>LR999960.1:27079932-29579932 GCA_905220385.1 Xylota sylvarum
TCGATAACCTAATTAGTACTAAACTAGTCCTATGTCACATTGGCTGTGACCCCACTTCTATCACTTGTAATAGACAGGAAGTACTAGATATCACTCTGGTCTCTGAGAGCATTGTTTGATAAAATGTTGTCAAAGATTGGAAAGTTTATAGAGTTTCTTAGATCATAGATACATTCAATTTTGTGTAAACTATGTACCTCTCTCAGGCCCAACCCGTCTTTAGGAATTTTAGGACTGACTGGTCTAAATATAGGAACATTGTGGAGTCTTCTGTAATAAACAGTACGACTGTCTGTCCAACTAACACTTATGAATTAGATGCGATGGTAGAGGAACTAACGAAGGCCCACAATCATGCAATGTCTATTTCATGTCCACTAAACAACCCAAAGGACAAAGTCTAGACTACCTTTGGTGGAATCAGGAGATTTTTTCTCTCCCCAAAACGTGCAGGCAACTCTTCACCCAAGCCAAGCGTTGCGGTGAGGCCACCCACTGGATTTCGTATAAAAAGTTCTTATAGATCGAAGATTAGAAAAGCCCAATGGAAATCCTGAAAACTGTTCTGTGGTAAGACAGAAGAAATCTCTGAGGCATCCAGGCTCCGAAAGATTCTCGCAGCCACTTCCAGAATGCCTAGCTATCGCAAAAGAGCAGATGGCTCATGTGCGGAATCTCTGGATCTATTAGTGGATTCCCACGTCCCAAAGAGCTGGAATACCATATCGGGCCCAAACATGTAAAATTTTTCAATATTAACGAATCTCTGCAGGAAGAATGCCCTAAGTGTAAGAAAGGCAATCATTTTGATACTTGAGACAGGGTGGGATTAGCTTCAGATAGGTTTATTACTTGATGCACAGATCCTTTGCACCATCTTAAGTATTTGCATTACATTACTGTTTAACCATCTGTGTAATAGTTTCAATCCAAAAATGTTCACATTGATTTCCAGGATTAACCGCGATTGCAACCGTTAAGACCACATTTAAACTGATTGAGTAGCCTTCAAGTGGGAATGTTGCATACCTATTGTGTTATGTATGAATATATTGTCACCAACTAACAAGAGTTGTGGTAATTAACATGGTAGCCTAAAACCGACACATTTACCTATCTACCTACCGACAAGTATAACCATGGAGATTTTATAGGTACACACAACATCCTTACCCATTACAACAAAGTCTTATCACACTACTTACCCCAAATGGGAGGTCATATGGATCACAGGTTTCAATTTGTCGAAAGAACTCCACTTGAGTGTGGGTGGCATTTTGGAATCCATCAATAACATTGTAGTTTTGGGTATCGTCCTGGATTGGTACACCGTTTCCTGACTGTGGTCCATGGCAGTCCTGTAACAAAAATAAAAGGGTCATTTGGTGAATTATGTCTCATAAATATTAAAACAACAACACTTGTCTCTAATCCACACAGCAGCTAGAATTGACCTAAATTTAATAAATGAGCAAAATAGAGTGGTAAGGAAATTTAATTTAGTTCGTTCGTGGAATAGTGACTAATGAAGGTTACAGTTGAACAGCAAAATATTCTAAATACACAGTTTGTACAAACGTCCTAATTTGAATAAAAAACAAAAGTTAATTGGACTTGAGTTAGCTTTTGAGAGTTTGAGGTTAAGCTTTTCTCTGTTTAACACGATTATTCAAAAGAAGGTCTACACCACATTCGGTTAATCTTTGAAACGTGGTATCTTTTAACCTGTGTCTTATAACTCTCAGTAGGGGAACATATTGTGGGAACAACTCTTCATAGAATCAACGGCGCCATCAGCAATCACATCAGCGGATACCTTATTAAAGCTATGTCGATATATCCGGGGCTCAAGTTAATGAAGCTCAAAATTGAATCAGGGTTTGGAAAAAAGAGATGGTGGCTTTAAGGCACCATAAGCATCTCCCATATCCCACAGAGCAAAGAAAAACACAACGCAATGATAAACGTATGAGTAGAGTTCTAGGTATCAGTTTAAGATTATCCTGCACGATTTTAACGGAAACTAAGGAAAGCATATATGGTAAAACCGCTAGGGTCGCGACCATCTCCATTATCAGTCAGGGAGAAAAAAGGCAGCCTAGGAGTAGAATTGCAGTATATTAAAGGAATATTTCTGAGAACGGTGTATAACTCTCAAAAAAGAAAAAGCTTCTCAAATAAAAAATTGCCTTTCGAACACGGCATTAAACAGTAGACACCTTCCATTTGTGTAAAGAATATAACACGCACAACATGAATAGTTCGTTCTTCAGCGTTTGACATCAATGCAGCAGGTGGCGTTTGGTATTTCCGTTTGTTGCTATTTTTCTACCCTTGTCATTTGTATAGTGACTCATGCTCCCAGAGATACTCAGAAAATTCATGGACTTTGTCGCGCCAAGGCACCTCCAATGCCAATGCATCTCCAATGTCGCTTTGAAAGCATAAATCACATTTCGGTCGGAAGTACGGAAGGCGTATTTCTGCGTCAATGGAAAGTGATGCACCCAGCATAAGTCCACTTATTCCATAAATCTGGTCACCGATCATGCTGTTGTAAATATTATTTCCCCACAGTGTGAGACCGACCGCCAGGGAGAAGGAAATCTTTGTGTTGCTTCACGTAAATCAATGCCCTTTAACTTTTTAACTAGATACAGGTGCCACATGATCCTTAGTTGGCCTAGAAGGATATAGAAGTCTGGGGAGTCCACTCTGTGAATCAACAGATCGCTTACTTTGAGCTTATGGGGATAGGTGCGTTCCTGTCAAAGGAGTCATAAATCATGTCCAGTGGAAAGATAAAGTTTGTATTATACCACTCATTGTACAGACCTGATCTTCTGATCTTCTGTTGAATGTAACGAAACTGGTTCATTTTCAGGATGGTTTGCCGGTTACTCTAGCTATCGACGTCTCATTACACGGTATCGGAGCAGTCATTTCGCATGTCTATCCGAATGGACTTGAAAAGCCAATTGCGTTCGCATCAAAAGCACTCGATGAATCGCAAAAGAGGTATAGCCAAATAGAGAAGGACGCTCTCTCGATTTTATTCGGGGTAAAGAAGTTTCAACAATACTTGTATGGTCGCGAGTTTGAGCTGATCACTGTCCACCAACCGCTGGTCACCATCTACAATCCGAGTAAGCTGGCCAGAATCCAAGCAGCGCATTCACGTGGATTTTGCTGGACCATTTCAAAAGGCCATGTGGCTGATTGTGGTAGATGCGAAATCTAAATTCCCGTTTGTGATACGAATGTCATCTATTACCTCCAGCAGCACGATCCAAGCGCTGCGTTCAATTTTCGCGTTGGAAGGACTGTCGGGGACAATAGTGTCAGATAATGGCACTCAATTCACGTCCTCCGAGTTGCAGGATTTTTGCCGCAAATACTCAATTCGACAGATGACATCAGCACCATTCAATCTTGAGTCAAATCGATTAGCTGAGAGGATGGTCAGCACATTTAAGACCGCCTTTCTTAAAATCTTGAAGGGAAGCAAACAAGGCGACGATGCTTTGGTGACTTTCCTATCCACGTACTGTTCTACGCCGGATGAAAACGGAATATCACCTGCAGAAAAGTTACACGGCAGGCAGCATCAAACCTTACTATCTGTAATCTTACCCGAATCTAAGAGCACAAGAAAGAAGATCAGTATGGATGACACCAAGTTCAGCGTCGATGAGCCTGTCTTTGCGCAGCAATATCTGCCCGGAAAAAGATGGGATGCTGGAAGAATTCTGCAGATCCTAGGAAGACGGATGTATCTGGTGAAAACATGTAATGGCTCTTGGCGACGTCACCAATACCAGATACGGCCCCGTACTGCATCCAACGGAGTAGAACCTCCTTTTCCTACAGAAGAAGCAATCGACTTACGGCAGGCAAGTAGTAACAAACACCATTCTAATCCAGTTTTAATTCCCAGTGGTACCACGATGAACACTCAGCTACACTTGAACGATTCTGACATATACACCTATCCTGTGTTGACTCCTCTGACTGTCGACCTAAACTCATAAGGGGACATGCATCCTGAAGTCGAGATATTTCAAGACTGCTCTACACCACCCGAGTTACCGGCAATACCGCAAGATACATTATCGCCTTCGAACTCACCAAGCTCAGCTGGTAACCCAAACAACACCGAGGAGATGTGATCGGTTGCGAAACAAGCAAATCAGATTTGCTCCGAGCTAAGCGAAGGGGTAATGATGCACCCAGCACAAGTGCCCGAAATGCAACCACTACCTTAGATGCATTTGTCAACTCATCCAAAATAACATCCATACGTCAATGTATTGTGGTGCTAAAACTAAGTATTTTTCGTGATGTAATTGTATGATAGATTGTAATAAACTCTTGAATTGTGAAATACAACAGAAAGTCATGAAGTTCCAGTCCTGCTCGCAAAAGGTAACACTAAACTCTTCCTCAGATAGACAGCTGTATATGCTGGACGCGATTGGAAGTCCAGATGGACTTGCGAATCACCAAAATGGTTTTTGTTAAAATCGCTTGAGGATCGCTTTATTGAATAAGTGGTAAACGTTTCTCAAGGTCCGTGTTAGGCCCCTTACTGCTATCACTGTGGCTGCATTAACCAGACCATATACAAATGGCTGATCCAACAGCTAAATTCTAAATTACGAATCACGTAACCTAATGGTTTATGGTGTTATAAACCTAAGCGAAAAGAACGGAAGTCCTAATATATATCCTTTGCCATTAAGTAAGCTGATTAATTCGCTAATATTTTTCTTCGAAATTTCCTTAAGGTTGTCAAGAAGGTTTTACTGACTGGACAATGTGCGTTAAATGGTCTTAATGGTATAATACCTAGTCTGAACGCGTGTCTTCCTATGGGCACATGCGATCGTTGCAATGTCTGTGAGAGTCATATTTTGTAGATCTTGTGTTCTTCTGACACATCTTCCGACATATCTTCCTTGATATGATACAATTCCGCAACCTATGCCATTTAATGTGATAGAAAATGTGAGAGCATTCACTACTACTCCCAACGGAATGTGAATACACATCGCAAAGGATCTATCAAGGTCTGAATCTCTCTCATTAGCCTAATCGTTTCCATCTTTATTGCTATGGTTTAGAAAGTTGAAGCGATGCCGTAATAGAGCTAGTTCCTCTTTGCACTGTTCCACCAGATTGAAGATGTCGTGTTCGGGAAAAGCATAAGTTCAGTTTTGCTTGAATTCTACTAAACCTTCCATGATTTAATTGAGAACTATCTCCATCTCTGCTGTGTCTTGGCATGGAATGGTTATTTTATTAATAACCATTCTAGTTCTCAGGATGGTCACTACACTATCCAATGATTAAACATTCTTGAATCGATTCAATTGTTACGTTGTTCAATTAGAAGTAATTGCAGACATATTCAAAATCTAAAAGAGTAGCTAGCGTAAATTGTTTGTAGAGAATGGTTTTCCCAATCGTTCGCACAACTTCGATGTATAAACATATGTACCTATGTATGTATATGTATGCAAACCATTTTAAAGGCTTCCGATTGTTAATATTAATATTTACTTCACCGTTTACCCAGTTCACATTATTCAAGTTTTCTTTTCTTTCCTTTTCTCCGTGCAATTGTAATATACATATCTATCGAAGATAAAGGACATTCACTTAAATCGTCTGCACTAACATTCACCGTCTGAAAAGGATCTCCAGACAGTCAGGTATCCATCCCCCTGTTGCACATTGTGTGTGAATCTAGCGCAGAGCCTATTACATATAATTATTCATTATGAACAATAGAATAGTCCTTCCAGAAGGAAGAATATGTCCTTTTGTTTTGATGGAAATAAAAGAAAAAAAAGAGGATTCTTCACGGTTTGTAAGTATGTTTGTAGGTATGTAAATTTGTACAATGTAAACATAGTGTATATTACGTTTCATTCAATGAGTTTAACCACATAAAAACAATATAGATGAGTCGGAAATCCTTTAGTTCCACACTCAAGACAAAAGGCCTGCTTTACGTACATATAAAGAAGACTGCATTCTCAGTCCGCGATGTGAAATGTAGACCAGATCCTGATAACTCGACAGAAACGTCTTCAGGAACACTATTTTTTGCTGCTCAGTGGGACGCTTTGTAGGTAGGAGCAAGGAAAGGTACCAACTTTGTTAAGTTTTTGAAAATAGTAGTTGTAATCCCGTTCAAGAGACTTAAAGAACAAGACAAAGCCATAAAGCGACACCGAAAGATGATCCGCAAGTCTGCAGAACATTTGACGGACAAAAACCACCTGTTAATCAAGGTTTTGCTCTGAAAGTAAGTACTATATAGCGGATCCCACATAGTCACGTGGAGTACTTGGGGTACTCCACGACCGATACATACGAAGAAACCGTAGGTAGCAGTAACAAAAGCGGTTTAAGAGCAAGATGGAAGCGTTACAGAAAGTATTGCGCCATGATAACGACTTTAAGCCTACAAATTGGAGAAATGTCTTGCAGGCATTCACTAGCAAGAGTGTCTGACTACTTGCAGAAGAAATTGATGCATTACTTTGGAAATATAGAATTATTGTTCAACACTGACAAGGAACGATTCACTGTAAGGTACCATGTCTATCTACATCATCCACCTGGCAAGTTTGCCCGAGTTAATCAATAAATCATTTCATCAGCTTCTGGTGTTATATAAAAAAAAAAAAAAAAATAGGGTGCCACATTATCTGGCTCCACCAACCTTGCAATTTTCGTATTAGTGTTATTCTTTTACCTCTCTCTCGTCTCTATGGCTTAACTATCCTGGCGAGTTTCTCTACCCTTATCAGCATCCTTTTGCGGATGAAAAGCGGACTTAAATTGATGTGCCAATGACAATGACGATGGGAAAACTACGGCCACTTCAACGCTATAGTGAGATTACTGAACTGAAACAATTTCCCAGAATATATAAGGTACGTCTATATGTATGTACATACACCTAGGTATGGATTTGTATGGGAAATTGCTTGGGGTCTACAGAGAGGCCATCAATCATGCCATCCATGCTCAATCCGATAATGATGATAGTTCTGCGAATGGGTATACAGTTAAATTCTTCGGAAAAAATGTCCTTTAAAAAAGTAATTGCATCGGGACGTGAGCATTTATATACATACATACATATGTATATGTATTTAGGCTGAGGGAACTAATAGAGATGAAAATATGTAGATAGGGACTTACATTGAATAAAGGAATTATTTTTGTTAAGAAAAACAATTCTGATTTAATATTTGGCAGCAATAAAAGATTAGGTTTGGTAAAGTGTCATTGATTCATTCGTTTCATTGTATTTAGCAGAAGATTTATTCGACTAATCAGCGATATCTTGTTTCTTATTCTACTGAAGAAATCATTTGAGGTTAAATGATATCTAGATATCTAATTTGTTGAAGGTGTTCTATGGATTTGTTTTCAATGTATAGGTTTAATTGAATGCAATGCGTAAGAGACATGTATTTAGATTTGTTCACATTTAGTTTTAGTTTGTTTGATCTCAACCATAAGCTCACTTTCGATTAGTCCTCCTACATCAATTGTATACACTCATTAGGGTTATTACCAGAAATGAAGAATAGTGGGTCATCCGCAAACAGAACGATCTGGGAGTTGTTTAACTCAGCTTCTACATGATAAATGTACATAGACGATGAAGAGCAAAGCGCCAAGTATGGATCCCTGTGGAACACCGAAAGATGTTCCTACACTAGTAGACATCGCTTTATTTATGTTTGTTTTTTTTGTGATGGACCATTAAGGAAAGATCGAAAGCAGTTTAATTCCTGGCCTGAAAGTGTTGTGGAACTTTTGAATCGTCTCATCTGAATCAAAAGCTAACTGAAATTAAGTATTGCCAGGAATCCTAACGGCTGGATATGCAGCACAGAATAGTTTTATGCAATTATACAATAGCATTTCGACTCAGACTTATCTGTGAAGACCGTTTTACTCGTAATATAGTGTAATATATAGGTGCAAGAGCACCTTCCTTCCTGGTGGAAGCATGAAAGAGTTAAACAAGGCAATAACGGACGCATATAAGCTCGGTCATCTAAAAAATAAAGAACAAAATGACGCATGGGGGAACAAAGTGCGATGAAAACCGTGGCTAATTTCCACAAGGCACTTTCGAAAATGCAGTAGCGCCATGCTTACTAAAAATGCAGGATTGTAGCTACACCGTGGACAAATACCACTCCTCTTACTCGCAACGTAATTTCCAGCACAGATGTACCAGAAAGTTAAAAACAACTACAGGCAATAGTAACAAGCATCTGCATAGACCAACGACTTGATTGGACCATAACCACATGTCTGCAGTTTAAGGTACCTGGAGTAGATGGTGTTGCTTTACTACAAAGAGGACATCAAGTTCTAATGCCAGATCTCCTGGGTCTAATGCAAGATTATTGTCATCTTTCCATTTGTCGTACTAGATGTCAATCTAATCAGTAATTTACTTTTATCAATTGAGGACATATTTAATCACCTTTTATACCTTAAATTTTAAACTAGAAGGATGAAATTTCATATCTAGGCGCTTAAGAAGGAGAATCAGTGTAACAATTTGTGAAATCCGCCCACTGCCACATCTACTTTTATATAATTCTATTTGACATTAAATCAAAAAAAAATTATGAAGACCAAATATTTAGATATTCAAATCCCGACCCACTTTTTGGGGGCGTTTTAATGAAAAAAAAAAAAAAACCGATTTTAATGAAATTTTGTATGTAACATCGTTAAACATTCGAAGTTATCGTAGTAATTGAATAAAAAGTACAGTACGTCACGACCGCTTTAGTAAGGCTTATACGAAGGCAGAGAATAGGGTATTATGTCATCTATTCCAGACGGATTGTAGTTTTTCTGTATGTTTACAATTATAAAGTACTACTGCATCGTTTTGATGACAGTTTTTGACGTAAACTATATGTTCACATACATCGATGTCGAAGTTGGAATCAATGAACGAATCTCCGACGGTTGACTATTTTTCAACACTTCTTTACACAACAGATGGAACCAGTATCCTCTCCAGTTTTAACACATATTTCTACACAGACGGGTTGGATCTTAAACAGAATCAGAACTAGTTTTTTCTAATGATCTAAATATAAATATCTATTCCGTATTGCTAACTAACGCATTTTCCAGGATAAAGAATACTTTGTCGTAGGTACAATGTGATCAAACCATAGGAATCTAATCTTTACAACACGAAATTCAATATTCACCTTATTTGGGTGCCGGAAAACAGTGACATTTTAGGGTATTATAATGGCGGACGAGCTCGCCAGGCAGGGGTACTACCCTAACGATTTCACCGAAAAAGGTGTACATATAGCTGCTTAAGCTCAATGCTATCGCTCTTACAGAGTACAACTCAGAACTGAGACGATCTAAATCTCATAGACCTGTAAGTCTAATATCATTTGTTCTCAAAACAATGGAGAGACTCATTGACGTTCATATTAGAGGTCGGCTAGATTTGTCTACTACCCCTCTGCACTAAAGTCAATTTGCATACAGAAAAGGAAAATCAACAGAGGGTGCTCTTCACTATCTTGTGAAGAAGATAGAATCATCAATCCTTGCAAAATCGTTCTGGTGCTTTTTACGAAAAGAAGACTGGTCAATCTAGGACCTATCACGAACAAAGGCACCACTTAAGTCTATTCCAGTGAGGTTAAATATCTCGGTGTCATCCTTAATAAACGGCTTAGCTGGAATTCTCATATCAAGTCCGCCATTGAGCACGCCACTAGGGCCATGTTGGCCAGTAGACGCGTATATGGCAGAACTCGGGGTCTAAGCCCATTGGTTGTATACAATGATGGTGAGACTCATTGTTTGGTGGCCGAAAGTTCTTGAACGGACAACGGCAATGAAGCTTCAGAAGCTTCGAAGCCCCACGGCAGCTGTAGAAGCGGTTGTTGGGCTCTCTCCCCTACAAATCTTTATTAGGAAGTCTGCCGCTAGATGCGCTATTAACCTGCAACTAAAATACAAGTATAAATCAGGCGACCATGTGCCACATCTGAAAATTCTTGAGTCAATTCCCAAAAGAGACATGTTCTATATTATCACCGATATCACGGTCAGGGAGTACGGCTTCGGTAGGTTATTGGAGGTACAGATATTGGACCGTGCAAACCGGTTCAATTGTGTTCCGGCACTGGTCATCAAAGAACTGCAGGCAACGAATTTGCAGATGAACTGGATAGGGCTGGCTCAGAATCTGGGCTCATAGGACCTGTACCCTACTGTGGTGTCAACTGGGCAACTGGTTCTCTGTCAATGCCCAGCATTACATTGGTTAAGGTTAAGGAGGCGTGTTTTCCACAAAGAAATATGTTCGTCAGCGGAGTTGAGAAACTCTGCTGCTGAGGACGTACTATCCTTCATAAGGGAGATGGAACGTCTTTTGGCTTAGTAATACCCTTTGACACAATAGATCTTCTTAGGTCGCAGTGTCAGCCATATAGGCAAGGATCTCTATAAAAAAAAAAACTTTACCAACCGTAGATGGGCAGACGGACTACATTACTGGACAGATCTGGCCAAAGCTGGATCAGAAACGCTCCAATTGCTTGATTAGACCGAAAAGGTCGCTCATTTGGATCATAGTAGGTCATCGGGCTAGGTCTCTTCTTAAATGACTTTTGCAGAAGCTATATGGATAAGGAAGAGGAGAGAATCTTACTACCCCCTTTGTACGTGACAAGTTCTCTTAGCCTCCAGCGTTTTATACGAAGCTGCAGTTATTTGAAAGGTAGTTTTTGTTCTGGGGATCTTAGATTGAGAACTTCTCTTAGTGCTTTTACTCTCAAATGGCCGGGCATCTATCTGCCTATCTGTCTATCTCTGTCTCAGATATTTTTCACTCTCGTCTTTGGTATTGTCTGGGATTCGAACCTCGAACCTCCAGATCAGTAATCCGACGCACTAACCCCTAAAAACAATGTCTGCCTTTCTAAGTTTGGAAAACTTTAGGTGTTGGTAAAAAGTCTTAGACATTACACTAAAAACCAACAATAATAGCCTCAGAGTAGAAAACAAGTATCAAATTTTAAATCTTTTTCGGACCACATTTGAGTTCTTTATAATATGAGCCTTAATTTTAAGCCTCTAAAGCGGTTTACAAATGCTTTTTGAATTGACTGGACAAAATTCGGTCAACTGATCAATTGCACTGAAATCAAAATTTGGGGATAAGTTGATGTTCGAGAAATGGACCTATTGAATCATCCAATAAATTATGCGTTTTTTTTTCAATTGTATAAAATAAAAGACCTGTAAAGTTGAACATCGCCAGCAAATATAGAATGGATCTAAAAACAGACACCTAAGGCACTCCAGGTTTGTTGTGTTTCGCTCCACAAGTTTGTTTTTGTATACAATTCAAGGTTTCTACAAACAGGTTTCGTCGAGTTTTGAAAGCTAATGTTAGGTGTCGGACTGTCAGGAGTTTCACGTTACACTATTCTAAGATGTATCTTCTGCGATTAAGCTGTTTAGTTTATATTTTTTTGATAAAAATATATGTAGCTGATTAAGAGTATATTTAGCTGACATTATTTGCAAAAGCATTCTTTATATAACATCATTTGCAAGAAAAATTCCACCATTATCAAAGTTATAAGACTAGAGAAAGGATTTTTTATAACCGGAGTTTTAGGATCGGTATGTTTTTATTTTTACTGTATCCTATCGCCACACCACTATAGGATCAAACTGAGTTTGATTCATATTTATTAGAAACACCCAAGTAGAATAATTTAAGTGAAAACCAGCAACAGAACAATAATCCTGTTACAACAAATTGGGCAGCTTCATTTACCGAATCCACTCACATAATTTCAGCAATTAATATCCACACGCTAGTTAGGTATTCATTTATCACGCACAAGAGTACCCTCAAATTGTTTCCGCCAGGACCATTCAGACGGTAAATCCAATTTCACCACTCACGTAGCAAATATCCATACATGCTTACTTAATTGTGCAAACAGACCAACTTCATGAAAGTTGAAATGCATCGCTTCAGTATAAATACATTAAATATCCGCGTATATGTACATGCTATGTATGAACGTATCTTATTATAGCGCTTCCGACGGATCATGAATTAATTGGGAAATTGGATTGACTTATTATACCCCCAAGTGAAATTGCACTGTCTAATTAGTCTCACAGGTATTCCATTATAAGAGTAAGCTCGTTGTTTCCCTCCACACTTATTATGTACCTATCCTCGGAATGCTACCTAAGATTGTGCAAGTGGAATCAATTAAAAATCGTAGCCACCCTCCTAATTTGCATACTGAGGGTATTATTTCGTTTATCACTTTAATCCAATGTCCTGCGCAAGCAATTTGAAATTGTTGCTGTCTTTCAAGTTAATGTTCTACCGCGTGAAGCGCACATCTCTGTAAAATCAGTGGCAATGGGCATTTACCTAGTACCCGACTGTTACGTGACACTTATGTAAATAGTAATCGTAAGGTATTCAGATTCATGTCTTTCAACATCTAAGAGAAGTTGTCTACTTCAGCAGACATTCTGTCATCTGCTTGCAAGGTTCTTTTTTCTAAGGATAGCTAAGTATCGTTCATGGTTTCGTGCGTTTAGAATAGATTTTTTCTGACATTGTCAAACTGTCTTGTGATATGAAAACTTATTTTTGCTTTATTACGATAGACGCACACAATAGCTGGAGTGGAGAGAATATTTTCTGCAAAAGAAGGATATTACCGGTTAAAAGGATCTTTTCGTCATGTGGGGTTCTCAATAACATGTGTCATGGGCATGTGATGCCAATCGATACCAGTTTGTTCGTACGTATTCGCATACTGGAATAAAGGCTGCTTATTCTGGACTAAAATTCTCCATCATTCGGAATGAGTGTACGAGTACGAGTGCATTTGTAGATGTTTGAGGAGGGATTGCATTCCAATTTACTAATTGTTGCTCAAATAACACGTATCTTATCTTATTTGAGTTGTGTTCACAGAAACAATTAATTTCAATGAATTTCGTTCAAAGTCTCTGGGTTTAAAATTTCGAAATATCCTCTTGAAGATAAAATATGCTCGTCAAATGTAAATGATTTCAATTTTACATACCTTAAAGATATGTCAGAACATTGTTTAGAATTGTTATCTTTTCTTAATATTTTCGAATTAATTACACCACAGCTTTAGTCATCTGCAGAATTTCAAGTAAGATTCATATTATATTGTGCAAGTCACATCTTTGAGAAGTGTATCTAAAGTATAAGTACATTTTGCCATTTTCTTGAATTGACAATTCTCTTAAACCCTGCTTTGAAGTCTATATATGTCCCGGATGTTGGACACCTTGTCGCGGTGGGGTAGCTTAATTAGAGGAACAGGATGCACTACTAGGTAGTTAATACTATTCTGGAAGAGCTGAATGTGAATCTAAGATGCAACAACCCTTAACTCCAAGGTTGTAAGTCGCCACGCAGAGGGAACTATGTTTAAGTAGTGATACTACTGGAATACAGGGTTCAGGAGTAATTGAACCGCTAGTGGTAACTCCTCAGGGGCAGCTCAATCCTCTGTTTTATACTAGTTGAGTAGGGTAGGTAATGGAACGAGTCATCAGAGGGCAAGGCGAAAGACCCCGAAGAGGTCGAGAAAATTCCGAAAGGTGCAGGATCGGCAGCGGAAGAGCTCGTGAGGACAATGGAGTCCGGAGGGAAACCAAAGGATTCAGTTGAACAATCGTCGATGTCGATGGACAATGCAGTGCTGCAAGGCACCAAGAGGTTAATCGACGTTGTGGAAGCCGAACCCAAAGATGACGGTGCAGACCCTGATTCTGAACGGAGGTTGCGAAAGCAGCTTTAGCAAAACATGAAAAGGGCGAGAGGGAGACAGAGGTTGTCATTGCCAGGATCTGTCTCGAGAATTAGTGACATATCGGTCAATAAATTGACTGATGATTCCTAATTTAGCCGAAACCACCACAGAAGAGGTAGGACATAGGGAACGGTTCAAAACTGTTACCGAGACCTTCAGTTCAAAAGGTGATGGACAGCCTGTGTCCTGGAATGTTAATCAATCAAGTACACCTGGAAGTGGAAAGGCTGATGAACAAACCAGGAAACAGAATATCAGTCTACCTGAACCGCACCAAGAAAAACTTAGGGTGATTCAATTGAATCTTCACCACAGCAAATCTGCATTGGCAATGTTGACTAGATGCTTTGTGGAAGAGTCGATTGATATTGCCTTGCTGCAGGAGCCTTGGATTTTCAAAGGAAGGATTAGAGGTCTACCTGAAAGTATTGCCACTTTTTGTTTGTGGCGAAATTGTTTGATCTGGCGAAAGAGTTAGATCTTGTGTACTGGTGAGGTACGGAGTTAAAGCGATTATGCTGCTGCAACTATGTGCCATTGACCTTGTCGCTGTGCGGTGCAGGTGCAGACAGTTTTGTCATGGCACCTATATACCTGCCGTATGATTCCCTAGAGCCTCCCCCAACAAAAGAGGTAGAGTCTCTAGGGCTGCAGGGATAGGAGTGAAGATCTAACGATTGGTTGCGATGCCAATGCACATTGTACAGTGTGGGGAAGTTATTGACGTGACTCTGCGTAGAATATTAAATTGGAAGGTAATGGATCAGACAATGATGTCGGACCACAGAGCCATCTCATTTGATGTTCGATACGCATCCAAAAGGAAGAAAGATCGGAAATATGTCAGGATTCCCAGGAACACGGAAATAGTAAAATAACAAAAGGTGTTACGGAATAACATTATCTCGAAATGAGATGACTCTGCTCTGGGTGAGAGGGCACATAGGGGTTGAGGGGAATGAAAAGGCGGACTCTCTGGCAAAGCAGTGGTCAACCTCGGAGCTCTCCGGTCCGGAACCATTCGCTGCACTTGGCAGAGGGATGGTAGAACACCTGATTAGCAACTAGGCGGCGGCGGAACACCAGAGAAGGTGGTCAACCCTAGAAGGTTGCAGACAGGCGAAAATGGCTATTAAAATGCCGGGTGGTAGCGTTATCTACAGGTCATGGAAATTTCGGGTATTACCTAAAGAAGATGGGTCTTCTAGAGGATGACACCTGTGAACTATGCCTGGAGAAAGTCGGGACGGCAACAAATATATTGTGTCAATGTCCGGCGTTAGTTAGTAGAAGAACGGAGGGAGTAGGGAGCCACTGGGTAGAAACTCAGAAGATGAACCAGATTTCTGACAGACAGAGAGGAACTGTGGAGAAATCCAAAGAGACTCTCGGGCTAAGATGCAGTACAGATACAGTGGTCTGGTTCGTAATCTCTCGAATAATATATATATATATAGTTACCATTATTTTACAAATTGATATTAATTCTAGATTTTCGTTAATCGACATTTTTTTCTCAATTTTTGCTTTCTATATTTTATTTTTCTAGATACCGCTGTAGAACGAAATAAGCCACGCTGGCCATTATTTCATTTTGTTGATGGAAATAAAGCCAAATGTAAAATTTTACTTTATTTGGGCGTATATCTACATACATATATCTACAGAATGGAAATAATGCCACAGACACGCACATTGATGCATTTAAAAAAAATGCTCTGCAACGAACATAAGGTAAAAGGCATAAGGCCAAATGGAAATTCAGCAAAAATCCATCAATTCGTCCCACAACAAAAATGATTTCCAAAGGATTTTATTTCTCTTTGATTCAATAAAAGCATTAAAGAAGAGCACAGCAGAATAAAAGGGTGAATTTAAATCCTTTTCCTGTTTGTAGGACCAATGCTGGGGGTTATTTCCAAGGGTTGTCCACACAAAACAAGCATTTATGGAAACATTTTGAGAAACTTTTGAGAAAAAAGTTTCCGAAATGTTTCCAAGGCATTTATAAAATGTTCGTCAAATGTTTTTTACTTGACATTACTATGATGGAGAAGTCCAAAAAAAGTGGGTCCTCTAATTCCGTCTGTCTAATCACCTAAACGAATGTGCTTCAAACTTCAAATCTAAAGTCTGTGGAATGAACCCGGTTGGTCGGGTCCTTTTTAGTGAATTTCATTGTTTTGTTGAAGTAATACTCTTATATGGTGTCTTCTGCTTATTGCCGTTATTTCTTCAATGATGGTACGGATCTTCAGGACTTGATGTATGTATGTCAGCATTGGTTATATACCAGTCTGCATTGACTATTGCGAGTAGAATGTGTGATTGTTGTCTTTGTATCAGAGCTACATATGTACATATATTAGATTGTTTTGACTTCCCCCACAGCTGTAAGCCATAGGTCCAGATAGGTTTTATATTTATTACTTGTCGACAATTTTGAATCACTTCTTAGGAGCCAATAGAGTTGTCTGTATTTTTCATTTATTTGATTTTTTTTTTTTTTTTGTGTTTGATACTTCCATGTGAGTTTCGAGTCCAAGGGCATGCCTAAATATCTACTACTTTGACTATGGGGATAATTTTTAGGGGTATTATTAGCCTTAGTATTATAAACCACTTGTGAACTTTTGTCCTCATTAATTTTTGTACTCCAGTCATCGAACCACTTTATTGTTTCGTCTAGTGTGTACTGGAGTTACGTTGTGGCTGTAGACAGATTCTTATGTGAGTTTATTAATATTGTATCATCCGTTGATGTAC
Organism: Xylota sylvarum; assembly: GCA_905220385.1. Lineage (NCBI taxonomy): Eukaryota > Metazoa > Arthropoda > Insecta > Diptera > Syrphidae > Xylota > Xylota sylvarum. The sequence continues at coordinate 27,096,624 of LR999960.1, forward strand.
CTTCTTTTGGAGAGGGTATGTCTCAGATATAATAATGGTCCGAGGACACTACCTTGAGGAACTTCTGCTTTACTTGTTGTATTGTTGACGATCATCTTTGCACTTTACATAAAAGAAGCGATCGGTTAGATAATTTTTAATAAGTAAGTAAAAGTATGGAGGAAGCTTATTTTGTAGTTTATGTAACAATCCCCTGTGCCACACTTGGTCGAAAGCTTTGGCCACGTCAAGGATGTGCACCAACACAATATCTTTTTTCGTCTAGATCAGTTTAGATTTTGTTTACCACCCTGTGGATTTGCTGTATGGTTGAATGATGTCACTGGAATTCAAACTGATGGTCAGGTATTATATTATTCTGTATGGTATGGGTTCCAAGCGGTCTATAAATAATTTTTCAAATAATTTACTCTTCTACGGGTGAATTGTAGGGAATCTGAATACCTAAATATTTGGACTTAACAAAATTTTTCGGTTTCATATAATTTAGCGAAGTTATAAAAAAGTAGGCGTGGCAGTGGGCGGATGTAAAAAAATTTACACTTCTACTGTATCTTTTCGTTAGAAGCCCAGATAAGAAATTTCAGCGTCATAGTTAAACTTTTAGGCTCAAAAATCGGTTTTATGATGAAAACGCCCCCAAAAAATTGGGCGTGGCCAAAAATTTTGTATGGGTGGATTGTAGGAAATCTGAATGCCTAAATATTTGGTCTTAACAAAATTTTTCGGTTTCATATAATTTAGTGAAGTTATGAAAAAGTGGGCGTGGCAGTAGGCGGATTTCAAAAATTTTTACACTTGTACTGTATCTTTTCCTCAGAAGCCCAGATATAAAATTTCATCGTCCTAGCTCAAAATTTAAGGCCCAAAAAGCGGTGACATACGGACGGACGGACGGACGGTCATCGCTCAATCGATTTCGCTATTGATGCTGATCACGAATATATATACTTTATAGCGTCTATCTCGATTATTTCTCTATGTTACAAACTATGTGTCAAACTTAATATACCCTTAGGATAGGGTATAAAAAGACTCAGTATGCTACGCCCACTTTAGTAGGGCTGTTACAAATGAAGATGATTAGGGTATTATACCATCCTTTCCCGACGGATTGTAGCTTTTCTGTATGTTTTTATTTCTACGTATTCACTTTAGTCCTCAATTTCCGCTGTCCTTTGCCAAGGAATTATCGGTTTCCTCTCTGGTCGTTGAAATTGGTTATCTGCCAACATTAACTATATGTACGTAGTGTCTTCGCTGTTTCGATGTCCAGTGTTCCTGGTAAATAATCTGCGTATATTTCCTTCGATTTTATGTTCCCATACAGTAATTTATTATCAATTTTGTTTTTTGCCAGCCACTCTTACGTATTACGAGTGCCTTGCAATGGTTTTAAGTACTTTTTTGATTGTGTGGGCGATTTGTTTCCACTCCTCAATTTCAGCGAACTATGAAATACTGTGGCTTCGATTTTATAGGTAAAGTATAAGTTTTTTTAGATGCTACCGAAATGGGGATGATTATCATTTTTAGTGGAATCTTCTGAATTAAACATCGCTGTGTTGTTCGTCATGCAGGGAGTAGCGATATCGATATCATGAAATAATTATTTTCGTTCAACGGTTACGCAGTGTAGTTGATTTAGGATTTAGGTGTACCTACTGAACATGAGTGATTTGAACTGAATGCACTAATAATCGAAAATTCTGAATCTGAATATCAGATTATAAATAGATCCTGTTTATTTTTAGAAATTCATTAGCACTACCGTCCTGTTAATTTGATACACATACATACAATACGTACATACATATTTAGTATAGTGTTATTCAGTGGAAATGTAGGGTGGCTTATAAATAGATAATTGAACTCCTGAACTCCCTGTCCCTCTAGGTAATGTGTATTAAGTTTGATGCAGAATTTGCAGTGTAGATTACTAACAGACATACTAATTGTATTTTTGAATACGGTCATTTATGTAATTGACTATTACAATTCCTCATAATCATCTGTATTGCAATTATTATATTTTTTGGTTCAAGTTGGTAACTTTCTAAATAACTTTGACATTATTCTGATATCACACCTACCTAAGACCTGAGAGGAAGACGCCAAAGAGGTACCACTGACTAAAAGCGCTACGAACGGGAAAATGTTTTAGAAATGACGGTATAAAGGAAGAAATGCTTAAAATAAGTAATACTTAGTCTTATCAAGATATTCAATGGGATCTTAAACACCGAGCAAATCCTTACACAATGGGAGATGTCGACTATTGTACTACTCCATAAAAAAGGGGACACAGCAAATGTGAATAATTATAGACCCATAAGCTTGATCTCAGTTTTATGTAAGGTATTTGCAAAATTAATTCAAAAAACCTTGGATAAGCAACAGCCAAGAGAACAAGCCGGTTTTCATCAAAGCTTTAACACAACCCACCACTTCCAAACACTCAACCAGATAAGAGAAAAATGCAATGCATATAAACAGGACTTTGAATAACTCGAATGACGTCAAATACTTCAATGACTTCAATGACTTTAGATGACTTCAAAGACTTCAATGACTTCAGATGACTTCAAAGACTTCAATGACTTCAATGACTTCAGATGACTTCAAAGACTTCAATGACTTCAATGACTTCAAGTGAATGCAATGAATGCTAGTGACTTCAAGGTGACTTCAATGAATGAAAAGCATTCAAAATGATTGCACTCATTTTGACTTCAATATTATGATTGCAGAAAATGATTGCTAAATCATGACTTCAGAATGAATGGTGATTTATTTTTTCTAAGTTGAAGTCATTGAATTGAAACAAATCCACGTGAATTCTTAGTATGACTTCAATGAATGCATTCCACAATGATTGTATTCTTTTACAGCCCTGGTAGAACACAAAACAATCTGGAAAGGGGTGAAAAACCACGGGATACCAACGAAAATAATTAGAATCCTCAAACACATTTATACAATTAGTATTGCTAGAGTGTCACTAAAAATCGATCTGAAACAGGAAGTCAGACAAAGAGCCCCACTTTTACCAACATTCTTTTCGGCAGTGCTAGAAGACATATTCCGTACTATGAATTGGGATAAAATAGGACTAAAAATAGACGCAGAATACCTCAACAATCTAAGATTTGCGGATGATATCGTTTTAATCGGCACCTCAACCGAAGAAATGGGAAAATGATAAAAGATTTAGAAACAGGATGCTTAACTTCCGGTTTAACAATGAACGCAGAAAAAACAAAAGTAATGAACAAAGGATAACGAAAGGAAATTAATAAAGCTCATAATAATAATGCGCATATGTATCTCTCCAATTTTAGGAAAAGGAACGAATTTATGGGTTGACTACACACCCATAGCGAATAGAAATATTACGTTCTTGGAAACTAATTCCACTAAACTTCAGTTAAAATTATTACTCACTTTCAGAGAAAAATTAGCTCCCACTAATTATGCTATACGTTCCCATGTGAAGCAGACTCCCGCGGAGAATTTATTAGAAATGGTATATACAACCCTTTACTCTGCATCAGACCTGTAAACTTTCAAGTACCCAGTACCTTGTACTTGTACTTGAAAGAAAGGAGTGCAATGTACTTGGTACTTTAAAGGCTCCAAGTACAAGTACTATTTCAAGTCCTCTCTTCTAAGTACATGTACTGGGTACTGTAATACTGGGCAGTACATTTGCAAGTACTTTTCAAGTACAATTCCTAACGTGGTCTATGTGTGAAACGTGCTAAGAAAAAGCATTAATAAAATTTGAAGATTAATGCTTTCTCTTAGCGTCGGCAACTATTATTTTCAGTTCAAATATGCAAAACGCCAATCAGGAGATCAATTGACCACCACTTACTTGAATGCTGCTGCAGATTATGACAGTGGACGGTTACAAAGGTGATCCCGAGTCTCGACATATGTACGTATGTAGAAGAACAACAATGCTTTGATTCTCGGTATTAAGTTAGCCGTACTATCATGTCACACCATAGACCATGCAAGGAAATGTACTTGAAAAGTACTTGCAAATGTACTGGCCAGTATTACAGTACCCAGTAAATGTACTTAGAAGAGAGGACCTGAAATAATACTTGTACTAGGTGATTTTAAAGTACCAAGTACATTGTACTCCTTTTTTTTTTAAGTACAAGTACAAGTACAAGTTACTGGGTACTTACACAGTACTGCAGTACAAATGTATTTCAGTACTTTACAACTGTGCTCTATTGTACATACATGATGTACGACGTGGAGTCCCAAAATGAAGGAGTCGATTCTAGAATAGACTTAAGATTAAAATTGCATCACGAAAACTACGTAACTCGAGGATATAAAGAATAATCACCGATTGTGGGAGCAAAACACAACAGATCTTAGGAGGAGACCCCACTCACGCTCCCAAGAAAAGTAAATCATTCACACAGGCAGTGAGTGAAGGTCATGATAATGGGTGTACAATCCATCTACCGATGTGGCAGTGATGGCAGTGTAGACCAGCGTCGAAGCCAAACTATTCATTATAATGGTAGACTATATTATCAAAAACAAAGACGGATCAATTCTTTAGCAATCGCTGACAAATCTCCGAATGCGATATGCGGTCTCGTTACTACTGATTGCCTTGCTTTTGAACCCCAGACGTACACTCGCTGAAACACAATTTTAATATATGGATTATTATATTGATCAAATGGCCACCTCTGACTGCGGTTCAGATGCGTGGTCTTTCATCCTTTCACGATCACCAGGAATTGTTTCATCTCCTGTTGAGTATTCAAAAGTATAGTGCAGGACTTGGACTGTTATATTTACTCAATCGTTAAATCTAATATACATAGAACACGGCTTCGTGAGACTAGCTAATGAGAGATGGAGCACACTCTCATTTTGCCTTGTCTCAAGAAAACTCTGGTTAAAACACGACAATGCCAAAAGCAAGCAAATCCTACTACTTAATAGAACCTACTTAGCACTCTGCACGCGGATTATTAGTAGTATTATTGGTGATTCGAGTGCTAGTTGCACATGTAGCCACCCGTTCTACTTATCTTTCAACGTAATATTGGTTGGTTGGGTTGGGTTGGGACACATAGGCCCAAAAAAGGTCCAATTGTACTACCACTGTGGAAAAACCGGATTACTAGCACCGGACACCTACATATATGGAGACTTCGCAAATGGGACAAGAGGCAGAGGAACTAGTTTCGGTGTAAACCCATGTCGAAGAAGTATGGTTCGCCGTTTAAGCATTAAGCGTTTGGCCCGGTGACAAAACTTTTTGACTTAAGCCAAGTCAAGTCTAGCTACATCGTTATGATCTTCGAAGAAAAACTTGTCTAGGGTTGTCCTTCTTAAGACCGATAGGGCAGGACAGGTACATAGAAAATGTGTCATAAAGATGGCGGCATTGCTTTCCAAAGCCTTTATCGCAGCTTGACTATCTATGTAGAAAACAATAGCGCTGCACTCTATCGCGCTAATCGAAGGCCAGGTCCCGACTTCACGAACTGCTGTGACTTCTGCTTGAAATACACTACACCGGTTCGGCAGTCATATGGTGATACCAATATGTACCTGTTTCAGATGCTTTCGCATCCTTTGCTTTGCATCCGTCTGTGTAAATCTCTGTGCCAGATTCATTTAAAATTTCTCCCGTTTTTCAAGAACTTTTGCTAGGAGTCCTGGATAATGTAGTCCAAATTACTAGGAACAGTATTATGGCCATTTAGGATGCTTGCATGGTCCATATTTTCACGAGCCAGTTACAAGGTTTCCCTAAGCCATAAAGCTGCTTTAGCTGGCATCAGCTTTCCAAAGATTCCGGGAAAAAGATGGATCATAGTTTCTATTGCAGCCGTAGGTGTAGCTTTTTAAGTGTCGCTGTGTTGCTTTTCTTGTCCACTTTATACACCAGACTAATACTCCATACATAAGAATAGGTTTGACGACTGCCATGTATATCCAGTGAACAACTCGGGGATGGAGACCACAGTTTGGGCATAAGGCCTTCCTAGAACGGTCTTGAATATTATCGAGAATAATCCCCAAGTATCTGGCGTGGTCTGCAAATTGCAATTCAATACCCTTTAGTTTTGGATGAGTTTACATGATATTTTATACCTTCTTGCGAACAATACTAGTTCAGTCTTGGAAGGATTAACTCCGAGACCAAGACTATCCTTCCACTTTGGGAGTTTATTTAGAGCAGACAACTGTAAGAAGGAACTTTCCTGATATCGCTAACGCAATGTCGTCCGCATTTTGTGAACCTCTACCCAATATTCATGACCCACAATACTGGTGATAATACTCCTCCCTGGGGGTACCCCTGTACACCTTCTGGTTAGACAGCACCCCAGGTCAGCATGGATAAGTCTACTTTTAAGCGACTTTCAAGTCAAGAAGTGCAGCAGATATAGCTTCTATTTTGACATTGTTGAAAGCTCCTTCAATGTTAAGGAAGGACACCATAGTGAAGTCCTTATTTTCAAAAGATTTCTCAATGATTCCTACCAACGAGTGCAGGGCAGTCTATATCGATTTTCACTTTCGATGCGTGTGTTGGGATACCAGTAGGAGATTACTATCTAAATCTGTTCTAATGTGGACGTCGATCAACCTTTCCAAAGTCTTTAATAGAAAGGAGAATAGGTCGATCGGACGGCAGTTTTTCGAGGATGCGTGGTAAGTCTTACTGGCTTTCGGTATGAAGTCTCCCCGTCTTCATAGATTTCTTCATAGTGAAGAATATTTCAAATCATTGTCTGCAGATCGAAGAAAGCCTAAATTTAGGCTCGGACCATTCACCAATTCTTTTGGCCCCGAGAGAGAATGAAAGAAATCCAGTTCTTACTAATAAACGCACCGACTGAGTAAGCTTCAAGTCAAATCTTGAAGAGATGGTAACAACATCAACATCAATTCAAAGTGCAGAGCAACTCAACTCAAAGCTTGATCAATTTATCAAGGATATCCAAATCTGAGCTTGGGAGAATACGCCAAATATTAAATATGGATTGAGCGGTAAAATTATTCTATCAAAAGTAGATTACTAATTGCTAAAAAAAGAAGGGCGAGCAAAAATGGCACCAAACGAGAGCCCCTTAACATAAAAATAGGTTAAATAACCTGACCAGGCAAACAAAAAGAACCATTAAGGAGTTCAAAGATTTGTCAGTTAATTTTTACCTACGAAACCTGAGCAGCAGTAAAAATACATAGTACTCACTCTGGAAAGCTGCAACAAAAAAATAAAGACCCATCATGCATATTTATCCATTCATAAAACAGGCTGGAAAGTGGGCTAGGAACAAAGAGAAAAAGCTGTGAGATTTGAAGAGTATCTCGAAAGTATTTTCCAACCATATTCGGGAGAGCCTTGTTTTTTGCCTGCCGGAGGACTAAAAGAAGAGGTAGAAGAAATATGTACCTCCCACATTTTCGTCTGAAGTGAGAAGATATTCAAATACCAGCCTCGACAAAAAGCAATTACGAAGCTAACTTATATCATAGACGCAGCATTACAATTAAAATACGTTCCACAATTATGGAAAGTAGCTTCATCATCCTATACGCCGATATTTTTGCTGCCTATAATATCTAAACTATTTGAAAGACTGTTACTAAAAAGACTTTTGTCTACTATATAGAGAAAATGCATCATTCCAGACCACCAATTTGGATTTCGCGCAAAACATTCAACTATGGTTCAAATACATCGAATCACTAACGTAGTCAAAAAGGCACTTGAAGAAAAAAAAGTTGAATCTATTTACAGTCTTCCTCGACGTACATAGCACAAGTGTTCGACAAAGTTTAGAATGAGGGAATTAGTCTATAAATTAAAAAAGGTACAACACGCAGAGATTCCAAAGTCATACCTTTAATTCTTTATTAATATCCATTGAGCTTTGTGGTACTCTGCTCGTAATATGGTATGTACTCTAGTGGGTGTGGGATAGAGTGGGAAAGTGAACTCCTTCTCCTTCTCAAACGCCCAAATATTTCACTCTCCTAGCTGAAAGTTTAAGGCCCAAAATGTGGTGACATGCATACGGACAGACGCTATTGATACTGATTACAAATAAATATATATGAACTTTATATGGTCTATTTCTAGAGATAAAAAGTGGGAACCATCGTTCTGCCATTTTTTGCAACAAGTTTCAAAGCACGCCACAGTGTCTCCTTTAATTAGAAGTCATATTGGAAACGCAATTAGCAAATGGATACAATTGCGAATTCATGGTGAAACTGCAGCCATACTAGCGGGAATATAGAAATGTGTGTAGTGTACCCACAAACTGTACAATATTTTTTGTTTTCAATTTAATTCTGTAGCTATGGGGTAAGTATTGGTTTTATAAAAATTTTGAACTCCACGATTGAATAAATCAACCGTGAGATTGTGACTGCAAGTGGGAAGATGCAGCCTGATCTGCATTTCAACGGATCTATTATGTTCCCCGGTGTGGGATACCTGAAAATAATGAACAAGATGGTTAGTCCAACTGAACCATCCCGTTTTTATAATGAATTTTAGGGTGGTCTTAGGTAGCGTGTTTCATAGTTCACTAAGGTCATTGAAAGATACTTGTCCAGGGATTGTGTATCTAGTTCTGCAGAGGAAATGTGTTGTGTCTTCCTCTACCTCTGTATCACCGCAGCCTCTGTATGCTGATTCTCATTCTTCTAAGATGGGCCGCCATTGAGCTGTGGCCTGTGACGATAATTATGACAATGGTCAGCTGTGGTCTATTTAGCGATCGAAGTTCTCTAGCCATTTTTTTGTCATATTGTGCCCAACGTTTTCTAGACACAACTAGAGAAAGTCCGAGGTGATTTTGGACATGAGAAAACTGATGGGCATTAAGACCGAGTGATCTGTTGTTAGGTTGTTTGATTCTAATCCTTTTCTCGTTAGCTTATCGACCATTCCATGCCCGTGGAAGCCCCTATTTCCCGGAATCCAGCAGAGCGTGATGGTGTGCCTCGAGCTGTTCGTTTTGAGATCCTCTTTACATCTCTTGACCAGTTTTAAATTGGTTGTAATGGCGTATATGGGTGCTTGGGTGTCTATATAGATTTTCTATATGATTGTCGCTATTCACCGGCAGGTCTCGGTGATTTCATATATGTATTTCCGCTTGGAACACTTGCGGGAATTTTTATGAACCGGCCATTGATGGTTCCTCTGAGACTTTTTCTGAGCCCGTACCTTCGTCCATTTTTTACCCATCCGTGAAGATAGATATGAAGGCGGAGTTATTAACCTCACCATTTGTCTAGCTCTCTCCAGAGGAAAATTAAAGTCAAGGTTGATGCTGAATTTCGTGTGAGGGTAAGGTGATGGTACTGTGTCCGATTTGGTTACTTTTCCACATCCCGATTTATCGGTGGCATAGTACAATTTTTGCCGCTACTTTTTAGGGAAAAGGTCCAGTGAGAATGTGAGGATAAGTAGGTCTAATGATGGCTGTGTACATCCAGTGGATCGTGGATGGTTTTGGGCCCTTATTATTTACCGAAGGTTCTGCTGCATGTGTAAAAAGCTATCGAGGGCTTCTTTGTGCGTTTAAGTATATTTCCTTTCCAGTTCAATTTACGATCTAATATGCACCCCAGGTGTCTTGCCTCGTTTGATATTTGGAATTGGGCTCCATTCAGTCCAGGTGCCTTGAATTCGTAAAGAGAAATAGTTCGGTTTATTGTTCATTAAAAAGAAGTCAACAGCGTTTGGTTCAGTTATTCAGGGCGTTTAACGCAGGAACGTTCTAGTCACTAATATGATGACATCTTCGGCAGAAGCGACGGCCCTAACTCTGGTTTGATCTGATCTTATAAGTATGTATTTCGTTGATCACTAGATACCAGAGTAGTGGGGATAAGACTCCTCCTTGGGTGGTTTCACGCGAGGCTTAAGCATGTGCTTGGCTACAGCCCAGTTCAGATTTAATGTTTCGTGTAGTGAGCATACATTCTATCCAATCTGATAGAATTCACATGCGTCTGGTCTAGTGCTGTTCTGACTGATATCAAGCGGTTTGTCGATGATTGTAACCAAATCGAATAGCGCTGTCTCTACTGATCGGTCTTTCATACAGGCATGTTGGGAAGGTAAAACGTTCCTTTGGGTTAATTGGGCGATCAGTCAAAGATGTTTGACTGATCGGTCTTAAATCCTTTGCTGTGTTGTGGGCTGCTGACCTTCTCTGTGGGGTGTGACTTGGTGAAGGAGCAGCCAAGAAAGAGAGTGTACTTAAGTTCTTTCTATGTATTAGAAGGAGAGTCAGTCCAGGTGGTCTTTTTTTTCTATTTGTAAGGAACCCGAGAACTGTTTGAACCTTTGACAGGCTCCTTAGTGGAGATTCGACGAAGACTTACTCTGGGAAACTGCTGCTACTTCGGTTTAGCGAAACAAATGGTTTCAAAACTACTAACTCGGAAGATGATATCCATGCTCTACTAAACATTGACTCTGTCTGTTCTGCTATACAGAGCCGAGTACTGTACGATAAGCAAGAAAGCAGAGCAGATATTGATCACTTTCGAGAGAAAAATTCTTAGTCGAATATTCGGTACCGTATGCGAGGTGGGTGAAGGAGGAGAAGATACAACCGCAAATTCTATGAGCTGTACCCAGATGTGAATGCAGTCCAAAAACCAAAACAACGCCGACTACACTGGCTCTGCTACATCGAGTGAATGGACGATAATGCTCCACACCGTGCCATACCCGTTTATTTGATGTGGACTACCCTTAATACGCACAACGTGAATGGTTGTGATAAGTAGTCTCATGGACCTGCCTCTCCAAATATTTGTATTTGTAAACATTCTGAATAAGTACGTGCGACACAGTCGAGCACTTTATTTTTACTTGCAAGCAATACAAAAATTATTCACGCGAAAAAATGTAAATCAATAAAAGCCACGTGAAATGAAATCTCATTTTTTAAGAAACTATTTGGTTTTACCTTTTCCAGGTCACGTATCCCTTCTTTTCCTATTTATGTAAGTACATACAAAAAGTGGAAAACCAGCAATTCCCATGAAATTTATAATTAATGAAGAAGACTCCCAACTGGATGCAATCTTGAAAATGGAAAAAATAAAACAACTAAAGGGTATGAAAGTAAACATCATGTGACAAGAAATGGAAGCCCCTTAAACGGGGTACAAACACGAAAAAGGTGGTAAGTTCCGAAAAAAAAACCACTTGCAAATTGTATTTCAAATTTTAACCAACCGGAACGCCATCAACTGTCGGTCTATGGAGAGTAAATGGAGAATTCCAAAAATAAACAAAAAACGAAAACCCATCATTCAAAGCATCACCTAAGAATAATACAAAAAGAAACGAAAACTAGGTGGTTATGGTCCTCCTTTGATATTCCGAAATTAATTTGATACATTTTCGTGTCGAAAGGCGTTGGTGGGAAAAGACTTAATATCAGGAATGAAATAAGTTAATTGCTATTTAATTATTCAATCGACATTTTATCGAAGGCCTTTGGAACTCCCTACAAATGGCAAAGTGGAATTTGAATTAAATTTGTTTGAACTTGAGTACCTAATCAATAATCGGAGAAATTTTTCTGTTTTTTTTAAAGTTCGAGGACGAAATAGAATGTCTGCAAAAGTTGACAAATCGGTTGAGAGTTCTAGGTCATTTGTTCGAATAGAGGAACTTCTCCCCAATGATATATGTATGTATGTATGGGATTTGTAAAATGTTTTTAGTGGGGGATTACAGTTGTTTATTTTCATTTACTACCATTTTTCGGAAGGACGATGTCAATTTTTTTTAATGGAATTTACCAAATGTTTGAGTGATGGTTGACGATATTTTGTACCATAATGATGTCACATGAAGATGTAAAGCTATAAATTGTGAAACTAAAAAGATTCCCTGATTCCATAAAAATGATTGATTAAAGGCTAATATGGACATGTAGAATTAAAACAAAAAGCGGTAGTTAAAACTTTATAAATGAATTCAATTTAATAGATCTAAGTTTACAAAGTAAGTTCGTTACTATTTTAAGTTTGAACTAGACTAAGTACACACATGCTATATGTAGGTATAAAGTAGTTTTCAGAATACAAATGAAGAATAGGTACATATAGTGCAAATTTAAGAGTAGCGAAGTAGGTTAAGTTTAACTTAAATAAGGTTCTCGACAATTTGATCTCTAGGTGGACTGTATTCAACAGTCACTCATTTTCCGGTCATCGCTATCTGGAATACGAACTAGAAACAAGCGGCAACTCTTCACCATCAATTTTTCGTAATCCACGGAGAACTGATTGGCCAAAACACAACAACATTCTTTCAGCTAATATATCCAATAGCGTGCACACGATACAATTGGAACTAGCTCAACACTGTTCTCACCTCCGCCCTAAATTCAGCACTAAATGAGTCTTGTCCCATTACGACAAGAAAGGTAGGAAACCGTCCGCCATGGTGGAATGTAGAACCCAGCAACCTTCGCTGCGCAAGCAGGAAAAAATTTAACAACGCCAAATCAACAAGGCTACCCATGGACTGAGATATCTACAAACAAAGTCTGAAGAAGTTCAAAGCAGAAGTTCGGAAGGCCCTGGCGTATATCCTGGCGTAGCTTCTTCCAGACCACTGACAATACGTCTCAAGCCTCCACACACACTGTGCAAAGTCCTCACCTGCCCACTGAATACAACTTCAACATGGGCTACAATTACTCAATACTAGACAGAACTGAATGGACACACTGGGATGTCCTGTACCACGAATCGCTGCCGATTTTCAAGGATGGGTCCAAAACCGAGAACGAACTCAGTGCTGGAATCTTCTCCGAAAACCTGGATATTCACCTCTCCTTTAACCTTCCAAACTATTGCAGCGTTTTTCAAGCCGAAGTCACAGCCATTCGTTAAGCACCTGACTGATTGGCAGTTAATGCAGTATCAGCATCGGATATTGTCATATACATACATCGTCAGTCAGGCAGCCATCAAATCCCTTGCATCCAGCACAACGAGATCCGCGCATCTCTTAACGATATATCTGGATAGTATAACCTCATCCTTTGCTGTGTACCAGGTCACTATAACATACCAGGGAACTGTGAGGCTGATGAACTAGCCAGACAAGGCTCCTCTAGTCTTAACAGCATAAACGTCACCGAAATCAAGACGCCCACGTCTTATGCTAAATACCTCATCAACGCTGACGCGGAGAAGGAGGCCAACCATCGATGGCAGCAACTCAACAAATGTCACAAAGCTAAGCTACTGTGGCCAACATTAAATAAAACTAAGTCCATTGGACTCCGAAAACATAAGAGAGGAATTATTTTCAATATAGTAACACCCTTACTGGACACTGTGCTATAGGAAGACATGCGCAAAGATTGGGCATCCCCTACAACGACTTCTCTAGAAGCTGTATGGACGAAGAGGAAGAGGACACCATCAGTCACCTCCTGTGCATGTGCCCTGCGCTCGCCAACACTAGGAAGGCTACATTAGGCGAATACCTTTTCAATGATCTAAGATTAGCTCTTTCATACAAAGCAGTGGATGATTTCCAGAGTAAGAGGTTGACCCACCCACCTTACACATCGGCAGCCCAGTGGACCTCCTCTGATCTAAGTGCATTTTCCCATCGAGGGTAGATCATAATCAACCAAGAGACTCTGAATTATTCAAGTAAGCTCATCTTTTAAGTCAACTCCATAGGAAGAAGTTTGAAGAGGTTATGTCTGGAGTTGACGGCATTTTGCTAACTGCCTCGAGTTGCGCACTCCAAGTTGGTTGAGGTTCTCTTTCACTTGTGCGCGTCACCTATAAAGCGAAGTGTTCCTCTATTGCGTTGTTCCTCCGAATTGGATTCGAATACTAAGTATTCGGGCTGGAGCGTTGATATCCATTCGCCCTATATGTCCTAGCCATCCTAAATAACTGATGCACACTTTTCTGACAAGGTCAATGTCGCTGTACAGCTCGTACAGTTCACTATTAAAACTTCTTCTCCAAATTTCGTTAACGCAAAACGGGACCGAAAATTATCCGAAGAATTTTGCGTTCAAAACGATATCTTATGTCCGCATTCGTTATAGCAGTACTGGAATGATGAAGGTTTTATATAGAGTCTTCTAGAGTATTTCTTTACAAGCCCTTGCTACTTAAGTGCGTTCTCAGGCCAAAGTGTAACTCTTCGTTTAATTTCTGATGTGATGTTATTGTCAGAATTTATAGTGGAGCCAAGGTAGTAAACAAATCTTCTAACTACCTCAAAGTTATAGCTGTCATTAGTTTTCTCTCATTCACAACTTAACCCATTTTTCTGTTCCAATATTTGCAGACGCATCAGTGACAGCCCGCTGATGACTGCCGATGATGTCAGTCATCAGCGTATGAAAGTAAATGTATAGATTTTTGGAAAATTGTGCCTATGGTGTTGTGATGAGAGTTTCGCACAATTTTCTCAATTATGATGTTGAAAAAGTCACATGACAGCCCATCACCTTGCCTGAATCTTTTTTGACATCAAAGGTCTCGTTGAGATTGTTTCCGAACTTTGTGCAGCAACGAGCATTGTTCATCGTTATTCTAAACAATCTGACGAGTTTGACAGGGATGCCAAAACCAGATATGGCACTGTATATCTTGTGTCTATAAATACTGTATATCTTGTCTAAATAAATACATATGCGACCTTATGAATTGCAAAAAAAAAGCAAAACAAATCATTCATAAACATTTTAATTATGTAAATGCAAGGAATATATAAATGCCACATACTGCCCAGCCAGATATTCGCCTACAGAGGAAGATATTAATTACCTTTATCTAATTCTAGGCAACAACTTCATCATTGGAGGTGATTTCAATGCGAAATACTGGATAAATAATGGAGCTTAACAAAGCTCCGCTTAACTGTGATTTTATTTCGACTGAGTCGTCTACTAATTGGGCATCTGACCCAGCGAAAATACCAGACCTTATTGATCTGGTTCGTTATGGTTCAGCGAATTCTAAACTTAAAGAAATATAAGACGGTGTTCCACAGGGTACTGTTTTAGGACCCACCTTATATTTACTATTTACTAGTGATATACCACATGCGAACTTGTAGTTCCTTACTCTAATACAGCCAAGTATCTGGATATGAGTCTAGATAATAAACTGGAATGAAAGGAACATGTGAAGAAGAAAGTAGAGGAGCTAAATATTAGATATAAAAAATATATTGGTTGTTAGGACATAACTTAGAAATGCCCACTGAAACTAAAATTATATTGTATAATCAGATTCTAAAACCTGTTTGGACATAGGGTATCCAATTATAGGGTTGCACAAAAAAAAAATAACGAATGTACAAATAATACAAACATTTAAAAACAAAATCCTTCGTCGACTTTGCTAGTTTATTTAGAGCAGCTCCATCGCTATCGAAATGTCGTCCGCATAGGCTATGACACTGATCCCCTCTTTACCCAAGATTAAGAGTATTTCATTCACTATAGACAATACCCCAGCTCAGCATGGATAAAGCTGCTTTTAAACATTTTCTCGATCCAATAGACTTCAAGTCAAGAAGTGCAGCAGATATAGCTTCTGTTTTCATCAGTCATATTTTCCTTCGACCAAATGTTGGAAAAGAGTGGTGTATGCTCTCTACCAACTCATTCCCCGCTGCCTTAAAGAACTCGGCTGGTTGGTCATCTGGTCCAGCTGTAACTGTTTGGATATTGCTATCGTTACTTAATTCTGGTCGGGTAGGCGGAATTCTTGGTCTCCATCGTTCAGGTTGAATGGTTCGTTTTGCCTGACGGTGGAATTTGGGTTGTCATCATCGTTTAACAATCTACAAATGTGGTTTTTCCATATTCTCAGCACCGACTGTGACTTAACTACAAGGTGTCCTTCTTAATCGCTACAAGTCTGTGTTCGGGTCTTGTTGCATTGACACGTTCTTTTTACCTTTTGGAATAACTTCCGAACGTTGTTCGTGAAGTAGTACATCTCTATTTTCTCGATCGCACACTCCTTTGGAGAAGCCGGTGTTCTTACCTCCTCTTTTGTTCGTACATACGTAGATGACGTGTTTTGCTGCATGTGCTTGCCGGAACTCTTCATTAAACCAGGGCTTTTTGGCATCGATGCCACTGGTCTTCAGCATTTGATGTTGGCTGCATAGGACTTCTCGAGAGGTTGAGGTATACGATTGCAGCCATTCAACGTTAAATCTCCTCACAATATTTCTCCGTTGTTGTGGCGTCTGAGATATCCGTAGACGTACCTTGGCTGCAACAAGGTAGTGGTCTGAGTCTATGTGGGCTCCACCCCCTTATAGACTAATAGACGCTGCTTCTGTGCTCGAGGGGATAGAAGCGCTACCGTTGGCATATTAAGGGTTCATCCGCTACCATCTCTTTTCCAATATCCTGGCTCAGTATTGGAGATCCCTATAGACCAGGGATTCAAATACGTCGAAGCAGATTAGGGAGATATCGTATAATATTATTATCCAGATATAGGGATAAATCCTATAATTCGGTCTAACTGGAATAATAGACGCCACCGTTAATTCTAGGGAAATCGTCCGCTGCCGCCTGGAGCCAGAGGAAGTGCCTTAGTGAAAAAACAGTACTCCCTCCTATCTTGTCCGCTTCAACTAACAAACTTAAAAAGGGGTTGGTTATCAACGTGGAAGTGAAGAGTAAGAGTTGATAGCCAGAGGCTAAGGTCAGCGCGCTTGTGTTTTCATATATTCGCATTACTGCCCTTTGTTTACGAAGCCATGCAGTCCAACAAATTAACCTTGAATCCACTGAAATTGTTTGTGCATTAATTAAATAGATACAAATTAAGAATTCTAAATCTGTGAAGAACTAACGATTTTTTCACTCCAACGCCTTTTTAAAGATGAAAACAGAAACACCTTACCACTTCCCACGTTAACCAGTCTATTATCCGTATTATCCGACCTTTTTTTTTCAGCAGCCTAAATGTCAATACTCGTTTATATGGTAAAGAAATGTCTCTTCCTGTGAACAATTGGCAAAGAACTCGCATTTAGTTACAACTTGGGACACAGTCATTTATATAAAAAGGGTTTCTACAGGACGTATGGTCCGTTAAACATGAATTCATTGTACGTACATACATACATACATATGTATGTGTATTGATACAAAAAAAGAAAACGGCTAATGGTTTAATCGACGGTAGGGGGTTGAGAAAAATCACATTTGTGGCTAAGTAAATTGTGGGGACCGAATGGATTCCTACATACGTATGTACGTACATACGATGTTTCTCTTAGCCCTTATATGCTATCTTTAAAGATACAACCATTCAACTTTTTTTTTCTCCCTTAAAATTGACTTAATTCTTTCAAGGCTTAGGTTTTTTGCTTTATTAACTCAAATTCTATATTATTTATATAAGTCAGACCCATAACTTTTAAATTAAAGTTACTAATAACGAAATTACTACTTGAAACCATTTTCAATAAATTAAGAAAAAATATTTTTCCTTGGCTTCCTTTGGCATTTAAGGGTGAGGTTTAGGTCTAAAGCTAAACTGTTTAACATAAAGTTGGTACTAAGTACGTATGAAAATTTATTTGCTGCAGTAGATTTTTAAATTAACAGACAGCTGAGGGAGCGATAAAAGAGTAGTACATGTCCCTCTCGGAGAGCTCGCTATCGGATGAGGAACATCACATGACGAGGACGTTTTACTGCAGGAAGAAGGTGAGGCACCAACCCCACACGAACAATACTAATTCAGGAGCTATGGATCCGTAGAAGAGCAGTCAAAGGACTGGCGTGCTCAAATGCGAAGGTAATTTGGGATAAACAAGTACCTAAGCTTGCATTCTTATTAACAAAAAAAATTAGGTTTGTTTAACATTCGGAATACGCTACGCGAGACTTATGTACATATATACTTCCACATCTGGCAAGGATATTAAAAAGCAGTCTGGCACTGGGCTATATATATGTATATCGAATCAGTGGAGACGGGCGAAGGCAGAGTTCTTTCCGAAAATTGCGAAGAAAGACCCAAGTTTACCGAAGTCCTATACATCGATTAGCCTAACATCATTCCTTTTCAAAACTATAGAAAAGCTGTGGACAAATATTTAAGAGAGAATGTCCTAGGTATATCTCCTCTTCATCACCGTCAGCATGACTACAGAGCGGGTAGATCCACAGAGACTGTTCAGTACCAACTGACTGAAACTATTTACAGTGATCCTTAAGCGAAAGATCCAGCAGATCACTAGATTCCAGGGGAACTAAGGAAGACGACGGAAGTGTTGGCATACAAAACCCCATATAACAGCTATACAAGAACCTTGGGAGCGGAATAAACGTTCGGCGTATCACAATACTCTGTGACGATCGAGAGCTTGTCTAGTTGTACCAAACTTGGACAATTCTGTGGTCAGGATTTGGTTGCTGTAGCTATAAGCTACGAAGCGAACGGAGAATGGAAAACCTTCGTCGTTGCGTCACCATACTTTCCCTATGATACGCTAAAACCTTCGCCCCCGAAGGTTGTTATCGAACTCATAGAGTATTGTGATTCTCGGGAAATGAAGCTACTCATATACGCGAATTTTAATGCTCAAAATACAGTCTGGGGCAGCAGCAAATGCAATGTACGAGGAAACAATTTTCTAGATTTTCTACTATCGTCTGACATCATTAACAATGCTAGTTCTAAACCAACCGTTGTTACGGCAAGGAAAAAGGAGGTAATTGCCTAGACTTTATCTAACCGGTACCTACAGTCGATTACAAACTGGAGAGTTCTGCCGGAAGTGTCCTTGTGGGCTCATAACACATTCCATTCCATTACAGGAGAGTAGGAGTCCGCGAAAAACTAATTGGATACTTTTTAGAGAAGCGCTAAAAAAGTCTGTCAAAACTCCTCCGAAATTCAGAATGTGACGGAAGGTCAATGATGCTGCTCTAAACCCGACTAGTATCATCACTAGATGTTTTGAACTGACGTGCCCGGTTATGAAGACTTCCTGTAGATCGTCAGTTCCCTGGTGAAACTCAGAACTGTAGAAACAAAGAAAGGAAACCAGAAAAGTTCTAAATCGCTCATTCAGGACAAATTTAGATGGAGACTGGAACCTCACATGGTCGATGAATGGTGCACTAGGAATGGACTCTCGGTCAATCCTTTGAAAACTGAGGTTCTTCACGAGAAGGAAGATTGTGACTGTTCTGACTCAGCCAGTACAAAAGGCATCATTATCCAGATCTCGGATAGAGCGAAATATCTAGGAGTGATTCTGGATAAGGAACTTCTCTGGCCAAGGGATGTCAAGTCGAAGACATCCATGGTGCTCTCAGTTTTGTGTCAGTGTAAGGGTGCTTTTTGCAAGACGGCTAATATAATAGCTTTTTAGCTTATTCTTCCGTCTTTTGGTGAAGGTTGTTGTCTCGGCTTTACGGGAATTTTTCCGAGCACGTCTGGTCTAGATGCTCTGTTTGGTTTAGCTCCACTTGATACTTTCATCATGGACTGTGCTATGAAAGAAATCTACCGTCTTAGACGGGGTGTCTTTTGGAATCATCCGTACTGGAGTTTCGATTACCTTGCGCGCACTTATCCTATGATCCTGGGCAGTAGTCGAATTTTTGCCGTTGGCTCCAAAACAAATCAAGGATTGGCTAATGTCTTCGTGGAGACCGCCAATACTAGACTTCACTACTCCTTAGGCAAGCGAAGATCTACATTATTAAGAATAGGTGGCGGGGCGGAGTATCTATGTATGTCTGTAGCGACATAGCATTGCTCAACCCTGTAACCCGTTCCAAAATAATTCAAGAATGCAAGAACTCTTTGAATTCGGTCGCAAGGCTGATCTCTTTGACTCTAGTCTGGGTTCCAGATCACACCGGAATTACGGGAAATGAAATCTCCGATGAGATTGCTAAGTAGATAAGGGTCAGGCGATGTTTTCTCAGAACCTGAACCTGCGGTGGGTGTTCCCACGTCCTCGGTCAGGGCTTCCATTGACGATTGGGTTTCTTTCGGATACATTTGTGTGTGGCGTACTTACGGAACACATCCCTTTGTCAAATTATCTTAGTGTGCTAATCTTAAGAGACACAACTGTTTGCGACCCTTATGAAGAGGGTGACGATACATCTGATCATTTCCTTTGTTATTGTCCTGTCGTTGCACGGATCAGGTGGCAGTGTTGATGATTCGGTGCTGAGGTGGTGAGTACTGATACTGTAAGTTCCTCATCGCTGAAATGCATTCTTGGCTTTTTCCGAAAGTTGCAGAAATTCCAGTAAAATGGAGTGGTACTGGATTTTGTTTCCTGGTAGTACAATTAATTAGCTGCGTTTGAGTGCTCTAGGTAAGTGTTTACTAACTCGACAAAAAAAAATCCCGAAACTTGGTGCTATTCGGAAGATTGTGACAGCCTGTAAGTTTTCCTGTACAGTGAGTCTTCGGGTTTCTTACGAAGCCCTCCCTCAGGTGTTCGTTATAAGCTGATAGAGAGTCGGTTTCCAGTTTTGATGCTCCTCCGCCGTTAGATTAAGTTCCATTAAACATATTTCGAAAGATCATTTTCCCACCAACTATTTATAGAATTCCATAAATAGTAAAACTAATTTTATGCGTTTCCTCCTTTATCGCAAGGACCTACTCCAAGGTTTCATTGCATTTCTTGGTACTCATTACATCATTTGCATTGCAAGGAAGGAAGTTTTCATCTGAATAAAGAACAAATGTATCGTAGTTTTGTTGATTGTGGGCGAGCACTTCCATCTACATATACGAGTTTATGGTATAGGTTTACAAAGCATTCAGAATTGAAGTTCAAAGTAATTCGTAGATATTAAAAAAAAATGCAGGAAAGGTGCAGAATAGTTTGCAGATATCATGATTGACTGGGGGAAGCACGTATACAGCTGGTCATAAAGGAACGATTCACTCTTACTATAGCAGCATCACTGGTTGAGTATTTCTGTTTTTGTGTTCATTGATTAATAAAGTAAAGTAATAGTGTTCACACAGAAGAGCTTCTCTTAATTTCAAGTGAGGGTACAGTAGGGTATAATATCCAATAGTCTTGCAATATTTGCCAGTGAGTAATAACAAAACGCATTTCTCGTTTATGGTAGGAAGAGCGTTTTCAACATTCATCATGTTATACTTATGTATACTTATACTTATACCCTTCATGTTCACTGTGAACTACCTATAAGATCTTCTCTACCGACCTATATGATTTAACCAGAAGTTATGTATGTTGAGGCTCTTAATAAACCTCAGTATAACTTTAGGTTCCAGATACTGAATCCTGAGTTCTGCTACAAGCGGAATAATCCCTTCTTTGCATCTCTCGGACATACGCAAAGAATAAGTCCCGCCGAGCCGGCAAATACATAGTAACTGACAGTTTTATTTTGTGCAAGTGGTATCTAAATGGACAAGTTCTTAAGTCGTCTTTGTTTGAGCAAAGTCTTGCACTTACGTATATCGGTTAGGTTTGATGAACTTTTTCGCTTGTGTATGTTGTTATCCATTGTATGTTGTATACTAGACTTCACTACTCCTTAGGCAAGCGAAGATCTACATTATTAAGAATAGGTGGCGGGGCGGAGTATCTATGTATGTCTGTAGCGACATAGCATTGCTCAACCCTGTAACCCGTTCCAAAATAATTCAAGAATGCAAGAACTCTTTGAATTCGGTCGCAAGGCTGATCTCTTTGACTCTAGTCTGGGTTCCAGATCACACCGGAATTACGGGAAATGAAATCTCCGATGAGATTGCTAAGTAGATAAGGGTCAGGCGATGTTTTCTCAGAACCTGAACCTGCGGTGGGTGTTCCCACGTCCTCGGTCAGGGCTTCCATTGACGATTGGGTTTCTTTCGGATACATTTGTGTGTGGCGTACTTACGGAACACATCCCTTTGTCAAATTATCTTAGTGTGCTAATCTTAAGAGACACAACTGTTTGCGACCCTTATGAAGAGGGTGACGATACATCTGATCATTTCCTTTGTTATTGTCCTGTCGTTGCACGGATCAGGTGGCAGTGTTGATGATTCGGTGCTGAGGTGGTGAGTACTGATACTGTAAGTTCCTCATCGCTGAAATGCATTCTTGGCTTTTTCCGAAAGTTGCAGAAATTCCAGTAAAATGGAGTGGTACTGGATTTTGTTTCCTGGTAGTACAATTAATTAGCTGCGTTTGAGTGCTCTAGGTAAGTGTTTACTAACTCGACAAAAAAAAATCCCGAAACTTGGTGCTATTCGGAAGATTGTGACAGCCTGTAAGTTTTCCTGTACAGTGAGTCTTCGGGTTTCTTACGAAGCCCTCCCTCAGGTGTTCGTTATAAGCTGATAGAGAGTCGGTTTCCAGTTTTGATGCTCCTCCGCCGTTAGATTAAGTTCCATTAAACATATTTCGAAAGATCATTTTCCCACCAACTATTTATAGAATTCCATAAATAGTAAAACTAATTTTATGCGTTTCCTCCTTTATCGCAAGGACCTACTCCAAGGTTTCATTGCATTTCTTGGTACTCATTACATCATTTGCATTGCAAGGAAGGAAGTTTTCATCTGAATAAAGAACAAATGTATCGTAGTTTTGTTGATTGTGGGCGAGCACTTCCATCTACATATACGAGTTTATGGTATAGGTTTACAAAGCATTCAGAATTGAAGTTCAAAGTAATTCGTAGATATTAAAAAAAAATGCAGGAAAGGTGCAGAATAGTTTGCAGATATCATGATTGACTGGGGGAAGCACGTATACAGCTGGTCATAAAGGAACGATTCACTCTTACTATAGCAGCATCACTGGTTGAGTATTTCTGTTTTTGTGTTCATTGATTAATAAAGTAAAGTAATAGTGTTCACACAGAAGAGCTTCTCTTAATTTCAAGTGAGGGTACAGTAGGGTATAATATCCAATAGTCTTGCAATATTTGCCAGTGAGTAATAACAAAACGCATTTCTCGTTTATGGTAGGAAGAGCGTTTTCAACATTCATCATGTTATACTTATGTATACTTATACTTATACCCTTCATGTTCACTGTGAACTACCTATAAGATCTTCTCTACCGACCTATATGATTTAACCAGAAGTTATGTATGTTGAGGCTCTTAATAAACCTCAGTATAACTTTAGGTTCCAGATACTGAATCCTGAGTTCTGCTACAAGCGGAATAATCCCTTCTTTGCATCTCTCGGACATACGCAAAGAATAAGTCCCGCCGAGCCGGCAAATACATAGTAACTGACAGTTTTATTTTGTGCAAGTGGTATCTAAATGGACAAGTTCTTAAGTCGTCTTTGTTTGAGCAAAGTCTTGCACTTACGTATATCGGTTAGGTTTGATGAACTTTTTCGCTTGTGTATGTTGTTATCCATTGTATGTTGTATGCCATTAAGTTATCTTTCGTGGTTCCACAGAACAAGGCTCAGGACCAACGAGTGGACGATAATCGTCTCTTTTCGAAAGGCTACGATTACTTTGTTCATGGATGCAATATTTTCGACGAGATTGAGACAGTCCCAGACCAGCTTAGATCTTACCATATAGGATTTAAGGGCTTTTAGTGTTGCTTGGTTGGTTGAAATGATATAAATGCGGACTCTTTTTTAATTGTTCTACGCAGGCATTCTCATGCACATACATAATTTAATAGCATGTACATATGTATGTATATACTCCTGCTTGAAATATTGCTGGTGATCTTCCAAGTGCTGTCCGGTGTTTGAAATTGGGACTGTATACCCTGGGACCAGAGTTGTCGGTGATACTTGCCTGAAAAGGGTACAAGGACAGTTTTTCTGGAATTCGTGGTCAGGCACATTATTTTGCATCAGTTCATATCAGTTGAGACTATACTCCATTTGGTAGAATATTCTTCTACAATTATATAATATGACCATAACCGTCTTTAGCTCATTCAAATCACAAGATATGACAGCTATTCCTGGTTGTCGAAACAAGGAGATGAATTACTGAATCAGTCAATTACACGAGTCTTCAGATCTAGCTCATCAGCAAAGGGAACACGAAACACAATATCACTTCTCATCCAGTGAATAGAAGAGTGGAAGAATAGAGGACATGGAGAGGTAAACTACTATCTGACGCGATTTCTGTCGATTTATTCAAAACCACTTATTTATTCATTGAAATTCAAAACATCCCCTGTATAACTCCTAAGACCGTACATACGTGGGAAGAGCCACATCCAGCACGAAGTGTTCCTTCTGATAACGAAATATGGCGGAACTAAAGAGGAAAACTTGAAAAAATCCATAGTCCTGGGTGTGAACTACCGTGCCCTTGTAATGAATGGCACTACGTAACAGTGATCTCTGAATACATGGGGACCTTAAATTTCAACAAAATTTCTCTTACCTGCATACAGGAGTTCAAGTAGAAATCCTCTTCCATACTCGTGAGACTCAAAATTTATAAACCAAACCAAACATCAACTAAAAAGAAAGCGAAAAATGTGAAACGATCGGGCACTCCTAGGTCCATAGAAAGCCAGCAGGTAATAGGAGATGAAGCTATGCTTCTCCGCGCTTTGTATGAGGAAACCTTTTCCTAGAATCTTGCGATACCTGCTCTATCACTATAACATGTCAATTTATAGTGTATAGTATAATACAGTTAAGAGACTACGGACCAAAAAGTGGGACCAGGTAGAAAATAGGAAACGGAGGAGGCTCCATAGCGCACAAGCCTATCTGCAGCGGCTGTTCTCATCGGAGTGTGAGCCAATTGCTAGCACTTTAGGCGGAACTTCACCGGCCGTGGGTACGAGCGTGGGGAAGCCAATGCGACCACCCATGTCTTTGACAAGCCATGGGTTTGTACTGATCTGAGTCAAGCCATAGCTGCTCACGCAAGAGGGGTAGGCCGCTGCTTTTATGCTAAGTGACTACAGCCTCGTGGTTCATGGCGTATACTTCTCCATAAATAGCTTTTCAACGGTAGAGGGTCATGGCTTGGGACTACCATTCGAAAAGGCGAGATCCGGAGTCCATCACGGACGAAGATATGGCGGCTCTGGATAAAGCCCATCTCACGCTCAATCTTGGGAAGTCCATGTCACAAAACAAGACTGGTATTAGGAACAGAAGACTGGTCGCAGAGAGGGCAGGAAACCAACTGCTCCCTACCTCTACTGCGGGCAGACTTCCGCGTACAACTGGCTGGGTTTTGGGCTCGTCCGAAGAGAGGGAGAAGACTGTTTTAAAAATTGTCTGTTCCTCGGGTATTTCTTCAGCGATTGGACTTAAAATTAACATCTGGGGTGGGTATGACAAATGCAAAGATATGACATATCAAGTTCTGGAACTGCCACGCCCATTTTTCAAATACTCAGCTTTTCAAACGTTCTGCTACAGAAACAAAATCAAAGCTTGTGAAGTGTTGTCAAGAAGAGTTTAAGGTTCATACAGCATAAGGTAAGACTCTGCTGTATCCTTGGTCTTGAAGGTATACCATGGAATGAACTGTCTAGAAAAGGCTGAGCACTTGCGCACTTAGGCACGAAGAGGAAAATAAGGTTTTAATGGAAGCAAATAATAGACGGCCTCTATTTAATAAAGGAAGAACCGACTGACAAAAAAAACAAAGGAATTCCCTATCTACCCTCTAGGAGTGATCACTGGGTTCTTCGGTACCACATAAAGAAACTACAATTGACCAATGAAGATCTTTTTAGAGGATTCGGTGATGAAGATGTCCAAGAAGATACTATCTACTTCCTGTGTCATTTCCCCAAGTCTCTGCCACCTAAGAAAGAATTTCCTGGAAAGATACTTCTTCTAGGACATTGAAGAACTGTTCGACAAACCGGTGAACGACATCTGCTACTACATTAAATCGACAGGATAGTTTGTATACCAAACTTCCTACCAAATTTCCTACTGGTTATTATTTGGTTATAAAAGCTCGCTAACCTATGTACATCTACGCAGAGTACGCATGTCCTACCAGCACTCCAGGAACTTAAAAAAAAAGAAACAAATGTTTTGCAATAAAATGTAGTACTTAATTAATATTTAAAAAAAAGTCTCTTATTAGTATTTATATTCCGGACTCAAAGGGTTAATTATCAAACATAGTACAGCAAGCATTTCCACTGCTTTTAATTAAGAAAACATCATTTTGAATGGTTTCATGGCATAAAGGATGGTAAAATGTTTCGAGCATGAAATAAATTGAATTCGTTCTGACAAGCAATAGAAAATAAAGTGTACGAGTGGGTCGTACGTACTTGCACCTTTATCCTTCACCATAAAGTAGTAAGTTATGAATTAATCAGGATTGAAGTTGAAGCAAAATAGTTAAAGTCACTATGTATTTCGAAACGAAATTGAATTGAAATTGCACGTCAAAGTAAACAAAGTTCGCCATTAGTGAGACAATTGAAACTAGTAATAATGTATTTCACA
Organism: Xylota sylvarum; assembly: GCA_905220385.1. Lineage (NCBI taxonomy): Eukaryota > Metazoa > Arthropoda > Insecta > Diptera > Syrphidae > Xylota > Xylota sylvarum. The sequence goes on from LR999960.1 coordinate 27,123,126, forward strand.
ATGGCAGACATTAATTAGTCCATAGATTCTGGCTTTCTGATCCTTCAAACATAAATGTAGGTATGCATAGCATACAATGAATTGTTTTGGTTTCGTATTTGAATACATCAATGGTTACCCCATAGAGTGTGGAAGTCTGTCCAAATATTATTCAATCTATGAATCTGTGATTCATGTATAAAATAAAAATTCTTCCAAAATTAATGCAGCCTTACTTATAAATAAACACAAAGTGATTAATCCCTACTTTGTATCCTAAGGACATATTAAGTTGAATAAAGAGTTTGTAAAATTAATGGAGGAGCAGGACCAAAAACGAAAAGGCGTCGAGATCTTCTCGAAATATTTGCATCATTAGATGTGGTAATGTGTCCATCATAGACATTAGGTACGAGTGTAAGAGGCCCAAAGCGCCACACTCAGGTGAATACAGATCCATTGTGATACCCTTTAGAGAAGATCTGGACGGCCATAGCGGACCACATCCCAACAGCAGCCAGCATCACGAAAGATGCTATTAAGTCTATGAAAATGACAGGGGACGGAACACAAACTGCCCTTATCAACCTCTCAGCAGACGTGGCAAACAAAATCATCCCTGCAGAACGCGTATAGATAGGATGGATTAGATGCAGAGTGCGTGAGCTTATTTCGCCAACAAGATGCTCCAAGTGCCTTAAGTATGTACACATTGCCAGGCACTGCAAAAATGTAGTAGATCGCACAGGAATATGCCGAAGATGCGGATACAAGGGACGTACTGCCAAAAACTGCACAGCAGATCCAAAATCTTCAATATGCGACGAGGCATGTAAAGGTGGAAACAACCAAGCCACAGGGAGTCTAAGATGCGGCGCTTACAAAAACGCGATGCGAGAGCTGGTAAAGGCACAATGAATTGCATCCAGATAAACCTTAACCATTACGAAGCCGCACAGGATCTGCTTATACAGACAGTGAAGAATAGCAACAGATGCTTGATATGTGACTGATATACGAGGAAGATCACAAACGATCGTAAGAGAAGAATTTAATGCATGGGGAGTCGAATGGGGTATTACGAGGAGCAACCGCAGAGGTGAAGCTTTGCTGGATGCGTTTGCTAGCCTTGATCGTTTTCTACTAAACTACGGACACAAAGAAACATAGAAGCATAGTGAGCAAAACAAAATGGAAACTCTCCGATCTCTATACAAACAGTGATCAGTGATCAACAGCCATCATATTTGAGACAATAGATCCAAGACGGTTTCAATACCCAAAAGCCACTGAAAAGGTACAAAATTTAGGCTGAAAAGAAACATTGATAAAGAGATGCTCGCTTATTGGCTAAGCAACATAGAAATACCCAGGCACAGGTGAAGAGTATTCCAAAAAGGTGACAATTTTCCTCACCCGTGGAGTGACGCATCCATGCCACGTAGTCCCATTTCCACGGGAGAACACCGGTGTACTGGTGGATGACTGTATCGCTAAGCTAAGAGTAGACTGAGTGAAATTACGAATGTATATCATAGTCAGCGGTTATTCCCAAGAAATACTAGCATCCACCTTTCCCGCATAACAATAGAATCTACAAAAACAATACCACCCGTCACAACTCCAGACGTCCTGGAAGCAGCGGGCTCAATGAAGAGTAATGCTACGTTCCCACCAAACCGAAACCCCGACGTTTCGATGAATTTTTACCGAAACCCCGAAAGCCGTTCTCACCAATTTGAAATCATTTCAAATGTCAATCGGAATCATTTCAAATGCCAATTTTGAAGTGGCTGACAAAACAATTGTCAACAATCTTCGTTTTTTATATTTTTTTCTTTTCTGTGTGCTGAAAAAATTTATTTATGTGTAATTAGAATATTATACGGATGAACTCAAAGTGATTTCAAAGAGATTTTGCCGAAATCACGAGATTTCGAAAACTCGATAATGTATGGCCAAACCTCGGAAGTTTGGAGGGAACATGGTATAAGAATGCTTCCGGAATGGACGGGATGGCAAATGTCATTATGAAGTAAGCCATTAAAACTAAACCAGAAATTTGCAAACCTTTACACAACGTGCCTGATTGAAGAAAGTTCACTCTTTAATGGAAACGACAGAGGCTGGTATTAATTCGAATAGGCGACAATCCCCCAGAGCAACCGTCGTCATACAGACCGCCTGTGCATGCTAGACACAGTAGGGAAAGTTCTGGAAAGAATTATTCGCGACAAACTTAACCAGTACAACGGACTTTCCGACAGATAATACAGCTTAACGAAAGCGATGCAAGCAGTTTGCGATATTGCACGCGAAGCCATATCTGGGGGGAGATAGAAAAAAGGAAAAAAGCAGTACTGCGCCGTGGTTGCGCTAGACGTCAGGCATGCCTTTAACTCGATGCTGCTGCAGCGATCTCATAGTTAGACTTATCATCAAGAAAGCTTTTAATTCAGCTAGTTGGTCATTTATAACGGATTCTCTTGAAAGAAGAAAGAAAGGGCTCAGGGACACATCGCAGCCTTCTACTCTCTTTTTTTCTTTTTCCTTCTACCAACCCTGAGCAAGTTGTTTACAGTGGTCTAGACCAAGAGCTCTGTCATCCCCGATAGCTTCATCCTTAAACGGAGGTTTGGTTTTCCCTTGTCATCTGGAACTTGAGGGCTGTGATTCGAATATCGTCATTACTGGTAATAAATGAGCACTCACTCGATGTGTCCGAGCCAGTGCAGTAGACGTGTTATGATTTATTGAACTACATCCACATCTCATAGAGTTCGCATTTATGTCTTTCCCTCCATTCGCCCTCCTCGCTTACGGGACCGAATATTCGCCGAAGATTTGTTGAAGACAGTGCTTTCCATGTTAAAAAGAATGAATACGTCAAGCTATGTTCTTAGGGTAGTATCGACCAACTTTAGCAACAGGAAGCTAAGGAAAGAAAGGGTTGAAAATGCAAAAACACTATAACGTATCGGCAGGCGTCCTACAAGGGTCAGTGCTAGGTCCCCTTTTATGGAAATACATGCATAACGATGTACTCAGGTTACCAATGAACAAGAACCAAAGTCAGAATAAAATGCCGTCAAGAACAAAAGTCATAAGCTTCATGGTCGTCATCGGCGTTATAACCGACATTCATGAGGTAGAATGACCAACAAACTGGTTGGAGGCAGCACACTTGGATTTAGCGGAGCAGGAGACGGAAGCACTTTTAATCACCAGTCGCAAAGAACTACCATATATGAACGCACACACAGGAGAATAGCTACGTGTCATGACAGACATTAGGCTGAATTTTAAGCCCCACCTACATAGAGTATGTAGGAATGACGGGGTCATCGCTAGAAAGGATTCAGCCAAACGTCGGTGGACCCAGATATAGTTATAGATTCATATTGTCCAGTATAGTTACCTCAGTAGTACAATACACATCGCCAGCGAAATGTATTATAGCTGGTATTGTGCTCATCGATATCCTGATCGAAAAGAAACGAGTATATAACAGAAAATTCAAAAATCGACAGGATGGAGGAGCTATTGAAGCAGAAGAAAAGGCTTTTCAATGACAAAATGGCAAAATCGCAACAACATGGAATGACAAACTCATCCCCAACATAGAAATTTGGATGAAAAGGAAAGTAAAAGAGGTGAGCAATAATATCACACAGTTCCTAAGTAGTGCACAGATTCGGGCATGACAGCTCGTCACTTTATCCGTGCTGCGTGTCATAACATCCGCCTATGTACACTAGAGCCTAAAAGCCTTAGGGTGTGGGTTAGTACGTAGGGGTAGTTTTTGGCAACAATTATTCAGGTTTGGGAATTTTTGTTAAAATTTCGAACTCATGCAAAATGACCCGCTTCGTTGAATACTGTATCGCCCTTACTTACTATTGCTATCCTAGGATTAAGTTTCTTAATATCCTTCTCAACGTTTATCTATCAAATTTCTTATAAAAACAAAAAAAAATCATACATTTGTTGGAAAACTCGTAAATTTCTTAGGAAAACAAATATGAAATGTTCTGCTTGCCTTAGCGTAAAATTAACCGTCAAGGACCACTTTGATGGCATATCCCTCTTCTCCTTGTCAAAGTACGTACCTACTAATGTTATAACTTTTATGATATCTCTTTATTAAAGAAACAAGGATATGTGCTAAGTCAATCATTCTTGAATTCTTTTCTTTTTTTTTCAAGAAAACAATCTGAAAATTTGTTGACAGAAGGGATTTCCTATCTATTGGTGTGCGTAATTTGTTTACATTCCTTAGAAAGGAATAAATCCTTCTTGTAATGAAATAACCAAATTGAAGGAATCAAAGAAAAACATAATACTCATGTGGCGAAGCTTTTATATGTGCTGAAGATTTAGTATCATGCTTTATATTATTTCACTCCCATCGATATCTAATACACATCTACTATGAATCAGAATAAATTTTATAGAAGCATTTTTGTTATTGATGGAAAGAAAAAAAACACACATAGTGTGTATGTATATCGTTTCAGATGTCCTTGATAACCAGGGACCCAACTGAGTTTCACCGTTTAGTCTAGCACGAGATGGCAGTGTAACGTAGCAGCATTTATTTATTTATGATAAAAAGTCCATTAAATTGGACGACAGCACTTTAAGCTGACTGGCTATGTGAAAAGATACAAATATTGCTAGGATATATTCACACATTTAATACCTTTATTAAGGTTTACGCTAGCTGAAGTTTCTGAAGCTTAGTTGCCGTTATTCGTTTAAGAACTTTTAGCCATCATTGTATACATTCAATCATGTTTAGATTTAGACCCCAAATTCTACCGTAAAGGCGTCTACTGGCCCACATGGCCCTAGTATACTACATTCGTACATTCGAGTTAATCCGTTTGTTAAGGATGACGCCGAGATATTTAATCTCACTAAAGTAAACTGCTTATTAAGGTGTGACCTTAATAGGCAGGCCCCGGCGACCTGCATAAAGGCAACCACCCAGCAAACTATAGAGGTTCTGAAGCTCCAAAAAAGACGCGATACACTTAAGAATACTTTAGTCAAAAACGCTCATCTGATTAAAGAAAGACGTATAACCATTAAGAGAAAGGTTACGAATGAAATTAAACCCGCTAAGGTTAAGACGAAAGGGGACCAAACCAAAGTTCCTCTAACAAAAAATAATGAAAAGATGGAATTTTCAGGAGCGCAATCATATGCTCAAACCGTATCACAAGCAAAGAAACAGCCTAGTGTTACGGCAGACCCAATTTCGCAAGTCTTCTCTATTATTCTCGCGAAACTTGAGGAGCAAACCAAGATTAACAACACCATATTTGACAAATTGAGCAAGCTCGAGTTTAAACCTCGTACAAAAAGAACTCCTACATGAACATGAAACGGTTGCTAAAAATTTTAACGTGGAATGCAAATGGCCTCCAACATAAAATCACCGAACTAGAGGTATTCCTACGAAACGACAATATTGACATATGCTTGATATCTGAAACTCATTTGACAAAAGAATCTGAAGTATTTCGTGCGTATCACGCTTACCATCCTTCCGGGAGAGCCAGAGGCGGATCCTCCCTATTCATCAAAGACTCCACGAATTCAACGATTGAACTTGACATTATGCAAACAACTTCAGTTCGTGTTAAAAACAAGAACTCATACTTCATCATCGCGTCCATTTATTGTCCTCCACGATGCACGTGTAAAAGTAACGACTTTGTAGATCTCTTCAACTCGTTTGAATCGAATTTCATTGTTGGTGGTGACTTTAATGCAAAACACACCTTTTGGGGTTCAAAATATAATTCGCCAAAAGACAAACTTCTATACGAAGTCGGTATGCAATTCGGGGTTGACTTCTATTCGACAGGGAAACCGACATATTGGCCCTCCGATGCAGCAAAAACACCTGACTTTATAGACTTTTTCATAACAAAAGGAGTATCTCCAAGTTTTGCTAAAGTAGAGGAAAGTTTTGATCTTTCCTCAGATTACTCACCGGTAATTTTAACAATAAGTGACCAACTCATGAAAGTAGAAGGCGTGCCTAGATTAACTAACAACAAAACTAACTGTGACGGCTTTAAAAATGATTGCGAAGAAAATATTATTTTAAACGTGTCTCTAAAAACACCTCTCGAAATAGAAGAAGAACTCGGTAAATTTATTGAATCTATTCAGTATGCCGCATGGAAAAATACTCCCTTAAGGAGAAAAGCAGTCAAACGCAGCGAAGTTAATTATCCGCCCGATATAAAAGAACTCATTCGCGAAAAGAGAAGAGCACGTAAAGTATGGCAACAAACCCGTGCCCCCCAACATAAGACATACACAAATTACTTAATTAATAAACTTAAAAAAGAGATTCAGGATTTAAAAAATAGAGAGGCCACTGCTTATCTTGAAGGCTTAACAGCGGAAGAGAGAACAAATTATTCGCTCTGGAAAGCTATGAAAAGCGTAAGAAAACCAAAAATGCAATCACCACCAATCAGAAAAGAGAATGGCGAGTGGGCAAAAGATGATAAAGAAAAGGCCGACCTTTTTGCCAAACATCTGGAGGAAACGTTTAAACCATTTGATGGTCAAACATTAATAGATGCTCATAGAAGTGTGACAGCGACATCTGACAACTTTAGAATAAAAAGTGTGTCGCTAACCGAACTTTACAACGTAATAAAAAAAACTGAAAAATAACAAAGCAAACGCCTCGCTTAGATTGCTACACGTCCCAGATGCGTGGAAGGTAGCAGAAGTGATAATGGTTCCGAAACCGGGTAAATCTCGTAACGACAAAAAATCGTACAGACCAATATCGCTCCTTCCAATAATATCAAAGGTATTTGAAAGGCTCCTATTGAAACGCATCCAACCGGTTATTGTAGAAAGACGACTTATACCTTCGACAAGGTTTGGCACGATGGCTTGAAATACAACCTAAGACAGGCCCTGAAGGAACACTTAAATAAGATCTTAGAATCCTACATTCAAAATAGATTATTTCGTGTTAAACACAAAACTGAATACTCCGAGCTCAAGGCAAGTGCTTAAGCCTATATGGACATATGGCATACAACTATGGGGTTGTACTAAAGCAAGTAATAGAGAATTTATTCAATCTTTTCAAAATAAAGTGTTAAGAGCAATCGTGGACGGTCCCTGGTATATTAGAAACAATGATATACAAAGAGACTTAGGGATTGTAACTGTGAATGAAGAAATAACAAACTTCGCTAGGAAGCTCCATATTCGCCTTCATAGTCACTGCAACCATGCCATACTCCAAACATTGGACGTGAGGAATCTTGTGCGCCGACTTCAAAGAACGAAACCGTTCGATCTAGCGCAATAAAAAACCACCGCATTTAATGACGGTATTAGCAGGTGATTTTGCTGAAAATCTACCTGCCTCGCGAATATTATTGAAGCTCAAACCACTTGTTAAGGAAACTTAGTTGTAGTAAACAAAACAAAAAAAAGGGAAGAGTGTGTTTAGTCAGTAAAAATCTGACACTACTATGAGTACACGGTGTCTTTTGAAGATTAATAATAAAAGAAGAAAATAATAAAATTGAAGAAAATAATAATAAAAAAAAAACTAAAATAAACTAAAGTGGTGCCTTTGATGGTGATAGGGGATAGATTGACCAGTCTTCTTTTTGTATAAGGCACTAGAACGGTTTTGCAAGGATTAATGGATAGTTCTTCTCTGCTGCACCTTTCTAACACGTATAGTAAAGCACCTTGCAAGACACTAGAAATGGTCGTGCTGCGTTTACCACTAATAAAAATCGCCTAGACATCCGCATTACCAATGGTGATGTACCCTGATCTCTTTAGATCGATTAGAAGATTGTCGATGACTACAGACCACGGAAGGGGAGAAAAGAATTCTCTCTGGTGACAGCCCTTAGCTGCGATCACAGACACTGGCACTTCCCTAGCCGAGGAAGTAATAATTCAATTTTCTTTCTTTCTTCGCCCTTATCCATTTGTTAGTCGAATCCTCAATACCTGTGCTACTAATTGCTCTTACTATTGAGTTGTAGCCAATGTTATCGATGTCAATGTCAAGGAATGCACACAGAGCTATTTCTCTGGAACGAAAAGTTCCTTCAATCTTCTTCACAAGATAGTGAAGAGCACCTTCTGTGGATTTAAATTTCCTGTATGCAAACTGATTTGAGTGGAGACGGACAGACAAATCTAGCCGGCCTCTAATATGAGCGTCAATAAGTCTCTCCATGATTTGGAGAACAAATGATGTTAGACTTATAGTTCTATTAGGTTATTGCAGCTCATTAGGCCTATTGCTGATTAGTGATTACATTTACCTGTCTCCAGTAGTGGGGAGTAGCTGGCTCTAAATAAAGTAATCATACCCGGCAGAACGAGATCAATTAGCTTCTGTAAACGCGCCGGAAATGTACCATCACCGCCTGTGGCTTTGAATGGTTTAAAGGAGCCTTCAGCGCATATAACTTTATCCGGACTTAAAATTTTACCGGATAAACTATTTACTTTACTAGCAATGCAGACGCTGTGATCAAATACGTTCGGGTACGTGTGGAGTACATGAGTAGACGAACCTGGGAATTGAACCTGACGTAAGGTTCTAAGAGTATCCATATGGTCCAACGTGAAGGTGCCATCGGTCTTTATTAGTAAATCTACACAATACCCTTTATAGTGGCTAGTCTGTCCTAAACACCAATCAAGCTTTAATGTCAAATAGTGTCAAATATGTATGTCAACGAATTCTGGCGCCTTTTACTGTTGAATTCCGCCGCTTTTCTTTTTTCAGTCTTCTACTCACACTTACTTTGTATTTTAGTATTAAGTCAGTCCTTGGTTGCACTTTCACATGCGGAAAGGAGGGATGCAGATCGTCATATCAGGGATATAATGACCTTCTACACCCCACACCACTCAGTTCATTGGCGTCGAGCACTTTGAAAGGAAGTAGTACTTCCATACCACCATCACAAATGTCGTCAGATGTAAACCAATTTAACCAAATAAATTACTGGAGATCCTCAAGTAATAATCATTTTAAGGTTAAGAAATCGTATCCTAGGTGTTTCGTTCATCATCCCAGAATGGTCAATGCCGGCGACTTGATCACATTAGTAGTGTTTATCGACAACGTCGCAATCACGCTCTCGATCCAAAAAACACAGAAGAAGCTATACATATGTATGTATCTGCAGTTTTACATCGAACACCAAACATGTAAGCCGATCAAACGTTGGATTTAATCATAGGCAGACAGAATCTGCGCATTCAAAAAATTTAATAGGCCGGGTCATAAACCAAGCTCTGAACGTATCGGATGGTAACGAGTCCCGTTCACAGTCAGTCGTAGGGTTAAACGAAGTCAAAAAGATCTTCACGTAAATAAGCACCCTCTGGTTTTCCAGCTGGCCACTATTGCCACGTGCTCTTTAGTAGGTCTAGAAGGATACCGCAGTCTATATACTTTTCCCTGCGGGGAAATGCGCAGGTACTTAAAGCGCATGGTGGAAACCGTGTACCAGTAAGAGGATATATAACCGTTCTGGTTCAGAGGAATTCTAAAACACGAAAAGTATCACTCATAGTGTCGGATGCACCTAAAGGAGTTAACATATTAGGTTTGGACTGGTTGAAAGCGTTTCTCCAAATGAGTTGATTCGTATGAATCATAGCAATCGAGGCAAAGGCCTTATGCATGAATATGAAATACGAAACAGTTTTTTGACCGACCGATGTTGCCCAATTCACCTTGAAACCGTCTAAAAAACAAACTAAAATCATCATTGCTGATGATGAGGAAGAGCATTGTAAGCCTTACGATAGCCAAGATATTTTGAGCAATATGAGAGGGAAAGCTTCACCACAGCTATTTTGCTCAGTTTTAAGGGTGGTATCTTGTAGACTCAGCACTTCAGACCATCATCAAAGATTGATGTTCGTGGTGTTCTACAACACATGTCTGATTGATGAAATGGTCCTGTGTCTGTTGGACACGGTCAGTAAGATCCTGGAGAGCTTCATCCATCTACAGCATATTAGAATCAGCGATTGAAGAAACCGGAGGACTAACACAACATCAATAGCTTTCGGTTTATTATGTAGCTGTCCATTGCAAACAATTCTGATGCTTAATATAGACGACAGTACGAAGTTCCGGTACTGAGTCCATTGCTTTATTTAAAAAAAACGCTAAAATTATACGATATACTGACTAGTCCTAGTTTGGCAAGGATTGGAGAAATTCATTTTCTTTCCAGTACATATACATACATAGTTTGGAATCCAATATTAAGCCGAAATACTTTGCAATCTTCTGAGGTATTAGATCAGTTTCGTTCAGATGTGTCAGATGTGTTGAGTCTTTTGGCGAGTATGTAGAGAAACTTTCCTGATACCACAATGGCGAAATCGGCGTCGTAGGCCGCTACGTTGAAGCCATTGCTTTTTAGTATTTTAACCAATTCGTCCACTACTAAGATCCATATAAGTGGCGATATGACTTCGCCTTGGGGGATACCCCATTTAATTCTCATACTGCCATTTACATATCCTAGAGTGAGTGGAGTTGACTACGCGATACTGAGCATTTGTTCAATCCACCTACATATACCCGGATCTGTTTGGAACTTATTATGTCCATTTTTATATTTGTATAAAAACACTTTTAATTCCCTCCAAGATTTCGGAACATAACCCATTTATATACACCAGGCATAAATATACTTGACCCATGGAATGATAGATTTCCCCTGACTCTGGCAGCAGTATGTAAATATCTCGCCCATTCTGGGCGCTTTGTAGGGTGTGAACGATTTAATTGCTCAAACAATTTTCTGATCGTCAATTATCTTGTTTCTAAACAGCCACGGAAGTGACATTTTAGGAGATCATCTAACGTATTCTCATAGCAGTTTGTCTAGGTGCCATCACAGTTCTTTATAGAACAAACCCGTAACGGAACCTTAGCAAGTACCTTTTCCAACCAAACTAACTTCATGGAACATTTAATTTCTTGAGAAGCTTGACGTTTTCTTTATGTATAACCACTCGACAGCTCAGATATTTAAAAACATTTACCTTTGCAATTGGAACAGATTGAAGACTAATGGATGCACAACATGTCTCAGGAACTAAAAAAAATTTGAAATCCTTACTGCGGATATGCACAAACTTGTGCATACTAAACCAATGTCTCAAGTTTTCTAAGTCATGTGTTATGTCAGCTACTAGATCTAAGACAGAGGTATTAGAATATGAGCATCCAATATCATTGGCGAATCTAGTTTGCTTTCCTATCATATTTTGGTTAAAAATTGAATAAAAATAAAAAAATTAAGAATAAAATAGGACCAAGTACCGAACCCAGTGGAACACCAATCAGAACATCATCACATTCCATAATAATAAAACCAAATAAAGGACATAAAGCATAACCATCTTAAAGCTGCGAATAGCAAAAGAAGAAGATCTTCATAATGCTTCTATTTACGAACAAGTATAACAAGATTATTAATATGATGCAAACATGCCCTGATTTCCCAAGAGTGCAATTTTTGAATCACTGTCCTGCGGAAAAATACCAGTCGTCTCGTATCCAACTCAATGTTTGTTGATTTGCAAGATTAAAAGAATTTCAAATCCACACGAACCTTCATAAAAAAGGTTATGTTTGCACACAAATCTCCTTTGAACTTCACATCTGATGAAAAAACACTGCAAGCTAACAAAACGGATATTTACTCCTACATACGTATGTTTGTATGTATGTACGTACTATTCGTTTAGTCAGTCAAGTGTGGTTTCTAAAATTCAATCTAAAAACAATATTTTGTCTGAGATATGAAACAGAAACTGTGTCACGTACACGTATTAATAATTTTGGGTTGACCATTGCAAGCCTAAGCGTCCTTTTCATTGGATAACTAGCTGTTGGTTAGGGCTCCCCACAGAGAAGGCACCAGCCTAATCGAATAAAAATTAAAGACCCACATTTGCACGTTCCGCACATGATTTTATTGACATTAGGGAAATACACACATTATCGTAGTAGTATGTATGTGACGATTTGGGGTGGTGGGTAGGTAGAATTTTTCTATTCTTTTCCTAGTTTCTTCGGGCTGATGTCCATAATCATTTAAGTTTGCAACTTTTTGTGTGTGTTCAACATGTGTGCGAAAGGACACAGGCGTTAGGATGTTGTCCATTTACTTTCGACTTGGGATGAAACACATGAAGACCAAAATAATAATTCGTGATCCGCATAGACTCCAACATCTGGATAATTGAACTTAATGTCGGATTAAAGTTATTTTCTTTCGTTTCTTTGTTGGACTTATCTTTGTTTATTTCGAATACGCGCTGACTTAAGGATGTTTAATTGAGATCTGGTAAAGAAAATGTAAGGAAGCAGATGCTTTAAAAGTTGTCCATAGATGTGGTAGATACTCATGGAATGGTCCTTCTGCTCAATTGTCATCTTCACGCTGCTCACATACAAATCGTAAAATGTCAAAATTTCTTGCAAAGCAATTAAACTTGTGAACATATCTTTCTTCTACTCTGCGAAAATGAACTTCAACTTCCCTAAAGCCAGAAACAGACGTTCATAATCAGATAGGAGACAGACGCGGATGGTGCTGAAATACAAAAGGAGATGTTTTCAAATTGAAATAAAAATGACATCGAAGTACATGTACATATGTACATACATATTTGCTCTAGGCCCAAGGCTAATTAGCCGGTTCAAGTTCTATTTATTATGCTGTACGTATGACCAAAATATTGGCAAACAAATGATCTTAAAATGTAAATAATAGTGCTGTGACCAGTTTCAAATAGGGTCAGGGCACTTAGGAAGGGGAAAATTGGGAAGGAAAATGAGTGACATAAAGATGTACGTATTCTAGGGGCCGGTTTTCACTTTCAGAATTATGCTTAAAAAAGTCTGGAGGCATGCTTAATCTGTCTATGTAGTATTCTGTGATTGTACTCTATATCCAAACTGGAGGATTGTGTTCAGCTAAACGATGTCAAATGAACAGTTTCACTTATTAGAAGACCCGTGCTGAGTTTTTTGATTTAAGTCCAGATGACTCGTCTGATTATTAGAATCAGTTGAGAAGGATCGTTAGTCAACTGACTAAGCATCCTACCAAAGACTATTATAATACAAAGATGTCGCACGCCATACAACGAAATTTTTGATTTTCAACCCAAAAACAGGATCATATTGTTCATGCAACAAAATGTATCCAGATGAGTTCTCTATTCATATGAAGATATTGTTTTCATTATATTTATTCGTGGCTGGATGCTGTGGTAATAGGATAGACACTGACTAGCGTCAACCTAGCGATGGCCAGTGTTGTAACTGTTGCTGCCAATCAATTGTGCTTATTTTTACCACCCAGTGCTAGTCATCGGGTACTGGTAGGTATCCATTCGGACCCGACTTACAGAAATTATAAGATCCAGTTTTGAACAAGAAAAAATAGCAGGACTTCAAATATGATAGCGGACGAACTCTCTGGATGGAGTCAACGGTGGCATCACAGCTTCAAACGGAAGCATAAGCACAATTTATTTGGGCTACGTCAATATATTCGGAGCTTAGGCCTATAAAGATTTCCAAGAATAAGTAACATACACTCCTGGTGCTACTCAAAAACTTGAGTCTGTCCTCATCCGGTACAAGGCAGATATTACCGCGACCCAGGAGATACGATGGATAGGATTAGGTATGCTAAAACGGAAAAATAGCGACATTTAATACAGCTGTCACAGAAGACAGCACAAGTTAGGATGCGGATTCATCGTAGAAAATCGGTTTCGCTCAATGATAATTGACTTTAAGCCGATTAATGATCGCCTGGCTGTGATCCGCATCAAGGCAACATTCCAAAATATCAGCATAACATGTGCACACACCCCTACAGACAAAGATGAAGACTATCAGCTGGCTTCAAGCCCGGAACGCAGGCTCTGCGAAACAGTGAAGGAAACCTAGTCACCGAAGCACAGGGAATAGTAGATGTTTTTAAGCAGCATTTCCAGCAGCTACTTAAAGGGCAGGTAGAGAGAGTGATAGGGCAAGAAGAGAACCCGCATGCAGTCAATGAAGAATCCATCCCCCCTCCTAGTTTTGAAGAGATCGGCTCAGCTATCAATAAGCTGAAGAACAACAAGGCCGCCGGCTCTGATGGTGTACTTACCGGAGCTTTTCAAACATGGTGGTGACGGTTTGGTAGCGTGCATGCACCAAATCATCAACCAAGTGTGGGTAAACGAAGCCATTCCCGATGACTGGACTATCAGTCCTATATGCCCCATCTTCAAGACAGGCGATCCTATGTCTTGTAAGAACTATAGAGGCATATATCTGCTTAATGTCGCACACAAGATCTTATCCAACGTACTGTGTAAACGTCTAAAGCCTTTCTGCAGCAGATTGACGATAGACCAAATCTTCACACTAAGTCAAATCCTGGAAAAGACCAACGAATTTCAAGTAGAGACTCACCATCACTCATCGATCATTGCCTTATTTGATAATGTTCATCGTCTGGAGTTCTACAAGGCGATTGTCGAATTCGAGAACCGGGCTGAACTGATTCAGCTGTGCCTCGTGGTGCAACGTGCAATTTGGAAATATGTAGTTCCTCCGAACTATTCCAAACATGTACCGGATTTCGACAACCGAACTTCTTCAATCTCGTCCTCGAGCAGACAGTGCGCAGGGTAGGTGTTAACACGGTAGACACTATCTTTAACAAATCTGTCCAGCTGCTGGGATACGCAGATGACATCGACATCATCGGTCGCTCCCAGCGCGCCATGTTAGAGGCTTTTACGGCAATTGAAGAACAGACGAAACGAGTTGGCATTGAGGTGAATGAGGACAAAACCAAGTACATGTTGTCAACAAACAAAGAAGCATCTGTCCACCGCCTAGAACAAAACGTCACTGTTGGCAACAGTAACTTCGAAGTGGTTAAGAAGTTTACATACCTCGGAGTAAATATGAACTCCACGAATGACACCTTAGTGGATATTCGGCGAAGACACAACGTATCCATATGGACCAATCAAACACTTTCAAAATTTTAAGTGGTGAGAAGAATATGATCTAATTCTCTCGCTACTTGTCCACTTCTGGATGTTAGCGATCACTTTGGATGACACTTCTGGTTTCAGTTGGCAATCATTTAGGCATATTCTCTACGGGATCTTCTTGGGTATACCAGCTCTCTCCATTTGTTCTTAAAATAGTCCAGTTGATGCTCCTCAACCAAGACATTCGTTTTCTGCCGATACCTCACCTACCTTTGTAGCAATTTGTGATTTGCTCCACGTATTAATTATGTGTCCCAAGTAAGAAGTTTTTCGGCCTTTTATGGTCGATCGGTCTTTGCATAGTTTTCTAAGAAATTTAGTATTTGTGACTCGGTCTGACGATAACATCACATCATAATAGGGTGATTTCTATTCAGTTGCATCCAAACTTGTCTAAATATGCATCACCATGTATAGGTTTACGTACTATATTGGCATGCATGTATTTATATAGATACATCTCTCCTCCTTTTCAATTCGCACAGGGACCGCAAAGTTAGGCATGTAGGTTAGTTCATTACATGGAGTAGTTTCCGCTGAAATAATTTTTCACTTTCAAACTATGTATGGTTAACGGTAGATTCCACAATTTTCACGACCCACTGCACTTCCTGTGAATTCATTATGAATCCTTTAATAGAGTTTAACGGGAATATTTAACGAGAGTATTTACCCATGCTTTATGGTTTATACCTTAAGCTATTTGTACTCATTATGTGGCCACCGTGGCTCAGGTAGTTATTGCGTTGGACTATAGAGCAGCTTTGTCGTTGAGACGCTTAGGTGTACATTTGGACACTTTTTAGCGATCGCGACACTTGGACAGCAGTTTTTTACAAACACCTAAAAAATCTTGGTGTTTGAAAATCTTGGAGACTCTTGAACGATTTTCCAATATTTCAATAAAAACCTTAAATTATGCATAGGTCACTCTGTGGACTTAATCAATAATCTTGGTTGTGTAGGTAGGTAGGTACGTAGTGTAGGGTTATGAGTCTTACATAAGCCACTGGGCACTATAGTGGGCCCATCACGATCCCTAGAGAACCATTGAGGTAACAAAATTAAATCTAAACCATCTCTTCCATGCATTTCATCTCCCCATAAAATTTTACTATCTCATTAATTTGGTTCACAGACCCAACTTCTAAATTATCAAAGAAGTACTTCCTATATGTTTAAGTCTACTCCGAGCTATGACTTGGCATTCACAGAGTATAATGTGTGATGTCCTACGAGACGAGGAGGTCGCTGCACCATCTGGATATATCTATCTTTGATAAGCCTAATGACATTCTCAGAAGGAAATGATCAGAGAGAATCAAAATTTGTGGAAGCTCTGATCCTTTCTTGACCAGTCATTAGACACATTCAGATAATTATATAGAAATACATAACAAAGCAAATGTTCAAAAGCATGATTGTCAAGAAAGACCGAAAATATAGCATCACCATCTCGGCGGCTACGTAAACAAGCAAAATTAAAATTTTTGGGACTCGGAAAATCCACACAAAGTCATAGAGAAGCCAATGCATCCTGAACGTGTAACTGTTTGGCATGGTTTTGAGTGGCGGCATTATTAGCCCATTTTACTTCCAAGACGACAATGGAAGGAAAGTTACAGTCAATGGAGAGCGCTACCGAGTCATGATAACCGATTTTTTATGGCCAGAAATTGAGGATTTAGACTTGGGCGAGCTATGATTCCAGCAAGATGGGGATACGTGCCATACAAGCCGATGCCGTCCAACAATCGATTTATTGCACACTAAGTTCAATAATCGCGTAATCCGTCGTTTTGGTGATGTTGCATTGCCAGCGCGGAGCTGAGATTTGACGCCGTTGGACTTTTTTTTTTGTGGGGTGCCATAAAAGACCAATGCTATGCGAACAATCCAGAGATGATTCATGCATTCAAGAATAATATTGGTGAAGCTAATAATGATATAGAGGTTGAAACCATTGTCAGACCCATCCTTATGTACGAAGTATGATACTAGTCTGGTGGATGGCAATACTTGAGAAGGTTCAAAGGTTATCATGCGTCTGTAGAACGGAAACGGAAGAAACTATGCTCTATCTTCTTCCTGTTGATATATTTGGGAAGCTGACGGCGTCTAAAGCAGCACTACGGCTTAGGGAATCCTTGCAACTGGCTCGTGGAAATATGGGCCACGCAAGCATCTTAAATAGCCATAATACTATTCCTAGTAATTCGGACTACATTTTCTTCAAACTGGATGTTTACGTCAAGTATAAAACCAGGATTCCCAGCAGAAGTGCTTGGGAATCGGGAGAAATTCTAAACGGATCTGCGACAAAGATTTACACAGACGGATCCAAGACAGCGTGTGGAACAGATGCGGGAGTTCACTACAGTGCACTGGATATTCGTATCACCATTCGACGGCTAGAGTCCGCAACCATCGAAATGTATTGAAAAATTGGACGAGGCAGTCATTTGAATGAAATAATATTCCATAATTAATCGGAAGGTTTACTCTTTTCAATAAAGCAACAATCGTTGAAAAATCTTTGAACTGTGTTTTTTTTATAGCCTTTTTAAAATTATTATATTATCTATTATAATCTGAAATGGAGTGAGTTATCACATACTGGTTTTAACATCAAAACTTCGACAGTCCGCATACGCTCTATTATACCGCCTACATATTTTACACCTTTTAAATTTTCCCAGCGCCAATGCTGGTCCGGAGCGAGGGGTTTGAGGCGTGATCGCCAAAAGTTCCTAAAAGATCCTAAAAAGTTCTTTCACGGGCCACCTTTCGAGAGCGTCTGTATAAAATATCAGTAGATGCAAGTGTTTTTCGTATAATTAAATTATTTTCAAACTCGTACTTTGCTGCTACCGAATTTATAACTAATTGTTATAAGTGTAAGTATGTGTATCCAGTCAAAATCAAAAAAGAAAGGAAAAAATATTATTCTAAGGACAAACTATCATACTACAAGAATATGTAACTCAAAAGTTTTGGAACTTCGAAAGAGGAAGTCAACTTCAATAAGTAAGTAGGGAATGAACAATATTGATAAAATAAAGGGCACGCAGAAAGTAAAACTTTGTTTCTCACCACAACGGACAACTTTCAGTCAATCTCCTCAGGGTATCTATAGATTGTAGAATGGAATTTCGGCTACTTTCGAACAAACTTTAAGGAGGACTGCCTAGAAACTCTTTGCTTGATAAGCTCATATGGTTATGTGAATCAATTATTATTTAATTTATGCTTAAGATGAATCAATAGAAATAATATTCTTCTGTAAACTACTCATTGCCAGTCAGAATCGGAAGAAATGCAGATTCATATGTACATGCTATGTATATCCGAGTACATGTGGATAAGTTTCTGCTCTGAAGTGTTCGTTTGAGTTTTAGGCTTCGAGTATATCGATATTCAAAAGAAGTGGTGGATGTGATTGATTTTTAAAATCAAGACGAAGTCTGACAGGTAATTGCTTATGCGGATAGCGTTGCTTCAGCTATTTCGGGTAAACACCTCGATACGTTCTGCGACCTTCTGCAAAATGCTTTCTCTAAGCTCTCTGAATGGACTAAAGGATGTGGGCTCAGTGTGAATCCTCAAATAACAGAACTTGTCCTGAGCCAGCCACTAGTGTATTGGTGGAATGAAGCAATAGCCACGCAGAGTGCTACCGAGCGAGGCGATTAATGTTTCAGGGAAAGTAGGTTACGAGGAACTTCAAGAAAAGTTTGCAACTGCGAGGCGATGTTTTAAGAATGTCATCCGACCGAGTAAGAAGAGAAGTTTCATCGATTTGTGCAACAAGGCCTGTCAAAACCTATGGGACAAACCCTACAAAGTAGTAATGGGGAAATTAAAGTGCGGCCGAAAATCCCCGCTCACGTCTGCAGCTTTCTTGGAAAATGTGGCCGAAGTTCTGTTCCCACATCACCAAGGGAAGTGGAAACTATGAAGAGAAGAGGATATAGAAAAAAATCACCCGATCCCCCGTCACGACGGAAGAGCTCCTACGAATCTGCGAAAAACTTAGAAAAAAAAACCACTGGTATCGATAGTAACCCCAATATTGCCCTTAAGGAAGCAATAAGAAGATGCCCCGATATATTTGCAGATACATATTTACTTCACTTTAAAGGAAGGTGTATTTCCACACCAATGAACGAAGCAAAAACAGGACCCTTTATCGTATGTGCCATTGTGTATGTTGGGAACCATGGCGAAAATTTTAGAGCGCATCATCAGTGACAGAGTGGAAAGTGCGATTCTTGAATCAGAAGGACTCGCTGATCACCAACATAGTTTTCGAAAGGGGCGTTCTACAATCGACGCTGTCAGCCATTCAAGGAGTACGATGGAAGCGCGGCAGCAAAAAGTACTTCACTATCATGACACTAGATGTTAAAAATGAGTTTAACACGGCTAACTGGAGGAATATCGTGCAGTCACTCACTGGCAAAACAGTGCCGGAAACGATTCTGATTAACTACTTCCGCAGCAGAGTACTGTTTTACGACACCGATAATGGAACAAAATGCTACATACTGACAAGTGGCGTCCCTCAAGGCTCTGTATTGGGTCCAACACTTTTTAATCTTATGTACAATGATATCCTTCGACTGAAAATCCCAAGATCATAAAAAATAATTGACTTTTCTGATGACATAGCCATCGTCCTAGTGGCAAAACTCCTAGGAGAGGTGGAGCACGACTGCAATTAAGTTATAAGGACGGTCCAAGACTGACTAACAAGCATGGGTCTAAAGGTCGCGGAAAGACATGGAAGTAGTACTTATAAGCAGCAGGAAAGTAATAGTCTTATGATGCAGCGACTATTGTGGCTGGTATTGTGCCAATCGACATACTAGCACAAGAAGCGTAAGAGAAGTACCTCGCCAGAAGACCAACAGACTCAATCAATAGCGGGAATTTTAAAGAAATGGCAACAGAGTGCTTCCTTGCTAATGACTTCTGTAGAAGCTGCTTAGACGAAGTATAGGAGGAGTATGGGGGTGCAATGTTGTTACCATCTGCTCTATACGTGACAAGCTCTATCGGCTCTTAGAAAATTGCACTTACGTGCCTACTTCTTCGACAATTTAGGCGAACTGACTAACGCGGACATCAATACTCTCCAACGCTTTATAAAAGGTGGACCATTTGTTGGTTTCATTTTAAACAAGCTATAAAAAAACACTGCCCAATATTTGTCAACGATTGTTACTTTATTGAACAGAGTAACCCCTCCGATTAATTATGGAATATTATTTAATAGACTGCCTGACTTTTCAATAACTGCCTCGGCTGACTTGGCAGTCGGCCATTTTGTTAACCCAATTTTTTAATACATTGTCTATGGCATATTCACGAATAGCTTGACAACATTGTTCATGAGTGCCCGAATCGTCTCTGGACTGTTCACATAGCACTAATCTTTAATGGCATTCCAAAAAAAAAAAAACTCCAATCAATTCAAATCGCAGATACATGCCGGCCAAGCAACATCACCAAAGCGACTAATTACACGATTATTGAACTTAGTGTACAATAAATCGATTGCTTGACGGCTTGTGTGGCACAAAGCCCTATCTTGCTGGAACCATAGCTCGTCTAAGTACAAATCTTCTATAAAATATGTCTGCTTGCCAAATTTACCCAATTTTTATTTATCTACCAGTAGAAGTACGTCAGAAATTTAACAAATGAGAGTAAACATAAATTAAAAACAAATTACACTTGATGTGAAACAACAGTGCCGTAATGAGATTGCCTTTTGGAAAGAAGTTGAGAAACTCACCACAAAACGAAAAAGAAATATGCCAACTCAACCTAAATTGACACATTTCGATATTTCCAATCGGAAATTATTTTCAATATCTATGGCTGTGACACCCCTGCCTACTTAACGATTCTAAAACGATTTTTCTGTATTGAGAACACAATGTCATCTCATTGAAAATGGAAGCAAGGACCTAAAAATTCTAAAAAGTTTCTAACAAAACCATTCCTTTCAAGGACATGTACGAGTAATCGACACAAACTTTCGTACAACATACTGGAAGATTATATAGATTCACGGAGCTTCGTCAAAATCGAAAAGAAATTTCCCCCATAAATCCATGTGGCAAACAATACCCGCAGATAACCAAAGATGTATGCGTACTCGTAGATACGTAAACAAAAATAGTCAGCAATTTACTTTGTACCAGGACAACGCAGTTGGATGTAGACAACGATTACTCGCGCGTTATAAATTGCAATCTTTGCATTGTTCTGGTTCAATGTTCGCCTGAAGGCTTCCAACTGTCAACCAACTACATATCTGTGGATGTGTATGTTCTCACGATTGCACAATATCCAACCTTATCGTGGTTATCCTTTTGACTGTCGTCAACTTGATACACTTGGTTCTATCATTTACTTTGACGGGATACCGTAAAACCAAAATGATGAAAAAACAAAAAATAAAACACACAAGGACACTTTGTGGAAGGTCTTAACGCTCCATGCTATTCCTTTTTTGTTTTTCTGGAACTCAATCGATAATGGTGGTACTGCACTGCTTAGGAACTAGGAGACAAAGTTTTGTGCTTGATTTGACATATAAAAGATGAGCTGAGGAAAATCTGTGCGACTTGTTTAAAGCGGTTTAATGTGGATGAAATGGAGGAATAATGGCCTGCTTTCGTACGCAGTTTCCTATTGTATCTGCCTTAATCTTGTTGCGACAATTTGTATGGAAATTGAATGAACCATTTTTATTTTTGTTCCTAAGTAGTCACTAATTTCGAAGAATTTCTTCCCAAGTCTTAGTATATTCATAGTGTGATTTAGGATTCTATTCCCAAACTGAATATCGAGAAAATTACTGAGCTCATCATTCTCTAAAGTAAAGGAAATATTTTCTGTGAGATTCGAAGTATGATGAGCTTTTGGTTTCCTTTTTGTGCGATTAGATACTTTCGAAATCTTGCCACTTATGTGGTGTCGCTTAATTGCAAAATAACTTAGGTACACTCCCCGCGCTGGCCCAAATGTAGATTTGGAGATTTTAGGAAAATGATTAAATTACGATTAAATTAAACAAAACTGACTGTAGAAATGGAGGCCATTTATAGGATCTAAATGAACATTCATGTAAGTCGGCTCCTCAATACATGATCAAAACAATGGTGGAGAATGAATGAGGAAGCTTTCTTCAAACAGTGAATGAGGGATCTGAACCAGGATTGACCAGGAAATTACTCAACTACGTATGTATAAAGAATTTATGTGTACACTATGTATGTATGTACATATATATTCTTCCACATGCGGGCTAAAATTATAAGTGCAGGCAATCTAGTGCTATCACTACTAGTAAGTAAATGGATTAGCAATTATTGTTAAGGACATAAACATGCTTTCAACAAAAAACCTGTGACTGGGATATAAACTAATCAAGCATCGTTTCTGAAAAACCAAACTCTCCTTAACTTTACAAATATTGTACTAATTTTTGGCGCGACAGATCCATGGGACCCAGGGCCTAGCATCTCACAACCATTCGTGTTGCGCGAATGCCCCTTCCATTCTTCACACGAATGTGTTATTTGAGAAGCTTTTTCATGACAGTTATACTTTCGGATGTTTGCCAGACGCTCGCGAGAGATGGGGCAATGAAAGAAATTTTAGGTGTTGTCTGGGGATCGAACCTAGAACCCGTCGGTCCTACGCACCAACCACTTGACCAAGACTCCTTTGCTAGTCTCACAGCAATGGTACATGATCCTACGCAAGGAAATAATTCATAAGTACATCTTCCGCGAAGAAGATGGAACAGCGACTGTTGAAAAAGATTTTATTCATACATACATATGCTCGCATGTACCAAAGCACTATACCAAAATTTACCATTTTATATTAACAAAGAAACACTGCACTGAAAGGTTCAATTTTATTATAATTTTATTTTCACGCTAATACGCTTCAAAGGATATGAGAGAGAGAAAAAAAGAAGCTCCTTAAACCATTAAGTGTACAGTGAAAGCGAATACCAGTTACACATGTCGGATCTCATGCAATGTGCATAAATTAAGGAAGGATTTTCCGCATTTGCATAATATCGGCTCCATAGCGTAGGTACCCTCGTAAGTGCATTCCTGTTCGTGCTTTGCGATGAGTAAACACTTTAAAAAAACACATGCGCGCAAAAATATTGCTTATAATTGCTAAAGCAGCTGTGTTTGACCTTGTTTTCTTTGACTCTTCCTGAGTTTATGCAAATCAACATATTTACTCGTACATGTGTGTATGTATTAAATTGGTTATGTAATTTGCCGTCGTTTCTGTATGTCAAGAAGCGGAGAGTATAGACTAATATACTGGTATGGTTGAGTTTCTTAACCTGTACATTGCTTTTATATGTATGGTTAAAAGCTAAGGATCTTTTGCTCGAGATTTTACCAAATGTGTATTATTACCTCATTAACATGCCTTAGCAGAAGGAAATTGAAACTGAATAGTCCTACATGCGGTAGTTGCAGTAAAGGAAGTGTAAACACAATGGAACCTCTTTATAAATATATATCTACATACATACATATACGAGCTGCAATAACGACCAAACGAAAAATCTAGTACAGTCAAAGAAATATGCAAAAGAACCCATAAGCACTAACTCACTGCGAAATAGTAAAGTGGACAGGTAGAGGTAAACCACAGGTAGAGGTAAACCACAGTAAAACATTTGTTCAAACAAATGGAAATATCGCTCGCATGCTCGTACAAAATTTAATTGGAATATTGATGAATCTTAAATAGTAGTCGACATCGAAAATGCCTTGGACGACAGCTTCATTAACCGATTTGTTAAACAGCATGTGCTGCATGAATTTCTGGATCAATTTCGAAATATGATTGCGACTTTGCAAATAAGAGTTTCAACAACTATATTTCGAAAGGTGAACTCATAGCATCGCGGTTATTCAAAGTCTGCGCATTTCTAATATATTGATCAATGAGAAGAAGCTGTGAATAGCCAAGAAAAGAGAACGTTGTTCAATTGAGAACATACATCTCGAATAGCCAAAGATTATAATGAATATCTATGTAAGTGCAACACTTTCAGCTGCGTATTAAGCTGCCATAAACTCTAACAAACGGGGTATCCGATGTAACAACATGACCTTTTAAAAGATGTTCTCGTTATGATTACGTATGCTGCAGGTTACTGGGTGGAGCACACGACAGACGTTTTCTTTTTAAACTTACAAAAGACTAAGCAACTGACTGACAATGCAGTCTACAGTTTGGAATTAGCAGTTTCGGAACTGTTTCAAAAGTGTATTGGATTTCAGCAAGAAATTTTAAGAAATCGTTACTTTCGTTAAGTTGGAAATTCAGTTAAAATTTTTGCTGTCGTGTACTTGACGACCAATAGAGAATACAATTTTGTAAGTACTTGCTCTACTTGAAGTATCCAAAGCTTTTGATGAACGATTGGAGTCTTCCAATAGGGGAACTCCTCTTAACATTTAAGTCATATCATGCGATATCCTGTATACTCTGTTACTGCATGGAAGGAATTATTTAAGTGTGTACTTTCAAAAACTTACTCCTGTAACTTTATTTTGATTCGCATGAACTTAAGCTTACCTGAAAAGAAAAAGAAAAATAAACATGAGTAATTGTAAAGATCAATTTATCTAAAAAATATGTTGAAACGATTACATACATAGTCTACTACATGCATATGGAATAGTAAAATTCTGTCAATTTTCTTTATCCTATACACCTCTTTGCAGTATAGGAGTATTGGTATAGTTCAATAATTCATGGATTATACTCCATACGAGACATTTTTTTGAATTCTGAGGAATGATCGGACCAGGCCGCGTGCAGCCGAACAACTTGCAGGGGCCCTAGGCTGCTATAATGCAGATATCACCACCGTCTAGGAAGTGCACTAGAAGTGCGTTCACGTCTTATGACAATCTGAATCAAGGCTAAATTCGTCAACATAAGCTTAATATACGCTCTTGCCCCAAAGAGAGGAAAAGAACGATGCCACTAACTAACATATGAGCAATGTCCTTAGTACTCGTATAAAATAGCCCTAGGCGATTATAACGCCAAGATAGGAAAGGAGGACATCTTTGGTAAGACAATTGGTAAGCACAAACATACATCAGAAGTGGCGCAACTGATGTGCTGGGTTTCACTGGACCAACACCAAGAAACTCCTGGTTTGACGAAGAGTGCCGGCAAGCAAATGCTGCTAAACAAGAGGTATACAAAGCGGCGCTGCAAAGAAGGACGAGGGCAGCTCGTGCGCTCAGGAAGAACTTCGTCTTCTCCGAAAGAAGCAAAAAGAGCGCGAAAAGCTCTCGATGGAACATGTTGAGGGACTATACTCCAGCAATAATATACGGAAGTTTTACCAACAGGTAAAACTGTCAAGCCAACAGGACCCGTACAGATGAAGAAGGAAACCTTGTAGTAGAATCACAGTCGGTGCTAAGAATATGAAAAAAATTTCTTCTGCAGACTGCATAATGGCGTCCAACATCGTGCTGTCAGGCAGAATGAACCATTCAACATAGACGATGATAGCTAACACTTTCGTCCACCTGACCAAAACGAAGTGAGGATAGCAACATCCAAGATTAAATCCAACAAGGATGCTGGACTTGACGGCTTACCAGCCGAGCTGTTCAAATCAGCTGGAACTCACCTGGTCGAGAGCATACATCAACTCATTTCTAAAATGATGAATGGAATCTCAGCACCGTTTGCCCGATCGAAAAGAAAGGAGACTCCCTTAATTGCGCCATTTACAGAGGTATCAGTCTCCTCAACATTGCGTATAAGATCCTATCTGCCACATTGTGTGGACGTCTGAAACCCTTCGTCAACAACCTGATTGGAACCTATCAATGTGGTCTCAGACCAGGAAAGTCCACAATCGATTAAATCTTCACACTCCGGCATATCCTGGAAAAAACTCAAGACGTTCAAATCGATACCCACCATTTTTTCATCGATTTTATAGAAACGAGCTATACAGAGCCATGTCTAGTTTTCGCATCCCTTGCCAAACTCGTTCGACTGTGCAGGATGACGATGGAGAATTCTCGCTGCTCCATCAAGGTCGGATCTCACTTTTGATCTCCCCTTTGATGTCAAGATATCAAAAAAGGATTTAGACAAGGAGACGCGTGTCATGTGACTTCTTTAACATCATACTTGTAAAAATTGTGCGAAACTCACAAGCCAACAACAAGAGGCACAATCTTTCAAAAGTCTGTGCAACTACTAGCGTACGGTGACGATATTGACATAATTGGTAGAACTCAGCGGGCTGTCACCGGTGTGTTTGCTGGTATTGGAACGGAAGCTGCCAAATTGGGTTTAGCGATAAACGAGGACAAAACTAAGTATATGCTGGCAACAAGAAGGGACACACAACATCGACGAATTGAACAGAAAGTCACAATCGACAGCTACATATAACTTTAAGGTAGTAACCCACTTTGTCTACCTTGGCTCTACTACTACCTACTATATAAGATCTTGATCATTCCAGTCCTGCTTTATGGCGCTGAAGCTTGGAAGCGGTTGAAGATATCCTCGGTCGCTTCGAGAAAAAAATTCTTCGCAAAATTTCGAACAAACGAGCTATACAGCGACATTGACCTAGTCAAAAAATTGCGCATCAACCGTTTAAGATGGCTAGGATATGTAGAGCGGATGGTCACAAATGCTCCGACCTGTAGAGTCTTCGAATCCAACCCGAAGGGACAACGAAGTAGAGGAAGACGTCGCCTTAGGTGGCGTGCACAACTTGAAGGGGACATAAACAAACTTGGGGAGCGCAACTGGAGGCAGTAAGCTAAGGACAGAGCTAACTGGAGATGCTTGTTAGTGGAGGCCTAGGTTCACCCCGAACTGTAGCGCCACCTAAGTAAAGTAAAGTTATAGCTTGCAACGTTTACCGTTTACAAAAAATACACAGCAATACACCTCTGCAGTATCAGCACCATACAGCTCAACTAGTCTTATTCTATAAAACTATTTAAGTTGAAAGTATCGGATGGTGCAATTCCCGTTCAAAATTGAACAAACTATTGATCTAATCCCTCCCTGGTTGACTAGATTCTTTAGAATTTTTGATTGATATGCTAATCCCAAGAATCTCAGAGTCCATAAATCTATCGTCATTTCATTTAAAGGGAATCCTGGGTTGACTCTCACTACTTAAACCGCTGCTTAAGCAGATGAGGACTCTCCAATATCTGTCGCATCACCACATAAGTCTGGCATAAACTGAATAAAAACTGTCCAACTGTCTAATTAAATTTAAAAGCCCGCTCTTAATGATTAAATCTTAATAATAACTAAATACGTGCAGGGAAATAAATCGACGAAAACCTGCTCCACTTGGTACATAATTAAGTTCACATTTTTAAAGTGAAATTATTTCCTACTAAAAGTGAGCAATAATTTCATCACAAATTTAATGGAACTGTTTCTTGGAGATTAACCTACTGAAACGGCAAAATAAAATATCCACATTGTTGATTAGCACTGGATAAAAAGGAGGAGAAATCACCATTTGACCTACTATGCAGCTAAGTTACCCTGCGTTATCCTCAACAAGAAAAAAGATTCAGAATAAAGACGTATTCAAGGAATTTGTAGATATTGCCGGATTCCTAGATTTCTCCGGCCGTAGTGGTAACACTATGAATCTCTTTTGGTTCAAAAGAGTTCTGTGAACGGAGGATAGCCATTTAGATTAACCTTCTCAGAAATTGCAAATTGAAATTTTACTTGCTGCCTGCTTTAGCATTCAAATGATTCAGTGGACCGGACAGTGGCACTGGGGAGCCGTAATATTTATGTAAATATATATTTTATAAAGTTTCAGAAGTTATTCTCTGCAGAAACTATTAACAAGTGAAATGCTTTTAGTAAGACCGACGTTATTTTGTCACCTAGAATTAAAATTATTGCTGACATCCTGAACCTGCTTTGGTATAAATGTGGCTGCACTTAAGGCAGTTCTAACGCTGGATCAAATAGTTATTGTTTGGGATTAAGTGTGTTAATCGCAATATAACTTTTTACAGTTAAAGAACTTTCTTCCCTTTACATCTGATTTTTGAGCCAGGGCAATGACTAAATCAGTGTTTCTTTTATGGCACTGTTCCCAATATTCTCCTGCGTTTGATGTTGGAGACATAAGAAGGAGATTCCGTAGTATCGCTTGAAGTCAAATATCCCCAGACTTCAAACAAATACTTCCAAAATTTGTGGGCCATTAGTAGAATACTTCCCCAATTATTAAACGCGGTTTGGTCGAAGAAGAGAAAACCCTGAATCCTTTAAAGCGGCTAAATGAAAAATGGAGCCAAAACAAAAAACAAAAATGGTCCCAAAATTTGGGGTGTTTATTTCATAATGACATAGCAAGAGAGTATACTGGGGTATTAATAGTTAGGCAACATTTTAAGGATAGGCCACTTCGAATTGCAGGTCTTGAAATCTTGGAAGCTATTCTGTGAATCGATTGCAGATACTAGTGAAGATCCTAGACTCCGAAAAATGATGACAAAAAACGCGGGAGTTCCCAGCTTCATTAGAAAATCTGACGTTTCGTGGGCAGAAAGTAATGAGAAACATTAGTCAAAGATCATTTCTCAGAAAGTAGCTCACTAACTGTTT
Source organism: Xylota sylvarum (assembly GCA_905220385.1). Lineage (NCBI taxonomy): Eukaryota > Metazoa > Arthropoda > Insecta > Diptera > Syrphidae > Xylota > Xylota sylvarum. Next base: position 27,151,947 of record LR999960.1, read on the forward strand.
ACACAATTAATGTGCTCTTTGATAACGAGCTAATGCATTTGAAAAACTTGAAAAATAAAGCTTTTAAGTTACTTAAAATATCGAATACAAATTTGAATGTTTTGAATATTCGCAAGTTGCGCAAAGATTTTGTGGTTCTAAACAAATTTTTGCACAAAAATTATATCATGAGCATGTTTTTGGTCATTTGTTAATAACAAACGTAAATCAGTTGGTATAGCAAAGAAAATGGTATATAAAAGAAAATGGTATATAAAAGTGTAGAATCTACAGATACACAACTCTTGAATATTTTGCAACTTTCTTTAAATCCGTTTATTCAAATTCCATATCTAATCAATATGAACTCTGTACAACATCCAGAATAGATGTTGGATCGATGGAAATGGACTCCGAAAAGATTTTATTAGCTCTTTGCAGAGTTAAGCCTAACTCAGAACCTGGTCCTGACGGTATACCAGCAATTGTTTTAAGTAATTGTTGCCAATCAATTTGTCTTCTTTTACAATTAATTTTCAATCTTATACTTTCAATGAAGTCTCTTGGGGCCTTTGTTATTTATCATTTTTATTGATGGCATTTCGTCTAGCATACAATTCTGTAAATATTTATTGCATGCTGATGATCTAAAAATCTTTCTTAAATTAAAATGTATTGAGAATTGTCTCAAAGTTCAACAATACATTATGTCGTTAAATAATTGTTGTACTAGGACCGACCTTGTTTTAAATACAAAGAAGTATTTTGTCGTTTTATTTACTAGAAGCTCTTCAGATTTTTCGTACAGCTACTTTCTTAAGCCTAATCAAGTGAGTAGACTTGATAGAGTAAAATATCTCGGCGTCATTATGGATTCGAAGTTAACTTTTTGTTTTCATATTGACTACGTAGTTGCCAAGGCCAATTCAATGATTGGTTTTATCAAAAAAAAAGTAAAGCATTTTACTGATCCACACACTCTAGTTATTCTGTTTATTTCATTATCTAGATCGATACTTGAATATACCAATGTTATCTGGAACCCAGATTATCAAGTTCACTCTGATCGTGTGGAAAAAGTTTAGAGGCGGTTCACAAAATACATCATTTATACAATGGGCTGGCAATATTCGCCATCCTATGAGGCTAGGTGGGCGCCGTGGCTCAAGTGGTTAGTGCGTTGGACTACGGAACAAGGGGTTCCAGGTTCAATCCCCAAACAACACCTAAAATTTCTTTCACGGCCCCACCTCTCGCGAGCGTCTGACAAACATCTGAGAGTAAAACTGTCATGAAAAAGCTTCTCAAAAACAAAACTGCCGTTCGGATCCGGCATTAAACAGTAGGCGCCTTCCATTCGTTTAAAGAATATAACACGCACAGCACGAGTGGTTGTGAGAAGCTAGGCCCTGGGTCCCATGGACCTGTCGCGCCAAAAATTTGTATTTTTTTTTATTTTTTATGAGGCTAGGTGTCAGCTTTTGAATTTACTTCCACTAAATTATAGACGGTATGCTCAAGATATAATGTTCGTAAGGGATTTGCTATGTTATCACATTAAAAGCCCTGCTCTTTTATCTCTTATGCCAATTGAGCATAAATTGGCACTTAGAGGCCAAACTACAGGTTAAATTAGTCTATTACTACGAGTATTATCTCTTTCAACGAAGTTTGCAATGTTGTTGACTTATCTTATTCCCAGGAAAAATTCAAAAACACTATTTTCAATTTATATTTATAATGCTTTACGTTTTATTTACACAGACGTATCTATTAATTTATATTATGTTTAAGTATTAATGCATATTAATCGAATTCATCCTTTAGTCTGAAAAGCCTTGCTTGTAGATGGTTAATTAAATAAATAAATAAATAAATTTTAGTTCGAGGAAAATTCTTAGATACATTGAGCGAATCAGCCGGAAAATGGGCTGAAAAGTATGAACTTCATGTCAACCCGGAAAAAAAACAGAACTAGTATTCTTTAGCATGAAATACAAGATACCACCCTTCAAATTGCCGAAGCTCGCTGGAGTGCAGTTTTCCCTCTCGCACCGCGCAAGACAAGATATCTTGATACGGTACTAGATAAAAAGCTGAAGTGGAAAAAGTCTTTAAGGCTCAAGATGCTCTCTTTATTTGCGGACAGAGGAAAAAAAGTGGGGCTTGAAACCGGCAATGATGTATTGCTTATACATTATGGTAGTCAGACCCATTTTCACATGTGTATGGGGCTCTTGTTTAATGGCAGGCTACAATTAAGAATAGTACAAGGGATATGTTGACCAGGGTACAAAGAATAACCTGCATTGGCATCACTAATGGTCTACGCACTACTCTCACGGCTTTTACCACTGTATCTACAAATAAAATTACAAGCAGGTAACAGTGCGATTCGTCTCACTAACGCAGCGCTCTTCAAAACAAGCTGTATGGGACGCAGCTCTATTCTTAAGGGATCATTTCCTAACATGCCTGACAAAGCAGACGAAGTAATGTACCTACCCTAATAGGGAGGATAGACAAAGGAAAAAAGATTCGATCGAAAACGAAATATCAATTTATACGGATGGTACCAAAACTAGTAAGGGTACGGCGTCAGGCATATATTCGAGAGATATAGACCTCATGTGGCTCTGAAACTTCCGCATACATGCATCGTGTGTCAGACAGACGTTCTGGCCGTTCTCAAAGCTACTACTTGTATTGCCATTGCCTTCTGAGGAAGCATGCCATTCGATTACCTTTAACGAACACGGACACATGTAGGTATTGTAATGACCGACATGTCGCAGAGGATAGTACTCATCTACACTGTGAATGTCAAGCCATTGCTTGGAGTAGAGTAAAGAACCTCGGAAGATACTTTTTCAACAGTTCGGAGGAGATTGGTTGATTGAACAAAATTGAGGACATATTTAGATTATTTAAGGAAATTAAATGTATGGGTGAATTGGTTTAGGTTTCTGATCGTGAACGTTCCCTAGGGATCGCGATGGGCCCACTATGGTGCCTAGTGCTCATGACGAACTCATAACCCCAAAATCACCCCAAGCTGAAAAATGAATAAAGGTCCCACAAATATGAAATATCACACCAATTAAACAAAATTGGATCAGTTGTTTATTGGTTTTGATTTTCATATAAATTTTTGGGCCATTTTTCATTTTCAGTTTGGGGCCATATTTTATGTAGCCTTTTAAGGCATATAATCTTTGATTGTTAAAAGATTGAACTAGATCCATTAAGAGAATCTGAAGATACGACCAAAAAGGAAATGTCAAAATGAATCTTTGTATCTGTAAGAAACAGATAGGCAATGCCATAGACTGCATCCGACACAAACAAACAAAATTGACTAATTAGATTGGATTTCGTATAATGGAGCTTATTTATAGAACTAAACCTAATTCCTTTCATTTGTCAGATTAATGTCATCGGTGCGTAATCACATCCCAAAGCACCTAACATAACATGACGCAAATCCAAGCTTAAATGTTGCACTTCAATAAAAAAAAAAAGAAATATTGAGAATAAATTCTATATTCAGCAAGCGTGACAATTGATACGATTCGAATTGAATTGTTAATGGGGATGGTATCGCAGATTGGCCGGATGAGCACCCTTTATCCATTTAGCATATAACATACTTTTATGGATTCCTTCGTACCTGTATGCCAGGGTCTGCTTCTGTAGAAGTAAACGTGCGGCATGTTGTTAGTCACAATTTTTCTGTCGAAAAACGAATGTTTGTTTGTTAAAATTCATGTCATATACATACTTGTATGTACGTTTGTGTTGGAGGAACGTTATTTTATTCTTTGGTTATAGATACATATGTACATAATTCTTTTGTGTTTTTTTTTTGTGACTTTGGACGAATTGAATTTAAGTTCATTTTAATGGTAAACATTAAATATCAGAATTTATGATTATGGTTATTTTTTTTTTACGAAATAGTATACGACCCATTTCGCAGTAAATTTTATTTTCAACTAAATTCAAAATACATATATGTACATATGTATGCACATGGTCATGTGCGAAGTGGCAATGACATGTAAAATGTTTGATTTAAAGCAGTGATTTTGCTTAACATTCTCCTGAGGAATTTTTGGTTTTTTTTTGTGTGTTTAGATTCTTTAATTACATAGGTTACTATGGCAAGGATTAATAAACAAGCGCATTAAGGCCTGCAACAATTTTCAAAAATCGTTGTATAAATGCAGATCAGTTCTATTTACACGTTAATTTTAAGCTTCGTACTGTCAGAATCTACTGTACTGTACAGAATCTCCTTAATTATTCGGGATAGGGCTCTACTACCCAATTGCCTTCTCAGCCCAAAGAAACAGCGATTGGCAAGACTTATTCTTCGTTTGATTTCTGCTGAGGTGTTATTATAAGAGTTTATAGCAGAACCAAGGTGCACAGTCTCCCTCACTAGTACCTCAAAGTTATAGCTGTCGATTGTGACGTTCTGTCTAATTTGTCCCTTTGCTATGTGTCTCTTCTTGTTGACAGCATAAACTTGTATTTGCCCTCATTTACTGCTAAACCTATTTTGGCAGCTTCCATTTGAATACTAGTTGTTGGCAGCTTCCATTTCAATACCAGCTTGTGTTCGCCAATAATGTCAATATTGTCTGCTAGTTGGATAGTCTTTTGAAAGATTGTGCCTCCGGTGTTAGCTTTTGAGTTCCGCACAAACCTGTCAAGTATGATGTTGAAAAAATCACATAACAGCGCGTCTCCTTGTCTAAATTCTTTTTTGACATCAAAGGTCTCGGTGAGATCGTTATCGACCTTGATGGAGCAGCAAGCGTTCTCCATCGACATTCTGCACAGGCGAATAAATTTGACAGGGATGCTAAGACTAGACATGACTCTCTATAGCTTTCCAAAGTCGAACTCATTCGACGGGAACATCAAGACTTAGAGGAAGGATTAGCAGAGGTTGCCCGCAAGGAGGAGTTTTGTCACCTACTCTGTGGAATATAACTGTGGTCTCTCTCCTGAGAAGACTTGAATAGACGGGCATCTACATTGTGGGATATGCCGATGATATAGCAATAATGGCAAGAGGTAAATTCATGAACATCACAGCAGCACCATGAGAAATGCTCCCAAAGTGGTGGAGCGGTGGTGTCAGGAACAAAGGCTCTCCATTAATGCGGAAAAGACAGATCTGATCATCTTCAAGAGGAGAGATCTGGAATTTCAGCCCTTGACACTTTTCGGATCGTGACCAGGAAGTTTAAGCATCTGGGTGTATAACTACTGTATATCTAGATGCTGGACTAACTTGGAACTTCCATGTGAAAGAAAAGATTAGAAAGGCGAAAAGTGTGCTTCATCAGAGCAAACGGGTATGTGGACTAAGGTGGGGAATCTCGCCGAGGTCAGCATACTGGATGTACACGATGAAAGGTAGACCAAGTATCATATATGCGTCAGTTGTATGGGGCCAAAAAGCCACCCAGAAAACTATAAAGACGCAGCTAGGATCCAATGTTTGGCATGTTTAGGGATCGCGGGTGTAATACGAACGACACCAACATGCGCAATGGAAGTGATCGTAGGTATTCTGCCGCTGGACTTATTTATTAAGAAAGCGGCGGCTTCGACGGCACTTCGTCTCCACCGGAATGGCAACTGGCACTGGCGCGGAACTATCTATGGTCGTTTCGTGAAAAACGAGATTAGGGAGTTGAATATGCCCATGGACAAAATAAAGAGAATGCGTGTTATCGAAAGGTAAGCAACGAAAAGGCGGACTCTCTAGCAAAGCAAGGAGCTCTCTGGTCCGGAACCATTTGCTGCAATTGGCAGAGGAATGGTAACACACCTAATTAGCAACTGGACCGCGATGGAACACCAAAGAAGGTGGTCAACCGCGGAAGGTTGCAGGCAGGTGAAAATGACTATTAAAATGCCGATTGGCGCCATTCATAGAGAAGTTCTAAGTTTAGGGCGAAGAACACTGAAATGGGTGGTAGCATTATCTACAGATCATGGGAATTTCAGGTATCACCTAAAGAAGATGGGTCTTCTGTAGGATGACACCTGTAAACTATGCCTGGAGGAAGTCGAGACGACAGCACGTACATATGTTGTGTCAATATCAGGAGCTAGATAGCAGACGAAGGGAGGTCCTGTGGAGCCACTGGGTAGACACCCAGAGGATGAACCAGATTACTGTTAAATAAATTCTATCGTTGGCACGTGGAATAAAAGCGAGAGAAGAACTGTGGAGAAATCCAGAGAGACTCTCGGGCTGAGATGGATCGTGGAAGAGAGACGAAAAGGCACCCAAAACTGTGGTCTGGTTCGAAATCTTTCTGAAATACTATATATATATACATATATATGACCATAGCTGCGGCAAAATCGATTATCCGGAAGCCGTTGTCGGTGGTCGTGTTGGGAGGGCTGTGCTTACCGACTAATCCGCCGAAAATGTTTTATTTACCAATCATATTTAATATTAGTATGATATTTGACATCGTTGTAGGCTCTAATCGGGAGCTCATAAAACTCCTTCTTGATAGAGTGTTCAGCCTTGTCAATATTGTAATGTCGGTTTGTTGCGGATTACAGCCAGGCAATCGCTTATCGGCTTAAGGTCAATTATCATTCAGCGTAACCGATTTCCCACGACGATTCCGCATCCTAACATGTGCAGTCTTTTGTGACAGCTATAATAAATTTCGCAATTGTTAGGTTTTTCCATAACTGAACCTATCCATCTTATCTCCGGAATCGTGGTAATATCTGCTCCGTACTGCGTTAGGGCAGATACAAGTTTCTGAGTAGCACCAGGAGTGTACAGTGTACGTTCTATTGCGGGTCGTGATATTGAGTGAGGGGGTCTGTTGTTATCCAAAGCTGGTGTCTCTCATAACTAGATCTTTATTACGTGGTGAGGAAATTACACCGATGACATAACCCCCAACCTGGAGGCCCAGTTCCATTAATTTAGAAAGAAACTATGACCGTTCCATCCACTCTCTGTCCACCCATCCTGCAAGATAAACTTTTTTCTCTGGGACAAATTGGTTTCATGGCTAAACGCCAAATCATCTTACAGGTGCATACCGAAACGTGTCACCATCCCGTATTCTTTTTTTGTGTGGTATCATAATGGACCTTCTTTTTGCTCTAAATGTGTACCTGCCTGAGCGGGTACAACCAAACAACCCAACAAACTTTTGGACATATTTCGTTTGTCCAATTCGCGCAAATGTTAAAGATAGATTCTAATCATTTCATCTTCTTTGTGTTCCTTCTTTAATTCTATGTTTATGATGTCCCGACGACAAACCTATGTACGAGTGACTGCTTACATCCATACATATGTATGTTTACATTTCACGTTTTATTTTATTTCTGCCTCGGATTTCAAGTAGACAATTTGATATCACATCTCTTGGCAGTATGTACCAGCCAGACGAAACAAATAGAAGACATTTACTAATGTAAGCTATCACTGCCACTGACCTTCATATGTCTCTGGCTCGGGTAGTTCGTATAACATCACATAGCGATGTCAGCAACGATACTTGTCGAGACATGTCAAGGATAAACTCATTATCATCTAATATTTCCGAAATGGTGCTAGACAATTTGACTGACATATGTACTAACTAGAGGATGTTACCATCGAAGGCCATCGTTGCATAATACACACATACCTTCATTAATATTCAGTTTACTAATGGTAGTTACCATAATTTTACATTTTTCAAATCGTATCTGGTAGCGATAAAATAAAAGTCTTTACTCGTATAATATAGACCAATCTCGATTATTTTCACTTTTGTCCTTGACTATCCCCACTACAGGTGTAGGCGCCTTGTGATAATAATTTTAATTGCAGAAATTCAATTCAATTAAGTTCATAATTACTAGACAGTCAGGTTTCCCATTCAAAGCGGTAGAAACGCTGCACATTGTTTCTGTCGTGACAAAACCTTTAAAAGGAAAGCAACCGATTTCAATACATACATATGTATGTAGGGATATACATAGTTATACCATACTATCGACTTCTCGTGTCGTAGCAATTCGAATAAATACCAAACGTAATCTTTCGGGAGTTAGAAATATGCAGTAAGGGTAAAATGAAAACCTGATCCACACGGCACACATACCTTCGCAAGAAAAATCGATTGCACGCTCATTCAAAAATAAAAATAAAAATGAGAATGCAGGACTAAGCCGCTTTTAATGCTCTGCTCTGTACTGCACCTGTTGGGAGAACCAATCCAAAAATTAGTTCCACGGAATCACCTTGGAATACTGAAAAGATATCGGGTTTTGATTTTTGTTTTTATTTTGTTATACTTTTTCTGATACGTACCTTGAATGCCACAAAACTGGCAAAAGCGGAGGCAAGACATAAAAACAAAAACAAAAAAAAAATAACTTTTTAGTATTTAATAATTCCAGGCAGATACCACTAAGGATACAATGTGCCATAAGCCCAGAGATGACGCGCCGTAGCTACGGTAGGCCCCTGCAACATATTGTGGAAATATTTTGTCCAAGAGGTGTACATATGTAGTTTCGCCTTCGCACAAACATTTGTTGCAGCAATGGCTTTTACTTACTTAGATACATATACACGTACATGCATACAAACGTATGCATGTACATATGTGGAAAAGCAACACAAGCATGGTATTTTTTGAACGGCTACGCAAGCCTATGAAAAACTTTGTTTGCACATGAAATGAATTTCTTTATGAAAGTTAATCCAGGAATTCCAGTCAAGGTCGGGAAACGACCAAATAAAATATTTGCCTCTTCGCCAGGAAGACGGTATGTTGACAATGTGACCCAAGGGTATTTGTGTGTAATGTAAGATGTACAATATTATATACCAAACTGTTGGTGTTGAACGGTATCCATATGTATGTCCTTGAATAACATCATTGTCATTGTTATGGGAAAGGATTTCATGGCACTGAAATTCTGGCGGTAAATTCCACCAGTAAGTGGATAATGGCCGAAGGGAGTTAGCAGATTATGTATACTTGGATGTTTTACTATATAAATGTCCTTTAAATACTTTTTGCTATATAAATGTCCTTTAAATAGTTTATAATCATTTAAGAAGAAAACGGAAAATACAGCAACATTTTAAATTAACTGCATCATGACTGGAGTAAAAAGAGTTGTGAATTTGATACTGGCTATAGCTTCAATTTTGAAGATTTAGGGTTGTTAGGAAATTTTGGCAAGGAAGAGAACCTTTAAGAACCCATACTGACTGAAATCGCCAAGGTTCAGTCAAGTTGAGTTATCAGTGTTATTTTATATGAGCTGCTTCATCATATTTGAATTCCAGGTCTCTATTGGAAAAGAGGTGGTGGTGGATGAACCTTTAAGGAATATATAAATAGTAGCAAAGCAACCAATAGTCTCGGAAAACAATAATCACTACTTTGTTGCAACCAAGGTACAAATGCGGATATTCCAAACGCCACAACTAAAAAGAACTACTGTGAGAAGATTAAACGTCGAAAAGCAACAATCGCAAGAGGTCATCAGAATGTTCGCTGAACACGTATCCTGAAATCTCTTAACGACTCCCATGCCGCCAGCATCAAGTGCCAAAGACCACTACCAACATGCCATCAGAAGTACCGCAATGTATGTGCTGGGTTCCACCCGACCACCAAAAAGAAACCCCTGGTTTCACAAAGAATGCCGGCAAGCACATTTAGCTTAACAAGCGGCATATAAAGCAGCACTGCAAAGAAGGACGAGGGCTGTTCGTGAGCAGAAGAGACGGGAAGAACATCTACTTCTGCGAAAGAAGAAAAAAGAGCGCGAGAAGCGTGCAATCGAAGATATTGAGAAACTATACTCATAATATATACCAAAAAGAATGTGTCAGGCCAACAAGACCCGTACAGAAGGATGTAAGAGATGAAGAAGGAAACCTCGTAGTAGAGTCGCAGTGGGTGGTGAGAATATGCAAAAACTTCTTACTGACTTCAAACTTTATAACGGCGACGAAGACCAACATCTTGCTGTCAGGCATAATGAAGCATTCAATCTAGACGATGATAGCCAAAACTTCCGTCCACCTAATCCAAACAAAGTGAGGATAGCTATATCCAAGCTTAAGTCCAACCAGGCTGTTGGATCAGACGGGCTACTAGCCGATCTGTTCAAAGCAGTTGAAAATGACCTGGTATAGAGCATGGCTTGGGTTGCGTTGGGTGGTTGTCCCCACTTATCAGGGACGTGCTTAGACCAAAAGGGAAGTTCATTGCAATACCACTATATGGAAGAAACCGGATTACCAGCACCGGAGACCTACATCAAAACTTTCCAGATGGGACAGGAGGCAGGGTAACCATTTTCGATATAAATCCATGCAGAGAGCATACATCAACTCATTTCTAAAATTTGGTCAGATGAGTGTATACCTGATGAATGAAATCGTTTGCCCGATCCACAAGAAAGGACATCCCTCAATTACGCCAACTACAGAGGTATTAGTTTCCTTAACATCGCGTACTGTGCTAACGCCTGAAACACTTCGTCAACGCCCCGATCGGACCCTATCAGTGTGATTTCAGGCCAGAAAAGTCCACAGTTGATCAAATTTTGACACTTCAACAGATCCTGGATAAAAACCCAAGAAGTCCAAATCGATACCCACCCTCTTTTTATCGATTTCAAGTCCGTATATGACAGAGACGAGCTATACAGAGCCATGTCTAATTTTGGCATCCCAGCCAAATTCGTTCGCTTGTGTATGATGACGATGAAGAACGCTCACTACTTCATCAAGGTCGATAACGACCTTACCGAGACCTTTGATGTAAAAAAGAATTTAGACAAGGTAACGCGCTGTCATGTGATTTTGTCAACATCTTACTTGAAAGGGTTATGCGAAACTCACAAGCCAGAGTGACAGAACACAGCGCGTTGTCACTCTGGTGCGCTTGTTAGTATAAAAAAGGAAACTGCCAAAATGGGTTAAGCGGTAAAAGAGGGCAAAACCAAGTATGCTGTCAACAAGAAGGGACACACAATATCGACGAATTGGACGAAACGTCACAATCGACAGCTATAGCCTTGAGGTAGCAAGGGACTTTGTGTACTTTTCTCTGTTATCAATTCTGAAAACAACAACTCATTTAACAGCGAACTCTATGAGCTGTACAGTGACGTCGACGTGGCCACAAAAGTACGCATCAGTCGTCTTAGGTGGCTAGTACATGCAGAGCGAATGGGCATCAACGTTCCGACCCGAAGATTCTTCGAATCCAACCTCGCCTTAGGTGGCGCACACAAATAGAAGGGGACCTCAACCGACTTGAAGTGCGCAACTAGAGGCTGTTGGTTAAGGACCGGGCTAACTGGATGGGCTTGTTGGTTGAAGCCCAGGTTCACCTCAAACTGTAACACCACCTAACTAAGTTGACGATTGTGAGCCAGCAAACTTCTTGTCGTCCGCAGTTGCTTCTGACTCAAGTAGTAGTGGTTGCAGTGATGAGATCATTATACAGATCTGGAACTTTATGTCTTTGTTTGAAGAGTGCATCAGAAAATTTGGTTGTCTTCTTCGGCGAGGATGACATCGATGAAGTGTTCACCCATAAAAGGATTTAAGGACAACTGTTACAACATCCTCTACAATAAAACAAACCAGTTTAGTAATAAATCTAGCAGTTGCATCCTAGATAAAAAGCATATGAATGTATTATTATGTTCTGATTTTAGCAATGCCGATTTAACGGTAGTTAAATTGGAGGTTGCAAATAACACTCTTTTAATATCCTCAGTTTACATGAATCGTGATAGATCAGCCCCACTTGAGGAGGTGCGCCAGCTAACATCAGGGATTACATCAAAAAAGGATAACTTGCTTCTGGGCTGCGATGCGAATGCCAAGCATACATTGGTAGCTCTGAAACTAATGATCACGGTGAATCCTTATTTGATTCTTTAGTAATGTCCAATCTCTCTGTTTGTAAAGTGGGTAACACACCAACTTCTGTTTTTCCGAGTACGGAAATTTTCAAAGTGTGGGGTAAGTTTTAGACGTCACTTAAAAAACCAACAACGACATCCTTTGGGTAGAAAACTTGCGAGTATCCGATCGTTCTTTTTTCCGACCATAGATGGATCCTATACAATGTCAGCCTTCAGGTCGATGCTTCTAAGCCATTTAAAAAAAACCCTAAAAGAATTGAATGGAAGAAATTTGTTCAGCTTATTAAATCAAAACTTCGTAGAATACCCGACTTGAACATTTAATCAGTTAAAGAACTAGACGCCAAAGTTAGGACCCTAGAAATGGCCATGCGGCTTTAAGGTTTCGTGTCCGATTAAATACAGCAAGATAAAATTCCCACCTTGGTCAAACGAAGATCTATCCAATCTTACTAGAGATATCTTCAATATCTGCTTTAAACACAAGTTCTGGCAACCATGTAAGGATTGTTTCACTGACAGCAGTACCACCATATCTGTCATAAGACGAACTTCTCAGGTCATATCTACACTTCTTTGGCCTATGGTAATCATAAAATCCTGTGTAGACTTGACAGAGATGGAGTCAAGGTTGTCGCGTATTCGGATGATGAACTTAGCGTCAACGCAAGCAAAACTGAACTGATGCTCTTTACCACTAAAACCAAACCAAACCACTGTGATGCGTCCTATACTTTCTTATGGATAGCTAGTCTGCTGGCCTGCGTTAAAGGAAGAATACAACATCAAACTTATCAATAAAGTGCAAGGTACTGCTGCTCTAGGCGCAACGGGGGCCATTAGAATATGTACTGCACCTTTTATCACTCGACCTTCATATTAAGTTTTTATCATCATCTACTGTGGTCAGACTAAAAGAAACAGGATACTGGTGTACCAAACTTTAGGGTCATTACAACATATTAAATCTGCTACCACGAGATCTCGTAGCTAATCTAATCGACTATATAACTTCTAGAATGAACTTTAGTAATGAAGTCACGCTCATATACCCAACCAGGGTGGACAGGGAAATAGGCGCAGAGACAAATGAGTACAAATTTTCACCGACGTTTCAAAAATGGACTGCGGAGTAGGGGTAGGGATATTCTCTTATTCCCTCAACATTTCCATGTCTTATCGGCTTCCTGACTCGTCCAGGCAGATGTTCTTGGTGTTCATGAGGCTTGCCAGCTACTCAAGCAAACTACAACACCCTTTAACACCTACGCCATCCTTATTGACAGGCAGGCCGCTCTGAAGGCTATTGTATCTGCCACTACATCCTTGAAGCTAAAAGAACAGTGCAAAGAGGAACTTGCCTCGCTGTGTCATCGATTCAGGATCAGTCTCCTTTGGATACCGGGTCACAGTTACATAGCGGGTTTGAGCGAGGTATTGATGGTAAATACATTTTCAGAACGGAGCAGTGATATACTAATATCTTTAAATCAATCGGATCTCAAGCAAACAATTCAATTCTTAAAAAAATGGAACGTTGTCACTTTTACCTAATAACCAACGATTTGAAGTTCGAACTGGTAGGAAATCACAATATGAACACATGTAATCGCAGGGTTACAACACACGCTCTACAATCAGTTACTATACGTTTCTAGGCATCTTATAGGAGGACATTGAAAGACTGGGACTAGGAGAATATCTGCAACCTTACTTTTAACTTTGAATGCGTTCAGGAGACATAGACACATGTTAGATTATGATCTTTTCAACATGCCGAAAGAAGTATAACCAACTGATACTGACGTCTCTAAGCAGCGCCTACAAGGTGTAACGAAGGCCTGGAATACATGGAAGATAGGTAGTCATATTCATTAATATGTATCAGTGATTGTTGTCATAGACTTGTGAAATTCCTGACTGAGGCTTATTGCTCTAAAAACTTTCGGTATTTTCGGCCTTTGGTAAATATTTTACTGTAACATCTTTCAACCGTTTCAGAATAATGAATTAATAGGACGGCAACTCTGATCGTTACCCAACCAATAACTTCGAATTTCTTGAAATCCATCCAAACTAACAAATTAGTCAGTACCAATCTTCTCTTAAGAAATTCATGAAGATTAATGGCAAAAATTTCAAAGACAGAAATATTACCGACAGTGATTTCACAACGGAGCACTGATTTTGAGCGGATAAAAGGAAATTACATTAATTACAATTTCAATGAGCTACGAAGAAAGGATCATAAAAGCAACGTCGAGAAATTTGTCTCAAGGATTTTAATTAAGTATGTACGTACATATACATATGTATGTATGTGTTTGTTCGAGTGAACGCCATGGAATGTCCTCATCCGTGTCGGTGAAATGAGTAGAGATGTAGAAACGCTCATTTAACTTGTTTTGATGATGTGTAAAATTTCACTCTCGCCCAGAGAGGAGGGTCTCCTTCGACAGAGAAAGTTTGTCGTAGTGTATGCAAATTTATCCTTCTCGTATAATATAACATGTCATTAGATACTACATAGGAAGGTTATTTAAATTTCATTAAGTGATGTGAAATGTCGCTTTACGCTAGGAAGGAAATAGTTTCGTCGGGTCTGATTTATAGGGATGAGAACGTTGTATAATTATATCACATACAAAATGCGAAGGGTGTGTGTTAAGTTAGCTTTTAAAAACCAATCTTGTATCGGCAGTTGACTTTCAATGCGTAATGGATACCAATGTAACTAAATGTGGGAGAATTCTTATCCATAACTTTGGAATCTGTTACGAAGGGGACTTATTTCCTAGCACCCACATGGTGACTTTCATTGGAAACTACATTACAATGAAGGGCTCAAACATGATATCATTAGATCACACTCTGGAGGTAAACGTGTTTTCTGTGTTTTAGTGAAGGCTGTCCGATTAGCCTAAAATCGTTTTCTTGAAAAACCATGGAAAGATACATACATGTATTACACATAAGTATGAGAGGTATCCCTGTATCCCTGTCAATATGCAACAGTAAAGCCGTCCCACAGGCAGCGCTTTGGTCACATAAATAAAAAAACTTTCCGGCTGAGTGCTTACCAAATCCCATGACACGCACAGAAATTGCATACATTATGCCCGTAAACATTAGACGCATAAAGTAGAAGGTTCTAACACACTATTTGAAAAACAAAGTACTCCTGAGCGACACTGACTATGGAACTAGATGGTTATTGCTGCTGTCACGATATAGCAATCGATGTGGTAAGAGAACTCCTCAGGTTGGAGCATAACTATCAATTAGAGACTGGCTTATATGCATGGTTTCATATCTTGCAGAAGAGCAAATTATTAAAATTAGTGCTCAGCGGTAGTAGGAAAGTTGTGGTGATAATGTCAGCTGACAAGGCAGCACAGGCTACACATGGCGAAAATGTGTGGACCAAAATATATAATGAAAGTGCTCTGAAAAACAATTTTCGCATCAATACTACTCTAAGGATCTTAAATATGGGCTGGTGCAATTGAAATCCTACAGAAAAAAACTGGTGGCAGTTGGACAACGTATACACAGGACCACTCGTAAAAATTGATATAATAGCTGGCATGGTATCAACCGACCTTCTTGTGAAGGAAGCGCAATCGGACTTTTGCAGTATAGCAACAGCAGCAGTCAATACCAAATATAACAAAGGCAGTTGAAAGCAATTAATGTTGCTTACAACTAAGAGTTTTTAAATTAAAAGCAAAACCAAAAGCATCCTTACATATGCATGCATGTTACTAATTAGAGCGAAATGATGGAATTCAAAATATTCGAACTAACTAAGTTAATTTTATAATTATTTTCTTTTTCTCATTCTTTCCTTTTACCCAATTATTCATGACAAGTTATATTCATTACATTATACGTTAACTATCTCCATGCCTGCAAGAAGAATATCCCGACTTTACAAAAAAAAAACTAAAGAAAAAGAAAATAAAACATACAGAAAAGCTACAATCGAATTGTTTGCTACCTTATCCTCCTCCTTACGCAGCCCTTATAAAGTGGGCGTGGCATGCTGCATTTTGTGCTGAACTGTGCTGACGATATTTTTGAACGTTTGAGGATGTTACATGAAAAATTTCTTAGAAATCGTTTTGTTTTTAATTAAAACATCCCCAAAAAGAGGGCGTGGCTAAAGACAATGTATTGGTGAACCAGAATATCCAAAATTGGCAAAGTTGGAATTTTCTTTCTAACCTCAAAATTAAGAGTACTTTACTTAGAGCCGATTTCATTAAAATTTCAGTCAGTTTAAGCATAAGTTGAGGGCATTTTTAAAAAAAAAATTGTAAAATCTCTCAGATTGTATCATCAAACTCCCAATTTATTAGGCCTCATGTGTAAAAAGAACAGGACTTGAATTTCAGTGCTTAAAAGATTGTAAACTTATACCATTAAGGTGCGTGTATGTACGACCCAGTCGTGCACTTTATTTCTTCTATCTTTTCTATTTTCGTCGAGATATTTTCTTATAAGAATGAAATTCTTTTAAAGATAGACTCACCCTAATCTTTAATTTCGTTCCACAAGAGAGAAATCATTTTTCGGATTATTTGCCTTTATTGAATTCGTAATCGGAGATATTCTAGGAGACACATTTTTAATATGAGATTCAGAATTGCAGGAACACGATTAGTTAAGTTATTTTAGCAATTTTCATGCAAATTTATAAACGAAATTTCACGTAAATTCGTATTGCAGTCACAAAATTTTACATTAGCTGAAACTAGCAGTTGTTGGCAAACACTTTGCAACCGAAAATTCTAAGAGTGGGGTAAAAAAAAAACAGTGAAGATCCAAAAAAGAATTTTGTCGCATAAAAAAACACTTCTACTATACTCGTATACAGGCACTTGGATAAAGAGGAAGCGTGTGGGTCTAAACTTCAATCTAATCCAAATGCCTTTAATTAGAATATACTGGAGTAGAAAGCTGATCAATCATTCAAAGAAGTAATGACGAATGTTGGTCGAATCCGAAAAACTGCAAGTGGAAACCTCCTACTTTCGCTTAATTTGGTCTATAAAGACCCTGTATCTCCAGCCACTTACTTACGACAGTAAGTACCGGAGACCCTGTATCTCTAGCCATGGTTTGTAAATGGTACATTTAGAAAATTGTCGGTCTAATATCTAATAAGAAGGTACTCTTTAACGCTCTTTCGTTCTCTATTCCTTGAAAACATCGCGCGGCTAGAGAAAAACAAAAATATGTTAAATATGTAGGTTTTCCGTACCTATGAAGTCAAACGTATAAGCCGGATAGAACTACTCCATTGGGCTCAACTCACACTGTTTGTACTTCATTGTGTGACGATGCTTAAATGAATTTTTGAAATATTCAAGAGATTAAACTCTGAACAGCCACCAAGTGTTCAAATTAATGAGACTAACTTGCACCTACGAGGGAAAACCCCACTAATATTGGCAGCCGTCTATATGCCACACGACTCGAAAGATGACCCACAGTCTGAATTAACCAGTTCGGATGAGACTCTTTTTGAATTAATTGAACATAACTTGTTGATAACCAATATTTTATAACTAGGAATAGACGAGAGGTATCAAATGTCACCTTTCTCAATAACTCACTCACCCTGTCTGTTAGTCAGTGGAAAGTGTCCAGGAAGCGTCCTTTTCGGTCAATAGAGTGATTGAATTAACCAAATATAGGAACCCCAACTGTTTTGTAGGAAAGTAGGCTAATAGACAGGGATACTGCAGTAGTAACCATTACAAACCACTGATAAAATCGATGCGACCACGCGAATGTTAAGCGTATATAAAAGCATGGGAACTGCATTCCACGAGGTCGTCAGCACAATAGAAAGATCGTTAAAGGACACACAATACACACTTGCTGCATTTTTAGACATTGAAGGAGCTTTCAACAATGTTAAAATATGCGTAGTAAAAAGAGTGCTTGAAAATTCCAACACTGATCAAATAATCACCAATATGATCGTGAGTCTACTGAACAAAAGGAATATTAATATGGAACTGGGCGACAGCCATTTAAATGCCTTACCACCGGGCTGTCCCGTCATTTAAAAGTCAAAGAGGCACGTCATATGGAGGAGTCGTCTCTCCCTTGCTATGGATTCTAGTCAGCAGTTTCGAAGAAAACTGGACAAGTAATATTCTTAGAAAAGAGCTTCGGCCATTCAAAATCGATAGACAAAAATCCAAAACAAATATCCCTATTTAAGGGCAAGAATAGGAGGCCTTTCTAATTCTCATTCTTTATCGTCATCGACATCCTACACAATCCAATAAAAATAATACTTTTAGATATATATGTATATGCTTCCCGACAGTGCTGAGTAGTAGCATGACAGTAAATAAGCAAGCAAAGCATTTTTAAACCTCAACCAAGGTCATTTAACTAAGTACCTACTGAACATAAATTTTGTTCTCTAATTATGAGAATCATGAATGAATGACAGCACTTCGTTTGTTTCTAGCCTTCCTTGACCCATATCAAACAATGGACGTTAGTAACACCTCCTTTCAACAAACTGCGCACCCAAAGAATAATTTATAACCTTTGTTTTTTTCCAAAAATTCTTTCAAAAATGCTTACTAAGCCATGTGTGCCTCTTTGCACATCAATATTCAAATACCTTTCCAAAGCGGTACTCACCAATCAACACACACTGCCAGTGACACACTACGTGCAACTAGATATAAAAAAAAAAAAAACCTTCCTTTCATCCCGCCATCCAGCCTGAAAACATTGCGACCAACTACTACACATGTAATTCGAATCTTTATTCCGCCAAGTCATTGAATTAATTATATTTTCTGAACGTTCGTTGAATAAAGAATGCGATTTTGTTTCTGTCTGTCGTGCATCCACAAATTCCCATCTATGTGTGTACCTGTCTGCGGGGAGAGAACATCTAGAAGAGGAAAAAGAAATGAACAACTAAAAAACCATCGTCGGCACAGTAATTTAATTCTCAAATGAAAAATAGAAATAAAAGCTCAGTTCAGGGTGTGGACGTAGTCAAAAATATACTCTAAAGAATTGAGCACCCAATACATTTACTGCATTCATAGCTTCCTCGTTGATATCTTAGGAAAACCAACAAAAAAACATAATGAAAAGCTATCTAAATGTGTGAGGGATTATTCACATGGATGCATTATTCGATTTGTCCCTGTCCAATAAGCAATGAATTCTGGACATTATTCTATTTTACCCTACATTAGCATCCAAAATTAATTCACCGTTCGCTCCGCTAATGCTCCGTTTCCCTGGAACCTCAGGATCGATTGCCCGATCCACAAGAAAGGAAACCCTCTAAACGGTGCCAACTATAGAGGCATCAGTCTTCTTAACATTTCATACAAGATCCTCTCGGCCGTACTGTGTGAGCGCTGAAAACCATTTGTCAACAAACTGATTGTTCCCTATCAGTGCCGTTTTAGGCCCGGTAAGTCCACAACCGACCAAATATTCACACTACGGCAGATCCTGGAGTAAATCCAAGAATTTCGATACTCACCATCTTCTTATCGATGTTAAGGCCGCATATGACATCATTTATAGAGACCAGCTATACAGACCGATGTTTTGTTTGGCATCCCTGCCAAACTCATCAGATTGTGCAGAATGATGATGGAAAATGCTCGCTGCTCCATTAAGGTCGGAACAATAGGCCGCGCGAGTAGATAGCTTGCGTTAGCTGTATATGTAAACCTAAGTCTGCATTTGGAATTAAAAATTTTATTAAGCGGTTCCGCTCTAACGTCGATTCGTCTGCTGTACCTGGAAAGTGATTGTCTATGTCACAAATAAGTTACAAACTTTTATTAATCGCACATTACGAGTGTTCTAACCAAATTGTATCTTAAACGAATAACCTTATGAGAGAACCTTATCGTCTTGGGTTCTTGGACAAAATATCAAAGGTAACGAAATCGCAGATCCCTTATTTGCCTATGCTGTGCCCTGTCCAATATTTACTTCCAATCTAAACAAGACTCTTGGAAGCTCCAGAGGTAACGACACAAATGGAATTTGTACATTTATCCTGCAAGGAACCCCAGACGTAAGTAATTTTCAGAAGCATTCATGTTGTGTATGTTATATAATACATATATTACACACCAACTCTTTAATTCCATATCCAAAGTACATAATACCTAACGGTAGTCCCGTGGGGAGAGTGGCTGAAGTGTGTAGGGTGTGGGTTAGTACGTAGGCGTATTCCTGGCATCGAGTATTCAGATTTGCGAATCGTGCATGCCAGTAGCCCGGGTTACTGGTATCTTTATAAAATTACACATCCGTTGGTGCAACAAAAAAAAAATTAAATACATATCCGAAGGGTATCAGATAAAAAGTTTGGTAATGTCTAGGAATCGAGAATAGGACTCTCGCTCAGTGGTACGGTGTTTACCTTTATCAAGTTAAACAATTTTAGGTCCTTTATATCAAATGTCACAAAACTCACTTCCTGACTTCAAAAAAAAAGAAAAACAAAAGTCTTACAATGACAATGCAATCCTAATATGCACTTCTAAATATTTTAATCTATTAAACTTTCAAAAAGGATGAAATATTTTCAATATAAAAAAATTCTTCTTATTGATAATTACGGTACGAGTATTCCTCCAGGATAGTTGAATTCTTCTGCAAAAATCCAATATACACTCATACCAAACAATGCCACAAAATTAAATACTTCCTCTAATTAATAGGGACAACTGGACAAATTTGGGTCTAGTTGTGGTCAAGGACATACAGTTTAAAAGAACAAAGTGTTAAGGTAAAAATAGTACAGTGAATTGTACATATGTATGTATGTACATATGTATATACGTAATTATTAAATTTTAAGATACTGTTCATCGGCTTCGAGATTATTATAATATTAAAATTTCAAACCAAAAATTTCGGAGCCCTTACGATTTCGCCTAAAACGAATTTTTATTAAATGATATTTTCTGTCATCCTTCACTAAAGTACTTATGTATGTACATACATATGTACATGCATACATAAATGCAAAAATGTAAATTTTTAAAAAGTATCTGTCAATCTAGCAATGTGGGGTTACGGAAATGAATACTCTATACTCCATACACGGTTCAACTCAGTTGTCAACTCAGTCGGTTGTTGCCCAAATCAAACCGTGTCAATCATTTGATCGATTTGACAGTTGGCGAGATGTTTGATAAAATATTAAAAGATATTGAATTTTGGAAGTTGACTGGCAAGGGTTTCAACTCAGTTGAATTGCGTGTGAATAAATCAGTTGATTTTCTTCAGTGGAAATAGAAGCAGTCTTAGTTTATGTAGTGTGTAATCAAGGGCCTCAGTCTGTATTGCTATTCGAATCTCAAATATTTGCGAAAGTGATTAACGATTCTAATCTCTACAGGCACTCTGTACAAAAACAGAATCTTTATGTTTTATTTATGTATACTTGAAAGAAAAAGTGAAATATGTACATATATATATACGCATGTACCTATTATAAAAATGCGATTGGACGTGGGTCATCTAGTAATGGTTCCATGAAGATGACACAAAAGAAAAAAGAATTGACCGCCGGCGAATCAAAGACAAGTCGAATATAATGAATCTTTCTATTTCATTAAAGGTTATTTCAAAACTGTTTCTCCTTATGGCCTTTGTGTGAACTTTGAAATCGCCACATGCCTTTGCAAGTAAATACACAAGTGTGTATTGAACGTCATTATCATTACACAAGATTTTGCCATTGCTCACCTTTTTCAGATTCCATTGCGTATAAGGCGTCTTCCAGCATTTAATTCCTTAATTATATTTTCTAGAGATTAATAAAATAACATAATATGAAGTTGGCAACGTAATTTAGTTCGATTCTCGCAAATTTGGATTTGCTATCCGAATTTACAGAGAAGTAACTTTACGCATTTGAATGGTTTAACATTAGCGTAGCAATACGGAGTGAAGTATCAAGTATTCAGTTGGCCACGCAGTCAATGCTGCTTTATGCAGTTAAGTCAGTCGGTTGCAGCCCAAATCAAACCATGTGCGGGCTAATGATGGTTGATGAAAAATCAAACGATTTTGAATTTTGGAACTTGACTGGCAAATCTTTCACTCAGTTGAATTGCATTTTATGAGTTTCGGGCATTTGACTGACAAGTCTTTCAACTCAATTTAAATGTGTTAAGCAAGGCTCAAACGCTCAGGGCCTCCATTTCCGATTAAATTTCCTTCGAACACAATAGTATGCATGACAGCTCTCCAGGATACAGGCAGACTAAATGTATGTTCTCGAACGTCTATAAGAAATCAGCGGCATTCTTGCTCTCAGTTGAAAAGACTGTAGATAACTTATTGGCGTTCTACCGCGACTTTATAATTTTGCTCTTATTATGACACCTTTAATCTACATAGCGTCCACAGTATGACCCAAAATATTACATAATTTACACCGGGTCACAATAAAAATGCACTGTGGATCTGTCATAACATCTGTCAAACGTAAAGTGATAGTCATGGATTCCGCAGAAATGACTGACACTTCGAAATTAACAGTTTCCTTTCCAACATTTTATTTATTTTTTTTTCAATTTCAATTTATTATGACAAGCTTATTCACAGTAAGATAGAATATCTTATAAAATAGTGATAAGTTTAAGAAAGATTTAATTGTATAATTGAGAGCTACACAATAAGTACATGATATTTAAAAGAAGAAAAATAAATAAAAGAGAAAGAAACAAATTAATTCAAATTAGGAAAAAACAAAAATTATTTAAATTCAATTCAACAAACAATTAAAAAAACTAAAGTAAAATAAATGTTCATCTATTTTGAGATAAATATAATTTAAGTTCTCTTTTAAAACTTGTTGTGTTGTAAGTTCTTCTTATATTCCGCGGTAATGAATTCCACAAGCGGGTACCAAAAACAAAACATCTTTGCAACAACATCTTGTGCATTAGATTTTTTGTCAAACATCTGTCATCCGTCATGACATCTGTCAAACGTAAAGCGACAGATATGGATTCCGCAGAAATAGCTAACAGTTCGAAATTTACTGTTTCTGTTCAAACATCTTATTTTTTGCCAGACTACAGACAAAAAATAAGATGTTTGAACTAAAGTGTTTTTTTTTACACTTTAGACTAGTTCCACATAGAAAGTGCTTAATGTTTCTAAATTGAAACAGAAGTGATTATACCCTATGGGTATCTTGAAAACTTGAAACAATTCACACGACTTCGCTTGCTTTGTGATGTCTGCTGATGTGTCTCGGCGATGACTTATGACGTTGAGAACAATTTTTTTCTGTTTTGCTCTTATTCTGCTTCTGGCCATTAGCATTTTAATCAATCCATTTGATCTCAAGTGCGCGTAAAAGAAACCGAACGAAGAAAAAAAAAGCTCTGAATTGATTAAAATTAACAATTAGTGATTTTGAGTTAAAGCAGGCGGTATAGACAGCCATTGAAAGACATAGCAGAGTGAGTCTATGGGTAGGATGTAAACTGGTTTAGAATATTTATTATGCGACCAAGAGAGGTTCCGCGTCAAGTTTTCCTTATCCATTGCCCCTATCCTTTGCTACGTCCTACTGCTGCATGTACATAATTCATAGTTTCATACAGTTCACACTGGGTACAAGTACTTACCGACGCTTGGTGAAGGCGAATGGCTGAAAGAAAAATACAAGCACACCATAGTTGTGTGCAACGAAGGTAAGGTAAGAATGGTGTGTGACCGGATTAACAATAGCCAATTACTTTGGTAAACTGAAGGAATTAATCATCTGTTTGGTGGACCAATTAAAATGGTTTACCTATGTACATGTAGGGAACGGTTAGTTTTTCTTTGACTGAGGGGAAGACTTTGGGTTTCTGGACATATTAGCAGACGTGTTAGTATGCTGAATGAAATAACAAAGTGGCGCCACTTGTTCATATTGGCCTGGATGGAAGTTTGATTTGAAATGATGAACATTTATATGTACGTACATAGGTACCTAGAATCGAATATAATGCGAATACGTTATAGTTCAAAAAGCAATCACTAAGGAACCTCTATCTTCATTTATTGTTGCTCAACCTTTGAAAACTCGTCATAACTGAAACCTAGGTCCCATTTCAACCATGTGGATCAGATTTGCTTACTGCCCGGATTTTCTAAAATAGAACTGATTAGTACGATTTCCACCTCTTAACCACTCTAAAGGAAAACTGAAGGAAACTGAAAGAAAATCCACACCCACGGCTGCAGCTTTCTTGGAGAATGTGTTCTGTTTCAAACAACACCAAGGGAAAGTGGAACCTATAGAGGAAAAAAATGTAGAAATGATTCACCCAATGCCCCGGGTGAAACTTGGAAAGCAAAAACTGGTATTAATACCGAAGGTAAAGAATCCTCCACAGGACGCTTTATCGTATATGCCATTGTGTATGTTGGGTACCATGGCGAAACTACCGCCAAAAGAGTGCCGGAATACCTTAAAAAAATTAAAATAAAAAAACGACACCGACAAGCGCTACGTACTGACATGATGTAGTCATCGTTCTAGTGGCAAGACTCCTAGAAGACTGCAATGAAGCTATAAAGACCATCCAAGACTGGCTATCACGAATGGACGTAAAGCTCGCGGAAGAAAAGACGGAAGTAGTACTTATTAGTAGCAGAAAAGTAATAGAGACTATAGACGTAACTGTCGGCTACCACGTAGTAACTTCTAAGCCAGAATTGAAGTATCTTTGCATAGTCATAGATGCACGACTTACCTTCAACCAGCATATACAGTGTGCAGCCAACAGGGTAGCAAAGGTCAACGCTACTTTCACAAGGATGATGCCAAATATTGGTGAGCCGCGATATAAGAAAAGAAAGCTTATGAAAATGGCAACAGAGATGGGACTGTTCTGGAAAAGCAAACTGGGTGCATAAAGTTATATTCAACATCAAAGTGTGGATTAACAGAAAGCATGAAGATTTGAACATTTTCAAAGGTTTGGAAACGATGACAATCCTGATTGCCCAACCTGCCCGGGAAATATTGAAGACACTTGTTGAGATTGTCCTTCGCATTATATTCTTTTATTCCTTTTTAAGATATTGTTATAATGTTCACGCTGTCTAGGTACATTAGGGTTTCCCAAATCAAACTGCCACTTTAAATTCCACCACCATAAATCTTCAGTCCAATAAAAAGTGTGTCTTATGCCTTCCTTAATTACCTACCCTAGATATGTACATATGTATGTACTATGTAGTTAAAACAAAACAAAAAAGTCAAAAAGGATGAGGAAAACCTTTTTCAAAACCACTTATCGCATAAATTATGTGAGTAAACATAAAACCGGCTTACACCTTATTGTTTTACTCAAGTTCTGCCATGGATTAGAGGGAGCATAATAATCTACACTTGTAAAATTCAAATTAGCACTCTCCAGGACCATATTTAAATATGGCGTATTGCGCGTATGTAGTATGCGTATGACTTTACAACGGTAAATATAAATATAAAGAAATATAAGTATGCAATGCACACATTCTTAAAAGACAAATCACACATGCTAATTTCACTTTGTGTTAGGGAAAACCCAACCCGAGCAACTTGTACCCATCACACTCTCACATGAGCAAAGGATAATACAGGTAAGAAGGTAAGCTGAGACTGAGAACACTTTATGAGTATCACGATTACATCACGTGCGTCAATTTTGGAATTCATCCCCACGGTTGTGAAATAAAAAGGCGAGTAAGGACACAAAAGGATATCATCATCATACCTACAGAATTTAGTTTTTTTTTCGTTGAAAGGACAATAAGACCGGTTATTTTACGGTTTACTTAGCGGTTATTCAGTGTTTGGCGGAGGGGGCACTTCCTGTATTTTATTTTATTATGTGTCAAAGTAGGATATTGTTTCTTTCTTATTTTTTTTTGAAGTGCTAAACTTACATGTGGGTATGTACTTGAGTTGTACCCCCTGTCGTTATGATCTGATGTATATAGTATGTATTTGTGAGTAATTTTGTATATAGGAATTCGTTTATGTGAAGTTTTTCGATGAAATAATAAATATTTTGTGCAAAATTAAGTTACCTACCTGCTCTGTTGATTAAGGTACAAGTGATGCGTGAAATCTTTTAAATTGCGATGTTCATACATATAACCTTGAAAATACTGTTGTAGTTGAGTTGTCTTTGAGTTTCAACCCTCTTTGTTGAATTTATTAGTTATTACAAAAGGATACATAACCATACAACGCACAAATACGATCAGAGGGGATATTTTATACGTTCGTGCAAAGTATGTATGTACATATGTATCTTCAATTACGGAGACGGCAACTGCCTGTAGATATGTAAATATACAGCCGTACAAAGCATCTAAAGCAAACGATGTTTAAGGTAGTACTACGAATACGAACATTGTCTTTATGGCACTTTTCTCATATGAGTCTCCCAGTAAATTTGTATCTGGAAGCGTGCATACATGATAATTGTTATATGACCTTCAGAAACCAAATTCATTTATATTCATTCATATTGCATAGAAAATAGGGTTCATGAACCTCGAAATGATACATACATATAGATATGTTTAATTTTGATGGTTGTACTTGTATGTGAGTGGAGTTATGTATAGGTACATATATGATCGATTTGTTGATTGTAAAATATGGACATAAAGCTTTCTATTTCGTACATATGAGCTGACAAAACGTACAAAATAGATTTATGCTAGCTAAGGATTAGGGACTATGGAAAATCCTTTCGTTCACTTTCAATCCACTTCCCACATACATATGTAAGTAGGTACATTCACAGCCCTAATTCGGGTTGCTTTTTACTTGTGCGTCTAGCTCTTTTCATAGTACATACATACGTACTTACAGGTTGAATTTGAAGTGGGGCTGCTTTTCATTCACTCATCTCAGACGACTGATGCGCAGATCTTTCACTAGGTCGATGTCGCTGTACAGCTAATTGAGTCTACTTGTCCTAAGCCTGTTAAATCCGAATGGGATCGAATATCTTACAACGAATTTTTGTCTCAGAACAATCGATGATATCTACATCCACTCTCAAGTTTCGATACAGTCCATACGCCATAAAGTAAGACTGGGATGATTAAGGTCTTGTATAGAATTTCCTTAGTTTTTCGGCTTAGGGTAGGTCGATAGCGGAACCAAGGTTTCTTACCTTCTCAAAGCTCCCTTTGTGGCTCCCTTCTTGCCGACATCATATAATTGATTTTGTCCTCATTTACAGTTGAAAGCCATTTTTGCACTTTTGTTTTAATACTAACGAAAGCATCTCTGAGTAATATTCTGAAATATTCTGTCTCTGGTATCGAAGAACACACACCGAACCGCCCAACTGGCTAGCTTATTTAAAGCGTTTTGTAGAAATTCTTTTAAAGTCCTGAGACAGCTGAAGCAATATCATCTGCGTAAGCAATCGCTATACATCCCTCGCCTTTTAGGATTATAAATAGTTCATTAACCATCAAATTCCAAAGAAGAGGGGATAGAACACCTCCTTGCAGAGTACCCCTACTGACAGATCTTTTAGCAGACGTCCCACCCAGCTTTGAATTGATAAACCAACTATTTAACAGTAGATTAATCAATTCGAAAAGTGAGCGGTCGATCTTCAGAGCTCATAGTGCATCTATGATACTATCGCTGATGTATTGACATTGTTAACGGCGCCTTCTATACAGAAGTTACATCACAGCACATTACCTTATACAAATCCTTTTTTGACATCAAAGGTGTCCAACAGACCACCGAGTGTTCTCCATCATCATTCTGCACAGACGGACTAGTTGGACAGTGATGTCATAAAAAGACATGGCTCATGGCTGACATGCGACCTTAAAATTGATGAAAATATGATGGTATCGGTTTGGACTTCTTGACTTTTCTCCTGGATCTACCGAAGTTTGAGAATCTAATTGACTGTGGACTTCCTATTTCACTAGTAGCAGTCAATTAGATTATTGATGAAGGTTATCTGGGGTAACCGCAGTCTAGCAGAAAGATCTTGTACTAGTGTTTCTTAACCATCGATATTCTATCAATACTTATAGACGGTAAATTACTATCGTAAACATCGATGGTTTTAAGAACTATCCCAAGTACCAAACATTAATGTAGCATTTTCCATTCACTTATTGTAAAGTACTAAATACATTATTTTATTGTACTGAATACACTTTCCTGCACACAATGTTTTATGTAAACGGAAACAGAGCGTTGTTCTTATTTCTTTATGGTAACTACCGATAACTGTCGGATATATCGGATGTTTTACGCAAACTATCGTAAGGGTGGATTATCGATGTTTAAGAAATATTATCGGTGGATCCGTCGATCAGGTCAGAAGATTCTGAGATTTCATTCATTAAGCATTCATTCGCCTGACCGAATTTTTAAAGTAAATTTGTGCGCGCTTTTTACCAAATCAATAGCTGCTTCCGATAGCTATGCCAGTAAGCCGTCAAATCCAGTACGATATTAACTTGTATATTTCGATCCCTACTTCTATTTATTCAGATGGATGGAAGTTTTTGATGGGATATTGACGGATTCACTGCGAGATTTCGACCTCTTGCTATCGTAGCTTTTCAACAGTGTAAGTATCTTTTCATAGTAATTCTACTTTGCTGTGGTGCATTCGAGGCGGTGCTGGCCGCTCTAAATATTCAGGCATCCAGAATACTTACTTTGCGTTGATCGCAATGTGATCAGTTCGAATAATTGTTTCATGATCAGGAGAGTGTGCATGTTATAATATCGTTTTTTTTCTCTTATAATGTCAAGGGGTTATGAATACCTCCAGTAATATTTTGACTTACGCTTATTGCAACTGTATGGCCGATGAAAGATAGAATAGATTTCTCTGGTGCAGTGGTTGAAACTTAACAGAATATTGTTATTAAGTTTTATTACTCCGTTGGTGGATTGGAGGTGAAGCGTTAGTTTTTATTAGAAAAATTGAGTAGCTATGGTTTGGACTTGAACCAACAACCTGCCACTTCATAATCGAACACATTACCACTACATCATTGCCTGCCATAATTTCGTTTCCTACCAAGGACCGCTTTCTTTCATATGTTTTGCATTGATGTCACTTAACAAGGTTTTAATATCATACAACAGGTTTGTCGACGACTTCTTAATACATATAAGTCCGATATGTGTGATAAATCCACATCCAAACAAACCCTACTTTTGCTCTCTGCAGCTATCACCTAATATTTGCCACAGTTTTTCATCCACTTTATGCTCGGTCTATCTCATTACACTTCTTGGATGACTTGTTGTTCGGTTGAACGTGGTCAGAAAACTTCACGTGTAATTCAAAAAGCCGCTGGCTTATGGCAGTGCTTGAATACTTACTTCCTATACCAAGCCTTTAGGTTTCTACACTAACGGCTCAAAAACTAAAGATGGAGTTGGTGGAGGTGTTTTCTCTCACTGCCTTAATCTTAAGCTCTCCATCCGTCTTCCACATTATTATAGCGTGTTCCAAGTGGAAATCATGGCGATCAAAGAAGTCTTATCTTGGCTAAAGGAAAGACTGATATCTGCTAGCGATATCCGGATCTTTTCGAACAGCCAAACAGCTATCAAACCCTTGGAATCGATCTCTATAAATTCTCTAGTAGCTATCGAGAGTACAAATCTTAGGTGGACAATTGGACCAACATGTCTAGCGACAAAACAGATTTGGCCAAAACTGGATTTAAAGCGTTCTAAGAATTTGATTTCTCTCAAAAAGTTGCATATGGACACTGCATTAGGTGTTATCACTGGTCTAATAGGAAAGCATGCTACAAGGCTGGGCCTTGACTTGACTTGACGAACGACTTTTTGAAGCTGCATGGGTGAAGAAGAGGATGAAATAATTCCTCATCTTCTTTGTTTCTGTCCAGCTCTCTCCCGCAGAAGGAAGCTTCACCTAGCTGCCTTATATTATAATGATTTAGGCGATCCGATAAACATGCATACATATGTATCAAGAGCCTTTTACGCTTCATCAGAAGTTCAAAATGGTTTAACGAGTAGGTAGAGAAAAACTACGAAAACCTACGATCCATGTGGTATCTCAATAGGACCTATTTCTGGTCTAAGTGTGTTGGCGTTTCTAAGCCGGCAGCCACTTCAACCAAACCAAACCAGCTCTCTACTGCCGGTAGATCTGTTGTTCTTTAGCCGTACGTACCCATAATTGTCGGTATTATGGTAAAACAAAAAACCTTCAGTAATTGGTAATTTAAAATTTGTTTTCAACAAAATAGATACTTATAACGATATTTTGTATACTCCAACCAGTGTAGCATATCATCACCATGCCAGTGACTTCACGGGGAAAAAAATTCCTTCCCCATAATTGAACAAGATTTGTTTTTTTCCTTGCTTCAGTTGTCACAAAATACCAGAGGTAGACTATGTGACGTATTATTTTCAAGCACGTTATTTGTTCTTGGGAGTGTGCTGAAAATTATGCGTTTTGTTCGTTTAGATTTGACAATCATAAGTGGATGAGAAGTCGTCCTATTTCCTTTGTTTAATATCAAATTATTTATTAATTTGAACCCAATTTCATAAACGATTCCTCTTATCTTAAATTTCATTCCCAGAAGTTCCTTTCATTCCTAAAGTCCTGCCCAGCAACATGTTTAACCTGTGTACAAATGGTTTGGTGAATCCACTTTACAGGGATATTGTCCTTTGTAATAAAAAACCACCTGAAAAGGACCATCAAATATCATTGCTTGGTTACAAATCCGATTTAAAGACCATGAAAAAAAACATCAAATCCATAGTTGTTTGGGATATAAAATCAAGGATTCCATGACCCTCAACGATTTTTGGCAGGCATCATATAACACGACTTACCAAAACATTTGGTTTCCCAGTTCGATCATCCACCCAGAGGAGTATCAAATCCGAGCCAGACATTCGCACGGATTTGCGTGAAAAACCCAATCCAATAAATCCTTGAGTATTCACGGTCGCACGGAAATGTATCTCCTTTCCCGTAATCCACCATTCCAGGAGGTATAATCCATTTGAATCCATTGTTTCCATTCGACGCCAATCATCATGGCGGAGTGGAGATGAGGTAGTGTGCCGGTGGTGACCTTCATGCGGCACTGTGGGTGACGATGAAGTTGGGGATACAATCAACATCAGGATGTACGTAAGGACACTAAGCACTAAGGGATATTTCATGATTTCCTTTTTCTATAAATACTTATATGAAGGATTTTTCACTTTTTTTCTCGCACTTTTTTGGTGTACACTTAACACTTAAGCTCTACTTTTGACTTGAGCCACACTTTTAATGTGATAAGGGCACTGATTCTTAAGCATAAGCTATTTTTAACTTCGCAGATACGAGTAGCCGCGGAATTTAAAAGAAACCCGTAAAAACCAAATGTATGCACGTTTTGTTTATTTATTTTATCTGCATCCGCATCTGCTTTTTCTTGTGTACAGTAAAAACAGAGGGTAATGGAATAAAAAGGAAAAAGAAAAGAAAAAAAAACGGCAGCTGGTTTTAATCGAGTATACCGAGGGTTCGGACCTCTGGTGATCAAGCGACGCGTTTTACCGCCGCCAGATGCTCGATTTATCTACGTTTTGTCACCAATATACGCAATTCGTATCCAAAAGATTCACGGAGCTTATCTATTGATAAGCTGGAGAATTTTTGTATTCAAACAAAAAATCTATAACCGATTTAAACTACACTCACGAACGATCAACAGTACGGCGGCACAACGATCTAAACTGCGCGCGCATCCCTTTGCGAATACGGGGCACGCTACCAGCTGGAACTTGTTAGACCTGAATACCTCCTCGGGAGGTATAGGGAATTCTTTTTTTTTTTTTTTTGCCGGTATATTTTAAATGTTTGACTGTGTGAGTGTTACGGGTAGCGATCAGTGATGAATGCGTTTGTTAGTATTGTATCTGTGTGTTCAAACGAATAATGACTAAGTGCTCTTAAGGCATTGGGTTTGGTTTGAAAAGTACGTAACGTATTGTATTGGAAATTCGATTTATGCTCTTTGGGTTTTGGTTCGTGTTCTTCCGATGAATGTTGTTGTTTTTTTTTGTTATTTTTTTTTCGTTTTCGTTTTGTGCTACGGCTACCAAACTAGCTACCTACATATGTACATATGTAGCTATAAATATGCTTTGGTATTTGATACGGTTTTTGGTAGTATTCGTACAACTTCAACGCTTCACTTCAAGAGGAATGAGGGACACCGACATGCACATACATACAAATATACATATATTTGTTCTTTGATGATGGACTAGAAGGTCTTCGGTGGATATGTGTATGCTACTGTGAGATACAGCACTTTTCAAGAAAGTGTGCTCTAATGCGAAAGAGTTGCATTTGCCGGCAAATTAATACAATACTCCTTGTTCTACAATAGATATTATGCACATCCATGTACATATGTATGTAGACTGTGTCCTAGAGAGGGAATGTTGGTACCGCAAAAAAATAACTTGGATTACCTACACACGTAATTTTTAAAAGACAGACTGTTTTCTTGAAAAAAAAACACACACACACACACTGCAGAGATAACCAGGAAAGTTAGCCGAGCGCTAATACTCGAGCTGCTGCTGGAGCCTATTGGGTGCATCCTAGGGATGGTGCCCAACTATCATTAGATGCGTGGCCTGTACAGTCTTCGGTATAAATATCAATTTTACTTCTCTCCAAATCTTTGGTATGTAGGCGTTTAGGGATTTGCTTGGCGATTGATCGGGAAAAGTACTGATCGCCTAAAAAATTGGGTTAGTAACGGAACAATCAAGTTCGTAATGTAGTGATTACTTTACCTCCTTGTGATGGTCCTTAGGCAAATGCATATGTAAATACTTATACATGCAGTCTAAAATTGAAAGTGCGGTGTAGCCTAGAGCCTTAAATATAGACTAGGTAACCTGGGTTTACATTACCTTCCATTAGAATCTCTGACAGCGCCAGATTTCTAGACCTTGACAAGAAACTGAGCTGAAGGCCTAACATTAATAAAACAATTCAGATAGCCACTATTGGGTTTTATACCTAGGGACCAAAACCTAAAATTGTACTATGTATATGTAGATGTGTACGGCACAAACGAAACGAAGCTCAATCACCCAAACACTAAAGACACATTAAAAGTACGACAACGCAAATTGATGACGCTGCAAGAACGGAGGCATAACATAAACAATACATTGTGTGCACTTCCACATTCTTGAATGAATGTATCATCATCGTACTACATTGTTTTGATTTTCAAAACCATACTACGTATGTGTCATGGGGTAGATCAAGTGCCTAGCTTTTATGACCCGATTCTAGTGCATGCTCGCTCGGACCTAATTGTGACGCGAGCGTACAGCCCGCCCGTATGATACTACATTTTTTCCGCATTTTTATTGCTCTGAAAATGAAGTTAGAGCAGTACGCAAAATTACCTACTGAAATTCCCATTTGGTGTAAGTGTATACGCACTAACCTTATAAATGCCAAAATGTCAAAAAAAATGCATTAAAAATGTATCTCAGACTACATTTTTCAGCCACTGGCAGCTTTTTTTTTTGACATTTCTGCATTAAAATTATACGTTTGCCATTTGCGCCTGTTTTCCTGTCTAGCTTTATTTGAAAATAAAGTGTGACTCATTTGATTTGTGTATGTTGCTTTGCAAAATGATTGCGTTCCTTTTCTTAAAAAAACGTGTTTTCTCTTTTAAGCAAAGCTTAAAACTAATGTATTAAAAATGCGGAAAAAATGTAGTATCATACGGGCTTACGCATTGGTGATCGTAAGTATCGATTGCTATGGGAAATGTTGAAGGGAATTAGTATATAAGCTCGTGAAAAATTTGAATAAAATCAGAATTACTTTTGACTCTAAGCAATCGTATTCTCATTTATGGCTCTTCAGCGTTACTCTTTTTTGAGTAAACTCTGGCAAACACCTATGGCGTAAAGCCCTGTCTTGAATAGGGAAATCAATCGTCTCTCACAATATATAACTTTACAAGTAAGACCTATACGTACCATCACAGCCTTCACAGATTCACACTGGGTATATTCAAATCAATCCGCCTCCCGAACCATACCAGTGTTTTTCAAGCAAATGTTTTAGCAGTCACAATAACCGCCCATCAGACTTTTTTTATTTCCTGTTAGGGGGAGGAGAAATGCTTTATGCACCATAAGGAGGTCTTTTTTACGTTGACCATTCCCGTGTGTCCGACTCCCCTTTGTACAAGGTATACGTAACTAAAACACCTCCCGACCCCTCAGATTCTGACCCACCCCCACGGGACCGCTGTTCACATTACTTCAGGGGCGTTGTAATCATATATCATTTAGGGCTCACTCTGTCTCTTTTCTTTCTTCTGAGAATATGTTGGGCGTAGGTGCAGATTTGGTTCCAGTTCTGCTCTCTGGCCAGCATCTTTTCGACTATGTTGTCTGGAGTGATGATACCAATATTTCTCTCCAGTTCGGCTTCCCATCTGCTGCTGGCGAAGAAAGGTGCGCGTTGTCTTCTTGGGAGTCCCCGTACTGGAGAAATGCGTTGAAGCATCCGTGTCCGGTGAGTAACTGGGTGACGTAATAGTTAACCTCACCGTGTTTCCGGTCATTCCACTCAGCCACGTTCCTGATCAGCTTGGCTGTCCAACGTCCTCTGGTTTCCGAGTTCCAGCGTTCTTGCCACTTCTGTTTCGTGAGCTCTTTAGTCTCTTCCGTTGCCGTTTCCACTCCGACTGCCGTCTTTTTGTCATAGACGTATTTCGTTTCTGCCGCTAGAAGGTCTATTGGTTTCTGTAGTCTCATAGATCAGCTCCTGGTCCTTGAGGTAGTCCTGCACCATCCTTAAGAGACACACTGGGATGTTGAACGTATTTTCGAGGGCGTTCAGCATGTCACTCCACCTGACTGAGTTAAAGGCGTTTCTGACGTCCAGAGTTGCCAATAATACGATCTGTCTTGAGTAGTTGCTTCCCTGTTGAGCGAATATGGTAGCCTTTACTACTTCTTCAATCGCTCCGATCGTAGAACGGCCTTTTCTGAAGCCGTACTGCCTTTCTGACAGGTCTCCTCCTCTCTGTACTGCAACGGTGAGTCGCGGTCTCAGCATCTTCTCCAAGAGTTTCCCTGCAGTGTCCAGCATACACAAAGGTCTGTACGCTGATGCAGAGTCTGGGTCTCCTTTACGTTTGCTGATCAACACAAGACTGCGTTGAAGGCAATACCACAGGAAGGTAGGTATCACCTTTTTCATCGATAGGCAGCAATAAAAGCGATTTCTGCTATAGAAATAAAATCCAAACTTGTGAAGTGCTGCCATGAAGAGCTTAAGGTTCTTGGTACACAGAACAAGGTTGCACTCTGCGGGGTCCCTGGACATAAAAATATTCCAGTTAATGAGAAGACCGAATTGACCAGCTGAGGTTCAAAATCTATATCAGAATAGGTCGACACCTCGATGCTCATACCGCCTTGCTTACTGAAGTTCGAAGCAGGGATTATTGCCCGTTTGAAGCTTGCATCAGATGATCCTCCATAGACACTTGAGTCATCACAAGAAGTATATGGCCTTGTTTTGATAAGAGTAGAACAGAATTATGCAAAGGGATAGGAAATTCCTTTCTACCCTGATATGAGTCATCACGGGGCATAACATTCTGCGGTACCACATGAAAAAAACTAAACTAACTAAGCCTAACGGAAGAAAACATGTGTATGTATGTCGTGGATGTGGTAATGAGGAAGCGAATGAGGATACAATCCACTTTCTCTGGCGACACTTCTTCCGTGACCTAGAAGAATTATCAAGCAGACCAGTCAATAACATCTTGAACTACATATGTATGTACATCACATGTTGACGACTTTTGGCTATCGTACCTGGACAAAGATTAGTTTCTGGAATGTAACGACGCTCCTCGACTCACAGAGAGATGGGTCTCAAAATGCTAGATTCCTTCAATTGAAACATAGAAGCAGCAAGAAGGTACGACAGCAAAACCGTTTAAAGACTCACCAAAGAGCTGAAAGGTGGTCGCAGCTCTAACCCAATACCCGGTGAAAGGCTTAGACGGTTCTTTGCTTATGTTGGATGAGGATCAACTGAAGAGATGGAAGGAGCTATTTGCTACGGTTTTAAACCGTGTAGCACTAGCAATATGCACCCAAGTCAAACTGAGGTGTCCGAAGCAAGAAATAACTGAATTCGCACCACATCCCCCCAGTAAGGATGAGATCATTATCGGGATCAAAGCACTTACGGCGGTGGCATACCCGCGGAGCTATTTCGAGCAGCACCAACTGCATTGGCCGATCTACTTGTTGTGGGAGCCTGGAAGGCCGAGAGCTTACTGGATGACTGGAAAGAGGGAATGTTCGTCAAGTGCATTCAAATTAATTCAGTCAAAACAAAAATGATCAGCCTGAGATCGAGCTCATCATCTCATACATGCATTGCTGGACAAACGGTTGAGAGAGTAGAGAGTGTCCAATACCTTGGGAGTATTGTGTCAATCGGTGGTGGGACCGAACTGGATGTAGCCAGCTGCATCGGTAAAGCAAAGTCTGCGTTTGAAAAGCTAATCAGCGTTGAGTACGTGTTGCTATATAGATGTGGTACTTGGAGAGTAACCGCTACTATCACGAAAAAGCTGCAAGCGTACATTAATAGGTGCCTACGCAGTGTTTTAAAGATTTTCTGGCCAAACCGTATCTCTAATGAAAAGTTTAATCAGAGAATGGGCCATGAACCAATAGGCACAACTAAACGAAGACGGAAGTGGCAGTGGATTGAACACATTTTCCGTAAAGATGACAGGGCTATAGTTAACCGCCCGATACAATGGAACCCGCTAACTCAGGATGGCAGGATACGCGGCGGTCCTAGATGCGCAGAATGGCGCAGCATAATAAAGAAGGAAGCACGCAACTGGGAAAGAGCTGGGGAGAGCTGAGGCACATTGCCAGCACATGATGGCCCGTAGGTGTTGGGGAGACCCTAGGACTCACAACGAGATACACGACATAAGTAAATGAAATGAAATAAGTTGTTTCGCATCCAATTCAATAGCTCTAGCTAGTTCATCTGCAGATTCGTTGTCTGCAATTCCTTGATGACCAAAGACCCAACCAAGTTTCACCCTGTTATATCTGACAAGAGAATGTAGTGCATTGCAACAGCATTTAACGGATATACAGTCCATTAAATTGGACGACAGCTCTTTAAGCTGTCTGGCTATCTGAAAAGCTGTGTATCCTAGCGGCCTTAATACCTTTACTAAGGTTTATCCTAGCGCAGTTCTCAAAAGCATTGAGTTCAGCTTTGAAACTCTTGGGAGACATTTCCATAGGTATCGAGACTTTGATGGTGGTTCCAAAGACGTCAGCTCCAATTCCAGTTTTCATCTTCGATCCGTCTGTGAACCAGACCAGACCTCTAAGATCCAGTGCCGGGACACAATTAGACCAGTTGCACGGTCAAATATTTTTACCTCAAATAACCTACCGAAACAATACTCCCTGACCATGATGTCGGGGATAGTGCAAAACATCTTCCTTTTGGGAATTGAGTCAAGAATTATCAGGGTTCCGACATGGTCACCTGTTTTGTAGTTGTATTCTTGCTGCAGCTGAATACCGCATCTACGGCCGTCTTCTGTGTTTACCACTACTAAAAATCGCCAAGTCATCCGCATAACTAATGGCGATAGCCTTATCGCTGTAGATCGACTAGTCGATGACTAGTGTTGATGGTGAGACCGCGAGGATTTGTCAGACACATGCTAATTTTGAACAAATTTGGAGATAAATGGACTGGCGGGTGTGAATCGCATTTATAAAGGTAGGTTTAGAGTCTTTATTCAAAATGTCTGCACGACTACTAAAACTACGATTCTAAAAGACACTCACTCTTTCTATTGATGCCACTACTGCTTACCTCCTACCCTTAGCCAAACCTCATGATGCGCATTGGCATTGCAACCTATGATATAGTGGAAGTAGCTATCTTGGTAGTGTTCAATAAGTTCCTGGACCTCTATAGCCGGAATGTTGTCGTCGTCTCCGGAGAAATGCGCCGAGAATTCCCCTTTCGGTCGGAACCTCTTCCAGTAGAGTCACCATGGTTTTCGTCATGATTCCTGGATTGCGTCGGGTTAGGACGACCCAATGGTCTGTTCTTAATTGACTCGTCTTTCTTCAGTTAAGCGTGCGCAGGGGCTGAGCTTCTCAGATAGGTTGAACTGGGCATATTACCGGACGTACAAGGCTTAAAGTTTGTACCGCCTTTGCAGTAGTGAACCGCGGATCTAGCTACCGTCTTTTCAGTTTTGTTGCCAGAACCGCTGGGACCTGCATACCCATTGGCGCTGTTGGTTCCGCAACCGCTGTGATCAACATGCCCAGTGGCGCTGGTGGTCGAAGAGGCTGGTCTTATAGCCTATTAAGGGATTGTTCGAATAAGTGGGTCGTGGATTTGCGACTTCTTCTTTATCAGAGGTACCGCGACCAGAAACCTTGGTCGCCGTACTTCTACCTTGTAATTAATTCCACCTTTACTAGTGTTGAGCCATTTCATGAATGCCTCATTTATCGCCATCAAGAGGTGGAGAAGCGCACCTTCCGTTTCCCTCTGTTTGACTGTCCATGAATTAGCATAAAAGTCGGCATTTTGTGCAGAAATTGTGGCTAAAATCTTCTCAGAGGAGAACTCCAGACTTTGTGGAAACAACCCAACTTCCACAAGAACATAAGCCACATATCGTGGCGTCACGATCAGTTCACCCTTGGCTCTGATCCTCTCGAAGTTCGAGCGTATCCACCCAGCTGTAGCACTGCCTGAGCAGACGAAAACTAGCCATTCCAATTTAAGATGCGTGCCGGAAAAATACGGCCACACGTAGCTAATGCTCATCTTAATCGAGATGTCTATGATCGCCTCTTGAAAAAGGGTCAATTGTTCAGTTGAGAAGGGTTGAGTCGACAAGTCGATCGGGTCAACACCTAACCTGATAGCAGCAGCCACTTGACTAGAAGTGGGGTAGTATCAGGTGTAGGTCCTGCCCTTACCTTTTTGGCAGCCGGTGCTGGTGGCATCTGATGCTTAGATCTAACACACTTGGCTTCGCGCTGAATAAAAGGGATGGAAGGGACGGCCCTGCCAAAAGCGAGAGCGCTTTCTTTAGTTTTGCTTGTGCGTAAAGCATATTTGAACCGCCTTCATTCCATCGAATTCAATTTAATGAATCTACCTTCTCGTTTCTAGATCTCTAGTCCATTTAGAATCTTCCGAATGGTAGAGCATCCGGATTTCTCCGCTTGACACTACAGGCATCAACAAGCGTAGAAACGTGAGAATCAGAAGTTACTGATTTCAAGTCCTCGACTCTGACACCATCGGAAGACTTAGATGGGGCCCATATGGCAACGCCTTCTAGAGTTTTAGGAGAGTTCGACTGCTCAACAGCAGACCGAGAAATTGTGGCCTGTACGGAGTTAGCCGTCCAGAGCTCTACAGCATCTCAGGATACAACGAGTTGGTCAACAGTAGAACCCGAGGATGATGCGATTTGAGATGCATCAATCTCATTGTTTTTTAAGTTATTTTTAAAAATATTGAACACGCTAGTCTCCGGGAAAGGAGGCTCCAGTCCATGACAGAGCCCGGTATGCCATAGTAAGGCTGGATTGAAACTGAAGGCCGCCAGGTATTCGGAGTCCGCATACTAGCGACTAAGCACCCTCTTAGCCATGCATCTATCGGCGTAACCTGTTCCCTCCTTGAATTGAAATTTGATAATAGGGTTACTCCTCACGTTGCTCATTTTAGTCGGCTCTCATGCTATTTCTTCAACCGGGCATTCGGAATTACCTGAGAGGCACACAGCTAGTAGGAAGTTTGCCGATTGGAGGGTGATAGCTAAAGTATGAGTGTCGTTGCCCGGCGGCCGCAACGAGGAGGCAGTGAGTCTTCTTGTAGGGGTCGTCCAATGACTTTGCCCTATTGGTACGCACCTGGCCACCACCACAGTAGCCATTTAACATGAGTGAACCAGAATAAACTTCCATCCATAAACCGCCTAGTGCTGAATGTTGACATTCTTTGCACGAGGCTTTGTGATTCCTATTATCATGATAGAATATCGAATTTTTAAAAGCAACTCGAACACCATACTCTATTGTCTCTAATTGGATCTCCGTCGTCATAAATCGTTAATGGCTTTTCGTATAGCAGAAGTAGAGTGACACCACCATCTACGAAGACTGGTGAAAGGATCATCATGACTTCATAATCTTCTCACCATTGAAGCTTCCTTTCTAAAATAACTTTCAAATTTCCTGAAGAAGTAGTTTTTTTCTCATAGTACAACGGACCACTTTGTAATCTAAATATTCCAGTGGGATTCTCCCCTGATAAAGAAAAAAACAAAATTACATATTAGTATTCAGCAAATATCGAAAACCAGAACAAGACCAGTTGAGATTCTAAATCGTTCACAAATCTCACGACTTTGGTCAAATAATATATTTAAATTCGATACAGATGCATAATTACATTGCCTCCTCTTAAATCAATTCAACAAATGATGAGGCATTATGTCATGATAAACAGTAGCAATTTATGCACAGAAATTAATGCAGATACTTAATTTAATTTATTTATTGAATTGTTGTACCACAAGCCTTGTTTTAGTTATCTCCGGCACATTACTAATTCTCACAATGTGCATATATTAACCAGTTGGGTCAAGAAATACAGCACACATGCTACATCAACGGACAGCATTGCTTCTCGAGATAATAATCAGATTCACCTGCTAAACGGCCACACCTTCCCTTAGCCCTCAAGCAACAGCAGCAAGTGAGTTTCCCACGTACTATGTCTGCACGTGTGCTATATATACCCATAGTACAGACAAGCGAACTGAAAAGAGCGCCAATTATATGTATCTTTTGTCCTGACAATGTCTCAGAAATCTGGCTCGAGAAATGTATTCGAAAGAAACTCCTTTGAAACCCGATGCCGCGAACACTCGTAATCAGGCTTAGATCTTTGACTATTACAGGGTGTTCTATTTGGATTTAGTTAAGTTTGAAAATTATGTTTAAACTTTGTAAATATTATATAGATGTGAATTCGTTGATATTGAGCCTGCGTAGGACACTGTTCTTTGAATTACTCTTTCTATTTATGTTAAGACAAGCTACCAGAGAGAATTCTTGAGCTTAGAGGCTTTTGTCGTGGCAGAAGTAACAAACATCTCAAAACAATTTATAAGAACAACATCAGGCAAACGTTTTGGAGATTTGAATTATTGAAAACCCACCTCAGGTTTTGCTAAATGCTTGGGTTATACGGAGTTAATGGATTTGGAGAATATTGTGAGGCAGGCTTATTGGCAGAAATAGGCATAAAGTCGGGGAACTGAGTGTTTACAATCAGGTTAGGTAGGTAGATACATAGGTAGGTAGTGTAGGGTTATGAGTTTTTAATAAGGCACTAGG
The DNA here is from genome assembly GCA_905220385.1 of Xylota sylvarum. NCBI lineage: Eukaryota > Metazoa > Arthropoda > Insecta > Diptera > Syrphidae > Xylota > Xylota sylvarum. The sequence continues at coordinate 27,193,471 of LR999960.1, forward strand.
CACTATAGTGGGCCCATGAGATCCCTAGAGAACCATTACGGTAATAAACCTAAAACATTTGGTTGGCAGACGCAACTTCCTCTAAGTCTTCCACAAGACCTTAGATGATCCTATCGAGAATAATCTTCTTACCCACGCATATTGGTGGTTTTACTCTTCTAACTGTATCGCTTTGTGGAAACTCTGATCCTTTCTTCGCCAGTACGTCGGCCCTTTCGTTCTCCTCGATATCGCAGTGTCTAGGTACCCAGAATATAATGCCCTAAGCATTGTTGGCTTCTAACGCCTTGAGCGCATCTTGGCTATCAATATAAATGGCGATATTGTTGTCAGATATTGGTCATATCTCTACTAATTTCGCAGCTTTGCACACAGCTAGAACCTCTGTTTGGAAACACTGCATGTGTCCGTGAGTCTCAGAGTCACTTGCAGGTTTATGTCTCTGGAGCATATACCTGTGCCTGTACCTTTACTGGTTTTGGAACCATCTGTGTAAATTGCAATCTCACTTTGTTGAGAGACGACTTTCCTCCCTTTCCGGTAAATTACTTCGTACCTTGTATCGAAGTCGAGTGTACCGAGGACGTCATCCGATTTATCAGGGACGTCGGGAAGGGATTCCATAAGAATGGAGCTATGTCCCTCATTGTTGGACTTGAAGAGTCCTGCATTAGTGAGCCGAACCGCACTACTACCCGCCTGTAGTTTTATTTGCAGGTCAAGCGCTAAACATACAGAAACATCTGGAGTGCAGCCGTGATCGTAGTGGGCAGAGGACCAGTAATAGCCATGCAGGCTGTACCCTGTCCCGTGAATTCTTCTTTCCACCATACAAGAGCCCCATATGTAAGGATGGCTCTGATTATCATAATATATAGCCAGTACATCATTGCTGATTTCAGGCCCCACTTGATGATGGAGAGAGCGTTATAAGCCTTGTGGACTCTTTCCTGTATGTTTAGTTTCCAGTCTAGTTTCCTATCCAGTACAATGCCAAGATACCTTGAACGATCCGAAAGGACAACTCCACCGCACTCAGCTTCTTCATTTTGAAGGGTAGGATCTTAATCTTAATTTTCTACTGAATAGTACCTGGTTTAAATTACTTTTTATACCCTATCCTAAGGGTATATTAAGTTTGACACATTTTTTTTTTTTTTTGTCGGGTTAGGAAACACTCCACTGTAGCTCTCAGGCACAACTGGTCCATACTACCAGGAAGCAATATCCAGTATTTTATTGGAATTTCTTCGACTTTCGGAGAAAGCCGAGAACGCACTTCAGTGATGAGGAGCTTACAGTATCAGCACTCACCACGTCAGCGTCGAAGATCTGCCACCTGATCCGAGCAAAGGCAAGGCAATAACAAAGGAAATGATCAGAGGTATCGTAGCCTTCTCCACAAGCGTCGCAGACAGAGTTATCTCTTAAGCCTAGCACACTAAGATGTTTAGCAAAAGGAAAGTGTCCCGTAAGAACGCCAATAAGTTGTCTGCAGACGTTCGGGAGCATACGTTTAGTCTGCCTGCATCCTGGAGAGCCGTACCACACACAATTGTGCTCGTATGAGACCCAATCGTCCATGGAAGCCCTGACCGAGGACGCGGGAAGACCTAACGCAGGTTCAGGTCCTGAGAAATCATCCTCTGAGACTAGCTTAGCAATCTCATCGGAGATCTCATTTTCCGCAATCCCAGTGTGACCTGGGACCCAGAAAAAAGTCAATGAGTTCAGCCTTGCGACCGAATTTAAAGAATTCTTGCATTCTCGAACTATTTTGGAACGGGTTACAAGGTTGAGCAAGGCCTTAAGCGCAGCCTGACTGTCACTACTCCGACCCCGCCACCTATTCTTAACAATGTAGTCGGCAGCCATTAGGATAGCATAGATCTCCGCTTGGAAAACAGAAGTATGCTTGCCTAACGAATAGTGAAGTTTAGTGTTGTCGGTCTCCACGAAGACACCAGCAGCGGCTCCTTGACTAGTTTTAGAGCCATACGTGAAGATTCGACTACAGCCCAGTCCAGGCTCAGACTCTGGCCGAAGCCAGTCCTGAACGCAAGGAAAGTCGGCTCGAAATTTACACAGCAGCCGAAGTTCCGGTGTCATTGCAACAGACGGCATATCCATGGAACTCCAGTGCGGATGATACCAAAAGCCACCCCGTTTAAGACGATAGATTGCTTTGATAGTTCAACCCATGATAAAAGTATCGAGGGAAAGTAAATCAAGCAGATCATTTAAAGCAGAGCCAGGCGTTAGTGGACACAATTAAGGCAACAAGACACTCCCCTCTTGCTATGGTCTTACTGCTGCCTCATTGCGAATGGTGCAATCACTGAAATTTTTCAAAAGAAAAGCCCTTGTGTTGTTTCTAAGTAATATGCATGCCCTGATTGTACCTTCGTTCTTTTAGAACAACATGTAATCTCTTATTTTGAGCTCCTGGACACAGTTGTTGTTATTAATCCAGGCCTCTTGTGCCAGTACGGCTTGATTATATTGTTGACCAAGCATGTCTTCGCAGCCTTACTGTGATGCAAGTTTATCTGCATCACTTCCATCATCCTTAGACTCTTCCTCCTCCACGCTTTTGGCCACGAGTTTTATCATGACCTTCCCCATATTGCACCATTCCTTTAGTATTTTCAAGGAATGGTAGCGATTCCCTGTTTAAGGCCAAAAATAAGTGTTGACCAAACTGTTTCAAAGATTGAATCCAGTTGCACATTTCGCCAACCTTCGGTATAAACTATGTTTATATGGATGTCAGCCGACAACTTGATCCCACAGGTAACAACCATACGTCCGCCCTCCCAGCCAGGACCGGCAAATTGAAGTTGGCTCTCCTCTGTGTCAGACATCTTCTTCCATAGAGTATCCTTAAACTTGTCCTCGACAGTACTCTACTGGGCCATGGTTAGGCAACCGCAATGTTCCTGCTCGTTGACAATGGCAACAAGAAGCACGTCTTTTGTTTAGTAAATCGGGAGGTTCAACGACGTCATCAGATCTACTACTTTTGTTCTGAAACGCCTCTCTGACTAGGTCGTCTGATGTCTTCCCCTTTCCTAATGCTTTTTAATCTTAGTAGGAGACTTACTCGTGGATGGTCCCTGAGTTTTCTTCTCACTAGCTATGCTCTTATGAACCGCCAACTTCGCCTTCCTTGACCCGATCGGGTTGCGCCCTATCCCACGCACTTGAGGAACCTACCAACTGCTATTATTTTGCACACAGGTGTTCACCACAGATGGATAAATTTTGTTATTAATTAAAATACTACAAGCATGGTATTTAAGGGAATTATTTGTGAATTGGTTTTTAAGGTTTTTTTTTGAATTTCAATTCATGTAAATTGTTCGTGAGTTGTGATGTATCAAAAAGGAATAGGTATACAACATTTTCTGAATAAGAATTTTAATTAAAAGGAAAACCAATGATGGACTTAACCTATATTTTTTAACCATCTAGTGCGTAATTTTTTTATTTTTCACATAGTCATGGCATGTGATGCCCCGCGCTAAACTTGCAACAAAATGAAAATGAATGTGTATTCGGAATTTGCAAATAACCCTACATGCAAGGGAATAGTTTCAGGAATCAAAAACAGTAAATCGTTTTTCATTCTATTTTAATCATTAGTATTTTAGTAAAAATTGTTAAAAAACTTTAATGATTCATATATGAATCCCTATGCACTATAGGGTTAAATATCAATATGTGACTTTTAAGAGTTCGAATCCAGGCCATGGTAGTTAACAAAGGTTTAGGATTTTAAAATGGAACAATCTAATTCGCCTAATTCGACCCAAATCATGTAGATTTGCCAAACGTTTTATAAAAAATTCCTGGGAATCTATTTGCAGGTGACAATAGGTACGTATGCATGTATATCAAATCAAACATAAAGGGTTTTTCAATTGGGATGTACAATTTTTCCAATATATTTTGTCGGTTGTGCGTGAAGTTAGTTAGGGTCTGTTTGCCATTTCAACTCGTCTGTACTTGCTTTTTAATCATGGAAAGGTACAAGGTGTTAGATTCTAGTTGTTGCTAGATCTATCATCGTCACTACCTGACGATGTTTACTGAGTATTTTTGGGATAAATTGGAAGTGGATGGTTTCAGTTAGACGACCGTTTTCTGTCACACAGCTGGCCAAACAATCAAGTTATTGAACTTAAAGTTCGGTGACGCTGTTATCTCCAGAAATGGACACATCACATCATCAGTTGGTTTGTGTGATTTGACGCCTGTGGATTGTGGATGTCAAGTCACTAAGTTTTTAAATAAAATGTCTTAGTTTAATAATATTAGAGAAAAGGTACGAACAGTGAGACGGTACAAACAGTGAGACATTTTTTTAAAGTAAACAGTGAGACATACATAATGTACATACTTATCTCCATACATTTTCTTCATTCGACGAATATTGAAAAATGCACGAAACGAGTTTGATGTTTATTTTCTGCACAGGCGTAAAACTTCAAACAGGTTTACAGTACCAGAAATGGAAGATGTTGCCTCAGTTAGGTACGAGGACATTGAGTGGAATAAAAATAAAAGTTAAAGTGTCACTTATCGAATCATTTTTATAGAGTTTTACTGTTCACTCTGTACTGTCTCACAGTTCAATAGCTCCTGGCCTGTAGAGATGATTCCAGTGTACGAACACCCCGCCCTATACGTTGGCGATTTTAACAGCCACCCCACTCTCTCTGGAGATACCACGCGGATGATGATAACGTCGAAACTGGTAGACTAGGCTGGCATAAAGCGCCTAGTCTCTGGAACAGTAAGGTCCACTCCAACTCAATGGCTCTCAGTCTTGAGCAACATTATCTCCACCATTAGAAAATTTCCTAAAATTCAAAACAACCCAAACCTTCCAATCCCCATATACTCCAACGAAAAGGACTCATATTGTTTGAAATTGCGAATTCCACCTCTGAGGACAACGACTAGGCCGAACGAGTCAAACTTCAATATCAATGAAGCGTGGTTAAAAGACTGGAGGAATTTTGTCCCAAGTACCAGCACACAATAGTTAGCCCTTCTGATCAAGTACCAGGATTCAACCTGCCCCTACCAACGTGGCCACAACTAAATAGGATAAGGACTTAACACGGCCGATGCAAAGACTTTTTGCTTGCCTATCGAATAACGACTATCTAAGATTTCTGGAGCGTTAAGACTCTCTTCCAATGGAAGGTAACCATTGAATAATATTGGTAACTACATACTTACCATCTTATGTTGGTTCAAAGAAGTTGATCTGACATTATGAGCCTCCGCCTACAATATCGATCGGCTTTGGAATATGGCCAACAATTAACAAACCATCTCATAGAAGAATCTAAATCTATTAATAAGTATAGTTGAACACAACTTTTGCTACGAGTGTCCAAACCTTTGAGAAGAAGCAGCCAGCGGCAAAGCTGTCCGAAGCTAGCTGGGAACGGTTGGAAATGCGTATTTATTTCAAAGCTCAAATTGTGGGTACCTTAGCAGTAGAGAGAATCAAGCCTAAGTTGTGGGTGATTACCATTGTCACTTTGAAGAAGCAAATATTCCTAGACGGAATCATTTCTTCGGATTCGAATCATTTTTAAGGATTTTTTCCTGGATAGATGGACGATATTCTTCGGTCCGAGTGCCTACTAACGTTTTCTTCATTGAAGACGCCCTCTTGGATTGAACTTGTCTCGGACGAGTTAGTTTAGAAATTGATTCAATAAATTCGTAGAAATTCCTCCATGAATGCTTATTCGAATCAATTTTTTTTTGAGGAGCTATACACTTGAACAGCACGTGATATGCCACATTTAAAAGGAACATGAAGTTCTCCTGATCAATCAATTGTCTGAACGTGGAGTTACTGTCTTCTCCGCAGACAGACATGATAACAATTTTCCTTTAACTTCTCAAGAGATCCTATGTTGACAGCATTAAGACCTGAAGACTAGTAGTTCCGCTGCCAACAATTTAACAGAAATGCAGCCGTACACTGATTCTTGGTCGAATATGATTGTCCATTGTTTCACAGGTCACCCACACCGGGCAACACAATAATTCCGTTGAGTACTCCTGTAGTTGCAGTCACCCCAACCTATACCTTATGCTACCTCTGATATGCTGAGTTTCTTACTTATCTACTTAAGTGGAAAGGATCATCGACCATATCGGTGTGCGAAACTGGAGGTACATGGCTAACGATCGAGCTGCCTAGAGAGGCTTGTTAGTTGAGGCCCAGATATATCCCCTGATAGCGCCATCTAAGTAGGTAAGTCAGAAAATTAAAAAAATGTATTTTACTGAACTTTAAGTTGCAGAAATGCAACTGAAACATTTTTATGCTCTCCACTGTCAATGAATCACCCTGTACAACCAACTCGAAATAAGAAAGCCGGTATACTACATTTTTTCACGAAGAAAAAATCATTTGTTACTTTTAATTGAAACGATTCGATTGAAAGCGACGCGGATTGCAATTGCGATGTGATGATGCTGAAGAGTTGATAAATTAAACATATTTTCCGACTAAATATGGTCGATTCAATTAGACGGAGCCTAGGTGTGTATGCCGATGGATGCTCTATACGAGCATTCTCACCTTAGCATCTCACTATTAATTAATACTTAAATCTACGCCTCCACGTTGGTGGCTAGTACCTCAACTGAAGATTGGGTAACCGACCCCTTTGGAAGGTCGTTGGTGGAAGGCACTACCTCTTGATCCAGGCGGCTGCGGACGAATTCCCTTGATTGAATCAACGCGTGCATCTACCATATATTCGATATATTTGAATCCCAGGTCTATAGGGATTGCAAATACAGAGCCAAGGTGTTGTCATGAATGGTACCAGCTGCTTCGTTTTTTGTAACCTTGTCAACCTTGCCATCGTGTACCTACTCGTCACCAACTCGAACCATTGATACTAATCTTAGTGTCTTTGATTGCCGTTTTTGTGTTCGCTGGTCTTGTTCACTGGTAAGCCGCCCTCTGCCCGCTAGAAGGAGTAATATGACTCGCATGGGCATCGATAGTGACCGTTCGCTACCAGCACTGTTTTATCACCAGCTGGCCATGCAGCTCTCGGCACGAGTACCTACACACCTTGGCTTACGTGAGATTCTACGGGTTTTTTGCCTATATAGCGACGAGGTTGATAGGCAGTAGGGGTGGTTCACCCCTAACTTTAACGCTATCAAACTTCATACAATCACTTCAAACAATTATGCTGGAAATTTTCATTGCAGTAAAAATTTAATTTTTCCATTTTCCTCTCTTTAATACTCGACATAAGATTCATTACCTCTGAGGTATACTTATATACCTATATATATATGTACATAAGTACATACAAACATATTCGTGTTAAACATTTCTATGGCTGCTATAGTAACACATCAACTTTGAACTACTACCAAAGTTTAACTTCAGTTCAGAAGCATAATATTCCTCTTCTAACATATTTACTCGTCCAATATAGTGTACAAATTAAATTATCCACAACAACTATCACAACTAAGGTTAGAAATATATGTATTTAAAGTTCGTACAACTACTTGTAATGTTTCTCAAAGCCACTCTTTCAATTTTTCACTTTACCCGATGAAAATGTTGGTTACCTTAGTGAAAGGAAATGCTTTTCTATGAAATTACGAAAGCCTCTTACACCCATGAGGGAATGTTATGTTTAAAATGAATTCAATTAGAAGTATCTTTCATCAAAAGAGTAGTATCTCCTTGACGGTAGTTACCTTTGTTCTACCGCCCCTGGAACTTGTTAAATTCAATATAGAGCAAGCCTTCGCGAGACTAGTTAATGAGAGATGGATTGCACTTTTATCACACACTCTTGATGTGTCTCCAGAAAACTCTGGACAGAACATGACAATACCAAGACCAATCAAATTTTATCGCTTAACAGACCCAACCTGGTGCTCCTGGCGGCCCACCGAAGATAAAGGCCACTAGATACTGATAACCGTGGCTGTGGCGATACGACGCAGAAGAGAACACATCTCACTTCCTATGTGAATGCCCAAGCCTGTGCAGAACTAAGAAAAACCCCCTCGGTAAATACCACTCCGAAGACCTGGGCGATCTGTCAGGAAAGCCTCTATTAACCATCCTGAAATTTATAATAATATCGGGTTAGTTCAGGGAGCCCGCTTAGCTATCCCGAAGCTACAAACCTAGTTTTGTCTTTGTTTTACGTTATCCACCACAGGGGTTCACAAATTGCTGTTGGCTTTTAGACAGCACTTAAAAGTGTAAAATGGCATGGCACACTCTTTTTTACTTGCACCTATACCTATAGGGCAAGTATTGGTTTCGTGAAAAATTTCGAACTCGAGATTTTAATCAAACTTGACATTACTATGATGGAGAAGTCCAAAAAAGTGGGTCCGCCAATTCCGTCTGTCTGTCTGTCTGTCTGTCTGTCCGTCTGTCTGTCTGTATATTCGACTGCAGCCTAAGCGGCTGGACGGATTTGCTTCAAACTTCATATCTGGGTTCTGTGGGATGATCCCTAGAGGCGAAATTGGAATTTTCATTCTAACCTCAAAATTAAGGGTAGTTTACTTAAGGCCGATTTCACTAAAAATCGATTTTCTCGAAAAAGGGCTCTAACGATTTTGATAAAATTTCATATGTGAGTTAGTTTGGGCATTTGCTATTAGATGGCATACCACGTTTCGCGCGAAAAATTCGTATAACGGTAATTTTACAAATTGACTGTTTCTCGTCTATTTCTACAGCGATTGGGCTTAAAATCAATATCTTAGGTGGATATGCTAAATGCAAAATTATAATATACCAAGTTTTGGAACTGCCACGCCTACTTTTAAAAAAATTTGACTTTTTCAAAATTTTTACTAGAAATCGAAAAAAATTGTTAAAACATAATTCATAGGCTTTGAAAATCTCTATAATTTACCTTAACATCATATATAGACACGCCCACTTTTTATGGCGTTTCAGTGCTTATACGATTATAAACTAATAGCATTAAGGTGCAAGTACGTACGACCCAGTCGTGCACTTTATTTTCTTAATTATTACGATCTCTGACCTTGAACTTGACCTATTTCTTTGTACGTATGATATCCACTATACTCATTCTACTGTCCTTTATGTTTAAAGATTTTAAATCGATTGAACATGAAGTTCTCCGAGTTGCTACAATATCAGCCGCTTGAAATCTTTGTAGACTCAGCTCCAGATGAAAATCCTAGTTATTTTCAACAACTTGTCATCCACTTCTATCACAACTATGTACCAACTCACGACTTAAGTTATTAATAAGATTAAAGTTTGCAATAAGCTTGGAGTGTTTTTTCAAGTCAGCGTGAAATAATACATCCGCACAGCTAAGCGAAACTTCTATACTTCGAAATTGAACACTTGATTGACACCTAGGAAACTCTGGAGTAATCTGCGTCAAATGAGAGTCGCTGGTAAAAATAGTACTAAGTCCGATTTGGACCCAGCTGTACTCAATGACTATTTTGTGGATAGTGATACAGAAATGAACAGCTTCAGTTTTGCTGCTAGTCCGGTCCGGGACTAATAAAGCCTTTGCTTTTCGACTTTTAAGCGGTAACAGTAGAAGACGTTATTAGCTGCCTTGTAGCTATAAAGTCGAATTCTGCTGGGGAAGACCCCTAATCGTCAGTCACTTAACTGATATCTTAAACTTCTGCATTATGTCTTTAAACTTTCCTCGTTGTTGAAAAATCGCCAGAGTTATATGAATAGCAAAGACATCGAATGCCATCTCCATCAGTGACTACAAGCCTATTAGCATCCTACCGTCCTTATCCAAGGTTTTTGAGAAACTTGTAGCTAAACAGATCGGTAATCATTTATCTTCAAATAGTCTAATGAATAAGTAACGATGGGAAGAACACAGCACCGTCCTCTTCAGTCAATCGACTAGCTTCGTGAAACTCATCAGGACTTATCATTCAAGAACATAATCATTCAAGATGCTCTGTTCGATTTGCTTGCGCAGTTGATCCATTCACAACTCACTGACTCACTTCGTTAGTTGGTCTCTGCACGTAGGCGTATTTCTGGGGGAGTATTTAGGTTATTAAATCGAACATGGTTGCAAAAATATTTAAAAAGTATATGTACGTCATTATAGAAATAATAACTCATTTTAAAGCTGAAGAGGTTTAAATACATATTATGGTATTATCTTTTATTACAAGGCCGTATTAATGGAATTGGAAAGTGATTCCTGTTTGGATTCCTGAATAAAGATTGCTTTACCCACAACCATGCCAAAAGCTCTTCTACTTTGATTTCACTCATTATTCCTTTGGAAACGCACGACATAAGCCCCATTTAATTAGCACTCACACATAAAAGCCATAACGGGTATCATTTAACAAAACTACATACATATTTTATTACAATATACATAGCTGGGACTCTTCCTTATCGGTTCCAGTCATTATGAAGAATGTATACATATGTACATATGATACGTATGTAGGTACCGCAGGAAATAAACGTTCAACAATATTTTATTAACATCGTAATAAAACCAACCGATTTACTTTTATTGGAGGTAACAGTAAACCCACAATTTCTGCATATGAATAGAGCTTTATGCCATATAAATAATTTATCATGGACTTAACTTAACTGTTTAACATTTTTTGGTTTGCAAAACAAATTGTTGCAATTATAATTCATACGGTAATTAGTACCGTAAATTCGCAGAATTTATCGGAATAGTTCCGATTCAATTTATACACAGAGACCGGATGCTGTAGGAGTAGGATAGACACTGACTGGCATCATACTGGCGATGTCCAGTGTTGTACCTGTTACTGTGCATAAGTTGTGCTTATTTTACCTCCTAGTGGTAGCCATCGGGTACTGGTTGGTGTCCATCCGGACTCGACTTGCTGAACTTATAAGCGCGAGTGTCGAGCAAAAGAAAATAGCAGCACTATAAATACGACAGCGGACGAACTCTCTTGATGGAATCAACGGCGTCACAGCTTCAAACGGAAGCAAAGGCACACTTTATCTGAGCTACTTAGACATAGATAAACGAGCTCAGCCCGTTAAAGATTTCCAAGAATAAGTCAGGTTTTTGGAAAAGATATGGTGGCGGATAAGTCCTTATTTTTAAAACCGGCCCCTCGTCCTAGGGGTTTTAAAAAAATGGAACTGGCCCTCTAGTTTGAGGGTTGTGCCATAGGGGTAACTTCCTTACCACGTAAAAAGAACTAGTCATGAGGTAGACACCAGCCTCGGATAATGGACTCATGTAATACCACGACTCAAAACGTAAACGGACTATGAACTAAGAGTATGCTACTCAAAACGTGAATTTGTCCTCATGCGGTACAAGGCAGATATTACCGCGATCTAGGAGATACGATAGCTAGGATCTGGTATGCAAAACCGGAAAAATTGCGGAATTTATTACAGCTGTTACAAAAGACTGCACATGTTAGGACGCGGATTCGTCGTGGGAAATCGGTTTTGCTCAATGATAATTGACTTTAAGCGATCGCCTGGCTGTGATCCGCATCAAGACAACATTTCAAAACATCACCATAATATGTGACCCCTACCGACGAAGCTGAAGACTCTATCAGCTGGCTTCAAGCCCGGATCGCAGTCTCTTCGAAACAATGAAGGAAACCTACTCACCGAAGTACAGGGAATAGTAGATGTGTCTAAGCAGCATGTTGAGCAGTTACTTAATGAGCATCAGGTAGAGAGAGCAATAGGGCAAGAAGAGAACCCGCATATGCACAATAAAGAAACCATCCCCCTTCCCATTTTTGAAGAAGTCAAGTGGTTAGGGCGTTGGACTACGGAACAAGGGGTTCCAGGTTCAATCCCCAGACAATACCTAAAAATTTCTTTCACGGCCCCACCTCTCGCGAGCGTCTGACAGACATCCGAGAGTAAAACTGTCATGAAAAAGCTTCTCAAAATTGCCGTTCGGATCCGGCAGTAGGCCCCTTCCATTCATGTGAAGAATATAACACGCACAACATGAATGGTTGTGAAAAGCTAGGCCCTAAGTCCCATGGACCTGTTGCGCCAAAAATTTGTATTTTTTATTTATTTTTTTTTTGGCTCAGCTATCAGAAAGCTGAAGAACAACAAGGTCGCCGGCTATGATGGTCTACTTACCGGAGTTTTCAAACATGGTGGTGATGGTTTGGTAGGGCCCATGCTCCAAATCATCAACCAAGTGTGGGTAAACGAAGCCATTCGCTATGACTGGACTATCAGTTCTATATGCCCCATTTCAAGACATGCGATCCTATGTCCTGTAAGAACTATCGAGGCATATCCCTGCTTAATGTCGCACACAAGATCCTATCCAACGTACTGTGTGAACGCCTGATGCCTTTCTGCAGCACACTAATCGCCACGTACCAGTGTGGCTTCCGTCCCGGCAAATCGACGATAGACCAAATCTTCACACTAAGTCAAATCCTGGTAAAGTAGAGACTCACCATCTCTCATCGACTTCGATACCCTATTTGATAGCATTTATTATCTGGAGCTCTACAAGGCGATGGCCGAATTTGGAAACCTGGCTGAACTATTTCAGCTGTGCCTCGTGAAGTGAATGAAGACAAAACCACCAAGTACATGTTGTCAACAAAAAAAGAAGCGTCTGTCCACCGCCTAGAACAAAACGAGTTTACCTACCTGAAGTAAATGTGAACTGCAGGAATGACACTTTAGTGGAGATTTGACGAAGAATTACATTAGGAAACCGCTGCTACTTCGGACACTCCCCTTGTATTGGCACCACAAGTGCCATGAGAACCACACATACTGTAGGTCTGGAGTCTCAATTTCTCGATCTACTTTCGCTGGATATCTTCGTTTATGCCACGACAGCTATTAGCGTCCTGAGAATAAGTTAGTCAAACAGCTGGAGACAAAATACAACGGGTGATTCTATGATCCTGAATAAATATCTAGGAAATGTTTTCACCTGACTGCGTACCTAGATTTCAAGAGACCCTTCACAAGCTTGTTCCCGAGCAGAGAAGAATAAAAAAGATGTAGGCGTAGGCTCAGGTATCTTTTCTGAACCACTGGGTATATCCAAATCAGTCCGTCTCCTGAACCATAGCAGTGTTTTCCAAGCGGAGGTATAAGCAGTGACAATAGCCGCCCCTGAGACTGCCTTGAAGGCAATACCACCGAAAGGTGTCACTTTTTTCATCTGCAGCCAGGCAGCAATAAAAGCGATTACTGCTATCGAAATAATATCCAAGCTTGTGAAGTGCTGTTGTGAAGAGCTTAAGGTTCTTGGAATACAGCACAAGGTTGCGCTCTGCTGGAAAGAGCAGTAGGAAGCTCTTCTGGTGGACAGACTGGTGGACATCTATGTACATCCGTAATAACATCAACTTAAGAATGCTTTCGGGATCGCAGCATGCTTATAGTAAAGGTACAACAGTTGAAACCGCACTACATTACCCTGTCAGCACCATTGAAAAATCGCTGCCCAAAAAAGAATTCACAATGGTAGCCTTTCAGACATAACATCACCAAAAATGAGGGAAATTCACCCAGGAACGTCCCTACGGTACCATACGGTCCGTTCGCAAATAATGCACTGGCTTTATGCAGCGATAGTAAGACCAATACTCATGTATGGAATCCTAGTCTCGTTGACAGCAAAAAAATAAAACTAGTTATCTCTCTCTCATAAGTAAGATTCATCGAACGGTTTGCATTTCCGTTACCAGCGCCATCCGGACAACTCCCACGGAGGCTCTGGACACAATACTGGATATCCTTCCTCTGGATATTTATGGGTAAGAGGTAGATGTGAAAATGAAATCGGCACTGCGACTGAGGGAGTCATCGTTATGGTAGGTGCCAGCAGGTCAGGGTACGTCACTATCCTCAACCCTGTACATATAAAAATAGAAGCCACGGACTACGTAACCCCGTTCCTGGACCTCAGCACACAATACCACACACATACTCCCAACTAACAGAATTGGGTAGAGGACACGATTCATCAATAATTCTGCACTGGAAATTTACAATGATGGGTCTAAAACAAACGAGGGTGTAGAGTTCGACTGATTTTAGTCTCTCTTTCCAGACTATTGCAGTGCATTCCAAACGGAGGCTAGTGCAGATGCAGACATCGTCATTTACACTGACAGCCAAGCAGCTATTAAAGCACTAGAATCACCAATAATAGGATCTAAATTGGTAAAACAATGTCGCGCATTTCTGAATAGGATATCGAATGATTGTTATCTCACTTTGTGCTGGGTTCCTAGTCACTCAAACGTCCTAGGAAATTGCGAAGCAGACGAACTAGTCAAAAGTGGCACTAAACAGGATCTCTCGACTGCAAAAGGGGGACTTCATCTACCCATCGAAACGGTGAGATACAATATCTCTGCATTAGCTCTGCATCAGGCAATGTAAGATGGCGTAATCTTGATTCGTGCAATCGTGCTAGGCCGATTTGGCCCCAGTTGAGCAGACGTTGGCACGCCTTTAGGCTTGGAATCCCGGCCAACGGTTTCTGCCGCAGCTGTATGGATGAAGAAGAACCACCGTTTCACCACCTCTGCAGCTGCTCTGCGTTACCCTCATCAAGAAAGTAGATTCTGGGAGAGAGATTGAAGATATTTCCGATTCGGTTATCAATAAAATCTAGAAGCTTGTCCAAAAATCAAAATGGTTCCAAGAGTAACAGAAGCGTCTGGCTCGTGTAGTAACAAAATGAATCTTACATGCTCCAAGTGTATCCTACCGTTAACGAGGACAGCCAGGTGTAGAAGCACCCTAAGTGACCATAGCTGATTTTGATGATTACATACACATGTATCTGGTGCCTAGCATCTCAACCATTCGTATTGTAAATATAATTTTCTTCACTTTTTAGTACTTTATATTCAAGGATATATGCATCATCCCCTGTTAGCTCCATCCTGCTGTACAATATCCTAACTTTTCTATTGCCTAATTCTCTATTCCACCTCACCAATGTGAGGGACCTCCGTCTGCCATCATACATATGTATATGCTGTCAACTTATAAGTTATGGATCTTTATCACAAAACCAGAAATACATATTCCTTGAAGTCGAAAAATAGAGTACAGAGTATCCTCAAAGTCAAGTGAGAGTAAAAAAAACCAAACCCTACCTAGGTTCCAAAAATAACAGTCAGAAAAGTTATGAGCTCAAAGCTCTGGTCTGAAATTTAATGTCATGGGAAAGGTCCTAAAGCATAAAGTACGTTCTTGCTAAACTTCTGGAGGAATCATGTTGCAGGTCAACAGAGTCATTAAAAATTTCCCACTTATTGCCTGCACCTGATAGAGCTTAAATCACATTTCATTAGCTTGTGAATCATAAAAAAAAAACTCATACACGAGTAAGTAAGTATGAACGTACAATTTCATTTTTACGAGAAATTGTCTTTCAAAAACAATTTCATCAATGTCCTCGTTAAGTCATAAAAATTAAATTACACAGCCATTGTAGCTGAAAAATGTTATATCCTCGCGCAGACATACCAACATAACTCAACTTCTTCCGATAGCAAGAGAGATCTATAAGTTTTCGAAAAGATGTGTGGGAATCCGCCCGACGAAAGGTGGGTAATTGTGTGTTCTATGTAATCTCCTTATCAAGATATTTTGTTGCCGCACATTGAAGCGCCTTTAATTGAGTTTCACTGCGATTTGTCTTGATATTATTTTTTATATCTGTTTGTTAAATTGTCGGAAGGTTATCTCCGCTGACATGAAATGCTTCCGCTTGTCAACGCTTGATGAAAAATTCGTTGGAATATTAACGAACTGCCTTAAAGAGTCGACATGGAGTCTACAGATGGTCCTTGGCAATGTCGAGGATGACTTTTGATATTATAAATGATTTTTAATTACATTTATCATTTTGCTTTATGGTATTGCGAAGCTTGAGGGTTGCAATTAGAAGAATTATTTCGAGTCTCACGAAAGAGCCTTTCATGACCTTTAGATAGCTACTTTATCTTAATGCGTCCTGATGATGATGATGGGATAATTTAATTACCATTCAATCAGATAATCTTTGCTTTATTTTAAGGATATTCCCTTTCCAGCTGCGGGTAATTAAAATAATTTCGTGTGAATCTCTCTCGAAAGAGGAGATCCATAACGTTAGAGTTGAAGGTATGAAGTGGTCCGCCATAAAGAATAGGTAATAGGTTTCATACATTAATTAATTATACTGTTCATAACCACAACTTCGCAGTAGTTAAGGAGTTCATAGAGATACCTTCGAAAACAACTGACTCTACGAAACTGTTGTTACTTTGGTTTGCCGAAACAAATCCAGTTAAAACTCCTTATTACGTAAATATCCACGTTTGACTATCTACACTTTTTAGTTTGAATAGAAACTTTACCTGTTCAGGGTAAGTCTAGTGTTCTTTTCTTGCAACACATGATGTGGTAAGGATGTGGTACACTGTGCACTTTACTATGTGGGCAATTGCATAGCATATACATATATAGGTATGTACATACGTATAGAAGGGCTGACTTGTTTCCTTGGATCATCTCAATTGTGACTACACTGCCTAGCATGACGCTTCTATTTCGTTGCAGAGTCGAACCTCTAAGTCAGGAGTGTTACTCAACTTAGGCTGGCTCAAGTTCCTTAGTCGTTGAATCTCCTCCTCCGTGGCCCTTACGAAGAATTCTTCTCTCGTAGCGACCGAGGATATCTTAATCCACTTAAATAGAGTCCACGCTACAGTGCTATAAAGCAGGACTGGGATGCTCAAGGTCTTATATAGAGACTCCTTAGTTGTTCGGGCCTTACTACTCAAACAGTATTGGTAAGAGTTTTTCTTCGTTTTATTTCTGCTAAGGTGTTGTTCTCAGGGTTAATAGCAGAGCCGAGGTAGACAAAGTCCCTTACAACCTCAAAGTTATAGCTGTCGATTGTAACCTTCTGTCTAATTCGTCGATGTTGTGTGTCCATTCTTGTTGACAGCATATACTTGGTTTTGCCCTCGTTTGCCGTTAAATCCATTTTGTCAGCTTCCGTTGCAGTACTATCGAACGCACCGGTGACAGCCCGCTGTGTTCTAATAATTATATCAATGTCGTCGGCGTAAGCTAGTAGTTGCACCGACTTTTGAAAGATTGTGCCTCCGGTATTGATGTGTGAGTTTCTCACAATTCTTTCAAGTATGATATTAAAAAAGTCACATGATAGCGCGTCACCTTGTCTAAATCTTTTTTTGACATCAAAGGTTTCGGTGAGATCATTACCGACCTTGATGGAACAGCGAGAATTCTCCATCGTCATTCTGCACAGGCGAACGAGTTTGGCAGGGATGCCAAAACTGGACATGGCTCTGTATAGCTCGTCTCTATAAATGCTGTCATATGCGGCCTTAAAATTGATGAAAAGATGGTGGGTATCGATTTGGACGCCTTGGATTTTTTCCAGAATCTGCCGAAGTTTGACGATTTGATCGATTGTGGACTTTCTTGGTCTGAAACCACACTGATAGGGCCCAATCAGGTTGTTGACGAAGGGTTTCAGAGGCCAGATAGGATCTTGTACGCGATGTTGAGGAGACTGATAGCTCTGTAATTGGCGCAATTGAGGGGATCTCCTTTCTTGTGGATCGGGCAAACGGTGCTGAGATTCCATTCATCAGGCATACACTCACCTGACCAAATTTTAGAAATGAGTTGGTGTATGCCCTCTACCACGTTATTTCCAGTTGCTTTGAACAGCTCAGCTGGTAAGCCGTCAGGTTCAGCAGCCTTGTTGGCTCACTTCGCTTAGGTCAGGTGGACGGAAGTTTTGGCTATCTTCGTCTAGATTGAATGGTTCATTATGCCTGACAGCGAGATGTTGGTCTTCGTCGCCGTTATACAGTCTGTAGAAGAAGTTTTTCCATATTCTCAGCACCGACTGTGCCTCTACTACAAGGTTTCCTTCTTTATCTCTACAGGCTTTTGTACGGGTTTCGTTGGCTTCACACATTCTTTTAACCTGTTGGTCAAACTTCCATACATTAGTCCTGGAGTATAGTCTCTCATTATCTTCGATCGCGCGCTTTTTTGCTCGTAGAGCTCACGAGCCGCTCTCGTCCTTCTTTACAGCGCCGCTTTGTATGCCTCTTGTTTAGCTGTATTTGTCAAACCATGGGTTTCTTTGTGGTGGTCGGGCAAAACCCAGCACATCTGTTGCGTCACTTTAAAAGAGCAAAATGAACCAATCTGGTCACCACGAGGAAGACACTCATTAAGGCGCAAAGACTGGCATGCCTCTGTATTACAGAAGTCATGAGAACTTGTCCAACTGAAGAGATGGCGGTACTATTGGAACTGACTCCTTTGCATCTTGTGGTTGAGGAATGTGCAAGTAAAGCGATCCTGGATGGATGGCCAAAGAAGGAATAGGAAGAGTCAAGTGCATTACATCGAGGCAATTCGATGCACTGCTACAAAAAACTAGCACTCCTAGCCTTTTCTAGGTATGATATCATTAGATGGTTTAACTTCCAAAAACACGTTGCTGCCAAGCTCAGTAACAAAAAAAGTTGGAGCAATGTATCCACTATCTTCAAACTAAGCAATCATACAACAACGTGTTACACAGATGGATCAAGAACTGATGAAGGAACTGGAGCAGGAATATTCGGCCCCAGAACCAAATACTATGAATCCATTAGCAAAAGCACCAGTATTTTCCAGGCTAAAATCTATGCTATAGATAGACGTGTCCAAAGTAATCTTGATAGCAACCACGTCAACTGTGATATATCTATAATATCACATAGCCAAGCTGCTATCATGGCACTTGACTCCTATATCATTAAGTCCAAACTTTTGTGGGAATTCCTGCAAAAACTTAATGAACTAGGTAGTAGAAAAAAATTGACCCTCAGTTGGATACCTGGCCATGTTGGAATAGCCGACTCTCTAGCAAGAAAAGGAGCATCAGAATTCCTCATAGTTCCTGAACCATTCTACGGAATAGGGGATCATACCCTCAAAGAAGAATTCAGGAAACAAGAGAGGGAAAATAGGGCAAGAACCTGGAATAACGCTCAGGGAATGAGGCAAGTCAAGAAACTTCTTGGACAATACCACCGAAAAAGATTCGACGTGTATCAGCATGAGCAAGAATAACCTTCGTATCCTAACGGGGCATTGTAAACTCAAGGAGCACCTAAGGAAACTAGGTATATCTGAAGAAGGTCTCTGCAGATTCTGCAATGAGTCCAGTGAAATCCCAGATCATGTGCTGTGATCTTGTGGGGCACTGACCCACAAAAGACTAAAATACTTGGGCAAGGACCAATTATTAGATGAAGAAATACGGTCACTAGATCCAGCTCTCATCCTTAGATTCTTAAAGGAAACTGGATTAGAGAGAGTGCTCTAGGACAGATTTCTTCCGCCAAGGCGTAGTAAGAGTGCATTACCCTCAAAATGATTCCGAACGGAATCCAAAAGCGAGGGAAACTCTAATGAGGGCATGTACCTCCCCAAGGTGTTAGCTGGGTGCACAATAGACCCACAGATCGCAGTGCAGCATACAACATCTTCAAATAATAATAATGCGGCACTTCTGATGGCATGTTCGCAACGTTGCCATTGGTCCTCGGCATTTGATGCTGGCGGCATAGGAGTCGTGGCGAGATTTCGGGATACGCGTTCGGTAAAGGTTCTGACGATCTCTTGCGATTGCAGCTTTTCAACTTTATACCTTCTCACAGTATTTCTTCTTTATGTGCGACGTTAGGGATATCCGCATTCGTACCGTGGCTGCAAAAAGGTAATGATCCGAGTCGATGTTGGCTGCTCGGATGGTTCGGACATCCAGAATATTGCCTTACGTCGATCGCAATATGATCAGTTGACCGTTTGATGATCAGGAGACCCCCATGTCCCCTTGCGGATATTGAGATGAGCAAGCCGGGTGCTTGTTATAGTGACGTTTCGCCCCGTAGCGAAGTCAAGAATCCTAAGTTCGTTTCCGGACGTGGTGTCGTGGAGGCTGTGCTTACCAATCGTCCTACCAAAGATGTCCTCCTTTCCTATCTTGGCGTTAAAATCGCCTAGAACCATTTTAATGTCATTTTGAGGATATTGCTCGTAAGTTTTGTCGAGGAGCTCGTAGAAACATTCTTTGGTGGCGTCGTCCTTGTTTTCTGTGGGGGCATGAGCGCATGTAAGGATTATGTGGGCGTATTTAGCCTTGATGCGGCTAAATGGGATCCGAACAAGTCAGAGGGGCTCATATAGGGATTACACTAGAAAGTTCGGCCAAACTGGAACTGTGGGCGCCACCGTTGATTCCATCTGGAGAATTTATCTGCTGCCATCCAAATCAAGAGGAAGTGCCTTAATGCGAAAACACCCCTCCTCCTCCTCGAACTTCCAAAGCGATTGGTTACCCAATCCTCCAGCCGAGGTACGATGCACCCAGTAGCCACCAACGCAACGTGGAGGTGTAGAGTAGGAGTTGATAGTGAGAGGCTAAGGTGAGCACGCTTGCGTTCCCATATATTCCGCATCACCACCCTTTGGCCACCCACTATTAAAATTAAATTCTAAAAATTCGCAAAACAATTTTCTAACTAAAATTCCTCAAAAATTGGAAATTTACAAATTTTATTGATATTGAAATTTTTTTCCCATGGCTTTTGCTAATACCTGTACCTACATCATTTTTCAATTAAGGGTGGCAAATATTCTCGTTAACGATGCTACATTCTGCTCTTGTACCTATAATAAAATAAATTGTTTTTATGCTATTCTGTATTCTTATAAAGCATTTGAACTGCCGATTTCCATTGGTTTTTGTGCGAACTGATTTCTTTGTTATCGCGTATTATTTGAGTTTCTGGTACGATTTGACTCTTGCCTAGTCCTACCTGAATTATTAAAATGTTGGTAGGAAATGAATGAAAAAATGTTTCGGTATCGGAGTGGATATTACAGCGCCGCCTATGAGAGTATAATGTCAATACCGATTTTTTTATTATGCACCCAGAATATTCGATGACTAGATCTTTCTATACTGGAACCTTCGGAGTCTTTCGAGAATGGTGATCATGAATTTATGCAAATCTTTTAACAATTTGTCGGAAAGTTCTTCTAAATCTTGGAAGATATGTTTTCCCAGAATTTTGTTTCTGATTTGACAGAGTGCTGGGCAGTGACAGAGGAAGTGTGGAGTATCGTCATGCACTTACTCGTCACCACAGTCTCTGCATAGGTCGTCCGTGCTAAATCTCATCTTCTTTATGTGATATTTCAGCATGTTATGTCCGGTAATTACACTCACAAGAATTTTTTACTCACTTGTAAGATTCTCTCAGTTTTTTGTTTGTTACACAGGAGTCGAGGAGTCTCTCAATTGCTGCTACAAGTGTTTTGTTCCCAATCGCTTGTCTAAGATTACAGGGTGGGTTGTTTACTGTAGTGTCTGCCTCGTTTAGTTCAAGTGATGATCCTTTTCCTGCCCGTTAATGAGCTCTTTCATTTCCCGGCACAACCCAGCAAAGTTTTATGTTGTACTGCGCGTCAAGAACCTGTAACTCTTTGCGACAGCGACCTACGAGCTTTAATTTTATTTCAATGACAGAAATCGCTTTAATTGCCACTTGGCTGTCAATAAAGAAGGTAATATCAGCGTGTGGTAATGCCCTCATTGTAACCTATTTAGCAGATGTTGTCACTGCCAGGACCTCAGCTTGAAAAACACTGCTGTAGTCAAGGTGCCTGATCGCACTGGACATTCCGAGAATTTCGGAAAAGAAACCTGCACCACCGCCGGTGTCCATCTTGGAGCCATCCGTGTAGACGGGTATCGTTGATCCATTAACTGGTGGTTATTTTTCTTGCCATTCTTTTCTACAGGGAAAGTAAGTGACGAATGGTCTTGTAAAGTCAAGACGGGGGCTTATGTAGACTGTGCATACAATATTGCCCGCATATTTCTATAGAATCTGTGCGTGCTCTAGCTGGGTTTCCAGCTTCCAGTTTGGCTTATTCTAAGAGTACTGCTTGCGGCGGATTCTTATATAAAAAGGTCTAGGGGTTTTAGGTTGAGTATTGTTTCCAGCCACATTGTAGGTATGGTTCTCATTGCCCCAGTGGTGCCAATGCAGGCCATTCTTTGAATTTTTGTTAAAATCTTAAGGTTGGTGGTTTTTTTCGCCGCTTACCAGCAGACCAAGTTACCATACGTCAGTATCGGTCTTACTACCGTGTAAAGCCGTGTAAAGCCACAAAATGATTTTAGGGCTAGGAACCCAGGTTTTGCTGAATATCCTGTTGCAGACATGATATGCTATCATTGCTTTCTTTTCCCTTTCCTTTATGTTGAGGTTCCAGTTTAGCTTCCTACCTAGGATGACTCCAAGGTATTTGACGTCAGAAACTAAGTCGTCTGCATATGCTACTACTTTAACTCCACTAAATTTTAACTTAACTAGGACTTCGTTTATCACGAGGGCCCAGAGGAGGGGTAATAATACACCACCTTGAGGAGTGCCTCAAGATGCTGACACCGTGATTTGCGCACCACCTATGTAGTTCTGAACCGATTTGATTTGGTATACCAATGGATTCTGCACTCAAGGGTGAAACTTCGAGTCGACCATATTCCCAGAGGTGTGACAACTACTCGGAATGAAGAAGACGAGGACAACTCGGCTTCATCCATAATCGGAAGGGATGGTAGAACGCTTTAACACAACTTTGAACGAACATCTTTCTAAGGTCGTATGGGACTGCCATCGTGATTGAGATCGGCATATTCCCTTGTTTTTGATGGCCTATCGAAATGCAGCACACAGTGCTTCCGGACATACTCCTTCCGAAATTCTGTTTGGTTAGGTTGAACCTAATGAAGTGAAGTTGTGGATCTCTTACTGAGGAGCCCAAATGTGAAGGAGATTACAGGATAAACCTTAGAGAAAGGATCAGAGACATTTACCACCTATAAGAGGATATTGTCAAAACCAACATTTTATTATACCCTATCCTAAGGGTATATAAAGTTTGACACATAGTTTGTAACATAGAGAAATAATCGAGATACATAGATCCTATAAAGTATATATATTCGCGATCAGCATCAATAGCGAAATCGATTGAGCGATGACCGTCCGTCCGTCCGTCCGTCCGTCCGTCCGTGTGTCACCGCTTTTTGGGCCTTAAATTTTGAGCTAGGAGTATGAAATTTTATATCTGGGCTTCTGAGAAAAAGATACAGTACAAGTGTAATAGCTGGATGCTGTAGGAATAGGGTAGGCACTGATTGGCGTCAACCTGGCGACGTAAAGTATTGTAACTGTTACTGCGCATCAATTGTGCTTATGTTACCTCCTAGTGGCAGCCATCGGGTACTGGTTGATGTCCATCTGGACCCAACTTGCTGAATTTATAAGCGCGAGTGTTGAACAGGAGAAAATAGCAGCACTATAAATACGACAGTGGACTAACTCTCTCAATGGAGTCAACGGTGGCGTCACAGCTTCAAACGGAAGCATAACACTTTATCTGGGCTACTTCGACATATTCCGAGCTCAGGCCGATAAAGATTTCCAAGAATAAGTCAGGTTTTTGGAAAAGAGATGATGGCGGATGAGCCCTTATTGGGCCAAAGGCAGCGCTCACATCGGTTTAAAACCGGACCCCCTCATTTAATATCACGACCCGGAATGTCCACGGACTACGATTTAAGAGTATGCACCTGGAACGTACGTACACTGTACACTCCAGGGGCTATTCAAAAATTTGAATCTGTCCTCACGCGGTACAAGGCAGATATTACCGCGATCCAGGAGATACGATGGATAGGAACAGGTATGCAAAAACGAAAAGATTGCGACATTTATTACAGCTGTCACAAAAGACTGCATATGTTAGGATGCGGATTCGTCGTGGGAAATCGGCTTCGCTCAATGATAATTGACTTTAAGCCGATCAATGATCGCCTGGCTGTGATCCGCATCAAGGCAACATTCCAAAATATCAGTATAATATGTGCACACGCCTCTACCGACGAAGCTGAAGACTCTATCAAGGAGGAGTTTTATGACCTCCTGGACGGAGCCTACGGAGCCTGTCCGGAGTATGATGTCAAAGTCATACTCGGGGACTTCAATGCCAAAATCGGTAAGGAAAACATCTTCGGCGGATTAGTTGGAAAGCACAGCTTCCACGAAACGACAACAGACAACGGCTTCCGGCTAATCGACTTTGCCAAGACTACGAATCCACACAGCAACCTGGCGCTCTCCAGATGGTCGAACTGCCAACCACATCGACCACGTGCTAATAGATGCGAGGCACGCATCCAACATTCTGAATGTGCAAACTTTCAGAGGGGCAAACGTCGACTCTGACCATTTTCTTGTTGCAGCTAAATTCAGAGCTCGACTATCCAACGAGAAGAAGCTGCAAGCCGCCCAGAAAAATAAATTCAACGTTGGAAGACTTAGCACGACTGGAGTAGCCAGAGTCTACAGAGAGCGCCTGAACGAGAGACTCTTCGTTGTGCATTCACCATCCACAAACGTTAACAATCTGTGGAACCAGTATCACGACATCATCAAAGGGGTAGCAGAGACCACCATAGGCTACCAGCCACCACCCAAAAAGAGCCCTTGGTATGATGATGAATGCGTGCGTCGGAAAAAGGTTACAGAAAATGCACATATGCAAGCGCTGCAGCGCAAAACAAGGGCAGCAAGAGAAGAGTATCGAGCCAGAAGAAGGGAGGAGAAGAAGATCCTGCGTAAGAAGAAAACGGCCCACGCAGTCTCCCAGCTCAAGGATATCGAAGTGTCCCGCGATAGGAACAACATTCGGATGTTTTTTTAGGAAAACCAAGCAACAGGCGGCTGGCTTCAAGCCCGGAATGCAGGCTCTTCGAAACAGTGAAGGACACCTGGTCACCGAAGCACAGGGAATAGTAGATGTTTTTAAGCAGCATTTCCAGCAGCTACTTAAAGGGCAGGTAGAGAGAGTGATAGGGCAAGAAGAGAACCCGCATGCAGTCAATGAAGAATCCATCCCCCCTCCTAGTTTTGAAGAGATCGGCTCAGCTATCAATAAGCTGAAGAACAACAAGGCCGCCGGCTCTGATGGTGTACCAGCAGAGCTTTTCAAACATGGTGGTGATGTTTTGGTAGGGTGCATGCACCAAATCATCAATCAAGTATGGCTGGATGAAGTCATGCCCGATGACTGGACTATCAGCTCTATATGCCCCATCTTCAACAAAGGCGATCCTATGTCTTGTAAGAACTACCGAGGCATATCCTTGCTTAATGTCGCATATAAGATCCTATCCAACGTACTGTGTGAACGTCTGAAGCCCTTCTGCAGCACACTAATCGGCACGTACCAGTGTGGCTTCCGGCGCGGCAGATCGACCAAATTTTCACACTAAGGCAAATCCTGGAAAAGACCAACGAATTTCAAGTCGAGACTCACCATCTCTTCATCGACTTTAAAGCCGCATATGATAGCATTCATCGTCTCGAGCTCTACAAGGCGATGGCCGAATTTGGGATCCCGGCTAAACTGATCCAGCTGTGCCGCGTGACACTGGAAAAAATGAGGTGCAAGGTGCAATTCGGAAACAGTTCCTCCGAACTATTCCAAACATGCACCGGATTTCGTCAAGGAGATGCGCTATCATGTGACTTCTTCAATCTTGTGCTAGAACAGATAGTGCGCAGGGCAGGTGTAAACACGGAAGGCACTATCTTCAACAAATCTATCCAGCTGCTGGGATACGCAGACGACATTGACATCTCTCCACTTCACTAAATTATATGAAACCGAAAAATGTTGTTAAGACCAAATATTTAGGTACTCAGATTCCCTACAATTCACCCTAGAACAGTTTTGGCCGCGCTCACTTTTTGGGGCGTTTTCATCAAAAAACCGATTTTGATAAAATTTTACATGTAAAATCCTCAAACGTTCGACGTTATAGTCATATTGGAGTACAAAATGCAATTTAGCGACGCCCTTTTTATAGAAAGGAGGATAGGGTATCATACGATCCGTTCCAGACGGATTGTAGCTTTTCTATATGTTTTAATCTTTTGAACCCCAGCAAGTATGTATATTACAGTATGTATGATTAACATAATTATCGTCTGTTATAATCTCACTCTTGTTAAGGGACTCAGTTATAATAAATGCATGTCATTGAACAAGGTTGGCTTTACATAATGTACATCATATATCACAAGGAAGGAAACGCTGCCTCGTATAAATATGCTATCGTATAAATGTTTAATTAACATTTTAAGCCCTATAGAATTTGACTTTCGTAAAACAAGCTTTATAGTGCTGACAAAGTAAAAGGAGTATTTAATTTAATGATATGATTTTTCATTAAACGATACTTCATTAATATACATATATATGTACATATAATTTTTCAATTTTACATTTTGTTAATGACAAGGTTAAAAGAAGTAGTCACAGAAAAGTTTATTTGTCATACCATTACATTATATTGATCCATCATGGCGATTCATCACTAGACTCAGCATGCTCCATAGCATATTTAATTATGCACATTTTTACCATCAGTTGAACGACGGGACTAGGACTTCAAAGGATTCAGTCATTTCTTTTTTACAGAGTGGTTTAATGATCCAGGCCGATGCTTATGTAGTCAAACAACATTATCCCGAAACATAAAACACACCCTGTACAATTCCGAGTTATGTAGTTGGGAACTTCACATACCTTGAAGCAAATAGCCCTAATCATTCAGGAGATTCCTAGGAAAATTGCACTAAAAAACTGTTGCTACTTTGGTTTGTTGAAACGAGTAGAGACAAAATGCATTTCTGGGAAAACAAAATTATTTTCTGCAGAACACACACGACGATAACAGGACATTTTTTCTGTCGGGTTAGTCGTTAAATTCCACTCCAGCGCTTAGTCGATTTAGTGTAGTCTCGCATCAGAATGGAGATCGCTTATGTCGCAAATGCATGCGATATAATCCATAAGAATGTTTTCGGTGAAAAATACATACATACATGTGTTCAAGGTAAAGCACTCGGATTAACCTGACTGTGTTGGAACTTTAAGAATTTAATATGGAGCTTGGGTAACGTACATATATATGTACATGCGCGGCTAACAGATATGTTACCAGTATATGTACAGCTACTGTCCGCCGCTTATACACGTGGCGTTTACAACTTTCCCTGCTAAAAATAAGGAAAATTTATTGGGTCGAAGTAATTATATACCTAACTACTACAATTTTCGACTACTCATAATCCTAAAACTCACCCCAAATATACACTGACTCTAACTTTATACTTAGAAATACTATTACATTGTCTAGTATATATGTATATAGAACTTTAAAAGGATGTATGTTACATTTACTGGTTACACTACTTCACAATTTCGGTTTTCACCACACAATACACT
Source organism: Xylota sylvarum (assembly GCA_905220385.1). Classification (NCBI taxonomy): domain Eukaryota; kingdom Metazoa; phylum Arthropoda; class Insecta; order Diptera; family Syrphidae; genus Xylota; species Xylota sylvarum. Next base: position 27,220,967 of record LR999960.1, read on the forward strand.
TTGGAAATAACATTGTCGATCAAATCCACTAGTTGCAGGCCATCCATGCACCGCTTCCACCTAAGAGCCCTTCTTCTACTGAGAATGAGTCTACTTCTCCGAATGTCATACCTTTGAAGGGAGCAACTATACATATATGTATAGCAAAACAAAAATGCTTGCATAGTCTTAGGCGTATTTAAAACAACTCTTGTGTGGGAACTTTGGGTACACAAATTTGCAAAGAAAGCAAATTAACTCTAAACGAGAAAATTGCAAAGTAAAACGATATTTTAATGAAAAGCTTACTGAACAAAAGTTAGCATACAACTGCGATTTTACAGAAATTTCAAGGCAAAGACGTTAAATACCATTAATTTCTGAACTAAACTAAAACTTTTCGCTAGCCTTGTGTATGGTTAAGAGTTACTTTTAATTAAAACAGAGGTTCCATTGGAAATTCGAAATCTGATTATAACATTAACAAGCACAGAACTTCAGACCATAATCATGAAAGTAATTTCCTGCTCCTTTCACCTGAAGTGGATCCATTCTTTATATATCGCTAGGATAAAATTGCAAACTTATTACTTACACAAGTGTGTTATAAGTCTGTAGTGTTGTTTAAAGTTGCATGAAGTGAATATATGTATATACATACATAGTTTAAAGAGTGATTAATTGCATGAATTTGCTGTCCTAAACTCTTAATGAAATATCCATTGTGAATTATGGCTTCAAAGAGTCTGTCATTCCTGACGTTATGCATAAATACACAAATCCATTGTAAGCAGGTGTTCAAAGACCCTGTTATACCGTTGACATTTTATAGTTGATTATCGTCCTTTTCTCCTAAAATGTAATACTCCGGTCAGGAGTCATGGAATACCTTTTTGCTAGGTTCCTCAAATCCTTCGTAGTGTTCACAAATTGGCCTGATGTTGTAGAATGTATGTATGTAGCTGTTATACGGATTACAGTCAGTCGACCTTTTACCGGTTTGAGACTAATCCCCAATTAATAAGGAACTCGCGATCGAAAAAAAAGGGAGCAAAAAGCAGTAACAACAAAAATCAGAAAGACTTTTTCGCAGTTTTCCAATAAAATTTTCTTTACCGAAAAAACTTGTGAAATAAATAACTGACAAGTGGCTATTTAAAACGAATTAAAACTAAAATTTGAAAGTAATTGATAAAAGTTATATAATTTTTTTTAATTTTTAATAAAAATGTAATTGAATTGAACCCATCAACCTTAAGGAATTTTCTTGATATTAAAAGTACAAGCTCAACTACTCGCACTGGTACTTGAAACTACAGCTCATGGCCTTCATAATAAAAATCTTCACTATAGTGCCCTACTCGAACTGATGACTTAATATTTGACAAAGTACTTTTTCTTTCGAAATTAATATCTTCTTTTCTTTAATCCTTATAACTTTCCAGCGAATTAATTACAAGTTTTCGTCTATATTGCAGTGCGAGGGATTAAGCTTAAATCCGAGGCATGTTCGTTATAAACTAATTTTTTTAATGGAGGATGGAACACTTCCGGAAAAGAAGATTGGTGATATATTCATCTTTATGGATGGATGGCAGAGCCGGCGCAGGTATCTTCTCAGAAGAACTGGAACTAGCTTGTCATATTAGTCTGGGGAAATATACCTCAATCTATCAAGCCGAGATGATTACTCTGTTGCATGCGTTGGATCATCTAAAAGAAGGTCAGGTTGAGGGTAGAAACATTACCAAAGCACTGGACAATAAATCAGTAATTAGACGCATGGAGCAAACAGATATCAATACATCACTGGCATTAGAATGTGTTCATAAGCTCAATGAGTGCTCATCTCGAAATGAGATGACGTTGCTGTGAGGACAACGAAAAGGCGGACTTTCCACCCTCAAAACGAGGATCAACTTCGGAGCTATCTGGTCCGAAACCATTGGCAGAGGAATGGTAGAGCACCTAATAATCAACTGGGCCATGGCGGAACACCAGAGAAGGTGTTCAACTGTGGAAGGTTGCAGGCAGGCGAAAATGGCTATTAAAATGCCGATTGCCATCACTCACAGAGAACTTCTAAGCTTACGGCGAAAAACACTGAAATGGGTGGTAGAGTTATCTACAAGTCATGGAAATTTCGGGTATCACCTAAAGAAGATGATAAACGGAAAACTCAGCTCACTAACGAGAAGAAAGTGCTAAAACCGTTGTCGACCTACGATATACAACTTTGGCGTTGTACCAAAAAAGCAAATGCAAATATTGTACAGACGCTTTAAAACAAAGTACTTAGTGAAATTGTCCAAGCACTGTGGTATACTAAAACTGGAAAATTCGCGCGAAAGCATGGAGACCGACTAATCGGACACATGAACAATACAGCCCTACACATTTTCGATTAGAGCATTTTAGTGCGATGACTACAAAGAACGAGGCCTTTCGACTTGGCGAGATAAGGACTAACCGCGCGTCTAAATTGCTGAACATGCAGGATTTTTCATTGGAACCTGCCAAAATTTTTTATTTCGTGATGAATAAAATTGCTTTGATAAGTTATATATTAGTTGCAGTATCTAAGAATTTATATCGAATGGTGGTGTTTTAAGTCAGTAAAAATCTGACACTACTATGAGCACGGGCGTGGTATTGAACACCCTACGGAGCCGAAAAAGTTGGAAAACCCAAAATTGCATACTTTCAGCGATGGATGATATATGAAAATTCCATTTTGTATGGGAAGGAGAAAATATTGATTCTAAGGAATGAGAATGGGATCGCCAGCAGATGGTGTTGAAATTTGAAATCCATTTTCCGTGTAAAGAAAATGCATTGAATTCAATTTAATTCCAAAATAGTTTCATTCTTTCAATAGAGAGACTCGACTTTCGAAAGAGACATTAATAATTTAATCAATTTTAGGCGGAACAAAGTTCGCCGAGTCAGCTAGTATTTTATAAACATTTGAGTTCCATTTTTGTTCCCTAATTTTTAGTATAAATTTTGTTTTTTTTATAATTTTATGTCATTTTAGGATGCACATAAATTTTACATACAAAACAAATTGTATGTACATATGTTCATACATACTTCAATTTTGAGGTTAGATTGAAAATTCTGATTTCGCCTCGTATTATGATCCCACAGACCTGAAATATGAATTTCAAAGCAAATTTCGTGGATTTTGTTTCCCATTCTCAATATTCACTCTACTACGAGTCCACTGTACTTGTGTTCTTGTATGAGTAGATTTCCACAAAAAATTCTATCAAAAAGCTTATCAATTCGTATCAACTCTCGTTCTCTTTTCAACAATTCAATGGCTTTGCCCAATGTATCATTCCTCGCAGCAATATTAAGTGCCATCGGCAGACAGAAAATAATTAAACTCGCTTTGTATTTCTACTCGTAGATTAATGTTTTCATAGATTAATTCACACCGAAAATATTTTATTATCAAGTTACCCGATTTGTTTGGCTTTCATTTCACGTATTATCGAGCGCTTATGACAAGCAAAATATTTAGTGCAAGGTGTTTATGTAGAAAAAGTATTCCAGTTCATACATATGTAAGAAAGGAGCAATTTCTAATAATAACAAAAACATTTTTACTACTTTTTGTTTATGTAGATGCTATCTACATTGCGTATTGTCTTTTATTTCATTCCATTTTTGTACGTAATATACTACCTGCAGCTAGTTACATGGCAGGTTGATATAATACTGGAAGATGTGGAAAATTTCTGGCATATTGGGATGGACACGAAGATGCTTACTATTTTTCTAGTATGACAATGTATTTGTATGTTAGTGTTTAGTTTAGTGAAAAAGTATTTTAATAGAACAATGTTGTTATTAAGAATTATGTAATTAAATAAAAGTTTTAAGTTTAAATTTTGTTTGTTTGTTGTGTTTGAATTGAGTTGAGCAATTCCAAGTACAGGTAAGTGCACGATTTGTCGTTTTAAATATTTACAGAAAGAAAATCGAAAACGAACTGAATGACGCCGAACTCTACTATCTTAGAATGTTATCAGCTGCAAAAACAACAGAGTAAACATCTGCCTCTCTTCATTTAACTACATACATACATATGTACGTATGTATTTATTATTAAAACGATGAACATATTTAATCAAACGTACACCAATGCATCGCATAAGTTTTCTTCGTAGATATCAAGTTGAATGCCACGAAGAAATGCATATAGCGTAAGGCTCCTTTCACACTATCCGGTTTTAACCGTTAAAAATTCAAATATTATTGGCCACACTATGTATGTACATACATATGTATATCGTTTATGCACGGCTTATTTCCATGACAAGCTCAGTTTGTGGTTTAGTGGTGTGCTGTTTGGTTATAAGCAATCGTAAACCGTACCATTTAAAGCCGGTTAATAGGTAAGAGTGCATTACCACGTACCACGAATGATTTGTTTTCCACTCTACACTTTTTTTTTAGTTAGTAAATTGAACATTTAAACTCTTCACTGTCTAACCTATTATATTGTTCTTATTACTTATTACTTTTTTGAAAAATGCCGCAATTAGACACTTTTTTCAAAATTTTGGCGGCTTTTGGGACACTTTTCTCAGGATTCATTTATAAATTGTGCTGTCAAATTGCTTGCTTGGCTACTGGGCCAGAGTTGTAAAATAATTAAATCTTTTGATAGGTTAAGTCTATTGAATACTTCTGGAAATGATTTGAAGTCCTTTTTCTAAAAAAGGTTTGGATTTAAAAAACGTAATTCGTCATTCTTTTAAAGTCACTGAATTATGCATTCAATATTTAACAAACACTGAATTGAAATCATATTGGAAGTCAATCGAATTCACATATTTCTTTGAAGTCAGTAGTGAATTCACTTGAAATCAGTTGAAGTCAGTGAATTCAATTCAAATTATTGGAATTCATTTATATGTGCGAATGCATCTATTTCAAAACCTTAAAAATAAAGTTTTTGTTAAGTAAATCATTAGACAATGTTGAGTCTCGTCAGCTTATTTAAGCATTTTTACCCTCTTTTGTTTTGTTAAAAAATCTCCTTCAAGTTTCAAACACCACGATATCTTTACTGCGTCAAAATTTGAATCTCGTCCATAAATGTTTTATGATCAGACATCAATATCAACATGATCCACCACCTGGAATCAAGTGAGTTAAAATTATTGCAATTGAATTCACTACTGACTTCAACTTCAGTGATTGTCAAAAATTAAATGCATTAATAATCACTGACTTCAAAAGAATATTGAATTAAAGTTTTTTTTTATATCGCAGTCTTTTTTGAACATGATTGTTACAATCAAAAATTTGAATTATTTTTTATGAATTCTGCGAATGCATTTCCAAAAGAATGCATTCTTTTATAACTCTGCCACTGGTCTGGGAAATTCCATAGCATTTGACGGGCAAGTAGCAAAAGTGTTTATATGTTCGTAAAAAAAAGTGCCAGTATATTGGAATTTCCTTTGCCAGAACTTGCTCGTGTGACCGCAGTGTACAAAATCTGTTTCATATCAGTAATTACTTAAGAAAAGAATAAATACTCGTAGTACTGCCTGTATGCCTATCTTATAGATTGTATTGTTTAAATCCTTAATTGGTTCTGTTAATATGATTTAAAACGATATTTTTAGGATTATATTGTATTGGTGTGCTTTATTTCTGCAAATAATTGTGGGGACACTCTTTATGCTCTGGGCAACTTTTTTGGCTACTTTGTGAATTTTTTCAGCGGCAACCCTGAAGTGTACTGCATGTACTGTTGGATGCAGTGCTACGCCAACAAAAACTTGTTTACTCTATCTTATGTTATGATGCTTGCGTCGTTGCTAGATACGCGGTTTTAGGTCTTGCTGTGAATGTTTATATCGTAAACAATATTTTTGGAAAAACAATATAAGTATGTCTCTTCTGTTATGCGATTGTGCTAACATTCCTATTATATTCTGATAAAAGATGTGCATATATTGACTGATGTAACTCACGGAGCTATCGGTCGCGGTGGGTGGGCAGTGGAGGGTTGCTACACGCCATGGTGACGGTATATTGCCTTTACCGTCTAATGTTAAAGGGACCATGCTGTTCTTCAGTCTACGAAAAGAATGCCACCATCCGATTTTGTCTGGCAAGAACTCATACGGCGACATTCTTTCTGATTTTCACAATATGATTTTTCCCGTACAGTTAAAACCGGATAGTGTGAAAGAAGCCTTATACGGTTTGCAAACGCCACGCATTTAGTGGGACAGTCCCGCTTTTGAACTTTTGTCCCGCCAAGTCGCCCACCATAGGAAATGTCCCGCCATTGTTTCGATTTTCCAATATTTTTATTTTATTTTATTTTCATTTAATGGAATATTTACTTTCCATGAGTTTTTATTTAAAATTTTTTTTTTTATTTTTAGTTGACTTTATAGAAACTTTTGAATTAGTTCGTAGATATTAGTATTTTCACCTTCAATACGGTTGAAGACTTTGTGCGGTTGAACTGTACCAACAGCTGTTTTACTTCATTTGTTACTGAACACACCTCTGAACTTCGAGGAACTTGATAATAAAATATTTTCGGTGTGAATTAATCTATGAAAACATTAATCTACGACCAGAAATACAAAGCAAGTTTAATTATCTTCTGTCTGCCGATGGCACTTAATATTGCTCCGAGGAATGATACATTGGGCAAAGCCATTGAATTGTTGAAAAGAGAACGAGAGTTGATACGAATTGATAAGCTTTTTGATAGAATTTTTTGTAGAAATCTACTCATACAAGAACTCAAGTACAGTGGACTCGCAGTAGAGTGAATATTGAGAATGGGAAACAAAATCCACGGAATTTGCTTTCAAATTCATAACTCAGGTCTATGGGATCAGAATGCGAGGCGAAATCAGAATTATCAATCTAACCTCAAAATTGAAGTATGTAAACATAAACAATTTTTTTGTATGTATAATTTATTTGCATCCTAAAATGAAATAAAGTTATAAAAAAATAATAAACAAAATTTATACTAAAAATTAGCAAACAAAAATGCACTCAAATGTTTATAAAATATGTTAATATTTTTATTTTGTATTTTTTATACCCTATCCTAAGGGTATATTAAGTTTGACACATAGTTTGTAACATAGAGAAATAATCGAGATAGACCATATAAAGTATATATATTCGTGATCAGCATCGATAGCGAAATCGATTGAGCGATGACCGTCCGTCCGTCCGTCCGTCCGTCCGTCCGTCCGTCCGTATGTCACCGCTTTTTGGGCCTTAAATTTTGAGCTAGGACGATGAAATTTCATATCTGGGCTTCCGAAAAAAAGATACAGTACAAGTGTAAAAATTTTTTAAATCCGCCCACTGCCACGCCCACTTTTTCATAACTTCACTAAATTATATGAAACCGAAAAATTTTGTTAAGACCAAATATTTAGGCATTCAGATTCCCTACAATCCACCCATACAAAAGTTTTGGCCACGCCCACTTTTTGGGGGCGTTTTCATCACAAAACCGATTTTTGGGCCTTAAATTTTTAACTAGGACGCTGAAATTTCATATCTGGGCTTCCGAGAAAAAGATACAATACTAGTGTAAATTTTTTTTACATCCGCCCACTGCCACGCCTACTTTTTTATAACTTCACTAAATTATATGAAACCGAAAAATTTTGTTAAGACCAAATATTTGGGTATTTAGATTCCCTACAATTCACCCATAGAAGCGTTTTGGCCACGCCCACTTTTTGGGGGCGTTATCATCAAAAAACCTATTTTGATAAAATTTTACACGTAACATCCTCAAACGTTCGACATTATAGCTATATTTGAGTACAAAATGCAATTTGGCCAAGCCCATTTTATAGAGAGGAGGATAGGGTATCATACGATCCGTTCCAGACGGATTGTAGCTTTTCTGTATGTTTTTTTTTAAATATGAGCACTTTTACACGATGACTTTTTGAGTCAGGGACTTTTTATATTTCTTTTTCCCTTCTTTTGCATTTTGCTCTGCTCCGACACACGGTGTCTGTGACACGAACTCCACGCAGAGAATACAAGAATAAAGCAACTGAAGAAAAACTACAAACAAGATAAAAGAGAACACGAAAAAGTCACACAAATCCTCTACCCGTGCGGCTCGGTCTACCCTCGGCACTTTTCACTTCCCTTTCCTACACATTCGAGAGTCGCCGACTCAAAAAGTCATCGTGTAAAAGCGCACTGTGCTATATAAGGGTGAGTTCCAAAATGTATCAGATGCGTCATAGATGTAAAGTCATAAGTTTCCAAAGTCAAATGCGAAAGTTTTGACAAATTCGCAAGTTTCTAAACGTATCTTTACCGTTATCGATGCGCATCAACTGAGCAAACTCTTTTAAACACTCGACACTCATTTAAATTTATTTTTAATTCAAAGTTTGTCATTTTAATTTTGGCAATTGCCTGTTTTGTATAAACTACATTCGGAAACATCAAACGTGTGCAGTGTAAAATGCATAAAAATTATGAAAGTTGCGTTATAGATGCGCATCAAAAAAATAGTATTGTACTACCGCATCGAAACTATTTTTTTTACATTTCGGAACTCAGCCGAAAAATGTATGTACATTTTTTTTATACCCTATCCTAAGGGTATATTAAGTTTGACACATAGTTTGTAACATAGAGAAATAATCGAGATAGACCCTATAAAGTATATATATTCGTGATCAGCATCAATAGCGAAATCGATTGAGCGATGACCGTCCGTCCGTCCGTCCGTCCGTATGTCACCGCTTTTTGGGCCTTAAATTTTGAGCTAGGACGCTTAAATTTCATATCTGGGCTTCCAAGAAAAAGATACAGTACAAGTGTAAAATTTTTTTACATCCGCCCACTGCCACGCCTACTTTTTTATAACTTCACTAAATTATATGAAACCGAAAAATTTTGTTAAGACCAAATATTTAGGTATACAGATTCCCTACAATTCACCCATAGAACAGTTTTGGTCACGCCCACTTTTTGGGGGCGTTTTCATCAAAAAACCGATTTTCATGAAATTTTACATGTAACATCCTCAAACGTTCGACATTATAGCTATATTTGAGTACAAAATGCAATTTGGCCAAGCCCACTTTATAGAGAGGAGGATAGGGTATCATACGATCCGTTCCAGACGGATTGTAGCTTTTCTGTATGTTTTTGTTTTCCGTGGGTAGGAACATCTTTTATAGATACTATGAGAATAGCAACCGCATACTCATAGTAGTGTCAGATTGATTTGAACTGACTTAAATCACCATCCTTGGATCGATATAAGTTGTTAAATACTGCAACTAATATATAACTTATCAAGCAATTTTTTTCATCACGAAATAAAAACTTTTGGCAGGTTACTTTCCAATGAAAAATCCTACATGTTCCGCAATTTAGACGCGCAGTGAATCCTTATCTCGCCAAGTCGAAAGGTTTCGTTCTTTGTAGTCATCGCAATAAATTGCTCTGATCCAAAATGTCTAGGACTGTATTGGGGATATGTCCAATTAGTCGCTTTCTATGCTTTCGCCCGTAGCTTCAAGTTGCAGCTTTTATTGTCGGAATTTCGAGATCCCTATATCGTCGTTTCTAATATAACACAGTGTTTGGACAATTTCTCTAAGCACTTTATTTTGAAACGTTTGTACAATATTTGCATTTGTTTTCTTGTTACAAACCCAAAGTTTTATATCGTATGTTGCCACCGGTTTTTTCACTTCGTTCTCGGTACTGAACTGGGAATGTTTTCCGAGTAACCACCACATTTTTCTATACTTAATTTCTCTACGTTTCATTTTTACGCGAATTCTATTTCAGTTTTACGTCGAGTGTCATTCCCAGGTATTTGGCTTCGTTTCGGGCCAAGTCTAGAAAAATTGGCAAGTCATTAGTTTTCTTTAAGGTGAAATTCACGTGAACAGATTTAGTTCAGTTAAATATTTAGATTTTGAGCGCGATCCGCCAGTTCCTGGTCCATTTATTTACTTTATTCAGTGTGTTTTGGAGTCGTTTCTTCAATTGTTTTGCCTACTGCTAGGATAGTGGTGTCATCGGCAAACGGAGCAAGGATAGTCCCATCTTCTTTCGATATACCACGACTATATCGCTGATTGAAAGCCAATACCTTCGTAGCAACTATTCTTTGGTGTGCGAATATGCAACAATAACAATACACTACTAGTTCTACAAAAGTCAATTCATAGAAAAGAAACCCTTTGTGATCAAATCTTTTCATTTATTATTCAAAAATTTCACAGTTACTTTACAACAACAAATATAAGTATATAAGATATATCTCTTAGCCAAGTTTACAAACAAAAATCCAATAAAATCTGCAATTATTTACAAAAGTATTGAAGAATTATGTAATACATTGTACAAAAGAATATTCAGACATTTGTTATAAAAAATTTTTTTAACAATTTTACATTCATTTGCTGTGTTTAGGTACTTATTATAGAATGTATAACCAAAAATGTTTTAGTGTTTTTATTAGCATCTATTGCAGCTGCTTCTGTTGTGGGACTGAAAGGCTTAATATTATTTTGATTCCTAAATTCGCCTTTATAACGTACTCTCACTGTACTGCTTTCGTTTAACCCAATCTCACATAAGATTATTGTCCTGGCGGTAGTTGTACTCACAATCACCATCGATGCCATTCATACCATTCGGCAGCATCGTCACTGTAGTCTCTTGAAGCCTGGAAGGATAGAATTGAATATAAAATTCACAGTAAGGATGATATTAAATGTAGTAATTCTAATTAATGAAATGTGATGAAAAACATGCACTTGTTAAAAGAGTATTCACTTGTGGGAGCGAACGGGCATAGAAACATTTCATCAGGAGGCATTAACTTATGCATTTGATTTACAAACTTGTGCAGCAAGTGTTAGATGAACTTTGGCCTTGAATGCAGGTTAGCACTGCAATCGTTGATAATATGACACATAATAATAATTCTATTGTTAGATTACTACATATGTATGGCGGTAACAAAATTATAAATGCTAGGGTTAATTGTTCAATTTTGGGATCTGTGGAGACAAATATTCATAAACGAATCCAAATTTAAAATTTTTAGACTAACTAATCACTTAACGGACAAGTGAATAAGATTTGGTGTCGTCAGCGTAGAAGGAGATGGAGGAGTGTTTAATGACCATTTTTCAATCGTTTATAGTTAGCATGAACAGAAGGCAACCTAGATGGCTGCCTGTGGAACACCATTGGTCGCCAAGAAAGGAACCAAGAGGACGGAACTGAAGCGAACGTTATAATAATGGGTTTCCATGTAAGAAGATTACCATTTTCATAATGTGGGTTTAAAGCTGAGGGTAGACAATTTTGAAATTATTATTTGAGGTGTTATCTTGTCCCTTACTGAAATCGGTTGCCATTCTCTAAGGATGAGTGGACACGAATTCGACGTGATTTATAGTAGTTGACTAACCTTTGAGGAAACCATGTTGTCTAGGGGGAATAATCAGGCAGATCGGGGGCGGGTCGTTCAAGGGAAACGTGGAGCAGAACGGTTGATGAGAAATCTGAAGGCGCGATGTAGGCTCCAGATACGAAGGCTAGCATGCGTTATTGACCCCGTATGACCCATATGCGAGTCCTCGCACAAAAAAACAAAAAAAAAAAAATTAACGTAAATTGGAAAATGTGTAATCTCAACAATATAGTTCAACATCCCACACCTCTTGTCGTTCACTTTTATTTCTAAGACAAATGTTTCCTGCGAATTTTGTCTTCTCTACGGCTACTTTAAAGTCCATGTACATATGTTTCACATTTCTAAGACAAATGTTTCCTGCGAATTTTGTCTTCTCTACGGCTACTTTAAAGTCCATGTACATATGTCCACATCGTCGCCAAACTTTGAAGGCGATAGTTGAGGACGTTTTCGTCACTTTGTCTGAAATGATCTACAAGGTCGTAGAAAGTTACCGACTCAATGAGTGCATCAACAGTGAAATCCAGCACTTGAATGACATCACTATTTACTTTACCTTTCTATCCTCCTTGAAGAAATGATTATAGAAAATTATAATCTACAATACATAGTGAATAAACTACAGTTACCCAAATATGCTTTTTATAAAGCATTCTTTCACGAAACGACTGAGGATATCTTTATCCACATTCCACAGAAGTGGGAAAATCGTATGGATTTTCCTTAGTTGTTCGGGAGAGGCTTTTCTACTCAAATGCATTTTAGGCTGCGAAGCTCCTCGCGCTACACCTTTTGTAGCGTCGAAAGTCTATTCAAACTTTCGAATTAATATCTGTAAAATTGTAATAAGAGCAAACTCATAATGCATCCAATACAACATGAATGACAATTTTTAGAAAACGTAAGCTTACTGCATTTAACTATTCGTTATATTGGCATACTCTCTGTCACAATTAACAGTTTCAAGGACATAGGCATATATTTTGACTTTAAACGACTTGGCTTACATAAGTGATTAGTGCGTTAGTCGAGACCCTAGCTAGTTCATCTGCAGATTCGTTGCCTCCAATTCCTTGATGACCGGACATCCATTCGAGTTTCAACCTCTTACATATGTCTGACAAGAAATTGAAGTGAATCATAGCAGCATTTAACTGATATAGAGTCTATTAAATTGGACGACAGCGCTTTACGTGCTGCCTGACTGTCTGACTATCTAGCGCCATTAATACCTTTACCACTGTTTAACCCAGCGCAGATCTTAATGGCATAGAGTTCAGTCTGAAAAACCGTGGGACGCATTCTCATAGGTATCGAGACTTCATTGTTGGCTTCAAAGGCATCAGTTACAACTCCAGAAAAACAAAAAACAAAAAGTACAACACAAATGTTTCCATCAAAATCAATATTTGCCCTCTAGGTATATGTAGTCTCAATAAGTTTGGATGGCAAAGTCTAACACAATGGCTCGTGGAAGTAGCATCTTCCGATAGATGTTGGTTCGCCAAATAACGAGATAGAAGTCTCTATAGTCGAACATCTTGTAGATCTGTTAGGAAGCCCTAGTCCTAATCCATCTGGGAATTTCTTAGGCAGTAGATGGGATAAAAATGGTGAGCATCCTGAAACACAAAACAGGATAGTTCAGCGCGTCGCTACCGCAAAAAACATGTATTCCTCCGAAACGCCACAAGCCCTCGGATACAGACTGATTCTGGAATGTTAAGACCTCCCTTGGCTCACGAGGTGAAGGTCCTCAGAATGCCACATTTCTTCAACTTGAGCGAGAGTTCTCACGATATAATATGGATACCTTGGAGCTGAGCCAGATAGGAGCATCAGCCCATCTATGCTCTCTGCATCCCAACATACGTAGTACAAAGGAAAATCAGTTATGATAGCCTTGCACTCGTTATTGCGCATCATTGACAAATCACTGAGCATAAAGGAATTTACCATGGTGCCTTTAACAGATCTACGGCAATTATAGATGCACTTTCAAGCTTGAAAGTCGGTTCTTCGCTTGGAGTACTGATGAATCAATTGCTCACACGCAGGATTATCAATTTCAGGTTGGGCGGCGTATTGACTAGAAGACTTGTTAGCTGCGTTCCGTACCCATTTCTGCGGAATCTAGTAGTCAACGGGCTGCTATTGAACATAGAAAGGACTGGATGAAGGGTGATTACTTATGCCAATGACATTGCTATTGCCCCGTCTGGAAACTGGAAGGCCAACCTACTTGAAAGCGTAAAGAAAACAACTGTGGCTCTATACTCCTATAAAAAGGCCATAGGGGGTTTCAACCTCACATCATGTACTGTACGATGTACGTTATCTGGTCTATACTACTGTATGGCATGATCGTCTGGTGGGCGGCTCTTAATAGGGCTATCTAAAGTGGAAAGATATGCATGTACATATATGCATCAGTGGTGCACTGAAAACTTCTCCCGGCGGCACTGGACATTAGGCTTCGCCTAGATATTCTTGTTAAGCAATTGGCTGCAAGTGCGGCTATCCGACTTAAAGCCTCCTTAAAGCGGTTTAGCTATTATAAGGGCCACTCCTCGATGATTTATCTCCTCAATTTTACTCCAAAAGACACCTATGTATTACACCCCGCCGACCCTCTTAATTGCAAAAAATTTCACACGAGCATCCCTGACCGAAGTAAATGGGACACTGCTCTCTCTCTTGAAGACAAATCATTCCACTTCTGCACGGACGGCTCCAAGACTGATGAGGTTGTGGGTTGTGGTGCCTTCTCCGACAGGCTTAGTTTGAAAATCTCTTTCCGCCACTCAGATCATTGTAGCGTTTTTCAGGCGGAAATCATGGCTATCAAGGAAGCATTGTCCTGGCTGAAATGTAATGCAATATCTGTCAAGGATATTAGCATTTTCATTGACAATCAAGGGGCAATCAAATACCCTGGAATTGTGCATCTTTACTTCAAAGGCCACTTTAAACTGCCGTTTTTCTCTGCTGGATATGACTGAGCAGTTAGACATTTACCTTTTCTAGGTGCCAGGCCACAGAGACATTACAGCGAATTGCAAAGCTGACGAGCTCATAGGATCCTGCAAAAGTGGCGGAACCTGGTTAAGACCCTTGCTACTTGTAAACTCTTACTAAATTTCGATGCTTTCACCAAAACTAACCGCAGCAGATGGGAAAATATCTCTACTTGCAACATTTCGAGACAGATCTGGCTGAGGCTTCTTCTGAAATGTAGTGCTGAGTTGATCCTGTTGAAGCGATCACAGATCAGCATCAGGTTAACATGTGAAAAGGCTGGGATTCTTTTCATACGACTTTAACAGAACCTGTAGGGACGAGGAAGAACAAGTAACCATTTTTCACCTCTTATATACGTGCCCAGCTCCCAGGCTACTCCATCTAGGAGCCCTCTTCTTTGTAAACCTAGGTGAACTCGCATCAGTAGGTGTCACGAGCTTCCTTCGTTTTAACAAAAGCTCCGGTTTATTTTAATTAGTCCTGGGTAGCAAATTGTGCAGTCCGTGGCATCACAATTGACTTTTATGGGTTTAATGATGAACTTTATCAGCCAATATTCAGATGACTTCTACCTGAGTTCCACGAATTCAGCACTGTCAGCACAGATCTGGCCTAAGGTGGATCAGAAACGCTATATCATTATTCTTACGAAGCTCAGCAACAAAAGGAGTTGGATCAATGAATCCACAATCTATAGGCTGGGTAATTACACGATTAACTGGTATATAGATGGGTCAAGATGTGGATGTAGATGTAGATTAAGGAACTGGTGCAGGAGTATTCGGTCCTAGGACTAAACACTTCAGGCTGATATTCTATGCAATAGATACATAGATGCGTCCAAATAAATTTCGACACAAATTACGTCAATTGCGGTATATGTACATAGCAATAATGTCAGATGTTCAAGCTGCCATCAAGGAACTTGAATCGTACATTATTGAGTCTAAGCTCGTATGGAAATGCCTGCATTAGTTAGCGAGCTGGGTAGAAAAGAAAGGATGGTCAAGTGGGAATAGAGGAAAATGAAACTGCAAACTGTCTTGCAAGAAAGAAAAAGGGAAAGTCATCAGGAATTTTCATAGCTCCAAAACATTCTGTTGATTAGGAGATTACGCCCCTAAAGTAGAATTTAGGAAACCAGAGAGAAAACAGGGCTAGAACCTGGAATAACGCTTAAGGCATGAGGCAAGCCAAGAAACTTCTAGAGAAACACGAGTATAACCGGAATAGACTCTAAGCATTCATCAATATGAGGAAGGAATCCTCGGATTCTGCGGGTCATTGTCTCTCAAAATATTTAAATATTTGTGCAAGTACCGACTATCAGATGAGGAAACAGCATCGCTAGAGCCAACTCTCATTCTCAGAATCCTAAGAAAAACTGGATTAGAGAAACAAAACAAGAGTACAAGTTTCACAAAATTATATCCACTTTGGGGTTGCATGAACTCTGATACAATCTTCGAGATTCTGATAGGCCTGAGCTGTAAAGTACCCTTAGGTGATCATTGAGGTTATCATTCTAGTCTGACGACGATGATTCCATCTGGAGAATTGTTTCTTAGAATCGGTAGACAGTCGATATAATATGTACGAGTAGAGTTGGGGTGGGTTTCGTTAGTCAAAAGATGAGTTAAGTATATGACTAGTACGACTTTGGCAACAATACCGCAATAATTACTAGTTTGAAATCAGAAATAACTTTTGAATGAATGATGAAAAATGTGCTAAATTTTAAAACTCACCTCCTTATTGTACTTTGTTGGTACGAGCGCCGTGAATTATATCGTCTCGACACGGTGCTTGTCAGTGATGTGTCTCGTGCTCCTAATGTATCGGCACGTTTCGCCCGGCCCGCTGCAGATCCTTGACAAAACAAATATCTACATAAATGTGCAAAAAGTATCTCTTAAGTTCACAATCATTATTCATTAAGAAGTTTTTTTTTTGTTTTTGTTTTTATTTAGTTTTATTAATTGGTATCCTCTGTCTTCCTGGTTGCGTCTGTTAACGTACACAAAATTTCTGAAGCTACACAGAATAAGACTAAACACTAGACGACACAAACATATGTACACACAAAAGCAATTGTTGGTTGAATATCTACATGTTTGATGTACAATTGGTGCATTGTTACTTTTTTTACATGTTCGTTTGCTTATACACAGATTATCTGTCAGTCCTTTAAGTTTTGATATTTACAAGAGTTATCATTTGGCGCCTTAAATTGGCGTGGCAATTTTAAGACTACGTATATGTCATGCGTCTGGATTGTAGTTAATAAATAAATACCTATTGAAATGCTTTCGGAAAGCACCACTAACAAAGTACAGTGCTACAGGATTGGCACAGCTGTTGGCAAAAGACAAGCAGAAGCCAAGGATGCGTAGGACATGCCAGAATACGTTGTAGTCTTGTTGAGCGGTTGGCCTATGGATATTCATAAAAATAAACCAATATTTTTGTATTCGGTGAAAGATTTGACAGGACAGGAATGAAACTTACCAATAGTAGAACCAGAGCATGAAAACATGGTACGGTAGGAAACAAATACCGAATATTACCACGAAAGCGAGGACGGTGACGGCAACTTTCTTGCGAGCTCGTACCTAGAAAGAAAAAGTTGTGGTAAAAAGAATTAAATATAAAGTATGTGCATATGTAGTTATAAAACGCAAAACTAACCACCGATAAAGGAAACAGATCAAAGAAGCAAAAGGTATCGAAGGATGCAACAGAAGAAAAGGATGAGGTAAACAAGTTGCTAAGGTCGTTGTGGTAGAACGTGCGCTTAAATGGTCACAGCTTGTCGGAAACTCGGCGTAGATAGTATACAGCATCGGTCATTGCAACAGATGGGGCTATCAAATCTTAAGGGAAAGTCAGTATAGACAGCCCTACATGATGTTATCTCAGAAATCGAGAAAAGCTTCCACTACAAAGAATTCACTTCGTCTACCTTTTTAGATATAGAAGGAGCATTCAGCAACGTGAGGCCTGAGTCAATTAAAGCAGCTTTAATCGAATTTGGAGTAGAAGCATAGATAACAAATTGAATCGATGAAATGCTCAACAGCAGATTAATCAACGCAGAACTCAGAAAGAATGTCGTTAGAAAAGCGGTTACAAGAGAAACTCCACAGGGAGGAGTTATTTCTCCTAAGCTATGGCTTCTAGTTGTGAAGAGAATTCTAATGACTTTCAAATCCAAAAGAATTAAAACAGTGGCATATGCATACGACGTAGAAACATCTTCATACAATCATCAGTATTATGGAATCTGCAACGAAAAAACTATCCTCATGTTCGGAACTGAACGTCCTAGGAGTAAACTGTTCACGAAAAGGAGTAAAGTATAAAAATCCGACCTTCCACAGTTGAACGGAGTCTCTCTCAATCACTCTCCAGAAGCCACGTATCTAGGAACCATCCTTGATGTGAAGCTCACTTGGAAGATGAACACAGAAGAAAGAATGAACAAGCCTTTTGTGCTTTGTACGCATACAAGAAAATCTTTGGTAAACGATGGGGCTTGCGACCGTCCATAATCCATTGGATGTATACTGCGCTCATAAGATCCGGTAAGAACGGAATAATTGGTTGGTGAAGTGACACAGACAGAGCTAACTATCTTGCTAATCTTATGAAGGTACAACGTTTAGCATGTGTAAGCATAACGAGAGCACAGAGATCAACGACTCAGATAGGGCTGGAGATGATTCTTAATCTACCTTCTATGGATGAGTTCATGCAAAGCATGGCTGCCAAAAGCACGATTTGTCGTAGACATTCAATACACATAAAAAAATACACATTCACATAAAAGCAAAGCTCATATGGACACGGATCTATACTCCAAAGATATAAATCAATTGATCTCGACAGAACAACTGACTATGTCTGACTATAGATTTTCACAAGAAATACTTCATTATTTTCCCTGACAGACAGGAATTGGAATCCATCCTATTATTAACTAGTACACAGGACTTCAAGCTCTACGCTGACGGGTCAAAAATATACATCGGAACCGGCGATGGAGTTTTTTGTGAATCACTCAATATCTATGATTCATACAAACTTCCAGATGAGTGTAGCCTCTTTCAAGCCGAAGTCTTCGCCAAAATCAGCACAGACTATACACGCAAAATTTTCCAGCTTTGCACCCCAATGGGGTGAAGACCTCATTATACAAAGGCTTAGAGCTATATACGTTACGTGCTTAGTAATAGGCTATATTCCGGTAACATGGAGAGAATAAAATGTGGTGTTTCTTCCAAAACCCGGAAAAAAGGACTACACTGAAGCGAATTCCTTTAGACCGGAATCTTTTCATTTCTTTTGAAAACAATAGAAAGAATTGTGGTGGACCATATGGAGAGCACGAATTTGAAAGCGTGTCCTTTGAGTTGTAGACAACATGCATACAGAGCTGGCAAGTCTACGGAAACAGCGCTACACCAGCTGGTACGCGTTGCGGAAGAGGATTTGTATGTACATATACCGGAGACATTGCAATGACCGTAATAATGGACATTAAAGGTGCCTTGGATAAAATATGCTTCAAAAGTTTGAGAGTAGCCATAGACAAACGCAGGGTTAACCCATTGGTGGTGAGATGGGTGGATAATATGCCGAAAAATAGGGCTATAAATATTGAGACGGGAACTTCAAGACTTAGAGAGAGACTTAGAGGGAACAAAGGGTTAGCAGAGGTTGCCCGCAGGGAGGAGTTTTATCACCTACTTTGTGAAACATAACTGTGGATTCTCTCCTGAGAAGACTTAAAGAGACTAGCATACACGCTGTAGGATATATCGATGAAAAAGGAGAGATCTAGAATTTCAGACCGTATACTTCCCGGATCGGAGCTACAGGAGACCAGGAAGGTTAAATGGTGTATTTATATGTAGATGCTACACTAATTTGGAACTTCCATGTGGAAGAGAAGATCATACCAGTGCAAACGGGTCTTGGGAGCCACTGGGTAGAACCTCATCTGTTAAGCAGATGCTAGCGTTGACATGAGGAATTAAAGCCATAGAGGAAATGTGGAGAAATTCAGAGTCTCTCGAGTTAAGATGGATCGTCGAAGAGAAACGTAAAGGGACCCAACACTGTGGTCTGGTTCGAAATCTCTCGAATAATATATACATACATACATATGTATATACATATATGTACATATATACGCAAATAAACTAAACTCATCTAGGGCCATAATTTTCGTAGACAGTTAATCCACACTCAAGGCACTTATCAGTGTGCTGATCAGATCAAAAGCAGTCTCCGCATGCCGACTAACTATAAACGGAATATGTAATACCCATGAAGTCACTCTCTGCTGGGTCCCCAGACGAACTTGCATGTAAAGGGTCAGCATTAAATGAAGAATTTACCCAAGTACTAGTAGCCATCCCTCTTGGTGAACTTAAAATGAAAATAGACCAGAACGCAAGAAAAAAGATAAATAGGTCCTGGACAACCACAGGATTATGACTGACGTCAGTTTAAGACTAACATCAATAAAAAAAGGACTAAAAACCTTTTGTCTTTGAAAGTCAGCTTCATGATAGTGGTACTAACGGGACACTGTGCGGCAGTGCTTGCAGACTAGGGATCATGTCACCAGATTACTGCGGGAGCTGTCATGCTATATAAGAAACTGAAACTATCAAACTCCTACTATGTGACTGTCCCAACCTCCAAACTCGTCATTTCCACTACATGGGAAACAAATTTTTCGAAGAACTGGAGGTTCTGGTACAAGTCCCACTCGGGAACATGATATATTTAATCAAGAGCATAGGTTAGTTCGACTCAAGACCCATCGAAATCCAATCAAACTAGATATGGTACCACAATCAATAGGGAAGCACAATGGAACAATAGGCCCCCGTGAAAGCACCGTACATGGTGCACACTTCCTCATACCATACCATACCATACCATCCGGGTACGCGGCCGCACTTAGATCCGTAAAGATCCATTGTGGTACCACATGGATCTAAAATTATCAATTTGTACTACCCAGGAACCAGCAGGGGGTAAAGATAAAGCGATGGGGGCTATTAATATTGGGGATAGCCAATTCGCCTAAATTGTATGCACCTTCTAAGTGCAATCTTCTGCGAGCAGAGAGAACTAAGCATATATGTAGTATGCTTTCCTCTTCTTCCTCGTTAATGCAACTTCTACAAAAATAATTAGCGAGGAGTCCCAGCCTAATGCCGTGCCTACAGGTAATGTAGTATACCGTAATAACACCTAAGTACTATGATTGCTATTAGCGACCTTTTCTGTCTGATCAAAGCATTTCTGATCCAGCTTGGGCCAGATCTGTTTAATAATAAGACACATAGTGGCTTCTCTACGATTACGATTGGTTAAATTCACAGAATTGAGCTTTACCAGCAATTTAACAGTAGCGAAAGGCATGCCGATGTTCGCTTAACCGATTTCGTCGGCCATACAATTCCCTGGAGTGTCACGGTATCCCGGCTCCCAAACGAGGTGAAAGTTAAATTGTTCAGTCTCGTTAAGAGAAAAGCGAACATTAAGGGCAGTTTTTGAGTTAAATGTGAATGACTCCAGAGATTTGATCGCGACCTGACTGTCCGTAAAAATGAGGATATCCCGATTGAATATCACACTATATTTCTGCCACTGGTCTTCTACACTCGCTTTTACTTCTGAGGGACTCTCTGAAAGCTCAAGGGACACTCGTTTGATCGACTTCTAGGCCATGAAAAGTGTCTTCCAAGTATTTTGACAAAGAAAGTGTGAGGTATCCTCATGTACATCCTTTTTTTTGTGTCCGGGAACCAAGCAAAGTATTACGTTGTGCTGTGAACCAAAAAGGCGTAGCTCTTCGTGACAATAGCTTACAAGCTTCGATTTTATTTTTATGACATGAAAATGGTAATATCAGTGTGTTGCAGTGCATTCATTGCAACCTGATTAGCAGCTTTTGTCATTGCCATGACCTCAGCTTGGATCACGTTGCTGTAGTCAGAAATTCTGATTGAACTGGATAATCCGAGAACTTCGAAGTAGAATCCCGCGCCAACACCAATTTCGATTTTCGTGTCATTCTTCTCTTCTGGGATAAGTAGTAACGAATGGTGTTATAAAGTCTAGACGGGGGGCTGTGTAGTCTGTCCATACATTATTATCCGTAAATTTGTGTAGGATCTGATCGTGATACTGGGTTTCCGCCTCCGCAGAGCACTGTTTCCGGCAGACTCTTGTACAAAAAGATCAAGGTGTTTAAGGATGAGTGTAGCTTCCATACTCGGCCATTCTTTTGATCTTAGACATAGTCATCAGGTTGGTAGCTTTATATAACGCTTGTCACCAGACCAAACTACTGTATGTCAATATCCGTCTAATTACCGCGATGTAGAGCTACAAGTGAAGTCTAAAGTAAAGTGGATCTCAAGATGGTTCTTTAAAACCGCTCTTTGCTCATTCCCCTACTTTTGTGAGAAAAGAACTCAGGTAGCTCCGCTGCGGGTCACATGATCCCAGCGCTAATCGTTGATTCGTATCTTTGCTTACGCAGGAGGTAAAGCGTGTATTTGACGACGCGTTTGCACTAAGGAAAGGTTTTTGCTAAGGAGACTATGAAAATGCATCGGATATAAAAAGGGAGGAAATCTAGCGATACCCCTACTGGACTGACCCCACATAGAAACCGAATATTTGACGAAGTATTTTTGCTTCGAAAGATCTGTTCCATTTTCTTGCTAATCATTGAACAATCGACGTCATATAGTAGAACTGGAAGGATTGATATGATACTTTGTAGAGTATCACTTTCGTCATTCGTGTTAGGAGCTTTGAACCCAGTTGCTTTGCCAAACCGAAGTAGCAGCGGTTCGGTAGGGTGATTTTTCGCTGGATCTCTTTTAGTGGTGTCACTCTTTCTGTTGGATGCATATTCAGTAGAACTCCTTACGGTCATCTCCAATTCCCTGCGGGTCTGTGACTAGATTATTTCCACTATTTCGAAGAGTCTGCGTTCCGGGCGCGAAGCCTGTAGACAGTTGCTTGGCTTCCTTCTGAATATTCCATACATGAAGATGTCCTTGAACTGGGGTGCTACAAAGTGCTTTCTTTTCCTTAATTTTGTTAACTCAGTACTCCTCCTGTGCTGTTCTTATTTTCCTCTGCAACGCTTATATCACATTTTTCCAAAGCGTGGACTGAATATTATACCTCGGATTTTTTTTTCGGTGGTAACTTTGTAGCTTTTGGTAATTTTGGTTGTGCACATATGGAGTCGTTGATCGTTGGCATTTATAACAGGTATAGGACAAAAAAAGAAGTAAAGCCTGCCTTAGCTTTTACAAGGACCATAAAGGTGATGTGCTTAAACTCATGTGATAAGTGACTGGCTTATTGGGTGGACCACAGGACATTGTCATTAGGGAAAAGAAAGGTATACTATCGACAGGAGATACAAAGCACGCAACTGTTTATAATTTTTGATTTAAAGTGCTCTTTGTTTAATTAGATATTAAAATCTATTCTTTTAGTTTGATTAACTCACCTGTCTTACAGCTCCCTGCATCTCACCGGGCACACTTGCTGTGTATATCAAATGCCTCGCAATCAACACATAAAAGATACCAATTATTACCAATGGCACTGCGTAGTAAATCAAAAATCTCAACATCACCATCGACTTGGCGTACCGAGGTCCCCATTCATCTGGAAACGGATAACAGTAGCAAAACGATTTGTTGCTGTTGATGTCAACTTTCTGAAAAGATACAAACCCCAATAAAAACGAACACAATAACATTTATTAAAAACACTCAATCTCTGTGGTGTCCCACGTCCCCTTCTTCTACATCTACTTACTTTGATATTTGTCCCAATTAACGCTGGTAGACCGCAAATCATAGCCAGAATCCAGATGGAAATAGCAATCGCTATTGTCATACGTGTGGCCCGTTTGCCACCGCCTGCAAGTGACAGGAGAAACATTGTAAAAATAAAAACAGTTCGATGTCGGGCGCTGAAAAGTTTTACCATGTGCATGAAACTTCCTCAAAGGATCGACAATGGCAAAGTATCGATCTCCAGATAAAGCAGTCAATGTGAACACTGATACACCGATTGAGACATCCTTTGTGAATTCGGAGAGCGTACACAGAAAACTACCCCATGGCCAAGAGTCCACTGTGTACACAGTTGATGTGAGTGGGACTGTCGTTACGATAACCAGTAAGTCGGCCAGTGCCAAGGATAGTATATACCTGCGGGAGAGAAAGAGAGAAAAAAACAAAATCGTTCGCTTATAAGTCTCAAATTTCGAAATTAAAATACTAATTAAGAACGTTGGCAATCCGCCCCCAGGATAAGAATATAATCTACACTTGAACCCAACAGCCCGAGAGAAAGAGTTCAACATCTATCATTTTGTTCTTATTGTTATCGACAAGAGGAAAGTTAATTCTATACATAATGGGGTTTGGGCGCGTCCTAAGGACACCGTATGACAATGGAAATCCTCTCGTTACCATCAGCCAGAGATAAATTCTAAAATCCCCACTGAAGCGATAAAATTCTTTAGAGCAGAAAAATCATTCTCTGGAAACTCATGAGAGGGCATTCGGCAAGTTGACAGTTGATGGAATGTCCAGGACTCTTACAGACGCTGGCTGGTTTTGTGTTCAAAGCATAAACTAATTACACAGGGGGGGATTCTATTTCTGTTATTTCAATTGTATGCTCGTATTCTATGTAATTACAGAGGCAAATATTTCATTTTGCCAACAAAAAAGGGTACTTAATGTTAATACATCAACTGACAAAGGATTTTTTCCTTACCATCGTGGAGCCGGATAAAAGGGTTAATTTTGCGCCAGCCGGTGTGGAAAAATTATATACCATTAATTTTTGTGATTAATGTTCTTTCAATTTAGTGATTACTAGTACTTTGAGATGATGACGAGTAGGGTTAGTTACAGCACCTGTCTGACGTATGCTTGACTTAGGTTAAGACTCTGGGCAAAAAGAATTTGATTTATTAATCAACTGAAGTGTGGGGGGTTATGTATGTAAGTGAATGGAGTTTACCAGGTATTGTTTTAGTGATTATTAAGCGACTGGTCATAAGGACTATTAATTTATCCCTAAGATTACAATATTGTAGACATCAATACGGAAGTAAATTCATTCTTCCTTAACATACATAAATACTTGGTTTAGCTTTATAAAATCCAGGGACAGGGTCCAATATACATATGTAAAGGAAATTTTCCCTAAGAGCGTTCCATTTCGCTTTTAAATAAAACTGCTTGTGTTTTGTGTCGAGCAGAGATTTGTCACACATATGAAACGGTTCAGGAAACACACTACTAACACATTGTACTATGAAATTAAAACAAACAAACAAGATATTAAGCAACGCACAACGTAGGTACTGCTACGTAATACTTTTTGTTTAGAGTATGTAAATTTACTATCATTAACATCAACGAGGGAAGAGTTTAAATTGCGTAAATCTGCTCATACGGCTAATCGACTCATGCATACCGTAATTTGTTCTATGATTTGACACGTGCAATACCTTGAAACTACGTAAGTTCTGCGAATCCCCGCAAAAATTAAGTCCAATTAAGGACAATAAACCAGGTGCATCAATTTGACCTTATAGTAGCTGAACAATAAATGCACATTTCAATTTAATATGTTTAGTAGGTCATAATACCACAATTTGAATAAGAACAAACAAATTAGATGAAATTCTTGTAACGCAGCGAACAGCATTTGTAGGTATATCAAACCGTGGAATATCTATGGGGGTATGCTGCCCACCTGGAACCGCCCTGCTTGGTATCAGTGTTGGGTTTGGAGTAACTGCGAGGTTGGGTGCATGCAAAGTTCTTTTATACCCATGCTTAGCATGTTTCGCATGGATTTAAAGAAACTTTGCACATACAACCTCGCACGTACGCCCCCCATTTATGTATATTCCAGTGATTATGCATTGTGGATGTACGACGTGAGTATTATGTTTAAAACGTAAAATAGAAATAAAATCCAAACAACAAATTTATGAGGAAAATTGTAAGAATTTGCTCAGAGAAATCCAAGTTATATGCGCCTGCCTGACAGTTGTTGACATACCCTTAGCGGAGAAAAGGGTGAAATCCTGTTAGCGAGCGAAGCGAGCAACCAACCTCAAACTTGAATTGAACCAAATTTCTGGAGAAATGCACAAAGTTTTTTTTTTTTTTTAAAGATATTAATTCTACAAAAATAGATATTAACTCTACATCCTAGGGGTATAAAAATGGAACTGGCCATCCAGGTTGGCGGTTGTGCGTTGGGGTAACTTCTCTGCCACGTAAGAAAACAGTAGTTACGGAGCAACAACAAGCCTCGGATAAGGATGATCCTGCTGTTGACGACCCCAGCAAACGAAATAAGGACAACGACTTTCGGATCTGCACGTGGTGGAATGTTCGGACCCTTAACAGGCGGCGTGCAGCAGAAAAGCAAATGTTCTAGACTGTTATAATGCAGACATCACCGCCATACAGGAAATGTAATGGAATGGGCCGGGCAAAAAGAGGATACAAAATTGTATACTATACGTATACTGTGGTGATTGCAGCGCTCATTCGTATATGCATTCGTCATACGCAGCACACTTAGGCAAGAAGTCTTGAGCTTCGACACACCGCATCAAGGCTTTTGCGAACATCAGCCTATTATGCGCTCATGCCCCATAGAGGACAAGGACGACGTCACCAAAGAATGTTTCTACGAGTTCCTCGACAAAAAATACGATCGATGCCCTAAGTATGACTTTAAAAACTTTAAAATGACGATTTTAACGCCAAGATAGGAAAGGAGGACATCTTTGATAGGACCCTTGGCAAGCACAGTCTACACGACACTAAGTCGGGCAACGGTCTTAGGCCTATTGACTTTGCGGCGGGAAGTAGCGTCACTAGAAGAAGCACACGGTTTCGTCATCTTAATATTCACAAGGAACATGGTGGTTTCTTGGTCATGAAACGGTCATTCAAATTAATCATATTGCGATCGACGCAAGGCATGCCTCCAGTATTCTGGATGTACGAACCTTCCGAGTAGCTAACATCGACTCAGATAACCACTTTTTTGCAGCCAAAGTATGAATGCGGATATCCCAAATGCCACAACAAGGACGTCTTACTATGAGAAGATTTAACGTTGAAAGGCTGAAATCGCAATAGATAGCCAGAAACTTCGCCGAACGCGTATCCCTCTCAACGGCTCTTATACCGCCAGCTTCAAGTGCCGAAGACGAGTGAAAACGCTGCCAACATGCCATCAAAGACGCCACAACTGATGTACTGGATTTCACCAGACTACCACCATCCATGGTTTAACGAAGAATACCGGCTGGCAAATGCAGCTAAACAAGATGCACATAAGGCGGCGATGCATAGAACGGCGAGTGTTGTTCTACGAACAGAAGAGACGGAAAGAACATCAGCTTGTCCGAAAGATGAAATTGGAATTGATAACATTGAACAGATGCTATCTAGAAGATGTCACAAATAATTTTATTTTGTTAAAATGCCCTCAAAAAGTGGGCGTGGCCATATATGACGCTCAGGTGAATTATAGAAAACTCCAAGACCTATTTAATTTGTTTTAACAATTTTTTTCAATTTCTAGTGGGTGTGGCAGTTTCAAAACTTGGGACGTCATATCTTTATGCATTAGTCATACCCACCTCAGATATTAAAATCTGGCCGCAACTCGAATGTACATGTTCGAAATTATGAGGAGTGTAAATTCAGTAGACCATGCACAAACCCCTGTCGCGTTTTACTTCTCAAGTATGTAAGTCTAAAATGGATTGCATACAATCGAAAACTCAATGCTTTCTTACAGAAAAATAAAGAGTGCCTTGATACAACCCAATATTTTCGCAAATATTCAGAACCCGAACAGAGAGGCAGGCATGAGTTGGATTTCGCTGAATGTTCTGAGCGGGTAGTGGTCTACTCGCATTATCTGTGTGTTGCGGTAAATTTTACCACAAAAAGGTCCACTCTATGCAACTCCCTTGTTCCCTCTTTATATTCCGTTGCCTCTGCAAAATTCTGGGAAAGTGGAGGGCAGCCATGGTCCCATCAGCCATAGGTCCGCTTCCCCAGCATCTTGCATTGGCAACCATAATAGGTGACCGAGATGATGACAGAGACAGGCGGTCTCTTAGCCAGAGAGATGACAAAAGAAGCGGCCGACGACGACAAAAAAAAAGAAGACACCACCAACCTACATCCACATCTACAAATACACATACACGAAACATCTACACGACATCAAGAAGAAGGGACAGATGGTCCCGAGCAGCACAGCAACATAAACAACAAGATCCACAAATACAGTTACACGAAACACACAATCACGACATCAAGAGTACGAGGAGAACAAACACACAAATCCGCACGTATACCGCACGAACGAACACAATACGGACAACAGGCGATCGACGAGAGGGGACGGACCGTCCCAGAGCGAAATATTCAACAACCCATTACAAACTACGCCTACACGACAACACTCATCAACACATTACTAACTTCGTCAACTTAAAACCAAGAGAGAGAGAGAGAGGACGGACAGTCCTAAAGTACAACACAACGCAACATATCATACCATCACGAGACGTCACACTAACCAACACAACATACAAACATAACGCACGATACTGCGATGAGGGACGGACTATCCCAACTCGCACCACAATCACCAACTCAACATACAATCGCATTCACCAACACGTAACACCAACATTCGTACCAGAGGACGGACCGTCCTAAAACCGAAAACGTAACGTCCACCAACACACCATATGTGCACCAATGACGTTACATTGAACGCGATCATGAGTTGTGACGGACCGACCCAGGCTGATTCCGGAGGAGCTCATCAATGGCCGAGAGCCCAACCAATCTCTTAATTCATGTACGGGGTGGCACGTCATCAGCTCGTCCTCATCCCCAAATCTGCGCGAGATTCCACCGGGTTAGATTAGTTTGACGCGTTGTAAATTTGACAGCCGGGTCCTCAATCGCTTTTTTCTCCTCGAACGGGGTCCAACGAAAATCGTTGTTTGACATTTTCACGAACAAATAGATCATTTCTGTATCCTACCTTTTCCTCGTAACTCTTTTTTTTAAGTGGGAGAATGCCCACACGTAACTTTAATTGGTAGTCGTGACGACCCTCAATTAGCACTCGACACGCAAGCGATAGAGGACTTGTTGGGGAAAGGCCTCACTCAACCCGCTGAACCGCCGAGTTGGCGACCTTTCCAAAAGAGAGAAAAAAATTGTCCTTCGGACATTCGGCATTAAACAGCAGGTCCGTTCCATTCGTGTATAGAATATAACATGACCTATGCTAGTCCCATAGACCTGCTGCACCAAATATTTGTATTTATGTAGCACGCATCACCTAAGTAAATAAGTAAATAAGTAATAGACGCGTTGAATCGTAAAAAACAAACCACAAGAAACACTACTGAAAAAAACGGGCATCCCAATTGAAAAACTTTTTTTATATATAAATAAATAAATAAATTGTAAATCCGTTCTTACTATCGCCGTCCCATGCAGTTCACTGGAAATTTCATGTTTTTTTTTTAAATCCATTGGGGATGTTTGTGGTTATTTCGCCAGAATCACTGCAGCGTTCATTCGTAGTTTTGTGGGTTATGTTGATTTTAGTTCGAACATTGAACCACAAACCATGCAAGGACATGTGTACGAGTAGAATTCATTTATGGTACACGTAACACTGTCACCTTAAGTTCCACGCGAGCAATGAAAATATGTAAGTTATAACAATATACACCGAAGCCTGTGTAGAAATTCCATACTGTCCATCGCGTCCTGGCGATCTGGGGCTATAAGGTTTTCTGCCGAGAGGCGTAATTCACGCCCATACATCAACATTGCCGAATTTTTACCCATGATATCGTGAACTGCTGTCCGGTATATCATCATTAAGAGTGGTAGGTGGTGATCCAAATCACGTTGGAGCTGGGCGCCAAATTTGACTAGGTGATGGAGGATAGTAATGTTGAACCGGTTTACCATACCATCCGATTCAGGGTGCATGGCCGTCGTTCTGGTCTTTTCGATCCTTAATCGCTCCATGGTTTTACTGAACATTTCCGACTCAAATTTGCGGCCATGGTTGCTGTCGGCAGGATTGCCGCTGAAAAATTTCAGAAAGTCGCCAAAAAAGTCGCACAGAGCATAAAAAGTGTCCCCACTGAATTATTTGCAGAAATAAAGCACACCAATACAATATAATCATGAAAATATCATTTTAAGTCATATTAACAGAAGCAATTAAGGATTAAAACAATACAAACTATAAGATAGGCAACCAAGCAGCACTACCAGTATTTATTCTTTTCTTAAGTAGTTACTGATATAAAACAGATTTTTTACCCGACCCAAACCAGTAGCAGAGTTATAAAAGAATGCATTCTTTTGAAAATGCATTCGCAGAATTCATAAAAAAATAATTCAAATTTTTGATTGGATCAATCAAGTTAAAAAAAACTGCGATTTAAAAAATAACCATTCTTTTGAAGTCAGTGATTAATGCATTTAATTTTTGGTAATCACTGAAGTTGAAGTCATTAGTGCATTCACATATTTCGTTCAAGTCAGTAGTGAATTCAGTTGAAGTCATTGAATTCAACTGCAATAATTGTAACTCACTTGATTCCAGGTGGTGGATCATGTTGATATTGATGGCTGATTATACGACATTTGTGGACGAGATTCAAATTTAGAGGTAGTAAAGATACCATGGTGCTTAAACTTGAAGGAGATTTTGATGTCTATACAAAACAGAAGAGGGTAAAATTGCTAAACCAAGCTGACGAGACAAGCAACATCGTCTAATGATTTACATAACAAAAACTTTATTTTTTGTGAAAAATTTTTTGATTTCACTGACTTCAACTGATTTCAAGTGAATTCACTACTGACTTCAACGAAATATGTGAATTCGATTGATTTCCAAAATGATTTCAATTCAGTGTTTGTTAAATATTAAATGACTTCAAAAGAATGGCGAGTTCTATATAGTTCGTATATATTCAGACTTCACATTCTTCAAGGCTGCTTTTATATCCAGGAAGGCCGCTAGAATGAATTCTTTGTGGTGATGGGCTTTTATCCAACGTTGCCGACCATGTTGATACCAATCGTGTATGTCTCGTATCGTATTTTATAGCCTCTGGCCGGGAGCATAGGCATCGTCTAATGGTTCAGCATTATGACGGCTTCTTGGCCCGTTTCAGCGGGCGCTCCCATCCCCAGCACCTTCCAGGCGTCACTTGGAAATTCGGGTTTAAGTCTTCGCAGTAGTTGCTCAAGATTATCCATGGAGATAGTTGAACTTGGGTTGTGGGTTTCGTAGGAAGATTCCTTTTCGAGACTATCTTGAGTGAGATGTCCGGTCCTGGCGCTGTCAAATTGCTGACTATCTCCTTGAGCCAATTCAGAGAATAAATTCTAAAGTGCGGAAACTCTTAGACCCGCTTGTTGCTCTAATCATGCCGCACCACTACCACAGATTGTTCATCTGTGAGTTTTTCCTGGCTGTGGCTGAGGGAGGAGACGTGGTGTCGTCGTGGCGAAGTCATTTCGCACTCGTTGCCCTTGGTTCTATTAGTGGGACCATCTTTATTGATTCCTTCCTTGGTCTAGAGACATCGATTTCTTTCTTTGTGTCATTGCGACTTAAAAGATTTGCGGGTGGCCTGGCTGCTGAAGTTCTGCGAGCTACGCCTTGGTGTGCCGAAGGTATGAACGCTGCTAGTGGCCTCGCCATGCGTGAATTCTTAGAGGTTTTGTCGGCTTGTTTGTTTAGTCGTTGTATTGTAGTAGTGGCGGTTTACGACACACTTTGTTTTTACCTACTAGGGATAGAAGTTTTTGGGTCCTTTGTAGGCGGTTTCGGAGCCTAGCGTTGAGACTTGCTGCATCAACCTTGTTCATTCTACGAATGGTTCACCTAGCATTATTCAACCTTTTTTCCTTTTCTAACAACTGACTTCTAAACGGTCGGAAGAGCCGGAACCTAAGTTAGCAATGAGCCCCTGATTGGAACTGCCAGAAAAACTACCGTTCGTCATTTGCATATTAACAGGGGCATGGAGGTGGTTGCTTTTTTTTGTTTTGTTGTGTTTTTTGTTGTTTTTGTCTGATGGTTTTGTTTTTGAATTCATTTTTGGATACCAAGCAGAGCTAGGGAAGGAGTCGTCCATCTACACAGAGCCCCGCGGTATGTAAATAAGGCTTGCTAATTTGAAGGACGACCGGCATTCTGATACTACGTTCGCAACTGTGCATTTGGGCCCAAGCCAGATTGATCATCGGCACGGGTCACATTACACCTTAATCCAGCGCAACCTAGGGCCTAGTTTCCCACAACCATTTATGTTGTGCGTGCCATATTCGCTACACGAACGGAAGGAGTCTACTGTTTAATACCGTTTCTGAATGGCAATGTTTTATTTGAGAAACTTTTTCATGACAATTACATTCTGGGATGTTTGTTAGATGTTCGCGAGAGGTGGGGCCGTGAAAGAAATTTTAGGTTTTGTCTGGGATTGAGCCTGGAACCCCTTGCTCCGTACTCCAACGTACTAACCACTTGCTCCCCAAAAAACTTAGTATAGCTTTAAGCCTTTAAAATAGACCGAGATAGACCAAGACTAGTAGGTTCTATCCAAGAATATCAAAATCACGGGTACCGCATAGGTCGTTTTAAAGAATCGATTACCATCACAAATTTAGTTAATACATCGCTCGTCATGAAAACACTGATTAATGCATGCCGTTTCACTTCAATCAGGATTAACTGCTTATAGGATTACAGGCAGGACGTGCATTGGTATGTGCTTATATACATTTTATTATGAGTATGTTTCAGCCACCTAGTGAACTCGTATTTAATATCTTTAACATTCCCGATCTTCAGTTTCATCTAAGCATTTCGTGCTAATTTAGCAGGTCATGAAAACCATTACAATAATCCAAGCACGTGTCCTATTATCGAAAACCTATAGGCAGTTTTATTTAATTCAATTTTTCCATTAACATTGATGTCCGCAATCGGATTTAGGGTCATAATTAGTGCTGTGTAATACAGATTTTTTTTTTCGACACACAAAACGTTTCGCAAATAGTCATTCACAAATTTGCCCAATGTGTTTAAGGGCGATGATATTATAAGCCCTCTCTACGTCAACGGACACATGAGCTAATCACCCACCCTCGTCCTTCACTAATAGTCATCTCAGTAGACAGTGACTCGGAATAAATGTCATCAAGCAGCGGATATATCGAATTTATTCCGAAATTAATTATTCAGTGTCCTTTAACACCAAGGACATGAGTCGTAAATGTACTTCCTTTTTATACCCTATCCTAAGGGTATATTAAGTTTGACACATAGTTTGTAACATAGAGAAATAATCGAGATAGACCATATAAAGTATATATATTCGTGATCAGCATCAATAGCGAAATCGATTGAGCGATGACCGTCCGTCCGTCCGTCCGTCCGTCCGTCCGTCCGTCCGTATGTCACCGCTTTTTGGGCCTTAAATTTTGAGCTAGGACGATGAAATTTCATATCTGGGCTTCCGAAAAAAAGATACAGTACAAGTGTAAAAATTTTTTAAATCCGCCCACTGCCACGCCCACTTTTTCATAACTTCACTAAATTATATGAAACCGAAAAATTTTGTTAAGACCAAATATTTAGGCATTCAGATTCCCTACAATCCACCCATACAAAAGTTTTGGCCACGCCCACTTTTTGGGGGCGTTTTCATCACAAAACCGATTTTTGGGCCTTAAATTTTTAACTAGGACGCTGAAATTTCATATCTGGGCTTCCGAGAAAAAGATACAATACTAGTGTAAATTTTTTTTACATCCGCCCACTGCCACGCCTACTTTTTTATAACTTCACTAAATTATATGAAACCGAAAAATTTTGTTAAGACCAAATATTTGGGTATTTAGATTCCCTACAATTCACCCATAGAAGCGTTTTGGCCACGCCCACTTTTTGGGGGCGTTATCATCAAAAAACCTATTTTGATAAAATTTTACACGTAACATCCTCAAACGTTCGACATTATAGCTATATTTGAGTACAAAATGCAATTTGGCCAAGCCCATTTTATAGAGAGGAGGATAGGGTATCATACGATCCGTTCCAGACGGATTGTAGCTTTTCTGTATGTTTCGTACTAGTGAAGACATTTCAAGCAAATTTATTTCCCATCTCCTTGTACATCTTATGATTAAAAGATCAACCCCCACCAGAGTTAGCGATAAAGTTAATGAAAATTACAATGATGATCATAAAAGATTGATATCTGAGTTTTCTGTCCCTTATCCTTACGTGTGTGTGTATGTGTGTGCTTTCAGAGACTCATGGTTTCTTAATGGCTTAATGATTAATATAATGAGTCAAATGAGCGTGTGATGATTTCGAGGAATTCCAGAGATTTTATGTGCCCGAAAGCAAAACATTGAAATATCTCTTTATGTGTCTGGATTTCAGACTGAATGCCACAAGGTTTCTGCCTCTCACTCCTGAAGCTAAGTATCCAGGACAATCAGCAATTATTTTAATTGCTATATGAGAATGGTGAATGTTTCATGCGTTGTTTGCGTTTCGCTGATATTGTAGACGTGCGGAATAAGTTATTGATGGAGATTAAGTCTTTTTCATAAAACGCAAGGTTAAGTATTTATGATTATCTTGCCTCAGTTATGGAGTGGCATACGCAAATACATACTCTCTTGCATTGAAATTGAATATGTGAGTCGAAGTTGTATTTATGTAGACAGGAATGAGTAAAGTTATTAGCTAGGTTCGTAGATGAGGTCTAAGTCGGTAGTAGTGAATGCATGGTCAAATTCACATAAATTATAAGCGATAAAGTGAAATCCATAATTGTACACTATTGGACCTTTGCGCTCCGCTTTGCTATTCTGTTCATCTTAAAAGGGCTACTAGCACGTAGTTTGTTGAACTTTAGGGGATGATACGTTGAAGCGGTGCAGTAGTATTCACCATATCAGTAGGTCCATATGTATCACTCTCACTGCGTCGTCTAAAAGTCTCCCTGATGGTGAATGAACCACTTAAATATCCGGGATACTATTGCAGTGAGTCCATTCTGATAGCACTACGGCAACACTGTTTTCTATGATTCTTGGGGATAGTTTTCCACACGATACCATAGGCACAACATGTAATTCAGTCGAGGAGAAGCAGGAGAAATTTTCTGTTGGAAGCTAGTGTCACGTTTTTTATACACAGAGCTACACCAGAGTCAACGGGTATCACGTCCTCTGGTCTAAATGTGTCTGCATTCTAAGTACAGACCGCCACCCTGACCTAAACCTTACCGTAGTGAAGGTCCTATCAAGAATAAGGCTGATTTCATATTTCAGGATCTAAACAATACAAGTGGCTATTTCTGTCAAGGTTGTTGCAGCACAGTATCTATAATGTATTCGGCACCGATTTGGGCCAACACCAGACAGATTAATTCCACCAATCTACATAGCCCCAAAGGAAAGAGTATAATGGTGTTAAATCGCACAATCTCGGCGGCAAATTGAAGTCTACATTTCGAGAAATCACACGTCCAGGAAATTTGTCACGCAATAGACTTATTGTTTCATCAGCTGTGTGGGATGTCCTGCTGAAAATAAACGTCGCCCACTTCTATAGCATCAATTTCAGGCAAAGAAATCAATCAACATTATTCGGTTATGCAATCCATTGACTGGAACGGTCCCACCAGTATCATTTTCGAAATAATATGGCCAAATGGAGGCGTTCATACTCATCCAATTTTTCATCAATTCGGCTTGATGAGCGTCTTGACAAACCATCCAACCCATGTAAATTCACGTTCACATTCACCAAATCTACAGTTATCATACAGATTTGACGAACAAATTTGATCAGTGTGACTCCGCTAATGACACCACCAGTTCAAAAACCACACCAAATTGTCACTCGTTGGGGATGAAGATACTTCTCTTAATTGACTTTTTGGAGCTCCAGATGTGACAGTATTGTTTGATTACCTTCATCCCTCAGAAAAATTTTGTTTAAGAAATCATTATCTTTTTCATTCATTTCCAGCTCTTAATCAGCGAAAGTACAGCGTCTACTGGTCTGGTCTACTTGCTTCAATTCCTGTGCCAATTAGACCTTATAAGCATTTAGGCCAAGATTTTTAGGCAAAATGCGGTGCGAAGTGGTTGCGGATAGCCCCAATTTACACCTGGGTTTTCAGTCATATTCTTAGCTATGGGCGGCAATATTTTGAGCCAACCTTGCCGGACGAACGTGAGTCTTCACATAACTAACCTAACCGAGACGTTCAAATTTATCGATTACGTTCACTATAGCTGTGCTTGAGGATAACCAAAAAAAAGTACGAACTTTACGAAACGTTCCCGCGTTATTGTCATCGTTTTTGTAGTGAATTGTCACTACTCCAATACGTCAATACGTAGGACGTCTTGTAGTACGTTGTCAAAATACGTTACAATAAACACATACATATATGTACATACGTACATACATTATACAAAATACAAATCAAGGGTAGTTGTCTATTGGATGAAGTCCACAAGGTTGCCAGTTAAATCAACATTGCTCACTTGCAATTCGAATTGCTGATAAATACGAGTAGCAATGCAGTATACCCGGTGGCATTGTAATTCGATCCAGCACCGATGCTGTCAAAGTTAAATACATTAGCCATATTCGTCCTTCTGTGAAAAACTTTTGGATTTTATGTAGTTCATCGTTTAACAGATACATCCGAGCATTTCGCAGCAGGGTAGGACCATCACCAGTGTTGTAATATACATAATTGCGTGTTGTAATATACATAAATCATTGCGTGTTGTAATATACATAATTCCATGCAGAGTTGTAAAAGAAAGCAATCATTATTGAATCATAAAAATCATTCAAATAATTCCATTTTTATAATTGGATCTACTTCATTTGCGTATGCCGGAAAAAAGTGACAGAAAATGCACACTTGCAAGCGCTGCAACGCAAAACAAGGGCAGCGAGAGAAGAGTATCGAACCAGAAGAAGGGAGGAGAAGAAGATACTGCGTAAGAAGAAAAGGGCCCACGCAGCCTCCCAGCTCAAGGATATCGAAGAGTCCCGCGATAGGAACAACATCCGGATGTTTTTCAGGAAAGCCAAGCAACTGGCAGCTGGCTTCAAGCCCGGAACGCAGGCTCTTCGAAACAGTGAAGGAAACCTAGTCACCGAAGCACAGGGAATAGTAGATGTATTTAAGCAGCATTTCCAGCAGCTACTTAATGGGCAGGTAGAGAGAGTGATAGGGCAAGAAGAGAACCCGCATCCAGTCAATGAAGAATCCATTCCCCCTCCTAGTTTTGAAGAGGTCGGCTCAGCTATCAAAAAGCTGAAGAACAACAAGGCCGCCGGCTCTGATGGTCTACCAGCAGAGCTTTTCAAACATGGTGGTGATGCTTTGGTGGGGTGCATGCACCAAGTCATCAACCAAGTGTGGGTGGATGAAGTCATGCCCGATGACTGGACTATCAGCTCTATATGCCCCATCTTCAAGAAAGGCGATCCTATGTCTTGTAAGAACTACCGAGGCATATCCCTGCTTAATGTCGCATATAAGATCCTATCCAACGTACTGTGTGAACGTCTGAAGCCTTTCTGCAGCACACTAATCGGCACGTACCAGTGTGGCTTCCGGCCCGGCAGATCGACGATCGACCAAATTTTCACACTAAGGCAAATCCTGGAAAAGACCAACGAATTTCAAGTCGAGACTCACCATCTCTTCATCGACTTTAAAGCCGCATATGATAGCATTCATCGTCTTGAGCTCTACAAGGCGATGGCCGAATTCGGGATCCCGGCTAAACTGATCCAGCTGTGCCGCGTGACGCTGGATAACACGCGGTGCAACGTGCAATTCGGCAACAGTTCCTCTGAACTATTCCAAACATGCACCGGATTTCGGCAAGGGGATGCGCTATCATGTGACTTCTTCAATCTTGTGCTGGAACAGATAGTGCGCAGGGCAGGTGTAAACACGGAAGGCACTATCTTCAACAAATCTGTCCAGTTGCTGGGATACGCAGACGACATCGACATCATCGGTCGCTCCCAGCGCGCCGTGTTAGAGGCTTTTACGGCAATTGAAGAAGAGGCGAAACGTGTTGGCCTTGAAGTGAATGAGGACAAAACCAAATACATGTTGTCAACAAACAAAGAAGCATCTGTCCACCGCCTAGGACAAAACGTCACTGTTGGCAACAGTAACTTCGAAGTGGTTAAGGAGTTTACCTACCTCGGAGTAAATATCAACTCCACGAATGACAACTTAGTGGAGATTCGACGAAGACTTACCCTAGGAAACCGCTGCTACT
The DNA here is from genome assembly GCA_905220385.1 of Xylota sylvarum. Lineage (NCBI taxonomy): Eukaryota > Metazoa > Arthropoda > Insecta > Diptera > Syrphidae > Xylota > Xylota sylvarum. The sequence goes on from LR999960.1 coordinate 27,258,989, forward strand.
TCGGTTTGGCGAAACAAATGGGGTCAAAACTCCTAACTCGAAAGACGAAATGTATGCTCTACAAAACTTTGATCCTGCCAGTTCTGCTGTATGGAGCCGAGTGCTGGACGATAAGCAGGAAAGCAGAGCAAATACTGAACACTTTCGAAAGAAAAATTCTTCGTCGGATATTCGGTCCCGTATGCGAGGAGGGCGAATGGAGGAGAAGATATAACCGCGAACTCTATGAGCTGTACCAGGATGTGGATGTAGTCCAAAAAGCCAAAACACGTCGACTACACTGGCTCGGCCACATCGAGCGAATGGACAATAATGCTCCAGCAAAGAGGATCTTCGAATCACAGCCCCCAGGTTCGAGAAGACAAGGAAGACCGAACCTCCGTTTTAAGGATCAAGCTATCGCGGATGCCAGAGCGCTTGGTCTAGATAACTGGAAGCAGCGTGCCCGGGATCGAAGAGAGTGGAAGGCTGCTGTGTCTCAGGCAGAGACTCTTCACGGGTCGGGAGCCCGTTAAGTAAGTAAGTAAGTACTTCATTTCGAGATTCCGAAAAAATTAATGCAATCACCATTAATTTAGCATTCATTTGCATTCTTTGCATTCATTTGCATTCTTTACAATAAATTCATCTTGTAAGCAAATTGGAAGGAATCTATCCACTTCCGGGTCTTAAGGTCATTTAATGTAAATAAACATGCATATATGTATGTACATATAAATAACGAGTTTTTAATGCTAATTAAAACAACATCGCTATTAGACGTGATGAACGTACCTCAGCTTTTGTCAATTTGACAGTTCACTCAATATCCCCCTGCGACTTCTTAAATTTAATTCACTCTTGTTCAACAACTGAGTACAATCGTTACGCTTGTACATTAGAACTACATAATCTGGAATTTAGTTGTTTTGAATTAATCATTGAAAGAAAATTCCGTATTGGTCCCAACAAAGAACCCTGAAGTACCCCCAATTAAAAAAATTAATTTCACTCCTGGGTGCTCCAATCTTGACTCTGTAAGATCTGTTCGAATCAATCAAATAAAGTAAATAACGAGCAATTCTCGCCAGCTAGGCAAAATCGTAGCCAGAAGTCGCTGTTGCGATGGAATAGTAGACGTATAGTGAAACGACCAGGAGTCAGTGCTGATTACATCCATTCGACCCCAAATGTTCTACATTTATTCGCAGAAACTTCAAAGTGGTTTTATCGTTCCCATAGTAGTCAGCGTGTCTTGTCGAATGTTCGTAGACCCGGATCATCGGTGACGTTAGTGAGTCCATTTGATCAGATTTATTTGACTGGTGAACCATTTCAACGTGTAGCCATCGACATGCTGGGACCTCTACCTTCAACAAAGCAAGGAAACAAATATATGTTGGTGATGACTGATTATTTTTCTAATTGGCTCGAAGTATTCCCCCTCGTTGACCAAACAACAGTCTTATGGTCGTGATATGCGACTACATCAGGACTTGCTTTTCGATGCACCACCAGATTTGGATCCTAAAACGTATCTGCGATTTACCCAATAACTTCAGGACAAGCTTCGAGAGATTCAGGACAGAGTAAGAGTTGACTTACGACACTCGGCCTAAAGAATAAAGAGTAGATATGATTTAAAAGCTAACTTCCCTAAATTTCAGACCGAAGCATTGTGTGGTTCCACGGAGAAAAATTCGAGTCTTCCCAAAACTTCAATCGAATTGGGATGGGCCATACCGGGTCATGGAAGTCGATTAACGATGTAACTCTCAAAATCCAGAAGACGCCGCGATCAAGGTTCAAGATTGTACACATTGATCGAGTCACCAGCTACATAGGCAACAACTCTAGTTCCTGGCCTTCCGAAATTCATCTCTCAATTCTCCAACGCATACAAAACTTAGTTCCCACTAATGGAAATTCAATCAGGTGATGACTGTAATATGTTATTCACATGCATTCACCGATAGGGAATCTTTAAAGATTGAGGCTCCATCCATAAGCGGGCAAGGGATGAAAAGTTGACTATCTGGTATTCATCTGTTGTCTCATTCCGACTGTTTTTAATGGGTTTAAATTTAGCTAGTTCACTTCAGAGTGAGATTGTCTTGAAACACAGTCTTTCATTAAGACAGGTGACACAGGCAGAGAACATCTGAATACATATGGGCTTGACAATACGACACTATTTAAAGAATATGATTTTTGAATACAGAGAATAGTAATGGACCTAATACAGATCCTTGAGGAACACCGGAATAGACAACAGAAGGAGTAGAATTACCAGCAATAGTTTGAACTGACTGTGAAGCCTGTTTTTTTTTTCAATGCTCGGTATGCATTATTATAACTGACCTTCACAGATTACTAATGCTGTGAATAATGCTCCTCCTCTCGTGCTCCCATATTTTGCTTGAATTTATTAGGTCGTATTCACCGCAAAGCTTGTAAAACATTTGCCAGAACATTGCCGGAGCGCTCTATTTCTGTTATTTCCGTTGAAGTATTAAGTAAGTATGTTATTATTCAGTTGAAGTATACATTTGTGTCCTCTTATCATTGAGATCAATAAACGGGCTGCCTCTTCTGCTCAGTGTTATATCATAAAACCTGCTGTCGATAGCACAGTTAAATTGAGGAGTTCGGTCTTTAACCGCTCAACACGTACATTTGTGGAATAATCTACCCCTTCAATATTTTAAAAACGCGAATCGTCTACACACTTTTGCATCCACTATAAACTCCTCTCTATAGGTATATGGATTTTCATTTCCCTCCATAACTGAGTTTATAACTTTAAAGGACTTATAGTCCTGAGTGATGCAGTATATTTGAAAAAGAAAAAGCATACAGAAGAAACCAGAAGCATTATGATAATCCAAAAAGGGAGGTTCGCTACTTGGTGTTTCACACTACGTAGTGCAGGAGGGTTGTATTGGATATGTGATGTGCGCAAGTGTATAAAAAAGGCGTTAAACCGTTCAGCATCTAAGTGGGGCATTGACCCCCAAGGAAATAAAATAGACCCGTAGATAACCAAGGCTATAATATCCTCAAGCTCAATTCCTGGAGAATTGTAGAATGACGGTAAGTCAAAGCAGTGGCACAATAGACCCCTAAATCGCAGTGCGAAATACCCTTTACATACAATGATAATAATCCCTTACTCACAGCTCAAAAATGTTGGCATGGTCTCTATTTATACACTTTAAGTATGCATCTTCGTTGTTTCTCTATAATACCAACTAAGTGAAATCTACCCTATGGGATAGAGCACAATGTTCAGATTTCTACGCGTGGTATGTGGTAATTAGCACTTTACGATCTAAAGACGCACGTGTGGGACTCTCCTTTTTATATTGAGACATGTGGGACTCTAATCCAATGCATCGTCCTGTCAAACGATAGAATTTAATGAACTAAGATTAATATCTTTCTACACTTGTGACATGTATTCAAATTCAATTACTACAATTTTCCGTGTGTGTTATTAATCGATGTGTACTTAGAGTTTCAATTAGTATATATGTATGTGCATATGCTTATCCTTTCTTCCTGGAAACTCCGAAGTAGATGTCAATAATACCATTGTTAATTGTCAATCCAAATTGACTTGTACGTGCTTGTAAGTGGATTTCAAAATGTTAAGGTTGTAACTTGTTTGGGGATTTTGTTATAGAGAAAATACTGACTGAATCGATTAAGAAATCATGATTTCAGGTTTAAATTGTAAGAATATAGGGGTGATTAATACAACTTTAAGGAACAAAACGAAATATTTTAATTCAGAAATTATAATAATGTTTATAACAATAGAGAAACAAAACATACAGAAAAGCTACAATCCATCTGGAACGGATCGTATGATACCATATCCTCCTCTCTATAAAGTGGGCGTGGCCAAATTGCATTTTGTACTCAAATATAGCTATAATGTCGAATGTTTGAGGATGTTACATGTAAAATTTTATCAAAATAGGTTTTTTGATGATAACGCCCCCAAAAAGTGGGCGTGGCCAAGACTGTTCTATGGGTGAATTGTAGGGAATCTAACTACCCAAATATTTGGTCTTAACAAAATTTTTCAGTTTCATATAATTTAGTGAAGATATGAAAAAGTGGGCGTGGCAGTGGGTGGATTTCAAAAATTTTTGCACTTGTACTTTACCTTTTTCTCAGAAGCCCAGATATGAAATTTCATCGTCCTAGCTCAAAATGTAAGGCCCAAAAAGCGGTGACATACGGACGGACGGACGGACGGACGGACGGACGGTCATCGCTCAATCGATTTCGCTATTGTTGCTGATCACGAATATATATACATATATACATACTTTATAGGGTCTATCTCGATTATTTCTCTATGTTACAAACTATGTGTCAAACTTAAAATACCCTTAGGATAGGGTATAATAAGAAATATGTATTTGTGCTTTAAGTGTAGTTTTGAATCCAAATCTAGTTTGTTTTTTTGAGATCCTTCAAATTATTTCACTTATAAAGCCTCCTCCATACCGAGCTTCCAACTAAGCCCTCTAACTCTAAGATTCAACCAGACATTAGGCACTCAAATTTGAATGCCTTCTTCTATAGTAAGCGGTTGGGCATGATCGATCGAGAGGCCTATCATATATGTAGTGTGCAGTAAGAACACCGGAAACGTGACTGATCTGTGATCGCTTCAATTGAACTATGTAACTCGTCAATACAGTTCAGATCAAGCCTAGGCGAAATCTGTCTCGAAATGTTGGAAGTAGAAATGTTTTCCCATCCATAATTGGTTTTAGTAAGGGTTTGCAAGTAACGAGGGACATACCCAGGTTCCGCCGTGTCGGCAAAATCCTATGGATAGCGTACCCTGTCTGGCGAGCTCGTCAGCCCTCCAATTCCCTACAATGGGTGGCCTGGCACCCAGCATAGATAAATATTGAACGGCTCAGTCAGCTGGGTAAACCCAACATCAAAAGTTTTTTGCGTTTTAGGGTAGTCTAAAGTAAGAATTTTAGATCAATGTGTGTCTGCGCATGCAGCTATCCACGACCACCTATGTATATCTGTACCTATCCAGAAGTCTGTTTCTTTTTATACCCTATCCTAAGGGTATATTAAGTTTGACACATAGTTTGTAACATAGAGAAATAATCGAGATAGACCCTATAAAGTATATATATTCGTGATCAGCATCAATAGCGAAATCGATTGAGCGATGACCGTCCGTCCGTATGTCACCGCTTTTTGGGCCTTAAATTTTGAGCTAGGACGATAAAATTTAATATCTGGGCTTCTGAGAAAAAGATACAGTACAAGTGTACAAATTTTTTTAAATCCGCCCACTGCCAAGCCCACTTTTTCATAACTTCATTAAATTATATGAAACCGAAAAATTTTGTTAAGACCAAATAGTTAGGTATTCCGATTCCCTACAATTCACCCATAGAACAGTTTTGACCACGCCCACTTTTTGGAGGCGTTTTCATCAAAAAACCGATTTTGATAAAATTTTACCATATTTAATTTAGCCATATTTGAGTACGAAATGCAATTTGGCCACGCCCACTTTATAGAGAGGAGGATAGGGTATCAGACGATCCGTTCCAGACAGATTGTAGCTTTTCTGTATGTTTGACTGAGTTCGAGTGATTTGAAGAGAGGCAGTATGGACATTGAGCTACACCTAAGTTGGATGATATAGCGAGGATTGTTGTGGGGCTTCTGTCCCTGAGAGCAATGTAGCAACTGGTTAAGATACTTGTTCTTATAGAAGTAGACCAATTAGAACAGTAGCGGGTTTCGGAGAGATCTGTAACGAGATGATGCTGTTCACAACAATAAAAAGCTGGTACAAAAGCGGTGACATGTGTGCACTGGGCGTTCGTCAATTTCTATTCAGTATTGTTAAATACTTCGACATTCTTTTCAATCCAAACCTAGTCTTTATTTAACACATTAGGGTGTGGGCAGTACCTACTCCACCCTAGCTGACCCTTTTTCGTCTTAACTCGTTCTTTAGTCGCACCATCAATTTGAGTGTTCCATTTCAATTTCGACTAGGGACAATCGGTTATTGCAACGCGGGTTTACATTGGGTTGGGACCAATATTTGTTTACATATTTAGAATATCGACAGTAACACTTTGGATAAAACATCATTATTGTTCGAGAAAACATGTTCATTTAGCCAATGTCATTTATCGAACAACTCTGGAAAACACATCTGCTTTTATAAACTGACAGTGCATTCGAAATTTATTTTAGCTATCCGCGAGCGCCCCGACCAAATCCGTGATACATATGTTTCTCAATCGGTATAGTTTCGGAAACCCAGATGGTTCCAACAGGTTCATACCGAAATGTACGAAATCTATCGGTAACTTCCTTACAATTGAGGTCTTCAGAATACTACAAAATTTCGTTACACAAGATTGTCTAGCCAACACCTCAACCATTAGACCGTATTGCAAGACGCGATTAGTCAGTTCAGCTATTTGCAAATATATATAGATAGCCTGGAATCCGTTTTCGATCCGTCTGTGATGAAGATCTCCTACTCATTCCGTTCTGATTGGAAAGGATGCCTTGAAGTAGTTTCCAAAATTTAGTCTTGGAGCGAGGTAATCCGTTTGGTTTGTAACAACTTCTAACGCTATCGAGTTGAAAAGCATCCAGATTCTCTGAGTCTGACGTACTGTATCTTATCATAAATTTAACATGTGGGTCAAGGAACTCAACGCTTCTGTGATATCAATGTTTAGACACTAATATTTTACTTATACACATCAACCATACTAAGGGGAAATAGCTCTACCCTGAGGTGTTAACCTATTCACCCATTTTACAAATGTTGACTGTATAAATCTTGTTCTCAACTTAAATACGATCCAATTAACGAGATTCTCCTTATTCACTAGGCTGTAGAGTGGGCATTGAGAATTGTACACCTGTTTTAATGACAGTGCATGGGAGTTCTCTGGAAACACCCATGACTTTCAATTCGTTCCCGTTTAAGTTAACAATCCTGTACATCTAGTATAGTCAACCAATTAGCCTTCGAGCTGTGAGTAGGGATTTCTGCATTTTTTTTTGCTAAAATAAACACCGGAACACCGCAAATAGTCGTCCTCCGTATTTCAAAGAAAATATCTGAATAATTAAGTTCAAGTTTGATGACAAATGCTGAATATCGAACAGATAGCTCCCGTTCCATTCCCAATTTACTAACGCATCATTGCTCAAAAGTTTCCCTGGAGATACACAGCACAACTGACTTAATTAAGAGTCAATATCAAGCTACAGTGAAGTATCCCCACGTTATTCGGAGAAAACAGAAAGTAGTAGTAGACCACAAAATTACCCAATCTTAACTTTCGTACGGGAACAGAGTGAAATAACATTTTTTTGTATTTCATAAAACTTATTTGAGTTAGGGCAAAATCTCCTGCGCATCCTACCTAAGATAAATGGTACTTCCTCTATGAGGTATATGTGAAATTCTGTACTTACGTATTAGGAACATTTCGCATTTGTCGTACACCAAGAAACACCACAATAAGTGTTCCATTCCCCAGGACACCAACAATGAAGATAAATGCAAACAGAACAGGTACAATGTACGTCTCTGGCCGGAGGACATACGGCACAAAGGGAGTTTCCGTTGAAGATGCATTTTGCATTAGGAATTCCAATGTATCCTCGTCTGCTATCAACCCACTACGAAGTGGAAACGTTGTCGATGCGGCATGTTCCAGAAGTGTAATGGTCTCGTTGGTGGTGTATGCATCCAAATCGTACTGCAGCATGTCCTTCATGACCTTTGTAAAGTAGGACGAAGTGCAAGTGGGTATATATTTTGGTGGAGGTTTTTTGCTGCGCTTGGTGCCACTAATGGTATAATATTGTAATCCTTAGAAGCGTGTTCAAATTCGTTTTATGTATAGCCCCCTTAGCGAGGAGAATGCTACTCGACTATAGCGGGTTCAGTATCAAGTGCAAATGTATCGTTTCGCGAAGGTCTTCGCTGCAGTTGATTTACAAATTTATTCATTGCCCTTGCTTGCTATCTGGAATGAAAATAAGAAAATGGAAGGTTAGTGTAACAAGATCTCTGGCAATATGAAGGTACATATCTAGAGCAAAAATGGTTTGTGAAAAAGTTATTCGCTTTTCATGGGAATTTCCCCCCAATAAAATCCGGCGATACACATCTGAGGAAATGAGTTGGAAACGGATTTACATGTAACAGATGCATTATATTTGACATTTGCGTTAAAGCAGTTTGTCCTCGACATCGTGCGATTCAACACCATTAGATGTTTCCTTTAGTGCTATGTAAAAAATAGAGGGGGGAGGAGTGTTTTCACGATGTGATACTTCCTCTTTATCCGGACGGCAGCGGATGAATTTTCTAGATGGCGTGCACAGTTCCAGTTAGACCGAACTTTTGGTGTTATCCCTATTACAGCGGCTTCGACATACTCGAATCCCAGATCTATAGGGTTCTCCATTACTGAGCCAGGATTGTGGAAAAGAGTTGGTACCGGTTGAATCCTTAATGGTCAACCAAATTGATCATATTGCGATCGACGTAAGACATGCTTCCAGTATACTGGATGTCCAAACTTTCCGAGCAGCCACCATCGACAGGGATCATGATGATTGTTGCAGCCACGGTACGAATGGCGGATACGGATATCCCAAACGCCACAACAAAGAAAAACTACTGTAAGAAGATTTAGCGTCAAAAACTGCAATCGCAAGAGATCGCCTGAATCTTCGCCGAACGAATATCCCGAAATCTCTCAACGACTCCTATGATGCCAGTGGCATATTAAGAGATTATTCTCCAGGAATAATGTACGGAAGTTTTACCAACAGGCCTCTAGAGATGAAGAAGTTGTAGAATCACAGTCGGTGTTGAGAATATGGACAACTTCTTCTGCAGACTATACAACGGCTACGAAGACCAATATTCCGCTGTCAGGCAGATTCAATCTAGACGATGATAGACAAGACCATCTGACTAAATCGAAGTGAAGATAGCAATATCCAAGCTTAAGTCCAACAAGGCTGCTGCATCTGATAGCCTTCAGGCCGAGTTATTCAAAGCAGCCGGGGGTGACTTCGTAGAGAGAATACACCAACTCACCTCTAAAATTTGATCAGACGAGTATATGCCTGATGAATGGAATCTCAGCATCGATTGCCCGATCCGCAAGAAAGGGGATCCCCTGAATTGCGCCAATTACAGAGATATTATTTTTCTTAACATCACGTACAAGATCTTATCTGCCATACTGTGTGAACGCCTGAAACCTTTCGTAAGGACCCTGATCGGCCTCTATCAGTTATTTCAGCCCAGGAAAGTTTACAGTCGATCAAATTTTCACACTTCGGCAGATCCTGGAAAAACGCAAGCTGCTCCGTCAAGGTCGGTAACTACCTTACCGAGACCTTTGAACTACTAACATTTGCAAACTAACTTGTCAGAATATTCTGGTGATACTGGAGCAGTTGAAGCGTTTTTTCGGATTGCTTACATATACTTTTTGGTTTTCACTGATTCCATATTAGAGAGCATCGCGTATCAAAGCAACCTTTATGCTACCACAAAAAATAAAATACTATATTTGATGAAAGAAGAGTTGATTGCCTTCATACATAGATATAAACTTTTATATGGCACACAATTCGAGACCGCTTGGACTGACCATTTTCCTTCGGTGCCTGATTTAAACAACGCTCTTACAACGCAACGATGACCAGGGATAGATTTGCGGCAATACTGTCATCTTTACATTATAATGATAATTCTATGATGCCCCGAAACTGTAAGGATAAGTTGTTCAAGATAAGGCCAATGCTGGAAGAGCTTAACCGAAAATTTGAGGAATGTTATCATGGAACCAGAGAAATGAGTGTTGATGAGACGATGGTAAAATTTATGGGCAGATTGGCTCTGCAACAATATTTTCCGATGAAACCTATAAAAAGGGGATATAAACTTGGCAGATCAAGGAGGTTTTATCAAGAAGTTTATGATTTATCAAGACAAAGATGAACAAATGACGGCGAAGTTTGCAGACTATTCACTTGGAGAAGGAGTTGTATTAGATCTGACGGAAAATGAATGGCGCTAAAACAATATCATATATTTTGATAATTTTTTTCTCATCTGTTCCCTTACTGGAGAAATTGATAACTGAAGGAACCTTTGGCTGTGGAACAAGCAGAAGTAACCGAAAGGGACTACCTAACAACATCCAAGCTGATAACAAATTGAACAGAGGGACTTATGACTACAGGTTTTCGAATCAAGATATTGGGTTTTGGTTGTGAATTTTGTCTCTAATTTCCATGGAAATGAGAAAAGCACTGTTTCGCGAAAAGAAAAAGATACCACGACATCTTCAGTTTCTTATCCCATGGTTGTGAAAGATTGCAACCAATTCATGGAAGAGGTGGATACCGCAGATCGTTTGAGAGCCTTGTACCTACTGTGTAGATAGAAAATCTCTAAAGTGGTGGCACAAATTATTCTGGGGCATTCTAAATATAGCATTTGTAAATGTCTATATTGTGCATGAACTAAAAGAGTTAAGACTAAAAGAGTTAAGAAGTTCAGTGACACAAGGCCTACCAGTTTCTAAAAAAATGATCGCCAGAAGCCAATGTTCCAAGCCCAAGTGTGTCAAAGCGACGTAAATCTGGGTTCTTTGCCCTCAAAAATGTAAGGATGGGAAACAGAGGGATTCATTGGCGTCTCTTCAACAAAAGCAAAGGAAGATAAAAATGAAAAACATACAGTCAAAGCGTCATACAAAATGCTCGCATTTTAATGCTTTTTGTGTTTAAATGACAAAAAGAACTGTTTTTCAGAATTAGTTGTCGATTAGTTAGTAGATAAGTGTTCATAATAAGTACAAAAAGTTCCTTAGTTTGTAAAATCCAGAATTTTTGGTATACAAAGTCTCTGGCGGTACCAAAAAGGCTAGGTTTTGGAAAGTGTACTTAGAAGTCTAATAAGAATCTAAAAAAATTTATGTTTGTCGTTTTATATCACTTGAATTTGGAAATCCAACAGTGACCCCTAGCAAGGGGGTTGCAGGGGGCAGTATACATATTCCACTGTTTATTTGCGCGAATTTTTAACTACTACTTTATCTAATGCTCAAAAACTAAAGAGAAATTTTTTGTTATTGAAGGTGGGCATTCTGTGGGAAATTGCAGCCAGACTCCAATTTACTAAGACTTATGGAAAGAAACCTCTGTCATTTTGGAAGTGACAAATCCAAACAATATGGAGCCTTTTACTGTCGACAATTTTCCTTTAAATTGGACTTTCATGCATGATAATGATCCTATCCTAAACACTCGTCTTGGTGTGTGAAACGGTGGATTAGTGACCAACAAATAAATGTTTTACCATGCCCAGCACAGAGTCCCGACCTTAACCCAATCGAAAATTTGTGGAACGATATTGAGTACCAGATTTGATTAAAAAAAACCCAAGAATTTAATGGAACTCTAGGAAGTAGCTAGAGATGGATGGAACTCCATCAAAAATGGATTTCCTGCAAAATATTAATGAAATTATCTAAATTTTGAATGTCAAACAATTTTTTTTTTTTAAAGTCTTCTAGTTTTGGTTCCACCGAAAACTGTAAGCTTTGATGAAAAACGGTCCTGACTTTTACAGAAATAACTTTTTATTTTGCGAAATTTCTTTTTCGTTTAACGTCGAAATTAAACCCTTTCAATAAAAATAATTAATAAATTGTTTCAAAATTAATTATTATAGTAGTTCTCTGTCCAACACTATACATATTTATAGCAATCCATACAAGGTTTCTCACATTGGTTGTTGATTTATAATTACTGCGTTTATGCATGTAATTAAAATGCCAGTAGCAATTCGATGTATGTATGTTCATAAGAGTAATAAATTAAATTGGAATTTAATCATGAAATCATGATCATTATCAATACAAAACAAACCGAGATTTTAATTACACTATTCGATTGAATAATTAAATATTTATGATATATTGCAGTGAAACGAGGTTAAATATATCTCAATCAATATCAAATGTTTACTACATAAGGACCCAGATATCAATTACTTAAATTGTTGATACTAATAAGTTGAGCACATAATTATACTGTACGAACAAGACTATACACCTTGTGGCAGCGGGCTTCATCAAGATAATGAACACTCGAAAATATTCTTCAAATGAGACTCAGAGCTAAAATTTAGGCAACCCTTTCCCAAGGGGAAAAAAAATTAAAAACATATTCTCCCAGTTAGTAGTGTTTACAGTTCTGAATGTATGTACATGTATCAGAGGAGTTCTTAGGTACGAGCTATTATAGTCAGTGTCATTCTCTTAAATATTACGCTATTCATATAAATGTTAACTTCCACAATAATATTGAAGAGAATTTAAGAACGAGTTAAAGGGTTCAGAAAGACCATAGTTAGTGCTATGAGAAGGAATGTAAAATAACTCATTTCTTTGCCTCAAAATTCTTTCCCGAACATTGAAATATATAAAAGAAAGCAAGTCTGTGGAATTTATATGGTGTGATGTAACATCCCTAACAAATAAAATGCACTTCATATCCATCAAAGAACACCGTGATAGGTATGCCGGCAAGTCATTGGACTAGTTAAATCTCCTTAGGACAAAGCGCGTAAACCGCTTTTGAATCCGTTCGATGCATAATATACTGTTTGCATAAAAAGGCAACCAAACCACACCGCGATACTTTAGTACCGGAAGCACTAAGGAATAAAATAAAGCTTACAAAGTGTACACATCTGTGAAAACATCTGAATTTCGTTTGAGAAAGCTTAACTTCGAATTACCTTTAGAGACAATATAGTCAATAGGAGTTCTGAAGTCTAACTTAGTATCAAAGAGTACACCAAGATCTTTTACTTCCTGAACCTTCACCAAACAGTCATTATAAAATTTGTAATCATAGACTATGCCATAACGTAATCTAGTTGCGCTAAATATTTTACATTTGGAAAAGTTTAACTTTAGGTGGTTGTACATACACCAAGTAAGGAAACAATTAATATTCAACTGCAAATTTAAGCAATCTCGCGTTGAACCAACGGAATGAAAAATCTTCGACATCCATTTAGAAATGGCGTATTAAATCCGAATTTCAATAAGAGGAGTATATCAAATCCGCAGTCGATCAGACGCCTTAACAAAATCGGTGATCAATCCTTTTTACATCCTATCCTAAAAGTATATTAAGTTTGACACATAGTTTGTAACAGAGAGAAATAATCGAGATAAACCCTATAAAGGTACACGGCAGCCTTCCACTCTCTTCGATCCCGGGCATGCTGCTCCCAGTTGTCTAGACCAAGTGCTCTGGCATCCGCGATAGCTTGTTCCTTAACACGGAGGTTCGGTCTTCCTTGTCGCCTCGAACCTGGGGCTGTGATTCGAAGATCCTCTTTGCTGGAGCATTATTGTCCATTCGCTCGATGTGGCCGAGCCAGTGTAGTCGACGTGTTTTGGCTTTTTGGACTACATCCACATCCTGGTACAGCTCATAGAGTTCGCGGTTGTATCTTCTCCACCATTCGCCCTCCTCGCATACGGGACCGAATATTCGACGAAGAATTTTTCTTTCGAAAGTGTTCAGTATTTGCTCTGCTTTCCTGCTTATCGTCCAGCACTCGGCTCCATACAGCAGAACTGGCAGGATCAAAGTTTTGTAGAGCATACATTTCGTCTTCCGAGTTAGGAGTTTTGACCCCATTTGTTTCGCCAAACCGAAGTAGCAACGGTTTCCTAGGGTAAGTCTTCGTCGAATCTCCACTAAGGTGTCATTCGTGGAGTTGATGTTTACTGCGAGGAAGGTAAACTCCTTAACCACTTCGAAGTCACTGTTGCCAACAGTGACGTTCTGTCCTAGGCGTTGGACAGACTTGTTTGTTGACTTGGTTTTGTCCTCATTTACTTCAAGGCTAACTTGTTTCGCTTGTTCTTCAATTGCCGTAAAAGCCTCTAACACGGCGCGTTGGGAGCGACCGATAATGTAAATGTCGTCTACGTATCCCAGCAGCTGGACAGATTTGTTGAAGATAGTGCCTTCCGTGTTTACACCTGCCCTGCGCACTATCTGTTCTAGCACAAGATTGAAGAAGTCACATGATAGCGCATCTCCTTGACGAAATCCGGTGCATGTTTGGAATAGTTCGGAGGAACTGTTGTCGAATTGCACGTTGCACCGCGTGTTTTCCAGCGTCACGCGGCACAGCTGGATCAGTCTAGCCGGGATCCCGAATTCGGCCATCGCCTTGTAGAGCTCGGCTGTAAAGTCGATGAAGAGATGGTGAGTCTCGACTTGAAATTCGTTGGTCTTTTCTAGGATTTGCCTTAGTGTGAAAATTTGGTCGATCGTCGATTTGCCGGGCCGGAAGCCACACTAGTAGATTAATGTGCTGCAGAAAGGCTTCAGACGTTCACACAGTACGTTGGATAGGATCTTATATGCGACATTAAGCAGGGATATGCCTCGGTAGTTTTTACAAGACATAGTACCTTTCTTGAAGATGGGGCATATAGAGCTTAAGTATGAATCCACGAAATTCAGCATTTTCAAGTTTTAATAAAAAAAATTATGGTTGACTATATCAAATGCCTTGGTGATGTCATTAAACAAGCCAGCTGTGCATTGTTTTGCAACAAGGTTTGACATTATTTGGGCACAAACCTGCAGCTTTTTGAAATCCAAATTGTAAAGCATTAAAGAACTTAGTTTTATTCAAAAAACTCACTACCCTATTTTTTACAAGTTTTTCAAATAACTTATTAAAAATAGGCAGAAGTGAAATAGGCTTGTAGTAACACATCTCAGAAGCAGATCCCTTCTTGTAAAGTGCAATAACGTCAGCACATTTAAGATCATCCGGAAAGACTCCTTCAAATACGCAACGATTAAATATATCTGCCAAGACATCTACTAAGAAGCATGCGATTTTTTTGAGAACCATATTAGAGATGCCATCAGCGCTACAAGAATTCGAGTTTTTCAAAGTTGCAATAATTTTTAACACCTCAAGAGGCGTTATGACATCAAACACGAAGCTGCTAATTTGAAAAGGTTCAACACTACTGTAATAGGTCAAACATAGAGAACAAGTCGATTCAACTGAACACGGTTGAGAACTGCAGGCTATATTAGTAAAATAGTTGTTAAATGCATTTGCAATATCAAGTTTATCAATAACTTCACAGTCACCAACACATATAACAGAGGGTTTTTTATAAACTGAAGATTTATTAAGTAAACTGTTAACAATTCGCCATTCGTTTTTTAAATTACCCTTAGCAGAATTAAATTGATTATGATAAAAGGTATCGCGGCAAATAGGAATCTCCTTTTTAAGTTCAGCACACAACTTTTTTATATATATTTGTTTTTTAAACTTGTATTATAAGGTTGTCGGTAGCATTTGATTCTAAGCCTGTTTTTGCCTTTTATCTTATTTACTAAATAAGTCGAAATCCAGGGTTTTAGCTTCTTTACCACTTTCTTTGAAAGCACAAATGAAGAACAATCGAAAATGTTTTTCTTTACAGAATCAATAAGTCTTGTTAGGAAAGGTGAAACATCACTTCACGAATAGACATTTGCCCAAAACTCATAAGCCAGATTGTTTTTTAGCTTACTGAAGTTGATTTTCCTTACCTTAGTAATTGATTTTGAATTATTAATAGGTCTACTATTAGAGTTGCTTATTAACAGTCGTGTCATTGCATGGTCAGTTATCATTAACTCAATAACACATTCTCATATCATTAACTCAATAACACATTTCTCACATCTCATCCGAGAACTGTTATTAAAGCGCCCATAGAAATGGTCTAAGCAACTTCTAGATACAGATGTAGTCGGCTCATTAATGAAACTAGCTAAGCCAACCGACGCTAATAAAGCCAAATAATTTGAAATAGTATCACTTGAATCCAAAAGTTCAATATTAAAGTCTCCTAATAAAATTAAATTTTTAGATCTTTCCTTATCCAGTAGTTTAGAAAACTTGTTTATAAACATTAAAACTTTAAACATATGTACAAATACAAATTTTTGGCGCAACAGGTCCATGGGACCCAGGGCCTAGCTTCTCACAACCATTCGTGTTGTGCGTGTTATATTCTTCACATGAATGGAAGGGGCCTACTGTTTAATGCCGGATCCGAACGGCAATTTTGAGAAGATTTTTCATGACAGTTTTACTCTCGGATGTTTGTCAGACGCTCGCGAGAGGTGGGGCCGTGAAAGAAATTTTAGGTGTTGTCTGGGGATTGAACCTGGAACCCCTTGCTCCGTAGTCCAACGCACTAACCACTTGAGCCACGGCGCCCACAAACATATGTAGCCTATAAAAACACTTACACTTCATGGTTAATTTCAATGGACATTTTTTAAAATATCATCAGTTAAAAAATCGACTCAAAAAACATCAAGAAAGACGTAATTATCCTTCACAAAACACCCAACACCACCTGCAGCGTAATTTTCATTAGTTTTAACAAAGAAATTGAACCCGGAAATAAAGTAATCGCATTTTTCAAAGTTGTAAGCGAAAACGATTGAGCCATGTTGAAATTTCATACTTGGTTTCTGAGAAAAAAAAGCAGTACAAGTGTAAAAACTTTTGAAAACCGCCTACTGCCGCGCCCATTTGGTCATTACTTCGCTAAATTATATGAAACCGAAAAATTTTATTGAAATCAAATATTTAGGCATTCAGATTCTCTACAATTCATCCATACATAAATTTTGGCTACGCCCACTGCTATATAGGAAGGACGAAACAGGTAGGTTATCTCCAGGAACATCTAGTACAATACATACAAATATGTACGTATAATGTTGAGAGAATAAGAGTAAGAGTGTTTCCTCTTTTATCTTACAAAATTGAAATCAAATTCCTTCACAAAATCAGAGACAGCCCACTGCCATATTCCCTACTCGGAAAAATCTTAGAGTCCAATATACCCGATTAGACTGGAAAGGTGATCATATTGATGCATCTTCGGGCAAGGCGTTCCTTGCGTAATAATTAACTCAAAAATAACATTTTTAAAACAAATTGATTTTTATTTCTCAGAGCGACAATAGCCTTTTTTTTTTAAACCTCGTCAGCCAGTAGCTACAAAATTCAAATTTTAAACGTAAAATTAATGCAACAATCTTCCGAAGACAACTCTTGATTTACTCCCAAGCAGGAAAGCTGCTGGCTAGGACTTCATCAACATGTTGCATCGAAAGCAATGCTTTTAATTACAGACGTTGGCGTCACTGCGAAATTGTTTGATTCCGTAGATAGTATTCGTAACGATGACCCAATTATAAATTATCTTGTAGAATGCTCCGGATTGGCTGGAAAATATGTTGTTCCTTTTTGCATTAGTAATTTAAGAAAATGAATATTCATACGTAAAAGAGTTTGTTTTTTAAGATAATTTGACTTTAATTTGCATATTTTCTTCGGTGCATTGAGCCACGCATCAGTTTTAAATTATTCTGCCTAAGTGCTAATTGGAAAGACACGTTTTACGTACCAATTTTTCTAATTATGCAGGGTGTAACTAAAAAATAAATGCTGATGTTAAAAATAAGTCAAGAAAAATACAAACAATTGTTTTCATTTTGAATTTGAGAAGAAACTTTGAGTCCAATATATTTAAGTCTTTTGATATTTTATACTAAGATTAACAATTTCTGTTCTATTGAAAGATGAATCGTCCATTTTGC
Organism: Xylota sylvarum; assembly: GCA_905220385.1. Taxonomy (NCBI): domain Eukaryota; kingdom Metazoa; phylum Arthropoda; class Insecta; order Diptera; family Syrphidae; genus Xylota; species Xylota sylvarum. Next base: position 27,276,764 of record LR999960.1, read on the forward strand.
TGTATATTTGAGAAAACTGAATGTAAAAATAGCAAGGAACATAAAAAGTGTTATAACCCGCGAATTCAAGACTATAGCCTTCTGGTGATCGTCCAAATACCCAAACTCTGGGTCTATGGCAGTCAAAGGAAATAGTCCAATACTGTTACAATATCTGACCATAGAATGATTTGTTTCACCGTATCCCAAAAACCTTTATCGCAACCCCAAAAGAACTGTCCGGGATGCTTTCCGTAGCTTTTTAAACTGTTGGAGGGGTCTTCAACCTCACATTCTAACCACACGCTCTGAAATTGACCGCGAGGTAAAAACATTAACGTTAACTTTCCATTCAGCCTTTGATAGGTTCTGCCCCATTGTTAGGGGTAAGAAGAAGCCCAACCCCGTTTGGTGGACAGCCGAGCTTTCGACCTTGCTGAAAAATGTGCGGAAGCTATACAATGTGGCCAAATGTACAAAAGATCCCGCTGACTGGGACTGCTACAAGGAAAGCAAAGGTGTTTTCCAGAAAAAGACAATCTGCGTCAAGAATGCATAATGTTCTGCAGTGAAATAGAGTCCACTAAAGATGCAACTAGCCTCTAGAAAAAAAACTTTCAAAGGTACCAACAGTCCCAGGTTTCATGAAAAAATCAGACAGATCCTGAACAGAATCATACTTTGAGACTCTAGAACTCCTCCTTAGGATACATTTTCTAGGATGCAAATCCTAACATCGAACACTGCAAAAAACCCTCGTGGGAGAACACTCAGCATAAGTCACCTCCTAGGCAACCAGATTGTAGACGAAAAGTAAATCAGCTGGGCAATTGGGCAAACTCCTTCACCGCCTTCAAAGCACCCGGCCTTGACGATATCAGTTTGCGGCCAGCGAATACTTTTCGCGGGTGTCTTAATTGCTCACATATTCCTAAAACCATTTTAAAGATTAGTAGATACATTCGTTCCAAAATAGGTCCTAGGGGACTTCTAGAGTACGATCTGTTGAAACAGCCTTTGCAAGGTGGTACAAATAATCGAAAGTTCACTCCACCACAAAGAATTCACGCTAGCGGCCTTTCTGGATATAGAAGGAGCCTTCAACAAAGTAAAATCTGAATCTATACGACTAGCATTGGATCAACAAAACAAAAACCAAGTAATCTCAGACTGGGTTGAATGCATGCTCAAGATGAAACACATCAAATCATAACTGGGTGACTGCACAAGTCCATGCACTGGCCTCTAGAGACACCCCGCAAGGTAGGGTTCCATCTCCTCTGCTGTGGATGATGGTCGGGAACGGAATATTAACAAAATTAGAACGAAGTGCATCAAGGTTGTCGCATATGGATAAAGTTGTCATAACGGTGACAGGTATGTTCATACCCTCCATCATCGAATTACTTCAATCCGCCATCAATATCCCACACAAATGGGTGGATTAAACGGTGAACCTGTGGATTAAACGTTAACCTTTTAAAAACGGAGGTGGTCCTCTTCAGTAACAAGAGAACAATCCCACAGATTGGGCGCTTGAGACTCAACGGCACACCCTCGAAATCTCAGATAAGGCGAAATACTTGGGCTGTTTACTCGATCGTAAGCTGACTTGGAAAGAAAACAAGTCAGAAAGGATAAAGAAAGCATCCATATACATGCAGCAAATTCTTTGGTAAAAATGGGAGCTCAAGCCGCCGTTATCCACTGATTGTGCATAGCTATCGTCAGACACATTCTATTCCAAATAAAATCACGTATCACAGAGCACTGACCAGGATACAAAGGTTAGCATGGATAGGGACTACCAAAGAGTGCCTTTCGCTTGAAACAATCCAACCATTGAAAAAAATGCGACACGGGCCGCCAACCTATTGCGAGATGGGCACAGTTGGGTATCGAGACAGATTATATATCACCATCCCAAGACTTCAGTCCGTCAAGATTATCTTCCCTTCAAGAGAGGATTAGATTAACGGTTGGGCCGCCAACCCAAATAATATCTCGACTTTCACGGACGGGTCAAAAACTAACGAAAGAGTAGGTTCTAGCATATACTCCTGTGAACCCTAAATTGCTCTGAAACTTCCAAACCACGACAGTGTGTTCCAAGCGGAGGTATTAGCAACCGCAGAAGCGGCACAAGAATTATCCAGGAAACTGAACCCAGAAAGCGGAGCGACAGTCGAGCCGTTATGAAGACTATCACATCCGTCAAATCTAGACTTATTTAACGATGCCGTGAATAACTCACAGCACTCATAGCAAACCACGACGGTACATTCCTTTGGGTTCCAGGACACAGCATAAGTGAAACAAACGGACGGATAATTTAGCCAGAAAGGGGTTCGGACACGACCAGATAATGGTCGTTATCTATGTTCTACCACCCCTAGCTCTTGTCAAATACAATATAGAGCAAGTTTTAGCGAGACTAGCTAATGAGAGATGAAGCGCACTCTCATCTTGTCGTGTCTCCAGAAAACGCTTAACAAAACATGACAATGCCAAGACCAAGCAAATTTAAGCGCTTAACAGACCCAACTTAGCGCTCTTCATCTAGATAATTATGCGACACGGGCGTATAAGAGAGCACACTTTTCTACCTATACGAATGCCCAAGTTTATTCAGAAACGGACTTCGGTGAATACCACTTCGAAGGTCTGGGCGACCTCTCGGGAAAGCCACCATTAACCATCCTGAAATTTTTATAACAAATTCGGGTTGGTTTAGGGAACCGCTTAGCTTTGCCAGAGCCGCAGACCAACTTTTGTCTTAATTTTAAGTTATACACGTTAGGGGTTCACTGAGTGCTGGCTGCATGTGCAGCAAATCTTGCCAATTTGATTGATCTTAGGAATCCATAGCACAACTCTATCATGCACAACTAAAGATAGTTTATATTATCAATTCTGTTTATATTATGATTCAGTAGCGTGGACCAAGTCAAAAGAATCGGATTTTCACTGCCATGTGTATCGTGTGCCAACCAATTCATCAGCTGAGATAAATCGGGTATATAGGTAGATACAAAGCGTATTAACACCAGCGACACATCGTTAATCGTCATGGGCATTCCATCATCCTGATGTGTAAGAAAACTTCATTTGTAGACTCAACTTGATACACACCCCATAATTGTATCTGAAATGCGTTCATCCCTCATAAAGAAAATACTCCAATCAATACCATCCTCTTCGGTGTTCGTAATCTTTCTATAGATGTTGGTCAAAAAAGGCTCAAATGACAAAGGCCTATAATCACTAACAAAACTTTTTCAATCAATAAGACTCACAAAAGAAAGAAAATAAGAACTTAATTAGAAAATGTTTGGATTCTATCAGATTTCAGTCAGCGACTTTTCGTTTACATTCTACTGAACCTTGGCAACGCGCGGCCCTTTTGCTTTCATTAAAGGAACCAACGCATAACAACGGTCAATTTGGTGGTCCTTAATTTCCTCCCCTGTATTTTTTCCTGTTATAATCTATGATGGGAAACATTAGGCTTTTATTTCGTATTCTTTTTTTTTTTTTCCTAATTTTTTTTTTATCCTTAAGAATATTCTTCCCCAAGTGGATTTACATTTTTGAGCTGAAAATCTTGAGCCTTGATTTTTTATTTTGTCCCCCTTAAGATATTTGTTTTGTGTCTGTTGAGTTTTCTTCTCATTAAATTAGGATGTTCGGTCTAGTTTAAAGGAAAAATGTAACTATGTATTGAAAAAAATCTGAGAAAGGGTGGGTGGGGAGGAGTGGCTTCTGATAAAAGGGTTAATTACATTTCAGATCATAGATTAAGTAATGTTTTCCTTTAGGGGGTTGAATACATTTTAAAGGAACACGAATACTTAGTAATTTGTTTTTTTGTTACTCCTTGCTTTTCAGCTAATTAGAGCGCAAGTAATTTTCTGCAAAATGTTGTTTCCCGGTAACGAATCTGTACTCCGTAACCGGAACGTAAAAGAAGTAAGATTGGGGTCACATAAAACATTGCATCAGTGTGTCGTTTCGGTAAGAAAAATGTTAGTTTCGTTTTTCGTTAATTCTCCAGATTTTTAATTCTACAGAGATGATAGCTGTGTACCTAAAGTGAGAATTCAGGAAACGGAGTCAAATCAGGTCAAGGAACACTACGGAAGTCTAGTATGTTCTGCATAGAACAACAGTGTTCAGGAAATACTAAACCGCCAAGACTTGGTGGTATTATGTTGAAGGAGATTCCTGCTATTAACATACGGATGATGGTGGCCAAAAATTCCTCTTCTCTAAGTGCTCCCCGTGGGCTACTTAATCGTGCGCAGTGATCATTGAGGCAACCACAGATTCCCAATCCCCTGGTGGTGAGTTTTAGAACCATGCCGAATGATGGAAAACTGGGGGTTAAACCAGTCCTAAAGATCTCTTGTGGGCGTCTTGGCAGGTCTCAAGTGGAAGTGATGTAGATAAACTTGCATTACAGTAAGTCTGCTACAACATGCCTGGTCAACTATGTAATCAAGCATGACGTTTCAGTCGTACTAGAACAAGAGCTCTAGATTAATAGCAACAATACCTTTCAAAGTTTCAGGATCTAACAGCGGTATAGAGGGGAATGAAAGGGCCGAAGTATTGGTCAAGAAAGGATCAAAGCTTCCACAAAGGCATGCATTTAGAGGAATAAAACCACCAATATGCGTGGCTAAGAGATTATTCTCGATAGGATCATCAAGACACTTAAAACATCGCATATCCTCCAGAAAAATCTTAGATCAATCAGCCTAACGTATTATTCTTCTTAAGATTCTGGAAAGAATTCTAGATCTCTACATCAAAGCCACTATTGATAGCACCATACTATCCATATCACAACATGCCTATTAAAAAAGGTAAATCTGTTGAAACGGCCCTCTATCGGTAAACCCATCGAAAAACCGCTTTCATTCAAGGAATTCACATTAGTGTCTTTCCTAGACATTGAAGGCGGTTTCAAGTTTCAACAACTTTAAAACCAACTCGATACCCAACGCCCTACGAAGGCTCAACATCTGCGAAACAATCTGCTGCTTTTATAGAGCATATGCTTAAAAGCGGGGCAATCACTGCATCCTTCGGAAGCAGCACTGTCAAACGACGTGCACACCAAGGCACCCCCAAAAGGGGAGTATTGTCTCCACTACTATGGAATCTAGTGCACAACGAAGCCCTTCTGAAAATAGAAAAAAACTGGATGCAAAGTTATCGCTAATGCATACATAATACACGCAGACATTGTCCTATGTCAAGCAGTTTGCTCTCAATAAACTAACAAGCTGGATTAAAAGTTGTGGTCTTTCCGTTAATTCTACGAAGACTGAGTTGGTCCTGTTTAAAGGAAACACAAACTCCCTGACTTTAAACTCCCAAAGCTATCATCTCAAAAAGTGCCAACTACCTGGGCCTAAAGTTTAACCGCAAGCTTCTTTGGAAAGTAAACATAGTCAAACATGCAAGAAAATCATTGATTGCCTTATACATATGCAAAGAGGCAGTAGATTCCACACGTGACCTACAACCAAACATTATGTACTGATTATACACGGTAATAAAACCGATCCTAATGTATGGAGTGCTAGTTTGGTGGCCCGCTCTGGAGAAGAATTTCAATCTAACTATATGGAAAAGGACTCAACGAGTTGCTTATATTATATATAGTATTACTGGTGCACTGAGAATCTCTCCCACTGCAGCGGTACAAACCATGCTCCACTTACTTCTAATTGACATCATCAGCAAACAACTGGCAGCCTGCTCAGCAATAAGAATGAAAAGCTTCAAACAATGGAAGGAGCAACACACTGGACATGCCAAAATACTATCGATGCATCGTCATCTTCCACACTGACCACCTACCTACTGAACACACCTTCAATTTCGGCTATAAATTCTCAATACCTATGGGGTGCCATGAACCATGAATCGCTGACATGTTTTACTGATGGGTCCAAAACCGAGGACGAAGTACGTCAAGCAGCTGATTGCGTATGGGTATACATAGACATTCAGGCAGTCATCAAATCCCTTGCATCCAGCACAACGAAATCCATTAACATAAGAGAGGAACCCTCTCCAAGATAGTTAATACCTTCACCGGACACTGTACTACAGGAAGACATGGTCAAAGATTGAGCATTCCCTACAATAATGACATTCCCTTGTAGAAGCTGTAGGGACGAATAGGAAGAGGAGACCATTAGTTACCTCCTATGTAAGTGCACTGGACTTGCCAACATCAGGGAGGCTATATTAGGTGAATACCTATTCAATAATCTAAACGATCTCAGCAACGCCTGCATGGCTAAGATTAGCTCCTAGAATCCCTGTTACAAAGGAGTTCCCAGAGTAAGAGCGATTCAGAACGATGATCCACCATCGGAGATCAAATGCATGAAAGAGATGGTTTAGGTTTGTTACCGTAATGGTTCTCTATTGATCGCGATGGACCCACTGTGGTGCCTAGTGCCTTATGAAAAACTTATAACCCTACACTACCTATAGGCATATAGTACCATTGTGTAAGACGTGACACATACAACCCTCGTATGTAACCTTGATAATAGCTACGAGTTCTTTTGAGATGCAACGCCAACCATATAGCATTTCAATTCCAGCTATCGAAAGTCTTCTAGAAGTGTATAAAGAGTAAATGAAGCGGAGACCTGTACTCGATCGATCCAGCACGAAAATATGCGCGCCGTCAAGAGTTTAATCTTAATGTTCCTTAATACGATTCTAACTATTGTCTACGGCTTGGAGAACGAATATACGAATATCTCCAGTAGGTGATAGCTTGATGATAATCCGTCCTTTCCATTCCTGCCGAAATTATTCATTTTCCCACGCTCTTCCTATGAGCGGGTGTAACAGTTCCGCTAATGTATTGGGCGTGACATCAACACCCATCACACCTTTCAAAAAGGTTTGCAAATAATCCAATAATCCTGTTTAGTTGGCGATTTCCATTGCAAAACTGACTCAACTGGGTTTTTAGTGCGGCTTCCATTCTGGAGGGGACATTGGCCCATACTTCTTCTTTCATGATGTTGGCAACACAATCACAGTCACATCGAGTTATTGATGTCGAAGTTCGGTGACCGTGTTATCTTCAGAAACGGACCATTCAATTGGCTGCCTCGTTCCGACTTTTCTCTTTGCGGGTTTATCAAGCCTATGGTCTACTTTAATAAGCCAGAGATTTCAGACCATATCACGAACAGCATCGAATCCCAAATATCTGCCAATTCGCCGGATAAAGATGCACTATGAGTATTCACTCGTGCACACTCGTGCATTCTCTGCAGGGCATTCGAAACTCAATGTTCCTTTGGGCCAGCAATTTTTTTTTTATATCTCAACACACAAGCTATTTTATTTGAAAAAAAGACATATTACTCTAGAGGTCGTAGCAAACAAAAATCGCACACTATCATTACACATGATAACCACCCTTGGGTAAATCGCCTATTACTTCGAATTTCTTTATTACATCATCGGTGTCGTGTGGTGCCTGTTATTGAAGTAAAGTTTTACTGTATATGTAGGTACAATGCCTGCATACAAGGAAACCCAAAAATAGAACCAATAAACTAAATCAGTATCCAGGAAGCACAAGCAGCTAAACCTGTGGAGAACCACAGAGTACGGCGTTGGTCACTTTCAAAAAGGAAATCAGGAAGTGCACAGGTGTGCTTGAGGACACTGAGTGTCAATACCAAATTGGGGAGACAGAAAAGTGAGTGCAAACAAACACGCACAGTTTCAAAGAGAGGTTATGTGACCTAAACAACACATTATGTGGTTTTATTTAACGGTTATCAGATAGGTTAGGATCCTAGGACTAAAAGTGTTAGCTCATAAATACCAGGAACTAATTTACAACTTAATTGAAAACCTGCAACCAAAAACCGCTTTACGTCATCGTTATTTCATGGAGTCCTTTAATCTCCTGCCACATTTTCAAACGTTTCCTCCGTCAAACACTTTTTAACAACTTCTGCAGGTAAATTCGCAGAGGAATATCATCAAAACTTTGTTTTTCAGTAATTCATCAAATTCTTGTAAAGTGTACTTAAAATATTCTTCCTCTTCTCTGCTAACTTCGCTCATTAAATGTTTTTCCTAAAAGTTTTCCACTATCGCAGCCAAGACATTCTACCCTCGAGAGGATGGTAAGCTTCTTGTGCATCATCTTACAAATTGCACTTCATTTTCTATTCTTGTGGGTTACCTTCTCAATCGATTTCAGACAGAATTCCTTTCCGATTAAGTTGATGGCAATGATAATGATTTGCGATTTAGTATTGAAACTGCAATTAGTATTAGTATGCTGGGAAAGGGGTTGGTCGTTAGTGCCTGACCGCAAACTCACTTTCATCACTTGTGGTGGATGCTTACAGTCATACGAGTAAAAAAAAAAATATCTTTTTAAAAAAGATACTCATGGACCCTGCTGCTGCTTTTTGCTTTTTGCTGTTGCGTCTGTAAATTTTAATTAACAGCCGTCCCTGAGGGGTTGACTTGAGTTTGGAAGTTGAACTCATTTAAAGAATCACAGTCGGAGAACTTTTTCTTAAAAAAAAATCTCAGTATCTTGTTAAAAAGTATAAATGAAGTATTTTATTGCCAACTTGACACTGGAGAATTGCTTTGAGGTTGGAGCGAAACATCACTGTTCGATTTAGGGTATGTCATCATGTTTTTCCCCAATGACGAAAGAACGAAGATTAATAGGTTGATGCTATACGTCTTATCGTCAGCTCTTGGCTTTGCGGTGTATAGACGTCCCATGATATTACATGGATCATTAAAATTGTTGACTACGGAATAATTTAGTTGACGTCTGACAAAGTGCCGACAATTTACAAGATATTTGGTTCCATGAGGAAAATTGTGAGGGGAATTGGCCTAGTTTATTATTCTTCACTGGGTTACACCCAAGTTTAAAGTTATTGAACATTCTTTTTGTAATGTTGTGACGTTAACTAGCTAGCAATAGATACTTGTCTTCGTTTTTGTCCTTTCAAAAGAGGCAAATTGAATGAGAGGAACCTAATTAGGCTGTTAATGATTACTGTGCTAGTGATACCTAAATGAGCCCAATTTAGAAATTCTTTAGTTTTGGTTCTATTATGGGATAGCCATGTCGTTCCATGCTTTTCTTTAATGGAATATATACATATATATTTATAACGACCAATCGTCACCCCGCGGAGTGTGCCATTACCCCCGCTATCTAAGCATTAAATGAGTGCCAGTGTTGGCAGAACGAGGGAAGTTCCCTAGTCTAGCGGAAGAACAGATGTAATTTTGAATATACTTACTTACTTACTTAGGTGGCGCTACAGTTCGGGGTGAACCTGGGCCTCAACTAACAAGCCTCTCCAGTTAGCTCGGTCCTTAGCTAACTGCCTCCAGTTGCGCACTCCAAGCTTGTTCAGGTCCCCTTCAACTTGTGCGCGCCACCTAAGGCGAGGTCTTCCTCTGCTGCGTTGTCCCTCCGGGTGTGATTCGAAGACTCTTCGGGCCGGAGCACTGGTGTCCATTCGCTCTACATGTCCTAGTGACCTCAAACGACTAATGCGGAGTTTTTTGACTAGGTCGATGTCGCTGTACAGCTCGTATAGTTCGTCGTTGAATCTTCTCCTCCAAAGCCCGTCAACGCAAACGGGACCGAATATTTTGCGAAGAATTTTTCTCTCGAAACGACCGAGGATATCTTCATCCGCTTTTGATAAAGTCCAAGCTTCAGCGCCCTAAAGCAGGACTGGGATGATCAAGGTTTTATATAGAGTCTCCTTAGTTGTTCGGGATAGGGCCTTACTACTCAATTGCCTTCTCAGCCCAAAGAAACAGCGATTGGCAAGAGTTATTCTTCGTTTTATTTCTGCCGAGGTTTTGTTGTCAGAATTGATAGCAGAGCCGAGGTAGACAAAGTCCCTTACTACCTCAAAGTTATAGCTGTCGATTGTGACGTTCTGTCCAATTCGTCGATGTTGCGTATCCCTTCTGGTTGACAGCATATACTTGATTTTGCCCTCGTTTACCGCTAAACCCATTTTGGCAGCTTCTTTTTCAATACTAGCGAACGCACCGGTGACAGCCCGCTGTGTTCTTCCAATAATGTCGATGTCGTCGGCGTACGCTAGTAGTTGCACAGATTGTTGAAAGATTGTGCCTCCGGTGTTGGCTTGTGAGTTTCGCACAATTCTTTCAAGAACGATGTTAAAAAAATCACATGACAGCGCGTCACCTTGTCTAAATCCTTTTTTGACATCAAAGGTCTCGGTGAGATCGTTACCGACCTTGATGGAGCAGCGAGAATTCTCCAACGTCATCCTGCACAGGCGAACGAGTTTGGCAGGGATGCCAAAACTAGACATGGCTCTGCTTAACTCGTCTCTATAGATGCTGTCATATGCGGCCTTAAAATCGATGAAAAGATGGTGGGTATCGATTTGGACGTCTTGAGTTTTTTCCAGGATCTGCCGAAGTGTGAAGATTTGATCTATTGTGGACTTTCCTGGTCTGAAACCACACTGATAGGGCCCAATCAGGTTGTTGACGAAGGGTTTCAGACGTTCACACAATATAGCAGATAGGATCTTGTACGCGATGTTGAGGAGACTGATACCTCTATAATTGGCTCAATTGAGGGGATCTCCTTTCTTGTGGATCGGGCAAACGGTGCTGAGATTCCATTCATCAGGCATACACTCATCTGACCAAATTTTAGAAATGATTTGGTGTATGCTCTCTACCAGGTCATTTCCAGCTGCCTTGAATAGCTCGGCTGGTAAGCCATCAGGTCCAGCAGCCTTGTTGGATTTAAGTTTGGATATTGCTATCCTCACTTCGTTTTGGTCAGGTGGACGGAAGTTTTGGCTATCATCGTCTATGTTGAATGGTTCATTCTGCCTGACAACGGAATGTTGGTCTTCGTCGCCGTTATACAGTCTGCAGAAGAAATTTTTCCATATTCTCAGCACCGACTGTGACTCTGTGACTCTACTACGGGATACGCGTTCGGCAAAGGTTCTGGAGATCTCTTGCGATTGCAGCTTTTCAACGTTATATCTTCTCACAGTATTTCTTCTTTGTTGTGACGTTAGGGATATCCGCATTCGTACCGTGGCTGCAACCAGGTAATGATCCGAGTCGATGTTGGCTGCTCGGAAGGTTCGGACATCGAGAATACTGGAGGCATGCCTTACGTCGATCGCAATGTGATCAATTTGGTTGACTGTTTGATGATCAGGAGACCGCCATGTCCCCTTGTGGATATTGAGATGAGGAAACCGTGTGCTTGCTATGGTGACGTTTCGCCCCGCAGCGAAGTCAATAAGCCTAAGTCCGTTTCCGGATGTGGTGTCGTGGAGGCTGTGCTTACCGATCGTCCTACCAAAGATGTCCTCCTTTCCTATCTTGGCGTTAAAATCGCCTAGGACGATTTTAACGTCATATTTAGGGCATTGCTCGTAGGTTTTGTCAAGGAGCTCGTAGAAACATGCTTTGGTGGCGTCGTCCTTGTCTTCGGTGGGAGCGTGAGCGCATATAAGGCTTATGTTGGCGAATTTGGCCTTGATGCGGATTGTCATAAGTCGTTCGCTCACGTGTCGAAAGCTTAAGACTTCTTGCCTAAGTCTGCCGTTTATGACAAATCCACATCCGAATAAGCGCTGTTTCTGCTCTCTATAGCAATCACCGTAATAGATGTCACAGTTTGTCATCCTTTTTTTCCCGGCCCATCCCATCGCACTTCCTGGATGGCGGTGATGTCTGCCTTATAGCAGACTAGGGCCTCTGCTAATTCTTCGGCTGCACGCGGTCTGTTAAGGGTCCGAACATTCCACGTGCAGATCCGAAGGTCGTTGTCCTTATTTCGATTGCTAAGGTCGTCAACAGTAAGTTCATCCATATCCGAGGCTTGTTTGTTTTTCGGAACTAATAAATTTTTTCCGTGGTCGGGAAGTTACCCCTACGCACAACCCCCAACCTGGAGGACCAATTCCCTTTTATACCCCTAGGACGAGGGGCCGGATTTTCCGGAGTCAGTAACCCACTTCGGGGATATGAGTGCTGCCGTTGGCCCATTAAGGGCTCTTCCGCCACCAACTCTTTTCCAACACCCTGACTCAGTGTTGGAGATCCCTATAGACCTGGGATCCGAATAAGTCAGAGCAGCTCATATAGGGATAGCACTAGAAAGTTCGGCCTAACTGGAACTGTGGGCGCCACCGTTGATTCCACCTGGAGAATTCGTCCGCTGCCGTCCAGATTAAGAGGAAGTGTCTTAGTGAGCAAACACTCCTCCCCCCTCTCTCGTTTGCTACCACCAACGACCTTCCAAAGGGATTGGTTACCCAATCTCCAGCCGAGGTACTAGGCACCCAGCAACCACCAACGCGGAGGTGTAGAGTAGGAGTTGATAGTGAGAAGCTAAGGTGAGAACGCATGTGTTCCCATATATTCCGCATCACCATCCTTTGGATATTCTAGGGAATTTTTACGAGTATAGGAAAGCAATCAACTACATAAATGAACTCTGTATTATCCATTCATTTTAAATTTAAAGCGTCGAGGCAATTTCCCAACCACGGAAAAAAACAAGTAGTTTCGATGCAACAACAAGCCTCGTACAAGGTCGACCCTACTGTTGACGAAGCCAGCAAACGAAACAAGGACAACCACCTGCGAATCTTCACGTGGACAGTTCGAACCCTTAAGAGGTCTGATACAGCAGAGGCCGTAGACTTCTATAAAGCAACAAGTATTGATCTTCCAATACGTGAGCGAGCGTCTTATGACAATCCGCATCAAGGCTAACTTCGTCAACATAAACATAATATATGCTAATGCCCTCACAAGGGACAAGGACGCATGTTTCTACGAGCTCCTCGACAAAACATATGACTTCTGTTCACCTGACTAAAACGAAATGCCAGCCGACGTATTCAAAGCAGCTGAAAATGATCTGGTAGAAATGATACACCAACCCAAGATTATATCGAGAATAATCCTCTTGCCCATGCAGATTGATGGTTTTATGCCTCTTATTGTATCACTTTGTGGGTGTTCATGTAGCTAGCATAATCTGGCAATTTTTTAAGTATTTCAGATTTTGTGATGTAGGACTATCAATGTTGATGGGGATACTCATGTCGGATATTGATCCCATCTCTAGAAATTTCTCAGCCTTGAACACAGCTAGAACCTCCGTTTGAAACACACTGCATGAGTCTGGAAGTATCAGAGCCACCTGTTGATTTATATCACTCGAGCATATACATACGTAACTCCGTGCCCTGGTGCTTTAAAATGGTATAAAATTTATTTTTGTGGACATAAATAGGATCTAGTGACATGCACCTACTCGATAGGTTTTGTATTGTTCATCCGAACAACACCGAGTGGTATTATCTCCATCTTCTGCTTTATGAAGTTTGAAGGCCTACATCCTTCTCAAACCACTTAGCTTGTAGAGTTATGCGATTATTGGAAGACGATAGATATTGGAACCATGCACTGGAAGAAGTTTCTATCTCTGATTTATCTCATAGAGATCTGTTCGGATTTTGCTGGTTTTTTTTTTTTGTCAAATGTTGAATCCACTACGTCTCCGGGAGAGGTACACAGATAGTTTGGCTGAAGATATAAAATAGTAGTTGGAAAAAGAATGTCTGGGGCTGGATGACTAACAGAGCATGTTACAAGCATGCAGCAAATACTTGTTTTTGCTTGAAAATTTAGTAGTTGCGGTGATGGGTCAACTCCTTAAGTATTATGGATTACCACAGCCCTGAGTAGCAGGTGAAACTCCTTTCAAGCTCGATTACTTAAGAGAAACATCATATGACATAGACCATCTATGTACAAAACCACTCACTTCTCAAGTGGTATCAGAACAAAGTTCATAATGAGATCATTCCAAGTTTCAAATCAACAGATGATAAAATTTTAACATGAAATGAAAACACTTTTCTCATTAACCTGTTGCTGGCTAAGGTAAGAGTGTTGGTGTTGCTTCGTCTGGAATACTTTTGGAGGGTGACAAGTTTGCAGACTGAGCTTGTTCTTAATTTAAATACAAGTCCTCTTTGCAATTTTTAATAATTTGCGACACATCGTGAAGGACATAAAGACGTTCCGTTGAAGAACATAACCAACAAACCAATTACAAGGTTAAGGGAGCGAACTGTACTAACACAAAAACATGATGCAATCGACATCAATGCTTGGTTTTCGGTTAAATTAAATTCTGTTGTTGTGACATGCAACTCTATATACATACATAGTAGGTAGTAGATATGGAAGAAGTGGTGCATTATCATTTAAAATTCATGCATATTCTCCAGGTATTCCTCCACATACATACATATGTGGAGGTGGTAAAATGATAGATATAATCCACATATATGTATCTATAATCAATTTTATTGCTTAACTAATATTTAATACTTAAATATGAAAATAAGGTTAAAGTGTAACTACTCGATGTGGTTAAAGGCGCGTGACGAATGACGAATCTCTTTTTTCTCTAAGACAGTCATCTTTCAGAAATGTCAACTGTGATGTTGATGTATTGTAACGCAAAGCTACGTGACGGTGCAGCTAGCGTATTCCCAGACGAATTGTAGCTGCCACAATGCCACAGTGAAGCAGCTGCCCTTTTGGAAATGATGATAAGAATTCAGCACCATGGACAGTTAAACGAAATTTAGCTTTCCATCCATATCGAGTCCTGTATTTCATTTTGTTGTCATGTGCTTGTGGGTGTTGCTCTTCTGTACCGTTAGTCTACAGATCGTCAGCTGTCGTCACATAAGCGGCTTTCAAACGGTCGATAAATATTTTTTTCCTTTCCACTGAAGTTCAATGTGAAGTACTTTTCCGCTCAGTATAAAACACGAATGTGTTTTGGTAACATGATTGAAACGACCGTCAAACTGCATCTCTATGAACGAACACATATGCGAAGTTCTGATATCCTTCACTATAAAAACTGCGTTGGACGAATGGTCACTTGTCTTCCCGCATTGTAGTACTGAGTTGCTTTATGAAATCATGTTGAATGGCTGGGTTTGGTATTGAAAGAAAGAATAGGACGAAAAACTGTGATATTTACTCGTATTATGGTGATTGCAGAAGCAGCGCTAATTTGGATGCGGATTTCGACACGTAAACCAACGACTTATGATAATCCGCATCACGGCTAAATTCGCCAACATAAGCCTTATATGCATGCGCTCATGCCCTAATAGAAGACAAGGATGACGCCACCAAAAAAAGTTTCTACGAGCTCCTCGATAAAACTTACGAGCAATGTCCCTAATACGACGTTAAAATTGTACTGGGTGATTTTATCGCCAACATAGGAAAGGATAGGACGATTGACAAGCACAACCGAAACGTCACACATTCCGGTCTCCTGAGCATCAAACGGTCAACCACCTTGATCACATTGCCGTCCGACGTAAGACATGCTTCTAGTATTCTGGATGTCCTAGCAGCCAACATTGACTCGGATCATTACCTTACCAGTACAAATGCGGATATCCCAAAACGACACAAGTAAGAAGAACTATTGTGAGAAGAATTTTTTTTTGCTCATAGACATTGACACCAAGACTTTTGGCTCTTAAACATGAGCGACAGGTCTATGTAAAAAGTTTTAAGGATGTAATGAGAGAAAAGAATGTTATTATTGTCGTACTGCGTGCACTATATTTTCCACGCTTCATGATAATTCTCACATATGTAGCCCTACAAAATACATATGTTGAATATCTTGTGAATCCTCGCCCACTAATTAGGCCTTCAGATAGTGAAACCGCTGCAAATTACTTAAGCTCTCATTCTGATGAATTCGGTCTAAATACATACATTTCTTTGAATGCAGGCCATTCGACCTGATTCCAACTAAAGGAGGAGAATTTAACTTCTGATAAGGGGACTTAATGAAGCGCTTGGTTTGACGTAGCTGGAACAGTGAAGTCATCAGACTTGTTTTGCTTCAGTAGCTTGTTTTATTATCACTCAGCGTAGTTCGCCTTAACATTTGTGTCTTTGGATTGGCAACTAAAATACTATGATTTGTTCGAAATTTCACTCGAAACGATGCCAAGGAATCTGGACGAACTTTGTGATAAGTTTCGATTTTTCTCACAAAAGGAACTTTCTTCAAGTTACGTAGAGTTTTCTGCACCGAGTCGAGTAACATCAGCTGCTCTCCAACAACATTTCCCTGCACAGTTTTCTCCATATCTCCAGCCATATCACGTATCACGGTTAAAAAGAACCAGAACACAGATATATGTATGTATGTACATACAGCGATTCTCACTGTTGTTTCTGTCGACGTATTCCGCTGGTTTACTTCTCAACCCCAGAATAACCGCTCCAGATCCTCACAGGAGGCACCAAGTGTTGAGTTCTTCTATAGGCGAATGGATCCAGCTCGGATATCGATAAAGGGCAATAAAGCTAATACTCAAATCTTTGCTTTTAGACTTCAATTTATTCACATAACCTCCCTTCGGAGGTAACGGGGGTATTTTTGACTGTTCAAATGTCAGAAAAAGGATAACTATATGATGCAAGAAAGGTGTAACTAGTTATTGTGAAGATAGTAGTCTCCTATCGGTATCCCAACACGCGTATCGCAAGGGACAATCGGTAGAGTCTACCCTACATTCGTTGGTAGGAATCATTGAGAAATCTTTTGAAAACAAAGATTTCACTATGGTGTCCGTCCTTGATATTGGAGGAGCTTTCAACAATGTCAAAATAAAGCTATATCAGGTGCACTTCTTGACCTGAAGGTTGAC
The DNA here is from genome assembly GCA_905220385.1 of Xylota sylvarum. Taxonomy (NCBI): domain Eukaryota; kingdom Metazoa; phylum Arthropoda; class Insecta; order Diptera; family Syrphidae; genus Xylota; species Xylota sylvarum. The sequence goes on from LR999960.1 coordinate 27,293,584, forward strand.
AACTATCTTTGCTATTGGATCGAGCAAATGCTTACAAGTAGGCTTATCCATACTGAGCTGGGGTGCTGTCTAACCAGAAGGTCGGTGTTCAGGGATACCTCCCAGGGCGGAGTATTATCATCAAAATTCCGGCTCGTGGTAGTGAATGAGACACTCATAATCTTGAGTAAAAAGGGGTTCTGTGTCATAATATATGCGGACGACATTGCAACAGCGATATCAGAGAAGTTCCTTCTTAAAGTTAGAGACCTAATGGAGTCTGCTCTAAATAAACTAGCAAAGTGGACCGATAGTGTCGGTCTAGGAGTTAATCCATCCAACAATGAACTAGTACTGCTCACAAGAAGGTATAAAATACCATATATATCTCGTCCAAAACTCAAGGGTATTGACTTGCAATTTGCAGATCGCGGCAGACACTTGGGGGTTATTCTCGAGAAAAAAAAACTCAGTTGGAAACTTAAGACCGCGCTAGTAAAGGCCTCGATTGCCCTCTGTTCATGTAGGAAGGTCTTAGGCCCAAACTGGCGTCTCCAGCCCCGGATTATTCACTTGATATACATGGCAGTCATCAGACCCATCCTTATGTACGGAGTACTAGTCTGGTGGACGGCACTAGATAAAAAAAGCAACATTGCAATACTTGTGAAAGTTCAAAGCTTATCTTACGTCTGTATAACAGGCGCACTTAGAACCACTCCTACATCTGCTCCATATTCTTCATATTGATATCTTTAGGAGGCTGATGGCGGCTAAAGCAGCACTACGGCTAAGGCAATCCTTCCAACTAGCTCGTGGAAATATGAACCACGCAAGGATCCTATGAACGGCCAAAATATTATTCCTAGTATCAGGACTTTAACGTCAAGTATAAAAGCAGGATTCCTAGTAGAAGTGTTTGTGAATCGGGAGAGATTCTAAACGAATCTGCAATAGGGATTAACATAGACGGATCCAGCACAGCGTCTGGAACAGGTGCGGGAGTTTACTCTTATGCACTGGATACTCGTTTTCAAGCGATCACACAGAATAGCATATAGGATCTTGTAGGCGACGCACGTTAAGGAAACTTAGTTCTCTATAGTTGCTGCAGATTAGAGTGTCTCCCGTCTTAAAAATCGGGCAAACAATACTGAGGTTATATTGCAAATGAGTTGGTGCATGCTCCTTATCAAGTCATCCTTCGGTGCTTTGAATAGCTCGGCTGTCAGGCCATCAGCTCCAGCAGCTTTATTGGATTTCAGCTTAGATATCGCTATCATAACTTCATCCAGATCGGTTGGACGGAAATGTTGGAATTTTGCACATTAAGAACACAAAAAATCATTACTTGTAAGGATTAGTTAGCGAAACTGATACACGATATCAAACACACATTATCCTTTGGCTAAATACTTTTTTCTACTCTAGAGATATAAACCTACAGGTAGCTCTGAGACTTCAGGACTCATGCAGTGTGTTTCAAACAGAGGATATGTCAGGCGGCGCTAAAGGCGCTAGAGTCCTCACAAATTAGTCACGAATTGCCGTACAATGCTTAAAGCATTATGTATGCAGAACCGAGTCAAATTACGCTAGGTACCTGGACCCTGCGATGTAGAGGGGGAGGAAAGATCAGAGTTTCAACAAAGTGATACATTTAGAGGCATAAGTCCACCAAACTGTGTGGTCAAGAGTATTATTCTCGATAGGATCATCAACATGGCTGACCTAAGACGGTCCAACTGATGAGCGCACGATGAGTCCAAGGCCTTGTGCCCAGTTTTAGATCGGAAAAAATCTGGGGAAATAATAAAACTAAGTGGTTCAAGGTTAGAATAGAACACGGACACATATATGTATGTAGATACTGCAGTGACATTCACGTCTTGGAGGACGTCACACATCTACTCTGTGAATGCCAAAGAATAACCCGGAGTAGACTTAAACACATTGGACACCATCTCGTACCAAATCAGTGAGATATTAAAATTTTGTAGGGATATCAAATGAGAGAAATGGTTTAAGTTTGTTGCTCTAATGGTTCTTAAGGAATCGCTATGGGTCCATTATGGTGCTTACTGTCTTAAAATATTGACTACCTAAGCCTTATTTACATGCAACACCCATATCAAAATATTTATTAAAGTCTATTCCTTTATCTTACGTAGATACGTATTTACTTGTGTATGTGCAAAATTGTATCGAATGTAATGCTAATGTGCTTTCGAGTTATACGAGAACATCCAATTTTACGATGATGACCGGAAACACATTATTTTATTTTGGTTTCAATTTAATGGTAGGAATCAATGAGAACGTTAAAAAATAATGTTCTTACACAACAGCCTGGTTGTGGCATTAGAATTTAAATTTAAACGCATGGTTTTATTACTTGAAAGCCCATGAGACAAGGGTGCAATAGGATGAAACGCATGTGCGCGGTTCAAATACTCATGCAAAATCTTTGTTTAATGTTCCATAAGAGATTAAAGGATTGTAATGGCATATCGCAGTGATACCCTACCGTCGTTTGTTAACCTCAATAAGAAAGAGCTTACGTAAGGACAAGGCTTTTAATGTAGTAAAGGGTATTGTCTTTCCTTAGTGCTTTCTTAATATTCCATTGCTGCGACTGACTGAACCGTGTTTGCTTACGTGTACTCGTATGTAAGCAAATTTCTTGCGTAACTGTATCCTGCAGTGATTATCTGTTAAACAGTGAAGCGGAAATGATATGTAAAGGTTACGATTGACGTTCATGAGATATGTTGCATAATTTTCTTATACAATACATAATATAAATAGTATCCCATGTCATGTCGTGAATTCCTGCGTAATAAGCTTTGCAAGCGAATAGATCAACGTGCGTACATGTATGTATTTAGTAGCCTGTTTCAATACACTACGAATTACTTATTAAGATTCTCTATCTCATTGTGGGTATTTCCCTTATTTCATGATATTGCATAAGTCCACGGGACATACATATGTAAATCCACAATCGAATTATAGACGTATGTCTCACCTAAGCTATGTATGTACTATGTTTATATACATGTTTATATACATAGTACATACATAGGGCGCCTTCTTACCAAATTCTTATGACCATTGTTAAGGAACAGCGAAGCGGAGCGAGCCGTGAAGTAATCTTGTTTAATTACCTTCCCAGAAATTGTGTCCCATCTTCGACAAACAAAATTATGTACATACATAAGTATGTAAGTATTTATGTCCCGATGGGGTGGTAAGCCCATTATTCTACTGGTTTCCCACTGAATTGAGACATATGCGTGAAATGTGCGAAATAATTATAACAGACAAAAGAAATTATTTCGAAACTTTATAACGGAATGTATTTAAAAGAAAATGTTAACATATTTTTGATTACTATTATGAACTCAAACTAAAAACAAAATTTTATTAAATATTATCAATTTGAATTTAAAAAATAATTACATATATATTTGAAAGCAATGAACAAAATGTTTATATCATACAGAGCTTTATAACGGTTAATATGTATGTATTTATTTTGCATCTTATAAGTGGAAAAAAGTTATTTTAATAATTTGTATAGCATTTGTTGTTTATGACACTCAATAAACCAAAGATTGGAGCTTAGATTGGTTTATTTTGTTCCCATTCCGTTTGAATTGCTTTCTTTAGCTGCAATAGCGTATCAAACTGTTGACCCAGGCGGAAACTCGTCGTGCCAAGATACCCCATAGAATTTCCATCGGGTTTAAGTAGGGACTTATAGCAGGCCACTTCAGCAATGGAATATTTCTCGACATAAAGAACTCTTTTGTATTCTTAGCGCAATGTATAGCTAGCTGCTTTGTCCTGCTGGAATGTCCAATTGCCTCCCCGGAAATCCACTCCACATTCAATTAGTACACCGTTCAGCAGGTTTACGTAATTTTCGGAGTTCATTTTGTGTGTTACAAAATAGATTGGACCCTTTCCTCGATAACCAAATGCAGCCCATGTCATCAGGGATCCTCCCTTAAATTTCTTGAATGTCGAGTTTCACTTTCCTGCCGGATATCTCTCCAGTACTTTTGCCAACCATCAGGCCCATCTAAATTAAATTTCTTTTCATCACTAAATAGAATAGAGTGCCATTCCTCTTCCCAAAATTTATCCTGTTCCGCGAATTCAAGCGTAACTACATGAGGATGGGTCTGACGACTTTCTTGGATGCATTCACTCCGAGATCAACATTATCCATGTACTTTGCAAGTTTATGAACAGCAGACTCTATAAGATCTCTAAATGTAGGAAGGAACTTTTCTGATATCGCTATTGCAACGTCTAGATAGGTTACGACACGACTCTTTACACAAGGTTAGGAGTATCTCATTCACTACCATGCTATTGCTGATAGTACGCCACTGTGCACTAAACTTCTTTTTAGACAGCAACCAACTCAACAGTGATAAGCCTGCTTGTAAGCATTTACTCGATCTAATAGCCAAGACAAACCTTCTTAACATTCAAAAAGTGCAGCTCAAAAAACTTCTTCTTTAATATTTGTGAAACCACCCTCAGTATGAAATAATATCAAGGAAGTACATCATAGTGAAATCTTTTTGTTTGTTGTATTACTTCTTTCTCTATTTATGGGTGCTTTCCCAAATGCAGCACTGCATGCTTTGTAAATCAGCAACCATTCTTGAGGCAAATTCACGTAGAAATTTTGAAAATCGATTCCATTCATTCAATTTCTTGAGAATTTTGAATCTGCAAATTCGGGAAATAGAAATAGTTCCGAAGGAGATAACTATGAGCCACCTAAGAAGGAAGCTAAATGAAGTGATGTACAGGATTGCTTAAAGTTAAAGAAGAGAAAATAAAGAAAATGCGGGAGTTAAAATCCATTCTTAAAGCACTTTTGAATTAATTAATCTGCTGTTTGCGTTGGACTACGGAGCGACAGGTTCGAGGTTCGATCCAAAGACGACACCTAAAATTTCTTTCACGCCCCAACTCTCGCGAGCGTCTGACAAACAGCCGAGAGTAAAACTGTCATGAAAAAGCTTCTCAAAACAAAAATTGTCGGAAGGGGCGGCATTACACAGTAGGCCCTTTCCATTCGTGTAAGGAATATAACACGGACAACACGAATGGTTGTGAGAAGCTAGGGCCTGGGACCCATAGACCTGTCGCGCCAAAAATTTGTATTTTGAATTGTGATGTTTATTTATATCTATTGATTTATTTTAAAAAGCCCAGTTAATCGTTCTCATTTTGCCTTTGCCTCATGGCCTGCATTAAATTTTTCTCAACAAAAGCATCTATAAATTTAAAATTACTGTCGCATACTCTCTAGAAAAAGTATTAATAAACCACTAGAAATTAAACTATCATTTTCAATACGTGCCTTTTCTATTAAAATAACTTGTCGAATGTTCTTTTGGCGTTGGAATCTTAAAATGTCTGCCATAAATGCATTCCACTACAAAAGGGAATGTGTGGTTTCGTTTTTCTTCAAACTCCTTCATTATTTTCTTTTATTTTGGCTCTCGTTCCTCTGGCGACTGTTTTCTTTTTTAATTTTAAAATTACTGCAATTAAAAATTCTGAAGACCCTCGGAAACTACATTGGTTGGCCAATTTCACTACGTTATGTGCAAACACTGTTCTAGGGACCATTGCGGAAATCCCGGTTTTCTTTTTTTGCTAACCATATCAAAAAGGGATTTTTTTAGTAACTTAAAATAGAAATAAAAGTAAATAGATTTATATATAAATATCAAGTTCCAGTTGATGCAAAGCGAGTACTTACTGACAATGTGCACCTATTCATACGAAAATGATAAAAAAATATTTCGTTTGGGTACAACTTAATTGTTTTAAAGAAATTCTTGCACTTGGGAACTTTGCGAAAAGCAAAAGGAGTTGAAAGCATATAATACTTACTTACTTAGGTGGCGCTACAGTCCGGGGTGGAACTGAGCCTCAACTAACAAAGCATATACATAATAGTTTCGAATTAATTGTTTAATTTTAGTCTTCGGAAGATGTCTTGTAAACTTTATTTCTTTATAATTTAAATTGTTACCCAAAAGATTATTTAAAATAATTGTGAAAATTAACCTTTTATCTTGAACTTATTGTCACTTCTTTTATTTTGATTTTTTTTATATAAAGGCAATTCCATCATAATGACATTCTAAAACGTCAAATATTTAAAAGCAATATGAAAGTTTTTGCTGTGCGAAAGCATTCACTTACTTTGCATCATAAGGTTTGCAGTATGATGCGCACTTATTTGACGTTTTAGAATCTGAAAGCTGATGAATCACAATGCAACAGAATGCGCATCGCATCGTTAAAGCGTCGTGTCTTTGCATCACCGATGCCAGGTGCAGTCACAATACGCATATTGGTTGAATTTTGTAAAGTAGTCTATTCCTGTACCTAATTAATTTTTACAATATGTACCTTTTTTTTCTGTAAAGGTCTCTAAACAATATGATGAACACTCATGTGCCATTTAAATCCAAAATTGTTACTTGCGAAATCAGTTCATGGTTCACACCTGAAATTTATAATGCAATAAATGAGCGAGATTAGGTCTATAAACATTGGAAACGCTTTAAGCTTCCTGAGTTTTGGATCACTTTACGGATTCTTAGAAATAGTATCAAAAGCGAATTCCTCTCTCATCGCCTCAGTCCCAATTTACCCATTAAAACTATTTGGAATAATATTCTTCAGTTAGGTGTAGGTAGGCAGAGGAATGAGAGTCTTGGGGACGTTGATCTTAACATATTTAATGTTGATTTTGTTAAAGCGTTTCAGATTTACCGATTCCGATGGCATTTGTACCTCAGACTGAGGATAGAGATAGGTTTCAGTTTTATAGAATTGATAAATATGAGGTTGTAAAAACTGTTTTGGTATTAAATCTAGTGCTATCCTCGGTCTCTGGTTGCTTCTTTTGCGGATGTGGTGGCTGATGATGGTACTAAACATGATGTTCTTGGTGCTAATGCAACTGTTTGTAACGCTAAAACTGTTTCTTCTGTTGATATAAATGTCCGTGCGAACATATCTGCTACTTTTGCTAGTTATTCTGGTGACTCAGTTAATACCAATGGTCACGTAAGACGTTGTAATAACTTTAGTGGTATTATTGGTACTAATTGTGATCATAATGATATTGGCATTATTCATAAACTGAAATGATTTCCCTTGGGAGTTTTCTCCCACCTACCACTACTGACTCCACTACTCAGTACACAGACTCTAAATTGAAAGTAAGCTCCGCAATGCTTTCTTGCTGTAAGCTTGTTAAACGTGATAGTGCCGAGTCCAACCTTAAGTTCGTCAACTTTAAGATTGGAGTTCCAGTTGAACTTAAAGATGCAATGTACGAGTCGAATATTTGGCCTGTTAGTTTCAAATTGCGTCCATTTCAATCACTTCAAAAAACGAGGACGTCTAACGGTGCCCAACAAACATTAAATGATGCCTACTCGCCGTCAGTCATATTCGCCAATAAGAAATCAAACTTATCGTCGTCACTTAGACTCTTTTACCACCTTTTCATCGCTTGTTCTCATCATATGTATGACATTATGGTCATAACCGAATCCTGGCTCTATGGTGATATTCTTTCATCGGAGATATTTGATAGCAGACTTTACACCGTTTTCCGCATAGACCGAGGTATAACAGCTAAGGAACGTGGTGGACGAGTTATAATTGCCATTAGTTGAATGCTCTCACGTAAACTATCACCATTACCAATTAGTGGTGTTGACGAATTATGCGTGTTGATAAATGTAAATTTGGATTATCAATTAATTTTAATTGCAAGTTCTGTTCCATCCAATAGTGTTGCAGGCATTTAGTAAAGACAGACATAGTAAACATACATATCAACAACATTGACCACATATCTAAGATTTATAATAAGGCATCTTAGTTCCCTTGCGTGTTAGCTGATTTTAATTTCTCTGAATAGTCTTGGTCAGATAAAGACAAAATGTTAATTCCTTTTAAAATGTTTGTGCCAATAACTTCTAAGAAGAAGATCTCCAAAGAACTTAAAAAAAGGCGTTCAAAAGGTTCAAAAACTCCCATAAACAGATTGATTATGCTAGTTTCTGTATCTTTAGAAAACAATTTAGCGTGCTCAGTAGGTTTATCATGACCCAAGTATCTTTGGTAGTCAGCGCCAATCCTAAGGTGGATATAGGGTCTATTTTTTTAACTTACAGAACCATCTGCAAGTGCAAGGGTGGACGGAATTCCTCCCCTTTTTCTTTCAAAGTGTAAGAACAGTACCCTCTGTTACTTATGTATCTTTAACTCGTCTTTTAGAAGTGGATTTTTTTTTGAATGAATGGGAGGTTTCTTTTTTGGTTCCAATTTTTAAAGATGGCTCCAAAAACGATGTTCAGAACTACAGTGGTATCTGTAAATTATTAGCCATTCCAAATTTATTTGAAAGTATTTATAAATATTATTTTATTGAAAGTAGAAAAACTAGAATTTTATGTCAAGGAGCATATTTCCAAATTCCAAAACAGATTTGTTGCAGGGAGATCCACGGCTTCCAATCTCGTTTATTTTACATCGTCCTTGTTAAACTCAGCTCATTAGGTTGACACAGTTTACACTGACTTTAGTAAGACTTTTGATTCTGTGAATCACAGTATATTAATACAGAAGTGAATGTCTTTTGTACGCTGATGATCTTAAATTATTCTTAAGAATTACAAGAATAGTGAGTAATGGTTGTAATTGTTTAAGTTTTAAATTATATTTTTAGTAAATTGTTATTATTATTTTCATTTTTGTAATCTGTTAAATTATTCAACTTGTGACGAAATTAAATAAATAAGTAAATAAAAAATGCATTAAATGCGAAATGTTTTAGTGTCTTTGAAGTTGGTCCCTTTTTTAATTTTTTTTTCTATGATGAGAGGGAAATCGCTTTCCATTTAAAAGACAAAACTCAAATTAAACTAAATAACTTTAACTAAACCATTTTAACTTGGTGCATTTGAAATCAATCCCCAACAATATACATAGCAAAGACTATGAATCATCAAAATCAAAGTATGTCTCCATCAATTATACCCAAATTTACTGCCGAAACTTTGTAGCACTTTATTGAAAGCCGACCATAGACTATCTTAATGGCCTGAAACAGATGGGTGTCGCATTTTTGCGACACAAAATTTGCATAAATTAATCTTGCTATACCCACTATAATCCCACCAAAAATATGGGAAAGATAAATAAATTCACTTGTCCCAATAGACAATTTAATTTTCTTTCAAAAAATGAAATAACAATCTGTTCCTCAGCAACACCTGGCACCATTCAGAGTGACCTCCAGAAATTCCAAGTGCTGCAGCAAACGGTGGCGAATACGTAACAAAATAAAGCACGATTTTCCTTCCTCTCCTACTTGTTCGATAAAATTTCATAAAATATCACATTTTCCTTAACCTCACAGAGGAAATGAGCAGAAAAGCCAGCTGGGGATTAAACACTCCATCACTGAAAGTATACTTGACAGGCTTTTAAGTTATCTAGTTTGTATGGTGTATGGAATCAGCGAGGAATGCAGCTTAATGAAATAAAAAGGAACACTAGCGTCTGCAGGATAATACTTACTTTGAAATTGAATAGAATCGACATCTGTTGTGTATCTTTTCGCAAGAGCTTTCTGAATTGCTGCAATTGGTATCTGTGGTATTCCACAACACACACATTTGAGGACGAACGGTTCATTACTATCAATTTGCTGTATTCTGGATCTAGCTTGGGAGTAAAGTCAATTTGCTAAAAGCTTTGAACTATGGAAGCAAATTAATGTAAAATGATATGGGAAGCAAGGAAGTTAACGCTTTGAAAAATTAAGTAGTAGACGATATGGCTTACTCACACTGTACATTTAATTAACAGTAACGATGGGATCCTAGCACGATGGTCTTTCCTTTTTTCTTTCACATTCACCATAAGCTAACCTGAGATATGATATTTAAATCCTTTTTATAGGTTTTCGAAGTTCCTTTTCTTTTTTTGTAATTCTCAGGAAAACATTAAAGTCATACATCCAGGTTTTTGTGTAATTGGGCATGTGGGCGCTAATAGGATTGTCTTGATTGAAGACTGCGTCTTGGATTGAACTTTTCTTGGTGACTACAGTTGGCATCGATCCAACACTGTGTGTTTCAAAAGACTTATGACAGCTGATGACTTATGATATACTATCTAATACAACTCCAGATACCACCAACTTTTTGGGATTGAGTGAGATGAGGTATTTGGGACCAATGAATGTCTTCTACTCTCCAATCGGAAAGCCTGACTGTAGTTACAAATATGGAGTGAAGATTGAAGACCTACTGGAGTGTTGGTAGCACCATGACAAAAAGATTACTTCAACCAGATTCAGGATTACAGACACTGAACGTAAAGGATAATCTGAGTGCTGGAGTATTAAGCACGCAGATCCGTCTAGAGAATCACCAAAAACCTTACATGGATCATTTCAGATTAGGATCAATTAACGAGCATGGAAGTAGCAGTTCGACGTAACGATTTCCCGTTTCCCCACCACAACCCCGCACAAAGAAGAATTGATGGCATTTCCGCCAAAAAGTTAAAAGTAGAAACACCAGCATATGCGATGCTCCTATATCCAATAGCAGAGAAACGCTGGAAATCTGATTCTTTCCGCCAAGCATCCTGGAAAGGAAGTCTTATGGAGTGCAAGAACTAGAGAGAGATTTGTGTGCTCCCTGTAGTTGCTAAAATAATAGTGAAAATAGTTCTGGAGTGAATAAAACTTCTTTTCACTTTCGATGCCGAGTGAGTGGGTTTCTGGTCTGAATCACTTCTGCGACAGGAAAACCAACCTCGTCGTGCTGAATCATCCTTGAAACTACTGTATCCTCACAAGTTAGCATTGCAAGACAACCGAATAAGGAAAGCTTTTAGCTTAAAGATCAAGCTGCGGCTGTTTCGTTTCAATGTTGAATCTGAAGAATGTTTCCTTGGAGGGTTTGTTTCAAACATGACAGCGTGTCATCTTATCTAAAACCTTTTTTGACATCAAAAGTCTAGGTGATGTTATTACCAATCTTGACGTAGCAGCGAGCGTTCTCGATCGTCATTTTGCACAAATGGACGAGTTTACCAGGAATGCCAAAGCTAGACAGGGATCTGTATAGCTCGTCTCTGTAACTACTGTCATATGTATCGATAGGTGGGTATCGATTTTGACTTCTTGAGTTTTCTCTAGGATCTGCCGAAGTGTGAAAATTTGATCGATTGTGGACTTTCCTGGTCTGAAACCACACTGATGGGGTTTCGTCAGGTTATTGACGAAGGGTTGGTTTCAGAAGTTGAGGAGACTGATACCTCTGTAATTGACACAATTGAGGGGGTCTGCTTCCTTCTGGATCGAACATATAGAGTTGAGTTGGTGTATGCTCTTTACCAGATCATTTCCAGCTGCTTTGAATACCTCGACTGGTATTGGATTTATGTAAGCTTGGATTTTGCTATCTTCACTTCGTTTTGGTCAGGAGGATTGAATATTTCATTCTGGCTGACAGCAGTTTTCCGTCGCTGTTATACAGTCTGGAGATATTCATATTATCAACACTGACTGTGACTATACTACGAAGGTTCTCTCCTTCATCTCGAAAGGTTTCTGTATGGGACTTGTTGGCTTCACATGTTCTCTACCACCAACTCTTTTCCACCACCCTGGCTAGGTAATGGAGATTCGTATAGTCCTGGGATTCACATACTTAGAAGCAGCTCATATTGAGATGACACTAGATAGTATGGCCTAACTGATTCCATTGATTCCATCCAGAGGATTCGTTCACTGCCGTACGAATTGAGGGAAGTGCCTTAGTGATAAAGCACTCCTCCACTTCTCTCGCCTGCTACCACCAACGGCCTTCCGAATGGTTTGGTTACCTAATCTCCAGTCGAGGTACTGGGTACCCAGTAGCCAGGAACATAGAGGTATAGAGGAGTTTATAGTGAGAGGTTATCGTGAGAACGCTTGTGCTCGCTTTAATATTCGCATCACATCCCCTTGGCTACTTCACGTTGAATTAGATTCTTTTAAAATTATTCCTTTTCTTTCACGTGAGTTCATTTCACAGTTACGTCACTTTTTTCTTTGTAATCATGTTCTTCTCTAAATTATAATAATAAATAGATCACCTGAAGAAGACAGCAATCCCTGTCGAGACGTCGGGAAGATTAAATGAAATATTTTCCATTCTACTTTCACCTTCCCAAGAAAGCCAAAACTGAATCACCTTCCGTAACCTCATACTCTACTACAACGATTTGGTCGAAATAATCACCTACAATCTACATGCATCTGCAGGTGGTTTTTGTGGTCCCTAAAGTGAAGAGTTAGATATATACAACAGATGCGGATTACCCGCCTCATACCCTGATTATCATACATCAAAGCGACCGCATACTCTCTTGAGGGACTTCGAAATCTCCGTACAGGTTTATAAATCTAAAAATAGAGTGCAAGGATAATTCCCTCTTCATTATACTCGTTACAGTAAGTCTTAAAATGGATTTCCAGAAGCAAAGAGTATACCAATTATTTTTATAAATTTGCTCAAGTCACCAGGGACATTCGTCCTTAAAACATACATACTCGTAGAGTACATATCTATCGAATATGATAACATTATATTGTTTTTTCTTTGAAATAAAATACATGAATAAATATTTCTTTAAAAATACACATGTCCTATAGATGGTAGAGATATTTCATTTTAGGGATTCCAAAAGTACCTCGATCCTTCCTACTTTCTCTTCAAAAGCAGATTTGCCATGGCCATTCTTCTGATGATGGAGGACTTCTTGGAAACAAACAGAATTCCTGTTGATTCAGTGGTTTTACTGTAAATTAGTGGGTAGACGCTTCAGGTGAGTAAATTGAGGTTTTTCTGTTAAAATTTATTCATGTCTTGGTTGCTTTCCTCTCTTAATGCTGCTTTCAAAGGGATATCATACTATATCAATCGTAATATACCTGTTCTGTTACTGATATTCCTATACGTACATCTTTTACCTTTTTAGTGAGACTGCATGTTTTGAAAGTTGTTGAACTTAAGCTACATTCCAGATTGGAGTAAAACGTAAGTTATTCTTAATGTTTGATAATTGACAAAGAGCAGCTGATAGGAGATTATGGGCCGATAAAGGCAATTGTGGATCATTACCTGACAAAACCTCCTGCATTAAAGAATGACTACGTAGTAGTCAGCTTAGTCTACCCTAGGCAACTGATTGTTCGATCCGAGCACCTCTAGAGTAAATTTAAGTTTCAGAAAAGCTGTCAATTTGAGAACTGTCTGGCGAGCTTATAAAACCGGAATAGTACCCCAGATGCGATGACTGCTCTTGAATATTAAAAATATGTTTCCTAGGGAATTTCATTCGTTAAGTTGGCAGTTGTCCATGGAGGTAGTGGTGTGCCAGTATTCAAATCAAAATCACCTTAACACATCACCCTTAGTCACTTCGGCCAATCTTCAATATCAGATAGCACATCATCCATCGGAAAGATGACCATAGCTTCTAAAGAGTGGGCCATGTGTTCCTTTCTTTTTGAATCATATGTTATTTTGACACTGACAGCTCTTACGTGTTCAAAAAAATTGACATAAATTGAGTATTATATTTTTACTTGAACAATGTTGGGAAATATTGCAAAGTTACTTCCAAAGTGGATGCTGTGTTGCTGAAACAGTGCGAATTTTGAAAAGAAATTTCAGTCGAAATAATGCATCAACTGCAGCTGGTGTACACAAGTTTGTGATGAAAGTTCGTGAGACTTCTTTTCTGAACCCTTATTAGCGATGCTTCGTGTATCTTTTGGAAAATACTACTCGTATGTACAGTGGCGGTCAAAATAAAAGCAGTGCTACCTTCTTTTTCTGGTAATAGAACAATATGTCATACGTTTTCAAAAGAAAAAAATTCGATTGCATAACTGTTCCTTTCCAAAAGTCACTTGAAGTCACTTATTGCGTGTTTTTTGGCAGTCAAAATAATAGCAGTGCTCGCTAGTTTACGGTAATTGTGTGTTGTTTTTTGATTCTGTGTGTATTTAAAGTAAACAAAAGTCAAGTTTTAAGGTAAATCTTCGAGTCTCCATAGAATTTGAGCAATTATACTAATGTTCACTTACAGTATGGGACGCGGTAAGCATTGCACGGCGCAACGGCGACTCATTCGCCATCTTCTTGCTGAAGGCAAAACTTATGCAGAAATTCAACAAACACTCGATATTTCTGCAAAAATGATAATAAATGCCAAAAACTATAAGGAAAAACCCGAAACCCGGGACAGGAAAAAGGTTTTGTCCTCGAAATCTGTAAGCAGAATTGTAAGGTGCTCGAAGGTTTCACCCAATATCCCCGCTACCGAGATAAAAAAAACAATTAAATTTAAGCACAAGTGTGGAAACTTTGAGAAGAGTACTAAGAGAAAATAACCCAAAATAATCAACCCCAGAAGCCCAAGAAAAGTTCCACTTTTAACGAAAAAACATGTTGATAAGACCCTTCAGGAATGGCGGAATATCTTATGAACGGATCAAAGTAAAATCGTCCTGTATGGCGGCTCTGGTTCCCGTGAATATGTGCGACGCCCACCAAACGCTGAATACGTGCCTAGGTATACGCGCAAGACAGTAAAACATGGTGGCTCTAGCATTATTATATGCGGTTGCTTCTCATACCATGGTGTAGGCCCCATATACCGAATAAATGGTGTGATGGATCAGCATGTTTACATTGACATACTTCAGGGAACCATGCTGCCTTACTCAGAGGAGGATATGCCACTCAGATGGGTCTTTCAACAAGACAACGACCCGAAACACACTAGCAAAAAAGCTAAGGAATGGTTCCGGGTGAACAATATTTCTCTTATGGACTGGCCTCCCCAATCACCTGACCTCAATCCAATAGAGAACCTTGGGCAGATATAAAAAAAGTGGTTGCAGTTTCAAAACCCAGAAATAATAATGAACTTCGGGCCACAGTGAAGACTGCATGGGAAAATATACCATTGGAGAGATGTCAGGCCTTGGTGGATTCCATGAAGCGACGTTGTGAAGCCGTTCTAAAGAATAAGGGGTCTACAACAAAATACTAACCACTTTTTGTATCTTTTTCATGAAAATTTTGTTGCATTTCCAATTTTTTTAAAATGACTGTGAATACTGCTATTTTTTTGACCGACCTAATTCTCTACTTTGAAGACAAAATGTTTTTTTTTTTTTTGTGATATCGAATCAAAACTTTTTTTTTCAAATTAAATTAAAATTATGTAGCTTATAAAAAATATATTTTATAACGATTTATAAACAATAAGTATTTATTTTATTGAATTGTTTGGTTTTCTGCTCCTCACTGCTATTATTTTGACCGCAGCTGTATATTCCTTTAAAACATTTCACAATTTCTATCGCGGGGGTTGAAATTTGGGCGGATAGATGGCCAGTATGCCATCAGGACACGTTGCTTTAGAGCCAAGCCTAGTTGTTTTCACCTTGTGGAATGCATAGAGATATAGAGGTTTCACAACAGATTGTAGAGCGATCTGACAAACTTTCACGTTTTCGTAAATACATACAAAGTCGATCAAAAATAGATCAGTGATCCCGACTTAGGAAAGCAGTTCGATACTAGTTCGGAGGCTTCAACGACTCGTTCAGTTAAGTTATTGTAGCATATGCCAGTACTTTATAAGCCATAAGTTTGACGTAAATATTGGATCATCCTTAAGTGTAATTGGTTATTTCTGGATATTATCAAATAGGTATGCAGATAGGTATATGGGTGCCTTGTGATGTAAGTCACTGCTAAGTTAGATCATTTCTTTGGTAGGTTGTGTCCCTTCTAATTATTTTGGAAACCTATAATAAATACGCCGTTGAATAAAAGACCTTTGGCTCTAGTCTTTCGACTTCATAAAGAGCAACTACTAATAGTTCTGGTTATTCTACCGTCGATTCCAGGTTAAAGTACCGCTGATTTACAACCACTCAGATAGGGCTATGAATCTCGAGAGATGCTACAGCTCAATTTCGCTTAGGTCCTTGAAGAAGTCACTGGCAAAAGTACTTATTTTCCTGTTGATGAGGCCAGAATAGCTTCTGCAGTCGTTGTGAAATATCCTGAGACATTATGGTAATAATGCCGTTAGAAAGACATAGCAAGTGTTCTCCTCTTGTCATTGACTGGCCACAGGCTCCTAGAAGTTGCGCAAATATCCAAATTCGTCCAGTGACTGTTTACTTTTCCGATGCACTCGCTATCAGTAGATATTTTTAAAGAGCTGAGAGGAATTTTCGCAAACAGAAAAGTCTGTGAAACGTGTAGCACCGACACCCTCCTTGCGAGTTCATCTGTTCTTTCTTTACCTGAGATGTCCATATGGTCTGGTATCTAGTATAAAATCATCACCATGGCTTTTGCAGATCTATTTATTACAGAGTCTTTCGAATATGGTTTTTCAGCTAGTAGGGTGACTGCAGTTTTTGCGTGAAAAACATTATAATCCAAAGAGGCTCACATCCATTGGAATCGTCAGTGGAGAATACCTGCTCTTTTTTTGGGAACCTATCAATGTATGCAATCAAGACAGAAACTCTGATAGTGACCTTCCTGATAAGCTACAGTACCGGGAGTTAGTTAGTTAGGTTCTGTCTGCCTCCGCAAGGACACACTAAGACCAAAAGAAAGTCCATTCTAATACCACTATGGAGAAACCGGATTACCAGCACGGATTACATGTAAACTTCCCAAATGTGACAGGAGGCAGGGCAACCAGTTTGGTTGTAAACCCATGCCGAAAAAGTATGGTTCCTCGTTTAGCCATTCAACCAGTTTGACCCGGTGACAAAGGTTTTTTATTTTGGCTAAATCAAGCCTGGCTAGATTAAAGACCTGTCAGTGGCATAATAACATATGATTCAAAGTAAAAGAAAACAGGAAGTAGTGCATTCTGCTGTGAAAATATGAACAAGTACTCGAAGGTTTGATGCTCCTATTGGCTCAGTCTGCTTCTTCACAAGAAGACCGAGTCAATATTGGAGGATCAACATGTTTCTTAGAGTTATAAAAACTTGTCAATCAACTTGTTGAATATTGAACACATTGGGACCGGATACTGACAAAAGCTTCTGATTTATAATAAAGGTCTTTGGAAATGGCAGATAATGATTTGGAACCGATTATCGAAGCAGTCTACAACAAGTTTTGATTCAACCTCTCGTGTACTAAAGATAACTACTGCTCTCAGCAGCCGGTCCAACCATCAACCGTCTATGTACTCTAAAGAGACGACTTCAGTATGACTTCAACTCGTAGCGTTCTCTTTGTTCTCTATCGAAAAACGAGTAGTAGTTTTCTAGGCGATTGATGATAGAGCTAACATATGCATACAATGCCCCAGCAAACGTTGGCAACTGATCATCTATATCCGCTGTTGCCCATACAGATGTTTAACCAGGACTAAGACCACCAAAAGAGTCTTTAAGGCTATTCCGGAATTTAAGTCTCTGGAACACCATCACCTTGTATAATAATTTTTTAATATCCGCCTTGATGCGTTGCCGTCAATTATTTTTGTTAACGTACTTTTAATTTAGGCTTTCGGACTAATTTTAGTCTTACTTATCCCAACAGTTTAAACGGAACCCCCACATCCCCAACCGTTTTATTACCTGCCTATTAAAAACCTATTAACTCATAAGATTCAATTATTCCTTGGCTACTAATTAAGACATTAAATTAAAACTTTTATGACGCCTCCATTATAAATGAGGATTACCTCCATTGGCTGATAATAAAAAGGAAAACAAAATCTCATACCATGAAAACCAGGCTTTCTCCTTGTATCTTACCCACCTACCGGGCAGTAGTGAAAAATAAACCTCAGAAATTCCATCGTGGAAATAGCAAATGCATTTACGAGGACATAATGGCACGTATTTTCTGACGAAACATAGCCGACCACAATTAAATTGATGTGAACGCCAGTACGTGTACGCCCTACTGGGATCACAATTCATGTCATAGCCAGACAAAACCCCCTCATCAAAGCCGGCGTAGAAAATTGAATGATTTTCTCTGAAATGGAATTAATTGTTTGTCCTCGAGTGGTTCCGCTTTGCGTCTGAGTGCATGACATGTTCCTCAAACTAAGTTTTAACGTTCGTCGGTCAATAAAAGTGCAATGTTTCCACGTAGGTGGGCTTATAGCCACGCAATTAACTAAATAAAATAACGACTGGAACTACGTTATGAACAGGAAACCTAGTAGGAAAGTAGACCTAGAGGGTCTGCCATAACTATAGAGTAGATTGGTCCATATTACTGTGGTGTCAAGCTAGGAAAGTCCATCATCGACCAAATATTCACACCACGGCAGATCTTGGGAAAACCCAAGAATCTCTAATCGATACCCTCCACCTTTTATCGATTTTAAGACTGCCTATGGCATACCTGCCAAACTCTTGTGCAGGATGACGATGGAGAATGCATACTACTCCATCAAGGTCCGAAAAGACCTGTGTGGTTTCCAAGACCTTCTTAGTGATCGGTTGCCGAAAGAACAATATAAATAAGTTCCATCGACGAGGTCTAGAAATCTTCTAAATACTCACATTCCAGGAAGGGTGTGACCGAAAGAAGCCAAGTGGGTGGTAAGCGTAACTTCACACCTAACTCCGTGGAAGGCAGTAGACATCACAGTCTACCTTTCCAGAAGTTATAGGTTGGACCAGAAAAAGATAGAAGCTCTGATTGACGATCGGAATGAGGAGCTCAACAAACCATGAGCTGTCCAGAAGAAGGAGCGGACCAAGTGGTATAATTCGTCATCGATGACAATTAAATAAAAAATACATTGAATTTGTGTCGATACAGGATACATGCCTCTACAACACACAATGCAGAAATGCACTGGTAGTTTGGGACAAAAGCCAGAATTGCCCTAGAGCATGTATACTATTCCGAAAAAACATACATTATTTCTGTCTGTCAGAATTCATGACGTAGGACTTATTCAGCATTCAGAGCCTCATAACAATGAATTCCGATCACTACACTACCGTCAACAGAGATTCAAATACTCGCGCAGTACCTAGTATAGAAGGAACAAATTCTAACTTCTACTAGGATAATACACCAAGGAATGCTACATTTAGGGACTCTATTCTTCGATGACCTCATCGAACTAGTGTCCTTAGACGTCATGAGTTAACTTCGCTTCATATGAAGATTAGTCCTTGGATAGCCGGAATGGAAAGATCAAAAGGACCTCTTTTGGTCTTAGTATGTTTGATTGTCTGACAGCTACCCCTAACCTAAACCTAAATCTAAGTGAAGAGGCTATCGATTTCACAGTCTAAGCTTGAGACTGAGAAACTGTAAAATAAAATGAAGGGTTTGCAATGAGCTATAGCTCCAGTAAGACCTTTTCCCCCGGAATACTCCTCGAAGTACAGGAGAACAGAAGTTCGCATCCGATCGCCTTAGTTGTGTAGTTCCGAATAGTGTTCAATCTCCATTGGACTGCTCGCAGATGGGTTGTCCAATCATTCCATTTTTCCGGCGAGTGCATGCATTTAAGGGTTCGATCGAATTTCCCAACCTGGGCATTTGCTCTGGGCCTCCTGATGGCGGTCTTGGTGTGCTGGGTCAGTGATTATTCTCTGCGGTAATCCAAAATAGCTAGCTACTTCGTTCAGGACACCCTGCTCTTGATAGATTTAACGGTTCGCAGTATGGTGTACTTGGTGAAGTTGTCGACCAAGGCTAGAACGTATCTAGTCCCATCATTTCCCTTTGTGAAAGGACCAAGATGGCCCAAGTATACGGTGTCGAACGGAAAAGGAACTGTCTCCTCTGCACTCAACGCACGACTTGATGTATGTAGTTCTTGGTTAAGTTTCTCATTTTCGTGAACCAAAACATCTGTCTTATCCTTTCAAGCATCTTACCATCAGCCAAGTGTCCAACGTCATCATGGCACAGTTTCAAAATCAAACTTTTTATGATTTTGGGGACCACCCACCTCTCGGCATCACTCATCTTTCGAAACAGTCGATGCCCCATAGTCCTCTTAGGGGGTCGATATGTGCTGTCCTCTTGCCTGACTACTTACCCTTTTCACAGTCAAACTTCTGCATCTTGAGCCACCATCGCCTCACTCGAGAAATCAGTTTCACTTTCGTGCTGATTGCGACTATAGCCTCACAGGCCGTGACGACCCTGAACCGTCGACCCAATAGATAAACCCGGAATCGGTTCAAGCTTTCCATGATCACCAGAGCTCGTACGAATAGTACTTGACTTCATTCGTAGATAGTTTTCGACTATAAAAGACCACTGGTCTCAACAGGTTGTGTTCTTTCCCCCGTTGCAATAGTATTCCAGCCAGAATAGACGATGACGCTTCAGTGTGAACGAAGAGCCTTCTTCCGCTTCTTGAATGCCACTAATACACTATAAAGGTTCCGTGAGCAGGAAATATCTCCTCCGGGCGGAGGAGTACTCATGGTTTCATGCTCACTGTTGAAGGATGTGTCCAATTCAACTTTGTCAAGACAGTCAGACAGGCAGTCAGGCACCAATTAAGGCACAGGACTTAAACATTATTAGATACAATTTCGTATTGATAAAGTGCCTGAATAAGATCAACAGACTGAACCAGATAAACAGAGTCACCCTTTACTGCATACCAGGACATAAAGGAGTAGAAAAAAATAATCAGCTGACAAACTGTTCAGGAATGATTTTAAAATCACATTCTTGGGACCAAAATCTTTCTTCAGGTTAGGACCGCATAAAGCACAGGAAAAGCTAGGAAAAGGAATAAATAGCAAAACCCGATTAATACCTCTAAAATACCGCAATAAAGCTAATAGAAAACACTTGTATAGCCAATTCAGTAAAGTCACTCAAACAGCGCAGACTTGCCTCTTGCCTTTCACTATTTTATCTTTAGCTCTTATAAAGTGTCGCAATGCATTCCGGGCCTTCAGTAAATCCGACGTAATAAACGACAAACTTCGAATATCCTAAAACTCTTCACGTTAAGCGTATCTGTTGTTGAGTACTCTGATATAAAATAAAAATACTTCCTTGAACTGTACAACACCTATGCGGAATGCTCTTTATTTCTTTACCACTCCACTGTGTGTCTCGGATATCCCAAAACCCTTTTGAGTGCGTACGAAGCATCCAATAACAAAAACTCATAGCGGATAATTAAATTTTTCCATCGCTGTGACACTCATACAGAATCTTCTAAATTAAAAATTTCTTAACAAGATAATGCGACATCTTTTAATCAAAAGCTAGTCCTCTTCGCACGAACTTCAAGTGAATAAAAAAAGACGTAACACCATTGAATGTCTTTACACTTGGTACCTACCATCAGTTCAAACACAAGGTCCTTGAAAATTAGAATAAACAAAAAAAAAAAAACCAACCTATCTAATAAGTTCTGTCACGTGATTGTACACATTAATGAGAGGTCTTCAAAAAAGATACAAGTATCCACAAGGTGTGACGGTTCCTTCTCGTTCCATTCCAACGCAGAAAGTTCATTAAATTTTCTTTACAAGCTCTCACGTTGCTACGCGTTGGCGCTAAAGTCATTAATCACCGTGAACCGTATGTACCCGACCCAAAAAGACGAAAGCAACCCTCATAAGCAACTCAACATCCCTTACATGTGTAACTTACAAGATGTCCGACTTAATTTGTATCTTTTGGCTTTGCGAAGTTCAACCGAAAGAATGGGCGAGAGGAAGAAAGATTTCTACGAATGTGTACTTCGAAGGATCGCATCTGTTTGGATTTATTACTCGAACTCATGAACGTAAATAAGATTACTATGCTCCGCCTTAGGTTGTTAAGAAAATATATTTCAGGAAGTAGCAGAGATTTTGCCTTCGTTCTTCTGACAGATTGGGCCGAAGTACTCGTACACTGAGGTTCGTTTGGAATTATCCCAGAAATACTTGAACTCAGTACGTGGATATTTTTGCGTTGTTATCTGGATTTATATTTACTTTAACTGACAAGCGCTTTGACATGGGTTTGAGGCATGTGTAAACATGACAGTTAAGCTAGATACTCATGGCTACATTTCAGAGTTAATATCCATAAAAGATATGCAAACGATGGAGAATACTTTTATCTAGGTGATAAAATGGAACGAGTGCTGAAATTGGTAGGCAGTTGGTGGGTAATTGATAAGGGATTATGTGGTATTATGAGTCAAATTATTTGAAGTGACAATAAACACCCCCTTGAGTAGTACACATTTCTGATTGAATTTTATTTTGTTAACGTAATCCGTACATATTTGGTATTATTCACTTCAACTACAGGGGGTTTCGGTCTATTATGTTGCCAGATGATTTTTGAATTCGTTTAGGGAATTGGATTTTTGAAAATCTTTAACTTATACCCGGTTTTTTTGCTTGGGGTAATCTACGACAGTTTGTATGGTTCACATTTCCCAGCAAAAGTTGCCCGCAACAGGTTGTCATGAGTTCTGATCATGGTTTGGACTGGGGATGTTAGTTCCAGCTACGCTTACACCAATGTAGAGTCCATTATGGTGCCACAAGAATCTAGAATCCGTAAAAACTCTTATACCTTTATAATGCAGAAAACTGCGCAAACCTACGCCTATGAGTATGTACTCTTTGCATTACATCAGCGTCTAAGAGTTTGCTGACTTTATTGCTGACGTAAGTTGGAAATAGGTATAGGATAGGATAAATATTGTGGTGTAGTGGCTTGAAACTCAGGTGTGTTATTCTTTAATACTTCAGACAATTGTATCGTTTTTGATCCACGTTGATCCAGACTTTTCTTGTCATAATTCACGTAGTGCCGTCTCTCTCAAGTCATCGTATTTACATTGACTGAAACAGCAATTTTAATGTGGCAAGAGGCGAGACTTTCATTGCCCAATGGTTTTTTTCATGCAATTACCTGTCTCTGTGGTTCAACACCCGAATAAGGTGAATTTAGCCATCTTGTGTAGAGATCACGACAGTTTACAGGAATTTTTGAGTTAAAAGTGACAGAATTCAATGATTTGAAAGCAGCCGTTACATTCGAAGTCCTACAACGCATTTTAGTTGCCTCAAATGCATTCCCAATTCGTGCTCAACCGTTTTGTGCCATGTTTGTCAAGGCCGATCCACTCTTCTGTCACAGAAAGGAATCTCCTTCGCATTGTAGGGTATAACCAAACCATTGCCACTTTCTTCATCGGATTGTGACCAGTTCTTGTTTAAAGCTGCTCGTTCGAGATATGAATAGATTTGAAAATCTAATAAACAGTAGCAGCTTTGTTATAGTGCGGCATATGTACATAACACTTTCAGATTTTTCATAGGATTTCGAGCGCAGCTTAGGCTTAGATTGAGTTCGGTGCCACCATCACGCGAGATAATATTTAAAAAAAAAAGTAAGTTATAAGCTTTCTTGACCTGCTTGTAAGCAATGCTTACTTGAGCCGCAGAATCCGTAACACGGTTTCTATCTTGGGCATATTGAGCGCGAAAGCAACAAACGTCGCCAGCGGTACTATATTGATATTATAGTAATATAGTATAGTCAGGACTGAATGTAGAACATCTCTAATTGCAACCAAGAAAAACAGCGATAAAAGTATAAAAGTATATGCTACAGAGCACTGTGAGCACGATTATTCCGGTACTCAAGGAACTATTTACTAGCAGTCTCATACGAAAACATATCACAGGAACATGGAGAGGTCAAGGTGGTATTTATTCCCAAGGCCGGGGAAGCAAGTCATTCCACTGCAAGAGATGAAGAATACACTTTAGCTGCAGTCTTAGATACTGAAGGAGCATTTAACAACGTTAGAACAGACGATGTGCGTAGAACACTCACAAACTTCAATATCCAAAATACCCTGATCAATTGGATTGTGGAAATTCTTGAGGAAAGACAAATTATAACGGAGCACGTGGGTACAAAGTTGGAAGCATACGCCTCTAGACGTATCTCTCAAGGCGGAGTAATCTCCCCACTACTATGTACATTGTACTAAGTAGAACTCCTACAACTCAGGTGTAGTGGGGTTAAGACCATCGGTTACACGAATGATGTCATATTGATGGTTACAGGTAAGTTCCTCCCTACCCTTAGTGACCAATTGGAAGGTGCGCTGAGGACCCTAGACACCTGGAGCAAGAAATGTGGATTAGCGGTCAATCCCCAGAAAACCGAACTGGTATTATTTACTAACAAAAGAAAAATTCCTGAGTTTACATTACCTTCCATAGAGATACTGCCCTTAGAATCTCGGACAGCGTCAGATATCTAGGCCTCGCAGTTGACAAGAAACTGAACTGAAGGCCTATACACGGCCATAGTAAGGCCTATTCTAACTTATGGCTGTCCTGTATGGTGGCAGTCCGCAAGCAAGACCACCAACTTAGTGACTTTTACTACGATACAGAGATTGGCTTGCATTGGCATCACTAGTGCGACGAGAATTACACCTACTGCAGGACTGGGGGCTACCTTCAATCTACTTTTGCTAGATATCTTCGTTCAAGCCTCGGCAGCTATTAGCGCCCTTAGAATAAGTCAGTCAAATAGTTGGAGACAAATTACGACCGCTCATTCCCTGACCCTAAATAAAGATCTAGGAAATGTTCCCACCACGGATTACCCTTCACAAGCTTGTTAGCGATCAGAGAAGAATGGAAAAGCGGTCAGCCTATCAATACACGTATCATCTCTGTATTAACAGATGAATCAAAGATTGATGTAGGTGTAGGCAGTCCGTCTCCCGAACCATAGCAGTGTTTTCCAAGCGGAGGTCCTAACAGTAACAATAGGCGCCCTTAAGACTGCGTTGAAGGCAATACAACCGAAAGGTATCACCTTTTTACATTGACAGCCAGGAAGCAATAAAAGCGATTTCTGTTATCGAAATAAAATCCAAGCTTGTGAAGAGCTTAAGGTTCTTGAAACACAGCATAAGGTTGCGGTCGGCTGGATCCCTACGGGTATCACAATGGGTCTGTATTGACCTGAGTGTGTTTGGCTGTTTATAAGTTTAGAACTTCATTGGCTTGACATCTAAAAAGTGAAATGAATTCCAAACCGCGATTAATTTGGAAGGGATTGTACGAAGAAAGTGTTCGTACGTTTTCTCCTATTTTTCAGTACCTACCAGAAATTATGATAAAGCGAGAAATATTGTAATCGTTATTAATAGTTGGTAATGGTTCATATTCTGATTCATAACATTTTCGCTGGTTTTGATGTTTTTTTCCCCGGTTCAACACAAACTCAGATTCGAGTAGGTTAAACCGGGTATTGTCTAAAGGGAGTGTTCAACCGTCCATTTTTAGTTTATCGTATGCAGTCGTCGAGTGTATTTTCACTTGTGCGAGATTAAATAAAGAATTCTTTGAATCACTTACCCCGAAGAAACACTAAAGCACTCCTTATGTGAAAATTCTTCGCATAACACGTCATTTGTCTGACAAGAACTGAGCTAAGCTACATATTTTTGAGATGAGAAGTATGTCTTCTTACCTGGAAATAGAAAAAGAAATTGGAAAAATTAATTTGAGTAGAAAACTATTATTTTAATAGGATAGTAAAAGTAAGCTGTTTCAAAGCTCGTGTTAGATCAATATTAAATGCTTCAGACCGTAAGTGTTCCTTATTCGATAAACTCTCTTAATAGAACACCCCCTCAACAAACTTCAGTTTGCATACTAGCGGTCAAATCAACAATCACAGCCTTACACCATCCTGGATCACTATTGAGGAAGAAACATACCCAATGTGCCTTTTCAAACATCTACGTAGCCTTTCACAACACTTAGATTCAACCTATTCAAACGACCGATGATTCTAAGGCTTTCGCCAAAAAATCACCAAATGGATCTCTCTCAAGCTGGGACTTTACAGTCAGTCACTTAAGTTAGTGGATGGTGCCATGGTCTCTATCAATATAAAACAAAGCTATTTGAAGAAAAGGTTTCGACTTTTTGATACCGATGATGGACCACAAATCTGTAGAAGTTTCACAAGGGTAGGTATCAGATGGATAGGATCAGGTATGCAAAAACGAAAAGATTGCGACATTTATTACAGCTGCCACAAAAGACTGCACATGTTAGGATGCGGATTCGTCGTGGGTAATCGGCTACGCTCAATGATAATTGACTTTAAGCCGATCAGCGATCGCCTGGCTGTGATCAAGGCAACATTCCAAAATATCAGCATAATATGTGCACACACCCCTACCGACGAAGCTGAAGACTCTATCAAGGAGGAGTTTTATGACCTACTGGACGGAGCCTACGGAGCCTGTCCGGAGTATGATGTCAAAATCATACTCGGGGACTTCAATGCCAAAATCGGTAAGGAAAACATCTTCGGCGGATTAGTTGGAAAGCACAGCCTCCACGACACGACAACAGACAACGGCTTCCGGCTAATCGATTTTGCAGCATCTCGTAATACGGTGATAAGTAGCACTAGGTTTCCAACACTACGAATCCACACAGCAACCTGGCGCTCTCCAGATGGTCGAACCGCCAACCAAATCGACCACGTGCTAATAGATGCGAGGCACGCATCCAATATTCTGAATGTGCAACGTCGACTCTGACCATTTTCGTCTTGCAGAAGAAGGGAGGAGAAGAAGATCCTGCGTAAGAACAAAAGGGCCCACGCAGTTTCCCAGCTCAAGGATATCGAAGTGTCCCGCGATAAGAACAACATGCGGATGTTTTTTTAGGAAAGCCAAGCAATTGGCAGCTGCCCGGAACGCAGGCTCTTCGAAGCAGTGAAGGAAATCTAGACACCGAAGCACACGGAATAGTAGATGTTTTTAAGCAGCATTTCCAGCAGCTACTTAATGGGCATCAGGTGGAGAGAGTGATAGGCCAAGAAGAGAACCCGCATCCAGTCAATGAAGAATCCATCCCCCTTCCCAGTTTTGAAGAGGTCGGGTCAGCTATCAAAAAGCTGAAGAACAACAAGGCCGCCGGCTCTGATGGTCTACCAGCAGAGCTTTTCAAACATGGTGGTGATGTTTTGGTAGGGTGCATGCACCAAATCATCAACCAAGTATGGGTGGATGAACTCATGCCCGATGACTGGACTATCAGCTCTATATGCCCCATCTTTAAGAAAGGCGATCCTATGTCTTGTAAGAACTACTGAGGCATATCCCTGCTTAATGTCGCATATAAGATCCTATCTAACGTACTGCAGCACACTAATCGGCACGTACCAGTGTGGCTTCCGGCCCGGCAGATCGACGATCGACCAAATTTTCACACTAAGACAAATCCTAGAAAAGACCAACGAATTTCAAGGCGAGACTCACCATCTCTTCATCGACTTTAAAGCCGAGCTCTACAAGGCGATTCGGGATCCCGGCTAGACTGATCCAGCTGTGCCGCGTGACGCTGGAAAACACGCGGTGCAACGTGCAATTCGGCAACAGTTCCTCCGAACTATTCCAAACATGCACCGGATTTCGTCAAGGAGATGCGCTATCATGTGACTTCTTCAATCTTGTGCTAGAACAGATAGTGCGCAGGGCAGGTGTAAACACGGAAGGCACTATCTTCAACAAATTTGTCCAGCTGCTGGGATACGCAGACGACATCGACATTATCGGTCGCTCCCAGCGCGCCGTGTTAGAGGCTTTTACGGCAATTGAAGAACAAGCGAAACGAGTTGGCCTTGAAGTAAATGAGGACAAAACCAAGTACCTGTTGTCAACAAACAAAGAAACATCTGTCCACCGCCTAGGACAGAACGTCACTGTTGGCAACAGTAACTTCGAAGTGGTTAAGGAGTTTACCTACCTCGGAGTAAATATCAACTCCACGAATGACACCTTAGTGGAGATTCGACGAAGACTTACCCTAGGAAACCGTTGTTACTTCGGTTTGGCGAAACAAATGGGGTCAAAACTCCTAACTTGGAAGACGAAATGTATGCTCTACAAAACTTTGATCCTGCCAGTTCTGCTGTATGGAGCCGAGTGCTGGACGATAAGCAGGAAAGCAGAGCAAATACTGAACACTTTCGAAAGAAAAGGGAGAATGGAGGAGAAGATACAACCGCGAACTCTATGAGCTGTACCAATATGTGGATGTAGTCCAGAAAGCCAAAACACGTCCACTGCACTGGCTCGGCCACATCGAGCGAATGGACAATAATGCTCCAGCAAAGGGGATCTTCGAATCACAGCCCCCAGGTTCGAGAAGACAAGGAAGACCGAACCTCCATTTTAAGGACCAAGCTATCGCGGATGCCAGAGCGCTTGGTCTAGACAACTGGAAGCAGCGTGCCTGGGATCGAAAAGAGTGGAAGGCTGCCGTGTCTCAGGCAGAGACTATTTACGGGTCGCGAGCCCGTTAAGTAAGTAAGTAAGGTATCAGAACCTATGTATCTTATGAAACATCATGTATGATGGTGTTCATCGTACGCTTTATCAATATTTCCGAAGCATCTGAATAAATTAGTGCATATTTGTTTGGAGCTGAAGCTCTCGGAATAAAGAACATAAGCAATACTAGTCAGTAGCCACAAGAAAAGAGAGAAGATTACCATCAGGGTAGTCGAGCATAACATGACATCAAAACCGGTCATCAGAGGTGTGATTATCGACTATAGGCTGGCTTACAAGGAACAACTCGGATGAGTGTAGCTTTATAAAAAACAATCCTGTATATTGGATGACCCAGACAATACAGGACGTTTCTTCTATTAAGGGTGGTGGAGAGAATTAAGTCTTACGCAAGATGGATTAATTTCGTTAACCGACTATTGCACTGAGGGTGTACTGTGCACGTCGTCGGCCAGTTTCAGATGATGATACGTAGAGGGTCATCCCACAAGAGGTGCCATTTTTATGAAAACCGGTGATATTTTTATTGTAGTCTAATGAACAAACTCTGAGGTTAGTAATGGAAAACAATATATGCCAATGTTTGCCTTGGTTTAGCCTACAAATATTCGTGCTTTTGATGAAAATTTTCAGTTCTGACATTTCCTTTTAGTCCATGATCCATTAGTGAAATATTGACGTCGACTTTGTTTTTAACATAACCTCAAACAAAAAAGTCTAATGGTGTTAAATCGCACGATTCCGGCGGTCGATTGAAGTCTCCATTTCCATTGTTTTACCAGCTGTATGTAATGTGCCCCAATGTTTTCACATTTTTGTACTGAATTTCAACACGTTGTCCGAGTGTGTATCGACCTAATAGTACTACTTATCAAAATTCATCGCAATGATAGTTGGATATTGACAATTCAACAATTGCGGGAAATATTAAAATGACACCTCTTGTATCATTCAGATATCGTGGCTACCGAACTATTCAGGAGCCCCTATTTTCAGTCAACTATATCTATGGTGGAAAGAAGCTCTTGTGAAGCTTAAGAGAATGGTAGAAAAGATAGAACCAGTTAGTACTTAAAAATGGATAGAACCGCATCACGGAGAAGTCAATTTATATCTCAGACAGTTCATGGCTGCATTTGAGCGTATCTTTAAATTGTAAATGTGGCCAGTGAAGTACTTTTCCAATTCCCAAAATGCAGAGAGAAATGTAAAAATAAATTGGACACTGGAAATATTAAGGATCCGGTAAATCAGATTGCAGCAATAAGCTCTAAGGAATTTCGACGATTCGATAAAACCAGAAAGAACAACAATCAAAACCAACGCTAAACATCATCCCTCTTGAAACATGGCATGGCAAAGGCGGAACCCGATGTTGAATCAGCAAACACAGAGAAAAACCAACTAGTCTCAGTATTAAACCCCCGTGTACGGATAGATAGGATAAAGTCTGTAGGGTGTGGGTTAGTACTTAGGCATATGTATTTCTGGAATCGAGTATTTAAGGTAATGAATTTTACATGCCTGTAGTCTGGGCTACCAGTATCTTTAGAAGATTGTACGCTCATTGACGAAACCTAAACAAAATACTTCGAGTGAAACCATCGTATCCACCACAGGATTTGTTCTCATACACACGAGTGTGTTTCAAATTCGCATACGCTATCAAGATATACAAAACCACTTTCAATCAACGAATCGATGAAATACTTCATCAGCTCAAGTGATAGTTGAAGTCAACTTAGTATGAATGAAACCAACCCACTGTAACATAAACGTGTTGTGTATGTATATGAAGAGGAGCTAACGTAGAACCCAAGGGTGCACTTTGGTTTATAGTTATTTGGAGAATTCTACGAATGGTGTATGTTAAGATACATTGCATTGCATACTAACTATTGCTATTATATTTGAAACATAAGTACAGCTCGCATTTGAAAGAGTTTTCCCTAAGTCATAAAAATATGTCATATACGCATATGTACATACATATTTATATAACAAGGTGAATCAGCTTTCAACAAAGGATGGGAAATGTGTTTCATCCGCTAGCTGTTTACGCCACAGGACAAGGCGATTCTTCGATATTCTTGAGCTTGAAGACAGCGTATGACCTTTTGTTTTACGCAGGATATTCTCCTCCCTTCTGCCTCGATACTGTTCCCTCGATGCCCTTGATTAGCGCTGCAGAGTTTGTAGCTGTCACCTTTTTTGGCGTCATTATACCAAGCGCTTTGTTTTGGTAGTATCGCCTACGTCTCAGATGATGTCACAATACTGGTAGTTGGCGTTTGTGGATGGTGAATGTACGATGGAGAATCTCCCGCTCAGGTGTTTTCTATATGCTCTGGGTACTTTAGTCGTGCTAAGGTTTCCAACGTTGAACTTCTTTTTCTGGCCGATTCATAGCTTCTTCTCGTTTGATAGTCGAGCTGTGATGTTGGTTGGTTATATGCTTGCCTCATAAGGGAAGGGTGCAAGGTAGTTGCTTATGCAGATGACGTTGCTATTGCTAGCTCAGAAAAAAACACCTGAATACGCTACGTCTGGGGGTTTGTCCTCAGAAAACCGAACTGCTCTTCTTCACAAAAAAGCCACCACGGCGGAGTTCTGCTATAAGAAAGCACTTGGAATCAAGTGGGGACTTTAGCCTCGAATTACGTCTTGGCTCTATGTATGTATCCGTTATCAGGATATTCGTTATAGTCTGGTGGACTGCGCTGGATAAAGCCATGCTCTACGACTTCCTCAGTCGTGTGCAAAGAACGGCATGCATTTGCATTAGTGGAACCCTGAGGACCAATCCAACTGTGGACATTCTATTTCACATGATTCACCTCGATATCTATTTCAAACAAGTGGCACCAAATGCGACTATTCGCATGAAAGCAATTCTTTTGTGGACCAGTCTATGAGCTGGCCACTCGTCTATTCAAAATAAACTAGAATGAGTCCCAAAAAACACTGATTAAACCATCCCCCAGCTCCTTTTTAACAAAAATTTCGTAACCTGCTTATTATATATGTACCCTCCAGGACTGACTGAGGATAGGCATGGCACAACTCTATCCATTCTACCGCAAAAGGAGAATCTCAACATGCCCCTTGCTACGTTTAAACTTCTAATTAAGCTTGATACCAAGCATTCCAATAGCCTAATAAGACTAAAGAGATCATAACACAATTAGCACAATAGTAGATGTCATAACGAGACACTGCGTAATTGGGACGCATGCCCTCAAGCTAGGTCTCCCGGCAAACAATTTTTGCAGAAGCTGCATGGATGATGAAGAGGTCACCTCCTATACACCTGCCAAGCTTTCTCAACTCGAAGAAAACTATATCTAGGTGAACACTTCCTCGACAAGCCTTAGCAGCTTCCAGCGCTTTATAATAAATGCATGTTGGTTCAAGTGGTAGATTGAGGACATCTAACCTAAGTGTGGCTGAGACATGAGACAACACCCAACGACGAGGACCAGTTCCATTGTTAGAAACCGCTAAACCGCAATTAAATCGATGTGAGTAACCCACATCGGAGATGTAACCGCTGCCATTGGCCCCTTAAGGGCTCATCCGCCACTATCTCATTTCCAATAGCTGATTTATTTTTTGAAATCCTTATTGGCCTGAGTTCTGAAAATGTCGAAGTAGCCCAGATAAATGGTACTTTCTGCATCTACTTCTGCTTCCGTTTGAAGCTGTGACGCCACTGTTGACTCTATCTTGGGAGTTTGTCCGCTGTCGTGTTTAGAGTGCAGCTTTTTGTGTCTCGCATACGAGTGTCTGAAGGAAGGTAAAATAAGTAAAATTGATAAGTAGTACCAGGTACAACACTGGTCATCGCCCTGTCAGTGGCTACCCTCTTCCTACAGCATCCAGCCATTCATTAACAAACCCGTTAGCCAATATAAATCTTAGCCCATTAAAGGCAATTCAATCATTTGGTACTTCAATCTTTTTAGCCTTGAAGTTCCAAAAGTACCTACGTATGTACATACGTATCTACATATAGGTAGAAAAAAATTCTTCCGATAATTCATTAAGCATTAGATACATAAACAAGTTTCATTATGATTGCCCGCGGATGTCATTGCCATGGACATTTTCATTTCTTGATATGAATCGAACAAAGAGGAAATAGAGAAAGTCAGGATAAAATTGAATTATCCCTGGTAAATTGTTTTCCTTCCTTATGATTTTATTTTTCGATTATTATGGATTCCCTTATACTAGTATAGAAGAACGTTGGCATTTTTAAGGAATGTGTTGATGGGATTCCTTTTCTCCTTTCCTTCTTCAATCAATTCTGCCTCCAGACGGAAACAAGATTTTGCAAATCTATGAAATTCGATTTGCGTTTGACTTCAAGGAGCTGTAATCGTTTTTTTACAGCAATTTCTGATGTATCACTCAGGATTGATGTTTTTGCAATTTATACGTATAATAGCTCAAGGATCATAATAGTCGTATTTATTGGTTGGGATTTCCTAACGGAGCACCATACATGATACAAGCTATTAATATTAAGATGTGATAAATTGTGTGGGGTGTGATTTGAATGGGAATTTCATTGGTGTGTTATTGGTATCCTTGTGTGTAAGTGTAATTATTATTTATTCCTTGTGATTGTGTTCATAAATTATTGATTTTTGCTCTTTATTTGGTCGTTATTGTCACCAATATGTTATTTTTATTGAATTCTATGCTTGGGACACACAAATTTGGTGTCAATTTGGTTATTGGCCCTATTATGGCAGAGGGTCGTAATTTACGGTGGAAACAGATTTCTAGGGAAATATGACTTTAAATGGTGAATAACACATAAAATTCAATATTTATGTAATTTTGTTTTCTCTTGTTTGCCTCAAATTAGCTATTGGCATCAGCTATAAGGTTGTTGATTATGGTTGTATACTTTATAATGATTTAGGAAGGTAAGTAGTATTTCAGGATATTTGTCATATTATACCTACTTACTTACTTGTCGTTCGCCTTTTTACTTGCACCTATACCTATAGGGCAAGTATTGGTTTCGTGAAAAATTTCGAACTCGAGATTTTAATCAAACTTGACATTACTATGATGGGGAAGTCCAAAAAAGTGGGTCCGCCAATTACGTTTCTCTGTCTACCTGTCTGTCTTTATATTCGACTGCAGCCTAAACGGCTGGACGGATTTACTTCAAACTTCATATGTGAGGTCTGTGGGATGATCCCTAGAGAAGAAATTGAAATTTTTATTCTAACCTCAAAATTATGGGTACTTTACTTAAGGCCGATTTCACTAAAAATGGATTTTCTCGAAAACGGCTCTAAGGATTTTGATAAGATTTCATATGCGAGTTAGTTTGGACATATCCTATTAGATATGTAGCATACCAGGTTTTGCGCGAAAAATGCGTATAAAGGTAATTTTAGAAATTGACTGTTTCTAGGCTATTTCTTCAATGATTGGGCTAAAAATTAATATCTGAGGTTGGTATGGCAAATGCAAAGATATGACGTGCCAAAATTTAAGTTCTTTTTAAAATTTTTACTAGAAATCGAAAAAAATTGTTAAAACAAAATAAATAGGCTTTGAAGTTCTCCATAATTCACCTTAACACCGCCCACTTTTCGAGAGCATTTTTACAAAAGAACGATTTTGTGAAATATCCAAGATACGTTCAATGTTATCAATTCCATGGAAAATGCAAAATGCCACGCCCACTTTATTAGGCTTCATGTGAAAGAAAAACAAGACTTGAATTACAGTTCTTATAAGATTGTAAACTTATTCCAATGTGTTCAAAGTTCTTACGACCCAGTCGTGCACTTTATTTACTTATTAGGGTTGATCTCTGGCCTCAATCAACATGCCTGTCTAATTAACTTGATCTTTAGATTACTGCAATTAGTTTCACATGCGATGCAACGATTCTTGGTATCCTCCCAAATGACAATACATCCTGGAGCTTACGAATTACGTACGAATTGAGTGTATACACCAGAAATCTACCGACAATATCCAAGCTTAAATCCAACAACGCTGCTGGACCTGAGAGTCTGAAACCCTTCGTCAACAACCTGATTGGCTTCTATCAGTGTGGTTTTAGACCAGAAATGTCGAAAGTCGATCAAATCTGCCCACTTCAACAGATCCTGGAAAAAAAACCAGAAGTCCAAATCGATACACACCATTTTTTCACCGATTTTAAGGCAGTATGTGACAGCATCTATACAGAGCCATTTGGCACCCCTGCCAAACTCGTCAGATTGTGCAGAATGAAGATGGAGAACGGTTTCTGCTCTATCAAAGTCGATAACGGTCACACCGAGACATTTGATGTCAAAAAAGGATTTAGACAAGCTGACGCACTGTCATGTGATTTTTTCAACATCATAAGGAGTTGAAAGGATCGTGCGAAACTCACAAGCCAACACCGGAGGCACAATCTTTCAAAAGATATTAACATACTTGGTAGAACTCAGAGGAATGTCAGCGTTGTGTTCGCTAGTATTGCAACGGAGGTTGCCAAAATGGGTTTAGCGGTAAACGAGGACTAAACCATGCATATGCTGTCAACAAGAAGGGACGCACAACATCTACGAATCGGACAGAACACCACAATCGACAGCAATAACTTTGAGGTAGTAAATTACATCGGCTCTTCTGTAAACTCTGATAATAACATCTGAAGAAGAATAACTCTTGTCAATCGTTGTTTCTTTGGGCTGAGTAGGAAATTGAGTAATAGAGCCCTACCTCGGACAATTGAGGTGATTCTGTATAAGACCTTGATCACCCCAGTCCTGGCGCTGAAGCTTGGACTCTATCTTAAGCGGATGAAGATATCTTCGGTCGCTTCGAGAGAAAGACTTTTCGTAAAGTTTTCGATTTCATTTCCAGGCTTTGGAGAAGGAGGAGATTCAACGACGAACTACACAAGCTATACACCGACACTGACCTAGTCAAAAAATTGCCCATCAATCATCTAAGATGGCTAGTATATATAGAGCGAATGGACACAAACACTCCGGCCCGTAGAGCCTTATAATAGAACCCCCAGGGAGCACGCAGTAGATCAGAACTTCGCCATAGGTAACGCGCACCTTATATTTTAAAATGGCACTTAATGATCCTATGCAAACCTCGAAAAAGAAGAACCCAGCTTGTTTGAATGCTAACCTCGGTATTCTTAGGAAGGAAAGTGGGCTCGTTTTTTAAACTAGCTTTAAGATCTCGTGAGACAACAGTTTTGGATGCCTTCGAGCTGTCTCTTAGAAAATATTAAATTTCACTGAGGAAGGAGAAACGACATTCCTGGAGAACAGTTCTCCGAAACCTCAAGGGAACGGAAAATCCTCTTCAAAAATCTTTCTATACCCACACAGCCAAATAGCCACTGGACCACCTCTAGTATGGACACTATCAACCTTCTACTGGATACAGATTTTTCTGGTAGCTCCTCGGTTGCTGTACCTCAATTCGAAATCACCACTCCACGAAAATAGTTAATACTGAAAAGATTCATTGGGTCATGCGCAGTTTTTAACCTTAGAAATCCCCAGGGGCGGATGGTATCATTCCGGCTGATCTTCACCGACCAGAAGACGACATAGTGCTCGCTCGGCTAAAAGCCATCATGTCTGGTTGTCTGAATCTGATCTACATTCCCAAACTGCGGACTGTAGAACTGTAGAAGGTATTTTCATACCAAAAGTCAACAAATACGGGCACATGGAATCAAAGGATCTCCGACCTATCAGCCTATTGTTATTTCTATTAAAAACACTAGAAAGATTGATTGATATCCATCTGCGTAAGAGCATTAGTCCATCTGTGTTCTCTGCTTCCCAAATGCCGTATTGCAAAGGCAAATCAATTGAGACAGCCTAGCACTCGTTAGTGCGGGTCATTGAAAAATCACTGAGCATCAACAAATTTACTATGGTCGCGTTCGCGGATTTCCAAGTCTGAAAATCGATTCTTCGCTTGGAAGATTGATCAATCAATTGCTCACACAAGACCACACGACCGGATGGTATTTTCCCAGCCTTAATGCAATGGGGTGCAGATCTGATTGTAACAAGGCTTAGGGCTATATTGCTATTTACGGCTCAGAAGATGATTTTATGTATCTGAACCCGCATTGAGTCTTTCCCCGTCCTTGGTCAGGGCTATTACCTTTCTTAGGAACACCATTATGCGTCGCACAGCTCACAGACGTTAGTAAAAATACACTTGTGCTCATACTATTCCTCGGCAGAAAATACTGCGGACAACTTCTTGAAAGACAAGCAAATCGGAGCAAAAGGAGTACATCAGTATTTCGTTTCCTGACAATGCAACGCACACGTTTCTTTGAATGTTTCACTGAAATTTTTCCCATACCGACTATGAAAGTAGCTCCTCGGAATGAAAGCAGTGCAGAAAGTAAGTTAGTAATACATCCTGCCAATGACTGTATCTTTGTTTAAACTAAAAAGAATAGCCAAGGAGACTTTAGTTTTGGCGTTGATTCAAGTTATATTCTCGGAACATAGCACAATACTTAAAATAGGTATGTTAAGGTTGATATCGACAACTTCTAGCATTGGCAAGACCTACCCAATAGTGCTAAAGCATAGCAAATACGAAAAATGCCGTGCGGATACTGCACCTAATCTACACTTAACTTCTTAATTGCAATTTCAGCAAAAGATACCATCAACGTTAAATCAATGAAAATAAAGAAGACTCCTAATACTTCTTTATGTCATTCAGCTGCCACATTCACTCAACCATTCATCGTGATTCTACTGTGGGTACCTATGTATGTATGAATTAATGAACTGACAGAAGCATCCATTCCAGGACGAAAGCA
Source organism: Xylota sylvarum (assembly GCA_905220385.1). Lineage (NCBI taxonomy): Eukaryota > Metazoa > Arthropoda > Insecta > Diptera > Syrphidae > Xylota > Xylota sylvarum. Next base: position 27,330,905 of record LR999960.1, read on the forward strand.
TTGTATAAATATCCTCAGAATTTAACTTCCCCATTAAGCTTTTCGGTTGTTTATCATGTTTATTATTCTGGCGCTGTTTTTGGTGAGACTGCTCTAGTTATCTACCCTTAAATAATTAGGCATGAAACAGTCAACATCATCATTAAGCTTATCCTAGCTATTAGGGTGTCTTATTACGAGGCTTTTAGCGCGGTTATTATAATTGGTTTCTGTGGAGGAGTGTGATAGGAAATGTAAGATTGGCTCATGATCCAAATATCATAGTAACATAAGAATTGGTGTGAGGGTGGTGTCGGTTTTGATTAAATGTAATAAATTGAGGTGATTCATCAAATAGTTTATGAAGTGAATTAAGCGATTTGAAGTGTGTGGTGTGATTTTATGGATATATTTCCTTTTTCTCTATCACTTCCAGCTAAAAAGTATTCTAACCCATAATTGGGTTAGTTTGGGCATGAGTTACGTATCAAATTGCTTACCAAAGTGTTTGGTGAAAAAAAACGCACATCAATAAAGTACGGGAACTGGGGGCGGAACAGGGTCTTTTGTGTTTAAATGAAAATATTGTCCGTAATGGGTAGCAAAATTTACTTACGTAATGAGATAGGTAACTGCGATGCGCTTTTACAATCAAAAGGCGGCCAAAGGATAGTGACGCGGATATATGAGACCATAAGTACTTCCACATTAGCCTCTCACTATCAACTCCTACCTCCAGGTTGATGGCTGCTGGGTACCAAGTACCCCGACTGGAGATTGGATAAACATCCCCTTTGAAAGGTCGTGTGTGGTAGAAGATGAGAGAGGAGGGAGGAGTACTTCCTCTTGATCAGGACGGCCGCGGACGAATTCTCTAGATGGAATCAATGGTTGTGTGCACAGTTCCAGTTATGCCGAACTATCTAGTGTCATCCCTATATGTGCTGCTTCGACATATTTACCAGGTCTATCCAAAACTGAGCCAGGGTGTTGCAAAAGAGTTGGTGGCGGACGAACCATTAATGGGCCAAAGGCAACGCTCATAACCTGAAAATGGGTTACTAACTTAGGAAAATCTGGCGCCTCGTCCTAGGGGTATAAAAGGGAACTGGTCTTCCAGTTTGGAGGTTGTGCGTCAAGGTAACTTACAGATCACGGAAATCAACATTAGTTACGAAACAAACACAAGCCTCGGATAAGGATGACTCAGCTGTTGACAACGCGAGCAATCGAAACACGAAAAACGACCGCCTGCAGCCGAAGAATTAACAGAGGCCCTTGACTGCCATAAGGCAGACATCATCGCCATCCAGGAAATGCGATGGTATGAGCCGGACAAAATGAGGGTGAAAAACTATGACATCTATTACGGTGCTTGCTAAAGACAACAGAAGCAGTGCTTATTCGGATGCGGATTTTTTATACGCGGCAGACTTAGGTAAGAAGTCTTGAGCTTTCGACACGTGAGCGAGAGTCTTATAACAATCCGCATCAATGCTAAATTCGTCAAAGTAAGCCTTATATACGCTAATAACCCAACGGAAGACAAAGACGTCGGCACCAATGAATGTTTCTACTAGCTCCTTGACAAAGCTTACAAGGAATGTTCTAAATATGAAGTTAAAATCGTACTGGCCGATTATTACGCCAAGATAGGAAAGGAAGAGATCTTTGGTAGGACAATTGGCAGACACAGCCTCCACGACACCACGTCCGGAAACGGACTTAGGCTTATTAATTTCGATGCGGGGTGTAACGTCACTATAGCAAGCACACGGATTCCTCATCTCAATATTCACAAGAGGACATGGCGGTCTCCTGATCATCAGACGGTCAACGAAATTGATCATATCGCCCGATTGACTTAAGGGTTTCCAAGCACCCAATAACGACTCGGATCATTACTTTGTTGCAGCCGAGGTACGACTGCGGATATCTCAAACGCCACAACAAAGAAGAATTAGATTTGACGTTGGAAAGCTGTAATCGTAAGAGATCGCCAGAATCTTCGGTGAACGCTTATCCCGAAATTTCTCAACGACTCCTATGCCGCCAGCATCAATTGCTAAACATACCATCAGAAGTGCAGTAACCGATGTGCTGGGTTTCGCACAACCATCACCAAGAATTATTTAACTCTTGCCACTCAAATTTTACCATGTGACAACAAATATTTTTTTTGTTAATTTATGTAGGTACTCACTCACATAGGGGGATGAAACCTCGAGGAGTGTAGAGCAACAACAAAGCCTCCATGCCATAAAGTTCGGAATGCTGAAATGCGTTTGAGCTCACACTCATTCCTAAAGAGTTTGATTCCTCCTCAACTGAGATGCTTCACGATTGCATATTTCGCAATCCATTTGACGATCCACTGTCACTTTCTCCTCCCCATAGTAATGTCTATAGGTTCTTGGGCGTTTTCTGGTAAAGTTATTCGCTATACGAGGCACGATTTGACCAAAAAATCATCGAGACAAGTCTTAGATATCTATATACGAGTCTCCATCTTGCGTGTGGTATTCACCTGTCTGGTACTGCCTGCATATAGCAGTAATGATTCCACGTTGGAACTGAACAATCGCACCTTCGTTCTTGTGCTGAATACGTTACTTCTTCATACGTCATGCATTTTCAGTTCTGTTTCACGTATCCAGTTCGGTGCCGAGAGCCGTTAATGTTGAGTTACACGTGGATGCGAGAACTGCTTCGGGTTTATTTTAACCCATTCTTTGTTTGCCTCAGTTTCTAGACGTTAGGCCATCAGATGAAGGTCAACTATCCGATGTGGAAATAGTCAAACATCGTCAGCCTGGTCGAGGTGTTTAAAGTAAGATGTCATAGTTCATCAAATTCCTTGATTAATTTCTGTCAAGGCTGCGCGGTTACATCACTGACGATCACGAAACAAACAGCGGAGATCTGTATAAATAGCAAAGACGAAACCCGTCTGTCTGTATGTCTTCAGTTTTTGGGCCTTAGATTTTGATCTAGAAGGATGGAATTTCATAACTGGACGATTGAAAAGAAGAGGCAGTAAAAATTTTTGAAATCCGCCCACTGCCATCGATTTTGATGATATTTTACATATAACATCCTCAAACGCTCAAAGTTATCGTAGATATTTTTTAAAAAATGTAGTATTCCACGCGCTCTTTAGTGTCAGCTATACTAAAGTGGGCGTGGCATACAAAGGAACAAGAGTACTATATTATACTTTTCTGTATATTTTTTACGTGATATTAGACTGCTACCTCAGTTCTCTCTGGTGCTGAAGGACGCTGCAATTCGAACCTTGATTGCCGTACGCTCATCGATCTGTCTCCAGGTGTCTGCCGATAGCCATGCGAAGTGACTATTCTGCATTTTGATAACGTAGGTGCATACCACAATAGTCAAATGGTCATCCACGCTCTCCTGTATTATTTCTGCTTCTAAGGCAAGATGGTCCTTGAATTGTTGGTACCCTTAGGGATAGCTGAGTCTGTCGGTATTGAACCTAATAATTCTGAGTAAGTTTTAATGATTCAAATTTAGCCTGGTCAAGAGTCATCCATGATTGAACAGTCCTTATCCAAGAGAGAGTACCTACATATTTTGAAAGCACAATTCAATTCTGGCAACATAGGACACTACACAATAGGCAACATCAGGAAAGGAATTACTCCTTCTTGGTATTGGTAAATGCTCATATTGGAATCATGCCTTCTATCGTTAGCTGGTTCTACGAAATATCGGCTCAAATAGCACAACCCCATTTATACCCCCGATATTATTCAATCCAATTATAATATTCAGTTGTAATTCAGGATATATATATATACATATGTATATAGAATTGTAAAATTAAAACTGTTTTCGAACGAATTGTGTTATATCCTTTCATCGTAATAAAGTAATTGTGGTATTTTCAGATTATTATTTCAAATATAGTGTATGGTTTTCACCGATTTCTTGTTAAAAAAGTGGAAATGGCTTACTCCCTTAGGTACAATTTACGATGATTGATGATATAAGGTATGTTAGATCTGATATCGCTGAGAACCTCAGTGTCTTTCGTCTTAACCTCGCTGTTGCAGGACAGCGGCAGGGAAAGTGTTCTATAGGTATATCTTCCTCCTTATCCTCAGTGTTGACGCAGATCGTTGTTTTAGACAGTCCGAGTGTGAACGAATGTTTATTGAGATTGATGTACCCTAAATGGAAAAACACAACCAATCTATTTTAGAATCAATCACCGACACGTAATTTGTCTATAGCATAGTTTATAGCTTCGCTTGCCAAAATGCAATTCAAGATTAATTTGGTAGCGCGAGTATACTGCCGAACGCATGAGAATCTTTGATTAGTCGGTTCCCAAGAGTTCAGACAGTGCAGCTCATATTACGTCTGGAATCTGTTCCCAAGACGAAATATGATGCTTACCGAATTATACTACATGTGTTCAGCTTGAGTTTAAAGCTCATTTTATTGTGTTGTTACTCGGGGCCAGATCTGGCCACTTTGCACGTATCTACATAGATCTGCCCATTAGTTGTTGAACTTCTGTCGTATCTGCGTATGGATTATAATTTTAATAGTTGTCAAAGGAGCCCCTATTGCCTTTTCAGGATTCAGTTTCTTGTTACGTGCTCCTTTTCTTGCCAATTCATCTACCTTTTCGATGCTCGGTATGCCTTCATATCCCGGTACCCACGAGAAACAGTGTAAGTGGTGTAAAATCCCTTATTGTTTTTATTATTTCACGATATAAGTGTCCGGAGTTCTGAGCCTTGTGGCTAAAAGGCCGGCGATTCTATTCGCTTCTAAGTGCACTATTTAGGATCGCTTCCATGGCCGCTGTTGAGGAATGCCCTCCAGTGATTCCCAACGAGACTATACATTGGACATTTGTCTATTTTTTGTCTAATACTGGCCACCATACCACCACCCCATAAATAATGATTGGTTTTATGACGCATTCATGTATCCAGTGTTTCGGTTTCAAGCCCCATGGCTTCCCGATAGCCCTCCTGCATATCCCGTACGCTCCTTAGTTTTAATAACTCTTTTTTCTAGATTCTTTCTCCAGGGCAGTTTCCTGTCTAATATTATCCAAGGTATCTGCTGCGGTTGCCAGGTTCCTTCCCGATTGTAGACTGAATGAATAATTGAATGAATGAGTGAATGAAAGAATGAATGAATAAATGAAAGAATGAATGAATGAAAGAATGAAACAATGAATGAATGAATGAATGAATGAATGAAAAAATTAACGAATGTATGAATGAATGAATGTATGAATGAATTAATGGTTGAATGAATGAATGAAAGAAATGTGGTTCCTTGGATAGAATTTGTTTGATGTTCGCTACTCTGTTTGGAATATAAACTTCCATTCCATAGAGAAGTAGACGTGACAGCAGATATAACTATTAAATACCAAACCTTTAAAATTTGATAAAGGTCTCCCATTCAGGGCTTGGTTATGGGCGAGTTAGAAAAATTCGAATGCAAGAAATCATAGAATGTGTGCTTCCTTATTCTTTAAAAAATGTAAACATAGGCAGACTGAAATTTTGTCGACTATTAAAGCACATTTTGACAAAACTATTAAGGATTCACAAAAGTCCATTATTTCTCTACATTACAACTGATTGGTTGTATATAATAAATATACCCAACTCAAAACGGTTATAAAAATGCGTTTTCACTGTTTGTTTACTCATACAATGAATTTCATATGAACAATAACATGTAACTAATCACGATTTATTGTAAATTTCGATAAATGCGTCGATTTAATTTAGGAAATACGATACCTATATGTACATACTTAATACCAAAGGGATAAATACGAAATCCTGTTTGGTGTACAGGTGTGAATTCATCCTGAATTTTATTCAATTGCATGGTTGAACGGCCATAATAAGCAATATTTTATGAAAATTGAAAATGCATTCCAACGTTATGTGCAGATTATTCGGGGAAATAGAAAGTATACAGAATTGGAAGTGCGGAAACATTGCTACAAACTCAAACATCAACCAATCTGATTAAATGTCTGAATTTACATTGAATGGAAATTTGCTTGAATGTTTCAATAGCGTTAATGTGAATCTGTAGTATTAACTAAAAATTCTATATATAACATAAACAGGCTTAAAAAATAAATTTTTTTTTATGGATTTTTTTTAATTACATTACTGAATTTGATATTTTTTTTGTTTTTTGAAACTCATGTAATAAATTATAATGAAGATAAACATGCAAATATTTTAATGGATTATGAACTAAAATGTATACCTGCGGTGAAATCAAACCTATTTGGAAGAGCAAGTGTAGGCGAGCTTTTTGGGTATCGTTAGCAACTGGAGGGAGTGGGAGTTGAATTTAAAAGTATTGAAGAAGGAGTTATACTGGAATTGAAAATGGATACCAACACTTTCTATATAGTACCAATATATCTCAATTGCAACTGGTTGCAGTATGATTTTAACAAGCTTAAAGATGAAGTACATAATATAGGATCAACAGACTTAATGCGAACTGGAGATTTTAATGCCAGAATCGGTTTATCGCAAAATAATCTCGTAAGCGAAACCAACCCATCATCCTCACTACCAAACCGTTCATCGAAGGACGAAAGAAATGATTCAAAAGGCACTAAGATCATAGATTAAGCCGATGCTTTGAATTGCTCAAACCTAAATCGGTCCTGTAAAAGCGACCCTCAAGACGAATATACTTTCCTTCGTGGAACGGCATGCACAGTAATAGACTAATGATTTATAGCTGGAAACTGGTGTTTGCGCACGATTCCGTGTTTCCATAACATGGAAAATACTTCCCAGCTAGGATTTCTACCGAAGTTGATATGGAAAAACCAATTTCAGGAAAGGTACAAGAAAATCTTAATGCACTCGCAAGATTAGAAGCCGATAATATTTCCCTAAATATGGAAATATGCTCCCAGTATTAAGGCCACGGTTGCCACTTTAGTAATTTTTTATCAGCTTGGCAATTTTTGGCAATTCGGTAATTTTTATCTCGATTTGGTAACTTTTTTGAACAAAAACACCAAAAACAAATGGTGGTGTCAAGAATTGAGTGAATTTCATTCATTCGAATATGTCTACCTACGTGATTCAATCCTAACGCAATCACCTCATGTAAATGATGACTAAATATAAATATGTATATATTTGAGTGAACGAGGTGCACTACTTTTAAAAATTACTGAATGCTTAGTTTCCTTGAAGACTATACATTTGAAAATTATCCTACTGCCTTTGATTTATGGGGTCATCGTAACGGTTAAAACTACCCTTGAGTTACAAGAAGTTAGAAACACTTAAACTTGGCTTTGACACGCTTAAAACAGCCCTTAAGCTATGGGTCACCACCATGCTTAACACAGCTTTAAAGCTATGAGGTCACCAACACGCTTAAAACAGCCTTTAAGCTATAAAATCAATGACACGCTTAAACCCACCTTTAAGCTATGAGGTTATAAAAACGCTTTAAACTACCTTTTAGCTACGAGGTCGTATATTTATATACACTTAAGTATATGCTTAAAACAGCCTTTAAGCTATGTGGTCCTTCAGCATAAAAGTGGAAGTATGTATCAAAGTACCAGTAAAAACTGTATCAGCAATGTTGACCAGTTATATTGTGAAGGATTCGATTGATATTGCCTTGCTGCAGGAGCCTTGGATTTTCAAGGGAAGTATTAGAGGTTTAAGTGGAAGTATTGGCACTTTACACTATGTGCGATATGGCGAAAGAGTTAGATCTTGTGTACTGGTGAGGTACGTAATAAAAGCGCTAATGCTGCCGCAACTATGTGCCCTGACCTTATCGCTGTGCGAGTAGGAGCAGATGTGAGCAGTATTGCCATGGCATCTGCATACCTGCCGTATGACTCCCTAGAGCCTCCCTGAACAAAAGAGGTAGATTCTCTAGTGAATGTCTGCAGGGATAGAAGTGAAGATCTAACGATTGGTTACGATGTTAATGCACACTGTACAGTGTGGGGAAGCACCAACGATAACTACAGAGGAGAAGCTTTATTCGAGTTTGTAGTTTGCAAAGAGCTAACTATTCTCAACAGAGGAACAGAACCGACCTTTGTGGATGCGAGACGAAGGAAGTTATTGACGTGACTCTGTTCAGTAATAGGATGCTTGATAGAATATCAAATTAGACGGTAATGGATCAGACAATGACGTCGGACCACAGAGTCAATGATGTTCGATACGGATCTAAAGGGAAGAAAGATCGAAAATACGATCCAGGATTCGCAGGAACACGGACATAGGGAAATACCAGGAAGTGTTACGGGATAAACTGAATGGAATGGTACCCAAAATACCGAAAACCACTTGGGATGAAAAGGATCCCACGCATTGGTGCTGTAGGGAACTTGAAATTCTAAAGAAGGTAAGGAAAGCCTGTAATGATCCTGAATCATGGGATGAGTGTAAGTCAAAGAAGAAAGAGCTAAAAGCAAATCTGCGACGACGTAAAAGGGAGTAGTGGAGGGAATTTTGCTCGAATATGAGGAGCACAGCTGAGGTCAATAGACTTCACAAAATTATCTCGAGGGATCAAGTTTCCAAAGTCGGACCCATTCGTTATAAAACGGCGGAGACACTGGATCGTAAAAATGACTTCCTCATGGAAATACACTTTCCGGGAAGTGTTAAGTCAGATGAGCCCTGGGCTCTGAGCAAACAAGGAGCAAACGGGATGGCTACGGCAGAAGTGGAACGGATAGTGGCCTCCGAGATTCTAAGGGCAGTGCCCCCTATGGAAGGTAATGTAAACCCAGGAATTTTTCTTTTGTTAGCAAATAATACAGCTCGGTTTTCTGGGGATAGATCGCTAGTTCACATTTCTTGGTCCAAGTATTGCTATGTTCCTCAACACACCTTCCAATTGTTCACTAGGGGTAGGAAGTATATGACGTCATTCGGATAAGCGATGTCTTTGACTCCACTATCACTGAGTTGTACGAATACTTCATTTAGTGCAATGACCCGTAGTAGTGGGGAGATTACTCCGCCGTGAGGGGTACCGCTAGAGGGGTATGCTTCCAACTTTGTACCCTCGTGCTCCATTATAATGTGTCTTTTCTCAAGAATTTCCACAATCCAATTGAACAGGGTATTGTGGATATTAAGGTTTTTGAGTGTTCAACGCACCGCGTTCGTTCTGACATTGTTAAATGCTCCTTCAATGCCCAAGAATACCGCTAAAGTATATTCTTCATCTTTTAACCATTCTTCGATTGAGCTAACCACACAGTGCAGAGCTGTCTTAACACTTTTTTCCTTGGTATAGCCATATTGGCCTGTGGATATATCCTCGGGGCGTAATTTACTAGGAATATGAATGTCGGCTAGACTCTCAAAAGTTTTCAGCATAAAGGAAGTAAGGCTGATTGGCTTGAAGTCTTTTGCGGTGGAATTACTTTACCGGGCTTGGGTATAAATACCACCTTGACCTCTTCATGTTCGTGGGATATGTCTTCGTATGAGACTACTAGTAAATAATTCCTTGAGTACCGAGAAAATAGTGCTCTCAGTACTCTGTAGCACGATCGGCATGGCACCGTTCAGTCCTTGCGATTTATAAGGGGAACGACCCAATTGCCCACTCGATTCTCTCGTTAGATTGAGTTATACTTCCTAGGTAGTGTGTACTTATCAGTAACTTCAATGAATCTGAGCAAGATTCAATCCAATTTCCGTTGGGATCTTTAAGTGATCATAAAGCCGTAGTTTGTCTGGAGAGGATCTTCCTTAGCCTCGCAGACTCTATTGTTTCCTTAAAGTTGTCGCAAAAGTCGTTGCGCCTCATTTTTTAACTGTATACTGTATACTGCTCCCAGTCTATGTCTGATTAAGTCATTTTGGTCACATTAAGGAGGTTTCTGGTTACTCTCCTAAGCTCCACCATGGAAGTGATTTTTTGTTCTTTCTTTTGGTCTCCTCAGCTTTGATGTCGATATCCGAGTGTCTTTGCAAGTCACATTCATGCAGGAGTCCGTAACTCTTATTCATTTCCTTACTAAAGACATCAACTAACCTTCCTGGAATTTCTATATGGCTTAGGAGAATCATAGGTAAAAAAAAATCAATAAACTTATGATCAGAGTACGATTAAACTCCCAAAACTTGCCATTTTTCTTTATTAAGACTACTAGAATCACTTGCAAGGGTTATGTCTATAAGCTCTTGTCTATTTTTAACTACGAAAGTTTGTATCGCTACTTCACCTCGTTATGACGTTATGAAACTTGTAGCATAGTTGTAGGTCTGTGTACGAACCATCATCTGGGAATTCTCAGAAAATGGAACCAAAAAACCATTGCAAGAGATAATTCTTTGAAATGGAAGTGTACCATGTTGCGGTGAAGAAAAATATGTACCTCCACTGGAATACGAGTATAAGTTGTTTTCAGAAAATTAAATTTCCAGCTCACTTTGCTGTTTGTTTCACTTCGAAAATTATTCATTTATGCAATTTACTGGTATCACCCATCTTCATATTTATAGGTGAACAGAGCAGCAGTGCGGTGCATAATGTTACAGTAATTGGTATGAACATAGATATGTACAGGGATATAACTCTTCGAAATTCACTAGATATGGGCATTTTTTTACCTCTAGAGTGAAATAAATCCACTTTTCTAATGTGGAATTATTTCCTAACCTGAGTTGTTAGTGAAGTTGTTTTCCACCACCAAATTTCTAGTTCGCTTTGCTGAGGATTCCACCTCTACAAATTATTCAACTGCACAAATCGTTGTTGCCAATCTTAAACTTAATACTAAGATAATGCGTCCGCAATTGAGGCGTAGGTGAGGAACATAAGCTCACACTCTCAAACCAACTAACCGAGCTTGCCTTACCTCCTACTGGTGGGCCTCAGTTACTACGTGTACTTGTACGTTTTCCAAGGTAACATTGTCTTGTCTTGTGCATAATATCTAAAGTAGGTAACGTGGGCTACCATCCATAAAACTTTCAAAACAGATACCCTGTCTCGGATAGAGACTGATCAATTTTTAAAGTTAGTTTCAAACTGCCATAATACAACACCCAATGGAGCTATAATAAGATAGAACTCTGAGATATTATGGGAAGTCATGGCCTCGGTTTGCCGATTTCTGCAACTTACCTGAGCATAAGACCTGGTTGAAAATTATCTAGGTTTCTATTGGCAGAGAACGTACAATGAAATTAACAATTTGGCTATAGTCCGAACTGAAGCCGACCACACAAGCAATGCACCGCGTTTTAATGAACCAGATATGATATCGACACATTAAAGGATATGTAGTCCGGCAATAACTTAGTTATCATACTGTTCCAGGCACAGCTACAATCAGCAGCGTCAAGCTTACTTGTCGGAGCGCCTTCCTTATCATCGGTGCAGAAACTCTTGTCGGAAAGCGGAAAGAACTTAAAGTTCAAGATTTCGCCATCCCTGCAGAGGATAGAAGCAAATAACTTTACTTTCCGTGTTTTCTCCTAACTCCAACCATTTTCGAGAAACTCCGAGAAACAGTCTTTCACAGAATTTAAACAACGTTTGAAGGCTTCTATTATCTTTTGGCATTTTTCAAGGATTGAGGCAATAGCCATTGAGATTACCTCAAAAATCGAAATCTTTTGCCTACTAGTTGAAATCAAGTTCATGGAATGAAGATTAGGATTATTTGAGCTGAAAAGGAGATGACATCAGATGGCGAAGTAAAATATCTTAGACTGAACGCGTAAGGACTTGAGGCTTTTGGTCGTAGACAAAATATTTATGTGTGGTCTTTAGAGCTGCATTTTCTGGGACACAGCTCGATAGCAAATACCTCTGTAAGAACTCGGGCTTCGGGGTCCTATTCCATTTGACATTTTTTTTATCGATTAAGCGATTTGAAGGCAACAATACTGCTTTTTACGTATAATTTCGGCAACCTGAGTAACGGCCGTGATTTGGGCTTAACAGACACTACTCATTTATTCCAAAGGACCAGTCTATTTTTAGAATTTCGCAATAGACCCCAGCCCCCATGCCAACGTCAATCTTTGAACCGTAGGTTAGTTCTTTTTATTGTGATTTAAGTAGGCTCTGTCTGGAATTCGTATACCAAATCTTCTTTCAAATGCAAGCATCGAGTTCATGTGATCAGTTACTGTCGGTCCGTTGGTGGCCTTCCATTGAGAAAGTATCGATGCGTGTCCATGAGGATTCGATGACCATGATCGTACTGCCTTTAGTCTAACAGCAATTTAAGCCTGCATAACAAATTTAGCAGATTGGGACTGAGCATGGTCTCCATTGCCGCTGCCAGTGTTGTCCGTAATGATTCCATGATACCGATGCAAGCTGCCCTCTTTTTGCAAGGTTAGAAAGCTGATATTGCTTCTCAAGTGCCTTCCACCATACTAGTGAACCATAAGTAAGCACGGGTCTTACAATCGCCAGGTAGAACCAGTTTACCACGGCTTGTTTGAAGCCCCACGAATTAGTGAACTTCGTTTTACAAAACTTAAAAGCTTCGCTTACTTTCCTGATCCGTTCATCGATGATGTTATTTCAGTTTAATTTGGAATCCAGAATTACGCCCAGATATCGCGCCGACCTCGAAAGTCTGGGTTCAACTTCTGTTCCTAATGAAGAGCACTACCTCCGTTTTCGACAGGGTGACTCCCAGTCCTTTGCTGCCGGAGTCGTCCACTAGTTGTAATGCGAGATTTAATCTTTCACTTAGGACTGGAAGGAACTTCCCTGGGACCAGAATGACCACATTATCAGCATAAGCCGATACGATGAAGCTATTTTTTTTCAATCTTACCAAGATCTCGTCAACAACGAGAAGCCATATTAGGGGAGTGAGGAATCTGCCTTGGGGCGTTCCTCTGTAAACCCTCTTCCGGATAGTTTTATCTCCCAGTATTGAGTGTATGGTTCTCGATCTAGCCATCATTGCAATACTGTTGCAAAATCAGGTATTTAGCTTTGTGTAAGCTATCCAAGATCACAACGGCACTCACATTGTTGAACGCTATTTCAATGTCTAGAAATGCTCCCAAAGAAAATTCTCAATATAGGTTGTAGTGGACGGGTATACTTCTAACTCATTCTCAACCAATGATGGTTGTTTAGGATTTGAAACGTGCAGCTAGCAGCAAGAAGCCCCTACGCCCATGCATGAACCTGTTTCATCATAATCATTTTGCATATCATCGACACAGTTCTACATACAGATAACAGCGCAGTTATCGAGAAGCCGTAGACAAGTATACGTTCAATAGTTCAATGATTTTCTTTGCTTAATATAACCTGTTTGTACAGTGTAATATTTCTCTATCTCTCTATAATAAATACTTATCATGTATCCCTATTGTTATAAAACAAATTAAAATAAAGTAAATAAACTGAAATTATTATAAACAATGGTGTACCCCAGGGCTCAGTCCTCTCTCCGACCCTATTTTAGACATTTATTAACGACCTTCTCTCTCTTACTCTCAATCCAATCCAATCGTTTTCACATATTTTTTATGGAAAATACGCCTCCGCAACCTATGTAATACTTGTATAGATTAAGATCTTCCTTGTAGGCATAAGACCTGATTAATTGCCTCGAGACATTCTCCCAGTGGGTCAGACGAAATTTGTGTTCCCAGCCGTTAATCAGCACTGTGGCCGCAGCCCAGTTGATACCACAGTAGGCTAGCCAACCTTAGCTAATTCATCTTCAGATTCGTTACCCGCAATTCCTTGGTGACCAAGGACCCAACCTAGTAGCTGCATTTAACTGATATAGTCCATTAAATTGCCTGGCTATCTGAAAAGATATATTCCAGTGCCCTTAATAACTTTAATAAGGTTTATCCTAGCACAGACCTCAATGGCATGAAGTTTAGCATATACGACGATGGGACACATTCTCATAGATATCGAAACTTTGGTGTTGGGTCTAAAGACGCAAGTTCCAACCCCAGTTTCCATCTTCGATCCGTCGATGAAGCAGATCATACCTCTAGGATCCAGTGGCGGAACACCATTAAATCGGTTTGCATGATTCAATATTTCTACCTCAAATAACCTACCGAAACAGTACTCCCTGACCATGATGTCGGGGATAATGGAAAATATGTGCCTTTTGGGAATTGAGTCAAGAATTTTCAGGTGTCCCACATGGTCTTGGTTTACCTGGTTTATACTTGCATTCTAGCTACAGCTAGATGCGCTATTAAGCGGTCGTCTTCCTAAGGAAGATTTGTACGAAAGAAAGCCCAACAATAGCTCCTAATGCTGCCGTAGGGCAGGTACGCATTGCGCCCGCAATACCGAAATAGGCAATTCTCCGAACCTTCGTTGCCATTGTCCGTTTAAGAATTTTTCGCCAACAATCCGCCAATGGCCGGCATAATGGACCTAACCATCCAATGTATCATTTAGAGCCCAAGTTCTGCCGTAAAAGCGTCTATTGGCCCACATGGCTCTAGTGGTGCGCTCGATAGCGTACTTAATTTGAGAATTCCAGCCGAGATAAGCCGTTTGTCAAGGATGACGCCAAGAAATTTAACGCACTGGAGTAAACTTAAGTGGTGCCTTTGATGGTGACAGGTCTTAGATTAATCAGTTTTCTTTTTGTAAAAGTTACTAGAATGGTTTTGCAAGGATAGATGGATAGTCCTTCTCTGCTGCACCACTCTAGCACGAGAACTCAAGCACCTTTCATGAACTAGAAATGGTCGTAATGTGTTTGCCACTAATAAAAATTTGCCAAATCATCCGCATAACCAATGGTGATGTAGCCTGATTTCTGTACATTAACTAAAAGGTTGTCGATGACTAGCGACCACAGACGGGGAGAACGGCCTCCTCCCTGGGGACAGCCCTTAACTGCGGTCACAGACACTAACACTCCCCCATACGAGAAAATAAAAATTCGACTTTCAAACATGGCGCTTATCCATTGGTTGATCGTATCCTCGATACCACTGCTACTAATTGCTCTTGCTATTGAATCGTAGCCAGTGTTATCGAAGGCGCTCTTAATGTCAAGGTATTCACACAGAGTTATTTCATCAGAACAAAATGCTCCTTCTACATATTTATCTTCTTCGCAAGATGGTGAATATGAATATCACCTTCTGTGGATCTACCTTTCCTGTATGTCTCTAATATGAACGTCAATGAGTCTCTCTATGATTTTGGGAACAAATGATGTCAGGCTTATAACTTTATAATATTTAGGCAGCTCACTAGGCCTATTGCCTGGTTTGTGGTTAAAGATTACATTTGAGATGATAACCTTGTGCAAAAGCCCCGAAAAAAATACCCTTCACCACCGGGGACTTTGAAAGGTTTGAATGAGCCTATAGCCCATTTAACCTTATCCGAGCTGAACATTTTACTAGCAATGCAGAACATATGGTTAGATGCGTTCAGGTACGTGTGGTGTACATGAGTAGACGAACCTGGCAAATGAACCTGAGGTAAAGTTCTAAGAGTATCGAACGTGTAGGTGCCATTTTTTAGTAAACCTGCATACATGATCTTTAACGAGAGCCCTATGGATTCGTACTGTTACTGGCATGCCAGCAATGTATTTGCAGCATTTCCTCCATGTAGAACGTTGGCATGCAAGTTACCCCAGACCTTCATTGAAATAGCATGTTTCCGAAGTTGCAAAAAGTGAAAATAGCCTCGGAGTCCTCATGTTTGGGCGGGAGCTGCCGTAACTATCAATTTGCAACCAAATTCCTCCGCTAGAGCATCGTCGGAATATTGGATGCTTATCGGTTTTGTACCGATAATTCCACCACAGTCGTTCAGATGAAAACTATAATTCTCTTTGCTTTTCATACCAACTCTCAACTTCCCTACACTCTTACCTTTTACTCCATCACAGGGTTTCTAACTTTAAAGGACTTAAGCCGTGGGTGCTGAAGAACATTAAAAAAAATCTAGTTACATTCGATAAAACCAATCCGTCAGAAGAATCATGGTAACACATGGTATAGCGCTAATTGGGTTTGAAACACCGACATTTCTACCCCATAAAAAAAATCTATACCGCCCACTATATGCGGCTTGTCGGGTAGTAAATATCTATTAATTTTGTGGCCACCCGAATGTCACATACTGCTTAAGCAGCTCGTGCAAAATGCATATGTTATCACGACAGTAATCAGCTTGTTTGTTTATCAAAGCACTTACAAACAAAGCAATCACTCTACCCTAACAGCAAATGTCAGAATGTTTA
The DNA here is from genome assembly GCA_905220385.1 of Xylota sylvarum. Lineage (NCBI taxonomy): Eukaryota > Metazoa > Arthropoda > Insecta > Diptera > Syrphidae > Xylota > Xylota sylvarum. The sequence continues at coordinate 27,347,154 of LR999960.1, forward strand.
ATAGCAAATTGACACTATCATTAACTATCGGGATTTGGAACCAATCACAAGTGTTGCCGCTAGATATATATAATTTACTAGCATTTCTGCTACAACTTGTTGCTCACAAGTTCTTGTCTCCATGCGTGCATCCTCACGCACTCTCGTTAACCCAAGGACGAAAATAAATTCCTGAATTCTCTACAATTTATCGATTCCAATTTGATGAAGGTCAAACCTCTTGAATTCCAAATGAACATAATTGAACTCAATACGACAAATGTCAAACTTAAGTGTCACTATGCATACAGTCCCACTATAATGACAGCCGACTTGAGAAGGAGTACTGTTAACCTTTTGATAGTAACATAGAAAAGAAAGGTCTGAACGCACACTTGGAAAAATTGCCTGAATACATAATATAAAGGACTGCTTAAGAAATTTTAATTCCTAAGAAACGGAAAATAAATTTCGATTTAACGTTATATTAGGCGATTTGCATGGGACTACGTTCCTGTGAAGACAAATGTCCTTAAATTTCTTGTATCTTTTGTGTAATTTTACTAGGCTATTTGTCAAATCGAGCCGCGTACTGACAGAGTCGCCTGTCGAAATGAAAAATGTTATAAACGTTCGAATTGAAATGCCTAGCACAATTTATTAAATGTGGCAGAAAACAAAAAAGCGGAGCAAGAATTAATGAAACCAACACGTCCTTTATAGCAAACGATTTGCATAAATCAAACAGGCTAGCATGGGGAATATGTATATGTGAAGGAGTTTTCCGTTACTACAAAGAATGTTAATCGCTCTTCAAGAATATATTCTTATTCAGATGATTTCGTACTTATGATAGACGTTTCCTTCAAAAATGGGGATTACAGACTTATGTGAGGGTCGTAAAGTTTACTACTCCAATCAATGTAACAATGACAAAGTCAAATCTTTTCTTAGAAGACGGAGAGATTGATAAAAATGGGTGAAAGAAGAACTCTTTAAAATAAATTGATCAATTCAGTGAAAGGCAAAGTATTGAATACAAAGAATACATGCTAGCAGCATTAAAGAAGCCTTCAAGAATGTGTAATCGGATTCTTTAAGACTAGCATTGAACCAACTCAGCGTGAGTCCAGTAATCTCCGACTCGGTTGAATGCATATATACTCAAGACGAGACACATTAACTCAGAGCTGGGTGGCAGGCCAGTGCATGCACTTAATAAGGAGATCTATGGATACTGGTCGTAATCGAAAATTCAATGAAGCTGGAAACAGTGGGGCCTGAGTTTTTGGAAATGCGGCCGATACTGCCATGCTGGTGACAGGGACATTCCTTAACAACATCACCGAATTGCTACAATTCCCACTTAATACCCTCCAATGGGCGAAAAGATGTGTATAAAATGGTAACCCTCTGAAAACAGAGCTGGATCTCTTCACTAACAAAAGACCGATAATAAAAAAATCTTTGGTAAACATTTGAGGTCTAAGCCTGGCGTGGGCGCCGTAGCTCAAGTGGTTCGTGCGTTGAAGTACAGAACGAGAGATTCGAGGTTCAATTTCCAGACAACACCTAAAATTTCTTTCACGGCCCCACCTCTCGCGAGCATCTGACAAACATCCAAGAGCATAACTGTCATGAAAAAGCTTCTCAAATTGCCCTTCAGAAACAGCACTAAACAGTAGGTCCCTTTTATTCGTGTAAAAGATATAACACGCACAACACGACTGGTTGTAAAAAGTTAAGCCGTGGGTCCCATAGACCTGTAGCGCCAAATATTTTTTTTAACCCTGCTGTCATCCACTAGATGTACACAGCCGTCGTCAGGCCTAACCTATGGATATCTAGTCTGATGACCTGCAGTAGGTAAGGTCATATACATTAGGGAACTGAACACCTTCCAGACATTATTATCAAACATAGGTACTAGTAACCCCATTAGAACCACGGCAACTGCAGCCCTCTAAACTTTACTCGTACCGATTCCAGACTTACACCCTACGCTTGAATACAATCCAATAGGTAGAAAGAGGACGACCTGATATGGGCACAGCTGGGTACCGACACAGATTATTATTTTACAACATCTCTGGAAAAACAAAACACCATCTTCTAAGACAAGCTTCACGTGAATCCTATCCTATTAGATTGGATAGAATCTACGCTCAATACACGAAACATTAAATCTGAACTGGTTAGTAGCCAAGCTCATGCTGTGACTTCGTATGGAACGCCCCAAGAAGAAGTCTTACCACCACTACTCTAGAACCTAATGATTGACGAAATACTTAATAGATTAGACCAAAACGTGGTTAGGGCCGACGCCTATGCCGATGATGTTGTCCTATTAGTGACTGGTAAATTCCTACCCGCAATCGTTGACTTGATACGAACAGCTTTGAACGCCTTGAATAACTGGGCCAAAACGCTGTGGACTTTGTCTTAATGTACAAAACACCCAACTAGTACTCTTCACAAATAAGAGGGAAATACCTGACTTCGAGCAACCCAGACTGAATAAAGGCCAACTCCAAATATCAGGCAATGCAGGATACCTAGGGTGCATATTAGATCGAAAATTGAACTGGAAAGACAATATACTTGAACGTACGCATGTAGTAGAATTTTGGGTAAAAAAATGGAGGTCAAAACCAGCCGCAATCCACTGGATATACACCGCCATCGTTAGACTTATCCTCAAGTATGGTTGTCTGGTCTGATTGCCTGCTGCCGCAAATCCACAAACCCACAAACCTGAATAACCTGACAAGGACTCAACGTCTAGCGTGTGTGGACACCATCAGCGCAATTAGAACAACACTCACCGCTGCCCTTGAAGTCATGCTAGGGCTTTGCCCATTGGACCTCTTCACCAAAGAAGTATCGGCAAAAAGCGCCCTACGCCTCCGACCTGGATGTAGGAAAAAAAAACCAAGTCGGACACGGCACCATCAGCAAGTGGTCAAATGTAAACACGCCTTCTGACTACGTTTCCCCCACATGGACTTCAGTTTCAACCTCGACTACAAATTTCTCTCTAGAGAGAGCTGGACAAATGTTGACGTCATTAATCCCGTCTCCATATCCATCTTCACGGATGGGTCGAAAATGGATGAAGATACGGGCTCAAGAATTTTCTCAGAGGCACCACCAATTGCCCGGTCCATGAAACTTCTCAACCACGCAAATGTGTTAAAAGCGGAAATATATGGAATAATCGAGGCCTGTCGTGACCTATCCACTCTGAATAACAACAATTCGCAGCGATCAAAGCCATCACTTCCATCACAACCAACTCTAAAATGATAAAGAGCTGTAAAGAGGAACTCAAATCACTTAGATCGAGGCACAGCATCATACTCTGCTGTATTCCAGGACACATGGAATTCCACGGGAATGAAATGGTCAATGAGATAGCGCGAAAAGGATCAGAATCAAAATACCCAACAACAGATCACTCAGTCCTAATCTGTCTTCTTATGTCCATAATAAGGGCGGACTTTCTCAGCATGGCCAATGTAAGGTGGAGAACACTCTGCTTATGCCGAATCTCTAGAAAAGGGTCAGTACATGGGCCAGTTCTATGGAACATAATATAGGATCCTAAGTCTGCCGAAGCCGAGCAGAGTGGACATCATCGGCTACGCTCACGATATTAGGTAGATATACATACATATGTAGATATAGGTATATGAGTGCCCTTGTTGACTACCACCTTACTTAGATCTCATAGAATCCATTCTGCCGTAATCTGTAGGTAAGACCCCTAGGAACTTAAATCTATGCGAGCGCTAACTAGACCGACAGACGGACAGACAGACAAACAGACTCGGCAGACCCACTTTTGTGGACTCCTCCATCATAATAATATTAAGTTTGATTAAAAGTTGGTGGCGGATGAACCCTTAATGTGTCAACGGCACCGCTCATATCCCCAAAGTGGGTTACTGACTCCGGAAAAATCGTCCCCTCGTCCTAGTATCTCGTGATTTGAACGCTAAGATAGGAAAGGAGGACGCAGGTAAACAGAAAGCATACAAAACGGCGGTGCAAAGAAAGACTTTGCGAGCAGAACAGACGGAAAGAATATCGGCTTCTTCAAAAGAAGAAAAAAGAGCAGGAGAAGCGCGATTTACGATATTGACAGATTATTCTACAGGAATAATATGCGAAAGAGACCCTTTATAACACCTTGATGATACCAGTATTACTTTATAGCGCTGAAGCTTGGACTCCATCTAAAGCGGATAAGGAAATCTTTAGTCGCTTCGAGCGAAAGATTCTTCGTAAAAGTTTCTGTCCCGTTTGCGTTGACGGGCTTTGGAGGAGAAGATGCAACGAAGTATACGAGCTGTACAGCGACATCGAACTAATCAAAAAACTATGCATCAGTCATCTAAGATGGCTGGAACATGTTGCGCGGATGAACACAAATGCTCTGGCCCGTAAAGTCTTCGACGTCGCCTTATGAGGCGCGCACAAGTGGAAGGAGACGTCAACCGGCTTGAGGTGCGCAACTGGAGGCAGTTGGCTATGGACCGGGCTAACTGGAGAGGGTTGTTATTGGAGGCACAGGTTCATCCCGAACTGTAGCGCTATCTAAGAAGAAGAAGAAGTCATCAAACTTTAACAGTAGATTCTAACAATAGAGACTTTGTAAATTTAATGCGCTTCAATTTTCGACAATACGTTGTAAGCAGTCCATCGGCACTAATGACAGCTATTGTATTCACCTATACATTATTTTGTTCCCCAAACGCTAGCACCACATATGAACTAACTGCAGCTTGAACATTGAATTGAAACAAGAAAAAAATGTTTGCTCTTTGTACACTCTGCCATAACGCACTACCCACATAAAGAAGTGCAAAAGCCACTCCACTCTGACGATAACCAATTGTGCATTGTTCACTCTGGTGAAAGACATATGTTAGCCCAAGCAGCATTCCCTTCATCTATTCATCCATTCGATATCTGGGTTCCTTAATAGGATCCCTTGAATCCCATCAGGCTATGAGAACAAACGAGATTGAATTTCTTCTCAATACACGAGATAACCTTAGAACTCACAGATTCGAATGATGCACACTTCTGTCATGCTCTACTTGGCACGTAGCAATACGGCCGAAATTAAGGTGCATAACCAAGTTCAATTTATTTTTCAAGAATTTGGGTATAACTAGAACAGGATTGGTAATCTTCCTTGGCACAGTTGATAGACCTCCCGGGTTGAAATTCAATAATTACATCAGTTCCTACCTCCCTTAGAAGAAAATCAAAAGAAACATTTTGAAGTCTTCATGGATAAACATTTTGTCACAAAATCGATTATCATATCCCATTTGACGTGAATTTAAATGCGCAACGAATAGGTACGCCCCAAGGATACGTCGGTCGTTCGAATTCCTTCTCGAAATATTTATGTTAAACAAAAATCCTATAAATTTCCAATCATGTCAACACTCCCTCGTGACACAATCACATCGTGTTAACAAATCATTCACTTCAAGTTCCTGTTTATCTAGAAAAATTTTCTGAGGGGGGGTTATTCGCATCGCAACGCACTTCACTGGCTGTCTTGTCGACGATTATATACAACGTAAACACAGAACGAGAAGAGATGTGTACTTACTCTACGAGGCCCGATGACACCTTTTGATCTGTACAACCGACACAACCATATTAACTGCCTCGATGAAATATATTTCCCCTACACATAGCGAGTTTACAATGTCATGTCTGGGAAAAGCTTACATCGGTCCATAGACCATATCCATCCAGTGATATCCACCTTCATATTGTACACTAAAAGTGTTCTCGAATGCAAATAAACAAATTTTCCGTAACGTAAACAAACGATTAAACTAATAAATTCCATTTTAGTGAGAGTAAATATAGTGCTACTCAGAGGTGTTCGCACACCCAAGGCACAGTCAAAGCAAAACATCGCATAAGTAAGCTATTAAGTAAATAAACTTCTATGAGATACAAGCAGAGTCTGTGAAACAAGAAAGAAACACCGCGGGCAATTGAGAACATAAACTAAAATGTTTAGCATGTATAACTTGTTGGTAAACAATGTCCTGGAACTCATTGAGATTTGTTATTAAACTTATCAAGACATGTTGTAGAACGGCGCTTAGTTTTTATAAAACGGCAACACTGCCACTCTGTTTAGATGATGCCCTGTTTGAATAGAATAAACATCGTGTCAGATGCGGGCGACTGCACTATTCTTACATTCATTTCCAACGTATGGCAACTATGTACAAAGCTCAACTCCGACCTCCCGGTCTTGGTAGGTTTCTTCAGAAGCCGCAAGCTCCAAATGTTGGTCGAAAAATCCTCAACCACTCTCTTTACAACTTGGATAAGGGAGGTGAAGTCGGCCGTTGCATTCCAACCACCACCTAACCAAAACTTCTCGGAGTTACCTTGCCGCTTGAAGACTTTCTTCACTCATGCAGCAAACATCTGGAACCCCCTAAGAAGGCGAAGCAACGTACTTCAGTCCATAACTGGTACCCCTTTGGGGATGGAGAAAGAGACGCTACTCGCTCTGTGGTATACTACACTGCCCCAATCTGGACGGCGCATCTAAACGACACATACTAACGGCATTTTCAAGCCTGCCGAAATATGTCAATAAGAATAATCACAGGATTGATGTCTCACCAAGATCACCTCCATGCCGAGACGAAGATGCTGTGCGTAAGGGATCGGAATACCATGCTCTCCAAACAGTTCCTCCTAATCTGTCACCTTCAAAACCACCCCAATAAATCTATAACAATAGTATACCCCTTATCTATGGCACAAGGTACACAACCACGGCTACATACCAAAACAACATCAGTACATATGAGCGCCTCGAGTTTAACATGCGAACATACAAGGACTCCGTATCGAGCATACACCACTCGAATGGGTCCCTCACAATGGAGAACCTTCACCTCAAACATAGTCCTTTGCAATCGCCCTCCGCCCATCGCTGACGAAGAGTGTAGTCTTCCGCGTAAAACAAAAATCACCCTGACTCAATTGCGTTCTGGATGGTGCCGCTTCCATAATAACTACATGAGCCGCCTCGACCCGTCCATCGATGACAAATGCCCGGATTGCGGTAATATGTAGTCCACATGATACCAGACCACATCGGTATTCATTTTAGCTTCCTGAATTTTTTTGTTTTCTAGGATCTAGTGATAAGTGAACTGAACCGCGCTATAGGAGTCAATCAAATTAATGATAAAGAAACATAGAATTATCATTCTGTGTTGCTGAACAGTGATGAGAAAACTAAATACACTCCAAGGGTTAGGAAGGATTTGACGAATCCGAAACTACTTGAGAAAATATTAGTTTCTAACATCTCGGCATACTTCTCAACAGAGACGGAGTTCTGCCTGGCGAACCTCGTGACAACCCCAGATATGACCAACTGAAACGTGAATTTATTCAGTACAGACTTTCCTTTTTGGCATGAGTAGGATGAGGTGGTTCGGCATCTATGAATTTCAGCCTGAACAAACCTAATATGGCACAACCTAAGACCGGTATGATAATGGTGTTGCCAATATTTCCGATTGAAGGGATTAATTAATCGCGCGCAATCTAAGAGGGGAATTAGTTTACTAATTAGAAGGGGGACAAAAAGAAAACAAAACAAAACTGGAGCAAAAAAAAACACACGGCCGCGCACGCGAATGTTAAAGAGTCGAATGAGGGAGAGAGGGAATATCGCAACAACAGCGAATGCGAATGCGGGAGGTTGGATATTCTCCGCCACAGTCACTCGTTGTATCCTGGTCTCGTCTTCTGGTTTCGTTCTTGTGGTATTGGTATTCGTGTTCGGGTCTCGTTCTCGTGTTTCGTATGTCTATTCTTGTGTTATTTCCTGGATCCCTCCTGGATCGTCGTTCTCTTCTCTAGCTTCTTATTATTTTGCTTCACAGCAACTCTCTTACAGAATTTTCTTCTCAAAAAAAGAACCTCTCATAGGTCTTAATCTCAAATCAAAAAAAGGCGACGTGTCGAGACATGTTCGACTTTTTATACATCGGTATGTTCGTCCATACACTCGTACGCATTCACGCACTCACACATTCTCACACTCACTCTCAAGACGAATTCAGCCGTCTCCAATGATCTCAGATTTTGAGAAACAGTTCCTGACGCCTGTCTCTCTGGCGGGGAACTGTATGGTGGTATTAGTGGTGGCTGAGTTCGCCTCGTTCTCTCCGCTGCAGTTGATTTAGCTGCCAGAGCAAAGGGAGTCACATCCAGAGCTCTGACAGCTTCCTCTCCTACGGCTTCAAGTTCTCACTCTCTCTCGTAGCACTGTTCGTTTTGAGTGACTGCTTGGGTTCGCATTCACCCTCCTGACCAGGGCTAATTATAAAACTAAATGGAGACTAGACATTAACCCAAAGTGAAAGGATAAGTTTATCGCGAAAACTACCTATCGAGTAAACCATCGTGCAGACATTAAGGGACAAAAAAAGTACCCAGGGAATCGGGAGCTATCCTTTACAATATATGGTTTTGGTCCCTTTTTGGGAGATTTGGTTTATAAAAATTGTTGTTTTAGGCAATATCAAACAGTAAAATATAGGGTGGGCTCTCGGCCTTGTGAATTTGGCAGCAGATCGTTTTTGAATGTTGGGGGACCTCGTTAACCCCTTGGATAAAGATTGTATAGATTGTTGGGGGACCTCGTTAACCCCTTCGATGTATCTCTCACAACATGGAGATCATTTGGACCGTTGGGGGACCTTGTTAACCCCTTCGATGAAAAAGGATCAGGATGAGTCTACAGGCGGTTTGCCTGGCTCTTCCTGCTTCAGACCGTCCGTCTGGCCCTTGGGTACCTGCTTTGTCATCCCCTTCGAGCATATGGGAAAGAGTGAGCACGGGGTTGTAGAACAACCTAGGAACGTTCAGTTAACCCACAGCTCTCAGAGAACAACGGATAAAAGAGAAAAGGCAAGGCAAAAATGGTGGATGGGTAAGACTGGGAAGGATGGAGTGGACAAGGACTTTTGTGCGTAATTTAAACGCAACAATGGCGAACGATTTGTAGACATCAGCAACGCCAACCGCCTTATCATAGCAATGCACGAGCACAAGGTCTGTCATAAAATCAGATATGTCTCAGCTGAATACCACAAGGAGGACAGAGCACATGACTTTCAGAATATACCGACTTGAAGACTGATTGAAGAGCAAAAAGCTCAAAGAGCTCGTACGACAGCAGTAGCAGTATGTATGAACAAGCGAGTTTCAAAGTACCGAATGAAAATGGGGGAAGTTGGGGAAGCGTAGTATGCCATGTGACAAAACCAATTAAGGGCATTAGCCACAGAAATAAAGCAGAACAGCAGATAGGTATGCAGAGTCATCTAAAAAATCACGAAAGAGCTAATACACGGAAAGAGCTCTAGACAACATCTGTAGAAAACTCTAATTGGCTCTCTGCTCATTTCAAATGAGGACCAACTCAAGACATTCATTGTATATTATTCATTGTAAGCAATCCTTGAGGCTTGGAATCCGTCACCAACTTTTGTCTCAGTTGTATACTGCTTCTTCTGCATGAAGAAAACGATGAATTACCTTATGATGAATTCCTTAGCAAGAAAGCAGATTCTGGGTGAATACTTCTTCGAGAACCTTAAAGATATTCGGACATTAATAAAATCTGTAAACTCATCTAAAAACCAAAGTGGTTTCACACCGACTTGTCTAATAACACAAACGATCCTTCTTGGACCAAGTGTATTCTATCGTGAGGATAGCCACCACAGGACAACCGGTAGAGTGGGTCATTTACAATACTTTAGGAGTAACGTCTCATCTAAGGGCGGAACTGAACAGGACAGGCAACCAACCAAATAAGCAAGGGGAAATATGCATTTTGTATCTCTTAAAGACCAAGTCCCATTCCAAAATCCGTGAAGGATCCTCTATTCTAATCGTATTTCCATTGCGATCTGAATACTACAAATAACACTATTCAACGACAGAAATGCCAATAGATCGAATACTGCTTGTCATGCAATGCAATGGAATTTAGTGAAAAACAGTCGAAAAGTAGTCGTAGCAGCACGACTATTGATACATTTCTAGAAACCAAACACGAAGGCGCATAGATATAGTGAAGGATCTAGGACCCATAAGTGGATATATGTGGAAAATTACACAGATTGTAAATGAATTGTGTTTTGGAACATACAAGAATACTTTTCTTTTCGAAAACTTTTTGAACTCTTTAAACCATCATAAGTCTAAATTTGGGATACGAAGTATATTACACAAGCTAGAAGTCCTATCAAGAGTCCTTTTCTTCTATGTATACATAGATCTTTATTTTCCACCGTAGAATCTGGATATTGTAAATGAAGGGTTAGACGTGTGTTTTATGATAATTTAATCTTTTAATCTTTCGTTTGGATAGTATAGCCTTATAGTCGACTTTAATAGATAGGGTTACTGATGTAGACGTTCCTGGAGCTCACGTTTTTTTTACTCTGTTATTTGCAGTCCCATATGTATACATATGTCGGCCATTCTGGTATGATGCTGATAGACTTGTTACTATCGTATAAATCTCCATCCTTTATATTCTACAGAAGAAGTCCTTGCACGAAGCCATGAAGAACGTCACATGTTACTTTTCATCTCTCCGATGTTTGTAAGTCTGTATGTACATATATGTAATTTCCATTCGATTGAAAATAAAGCTCAAGTGCTCATTTTCGAATCACATTTTACCAAATGAAGTAAATCCAAGAATTACAAAAATGAAGAACGAGAAATGACGGACAAATTAGAATAAAAAACATACAGAAAAGCTACAATCCATCTGGAACGGATCGTATGATACCCTATCCTCCTATCTATAAAGTGGGCGTGGCCAAATTGCATTTTGTACTCAAATATAGCTATAATGTCGAACGTTTGAGGATGTTACATGTAAAATTTTATCAAAATAGGGTTTTTGATGATAACGCCCCTATGGGTGAATTGTAGGGAATCTAAATACCCAAATATTTGGTCTTAACAAAATTTTTCGGTTTCATATAATTTAGTGAAGTTATAAAAAAGTAGGCGTGGCAGTGGGCGGATGTAGAAAAATTTTACACTTCTACTGTGTTGTGCTGAAATTTCAGCGTCCAAGTTAAAAATTTAAGGCCCAAAAATCGGTTTTGTGATGAAAACGCCCCCAAAAAGTGGGCGTGGCCAAAACTTTTGTATGGGTGGATTGTAGGGAATCTGAATGCCTAAATATTTGGTCTTAACAAAATTTTTCGGTTTCATATAATTTAGTGAAGTTATGAAAAAGTAGGCGTGGCAGTGGGCGGATTTCACAAATTTTTACACTTGTACTGTATCTTTTTCTCAGAAGCCCAGATATGAAATTTCATCGTCCTAGCTCAAAATTTAAGGCCCAAAAAGCGGTGACATACGGACGGACGGACGGACGGACGGACGGACGGTCATCGCTCAATCGATTTCGCTATTGATGCTGATCACGAATATATATACTTTATAGGGTCTATCTCGATTATTTCTCTATGTTACAAACTATGTGTCAAACTTAATATACCCTTAGAATAGGGTATAAACAGAACTCTTTGATAGCAGACAGCTATCTGCAACGAGAAAAATATTATAGAAGGAGTACGACGACGAGTATTACAATGCCATTCCTGAAATAGATTCAGATTCATTTTTGAACGAGTGATAAGTATTGAATTTTGGTATTCTGTCTTTGATAGAATATCAGTTCGATAGGGTTGTTAGTGACGAGTAGCTTTCGATCCCTGATGTCGTAATTCGACCCTAGATGTTTGTCCAAGGGTATAGAGATGGGAAAGCTCATAGTGTAGGCTGCGAATGATGCAAAGTAATTGAATATTCATTGTTTTAAATGCAAGAGGAAGCAGCAAATTGCAAAACAGAAATGATACGTTTGCTTAAAGTGCTGGATTGGTTGGATGAAAACCGTTCAAACAAATTCCACACTGCCAGATATTTCTCTTCCACCACCATAACTGAATCTGGTTCAATATACATTAGAACAAATATTTTTCTGAACCCGCTCAGTAGCTCGAGTCCTCAAAGATCTTAAAAGTAACAAATCTTCAGGTCCAGATGGGATCCCTCCCCTTGTTTTGAAGAGGTGTTCTTCTTCCCTAGCTAAACCTCTACGTAAGTTCTTTCACTTGTCATATTCTACAGGCATCTTTCCGGATAGGTGGAAACTCGCGCACGTCCATCCGATCCCTAAAAAGGGCGATAAAACCTCCCCTGCGAACTACAGACCCATTGCCCTAACATCAGTGCTCTCCACGGTCGTGGAAAGCATTGTTAACTTTCATCTCATGAGATATTTCGAGGGAAACCGTCTTCTCAATGACCGTCAGTAAGGTTTCTGTCAACAACGTTCTACAGGTGACTTTATGGTGTACAGAAAAATGGAACCAAAGTATTCACCATTACGGTGAATGCCGAGTAGTTGCCCTTGATATCTCTAAAGCTTTCGATAGAGTGTGGCACAGTGCCCTTTTAAGCAAAATCCTAGCTTATGGTGTCGGCAGCATCTTCTCATCATGGATTGCAAGTTTTTTGAGTAATCAGTCAATTCAAATTGTATTGGACGAATGTACTTCTACCCCATTCTCAACCAAGGCTGGTATACCCCTCCGACCCTGTTTTTAATATTTATTAATAACTTTCTCTCTCTTACTCGCAATCCAATCCATTCCTTTGCAGATGACAGTACTCTTGACTTCGCTTATTCTTTGGTAACTCCATGGCTAAGACCTCAAGTTGTAGAGTCTCACCGGCAGCGAATGTTAACCGAGCTCAACTCCGATATTGATGCAATCATCAACTGGGGTGCGAAAAACAGAAGTGAGTTCAGTTCATCAAAAACCCAATGTTGTCTGCTATGTAGCCAAACTAAAAATGAAAGGTGCTGATATTGAGGAATCTAATGGCTTGTCAATGCTTGGCATGCAAGTTACCCCAGACCTTCGCTGGAATCATCAGATTTCCGAAGCTGTAAAAGTGGCGCTAGATGCCTTGGTTTCCTCAATAGGTGTAAACGTTTCTTCAGTCCTGCAGACTTGGCTACTATTTATAAAACTTACATTCGTCCAAAACTCGAATACAACTCACATGTTTGTGCGACAGCTCCCGTAACATGTCTGAGTTTATTAGATCGTGACAAGCATGTATGTACATAGATTGATCGGTGTCCTATCAATTTGCAACCAAATCCCTTCGCTAGAGCATCGTCATAATGTTGGAAGCTTATCGGTCCTGTACCGATATTTCCATCATAGTTGTTCAGACGAAATTTATAGTTGTGTCCCACCTGTCCGTCAGTTTAATCGTACTACACGAGCGGCTTTTTCCGCACACCATTATCTTTTGAAACCTATTTTCGGTCGCACAGTTAAATTCAGAAGCACGTTTTTTAGCCATTCAACACGTTTGTGGAATGACTTGCCTTAATATTTCCAACAAATTATGAATTATAAAGATTTAAAGTCAACGCGCATCGTGGTACCGTGGTACATCTGTGGGGGCATGGTTGAATTTTGGCTGAGTGCGGGGTTGGGTATACATATATAAAGTTTCTTTATATCCATGTTTTGCATGGATTTAAAGAAACTTTTCAAGAATTTAATCATGTTTGGCATGGATTTTAAGAAACTTTGCATATACCCAACCTCGCACCTACCCCAAATTCAACAGTGACCACAAGCAGGGGGGTGGCAGGGAGTAGCATGTTTCCCTGCATTTTTTATTAAATCTTAACGATAACTGCGAACGTTTGACGATATTACATATATGCAAAAAACCAATCAGAGTCGGTTTTTTAATGCAAACTCCCTCAAAAAGTAGGCGTGGCTTTAAATGGTGTATGGGTGAATAATAGATAATTTGAATATCTAAATATTGAATCTCCATAAAATTTTGAATTTAAATTTTTTCAGTTCAAGTAAAATAGTGAAGCTGTACTGCTTCTCCTTCTCAATAGCCCAGATGTAAAATTTCATCCTCCTAGCTCAAAATATAAGGCCCAAAAAAGTGGCAAGCAGACGAACGGTTGGACATGGCTCAATCGTGTTCGCTATTAATACTGATCCCGAATATATATATTTTATGTGGTATATCTCGATTATTTCTCTATGTTACAAACAAAATATGTCAAACTTAATACACCCTTAGGATAGGGTATAAAAATTCAATGTAGTTTGTCATGTGCCTATAGAACTCAACAGAATATTGCCTAGAAACCAGCCAGGTCACTGCTTACTTTGACCATCTGTTGGGTGAATTCTGCCCAAAATTTCTTCTAATTTAAGAATAATCCTCACAGGGGCTATGGATACCGTGGTAAATCTCATTGCGATAGACCTCTACCATAGCAGCACAGTCGCAAAAGCTTCATTTCAATTGACATAAGTAGGGTAATGGTAACGGTCATGTTATTATTCCTGGCGCTTGTTCTCGACAGGCGATTCATTATTAGAATTCTTAACAAGAATTACTGAAAGAAACGTCAAGACATCGTCAATAAATCAACTATTCGTTCGCATGCAAGTTTGCATGCTTCTCAAACTCCTCTTTTCGGGAAGCTTTCTATTAGTTCCGTAAAAAGAATCGTATAACCTACCAAATTAATCTAAGTATTGTCCGCCTTAAGCTAGTTCCTCCGAAAATAAGTCAAAAATATTTATTTCCACGTAATTCAATTAGTGCAATCAATCTTGTCATACCAAACAAATAAAAGCCGAAATCTCCTAAACAATTGTTTTATTCCTCATACATAAAACACATGTGATTAATTATACATGTAATACGGACGAGTATATTTGACAAAAGGTTTTAACTCTCTAGATCACAAACGTCTTCTAGGAACCTATTTGAAAAACCGCACGTACATACTTACATATGTATGTATACCAGTTTTCCATTATCCTATTTCGGAGCAGATGGCTATCGTCTCGTATATCCTTTAAGTTAAGATTTCTTGTGCATGTATCTGAAGAATAAATATATTCAATGTTATTCACGTATCCTACCATTTAATGTGACATCCCATTTATATAAACCATCATGACCCATTAAGGAATAAAAATACATATATAATCTGCCGACATTAGATCAGCATTCAAAACTATAAAAAAAAAGTCCATTTAACCAGTTGTTTGAAGTAGCAGTCACTTGGGGTTCACTCAAGCTATTTTAGAGAAATTCCATTTACTTGTCGATAGCTATTGAAGCATTCAAATGGTTTGCATCATCAATCTTTCATTTAAAATGCTGGAATAAAGTCATCAACTGCTACAATTTGTGAGTCAATGGAGCGAAGGATTGCCAGAGTTTACCAAAGTCGAAATCAGTGCCATCAGTCATCCCATTATAACTTTTTGAACCATTCCAGCTGAGAAGATGGCTTTAGTCATTTTGAAAATATAATTTTAGAGAAGCAAAAAGAATATTCATTGGATTTGGTTAAGCCGTCAACAACCTTAAGCAACTCGAGGAACTTTGGCAAAAGTTTGCGTAAATAGCCTGTGGTATATTTTCACTTCGGTGTACCTTGTATACTCATCCTCTTAACCCATTTAAGGGCGTGAGTGATTGCAATAGAACCAATTAACGTACGAAAATTTTTGGTTAATTTGATGGTAGGTACTTGCTTTTAAAGTAAATTAACTAAAAAGGTACGTTAAGTGGTTCTATAATTTTGTTCCGCTTTCCTTTAGAAAATGTAAAATTAAAAAACAAAAAATTTAGTGCGTTTAAGAATAGTATTCTAAGGAAAATTGAAAATGTAATCCCGTGAACTGAATAAATATCAAAGTTAGTACAAAATGTTAGTTTGACTAAATTTTTTGATTGCTTTGACAGTCCTGAAATACCAAGATGAATTAGGTTTGTTTTTAGGAGGACACTTGTCTTGTCTCTTATCGTACACCATTGAGTTATACATATTATTCGTAAAGGCAGGGAGTTATGTATATATATACACGTGATCAGTATCAATATCGAAGAAGATTGAGCTATGTCTGCCCGTTCTTCATCCATCTGTCTGTGCGTCCGGCCTTAAATTTTGAGCTAGGAGGATGAAATTTCATACCTGTATGCCACCCCCACTTTGGTAGGCGTCCCGCCTGGAGTGTCGAAGAAGAAAATGTTATCATCTGTTGATTTGAAGCTTTGTATAATTTCATTATAAACTTTCTTCTCATAACAGTTGAGAAGTGGGTGGTTTTATGGATCGTCTATGTCCTATGACGTTTCTCTTAACTAATAAAGGGCTGTGGTAATCCATAGGTGGGTTGACCACCCACCTCAACCACTAAATTCTTGAGCAGTATTAAGTATTTATTGTAGAGATTCATTCAGTTGGTATGACCAACAATACAGTCCTTGATATTCTTTTCCAACTGCTATTTGCCTCTCCCAGAGACGTAGTGGATTCAACAACTGGCGAAAACCAGCAGTTCAAAGACAGAAGCTGCTTTATCTGAACAATATGAAGACTACCAAGAATATGGTCTTTTTTTTACCCAGAGTGCTCGGGTACTTCCGCTCCCAGCTTCATCTCACAAAATTATTATTTCTCCAGACGTAATAAAATACCTTGCAGTACAAAGGTCGAAAAACTGTAGAGTTTGCACACTTCCAGGTTGGTAACCAAACAATCAGGTCCAAAGAAGCGGTTAAATACCTTGGAGTAATACTGGACTCCAGTTTAAAACACATGTAGACCACTTAACCAAGAAAACTTAGAAAATGCAGGGAGCCCTCTGGCACATACTGCCTTACATCGGTGGATCAGGATACGCTAAACGGATCTTACTCTCGAGAGTTATCACATTAGTTCTGTTATATGCCGCCCCAGTTTGGCCGCACGCATTAAAAACGAAAGAAACCAAAAGGAGATTGTCGTCAACATGTAGACTCTGTGCGTTACGAACAATCAGCGATTTTCGAACCATTTTAGACAAGGCCGACTTTGTTATAGCTGGAATGGTCTCCATCGACATCCTTGCAAATGAAATGTCGAGGGTTTTTAACAGAAAAGACTGGAGCCAACAAGCCGCCAATTGTATCAAGAGGATCAAAATTGAACAAAGGCAGAGTCAGCAGCTAAGTGGCAAGCTCATTGGAATAATACAACGAAAGGCAGATGGATATACAAACTTATACCGACAATCCAAGCTTGGATAAGTCGTAAACATGGAGACTCCAACTACAATCTCACGCAGTTTCTATCTGGCCACGGTGGTTACCGGAAGTATCTCCACCGATTTGGACATGACAACCTGTCCTCGAATGCCCAAATGAAGATAAAGATACGGAGCATGCAGTGTTCTATTGCAGACGCTCCACGGCATGGAGAATTACTCTGTCCAGTCTGCCGTTAATTCTCGACCACATGCTGCAGTCGGAAGCGAATTGGACGGTAACATGTGTTTTCATAACAACTCTACAAAATGAACTGCGGAGAATAGAAAGGCTAAGAAAAGCAGCAGAAGCAGCAGAAGTAGCAGAAACAACAGAAGTAGCAGAAGCCTCAGAAGAAGGTGACACAAGACGAATAACCTGCAACAAGAATAAATTTTTAGACCTTATTTCAAATCAAAAATAGTACGTGCCACTGCAACAACCATAGTGTTGTACGGAGCTCAGGTACGAGTGTGGAAATACTCCCCATTCGACACGGTCGAAAAGTTTATGCGCTACTCCTTTAAAAGAGTGTTCAGACTACCGAATAATACCCTCAATTACATGATTCATCTGGAGACCGGAATGGCTTCTCTTTTTCTTGAAACATTAAAACTGCATTTCGATTATGTCATAATAGTTATGGGGTTATGGGGCATAAACGACTGCCAGAAATATTTTTATATCACTGTGGGTTCAACCTACATACATAAGTATACCAGAAAATGAACAAGCTATAACTCTGAGAATAGGACATTCCTTTACGACTCATGAAGTTCAGTCATCGCAACACAGAGCATACTGGTATTATAGTAATTTAAAGTACAATCTGAGGGAAGGATCATATTTTATGAATAGTAACTGAATTTGGAAAATAAACATTATATTCAAAATGAGAGGTGAACTAAACTTAAATTATATGCCAAACTCCACACAGGCCAATGAGGCTTATATGATCTCTGCAACTTAAGAGAAAAAGGAGATGTGTTCCATTTCCTTGCAAAGTATCCTGTTCTCGGATAGTTTCGTATGACGTTCTTTGGACCAAATACCCTAGGGTTGGAATATACGATTTGCATTTTGAATGGTGAACGTGGTTGGGAAGTGCTATATTAATATGCTGTGAACCCATTAAATTACAGGAGATGCATAATTGATGAAGATTTTTAAGAAAACATCTGAACACTATTTACTTTATTTTAACAATATTCTCTCTTCTTTTCGTAAACAATTGTAAATGTAAATCAAATAGACGGCACTAAGACAAACCATTTAGGCTACATGGTTAATTTTTGTAATAAATGTATTCATGAAAAACTAAAAATGTATTCATCAAAAACTACAAAACAAAAAATACTAAAACTAATCGACTCCCACGTATGGGAAGTGTCGAGAACATGCAGAGAGTCGAGCGGCAGGAAGTGCTCCCATCACTGGAGGCTGTGGTTTCATCGCTGAAATTTCCTAAGGTCCTATTAAACTCGTAGGCGTGAAATGTGGTACTTCTATTGCAGCTCGTTAACAACTATCTCGTGATGACTGTAATGATACCTATTATGTACGCCTCGGTTTACAAGTGACGTTGTTTGATGGATTCTTGGCAAAATGACTGGTCATTTTACATGAGATTCGGAAAGTACTTTGCAGGCATTGATTCTACCTTTAACTCGTAGAACTCGGTTTCCATCGATGTACGGTGAGATCTTGTACAAAGGACTTCCTTGTTTTAAGCACTGTTGGTACACTTCAATAATATCCTACTGTGCTTAAGAATATATGTAAGTAATGCTGCGTTTGTTCAAAATCACATTTATCTATCGATCCAGCTTGTACTCCGGACTAATCCCTTCCAATCTGAGTAATGCTCTGTATTTAGTATGTGTTGTCGATGATTATCCTTTGTACACTGGTAATATGAATAATTCACTTTGATCTCCTCAGAAGTATTCGCGTTTCTTCTCGGTTTCTTCTAAAAAAAACTCCAGACGGGGTTGCCACATTGTGCCTTGTGCCGATTGCAGTTGATTTGGATGAAATCCATTTCTAGACCAAAATTTCGGTTCGCCACACATCTTGGAGTATGATTTTCACATAAATTAAAAAAGTTAGTGAGTAGTCCCAAAGGGTCAAAGGTTGTAATAAGCGTGCGAAAAAGTTCTCACTTCGTTGGACGTCTGTCCCCGGACAACACATCCTTGTTTTGAACGTTCGCCTGTATTTTGTACGTAAAGATATCGGCGGATGTGCATCACCACAGCCCCAGTACTTTCTCAATTTCCGATTCTGCAGCAAATGTTTAAAATAACCTCGTCCTTGGCTTTCTCTTCCATAGCGCTAATGACGGCACTTGAGCTGGACATCCAGTTCCGTATCTCGAATCCAGCCATTGAGTGTATCTGTTTGACCTCGTTTGCCAGCTGCATAGCTTCGTCTTCGGTATCTACGCTGTCCAAGAAGTCATCTACGTAGTGGCTCTGGGTGATTGTTGCAGCTGCTCTAGGAAACTTTCTAACGAACTGTTCAGCATTCCGAATAGGAACTGAGACTAAACCCCACATTGGGTATTACAAGGACCTACGTGTGATGAGGTGGAACCTTACTCCCCTCATCAACCCACCTACATACCAACGTAAGTATTAATAACAACTTATACCAATATCGCAGCCTATACAAAAAAGGGGGATTTATATACATATGTCTGTAAACAAATCCATATTCATAAAGATTGCGCGAATTTTAGTTTACTGAGCAATTTTAAGGAATTGATTAAAATATCATAAATATTACGTATACGCCATCGAGGAATTCTTGAAGACGCCTAATAATATCTGGAATATCATTTTCCTATATTCTTTACATTTATATGTATCTAGCCACTTATGCACCCAATGCATACCAAAGTTAAAGGAATTTTTAAGACTGATAATCCTTCTTGTTTATAAGCAAACTGTACAGAGAGCCCTGCTCATTAATTTCCCTATCGACAATTTGTAAAAGTATACAGTCTATGCCACCGCCACTTCACACCAACAAATCGATTACGAAAATCTGTCAAAGTGAAAAAGGATATCTTTTCCAAGTAAATGATATATTCATACGAGTATGATTTAAACAAAATTTATTAGACGCAAGAGATACACAACTCAGATATTTACTGTCGAAGTCCTTTGGTTTTATATTACATGTGTGCTCGTCAAACAAATTTACGACTCATTAGTTGGTAAGCGATTTTTTCTTTGAGTTGGTAGCTCGAGAAAAAGAGGTGCATTATTGCTTATTAAATTTAAATGATTGCCAGTTTGATGTTCCAAGAATTATGATGTAAGACTATGTAAGCCTTGCTATCAAGAATCAGAAATTTTCAGATTTTCTGTAAAGTAGCATGTATTGGCATTAAAGTTAAAGGGTGGAAATCGCTTAATACTGCGACCTTTGTGCAGCCTTTAGGAACATGGGTAAAGCTTTGTGTACACCAAGTGAGGAATTGTATTGTGTTGTGTTAGCGTTACTATAGACAATAGCAATCCCTGAAGAGCTACTAATTAAAATGAAATTTTAATTGTAACCAAATGAAAAAATACTACGTAAATGCTACTTGATTAGTTCAGACACTATCCATGGATTAATAAAGTCTAAGAAAACCTGAGTTATTTTACTACTTCGTCGCAGGAAACTTCGTGTTAGCATTCATTTTTCAAAATATTTGCCACCACCTTAAGCCGCCCATAATTCCAGTCTCATATTCGACATCGCCATGAAATTTAATTTTTATTCATTTGCCTTATGTCCAGAATCTCTTTAAGAACGCTTTTTTTTGTTTTGAATTACACCTGTTTTTCCACATTCGACACGACCAATCAAATTTTGATTAGCGGTGAACGTATTCACTTGCATTGGTCTGAACGCAACCATAACCTCTCTGTCACCTTTAGTTATCGATTAGCTAGATCATAAATCCTAACAAAGAGAGTTGTCGGTGGTGGATATGTGTACAGTTGCTTTTCGTTTTCTTGGGTAAGTTGTGCGTTCTGTCGAATAGCGTTCGACTACAGTGCGAAGGGTTGGAGTTTCGATCCCAAGGCAACACCACAAAGTTCATCAACGGCTCCATCTCTTGCGCCCGTCTGACAAACATCCGAGCACAATACGAATGGAACCTAGGTCCTGGGTCCTATAAGGACCTGTTTCGGGAAATATTTATATTTTTGTATCATGTTAATGAGATCATGAATCTCAAAGATAAGCAACTTTTTCAAAAGAAAAACCATCATACTATTAATCCTGTCTTGAAAGTGAACAAATATGAGAAATAATAGAACCGCGAACTCTATGAGAGTTATCTGTTTGGACCCAACACATGCTTTGTAAAGGTGGAAAATTTAAATAGTAGATTAGACGGACGAAAACTGGTAGTCGTTTGGCGGTCCTATTAGCGAGTGATTTCCATCCAATGAGTTGCCTACTCGAACAAATTTGGATTAATCTCCTATCGGTATTCCAACACGCGTATTGGAATGGAAAATCGGTAGAAACTGCCCTGCACTCATTGGTAAAAATCATTGAGAAATCTTTTGAGAACTAGAATTTCACTATCACTATGGTGTACTTCCTTGATATTGAAGGAGCTTTCAACAATGTCAATACAGAAGCTATGTATATCTCCCGCACTTATTAAATTGTAGGTTAACAACTATCTTTGGTTTGGATCGAGCTTAAAAGCAAGCTTATCCATGATGAGCTAGGATACTTTCTATCCAGAATCTCGGTGCACAGTGGTACTGTCTAGGTCGGAGTATGGTCACCACTACTCTGGTAGTAAATGGGATACTCGTAATCTTCCGTAAAGGGGAATTCAGTGTCCTAGCCAATGCGGACGACATCCGGCTCGTAATAAACTCGCAAAGTCAACAAATAGTTTCGGTCTCAGAGGTAATCCGTTCAAGATTGTTCACAAGAAGGTTTAAAATACTATATACAACAATTTTCAAACTCAAGGGAATTGAATTTCAATTTGAAGATCACACTAGATATTTGGGGGTTTTCTCGAAAAAAAAATAAGATCGTGCCAAGATATAGGAAGGATATGGACCCAAACTGGGGTTTTCACCCCTGGATTGTGCACTAGATATACGCGGCAGTCGTCAAACCCATCCTCATGTACGGAGTACTAGACTAGTGGACGGCACCGGACAAGAGAACCAAGAGAACAGCAGTCGAGAATGTTAACAATTTTATAATGCTGCTATGCAAGTATCCATGAGCGGGTTTAACAATATTACTAATAATTTGGACTACATTGTCCCTTATCTGGACTCTATCGTAACGCATAAAACCAAGATTACTAGCAGAAGTGCTTGGGAATCGGGAGAAATTTTAAACAAATCTGCGACACTGAATATTTGTAATACCACACGACTTCCGGAACATTATAGTGTATTTCAAGCAGAAGTCATGGCAGCCCGAGAAGCCGCGTCTTCGCTTTCAGTTAATTTGATTGAGTGCAGCGGAGATAAAAGCCTTTAAATCGCCAATAATACGATCCAAGTTGGTAAAGCAATATTACAGATTTCTTAATGAGATCGCTATCAGGTGCGACGAATCCATGTGCTGGATTCCAGGCCACAGGGATATTCCCGACAATTGCAAGGCAGACTATATTTCTCTGGCAATAGTAGGAACCGTCACCACCTATTAAATCTATAAAATCGATAAAATTAGATGCCTCTTTCAAATCTGGCCAGATCTAGATTGTAGAAAAACCAATAGACCTATTTCCCTTAATAGGAAAAATAGTTGGCGCCGTCACAGGACACTGTCTGGTAGGTAGACATGCCAGAAGGCTTAGTTCCCTTGAACGATTTCTGTAACATCTGTAAAGACGAGAAAGAGGAGGAAACTTGTCCTACCCTATCGTTTTTCAGAAGGAAAACCTGAACGATCTAGCTAGACTCAACTTAAGCAAAATAAAAAGCTTAGTCTCCGAATCAAACTGGTTTAATGTCTAAACGGCGAATCATATTTCTTCGGCATGGATTCACATCGAAACTGGATTATGTCATTGGCTTGCTCACATTTACATTGTGTTGCTGTCTTATGACAATATTATTTTGTTATTATAGCGAAAGCTTCACGGATTGCGTCCCACCTTTTCTGATACTTTACCATCTGTCTGGTTATATAAATATATTGCTGTCATGGACGATCCTGTATAAATACACCCTGAAGCGTACATGCCCTGTTAACATCTACCTTGGTTTACCGACGTTGATTTCTCTTCATTGCCAATCAATTAGACCCTTATCACCTTTATTGGTGAATAATATCGTTCTGTGCTTATACTTCTCCTGTGCTTCATTTGCCAAAATGTCAATCGGGACTATGGTGACTACAAAAAAATCTATATCGAGCGACGTTGTCGGACAGGCGTTTGTCCAGTAAACTACCCTCCATTCTAGTATGTGAATAGGTCGACTATATTTATCAGCCATTCACGTACGGTCTTAATGGACCCATTGCAGACGGTCCACTTTTCCTTTACCACTACAATGGCAATGTCATCAGCCAAGCATATTTTTTGGTAAGTCCTGAAACGTTCAGATTAATAACATCGTCATACTTTATGTTCCACAGCAAAGGAACTACATAACTCTGAGGCTTGTGGAATGCTTTTTGTGTCCGATTTTGTTGCATATTTGTAGGTGTCCGCTATAGAACATAAGAAAAATTGATTTGTTTTTGCAGGAATGTAATGAATGAGAATTACAAAATTTTCTTGATTAGTTCAGACACTACTTATAAAACCTAATACACTTCAGTTTCGCACCACGATACCACAATCTCTACCATATCCTTCTACTTATTTCCAACTTACGTCAGCAATAGAGTGCATACTCTTAGGCGTAAGTTAAGTTAAACATTCGCGCTATATTCTACATTACGAGGGTATTCATAGCTTTGAGCCAAAGTCTATCTCGAGATGCTCTGATTAAAGTATTCACAGCTTTATATTAACTGAGTACTGTTTTAAAAGTAAATGTTTTTGCAATCACCCCATTCGCTGTTAAGGAAGAAGTTAAAGGTGCAACCTTATATTACTCATCTGCCCCGATAATCAAGCTGCTTTCAAGGCAGGTTGGATTCTAATAGTTATCTCTCAAATTGTTGAGAAGGGTAATCGTCACCGTGACGCTAACCTGCGCTTCTGAATATGTAAGTATCCAGGGCAATGAAAGAGCTGATGCTCTTGCCAGAAAAGACTGATCAGGTAAATTTATTGTCGCACAGTTCATAGGTTGCAGCCCGTCCCTTTATATATAAATATAAAGTGATTGACATGCACTCAGCAGACGTCGATATTTGAAAAGACTGATACCCGACGTCGCTTTAGAACATTTGTCTTGCTACGAGTTTCATCTCCTTAATTCAGCAACTTGAGACCATTAGTATAAGAAGCTCGTGCCTATTTGACTGACGTCCCACGACTTCACATTTTATTTGTCAATGTCCTCCTTTTGTGCGCATTAATCTTGGCATCTCTGGTCTTCTACTTTTTGCGAGAGTTACCAGCCCTAAACCATCATTAATCCTAATTATTTGTTGTTTTGAAATAAATACAAAATAATTCAATATACTGCATAAAAGGCGATATTTAACTTTATGTTTCCGCGCTGGTTAAGGCTCAGTTTATTTCTACTTGCATGTTTTTAAGAATACTATATGTACATATGCACGTCCTTTAGCGCCACCTAAGTAAGTAAGTATGTATGTATGTGCTTTATTAAGTATTTACATTGGTTTCATGAAATACTGAACAGATTTAGCTCGTATTACTTTTCTCAATTCCACATCGTATCTTAATACTTTATTGTTTGTGGATTATATCTTGTTTTGCTACGAAGCAGTACTATTGGATGATAATTGGTTTCTGTCTAGGAGGTTGGCTATTCACGTTGGCTTTTACTCCCTAATTGGGTTCCAATGTACTCGTAGAAAGGGAAACAACCCCAAATAGATATTGGGTGATGCACTTTTAGACTGCAAAATAAAATTTTAGGCACCCAGCGATTACCTTACTTTTTAATAGCCACACATCTGCTACAAATAACCTCTAGAAGGACATTTAATACGATACATAGAGCCCGGCATTAGGGAGAATGCATTCACTCGATTTTTATTAACACATTAAAAATTATTTATGGCTGAATTTTCTGAGGATAAACCCCACAAAATGAGAAAAAAATAGAAGTATGGTAGAACATCCCACTACAGCAATTTTATTACGAGCATTCCGCAAGCTATTGATACATATTGACATATATTCGTTTATATGTACATATGTACTCCTATGTACACAATACCTCTATAGGATTCGATTTGTAAATGATATCCCTTTTTGAAAGCTACAAAGGCCAATGATACGTGTACAAAAACAATACAGTCCTGACAGACTTTCTATTGAAGCCATGATGTATTGCAATATGAAGAATGGTATAATTAAACACAATGTGAGCATTGACGCATACAGTAATCGAACAAGTAAAACTGTTTAATGGCCAAGAAGCTAAAGAAGACAGACAGGCATTTTCGAAAGCTGATGGTAGCAACAATGAACTATACTGAAAATGATAGACTCAAATTCAATTCCAGCGCAAAGGAGTATCTCAAACCATAATGTCTATCTCTTGTTCATATAAAAGTTTATTTATCGTACTATGAGCGGAGATGTAGGGACGTCGAAAGCAGTGTAATCTATGAGCTCCATAACAACAAACCACCTGAACAATCATCATCATACAGGTCATTATGAACATTGGGGAAAGTACTCGAGAGAATTATAAGGACAAGATTAGTGCAATATACGGAGGGGGACTAGAAGCTGTACAAATGACAGTTCGGACTCAGAATGAAACGAAGCATCATCCATGCAATACAAGCAGCATGTGACGGGACGCAATTGCGGAAGAAAGATGGGTCAGAAGGACATAACAGTACTGTGCCATCGTAACACTTGATGTGAAGAACGCGATTAATTTCGGCGACTGGAGCCGTTTACTAAGACTACTGAGTCACCTGCAGGTACCAAACTACCTACTACTATTATACCTAGTGAACTCCAACGCCAACTCTTTTGAAGATAGAACCCGCTACTATGATATGGAATCTACAAGATAATGGAAGGAATTCCTCAAGGGTCGGTCCTGCGACCAATTCTTTGGAATATTATATACGATGGCATACTAAGAATATCGAGACCGAGGGGAGTAGATTTTCTTGGCTATGCTGATAAAATTGCACTTGTAGTAGCGGCTAAAATACTAGTGGAAGTGACGCAAAGTGCAATCAAACAATCGCGAACTTGAAGTTACAGACATCAGGATTAGAACTAGCAGCCCACAAAATTCTCATACGCAGCCGTAAAAAAGTGAAACCCTTCAGGTCGGTGAGCGCACATTTGTTGAAGCCATACATCAAGTACCTGGGAGTGATGCTGGATCACAGACTCAGCTTCAGAGACTACCTAACGTACGCAGGTGAGAAAGCCTTCCGGGTGGTGGCGCTATTATTGGATTAATGGCAAAGATCGGAGGACCAAGGCAGCTAATAAGAATCCTTCGTATAACTGTGAGACAGTCAATACTCTTGTACACGGCCTCAATATGGGCACCAGTGTCGTACCGTGAGTCGTTTATTAGAGGTATGAACTCGGCGCACAGAATTGCAACTTTATAGATATGTTGCGCCGTTAGAACTGTATCTGCGATGTGATCAGTGTTTTCTAGGGCTGAATGCCTATCGATCTAGAAATGAAGAAGTCTGTGGTACTGTGGCACGAGGACGGAAACACCACAATGCAAGCAAAACAAGCCTGATAATATTTATGTTGGCGACAAGTGACGTTTGGGAGACTGCAAATTAAGTTAACAGGAGTATGATGCAGCAACACATCATACAAAAATGTTCCAGGTTCAGATACGATCTTCAACAAATTTTATAAAAATAACGATCTAGACCACTAGATATTAAGAATTATATGATCGATTTTGCAGGATAGACTTGAAAGATTCTTGTCTGTTTGAAAAAGGAAGCCCAAGTATTAACTTACTTACTTACTTATGATGTTTCTGACCCGTGAGTAGTCTCTGTCTGAGACACCGCGGCCTTTCATCTGGCATCTTGGCATCCGTAATTGCTTGATCTGTATAACAGTGATACGCTCTTTCTTGTTGTATTAAACCTGAGAACTGGGATTCGAAGAAGCTCTTGGGTGGAACGATGTCATTCATGTGGCCGAGCCAGTGTGTAGTCGACGTGCTTTGACCTTCTGAACTACATCCACATAGTGCAGCTCATAGAGTTCGCTATTGAATCTTCGTCTCCATTCGCCCTCCTCTCCTATGGGACCAAATACTCGACGAAGTATATATATTAGTATGAAAGGCAGATTTAGTGTTCTGTAGAACACCACTTTCGTCCTTCGTGTTGCGAGTTTTGAACTCAGTTGTTTTGCCAAACCCAAGTAGTATCGATTTGCTAGTATGATTCCTTGCTTCGGATCTCCACTAAGGTGTTGTTCGAAGAGTTACTACGAGGAAGGTGCACTTCTTAACTCTCGAAGTTGTAGCTAGCGATAGTGACGTTTTGTCGTAAGCAGTAGACAGAGGTTGGTTTGTTTGTCAGCCGGCGGATTAGTTGTTCTTTAGCTTCAACTCTGCCCAAATACTTAACTTTACT
Organism: Xylota sylvarum; assembly: GCA_905220385.1. NCBI lineage: Eukaryota > Metazoa > Arthropoda > Insecta > Diptera > Syrphidae > Xylota > Xylota sylvarum. Next base: position 27,375,120 of record LR999960.1, read on the forward strand.
AATGTTAGCTAGGTGTTCAACCATCCTGGCTAGGTGTTCAGCCACCTTATCTCAATTATTGTGGACATATGCTTTGCTGATTTAGTTTAGGACTGACATAATGTAGTTTAAAGCACGCCTCCTTGGGCATAATCTTTAACAGCTTGTACAGTTCTCGCACGGGTCCAGATTTGTAATCTATTGCCTCAGAAACCGAATTAAACAGCCACTTGCCAGTATTCATTACCTTGTCTATCAAGGTAATAAATAAACAATTAAATATTCCATGCTACAGTTTGTTTATCTCATGCTACTGAGATAAACAACTAGTGCATGATTTTTGAATGCAGTGCTTACCTGGGTCCCAGTATTTTTTTTTTTTTTGCACAAGCATTGGGCATCTAAGGCTTTCCTAGCACGACGAACAATCTTCTTTTTCCAAAACTGTTCCCTGTTCAGCCAAGGTAGATATCTATAAAGCTCAATTCAAATCCTTAATGTTTGGAGTTGTTATGCTTGGAATTACATTTTTCTTTGTGACTAGTATGTATAGGCATAGTTCTGTTTTAGCCGAATTGACGTTTAGTCCACAGCTTGCCGTCCATTTAACTAGCTTAATAAAAGCGAATTTAAAATACCAGCGAGTGTCTCTGGGTATCTACCCTACAGTCCACATCCCGTGTACTCCCTGTGGTAAATGCCGATGAGTTTTCTTTCTGGTAGAGATAGAGTTTAAGGTTAGGCTTATTGGCCGTAAGTCCTTGGAAAGTGTGTGTTTCCTAATTTTAGTATGAAATCTATTATTATCTCAGTCCATGCTGTAGGTATAGTTCCGAAACGGAAAAGACTATCAGTTCAAAATTTTTTTCTGGGAAATAGTGAATGATTCTTTAGAACTTTTGAAGTTCCACAGGCGAATTTTCCTGGTCCTGGAAACCAGTATAGCTCAAAACTTCAGACTGCTCATTTAAATTTTTTTTTTTGCAGGTTAGATCCAAAGGATTCCGCGCGTACATATGGCGCTTTCACAAAGAGAATGTTCGTTAGAGATAGTCGTAGAGTCAGGAAAGTGAGTATACATTAATAAGTTCAATGACTCTTCATCTCAATCTGCCCAACTACCTAGCGCTTGGGTTAATAAGGACACTTGGCATTAAAGCGGTTTTTGAGATGATTCCATAGTACACATTGATAATTGGATACTGTAGTAAGGTTTTAAAAGCTCAAACAATCTAAAATGATTGCCTGTCTAAAACAGATAGTAAATCTTTCCAGGTACAGCCAGCTTACTGAAACACATGCCATGCAATATCAACTCTATAGCGATGAATTCCTTGTGCCAATCACATTGGAGGGGTTCTTGAAAGGACTTTGCATATTCATGATGATTCCATAGTACACATTGATAATTGGATATTGTAGTACGGTTTTACAAGCTCAAACAATCTAAAATGATTGCCTGCCTAAAACAGATAGTAAATCGTTCCAGGTACAGCCAGCTTACTGAAACATATGCCATGCAATATTAACCCTATGGGGATGGATTCCTTAAATCGAAAAACTTCATCAAATAGTATCTAAACAGATGTTTTTCGAACACTCCAGATATATGTAAGATCAATTAGTTCCCAGAGTGAAATAAAAACAAATAATGAAAATCAATCAAATTGGAAAATTCAAACACAAAACGATTAGACATTTTATTACACCCATGTGTGCATGCATGTACCGCTATACATTACGTATTTGCTTTCGCATTTATAATCCCTCCTCGTTATAAGCATCCCCGAGCACTTGATCCGAATGTCTTTCTCCACTTAGTCTGCGTATGCCTACATGTATCGCGAAACGAGTCTGGAATTCAAACACATGTCCCGACTAATGGTCGTAAATTTATTACCTTGAACTTCTGAAATATAAATTGCCGGCAAACAATACAAGCGACTGTTGAGATATTTATTATTTCAGAGTTATAAATTAGATTGAGAAATTTCGAATTTCCCTCATTTTTCAATTTTACTCGTATTTGTTATACTTGAGGGCAGGGTGTGAACAATAATCGCACCCAGTTTTCTTGACACCCATCTGTGTGTTAACTTTAAAAGCAAACAAATTTGTTGCAGATCTTGGCAAGTTTCCTTCAAACATAAACAATTTATGAGTTTTCCGGGTGAGATACGAAATTTTTGAATTCTAGTTCTTTTATTTTTTTTTTAATAGAAATTTGCGATCCAAACAAGCGAAGATAATTCGATAGAAAATCTCTTTGCAAGATATTTCATCATTTTTCCGACATCTAATCATCATTCACGATGGAGACAGGTTAGATGATTATCTCAAAGGATGCGGCATTGAATGTAAGAGAAAAATGTTTACCTTTGGAAGTTTATTAATTACAATATGTCTAGCAAGTAGTTTTCATTGCCATGATGAAACACACCTTACTTTGTATTCATCTAGAATGGACTAGAATTTGTTCGAACGATAAGAAGTAGATCTGGGATTCTCGTCATTTTTGTGAATTTTATTTCGGTCCCTTGGAAATTCGAAAGGAAAAACTATCCAACGAGAAGAAGCAGAGAACCACTCAGAAAAAGAAATTCCACGTCGGAACCCTTAGCACTAGGGGAGGAGCCGGAGTCTACAAAGAGTGACCATCCACAAATCCAGCAATCTGTGGAACCATTATTGCAACACCATTAAAGAGGTAGCTGAGACCACCATAGGTTACCAACCTAACCACCTAAAATGATGCCTTAGTATGATTATGAATGCATACACTGGAAAAAGGTGACAAAAAATACACACCTACATATTTTGCAGTGCAAAAATAGGGTAGCGATGGAAGAGTGGTTGGTTGGTTGGTAGAAACCGCCCATCGATGAGGATGCACTTAGACCAGAAAAGCCCATAGTGCTGCCTCTTACTCTAAGAATGATTTAAGTACTTCTTTGTATGAAGGAGCTAATCTTAGCCGTGCAGGCCCTGCTGAGATTGTTTAGGTCATTGAAGAGGTATTCCCCTAATGTAGTCTTCCTGATGTTGACGAGTGCAGGACGCGTGACTAATGGTGTCTTCTTCCACTTCTACAGAAGTCATTGTAAGAAATACCCAATATTTGAGCATGTCTTCCTATAACGCAGTGTCCGGTGAGGATATTAACAATCTTGGACAGGGTTCCTTTCTTATGTTTTAGGAGCCCGATGGGGCTGGTCTTATTTAGAGTAGACAAAAACAGCGGTGTTGCATTAGTCAAGTTGATACCATCGATGATTGGCCAAACTCAACGCGTCGACGTTGATAAGGTATTTAGCATAAGACGTTAGCGCCCCGATGTCGGGACACTTATATGATACTATAAACAAGAGGAACCTTGTCTAGCCAGTTCGTCAGCCTCACAATTCCCTGGTATGTTACAGTGATCTAGTACCCAGCAAAGGGTGAGGTTGTACTGTCTGGTTGAGAGATACGCGTCAGTCTTTCACAGCCTTGGATTCTATCATATAGGATGCAAGGGATCTGATGGTTGCCTGGCTGTGGATGTACATATATGACAATATCTGATGCTGATACTGTATTAACTCCCAACCAGTCAGCTGCTTGACAAATGGCAGTGACTTCGGCTTGAGAAACCCTGCAATAGTTTGGACGGTTAAAGGAGAGATGGATATCCAGGTCTTCTGAGCAGACTCCAGTACCGACTCCGTCCTCGGTTTTGGATCCATCCGTAAAAATTGACAGCCATATTTGGTACAGGAAATCCCGGTGTGTCCATTCAGTTCTGTTTGATATCGAGAATTTTTACCCCTTATTGAAGTTGTGTTCAGTGGGCAAGTGGTCGGTGACCTGTGGAAGATAACGATGGATTGACAGTATTTTGGTATATCTAGTGTTGCTCCTTCCATTGTTTGGAGCTTCTCAATCTTCTTACTGAGCAGGCAGCCAGTTGTTTGCTGACGATGTTAATTAGAAGTAAGTGGATCATGGTTTGTAGCGCTGCTGAGTGGGAGAGGTTCTCAGTAATACTGTGACAAACGTCTCGTTGAGTTTCCATTGTAGTTAGGTTGGAATTCTTTTCCAGGGCTGGAGAAGAAGATCCTTAGTAAAAAGAAAGTGGCCTAAGCTATTTTTCAGCCCAAGCATATGGAAGAGTTTAGCGATTGGATCAACATCCGGTAGTTTTTTAAGAAAAGCCAAGACATTTCAGGTGTTGTCTGGAGATTGAATACCTCGCTCCGTAGTCCAACGCACTAACCACTTGAGCCATGGTGCCCAGCGAAGGGAATAGTAGAAGCCAGTATTGAAGAGACTGACTCAGCTATTACAAAGCTGAAGAACCACAAGGTCGCTGGTTGTGATGCTCTATCAGCGGAGCTTTACAAACATGAAGATAATGTTTTGGTAGGGTGCATGCACCAAATCATCAACCAGGTATGAGTGAATGAAACAATGCCTAATGACTGGACTATAAGCTATATGTGGCCCATTTTCAAAACAAAGATATCCTATGTCTGTAAGAACTATCGAGGTATAACCCTGTCTCTATAATGCCGCATATAAGATCCTATCCAACAACCTGACGTCTTTCTGCAATACACTAATCGGCACGTACCAGTCTTGCTTCCGGCCCGGCAGATCGACCAACTTTTTATACTAAGCAAATCCTGGAAAAGACCAACGAATTTCAGGTTGAGACTAAACATTTTTTTATCGAGTTCAAAGCAGCAAATGATAGCATTCATCGTCTTGAGCTCCACATGGTAGTGACCAAATTTGGAATACCGGCAGAACTGATCTAGCTGTTCCGTATGACGTTCAAAAATGTCCACTGCAATGTACAATTCGGGAGCAGTTCCTTCATGCTATTCGAAATATGTACCGTATTTCTACAAAGAGCTGCACTATTATGTGACTTCATTAATCTCGTGCTGGAAGAGATAGTACGCAGAGCAGGGGAGGTGTTAACACGGAAGGCACTATCTTCAACAAATCGATCGCTCCCAGCTCGCCTTCATAGAGGCTTTTACGGCAATCCAAGAACAAGCGCAATGAATTGGCCTTGAAGTAAATGAGAACAAAACCAAGTACATCTTGTCAACAAACAGAGAAACACATGTCCACCGCCTGTGATAAAACGTCACTGTTGGCAACAGTACCTTCGAGTTCCACTGTCAAGCAGAACGAACCATTTAACCTGGACGATGAAAACTAAAACTTCCATCCAGAATGGACGGAGGTTAGTAATATCCAAATTCTACTAACCGAGCTATCTAAGGCAATGGGAGATGATTTGGTGGAGAGCATACACCAACTCATTTCCAAGATTTACTCGGAGGAAAGTATGCGTGATAAATGGAACCTGAGCTTTGTTTGCCCGATTCAGAGAAAGGAGACTTTCTGTACTGCCAACTATAGAGGCATCAGTCTCGTTCACATTGCGTACAAGGTATTGTCGGCCATTCTGTGGGAGCGCCTGAAACCATTTGTCAACGAACTGATTGGCCCCTTTGAGTGCAGTTTTAGACCCGGTAAGTCTGCAACCGACCAAATATTCACACTACGACAGATCCTGGAGAAAACCCAAGAAGTTCAGATAGATACTCACCATCCTTTTATCGATTTTAAAGTGGCATATGACAGCATTTATAGAGACAGAGCTTTTCGGACAGAATGTCAAAATAGGCAGCTACAACTTTGAGGCAGTTAGGGACTTTCTCCATCTCAGCTCCGCTGTAAAGTCTGTGAACAACATCACATCAGAAATCAAACGAAGAATTACACTTGCCAATCGCTGTTTCTTTGGTCTAAGGAGGCCGATTTTGTGATAACATTTAATAATATGGAATAAATTAACCAGAACTATCTTATTAGGACAATACAAATCGATGGGAAACAATAAAGCACAAAATATGAAAACCACCTTTGATCGTTTTGTTTACATTAAATGGTAAGGACCGCTCAGATTATACACATAGTTTGGTGAAAAGTTCTCACATTCATTTACTACATCTCAAATGGAACTTCTATACTAGACATCCACCTACAGTCCACAGACAGGAATAGTAATTATTCACTATGTCACAATTTGAATAACCTTCAGTGACAAGACTAAGTAGAGTCTTTCCTTATAAACCGTTCCGCTAACTGTCCTTTTCGGACAGTTTCCCTTCTACGTGGGTTAAAGGTCATCATCAACATAAGTTATGGGAAATTTGCTCCATTTACCATGTCCGTAGGCATCATCAGGCGTATTTCTTTATTCAATTTGCAAAACAACGACAAACAAGGCAATTAAAACAACGAAAAATGTAATTATACGTACTTAAAGGATAAGATTAAATCACGTTGAAAAATAGGGTATAATGCAACAAGACGAAAACGTTAATTAATCACGAATGAATTCTCACCCGTATCACGGTGAAGGTTACACGTTTTAACGAAATTAATTGTAGTTTCTTTAGATTTATCCATACGATTTAAATATTTATGATAGGAGAAAAATACAAAAGATAATAAATATTATTTAAGGTCTGAAACGTAGAATACCAACTTCTTTAACAGATGGGCTAAAAAGTGTTTCAACAGATACGAAACGTTGTTAAAATTAAATAAAATAATTTTCAGATAACTTAGATATTTCATTGATTTACTGGTCTGCAACCGTTCTATTTTTAGTGGACTTGACGTGTGGTATAAAGATCGATAAAATTTTATCAAATGCTATACAAATAACCCTTCAGATAACTACAAAACTCCGCAAAGTTTTTTTTGTACAACTTTGATAACTCTCAGGGACGGCCCACTTCAGGGATGAGTGTTGGCCACTTTATTGTTAAATATTTACAAACTCTAATGTCACTACGTAAAGATAATATTTATGTATATCCTCAGCACCTACTACTGCTATTCAACTGATGGTAAGAAATAATAATACCAAAAAGCTGTGTGGTACATAAGGTATACGATGAACCACTTGATAGTCGAATACGTTCCCACGATATGTCTAAATTGTAATCGAAGATCTAACTCCCACTCAGTAGTCCAATGCACTTACCACTGAGCCACGGTGCTCACTTTTGCCGTGATAGAGAATGATGATTTGGTCTGCCGATAGGGGATGTACGTATTTTTATACCCTATCCTCAGGGTATATTAAGTTTGACACATAGTTTGTAACATAGAGAAATAAGCGAGATAGACCCTATAAAGTATATACCTATATTCGTGATCAGCATCAATAGCGAAATCGATTGACCGATGACCGTCTGTCCGTCTGTATGTCACCGCTTTTTGGGCCTTAAATTTTGTGCTAGGACGATGAAATTTCATATCTGGGCTTCTGAGAAAAAGATACAATACAAGTGTAAACATTTTTTAAATCCGCCCACTGCCACGCCTACTTTTTTATAACTTCACTAAATTATATGAAACCGAAAAATTTTGTTAAGACCAAATATTTAGGTATTCTGACTCCCTACAATCCACTCATACAAAAGTTTTGGCCACGCCCACTTTTTGGGGGCGTTTTCATCATAAAACCGATTGTTGGGCCTTAAATTTTTAACTAGGACGCTGAAATTTCATATCTGGGCTTATGACGAAAAGATACAGTAGAAGTGTAAATTTTTTTTTCCATCCGCCCACTGCCACGCCTACTTTTTTATAACTTCACTAAATTATATGAAACCGAAAAATTTTGTTAAGTCCAAATATTTGGGTATTTAGATTCCGTACAATTCACCCATAGAACAGTTTTGGCCACGCCCACTTTATAGAGAGGAGGATAGGGTATTAGACGATCCGTTCCAGACGAATTGTAGCTTTTCTGTATGTTTTTTTTTTTATGCGCTGGAGGGCGAAATCCTTTATGGATACTCAATAGCCAGGCTCCATGCTCCTGCATGTTTACTTGGCTAAAACACCCCCCCAACCCTGTCCTGTTTCCCCCTACGGTACCGCCCGTCAGGAGCAGGTTTTGACGTCATGTCTTCTTCTTCTTATGATCCAGGGTTTTCTCCCTCTTGGGCTCTTAGGGTTTGGTTCTCCACCCGTAGTTCCTGCATGAGGCTTGCAAGAATTCTGCTGGCGGTCTCCCATGCTTCCTTCGTTGTTAGCATGAACGATATCAATCTTCTTGGGGTTATCGCATTGCCTACCTCTCGTTGAAGAGCATATGTTGGGCGTTCTGGACTTTGCCTTCACAGTGGCGGCAGAATGGGTCATCTGCGATGTTGTATATGTGAAGGTATTCACGGAAACTTCCATGTCCCGTTAGGAATTGGGTAAGATACAAGTTTACCTCACCGTGTTTTCTTCTGGTCCACTCTTCTATGTTCGGTAGAAGTTTGTATGTCCACCGACCGTTTTCCGAGGCGTTCCATCGCCGTTGCCATTCCATGTTAACATTTGCTCTGATGGCCTCTCTCTCCGGATTTTCACCAATATATGTATGTTGATGCCGCTACTTTGACCTCCAGGCCAGTAGGCATTCGCGCCGCTATAAGACTTATAGCGTCCCCCGATACCGTTCTGTATGCACAGCATACTCTGAGCGATGTTCTTTTGTGCACAGCGTTTATCTTTCTCAATTACGAATTTATTGTTGTTGCCGGTGCCCATATAGGGGCTGCGTACATAAGTATTGACTTGCTCACTGTCGCAAGCAAGTTTCTTGTTGGCTGCCTAGGCCCTCCAATATTTGGCATTAGCCGGGATATTGCGGCAACCGCCTTGTTGCTCTCTAAAGTTGAGCTTATGATCAAGCAATACCCCTAGGTACTTTACGAAAAGCTTCGAATCGATGCTGTATTCTACTACCTGTCTGGTCAGGCGCTCGACTTTCTTGCGGCTACTAATGAGGACAGTCTCCGTTTTTTGATCTGCTAATTCCAGACCTGATGAACGAAGCCATATCTTCACGTCGTTGATGGTGCTGTTGCAGTTTTGTGTCACCTCCTCTAGAGTTTTAGCCACTACTACCACCGCGATATCATCGACGTATCCGATTATGTCCACTCCTGTTGGTCTCCGCATACGTAGTACTGCATCATACATAATGTTCCACAGGGCAGGACCTACAACTGATCCCTGTGGGACTCCTCCTGTATTTTTTTGTTTTTTCGGCCCTTCATCCGTATCGTAGAAGAGGGTTCTGTCTTCAAAATAGCTTTTAATTATCTGGAGCAGATAGCTTGGCACCTGCATGTTCCTCAACGCTCTCATGATTAAACCTCAATTGGCCAAGTTGAAGGCGTTCCTGACGTCTAGCGTAACCACAGCGCAGTACTGCTTATTGCCTTCTTTCCATCTGGTCCCAGATATGGCTTAGCGTGCAATATTGCAAACTGCTTGTATCGCATGGATAGTGCTTCGTTTTTTCCTAAAACGGTATTGTCAGTCGGAAAGCCCGTTGTCTCCTTCGGTGTACTGGTCGAGTCTGTCACGAATAATTCTTTCCAAAACTTTCCCTACTGTGTCTAGCATGCACAGAGGTCTGTATGACGACGGTTGCTCTGGGGGCTTGTCGCCTTTTGGAATTAATACCAGCCTCTGTCGTTTCCATTTCAGAGGAAACTTTCCTTCTAACAGGCACGTTGTGTAGAGGTCAGTAAAGGCCTCTGGTCTAGTTTTAATGGCTTCCTTCAGGACGAAATTTGGGATCCCGTCCATTCCGGGGGCCTTATTGCTCTTCATTGAGCCCGCTGCTTCCAGGACTTCTGCAGTTGTGACGGGTGGTATTGTTTTCGTATATACGTATGTAGATGGATATATGTATGTACATATGTAGAAGAAAAGATAGTGTAATGAAATTTGGTAGGAGTTTGGAGCCTTCATACAATAGAAAGTTATTAATGGTTTACATTCATTTAGATACCAAAGTGTGGAGCATACCATACGCCTAAGTATGCCGAGAGATGTGTCGCTCACTATGTGGAGGTGCGACAGTCAACTTCGAAAAGGAGTTGTAATTTAACGTTACTCGTTACTTAAGAGGCATTCGTTTGTTAAATAAAACTATTTTCTTTAACGAATAGTGATATTACAGCAGAAGTTCTTGTGTGGATGTTGAAAAAATTTAAAATCAAAATTAATACGACGTATACATCGTTACAAAGGCCGAGTCAGCTAAGTCAAAGTTTCCATTCGAAGTGATGGGATATTTTTTTTTATGCGTATTATCCAAAATGTTAAAAATAATACAAATTCATCTTCCTTTCAATTCAAGTCAATTAGGTAATTTGTGACTAGGCTTTGCATACTTTTTAACCTCTGTAATGGCAAAATTGAAGCAACTGACAGTAGCTGAACAAAAGTCTTTAATTGAAATGCATAAAAACGATGATTCCAATAGGAGCATTGCATTAATTTTTAAGAAATCGCATACAGTTATTGGAAAAGCCATTCAAGCTTTTCGCAAACAAGGATTAGGGGAAGCGATTAATCGTGTCGGATATTTATCTAAATATTCTAAACGATGTGGCAGTTCCGCACGGAAAACGTCTTATACATATGTAGGTATTGATTTTGTCTTCCAACAAGACAAGGCCCCTATTCATACTGCCACAAAAGTCTTAGAATATATTCGTAAAGAAAAAATAAATATTTTGAAATACTCCTAATAAAGTCCACATTTATCCCCAATCACAAATGTACCCATGCATTTGTTTCTTTTCAAACTACGCATTACCTATAGAGAATCTCAAAACCTCAGAGAATTAAAAAATGCATTAATCAAAATTGGGAAAAAAACACACCAGATCAATATAAACAACTAGTGCATACTATGTATAAAAGATTGGCAAAAACATCTCATCATTTACATAGCTGATCTGAGATGTTTTTCAGAGAAGACACCACAATCCACCCCACTTTCGGTCCTGCAAACGTACAGGTGAAGTTCATCCAAAGTGAAAGCATTATATCACTTTTTGTGGACAGAAATGATTGTGTGGATCTTATGGCCAACACACACTTTCAACGGAATGTAGTAAATGTTTCTTAGGGATAAACAAGACCGCAAAAGGAGGTTTCATTTCAGGTTATATCTTAAGGGGATGTTCTTAATTCACCGCTGATACCTATGCATATAGAGATCCTTAAACTTTGGCTAAGTGATTGAAGTGTATGGTCCTTTAAGAGCCAGTCATCATACGATCACACCGTTTAATAGTATAGGCATTATACGTACATCCAGCGTATGATTTTAAAATCTCATGAAACTGGATACTTCAATATCTATACATATGAATGTGTGATACTTTAATATATTTGACCCAAGTCATATCACCCGCTGTTGGTTTCACTCGTACAATTTCCCAACTTTCCTACTTCAACACTGAGGTTTGGTACGCCCCTGTACAAAAAGTCCAGTGGATCTTAATGGTTTCAACACAATAGCATAAGCCAAGCAATTCCCAGTTCGTTGAAATACCCTAAATCTAGTTCGACGAATCGACTCTGATAGGATGGAACTCTAAAACTTTAAAAAGTCCAATTAAAAATAGTACTACATTTTCAAAATTAACATTTTCAAAATTTTTATTTTCGTTTCAATAAATACTTAATATAATGAAAAGAGAGGAACCAGCAGTAGTTTAAGGATTAGCCAAACCAATGAGTCATTCCCAATCCACCGCCAAAGTTATTCCTAGCTGGCATTGGTCCTCCAAAGGATCTCGAAGCGGTACCAGTCATATCAAGGCTAGTGCGCCTATCGGCTGACCTCCACAGATTGGCCTTTCCAGTTAAATCAACGCTGTTCATTTGCAACTGAGGGATTCGACTTGCGGACAACGATGCAGCATGTCCGGCGGCATGGTTATAATTCAATCCACCTCCGACACGATCAAACTTGAATCCGTTGTCCATGTTCGTCCTGCTATGGAATGCTGTCGCATCCAGTTTATTCCGATTGTCGTTCAGTAAGTTCACGTGACCATTTTGAGCGAATGTACTACCAAATCCAGGAGTGTTGGAGTGCTGCAATGATAGTCCATGACCGTTCCTAATGAATAGGGAATTTGAGTTACATTATTTAAATTGTATGAAATTTTATATTTACTTGTTAGCATCAACGAATCCTCCTGTAGTCACTGGTCCTTTCATTGTATTTCCACTGGCAAACACACCAGCTCCTAAGTTGGCTGCATCAGTACCAAATCGTTGACTAGCCGCTAGGTTAACATCGTGTCCTCCAGCTGGATTTGTTCCCACCGATCCTGATAGCTGTGCTGTGGCACTAGCAATTGCACACACAACAGCAATAGTGAATAATGAAGTCTTCATGTTTGATACAATTTTTGTAATTGCAATAGAAATCTTGATCAACTATGGTTTGTGTTTGAATGAATAAATTTGTTGGGGAAAATGTTTTATATAGCTTAACGATGCCGCAGCATCTGTTGTAGTGCTTCCCCGTTGATAAGAAAAGTATCTGCGGTAATTCACTTTTGCAATTATTGAACTAATTCATTCGTCATTTCTTTACTGATAAAAAGCGAACGAAGAGAGCGACAAATTACGGATTTAAAAATAAATTAGTTGGCTACTATTCAATAGGGAAAATACCTTGAGTCTGGGATGGAGATATCTACATATGTTGTTTACATAGTAGTCATGACTTCAGTTGACTCGTGTGTATGTTCTTAGTGAATAGTGTTTCTCTTTTGGAAATATGATCTAAGGAGACATGGAGCAGATTAATATTCCATATAACTAGGTAGATAGGTACATAAGTGCAGACAAATCCAGTAGAAAACTGACAATTAATTGTTGTTCAAAAATCGCGAATGAGAGAGTAGAACAGTTCTGCAAATTTGACAAACTTTGGGAAATTCCGCTGAAGTTCTGTTTCAATGCTTGATGTATTTATTTTTACCTCTGTACTTCAGTACCAAAGAAAGGACATTGGGATACTTCGAATCTATTTATCATTAACACCTAGGTACATAAAGGCTTATTCAACGAATCAAAGTTTTTATAGTTAGTTATATGGAATATTAATCTACTCCATGTCTCCTTAGATCATATTTCCAAAAGAGAAACACTATTCACTAAGAACATACACACGAGTCAACTGAAGTCATGACTACTATGTAAACAACATATGTAGATATCTCCATCCCAGACTCAAGGTATTTTCCCTATTGAATAGTAGCCAACTAATTTCTTTTTAAATCCGTAATCTGTCGCTCTCTTCGTTCGCTTCTTATCAATAAAAAAATGACGAATGAATTAGTTCAATAATTGCAAAAGTGAATTACCGCAGATACTTTTCTTATCAACGGGGAAGCACTACAACAGATGCTGTAGCATTGTTAAGCTATATAAAACATTTTCCCCAACAAATTTATTCATTCAAACACAAACCATAGTTGATCAAGATTTCTATTGCAATTACAAAAATTGTATCAAACATGAAGACTTCATTATTCACTATTGCTGTTGTGTGTGCAATTGCTAGTGCCACAGCACAGCTATCAGGATCGGTGGGAACAAATCCAGCTGGAGGACACGATGTTAACCTAGCGGCTAGTCAACGATTTGGTACTGATGCAGCCAACTTAGGAGCTGGTGTGTTTGCCAGTGGAAATACAATGAAAGGACCAGTGACTACAGGAGGATTCGTTGATGCTAACAAGTAAATATAAAATTTCATACAATTTAAATAATGTAACTCAAATTCCCTATTCATTAGGAACGGTCATGGACTATCATTGCAGCACTCCAACACTCCTGGATTTGGTAGTACATTCGCTCAAAATGGTCACGTGAACTTACTGAACGACAATCGGAATAAACTGGATGCGACAGCATTCCATAGCAGGACGAACATGGACAACGGATTCAAGTTTGATCGTGTCGGAGGTGGATTGAATTATAACCATGCCGCCGGACATGCTGCATCGTTGTCCGCAAGTCGAATCCCTCAGTTGCAAATGAACAGCGTTGATTTAACTGGAAAGGCCAATCTGTGGAGGTCAGCCGATAGGCGCACTAGTCTTGATATGACTGGTACCGCTTCGAGATCCTTTGGAGGACCAATGCCAGCTAGGAATAACTTTGGCGGTGGATTGGGAATGACTCATTGGTTTGGCTAATCCTTAAACTACTGCTGGTTCCTCTCTTTTCATTATATTAAGTATTTATTGAAACGAAAATAAAAATTTTGAAAATGTAGTACTATTTTTGATTGGACTTTTTAAAGTTTTAAAGTTCTATCCTATCAGAGTCGATTCGTCGAACTAGATTTAGGGTATTTCAACGAACTGGGAATTGCTTGGCTTATGCTATTGTGTTGAAACCATTAAGATCCACTGGACTTTTTGTACAGGGGCGTACCAAACCTCAGTGGTGAAGTAGGAAAGTTGGGAAATTGTACAAGTGAAACCAACAGCGGGTGATATAACTTGGGTCAAATATATTAAAGTATCATACATTCATATGTATAGATATTGAAGTATCCAGTTTCATGAGATTTTAAAATCATACGCTGGATGTACGTATAATGCCTATACTATTAAACGGTGTGATCGTATGATGACTGGCTCTTAAAGGACCATACACTTCAATCACTTAGCCAACGTTTAAGGATCTCTATATGCATAGGTATCAGCGGTGAATTAAGAACATCCCCTTAAGATATAACCTGAAATGAAACCTCCTTTTGCGGTCTTGTTTACCCCTAAGAAACATTTACTACATTCCGTTAAAATTGAGTGTTGGCCATAAGATGCAAAAAATCATTCCTGCCCACAAAAATGGATATAATGCTTTCACTTGATATAATGCTTTCACTTTGGATGAACTTCACCTGTACGGTTTGGTCATGTTCAAAATTATCACTCCAAAATTAAATTATTATATGTATAGGGTTTACAAGAGTCCTTAAAAATTAAAAGGTTAAATTTCTTTGTAAAACGAAAGAAGGATTGACTCCCAGATAGATATTTTCTACGAGTATCTAGAATCGATGTCTTAGTTACATTTTCAATAGTTTTCAGTTGTTTACTAAACTAGTTTTGTAACATTATAAGCAGTAGTTCCCTGTTCAAATATTTCTAAAGATAAGAGGTGGTAATAGTCTGCCTTAAGGTTTTCCAATATTATAGTAATTACGTAAGTGCTTATTTCGACCCTTTAAAGCTTCATACATATATGTAATTCAAGTCAACAACTGATAAACCTCAAGAAATTGAAGATAATTACTTTTAGGAAGGATTATCTGAATCTTGTACACATCCCGAAACTGTGGAAGCCAATGAATCAGAAAGACTAATTAATTGAGCAATAGTCTGTATACTTTCTTTACTTTCAGAGTTTTAACATCTGGGTCACTTGAGCTTGAGACAGAGTTGTCAAACTAAATGTGGAATTCTTAATGTGAAAACTTCTTTCAGGGTGTTGACCAATCTATTGCTGACATGTAAACATCGGCTAAAAGGCTTGGTAGCTGCTTCGGAACTCATATTAGTGTCTTGTCATCTCTTTTTTTAAGTACTGAATATTTCACAGAAACGTGACGTAATCAAAGTCAACTGTGCGTACTGCAAGCAAATGATTGAAGACTTGTTGGTGCCTGCCAAAACAGACAGACTAGAACTTAAAGACATTTGTTTTCAACAAGACGGTGCCACGACCCATACACTGACTTATATTGACGCATCCGTTGACTGGACTTAACGACTCAAAACCTAGGTATAATAACAATGCAACTCTTAATAATCGGGTGCTTACCTGGATGATAGACCACGGACTGAGCCTAGTGGCGGAGAATACGGTGATCATTACATGACCAAAGAACGAACGAGACCTAAGAAGCGAATCCCAACACACCTGGGAATGATTCTAGACTGCAAACTTACCTTCTGGCAACAGATTAAGTCTGCATCCATCGAGCTGCAAAGATCACAGTGTCACTCAGCAGCATCATGGTAAACGTTGGAGGTCCAACCATGAGTAAGCGAAGAGTAGCCATGTGCGCATCGTAAGCTCCTACCGCACTGTGTCGGAACCGGCGGCTCTTGTCGTCGCGGGAGTGACACTCATTGATCTCTTAGCAGTGAGAAAGCTCGTGCACGAGACGAAGATGTGGAGCAGCAAATACTGAGACAAAAGGGTTAACCAAACAATTGTGGCAACTAAGGTGGAACCCGCTAGGCTAATCAGAGGGAAAAGTAAACCATATGACACATGCCAATATGTCGACTCGCCGGAAGATTACGCATTCCATACATTCTTCACGTGCAGCAGGTCGGCTACGCAGAGAAGGCTACAGTAAGTGGAGATAGGGATTATCACTCCTGATAACATCATAGGAAGATGATCACAAACGAAGACAGATCAAACCAGGTATCATCTTTTATCAAAACCCTGCTGATAACATAAAAAACAAACGGAGAGAACCAGGGCGCACCCTCATAGCAAAATAGGAAGCCTTATGAGGTTAAAGACAAACAGCCCCCCGAAATAATACGAATAGTGGTTCTAAGGGGCTGTTAATGAGACCCAAAGGGAGAGAGAGAATTTAGTCTGTAGGTGCATTGTACGAGAACACAGTATGAGTCTGGCACACCAAGAAAACAAAAACCTCTTGACGGTTCTGATTCATTCTTCGCCTTCCATAAAAAAAATTAAAAATCTTTTGATGGAATTATAAAGTAAAAAAATACGAGACCGTATTTTACCGTGGGAAATTTTCTTCATAGCGAAGGCTTGTATCCAAATAGTAAAACTGGTTGAATTAGTGACTATCTATGTAAACATCATTACACACAATTTTCATCCCAGACTCTGCGGGTTTTCCCTATCGAATAGGAACCACCTAATTATTTTTAAATCCGTAATCTTTCGCTGTCTTCGTTCGCTTCTTATCAGTCAAACAATTTCTCTACGAATGATTTAGTTCAATAATTTCAAAAGTGAATTACCGCAGATACTTTTCTTATCATCGGGGAAACACTCCAACAGATGTTGTAGCATAGCTGAACTATATAAAAGATTTGCCCCAACAAATTGATTCATTCAAAAAGTTCTCTTCGAACACAAAACATAGTTTGTCCAGATTTCTCTTGTAATTACAAACATTATATCAAACATGAAGACTTCATTATTCACTATTGCTGTTGTGTGTGCAATTGCTAGCGTCACAGCACAGTTATCAGGATCGGTGGGAACAAATCCCGCTGGAGGACACGATGTAAACCTCGCGGCTACTCAACGATTTGGTACTGATGCAGCCAACGTAGGAGCTGGTGTGTTTGCCAATGGAAATACAATGAAAGGACCAGTGACTACAGGAGCTTTCCTTGATGCTAACAAGTAAACAATACTACATTACAATCCAATAAATGTTATTCATTTAAAATCTTCCTTTAGAAACGGTCATGGACTGTCATTGCAGCACTCAAATACCCCTGGATTTGGTAGCACATTCGGTCAGAATGCTCACGTGAACTTACTGAACGACAACCGGAATAAACTGGATGCGACAGCATTCCATAGCAGGACGAACATGGACAACGGATTCAAGTTTGATCGTGTCGGAGGTGGATTGAATTATAACCATGCCGCCGGTCATGCTGCATCGTTGTCCGCAAGTCGAATCCCTCAGTTGCAAATGAACAGCGTTGATTTAACTGGAAAGGCCAATCTGTGGAGGTCAGCCGATAGGCGCACTACCCTTGATATGACTGGTACCGCTTCGAGATCTTTTGGAGGACCAATGCCAGCTAGGAACAACTTTGGCGCTGGATTGGGAGTGTCTCATTGATTTGGTTAATCAGCAGACTGTTGCTAGTTCCTCTCTTTTCACTATACTAAGTATTTATTAAAAGAATTGTTTTTACGAAAATAAACAATTTTAAAATATTTATTGAAAAATGCAGCATTTTTATTTGTACAGGTTTGCAATTTACAGTTTTATCCTGTCTGAGCTCTTATGTAGAAGGTCCAAACTCTTAGTGGTAGTAGAGATGTTAATAATAACAGAAAGATAAGTGTCGATGAGAACATAACCGTTGGTCTGATGCAGGAATCATAGGTTATATAAGAGATCTACGGAACAGGATATTAATGTGTTGCATATCAAAACATATTAAATTTTTTCCGATTCCAGTACCCGATGATTGGAATCTCAGCACCGTTTGCCTGATCCATAGGAAAGGAGAATCCCTCAATTGCGGCAATTATAGAGGTGTCAGTCTCCTCAACATCGCGTGATAGATCCTATCTGCCATATTGTGTGAACGTCTGAAATCCTTCGTCAACAACCTGATTGGCTTCTTTCAGACCAAGAAAGTCCACAATTTTCTTCGATTTTAATCCCGCATTATCTATAGAGACTAGCTATGTATATAGAGAGCTATGTCTAATTTCGGCATCCCAAAAGGTGGCACAATTGTTGAGATATTCCCGATTGAAGGGATTAATTAATCGCGCGACTTTAATGAGGAGAATTAATTTAATTATTTTAAGGGAGGAAAAAAAAGTAAAAAAAAAACTGGAGGTAAACACAAACACGGCCGCGCAACAGAAAAAGGGAATATCGCAACAACAGCGAATGCGAATTCGCCGACTTCCGACCGCTCAGCAGGGATGGGTTCGGGATGTATTGGGGGATGTTCCTTGGGGTCGGAACACAATGGGCGCCAGGTAATATTTTAAAGAAAACAATAGGTAAAATTACCAAAACCTTTGTAATAAAAAAAGACGTGGTGTAGGTGAACACCACGTTGGTTTATATATATTTTGGTATATATATTCCATTGAAAGAACAATGGAGGCCGCAATTAAAAGGAAAAAAAGAAACGAAATTCCCAAATCAAAAGGATTGGGGTAAAAGTGAAAAAGATTAAGCAAATGGCCACAGAGGGTAGCTCGCGATTCCCACACGATACAGAAGTTAGAAAAAAAGAAAAAGGGTCGCGAACAGTTTTAAACACCGGAATGAAATCTTCGGTGACTCAGAAAGAAACGGGCGATGGCTTACTCGAAATTATATATGTAACAAATATTCTACACGACTTTCAAAACTATAACAACTCTAATATTGGAAAAAACACTCTACTTATCTGGTCCTTTCACTAGGGGTTGGGGAACCTTCCTGCTCCTACCTATCTTCCTGGTTGGGGGGAGGTTGGATGTTCTCCGCCACAGTTACTCAATGTATCCTGGTCTCGTCTTCTGATTTCGTCCTCGTGTTTTTGGTATTCGTGTTCTGGTCTCGGGTTTTCGTATGTTTATTGTTGTTTTTTTTTTCTGGATCCCTCCTGGATCGTCGTTCTCTTCTCTAGCTTCTTATTTTTTTTTTGCTTCACAGCAACTCTCGAATTTCTCTCTCTTGTCTCTTGCTTAACAGCAATTCTATCTCTCTTGAAAAGAACCTCTCGTAGGTCTTCAATCGCAAACCAAAAAAAGGCGACGTGTCGAGACATGTTCGACTTTTTATACATCGGTATGTTCGTATGTCCATACACTCGTACGCATTCACGCACTCACACATTCTCACACTCACTCTCAAGACGAATTCAGCCGTCTCCAACGATCTCCAATTTCGGAGAAACAGTTCCTGACGCCTGTCTCTCTGGCGGGGAACTGTATGGTGGTATTGGTGGTGGCTGAGTTCGCCTCGTTCTCTCCGCTGCAGTTGATTTAGCTGCCAGAGCAAAGGGAGTCACATCCAGAGCTCTGACAGCTTCCTCTCTTACGGCTTCAAGTTCTCACTCTCTCTCGTAGCACTGTTCGTTTTGAGTGACTGCTTGGGTTCGCATTCACCCTCCTGACCAGGGCTAATTATAAAACTAAATGGAGACTAGACATTAACCCAAAGTGAAAGGATAAGTTTATCGCGAAAACTACCTATCGAGTAAACCATCGTGCAGACATTAAGGGACAAAAAGAGTACCCAGGGAATCGGGAGCTATCCTTTACAAAAAAGGTTTTGGTCCCTTTTTGGGATATGTGGAATATAAAAATTGTTGTTACCATTAGGCAATATCAAACAGTAAAATATAGGGTGGGCTCACGGCCTTTTGAATTTGGCAGCAGATGATTTTAAAATGTTGGGGGACCTCGTTAACCCCTTGGATAAAGATTGTATAGATTGTTGGGGGACCTCGTTAACCCCTTCGATGTATCTCTCACAACATGGAGATCATTTGGACCGTTGGGGGACCTTGTTAACCCCTTCGATGAAAAAGGACCAGGATGAGTCTCCAGGCGGTTTGCCTGGCTCTTCCTGCTTCAGACCGTCCGTCTGGCCATTGGGTACCTGCTTTGTCATCCCCTTCGAGCATATGGGAAAGAGTGAGCACTGGGTTGTAGAACAACCTAGGAACGCTCAGTTAACCCACAGCTCTCAGAGAACAACGGATAAAAGAGAAAAGGCAAGGCAAAAATGGTGGATGGGTAAGACTGGGAAGGATGGAGTGGACAAGGACTTTTGTGCGTAATTTAAACGCAACACAATCTTTCACAAGTCTGTGCAACCCCAAGCGTACGCCGACGAAATTGACATAATTGACAGGTCTCAGCAGGCTGTCACCGGTGCATTTGCCAGTATTGCAACAGAGGCTGCCAAGATGAGTTTAGCAGTAATCGAGGACAAAACCAAGTAAATGATGTCAACCAAAAGGGACACACAATATCGACGAATTGGACAGAAATTAAACGAAGAATAACTCTTGCCAATCGCTGCTTCTTTGGGCTGAGAAGGCGATTGAGTAGTAGAATCCTATCCCGAAAAACTGAAGAAGCTCTGTACGTATAAGATTCATTACAGTCCTGCTTTATGGCGCTGAAGCTTGCACTCTATCTAGAATAGGATAAAATCAGATTGTGCAGAATGACGAGAGTGACCGCTCGCTGCTCCATAAAGGTCGAAGACAATCTCACCGAGGCCTGTGATGTCAAAAAAGTATCCATACAAGATGATGGCGCTGTCATGTCACTTTTTCAACACGATTATTTAGAAAATTGTGCGAAACTTACAAGCCAACACCAGAGGTACAATTTTCCAAAATGTTTTAATTTTATGTAAAATAGTGAAGTTATGAAAAAGTGGGCGTGGCAAAGGTCCGATTTAAAAAAAATACACTTGAACTGCTTCTCCTTCTCAAAAGCCCAGATATTAAATTTTATAATCCTAGCTCAAAAATTTGAGGCTCAAAAGTGGTGACATACGGACAGATGGACGAACGGATATATGGGATGGGACATCTGCTGGTTAGCCTTTAAAAGGGTACGAATGGAAGAGAACTACTGTTTAATGCCGTATCCGAAGGGCAATTTTTGTTTTTTTGAGAAGCTTTTTCATGACAGTTTTAATATCGGATGTTTGTCAGATGCTCGCGAGAGGTGGGGCTATGAAAGAAATTTTAGATGTTGAACCTCGAACCCCTCGCTTCGTAGTCAAACGCACCATTTAAGCCACGGCGCCCATAAAAATGAATACACCACTGCGAATATGTTTCATCTATTTTTTTGTCTTTTTAACACTGCAATCTTGTACTTGCAGTAACAGTCATATTTGCAATGTCGTTGTTTCCAATTAGTTTCACAGATTGACACATTTTGCTTTTCTAATAGCTACGTTATTATTGGTTTATGCTATGTTCGATGGTCAAATATCCTAGAGTTCATCGCCTCAAGACAAACAATTCCAGTAGAGATAAAACTAAGTATTTTCTATATTGTCACTTTAAGCCGCCCTTTGGATTTTGATGAGACTTGACATCATATTATAGATCCATCGGTATGTTCTGACAACCGCCATATGTCTGCCCAATTGTAATCCCAATTGTAAACTATGTAGAAAATCCTTTCACTTAGAACGGGGAGCTGTTTACCTGATACCAGGATGACACATGCCGATTGCTCTTTAAGATTTCTAATATTTCACTCACTGCAACATACATATGAGTGGTTTGTGAATGGGATATTGATCGGTTTGAACCTCACTCTAAGCTGTGGGTATGGAAATTTTAACAAATTACAAAGTAGACCCAATAGCCCACGATAAAACAAAACAGGAGGTCTTGACTGCAAAAGAAGGGACCCATTTACAGACGTGGTCTCAGTCAAATCGCAGCAAAACCAGATGCCTTTGAAATCTACTATCGACATTGCTACATAGAGCAAAACCTGCACTTAT
Organism: Xylota sylvarum; assembly: GCA_905220385.1. Classification (NCBI taxonomy): domain Eukaryota; kingdom Metazoa; phylum Arthropoda; class Insecta; order Diptera; family Syrphidae; genus Xylota; species Xylota sylvarum. The sequence goes on from LR999960.1 coordinate 27,397,249, forward strand.
ATAGGTTCCTCCCCAGTACCTACGCAAAAAGGAATCACATTTCAAAATACAAGGATATAATGATTTCCACACTTGTCACCCTTCGGGAAAAATGAAAGGTGGATCATCCTTATTTATTAAAGTCTGGATCGAAAAATGCGAAGACCTGAAGATAAAGCTTGAAACTTTGCAACTGTGCACGATCCGAGTAAAACATACTCAGCGTTCACCGCATTCAGCGCTTGAAGAGAAAGTGAATTTTCTAACTTGTTTAAGTCGCTGAAACCTAATTTCATTATTGCCGGCAATTTTAATGCGAAACAATCGTTCTGGGGTTCTAGATATATCTCGCAAAAAGATAGAATGCTCTATGGGGCAGGTATGAAGTACAGTTGTGATTTCCACTCGATGGGCAAACCGAAGCTGATACTTCGAAATACAGATTTTTTCGTTGTGAAAAAAATCTCTACCAAACACATAAAAGTTGAAAAGAACTTTGATCTACCGTCTGACCATTCTCCAGTTATTTTGACATTGAGCCAAAAATTCGTCCATAACCTTGAGCCAGCGAGATTATCGGTAATCAACTAACTGGGAGGGGTTTGAGAAAGATATTGAAAATAATCTTGTACTGAACGTTCCACTTACAACACCCTACGAACTTGAGGTTGAACGGATTTACTATCTGACGATTTAACACTCACAAGTGTAACGCTAAGAGAACTAAAACACGAGATCGAGGTTCTAAAACCTAAGAAAGCTCCTGGTTATGATTTGATCACCGGAGAAGTTCTCAAAGTCTATCCTTGATACGCTTTCCGATGACGCCGCTTGCCTAGTAGTAGGTAAAACAATTTAAAAAACGACTGGAAAACTGCAAAACGCACTGACTACAGTAAATGAATGGACTGGCGGATCGCTCTCAATGAAACTAAATCTGTTCACGTTAATTTCACCTACAACAAAACTAATGACTTGTCAGTCTTTCTAAACTTGGCCCTAATACTTTTTGCAAACGAAACCAAATACCTGGGAATGACACTAGTGAATTCGCTAGTGAATGAAACATAAAGAACTTGAAATCAATTATAGAGAAATGTACTGGTTACTCGGAAAAGAGTCCCAGCTGAGTACCGAGAACAAAGTGCTAAAGCCGGTGTGAACCTACGGTATACAACTTTGGGGTCGCACCAATAAAACAAATGCAAATCTTATACAAACCTTTCAAAATAAAGTGCTTAGAGAAATTCCTACAATCGAAGCTGAAACTAGAAGTTTCGCGCGAAGGCGATTTCTATAACTAATCGGGCATATCAACAATACAGTCCTACACATTTTGGATGAGAGCAATTCATTGCGCCGACTACAAAAAACGAAACTTTTCGACTTGACGAGAGAAGAATTAACCACGTCTAAATTGCGGAACATGCAGGATCTTTCATTGCAAAGTAACCTGCCAAAGGTTTCTATACTTTGATAAAAAAAAATAAAAATTGCTAAAAATCTTAGTTGCAGTATCTAACAATATATATCGAAGGGCTGTGGTTTTAGTCAGTAAAAATCGCACACCACTATGAGCACACGCTTGCTATTCTCATAGTGTCTACCTATATAGAAGATTTTTACCTACCCTCGGAAAAAACAAAAACAAGAAAAAAAATTGCTTTCGGAACTCTCTCCTTGCTTTATCATTTCGAACATCATCATAAGAGAAGCTATCATGAAGCCTAAGCATTCTATTTCATACCAATGGCGAGCAGAGTAATACGCTTTACCTTGGAAAGGATTGATTGGATCTGGAATTAAAAAACTTTCTCAATTATTTTCATGCTGTACCTATTGACCATCGATTTTTAAATTGATTGCAGATTCAGTTAGTAGTATTCGACTGGGCCATCATATTAATCAATAATGAAAACGACTTGTATTTCCATGCTCCTCATGTACTGTAATTTTTATAAAAATACTACTATTTTACTCACCATTGTATTACTGTCCTACAACACAAGACGAACAGTACTGACTTCAACGCAAACAATTCTTAATCAGACTGATTGATCGTTTCAGCTGAAAACACTAAAAAGACGATTCAGCATCAGTCTGTTTATGCTTTCAGAGTGTCGAGCCAGCACTGCAATCATAAATAATAATAAATTCGTAGTCCCAAAATGACTCCTTTAGTGCACATACATATATTTTAAAACTGTTTTGATAAATTCGAATTATTGCTGACAAGTATAAAATTACAAATCTCTAATTTTTCGTCCGGAGAAAAATTCATTCATATAACAAAGGATCCAATTAGATTCATTATCGACTACATTAATGCACTTCGTTCCAAGGCTCAAGGGGTTTTCCCTATCGAATAGGAACCACCTAATTATTTTTAAATCCGTAATCTTTCGCTGTCTTCATTCGTTGCTTATCAGTAAAGTAATGACTCTACAAATGATTTAGTTCAATAATTTCAAAAGTGAATTACCGCAGATACTTTTCTTATCATCAGGGAAGCACTCCAACAGATGCTGTAGCTGAGGTACCTATATATAAGATTTACCCCAACAAATTGATTCATTCAAAAAGTTCTCTTCGAACACAAAACATAGTTTGTCCAGATTTCTCTTGTAATTACAAACATTATATCAAACATGAAGACTTCATTATTCACTATTGCTGTTGTGTGTGCAATTGCTAGCGTCACAGCACAGCTATCAGGATCGGTGGGAACAAATCCCGCTGGAGGACACGATGTAAACCTCGCGGCTACTCAACGATTTGGTACTGATGCAGCCAACGTAGGTACTGGTGTGTTTGCCAATGGAAATACAATGAAAGGACCAGTGACTACAGGAGCTTTCCTTGATGCTAACAAGTAAATAATACTACATTACAATCCAATAAATGTTATTCATTTAAAATCTTCCTTTAGAAATGGTCATGGACTGTCATTGCAGCACTCAAATACCCCTGGATTTGGCAGCACATTCGGTCAGAATGCTCACGTGAACTTACTGAACGACAACCGGAATAAACTGGATGCGACAGCATTCCATAGCAGGACGAACATGGACAACGGATTCAAGTTTGATCGTGTCGGAGGTGGATTGAATTATAACCATGCCGCCGGTCATGCTGCATCGTTGTCCGCAAGTCGAATCCCTCAGTTGCAAATGAACAGCGTTGATTTAACTGGAAAGGCCAATCTGTGGAGGTCAGCCGATAGGCGCACTAGCCTTGATATGACTGGTACCGCTTCGCGATCTTTTGGAGGACCAATGCCAGCTAGGAACAACTTTGGAGCTGGATTGGGAGTGTCTCATTGGTTTGGTTAATCAGCAGACTGTTCCTAATTCCTCTCCTTTCACTATACTAAGTATTTATTAAAAGAATTGTTTTTGCAAAAATATTCACAGATATAAACATTTTAAAATATTTATTGGAAAATGCACTGTTTTTTTAATAGTACTTTCATTTTAAAATTGCATACATACATATATGCAGGTATCATGTATGAGTTCTTCAAAGTCGTTCCCTTTCTACTTTAATACATTCTCATTCAAGAGGCTAATATTGAGGTGATGTTTTATAATGGTAAGACATAGCGTCGAAATGAGGGCAGTTCAGCCTTGCACTATTTTATCTGTATGCTTCGAGTCATTATCATTGACAAACCTTCAAGCTAAAGGTAGATATTTGGATGCCTAATCCTTCCTATGATTTTCCAATATGTCTTTGTACTGATGTTGATCCATCACCATGCCACGAAAATAGTAGCCAAACCATGTCGTTCCCGCCACCGTGTTTAACTTTGTCATCGTGTAGTTTGGGTTGATGACTTGACTTTTTGGGCGACGAACATACATATATACACTTTTCCATCAGATCCAAATGTATTGAACTTGGAATCGTCATTTCTTCTTTTCAAAATTGAAGAGGTTTATTTAGATGTTCTTTGGCAAACACCAAAAATTTATTCAGGTGGCTGCAACAATTGGCTTTCTCCTTGCAATGCTGCCACCCCACAGGTGCGTTCGCTAGTATTGAAACGGAAGCTACCAGAATGGGTTTAGCTGTAAACGAGGACAAAACCAAGTATATGCTGTCAACAAGAAGGAATACACAACATCGACGAATTGGACAGAACGTCACAATCGACATCTATAACTTTGAGGTAGTAAGGGGCTTTGTCTACATCGGCTCTGCTATAAAGTGTGAAAACAACACCTCGGCAGAAATAACACGAAGAATAACTCTTGCCAATCGCTGTTTTTTTGGGCTGAGAAGGCAATTGAGCAATTGAGGCCCTATCCCGAACAACTAAGGAGACTCTATATAAAACCTTGATCATCTCAGTCCTCCTTTATGGTCGTTTCGAGATATAATTCTCCGTAAAATATTCGGTCTCGTTTGCGTTGACGAGCTTCGGAAAAGGAGATTCAACGACGAACCATACGAACGAACAGTGACATCGACCTATAAAGTGCACAACTGGGTCGTACGTACTTACACCTTAATGCTATAAGTGTACAATCTTATAAGCACTGAAATTCAAGTCTTGTTCTTCTTACACATAAGGGGACCTCAACAAATTTGGAGTACGAGGTTGTTCTGAACTGAACGAATATTACCGATAGAGTATTTTTAATTAAATTCCTTTGCAAAATCTCAAAATATTTTAATTTTTCCAATGTAAAAAAACGCAAAGTTAATCACAATTTGTTTTGACAACTTCATTTGACGTATGAAGTTCTAACTTGTCTGATGTTTTTCACCGAACTGTTCAGTTCTATCCTGTTCTACTCTGTTCTAAAATTCATTGAACAAAGCTAATGTTCCTTCAGTTCTCAGGGGACCACTTAATAATAATCGCTCGTAAACTTTCACCTCCTCGTTAAGTGAATTTTTTTGAGAACTCGAAACTTTGCATGCACTGGAGGATTCAGATTACATCCCTTAAGGCGTTTTCTAATGATATGAATACCACATTCCAAATTTATCTCATCTTCAATCTGGGTAGTTGCTGAAGAAGGATGCATCCTGGAGTACTTAATATCCTGTTTGAAGAACGCAAAATTTTCTTTCCGACGCGAGTTTCAACCTTCACTTGGAATTAAAAGTTATGGGTCGTTAGGCCGTAACTCGAGAACTAGAAAACTTTACTCGTTTTCGTGGGATATCCTACAAGTTTTTGAATTTGTTTGTAAGTTTTCAGTTATTTATAAACAAGTTAATTAACTCGTTTCTCTCTGGTGATGAGTGTCTTCCAAGACCCATTTTTTATAGAAAAAATCATAGTTTTACAACAAATTGATTAAAAATGTAAAATAGAAGTTTTTAACTTTTAACTTTTCTACGATTCAAATTCAACTAAAATTATAACTTTTATAGGAAAAGTTAATGGGCACTACTATTATTTTTACCGATTGATATTGACAAATTTAAGTGATGGTTTACCATTAGAATTTGTTTTTGACGAATACTATATTACAGTAGAACTGACAAAATATATTATCGTTATGAAAATATTAATCAAAATGTTGCTCATAAGGTGGCTCTGATATTAATTTCCTCGACTCTGTACGTACCTGCCTGCAGGGCGTTTTTCTCGGTTACCAAATCTTACGGTAATAAGCGCATTATAACTTCCCTTTTATACAAGGATTAAGGATTTACTCAAATAGAATATTAAAAAGTAACCGTAATTCTCGGCTTACACAGCATGACGAGGCATATATGCCGAATGTGGTAATAGCAAACATAAAAAAAAATCGCTTTAACACACCGCGTAAGTTGCCTTAAGCCATACATACTCGTACATAAGTACATATGTTAGGGTAAATATTCCCGACTTTGGTGTACCTTCCAAATAAAATTTAATTTAAATATGTATGAATGTAAACATTATAAAGGCAACCACAGTGAAACATACCTGGTTGAAACAGTTTATTGTACTTTTAATTGCCAAATATCAAAAAGTTCAAACAGAAGCAAAACCGCATGTAGAAGTAGAATAAGTAGAACAAATGAACACTAAACGGGCTCAGTTTATTTTACTATAGTTGTGAAACATACTTGTACTGTTTGGTTTTATTTTCTTCTCCTCAAAAGTGAATAAAATTTGTTGTCACATTCCTTAAAAAGTGTAATCAAAAACTATCCAGTGATTTACCATTTTCTAAATTAAATTGAATACTTTCTTAAAGATCCAGAGGAACGATACAACAATCGACATTGTTTTACATTAACCTTATATAAAATGGTACAATTCGTTTGAGACCGATCAGAAGTACGTCCATCTTCTAACCCATTCCTAATATAGTATCCATAACGTTACTTACTTTCTTAGGTAGCGCTATAGTTCGGGTAGTAGGCCTCAAACAACAAGCCTCTTCAGTTAGCCCGTTCCTTAGCTAACTGCCCCTTGTTGCGCACTTCAAGTCGGTTGAGGAATTCTTTCACGTCTGATGTTAAAGAAGTCAAATGACAGCGCGTCACCTTGTCTGAATCCTTTTTTGACATCAAAGGTCTCGGTGAGACCTTGATGGGGCAGCAAGAATTCTCCATCGCCATTCTGCTCAATCTGACGAGTTTGGCAGTGATGCCAATACTAGACATGGCTATGTATATCTCGTCTCTATAGGTGCAGTGATATGCGGCCTTAAAATCGATGAAACGATGATGGGTATCGAGTTGGACTTATTGAGTTTTCTCCAAGATCTGCCGAAGTGTGAAGATTTGATCGATGGTGGACTTTCCTGGTTTGAAACCACACTGATAGGAGCCAATCAGGTTGTTGACAGATAAAATCTTGTACGCGATGTTGAGGAGGCCGATACCTCTGTAATTGGCGCAATTGAGATTCGTTAGAAAGTTAGATTCCATTCACCAGGCATACACTCGTCTGACCAAATTTTAGAGATGAGTTATTGTATGCTCTGTACCAAGTCACCCCCAGCTGCTTTGAACAACTCGGCCTGGAGACCGTATGGTCTTGTTGGATTTAAGCTCGGACTTCGTTTTGATCAGGTGAACGGAAGTTTTGTCTATCATAATCTGGATTGTATGGTTTATTCTGCCTGATAGCGAGATGTTGGTCTTCTTCGCCGTTATACATAGGCATAAGAGTCGTTGACAGATTTCTGAATACATTGGACAAGGAGAGCAATATTGCAACACTGGAGAAAGTTCAGAGGATATCCCGCGTTTGCAAAAAGAGCGCCCTTTGACCCATTCGTACGCCTACCGTTACACCAGACACCATGCTCCACTTTGCTGAGGAAATCCTTGGAACATGCTCGTGGAAATATGGGCCACGCAAGCACTGTGAACGGCCATTATACTATTTCTATGAATTCGGACTATATTGTCAACGATTTGGACTTTAATGTCAACTATAAAACAGAGGTTCCTACCAGAAGTACTTCTCAATCCGTGCCTGAGAAATTTTAAACGAGTCAGCGATAAAGATATACACAGACGGATCCAAACGGGAGTTTACTTCAGCGCATCAGACATATGTATGCATCACCACACGATTGCCGAACCACTGCTGTATATTTCAAGCAGAAATTATAGCAGTCCGAGAAACCGTGCCCTAGCTTTCAACTAACTCAGTAGAGTATAGCGCTATTGTTTTCTATATAGACAGTGAATCAGGTATAAAAGTCTTGTAATTCCCAATAATACATTCCAAGTTTTATCAGCTGTCAAATGCGACATGGCATTCTGCTGGGTCCCATACTAGAGGGGTGTTCTGGTCAATTGGTTGAACTGGCTAAAGAAGTAAAAGAGAGTCTAGGTAAACCTGAGGTGGAAGAAAACGAAACGACTTAATTCAGTTAATAGGGAACTCTTAAGGTGTCTAGCTGGCGCCCTAAAAGACCTGTAGAAGCTGTAGAGACAAGGAAGAAGAAACAATGACCCAGCTTCCCTATCTACTTTGAGACGGAAACCACTTGGCGAGTATTTCTTTGAATATTGGAGTTATCTATCCATATTCGATGTAAGAGGAATTAAAATAAAAATTTGTCTCTTGGTTGGGTTAAATTGGTTTCGGCCCTGAACGGCAAATCATGAACTGACATGGGTTCCCACCAAAATGCATGTACGTAGGTTTCTGGTATGCTGGTGTCACACTGGTTTGTTTGTGGTGTCACACTGGTCTATGCGTATCTCTGCCCTAGCGGGAACAACCATTAAATTCCAAGTCCCTTCAATTCGTCCGACAAATACAATTCGCACAACATAAATGCTTGTGGGAAGGTTGACCTCGAGTGTTACAACTAAGCGCATGGTTTTGAAATAAATGTTCATACATGTGCAAATACATACTACTCATTCACGGCCATATAGGCAAGTATACATTTCTCAAAATTATTTTGTTCTGGATTCAATGTCACACACTTCATACTGAGACTCCGCAACGACACCAGTGTCTATGACACTGCTCTGTCATTTAAAATTCCTGTGATACGTGTGGACAATAATAAACGTATCATCTGCTCTAGACATAAGATTAATTTTTGGCTATCGTTCTCTATATACACCTAGATATGTAGATCCTTTTACAACTAATTCTCTTGAAAGCAGATGATACTATAATTCAAGAAAAGTTTTTTTTATCAAGCTTGTTACGATTCCACTAATATTTATGTAACTCAGCACACTTTATGCTCTTTAAAGCTACTATTTGTGAGGAAATCTACTTGCATTAAGCCATCGACATTAATCCGCTTTAATATTTTTCCTTTTTGTGCTAACTTGCATACATTTGCGAAAATCCGATTTAAATAAGTTTATTTCCAAAAACATTTATTTAAATTTTACAAACATAAAGCACTTGCAAATTTATTTTTAATTCCACAATTTGCATGCCCTCTGAAACAGGCTAATCTAATCAAAAAGTGTGCCTAACCCAGTTTTATTCGATGTGGACACAATTGGATTTCAAACGAAAGTCTTCATTCAAATTCATTCATACGAATCAATTTTCGATTAAATTCCACTGGATTTTTGACTGAGGCAAGGTTTTAAAAATATTCAAATGTGAAAGTAGGTCATGCCAACATTATACTGGCTATTTCCTTCTATACCGTATTAAATTTATTGCAGAATTTTTAACACAATAGAGTTAAAATAGCTAAAGGTAAACAGCTGAAGGTACCTGGACCTAATAAAAAGGTGAAATATCTTAAGACTGTTTTAACAGTTTTTCAGATGAAAAACTTTTTTGAATAAATTTGGATACAAAGTTGATGCAAACATGAGGATAGGATATAACTACGCGTATTGAAATAATGAACACCGTGCAATAAAGTGTAAAAAATTCACTCAAGTCGACTTAAGATAGTTTACCTTTTCAGCAAAGTATTATCTCCCAGTTCCTGAAGTACCTACAGAGATTTCATTTTATGTACGGTAGAAAATCTTCTATTTTGCTATTCTGTTGAATTTCCCACACAAACGTGTGGTATTACAGTAGGTCAGGATTTAAATCGAACGTTTTAATAAAATTTAAGGAATTTCTCGTATATTTGCTCTTCGAAATACATTTTGCTAGACAAAAAATCTTAAAACTAGCCTAATTAATTTAACTATATATGTTGTTTAATGTATAGTTAAGAGAGTTATTTAAGAGTCAACATATTCACTATTGAATGTTTCTGTGCCAGTTAGACAACGCAGCTGTCGAAGTACCAATGAGCCAAATCAGTCGATTCCAAGCCGATCATTGTAATTGGAAATCTCTCCTTGTGGCGAATTTTGCGTAAAGATCTTGACTTACACCCTGCACACATCCCGGCTAAAAACCTAAGAGGGAGTTCACAAGTGCGAACAGAAACTGCATGATTAGTTCCTGTCGGCCAGAGAGATAGGAATATAATAAAAGATTTTAAAATACATAGTTATAATTTTGCAGGCCTGAAAAATAATTTAATTTTTTATGAATTTTTTAATTACATTAAGCAGTTTGACATATTTTTGTTATTCGAAACACATGTTTTGGAAGAAGAAGAAGAAGATTTATAAATTTATTCACTAACTATGAACTGAAGTGGATCCATGCAGTAAAGCAACACATTTGGAATAGGAAGCGGTGGTGAATTATTTGGATATAACAAGTCTCTGAATGGGTAGAGGCAAAATTCGAAAAGTTTGAAGACATGAATATTTTACATCTAAGAATTAACAACAAACCCCTATACATAATTCCCATTTACATCAACGGTAGCAACTGGAAACGATAAAATTATGGATACTTTGTTTAAACTAAACTGACATTATGCTAGCTGGAGATTTTAATCGAAGTATCGAACTCTCACAAAACAACCCGGTAAGCGGTTTAACAACTCCACTATTAAATGCAACACGTTTCTCCAAAAGTACTATTTGCGATACTAATGGTAATTAGATTCTTGATCTTGCGGACGCTTTCGATTGTCGAATTTTAAACGGAAGTTGTAAAGGCGACTCTAAAGGAGAATACACATTCGAGGAACAGCTTGCTTCGTAATAGATTGTTGTCTTCTTTCTGGTGATTGAAATCATATGAAATCTGACTTCAGTGTCGCAATGATGGCATTTTCAGATCACATGCCTCTTCAAATTGAGTGCAAAAAACACGTATCGAATACATCATCTGTTGCAGATAATACAAAATCACTTACTCTTTTGCCAAAACTGATTTGGAAAGACAACTTAACTGCACTATTACAGAGGAATCTAAACAAAGCACTTACGAGTCTGAAAGAATCAAACACTCCTATAAGCATTGCCAACCTCACAGAAGAAACTAAGCAAGCTACACCGAATGAGTGAACAAGGAGGAAAATTCTAAGTAAGCAAAAGTGGTTTGATATTGAATGCCTGAAAGCAAGAGAGAGGTCTTTTGCAGCTCTTGGACTTCTGCGGAAACAGAACACAAATGTGTTCAAATCCATCTATGCTGAAGCGATTAAAGACTTCAAGCGCATCTGTTGCAGTAAAAAATGGGCTTCAAAGAACAGACCATTGAGGTGATCAACAGATCGATATCTTCAGCAGGAGGCTTGTAAAATATGTCAACGGAAGAGCCAATATGATTGGATCCAAACTGCAGGGAGCATAGTTGACGGAACATTTCAACAAACTCCGAAATCCCATCCAAATTTCGCCAGCTTTTCATTATGAGGTCCCCGTTGGTTGACGATGCCTTTCTGGACGCACTTTACTCTCTTTCTGAGGTGCTATATGTCATCAACGATTCAAAAGTTCCAAAAGCTGCGGGAGATAATCGCATCCCATTTGAGTTCTATAAAAACTGTACGAATGAATTCTTTGAAGCACTTACAGCGGAATTCAACAAAATTTTCGAAACAGCGGATGTTCCTAGCAGTTTCAAAAGAGCAATTATTGTTTCATTGCACAAAAAAGGGGACTATCGAGGCATATCTTTCTTAACTACATCGGCTAAGCTGTTCGGAACTATATTGTTTAAAAGGCTCATTCAGTGGGTGACTAATAAGAAAATTCTTCGAGAATTTCAAGCGGGGTTCGGAAAGAAATACTCAACCATAGATCAAATTTTTCGCTTATTAACATTGCTGAAATTCACAAAAGTCAACACAAGTAGTTGTATGCCTTTTTTGTCGATTTCCATGCAGCTTTTGACTCAATACCTCGTGAGGCACTATTTTATAAGCTCCACGTAATAGGGATGTCTAATAAAATCATCATAAAATATACTACTCGCGACTGAGATATGATCTACAGGCTGAAACATACTTTTTAAACAGCAACTCAACCGACAAAATAAGCCTACTATTGAAAGTAAGAGGGGAGCTGATCGGACTTAATTTTGTTCCACATCGTCCAGAGCTGACAATTCTTTGCGATCTGTGTAACAACAATACGAGGGAGGACGTTTTCCACTTTTTAGCGATATGCCCTATTTTAAAAGAATACCGCCTGAGATTCTTTGATGCGACTGTGCTGGATGAGAAGAGAACGCTGAATACTTTAAATGGAAGCTATGGATGGAACGCGTTATATAACTACACTATGAAGGCGTTAACCTACAGAAAATGTATCATGGAAGAAAGTTTTTAAAATAGAAATGTCAATATAGCTAATATTCGTTATGCAAATGTTTAATTCCTAATGCGAATGTTTAAAGTTTCAATGTACTTACTTATAGTACTATAGTACTATAGTACTGTAAGTAAATTCATATTTTATGAAGGCAGCTTAAATGTCAATCTGGTAGACGGTCAACAATGACCAAACCTATATAGACTTGAAAACTTTGTATGTTTATGTATCAACCTAGCTTTTTATGAAATAATAAAGGTCTCAACTAACTAACTACTACACCCTAAGAAGATTTAACTCAAGAACTGAAACCACTTGCTCATTTGAAGCCCCGAAACTTCTCCGATTGGGCTCTGCCCAATTTTGTTGGTTTGGTTTGAAGAAAATCCTGAATTTCATCGAAAAATCATCATCAGCGGTGAAGCTCATTTTTGGCTTAATGGCTTTATTACTGACCGAAGTCAATGGTGCGGCTGCACCTGTGATAATGGCGGTAGTACGAACTGTCAAAAGTTGAACACACACAAACGCAATGTTGCGAACGCAATACCGATTTTTATTAAACTTTTTTTATTGATTAGAACACTTGTCTAAGAATATAATAATACCAGAAAAATTCTGTTTTGGCATCGGGCGAAGATATGTATGTAGGTATGATGGAGTACCTACATATGTAAAATGCAGGAAGCATGCTTAGAACAACAAACACAATATAAAATGGGTCATTGTTTATAAAGATATTGAATTTTGTTTTAATTTTGAGAACAAGAACAAATAGTACATTTAGACATTTAATTATCTACTATGGTTGGAAAGATACCTTTCGTGAATAAAGTAAGTTGTTAATGTTTTTCGAATCTCGAAAGCTTTATTTGAACTATTGTTGCTTCCACATCTACAAATAGACAACAGATTTTTGCTTTCCTGACACCACATACCATCAATGCGATCACCATCTATGCCGTACGAATCGCAATAGTTTGTTTTTGATAACCCGTCGTGCTCTTGAAAGTCGAAAATTGAAAACCTCTTCCGGCTTGTTCAGTAGAATCCGTTTGACGACACTAGGTTAATGTTTACGTAAGGCTACAAGAGAAATCGAAACTAGTGAAAGACAAACTTTAACTTATTATTCTGGATCACAAATGAAATTATAGTTTGAATTAAATAATTGAAGCCTGAGGCTTACATATTTTGGTATTCTACATGACCAGCATCTTATGTTAGCTCACTTTCGCATTGATAGTATGTATCCGACCGTAACAATTACGCATTGTCAAGTACAATACCGGCAGGCTTTGGGCTCGTACAGTGCGCAAACAATTAACGAATCAGATTTAGAGGGAGATATTTAGATTTTACAACAAGCTTGATATAGTTAACCCTCAAGAAAGAGGTATAAAAACAATTCAAATCACCTCCCTTCAACGCCATACAATTGTATAATAAATGTTGATATAAAAGTGTTGACTTAAAAGCTTCCTCAAAATCTGAGTTCATATTTTCTAAGCTAAGTCAAGTTTTAGCCTTTAGCGTGGGTTTACACCCCCTTTCACTAGCAATAGATAGTATTCAAATATATCCCGTCAAGCAATTAAGTTCAAAATGAAAAAAAGGACAGAAATGAAGCCTGAGTTTGGTGGACATTTGATTTCAACGTGCTTCCCATCTATGCTACCAATGCAGTGAGGCAACTTCCTGTAAAACAAAGGAACATTCGGATCGGAGAAATAATTGTTTAGGCGACATACATATGTAAGTGGTACCACCATTATGCATTCCGCATTTATTGGCTTTCTAATAAATGTTTTTGCTAACAATTTTTCTACCAAACTCAGCGGAAGTTTCTCTATAATTCATCTCATAATTCATTCATCTAATTCTATGTGTCTTCGTTTTTTTTTTTTTTTACTTTAACAATTTGTATGTTAAATAACACATCTGAAGCACCGTTGTTAGAAACGCTAGTTCATCACGGTCATCATTCATCGTTTAATTTCTTTTTAATTGATTTCACAAAACTATTCAATAATACTTTCTAATTGCAAATATGAACACAAACCGAATTTGAATCAGCTGTCATTTGTTTGACATAAACACGCTGAACCATTGTGGGCACATTTTCGCCACACAATCTGACAGGCTGTACTACCGCCGCAGCCGTTTCATTGTGTTCGGGCAGTTAATAAGCAAAATATTCGTTATTGGACAGCAACAAACCCACATGGGCTCCAAGAGACTGTGGATTTCATGTCCGAGGCGTGGTTGGACCGTTTTTTTTTTTGTCGATGAAAATAATCGCCATGTTACGGTCAATGGAGTTCGCTATCGTACCATGTTGGTAGACTATTTTTGGTCAGAATTGGATTTATTTTTATGGGTTTACTTAAATTTCAGCCCGATATTTTAATTACTCTGTGTTTTATTTAAATACAAAAATTGTTATGTCCTTATTAAAAAAGCCTTTACATACATCAGCCCTAGTAAAGTAGGTACGGCATACTGCATTTTTGAGAGCACTACCGCAATAACTTTTAACGGATGTTATCTGCAAAATGTCATAAAAAATGTTGCTTTTATTCAAAAAATGTCCCTAAAATAAAAGTTTGGCACAAGTGAAGTATAGAGAATGTTACCGCATAGGAATTTTGTCTTAATAATTTTTTTTTATTTCTTTTCAAAATTTGAGAATATTGGAGAGATTTTAAAAGTGGACATGACTGTATATATCAAAATATAGCTGAGAAATTGTTAATTCTTACAATTACCGCTATACAATTTTTTTTCAAAACCCTAGCATGCCATCTAATAGCATATTCCCAAATTACCTCGAATCGAGGTAAACTCTTAAGTAAACTAACTACTATGTAACTACCCTAAATTCTGAGGCTAGAATGTAAGTTCCAATTTTACCCTCACAGACCTCAGATATGAAGTTTAAAGCAAATCCGTATACCTATTTAGGCTGCAGTCTTAGTCACAGATAGACAGACAGAGAGATATCAAAATTGGCGGACCCAGTTTTTTTTAATTTCTCCATCATAATAATGTCAAGTTTGATTAAAATTAGTAAAAATAGGTATAGGTGCAAATAAAATGATGTTGTGGAAGGCAGGATCATACCGAAGAGGAGCATACATATCATGCATACTTTCGAGTACAGTATGTTGCAAAAATAAGTTTCCACTTAATATTTTTGAGGGACTTTTCCCATGAAAGTGATGGTATATATATTTTTCATTTTTTGCGTATTATCCAAAATTTTAAAAGCAATACAAATTCTTTAAGGAATTTTCAAGATCAAATAAGACAGGTAATCAATTTATCTTTCTTCCAATTCAACTCAATTAGGTAATTTTGTAACTAGGTTCGTTCATAGTAAAAAAAATTACCTTTGCATACTTTTTAATCTCTGTAATGGCAAACTTCAAGCAACTGACACTAGCTGAATGAAAGGCTATAATTGAAATGCATAAAAACAGGGACTCCAATAGGCGGATTGTAATCATTTTTAAGAAAGTCATTTTTGGAAAAGTCATTCAAGCTTTTCGCAAACAAGGACGAGTGGAAGCGATTAAACGGTCTCGGGCGGCCAAGAGTGGGAAGTAAACGGACTGATTAAAGGATTAAGGCCATCTCAGACAATAATCCACTCCTGTCATTACTGAAAATACGAGCAGAGCTACTAGATGAAGGTCGCGATGCTCCATCCATGTACACAATACGCTAAAGGCTGCATGAAACTGGAAAACATGGATGCGTTGCTTGAAAAATTCCTTACGTAAATAGGGCAAATATGCAAACACGGATGGAATTATATAAAGACCATGCACTTAAACAAAACACATTCTGGGACAAAGATTTGTGGACCAACGAATCTATGATCAGAAAGAAATATCCGCATGGACGAATATATATGTATGTATCTACGTTTGAAAAAAGTAGAATTTCTCTCTTACAAAACTAACCTCTAAGGCTGCAATGAAGGCATCATAGTCTGTTGTTGCTTATATACAAATGGGAAAGGAAAAATTATGCAACTGGAGAGCAAAGCTAATGCGGATATTTATCTAAATATTCTAAATATGTTTCGGGAGGAAGATGACTTATAGGTAGCGATTTTGTCTTTCAACTAGACAATCAGCCTATTTATACTGCCACAAGAGTTTTAGAATATATCCGTAAAGAATAAATATAAATAAAATGCCCCTAACAAAGTCCATATTTATCCAAAATCAAAAATGCATGGGCACTTTTCAAACTACGCATTTCAAAACCTCAGAGAATTAAAAAAATGTATAAATCAAAATTGGGGAAAAAATCACACCAAATCAATGAAAACAACTAGTGCATACTATGGAAGACCGGCTGGCAAAGGTGTCTCTTCATTTACATAGCTGATCTGTGATGTTTTTCAGAGAACGTTCATCCAAAGTGAAAGCATTATATCAAATTTTGTGGACAGGAATGGTTGTTTGGATCTTATGGCCAACACTCAATTTCAAATGAATGTAGTAAATGTTTCTTACGGGTAAACAAGACCGCAAAAAGAGATAGCATTTCAGATTATATCTTAAAGGGATCAGGTAAAACATAATGGCACATTCTATAGTTCTTAATTCACCGCTGATACCTATGCATATATGTATAGAAATTAAAATGGATACGTACATCTAGCGTATGATTTCAAAATCTCACGATACTGATACTTCAATATGTATTCATATGTATGTATGACTCAAGTTATATCATACACGGTTGGTTTCACTTGTACAATTTCCCAGCTTTCCTACTTCACCACTGAGGTGTGGTACGCCCCTGTGTAATGGTTTCAACATAATAGCATAAGTCAAGCAATCCCGAGTTCGTTGAAACACCCTAAATTTAGTTCGTCAATTCTACTTTGGACCGATTTTCTGCAGAAAAACACTGAAAGGATAGAACTTTAAAACTTTAAAAAGTCCAATCAAAAATAGTACTACATTTTCAAAATTTTTATTTTCGTTTCAATAAATACTTAATATAATGAAAAGAGAGGAACCAGCAGCAGTTTAGGGATTAGCCAAACCAATGAGTCATTCCCAATCCACCTCCAAAGTTATTCCTAGCTGGCATTGGTCCTCCAAAAGTTCTTGAAGCGGTACCAGTCATATCAAGGCTAGTGTGCCTATCGGCTGATCTCCACAGATTGGCCTTTCCAGTTAAATCAACGCTGTTCATTTGCAACTGAGGGATTCGACTTGCCGACAACGATGCAGCATGTCCGGCGGCATGGTTATAATTCAATCCACCTCCGACACGATCAAACTTGAATCCGTTGTCCATGTTCGTCCTGGTATGGAATGCTGTCGCATCCAGTTTATTCCGGTTGTCATTCAGTAAGTTCACGTGAGCATTCTGACCGAATGTACTACCAAATCCAGGTGTATTTGAGTGCTGCAATGATAGTCCATGACCGTTCCTAATGGAAAAGGATTATAATTATATTTTTTAATTTGTATGCAATTTTATATTTACTTGTTAGCATCAACGAAGCCTCCTGTAGTCACGGGTCCCTTCATTGTATTTCCACTGGCAAACACACCAGCTCCTACGTTAGCTGCATCAGTACCAAATCGTTGACTAGCCGCGAGGTTTACATCGTGTCCTCCAGCTGGATTTGTTCCCACCGATCCCGATAGCTGTGCTGTGGCACTAGCAATTGCACACACAACAGCAATAGTGAATAATGAAGTCTTCATGTTTGATACAATTTTTGTAATTGCAATAGAAATCTTGATCAACTATGGTTTGTGTTTGAATGAATAAATTTGTTGGGGAAAATGTTTTATATAGCTTAACGATGCCGCAGCATCTGTTGTAGTGCTTCCCCGTTGATAAGAAAAGTATCTGCGGTAATTCACTTTTGCAATTATTGAACTAATTCATTCGTCATTTCTTTACTGATAAGAAGCGAACGAAGAGAGCGATAGATTACGGATTTAAAAATAAATTAGTTGGCTCCTATTCAATAGGGAAAACACCTTGAGTCTGGGATAGAGATAATTATGTTGACTACTATGTAAGTCATTAATTCAGTTGGTTGTTCTTAGTGAATAGTGTTTCTCTTTTGGAAATATAATCTAAGGAGACATGAAACAGGGGTATATTCCATATAACTAAGTAGGTAGGTAATTCAGTAAAAAAAACTAGAGTGCGCAACTGGAGGCAGTAAGGTAAGGACCAGGCTAAATGTTGATAATGTTCTCCTCAAACTGTAGCGCCACCTAAGTCAGTAAGTAAGTAAGTTCAAAAATCGTAAGTCAGTTGTGTCGGTGATGTTTGAGGGGCGCCATTAGAGATCGATGCTATGCGAACAATCCAGAGATGATTCAGGAACAATTTTGGTCACGCTATTCGTGAAATAGGGACCGATACCATTGAAAATGTATTGAAAACTTGGATTGATAAGATGGCATACTGCTAAGCCATATCCTTTTTAAAAAGCCAACTAACAGATGACTCACCCTATATATCAATAAAAAGAAACTGCTGCAAATGTGGCACTCAATTTTGGATTTTGGATCTTTCTATACCTAACAGTAGGATCACCTTCACAATATGGGGATAACCAAAAAAAAGCAAAAACTTCCTAGAAGAGGGAAATAACATAACAACTATTAAACTTTCAAAGAAGAGAACACTTACAGTTGCTTACAGGAATCCTTCGGCATTGACCATATAAGCACAATATGTGTTGAAGCGAGTTGAATCCCTCTGGGTACGAAGATCCACACGAGGAGTGACAAGAATTGAAAACAACTTTTCTTGTTGTCCTGAAAAATAATTAATTCTAACGACAATCAAGCTTGTTATCCAATTAAAATAAAGGGCACGAGTGGGTTGCACGTACTTGCCTCTTTATGCAGAAGGTTTACAAATTATTTCGGATCAAAGTTCGAGTAAAATAGTAAAGTCAATAGTCTCAATCAAAAGGTATGAAATTCCACCCATTTTCTTATAAAGGGTTTCTCAATAGGGACATATCAATTTTGTATTTTAATACAAGCGCCCTCTTAAAATTTTTTCATAATCTGTCAATTTCAAAACTTCAGTCAAGGTTTACATTCTTATCACGATGAAGTTCACGAACGAGCAACATTTAGAAATCATTAAAAATTACTATCGAAATTCTGAGTCGGAGATCGCATCTTTAATAGCGTTTACTCCAATTTTCGGTTGTCGTGTACTACAGTAGATAAATTCGAGTCAACATATTCACTATTGAATGTTCCTGTACCAGTGAGACAACGCAACCGTCAAAGTACCGAAAACATCGCAGCCCCAGTTCAAAATAAGTCAAATCAGTCGATTTCACGCCGTTCACAGGAATTGGAAAGTACTCCGTCCACATTGTGGCGAATTTTTCCTAAAGATCTACACCCTTACAGGACTAAATTAATTCAAGAACTGAATCCTCTTGATAATTTAAAGCACCTAAACTTCTCCGATTGGGCTCTGCAAAAGTTTGTAGAAAATCCTGAATTTCATTGAAAAATCATGACTTTGTCAATATGATGGATTCCGTTATCGTTCTATGTTGGAAGAATATTTTTGGTCAGACTTGGATGGACTTGACATCAGTGATATATGGTTCCAACAAGATAATGCCATATACCACATAGCTGGTCAAACAATTAATCTATTAAAGGGGAAGTTCGGTAATCGTGCAATCTCGAGGAATGGTCCGGTCGAATGACCACCTAGCTTATGCGATATAACGCCGTTGGATTTCTTTTATGCCAAAAAGCCAAAAACGTTAGAGGAGCTCAGGAACAATATCGAACGCGAAATTGCCAACGTTTCGGGGGATATGTGTAGAAGAGTTGTGGAAAATTGTCTCCAAATAATCAATTGCTGCAAACGTTCTCGCGGTGGTCATATGAACCAGATCGAATTCATCCATACTTAAATTTAACATGTGTACTAATCCTGGAATAAATTTCAGCCCGATATCTCAATTATTCTGTGTTTTATTTAAATACAAAATTGTTATGTCGTTATTGAAAAACTCTTTAAAAATCTAATAGAATCCATGAATTTGGGACAAGTCTTCCCGATTAGTTTAGACATCCAGAGTGAAATCTAAAAACACCAAAGTTTCAAACCACAATAAATCTGAATTTCAATTTCTAAAAGTGCATTTACAAAATAAGGTTTTTTATTCTCAGTTCTAGAATAAAAATAAAAATAAAAGGAATACCAATTTACTACGTGAGAATGCACTTCAATTGACGTATCTCAAAAGACACAAACAAAAAATTTCAGCACCGCAATATAAAGCATTCCTTACACTGTTTTATTCAAAATAGAATTGCTTTCAATACATACGTACGCGGGTATGTATTCATGTACATATGTCTGCTTGATTGTGGGTAGTTATCCTCGAAGAATTCGTTTTGTTTTTTATGGTGCCCTTTCGGGGTGGTCATCCAATTATACTGTAAATGAAGGACAGTACTGTATTTATTACGAGTACTCTTCGTTTAACCCTCTGACGGATTTTGTACCATACATTGTATAAGTAAATACATCAAATACGGTTGTGTGATTTTTCCTACCGAAGAACATATGTATGAACATATTTCAGGAAAAATTATAATTTTTATAGATCAGACACACTTTTGCTTTTAGAAACTTATACTTGTTTTAAAAAGCCGATTGAAATAAATATTTAATGGTCTTTTCGCGTCTACTAGCTACTCGATAAGATAAATTGATTCAACAAACTTGAAAATAATGTTTTGAATAATTTTTTTGTTTTGTAATTTAGGCTCCTATTTATACCCTATCCTAAGGGTATATTAAGTTTGACACATAGTTTGTAACATAGAGAAATAATCGAGATAGACCCTATAAAGTATATATATTCGTGATCAGCATCAATAGCGAAATCGATTGAGCGATGACCGTCCGTCCGTCCGTCCGTCCGTCCGTCCGTCCGTCCGTATGTCACCGCTTTTTGGGCCTTAAATTTTGAGCTAGGACGATGAAATTTCATATCTGGGCTTCTGAGAAAAAGATACAGTACAAGTGTAAAAATTTTTGAAATCCGCCCACTGCCACGCCCACTTTTTCATAACTTCACTAAATTATATGAAACCGAAAAATTTTGTTAAGACCAAATATTTAGGCATTCAGATTCCCTACAATCCACCCATACAAAAGTTTTGGCCACGCCCACTTTTTGGGGGCGTTTTCATCACAAAACCGATTTTTGGGCCTTAAATTTTTATCTAGGACGTTGAAATTTCATATCTGGGCTTCCAAGAAAAAGATACAGTACAAGTGTAAAATTTTTTTACATCCGCCCACTGCCACGCCTACTTTTTTATAACTTCACTAAATTATATGAAACCGAAAAATTTTGTTAAGACCAAATATTTGGGTATTTAGATTAGCTACAATTCACTCATAGAACAGTTTTGGCCACGCCCACTTTTTGGGGGCGTTATCATCAAAAAACCTATTTTGATAAAATTTTACATGTAACATCCTCAAACGTTCGACATTATAGCTATATTTGAGTACAAAATGCAATTTGGCCACGCCCATTTTATAGAGAGGAGGATAGGGTATCATACGATTCGTTCCAGACGGATTGTAGCTTTTCTGTATGTTTTTAAAATATTGTTGTGAAACCTTTGTTTTAGATAACTACTGTGCATCTTCTAGGCATTCTACCCAGTGTCAAAATAAGGAACATTATTTCAAACCTCCTTCACTTGAGTGTAAATATCGTTCCTATTTCTGCACCCATCCCAAATTATCCTCCGATCTACAACCTCCCATAGGTCCAGAGCAGAGTTGTAAAAGAATGCATTCTTTCGGGAATGCATTCGCAGAATTCAAAAAAGGATTCAAATTTGCTGAATGATTGCTGCAATCAAATTCAAAACATACAGAAAAGCTACAATCCGTCTGGAACGGATCGTATGATACCCTATCCTCCTCTCTATAAAGTGGGCGTGTCCAAATTGTATTTTGTGCTCAAATATAGCTATAATGTCGAACATTTGAGGATGTTACATGTAAAATTTTATCAAAATAGGTTTTTTTATTATAACGCCCCCAAAAAGTGGGCGTGGCCAAAACTGTTCTATGGCTGAATTGTAGGGAATCTAAATACCCAAATATTTGGTCTTAACAAAATTTTTCGGTTTCATATAATTTAGTGAAGTTATAAAAAAGTAGGCGTGGCAGTGGGCGGATGTAAAAAAAATTTACACTTGTACTGTATCTTTTTCTTGGAAGCCCAGATATGAAATTTCAGCGTCCTAGTTAAAAATTTAAGGCCCAATACTCGGTTTTGTAATGAAAACGCCCCCAAAAAGTGGGCGTGGCCAAAACTTTTGTATGGGTGGATTGTAGGGAATCTGAATGCCTAAATATTTGGTCTTAACAAAATTTTTCGGTTTCATATAATTTAGTGAAGTTATGAAAAAGTGGGCGTGGCAGTGGGCGGATTTCAAAAATTTTTACACTTGTACTGTATCTTTTTCTCAGAAGCCCAGATATGAAATTTCATCGTCCTAGCTCAAAATTTAAGGCCCAAAAAGCGGTGACATACGGACGGACGGACGGACGGTCATCGCTCAATCGATTTCGCTATTGATGCTGATCACGAATATATATACTTTATAGGGTCTATCTCGATTATTTCTCTATGTTACAAACTATGTGTCAAACTTAATATACCCTTAGGATAGGGTATAAAAAGACTGCGATTTAAAAAATACTTAATTTACCATTCTTTTAAAGTCAGTGATTAATACATTCAATATTTAGCAATCACTGAATTGAAATCATTTTGGAAGTCAATTGAATTCACTTAATGTGAATTGAAGTCATCAGTAAAATCACATATTTCGATTAAGTAAGTAGTGAATTCACTTGAAATCTGTTGAAACCAGTGAATTCAACTGAAATTATTTGAATTCATCTGGCGTCAGTGATTTCGCTTAGACGTTATTTGCTTCAGCAACCAGTTGAAATGTGTAAGACTTGATCAGCGATATTACTTGTGAACCATAAAAGAATGAAGAAATAGACAACAACGTTAATTTAACAATTTAACAGTGTTAATATTTTTATTTTATTTTGAAAGTTGAACTAAAACAAACAGATTATAAACTTATTATAAATTAAACGAAAACGCAACTTGATTAAATAAATAAACCAAAATGTTTGGAACTAAAAATTTCGTAAATTTATTTCATATTATTCACTTTCAATAGCACCAACCGAACCAATCAAAGTTTTTATCTGAAAGTGCGCCTCGGCGAGGAGGTGTTGACAAGACTGGCAAAAGAAAGTAGTCTATCCACAGCGGCTGAAGAAGGTATTGGAGTGTTATACATATTTAAGAGCAGCATTTTTGAATGTTCGATAATGATCCAACATTTCAAAGCTAGTTGCATGATTGGTTAGTTATGCATAAATTATTGTCGTTTGTGGTATCAAGATTATTAAAATTTTCCAATAATTGATTTGGAATGCAAAACATAATGAATACTAGTATTATATTCTTCGAGTAGTATCTACTTTTATATATTGTACCCCCCGTAACTGCAAAGCCAAAAAAGTCGGTTGTTTAGATTCTGTAAACCTGAAGCAACAGCAAAGTTGGTATCACGCTCACAATTATTTCTTTAACTAGCGATCTGATGGTATTAATTTTTGCTTTTGTAAAAGAAGGATTTAAAGGCAAGATCCACTTGAGTTTAACAGGACGGCAAAGAACTGATACAATAATGACATCATTGACTTCCAGTGATGAATCAAAATAACCAGAAAATCTTGTAGTCAGCGTGTTCTCTAATTTTTCAGCAGTGTCATGAGGAAGTACTTGCAGTGACTTGTTTTAAAAAAAAAAAAACTCTTGCATTTAGTTGAAATAGTTACTACAGTAGGAATAAGGTAGCCATATACCACTCCTTTTTTCTCGTTGAAGGAAGTCAATGGCTTCAGAGATTGTCTTTAGCAATTCGATCAAAACATTTAAGTAGTCCAATTCCTGTTCAAGAATTATTGGTATTCCAAGCTTACTACAAAGTTCATCAATCTTTTGCCTATGGAAAAATAGATCTTCCTAAATTTAAGAAATTTGCTCAGAGCTTTTTTAGATTATTTTATTCCACAAACTTGAGCATTTTTGCATTATCTTTAAAAAAAAAAAAAGAACAGAATAATTAAAACGTTAAAATTAGTTAAAGGTATAGGGTGTTTCTGTACCTACCATTTAACAAATCTAAAGCTTTAGGCCCTTTATTGCAAATTTATTTATTAATTTTTTGTTGTTTTTGATTACAATAATTTACTGGGAAGTGTACAAACCCAATGAAAATAAAATTAATTTTGAGAAATGGCGCAGTTGGAGGAATTTTAGTTTTTTGACTATACTGCTAAATTTATAAGTTTTCGCACATAAATGAATAGGTTTCTTCTATGAGTTTCAAGACTGTTGACCCACTCACAACTCCTAAAAGCGTTCTCAAAGATTCATCCTCAACAATAGACACAGGCAAGGGGAGTCGAACAGAATCACGAATATGAAAATTTTTTTATGGATTTAAAGAAATTTTGCATATACCCAACCTCGCACTTACTCCAAATCCAACAGGGACTCCAAGCAAGGGTGTTGCAGGGGGGCAGCATGCACAAATCGAATTGTGGACTTATAACCTGTGGACTTATGATCCTGCGCCGAAAAGAATTAGATGCTTTGTTACATTGTTATATTGTTATATTTCGTACCCAACCCAATTTTTCGGGATTTTTTTCGCTTGGGTTTGGTGGTTGCAAATCCAAGTATTTTTTGTAGGAATCAGAATGCTTGGTCTTTAGATGTTTATTTAAGTTCGACGTCACTTGTTTTGATCCATGTTATTTTGCCTTGCACATGCAGCATTCAACTAATTCCATTTCTTTTTCGTTGAACTTGCTAGAAAAATTAATTCGACTAAAAACAATCTAGTTTACTTTTTTGCAAAAATATACTTCAAATATACATACGTATATGATACATTACTGTAATACATTACATTACTGTAATAAATTTAAGAAATTGTTCAAAATTTTTGCAGCTGTATTAAGAAAACATATGGAAAAGGGGATCCCTTCCCTTGTTTTAAAGAGGTGTTCTTCTACCCTCTTTGTCATACTCTACAGGAATTTTTCCGGATAAGTGGAAACTCGCGCACGTCCAGCCCATCCTCAAAAAGGCGATAAAACCTCTCCTACAAACTACCGACCCACAGCCTTAACATCAATGCTCTCTAAGGTCATGGAAAGCATTGTAAATCGGTCAATACAAGTTGTATTGGACGAATATACATACTTCTACCTCATTCTCAACCAATGCTGGTATACCCCAGGGCTTAGCTCTCTCTCCGATCCTGCTTTTAATATTTATTAACGACCTTCTCTCTCTTACTCGCAATCCAATCCATTCCTTTGCGGTTGATAATACTCTTGACTTCGCTTATTCTTTGGCGACCCAAGCTGTGGAGTCTCACCGGCAGCGAATGTTTACCCAGCTTAGCTCCGAAATTGATGCAATCATCAACTGGGATTCGAAAAACCGAGTTGAGTTCAATTCGACAAAAACCCAGTGCTGTCTCCTGTCTCTGAAGCGCGATATTAATGTAGCCAAACTAAAAATGAAAATAGCTGATATTGAGGAATCTAACGGCTTGTCAATGCTTGGCATGCAAGTTACCCCAGACCTTCGCTGGAATCACCAGATTTCCGAAGCTGCAAAAAGTGGCGCTATGTGCCTCGGATTCCTCAAGAGGTGTAAACATTTTTTCAGTCTTGCAGACTTGGCGACTATCTATAAAGCTTATATTCAACCGAAAGCGGTGCTCCATGCAAAACTCCCTCTGCGGTACTGAACATTATGTTTCATCTGATATCGCTGGATATATTTAGCAAGCCTCGAAGCTGCTCTACAGTGGTCAAGAAAAGAATTTGGCCACAACTCCATTCTGAATAATTTCAAAATCTTTTCCAAAAACATGGACTACACCATCCCACGTTCAAATTTTGATTCGTCGTCACCATCCCTTCCAGATCACTCTGGACGTATAGCAATCTCTGCTTTTTGCAAAAGCTTCTACTTTTGTAGAAACTGCAACCATTCCTCACTTTTTTTGTTTCTGCTAAGCTCTCTCTCCCGCAGAAGGAAACTTCACTTAGGAGCCTTCTGTTATAATGATTTACGCGATCTGATAAACAAATATACCAAGAGCCTCTTACACTTCATCAGAAGTTCAAAATGGTTTAACGAGTAATTAGAAAGAACTTTCTCCTATGTTCCATATGTTTTGACGTTTTGTCCACATTGTCAAAATATTTCCATACCGAATTTCTGCGAGCATCTGACAAACATCCTGTCATGAAAAAGTTTATTAAATTGACCTTCGGACACGGCATCTCCTCTGTAGAGAAATGCACGGTATAAGCGGAGTAATAACTTTATTACTTGCCGGTCACAGAAGAAGGTGATTTCATAAACTTAAGATCTATTTATAGTGTTTGGTCTATGTTACGTATTTATATTATGTATATCAAAAAAGTACTAATGATAATTAAAACCAAGTACTTATACATATGTAGGTGTACCCTGGGTCCCATAGACCTGTTACACCAAATATAAAAAAAATATCATATATTATATGATATGATATAATACTGATATCTTCCCACATTAAATTTGGAAAACTATTTTTAGAACAACAAAGGAACATAGATCAAAAATAATTAACCCTCTACCGCATACGAATCCATATATGGTTTTCCATTTTGTATGGACCGCCATACATTTTTCGAAAAAAATTTGGTTTGTTAAATGAATAACTAAAATGGAAATTTTTCCCTTGAATTTAATTCATGCTCATGAGTGTTAAAAAAACATTCATAATTGGCGTACTTCGTTAAAATTTGTTTAAAAATACTTTTTGCAGCAAAATTTGTAAATATCCTTAAAAAAGAAGATAAAAAAAATACATTTTTTCTATACATCGGCTATAAGCCTCGCCCACGTTATTAGGTCTGATACTACGAAAAGCGGAACAAAATATTTTAACACTTTTCAAAGAATTTACTAACTCCATTTTTTACGTTTTCCCTAAAATCGAATTAACAATAATTTTTTTATTCAATAAACAACAAAAAGTAAATTACAACTTTGATCTGTCTGTCGACTGTTGGTGTGCATAAAATCGAATTATATTTTCAACAAATTTAGCAGCAGTACACGCATTTTCATTGCAACATTTTTTATCACACAAAATACCTTAATGCATCTACATATGTATATCTATACATATATACATCGGGCCCATCCGGGATGCAAACTTCTTCCCATAGAGTCTTCTTCTATAGACTCTATGGGAATAACAAGCGGGAGCTCATAGTAGTGTCAGACTTTTACTCACTAAAAACACCACCCTTCGATTTATGTTAGATACTGCAACCAAGATATAACTTATAAAGCAATTTTTTTTATCACGATATAAAAACTTTCGGTAGGTTACTTTCCAATGAAAGATCCTGCATGTTCCGCAATTTAGACGCTGTTAATCCCTATCTCGACAACTCGAAAGGTTTCGTTCTTTGTTGTAGACTGTATTGTTGATATGTTTATGATATGTATTTCTATGCTTTCGCGAAGCTTGTAATTAGTTTCAGCTTCGATTATAGGAATTTCGAGATTTCTATGGATATCGTCGTTTCTAATATACCACCGGGCTTTGACAATTTCTCTAAGCACGTTATTTTGAAAAGTTTGTATAAGATTTGCATTTTTTTCTTGGTACAACCCTAAAGTTGTATACCGTAGCGCCACACCGGTTTTAGCACCTTGTTTTCGGTACTCAGCTGGGACTGTTTTCCGAGTAACCTACCGGGTGGGTAACGAAAACTTGTCCGTCTATATATATGTATGTATGCACGATATAATATTCGTGGATTAAGAAGAAATAAGGCCCTTAATGAGAGTGTCGATCAGCAATCGCCACAATTGTCGATTGCATCGATTGATTTAAGCTGTGGCATTGTGTAACTCAATCGATACTTAGATAAATAGATTATTATGAATTAAAAAGTGAATATTGTGAACATATCATACTTTAACAGTTGTTCAAAGCAGTTGTATAGAAGTAATCTCAAGAAGAGTTCAATTAAATTATAGTTGAGTGATTCAGAGGATGATTCATAAAATGAGAATAGATTCTTGGAAATAGAAAAAAAAAAGAAGAATAAGCGACGCTAAGAGCCCTTAGGGACTGGAAAAAAACTGTGAGTATTGTTTATCAAGAAAGTGTATCTTATACCTTACTTACTTACTTACTTAGGTGGCGCTACAGTTAGCTCGGTCCTTAGCTAACTGCCTCCAGTTGCGCACTCCAAGCTTGCTCAGGTCCCCTTCAACTTGTGCGCGCCACCTAAGGCGAGGTCTTCCTATGCTGCGTTGTCCCTCCGGGTGTGATTCGAAGACTCTTCGGGCCGGAGCACTGGTGTCCATTCGCTCTACATGTCCTAGCCATCTCAAACGACTAATGCGCAGTTTTTTGACTAGGTCGATGTCGCTGTACAGCTCGTATAGTTCGTCGTTGAATCTTCTCCTCCAAAGCCCGTCAACGCAAACGGGACCAAATATTTTACGAAGAATGACAGCATATACTTGATTTTGCCCTCGTTTACCGCTAAACCCCTTTTGGCAGCTTCTGTTTCAATACTATGGAACACACCGGTGACAGCCCGCTGTGTTCTTCCAATAATGTCGATATCGTCGGCGTACGCTAGTAGTTGCACAGACTTTTGAAAGATTGTGCCTCCGGTGTTGGCTTGTGAGTTTCGCACAATTCTTTCAAGAACGATGTTAAAAAAATTCCATGACAGCGCGTCACCTTGTCTAAATCCTTTTTTGACATCAAAGGTCTCGGTGAGATCGTCACCGACCTTGATGGAGCAGCGAGAATTCTCCAACGTGATCCTGCACAGGCGAACGAGTTTGGCAGGGATGCCAAAACTAGACATGGCTCTGCATAACTCGTCTCTATAGATGCTGTCATATGCGGCCTTAAAATCGATGAAAAGATGGTGGGTATCGATTTGGACGTCTTGAGTTTTTTCCAGGATCTGCCGAAGTGTGAAAATTTGATCGATTGTGGACTTTCCTGGTTTGAAACCACACTGATAGGGCCCAATCAGGTTGTTGACGAAGGGTTTCAGACGTTCACACAATATGGCAGATAGGATCTTGTACACGATGTTGAGGAGACTGATACCTCTGTAATTAGCGCAATTGAGGGGATCTCCTTTCTTGTGGATCGGGCAAACGGTGCTGAGATTCCATTCATCAGGCATACACTCATCTCACCAAATTTTAGAAATGATTTGGTGTATGCTCTCTACCAGGTAATTTCCAGCTGCCTTGAATTGCTCGGCTGGTAAGCCGTCAGGTCCAGCAGCCTTGTTGGATTTAAGTTTGGATATTGCTATCCTCACTTCGTTCCTCTCTTTTTTCTTCTTTCGGAGAAGCCGATGTTCTTCCCGTGTATCTTATACCTAGGTACCTCAAAACCACAAAAAAAATTAAATAAAGACTCACCTCAAGTCAAAAATGGCTTACAATAGAACACACAAAAAGAAAAACCCAAAGTCCAAGAGATTACGTAAAAGGACTCAGGACCAAAGACAACCCCAGGAACAAAAATTACATATGCTCAGGTAACATCAAAAGCAACAGAAAAACCAGCTGGAAAAACCGAAAAGAGCAAAGTAAACAATAGAACCAGCACTGCAATAGAAAGCCTAATGAAACAAGTTCTAAGCAGAATGGATTCCATGGAAAAGTGCAATAAGACAAATTTACAACAGCAACAAAAGAGCTGTGCCAAGAATACAAACATGATGGATAAAATAAAACTCCTTGAATGGAATGCTAATGACTTTGAGAATCGCAAGAAAGAGATGCAATTGACTCTCGACATAAACGAAATAGACATATGTATATATGTCTTATCCCAGAGATACACTAAACCAACGACATAAACCAAATAGACAAATGTATGTACATATGTCTTATCTCAGAGATACACTTTAAATTCACAACTGACTTAATACGGCAAGGATATAAATTATATCATCTCCACATCCTCATAATTGTGCAAAAGACGGGGCTTCACTCTAAATAATGAATACAATTATGCAGAATATGGAATTCAAATTCCAATCTTATGCGATCCAAGGAATTTCCATAAGTATAAAACCGAGCACTGGACAAAAATCTGTTGCATCAGTATACTGTCCTCCTAGCTACAGCATCAAAGAAAATTTATTTTGAAAGCTTCTTTCGCAGATTAATCGCAGAAGGAGATTTAAATGCCAAGAATAAATATTAGGGATCTAGTTTAACGAATGCTAGAGGAAGAATGAAAGAAGGTGACGGCAAATAGCACTCAACGGGAAACCCTCATCAGCTATACAAACAGAAGGCCAACTATAAGAAGCAATGTAAATATTTACACTCTATATACAAAACGTTGCATAGGATGCAACTCCCAAATCTACATACAAACAAGACCTAACAGAAATCTTACCCTTATGAAAAGTGTGAAATTATTGCAAAAAAGAGGTAAGCTCGAAAACGTTGGCAACAGACAAGGTTGCCAAGCGACAAAACCAAACTAAACAATCTAAATAATAAGGTTAGAAACTCGGTAAGAGAATTTAATAATGAGTCATTAAAAACTTACATTACCAATTTTACAAATGAAGAATTGAACAGGTCAATAGCTCACATTCCGCTAGTAAAGCTGGCGAAAGTAATTGGGCAAAAAGCACCTGAGAAAAAGTAAACATTTTTGCTAAGTAGCTCGAAAACGCCTTCCAATCTTATGAAGATAAAGATTATTATCAAAAACGGATGAAACGTGTGAATAAGACAGACCTATTCGGCTGGTCACAAAGAACTTACCAAAGAAATAAAAGAAAGCATAAATATTAAAAAAGGTCCCATGCTTTGATTTGATTACGAGGGAAATTCTATAAACAATTTCCAAAAAAAATGACTTAAAAAACTAACGCAGATTATAAATATGTACTGCATTCAGGTTAAGATATGTACCAACCATGTGGACAGTCGCGGAGTTAATAATGATTCCCAAAACCAACGACACTCATATTGAACAATATCGATACTACCAATGTTGTCCAAGTAATTCGAAAAGATGTTAGTGAAATGCCTGCAAAAATTAAATGAAGAAAAATTGCTAGTGCCAAACCACCAATTAGAAATAAGCACTCTACGATCGATCAGGTACATAGAATCACAGATAAAATCGAAAAAGCATTTGAAGTAGAAAAGATGTGCTCTACTATATTTCTTGATATAGCACAAGCTTTTGATAAAGTTCGGCACAAAGAACTGATCCATAAATTGTAAAAGCAACAGCCATAACAGTACTCAAAACTTCTAGAGTCTTATATATTACCGCGATTCTTCAGAATTAAACAAGAAACAGGGTACTAAACCTTAAGAGAAATTAAAACTGGTGTACCGCAAGCTAATGTACAAGGTCCATTACTATACCTATTATTTACTAGCGATTTATCAGAAAGTAAAGAAACCACTACAGCAATTTTTGCAGACGATACTGCCGTACTTGCTGTAGGAGAAACTATCGACATAGCTTCAATATACAGTAAACAATATCTCACAATGGACTAAAAAATGCCAGCTTAGATCTAATGTCAGTCCATATTAATTTTAAGTACAAAATAATAATGTAATAGAATATTCAAATACAACCAAATATCTATGCCCATGACACATAATTAATGTGCCTTGGTGCATACGAAACGCTAACCTACATAGAGAACTATTTATTGAAATGATTGAAGATGAAGTTAAAAAAAATTGCTCAAAGACACAGAGTTAGACTTTTCAACCACATTAATTTAGAAATGACACAACTGTGAAATACTGAGAATGTAATCAGGAGATTAAGAAGGTCAAAAACCTATTGATTTATAATAGGTAGCTATTGTTATTGTTTATAATAAGTCACTTCGAAACAAATGCTTGGAAAAAGTCAACATAAACAAAAATATAAAATCTCGCATACAACACCTGAGCACCTGTTTACTTGATTAAATCTAGAGTAAGTAACCTTTATGAGACAAAACAAAAGAATCATCAAGCACATCCTAACAATCATCATATTAATCAAACATCTTTCCCTCCACATTTAACACTTGAGGTTACGTATTTTGGTGCATTGGACTAGTTATCAAGATATGATACTAATATTGGTTATAATGGCAACCTGCATACTATTGAGTCATAAGTGTAAGCTAGCTAGTTCCATTTTCTTATAATATTCAATGATGGCCGACTTAAAAAAAGACAAAGAATGCATGTATAGCTCCGAAAAATTGATAGCTTCATCTTTCTAACTTGTTTGCTTTAAATATGGGGCATTATAAAGCTTTTGCATAAATTACAAATATTAAAGTTATGTAACAAGGGTTCATTGACCACACACATTATGTAAAGCCTAACAGCTATTGAACCGAGGTTAGCTTGTAGCTTGAGAGAACAATTTTCGGCACTCATCCACTGTTGGGCAAAAAGGAAGTGTCCAAATAAATTTATAACGCCCATTTGAGTTGAGTTTTATTATGTTTTGTTCTTCAAACCCAAGGCGCAGTGTCTTAACCCGGAACAGAGATATTGTCCAATGTATAGGCAATCATATTTGTATAAATAGTAGGCCTTTTTATTCGATAAATCAGATCTTATTCGACAACCAAAGATCCAAGTTTTAATTAACGAAAAGTTATCCCCCTATCCAAGGTAAGGTAACTATTCGGTCAAAGAGAAAAAGACAAATACAAAAGTCAAAATAAAAATGAATGCAAGTTGTAATTTAAATAAAACAAAACTAAATAATATCTCAAGAAATTAACACGTTCAAACAAAGAAGTTCAGCTCAATCCGACAAACGGCTTTTGCTTTTAATTCTACAAATATTAGTACAAATCAAGAAATAAATTGCTGATTAGTCAAACGACTACGTGCGATTGCTTCGGCAGGTTTTTTCAGAGGGTTAAAATTTGCAATGTCTTTCGATGATTTTTCCTTCCAGCTACCTCCAAACAAAACAAAAAACATACAGAAAAGCTACAATCCGTCTGGAACGGATCGTATGATACCCTATCCTCGTTTCTATAAAGTGCTCATGCCCAAATTGCATTTGGTACTCAAATATGGCTATAACGTCGAACGTTTGAGGATGTTACATGTGAAATTTCATGAAAATCGGTTTTTTGATAAAACGCCCCCTAAAAGGGGGCGTGGCCCAAACTGTTCTATGGGTGAATTGTAGGAAATCTGAATACCTAAATATTTGGTCTTAACAAAATTTTTCGGTTTCATATAATTTAGTGAAGTTATAAAAAAATAGGCGTGGCAGTGGGCGGATGTAAAAAAAATTTACACTTCTACTGTATCTTTTCGTCAGAAGCCCAGATATGAAATTTTAGCGTCCTAGTTAAAAATTTAAGGCCCAAAAATCGGTTTTATGATGAAAACGCCCCAAAAAAGTGGGCGTGGCCAAACCTTTTGTATGGGTGGATTGTAGGGAATCTGAATGCCTAAATATTTGGTCTTAACAAAAATTTTCGGTTTCATATAATTTAGTGAAGTTATGAAAAAGTGGGCGTGGCAGTGGGCGGATTTCAAAAATGTTTACACTTGTACTGTATCTTTTTCTCAGAAGCCCAGATATGAAATTTCATCGTCCTAGCTCAAAATTTAAGGCCCAAAAAGCGGTGACATACGGACGGACGGACGGACGGACGGTCATCGCTCAATCGATTTCGCTATTGATGCTGATCACGAATATATATACTTTATAGGGTCTATCTCGATTATTTCTCTATGTTACAAACTATGTGTCAAACTTAATATACCCTTAGGATAGGGTATAAAAATACCTAGGCACCTACTTACAATTTATCTTTACAGGTTTTTTTAAACGTTTTTAAAGCAGCATTATAAATATATATATCTCTATATTTTTGTTTCTTTTGCAAAAATATTAGTACACATATTATTATTTTTATTACAATAACATTCATTTTATACACAGAAAAACTTTTTTTGGTCTCACAAAAACGAAGCATCGACCAGAAATTAATAATTGACAACAAAACACTGTCAAATCGACAAATGTCGATCACAAACATAATATACAATCGACTTTTGACGATCGCCAATAGTCGTTCATAGATCAATTATCGACACTCGCAGTAAGGGCCTAAACGTCACGAACTTATAATCTGACAATTATGGGAACCCGTATTTAAATTATAGTACATTCTCAAACGCCACTGAACGTTGAAATCAAAATCATTTGACGGTCTTCATTGGTCATGATGAAGGAGGTGTTTTTTGTGCGGTCCATACTACTTTGGGTTTCAAACCCCACAGTATCTCAAGATTTTCACCTTCACTAACAAAAAAAAAAACACAATTAAAATCCGTACACCAGCTTATCTTTGAATATGCATAAGCCATTATCAAGTATTGATTACTTAGCGCAATATATTTAGGTCATTGCTAATCCCTATGTGTATGTATCATGGTTAAGGTCATGTGCCAACCGTTGACCAAAGTTTTTCAAATTTTACTAAATTTCAATCCTAGAAAATTTGATTTTTTTTGTTTTTGATATCACTCATTCAAGACTATTTCCCAGAAACACAATTATTCATTAAGTTCCAATGTATTATTATTCCCACGCGCGCTGTAAGACTTCAGACAAGTCACATCTATTAACTTCCTATTCTTAGGTATATGTATGTTTTTCAATCGAAACATCGAATCATTACCCGCTCCAAAAGAAATTTAATATTTAGTTTCGGAATTTCAATTCCCAAAACTCCCTAGCCACTTTCTACCCATCAGTGTCAATCAGTTTTGCCGCATAAAACTTGTCCTCCTTTTGAATAATTTAAATCCCATTTCAATTAATCAAAACGAAGCAAATTTAGCAACACCAAAAAACACAGTTGAAA
This sequence comes from Xylota sylvarum, assembly GCA_905220385.1. Taxonomy (NCBI): domain Eukaryota; kingdom Metazoa; phylum Arthropoda; class Insecta; order Diptera; family Syrphidae; genus Xylota; species Xylota sylvarum. The sequence continues at coordinate 27,432,427 of LR999960.1, forward strand.
ATTTAATGATGTAAAGAGTGAGAATTGTAAAAATTACATTAACGACGTAATTAAGTCATTAAGTGTTGATAAAATTGTCAAACTTTGTCCATTAACTCTTCTAATTTGAAGTGTAGCACTACAAAGGTGTTTAATTTCTGACCTGACGAAACTTTATCTCTGGAGTGTCGTTATGATTTAAAATGCAAATGGAAATTATTTTCTACACAAAATATGCATAAATCAAAGGCGGGACTTCCCTTCGCCAATTTAATAAGCACGGATTTTTATAAATAAATTCATAAAAATTTAAAAGTAGATATAATTGAAAAACTTCTAATGCGGATAAGCACATTGAATTAATTTCGTAGACAGCCGATTATTTTTTTAAATTATGCACAAATACAAAAGAAAACATACCCAAACATATCAGGAAATTAGTACAAGTTCTCAGGAGAATTTTACTTTTGTCGTATCCTTTTGTTTTTCAAATTTGTACAGATTTGTTTGAACAGTTGCACTTACGAGTATACACTCTCTTTATTATATTCACCGCACTTTTATTATTTATTCTTTCACCCACGATACGATATACACTTCTTATTTATATTTTTTAATTTTTTTTTTTTTTTTTTATAAAACCCGGCTATAAAATATCCAAATTAAGAAAAAGCCGCGAAATGTACCATTCCGATATTTTTAACAGTTCGAAGTTTTTCACACGCGCCCCGATGTTATTCCGTTTGATAGAAAATTTTAACTAAAACATCTATCGGAGTCCGTCACCCGAAATAAAGTTGTCCTTTCAGCGAAGTGAATTTCCCGCGATTTTCTGGTTGTGCATTCACTTGTGGATATGAATGTGAAGACTATGCTTCGAAACCGGCATGCGCGAAAATTGAATGGAAATATATTTTCATTCATAAAAATGTACGATGTTGCAGCGACTTTGTGAGTTTATAAACTTGCTGCTTAAAACAGTGCGTTTTCAACTGTTGTTAAGGGAACTTTTGTGGTTGTTGTCTGAGGCTGATTGGTATAAATTGTGTATGAACTGAAATTTGGTTCTTGAGGTTGATAGAGGAAGCTATAATATTTATTTACATTGAATTTTGCATATGTATGTACATACATATGTACATAAATTCGAAATGCAGCCGTAAATAACATTTCGAATGCCACCTAAAATAACGTTCACACATCACTCCCCTGCACTGCGTCTCGGCACAGCAAAAACTGTCAGTCAATTCAAACATTCATAGCTTGCAAGTGCCTGCTTCTTTTCGCGAAAAGTTGTGAAGCTGTTCACACATGATTCGCTGTATTCGCTAAATTTTTACTCAGTCTGTTGTGAAACTGCAAACGGTTGTGACAATATACACAGGTCTGTACATACATACATATGTATATTTCAATCACCTAGAAGAGGCAGTCAAAAAATAGTGATGTGAATATATGAGACCATAACCGTTCTCACGATAGCCCCTAACTATCAACTCCTACTCTACACCTCCACGTTGGCAGGTGCTGGGTGCCTTGTACCTCGACTGGAGATTGTGTAACCAACCCCTTTGGAAGGTCGTTGGTGGTAGCGAACGAGAGAGGAGTGCTGTCTCACTAAGGCACTTCCTCTTGATCCAGGCGCCAGCGGTCGAATTCCCTAGATAGAATCAACAGTGGGGTCTACCAGTTCCAGACAGGTCGAACTATAAGCTATATTAGCTGCTTCGACATATTTGAATCACGGGTATATAGGGATCTCCAATACTGATCCGGGGTGTTGGAACAGAGTTGGTGGTGGACTACTATAGTAGTAAAATTGCTACTATTTTGCACGTCATACTACCTACTACTATATTGCTCTCACATAATACTATTTAGAAAGAATCACCTTTTTTATACCCTATCCTAAGGGTATATTAAGTTTGACACATAGTTTGTAACATAGAGAAATAATTGAGATAGATCCTATAAAGTATATATATTCGTGATCAGCATCAATAGCGAAATCGATTGAGCGATGACCGTCCGTCCGTCCGTCCGTCCGTCCGTATGTCACCTTTCATAACTTCACTAAATTATATGAAACCGAAAAATTTTGTTAAGACCAAATATTTAGGCATTCAGATTCCCTACAATCCACCCATACAAAAGTTTTGGCCACGCCCACTTTTTGGGGGCGTTTTCATCACAAAACCGATTTTCATGAAATTTTACATGTAACATCCTCAAACGTTCGACATTATAGCTATATTTGAGTACAAAATGCAATTTGGCCACGCCCACTTTATAGAGAGGAGGATAGGGTATCATACGATCCGTTCCAGACGGATTGTAGCTTTTCTGTATGTTTAAAATTTAATTCATTTAAATTACTTCCAATTGTAAGCTCAAATGATTTTGCACAAAACAATAAAACTCAAATACCGGCTATGGCATCACTTTTTGTGTTTCAATCTCTTTTACTTACCTATAAGCCAAGTATTGGTTTCGTGAAAAATTTCGAACTTGTGATTTTAATCAAACTTGACATTACTATGACAGAGAAGTTAAAAAAGTGGGTCCACCCCTTCTTTCTGTCTGTCTGTTTGTCTATATATTCGACTGCAGTCTAAACGGCTGGACGGATTTGCTTCAAACTTAATATCTGCGATGTGAAACTATTGAAACTTTCATTCTAACCTAAAAATTAAGGGTACTTAACTTAATGCCGATTTCACTAAAAATGGATTTTCTCGAAGTTAATTTGGGCATTTGCTATGAGATGGCATACGTTTTGCGCGAAAAATTCGTATAATGGTATTTTTCTTTAGCGATTGAACTCAAAATTATTATCTGAGGTGGGTATGGCAAATGCAAAGATATGGCATACCAAGTTTTGGAACTGAAACGCCCATTTTTTTTAGTTTAACTTTTTTAAAATTATGACTAGAAATTGAATAAAATTAATAGGTCTTGAAGTTCCCAAGTTCTCTATAATTCACCTGAACGTTACAGGTGAATTATACAAATGTATGTTCACATCCACTTTATGATTGTGTTTTCACAAAAATAAAGACAGCAGTTCAATGTTATCAATTCCACTTTATTAGGCATCATGTGTAAGAAGAACAAGACTTGAATTTTAGTGTTTATAAGATTGTAAACTTATAGCATTAAGGTGCAAGTATGTACGACCCAGTCGTGAACTTTATTGTTCCGATATAATGATACTTCTTATAGCCTATCCTAAGGGCACATTAAGTTTGACATATAGTTTGTAACATAGGGTATAAAACGATCCGTTCGAAACAGATTGTAGCTTTTCTGTATGTTTTCAAACGCATTAGTGTCTCTATATAACGTACGAATAAAATGGTTGATACTCGATGTAGCGAATATTCTTGTTATATCTTAAAAATGGAATGAGACACAAGACTTCACCACAGGGTTCGAATTCTTGGGAGAATTTATTTATTGCATTTTAGCTCCAAAAAAATCGACCCGAGTTCTGTTCAAAAAGCAAAGCATACTGACCAGGTTGGGGACTCTAGCACGTGTATTAAATAGACCGAAGAGCACAACGACGAACATTCCAAAATAGTTATCGTAAGAAGTCTACATGTAAAGTCAAGATGTAAATTGCTGCGTTCAACGTTCCCAAAAGCAAATGTTTATTGGCAATTTCTTAAAAAGGTAACATGGTTCCAAACGCTTTTGTTTGTGTTTATTGTGTTTTTCTTTTTTAATTTTTATTTTTAATAGTTTTCTTTGTGTACTTTATGAATATACGATATAAAATGTTAAGAACATAAGAACAATGTTTATACATTTTAATTTTTTTTTATTTTTATTAAATAATATTAAGATAGGCTCGATATTACCAATTTTTCGATTTAGCGAATGCACCTGGATGTTTTATATTTCGTTATACTGGACCACCACTGTATTTTAAGTGTTTGAATTCAATTATTTTTTCTGGAGTGTTAAAATAAAAGTATATTAGTATTTATTTGTTCAAACAATGCATTGCTACTTTTTCTCTGAGAATACTACATTCTATTCGGATTTAAGTGGCAACGCTATTGAATATATCCTTGATCTAGATGCTTTAGACCTTTCAAAAGTCAAAGAACTTTGACGCTTAGCGCTTACAAGCATGCAAACAGAACGAGGATCTACAATTGCAGCAATCTCCAAGAAAAAAGGACAACATCAGAGTTATATTAATCATTCTAATACTTTTAATCGACAAGATTCTAATTTGTATCATGTTATCATTCTAGATCACCAAATCAGCTAACAAAGAAGAGAGATCAAGACAGTAGTGGAGAACAAGGGCATTTCTATGCTAATAAAAATACGAGCCGCGTGTGTGGCAAATGTAATAGAAATCATAATCAGGGATCTGTTGTACGTACGAAAAAAATGTTTGCGGAGCAGCAAATACAATCATTTTGCATAAAGAAACCTCCACGAAGAATTCCAATCAATCTCAAATCTTATCCGCAAGCCCCAACAACCTGTGAAACCAGTATCGCGACATTATCAAAGAGGCAGACGAAACAACCGTAGGTATGCTGATATATTTGGTCCCACATGCGATGACGGCGAATTCTATAAGCGGTATAAAACGTGATTGTAATCCAAAAGCCAAAACACGTCGACTACACTGGCTCGCCCACATTGAGTGAATAGACAATACTACTCCTCTAACAAAGAGAATCTTCGAACCACAGCTCCTAGGTTTAAGACGACAAAGCAGACCGAAACCCCGTTTAAAGGATCAAACTATCACGGGTGCCATAGCGTTTGGTCTAGGTTTCTCTAAGGACATGACCCCACAGACCCCAGATATAAAGTTTAAAATAAATCCGTTTAGTCGTTTAGACTGCAGTCTCAGGCATAAACAGACCGACAGACTGACAGAATTGGCCGACGCATTTTTATACCCTATCCTAAGGGTATATTAAGTTTGACACATAGTTTGTAACATAGAGAAATAATCGAGATAGACCCTATAAAGTATATATATTCGTGATCAGCATCAATAGCGAAATCGATTGAGCGATGACCGTCCGTCCGTCCGTCCGTCCGTCCGTATGTCACCGCTTTTTGGGCCTTAAATTTTGAGCTAGAACGATGAAATTTCATATCTGGGCTTCTGAGAGAAAGATACAGTACAAGTGTAAAAATTTTTGAAATCCGCCCACTGCCACGCCCACTTTTTCATAACTTCACTAAATTATATGAAACCGAAAAATTTTGTTAAGACCAAATATTTAGGCATTCAGATTCCTTACAATCCACCCATACAAAAGTTTTGTCCACGCCCACTTTTTGGGGGCGTTTTCATCACAAAACCGAGTTTTGGGCCTTAAATTTTTAACTAGGACGCTGAAATTTCATATCTGGGCTTCCAAGAAAAAGATACAGTACAAGTGTAAATTTTTTTTACATCCGCCCACTGCCACGCCTACTTTTTTATAACTTCACTAAATTATATGAAACCGAAAAATTTTGTTAAGACCAAATATTTAGGTATTCAGATTCCCTACAATTCACCCATAGAAGAGTTTTGGCCACGCCCACTTTTTGGGGGCGTTATCATCAAAAAACCTATTTTGATAAAATTTTACATGTAACATCCTCAAACGTTCGACATTATAGTTATATTTGAGTACAAAATGCAATTTGGCCACGCCCACTTTATAGAGAGGAGGATAGGGTATCATACGATCCGTTCCAGACGGATTGTAGCTTTTCTGTATGTTTTTTTTTTAATTTACGACAAAAAATCGTACAGACCAATATCGCTCCTTCTAATAATATCAAAGATATTTGAAAGGCTCCTATTGAACCGGTTACAATAAAGAAAGACGACTTATACCTAATCATCAATTCGGGTTTAGAATCAAGCATTCCACAATTGACCAGGTTTACAGAATAACCGATGAAATTGAAAAAGCCTTAGAAGAAAACATACAGAAAAGCTACAATCCGTCTGGAACGGATCGTATGATACCCTATCCTCCTCTCTATAAAGTGGGCGTGGCCAAATTGTATTTTGTACTCAAATATAGCTATAATGTCGAACATTTGAGGATGTTACATGTAAAATTTTATCAAAATAGGTTTTTTGATGATAACGCCCCCAAAAAGTGGGCGTGGCCAAAACTGTTCTATGGCTGAATTGTAGGGAATCTAAATACCCAAATATTTGGTCTTAACAAAATTTTTCGGTTTCATATAATTTAGTGAAGTTATAAAAAAGTAGGCGTGGCAGTGGGCGGATGTAAAAAAAATTTACACTTGTACTGTATCTTTTTCTTGGAAGCCCAGATATGAAATTTCAGCGTCCTAGTTAAAAATTTAAGGCCCAAAACTCGGTTTTGTAATGAAAACGCCCCCAAAAAGTGGGCGCGGCCAAAACTTTTGTATGGGTGGATTGTAGGGAATCTGAATGCCTAAATATTTGGTTTTAACAAAATTTTTCGGTTTCATATAATTTAGTGAAGTTATGAAAAAGTGGGCGTGGCAGTGGGCGGATTTCAAAAATTTTTACACTTGTACTGTATCTTTTTCTCAGAAGCCCAGATATGAAATTTCATCGTCCTAGCTCAAAATTTAAGACCCAAAAAGCGGTGACATACGGACGGACGGTCATCGCTCAATCGATTTCGCTATTGATGCTGATCACGAATATATATACTTTATAGGGTCTATCTCGATTATTTCTCTATGTTACAAACTATGTGTCAAACTTAATATACCCTTAGGATAGGGTATAAAAATGGTTTGTTCTAGCGCTTTTCTTGACGTCTCCCAGGCCTTCGACAAGGTTTGGCACGATGGCTTGAAATACAACTTAAGACAGGCCCTGCCAGAACACTTAAATAATATCTTAGATTATTTCCTACCTTCAAAATAGATTATTTCGTGTTAAACACGGAATTGAATACTCCGAGTTCAAGGAAATCGCCGCCGGAGTTCCGCAAGGAAGTGTCCTTGGTCCAATTTTATTTTTGCTGTACACTCGGGACATACCCCAAACTGAATGCACCGTAGTAGCTACGTTCACGGACGATACGGCTATTTTATCAACGGATAGTTCAATTGAGTCAGCAACTGAAAAACTCCAACAAGCTTTGGATAAAATCTGTGACTGGACAAAACATTGCGCATTGTCCTCAACGAGACCAAATCGACGCATGTTAACTTCACATACAAGAAAATAAACAATCTACCCGTTTTCTACCCGTTTTTATTAATTCGGTACAAATACTACGTGCAAATGAAGCTAAATATCTAGGGATGACACTAGACGTAAAGCTCAAGTGGAAAAAGCACGTTAAAAAGAAACGAGATGAGTTTGAAAACCGCTTTAGAGAAATGTATTGGCTTCTTGGAAGATATTCCAAGCTAAGTGTACATAACAAACTGCTTATATATAAGCAAGTGGTTAAGGGTTGTACTAAAACAAGTAATAGAGAATTTATTCAATCTTTTCAAAATAAAGTGTTAAGAGCAGTCGTGAACGCTCCCTGATATATTAGAAACAATGATATACAAAGAGACTTAGGGATCGTAACTGTGAATGAAGAAATAACAAACTTCGCTAGGAAGCTCCATATTCGCCTTCATAGCCACTGCAACCATGCCATACTCCAAACATTGGACGTGAAGAATCTTGTGCGCCGACTTCGAAACCGTTCGATCTGGCGCAATAAGAAACAACCGCATTTAATGACAGTATTAGCAGGTGATTTTGCTGAAAATCTAAACAAAACAAAAACATACAGAAAAGCTACAATCCGTCTGGAACGGATCGTATGATACCCTATCCTCCTCTCTATAAAGTGGGCGTGGCCAAATTGCATTTTGTACTCAAATATAGCTATAATGTCGAACGTTTGAGTATGTTACATGTAAAATTTTATCAAAATAGGTTTTTTGATGATAACGCCCCCAAAAAGTGGGCGTGGCCAAAACTGTTCTATGGGTGAATTGTAGGGAATCTAAATACCCAAATATTTGGTCTTAACAAAATTTTTCGGTTTCATATAATTTAGTGAAGTTATAAAAAAGTAGGCGTGGCAGTGGGCGGATGTAAAAAAATTTTACACTTGTACTGTATCTTTTTCTTGGAAGCCCAGGTATGAAATTTCAGCGTCCTAGTTAAAAATTTAAGGCCCAAAAATCGGTTTTGTGATGAAAACGCCCCCAAAAAGTGGGCGTGGCCAAAACTTTTGTATGGGTGGATTGTAGGGAATCTGAATGCCTAAATATTTGGTCTTAACAAAATTTTTCGGTTTCATATAATTTAGTGAAGTTATGAAAAAGTGGGCGTGGCAGTGGGCGGATTTCAAAAATTTTTACACTTGTACTGTATCTTTTTCTCAGAATCCCAGATATGAAATTTCATCGTCCTAGCTCAAAATTTAAGGCCCAAAAAGTGGTGACATACGGACGGACGGACGGACGGACGGACGGTCATCGCTCAATCGATTTCGCTATTGATGCTGATCACGAATATATATACTTTATAGGGTCTATCTCGATTATTTCTCTATGTTACAAACTATGTGTCAAACTTAATATACCCTTAGGATAGGGTATAAACATACAGAAAAGCTACAATCCGTCTGGAACGGATCGTATGATACCCTATCCTCCTCTCTATAAAGTGGGCGTGGCCAAATTGCATTTTGTACTCAAATATAGCTATAATGTCGAACGTTTGAGGATGTTACATGTAAAATTTCATGAAAATCGGTTTTTTGATGAAAACGCCCCCAAAAAGTGGGCGTGACCAAAACTGTTCTATTGGTGAATTGTAGGGAATCTGTATACCTAAATATTTGGTCTTAACAAAATTTTTCGGTTTCATATAATTTAGTGAAGTTATAAAAAAGTAGGCGTGGCAGTGGGCGGATGTAAAAAAAATGTACACTTCTACTGTATCTTTTCGTCATAAGCCCAGATATGAAATTTCAGCGTCCTAGTTAATAATTGAAGGCCCAAAAATCGGTTTTGTGATGAAAACGCCCCCAAAAAGTGGGCGTGGGTAAAATTTTTGTATGGGTGGATTGTAGGGAATCTAAATGCCTAAATATTTGGTCTTAACAAAATTTTTCGGTTTCATATAATTTAGTGAAGTTATGAAAAAGTGGGCGTGGCAGTGGGCGGATTTCAAAAATTTTTACACTTGTACTGTATCTTTTTCTCAGAAGCCCAGATATGAAATTTCATCGTCCTAGCTCAAAAATTAAGGCCCAAAAAGCGGTGACATACGGACGGACGGACGGACGGACGGTCATCGCTCAATCGATTTCGCTATTGATGCTGATCACGAATATATATACTTTATAGGGTCTATCTCGATTATTTCTCTATGTTACAAACTATGTGTCAAACTTAATATACCCTTAGGATAGGGTATAAAAAAAGGGAAGGGTGTGTTTATTCAGTAAAAATCTGATACTACTATGAGTACACGCTGTCTCATAGTGTCTTTTGAAGATTCTCACCAACCCACGAAAAAAAAAAAATGTTTAACTTTTCCATTATATGTAGTCATGTCAAGTTTGATTAAAATCTGGAATTCGAAATGTTTCAGGAAACTAGTACTACCCCTATAAGTACCTATGGTGCAGGTAAAACCTAGATATTCATTCACATAAAACACTGAGCACACCTACGTATGGCGTGTAGATGCATGACTTGGATTCTATATTACTGGAAACTGGAAACCCATTACCTACTCTTCCTCTTAAGTGAGGTGGTTAAATGATTTTCCAAAAATTCATTTGTGGTCGTTTCGCTATCGAACGTCGTTACAGCCAGTTAAACATATTCAAAGGCATCTGCATACAACGAAAAGGGAAAGAACTGCGTCTACCTACCCAATTAAATTGTTTCGACAGAGAGCTTGGAAAATAAATCATTTCAGCTATTTATGAAAACATGCACAATATGTATGTAGATCTATAGATTTTCATAAATGCATAAGTTCCCCAGAATTTCAGTATTGTAGTTTTAAAATAGCATACCCAGCGTATGCATCTATTATTTAAATGAGTTCTGAAAATTGGTATCTAATTGGTAAGTGCACTTGACAAGAGACGGTTCCTTCTTTAAGGAAAACTCACTGTGAACATGGATGTGGAGAAGAAGCAAACCTTACTAGAAAGAACTAGAAAGAATTGCACCTCGCTTTCAAAACAACTTTGATGAACATGCAAATCTAACATATTGTAGGTGTTAAAGCCTTAGATAGTGGAGAACAAAATGGAGAGATTCTTCAAATTCATCCATAATATTGCAAATCATAGAAATGTCATCTTCGTTCACCGCTTTCTATGGCTTTTTGAATTCTGACCTTAAGCCTTAGGAAACTTAGAGTAACTCAAGTGCCACTCGGCCATACCCGACCCAAATAACAATACTATGTACTATTCACTTGTACATCTGCACAGTCTTTGATAATACATCAGAACTGCTCCTGATGTTAAAGGCATTGACTAACCATTAGACAATTGAATAACTTTGAGGTAGTAAGAGACTTTGTCTACCCCGGCTTTGCTATAAACTTGGACAAAAACATCTCAGCAGAAATTAAACGAAGCATAACTCTTGCCAATCGCTGTTTCTTTGGGTTGAGAATGCAATTGAGTAGTAGTGCCCTATTCCGAACAACTAAGGAGACTCTATATAACACCTTGATCATCCCAGCCCTGCTTTATGGCACTGAAGCTTGGACTTTATCAAAAGCGTATGAAGATATCCTCAGTCATTTCGAGAGAAAAATTCTTCGTAAAATATTTGGTCCCGTTTGCGTTGACGGGCTTTGAAGGAGGAGATCCAACGACGAATTATACGAGCTGTAGAGCGACATCGACATAATCAAAAAAATTGTTCATCAGTCATTTGAGATGGGTAGGACATGTAGAGCGAATGGACACTTGTGCTCCGGCCCGCAGAGTCTTCGAATCCAACCCGGAGGGACAACGCAGTAGAGGAAGACCTCGCTTTAGGTGGCGCGAACAAGTAGAAGGGGACCTCAACCGACTTGGAGTGCGCAACTGGAGACAGTTAGCTAAGGACCGGTCTAACTGGAGAGGCTTGTTGGTTGAGGCCCAGGTTCACTCCGAATTGTAACGCCACCTAAGTAAGTAAGTAACCGACAACCAGATAGATGTGCTCCATGCTTAGCAGCATAATCATTTCTTCCAAGTTTGGACAATTTTCGATTTTCGTCAAAACTACTGAAGGTTGTCCTCAAGGTGGAGTACTATTCCCTCTGCTATGGATTCCGGATTTTTATCTGAAGGGCATGCAGATGACTTAGTCATAATAGTAAGGAGAAACAAAGAATACAGTATTATTGCACAAATTCAAAATGCCCGAAACAAAATTAATGACTGGTGCCAATCAGAAGAGTTAAAAGTTAACCCAAGTAAACCAGTCATCATACCATTCCTAGAGTAGAAACTTACACCTCCATACACTAACTGTAAATAGTGCACAATAGTGAATTACTCTAAAGCAAAAAACTTAATTAGACTTATTTAAAAAGGCAACAAAAGCTTACTGGCTCTGCTCTATACTTTTCGGAAAAAATGGGGATTAAATCCAAAGATAATAATAATAACCTACGTAACGCTCGTATACTGGGAAAAGACTATTGAAGCCTCCTCCCACTCCACCATACTCCTATTCAGATGACTAACGTCCTGGTTCGGCAGATTTTTAGTATCACCTGTATTGATTATTCACAGAACAGGGATAAGAATTGAATTGAACGCAAGGAGAGTGGGAAGTTTTATCAGTGGAGATACCACTACAAATTCGTGCTGCAGAAAAGAATTGTCTGCAATTGTTGATAGAAATAACAAAATTCTATATTTCTTTGTAAATTTTGTTGTTCTTATTTAATTAAATTTTTGAATATGTACATAGCTCTACTACTTATTGAAGACAACACCCCCCACAAATTTATCCAAACCAGTGTGTCAGTCCCAAGCCAGCTCCAAAGTCATTCCTCGGAGGCTGAGCCCCACCAAAACTTCTCGAAGCAGTTCCCGTCAAGTCTAGAGTGGTCTGCCGACTAGGCGACGTCCATAAGTTAGCCTTTCCTGTCAGATCGATTTTGTTTAAATCCAATTGGGGAATTCGGCTTGCTGACAAGGACGCAGCATGTCCAGCGGCGTGATTGTAGTTAACTCCAGCACCAACTCGGTCGAATTTAAATCCATTTTCCAAATTGGTCCTACTGTGGAAGGCAGTCGCATCAAGTTTGTTCACATTATCGTTGACCAGATTTACGTGAGCATTCTGAGCGAATGTCTTGCCAAATCCGGGAGTATTCGTATGCTGTAGCGAAATTCCATGGCCGTCTCTAAAGAATTCAAAATTTCACATTAAAACATATTAAATGTAAGTTCTTTGTATATCTTACTTGTTGGCATCAAGAAAAGCTCCAGTTGTTACTGGACCTTTGAGTGTATTTCCACTGGCAAAAACCCCTCCTCCGACATTAGCGTCCTGACTTCCAAGACGTTGTACAGCTGCAATATTTGCATCAAGCCCTCCAGCAGGATTAGTGGCTACAGATCCCGATAACTGCGCAGAACTGCAAGCCAGTACGCTGGCAATAACAATTGCAAATAACGATCCCTTTATCTTCATCTTAGAAATGTGATTTACTTGACAAGAACTTGGTGATTGATTCTGTTCGATGGCAGAAAATGTATTTATACTCCCGATTCCATCGGTTGATCTCAATGTGATTCCCATAAGCAGGGGTAATTTACAATCCCTATGATATGGACCATCGAGAACTAATCATCAACGAAAATGATAAGAGTGATTTTTTATTGAATGGGAACCACATGACCCTGTGAATGGGGAAACGAACAAATCAATCAGGTTTTTATTATGTTTTATTATGGTGTATCGAATTTATTTTCTTCGTATTTATGTAGATAGAGCTCAAGAAGCAATGACCATCTATGTACGTGGATCAATCTTGAAGTTAAACTGTAGCGACTGTAGATCAACAATAGATGCATACGGTTGCAGCCTAGCTGAAGTCGAGTTTTCTGATGAAATCAACGATTTTTGGGCTGAGAAGAGGATTATATGAGAGGGGGTCATGGCACTCGGCAGCCTTCTTGTCTTCAATACATAATCTGCAGATGCCTGATTGATTTATGCCAATTTTTTACAGATATGTATCTTAGAAAGTAATGTAGATACAGTCCGGGGCACTTGATTAGACGCACCAAATTGTTTTTTAATCTCAAGATTGTTTTTTGATTTTTTGTTCTTACCCAATGTACAAAAATTAGCATTTAGCAGAAAGAGAATTTAATGACCAGATGAATATGAATAAATGAAAGCCGAAGAGTAGTGATGCGAATATATGGAAGCACAAGCATTCTTACCTTAGCCTCTGACTATCAATTCCTACTCTACACCTCCACGTTGTTGATGGCTGCTGGGTACCTAGTATTTCGACTGGAGATTGGGTAACCAACCCAAGCTACATATTCGAATCCCAAGTCTATAGGGATCTCCATTACTGAGCCAGGATGGTGGAAAGAACGGACAAAAGGAGGATGAAGAACTGTGATATCTATTACGGGGATTGCTATAGAGAGCAGAAACGGAGCTTATTCGGATGTGGATTAGTCACATGCAGCAGATTTAGGCAACCACCAAAGAATGTTTCTACGACGTAATTGATAAAACTTATGAGCAATGTCCGAAATACGGTTGGACGATTGGCAGGCACAGCCTTCACGAGACAACGTCCGGAAACGAATTTGGGTTTATTGACTTTGCTGTGGGCACTAACGTAACTATAGCAAGCACTCGGTTTCCTCCAGTTCATCAAACGGTCAACCAAATTGATCATATTCCGATCGACGCAAGGCATACCTCCAGTATTCTGGATGTCCGAACCTTCCGATGAACTAGCATCGACTCGGATCACTAACTTGCTGCAACCAAGGTACGAATGTGAGAATATTTAACTTCGAAAAGCTGCAATCGCAAGAGATCGCCAGGATCTTCGTTCAACGTGTATCTCGAAATCTCTCAACGACTCCTATGCCGCCAGCACCAAGTACCGATGACCAGTGGCAATGTTGCCGAAATGCCATCAGAAGTGCCGCAACTCATGTTCTGGGTTTCACCCGACCACCACCAAGAAACCCCTGGTTTGACGAAGAATGCTGACAAGCATATGCAGCTAAACAAGAGGCATACAAAGAGTCGCTGCAAAGAAGGACGAGGACTGTTTGTGAACTCTACGAGCAGAAGAGATGGGAAGAACATCGGCTTCTCCGAAAGAAAAAAAAAAATACCACGAGAAGAGCGCGATTGAAGATATTGAGAGATTATACTCCAGTAATAATGTATGAAATTTTCACTAAGAAGTAAAAAGAACGTGTCAAGCCAACAAGACCCGTACAGAAGCCTGTAGAGATGAAGAAGAAAACCTCATAATAGAGTCACAATCGGTGCTAAGAATATAGCAGACAGACTGTATAACGGCGACGAAGACCAACATCTCGCTGTCAGGCATAATGAACCATTCAATCTAGATGAAGATACCCAAAACTTCCGTCCACGCGACCAAAATGAAGTGAGGATAGCAATATCCAAACTTAAGTCCAAAAAGGCTGCTGGACCTGACGGCCAACCAGCCGAGATGTTGAAAGCAGCTGGAAATGACCTGGTAGAGAGCATACACCAACTCATTTCTAAAATTTGGTCAGATGAATGTATGTCTGATGAATGGAATCTCAGCACCGCTTGCCCGATCCACAAGAAAGGAGACCCCCCCGCCAATTACAGAGGTATCAGTCTCCTCATCATCACGTACAAAATCCTGTATGTCATATTGTGTGAACGTCTGAAACACTTCGTCAACAACCTGATTCACCCCTATCAGTATGGTTTCAGACCAGGAAAGTGCAAGGTCGATCAAATCTTCACACTTCGACAGATTCTGGAAAAAACCCAAGAAGTCCAAATCGATACCCACCATCTTCTTATCGATTTCAAGGCCGCATATGACAGCATTTATAGAGACGAGCTATATAGAGCCATGTCTAGTTTTGACATCGCTGTGAAACTCGTCAGATTGTGCAGAATGATGATAAAGAACGCTTGCTGCTCCATCAAGCTCGGTAACGATGTCACCAAGACTTTTGATGTAAAAAAAGAATTTAGACAAGGTAAGGCGCTGTCATGTGATTTCTTTAACATCATACTTGAAAGAATTGTGCGAAACTCACAAGCCAACTCCGGAGGCACAATCTTTCAAAAGTCTGTGCAACTACTAGCGTACGCCGACGATATCGACATAATTGATAGAACTCAGCGGGCTGTTACCTAGTAATATTCGCTAGTATTGAAACGGAATCTGCCAAAATGGGTTTAGCGGTAAACGAGAACTAAATCGAGTATATGCTGTCAACACGAAAGGACACACAATATCGACGAATTGGACAAAACATCACAATCGACAGCTATAACTTTGAGGTAGTAAGGGACTTTGTCTACCTTGGCTCTGCTATAAACTCGTTGTTCTTTGGGCTGAGAGGGCAATTGAGTAGTAAGGCCCTACCCCGAACAATTAAGGAGACTCTATATAACACCTTGATCATCCCAGTCCTCCTTTATGGCGCTGAAGCATGGACTTTATCGAAAGTGGATGAAGATATCCTCGATCCTTTCGAGAGACAAATTCTTCGTAAAAGATTCGGCCCAGTTTGCGTTGACGGTCTTTGGAGGAGGAGATTGAACGACCAACTCTACGAGCTGTACAGTGACATCGACCTAGTCAAAATATGCGCACTAGTCGTCTAAGACGACTATGACATGTAGAGCGGATGGACACAAATGCTTTGGCCCGTAGAGTCTTCGAATTAAACCCGGAAGGACAATGCAGTCGACGAAGACTTCGCCTTAGTTGCCGCGCACAAGTAGAAGGAGACCTCAACCGACTTTCAGTGTGCAACTGGAGGCAGTTAGCTAAGGGCTGGGCTAACGGAGGGGCTTGTTGGTTGAGGCCCAGGATCACCCTACACCACCTAAGTAAGTAAGTAGGTAAAACCAACAACCAACTTGAAATTGGTCTACGAAAAATCTCTATGGTCTAAGGGGAAATCTTCAGTTTCCTTGGCGTATTATAAGTTAAACTGGTGCCAACATTCGTGATAGGTTACCATAACATTAATCTATTAACTCCGCAATAGATACATAACTACTTCTTGTATCGCTAGAGTTAATTTTTTCTGTTGATGATTGTTCTGGTGGGTATTTGAACCTTCACCATGCTGCAGCCTAAGATATCGTTCGTATCAACGAGGACGAAAGGAATCATGCTTGCATAATCAATTACACATGAGAAGTAATCATTCATTGACTGCAAAATATCTAGGTTACATGAACGCCACACATTTTGCCGCGAATGTACAATGCTACTAAGAGGCAAACAATTTACTTGAGGCACACATGGTTGTGGTTTGTTTATTTTAATTAAATTTAATTGCCAGTCAGTGGAAAAGCAATTAACTTAACAAATTACAGGCTTGTTGGGATCCTTACTAATGGCACAAAAAATTTCCTTTTTTTTATGATGTATATGTACATATGTACATGTATAAATGTATTCCACATAATTTTTTTTGTTTCGGTATCATACACCTACGACTGTGGAAAACATATGTATTTTGAGTTTGAAACATTACGTTTATATTCAGAAAATTCGTGCTTAATGGTGGTATCACAAGCAAATTCATTTCGTGTTTGCATTCCTCTGTTGACTCAATGACAATCGTAATAATTAAGGCGTATGTACATATGTCTGCCACATTAGCTAAACATGTCTTTAACAAACTGATGACGGGGTTATATCAGAGAGCAGAATACGTCATAGGCCTTGACCTTGGTGCATTAACTGAAAAAAACCTCGAATAGTCGAATGCCTTGTAGCTCTACTAGTAAGATCTATTCCAAGTGCCACTGCCATCGAAAAGTTTCTTAGAAATCTGTGATAAGTATCAGATTAGTAAAGTTGATGATTTAGTCTTGTGGAATTTCGTTAAAATGATAAAGTATTGGCGAAACCAACGTTGACTCACTAAGCTGGCTCCGAGGAATTCCTACTGTATTCTAATGTATTTTGATGAATGATAAACGATGATGACTATCAGCACTATATGCCTCATCTTCAAGAAAGGTGATCCCATGTCTTGTAGGAACTAAGTACTATATGAACGTCTGGAGCCATTCTGCCATTCTGCAACACTTTAATCGCCACGTACTAGTGGCTTCGGGCTATGCAAGTCAATGATAGGCCAAACTTTCACACTAAGGCCAATCTTGGAAAGACCAACCAATTTCAAGTCGAGATTCACCACCCCTTCATCGACTTCCAAGCCGCATATGCATTCATCATCATCTAGACCTCTGCAAGGCTATAGCCAAATTCGGGATACCGGCAAAACCTATCCAGCTGTACCGCGTGATGCTGGAAAACACGAATTCATGCGAATTCAACCGAGGTATTCCAAAAGTGTACCGGATTTCGGCATGCTGTGCTGCGATATCATGTGACTTCTTCAATCTTGTGCTGGAACAGATAGTGCACATGGCAGGCGTTAACGTGGAAGACACTATCTTCAACAAATCAGTCCAGCTGCTGGGACTCGCACCATTCGTTCCCAGCTGCCATCCATGTGTGGTGATCCAGGGGTGATGAACTTCCATTTAGTATTCGTTGAAATGAAGTTTTCAGCCAACTCCGCCTTATTCACGTTCTTCAAAAGTTCCTTTAGTTCCCGCTCAACTCTCCGAAAGTTTGCATCATTGTCACTATATATGTATCTCATTGGGTGTTCCTCGTCTTGCTATAAAGTTGCGAAGTGAGAGAAAGCATGAATCTGTTGTTAACGTGTGCGCGATCTCGATATGAACTGCTCTGATGGTTAAGCAGTTGAACAGAACACCCCATCTTTTCTCAGTCCTACGTCCTACGGTCACTGTCATGGGCCCGAAATAGTCGATTCCAACGAAGGGAAAACGCCTGCAAAACACAGCAAACCTTACGACAAGTAGTTGCTCCAAGATTGGTGGTTGTGATTTTGCATTTCTGGCAGGATTTTCTAATCGCCAGAAGGGCTGCTCTCATATGTGGTACCGTTGACGGAGCTCATTGATTACAGTTTCATCGTTCTGGTGATTGTACCGCTTATGAACGTCGGCATTTGCTGTCACCGCCAACTCCCGTTGATGATCCTTGCAATATTCTGAATACATAGGTCATCTTGGGGTCATTACCTGCGCTCTGAACGGAGCACGCTCTGAACGCTCTGATTTATTTAAGAAATACGATTGAGCAGTACCTGTCATATGACTGCAAAATTAATCGACCATTCATGCTTTTTGTCTTCTTAAACACTGAAATAGCGTTTATACACAAATAAAGTTTTCATTTAATTATTAACTACTAATAATTAAATAAAAACAAAGCCTCGAACTCCATTTCAATTGTTTTCGATCTCGTTTTCTCATTGCTTTACCCCCTGTTAAACGTCAAATTCACTGTGCTCGGATTTTGCTCAGGATGCTCAATCAATTCATGCTGAGCTGATAGAGCGCACTCTGAGCACGCTCTAAACGAAAAAAGAAACACGAATCGAGTGCTCTAAGCGCTTTGAACTAAAAAAGAAACACAAAGATTTTTTTTGACAACTCAGGCTCTGCTCTGAACTAAAAAAGAAAAACGACTTATGTCGGGAGTTAAACCATCAACGACAACAATACGACCTGTATGTGTTGGAGAAGATTAAACGTAAAAAAAATCGATAAAACCTCGGCAAAGGAAAAACGTTTTCGAAATATGTACATGCTGATACACAATTATCTAGATAGGTACCTACATATGTAATTTAAACATTGGAGTAATTCTTTTTTTTTTTTTTTTTTCAATTAGTACTGACCGCATTCATTACGACATTTCCAAACGCACCCTAAACTTCAGCCTATCTCAGACACAGATGGCTCTGTCCAACTAGTCAAAATATTTGACGTTTAACAAACTTCCGCCTGTCTGTCTTTTTTCGCTTGAATTCGGTGTACTTTGCAGGCAAAATGGTACGTCTGTCGAAAATCTATAAATTTCGCAAACATCAGTGCATAATTATGAATAAAATTATTGTGAAAATATTTTCCCACATAGTATTGATATTTTCCATTGAAAATTTTATCATGTACTTGTGTCAAAAGTGCGCTAAATTTGATGAAAAATGTTGACCCCCAAAGTAATTCGTGTTTGTTTATATCTTTGCAGTCTCTCGTTATCCCAGAAAAGTTCCAGCATATCCTTCGTATCATGAATACGAATATCGATGGTAAACGCAAGGTGACCATCGCTATGACTGCCATCAAGGGTGTTGGTCGTCGTTACGCCAACATTGTTCTCAAGAAAGCCGATGTCGATTTGACCAAGCGCGCTGGAGAATGCACCGACGAGGAGGTCGACAAAATTGTCACCATCATTCAGAACCCAAGGCAGTACAAGATTCCAAACTGGTTCCTCAACAGACAAAAGGACATCATCGACGGCAAGTACACACAGTACACTTCGTCGTATTTGGATTCGAAGCTCCGTGATGACTTGGAACGCTTGAAGAAGATCCGTGCCCATCGTGGTATGCGTCATTACTGGGGTCTCCGTGTCCGTGGTCAACATACCAAGACAACTGGTCGCCGTGGTCGCACTGTTGGTGTGTCCAAGAAGAAGTAGACAATTTTTTTGTACTTTCTATGTTAAGGCGACACGAAGTCGTATGTGGATGCGAATTTGTGTTTTTTAAGAAAATAAAAAGAAAAAACTGAAAATGTGAATTGCAGACTAATTTTATGACTTGATGTTTGTTATGTGAGTGGATGGAAGACCAAAAGGTGTACTTAGCGATGCTGCAACAAGGAATTGATAAGGTGATCATGTTTTTGCGTTATTTGTATCGGTTCTTCGTTATATAGGCGATTCTTTAGTTACATTTATACCCATTAGCAAAATGACTCGTCTCGAGGTTACTTAGTGCTTACGGTGTTCCAGTGACAAGTCAACGCACCTTTTGGTCACTAAATTTTTAAGGGTTGGTGGTGGATTGCCGTTAACGGTAGGGTACACTTAAATCAGGTAAGATCCATTGTGTTACCACACTAGCCGGTCACTTCCATTACTCTTGGAACCACTTTGATTTTTGGGCGGTTTGCGGATGGGTGCTGATGAGTACCAAACTTGTCTGCTCAACTGTGGCCACTTTTGTCTAGCATGATTGCGCCACCTTAAATTTACCTGATGCAAAACTACTGCAGAGATATTGTATCTTGCGGTTTCGATGTGTAGATGAAACCCGCCTTTAGCAGTCAAGAGCTCCTGTTTAGTGCCACTTTTGGCTTGTTCGTCTGTTTTGTAATTTCATAGGAGGCCTGAGTGACCAGGAACCCAGCACAAAGTAAGATTACAATTATTCGATATCTCATTCAGAGATACTCGACATTGTTTTTCCAATTTGGATCTTATTATTGGTGGCGCCAGTCCTTTAATAGCTACCTGGCTGTCGGTGTAAATGACGATGTCCGAACTCGATACCTATGTATCTCATTGACAGTCAGCGGCCTCACGAATAGCCATAACCTCCGTTTGGAATACACTGCAATAGTCTGGAAGTCTGAAAGGCATGCTTACGTTATGTTTTGTGTCCAATTCTGTCGGCTGGGAATACGTGTGTGGTATTGTATGTTGCAAGTCTCTGAACAGGGTTACGTAGTCCGTGGCTTCTACTTCTTATAACAATAATGACGTGTTCTGTCTCGGAGGGCGCTAGTAACAGGAATGCAATCATTGAATCTTACTTATGAGAGAGAGATAGCTAGGACGGATCCCCCATTTGCGCCTATGGCTCTATTGCAAACGTATAGTACCGCAGTGAGCGGCAAGCGACTCGAGCGATGAACGAGCTGAATTGATCTCGCTGTTGATCAGCATCTGGTTGATCCAGTGACATCCTAGCATTGATCCTCAATTTCCTGAGAGCCTTTACGATATCATCTGGTTTTATGTTGTTGAATGCCCCTTCTATGTTGAGGCTACCATTGTGAATTCTTTATATATAAGCATGCGATCTCGAAAGCATTCTTAAGTTGATGTTATTACGGATGTAGATGTCCACCAGCCTTTGCAATGTCTTCAATAGAAAACAGGATAGATTGAAGGGTCTGAAATTTTTTGGTGTGGTGTGCGTGGCTTTCCCGATCTTTGGTATAAAAACCATTTTCAATTCTCTCCAAAGTTTTGTTATGTAGGCGTTGTCTAGACAGGATAGTTATGTATATCAAACAGGGACGGAGAATGCCACATGACTTGCATTTCCGCTGGGATGATTCCCATTGAAGATTACGATCGCTTACTACCTCTGAGATATGCCATGTGAGCTCCTCAATACTAGAGACACACGCAACAGTTTTTCTTGGAAAGTTTGCATCAAGGAGCAAATCTAGTGATTCTCGACTAGTCAATGTCATTGTTCCATCAGGTCTCTTGATATAGTCGGGCACAATAGGTGCCTTAGACAGCATCCTCCTAACTGTACTGACTTCATTTGTGTTTTCGATATTTGAGCAGAAGCGCTTCCAGGTACTTCCTTTTGCCTTTTTGACCTTTATTCTGAGATCAGAATCAGAATAGAGTTTAATTCCTTCTAGCATCCTAGATTCGACAGTATGGTCAACCGGACTGTTTATGTGCATTATATAAGGGATAGTAGCAGATCACGGTGATACCCCGGTATCAATTTATCCACAAACTCGTTGTTCTATATACCGCGGTGTTTCGGCAGCATACACTTGCTCGGTTCCGCACGCGTCTAGAATTAGTTTTCGACCAGTACAAATCTGATGACATTCGATTCTTTCGCCTGACTAAAGTTTAAAAAAAATTACACAATAGGGTAATAAAAATTTTATGTTTGTGCATAATTTACCTTAAACACTTATTCAAAAAGCTGGAAGTTTTTGTTTTCTTTTAGAAGCGTCTTACTAAAGGTTATTTAATAGCCTCTAACGACCGTTAACTGCTTTTGTTATGAGGATCACGTTAACTTTTCTCCATATCAATGGAATATATGTACATATACGAGTTTAAGATATTGCTTAAAGGTTTTTCTTAATCTCTGCCCGGCTTTATTCGAAGCTTTTTGCAGCATAGTTGGGAAATTATCTATAAATGACTATATGGGCCAACGTATCTTTTTCTAGTTAATAAGGATCTTTTTTTCTTTCCTCATCTAATGAGTTATTTCCAATTATTTGACTATTATTATAGAGGTCGTCCGGGTCGTTCCGGGTGTAGGAAAGTGAGTTTCGACTACAGTTTCGAAATCTTCCTGGCTCTTTTCGCCGCTTGTGGCGCACCTTTTGAGAGTGCCTCACAAAGTCTGAGTTCCGGGATATGTGTAGTGGTTCATTCAAGAAAGCAAGTTCAAAGAAAAGGCTTTTCTATTTCTTTTACTTTCATCAAAGTCGACAAACATAGTACCATATTGTTTCCTGTCGAATAGATATTTTATGCTCTTAAGAACCCAAAGAGGTAGGCAAATTATTTTAAAGGCGGGCTGGATTCCCTGCTTAAAATGAAGGTTTGTGCCCGGCAAGTGAGTTAAAGGACCTAGGACTAGGGTGTTCCTTCGTGATGGTGAGGTACCCTGCCAATTGCTCCTTCATTCTTGAGTAATATCAAAGGTTGAATTGTAGAGTATGTTGGCCGTTAACAATGGAGGTTTTCGCGATTTAAGTCGATAAGAGTTTCTTATCATGACGTCTTCATGAATTGGGAGTTCCTGGTTGCCGAGTATCTTTATATATTCCTTAACTAACATGTTTGAGCGTCTGAGAGGTGGGGGATCTATGTTACTAAAGACCGGTAGCCAGTAGGTTGGAGTTGATCTGATTGTTCCAGATATTAAACGCATTGATATGTTTAGTTGGCTGTCAATTTTATTGGTATGGGCGCAGTTTAACGAAACCAACCCAAGAGTAGCTGTACGAAGAGTTTTAGGTTAGTTTAGGTTGAACAGCAAAGGGGCCAGTACTGATCCCTGTGGTAGGCCATTGTTTAGTTGTTCTGGTTTACTTTTAGAGTCGTTAGTAAAAACTTGGAAAGAACGATTGCCTAGCATATACTTAGTTTAAATGATTTGATATTGTTTTAGAAGGGACCACTTTTACGAGCTTGTATATCATACCTCTCCGCCACAGTGTCATACGCAACTGTTAAGTCAATAAATCTGGCTTCAATATGAGTTGTTAGCGACAATACTTGGTCATCACAAATCTTCCCACCTCTGAAGCCTGTTTGCCATACCTTTGTGTTCTTTCTACAATTTTTTTTTTAACTCGAGATAGATTTCTTCGAGTCCGGCTACTTTTCCACTTTTGGTGTTCGAGACGGCGCGCCGCCGCGGCTTCCAGTTCGGGCAAGAAAAATTTTCTGACTTATTCTGGGGTTTCAGGGGAAGTAGACCTTAATTCTTCTATAGCACTTTTAACCGACAATACGTTTAGAGGTGAGCTTTGGGTCTATGTCCCGTTGGTTGCTGCAAATCAAATTGCAACCACCAAGCTTTCTTTTCTGCTTGATCTTGTAAAGTCCAATTTGTTCATAGTTTCCTTCCATTTGTATTTTCGGGATTTGCCGAGGGATAAGAGGAGCTCTTCTCCTGTTTCTAATTCACCAGTTAGGAGGTATAGCCAGTAGAGTCCTTTCGCTATCCGAACTCCAGCTGGGAATGTGTTCTCTACTATAACCTCTTGGTATACATTTTCAGGCTATGGATGTTACGATGCCAATAAATCTATTATAGTTTTGAGCAATTGGAGGTATCCATCTAACATTGAAGTGGAGTTCTAAAGAGAATTTTTCCCAATTCGCTTTGTTTAGGTTCTACCTGGGGCGGGGGACAGAATGTGTTAGCGAGATTTTCACTTTCTAGTATCACCGGGCGATGTTGACTTTTAGGGAAATTGTTAATAACTCGTGTGGTCACTTGGTGGGGTCGTGCCATAATTTCTTTGACACCGTCCAGAGTGGCAGTGGTGTGATGACTGTTAAAGTCACCGTCGTAGATTGCTGGGTGTTGGTAGACTGGCAACATACCAAGAGGCCATAGTGACCTAAGAGGTTTATTGATATTGGCAATTTTTAAGTCTCCTATTTGAATTGTGGGAGCCATGTCAAGTAGTTAGTGCGTTGGACAATGGAGCGAGAGGTTCGAGGCTTGATCCCCAGACAACGCCTAAAAACGTTTTTTTTACGGCCCCAACTCTCGCGAGCATCTGACAAACTTTTTCACACGAATGGAAGCGGCCTACTGTATAATGCTGTGTCCAAAGGACATTTTTGTTTTGAGACATTCTTTCATGACAGTTTTACTTTTGGATGTTTGTTAGATGCTCGCGAGAGGAAAAAAAACTTTTTGATGATGTCTGGGATTCAAACCTCTAACATCCAGCTCAGTAGTCCGACACGCTAACTACTGAGCCACGGCGTCCACTATTACGAAAACGATTGAGCCATCTGCGTCCGTCTTTTACCCCTTACATTTGTAGTTAGGAGGATGATATATCATTTGACTTTTTGAGAAAGAGAAGCGTAAACATTTGTGAAATCCACCCAACGCCAAGTTCACTTTTTCATAATTTGCCTTTTTTACTTGAAAACGAAAATAATTATTAGGACCAAATATTTAGTTATTCAAATTATACATATACAATTCACCCACACATTGTCTGTAGCCACACCTACTTTTTAAGGGTATTCTCATTAAAAACTCAATTTTGATGATATTTTTGCATGTCACATCCTAAAACGTTACAAGTTAACGTAATAATTAGAAATAAAAAAAGGAAGAGGGATAGATTTAAATATGGAGGAGAAGATAGTAGGTCTGTTCGCGTACTTTTTTCGTAGATTATGAAATTTCAAGAAGTGGGATAAAGAGATAAAACTTCAAAAAAGTAAACGAACCCGGAATCAACGAAATTTGCCCACAAGAGGTGCTCAAAAAACGGCCTCGTGGCATCCTTGCAAACTTAAATCCTCTCGATATCCTCTCAATGTCAAAGAATTTGTTGCAAGAGTAATTATAATATCAAATAACCTCTGAAGGACCATTCAATTAAAATTTTATCCAAGTTAGGCAACTTTTGTTAAAATTCTCCTCTTTGCTGCCCCGGGGTACTGCCTTACTTTATCTCAAGTTAGCTACGCTACTGGTCTAACGTACATATATGATTTAACAAATTTCATAAATCAGTGCAAAGAAATTTTTTGCAGTAAAATTCGTAGCATGGGGAAATGTCTTACTCTCTCGCGAGCGTTCTCTTTTACGAAAAACTACGAAACTATTGTGTACTCGAACAGGATTTCGTGAATTTTCGTATAAATTTTTTCTTCCGTCGTGTTTTGTCCAGAGTTTTCTGGAGACACGACAAGGTGAGAGTGCGCTCCATCTCTCATTGGCTAATCTCACGAAGTTTTGTTCTACATGTTAAATTTAACAAGTGCTAGGGGCGGTAGAATAGAGGTGACGATCATTGTCATGCCCTGTTCGGCCTCCTTTCTTGCTAATTTGTCTACCAGTTCGTTCCCTAGAATACCGGTGTGTCCTAAAACCCAAAGGAGTGTTACTTCGTTGTTTGCTCAGAGTGCTATGAGTTCTCCTCTCTTCACAAGTTTGGATTTGAGGACCATGGATGAGATGGTCATCATCGCGGCTTGACTGTCAATGCATATATCGATCATCTTTCTACAGTTCAGTTTCGTGGATATTTCTCGTGGCGCTTCTACGATTCTGCCGTAGTTTGGAAGTATAAGCGAACGAACAATGTCGAGTTCAGATGAGTATACACAAGAGCCCACTCCTTGGTCAGTTTTTAACCCGTCCGTGAAAATGAAGATGCTATTCTTTCTTGAGGGAAAGATTGTTTAACGTTTAGGCTGAAGTCGTGGTATGGTGATATATAATCTGTCTCGGTACCCAAATGTGCCAATCTCGCAATAGTGCGCTGATCCTTGTCGCTGCTGCAGGCTACCAGACTAAGTACCCATAAGATAGAATGGGTCTGACGATGGCTGTTTGCATCCAGTATATGATGGCGGACTTAGGCTCCCATTTCTTACCAAAGATTTTGCTGCACGTATAGAAGAATATGGACACCTTCCTTATCCTTTTTGAGGTATTTTCTTTCCAGGTCAGCTTACGATCGAGTATACATCCCAAGTATCTCACCTTATCTCGGATTTGGAAAGACTTACCGTTGAGTCGTAAAGCCCGATCTGTTGGTTGTTGTGTTGTTAGTAAAGAGGATATCTGTTTTTAGGGGGTTAACGTTTAGTCCACATCTTTCCGCCCATTTGGGAGAGGGGGGTGTTGAGGGCAGATTGAAGTATTTTGGTGATGCTGGGTATGAAATAACCTCTATGGCAATATAACCATTATGGCAACATCATCATATGGAGTTTGTTCTAATTTGTTTAAAATTTTTTGTTTGCGACAAGTATCGGATACTGATAGTAGAAGGGTTGTTGATATGTAGTAGAAGGGGACCCCTTCTTGGCATAGGTCGAAAATGAATAGATAGATAGGATAGATTTGTGTGGTGAATTGGTTTTGAAACTCAGGTTATGTTATGTTTTAGTATTTGCTCCATGACAGTGAACGGGGAGTTGTTGCGAATTTCTTCATTCATCATAATTCACAGTATTTTCTTCGAGTATGTCTACTCTAAATGGAATTGAGAAAAATCGACTATAATTTTTGCTACTAACTGCTACATAGATAAGTATGTATGTATGTAGGTTTAAAGTTAGCAATATATCTCAATCCAAAATATATAGTAAACCACGGGCCGATGGAAGGGAAAAAGGATATGGTATCATACTAAATGAAGCTTTTATGTATGTTTCTATTACATATGTATATCTTGAATAACAATCCAATAGAGGGTTCGCTTTCCCAATTCTTGTTTCATTTATGTACACACTTCAAAGCAATATACAAATTTTTTTTTTTTTATTTCACGAACTTTAATCGCAGGTACTCGCGACATAGTTGTACCCTTTATTTTATTTTTATTTTATACACAAAAACAACTCCATTCCTAACCTGCCACAATGAACTAAGACTTATCTGTTATAACATTATACCAATTACTACCGTGGTTCGTAAATCTGGAACAAACAGTAAGCTTTCAAAGTTCATCTTTGATCTGTGCACTAGGAAATGTCTGTTTAAATGATTAGATTATTTTTGATGACTCAATAATGACGTATGTACATTACATACGTACATACATATGTATATAGCTGACGCATGCTAATGGAAGGGGAGTAACACCACCGTATTCTTATCTTTAAACGATGGCAACAAAAAATTGCTTCGCGTGGAAATATTATTAGATAATAATTCATTGAAAATATAAAAAATAAAAATTATCTGGAAATAGGTATGTATGTATGTATAAAAAGTATGGTAATAAATATATTTAAAAAGAAAATTGCATAATATATGTACATAGTTAAGCTTTAATGAGACATACATACTCTATACCTATACTTGTGTATGTATATGAATAATGTATAGAAAATACATTTTTCATCTAGTACGTAAGTATGCACGTCAATGGTTAGCCTTTATAGAAATAGCTTGTAACTATTTCAAAAGTTCAATACGACCACGTGCGTTGCGCCCGCCGCGCCTTGGTGTGATTGCAAACTCTGATGGTCAGCATGCACTGTAGGATAGAGATAAGCGTAAATAGGTCTACGTGCATACATATGTACATACTATACAGATATATATATATGTATATATATATATTTATATAATTACAGTGCTGTGCAAATTAATTGGGACAGGCATATTTTTGATGTTATTTTGATTTATTTGCAAAACAGTATAATTTTTTTTCATATTAATAATTTATATGACCGCCTTTAGCACTAATAAGCTCTTCTATTCTATTTGGCATTGAAAAAATTAAGGATTCACATATTTTTTTTATTTGTTCATCGTGAAACCACACTTCAATAATAGCTGAAATTAGCTTGTTTTTTGTGGTACAATCTCGTTTCCTGAGCCTCGCTTTTATAATGGCCCAAAGATTTTCGATTGGATTGAGGTCAGGAGAGTTGCCCGGCCATTCCAGCACCTTAATATTTTTCTCTGCAAAGAATTGCTTCATTTGTTTAGAAGTATGGCATGGAGCAAGATCTTGTTGGAAAACTGCGTTTCCAGTCGGGAATTGTCTTTGCATGGTGGGCAAAAGCATATGACTCAAGACCTCTGCGTATTTAATGCTGTTCATCATTCCTTCAATTGGCTTCAAGCTTCCAGGACCCACGGAGGTGAAACAACCCCAAAACATTACTTTCGGTAGGTGTTTAGGGGTTTGAATAATGTGACCAGGTCGGAGTTTTTCATTGTCACCTCTTCTCACAACACTTACCCGGTGGCCCTGAACTTCAAAGTGGCTCTCATCTGAGAAGATTACTTTTTTCCAGTCTTCTGCTGACCAGTCTTTGTGTTTTTTTGCCCATTGCAGTCTTTTCTTCATCATAGTCGCGGTAAGAAGTTGTTTTTTCAGAGGTCTTCTGGCTTTGCGGCCCATTTCCAGAATACGCCTTCGAACATTTGATGAATCTAACACCACACCAGCTGATGCCAAGTCCCTTTGTAGCTCCCCACTTGTCTTCCAAGGATGAATTACGCTATTTCGGATTAAAACCTTATCGTCATGATCCGTGGTTTTGCGTTTTCGTCCGCAGTGTCCTGTCCGACCCGTTGCAGTCGATCCTGAAGCTTTATACAGTGCTATAATCCTTGCAACGCTTGATTTGGAAACTCCAACATCTGCAGAAATCTCCCTTATGCTTTTGCCAGTATGCTCATGCAAAGCAATGATTTTGGCCCTGTTCTCCATAGAGATATCCATTCTCAAATTTACGTGAACCAAATTGAACAAATCTAATAAAAAATTATACAAAAGCCCTATGAAGCCTAACTTTTATAAAAGGAATCAAAAATTCAACCTACCTTCGCAAAAGCCAACAGACAAAGTGAGCCATAATTAATTTGCAAAGTTCTAGCCAAATTTTTAAAAAATTAATAGAAAAAACACGGCCTCCTTTTAATTATTTTTGAAAAAAGTGACTGTCCCAATTAATTTGCACAGCACTGTAAGATACACGCAGGTGATTTGCCGGTTTTGCAATTCTGGTGACCATTTTTCAAAGTCATTTTACAGATAACTCCAATGCGTTATCATTCTGATTAAAATCTAATTAGGTATATGAGCTCCACTGAGTGACGAACAAGCCTGACTAAACTAAAGTCTAAAGGTCTTAAACATTTTGGGTTAAGGTAGTTTTGTTTCGCGTGAACTTCCTAATGCCACTTCGTACCATTTATTTTGATTAATTTTTTGTGATTTCAGCAATAATGTCATACATACATACATACGTACCTACTCATATGTACGAGTAGGCATTACTACATTAGAGTTTATGCACTCAAAATGTAAATGCCAAAGGTAGGTATTCTTATCTCTTTATCAAAAAGTTAGCATGCAATCGTAATATTATCAATAACTTTTGGCATTGAAACATAAAAGTATTTAATCAGTTCTGGGGAACGGAAATAAGCTTTCAATAGATTTTACGTTCCTAAATTTTAATATTCGAAAATAGATACGTGTGAGTAGAACCTTGAAAAACCAGATTGCGTTATCAAAGATGTTGTTCTAAGCATATCAAAAGGCGCAATATGGCCACTTAGCCTTTAAAGAAAAACTTCGGAAATGCTTTTATTCTTAGTGAAAGTTAGAAGCAGAAATAAATATATATGTATTACGGATTGAGAGAATGCGAATGAAAACGGTTATCAGTGAGGCTAGGGCCACGGAGGCTACTTCGGCTAAGTAGCCTTACTACTAGGCTAAGCTCGTCAAACAGGGTGACTTGGCTTGACTTGTGTCGCAAGACATAAAGGATGGGCTGTCCAACCTTTGCCGATAACACCAGGCATACTTCGGGTTCTTCATGAACTTTTTTTTTAGAGGTTAGAGAAAGGGGAAGATGTCTTTGGGGTAAGGCAGGTTAGTTTTAAGATAGCTTAGGTCTAGTTTACGGTTTATTTTAAGTTCTTAGGTTTAGCGTAGGGTAGCTAGGATTTTTTGATTCTCTTTTCCCAACTTTCGCCGGGGTATTGGCATAAGACCTTGACCACTACTATTCTATCCTATTTTTTAGTTCGTCCGCTGTCTAAGTAGGGATTAACTTACCACCAGCTTTATCTCAACAAAATGGCATAATGTAATGCTATTTAACTAGGTGATGTATGGTGGGGTTGGCAAGCATCTATATTGCCTATGAGTGAATTAAATAATTTTTTTCAAGTTCTGGTCAAAATATATTGGAATTTTAAAAAGTGGACGTGGCCGTTTTAAGATTTAGTACGCCATACCTTTGCATATGCGTTATATTACTCATATATTTTGTTAAGCCCAATCACTGAAGAAAAAGCCGTAGCAAAGTAAATTTTCAAAATTACCGTTATATGCAATTTTCGAAAAGTAAAGTACCCCAAGACCTCATCTAAGACATCAACCCAAAGAAAACAGTGTACCTAATAGTGTTGACGTCTAGAGAAAAAAACAGGGCTAGTAAAACATGTAAAAGTCTTACACCAATTTCTATGCTTTTAAGAGGCCCTTGCAGGTTCGGCTGTAAGCCTTTCGAGATTCCGGAACATATTCTGAAATCTTGTAAGACCCTGACCAACAAAGCAAACTTTTAAATTAATGCTACAGATTGCAAAAATATATTTTTAATTTTGTTCACAAGAAACGAAGCACTGACAATACAACTACGTTCTTAATCTTGGACTCCAACTACCTTTTCCCTTCTATTCCAAGTTTATTGATTAATTCTAGTCACCCCATCACAATATGCACCCACGTAGAATTTATCGAACCATAATCCTCAATTAAAACTGCGGAGTCAAGGACTTACGTCATCTTCTATTTTGATTAAGGAAGACTTTATTAAGAAATTCCTAGATTTTATGCTTTTCTTGTGAATTCCAAGGATGAAACAGACTGCATTCATGTGTGTGAAAATATTTCTTTCCATTGAATTCTACGCATTAAGCATGGCTAGACATAGGAGGAGAAAGTATGTACAAATTCCTTGTGGTGTAAGTGGTAGGATGACAATGGAATTCAATTAATTGAAGTGTTTCTCTGATCCGAAAAGTGTCAAGAGCTGAAATTCCATATCTCTCCTCTTCCTTATGAAGTTAATCAGATCTGTCTTTTCCGCGTTAATGAAAAGCCCTTGTTACTGACACCACCGCTCCACCACTCTGAGAGCATTTCTCATGGTATGTGCTGTGATGTTCATGAATTTACCTCATGCCATTATTGCTATATCATCGGCATATGCCACAGTGTGGATGCCAGTCTTTTCAAGCCTTTTCAGAGGAGAGTCCAGTTATATTCCACAACTTACTTACTTACTTAAGTGGCGCTACAGTTCGGGGTGAACCTGGGCCTCAACTAACAAGCCTCTCCAGATAGCTCGGTCCTTAGCTAACTGCCTCCAGTTGCGCACTCCAAGCTTATTCAGGTCGCCTTCAACTTGTGCGCGCCACCTAAGGCGGGGTCTTCCTCTGCTGCGTTGTCCCTCCGGGTGTGATTCGAAGACTCTTCCGGGCCGGAGCACTGGTGTCCATTCGCTCTACATGTCCTAGCCATCTCAAACGACTAATGCGCAGTTTTTTGACTAGGTCTATGTCGCTCTACAGCTCGTATAGTTCGTTGTTGAATCTTCTCCTCCAAAGCCCGTCAACGCAAACGGGACCGAATATTTTACGAAGAATTTTTCTCTCGAAACGACCGAGAATATCTTCATCCGCTTTTGATAAAGTCCAAGCTTCAGCGCCATAAAGCAGGACTGGGATGATCAAGGTTTTATATAGAGTCTCCTTAGTTGTTCGGGATAGGGCCTTACTACTCAATTGCCTTCTGAGCCCAAAGAACCAGCGATTGGCAAGAGTTATTCTTCGTTTTATTTCTGCTGAGGTGTTATTTTCAGAATTGATAGCAGAGCCGAGGTAGACAAAGTCCCTTACTACCTCAAAGTTATAGCTGTCGATTGTGACGTTCTGTCCAATTCGTCGATGTTGCGTGTCCCTCCTGGTTGACAGCATATACTTGGTTTTGCCCTCGTTTACCGCTAAACCCATTTTGGCAGCTTCTGTTTCAATACTAGCGAACGCACCGGTGACAGCCCGCTGTGTTCTTCCAATTATGTTGATATCGTCGGCATACGCTAGTAGTTGCACAGACTTTTGAAAAATTGTGCATCCGGTGTTGGCTTGTGAGTTTCGCACAATTCTTTCAAGAACGATGTTAAAAAAATCACATGACTTGTCTAAATCCTTTTTTGACATCAAAGGTCTCGGTGAGATCGTTACCAACCTTGATGGAGCAGCGAGAATTCTCCATCGTCATTCTGCACAATCTGACGAGTTTGGCAGGGATGCCAAAACTAGACATGGCTCTGTATAACTCGTCTCTATAAATGCTGTCATATGCGGCCTTGAAGTCGATAAAAAGATGGTGGGTATCGATTTGGACTTTTTGGGTTTTTTGCAGGATCTGCCGAAGTGTGAAGATTTGATCGATTGTGGACTTTCCTGGTTTGAAACCACACTGATAGGGCCCAATCAGGTTGTTGACGAAGGGTTTCAGACGTTCACACAATATGGCAGATAGAATTTTGTACGCGATGTTGAGGAGACTGATACCTCTGTAATTGGCGCAATTGAGGGGATCTCCTTTCTTGTGGATCGGGCAAATGGTGCTGAGATTCCATTCATCAGGCATACACTCATCTGACCAAATTTTAGAAATGAGTTGGTGTATGCTTTCTACCAGGTCATTTCCAGCTGCTTTGAACAGCTCGGCTCGGCCTTGTTGGACTGAAGTTTGGATATTGCTATCGTTACTTCGTTTTGGTCAGGTGGACGGAAGTTTTGGCTATCATCGTCTAGATTGAATGGTGCATTCTGCCTGACAACGGGATGTTGGTCTTCGTCGCCGTTATACAGTCTGCGGAAGAAGTTTTTCCATATTCTCAGCACCGACTGTGACTCTACTACGAAGTTTCCTTCTTCATCTCTACAGGCTTCTGTACGGGTCTTGTTGTGAAACGACCACGTAATGTATTTCCGTACATTATTACTGGAGTATAATCTCTCAATATCTTCGATCGCGCGCTTCTCGTGCTCTTCTTTCTTCTTTCGGAGAAGCCGATGTGCATGTGCTTGCCGGCACTCATCGTCAAACCAGGGGTTTCTTGGTGATGGTCGGGTGAAACCCCGCATATCAGTTGCGGCGCTTCTGATGGCTTGTTGGCAGCGTTGCCACTGGTCTTCGGCGCTTGATGCTGGCGGCATAGGAGTAGTTGAGAGATTTCGGGATACGCGTTCGGCGAAGGTTCTGGCGGATATTCCGGAGTCAGTACCCCGTTTCGGGGATGTGAGCGCTGCCGTTGGCCCATTAAGGGTTCATCCGCCACCAACTCTATTCCAACACCCTGACTCAGTATTGAAAATCCCTATAGACCTGGAATTCGAATACGAAGCAGCTCATATAGGGATAACACTAATAGTTCGGCCTAACTGGAACTGGTTGACGCCACCGTTGATTCCATCTAGAGAATTCGTCCGCCGCCGCCTGAAGCAAGAGAAGGTGCCTTAGTGAGAAGACACTCCTCCCCCCTCTCTCGTTCGCTGCCACCAACAACCTTCCAAAGGGGTTGGTTACCCAATCTCCAGTTGAGGTACTAGGCACCCAGCAGCCACCATCGTGGAGGTGTAGATTAGGAGTTGATAGTGAGAGGCTAAGGCGAGAACGCTTGTGTTCCCATATGTTCCGCATCACTACCCCTTTGGCCACTTTATATTCCACAAAGTAGGTGATAAAACATCTCCCTGCAGGTAACCTCTGGTAACCATTGGAACACTAGTAAACTACTCCTGTCCCCAAGGCACCTGTCTCAAAGGCACATTATTATGGTCATTGCGATGCCTCCGGTATTCATCTCCTCTTCCGCAACGCGTGACTTCCCAATCAATTATTATATGTATATGTATATTATGTTGTTTGTTCGCTGTGTAGTACTTCACAGAAAATCAGTGTCAAGCAACAGTCTTAAGGAGTCTGAGCGGTACTTAGTCCAGTTTTTGTTGTAATACTTAAAAGATCTCAGAGGTGTTAGTTCTCTAGAGATGACTTTCCTCAATTTTGCAGATTCGGTATACGGTATCTATGATTTCGTTACAGAAGTGTTGCCATGAGCCACTTTATGCTCTGTGTCTCGTTTTTGAAACTCCTTTAGCTGTCCATGTATTGATTCCTGATATCATCGGAGTTTGTTCTTTTGGCTGCATTGAGAAGCTGTATGATTTTTGTTTTTAAACAATTCAGCCATCAGTCTTGATTTAGCGACGTCATCCACTCTAGCCAAAGCCTTTAGCTCTACATAATGCAGCTGGACTAAAATGTATAGGGTATTGTATAGAGTCGCTCTAATTGTTCGACAGACTGTTATAATTATTTGCCTTGTCAACTGATCGGAATCGAGAATATTCCACGAATCTCCATACTTACACATTGCTTATCTTGATACTGAACGAATAAACATTTTAATGTTGCCAGGTTGAAGGTGCATACATGCATATGTTTAGCGATTGATTAACACCTCTCAGTTTCACATTATACATATGTAATCATCTAGCGTGATACGATTGCGAATCGGAATTCACCAACAGTTCTAAGCAAGAGAAAACTGGCGATTTCATCTTTCTTTGGAATTTTCATGAATTTCTAATTTGTCTTTTGTTTCATTTTGCTTTGGGGTTTACGTATTCCCTAAATTGAAGCAATAAATCAGTATGTACATACATATGTATGTATGTATCTATCAATATGTAATGCGGTGTCATGTAGTGTCAACGAACTGTTTGGAGCTTAAATTGAATGCTTGTTATATAACCAAGCAGTCGAACGTTCACTTTGAACTCATTAATGACGGAAAAATGCATGACTCAGGTACAAAAGTCATTCGATAATGATAAATGGTATTTCGGAAGAAAGTGTGGGGTGATTCTACATACATACTCAACCACTCTAATTGACTCTGAATTAGTTTATAAACTAGAAGCTATTTGGTAATTAAAAGACAAACTCCAAGAAGAAATGTTTGTGTTTTATAAAAGTACAGTGCTTTAGGAATACAAGCAGATATGAATAGATATCTGCGCAAAATTTTATTATTTGGTGTCAGAAGCACTTATTCTTAAAGCTACATTTTTATGTGACCCTAAAAACTTTTAGAGAGTGGCGTTTATTTTGTATTTAATTAGATTTGGAATGTAAATAGAAACTTTTATGAACTGACTATGTACATAGGTATACCTCTTAATGACTTTCTATGTGTATTGACGGTTTTTTTTTATTAAATAAATGCTTTTGAATCGATTATTATGTACCCATACGTACTTTTTCGTATTCTCTGCTGTTAAGTAGGGTTTTGTGGGACTATGACTTCTGTGCAATAAAATCTGCAGCTTAAATGTCCCTAACAACAACAGGTCTTGCAAGCAGATTTATCAGTTTTTTTTACTTATGTGTATTTTATTTATTTCCGTTTTATTATTTACATTTTAAAATTTTAGAAAGTAACCACTTTCTTATAAAACCAAGAAATCTCCGCTTAGAATTGATATGGATACATATGTACATCAGAAGTCAGTTTTTTAATTATTTATTTATTCATTCAAGTTACATCTCTTACATTAGATTATAAAATCTTTGTTTTGTAGTGTTAAAAATACATTAAAGTAAAGTTAGAAACTGACAATAGGTACATAATATAATCCAACAATTCATTCATTCAAACATTAAACCAAAATTTTATATTATGCAAAAACAAGATAAAATTTATAAAATAATAAGACTCTAATTTTCGTTTGTTTTCAGTTTGTTATATATAAATGAAATGGAGCTATAGATGTAGCAAAAGGTTTATAGCGTTCCGTTCTGGCTCTTCGAACTGTAACTAAGCGAATAAAGATCGTTTCTGCTAAACAACCTTCTGGAACAACCGCCCCTTAGATATAACAATCTCAAGACTTTATAAACGTAAAGTAATCTCAGTGACAGATTGGAACAATGGAAGTGATGGCTCCCGTTTTGGCTTCGATAATACTATTCTGATTACCTTCTTCTGTGCAGTAATTAGAGGTTGCTGATTGGTTATGAAAGCACCACCCCAACACGAAATTTAAACAAGAATTTACGAGCGCATAGTAAATAGTAGTTAACAAATTAGACAGAACCAGTTTCCGTAGATTGAAAATATTGTTCATAGCTATGTGTACAACTTTAATACCCTATCCTAAGGGTATATTAAGTTTGACATATAGTTTGTAACATAGAGAAATAATAGAGATACACCCTATAAAGTATATACATACATAAATATGTATATTCGTGATCAGCATCAATAGCGAAATCGATTGACCGTCCGTACATCCATATGTCACTGCTTGTTGGGCCTTAAATTTTGAGCTACAAAAAAAAAATATAAATTTTTGGCGCAACAGGTCCATGGGACCCAGGGCCTAGCTTCTCACAACCATTCGAGTTGTGCGTGTTATATTCTTTACACGAATGGAAGGGGCCTACTGTTTAATGCCGGATCCGAACGGCAATTTTGAGAAGCTTTTTCATGACAGTTTTACTCTCGGATGTTTGTCAGATGCTCGCGAGAGGTGGGGCCGTGAAAGAAATTTTAGGTGTTGTCTGGAGATTGAACCTGGAACCTCTCGCTCCGTAGTCCAACGCACTAACCACTTGAGCCACGGCGCCCACTGAGCTATGACGATGAAATTTCATAATTGGGCTTCTGAGAAAAAGATACAGTACAAGTGCCACGCCCACTTTTTCATAACTTCACTAAATTATATGAAACCGAAAAATTTTGTTAAGACCAAATATTTAGACATTTAGATTCCCTACAATTCACCCATACAAAAGTTTTGGTCACGCCCACTTTTTGGAAGTGTTTTCATCAAAAACCGATTTTGATGAAATTTTACATGTACTTAACATCCTCAAATGTTCGACGTTATAACCATATTTGAGTACAAAATGCAATTTGGTCACGCCCACTTTATAGAAAGGAGGATAGGGTATCATACGATCCGTTCCAGACGGATTGTAGCTTTTCTGTATGTTTTTTTGATGCGCTTGGCAAGAGGGCTGTGGTAATATTGTAGGTCAAAAATGCATTTAGCTCAGGATTCTCTTAGCGCAATGATAGTGCCATAGTTTGTAATTAGGATAGTACTAAGGGAAATAGTACTTTAGAAAATGCTTCTCTTAATAATGCTAATAATGGAGTAAGAATGTACATCTTATCTGGCGTAGATTCACAAGCATTTGGGTATTAAGACATACATATCTCATAAAACATTATGTTTGATATTATTTTAAGGCTGCTAAATGAAGCAGTATTGGTGAGCAACCGCACGTAAAGAGAGAGAATTACCATCAGGATAGGCGAGCATTACCAGCATTACATAACCTCAAAACTGGTCATCAGTAATTAATTAGGTGTGATGAACAAAATCTTTCAAAGATAAAGACACGTCTACGTAGTTTTCATTTTAAAATTGAGCCGGCATGCCATGCATCAGCATTTGTATTATACGTGTTAGAGAAAGCTGTTGATGAAGTAGGTGGCTGGCTAGTGGCTCACATGCCACTGCTACATCTTAACAAAAAAAAAAAAATGAGCTCAGAAACAGAGGGTTGGTTTTGTCTGACAGAGGATAAAATATCTGAACACATTCTTTTGGAATGCCCGGAATTATATTGGTTAAGAAGACGTACATATGTATGTATCTTCTACAAAGAACTGCGTTCGTTAGCAAAATTGAAAACTCGATCTTCAGTACATTGATCTTTTAGCTCGTAGGTTAGCTAAATGGGTACGTGGCTTGAAATGTACCCCTCATCCTGAAAACTTTCGAAAGATTGGTAGACATATACATTTACATCAAATTTCGTCCTGGAGACCTGAATCCAGCACAGCATAACTACATATATTAAGGATAAGAGTGTGAATCCAGTCTGTCCTGCGCCATCAGCTCAATTTAAAATACATTGAAGAACAAGGAATACACGCCAGCAGTATCCTAAGTCATACAAAGAACCTTTAAATACATACAAATTTAAAATTTACTAACCTACAATATTGCTTAGGCTGCCTTTATAGCTACGCATGGGCAACTAACTTTAATTTGCTATTTTCATGCCAATATATTATCTGATTATTTTACATACATAAATGCAGTAATTCGAATTCGAATAGATATCAGAAAAATGCCGATTATCCCATTCCACATCTGATTATACTCTCTCTTAAGGGATAATTTAGTCTCGTCAACTTAGTAGCTACATCAGTACTAATTACGGAAAATCGTTCGATTAACTACAACAATATCAAATCAAAATTGCAGTAATCGGCGCTATTTACTCTATTAAAAACAAAAAGTACGTCATAAACACAATTTTAGATGCAATCAAAAGGTTATTTTCAGAGATTTCTCTCCATGCTGTTTTAATTGCCATTATTAGTGATTCTCGTGTTTAGCACTTTTGGCACCAGATTCTTAGACTAAAAGAACTACATACCAGCTGTTCCATCAAGTTAATTAAAAACCACTATAAGTTCTTAAACGTTAAAAAGAGAATTTAGAGAAGGGGACACTTTCATGTGATTTCTTTTTATTTATTTAAGCTTAATACAAGCTATTCCTAACTAACTTGTGCTAAAGGCACTTAAAAACTAACTTAAAACTAGGTGCTGAAGGTACTTTTTTTTCTTGGGCCCATAGGTCCACCATTTTAAACCTTAAACTAAAATTACTAAATTACTTAACTAGATCAAAGGGAGGGAAAGTTCAGGGAATTTCTCAATGCCAATCTGCTGCAATGGAAATCAAAGCATCGTAGTCTGTTTGCCATGTGTAGTGTAGCATTGGCTCATTACAACCAAAATTGGTATGGTGGAAGTTAAGGCAGAAGAGTGGTATAGATCTGTATAGATCTACGGTTGCGTGGGTTCGTGTAAGGGGAAATCATTTGAAGTAGCGCGGAGTAGTCAATGTTTCCTGTAAGTAGCTGATGGATGAAGCGTATGTCAGCTACTTCTCGACGTTTTTCGAGTGATTGCCAAATTTTTACACTAAGGCAGATCATGGAGAACACCAACGAATTTCAAGTCGAGACTCACCATCTCTCCATCGACTTCAAAGCCGCATATGATAGCTTTCATCCTCTTGAGCTCTACAAGGCGAGGGCCAAATTCGGGACCCCGGCTAAACTGATCCAGCTGTGCCGCGTGACGCCAGAAAGTTCCTCCGAACTATTCCAAACATGTATCGGATTTCGGCAAGGAGATGCGTTCTCATATGACTTCTTCAATCTCGTGCTGGAACAGATAGTGAGCAAGGCAGGTGTGAACACGGAAAGCACTATCTTTAACAAATTTGTCCAGCTGCTGGGATACGCAGATGACATCGACATCATCGATAGCTCCCAGAGCGCCGTTTTAGAGGCTTTTACGCCAATTGAAGAACACGCAAAACGTGTTGGCCTTGAAGTTAATGAGGACAAAACCAAGTACATGTTGTCAACAAAGAAGCATCTGTCCACCGCTTAGGACAAAACGTCACTGTTGGCAACAGTAACTTCGAAGTGGTTAAGGTAGGTAAACTACCTCGGAGTAAATATCAACTCCATGAACGACACCTTAGTGGAGATTCGAAGAAGACTTACCCTAGGAAGCTGCTGCTACTTCGGTTTGGCGAAACAAATGAATTCAAAACTCGTAATTCGGATGACGAAATGCATGCTCTACAAAACTTTGATCCTGTCAGTTCTGCTGTATGGAGCCGAGTGTTGGACAATAAGCAGGAAAGCACAGCAGATTTTGAATACTTTCGAGAGAAAAATTCTTCGTCGAATATTCGGTCCCATATGCGAAGAGGGCGAATGAAAGAGAAGATACAAACGCGAACTCTATGAGCTGTACCAAGATGTGGATGTAGTCCAAAAAGCCAAAATACGTCGACTACACTGGCTCGGCCACATCGAGCGAATGTACAATAATGCTCCAGCAAAAAGGATTTTCGAATCACAGCCTCCAGGTTCGAGACGACAAGGAAGACCGCAGTGTCTCAGGCAGAGACTCTTCACGAGTCGGGAGCCCGTTAGGTAAGTAAAGTATTTTTGTGAACAACTAAACTTCTTTTAAAATTTTTAAAAGCGAAAGAGACAGTTTTTTAAAATACTGTGCAATTAGTTCCATACGCTGCAGACGTTAACTATACAATTGGTATACAATAGCGTGTTTGTGGCTAGTGACGTACATAGTACCAGGTAATATGGGTTAAGTGGTCAACAAGTCGAAGTAACTACATCACTCTACGAGCAGTTGAAAAAGCGTCGAATAATAAGGATGACGCTGTACAACATCCTAATCATCCCAATCCTGCTAACTCCTTTTTTGGACAGCAACACTTCGGTTTAGTAATTTTCAAAAGATGCTGCAGGTTGGCTTACTTAATGTGTACTTAATAGATTCCATGAGAGTGAACAACCAATAATTATGTCTTCCATTTAAGTTTGAATATACTAATGCTTACCCGTCCTGAAATAGTCACTTACATACTAGTATAAAGACGGCTGCATGCTTTCCTGTAATATAAAACAAAACACTGCATTTGCTAAAATACTTGCTTATTTGGTTTAATTCTCTTTAACAGTTTTACAAAAGCCTTAGCCAATACTAATTTATTTATAGTACATAAATGTATAGAAATATCTTTGTGTATATTTATCATTTACAAAATGTATATCTAATGTTTCACATAAATTATTGTATCATAACATTATAATTTATTCTTTACTATTTTGGAAGACATTGAACGTGGTCCATAATATCAACATTATATATGTATGTAAGTATACGTACATAAATACATATCCGTAGTTGTTTTCTAAAGCCTTTTAGCCTTTTTTTTTACATATTACTTAAGTACTAAAATTGTATGTATATTATATATGTACATATACACAATGTAATATTTTGCGCTCTTGATACATTAACATTGGGAATGATTCTATGATAATGATAGTATAATTCGAAAAATACATGTCATGCCTTAGCAGTGATCTTTAAATATAATATTAAATTAAATAAACCTAAGAAAAGTATTCTTTCTAACAAAAATGAAAGAAACTGCTTTTGAAGCTTAATTCCAATTTACTTACAGTCCCTCGAAAATTTAAACCTCCAATTTTTACACACTACCACAAGTTTTTAATAACACGTTACTCTTAAACCATGTTGTATTCTAAAACAGTGTAAAACGAAATTCGTTGTAGTTTATTATTAACTTGAGGTGGGTCATGATTATAATCATCCGTACGTGTCATAATTGGGACACAATATTACCACCCAAATAATATTCACTACGTATACAAGTATTACGACTATAACAAGAATAAAACACTTCTAATTTATCGGGAATTACATGATAGTACTGAATTCTTTTTCAAGACGCCGTCACTCTTAGTTTTACTTAGCATCTCCGTCTACTATTTTTATTAATACCTACTTACGCAACAGTATTGATAAGAAACTACTGTCAGCGGCCCAACATGCGTACTGAAAAAGGCAAATCAGTGGAGACGGTATTACACTCACTAGTGCCTAATATCGAATATTCCCTCTTTCATAAGGAATACACGATATAAAAGGCGCCTTTAACTATGACAATACATCAGCGGTAGCAGATTCACTATTAGATCAGAAGGTCGACATTATG
The DNA here is from genome assembly GCA_905220385.1 of Xylota sylvarum. Lineage (NCBI taxonomy): Eukaryota > Metazoa > Arthropoda > Insecta > Diptera > Syrphidae > Xylota > Xylota sylvarum. The sequence goes on from LR999960.1 coordinate 27,474,498, forward strand.
TTTCATACCCCTGGATATATTTAGCAAGCAAATGGCAGCAAGTGCAGCCGTTTGCCTCGAACCTACCCTACAGTGGTTAAAAAAGAAATTGGCCACACCTCTATTCTAAATAATTTCAAACTCTTTCCCGAAAACACCATCCCACGTCTAAATTTTGATAAGAACTTCGTCGTGACCATCCCTTTCTGGAATGAAGTCGTCACACTGACGACTCAAAAACCAAAGACGGAGTTGGTGGAGGTGTTTTCTCCGACAGTCTCAATCTTAAGCTCTCCGTCCGTTTTCCAAATCATTGTAGCGCGTTCCAAGCGGATATTATGGCGATCAAAGAAGTATTATCTTGACTTAAGGAAAACGTGATATCTGCTAGGAATATCCACATCTTTTCGAACAACCAAGCAGAATAAGAACAACTTTACCCATTTTGACAGACCTTAGGTACCAATCGCTACTTGAAAACTAAAACTAAAGCTGGATGCTACCGAGAGTTCAAATCTTAGGTGGACAAGTGGACCAATATGCCTAGCGACAAAACAAATTTGATTTAAAACGCTCAAAGAATTTAATTTCTCTCAACAGGTTGCATATCGGCACTACAATGGGTGTCATCAAAAGGCGGGTCGTTTTTGCGATCGACTTTTGTAGAAGCTGCATGGATGAAGAAGAGTATGACACTATTCGTCACCTTGCTTGTTTCAACCCAGTTCTCTCCCGGAAAAGGAAGCTTCACTTTTCACGCCTTCTATTATAATGTTTTAGTCGATCTGATAAACATAGATATCAAGAGCCTCTTCCGCTTCATCAGAAGTTCAAAATGGTTTAACGAGTAGGTAGAGAGAAACTTTCTACTATGATCCATGTGATATCACAATCGACATATTGCTGGTAAAAGTGTGTTGGCGTTTCTGAGCTGGCAGCCATTTAACCTTTTGCATATTCATTACATATCCTTCATCGAGGAATTTTGTAGTTATACATTGAGATTCTGGCACCAAAGCACTTTTCCATTGAAGGTACCTTAACACATTTCTGTCTGGTCTTACAGAATATCTAGCAGTATCGAGTAAGCCATCATTCATTTATGTTAAAACCGAAGAATTTAAAACTAGTGTTCTAAATTGTACGCTTTTCCGTAGCATAGTACATTGGAGTCTGGAGCTACACCCTTTGGCCAACTGTGTTTTATTTTCTTTTTTTCAAACACTTTTACACCGTATATATGCAGGATTGAAAAGTCGAATCAAAACTGAGTTGAGATTTCGACCTGGGTAGTTGCACACACCGAGTCTAGGGGTTGAGTCGAAATCGGATTGAAATGTAGTTGAACTGACAGATGGGCATTACCGCCATTCATTCTGAAACTATGACTGAAAAATATTATTAATGACCTGCATCATCCCTTAACGGATGGTTGGTCAATCCGTTCGCCAACCAGACATAATTAAAACAAACTGGTTTTTCAGTTCGAGTCAGTTCGAGTCCTCGATACAGGTAGTTGCACATATTTTCGACTCGACTCAGCAAAAATAGTGGAGTCGAGTCCAGTCGAATCGGTTTCGACTCGACCCGCGTATATATGAATTTCAATCCAGTTTCAACCTAGGTTCGACTCTGCATATATACGTAGTATTTCATTCGTTTCTTTTTCTAAAATTGCGGCTTTGTTGCATTCCCTCATCTTAAGCTACGATCACACATCGCTACTTTTAGTGCAGCGCTGCACAAAAACCACCACTGACAGAGAGTTGTAATGTGTGAACAGCATTGCCAGACAGCTCCTGCAACCTGCAATATCAAAAACAGCTAAACAATAGGCGTTTTTCTTTTTTAGTTCAGAACAGAGCTCTGAACAGAGCCTGAACATGTCGAGCGCGCTGTGAACGGAGCACGCTCTAAACGCTCTGATATATTTAAGAAACACGATTGAGCAGTACCTGTCATATGACTGCAAAATCAATCGACCATTCATGCTTTTTGTCTTCTTAAACACTAAAATAGCGTTTATACACAAATAAAGTTTTCATTTAATTATTAACTACTAATAATTAATTAAAAACAAAGCCTCGAACTCCATTTCAATTGTTTTCGATTTCGTTTTCTTATTGCTTTACCCCTTGTCAAACGTCAAATTCACTGTGCTCGGGTTTTGCTCAGGATGCTCAATCAATTCATGCTGAGCTGATAGAGCGCGCTCGGAGCGCGCTCTAAACGAAAAAAGAAACACGAATCGAGTGCTCTAAGCGTTCTGAACTAAAAAAGAAACACAAACATTTTTTTTGACAACTCAAGCTCTGCTCTGAACTAAAAAAGAAAAACGACTAATGAGTTGTGATTGATGCAAAAAAATATTCATTTAGTTGAAACTTTTGCAGTGACTGCAATGAAATTTTTCTTTCTGCCAATGCCAATCAGTGCTGTTGGTTCGAAGAATAATAAATGAAAGAATACAGTCGTGGGTAAAACGATAGTTTTTTTTTTCTCACAGGAAGGGTAGTGCAATAAAAAGCTTGCTTAATATCCTGTAAATGTGCACATTCTGAAGGAAGCATATGCAAAGAGATTTCGAGTAGCTATCATTGTTCTTTATATACCTGATTCATACTTAAGAAGCATAGAGTTTATTTCGTTAAGGTTCTTGGTAACTTGGTAGAGATTTGATATGGTTAAATTTATATGTTCTTTGCACTACTATAAATTGATTTCCAAATATGCACAGGACACTACACGCATTTTAATGTTTATTATATGTAAACTTATACGTTAACGGGCTGTGGAGGAGAGGACGAACTATACTGTACACCAACATCGACCTAGTAACAAAAACCTGCATTAGTTGTATGAGCTAGGTAATGGAAACATGTAGAGCGAAATGACACCAGCACTCCAGGCCGCAACAAATTTACTTGGATTTAAGAAACTCTTGGACGTCTCTCTATTGGCGAAAAAGTCTTATTTATTAATTTAAAAAAACACTTATTGGAAGTGTTCATTAAAATTAATTCAAGATACTCTCAGAAGTTTTTTCGTAAAATTATTATCAGCTAAAAGTAATTCATGTAATATTCACGACTCCGTAGTCGCAGCTAACAGTTCTCCGTCATCAAAATACATATGTACATATAACATATTCTCACAACCTTTACCAGATTTACAAGAGTAAATAATAATTTATTAAAACACCCTCGCAACTTTTTCCCGAAAAGCTGCAGTTACTCAGCGGGGTGAAGTAACAGCTATCTATGTCTTAACACTCTGGCAGTTTTTGCTATTACAACCCGAAAAGCAGCACACCAAAAACAGCTAAAAAACGAATTAGAAATTTTAAATTCTTTGATTATTTTCCGTTAAAAAAATATCAGGCGTCTAAACGGACTCTTAATCCAATCCAGATAATTTCCGCACCAACCCCTTTGAGAAAGTTGTAATTCCCCTCTTCCTCCCTCATCTTATTCAAATTCATAATCACGACGTACGCCGTACTGACAGTGATTTTTATTGTTTTTCTTTCCAACTTTATATTGCAATAATCGCTTTATCATTAATTCCGCGAGTGTTACCTTAATTGGAAAATTTAAAACAATGCGCTCCGAAGAGTCATCCAGCTTTAATGAAGTACTCTTACCTCCCGGATCACCTTCACCTTGTAGTTTAATATGCTGCACAAGGGAGACAATTCTGTTAACTCTTATCCCTATTACCTTGACTATTGGCCAATATGAAGAATACCTGAGTATGAGAGTTTCCCATCCTAAGGATGCCTGGAACTACTTGGAAGAGAATGTGGCGCAACCCTTCTACAAGAAAAAGCTGCTTTACTACGAAAAACGAGAACAAACATCTTTTGCAGAGAAGATGATGCATATACTTAACACGGAGATAGAGAAGCTCGTAGTTACAAGCAACTTGAAGCAGGAACTAGACACAACTGTTTCTTAATTACAAGGTATAGCCCAAAAAATGCAAACCGACTTTGCAAATGTTACAGAAACTCCTACTACGATTCGCAGATAGATCGATGCGGACATTTGCAAACTAGTACAAACTTTCAAGTAAGTCGCTCATTACTACTTTTGATAGCTCGTAGTACTGATATTACTGATATTACAGCTACATCATTCTGTTCTGGCACTTACTCCGATCAGCTATAATAAAATAATCTAGAATGTAAAATTGAATCAAAACATTTTTGTGTAAAAGTTGATTTTTGTTTAAATGTTTACATTAACGTATTATCAATAAAGTTTAGTGTTTCCAAAAATATTGTTCTAAAAAAAAAAAACTGACCAAACTTGAAAGAAAGGTCAGAAAGAATTTTTTTTTTCATGAGAAACATGTCATTTAGATGACCCGGACTGTAAAAGATGTACAGTATTTTTAGATTAAAACGAAATTTCAGTGACGAAAGTGTTTTGATATGGCATGCTTTCTGACAACACTAGAAGCTTCCTATCTGCATTATATCTACGCGAATAAACGCGCAGATGATCGTTTGATATTACTCTCCAAAAGCAAAGTACGCCTATTATGTTTTTAGAACAGCAAAAGATTGGTTTGTTTATTTCACTGGCCAGCTAACAGTCCTGACTGGTAACCTATATAACATTTTTGGGATATTCTCGCTGCGAATGTCTATGCACAGGTGGCATGAGATAAAGCCCAATGCAATAAGAATGGAATCAACAAAATCTTTCAAATCGCAGCGGTTTAAACAGGCTGACCGCTTCTATAAGTGAATGAATTATTCAGCAAACATATTCCTACATAACAAACATATTCATTAAGCAAAATACATACAAATATATGTTTGCATGTAGATAGTTTGCCAAATACCGAACTACATCATTATTTGAACAACGGGACATTTAGTATATTTCCATGTTAAAAATTTAAGCAACTTTACGGGTGAAATTATCGTACTAACATAACGTCATTGACATCATTTTATTATTAATCTTTTATTTGGAGCTTTTGTAATTGCATAGGTGTTTCAAGGAACTCCACTGCATACATAAGCATCTAGACAACTTCCTACACAAGAAATCAATCATTCATAGCTCTAGCGTAATTCATAACTCATCTAATGCACTGTTTGCACACAAATATTGATGGTGAGGCAGAAGAAAAAATTTGGGTAAGCATTTTCGTGTAACATGGTTACCCGATTAGTGTTCTAAAAGGTCGTTGCTGTATAAACGAAATGAATGATGAATGAATGAATGAAAATTCGCTTAGGAAACAAAAATAAACGCGTGCGGTTACGAGTTTTATTTTAAATACATGCAGTAACGATCAGTTTTAAAAAACTTGACAAAAACAATCTTCATATCTTCAATACCTACCTAAATAACGTGTGCTTTCCTAAAGGAAGTTTCAAATAATATTCAAAGACTACACATGGATAAAAACGCGCCTAGAAAAATAGAACCTGTACCTAAGATCCACCCATGAATACATTGAGCCTAGGAACTGTATGTCCCAGGTTCACCCCGAATTGTAGTGCCACCTATGTAAGTAAGGAACTGTATGATGTTTTTGGAATTAAGCTGATATTCAATAGAAACAGCTTACTTATGTTAACTATTACATCTGCATTCTAAGTTAAATATTCGTGCAGTTAATATTTTAGCCTGTTAGTCTGAGACACATTTGGCGAATAAAGAAAATACTATACTAAAATATGTATGTGCTTAAAATGTTTCATCACTCGATATTCACTATATATCATTCATACACCAATCAATAATTAAGAAATACCTACAACAATAACAGAAACAATTATAAGAGCATTTTTAGCTTGAATTGAATTCTTAAGCAACTAATTAAATTTCAGTATTTTTATGACAATGTCCGTTTCCATTAATAGTTACCATTTGTGCTAGGGATTTTCTTTTCAGTCGATTCGAAAGCGGAGGCACGAACAGATCATAATCGATCTGGGTCCTTGCATCGTCCAGGTATATAGTATCATTGTCGGCGAGGTTAAGTTTCTCAAGGAGAACACTAAAGATGTAACCCATAATTGCGGTCAACAGGAATCCAAGGACAGCAAACCAGAGGTAGGAGAGTTTAAACAGATAAAAGTACTGCGTTTCGGTATCAGGTGCAAGAGTTGTCGCTAAAGTAGCATTGTATGTCGCACAACCAATAGTTGTTAACGGTAGAGCCGGTATCGGAGGCTTTGGTTGGCCAAAGCCGAGCCAGAACGAGAAAACAAAGCCGATGAGTAGCCCAAGTAATGACCCACGTTGATTGGCTTTAGTGGTAAACATTCCAATAGTGAAGAGACCCAGAAGGGGACCACCAACGACTCCAAAAATAGTAAGAGAAGCTTGTAGGACACCACCTAGGGCACCAGCGCAAAATGCCAGACCAACACAAATGAGTCCATACAGGCAAGCCATTATCTTTGACGGCAATGTGGTGCTGGTCTCCAACATTGGACGATGAAGAATTTTTTCATAAAACGGTTTGATGTAGTCCTCCAGGGTGACGGCTGATAGCGAACTCACGGCAGAACTGACCGATGACAAACTCGCAGAGAAGATACCGGAAACAAATAAACCAGCCAGACCTGGGTACGCTCCCATGGTGTCCACAACAAACAAAGGCATAAGTTGGTCTCTCACGTGTATTCTTCCTTCCAGCATTGGGTCGCAGTCCTTATAGTAATAAAATATCGCTAATCCACTGAATAATGTCGAAAAACTAATAGAACTCAGTATCGGAAGGTTCCACCATAGCGCACGCTGGGCACTCTTCAAACTTTTAACTGACATCAGTCGCTGTATCTGTGCCTGGTTTATGGCATAAATACTAAGGTATGTAGCAGATCCTCCAATCAGGAGTGACCAGAAGCTATGACGGATTGTTGGGTCCGGTGTGAACACAGAAAAATTTATACGTCCATTGTCAGCGGCTGCTTGCCAAATTGCTGCAAAACCGTCTCCTTTGAACGCAGAGGTGAATATTACACAATAGATGGCTGCAAACATTAGGAGGGACTGGAAAACATCGGTGATAAGCACTGCCTTCATGCCACCCACTGTTGAGTAGAAAGTACACACCAATCCCAAGGCGAGGATTGCAGTCCCTTTGCTGATTCCCGTCACAGCCTCCAACGCCAGAGCAGGAGCATAAAGCACTATCCCCATGTACAAGATCATTTGCAGGGAAAATGCTATAGAAGCTGCCAACCGCGTTGAATACCCAAATCTCTTCTCCAAGTACTCGTACACGCTCGTAGTTTGCATTTTGTAGAACACCGGCAAAAACAAATACGCGGCAATTGGTGTACTAATCACATACGATAAGTTTATCCAAGCAAACATAGTCCCGTATTGATAACTCTCCTGCGACACCCCCAGCAGTGTTATTGCCGACATGAAGCTGGCCATCAGACTGAACGACACCGGCCAAGCGGGCATATTACCATCTGCCAGGAGATATTCTTTCGTAGTCTTTTGCCTTCCACCGGTCAGGCGATAGTACACGCCAATCGCTGCCGAGATTACAAGGACTAGCACTAGCACCAAGTAGTCCCATATTGTAAAGAACGACATGGCGCGTTAGAGTTGTTAAAATGGACAAAATACCGGTCACAATGGACTTTCCAAACACGTTTTAGAGCGACTAATTGCTAGTACCCAACTGAATCAGCACTTTTCATTCAAAATTTCCACTCAATGACCGAAGCCGAATCGCGCGATATCTAGAACCTTGGCATTGATTTTTCCCCACACGAAATTAAAGTTTTAATGGGTCAAGTGATCATTCTTTAGAAACTTTCCAAAAGAATCGATTGAATAACATTCACTAGCCGGCTTTACGTTGGCAGAAAGTTTAAAATAAAATGCGAGATACGCGGTGGGGTTTTCACGAACCACTCAATTAACACATAACACAAGCACACGTTCAAACCAACCAACTCGAGTTTTTGCAGCTGACTGAATGTCATTTCATACGCGTAGTTTTTTGTGAAATACATCAGAATTCCAACTGGAAATTAAAGCTTGAAAGCTCTGTGCGCTTTCCAATTCCAATTCTATTTTGTAGGAAGGCAGAGATGAGAAAGTCTTGTGAATTGTAATAGACTGAGAATCTGAAAGCAATTTTGGGCGGTCAAATAACCGAATTCGATGAGATTATGGTTCCACTAAGTAGAGACGTACATATATCCGGTGATGGCATTTATTTGCTTTGAAGGAGTTCATTTTGCTGTAATTTAGGTTCTAGTAGCCAAAGGGTAACGATGAATATAAGAGAGCACAAGGCTTCTCACCTTAGCCTCTCACAATCAACTCCCATTCTACAACTCTACGTTGCGTTGGTGGCTGCTGGGTGCTTAGTACTTTGACTGGAGATTTGGCAACCAACCTCTTTGAAAGGTCGTGGGTGGTAGTAGATGAGAGAGAGGGAGGACTGTTTTCTCCTTGAGGCACTTCCTGTTGTAACCGATAATGTACAGCTTCACGCGGAACTCAGCGGATCTGTGTTCCCTGGTGTTTGATACCTGAAATAAAGAATGACTATTATTCCCAAAATTTCTCGTAATGAATTTTAGGGTGGTTTTAGATGACGTGTTAGCTATGTGGTTCGTTGAGGTAACTGAAAGATACCTTTCTCAGGGTTAAGTATCTTGTTCTGTTGAAGCTTGAGCATTCGCAGAGGAAGTTTGTTGTGTCTTTCTCTACCTCTGGGTCTCCACACCCTCTGCACAGATCTGTGGTGCTGATTCTCATTCTTCTAAGATGGGCCACCATTGAATTATGGCCTGTGAGAATACCTATGAGGAGACTCAGCTGTGGTCTATTCAGCGATAGAAGTTCTCTAGTCCTTCTTTTTTGAGGAGAGTGTTCTCCATCTTATATTGGCCATATTGAAAAAATCCGAGGTGATTTTGGCCAAGAAGACTGAATGGGCGTTAGGACTGAGAGATATGATGCTAGGCCTTTTGATTCTGATCCTTTTCTCACTAGCTCATCGGCCATTTTATTCCCGTGGAAGCCAATGTGTCCCGGAATTCAGCAGAGCGTGATGCTGTGCCTCGAGCTAAGTGATTGGAGTTCCACTTGCATGGTTGGGAAGTTTCATGCACAGGGCAATTGGTGGTGCCTCTGAGAATATTCTTCAACCATATGATGGTGCTGTGTTTGATTTGACTATTTTTCCACATCAAAGGCAGCGATAGATGTTGTCCTAATTGCTCTTGTGGTACCCACACATGCTAGACATTTGATCCTTGTGAGGGTGTTCAGGTTTGTGGCTTTTGCGGCAGCAGGCCACCAGACCAGACAGCCGTACGTAAGGATAGGTCTAACGATATCGGTATACATACAGTGCATTGTGCCTAGTTTTGGCCCCCATTTTTCCGAAGATTCTACTGCATGCGTAAAAAGCAATGGAGGTCTTCTTTGTCCACAGTATTTGGCCCAGTTGCTCAGGAATAAGACTCATCCTTGGGGAATTTCACCCAAAGCCACAGCCATGAGCTTAGCTACTATCCACTTCAGATTTAATGTTTCGTGTATTGATTCACGTCCGTCTCGTCTAGTGATTGATCTGATTGATTTCAAGTTTACATTGTTGAAGGCTCCTTCAATGTCCAGAAAAGTTGCTACTGAGTATTCTTTTTGGTGGAGTGACTTCTCGATTATAGTAACCGCCTCATGTAGCTCTGTCTCTACTGATTGATCCTTCAATCTTCATATAGGCTTGTTGGGCAGATGAGATGTCCCTTGTGGTAAGTTTGGAGCGAATGTAGATGTCTAGTGTCCTTCCTAGAGTTTTGAGCAGATCCTTTGCTGTGACTTTCTTAGACAAGAAGTCTTGAGCTATCATCGTATGACAATCTGCATCAAGGCTAAATTCGGGAACATAACCTTTTCAGTACCGTATAACAGATTTGTACGGGGGCTTTATCTTCATTTTCACATTTTTTTTCGCTGTGTTCTACTAATTACGTTCAAGTTTTTTAGTGCTAATTGAATAATATTTCAAATTTAACCAAAATTTGAACTTTCAATCATCGGTACTGACAGGGAAAGGCCTAATATGCCCCTACAGAGGACAATGACGACGTCACCAAAGAATGAGCTCCTCGAGAAAATATATGAGCAAAATTCTAAATATAGTGCTAGACTATTATACGGTATAAACGCATTTGTGGTTTTGGTGGTGTTTCGGGTATCACGGTACTCTGCGACGAGCGATCTGAAAGACAGAGAGCTTGTCTAATTGTAGCAAACTTTCTCTCAGTGACCAAGCTTGGACAATTCTGTGGCCAGGATTTAGTAGCTGTAGTTATAAGAAGCGAACGGAAAATGGAAAATCTTCGTCGTTGCGTCAGCTTACTCTTCCTATGATTCGTCCCCGGAGGTTGTTATCGAACACATAGATTGTGAAATGGGTCTACTCATATACGCGGATGCTAATGCTCAGAATATAGTCTGGGGCAGCACCAAATACAATTTACGTAGAAACCATCCCCTAGATTTTCTTACTTACTTTACTTAACGGGCTCCCGACCCGTGAAGAGTCTCTGCCTGAGACACAGCAGCCTTCCACTCTCTTCGATCCCGGGCACGCTGCTTCCAGTTATCTAGACCAAGCGCTCTGGCATCCGCGATAGCTTGATCCTTAAAACGGAGGTTCGGTCTTCCTTGTCTTCTCGAACCTGGGGGCTGTGATTCGAAGATCCTCTTTGCTGGAGCATTATTGTCCATTCGCTCGATGTGGCCGAGCCAGTGTAGTCGACGTGTTTTGGCTTTTTGGACTACATCCACATCCTGGTACAGCTCATAGAGTTCGCGGTTATATCTTCTCCTCCATTCGCCCTCCTCGCATACGGGACCGAATATCCGACGAAGAATTTTTCTTTCGAAAGTGTTCAGTATTTGCTCTGCTTTCCTGCTTATCGTCCAGCACTCGGCTCCATACAGCAGAACTGGCAGGATCAAAGTTTTGTAGAGCAAACATTTCGTCTTCCGAGTTAGGAGTTTTGACCCCATTTGTTTCGCCAAACCGAAGTAGCAGCGGTTTCCTAGGGTAAGTCTTCGTCGAATCTCCACTAAGTTGTCATTCGTGGAGTTGATATTTACTCCGAGGTAGGTAAACTCCTTAACCACTTCGAAGTTACTGTTGCCAACAGTGACGTTTTGTCCTAGGCGGTGGACAGATGCTTCTTTGTTTGTTGACAACATGTATTTGGTTTTGTCCTCATTCACTTCAAGGCCAACACGTTTCGCCTCTTCTTCAATTGCCGTAAAAGCCTCTAACACGGCGCGCTGGGAGCGACCGATGATGTCGATGTCATCTGCGTATCCCAGCAACTGGACAGATTTGTTGAAGATAGTGCCTTCCGTGTTTACACCTGCCCTGCGCACTATCTGTTCCAGCACAAGATTGAAGAAGTCACATGATAGCGCATCCCCTTGCCGAAATCCGGTGCATGTTTGGAATAGTTCAGAGGAACTGTTGCCGAATTGCACGTTGCACCGCGTGTTATCCAGCGTCACGCGGCACAGCTGGATCAGTTTAGCCGGGATCCCGAATTCGGCCATCGCCTTGTAGAGCTCAAGACGATGAATGCTATCATATGCGGCTTTAAAGTCGATGAAGAGATGGTGAGTCTCGACTTGAAATTCGTTGGTCTTTTCCAGGATTTGCCTTAGTGTGAAAATTTGGTCGATCGTCGATCTGCCGGGCCGGAAGCCACACTGGTACGTGCCGATTAGTGTGCTGCAGAAAGGCTTCAGACGTTCACACAGTACGTTGGATAGGATCTTATATGCGACATTAAGCAGGGATATGCCTCGGTAGTTCTTACAAGACATAGGATCGCCTTTCTTGAAGATGGGGCATATAGAGCTGATAGTCCAGTCATCGGGCATGACTTCATCCACCCACACTTGGTTGATGACTTGGTGCATGCACCCCACCAAAGCATCACCACCATGTTTGAAAAGCTCTGCTGGTAGACCATCAGAGCCGGCGGCCTTGTTGTTCTTCAGCTTTTTGATAGCTGAGCCGACCTCTTCAAAACTAGGAGGGGGAATGGATTCTTCATTGACTGGATGCGGGTTCTCTTCTTGCCCTATCACTCTCTCTACCTGCCCATTAAGTAGCTGCTGGAAATGCTGCTTAAATACATCTACTATTCCCTGTGCTTCGGTGACTAGGTTTCCTTCACTGTTTCGAAGAGCCTGCGTTCCGGGCTTGAAGCCAGCTGCCAGTTGCTTGGCTTTCCTGAAAAACATCCGGATGTTGTTCCTATCGCGGGACTCTTCGATATCCTTGAGCTGGGAGACTGCGTGGGCCCTTTTCTTCTTACGCAGGATCTTCTTCTCCTCCCTTCTTCTGGTTCGATACTCTTCTCTCGCTGCCCTTGTTTTGCGTTGCAGCGCTTGCAAGTGTGCATTTTCTGTCACCTTTTTCCGGCGTACGCATTCATCATCATACCAAGGGCTCTTTTTGGGTGGTGGCTGGTAGCCTATGGTGGTCTCTGCTACCCCTTTGATGATGTCGCGATACTGGTTCCACAGATTGTTGGCGTTTGTGGATGGTGAATACACAGCGGAGAGTCTCTCACTCAGGCGCTCCCTGTAGGCTCTGGCTACTCCAGACGTGCTAAGGCTTCCAACGTTGAATTTCTTTTTCTGGGCGGTCTGCAGCTTCTTCTCATTGGATAGTCGAGCTCTGAACTTAGCTGCAACAAGAAAATGGTCAGAGTCGACGTTTGCCCCTCTGAACGTTTGCACATTCAGAATGTTGGATGCGTGCCTCGCATCTATTAGCACGTGGTCGATTTGGTTGGCGGTTCGACCATCTGGAGAGCGCCAGGTTGCTGTGTGGATTCGTAGTCTTGGAAACCTAGTGCTACTTATCACCGTATTACGAGCTGCTGCAAAATCGATTAGCCGGAAGCCGTTGTCTGTTGTCGTGTCGTGGAGGCTGTGCTTTCCAACTAATCCGCCGAAGATGTTTTCCTTACCGATTTTGGCATTGAAGTCCCCGAGTATGATTTTGACATCATACTCCGGACAGGCTCCGTAGGCTCCGTCCAGGAGGTCATAAAACTCCTCCTTGATAGAGTCTTCAGCTTCGTCGGTAGAGGCGTGTGCACATATTATACTGATATTTTGAAATGTAGCCTTGATGCGGATCACAGCCAGGCGATCGCTGATCGGCTTAAAGTCAATTATCATTGAGCGTAGCCGATTTCCCACGACGAATCCGCATCCTAACATGTGCAGTCTTTTGTGGCAGCTGTAATAAATGTCGCAATTTTTTCGTTTTTGCATACCTGATCCTATCCATCGTATCTCCTGGATCGCGGTAATATCTGCCTTGTACCGCGTGAGGACAGATTCAAGTTTTTGAGTAGCACCAGGAGTGTACAGTGTACGTACATTCCAGGTGCATACTCTTATATCATAGTCCGTGTACGTTCCGGGTCGTGGTATTAAATGAGGGGGTCCATTATCCGAGGCTTGCGTCTCTCTCATAACTAAATTTTTTTTACGTGGTAAGGAAGTTACCCCGACGGCACAACCCCCAACCTGGAGGGCCAGTTCCATTTTTTTGAAACCCCTAGGACGTGGGGCCGGTTTTAAAACCGAAGTCAGTATCCCGCTTCGGGGATATGAGCGCTGCCGTTGGCCCAATAAGGGCTCATCCGCCACCATCTCTTTTCCAAAAACCTGACTTATTCTTGGAAATTTTTTAGATTTTCTACTATCGTCTAAAGTCACGGAAGGTCGAGCATATTGCTTAAAATTTGATTAGTATCATCACCGGATGTTTCGAACTGACGAAGTCTAAGACTCGCTAAGAATTTTAGACCTATAAATCTGTCTTCCTTCTTGCTAAAAAGCTTAGAGAGACTAGTCGAGATATACGTGCGCAGTTCTTCACTGAGAATGCACCCTCTATCTGAAATGCAACTTGCAAACCAGCGTGGTAAATCCTGTGTGACTGCGCTTCAAAATCTATAGGAAGGAATACGCGATGGGCATTTTAATCGACGTAGAGGGCGCTTTCGACAATGCGACTTTTGATTGCATATGTGACTCTGCTAGACAACGAAGTGACATTGGTATTGTTGATCAGGGTAATACTGATGAATAAGACTTTGGTTGTAGATGCGGACTGTGGCCGCCATGTTATGGAAGGTGTTCACAGAGGCTGTCCGCAAGCTGCCGTTCTGTCTCCACTTCTATGGTGCATGGTAGTTGACTCTCTATTGCATACTCTCAATAAATCAAAGGTCTACGCTTACGCATATGCAGATATCACCGAAAAAGGTCCTCTAGATTTATACGGCTATGATAAGACCTTTTCTAGCTTATGCATCGATTGTTTGGTGGAGGGGGCTTTCACGTAAGTATGTGACTGCTTTATGCACGAAACTCCAAACAACGGCCTTTCTGAGCTGCACAGGAGCTTTCCCTAGTACGTCTGGCTCTGGTCTAGATACCCTGCTTGATTTACCTAGACTGGACTGGGCTGTAGACGAATCTTTATGTCTTCGTGAAGACCGACAACTAGACTTCACTACGCGTTAGGCAAGCATGCCTCTGCTTTTTAAGCGGAGATCTATGCTATCCTAATGGCTGCCGACTATATTGTTAAGAATAGGGGGAGGGGTCGAAGTATCTAGCAACTTATACCCACACAGCTCGTAAAACTGACTTCCACACAGCTTCCTAAAATCTACGTCCACACGTTATTCAAAACTTATTTGCTACCACACACGCATTGACTTACTATATAGTATATCAATGCACACACGTATCAAAACGTCCCAGTAATCAGCTCCCAAAACTTACTATGCATAGCTTTCTACACTTGCTCTCACACAGCTTTCAACACCTTCTCACAATTAGCTTTGAAAACTTACTCTCACACAGCTTTAAGGACTTACTACACATATGTAGATCAGTAAACTTAGTCACACAGCTTCCTAAACTTACTCCCACAGAGCTCCCAAAAATGGAATGAAATTCGCAAAGATTAGTTGACTTGAGATGTACAACCTTGAAACGTTCACAATACTCGTATTTATACCTATTCTAAGACCCTGATTAGATGGCGATTGTTCACGCCGCTGCGCCGTTAGTGTGTAAGTACGAAGGTGAGGGGTAAAGAAAAAGGATACTCATGAAAAAAATATAAAAATCGAGGTGACAATCCCATTTCACAGCTGAAAAACGATTAAGCTATGTCTTACATGAAATGTAGCTTTTCTGTAAGTTTTATTATCACCAATGATCCATATAGATCACGCGTTTGTAAGCATTACAACAGCAACAAGACCGCGGATATCACCTCTAAAAAATTTGCATAAATTAATCAGGCATCTGCAGATTATGTCTTGAAGACACCGAGGCAACCGAATGACATATGACACATAATCCTCCCCTCAGCCCAAAAATCATTGGTTTCATCAGAAAACTTGACTTCAGCTAGGCTGCAACCTATGAGCATCTAAAGCATCTATTGTTGATCTACAGTCGCTACTGTTTAATTTCAAGTTTGATCCACGTGCAAAGATGGGCATTACTTCTTAAGCGCCACTTACATAAACACGAAGCAAATAAACTTTGATTCACCATAATAACATAATAAAAACCTGATTGATTTTTTCGTTCCCCCACTCACAGGGTCATGTGATTTCCCCATTTGGTAAAAATCACTCTTATCATTTTCGCTGAATGCATGACGCTGATAGTCATCATTTTTTGTGTGTAGGTAATTAGCTCTCGATGGTCCATATCATTGGGACTGTAAATTACCCCTGATTAGGGGAAACACCTTGAGATCTACCGATGGAATTGGGAGTATAAATATATTTTCTGTCCTCAAATAGAATCAATCACCAAGTTTTTGTCAAGTAAATCAATTTCTACGATGAAGATAAAGTTATCGTTATTTGCAATTGTTATTGTCTGCGTACTGGCTTGCATTTCTGCGCAGTTATCGGGATCTATAGCCACTAATCCTGCTGGAGGGCATGATGCAAATATTGCAGCTGTACAACGTCTTGGAAGCCAAGACGCTAATATCGGAGGAGGTGTTTTTGCCAGTGGAAATACACTCAAAGGTCCAGTAACAACTGGAGCTTTTCTTGATGCTAACAAGTAAGATATACAAAGGACTTACATTTGATATGTTTTAATGTGAAATTTTCAATTCTTTAGAGACGGCCATGGAATTTCGCTACAACATTCGAATACTCCCGGATTTGGCAAGACATTCGGACAGAATGCTCACGTAAATCTGCTCAACGATAATGTGAACAAACTTGATGCGACTGCCTTCCACAGTAGGACTAATTTGGAAAATGGATTTAAATTCGACCGAGTTGGTGCTGGACTTAATTACAATCACGTCGCTGGGCATGCTGCGTCCTTGTCAGCAAGCCGAATTCCCCAATTGGATTTAAACAAAATCGATCTGACAGGAAAGGCTAACTTATGGACGTCGCCTAGTCGGCAGACCACTCTAGACTTGACGGGAACTGCTTCGAGAAGTTTTGGTGGGGCTCAGCCTCCGAGGAATGACTTTGGAGCTGGCTTGGGACTGACACACTGGTTTGGATAAATTTATGTGGGGATGTTGACTTCAATAAGTGGTAGAGCTATTTATAAATTCGCAAATTTAATTAAATAAGAACAAAAAGTTTAATATATAATTGTGTTATTTCTATCAACAATTGCGGACAATACTTTTATTCAGCACGGATTTGTGAAAGGGGCCTGTTGTATATGCTTTGGAATGTTGGTCAGAAGAAAGAACCGAGTAAAAAAAACTTTGACACTGTCTGCGAATCCTCGAACCTCCCGTTTAGTACGTAGTCGAATGCATTAGTATTTATCATTATCGAACGATGATGTTGACCGGGAAGGTGCTACATATTCATGTTCTAGTATTCCAGTATGAAGTATGCTTCGTAGCATTTGAAAACGTCCACTATACAGCCATGCTATATTGAGCGTCGAAGTTTTTGATGATTGTAAAGCTTGTTTTGGGACTGGTTTCGAATTGTAAAGCCTATAAAGTAAGTAAATGTCGAAGAAGAAGAAGAAGGATAGGGTATTGTTCCAGACGAATTGTACGTTTTCTATGTTTTATTTTATAAAAACAGGATATTAATATCTCTGAAATACTCACACTCCAATTTTGTCCATTATACTTTCATGCAGATTCCTTTTTGTGGTGCACAAGCAAATATATTATCTTCTACAGCATTATACCAGAATCTTGCACTTGAAGTAGTCGTCTATGAGATAATTTGGTATTTCCATCTGAGCGTTTGTTATCGTGTTGAGTGTGCTTGCCCTAGTTCTTGATTCCAGTTGATTTGATATAGTTCAAGATGTCATTGACTGGTCTGCGTCACGGAAGAAGTGTCGCCCGACCTGTCCTGATTTAGATTCTGAACTTCTTCTGGCCAATTCATCGACCTTCGCATTACATGGAATATTATCATGTCCAGGGACCCAGCAGAGCGCAACCTTGTGCTGTGTTCCAAGAACCCTAAGCTCGTCACGACAGCACTTCACAGGCTTGGATTTTATTTCGATAGCAGAAATCGCTTTTATTGATGCCTGGCTGTCGATGAAAAAGGTGATACCTTCGTGTGGTATTGCCTTCAACGCAGTCTCACGTGCGGCTATTGTCACTGCTAGGACTTCCACTGCTATGGTTCGGGAGGCGGACTGATTTGAATATACACTGTGGATCAGAAAAGATACCTGATACAGCTCTTTACTCCACCATGGAGGTGATTTTCTCGCATTCCGCGATTAGCAGTGCTGCGCTATTTCAATAACCACCCAGTTGTCGCTATAAAGCTGAGGGTTAAGGTGAAGCATGTTCCTCTCAATCCTTTCTCTGGGAATATGAAGGCCCGGAATCTGGTCCCTCTTTTCGACTAGTCGAATGGCGGCGTTTAGTCACAAAGGACTTAAGCCAGTTTAGAGTAAACTCGTTATCACAACAAAGAAGCTTAAGTTCATTGAAGGTGGTGAGCTGCTAGAAGAAGGGGGTTACTGACAATCGTGTCATTCACTCCTTCAAGAATGCGCAACTCCATTGGCCTTTGTCAATCTTTAATCTGGATTGTTATAATCGACTATCGCCACCTGAAGATTAGAACTGGAGTTGACCGTCAACTTAGCTTTCTTGCTAATCTTCCTAACCGAGAGCGACGTCGAGTCGAATAGCCTTCAACAGGTTCGGATGAGCTGCATGGCAGATGGCTTTCCATTCTCATCCTGAACAGTCTTTTGGCCATTCCCCTAAACTTCCGTACGCTGGTTTTTAGGCCATCCTCTTCAACCTCGGAACAGCGAACAGTCTGACTGGATTTGGGCTGTAAACCTTTACCCCGACCAACTGTACGTGGCATGGATACATCCGTGATTAAGGTGGACTGCAAATGGCGTTCCCTCCTTATCATGGCCGAACCCTCGCCAGTTCCTCCAGCAATCCTATGTCGTAATCTATGCCGGCCGTCTTGGAAGAACAAGCAACTGACTCGGGCCGAGGCGTGTTCGAGTCGGTTGTTTGCCCAAGTCTCACAGTGGTTGAGGTAGAGAGCAAATGGTTTCACCCCATCTCCATTGATAGTCCTCTTTTCTTCCGGCCTGTGTTTGTGAGCCCATTTGACCCTACAGTTTTTAGAGTATTGCGAGCTGTATTCAGAGACTCGCTTTACCTGTCCGTGAAGGACTTAGGGTCACGCTACTTCAGTCGCTTAATAAGGCGTACCTCTTCCGGTTATGGAAAGTCGTCATCTGTGTGTTGCCTACTGTCGTGTGCCTAGTCTCAACTGAGTTGGGCAATGATGGGGCTAGTCCCAAACTATGCACTCCAGCGCTTACAATAGTAGCGAAGCTCTGAGCCGAGGAATTCACATTATCGACAGGGCTGATGTGACCGAGAGTAGAAGGAGTCGCAGTCTCCCTCTCCCACGAGTAGCAGTAGATCATGGCGTTGGAGTGGTCCAATAGAACCAATAAAGAGTATAACACGCACAACATGAGCGGTTGTGGGAAGCTAAGCCTTGGGTCCCACGGACCTGTTACGCCAAAAAATTTTATTTGTATTTTAACTACAATATCAATTTATTTATTTTAGAGGCCGAAACTTGATTGAATCTCCATATGTTGTTTTTTTTTCGATCAGCCAACGCTAGCAATCACACGCTATTGTGCTGACGATCTGAATATCAAAATGGAAAATTTTTTTGTATTATACAAACCACTAGTCAGTCAGCCGTAAAAATTCGTATTGGTTGGTTGGTTTAAGAGTCTAGAATTCATTTAAAACATTTTGTCAACTTAAAGTAAATATTTACTCTTTAAAGATCAATTGAGGAACTGGAAAAATCGAGCGGTTCGATTGCGGACATTAGTTTTTAATGAAAAGTGTGCTGATTCAGTGGCTGTCTAGCAATTATTTACGTATACTAAGGCGCGACTATTATACGGTGCATTTTAACGTTCGTAATTTTCCATGTCGTTTTTCACACTATGGGACTACTTGGTGCTTTCGTTTGTGCTTATAATTTCCGCGGCGATTGGCGTATACTATTGCCTGACCGGTGGAAGGCAAACAACTACGAAGGAGTATCTCCTGGCAGATGGTACTATGCCCGTTTGGCCGATTTCGTTTAGCTTGATGGCCAGTTTCATGTCGGCAGTTGCACTGTTGGGAGTGTGTCAAGAGAGTTATCAGTACGGGACTATGTTTGCTTGGATAATAGTATCGTATGTGATTAGTACTCCAATTGCCGCGTATTTGTTTTTACCAGTTTTCTACAAAATGCAAACTACGAGCGTGTACGAGTACTTGGAGAAGAGATTTGGGTATTCAACGCGGTTGGCAGCTTCTATAGCATTTTCTCTGCAAATGATCTTGTACATGGGGATAGTGCTTTATGCTCCTGCTCTGGCGTTGGAGGCTGTGACGGGAATCAGCAAAGGGACTGCAATCCTCGCCTTGGGATTGGTGTGTACTTTCTACTCAACAGTGGGTGGCATGAAGGCAGTGCTTATCACCGATGTTTTCCAGTCCCTCCTAATGTTTGCAGCCATCTATTGTGTAATATTCACCTCTGCGTTCAAAGGAGACGGTTTTGCAGCAATTTGGCAAGCAGCCGCTGACAATGGACGTATAAATTTTTCTGTGTTCACACCGGACCCAACAATTCGCCATAGCTTCTGGTCACTTCTGATCGGAGGATCAGTTACTTTTCTTAGCCTTTATGCCATAAACCAGGCACAGATACAGCGACTGATGTCAGTTAAGAGTTTGAAGAGTGCCCAGCGAGCGCTATGGTGGAACCTTCCGATACTGAGTTCCATTACTTTTTCGACATTATTCAGTGGATTAGCGATATTTTATTATTACAAGGACTGTGACCCAATGCTGGAAGGAAGAATACACGTGAGAGACCAACTTATGCCTTTGTTTGTTATGGACACCATGGGAGCGTACCCAGGTCTGGCTGGTTTATTTGTTTCCGGTATCTTCTCTGCGAGTTTGTCATCGGTCAGTTCTGCCATAAGTTCCCTATCAGCTGTCACCCTGGAGGACTACATCAAACCGTTCTATGAAAACGTTCTTCATCGTCCAATGTTGGAGACCAGAACCACACTGCTGTCAAAGATAATGGCTTGCCTTTATGGACTGATCTGCGTGGCGTTAGCTTTTGGCGTTGGTGCTGTAGGTGGTCTTTTGCAAGCTGCTTTTATTATTTTTGGAGTCGTTGGTGGTCCACTTTTGGGTCTTTTTACCATTGGAATGTTCACCACAAGGGCCAATCAACGTGGATCATTATTTGGCCTACTCATCGGCTTAATGTTTTCATTTTGGCTCGGCTTTGGTCAACCGAAACCTCCAATACCTGTTCTATCACTGAGAACTATTGGTTGTGTTTCATACAATATAACTTCCCCAGCAACTCTTGAGCTTTACGCCGAAACAACACTGAAAACTATTGGTGGTGCTTTATACAATACAACTTCCCCAACAACTACTCTTGAACCTGACGCCAAAACGCAGTACTTGTATCTGTTTAAACTTTCCTACTTTTGGTTTTCTGTCCTTGGATTCCTGTTAACTGCCATTTTAGGTTACATCTTTAGTGTTCTCCTGGAGAAACTTAATCTGGCCGACAATGATATGATTTATTTGGACGATGCAAGAACTCAGTTGGACTACGATCTCTTTGTACCAACGTTGTCGTGTCGATTGAAAAGAAAAGCTTTAGCGAAAATTGTAACTAATCTTGTGGTTGTTGTTGAAGGTTCTTAATACTGTTTACTTTGAACGGAAAAGTGATTTCTTTGGTTGTTTTATCTAGATTTAATGCATGAAAATAAAAACATATGTATCCACACCTGAATATATTTCTATACAATTGTGTAAAATAAATAATTTATTATTGACTAAAGCTTTTCTAAAAATGTTGAGTAAAAATAAAAATCAAGTACTTCAATTAATCTATTTTTGATATAAGTAGGTATACGCACTACCTACTAATGTCATACATTCATATACATATGTTCATATATATAATACTATTAAAGATCATTTTTACAACTCAGATAAGCAAAAATTGAGGTTATTAAAGATACGATCCACAGAAGATCGTAGTACTTTCAATCTTCAACGTTAGGGACCGTCCACCAGGGACAGACTATAATATTAAAATATTTATCTATTGCATGCAAAATAGGTTTATTATATATATATATATATACATATGTATGTAACAAGATACATGGAGATAATCTACTTTTGAAACAATGATCATATTAAAATAGAGTTTGCTGGTATTTAAAAAATATATAGAGGTAGGCGTTTACGACAAATTATAAATAAAATTATTATTTTCAATTGAGTGAGTCACATGGCTAGCCCAATGTAAATTAAGCACACAAAAGTTCCTAGTGAGGGTTAAGTCGGTCCATGTATTTAGTGGCTGGCTTTCTAGGTCTAGTCGCAAAAAAAAATACAAAGATTTGGCGTGACAAGTTCATACATATTTGAGAAGCTTTTTCATAACAGTTATTCCCTCGGATGTTTATCAGACACGCGACTTAACTATGTTTTATTATTTGGAAATAAAAAACATGTATCTTTTCGGAGACAATTATTGCATTTCACTTTATTTAGAATTTTGATGTTGACTCTTCGGAGTGATGACTTTAACTTAACTTAATCAACAAAAATATTTTATTAGATCTCCGTCCCGAGTGAGAAGTTGTTGCGTCATCATAAATTTCCACCTTTGCTTCTCACGGTGAAACTGACCCGACATACTTTTGCTTGATCAACTCAATGTCATTGCAACGAAAATCTGCTAATGCATTTGAGCTGATGTCTGGAGCATTTCCGCTGCAGACTTGTATGTCGGAATTTGGATGTGGAAGACTATGGGAATTTATAGATAACGTAACTCCTAATTCCCCAGTTTTACGATTCTCCTGAATTGTTTTAAATTGTACATTTTTTATGAAGCAAGTTACAATTATAACCAAGATTACTATAACTTATAATATTATGTTTTTTTCAAAATATGTATTTCTTTAATATTTCTTCCTTAGTGAAGAGTAAAATTTTCAAGCATTAAATTAAATTTTCTGTTGCTATTATTTCTTCATTTGGAATATATAATCTGTCAATAATTTGGGACATTCTATTGTTAAATTTTTGGTTACCGATTTCTATTGAACAATTATCAAAATTAATAAAATAATTTCCGTTTCCGTTCTATTATTTTTTCCTCTAATTTATTTATTAACTTACAATTTTTCTCAACAATACAATTTTTGCTTAATTTTAATTCCTGAAGACTTAGATTATTTTCGAAACTATATGTATTATTATTAATTTTAATTACATACTCCAATAATAATAATAATTAATAAGGAATCTTAACAAAATTCGATTATCACACAACATTGCAAACATTGCTTTTTGTTAGGATTTACAATTGGTACTAGTAACTTTTTATCTGTTTTCATGATTGATGTTGGAATTTTGATTACAAAAATGATGTTTTCGTTTTCAAACTTTGCTATTTCTACTTTCATATTGCTGAGTTTTTGAATATCAATTTTATATTTTATAATTTCTTCGTTGCTCAAAATACTTCGGTGTATGACACCTATTCTCTCCAAAATAATGTTATCTTGTATCAAATTTATTTTTTCTTTTAGTATTCTAATACGCATTTGTTGTTCTAAAAATTCTTCTTTTAATATTATTTGTTTACTATGATTTTGACTCATATTAAGTTTCTCCAAAATTTGATTTCTATCTGATTCTAAAACATTTTTTAATAAAGTAAACGAGTCATTAAAATTGCTATTTATTTTTACCTGTAAATTTTAATGGTCGTTTAATATTATATTCATGTACCCCTTCTAACGCATATTTTCGAAATTTTGGTTGTTCTTTATGTATCTAAGGCTAACACAATTTTTTATAAATCCTTCTTTCCTAGTTTCATGGTAGTCCTCTCTGTCATTATTGAGCTTATTAATGGAATTAATCTTTTTTTTTATCAATTCTCTCTTTAACTACTTTGGTATTAACAGTGCGATTTTGGACATCTATTGGTTGAGCTTTTATTGCAGAATGACATGCATTATTGTAGTACTCTACTGCTTTAAACATCTGTTCTGTGATGGGGATTTTATTATTATTAATGGAATTAATCTTTTTTTTTATCAATTCTCTCTTTAACTACTTTGGTATTAACAGTGCGATTTTGGACATCTATTGGTTGAGCTTTTATTGCAGAATGACATGCATTATTGTAGTACTCTACTGCTTTAAACATCTGTTCTGTGATGGGGATTTTATTTTCTACATTAAGCGCTCGAATTCTTTCGGTTAAGGAATTGTTTAACCTTTCTGCGTCAGCATTTCCTGTGTGATTATTTGGTTTGACGAAATGTGCCTCTATACATTCCTCCTTACAGAATTGTCTCACATTAATGCTATTGAACTAGTTTTCTCATTTTTCCCTTAATTGAAATGAATTGTCTAAGTTTTTCTCTTAATGTCCTATGGTTTCTGTCTTCAAGTAAAAAACTGACTGCATGTTTGGAAAATTTATCAATAAAATTAATAAAATTATGCTTACTGTTTGTATAAACGTCTACGTGAATTATTTCATTTATGTCGGTCGGGGTTTCTGAAATTTGGAATTTCTTTTTAATTGGATTCCTGTCATACTTAGCAGCAGTACAGATATCACAATTGTTTATCACCTTGTTTATTAGAATCTTAAAATTTGGGAAATATACCTTGGATTTCATCCCTTCATAATTTGCTATTATCCCCAATGACCTGATTCTAATTTGTGAAACAAAGATATTTGTTTCAAGGCCTCTTCTTCATTTTTAAGATCTCTTGCTAGGAAGCTACATTTAACAAACTTAAGGTGGGGATTCCCTAGTTCAATTAATTTTTTCTGCACACTATTGTAAAGAGGATCGCCTAATTCACATTAAATTCTAATTTTACCCTTAGTTACATGTCTTCGGACGATGTCGGATATTTTATCAGGTATGTCATTTTTGTCAATAAAGATTCTTTTATGATTGAAGATCCTTTCGGGGTCGACATCTTTTTGCTCTAAAATTATTATTTGGGTTTTAAAGCGGTTAACAACAGTTTCTAATATTGGGATGTGGTCATTATTATTTTCTTCTTGAGAGTGAACTGTTGAAATTTCAAGAGATTCATTGCAATTAATATGTTCTTCAATATTTTCATCAAAGAGGTTTTCAAATATATTTATTTCATTACTGTTTTGATCGATTCTACTCAAGAAATCAGCATTTTGGTTTTTTTTGCCCTTAATGTAATCTATCTTAGCGTCATATTCTCCCAATTGCAACAGCCATCGTTGGAGCCTTGGGTTGATATTCTGACCAATATTTTTGGCTTGCAACCATTTAATAGGTTGATGATCTGTTTGCAGGTCAAATTCCTTGCCAAATAAATAAGGTCGAAAATGTACGCCCCAGACGATAGCAAGTAACTCTTTCTCGATCGTGGAGTCATTTTTCTCATGATCGTTGAGAGTTCTTGAAGCGTAAGACACGGGATGACCATCTTGTGTCAAAACGGCTCCTAAAGCAAAAGCTTGCGTCTGTTATTAGCTTAAATCTTCTATTGAAGTCTGGGTACTTAAGGATGGGATAATCTGTTATGATAGACTTTAGTTTCTCAAATGAAATAATATAGTTGGGATCATGGACATTGACTTTTGTATTTTTCTTTAAATATTTTAGAAGTGGGAATGCAATTTTGGCATAGTTTTTAATGAATTTTCTGTAGAATCCGGTAACACCCAGAATTGACTTGATCTGTTTTTGCGTTGTAGGCAACTTTAAGTTTTGGATGAATTTAATTTTTTCCGGATTAGGATATGGCCTAGATATTCTGTTTCTTTATTGAGAAATTGGCACTTGTTGATTTGAATTTTGAGTCCAGCCTTTCTTAATATCTCAAAGATCTTTCTCAAATTGTTTATATGTTCTTCCAAAGATGTGCTGAAGACAAGAATGTCATCCATATAAACGACACAGATCTTGTTTATGAACCCTCTTAAAATTGAATTCATGAGTCTTTGGAAGGTGGAAGGAGCGTTTTTTAGCCCGAATGGCATCCTAACATATTCGAAGTGACCGAACGGTGTCGAAAAAGCTGTTTTTTTTCTGTCTTCAGGCTTAACTAAGATTTGATGGAATCCCTTAGCTAAGTCGAGAGTTGTAAAATATTGCGATTTTCCCAATTTGTCTAATATTCCTTCAATATTAGGAATTGGAAACTTGTCGCTCACAGTCACTTCATTTAGCTTTCTGTAGTCGATAACGATTCTCCACTTACGTTGTCCAGAGTTGTCATTTTTCTTTGGGACTATCCAAAGGTCCAACATGTCCTTGATTTGCTTTTCTATCTCAAGTTCATGGACCTTCGGGTATCTATAAATTTTCGAATAAATAGGGCTATTTGTATTAGTGACTATTTCATGCTGAATTTCGTGAGTAAATGTTATCGCCCTCAGTAAAGAATAGTTCTTTATAACCTTTCAAAAGCTGTTGCACTTTATTTTTTTCATCTTTGTGAAGATGGTCCAAGTTTATGTAATCTATTGAGGAATAAATTGAGTCTAAGGAACATATGTATTCGGAATCCAATGGGATAGATTTCCATTGGAAAGGAAAGGAAGGAAATCTATTGTTTCCTTTAATATCTAGATATTGCTGTTCTAAATTTAATTTAGCGCCTAAAGGTTCTAATACATGTTGTCCTATAATTGCGTCGTAATCTCTTTCAGCTGAATCTACAACCTTCCATGTAATAGTTCCTTCTGTATTGAATTCCTGTGGAATAGGAGTAACTATTTTATTCGCTACTCTACCGATACCTGTTACTGTTGAAAAAAACCGGCTTATTCAAAGGAATTTCTTGAAAATCGCTAGAGATGTTTGGTCTTATAACGCTTGTCGTTGAACCGGAGTCGATTAGACATTTTATTTTCTTATTTTTTATAGTGAGGACAGTTATTGGAAGTTTATGCTCCGAATAAATGTTACCAATTGACATCATCTCTTCCGCAGTGTCATTTGTATTTCGTGAAACCCTTGAGTTTGAAAATGGTTTCCTTGAGTTGAAGATTGATTATTATAATTATTATTCTTTGAATTACGTGAAACCCTTGAATTTTGAAAATGGTTTCTTTGAGCTGAGTATTGATTGTTAAAATTTGTACTGTTGGCATTGCGGGAAACCCTTGAATTTTGGAAGGAATTTTGTTGAGTTGAATATCGTTTGCCTTGATTAAAACTTGGATTTCCGTATTCTGTACTTCTTTGGACGTTCAAATTATGACCAGAGTTGTAAAAATGAGAGGTATTATTCCTGTCGTTACTAACTACCCTATTTGTTTCAGTGGTGGATCGCCAATTTTGATTCGCGATTTTTTGAGGTTTATTTTTCCTATGACGTATATCCTTACATCTAAAATCATCTAACAGTCTTAACCTGGCGTATTTATTGTAAATTTAAATCATACTTGAATTTTCTTCTATATGAGCCCTAATGTTTCCGTCAATTTTTTCAATTAAAATTTCTGTGAGTTTCCTATCATCGAATTCGTACATTTCGTTTAATTGAAAACTTATATCTCTAAACTCAACAAATAATTCATTTAAATTACTGACCTTAACATCACGGCAATAATTGAAAAGTTCTGCATAACTTTTGTGGGGCTGGAAATGTTGTCTCAGCTTCGTGGTTACACTGCTCCAATTAGGATTATCTCCTAGTTGCCAAATGCACTTCCCTGCTTCTCCCTGGATTGATGACGATCTGCATTCCGAAGTATCGAAGTTGATGGTCAGCGTTGCACAGCAATGTTGTCGTCTCCACAGACTTGATAAGCGATGATAAGGGATAGTCATCCGTTCCCTTAAATGGCTTCAAATGTGTGAATTGTGTCAAGACACTTTTGGGGCTTAATTGGAGTACATGTTGCTGTTGTTGCTGTTGTTGTTGCTGCAGTTGTTGTTGCTGCTGTTGGTATTGGCCCAACTGTTGCTCCTGTTGCAAAATTATATTTCGCAACTCGAGTACTTCAGTTTTTAGTTCCTCCATTTCTATTACACTTAGATTTCTATTACGATCGAAGAGTTTATTTAACTTATTCCGCATAAAACTGTTTAATTCTCACTGTGTGGGTACACACTATTTTCACTTTTATTATTTATTTGTTTTATTTTTTTTTTATAGAATTTTTCTTTGCAGTGGTGGAACGGTGGGGGGTTGAAAAAAAGATTATTTTAAATAAAAGCTTTAAATGTTCGAGTCCGACTGCGCCACTTAACTATTTTTTATTATTTGGAAATAAAAAACATGTCTTCGAAGACAATTATTGCATTTCACTTTATTTAGAATTTTGATGTTGACTCTTCGGAGTCATCACTTAACTTAATCAACAAAAATATTTTATTAGAACCTCTTCCCGAGTGAAAAGTTGTTGCGTCATCATAAATTTCCACCTTTGCTTCTCACAGTGAAACTGAGCCGACATACTTTTGCTTGATCAACTCAATGTCATTGCAACGAAAATCTGCTAATGAATTTGAGCTGATGTCTGGAGCATTTCCGCTGCAGACTTGTATGTCGGAATTTGGATGTAGAAGACTATGGGAATTTATAGATAACGTAATTCGCGCGAGAGGTGGGGCCGTGAAAGAAATTTTGGATGTTGTCTGGGGATTGAACCTGGAACCCCTTTGCATCTGGGCCTCAACCAACAATCCTCTCCCGGCAACTCCAAGTTGGTTGAGTTCCTTTTCCACTTGTGCGTGAGGTCTTCCTTTACTGCGTTTTCCTTCCGGGTTGGATTCGAAGACTCTTCGAGCCGGACATCTTAAATGATTGATGCGTACTGTTCTGACCAGTTCGATGTCACTGTACAGCTCGTAGAGTTCGCTGTTAAATCTCCTTTTTCAAATGTCGCCAACGCAAACGAGACCGAAAATCGTATGGAAAATTTTGTGTTCAAAACGACCAAGGATATCTTCATCCGCCTTCGTTAACGTCCATGTCTTTACGTCATACAGCAGGACTCGGATGATGAGGGTCTTATATAGAGTCTATTAGTGTTTCTTGACAAGGCCTTGTTACTCAATTGCCTTCTGAGACCAAAGAAACAGCGATTGACAATTGTAACTCTTCGTATGATTTCTGATGTGATGTTGTTGTCAGGGTTTATAACGGAGCCGAGGTAGACAAAGTCCCTTATTAGCTCAAAATTATAGCTATCTAATGTGACGTTCTGTCCGATTTGTGTGGCCCTTCTTGTTGACAGCATATACTTGGTTTTGCCTTCATTCACAACTAAACCACCCATTTTTTGCCGCTTCTGTTCCAAGACTTACCAGTATTCCATACATGAGTATCGGTTTTATTGCAGAGGTGTATAGCCAGTTGCGAATGATGGTGTGAAGGAATACACAGTCACTGGAAAAGTCACTGGGACCAATGCTATGCCAAAGCAGCTACTAAATACCTTGACGTCATGATTGACATTTAAAGAACATCTGAAGTACGTAATGTATGTAGATGCCTCCATTGCGCGGGTTATCCCCAATATAGCAGGGCCAAGATACAGCCGTAGACAGCTTTTAGCTAAGTAGTCACATCCCTATTGATTTATGAATAACCAGTTTGGGCCGGAGCTATGAAAATGACTTCACACAAAAGAAGAAGTGAGTAGCGCTTTTCCCAAAACCTTGGACCACGTAACTTGCTTCGTCACAGGAATGTTACCCATCGGTATACTGGCGGAAGAACTGCAGAAAAGTTTCCAGTGATCAGGCAGGAAAGGATGCTAACTTACAGTGAAGTGGACACAACAGAAAGAAGCACAAATTTTATGGCCCGGCAACACTGGAACATTTCTCCTAAGGACTGTTGTATTTACCGCCTTATTGACTTGGATAAACCGGAGACATGCTAAAGTTAACTTCAACTTAATGCAACTGCTTACGGGATATGGCTGTTTCCAGTCATATCTATAGCAATGTAAGAACAGTGAGTCCCCTACTTGTCCATCGTATTCTTTCATTAGAAAATAGAAGCACTATAAACAGTACTAACAGAAACACTAACTCCGGAGAATTTAGTACATTACATGGTAGGGTGGGCCATTATTTTGACGGCTCTTCTGCGCCCAAAAAATTTACAGAAACTCACTATTATATTTTCTTAGTACGAAATTGATCTATTTACGCTTGAACAACGTTGGGAAATATTGCAAAGTTATTTCCAAAGTGGATGATGTGTTGCTGAAACAGTGCGAATTTTAAAAAGAAATTTCGGTCGAAATAATGCACCAACTACAGCAGGTGTACGCGAATTTGTGATGAAAGTTAGTGAGCCCTGGTTTGTTGATTGATAACCGAATATATTCCCGTGTTCCCTGGTTTATATCAAAATGTACCTACGCAAATGCACAGACAGGGGGACATAGATAGTATTGTAGTAATAAGTAAGTAGTATTAGGAAAATGGAAGAATAGGAAATCTGACAGTAAATTGCAACACCATCGGGAGCAAGCCTAAGTCTGCGACGTTCACAATTGTTGTTGCGCAAAACGTTAACTGATTATTTTTGAAATAAATTAGCAGAGGATAACTTGGAGTATACATATGTATGTGGTTTCAACAAGATGACGCCACATACCTAACCAATTGCTAGTCAAACAATTGATTTATTGAAGTCAAAGTTCGATGACTGTGTTATCGCGTAATTGACGTAATTTGACGTCTCCAGACTTTTTCCTTGTGGCCATTTCATGTCCATGATCTATGCTAATAAGTTAGAAACCTTAGACAACCTCGGGAATAACATTGAACGTCGAATTCGAGACAAATGTATTGCGCGATATCTACATATATGCGAAAAGTATTAGAAAATTGTGCTTGGCGCATTCACTCATGCAGGTATTTCCGTGAAGGATATTTGAACAATCATGTATCCTATTATTAAACGGTACTTTAACCCGAATTCTTTTTTTTTCTGATATCTCAAACAGAAGCTGTTTTAATTAAAAACAAAAGTGGGCCGTCTTATTGAAATACTATTAATACAATACATCTAAAGTAGTATAAACGACAGAGCTCTGCAAAATGTTAAACTTTCAAAAAGATTTCTTAAAAATACCCCTTCTACTACAAAATTGCTCCATAAATCGATAACACATCTTCATTTGTGGCCATTTTCGATAACACAAAGTCTTAACTTTCCTCATTCATACAAACACTGGAAGTATACTTCCATGTGTCAAAACCAGCTGGGCTTCTAATCACAAAGGATAGAAGTAAAAAATTTGGCAATACAAAAATTAAAAACTTTTCCCTTTTTTTTTGAAATAGTTGTGCATTTTATAAAGTTGACAAATTTCGAAGCAATTTCTTCTTAGTTTTTGGTCAGTGTAGGTATAGAAACGAAGGCTTATCTATCCCAAAATGGAACCAACAATTATAAACTATTATGGTAAACAGAGTGGCAGGTGCGGCTACTGCAAAAATAGCCAATGCAGCAACTCGCACGGTAAGAATAAAGGATACAATTTATTTAATATTTCCCCACAAACTGTTTAATTCAAGTTAATTGACGGAAAAATATAGACGGCCTTGTTGGCGACGAAAGATTGTGGCCGCACTATCCATGGGGTAGTCGCCCGATTTCGATTTTAGATAATTTGTGATTTGTTTTATATACACACCCACCTATCTACATATTTCTTTTCGTTTTGTTTAATGTCTCATTCAGATTAGATTCGCCGAATTGGTGGGCCCAGTGCTTTTCGTTATCACAGCGAGTTGCAAATCGGTGTAGTGCTAATGTTTCGGCAATGTTCTAGTTTTAGGAAAATTTATTCTGTATTTCATTTTAAAATAATACCTATCGTGGCTTTGGCACTGCTGCTGATGTGTAGGTGGATAAGTTAAAAAAAATATTTCATACATATGTACATATATATGTACATAGGTACACATTTGCGGCCGAACTTGTTTTCAATGAAAATGGTGTTCAACGGTCGCTTTTAATAGATTATCGCTGTGTCGTAGCTGTTTCTGATAAAAATGTGATTGTCTTCTGCTGTGTCACTTGGCGGAAAGTAGCAATTGCTTTCGATTGATATGCATGTTGTTTCCAACTTTCTAATTGAATCGCGTATCTGGATTATACATTATTCGTCTTTTGACTTGTTGGCCTTTTTATTTGATTGAGGATTTCTAGAGTTAAGGAGGTAATCTAATTCAGTAGATAGCCCTTTCTCAAGTCAAAGGTTTTTTTAAAAAAAAAAAAAAAAAAACAAACAGCAAACCTTTAATGCTTGAACAGTACGCCGCGATGTCGGTAAAGTTTGCTTTATTCTACCTTCTTGGATGAAGCAATTGTGAAGCAAACTGCTTAGTGTGCGAATATGGTGTTTGGTATAAGTAACATGTTTTGAACAGAGCTATGGAGCGCCAGCACTTTTTCTTTTATTTTTATTGTCTTTTATCGGGAGAAGCGAGTTTATAAGGTTGTTCTAGCTAAGGAAAGTCTGCTGATTCTACTCTTGAATTGCTAAAGATTAAAATGTTGTAGAAATATCTTTCCTGATAGAGAATTTCACAGTTTGCTCGTTCTGTAACAAAAGAAATTTTGATACATAGTTGGAGACAGAGGTTGTATGTCGTGGCGGGTCGGTCAAATATTGAATTTCGAATTTAGGCATAAGTAGTTGTAGTATTTCTTTGTTCTGAACTTATTCCATGGGCGCTGATTTTGCGATGTCGAATAAGTGGTCGTGCCATAACTACTTAGTTGACGGTGTCGCCAAGAAGATGGAGCCCCCTTGGATTCCCGTTCAAGGTGAAGAGCAGAGGTCTCCTCCTTGTGGACAGCCTTTGACTACAAATACTGACAGGGACACTCCTTCAGAGGTGGAAATGATAATTCGACTTACCAACATAGTTGGTCGAATCTTGGATACTTCTGCTACTGATTGCTCTTGCTTTCCAGCGTAGCCAATGTTATCGAAAGTCTAGGAAGGCACATAAAGCTATATCCTTAGAGCGAAAAGCTCCTATTTTTTTTGGACGAGATGATAGAGCCGTATTCTGACCCGATTGCAGAGGGCTTAACAGATTTAGCCGGCTTCTAATATGAACATCAATGATTCTCTCCATAGTTTTAAGGACAATTAATGTTATTGGCTGGCTTGGGGATGCAGATTCCTTTTACCTATCAAGTTCCGCTTTGCGAATCCCATTTATAATGTTTGCTGTAGAGCTTTTATTTAAAACATCTACATGACTACTAGCAGAGATATTCTAAATAACACTCACCCTTTCTATTTAACCCAATATTTTCCCATACCGCGTGACGCGCCTTAGCATCGCAATCAATGATGTAGTGGAGATGTAGTGGAGATGTAGTGTAGTAGTGGAGTGCTATCTTGGCAGTATCGGATGCGTTCCATCCGATTTGCTTTTAAGCAAAAGTCGTCACACACGTTGGTTTCTGTTCCGCTCATAGGGCCAGGTCTTTTGTGATAAATTTTGGAATGGGAAGAAAGTTAATATTTATGTCGGGTAAGTAGACCGCCTTAGGCACATGCTTTCCTCTTTATTTTGCCAGCAAATAACTGCTGAGCATACGAAGATACGATTTGAGGGGCGAACTAGAGGTATACGACCACTCGCCGCAGTTGTTCAACTTAATCTGTCTATAATTGCCGCTTGAAAAAGTGCCATTTGCTCAGTTGAGAGAAGTTGATTCGACAAGTCTGTCAGGACAACACTTGTCCAGCCTTGACCTTCTTGGCAGCCTATGATGGTTGTGTTTGAATCGTTGATCTAACTCCACCAAGTGCGAGTGTTGGCTCGACAGCAGACCGAGAAGGACGAAGAGTGTGCAATGGGAACACTGAAGATAGTGGTTAAAATCAAGTTGTATTACATATTTTCATAATGTTTGCAGTGATTTATAGTATTTGACATCACTGCTCTAGCCTTAGTTGTAAAATTATAATTCCAACATATGTATGTATGTTTATTAATTATTTTGTTTGTATTTGTCATCTAAATACAGGAATGCATGCCTACAATTTGGCGCCGCAGGATTATCAAGATCTTATTGATCGAGGTTGGAGACGTTCGGGACATTATTGCTACAAGCCGAATAATAAAAATACATGCTGCCCCTGTTATGCTATAAGGTAAGTCAAGTCTTTTTGTTAACTCTGCTAATTTGTTTTTTTTTTTCACTACTCGAATTTTGCCCGTTATATGAAGTGATCAGTATGATTGAATTTGCTGCAAACTCATAACATTCAAACATTATTGTTCGCCTTCCAGGTGTTATCCTATGTTGTTCTTAGACTCATTCTGACTTTGGGGTGCTTGGTGTGGTCGCCAGCCGCTCACCATCCAAAGACAAGTATGCTTAGCCCCAACGGATGTCATTAGAACTATCCCAATCGGAGCCCTCGTGCCAATACTAGCGATAATATCAAAATATCTGTGTGTAAAACTAATCATCTTATTTCCAAGATAACGCGTTCGATTTTTGCAAATGAATTCTGTTATTGACCATTTAAGCATGTGTTGGGCGAATTGCCGACTAAAATATTTATGTATTTGCTATTATAAAGTAGCTGTGCGGGATATAAAGCTATTTGCTTTTTTTATAAAACTTCCGAATGTTGTTTTTCTTTGCGAGACTTCAATATGCTTTTGTTGGGATGAGGTTCTTTTGTTGTTAGTGCCATAGAAAACAGAATGAAGCTATAGATCACTGATTGACATATGTACATATGTATGTAGTTCTTTTGTTTTTAGCTCGGTGCAGAATTCTATTTTCGCTTCTTCTTTAGTTTCAATCTGATTGTGAAAACTATAGGATGATGTTAGATTCTGCTTTCATTGGACTTTTAATCGGGTAATCATTCAAATTTATTGAAGAAAACACTTGTCGTAATGGTGTAATATTGAGTCACTTATCCTCTGCTCAGCAGAATGATTCAGATTGTGCATGCTTCCCCACACATATACACATACACACGTAATCTTTCATGTACAAGCAACGGACGGCTGGTATGATTTCAAACTTTACTGATATTATACCGCATGTGCAATCACTCCACCAGACCATACACGTTCTATCCGCATGTGGGATCTCCTGATTGTGCCATCATGCATGTTTCGTGCATGGGGCCTTTTAATCATAATTTCACTGCTTTATTGATCTCGACCAACTTATTGATGCTCCTCCAATTATTATTATTATTTTTATTTGAAGAAGGGGTATGTTGCACTGCGACCTTTGATGTATTGTGAATCTACTATTATCTTGGAGAGGGACGTGCACTTATTAGAGTTCCTTTTTTTCGGAATCATTTTGAGGGTCATGTACTCTTACTACGCCTTGGAGGAAGAAATCTGTCCTAGAGTACTCTCTGAGGATGAGAGTATTTCGGACAAGTATTTCAGTCTTTTGTGAATCAGTACCCACAAGATCCCCACACATGTGCTGGGATTTCACTGAACTCATCGTAGAATCTACTTTCTTCCGATATACCTAGCTTGCTTTGGACCTTATTGAGTCTACAATCTCCGTTATGAATCCCTTTAGGATACAAATTTTATTCTTGCTCACGCTGATGCATGCCTCGAATCGTTTTCGGTTATGCCTCATGCTCTGAGCGTTATTCCAGGTTCTTGCCTTGTTTTCCCTCTCTAGTTTGCTGAATTCTTCTTTGAGGGTAAGGTCCCCTATCCCGCAGAATGGTCCAGGATCTATGAAGGTTTCTGATGCTCCCTTTTTTGCTAGGTAGTTAGCCATTTCATTACCCTCTATTCCCACATGACCAGGTATCCAACAGAGGGTCACCTTATTTCGTCTATCCAGTTCATTAAGTTTTTGCAGGCATTCCCACACAAGTTTGGACTTAATGACATTAGAATCAAATGCCATGATAATAGCTTGGCTGTCTGATATTGACAGTTGGTGTGGTTTCTGTCAAGATTGATTTGGACACATCTCTCTATGGCATAGATTTCAGCGTGAAAGATGCTGGTACGTTTGCCTATGGATTCAGAGTATTTGGTTCTAGGCCCGAATACTCGTCTATTAATTAACCAAAGTCCTTTGGTGTACTTGGTCCTGTCACGAAGTTTTATGTACCTACATACTTTCTAAGTATAATACCTCTGGCTATTTTTTCCTTTCTTACGTATAAAAACAGAATATATTCGTTTACATAATTTTTAAAATTTACTTTTACAAACTTTAGATGTGATACAAACGAATTCAAGCTATCCAAGTCCCATAAGAAAATACTTAAACGTATGAGCCACTTTTTGCGTGATGGTAAGAAGAATAAAAGCGAAGAATTTACATCAAAAAACCCCGCATCGACTAACAGTCAGATGAGTGGCAGAAGTGGCGAACAACACAATGACGCGGAAGACAGCCATCGAGGGGGTATGCGTGACGAACCTCAAGCTCCAAATGTCCCAATAAGAGAAGTCGACATGGACGCTGTTACCAAGGCGAATCCACAAAAAGATTTTTCAATTCCAGAAAAGACTAAATCTAACGTACTATCGATCGTTGGTGGTACAGCTCACTCCAGTTCATTGGATGGATCAAAGAAATGTAAAATTGATTACATATACATAAATCGAACTTTATATTAACCAAGATGTTTGTTTTAAGCTTATGACGAATCAAAGCCTCCCTGCAAAAAAGCAAAACAAATGCGTAAGGAACGTAAAGAAGCCAAATTAAAGGCTATGGAAGGTAATGAAGAAGTTCAGGTAAAACAACAACCAACGAATCCTAATAGACAACAAAATCAAGAAAAAACCCTTAAAGATTACGTAGAATGTGCATCACCAAATGATCGTCACAAATTAAAGGTATTACACGCAGTAACTTGTAGCATAAAAGAAATAGCCTGTTTTTTATGGCCGTTACGTGCAGTGACCTCTTTATTTGATTGTGTTCTCGTTGATGTACTTTTAGGTCGTCCTAGTCCCATCCAATAAAGGGGTCACGAACGAGGCCTTCAATGTTTATCGTAAATATCAATTGATCATCCATAAAGATGACCCGGCAAGGCTGAAAAAGTCCAGCCTCGAAAGATTCTGCTATAAGTCACCCATAAAGGTAGTGCGTTAATGTTTTCTCTTATATTTTTTTTATTTCTTTTAATAACTCGCACTGTGGATCGGGTTGAAAGTTAAAATTGGTAAATACGGCGAGCAAACAATTTACTGCAACTTTAAGTGAATCATATGGCCTATATGAACGGTATCAAACCACAATACACAATGAACCGAAGGAGGATTTAATGGAGTATTTGGCATTTTTAAGGAAGTCACCGTTAAAGGTACATGCCTCTAACAAAGTGTGACATGCAAGAATTTTAAAAATACGCGATCTGCTGTGCTTGTTTACTGTCAGAGAAGGAATAATTTTAATACGTATATGTAATACTTCATTTTTGTTTTTGTTGTATAATATCATATCTAGCATACAAAATCACTTGATGGACCTTCCTGCGGATATGGTTCGTTTCATCAGCAATATTGGTTGGACGACAAACTGATTGCGGTGGGCGTCATTGACATTTTGCCACTCTGTGTCAGTTCGGTGTATTTCTTTTACGATCCTGACTATAGTTTCTTGTCATTGGGTACTTATGGATCTTTAAGGTGAGTTGAGTTAAATTAGAATTTTCTTTAAAGTTGTGCTTTAAATATACTCATCGAAAAATGATGATTAAATTTATTACATAATGATCATTACTTTCGTCTTTTCGTCTGACTGCCCCTACCTTCGTTTGATTGTAATTCTTATAGGCCATAGAATAACTTTCGCTTCAAACTTTATTTGAGATACAAACACATTTAAAAAAGCGACATTTGTTTATGACGGAATACAGTCTATCAATGTCAATTACACCCAAATACTAGTACTAACGCAATATTTGATTATAAAATATATAAAATGCTTTGATTTGATCTGATGCTTATAACCATTACAATAACCAAGTTCATTATTCCATGGGAAAGTAAACTAAGAACTAGAAAAGATAAGATAATGGGAATCCAATGAAACTGCCATTGAGACCAGCAATAGGTGGATTGTGATACCACATGGATCATAGTAGAAAATTTCTCTCTAATTATTCATTAAACTTTTTTGAACTTCTGATGAAGCGTAAGAGGCTCTTGATATCTATGTATGTTTATCAGATCGCCTAAATCATTATAACAGAAGGCGTGAAATGTGAAGCTTCCTTCTGCGGGAAGGAACTGGGCAGAAAAATTAAGGTGAATCGTTTAATCCTCTTCTTCATCCATGCAGCTTCTACTATGCCCGGGCACCCAACAAAGGTGAATATTGAACTGTCCGTGAGAGACGATCGGCAGTTTAAAAGTACTAGAGAATTTATAGAGATAGATTCAAGGCATTTGCGTGGTTGTCCGAAAAGATGCGGATATCACTAGCAAATATCAATGAAAGTTTAAGATTAAGACTGTCTGAGAAAACACTTCCATCAACTCTGTCTTTGATTTTTGATCCGTCAGTATAATCTGAAAGGGATGGTGACAACGAATTTCTTATAAAAATTTGAAAGTGGGGTGGTGTAGTCCGTGTTTTCAGGAAAATTTTTAAAATTATTCAGAATGTAGGCGTGGCCAAATTCTTTTCTTGACCACTGTAGGGTATCATATGTGAGTATCGTAATGACCGATATGTAGAGCCAGTGAATAATACGAGGTTATAGATAGGTTTCCAGCCTAGCATCCCATCCAGGATAAGACTCAAATATTTTGTTTTGCCAGGGAAAGTTAAGCTGCTACCATTGAGATAGGGAGGGTCGACTAACGGAATTTTATATTTTCTGGAGAAGAGTACTAGTTCAGTTTTGTGGGAGTTTATACCGAAACCACACCGTCCCATCCAGCTTTGAATTGATAATCCGACTATTGAGCAGTAGAATAATCACTTTACAAAGTGAGTTGTCGACCTGAAGATCTAATAATGCCTCTGCTATCGCTGATGTATTGACATTGTTAAAGGCAGTTTCTATATCCAGGAAGGCAACTATCGTGTACTCCTTATGAAACGGAATATTCAATATTACGCACTAATGAGTGAGACGGCAGTCTCCACTGACTTGCCTTTGCAGTATGCATGTTGGGCCGCTGGCAGTAATTTCTTATCAATACTGTTGCGTAAGTGGATATCAATCAAACGTTCTACGGTTTTTACGAGGAATGATGATAGACTAATTGGTCTGTCCGCTTTAGGGATGAAGACAATTTTAACTTCTTTTCATATCTTTGGGATATACACCAGATTAAGACAACTTTTTAAAATTGTCTCGAGCACTGACAAGATGCTCTAATGCCATCTGAAACTCGACAGGTATTATGCCGTAAGGTCCCTTTGATTTGTATGGTTTGAAGCTATGAATACCCCAATGCAGTTTGCTCTATGTAATCAGGTTGGTGATGGACTAGTAAAAACCATATTGCTAACCACTTGGGAACTACCTGGGAAATGAGTGTCAAGCAGTAAATTTGGCGTAAGTCGTCCCATTAGCTTTCTTGAGGAAGCTAGGTGTTATTGGATTTGAAGAGAGATTTTTCATTAAATTAAATTTTAATTTTAGCATAGAAGCTTCAGTGGCGCTGTGGCTCAAGTAGATTGGACTACGGAGCGAGGGGTTCGAGGTTCGATCCCCAGACAACACGTTATTTCCAGGCCTCAAGATACTCTACATGAGTACCAATGGGACAGTGTTCGGTAATGATGTCAGAGATAGACCGAACGTTACTGCTACCAATAGCTTCCCCGTTTAAATAGACTTATGCAACTGAGGATTTATCACAAAGTGGACAGTCTGTGAAATATGTAGTGCCAAGGCTTTATTTGCAAGTGATGACGAAGCACGCC
The DNA here is from genome assembly GCA_905220385.1 of Xylota sylvarum. Lineage (NCBI taxonomy): Eukaryota > Metazoa > Arthropoda > Insecta > Diptera > Syrphidae > Xylota > Xylota sylvarum. The sequence continues at coordinate 27,514,068 of LR999960.1, forward strand.
GCTATTAACCCTACCTTTTTTGAGGCCATCATCTTCAAGTGCAAAACTAGATAAAAAAGAAACATTTCATCGGCGGCGTCCACACCGAAAGCATCATTTCACAAACTTTTTAGAAATGTTTCTGTTTCAATTTTCATTCTGGACGAAAGATAGCTGTAATATCGACTTGAAAAAACATTGTAGTCGTTATTTGTTATGGGATCGAACGCGATGATCCCTAAGGTTTCGTAGTAAACCCCAGCTCCCTAGAGTGCTGGCTCTCCTTAGTTAGTGATCTGTCGATTCACCCAATCAAGTCTTTCCTGGTGAACCTCCTGATAAGGCGAGATTATATAGTCAGTTTCCTTCTGCTTTTTTGTAGCACCGGGTCATGTCCGTAAGGTTTTTGTGATCATAATCCTGATGCCTTTAATCTAAGTGTTGTTTTTGCAAATTAATGCAGTAGGAATCTAATGAAATTTACGACGAATTCAAAGTCGAATCCATGAAGTACCGCAACAGAACTCTTTTTCAGTTCATCTTGTATGAAAACTACCACTGGAGTTCCGGATGACATACCATTCCTAGACAAAGCTGTCCCACCTTTCGCTAGCGTCTGACAAACATGCAAGAGTATAACTGTTATAAAAAAGCTTCTCAAACATAAAATTGCCATTCGGACATGACATTAAACAGTATTCCAATCGTGTGAAGAACAGAAGACGCACAACACGAATGATTGTGAGAAGCTAGGCCTTGGGTTCGGTATGGACCTACCGCGCCCAATATTTTTATTTCTTTTTGTAGTTGGAAAACCATCAGCTCTACAAAAGGGGATCTGACGTGGCGTTGCTTGATAGGCAGTCACGCTAGAAGATTGGAAATATCTTCTAACGATTTTTGTAGAAGCTTTAGAGATGAAGTGGAAGAAGAGACTATAACCACCGTGTCGTGCAATTGTATAACCACCGTGCGCTGTGAATAGGAAACAACGAAAACGCCAGGTGAGTATTTCTTCAATGACCTAAATAAAAGTGGGTGCATTAGTTGAGGATGTCATATATTTACATACATATACGTCCAATTACTACGGAGCGAGGGGTTGCAGGTTCAATCCCCAAACAACACCTAACATTTTCTTTCACGGCCCCACCTCTCGCGAGCATCTGACAAACATCCGAGAGTAAAACTGCCATGAAAAAGCTTCTCAAGAACAAAAACTGCCGTTCGGATCCGGCATTAAATAGTAGGACCCTTCCATTCGTGTGAAGAATATAACACGCTCAGCACGAGTGGTTGTGAGAAGCTAGGCCCTGGGTCCCATGGACCTGTCGCGGCGAGAGCAAAAAAAAGAGCAATATGTCCAATTAAAGAAAAAAAAATAGAGAAAAACCGAGATGTATGAATGAAACCTAGTCAAAATAATTCTTTTACATCACGAGTGTGGGTTTATGTAACAATTTGTACCACAACGGACGTAGGCTTAGTCTATGTGAGCCTTAGTTGCAGTTGGGACAGCCAGTCTATGTAACTTACTTAGTCTAATCTAAAAAGACTGTGAGATTATTAGATTGATTGGGTTTCTTCTGAATATTATTGTGTGTAATATTACTCGCCGGGTGCTCCTGGGTATCTGTAAGACATCCTTGGCATTTTTGCTTATCTCCCATCAAAAAGAACCTGCAAAGTACTTACGATCTTTTTTTAAGTGACACCACTGTCTGCGTTTGTGTTTGTGTTTTCCTACAAAAATAAATACATTTCATACATGTACGTCTATTGTACCTTATTGGACTAGAAATAAGTCTTATGTCCAGTTTCACAGTCAGAGTTTAAACTCTCATTTTGGTTTAAACTTCCGTTTAAGTTTTTTCGGTTTCACAGTGCTCGTTTAAACTAAAAGTGGAGTTTAACTCGACGTTTAGTTTAAACGACTGTATTCTCCCGTTTAAACTGGGCATTAGGGCTTTAGTGGAGGTATTCCTGCGCTTTTATATGTACCGATATATGAAGCATTGGGGTCCGAAATCACTTTTTTTTTAATCTGACCTTTTTATTTTATTACCGCAATATTTAACTGTGCAACATTCTACAAATATCTCTGAAAAGTTGTTTTAAAATCTTCGAGTTATTCCCAATCCAATTGAAGTATTTTTATGTCCATCAAATGTACCACCAAATGTGCGAGATGATGCTGCGTTGAGATCTAAGCGAGACATTTGGTCTGGTGATTTCCATAGGTTAGCAGTCCCACTCAATCCAACTGTAGTCCCACCAATTTGTGGAATTTTACTTGCGGTCGCAGCAACTGAGTGACCATTTACATGATTGTAATTAAGACCAGCACCCATATTGTTGAATTTGAAACCGTTATCCAGTTTCGTAGTGCCATGAAATGCATTTGCATCCACTCGATGCGCATCGTCTTTGTGCAAATTAATCGATCCAGCACCAGTTAACGTGTTTCCCATACCTGGCGTCTTAGTGTGTTGAAGCGATAAACTGTGATTATTTCTAGAAAACAAAACTATTATCGAGTGTCTACATCCAGATTGAGACGCTGACTCACTTGGAATAATCTACAAATGCACCTGTTGTTACGGGTCCGCCAGTTGTGCTTCCAGTTGCAAATACTCCTGCTCCCGCATTATGTTTAGGGTCACCAATACGTTTAGATGCAACTACCGTTGCATTACATCCGCTGCCATTGCACGAGAGTGATCCTATTTTAGGGAAAAATGGAAAAAAGATTATAGATAATACTTTAGATTTAAATTTATGGAACAGACCTTCCATATTGCAAATAATTTGTTGTTTTCTTGTCAAGAAAGATTTAGCTATTGTTGCAGATATCGTGACATCTGTGGTTTATATAGGCTATCTGACGATGTGCTACTTATTCGCATAAAACAGTGAATAAAATCCCCTCTAGATTGGGGTTCCCTTTTTCATATAATAAGCCACGGAGGACTAAGTAAAGAACACTCGCTATACGTTTTCATTAACAATAGCGGGGGTTCCCTATGGCAGTATGACATGATTGTGAGTAATGTTATATATTTCTTGTTGTCTGGCGCACTGAACCGCTAATAGAAGATATAATTAAATTAAAAAAGAAGGCAATTGTTATAACTTTTGAAAATAAATCTGGAACGGGTCCAATTTTCATTCAAGAAAAGGAAAACATTATATGAAAGTAAATTGATGAGATAGTTTGACTTTAATAGTGTGACTAATTTTATGTCGAGACCGTGATCATTTAAAAAACTGAAAATATTTGTACAGAATTGAAGACTTTAGAGTTTCTATTGTGGATTAAGGAACTGCCGAGTTTGTCTTGCACAGGTATATTCTACATATATACTTTAGTCTCTGCTAGTTCCGAAAGTGAAATGCGTTGGCAAGGCAATGCGTAAAGTAAAGCAAGTCCTTATGTGTCTGGCACAACTAAACGGAGTAGACCTGTCCCTCAATCAAGAGATGTCTTTAGCGAAAATTCAAATTTTTGGCGCGACAGGTCCATGGAACCCAGAGCCTAGTTTTCACATCCATTCGGGTTGTGCGTGTTATATTCTTTACATGAATGGAAGGGACCCACTATTTAATGCCGTATTCGAAGGGCAATATTTGTTTTGAGAAGCTTTTTCATGACAGTTTTACCCTCGGATGTTTGTCAGACGCTCGCGAGAGGTGGGACCGTGAAAGAAATTTTAGGTGTTGTTTGGGGATTGAACCTGGAATCCCTCGCTCCGTAGTCCAACGCACTAACCACTTGAGCCTCGCCGCCTACCTCTTCCGGTTAGCACAGCGAGTTAATGAAGGTGCGAGTGTTGCTGCTCATACAGACTATAAGTTTCAATCATATGAATCGATTTACACTCTTGAGGATCTGACACTATTGAAGTTCCATTCATGGAGCATACTTTCGAACATATTTTGCAGATGAGTTTGTATATGGTGCTTATAAAGTCATTTCCCTCTGTTTTAAATACTTCGGCACTCTAGCAATCAGCTCTTTTTATTATTTTTATTATTTTTTATTATTTATTAATTCAACAAAAGAGTTTAATAAGATACTACTAGATATTAAGATCTTATAATTAAGTATCAAGATAGAATTTACAAGTTCATATTAACAGAAGAAATGAGAAACAGCTCCAACAGATTTATTTGATTTCTGTTTGTATATTACTATCTTAAGCTCATTTAGGAGGGGGTGGACGGAAATGTTGCTTATCATTATCCAGATTGAATAGTTAATTCTGTTTAACAGTAAATTTTTTTTTTGGTTTTTCCATTTCTTCAACATTGGGTGCGTTTGTACTTCAAAACCCTAGCTACGCCTTACTATGTGTCTATAACTAATTGCCGCATGTGACCTCTCAACATTCCCTATCGGTCACACAGAAGAGAGTTACTAGTTAGCCATAGCTGGGGACTTGAAATCCTAACGCACCCATTGTCTCGGATTCTTCTACTTGTTCTTCTCTGCAGTCTTTCGTAGCCTTGACTTGTAAAACATTCGAATCAAATTTCTGAAACAACATCGCCCTATTTCCTCGATTTCGCGTTTTTCCATCTTCCTTTTACATCCCTTCTCTTCTTGTAAAATCGCAAGGAGTTTTGGTACTTTCATAGTCCATTCTATGCATTTGCTTAGCGGTAGTCTTTGTCGAACCAGGGGTTTTGTTGTAGCAGAGGAGAGATACCCATCATATCAGTGTAGCAGTGTAACCAATGGTTTTCAGTACTTGATGCTGACGGCATAGGACCTCTTGAGGGCTTAAGGGAAACACGATCCAAAAATACTCTGGCGATTTGTTGCTGTTGTAGTCTTTCAATGTCAAATTGCCTCACAGTATTTTCGTGTCTCTGCGATGTTCTGGATATCAGCATACATACCTTGGTTACAACAAGGTAGTGATCGGAGGAAATTACATTGCATTGATCGCAATTAATTTGGTTAATGGTTGACTAGTAAGAACACCTCCATGTCCATGTGTGAATATTAAGATGTGGGATCTGCGTGCTAGCTACTACAAGATTTTGCCTAACCCCAAACTTTTACACGCACTCTGGATGCGCTATCGGAGTTATTGTTGTGCATGCTATACTTTGCGATAGTACTCTTAAAGGTGCCTTTCCTTCATAGCTTTGCATTATAATTTGCCGGAACAATTCTAATATAAAAGCTAGGGAACTGTTCGTAAGTATCGTCATCTTTCTATTCTATGGGACGGGCGTGTAAACGCATATCCGACGAATTGTTACGAGGCAGTCGTTCTTATCGCTAATTATTCAACCGCACGAGGTCTGTTAAGGGCTGAAATATTCTACCTACAGACTAAAAGCCGTTGACTTTAGCACGTTTGCTGTGTTCGTCAACAGTTGAATCATCCATATGTTACTGGTTGCCTCGTAACTATGATTTTTTTAAACGGTAGAGAAGTTAGACTCACTATCCCCAACTTGGAGGCTTAGATCCTTGGAAAGAACACCTATGTAGATCCTCCGTAACAGTCTTGAAAGATTACCATTAGTCTTAGATCCAAATACATTAAAGTACCTCAATTAAGGCCTTTCCAGTCTGGTTCAAACATCACCGGAATGCACATCCTCCTTCTGATGACCTTTGGCTAGACATCTAAGGCGTATATTACTGTCACTCAGGGCAACAACAGATGCCACGTCTCGGACATGCCTGCTAAAGCTAAGTTCGCGGTGTTTGTGCAGATCCACGTCCACAGTCACTGTCAGTCAGTCGTTTTTCCCATTTGTCTCATCATTCTTCAATTTCAATTAAACCCTATCAGTAGTTTGAAATATATCTAGAAACTAGGGTAAACCAGTCAAAATAAGGCAATAGACTGCAAATACAAATATTTAGCGCAACAGATCCATGAGATCCAGGCCCAACTTCTTTTTTAGTAACACAGTATGCTAACTACGTTTACACACTTTCAAATAACATGGCGTAAAGTACCATGGAATGAAATAAATTTTCGAAGTGTCCACAACCAAGTGAATCAAATAATTTATATTTTCGGCAAGAAGTCACGATCTAGACCATATTAGTTATTTTTTATTTTCAAGGCCTTATTGTTTTTTTTTTTATTATAATGTTTGGTGTTAATAAATAATTTTGTATCTTTTGCTTTCAGGGAAATTGAATTTGTTCAGCAACTGGTTAGAACAGTCCCATCACTCAAGTATTACTATATGGGTTATTACATACATTCTTGCCCAAAAATGAGATATAAAGGCAAACTTGTACCATCTTACTTGCTTTGTCCCGAAACGTATACATGGAATCTACTAACAAATGGTATGTAAGCATACGTGTACATAATAAAACTCTAAACTTTGCCTATTTGCCACAGAAATAAGACAACAACTGGATATTCAAAAGTATCAGCGGTTGAATGATGACCCTGAAGCAAAGGACGTAGATGATTTCTTAGAAAATCATCTAGATTTAGTATTATTACTTATTGAGAATAATACCTGCGTCACCTACCGTGAATATATACAGGTAATTGTAAAACTTATTTCCATGTCTTGTTTTTTTCATACTAAAATAAAATGCCATCCCTACCTTGCTTTCGTAACACTTCCTCTTTGGTGTCTCTAATCATTGTTTTATTATTTTTTTCTTCCGGCTTTTTTCCTAACTTTCATCACTATCTCTAACATTATATTTTATTTTTTGGTTTGTTTTGAAAAAAAAAACAAATATTTTTTTATTTTTTTTTTCCTTATGTTCACACGACAAAAAACGCATTTTTTACAGTCTTTTAACATTGAGACGTTAGACAATATGTTGGATATGATAAGGAGTAGAATTTATAAAGAGGTAAATAAATTTTGTTTTGTATTTTCTTTATGTATCTCATTTCTCACACCTACTTAAAAAAAACAAAAGTTAGCTTAATGCGAAAAGATTCATTTCCTGTTTCATTTGTTGTTTTCCTTTCCCTGTAGGCTTGTTTATTCTATCTCTTTGTTTATTGAGTTTCTTATTTCTCTGTTTTTTTTTTTTTTATTAATTTTTTCTTCGTATTAATCTTATATACCGTTAGTCGAAGGAATTTATCCTCCATCATCCCTTGTTCTTTTTTTTTGCTTTATTCTTTTTCAGATCACTGGCGAAGATGATGATCGTGAATCAATTCTAGAATATGGAAAATTAGTTGGTAAAACTTGTGCACATCGTATGCTGTATGTTAAGGTCTAGAAATTATTGGTACTTTGGATCTGTCAAGCCAGTGTTCAGTTATGTTCAGTCCTGAAATTATTATTTTAGGTTGTTTGATTTCTCTTTGGAATTCTTTCTCGTAATTGTTACTTGTTAAAACTACGCTATAGAGTTATAGAAACTAAAGCAAAATTAATCTATTTTGTTTTTGTCTGAGATAATGTTTTAAAGTAAAAACTAAAAAAAATTAAAAAAGAAAAAAATAAATTTATTGTAGAATCAATTAATATATTTATATTGGACCCTATTAACGTAACGAAATCGTCGTAAACTTACATAAATGCAAATAGTTTTATGCAAATTAAGTTTAAACTATACGTAAACATACGATCGCAAGCTAATATCTGCGCAAGCATTAAGTGATAGATAATTTATTATAACAAGCATAAATTAATTAATATGTTCTCCCAGATCCTTGAACAATCGTCTTATCCTTATTATTAATGTCATTTAATTTTATTTTTAAACAAATGTAGCAATATTATTATGATTGAAAATCAATTCTATAAATAAAAAAAAAAAAAAAACCAATACATATTTTCTTTAGATGTTTGTTATTTACTTGCATGACAAGTTGTGGAATGTACATATACATATGTACTTATATATGTATATTTATATTTGTGTAAAATTTCCCCTTTTGAGTGAATTTTCAGTTTCCACATTAGCTTGATCCTGGAAAAGACTAACGAATTTCAAATCGAGACTCACCACCACTTCATCTACTTCAAAGCCGCATATGGTAGCATTCATCCTCATGAGCTCTACAAGGCGATGGCAGGGAAAACTGATCCAGCCCCTGGAAAACACGCGATGCAATGTGCAATTAGGAAATAATTTCTCCGTACTACTCCAAACATATACGGGAGTTCGGAGTAAGGAAATGCGTTATTTTGTGACTTCTTCAATCTCGTTCTGGAACAGATAGTGCGCAGGGCAGATGTTAACACGGAAGGCACTATCTTTAACAAATCTGTCCATCTGCTGGGATACGTAGACGACATCGACCCGTAATTCGAAAGACGAAATGCATCCTCTACAAAACATTGATCCTGCCGGTTCTGCTATATGAAGCCGAGTGCTGGATGATAAGCATTTGCGAGAGAAAATTTTTTTCGAATATCTGGTCCCATATGAATGGAAAAGTAGATACAAACGCGAACTCTATGAGCTGTACCAAGATGTGGATGTAACCCAAAAAAAACTGAATCGGCCACTTCGAGCGAATGGACAATAATGCTCCAGCAAAGAGAATCATCGAATCACAACCCCCATGTTCGAGGCGGCAAGTTAGTTGAGAACCCTTGTTACATTCGAAGACCCTCTGGGCTGGATGGCTGGTGACCATTGTACTGCCACTCTTTGCCAAACCAGGGAAGTTTCAGACCTCAGAATGCGTTGATTGCAATGTTATCAATTTGGGGATCGTTTGGCTGCATGTATATTAAGGATTCGAACATTTAACCTGCAGATCAGAAGATCGTTGCCCGTGTTTATTTTGCCAGTGTCGTCGGTATCCATTTCCGAAGTTTGTGGTTGGTTTATAATTATTCAGGTTTTCCGTGGTAGAGAAGTAACCCTCAACCTGAAGCGCCAGTTCCTTAATTTAAGCTCCTAGAACAAGATGCCGGTTGAATAGATGTCAGTCAGCAAGAAATCCCTTTCTCGGTTTGTTATGAACCTTTAAGACGAAAGTTCTACGTTCGGTTCATGATCCTATCTTCGTTAATGGTTTATGGAGGAGAAGATATAGCCACAACTTTTACGAGCTGTTTATCGGCACCTGGTCGAAAAGATACATGTATAGTGATGAGCGGAAGAGCACCAATCTTTGATTTGCATACACTCCTTAAGGTCATCGATCGAATAATATGAATAAAGTCAGCCCAAAACTACCTATACGAAGCCAAACGATGAGTGGTTGGAGATCTTACATCAAGCTTTTAGTAAATACGGAGAGGCTTCAGCGAGAAGTTTGAGGTTGAGCAGAGCATGTCTATCGCCAGAAGTTCTTTCAAAATACATGACATGTTTACTTAAATTCTGTGATGTCAGTCTTTTCTAGTTATTTGATATTGGTCATCTTATTTTTTTTTCGGAATGTAGTTATTTTTGACTTGGATCGTACTGAGCCGCGGTGTCTACACAAAACTCAGCAGACAAGTTCTGAGGACCTACAAAGATTCAAACTACACACATCATCGAGTGTTTTTGAAATCTAATAACATACTACGAGAAAATGGGCAAAGCCGATGTTCGGCACTCTGAATGAATATTGGATGGGTAGGTGGCAATTGTGTAGTCGTATTGTAGGCAGTTGTGTAGTCGACAATGTGTTTGTTTGTGAATTGAATTGTTCAAGTTTGAGCCCGGAGGGGGGGAAACATATAAGACATCATATTCGGGCTTTATTGCAAGAATCTACTCGAAAAACAGTCCCGCAGGGTACATACATACGTAGTGAATAAAACATTTTTTTATTTTTATGATAAGCTCTACGATCATCGAATAAACACCGCAGTTGATATCTTGGAGAAAACCAGTGGTTTCTTGATGTAGATACTATTAACAGTCTTTTATAAAAAATGTTTACAAGACTAATAGCAATCGTTTGAATCACTTATACTGCTTATGGGGTCATAAAATAACTTAACGTAATCACAAGTGACTTAATTCTGTTCTAAAACAATCGTGGATGTTTGCAAAAGTTGTCCTCTGCGGTCAAAGTATGAATTTTCTCTTAACGGTATTTATGATGATCCAAACATAAATGTTATATTGTTTTGTAAAGGTTTAATTGTTATTTGTTTAATTGATTTTTAACGATTTTATGTTTTCTTATTACTTGTTTATAATTTTATAGATTCGAAAATCGTCATTTATATTTTGATTAGCATGAGTGGACTTTGGAAAAATATTGTTTTTAGAATTCTGAGTATTACGACAGGGTAATTTGGTGTTTGGTAATGACGTCTGGAAAAATCTGGATGTTATATTGACAGAAGACCTCAAGCTGCAGTAATTTAAGAGTCATCTAAAAGAATATCGGAGCACTATCGATATGCTTGTAAAGATAAAACTAAGTGCCAGTTATGTATCAATAAATCATCTGGTGTGTATAACACTTTAGAACTTCCCATGGGCATCCACATTTCTTGTGACAAAAAAGAGGTAGAATATTTTTTAAAAAATATTAAAGGGTTCAATTTCCAGTGCCAGAGGATATTGTCACTACCGTAAGCTAAAGTGTACAGTGTATAGCTTCCTTACATAAAAATCGCCTGGTTTCGATGGTATCTTACAGTCACAAAAGACACTGGCTCCACTTTGATTTAGTCGACATTATTCAATCCGCAGTTCCACTTCGGATCTTTTGCAGATATGCACCAGATGTCGGTAAGGAGATGCACTCTAAAGATGCGATATCTTTAATTTAATACTGGAGCAAATATTACGGAGGGTTGGGGAAGAAGCTATTTATTTATAAGTTAATCCAGCCGCTGGTCAATCCTTCGAAAGAAGAATTCTTCGTTAAATATTCCAGTCCCATATGCGAGGAAAACGATTCAAGCAGAAAATTTAACCGTGAACTAAGTATATGAGCTGTAACTAACGTGCATATAGTACGGACGGAAAAAAAACATGTCGGCTACATAGGCTCGGCCACATCGAGTGAATTGACGAAAGCCAAAAAAGTCTTCAAATCACAGTCCTCAGTTTTAAGACGACAATAAAGACCGAACTTCCATTAAAAGGTTCAGGCAATAGTGAATGCATTTCTAATGGTGGATGCCAGGACACTTGGTTTCACGAACTGGAAAAAACGTGCCCAGGATTGAAGAAAGACAGCAGTCACGAGACCCATTGTCATGAATGAAGTACTACAATAAAAGAACATTGCAGTTAGACAGCATTAAGGTTTTGGAAATCCTCACAGCTTACTTACTTACTTAGGTGGCGCTACAGTTCGGGGTGAACCTGGGCCTCAACTAACAAGCCTCTCCAGTTAGCTCGGTCCTTAGCTAACTGCCTCCAGTTGCGCACTCCAAGCTTGTTCAGGTCCCCCACCTAAGGCGAGGTTTTCCTCTGCTGCGTTGTCCCTCCGGGTGTGATTCGAAGACTCCTCACAGCTGCCTTGTGTTAATATGAGCTAAGCTACTCCTAGTAACTCAGACTATTTTACGCACGAGCTGGCTACAGGCAGTAGGTTGTGGTTTACGTTAGGGTGGCTGGTTAGGTTACAGACACACATAGACTATAATAGTTCCTTTGTGCTACCATTGGTCTTCCCACTTTGGCTACCCAGGGACTAATAAAACCCACCGGAGTTTCTTAAGCGATAGTTCGCTGAGGTCATTTAAGAGAGATCATTGAAAATGGACTAAGGTGAAGGATGGATTCAGTCTCCTCTACGTCCCTGAAACATCTGGAGATGTTTTTTTTTACGTAGGAAGGTGGGATTCTTTTAAAGACGAAACTGAGTCCGTCAGTAACAGTGTGGGATTGCACACACGCAGCACTGCCATCTAGCATTTCATCGCAAAGGCGGACTTCAGCCTTAGGTACTCGGCTCATTCGTGTTGGTAGCCTATTGTGCTGCATTTCGTTGTCGCTCCTGTCTTCGCTGCTACTTCATAATGATTGTTACAGTGTCTCTAACTGCTTCCCAAGCCTCTTCGCTGCTCATCATATATCTGGTGGAGTTGTCTGAGGTTAAATCCGCTCCTAGTTGGTTTACCAGCAGATGCCATTCTTCATAATATCGTGGGCAGTGGAACATGAAGTGTTCCGCATCCTCCACTGCTTTCGTGTTCATGCACGTTATACAATAGGGGTTGTCGTCGTGCTTAAACCTATGCAGGTAGGCTCTGAAACATCCATGGCCAGTAAGCATCTGGGTCAAGTAAAAATTCGACTCCCTCTTGCTTCCTATAAATCTAGGCTTCTATATTGGTATCAATCTCTGTGTCCACATGCCTTTATCAGAGTGATACCATCTCTTCTGCCATTCTTCCAGACTTGTCCTTGGAAGCACTTTAGTATTCCTTCGATTCGTCGCTGTTGCCGTTATTCTGCTGGCATGGTATTCTGTTGCCATCAACTATATAGTACATGCCGGTTTTCTTTTAATCGGTAAATTACCCAACCGATTCTAATTTTTCCGGCCAATAGCGCCTTGTTCGCGAGGTTTGCTGGCAGACTTACTACTGCGATCTGCGTCCCGGCATAGGTTTTCCTCATGGACTTTATTGCAATTTCTAGCATCGGCTTTTGCATTTCGAACTGCTCCGAGAGTACTAGAGTGACTTTTGCCTTGGTGGTGATTTCATCAAGATCCTTCACCTCTATTATAACCTCGTGTGTCATGGTTTAGAATACGGCTTTTCTTTCCAGGATCTACTCCACATTCCTTCATCTGCGTCCATTCCTGCTTCTTTTCTCGGTCTTAATTCACCGATACGCCAAGTTGCGTTTTGCGGGCTCGCTTGCATTTTTTTGGTTTGGAGTCGTATCTCTCCTCCTTCTATTGGTGAATGTTGCCTGCTTTCCGAGATTCGGAGCAGAACTTCGCGCGGTAGTATCCTTCCCACTCCTGAGGGTCGTACTGCAGTTTATTTCCTCCGCCTGCAGAAGTCTTTGGATAAGAAGAAGGTTGGAGGGATGACTGCAAGTTCAACGGAGGTGCAGTCTCACTCGGATCTCAGCGGTTCTATTGTGTTCCGCGGTGTGGGATACCTGAAAATAGTGAACAAGACAATTGGTCAAGCTCCCCTCCTGAACCATCACGTTTTCATAATGAATCTTTAAATGGTTTTAGGTGGCGTTTGCTCGTTCACTAAGGTCGCTGACAGATATTTTTCCCAGGGTTGAGTATCTGGTTCTGTTGAGGCTTGGGTGTTCACAGAGGAAATGCGTTGTGACTTCCTCTACCTCTGTATCGCCAAAGCCTCTGCATCTGTGGTCTGTGGTGCTGATTTTTATTCTTCGAAGATGGGCCATCGTTGAGTTGTGGCCTATGTGCAGAGTCAGCTGTAGTCTATTTAGTGATAGCCGTTCTCTAGTCCTCTTTTGTCGTATCGGGCCCAAGGTTTTCTAGAGCATAAGGAGAATGTATCCCTCCTTACGGTGGCCATCGCCCATTTCTTTCCCGTAAAAGCCCATACATATGTCCGGGAATCCACTAGAGTGTGATGTTGTGCCTCGGGCTAAGGCATTTGAGTCCTTCTTTGGATTGCCCACCCAATATAACTCTAATCCCAACATCTACATGGCCATAAACATTTTATTTTTGAATAACGCTAACCGTTACTTATCGAGAAATTAAAATTCTCGATTAAAAATTAAACATAGTTTCAGGCGGAAAGTTAATTGGTTTATTCACAAGCACACTTACATAGTTTGTAAAACCGTTTTTTGTTAAAAACAAAGCCATAAATTATATTTTACATAGTTAAATACAGCTGTTTCATTACACAGATGCACCAAGGTACATACATGTGTATATATTTATGTACGTATTTTCACTTACAAAACTTATCAGCAGCAACGACTAACGATGCTTATCACTAACTTACAAAAATAATTCAAACCTTCACAACTAAAACAAAATGGAGACATTTTATTAAACAATAAACCTACCTGAGTAAGAAGTCTGTCATATGTCAATATCATCTCATACCCCTAATATTTTTATTTCTACAGGGAACCATGAATATTAACAAATAAACAAACAAATATACTACTATCTTTTGTATTATTGGCGTGTCGTTAGGTCGTAAAACCAACATTTTCACTGACAATTTGGCACGAGTATCTAATAGAACAAGTGTCACAGCGCATGCCAATAAATCAAAACTGTCTGCAGTTTCACAGTTGACAGGAAACTCTCTGGGGAGTGATCATGCGTCAAGCCGAACGATCAAAGTGATTTTCGTTTATTACCAATCGATTATGCGTTAATTGCTCAAAATCCCCCAAAACAAGATACACACAACCAATATTGGTGGCAAAAAAAATTTCGCTAAATTTAATACTCATCCGTATGAGTGGCAGATCGCATTCGTTTCTGGAGCTTTGTCGCGATCGTTTCATATACTCGAGCAATAGCAGTAAGTACTCGATTCACCTGCGCTACAATACCTATACGAGTACGTCCTCCCTTAAAGTGTAGATCACGGTTTAGTTTAAGCCAATTTGTTTTTTATTTTTCGTTTTACTTGTTTGCTTTAAATTTTTGTCCCATTCATTTGGCGTTTGTCGGTTATTGAACAGTTGTGATATAGACGCCGTCGTTGTCATTCAATTACGGTTAAAAAATATTAATAAAATATTTAACGCTAGGGTGGTAGATTCCAAAGACAAAATCGATAAACTCGGTGTGGGTTTTGAAGTGTAAACTTGCTACATTTCTTTCCAAGGTATGAAATACCAATTTTTTTAATGATCAAATAAAATTGTGTTGTGAGTGATAAATTTTAAGGAAAATATTTATTTAATTTTTTTCGTTTAACTAGAGTATATTGTTATGATTTTTATTTTTTTTTTAAGATCGATCGGAGTGACTACAAAAATTATTACACAAAGAGAAATTATTATTATTTTTTTTACATATTTTGTCGAGTAAATATTTGTTAAGAAATTTGTTTTTGTTAGTTTTTTACTTGAAGGTAAAATTTGCTTATCTTGTTTTTAATACGGAAAGAAATTTGTTTTTTATATGGTTCTTTGTTTTACAAGTGATTGTGCATACAATATTTACTGTACCTGTTGTGTTTAATATTTCGGTGAGTTTTGAATAAATAAATTCATATGACCGACTTACTTGCTGCCAGAGGCTGTATTCGTATGATAATAACCGATCCCGGTCCGGATGTGAACTTTATTAGTACTTGTGTAGAGTTCTGCATATTTGTGGGGCAAGTCGGGCAACAGTCGGGATTTTAAAAATCAATTCTCATACCGACTGCATTGTTACAAGCTCTTAAAATTTGACATTTTTAATACTATCCATGGAATTCGTACCTACATATGTATATTTGTACGCCAGTCAATGCCATTAAAATGCAGTTCATTATAAAAAGCAGGTAGAGAGAAATAAACATAGTTTTGATGCATTGATATTCGTGAAGACAAGATACTTAGTTTTGAAAAAAATGTTCCCGAATTCCGATCAAGCTTGAAATTACTATTAGATAGAAATCTGATAATTCTTTATGGCTTTCGCTGCTGTTCACACTGATAGACGGATTTGCTTAATATTTTACTCGGTTCGGTACTTTAACTATGTCCGGTTTTGATAAAAAAAATAAAACGATTTTTTCGAAAGTGCTCCTACGATTTTCAAAAAATATATAGAACGTTGGATACTTTTTCTAATAGCCGATCATTAAAAATTATTTTATTTCTCGGTTATTTTTTGTTGATTGTATTTAAAATTAATATCTTTGCATTATCTGTACAATTAGAGTTGAGAGGGAGTGCTGTCAGGTTGTGCGAAATTTCCCTTTTGAGGGATGTGGTGTCCAAAAAAAACTGAAAGGGAAACTTTTTATCTTCCGGAACAAAGAAAGGGGAATTTTCATTCTTTGAAAACTCAGCTTCAAACTTTTTGCTAAACTTCAGCAAAACATATGTACATATTTTAAATAAATAAATTTTCATTTTATTTCTTTGAATGCATTAATCAACAGTCCTTAATTGGAACAAAATAAGAGTCACTTCTATTTGCTCAAATACCTTTCTTGATTCTGAATTTTTTCTATTTCCGTGCCAAACTTAACTTAAGGTTTTGTGAAACTTACGGTTGAGTGCACTTTAAGATCAGATATTATATTTGTAGACCAGGAATGTGACGATGTCATTTCAGAACTGACTGCTATAGAAAATATTTCTTTAAAAGCAAGTATTCCTTTAACTTTAACAAAACATTGGAAAAAAGATGATTAAATGCTTGTCATTTGGAGTTGAAGCAATCGTAAATGGAGTTCCTTAGATCAACTACAGTAATTGATGCTAGAAATAGTGCAATCACAACTATATCTGCCATTGCGAAGAAGTTTGATTTTCATGTAAATGAAGTGGAGAACACGTTCAAGAATATATAGGCATCAACAAGTTTTTTTTTTGTTTTTTGTTTATTCTTAATTCAAACGTATTGGTTATTGTTACATTAATTTTCAGCTTTCTTTTGAAAATTGTTAGAAAATTTTAAAAACGATTTTTTTGCCATTAGCATGAGAATTTTACAACTGGCAGCACTATTGAAAGGTTTAGAAAATCGTATCCACTCACCAGATAGTATTTAGTTATGACTATGTGAACTAAAATGCTCCTTCATTTATTTTACTAATCAATAATGGATGTTAAAAAATATTTGGCTGGTTGGGAAGAATATATTTTACACTGAGCGTTGGGTAAGGAAGGACCCTATATGTTGTTACATATGCATACATATGTAAGTGAAAATTAGCTAAAAAAGCATGAGCCTTGAACTATCGATGAGCTCCTGAAATATATATCTCTCTTTTGCTTCCTCAATGCGTAGTAAATGAGAGAGTAAATGAGAGAGAGAGGAGATACCGATGCGCATTGGTTTTGAATGCTTGTGGTTTTTAATGAGAGGATTTTGGATTATTTTTTGATCTGGTTTTTAACGTTGATTTTAAATTGATGCAATGAAGTTGTGGGTAAGTCGGATTAGGTGACTAAGTATTGATTGATTGAAGTTTGCTGTAAGCCATTGGACTTTGTGTAATTAATGTCAATATAAAAGAACGTTGAGGGTGGCAGATAAGGCGCAATTACTATGGTTTTTACGAACAACCGAAGATTGTTATCATCTTTACGAAAATGACGGTTTTTTTTTATTCAGTTTTCAATTGTTGGAGAATTTGAAATGACAAATGAGGGCTCATGATAGGCTTGTATAAGGAAGATCTGTCACGCTTTTCTTCGTATGTAGGGTCGACTTCTACTGCTAAAACCGAAAACTTAACTTTTTCACTTTGATAGCTTCTTTCCAGCTCAAGTCACGCCATGCATTTACCTTGGGCTTAATACTCTTTATTCGGTTAGGAATTAAGAATTTTATGCTGAGGAGAATACTTAGTTTTTGTGATATCAGTGGCGGCATCCACCGATATTCGCCGTTGTAGTGGATAAATGCTGAGCAGTTAAGAAGCTGTTCATGTTTCGTAGTGAACGGTTGTTTTCGGTGTTTTTTACTTGCACCTACATATACATATGTACATATGTACATACTTATACGGCAAGTATTGATTTCGTGAAAAATTTCGAACTGGAGATTTTAATGAAACTTGACATTACTATGATGATGACGTCCAAAAAGTGGATCCGTCAATTCTGAGCTCGATTTTGAAAAAAAAAAAAAAACATTCGGACATTACTTATTCCTGCCTTTGTAAGGTTAAGTATTATTGGACGATCTGCTTGTAAACCGATGTCGAAAGCATTTACCATGTACCTATGGAATCGTTCATGCTGATCCGGCAACCTGGTGCAACTCGAGACTAAAGTGTTCTAATCGAAACAAGACATAGTCCTCCAAATTTGTGTAGACCAATTGTGTGCCAATTATGTATATGATTGCCTCTCATTAGTTCTCTTCCAACATGTATCAACACCATTGTTATTTAAGCGTGTTTCGAAGAATGTAAAAAAAATATTTATAAAATAATTAATGTTAATAGATTTTGAAGCTTTGACGTCTTTAGGGTTGTTTCTGCATAACAATGTCTGGCAACTTCAAGATGTAGACTAGGCACATACATACATACTTACTTCTTTTATCATATCGCCAAAGAGTTATCCATAGTTACCAATCCAATAGGTTCTATCAATATAGCTATTGGCTGTAAAATTTGTGTTGCCATTACTGGAGATGATCCATTAATGCTTAGACTTTTTAATTAGCTGGAGGTACTAGCATTTATCAAACTATGTGTTTTTACCATAATTCATATATTTTTCTGTGTAGAAAAAACTCTACGCATTAATTAATTAAATGAAATGTCTTACAGTTTACGATCTAAAAACTTTAAAATTCCAAAATTAACATAACCAGTATACGCAATAAGATGTAACGCATATACTAATGTATTGTTATAATCAAATCTATATCAGTAGGAAGACTAACAACTTGCTAATGGGGTTGTTTTGGCGATACCTAATCTTCAAAATAAGTAGTTTCAAACTACAAAACATTAATAATCAACATGATCTAAAGCTACGGTCACACATCGGTACTTTTGCTGCGCTACTTTTCGGGCTGCAATAGGAAAAACTGGCAGTTGCTCACACTTAGGTTCTGCTTTTTGGGAAAAGTTGCGAGGTGTTCACATATCATTCGCTGTTTTTGCAACGCACTACCTCAGATGCCGTATTACTTATTATTCAGACTGTTATGAAAAGTTGGCTGTGTTGGCTTAAAAAAAAAAAAAAAAAAACAAAAACAGAAGGAGCTGCTTAATTTAAAGAAAATGAAGTCAGTTATATCAAATCTTAAGAAAGTAATCAAGAACATTGACGACATAAGGCATTAATCACTTAAGTTAAGAACTTTGAAATCTATTCGATATCACCCTGCAACACATTGCAACTCTCTGGCAATGCTGCTTTTTGTGCAGCGCGAAGTGTGACCGCAGCTTAAAATATACCTATACAGCTCCAATGTAATATATTGATTACGAATGGATATGGAAACATTCCTTTTTCAGTCAGATATCAAATATTTTTCTAGCCTTTGATGAACCAGCGGTTAAGGATTGAATGTCAGTCCCCGATCTTCTAATGACCGAAGTCCTCGTCTTTATATACAGACATATGTAAGTAGATGCAGATGATATTTTGAGAAAGAATATAACCATGAAAAAAATTGTTAATCCGAAGCTGGACGGATGTGAAGTTAACATGTTACATGGCATGTTATGCCAGAGTTGAATGTGAATTCCAAACAATCACCCTGTAGTAGTAAAGAGATCAGATATCTCACCGAAAAGTGGAACCACTCTCTGCATCATTCTGGTGATTGTAAGATTGCTGCGCTTGATATTTCAAATGCATTTGACATAGTTTGGCATCAAGCTGTTTTGTCGAAAATGCGTGCAATTGGCATACAGATGTAGATGAATCTCTTCTTAAATGGATTAGAAACACTATTTCGGAATTCATTTCAATTCAAGTGGTTTTGGATGGTTTCAAGTCTGCTATCCACCATATAAATACTGGTGTTCCCCAAGGCTCCGTTTTGTCTCCGACTCTCTTGTATTCATAAATTATCTCTAATCTGCTACTTCTAATCCAATACATTCTTTCGCTGACGACAGTACCCTCAGCTTCTCATATTCATTTGATTGATGGGCACACGTCGTCTAATAGAGTGAATTAAGTGCGAAAGATATCAAATCAAATTGCTCATTAAGATGGGCGATTGTGTCCACAATAAAACGGACAAAACGTAACATCGTATCTAGCTCAGATTTTGAAAATTCATTTTTATATTTTGAAAGTGTTTCTCGGTGATTTGCACGAGAATACTCAATACAAATGTCATCCTGAAAACGAAAAATTTGTTCAACTTTTTGACGGTACAGTACCTTTTAGTACATTCGTTCGGTTCCTTTCGGTTAAAGAAAACATCGCTGTTGTGAATGAAAGTTGACAAAATTATAGATTACCTGCAGTAAATTTTCACAAAAGGGCTCTCATCTCATTTTTATACCCTATCCTAAGGGTATATTAAGTTTGACACATAGTTTGTAACATAGAGAAATAATCGAGATAGACCCTATAAAGTATATATATTCGTGATCAGCATCAATAGCGAAATCGATTGAGCGATGACCGTCCGTCCGTCCGTCCGTCCGTATGTCACCGCTTTTTGGGCCTTAAATTTTGAGCTAGGACGATGAAATTTCATATCTGGGCTTCTGAGAAAAAGATACAGTACAAGTGTAAACATTTTTTAAATCCGCCCACTGCCACGCCCACTTTTTCATAACTTCATTAAATTATATGAAACCGAAAAATTTTGTTAAGACCAATATATTTAGGCATTCAGACTCCCTACAATCTACTCATACAAAAGTTTTGGCCACGCCCACTTTTTGGGGTCGTTTTCATCATAAGACCGATTTTTGGGCCTTAAATTTTTAAGGTCTTCTGAGGAAAAAATACAGTAGAAGTGTAAATTTTTTTTACATCCGCCCACTGCCACGCCTACTTTTTTATAACTTCACTAAATTATATGAAACCGAAAAATTTTGTTAAGTCCAAATATTTAGGTATTCAGATTCCCTACAATTCACCCATAGAACAGTTTTGGCCACGCCCACTTTTTGGGGGTGTTTTCATCAAAAAAACTGATTTTGATAAAATTTTACATGTAACATCCTCAAACGTTCGAGGTTATAGCCATATTTGAGTACAACATGCAAATTGGCCACGCCCACTTTATAGAGAGGAGGATAGGGTATTAGACGATCCGTTCCAGACGGATTGTAGCTTTTCTGTATGTTTTTCAATATTTAGCGTAGGAACTCAACCCAATAGGACGTTGTATCAACTGTTTCCTGGTTGGCATTTAGAAAACCTAGATCAAGCAAATATTTTGTTTCAAGTCTATGAAAATATGTATTCAAAACTTGTTAAAAATGTTTTACTAATTTTGAATAAATAATAATAAAATCAGTTGATGTACATCTTATTTCTTACAAACCTGTTTCGCAAATTGCTTGTATTACTTAAGCCCTTAACGTTGAATATTCATTTATTCATTTAGAATATAACAAACGAGCACCTGCGGTCATTGTAAAAATGTTGCTAAAACTAAGTGATTTTAAAATATTTCTAAATATACATGGGTATACCTCACCTGAATATGTCATGAACCTTACGAGACGTAAGTATGCATACAACAACTGTTCATTGAACAACAATTGAATTTGCATTTTTTGTTTCTGCTTAATTGTCAGAAACATTTCAAAAGTGCACTTAACTGTTCGAACACAATATAAAATAGCTGTGGCAGTAGTTGTAGCGATAGTACGACCTGTCAGATTGTGTGGCAGTACATAATCAAATATGTCGGTTTTTTTGTGTATTAAACTTTTTACACTCACATATTTCATGGCTTAAATTTTCTCTATGACGCTCTGCTTGGTTCGGTTGTTTATTGAACTGTCAAATTCGTCCCACCACAAAAATTTAAAGCTAACTTACTCTATAGCCGCAGGCACGCGGTACTACTACATCTACTCATTGTGCTCCGGTATTGGATTTGTGTATATTTCTACTTTACTATTTTACTGCTACAGCCACATAATTCTATTTCGATAGTAAATTTAATAAAAAAGCAACAAATCGATTTTAAAAATTAATCAAAAAGTTGCCAATAACTGTTGGCATTCAACGTAGTCAAGCTCTTCTAAAGCTAATAAAATTTAAATTACTCATGTTACCATGCTTAACTAATGTAATGTGTGAAGCACGGTAGCACGTACTGCCCTTTTGTAAAATAAACGGAAATAGGTGACAAACAATTTCATTTTGTTAGATGCAAACACTTTTTTTTTTATGCTTTAACTACATTTTGATGTCATTGGGCGAGTTTCCCATTTGAGACATCGTGAATCCCCTAAAGAATTACTACTCATCCAACAATGGTGATTTGTTAACTCGTATTCATTCCGGATATACTGAAATAGATTGTCATGTAAATTGTTACAATACTAGAACGTTTGAAGAATGTCAATTCACTGAACCAGAAGATAGATTTAAAAGAAACAAAGATACACCCAATTCAGAACAAACTCAACAAGAAATTCAAAACTGAGACGTGAAATCAAAAGTCGACCCGCAAATCTTCTCATAAACATACGTACTAGTATGTACATACATATATTCAGTTTCTTAGCTTCCGACTACTGGCAGTGGTTCGAATCAATTGCGCTCGAGTGTTATAATAAGTACTAAGGTGTTATACCCTCAACTAGAAGACTTCGATACGATTGTGCGGCAACGCTTGGAAAGTTACCACTAATATTTTAAGCAGAAACCAGCATTATAGAACCATGTATGTATGTATGTACATATATGTATGCACGAATATGCATGCGATTATATTTTTCCAGATAGCCAAGTAGCACTATTGGCTCTTAAATCCTATCCGCTAGGGTTTAAGCTCATCTCGGACTCTCGCAATGCCTTGCGTCTAGGAACAAAGTTATCGTAGCCTGGATTCGTGGTTTCGAGGGTAACGAACGGGCTGAGTGTCTGCTGAGAAGTGGTTTTTGCCCACTCATTGATCCTTGGGTCCTGTTTTTGAGGTACTTCCTCAATCAGAGATCTATAAACACTGCCACTACTGGTAAGGTAGTGCGAAAGTTTATTATAATTGTTGGACGGCTGTCTGGCACGTCATAGCACGCCCAAGTTCAAATCCTCAATTTCTGGCCATAAAAAAATCAGTTATCGTGCCTCGGTAGCGCTCTCCATTGACTGTAACGTTTCTTCCATTGTCGTCTTGAAAGAAAAATGATCCAATAATGCCGCCACGCCAAAAACCTGCAAAAAGCTGCAATATCCTCCGTTGAGCGCATAGGACGAACACGGAATATGTTCAAATCAGTAAACCAGTCTCATGAACTGACGTATTCAAACGCAACTGGTCTTTTGTTCTACCAGGAAGCAAAATCCAGTATTCCCAATTTTAATGGAATTTGTTCGACTTTCGGAGACTGTCAAGAATGTACTTCAGCGATGAGGAGCTTATAGTATCAGCACTCACCACATCAGCGAATTCAATTCAGAGTTCTTGCATTTTCGAACTATTTTGAAACGGGTCACAAGGTTGATCAAGGCTTTAGCGCAGACTGAATGTCGCTACAGACGCAGATACTCCGATCCCGTCACCTATTCTTAGCAATATAGTCAGCAGTCATTAGGATAGCATAGATCTCTGCTTGAAAAATAGTGAAGACTAGTGTTATCGAACAGTTCGTATTTCTTAAGGGCGTTGCTTGGACCTTTAGTGACTTACTAATTTCTAAGTAAACTATTTGGGGTTAGTTCTCTTAGAGTAATCATATGGTGTAATCCTTAGTGAAACTACTCAAAATACCTGCGGTCATTCAGAAGTATCACGTATCAGAGGTTTTACCTTTAAGTTCTCCCTTTAGGTTCAGAAATATGTAGGAGGCCAGCTCTGTACTATACTGTAAGTAAGGCACTTTAGGGAACCGTAATCGTTCAGTGCGTTAAGTCCAAAGAGCAATTTGAGAACCGGTATATTTCTATGCGTGCTAGAAGAGTCTACATCTTTTATTAAGGGTGCTGCACAACTTTTCAATAAGTCCAGTTGATAAATGGCCCTGACAACACAACAAATTCGAATCATTTCATGACACCTACGAAAAGATATAAAAAGAATTTCAATTACATTTGTAGGTATGTTTGTATGTATACAATCGTAATAGTGTCCTTGGCATGTTTTTGCTTAATGCACCTTTCATTTCGTTGATTGCAGAAATCATGCCCTCTACCGATTCTCGAAAGGTCACATGGTCACAGTATTATAATGAAAATGCTTACATAGGCAAAGTATGGGTTTGAAATGAACTAAAATTCAAAAACAATGTGTAACAAATGAATGTCAGTTATTTCGGCGATTACATGAACGACCTTGACAATGTTTTTTTTCGCTTTAATCACATTGTTTATGATTGCATGATTAAAATTAATACATTTGCCAGTGAGATTTGGCATAAAGGATGGAATTTGCATGAAATGGGTTAAACGATATCATTATTCCAGTACGTTACTTTCCGTTTTTTTTGCAAAATATTAGCATTTTGGTTGGTTTGGCTTCAGTACTTCTTTTAATTGGACAAAATATAGACGTTTCAGCTAAGAATATAACTAATATGCTAATGCTATATGTTTTACGTATTTCATGGTTTATGTGTAGCTTGGACAGTGGCGATTACTGTTGTGCCTGAACCTGTGTAAATATCCCTAAAGTACCTACGATTAGGTACGATTTAGACATTTGATTAGTCTTGTCACCATTAGTTGTGGCCGGATGTAGTTTTATGTTCTATTTGATAATCTGGTTGTAGTAAACTAATCCAGGGCAACATTTTCTAAAATGACTTCCGTCTTGCTTGCATACTTACATTTTAGTTTACCTTTGCTGCCTTAACAAAGCAAATGTGGCAATAGACACTACACAGATGAATCAAAGATGGGTATAAGCGTGGGCAAGTATGTTCTCCCCAGCACTGTGCATATCACAATAGCCGAACATAAGACAGCGTTGAAGGTAATACCACAAGAAAATATTACTTGTTTCTTCGACTGTTAAATTCAAGCTTGTGTGCTGCTGTCGAGAAGAGCTGAAGATTCTCCCACACGTCACCACAAGGTGACGATCTGCTGCGTTTTTACATATTTTCCAGGCAATAACAAGGCCGATGAAGCCTTTTTCTTTAAAGTTCGAAGCAATAAGGAAGGCAAGCAACTGATGGCCTTTCCTAGACACTTGTGTGACGATAAGAAGAGTATGGTCTTACCTCGACAAAACACGAATGGACAGATTTATGCAAAAGAACAGGAAATCCATTTCTACCCTGATAGAAGTAACCAAAATATTCAGCGGTACCACATGAAAAACTACACCTAGATGAGATAGTCAACGAGGACCTACCAGCAGTCTTTGTCACTGTCCAGGTCTCATCTACCTTAGATATAAATTTCTCAAGCGACATTTCTTTCAGGTGCTAAAAGAAACTATGGGTATCACAATTGACCTGAGTATGATGCCGTGGATCACTTTTACTTCCCCAAAATAGGGACAGGTATCTAGGTTAGGTAAAGTATGTATGCATGTGAATAGGGGACATACTTAAACTAACCTAGATAGCAGGCCCAGGTTCACCCCGAACTGTAGCGCCACCTAAGTAAGTAAGTAAGATAGATGTGTGTAAATTGCTCTGGTATGTCGCGGAAGTGATATATCTCTAACCACAAGAGACTTTCAGTTACAGGAATGTTATACACAGCCTTTCAATTAAACTGCTTGTTGTTTTGCTTCTTCGGTAAGACTGCATAGTTAACGTACGAAACTGTGAGACAATGAAAGCTGGTCAATTTGGTTTGACGTTCATTATTTATCAGCTGGGAGCCAACTAATTTTATGGTAGTTCATGTATTCCAACTGTGACGCATCATTACAGAAGTGCATAGACCGATCGCTGTCGTCTTTATGCTCGCCGTTAACGTAAACTCTCATCACCTATTTGTGCTATAGTTACCTGACAAAGTCGCCCCTAGGTCTTAGAAATGTACGTTTTAAGCAACTGTGGCTACACAAACAGTCCTTCATATCCTCGATGGCAATTTTATGTTTTACACTGCTAAAATTGTGCTCTGCTCTAATTACCCATTCGCTGACTGATTTCAACGAAATAAAACCCGTCGGTGTATCAACTCTACGCCAGATTTGCAATTAAGTGTTTCCTTCTCTTAGAAGAGTTTGCCTCGAAGTCCCTAATAATAAACTATCCGTATCTATCGTGAAATTACAGTAGATCACACGTTCAATCGACATATATACTAACATACATAAGTGCGGCGATCAAACGGAGAATCAGTCTGCCAATCGTGGTTTCTATCTAAGAACTACAGAGTAAACTGTGCGGAAGCCAATCTTAACCCATCTGGAGTACATAATAAGAAAAATCTAGTAATTGACAATGCCGGCTGAAGAGTTCTGTTGTTTGATGCCCAGGTTTACTGGGACTATAGAGCGATAGAAGTAAAAGCAATGGCAACACTACTGACAGTGTTTCCATTCGAAAAATGTCAGAACAGGAGATCTCCTCTTGAACCAACGGAAGTAACAGGAGATTACAAATTTTGTTTAAACATAAATAACAACGAACTTTTTACAATGAATCTATTCCTTAACTTGCATATTATTCGAGTTCTAGTGCAAATCCGTTCTCCAATTCGTAAACGAATTATGCAATGACATTTATTGAGAACCCTTTATTGTTTAAGAAAGCCTTTCAACGACGTTGCATATAGTCCGCCAGATCTCGGCACCTCTTCGGAGCAATCTTACTTCATACATTTTCGAAAACTTGGCATAGATCTCGATTGTTTCTTGGTTTAGACTCTCAAAACAATTTTTGACATTGGCGCATAGGTTTCATGTGGGATTGAGGTCAAGCGACAATGCTGACCATGACAGAACCTCAACCCACTTCCCACGAAATCATTCCTTGACTTTCGAATTGGTGTGTTTCGGATCATTATCTTGTTGGAAGACCCAAACTAGAGGCATTTCATATTCAGCGTACTATAGCATAACACCGTCCAAGATATTCACATACAGTTGTTGATCCATTATCTGATTAATCACATGGATCGATCCTACACAGTAGTACGGAAAACAGCCCTACACCACTATTTTGGATTTACAATTTTTTACCGTCTTCGTGGCATATTTTTGATGATATTCGCTATTGGGTGATCGATGAACATATTGCTGATAACAATTGCTACCAAATAACATAATTTTACTTTCGTCCGTCCACAATATATTCCATTTTTCGACTAGCTATTTGAGGTGTTTTTTCGCGGACTCGCGGACGTTTGTGTAAACAGTTTTTCTTCTAATAGTCGTTTACGAATGGTTACTTTGATTACAAGAAGTTGAAGATTCTTTTGGATCACTTTTGAGGACGGATAATAATCGGATTTTCTGCACCTTAATGCACGCCTACCCTCTAAAATTGAAGTTTTTCACTCGCGCCCACAAATTTCTGGCTTTACTTAGAATTTTATTGCATTAGCTATCACGAGAACTATACATTTGATAAATTCATTAAATTTCGGGGTAAGTTTTTTCCTTCTGGACGTGATTCAATTAGTATACCTCCCTTTTCTTGTGAGTAGTTCTTTCCCCGACCCACTAATATTAATAATGTATTTATTTTTATATTTTTCTTTAAATATTAAAAACCAAACTATGTATTTTCGTAAAATTCTTCACTTCTTACAGTTTATTTCGCAATATTTTGTTATATTTCTTGAAATAATTTGCCTTGAAAATTCAAACTATGTACATATTATATTCCGTTACCGTTACTAAGAAACATCTATTTTAATGTTTCTATATTTTTAAACCTTTTTAAAATAAAAAATTTGAGAATTGGATTTGAATTCCATGCCCTTGTTTATGTTGAAATATTTCAATTTATAAATTGTTAAGGGGCAATACTATTATTTTGAACACATATATACATATGTATATTTGTATTTATGGATCGGGGATGTGGTGCTTGGGTTTCAACTTGATTGATCTGTCTGCTGCAATTTAATTCTGTCCACAAGCCAGAGGGTTGCTGTGGTTGGTTCTCTTCCAGATTGAGACCGGGGCCCTATTTCATCAACCAGTTTTCACTTAGGTTTCAGTTCAAAGAAAGGCTCTTATTGTTTTACCCATTTCAAAATATAAGGCAGTTTGTAGTACCTACTGTAGTTCGTTTAAGACGAACATCATTAGTATAAGGAGTGAGCCTATTAAAATAACTATTTACGACTTACGTACATACTAAAAACAGACTAGCGGTTTATGTTTGTTGACTTTTTTGTTCATACTACACATTCTGAATGTTCAAAGATATTCAGAAATTGTCATGCAACAAATAAGCATGCTTTTAGTGGTCACATACTACAGGTTGATGAGGTATCTACAAGACCAGATGCATTTCTTTAAAAAAATAATTTCGTTAGAAATAAAAAACCGTTTACTGCAATTAACTATCGAAAATGTATTACAAGGAAAACTTATATTTTTTTTTAGTCCAAATATGTATGTGACGAAAGTTGGGGATGTACCATTACTTATATTAATTCACATTAATTCACAAGGGGAAAAACTTCGCAAGTTGTACTGGGTAGTAAAACTAGAAAAATTTGCCGACAGGCATGTCTCAAGTCGGTGAATAGTACTTACATACATGTTAAGTGAGCACTTTTAAGTTATTATATGCGAATAAGCGTATGTCCTCTGATAAAAAAATGGGTTTTTCTTGGGCACTATTTATGGTTGTTTGTGATTGTATGTAATTGACATTTTAATAGTAAAAGCAAAAAGGATTTAAGCGATTCTTTTTTCTCACCTATAAGACTCACATGAGCAAACCTATTAACCAAATTAATTTATTTAAATCTGTTTTTTTTTTTTTTTGTGATGACTTGTGAAGAATCATCGAATGTGAAATGTGTTTTGAACACGAAATACAATTACGTAAAGGTCTTGTGCATGCATCTTGTGTTCGTCAAAACTTTTCCAATTCTCGTGACCAGGGACCGAATTACCACAATAGATAACGATTGAGTGAATAGGACTCGTGATCGAAAGATCGAGTAATCTCATTGGGATCAAGGCACTTGAATGCTCACATATCGAATGAAAATAAAATAGTACTAGAGAAATTCTACAACAACTCACAAAGTGACATTTCTTTGATTGATACAAAACATAGAAAAGTATTATTTGCAGGGAAATTTAGGTAAACAATGGACCTATTTTTTTTTGGATCCCAACCATGGGTACCGCGGACACGTTGAGATCCGGCCTTTAACGGATAAGAGCAATCCATTCTCATAGCCAAATGCTGGCTTAGTCGAAGCGATGTTGCCTTTCGGCAAAATAGTTTTTGCCCATTTAGAGTGTTTGTACTGACGGACTGGATTTTTTTTACTCTCGGTGTCGAGAGCAGACAAAGAGGTTTGGCAGGAGTTTTTTTTAACTACAGTTTCATGAAGTGCAGAAAATCAAATCAAAAATTTTGGAGAAAAAGGCGCAACTCAAAAATCCGCCACCATGTTTACAGTTCGGAATCTATAGTATGTCACAAATGAAGTCTATCCAGCATGTAGTACAATTCGAACGCAAAGCAATTGGTCGTCAAGCAAATCGTTCAATGAGAACCTAAAAAAAAAAATACAAATTTTTGACGCGACCGGTTCATGTGGGACCTAGGGCCTAGCTTCTGACAAGCACTCGTGTTATACGTGTTATATTCTTTACACGAATGGAAGGGAGCTACTGTTTAATGCCGTATCCGAAGGCCAATTTTTGTTTTGAGAAGCTTTTCTAGGATGTTTGCCATACGCTCGCGAGAGGTGGGGCCATGAAAGAAATTTTAGATATTATCTGGGAATCGAATCTCGAACATATCGCTCCGTAGTCCAACGCACTTGAGCCACGGCGCCCACCAATAAGAATCCTGCTAAAAGAAAAATTTATGGGAATGAAAAAAGAGAACAGGTCTAGACCCGGAAAAAAACTCTACCCTCTCTTTACTCTCACTTTACTTAACCTTAGACTCCCGGTAACATTCTGGATATTTGTGGGGCAGTGACAAAAGAATGAAATATTTGGGCAAATACTAGATTACATATCTTAGAAATAGATACGTCGTTGATAGACGTATCTCGTTCTCAGATTCTTCTAGCTTAGAGAAATAAAGTGCATAACTGGGTTGTACGTGCTTGCATCTAAGTGTTGCCGTTGTTTTTTAATTTTTTTTTTTTTCATTTTAAGTGATTTTTTTCTAAAATTTCCCCTACCTCCTAAACGGGGCGAGATAGACCCCCCTCCCATAGTAAAAAATGCTTGTTTTTGACCA
This sequence comes from Xylota sylvarum, assembly GCA_905220385.1. Taxonomy (NCBI): domain Eukaryota; kingdom Metazoa; phylum Arthropoda; class Insecta; order Diptera; family Syrphidae; genus Xylota; species Xylota sylvarum. Next base: position 27,544,023 of record LR999960.1, read on the forward strand.
CTCTACATAAAACCGTTATCAATTTTTGGCGCCAAAGTTATCGTACTCTTGCCAGAAATACATATGTATGTATATGTATGTGTAGGGTCATCTGCTGGTTTTTTTTTAAAAAGACTATAAAAAAGTCACTGAAAAAAGTAAACCCTCGGATTAATTATGGAATATAAATTCATCCAAATGACTGCCTCGGCTGACTTGGCAGTAGGCCATCCTGTCAACCCAATTTTTCGATACATTTTCGATGGTTTCGGCTTCTATCTCACGAATAGCTTGAGCAATATTGTTCTTGAGTGCCTGAATCGTCTCTGGATTGTTCGCGTAGTATCGATATTTAATGGCACTCCACAAAAAAACTCAAACGGCGTGAAATCGCAGCTCCGTGCCGGCCAAGCAACATCACCAAAACGACCGATTATTGAATTTAGTGTGCAATAAATCGATTGTTGGCACGTAACCCTATCGTGCTGGAACCATAGCTCGCTCAAATCCAAATATACAATTTCTGGCCATAAAAAATCGGTTATAACGCTTCGGTAGCGCTCTCCATTTAATAACGTTTCTTCGATTGTCGTACTGGAACAAAAATGGGCCAATAATGCCACCACTCCAAAAACCTGCATAAAACTGCAATATTCTCCGTTGAGCGCACAGGACGAACACGAGAATATGTTCGGATATCAATCTGCAATGTGCACTTTTACACGATGGGATTTTGTTTCTGACTAGGAAACAGAAAAGTGAAAAATGCAGCGGGTAGACCGAGTTGTATTTTTGTGGGAATTTTGTGAATTGTTGTACTCTCAGAGTTGCGTTTGCATCAAAGACATCCTGAGAACACAGCAAATTATGAATGAAGGGAAAAAGAAATGTAAATAATCCCCTGGGCAGAATTGCACCGTGTAATTCTACAACACGAGTCTAAAAAAGAATATCAAAAATCCGATGCAACAAAATCGCACCGTGTAAAAATGCGTGTAAAAGTGTCTCACGAAATTTCATCACTAACTTGCGTACACCAGCTGCAGTTGGTGCATTATTTCGACAGAAATTTCTTTTCAAATCTACTTTCGAAGTAACTTTGCAATATTTCCCAAAGTCGTTCAAGCGTAAATCGATTCATTTCGTACCTCAAAAATATAATACTGAGTTTCTGTTAATTTTTTTGAGCACATAAGAGCTGTCAGTGCGATTCAAAAAAAACCAACAAATGCCCGGTCCTTTATACTTACGTATGTACATACCAATTTGAGTATGATTTTCTTATTATTATTTTTATTATTTATTAAATTGTAAATAAATAACAATTTAACTTAGAAACTACAGCACTAGCTATTAGGGCTTTCGATTTTCTTATGAAAAGAAAACAAAACAAACTTTTGACAACTAGCCACAGTAATCTGTTATGATTAATTTATTCTTTTTTACGGAACTGTCTACCGCCATCCCCTGGAGCTAACAAGTGCTGATCGAACTTAAATTTAATGGAGTCCATTCACAAGTCGCTATTAAAATATGGTTTCCATGTCATGTTCCATAACTCCGTTCCATTTGAGTTAGTTTAGTACAAAACTACGTTACCAAAAATCAATAGACCCAAAGTTGCACGCACACAGTATCCGGTCCAATCTTGCTGTCAGCCAAAGGTTGTTAAAATTTTGACTGTCAATAGTTTAGTATGCAAAGTTCCACCTCCGCGGACTCAAGAAAGTGCTGCGTCCAGGAACTGTGATCAGATCGATATTGGTGACGTATAAGATTCTATTTCGGTTTATGGGTCTACCCGCCGCTAGCCGCCGCCGCCGTCAAAACAGTTTTACGCGCAATTAATCTACGAAAACGTGCTATGTGCCCTATAAAAGGTCAGAGAACTAGTTTGTGAGTCCTAAAATATGCATAAATTATGTTTATTATACGCGTGATGTAGACTAGGTTCTTAGATTGGAATAATCTAATTATAGCCATAAACCACCGCGCCTCGCTACCTATAATTCAAAGGCATGAGCTTAAAGTCTGGTTTAGATTAATGGTTTAGTTATTGTTATATTGTTAATTCAAATAAAAAAAAACAATAAATTTATAATTAGCTAGCTGCTGGTAGACATAAATTACTTAATTGGCATCATCCACGATCATGCTTAGCGACAGCTTCTGCTTTAGCGAAACGGCTACACGTGATTCATTCGGATTTTTGTTTTCAGTTCGTTAACTCTTTTTTCTTTTTGTCATTTTTCATGCCATTTTTTTTTTTTTTTTGAGTTTTGATTTCATAGTTCAGTAGATTTCCATTAAAGACAAGTGATTATGGATATCGTGTTTGTTTATGTGACGCAATAATTATCAAGTTGGGTTTGCTGGGGGTAATTATAATGGCAAAAAATTTAATTGCATTTTAAGTTTGGTGATTGAAATATCTGTTCAAAAGCGTTTAAATAAAGAGATTTATACATGAATGTTTGTAGATTTCTGGTAGGGATTGGGATCTTTTGTATTGAGTCTAATTAATGGGTTTAATTTGGATTTGTTTTCATCCGTTTCGGCATAGTGAAACCTGGTGGTGAAATCTTTTTCACTCTTTGAATTGTTTTTCACTTTTGATACCTTGGGAGTATACGCCCCGAACTTCTATAATGTCTTTTTACCTTTAACATCATCTTTGCAAACGGGCGTACTAAACTGGAGATCAGCTGTCAAATTGAAACGAAATTGTCAAATGATACTTTGCGGAAGTGAGTAGAGCATAGAGGGTTTGAGTATATGTATATATATATATAGAGGTATATATATGACTGGCTATCATTAAGGAGAATTAGACTTAGGTGTTAATTTGCAACATTGTCCCAGGGCGTCCACTTTTTTTTACGATTTAAGGGCTTTGCACGAGTATTATTTTGTATTAAGACCTTACAACTTCGGAGGAATGAAGACCTCAGACAAGATCACTCGTATCTGTATTGCTACCTTACACCTTCATGGTCGATTGGTTGAAATCGGTCCTCGATGAGGATGCACTTAGACCAGAAGAAGGTTCATTGTGCTGCCGATGTGTAAGGTGGGTGGATCATCCTCTTACTCTGGGAACAAGTTATCCTTTGTATGAAGGAGCTTATTTTATTAGCGCAGGCGTTGCTGAGATCGTTTAAGTCATTAAAGAGGAATTCACCTAATGTAGCCTTTCTGATGTTGCCGAGTGCAGGGCACGTGCATAGAAGGTGACTAATGGTTTCTTCGTTATTTTCGTCCCTACAACTTCTACAGAAGTCATGGCAGGGAATGCCCAATCTTTGAGCATGTCTTTCTGTAGCACAGTGTCCGGTGGGGGTATTAACTATCTTGGAGAGATTTCCTCTTTTATGTTTTAGAAGTCTGCTGGACATAGTTTAATTTAAATTCCCTGGTATATTATAGTAAGCTGGTGCCCAGCAAAGGGTGAGGTTGTACTGTTCAACTATCTCTTTAAGAGATACGCGGTAGTCTTTCACTGCCTTGGATCTCGTTGTGCTGGATGCAAGATATTTGATGACTGCCTGTCAGTCGAAGTATGTATATGGCAATATACATATGTACATACATATACATATTCAGTATCAAGCTGTATAGAGGACTTATGAATCCTTGTGGAAATGAAAATTCAACATGGCTTTGCTAAGAACTTGCAAAGTGTAGTCCCATTGCATATGTCCTAAGAAACCTCTTCTAAGATGTAAAGATAGGTTCGCTTTCGTTCCTCTTCGATCCAAGCAAACGAAAGATACCAGTAAGGTGGACTCCAATGGAGCAACAAAGCAAAGCCATGCAATACTGTACAATTACGCACTTCAGTGTATGTATCGCGTGTAATGAATTTGGCCCTGTCAAATAGCAAAATGGCACTACATAATTACTAATTAAACTCTTTAAGAACCCCCACTACTACCTACCTACCTAGATTGAGTTGGGTTAGGTTGAATAGCATTATGAGTTCATCATCACTACGCAAGGCAAGGCAAGGCACCATAGGGAACTTTCACGGTCAGAAATCTAAACCAATTCCCATATGCACTTAATGCCTACATAACCTTAATATGGCCTCAATTTTGTTGAAGGAACCAATCTCCTCTAAGTTGGACCATCCCAGGTCGGCCATATTGATGATTTTATTGAGAATAATTCTCTTAGCCACTGCCATTGGTGATGTTAATAGTGGAAGTCAAATGACTGCCTCGACTAGCTTGGCAGTAGGCCATCCTGTCAACTCAATTTTTCAATACATTTTCGATGGTTTCGGCCCCTATTTCACAAATAGCGAAAATCTTGACCACTATTGTTCTTGACTTTCTGAATCGTCTCTGGATTGTTCGCATACCATCGATCTTTAATGGCATCACACAAAAGAAAGTCGAACGGAGTCAAACCGCAGCTCCGTTCTGGCCAAGCAACATCACCAAAACGACTGATTGCACGATTATTGAACTTAGTGTGTACTAAATCGATTGTTGGACGCCATGTGTAGTACGTAGCCCCATCTTGGTGGAACCATAACTCGCCCAAGTTCAAATCCTAAATTTCTGGGCATACAAAATCGATTACCATGCCTCGGTAGCACTATCCATTGACTGTAACGTTTCTACCATTGTTGTCTTGGAAGAAAAATAGGCTAATAATGCCACCACTCCAAAAACCAGCAAAAAGTTGCATTATTCTCCGTTGAGTGCACAGGACGATGGTTATCAATCAGCAAACCAGTTTCGCGAAATCATCTCATTCATCTTAAAATTGCGTACAGCAACTGTTGATGCATCCACTTTGGAATTAAGTTTGCAACATTTCCCAACGTTGTTGAAACGTAAATCGATCCATTTCGTACCGCAAAAATATAATACTGAGTTTCTGACAATTTTTGAGCACACAAGAGCTGTCAGTGTCAAAATAACATATGATTCAAAAAGAAACCAACAAATGGCCCTACCTTTGCAATTGACAACTATTTGGGTATGGTTTCTCGATAGCCCAAAAGCTTTCTCCATACGTTCTAAATTATCGTGTTTGTAGCAAACACAAAACTGCAAACAATTCGGTTGTTGTTAGCTTTGAGAAAACCTTCTTCCGTCATCTGTCTGATCCTCATCTAAAATCGCAAAACAAATGATAAATACCAACATTTAAAGTGTGTTGATTCGAACTGTAACCACTTGTCATCCCTTTAGGTTCTTTGTACGCGTTTCAGCTGTTCCATTGGCTTCCTCTGTCATCAATTGGCTTTGATCACACACTTAATGGCGATGATACATTCTTTAAGTTTATGTAATACTGGGACACCGGGTCGCTTCTACTCTTTGAGTGGGTGGCAGGTGTGCCAGCAATGCTTATACTTACATACTTATCAGTTTCTCAAGCACCTGTCTACCTTTTAAATCAAATTTCAACCTGAAGTAGCTATTACGTATTTCCGACTACAGTTGTTCGTTATCCTTGACGTTGCATAACAAATTGCAATCAGCAATCGGAAATCAATTCCTCCCCAGAAAATAACAGTAAGTATAGTAATTTTGATTGATTGCTCACACCAGTTAGCTATTGCATAAGAACTGCAACTGATCTTTTTCAATGCATTCCAGATACAAATGTGGTAATGACTATATGCACGCACATGTGCTACTAAAAGGTGAGCAAGTGCATTAGATAAAGACACCCGCAAGTACATTTATTGTCTAATGACTGATGACTATTATCACATGAGTACCTACTACGTGCATACATACGTATACAGTAAATACGTACGTACATCCATACATATATATGTACATAGGTAGTATGTATTTCAGAACGTCTCAATTTTATGAAGACGGAATTCAATTACGCCAAATGAATACCGATGTCACTATAGATACCGTGTAAGGCGACAACATCTGACTCCCATATACGATGATAAGCCTCCCATTACCTGGCCATAGATTGGCGCGAATGCACACGCGACGTCATGCATGAAGAAATCAAGCTTGACTTGGAGGTTGTATATAGTGTGGTCGAGGCGTGTGGCCGAACAGCAATGCCTAGGCCAGTTGGTACCACTTTGAGTGCTAATACAGGAATAATTTACGTGAGTTGATGATCGATTTATCAATGCAGCGAGAGCGGAACAGCATGACGGGTCTCTCCACCGCCTTTTGGGTCAGATTGCTTGAAATGCATACAGAGGCTTGTGTGCCAGGTGAGATTCGAATGTCACGGTCAAGTGCGTTGTGGTTGAGGTGTTCGTTGCAGTGGGTAGCGATTGGAATTGATGTGGTTGGAATCTTATCTGAAACGCTTTTGAAAAGTAAATAGAGTGGTGCATGGCGCTAGATTTGGAACTCTAGATTTGGTTATTATCGATATATATACTTTCATTTGTGTTACGACAATAAACGAGGAACAATTTTAATAGGCACTTGAGGTTGCTATCAGATTTTGTTGATTTACGAGTTTTGGGTATGGTATTGAGGCCATTTAGTTGTTTATCTCGATTAGGGTTTTTTTTATAGTACAAGTATTACAAATGCTTTGTTTTGCTGTTTCAGATAAATCATTAGTGCTTTTCATTCATAAAATATGTTTTCGGGAATTGTCAATAATCTAGGCTTTGCGGTTTTACTTATAAAGCACATACCTACTATTGTTGGCATTTAATGGAGAAAGTTGCAAAGAACATGTAAAAACTTAAGCGGTGCCACTCTTTGTGGAACATAGGGTGTCATGTGTCAACAATATCTATGTACATGCCATCGGGGTTTAACAGTCTTCATGTCACACCGAAACCACTACACCATTAGAACACAATTCTTAAAGTGAAGTGAACACATCTGTTGACGCAGGTTTATAGGGTTACACGTGATAGTGACCATCCACCATCCCAGTACTACAGCCTTATTATATTAGCTGGGAAAGAATTTTTGTGAGCTACTTATTCGAATTCGACACTCAGTTGCGCGTAAGTTTAGCTGTGTCTAACGTCCGATGTAGGCGATACGATGAACTTTTACGTTAATCTGCTGGTTACAACGTAATGGTGTCCAAATACAATTCGATGCACCTCACAAAACAAGCGTCAAATCTCAGCTCCGTGCCGGCAAAGCAACATCACTAAAACGACTGATTACACGAACTCAATGTGCAATAAATCGATTTTTGGCACGTAGCCCCATCTTGCTGGAACCATACCTCGCCCAAGTTCAAATCCTCAATTTCTGACCATAAAAAATCGGTTATTATGCGCTCTCCATTGACTAACGTTTCTTCCATTGTCGTCTTGGAAGAAAAATGGGAGTTCCCGGGTGTAGGCGCACACTTTCGGTAACAGCTGCAATATCCCCCATTGAGCGCATAGGACGAACACGTGAATATCCGATGCAACAACGTCGCAACGTACACAATTTGCATTACTTTGAACAGCTCCAAACCTTTAAGTCCTCAACGTGCTGATGTACCAATAGATCGTCTACAGTCCTCGGATTCCTACTCACATATTGAAGTATAGGGTTTTTCAGGCGCATTATATTTCCAATGAGGTTTCTTGGCTTGCATTATGTTAGCTGCGCTTTGTTCTGATGTTTTAAGTCAACAACACTTAATATTTAATAATAAAGACAGCTTCAACAACGTTTCCAAATTATACAAATTTTGTTATCAAAGTTCGCATTCGGTTGTGACAGCTTTATGAGTCCGATTTTTCAATTTTTATCGCAAGACTCAGCGCTGAAGCATACGTTGCTTTTGGCCAAGCTATTTACGAAATGTCATTACACCCACAAAAATTGACAATTAGGTACAAGTTTCATGCTGGAGGGATCATTGACCCATACTTCTTCTTCAATAATGGTAGCAACACAGTCACTGTCGATGGAGCCAAACAATCGAGTAATTCAAGTTTAAGTTCGGTGACCGTGTTATCTTCAGAAACAGACAAGTCAATTGGCCGGCTCGTTCGTGTGATTTGACGCCTCTGGCCTTTGGGGGTGTGTCAAGTCCATGGTGTACGTCAATGCGTTCATGTTTATTATTTGCATTTTTAGACAGCAAGTTCTTAGCGTATACTTGGTTATAAGTTGCTTCATTTCGGCTACATAAACAGGGGCGATTCACTGCTCACCTTGGTCTGGTTTTGGCAACTATTCCAATGTTTACCATGTTTACTTATCAGACTATATCCAGTAAGACCGGTGATTAATTGCGGAGCTTAAGCTTTCGCCGGGTCTTAAAGTCTAGATTTGGATAAATCGGTTAGGACGAGAGACATTTTCCATGTATTGTTTGCCATTTTTATTGCCTGCAGTGTTAATGTGGATCTTTACTGATGGCATAGTGGCAGACGGTTCTCGCGGTTATGAAGGCTCTGTCCTGAAACTAAATACATATGTTGTAGTTACCAGCTCATCCACTTGCGCAATCACGTGGCTACGTTAGCAATCCCGATAAGATAACCGCGCATTATTGCTTAACCAACTTAGAGCAATAGCACTTCTGTCTTTTGCGTTAATTGAAATCCTTGACGTGCCCTTCCTGACAGCCGTTGTCTTCGCTTAAATTATACTGGGATGACTCCCGTATCTGTATCAAAAACTGTATTGGTTCTATCTCAGTTCAACTCTTTCGCAGATTAATTTAGAACTTAAGCACTTCTACATGGAATTGCTTTGACATTGCTTTTGATGGCATAAGCTACTCAAAGATGTCGACTAAAAGAAAGCGGATATGATTGCCTCCAGTGCAGCTGTAGGAGCGTAGGAAATACAAATATTTGGCGCATCAGGTCAATAAATCTTGCACACAGCCTTAACCACTTGTATGAGTCTTAGATTACACTGGAATGACGGTTCAGGGTAAGACTTCTTAGGACCTGAACTTGAGATGTTCCCTACAAACATAGTTACATATGTGTCTAAATGAATTCGTCTAAGGTTCTGTATATCACTGGAACAGATTACAGGCAACTTATTGGCGTCCTCACAATGTTCTATTGGCAAAACAGGATTTGCTTCCGGGTAGTACAGTTGCTTAAAAAGGGGGTAAGTCGGCCTAAGTTGGCTGTCATAAAATATAACGTAGGAAAAAAGTTACAAACAGGTTCAAAGCCAACGAGTATAACTGCTTTATTTTTGTTCGGGGCCAATGGATTACAAATATTTGGAGGTAAGAATTCGTTACCAAAAAAACAAAAAATTTATGTGAATATGGTCCTTGGGTAAAGTCCCAGGACTTAGGTATTTCACCATTTTCAAGTTTACTTTTTGAACTTTAATAAATCAACATAAAGGGAGTTTACCAGTATGTCAGTGTCCCCAAAATATATTTTTATTTTTTGAACTTGTGACTAAATATTTATTGCGTTTTAATGGCGTCAATAAGAAACCTGAAATTACCAAAAACTGATCAAATCTCGTTCCAGTTCAAATAACTAAGTCATAAGTAATTAATTAAAAAAAAAAAAAAACAAAATAAAGAGATAAACTTTGAAATGATGATGTATTACACATGTCTGGATATCAAGTTGTTGCTAAGCGATATACGCTTTTGTAAATACATACATATATTGTTTGGATGATGCTGTATATGTTGTATCTTATGAATAAACTCTTTGTAGATACAATCAGCGACTGTTAATAGCACTTAATTTGAGATCAAATACATTTGTTTTATTTAACATTAATGCAGTTGAATAAACCCCAGAGAGAGCAGACGTTCATTTTATACTTACGTATGCAGACAAATTTCAATATTGTTTTTCGTCGTTACTTTTTTTAAAAGCCTTGATTTGGTGAGGCTTATACGTCAAAGATCGCGTGTAGGTTTCTGGAATATCTGCGCGTTTATTTTGTTGATACCGTGACATAAAGCTTGAGTTCTATTCAGGAGTTGAACCGACAGAAACGAGCGGACAGAAAGGGTGCAATAAATTGCTTTAAAATATAATGCAAAGTGAATTAAACCTAAATTGGTCTTATTTCGCTTTGTTAAAGCAAAACAATATCATTTGTGCAAATCCTAATATTAGACACCTATTTTGTTTGATCTTTTGAACACCGCTGCCGCCGTGGGGAGATTTGTAGGTAAGGACTCAGCTTACCTTTGGGTCTCTGCAATTTAAGACGTAAGGATCATCCCGATGGTACAATTTAAATAGTTGACAGTTTGACAGCTCAATAATATGTCCACTACAATGAACAAACTGTCTGCAAAAAATGTCGATTGTTGTCCTAAGCAGCAACGAAACGGAGTGAGTCAATAATTGTGAACTCACTAAATCTTTATTGACATTTAAAAAAATAGACATTTTTTCCACCAACTTTTTGACCAGTCGACATTTTTCTCAATCGGTCGGTATTTTTTGATCGACTTTTAGTAATCAGTACTTCAAATATCGCCAAACCGTACTCAACCCTTAAAATAGCAATTAAACCGATAGAAGAAACGAGATTTTAAGAAACGAGATTTTCAGAAATGCGGATTTTAAAAGATGGGTTTTTTTTCTGGATTTTGATAAAGGGGATTATAGTAAGCGGGTTAACTCAATCCTCATCCGTGTCAGTTATAGTCGGAAGAGCAGCATAAGCAGTACCAACTTCGGTTGGCGATAAAAAGGTTGAATACTTACTTCGAATGCGGTATTGTGTTTCATCGTATAATTTTGAATGCCTTGTTGATTCGCCTCGTGAATGTTTTTTCAGAGTCCGTTTCCGATAGTTGACAGTGTGAGTGGCTATGTGTTTCCGAAGTAAATAGTGGATTTGAGGACCCTAATTTTGAGAGGAAGCACCACGTTCTCCGGCTTGAGTGTTTGAATCTTTTTAAACTATTTCTGCATTTTGTTTTTGTTTCATGAATACGTTTACTAAGTTAACACTTCCATCTTAACGAAATTTTTCATATAGTCTATCATTGTCTTCATTTCTGCAAATGATATATCCCTTGTGGCTACTTCATGGAATACAGAGCATCTTTGTGGCTGTAAAAATGCCAATGAATCGTTCAAAGTTGGAGGGCTGGTAACAATGTAGGTACATATGTAAACAAATCCTTAAAATTAGCTTAAAATTTTTTAGTCATATGTTCAGTTTCAAGCAATCAGGTTTTAAAAAAGCAGGAGTAACACCCGCTGCAGACCATGTGGCATGTGCCTTGGTTCTTCATCAGTGTGAAGCCATTGAGCAGATTATCAAATTACAACAATTTTATGCAAAAAAAGATTCATTTTCAGAGAAAATCAAACTTCTAATCGGCGCATCTTGCTCTGTTCTATCAATTCGTGTGGAATCCATCTATCCAGCTTTTTAGCAATTGCTTCCAAATGCCGAGTAATTACATATTGAAATCTCTAAGAGTTTGACGTCCATCGGATTCCATGAAAACTCTAAGGCAGTCGTTATCTATGGCCGTTTCAGTGTGCCTACTAGACTTATTTCAAGGCTGACATCTGTAGAACATTTGTCAATCCAACGCATAGTTTTTCGTTTACCAGTTGTTCTTTCTCTAAATGGCGTGTTGACGTTACTGGTTGGTTCTGCTTTTAGCCATATGAGTATCAAAGATCAAATTTGTCTGAACCGTCAACTGTCTCGTTCACTTCGTTTGTACGTAATAAAATGTCACCAATGTTACCCATCGAACTGCAGAGAAGGAAAATATTTTCTTTTTGATCTGCAAACCCAAATTTTTGCTTTCTCCATTTGTACATATGTAGCTGTCAATACATAATGCTACACCCTGACTAATGGCCACTTTCCACAATATAAATACAGATCCATACCTGCACTTCACACAAAATAAAAAAAAGCTGTATCCATAGCAGATTGTTCGGTAAATTATCATATTCCCGTGTATTTTCACGCCAAAATGTATTTATTTTCGAGTTAATATAATATACGTAAAACATGCAAATGCAAGTACATGTGGTTATAACAAAAAAACATTGTCAAACAAATTCACACAATTTCTCTCCACATTATGGGGGATTGAAATTGTTAGAAAATGGAAATCTGTGCAACTGTAATTAAAAATCTATTAAAAAAAAATGTTATTGCTGTTAAACTACTAAATTAAGTGTATGGCACATTATTTGCTGTTACATATGTATTGTCAGATAAAACAATTATAAACAATCATTTTGTACATTTGTATTTTCCCCTAAGTTGAAATTTCTAATGAAGTTTAAAATTTCAAAACGTGACTTAAGTGAATGCAAACTGCGACGAGTAGTATATTTTTCAAGAACTACAAATGTATCTTTAGCGGTATTATACTTCTAAACGTATCGAGATTCTCAGAATGAAAACTATACCATCAGGTAGATAATAATATGTACCGATGAACATTTAATACTTATAACTAAAGCGGAACAAGTGTCGTCGTAAAATAAATTGGAGACATGTTAAAAGTGATGCTCCAGTGCTTTATGCATGGGTTGGTTGGTTGGGTTGGGTGGTTGTCCCCGCTCAACAGGGACACACTTAGACCAATAAGAAGATCGATTGTGATACCAACATGGAGACTTCCCAAATGTGATAGGACGCAGGGCAACCAGTTTCGGTGCAAACCTTTCTATTCAAGCCTTTAAAATAGAGACTGATACTGATACTGTTCCACCTACTGTTTGCCATCCTAATGTCTGCGGTATCTAATTGGAATTCCATCTATTGCCAACATGGCAGCTTAGAGGTGAAGCACAATGCCACTAGAACCAGCAAACGGTGAAATGCTACAAATCTATTCTCTGATATCCAAGTTGATTAAAGGGTAGTGATGCGAATATATGGGAGCACAAGCGTTCTCGCCTTAGCCTCTGACTATCAACTCCTACTCTACACCTCCACGTTGGTGGCTACTGGATGCCTAGTACATCAACTCATTTCTAAGATTTGGTCAGATAAGAGTATGCCTGATGAATGGAATCTAAACATCGTTTGGCCGATCTACAAGAAAGGAGAACCTCTCAATTGCGTCAACTACAGAGGTATCAGTTTCCTCAACATCGCGTACAAGATCCCATCTGCCATATTCTGTGAACGTCTGAAACCCTTTGTCAACAATCTGATTGGCTCCTATCCATGTGGTTTCGTAAGGGCCTATGTCTACCTCCGCTCTGCTATAAACTCTGACAACATTTCAGCAGAAATTAAAAGAAAAATAACTCTTGCCAATCGCTGTTTCTTTGGACTGAGACGCTTTTTTTTTTACGTTTTGTGATTGTTTAGCATTGTAGAGTTACATATATGGTGAGTTTTTCTGAACAAATCTATCTCAGAAGAAGGGAATATATAAAAATCTATCAACTATTTTAAAAACCCTTCACTTAGTCGTAATAGTACCATTAATAGAAAACCACTTGTTACGAACTGGCACCACCTATGGGCAGAAATGTAAATTGCTTCTCAATAATACATTCATTTAATCATCTAACAATTAAGCTCGTGGTTAGCTTGTGCTTATATGTCATTAGTATGTATCACGTAAATTTGACACCTCTGAGCAATAGAAGCTACAATTATTGGCCACACGCTAGCTTAATGTGTCGTAAACGTAATCTAGATTGAATTTAAGAAACCCAATTTGCTTTTATATGCATTAATTTTCTTTATAAACAAAAGCTGTTTCTGTAATCATAAACAAATCTTCCAAATCTATGCGATAACTATACCATGTTTTATTAATTTTTATTCTCCTCAAATTAAGACCACTAAAGTGTGTTTTAATTGCCTAAAGGTTCATAGGTGACAAATCTTGCACGCCATAAATCAGTCTCTAATCAGTGAATTATTATTATTGTCGAAATTGGTTGGTAAAGTTTTATTGAATTAATCGTACCTAGTTTGATTTTCATAGCATGTAGTCGTGGGGACTGATACAATCATTAATTCTAGTCTAAAAATAGATATAAATAAATAGATGGAAAAGTATGTAGTACAGATGCATTTGTTTCTCCACGTAGAAGCAATAATGTCACGCATCAATTACTGGGAATAATCAGCTAGATCCTATGGAAATATTGTGCGGGGTTTGCACATCTATACATATATTTTCCAAATCAATACAAGTTGTTGATTGATAAATATTAAGTAATGGTAATTAGGTTTACGTTTGTATCGAACTATTAACGATTTTATGATATTGCTCGACGCACATGATTATCTTTATGGAGAGGCACTTAAGTACTATAATTAGTAAGAAGTTAGTGTGAACTTCCTGTCAATCGCATTAATAATAATCAATCACTTGCAGCTTTCTCTTCATGAGAAGTTAATGATTGGATAAGACACGATTGATTATTTAAATTGTCAGGTGGTGAATTAGTCAAGCTCCGACGTACTTATGGTTGAGGGCGTGCTAGAAGGTGGCAGTATTATTTGATGGTAGAGCTGTTATCGTTAAGTGCATACAATAATGACATTTTATTTGATTGCACCTGATTAAGCCCAATACCAGGAACTGTGTTTTTTTTTTTCGTTTGTCGGCTTAGGAAACACTTCATTGGAGCAATCATACGCAACAGGTGCATTATACTACCAGTATTACCCATTTTGCTGATATTTCTTCGACTTTCGGAGAAAACCGAGAATGCACTTCAATGAGGAGGAGCTTACAGTATCAGCACTCAACGCATCAGCATCGAACGCATCATCAATTCTGAGATCATATTTTCCGCAATCTCAGCAACGGAGAGTCAATTAGCATGCACCATAGAAGTGGAGACAGAATGCCACCTTTCGGGCAGCGTCTGTTAACACTTGCCATAACATGGCGGCCACAGTCCGCATTTTAAAAGCAAAGTTCTATTCATCAGCTTTGGCCTAATCCACAATACACATATCTCAACTACCCCGTGCTGTCTAGCAGAGTCACGCATGCAATCAAAAGTCGCATTATCGAAAGCGCCCTCTATGTCGATGAATTGCAACTAGATTTTGAAGCGCACTCTCCTAGGATTTTCCACGCTGGAAAATCGCATCTCAGATAGAGGGTGCATCCTCACTTCAGTTTGTCCAAGCTTTTCAAAAAGAAGGAAGGCAGAGTTATAGGTCTCACCCATTTTAAAGTCATAGTCAAGACGAAGTGAATTTTAGTCGGCTCTTATAATAGGCATGTTTACCTTGGATATATTCTAACTCCTGTCGGGAGTTAAACTGTAGAACTGTGCTTTACTAGGTTTCCTAGCCCGTAACTGCATTTTTGTCTCATAACTCATTTACGAGGATTTCCTGGTAAAGTCCTTTATAGTCCTTTCGAAACATTTTAATCAGTTTTGACATTAGGTCGCAGATTTTTACACTCTAGCTATAAATTAAGTCTTTTTAATTGCTTTTGAATCTCTGAGTATTCTTTAGGAGCAGTTGAAAAGTTTGATAAGCATTTTATCGCGATGACTTGTATTGTCTTAATCTTTAACAATGTCCAAGTGTGCAACTAAATCCTAATCACAGTCCGGGTGTAGGAATTTCTTAACCCAGATACATACATAATTTGTGGTATTCTTGTCATCAAATATTGGTAAGTACTGTACTTAATGTGTACCAAACCAAATATTAAAACTGTGAAAGGTTATTATTTGTTTAACATAGTTTTTCTTAGAGAAGATTCAAAATCATCTCTTACTTACTTAGGCAGATAAGTGGCAGCTTTATCGTTATTTTATTCCGAAGTCCTTACTGCCATCCTATGCTATTTAAGAACATCTTTAATTCTTTAATCTTTATCTCCGAATTTTCGTAAAGGTTGTTGACGGGGTTTGTAAATTTTGTTCGATGTTTGACCCTACCTAGAGGAAGTAAATGTGTGTTTCTCATTGTTGCAGCTGCGTCAATGTGCGTATCTTGTTTGTATGTACTAATTGCCACAATCCTTGCAATGCCTGTACCGATCCTATGTTACAAACTTACGCCCAAGAGGTTATGAATACTCTTATATTGTTGAACATAGCGCGAGTAGTAGATTTAATGTTACACCTAAGAGTATGCACTTTTTATTGGATGAGGTGCGTTTGAAATGAGGAGAAGATGGGATAGAGATTATGGGGAGATGGTTAAAAACTTAAGTGTATTAGGTATCAATAGGTGGGTGGTGTCTAACACAACATAACACAATTCCGCAACTTTTGCCACTTGATATTGATAGAACGTCTGAGAGAATTTTCTCCTTCACAACCTACAACGTGAACCTATTAAGAGCTAACCGTACCTCGCCAATTCATCAGCCTGAACATGAACATTTCCCTCTATATTGCTGGGGCCCGGTACTCAGAGGAGACTCATCTTGAACCAATGTCCTAATGAAGCGACTTTACTTTGCATTGTTTCATCAGCTCAGAGGACTACATGTTCGATGGTTGAACATGGCTGTCAATAATGATGGCGATGTTTCGAATGAGTGCAGTGATACATATCAGTCCTCACCTATTATCAGTACCTCTGCCTGCAAGATACTGGATGTACATGGTGGGAGGCAATTTAGATATTTGTAGTGTTTTCAGCACTTACCCGGAACTCCATTTTTGCACCGTGTTCTGTGTAGTTTCCTAGTGCACCCTGGATAGGAAACTTATCCTAAAGTCTTCCTTAAATTTCAGTCGGGTAGCATCGTTGTCATATCCGTATGATTGTAGGGTTTACTATACCAACAGCTTGTCAATTGGTGCTGAAGATTATTCAGAGCCTTAGTCGGACAATATACTTCGTGAAGCGCCGTTTTTGTCGATTCTCACTTAGTGTCAATATTTTGATAAAGAGGCATTGTCAAGTGTAAATATCTAGCAAGTTATCGCAACCGTCTTCGTATCATTCAAAGCTCTCCAGAGGAGTCTTTCATAGTCTATATCCTATTTTTCAATAAACGAGGGGTTGGGGTGTTCCTTGGACAAAATTTTCTTAGCCTAGAGTTTTCAATGGATTGATAGTATTACATCCCGCCTTCTGACGCAAGTTCTAAGCTTGTTACTAAGCAGGTTGGTTGACTTGTAGAAGAAGTTGTCAAGGTTGTCTGTGTAATACCGATATCAATGTCTTCCTCCCTGAGAAAGACTAACACATTATCTGTCTCATCTCATCAGGATTTTAGGGTCGGTTAACATTAAGTTTGACATGCTTCGTCTTATGTTCAGCTCCCATCCAACAGTTGTTATATATAAGACGCTGGAAGGACGAACTCTCATGACTGCCTAGCTATCCATTAAAACTGCTGTAATGTGCAGTTTGAGACCTTCATCAATCTCCATATTGGACAAACAAATACCGGTCCTAAGTCTCCTTGGGATTTCCGTGACCAAGATGAGCTTAAGTTTAAAGACATCCGAGGCGTCGCTAAACTTAGCTTAAACTGTTCCGCAAATCTGATCATCTTATATCCTCTGATCGATTCGGAGGTATCAAAGCAGGGTAGAGGTCCTCTTGATTTCGACAGCAAGTGCATACTTTCTCACCATCTCTGATAGATTGACTTCGATGTTCCGCCACGTTTCTATCGTAATCTGGGTAATACTTACCGTAGCTATGTCTGGTTTGTTTTATTTTGTCGTTGCCAAGATCTTACCAACTTTGCATCTTTTATAGGCATTAGTAGTCTTATCCGAATACTTATTTTTTTTTTATTATTATTAGACTGATGTACAGCTTCTAGGTAGATCGTCTAAATCTTTTTTCGACATCGAAGATCTTGATGAGGTCTTTACCGAGGTTGACGGAGCAGCGAGCGTTCTCTACCATCATTCTACATAAATGAAAGAGTTTAGCAGGGATGCCAAAACTAGATCTGATTCTGTCTAGCTCGTCTATATCAATGATGCCTCGTCCGCCTTAAAATCTATGGAAAGATGTTGGGTATCGATTTAGATTTCTTAAGTTTTTTCCACGACCTACCGAAGTGTAAAAACTTAATCGATTGAGGACTTTCCTGTCCTAAAATCACATTGATAGTGGTCAATCAGTTTGTTGACGAAGGGTTTCAGACATTTACACAATATGGCGATGTTGAGAGTACGGACACCTCTGTAATTGGCGTAGTTATAATGATATCTCCTTCCTTCTGAATGAGGTATATGTATGTTCTTCTGAACAAATCTTTAAAATGAATAATTTCCAACTGAATTGAATACCTCGGCCGGTATACCCTTAGGTCCAGCAGACCTGTCGAATTTAGGTTTCGATATTGCTATATTCACTTCGTTTTGGTCAGGTGGATGAAGTTTTGGCTCTCATTGTCTCGGTAGAATGGTCTATCCTAACTGAGAGCGGTGTTCACCCCTCACTCGGCTCAAGTTGCAACCTTATTTGCTTGATCTAGTGCGAGGGTCACTAGAGGCCTGCTCGTATTTCTGCAACAGATGAAGCAAGTTCGCTAAAAGAGTACTGCTGATTTGAAGCAGTAAAATAGATCACAGCTGGATCTGAGTGTTTGTACGGCTATATGGTCGCCGAAAAAAGAAAGCACTTATGGGTGAGCCCAGCTAGTTTCCTGTCTAGGGGCTGTAAATTTCTTTGTAAAGTATGTACTTATAATCTTCTTTTTAAATCTAGAAAATCGGATGTATCTATGCCTAAAGGTTACAGCGCTCTAGCCCAAATCAAACAAAATGTTCACTTTCCATCTTTATTCAATAATTGTGCAGTGGAGTACCGAGGGGCCGATTGCCTATATTAACAAACACTACGCAGGCATTGAAGTGACCGCCGCGTGTGTTCTTCAAATTGGCGAACGTGAAGTAAATACGCAAATGCCATCGGTATCATATAAAGTAGGTACTCCACTATGGCCGCCGAATACGTCCACTTGTGCAAATTTATTTCTTTGATTCAAACATTTTAAAATATTATCCGATGGGAAAAGAGGTTTACACGCAATTAGCTTTGTTGTGGTCATTTTTTCGTGGAAACAAGTTATTAAATTTCAATCAATGATAAATGATGTTAGGGCATAAAAAAAAGGAGAAATGAAAAGACACAAAGCCTGTGGACCATAGACATACATATGTATATATAGACATGAGGTTCTTGGCCTGGCACATAAACAACGTTCTTCTTTTTTTTTTATTTAAAGGGAATCCTAAAGTGTCTTCCGGGTCAATCAACAGTTTTATGGGATTGTGACTGAAGTTATTTTTAACCGCTTACCATGGCATCTCACATGGTTTCAATCATGTGAGATGGTGGCGTGCTCAGCGAGAACTTAGGTGATGCTTCAAGAAGGATAATAAAGTTATGAGTGGCACTTGACTGTAGAAGATGTTCGGACTGACATACATCTTTTTGTGAATATTGATGAGGAATAAGCAGAAGAGATTACATCATCTTTTTAGTGAACACAGGGACAGTGATTTTTGCGCAAATTATTATAAAGTATTCTTGTACGTTTCCATTCCTCTGTCAAAGAACTTAAGGAAATCGAGCTTATTTAGATTTAGAGTTTAAAGGACAAATGAAAAAGCAGATGAACCCGACTTAGGTGTATAGGTGTTAGCATAGAATATACTTACTTACATAAATAGGAGCTAATTCACACATTTTTTGAGCCATGGGGATTTTCATGGGCGCAGCCATCTTGGTGTCAAAAAATGACTACCAAGTTATTTTTATACCCTATCCTAAGGGTATATTAAGTTTGACACATAGTTTGTAACATAGAGAAATAATCGAGATAGACCCTATGAAGTATATATGTATATTCGTGATCAGCATCAATAGCGAAATCGATTGAGCGATGACCGTCCGTCCGTCCGTCCGTCCGTCCGTCCGTCCGTCCGTATGTCACCGCTTTTTGGGCCTTAAATTTTGAGCTAGGACGATGAAATTTCATATCTGGGCTTCTGAGAAAAAGATACAGTACAAGTGTAAAAATTTTTGAAATCCGCCCACTGCCACGCCCACTTTTTCATAACTTCACTAAATTATATGAAACCGAAAAATTTTGTTAAGACCAAATATTTAGGCATTCAGATTCCCTACAATCCACCCATACAAAAGTTTTGGCCACGCCCACTTTTTGGGGGCGTTTTTTATCACAAAACCGATTTTTGGGCCTTAAATTTTTAACTAGGACGCTGAAATTTCATATCTGGGCTTCCACGAAAAATATTCAATGCAAGTGTAAATTTTTTTTACATCCGCCCACTGCCACGCCTACTTTTTTATAACTTCACTAAATTATATGAAACCGAAAAATTTTGTTAAGACCAAATATTTGGGTATTCAGATTCCTTACAATTCACCCATAGAACAGTTTTGGCCACGCCCACTTTTTGGGGGTGTTTTCATCGAAAAACCGATTTTCATAAAATTTTACATGTAACATCCTCAAACGTTCGACATTATAGCTATATTTGAGTACAAAATGCAATTTGGCCACGCCCAGAGAGAGGAGGATAGGGTATCATACGATCCGTTCCAGACGGATTGTAGCTTTTCTGTATGTTTTTTTCTGTTATTCGTTGTGAATGAGAATGTTGACTATCTGTTTAACCTGTGCATATGTGATAGGATCTTGAAAAACTACACCTCTACGTGAAAACTAGATCTCCTAATTAAGATGGGAATGGGATCCCAATTAGACAGTGTCCAGTGATGACACCTTTTGTACTAATTTGGAATCTTTTTAGAGAAAGGGGATAACTACACCACTTTTGGAATCGAAACCTAGTTGGATGGGATAGATCCTCAATAGGCTAAAAAAGAAGCTGATGATCCTTACTATAAACCTACCGATAACCAGTTGGATGAGACTGAGATCACAGTGCATTCTTCTTATGGGTAGCAGTCAAACTGTGGAGTTGTAGGATGACGTCAAAACTTTTCGATACCAGAAGATGATCAGACGTGAGGTACTAAAAGCCAGATAAAGTCAACGACCTACTAGCGAGAATCCGATTGATTGTTTAACTGAAGGGCAGGTGTCATGAGACAGGCGTTAGTTTGTGAAGTAAAACTTCGATATGACAGAAGGCAAATCAGGTATTAAAGCCTAGATGTGAGGTGGTGTGTTTCGAATGCAAAAAGATGGGGTAGTACCGAGGAGGATGCCCATTACAACATTGTCAGATGGTGGATAGTTAACAAAGTACTGACAAGAAATCCAACTCGAATGTCGGTGAACAAAAAGAGAGTGGATTTGGCCAAAGATGTAACGGTGAATGAACATCACGTGACCAGTTTAAATCGACCTTAGCAGTGACTGCATCACCACTGCGTACATCGTACATCGTTCTTCACTAAATTAGATGGGATTGGCGCCAGTGGAGAGTGTATAAAGAGAGTTTCAGTGAATCAGCTGACATCTTGGAGTGATGTATTGATGGTCTAAGACAGTTGTTTGCCGTATCCCATGGTTATTAGGCGAAAACCCTTAACAGCTTGATAGAAGGAGTACCCAGGGACAATGTGATGGGACAAAAGATATGGTGATACGTCTGCTGGTATTGTGAATAACACCAGCGCTGAAAACCAGCCAATTGGAAGGACAGACAGCGGTGTAACTGATCGTGGGGACGTGAACTGTGTTGAAGATGGTCGAGTTGTAAGCTCAACAGTGCATAGACAACAAGAGAAACTGCAAAGCGAGTAGCATTAGAGTTTGTCAAACATGATCTTGTTCCGGGGTCTACCACAGATTAATGTCAAATCTGGCTTTTCGGTGCATAGCTAGTTTAAATTTAGTTACTCGAATTTCGTTTTTTTCTCTCTGATATGCAATGACCATTTTGGCATCTTTAATCGAAGCAGAATTTCGTAGAAAACGTCCCATAGGTCTGCTACGAATATTGGGCCTGGAGCTGTTAAGGTGTTAATCTCCTTTCTCTTTCTCCTTCTTCCATAATTTAGACAAGCACATGAGCTTTGTAAGGTAGTGTCTTATCAAATGTCGCCTGAGGTATATCACTCCATCATGCGAGAGTACAAATTTTGCGAAAGTTTTGGTTTCTTTACTGGGCCACCCAAGCTCTTTCCAGTTTTACGGTCGGTATTGGCAGACCTCGTCTATTTTGCGGAGGAAGTGATGTTCCAACAGCTTAGATCCGTTCAGTAGAAGTGTATTGATACGTTATGTGGGCCTATGTCTCTCTCCGAATTTTGTCTAGGTGGGTATTGGTCTGAAGAATATGACATCTAGCCATACATACGTAGGTGTAGGCATGATTATGAATGCAAAGAGCCCGTAAGTTAAGTGGATGAAGGTGCAATCTAATGACTTTTGAAGGATAAGATAACTATTTATATAGGAGCATCTTTAGCACCCACTTGAAAGTTTTTTCTATAAAATAAATAGGTTTCCATGCCAAATTAAATGCAGGTACTTTACTTGTGGTGGCCTGCCTTTGCTGACAATGTTCCAAGTCGGAGAATCATTCAAATTCGTATTTCTAATCGGCTAATGTGCAGTTGGTTTCTTTTCTTTGGTTGGTTGCTCCACCAAGCGAAAAGTCTATTCTAGAGTTTGAAAACTGCATCTGGTAATACATATATATTGGAAGGGTTCTTCAATTCGAGGAAAGTAACCATAGTACCTCTTACAATTATAGGTGTACGTACCTACTAATTGACTTTTATAGTAAACATGTTAGGACACTACAACGAAGATAGCCATCAATCAATCAATCAATCAAAAGTTTAGAGTAAAATTGTTTGTAGGTCAAATCTGAGAACTATTTTCCCTTTTGACAATGAAGCTATCTTCACTTCCTTTCACAATCTGGGTATACGCATTTAGCTGGTCTATATTCCTACATTTAAATGTGCGAATAAATCCTAATAACAAAGTAGGACTCAAACAGATTATTAGCATAACCTGTTATCTGCCAAATCTGTACATTGTACGCAACTTTATGAACCTAACCTGCTAAGTAAACTTATTAAGTATTCGGCTTTCTGTGTATCAAATTATTGTCATATCACTTATCGCATTGGCCACAGTTCATTTGACAACATTTTAATGTTTGCTAGATCAGTTGTCACTGTTTTTATTATACTACACAGTATACAAAGAAAAATAATATTCGACACGCGTAGGCAATTACCAGTCAGCTGAGATCTTACGAATTCCGCAAAAAAGTTCTCGAAATTGGTCCTCACTCAATCTTGAGTTCTTTAATATCTTAAATGAAGTTATACTGCAGCAGGTACTGCCAGTTACGTTTTTCATGAGATATAATCTATTCATTTTCCTCATATGCAGACGTGCAATCTGTATATGTATCTGTATATGTACATAAATGCTATCTTAATTCTGAAACATCGAAACGCTCCTATAAATGTAGAACAGGGCCTAACACCGAACCTTGAGGGACTCTAAACTATACCGTCTTCCATTCGGATTATTGAATAAATTTGTTTACCTTAGAGGTAGGAATAGTGAAAAGGTGTAAATTCCAATAATGAGTTGTGCAAGTTCGGGATTCAACCATCCGAAGATGTAAGAGAAACGAATAAAGTCTGAGTTTCTCCAACCACAACATTAAAAGAAAAGAAAAGTGCATTCTGATAGTACAATGATCTCGTATTGAAGACTGAATCATTTAGACTTTATAGTATCCCTAAAAAAACTGAATACAGAAATAGTTTCCAAAAACATCAAGGAACTAGCGACAACTCTCAAGAAACTATATAAGAACAATAAAAGTGAACTACAATTACAGAGCGAATTAGTTAAAATAATTTAGGAAAATAGAAACACTATGAATTTCGCGTCAAAGATTGAAACATTAGTAGCCGAGCTTAATAGTATACAAATAACAGAGCAAGGAGAAAAAGTAAGGACGGTGGTAACAAAACTTAATAACCAATTAGGGCTAAACGCATTTAAAAATGGTTTAAATCAGCCAACACAGTCAATCGTGTTTGCAGCTAGACCAAAAACGCTAAGTGAAGCAATTCAATTAGCTTCTGAACAAGATACATAGCTCAGATGGAATTACACGAATAAATCATTTTTATACACACAGAAGACACAAAAACAATACATGGAGAAATCAAACAGTTAGAAATAATGGGAATAGGAATTTCCACCAACAATATAACAACAACAATAGGTACAATAACATCACTAACATGAATCATAAACAGAACAGCAATAGGAACAGTAGAAATAACAGCACTAATAATAATTCAAGAAATACCAACGACACTAGAAATAATTATAACAATTATAGGAATAGTAATAAAAATAATAGGTATAGAAACAATAACAACAATAATAATACACCTAGAAGAGTTAACCACATCAATAGTTCGGGAAACGGACAACAAGTCGCCGAAGTCCTGAGAGACTCCAAATACCACGTGACAAACAATTGACAATAAAGTCAATTTTTTATCTTAACAAAAACGTAACTAACTACATTCTAGCATACACAAACATAACAACTAGTAACAATAAATTCCTCATAGATACAGGAGCAGATATTTCAATACTAATAAAACTTCAATAAAAATTAAAAGTTTAAAACCATATGTTATTTTAGATAAATCGAATAAAATTAGAATCACTGGGGTGACTGATTCTGAAACTTACTCCTTGGGATTAGTTATAACTAAGCTTAAAATAGAAGATTAATATGTATGTACATATGGTATGTATATCAGAAATTTCAAGTAGTAGATGATAATTTGCAAATTTTAACAGATGGTATTCTAGGCAGAGATTTCCATATAAAAACAAGCAGTAAAATAGATTATGAAAGTTCTACTATATCAATTCTAATCGACAATGGCGAGTTAACACTACCAATGATACCTAATAGAATAAGCATATCACTAACAGGCAGAACACAATCGTTACATCCGATGAAAATTGATGTATCAGAAGATAGCATAGTACTATATCAAGAAATTCAAGAAGGAGTATTCATAGCTAATTCCATCCAAAGGTATAGCTCAAGTAGCATACTTGAATACACTAGAACACGTAGTAATAAAATCATTCACGTCTAAAATAACCTTATTACGTGGTTATTATGTAGTCAATCTCAAAGCAAATAATGAGAATAATAAAAAGAACTACCAATATCAAAGATTATTAAAAGAATTGAATGTAAATGTTTTGGATAAAAGCTCAAAAGAATCAATTTTAAAGATATGTGAAGAATTTTCAGACGTGTTTCACCTAACAGGAGATAAATTGACAGTTAATAACTTTTACAGACAGAGAATAGACTTGATGGACAGAAGTCCAGTTTACAATAAAAATTACAGACTTCCACATTCACAACTAAAAGAGATAGACGAGCAAGTTGACAACCGTATTAAAGAGGACATAATAGAGCCAACAGTAAGCCCATTAAACGCTACATTACTAGTAGTACCAAAGAAGGGAACTGAAGGTGAACAATTCTGTTCGATTGGCGATTAGTTGTAGATTTCCGTCATATTAAATAAGAAGATAGTGTATGACAAATTTCCATTAACAAGACTAGAAGATGTTCTTGACACACTAGGAAGAGCGAACTTCTAGACCACTAACAACATTCTCAACCAATAAAGGACACTTTCATTTTAAACGATTACCGTTCGGATTAAATATTTCCAGAAACCCCTTTCAGAGAATGATGTCAATAGCATTATCGGGACTCAATGCAGAAGCGTTTCTTTACGTTGATGATATAATTGTATTTGGATGCAGTTTAAATCATCACAATCAAAAATTAAAGTAATTAAGAAAATTGAATTTAAGACTAAAGCCTAAAAAATGCAGCTGGCTACAGACAGAAGTCACTTATTTAGGCCATTTAATCACATATAAAGGAATCAAAACAGATCCAAAGAAATATAAAACAATAGTAAATTATCCAGTACCTAAAATGCAAAAGAAGTAGAACGATTCGTTGCATTTTGCAATTACTACAGACGATTTATTAAAGGTTTTGCTTGCATAGCCAAACCACTGAATTCACTTTCCAAAAAAGGTGTGGAATTCATTTGAACGTATGATTGTCAAACAGCATTTACCAGTTTAAAAGAAAAACTAATCAAACCCCCAATACTAAACTATCCAAACTTCGAAAAACCTTTTATTGTAATTACAGATTCCTCTAATTCTGCACTGGGAGCAATCCTTTCACAAGGAGAGATTGGCCTTCCCATTTCGTATGCGAGTCTGAATAAATATGAAATGAATAAACCGATAATTGTAGTTCTTTTACTCGCAATACATTGGGCTATTAATTACTTTAAGCCGTGTCTATATATATGGAAAAAGCTTATTGTAATAACAGATCATAGACCATTAACAAGTTTTTTTACGCATAAGAATCCATCGTCAAAGTTAACACGTATACGACTAGATCTGTCAGACTATACATTCGATATATGTACATACAATATAAACAAGGTTCAATGAATACAAATGCGTATGCACTATCCCGTATAAAATTAGACTCGGAGATATTGAAAAAATGATTCCAACATCAGACATTAATGTCATAACTCGATCGAGATAGTGATGTAGGGTTAGACAGGGTAAATGTAAACAGGGGTAAATGAGAACATCGGTTATAATATTATAAATACGAAATGACTTTTTTCCGTATGAAGCAAAGACAATGTTGAAACTGCAAGTTAAAATTCAGATCTAATGACATTTGCTGACACATGTTCTCTAACGTTCATATTTTCAAACCAATGTTCTCATTTACCCCTGTTTACATTTACCCGGTGTAACCCTACTCATAAGCAATACTTTAGACGTAAGGAATGCACATCCATCTCAGAAATAAAAAAAAAAAAAACTTGCGAGAAAGAATAAATAATTATGATTTGCCTAAATTAATACACGTCGACGATAAGAAAGTTATATTGGAATGCATCGATAATCCTAATCACGACTTAGATCAAATTATGGAGAAGCTCGTATTTGAAATGGCCAAATGAAATATTGAAAAATTAGCTATAGCAAAAACAGATGTCATATTCCAGCACATTAATATAAATAAATTCAAAAAAATATATACAAAGTTGCAACAAAAATTTAAGACTAACAAAAAAGGAACAAATCTACAAATACTAATATATCAAGCAGCACTGAGAATAGACGACAAAAACGAAATGAATAGAATAATAATGAAATTCCATAACACCCCTTATGCAGGTGGACATTCACATATCAAAATAAATAAAAGATGGTAAAAAAGCATGTCAATGAATTCAGAGTATGTGACCAAAGTTGATTCGTTGATGGGGTGCACTTAGACCAGAAACAGTTCCATTGTTCAACCACTACTTAGATGCGGGTGGGTAATACAGTCTTGTCTTAAACATTTGCTACTAGTGATTATACTTCACGCTGGGGGGTAAATTTGTATACCGGTAATTTTATTTGACAGCATGCCAATAGCGAAGTTAGCTGTCAAACTTCAGAATAAGAAGTGCAACTGATATAGTTTTTGTTTCTATATTATTGGCAGTTATATCAATGCTAGATACTTAGGGACAACAAAGAACACCATACTTGATCTCAAAGAATTTTTAAACAATTCCTTACAATGAATTCAGGTCAGCCTGTACCGAATGTCACTTGAGGTGTGCATGCTGCGACACCGATAAGACCGTGAAGCTTTTTGACTTTAATCATACTATGCTAGTATACATTAAGATCGACGGCTCTTGTATGAAGGCAATATGATTTTCACCTTCATGTAGCTTTGATTGATGGAGACTTTTTTTTAAGGTAATTGGGGTAGTAGGCTTTGAAGTAGACTCTAGAAGCATAGAAATCTTTTGTGCTATCCCCTTAAAGATTTTGTGTGGTTTTGCCTACTAGATGAAATCAAAGTTATGAATGAAGCTTAGGATTGTTTGAGCTGAGGAGGAGGTGATAGTAGAAGACGAGGTAAAGCCTTTATGCAAGTGTTTGAGTCTAGTGCGAGCAATAGCGGGGCATTCACATAAAATACGTTGGGCAATTTTAGTGTTCTCAAGGCATAGTCAGCAGATCTCCGATTGGCTAATACCGATTTTTTTGAAGTGGTATTTAAGAAAGCAATGACCAACTAAGAATCCCGTCGGGATCTGGGCGTTATGTTTGATCATTTGTAGAATCTTTTTCGCCCTGTTAGAACTTGATAAATTTCTTAACCCGTCCGAAGCCAGTTTGTTAGTTTTAGTAAGAGACCTTTTCTTTTTGGTCCCAATGATTTAGCTCTATCTTTCTATCTTTATCTGACTAACAGAAGGGTTCAGCGCCAATAAATGGAGACAGGGCACCGGTTCTGGCAATTTCGTCAGCAGCTTTGTCTTGGGACCCATGTTAGTGATTTTATTGCTACAGCTAAGGAGGAGGAGGGTTTAAAGGTATGCAGTTCAAAACCAGGTTAAACTCAAAGTCAAAGGACATGAGATCTTTTTCTGAGGTGTGTTCTGATACACTCTCTGGCACTCGATAGCAAAAACCTCTGTTTGGAAGATACAAGTAGAGTGTTCTAATGACATAGACTCCTCCCCATTTAACATTTTTGAATAATGCCGGTGAGGATAGCAATGGAATTCTTTCAAGGATCTTCATAATGTCCAAGTTGGTGGTGGTGGTGTTGTTGTTGCATAAGAGATGAAGCTTTAGGGCGCTTCTCACCATATTTTTCATAACACTTGTATGTAGGGGTGGAAGGTTTAGAAGGACTTCCAGCATAACAGTCGGACAGGCACTCACTGCACTCGTAATACCTACACAGGCCAGTCTTTGTACCTTTTAGGGCGGCGGAGACTTGATTAGCCTTTTCTCACCTTACCAGCGATGTGAGGTTATTATCGGGGTGATGATGGAGAGGTAAGTCCAGTGCTTAAATGTAAATTTCCTTAACACTCAGTCCAAGGACTGCAGCGTGCAGTGTACCAGGTGAAGCTCCTCAGGAGTTAGATGTCAGCTTTTTGATCAAGTTATTTCTCGTTTTGAGCTTCGCAGCGGTGTTTTGCTATTGATGTGACAGAATCCTATCCATTGTTATCCCGAGGTATTTTGAGTGCTTATTGTGCTAAAGGCCAACTATTTAGGTGAAAATATGCTGAATTCGTATTGATCACACTAGATGTAAATCTAGATCAGTTTTAAAATATATGCTAAGAACTTCCAAATCCCCTGTGAGCCTATCGTTAATTGTGCGCATGTGTTGGCTTTGGGTTACTAAAGTTTACTAAAGTCAGGTTCTCTGCATATGCCAATTTGCTGGATTGCGTGTTTGACAAGTCATGGATGTATATAATATGAATGAATAAGAGTGGTGCTAGGATTGATCCTCGTGGTAATCCATTAGAGAGCTGTCTGGGTTTGCTCTCTTTGTCCTTGATATACATATACTTAAAAGGAGGGGTTGCTGAGCCTCTTGCTGCGGTAACTTGCTATTTTTTTTTGCAATGTTCAACTTTCAGGAGTTTATAAATCCTACCGTTTCGTCAGATAGTGTCGAATGCGCCAGTTAAATCTATAAACAAGGCGCATGTTTTCAGTATATTTTTCCAAATCTTTTGCGATAAGGGTTGTTAGGGTTAAAACCTGATCCGCACAAGTGCATCCTTGTCAAAAACAGCCAGTTTAGCAGAAATGATTTCGTTTATGGGACCTTCAATCTAGTTGTAAATAAGACAAACTAGGATTAGCAGACACTTAGGAGTGCAATTAGCCGGTAGTTTTCAGCTCCGTCATCTGGTTTCTCTGGTTTCAGTACTACCACTATTTTCGATCTTAAATGATAGAATGTTGTTGAACAATTTCCACAGCCAGACTTTGACATTTGTTACAATTTTTTTTATAAATTCAGGGTAGATTCCGTCAAGTTTTGCAGCTTTCCCAGATTTGCAGCTAGCTATGGCATTTTCCACTTCCGATGTGGTGAACGTTTGTAAGTACTTAGATTGCCTGGCGTTGACGCGTTCGTTCTTTAAGTGATCTTTCAATGGACTTCGCCAGATCTAGCTTTGGACATATGTAGACCGAGTGAAATCTATGTAGGTTTTCTGTCAAACTTTACCAAAGTTTCATCTCGGGGAGAACAGACTCTTAGATTTATTTTTGGCTTATATTGGGGTAACGACCTCTTCAATAGATGGGGAGAGCGTTTTTTTAGAAATATTTTAATTTTTTTCAGTCACAACTCTTGTTTTTAACTAAACGTGGTGGATGATATACATATTTCGATTGATCATATTAATTAACATGTGATAGCCCAGTCAACTGCAATGAAACCCCATCCACTTGAACTTTACCGCGAAGTGCTAAATTTTACTCGAAAGTGGAGCAATTCATCAGTTTAATAAGAAAGAAAGAAATAAATACCAGATGGCATTGTCATCCAAGAGGTGCGAAAAAATCGCTTTCCATTACTCACAGTAAAAATGTGTTCCTAATGAATTTCAACTTAAGTTTGGTCATGTGATTTTTATTTTTTTAGGGTGCTCCTGGACATTTTCACTTGTAAAGGAAATTAGTCATAGGTATTCATTACCATATTGTTAGTCGGTTGTTTGCTTGAATAATATTTTTAATTTATCGTACTCATTTGGTTTTATAGAATTTAAAAATTAATGGCTTGATGTTAAGTATTTGAAATTAAAAAACAAGGCGAGGTTTTTCTATTGTTTTATTATGTACACACATGTATTTTTATATTTATTTTTCTAAATGCACAATAAAACGCTTTACCGATGTTCGATAATCTTGCGCTAATTTTTCCTACAAACAAGGATGGTAAATTTTGTTTAATCATAGATACATACTCGAACGAGTATACCTCAATTTAAAAGGAACTTGGATGAATGTAGTAGAGATGTTAATGCATATTTAGAGGTCTTAGATAAAGGGAAAGCTTTGGGGATTTTATTTTGTTTGAATTATTTTGCGAAATTAGTAAGATGTATACAAAGAAAAAAATTAAGTAATAAAATCTATCAAAATTGATATGATTCAATCAATTTATAAAGTCAAAGGTTTGCGTAGATGAATGGACAGTCAGTTCGGTACAAGAAGTGTAGAGAGTTCGAATTTGAAGAAGTTGCGTAAAAAGACGGATTTGGTGATTATTGATAAGAAGTTATTTTGTTCAGACACACGTACATAAATTCATATAAGGGTGAGTAGAAGGAAAAAAATACTTTACTAACTGTCTCAAGATCTTTGCGGAAGGGACTCTGGACAGTAAAGATTGTTAGGTATTCGAGGTAACCCTTGCTATTGTGCGTGGTACATATTTGAACACACAAGAGCTTAACTTCTGTGGGTAGTAGAGAAAGACTTGCAGTTTCATCGCCAATCTCGTTCGATACCATTGTATTCGGATACCCAAGCGCGTGAAACTTTATTAGACGCAGCAAGTTTGAAGGAATCACAAGTTTAAGCAGAACCTGGCGGTCTTTTTTGGTGAAATCCTTTATGCATACTCCATATGTACTCCATGTATGTTTAAGTGCCTAAAACACCCCCCTAACAATGTCTTGTTTCCCACTACGGTACCGCCGGTTGAGGCATTCCTTCATAGGAGCAGGTTTTGACGTCATGTCTTTCTCCCTCTTGGGCTTTTCGGGTTTACGATGAACGATCAATCTCCTTGGGGTTAACGCATTGTCTATCTTTCTCGTTCTGCAGCATTTCTGGCTGCTTAATTTTATTTTTCTGGCAGTAAGTGCTCGGGCGTTTTGAACTTTTCCTTCACAATAGCGCAGAATGGGTCATCTGTGATGTCATATGTTCCTTTTTCTTTTACGTCGTTGATGGTGTTGTTGCAGTTTTGTGTCACGTCCTCTAGGGTTTTAGCCACTACCACCACCGCAGTATCATATTCGATTCCAATTATGTCCACTCCTCTTTGTTTCAACATACGTAGTACTCCTTCGAATATAATGTTCCACAGGGCAATACCTAGAACTTGACCTTGTGTAACTACTCTTGTAATTTTATGTCTTCTTATGTCCTCATAAAGAGGGTTCTGTCTTCAAAATAACTTGTAATTATTTGGAGTAGTTAGCTTGGCACTTGCGTATTCCTCAGCGCTCTCATAATTAAACTCCAATTGGCCAAGTTGAAGGCATTCTGACAATATGTTTATGTGTAATCTACAAAGGTTATACCCTGACATTCAGAGGGAATTAATAGTTCAAAGCTGGAGTCTACTACCGACTTCACACTGTATAGAAGATTAAGGATGCTGTTCCTCTATCTATGTAGGTGAGGAGATTGATAATTACTTTGATAAGGTTTACTTCCAAAACTTATCCTGCACTTTGTCAGGTAAAATAGTTTTATGACTGACTACAATGGTAATAAATAGATCACATCCTAACATCTACCACTGTTTAGAGATGATGATGTAACGAAATTCGGTAAACGATTCAAGCCGTCGTAGGATGTGAAGTTAGGAATGGATTTCGTTCATTTATATGTTAACTTTTGGGCATATCCACTACTGAGCGACTGGAGTGGAAATGGTGTCACTTTCGGGGCGAATGGCATCCAAATACTTAGCTCGAATAAAATAATTTCGCGTGCACGTTCAACTTTGAGTAAGTTTTGTGATTGTCGGTTTGACAATAAACGGCTTGTCTGTTTTGTTTAACTTATAGTGATATTTGATAATTAGTTTTGGTGTTGTTTTCGTGAAAGTATTCATTTCGAAATAGAGAAAACTTACTCTGTTATGGGCGATAAACCGGAAGTATCTTTGGATCTAGACATCCTGGATGTTATAAGGAGTATTTATAACAATACAATAAACGCTGTTATAACTCCAAAAATTCTCACGATTTTCGTTACTTTATTTCTGTTGGTAGATGAAAATCTTTCACCCATTTCTTCTAGATACTGGGGTAAGGCATTTCATGGTAAAAAGACTTCTATCTTATGTTGACTGGTACACTTTTGTAGTGGTAGCAATAAAATATGATATGGCTCATATTTTCAGCTGTGGCTAGTCAGGTTCGACTATTACCCATAGCAGTACACCCTAAAATACTTATATCCTGTTAACAACTGGGTTATGTACAAGTTAAGCCTACGTTGTAGTAGATTTATTCACGTATCAAG
Organism: Xylota sylvarum; assembly: GCA_905220385.1. Classification (NCBI taxonomy): domain Eukaryota; kingdom Metazoa; phylum Arthropoda; class Insecta; order Diptera; family Syrphidae; genus Xylota; species Xylota sylvarum. Next base: position 27,576,999 of record LR999960.1, read on the forward strand.
GTTGGGTATGATATTGTGTGTTTATCTGGGTTCATCGAAGGAAAACATTGTTCACTCTTCGTTGTGACCTGATACTATTCGTTATTCTTGCTGCTATCTTGTACTAATTTTCTGTACTTCTTTCAATGTACTTCTCCTGGGCTTCATTTCGTAAAATATTAGTATCCATAGACGAATACTAATGCTGTCACTTATGTCAAGAGCGGTTTCCTTTATTTTTGTTTTTATTATATGACTAACGCAGATGATGTTTTTGATGACTTGCATACCTATGACGAAGCCAGGATACTTTTTCTCTGGTTCCCCAATGTTATAGTTATAGTATTCCCTAAGTATTTTCTGAGTTGCGGATACTATTACAGTAGGTACGTGTTTCATTTCTCGAGTGGATTTGAATTCTGGCAAAAATAGTATTCCTACATGGCACGATAGTGAACTCCATTGACCGCAACATGACGACAATTTTAAATACGGTCCAATCACATCTCCGACATGAAATCCAGACCACACGGTTACTTTTTGTGGATGCAATGGAGTCTCTTGGAGCACATGTGGGTTTGTTGCTGTCCAATAATGCATATTTTGCCTATTGACAAAGCCATTAAGCCAAAAATGAGCTTCATCGTTGAAGATGATTTTTCGATGAAATTCAGGATTTTCTTAAAATTTTCCTCTTTGGCAGACCCCAATCGGAGAAGTTTCGGTGCTTCAAATGATCAAGATTCTTCAGATCTTGAGTTAATTTGATCTTGTAAGGATGTAGACCAAGATCTTTACGCAACATTCATCACAATGTGGACTGAAAAGTTCCCAAATGCATCGCGTGAAATCGACTGATTTCGCTCCTTTTGACTTGAACCACTTACAACTGAGGTATTTTCAGTACTCCGACCAGTGTGTTGTCTCATTGTCAATAATAAAAATATGCGAAAATTGGAGTAAGCGCTCTTAAACTACTATTACAAGGTCAACGAAATTAGTCAAAGCGTTGACTCTCTGACGTCAAAATGACGTGAAAATTTTTCCTAAATCGGTTATGACGTGTGATTGTCAACGTAAAACGACGTCAATGCGTTAAAACAAAGCAAAAGCAAAGAAAACGGCTTGATTTAATTATTTTTTCCACGCCGAATGAATTTATTTTGTTTTGTTAGAGAGAAAACGTGTAAAATGACCGATTTTCGATTCTGTCAATGTGGCTTCAGCTCTCCGTCAACGGTCAACGTGTCAACTCGTTGAAACCGAAGGGAAAAAATCGCGTTGACACATATTACGCGTCACCAAATTTTTTTCGACGTCAGAGTAGTGGCTTTAAAGTTACAAACATCGACTCAGAATTTCGGCAAGAATTTTGAATAATTTCCAAACATTGCTCGTTTCAACTGAACAGTCGGGTTTTATTTAAGTCGCGTCAGATCATATTGCTTATCCCAAGAGGAGTTCTACCCCGGTTTTAATAAAAAGCCGACTTAAGGCCAAATTCTATCATTTGGTCTTATGACACTTTGAGAAAGCGACATAAGGCCACATTATTGTGAGACATAAGACCAAACCGTGGAATATGTAACCCCTCTGCTTCTGGTCACTGTTGGATTTGGAATAGGTGCAAGATTGTGTGTATGCACAGTTTCTTAATATCCATGTTTCGCATGGATTTAAAAGAAACTTTGCATATACCCAACCTCCACCCAAATCCAACAATGACCCCAAGCAGGGGGTCTGTCTGTACTCCATTGTATATGCATATATGTGCATAAGTAACATAAAGCCAAATTAATAGAATTTGTCTCGGCACCTTTTCGTAGTATTAAAATGTTTCTTTTCCATTGAAAATAACAAATAAAATTTATTTGTCAACAAGAAATTTGTGACTGACTGAAAATTTGATAGATATCAACATTTTTGACAACGATAATACCAAGTACATACATACATATATCAAAACAACTATTCTTAATGGATCTGAAATTCACTACAAATTTGCAGCTGTAAAAAATGTTGATGATCGATCACGATAATACCGATTCAAAAAATTATTCGATAATTGTCAATTATCGTTTTGATATTTGACAACCGTAATAAGGGTGTTAGACTTAAACTCATGCATTTTGACATTTAGCTTTGGGTGCACTGCTGTGGAACGAAAATGTTATTACTGATGAACTAAGGCTATTCTGATCTGCAATAACAAGCCCTAACATTGTTTACATGACTATTATTATTATTTGTTTACTCATGATTTAATGTTGCAAGTCGTGTTAAGCTACCGTCAAACAATAAATATCATATGGGAACGACTGGTAATTGTACTATTATTATTCTGATCTGATAAGTATTTTCAAGTTATTTTAAGTATTTATTAGTATTTGTATAGCTACCTACTCATTAACTGCAATATTTTTTGTTTGTATCTGAAATAATTATTTACCATATTCACGTGATTTTGAATATTATGATGTTTTGCAAGAAAATAAATAGAAATCTTTTTATAAATTAATTTAATTATTTTTAAACAAATTTAATTCTTTAATATATTGTTTTTCTTTGCAGAACTTTTCGGTTAAAGGATATGATCTGTACTGAGAGTTAAGAAGGACTAATTACTTAAATAAGGCTGTGACTATTTTTATTTAAATCAAGATGACTTTTATTGTTTTACCATGCCTGAAGGGATGTAAGTATTACATAACTTTGTTCTTTTTATAACTAGAGGTTGCCATATTAAAAGTGCGAGCCCAAAGCCATTCGCAAAATTACCTTTAATCATGTTCCACTTACTTAATGGGGTTTCGATTGGTGAACAGACTCTATATCAGACGCCGTAGCCTTTTTTCTACATCGACCACTCACCGTTCACTTTCTGTTTGTCAGACTGTTGCGGCAGATTTGGCTGCAACCTAGACATATTTGACAACTCGTAAAGGAAAATTGATTTCGTTTGATGTTGAGTTTCAAATAATTATTAGTTATTATGCACAATAAATGTTACAATAATTTCAAGTTTTCAAACTTACATAGTCCACAAGTAATTAGTTTTGATTAAAATCCAAGTCGACAAGGTTGACCAAGAATAATAGAATTCTATAATTCTGAGGTTGAAAATCCCTGTGGCTCCATCTATCCGACATTAGGGTGGAAGCTACCTCTTTCCAAACTCATCTCAATACAGACATTGAAGTTCTTCTTCTTTAAAATGGATGTTCGATCTGCCTGGCTGCCAGGTGCAGCCTCAGTCTGATCTCAACGGATCCATTTGTTCCCCAGTGTGGGATACCTGAAAATAGTGAACAAGACAACTAGTCGAATACTTAATCCATGAAGGGAATGGCCCTCCTGAACCGTCCCGTTTTCATAATGAATTTAGGGTGATTTTAGGTGGCGTAGTTCACTGAGGTCGTTGAAGGATACTTTTCCAAGAGTTGAGTATCTAGTTCTGTTGATGTTTGGGCATTCCCAGAGGAAATGTGTGTTTTCCTCTACCTCTATAGCGCCACAGGTGGTGATGATTCTCATTCTTCTGAGAAAAGCCGCCATTGAGTTGTGGCCTGTGAGGATGCCTATGCGGAGAGTCAGCTGATGTTAATTTAGCGAAAGAAGTTTTCTAGTCCTTTTTTTGTCGTATTGGGCCCAAAGCTTTCTAGAGACGCGGAGTGTACCTACTTCACCTTACATTGGCCAGCTTGGTAAAGTCTGAGGTGATTTTGGACATAAGAAAACTGATGGGAATTAGGTTAGGAAGACATCCAGGTTTGTCAGAGGCATAGAGCGCTTTTTGCCACTACTTCTTTGTTGAAGATGTCCAGTGGGTAAAGTCTGAGCATGGCTTCAAGAGCAGCGGTGGGTGTTGTGCTAATTGCGCTGGGGATACCCAATTAGGTTTGTGCAAGCCACCAGACCAGATAACCGTACTTAAGGATAAGTCTAACGATGACGGTGTACATCCAGTGGATTAGGCCTAATGTGTAAGAAGAACAAAACTTAAATATCAATGCTTATGAGTTGTAAGTACCTATGTACGTACGAACCTGTCGTTTGATAAGATGAAGCCTTTGGTACCTACTGATTACCTAAACATAATATATTTACCAATTGACGTATATTCCAAGTTATAAGTACATACATATACGACGTCATTACCCCTTTTAACTACTAATTGGTTAAAAGATCACTACTGGAATCAAATGACTACTTAAATCCGTATTCCACTAATCACAACCATTGTTCGTAAATTGTGATTATTATTAGTTATTCTACTCCTTAGCTGCTTAACAAACAAAATGTTAACAAACAAGTAATTTTTGAAATTTACGAGTATATTTCCCTTGATTGATGCTCATTTCTATTATCAAGAGATAAACATTTCGATAATTTAATCACGATTCACTGATGAATATCGTGATATATGAATACAAATTTAGAACGCGAGTTAGCATAGCACTTATAATGATGAACAAACTTGTTAGGATTTCTAATAAATCAATTTCTGTAGCTAATTTCACACAACGTTGGAGCCAAACAAGTTTTGGTCGTTTTCCAGGAACCGTGCTTAGAGCTGTTTGAGAAGAGTAATATTTAATTGATTACTTTTGTTTAAATTATCTTTGAGGAGAGCCAAGGCTAAAGGTAAACTTTTAACTTCAATACCTACAATAAGTGGGAGTACAATTTTTTAAAACTTCGTGTAGGATATTTAGATGTAATTCTTATTTGTCTAGACCAGAATACTGGATTTTGTTCATATCAATTTATCAATCTGTCAATTTGAAGTTAGGGTTGTGTCATGCCTGACTGATTGAGGATCCATAAAGCTTCTCTTCTTGTACTTGTACCCATGTACTGAGAATACGACTAAATGTAGATGACTTTTGCAGCTCACTTTCAATGTGAATATCCGAACTTAAGCAGAACCGGAAAAACCCACTGTAGGGGAACATCATTTCGGAGACCTGGGCGAAGTGTCAGGAAAGCCATCACTAAGACATAATGCTACCTTGGTTTAAAGCCATCATGTCTGGTTGCCTACATTCCCAAACTATGAACCGAGGTTGAAGTTGTCTTATATCCAAAGCAGGAAAATGCTCGCACGTAAAACCAAATCATCTTCGACCTATCGTCGTTTCTATTAAAAACACTAGATAGACTGATTGATATCCTATGCCAGAGCATCAGACCATCTATGCTCTCTGCATCCCAACATGCGTACTACAAAGGCAATCAGTCGAGACAGCCTTGCACTTGTTACTGTGCATCTTTGAAAAAGCACTGAGCAGCAAGCAACATAGCATGGTCGTGTTCCTGGACATCGAGTGGGCCTTTAACAATGTCAGAGCTGCGTGAATCATAGATGCACTTGCAATCTTGAAAGTGGATTCTTCGCTTGGAATATACATAGATCAGTCAATTGCTCACAAACAGGATTATCAATTCGCATATTATCGGGCGGCTCATCGACTTGAAGACTTGTTAGTTGCGGAACTCCTCAGGGTGGCATTATGTCCCCTCTTCAGTGGAATCCAGTGGTCAACGGACTGCTATTGAATATAGAAAGCACTGGATGCAGAGTGGTTGCCTATGCTGATGTCATTTCTATCGCCGCCTCCGGAAAACACCCTGATACTCTTAGGGACATAATCCAATGTGCTCTCCTACGGGTTACCAGATGGGCCTCTAAACCCTCAAAGATGAACTTGTCCTCTTTACGAGAAAATATAAAGTTCCCTTATTGACCCTCCCACGATTAATGGCACCGATCTCTCCTTTAAAGATAATGCAAAATGCAATGCAAGATCTCCATGTATATGCATCAGTAGTCCACTGAGAACTTCTTCCTCAGCAAGCGGCGCTTGACATTTTGCTCCTCCTGTTCCCCTTAAATTTTCTTCAAGCCTCCTCTATTCTAGATACCATGGGGACCACTACTCGATTATTGATCTCCTTAATTTTACTCTAGAAGACCCCGACTACACTGACCGCTGACCCTGTTATTTGACCGAAACTTCCGCATGAGCATCCCTGACCAAGTGAATGGTTTACTGTTCCCTCTCATGAGGACAGTTTAGTCCACTTCTTTACGGACGACTTCAAGATAGACGAGGAGAAGGGTTGTCATGCCTTCTCCGATAAGCTCAATCTGATCATCTCTTTTCGGCTCCCAGATCATTGTAACGTTTTTAAGCCGGAAATCATAGCGATCAAGGAAGTCTTGTCCTGGCTGAAATGTAATGCAATATCTCTTAGGGATATTAGCATTTTCACTCCGGCAATCAAATCCCTGGAATCGTGTTCGTTCACTTCAAAGGCCGCTTTAAACTGCCATTTGTCTCTTCTGAAGATGACTGAGCAGTTCAATATTCTTCTTTGTTGGATGCCAGGCGGAGACATTGCAGGAAATTGCAAGGTATGCCCCTCGCTACTTGCAAACTCCTACTATAGCTGGGCGTTTTCAGTAAAACCAACTGTAGATGGGAAAATCTCTCTACCTGCAACATTTCGAAACAGATCTGACCCAGGCTTGATCTGAAACGTAGTGCTGAGTTGAGGAGATCACAGATCAGCCACTTTATCGGTGTTCTTACTGGACACTGTCTGATAGGCCAACCTGCCGAAGGGCTGAGTCTCTTTTCACATGACTTCTGCAGAAACTGTAGGGACGAGGAAGAGGAAGAAAATCGAACTGACGTTAGTAGCGGTCACAACCCTCCATCGCTTTATCAAAATCTCCGGTTGGTTTTAATTAGTCTCGGGTAGCCAAATGGTGCAAACCATGGCATCACAATGGATCTTTGTTGAACTTAGTGTGTTTGCACACTATACTATACTATATTTCGTTTTTCCTTCCATAATACAATAATGGCCAGATGCATGCTCCTCTGCATAATCTTACTGCTATACACATTTAAAATGTCATGACGGTAAGCAATCGGAGTTGGCAGCTTTGTTGTTCTTTAACCTCTTAATAGCTATGCCAATTTTCACCAAACTAGGAGAGACTGGTGCCTATTCACTAGCTGCTGAACGTGTCGGTGACTAGATTTCTTCCACTGTTTTGAAGCCTTGTAGCCTTTAGTGGTACATTTTTGATGATTTTGTGAGTCGTTGGCTTTTATGGGAGCTGATGGCATGGTGGAAAGTTTCTCACTCAATCGATCTCTGTAGTCTTTGACTCCACCTGGTGTACTTAAGTACTTGATGGTTAATCTCTTTTTCAGAGTAGATTGAGATTTCTTCTCGTTTGATCGTCCATCTCTGATGATGATCAGAAAATGATGCAAGTCGACATTTGCCGACGACTCGTCAAATATGATTTCCCTCTCGATTTTAGCATGATTTGACATCGTCCTTAAAAGCGTCTCCAGCTTCTTCAGTTAAGTTCCTCCGGAACCCCTTTCCTTCCCTCTCTCGTTTACTGCCACCAAAACTTTCCAAAACCGATTAGAACTAAACCTTAAGTTGAGGTTCTAAGCGTCATTACGACGTGGACTGTGGAGACGTAGTTGCTAAGCCATGAGCGATTTATCTGAACGACAGAGCGTCGTCGCTCTGAATTCAATTTTGTCTAATTTTGTAATTCATCGCTCAGCGATAAAGTGAAAATTGAGCAAATAAACTTGGAAAATTTTATTTAAGCTGTCCAAAGTTGTCGACAACGACATTTTCACTACTAATCGCTCGAGCAACGTCGCTCAGTAAAAGTCCACTCGTCGCTCAATCGCTCAAGGCCCCAATCCATAGAATCCGTCGACGTCGTTCCGTTGTACGTTGACGCTGATGCTGACGTTCACGTATTGCCGGAGAGCACAGTCCCATAAAGTCCGTCATACATACGTTGAGAGATGACAGGCTGAAATTATTATCGAAAGTGATTTCTAGTGAAGAAATTGTCAATTGTCCATGGCGATGCCAGTTTCTCTGCATTCTCTCAATGCTTCCACCAATGACCGTTCTTACTCTCAATTAGTGAATGCGGGAACTTCAATATGTGAATGTATTAACTTCAATGCGTGAATGTATGAACTTTCAACGGACCAACGGACATAAAAAAGTAGAAAGTAAACCTACTTTATCCGTTGAAGTTCATACATCCGTTGGTTATGGGCCACCTTCCATAAGAATTAGTGTATTCTATCTACCTGTCAGTTAAAAACGACGGAACAACGGATAAATGGATTCTATGAGTTGGGGCCTTCAGTGCGTGGCGCTAACGTAAGGCAATTGAGTAATAATAGGAATTCCGAATGTGTCGCCGTTTGTGTCTGCTGTATCGGCGAATCTAACATTGTCCCCAAACTGCTTGTCCCAATACCGTGTTCTAGATACAATGAACGGAGTAGTGAAGCTGATGGCAGCGGACTGAAGCGGTGCAACTGTGCACAATTATGGAAAACTAAATGAGATTATCACCATTTCGTTTTCTAATTATGGACATTGTGTGGTGCATTTGGACTTATGAGCTTGTGCCTTATTTTATTTTATAAAATATTTACTACACTAGTTTTTTGCTCTTATATCACGGCTTCCACACATATAAATTCTGCTTAGTGACGGAAAACTAGTCAACAATCAGGTTATTTTAAAAATTCTGATCTTCGGTCCCAGCATTCTTCAGACACATAGTACGACACATGTCGTATTGCAATTTGTCACGTCAAGCCAATTAGCGTGTTTTCGAAATCACATACGACTTTCGTTATTTTCTTTTCAATTCATTGCAGTTGCAATGAACGTCAGGTACTCACCTACCTAACGTCAAGCGAAAGATTATCTGCAGAAATGAGGTGTAAAACTCAAACATTCGGATGTGTATATATTTTTTCAATTAGCAATTATTGGCGATATCAATTACGGCAAAGTTAATTTATGCTATACGTTGAAGGTAGAACGAGGTCAGTGTAATGAGCTTCTCAAGGAAGCGAAGTGAACTTCATTGATCGAAAGTAGGTATGTGGAATTTGTGATACGCTGGGTTATATCATTGATGGTGCGCAAGCTATGTATGTCATAATGCAAATACATATGTATAAAGTAGTAGAATTTTAATAGTCCTACACTTTGCATAGAAGTTACATATATTTGAAAATCCATCAATCAATTTATAGACTGATGGAAGCGATAATAGAAGATTTACATCTTTACGTAAGACCGTGTTTCCGAAGTGGGATGCGAATAATTTACTAGTGTAAAATAAGAATATATCTATATCTATGTTCTATAAACTTGTTTGAGATACATTCCAGCAAGATCTGCGACTTTTACGTAAAATTCTCAGGTTCTTCGCTTGCATGTTGAAATTTTTAAGGTTATGAATGGTTTTTCAATAAGGACATAACAATTTTGTATTTCAATAAAACACAGACTAATTGAGATATCGGGCTGAAATATATTCCAGGTGTAGTACTTAATGACAAGGCCATTAAGCCAAAAATGAACTGAATTCTCTTCAAACTTTTGCAGATCCCAATCGGAGAAGTTTCGGCGCTTCAAATGATCAAGAGGCTTCAGTTAATTTGATTTTGTTAAGGTGTAGACCAAGATCTTTATGCAAAAGTCGCCAAAATGTGAACTGAGAAAATATCAATTATTGCGAATGGCGTGAAATCGACTGATTTGGCTCATTTTGAACTGAAGCACTTATGGCTGCGGTTTTTTCGATATTTTGACCGGTGTGTTGTCTCATTGGAACAGGAACATTCAAAAGAGAATATGTTGACTCGAATTTATCCACTATAGTTACGGTGGCCATATTTTTGAAATCAAAATACAGAACAGAGCAAAAATAAAAACTTGAACTCAAGCTGTTTGACAAGGAGAAATACAACCTATACGTGTTTGGTATTTCCTTTCCAAATTTCATGTGACAACTGATTTCATCATTATTCGCGAGTTTCTGGCTGTCAGCTGTCCTTGACAGTTTGTTCAGTTGCTTAGGGTCCGTTTGCATTAATTTTTTTGTTTTGCTTTATAGTTTTTCTGTATTATTTGTTCGTATTAATGTTTCAATTTAAGTTCATTATGGAATACAGTAGAAATACAGAACACATGTTAAAATACAGAACATTTCTATGTTTTGTATTAAAAAATAAATCATACAGAACAAAGTCTTCAAATACAGTACTGTTCTGTGCTATACAGAACAGATGGTCACTGTAACTATAGTACGCACTGCCTGTTTGGTGGGACGATTATTACGACCGAAAATTGGAGTAAGGGTTCTTAAAGTTGCAACCACCGACTCAGAATTTCGTTAGTTATTTTTAATAATATCCGAAAGTTGCACGTTCGTCAACTTCATCATGAAAAGAATGTAAACCTTGACAGACGTTTTGACATTGACAGATCATAAAAAAATGTTAAGGGTGCATTTGTATTAAAATACAATATTGTTATGTCTCTATTGAATAACCCTTTACCTATATGAATACCAGCATTTATCTGACAACTTTGTTTAGATACATCCCAATAGAACTAATGAAGTAGGAAAGCGAAATGAAGTCTCTGCGAAAAGCTACGGTTTCATTGGAAATGCTTTTGACTTTTTTCTCATGACATGACACCGTTTACTGACTTGGCTCCAATAAAAGCTGTTGTTTGCGATGGGACAACTATGTACATACATACATATGTGTATTAGCGCCGTGCCCTGTCATGGTTGGTATAAAGCGTGCCCCTTTATAGAAACTCTATCTAAGTGGTAGCTGGAGGCTGCTAAACTAACTAGCAACTAGCCTTTGTTCCTACCTCTGTCAATGGGTGCTACAAACAAGGCGTTGAAAGCCCCCTTAACGTAACGACAGACGAATGAACAGCTAAATTAATTTCATTTCCTTTACAGTTACAATCCCGAAAAGGTTCAACATTGCCGTGATGCTGTTCATGATGTGCTTAATGGGATACATGATGCGGGTCAACCTTTCGATCAACATCATTGCTATGACGAATACAACTAGCAACGAAAATGAAACTCTACCAGATGTAAGTTGATCTGCATAATTCTATTTTCATGGCCACTCTCATGGTATATCACTCCAGTATGGGTCTCGTTACGATTGGAGTCAGGACGATCAAGCTCTCCTATTGGGCGCTTACTTTTATGGTTATCTTTGCACGTCTCTCCCTGCCGGTATGTTGGCTGAGCGGTTTGGGGGCAAACCTGTTGCCGGCTACAGTTGTATCCTGGCGGCGATTCTTACTGCTCTCACACCTCTGGGTGCATCCTTGAGTATGTGGGCGGTGTTTGCGCTTCGATTTGCTATAGGTTTTCTTGGGGTAAGTCGGTAAGGTACATCATGACTTCTTAATGTTGATTTTCTTTCTTGAAATAGGGCGTAATTTATCCATGCTGTCACAATCTTATCTCTAAGTGGGCGCCGCCAACGGAAAAGGGTAAATTTGTGGCCGCCCTAATGGGTGGTACATTCGGCACAGTGATCACATGGCCGATCAGTGGTGTTATCATTGAAGGAATGGGCTGGGATTGGGCGTTCTACATGGTCTCCATTTTTGTTATTATCGTCACCGCGGTCTGGTTCATCATTGTGGACGATAGTCCAGCTGACCACTCAACAATCACTGCAGAGGAACGAGATCTTATACAAAAGTCGCTGGGCGATTCAGTTTCAGGAAAGAAAAAGTTGCCACCTTTCAAGCAGCTGGCTATGTCCTTGCCATTCTGGTCATTGTTGTTATTGCATTATGGTAGCATGTGGGGTTTGTTCTTCCTAATCACAGCTGCACCGAAGTTTATGAGTGAGGTAAGTTCTGAAACAACACTATTGTACTACTAGAGAGGAATTACAATTGTGTTTTCACATTTAGGTCCTTGGTTTCAACCTGTCATCGGCTGGATTTTTGTCAAGTTTGCCGCATTTAGCTCGTCTTTTGTGTGCCTTTGGATTCGGAGCAATTGCTGATGGTGTCCGAAGCAAGAATTGGCTATCAGTCACAAAAATCCGAAAATATTTCTGCATCCCTTGTAAGTGAAACGTGTTAGTGTAAGAAGTGTAACTAAGTCTCTGTACAATTCACAGCACACGTTATTCCTGGCATTTTCCTCATTGTACTGGCGTTCTTCGGTCGGGATCCTTACGTTTGTGTGGCCATCATGACTTTATCGCTTGGTTTTAATGGAGCCGCGACAGTGACAAACTTAGCCAACTCACAGGATTTGGCACCCAACTATGCGGGCACACTATATGGAACTATCAATTTTGTTGGCACAACGCCTGGTATTTTTTCACCAATGATTGTCGCTTACTTCACAAGGGACCAGGTATAGTGAAGTGCTTCTATATTGGTTTATTTAATACTTATCCACTTTTTATAGAACACCATCGATGAATGGCAAAACATTTTCCTTATTGGTGCTGGAGCGTATATCGTGCCAGCGTTCGTTTTCTGGGCTCTTGGATCGGGAAAGATTCAAAAATGGAATGATGTTGATAAGGACACGTCGCGGGAAGATGTCGTCAATTCTTCGTTATAATCTGCAAAGATTTTTACAAGTCATCACCACTTTTGCTAGGATAAACATAATTTAAACGTGCAGGTTTTACATTTTGCGTAGGGCTTCATATATTGTGTGAGAAATGCATTTTCGCTTGAAATTTGTATTATTAGGAAGTAAGTAGATTTATTTAGAGACAACAAGAAATATAAGTAAAGTACACTAAAGTGAAGATGTTTTTTTTTTAAATTCTACTTACTGTTGGGTTTTGCGGTCATCGCTACTAGTATGTTGAAGGAATGATGTTTATTCAGAAGTTTGAAACTTGAACAACTGTCAGTTACAGTCGATTCACGGTATAGATGCAGGGATGGACCATATAGGAGGCCCGAGGACAATATTTATACAATATGGCAGTAACTTTCTTATTTATTTGCTTACTACAGTTCGGGCTACAGCTCGAAGTCGAAATTGAGTACATATCAACGATTCTACTATACCCTCGCTCCCCAGCTAATTCTATTCAGTTCAGAACTCCAAGTTGTGTTTCCCTCTTATGGATTGGTATGCGTAACCTGAGGCCCTTTCCCTTTCTTTTTTTTCCAGGACAATGCTTTTGCTATTTACTAGAATACCTAAAGTAGAGAAGACTACTTATAAAGTTATAACCTTTCAAAAAGCTTTAAGATGATCAGCTCCTCCTTTTCTGACGAATTGAAGAAGTCGTCACTATTCGAATGCGAATACCTGAGAACACAACCGTTTTTACTTAGATAGGACCTACCACCTCCAACTCACCACCTCACCCTTCAAGTTGGCGACCGACAGGTGCCTAGAACCTTGACCAGGGATTGGGTAATCCAATTCCTATGGATGGTCTTGACGGCAACAGATGAAAAATTGTGAGAAGGGCGCCTATTAACTTAGGCACTCTTTCCTGATTCCAGAAGGTAGCAGACGAATCTCCTAGTTGCAGTCAACGGTGGTGTCAAACGTCCCAGGTAGTGAAGTGAATATTGAATCATCATCATTGAATTACAAGTCTATAGGGAATTTCCAGAGCTAATCAGGGTTCTGTACACCCAGATACAAGAGATACGATAGATAGAATCCGGTAAGAAAATATCGATCATGTGTTTAAAAATGCGAGGCACGTCAATACAAGGTCGACTCTGACCATTTTTATGTTGCAGCTTTCAGAGCCCGACTGTCCAGTAAGAATAAGCTGGAGATGGCTAAAAGAAAAGACTTAAGGTTCGATGCTTTGGATGACTGGAGTAGTTAGAGACTACAAAGAGCAGCAGATTGAGAGACTCTCCGGTGTATATTCATCCTCCACTGAAGCCAACTCACAGTGGGCTCAGTATCGCAACATCATTAATCCATCTATCGGAATCCACTTTGGGATACCAACCACCTACGAAATAATGATGATATTTACAAATACCGGTTAGAAGAAACAATATTCGGTGTTCTATAGGAAAACCATGCAACTAGCAGCTAGCTGCAAGGCCGGAAGACAGGTTCTTCGAAATAGTGAATGAAATGTAGTCACCAAAACCCTAGAAATTATATATGTGTTCAAGGAACACTTCCAACAGTTGCTGAGTTGCAGTTCCAGTCAAGGGCGGAGCTTTTCATAAACGGAGATGATGTTTTGGTAGGGTGCATGTAAAATAAAGCATGCTGTTTGGAAGGCATTCTTTTAAACTCTTACAAACAAGCACCGGATTTCATGCTGGAGCAGATAGTCCATATGGCAGGTTTTAACAAAGGGAGGTAAATTCTTTAATAAATCCGTCTAGCTTAGCTAGTATGAAACCCAGTCGATAAACAAAACGATACCATCAGTCCACCGTCCTAGGCGTCACTGCTGCGTGTCACTGCTGATAGCTACAACTTCGTGATAGATTGGGAGTTCATCAACTTCGAAGTCAACCTCAAAACCACAGCCAACACCCTATTGAAGTTGGATCGTAGGACCTAGTGGACCAAAACAACTGCGGTCAAAAATTCTTATACGAAGTTGAAGACTTTCGTCCGAAAAATTCTTGAAAGTTGAATAATTGGTCCTATTTGCGAGGAGGAGGATGAATGTAAGAGAAGGTGCTCCATCTAGGTGTGAATGTAATCCAAAAAGCCAAGGTAAAATGACTACATCAGCTTGACTACATAGATCGAATGGACAACAATGCTGCAGTCAAGTATGACACGACAAATAAAACCGAATCTCTGGTTCAAAGACAAAGCAATTGCAGATGTCAGGGTCCTTGTTTTAGAAAATTGAAAGCAACGTACCCCAGACTGACGAGGATCTAAGGCTGCCGTGTATCAGGCAGACACACTAAACAGATTGGTAGATCGTTAAATAAGTAAGTACCTATGCAGCTTTATCAACATATGCAACCACTCTGATTGGAGCCTCCTTTTGAGAGGCGTTATAGATCTTTCCACACTTATTTTTCTGCAACGCCTCTTTGCATAACCTTAAAACGTTGTCATGCTCATTTCATTTCAGGTTGTATTACTATTAGAGAAGGTAAATTATTTGAGGCCTACTGTGTTCCTTTCATAACTGACGCTGATAAGAAAAGCATCCTGGCGTGAGAACCTCTAACCTGAAGTACCATTTAGAAAGCAATTTACTTCAGGAAAATAGAAACAGAGTACAGTATTTGTAGGTATTTGGGTATTCGGGCCGATTAAAGACTCGATGGTCAGTCTTTCTTTCAAACTCCTATTTAAAACCTTACCAGCTTCTACTCTAAGTATATTAGAGTAGCTCAGGTGACGTGTTCACTGCGTTCATGCTGACTTGAACTGTAAACATTACCGATGACTTTATCTAGGTAAGTCGTTAAATGCCGTCTGAAACAAGGAAAAATGCTTTAGTGATGAGATATCTTTTCCTCCTATTCCTGCCGTGAAATCCTTTCAAATGGTTTATAGTTATGTACATATTTGTTATGTGAAAATCATCGGGGATACTTTTGACCGACCATATTTTGCAGATAAGTTGGTGCTTCTTCCCAAGAGCCTACCTCTGCTTTGAATAGTATAGCAATTAGTATTGCAGATATTTTGGGACTTATTCCTGCAATAGCATTACTCCTGTTCAAGCAACGCACTATTGCTCGTAGATGTCTTGTCCTTTTATGGTCGTTTTTCTGCAATTGCTTACCGGACTACTTCATCAATCTAAGAGTTTTTTTTTTGTGGTAGTCGAGATAAACCCAGTACATCAGAGGCGACGTCGCTGATAGCTCTTTGCCAATGTAGCCGCTGATTTCAGTATTTGAAGCTAGTGCATAGGACCTCTTGAGAGCTTAAAGGATACTTGACACAACTCGACACAACAATACAACCCTGGGGGTAAAGTTTCGCTGCCGTGACGCTGATTATATCATTGCCTATTGTACCTACCTAGGTTTGATATTTCTGTCGTTAGGCATGTGTTTGTCCAGTAACATATATGTACATAGTATTAAGTATCTATTCCTCAGGAATTTTATCATCCTAGAGCTATAGGATTTGTAGACTGTTTTCCACATAAGCACCTTCCGATTTTTTCATTAACCCGATCTGATGCTCTTGTAGAAATTGACCGTGGATTTTATGAGTTCTAGGCTATACATACATGTCCCAATTGGTCCTACTAACCCGCAAAAGGTTCGCCATTAAGCAACTTTGGTCTGAAATGTTTTCACCTGATAATTAATTTCGACTTAAACGTGATGATAAGTTAAACAGGTTTCATTAGAGTGGACATAATTTTATACACAACTACTTTATTGTGTTGTTTTCCAATTGGAATTTGAAACGCTTGTTTTAACTTCTTTTGTGATAATAGATAGAATTAGATTCTCAATTAAATATTCCATTATATAGGGTAGGTCAACTGAGTCATTATTATAGAAAAACCTAATTGAATTAACATAACGAATACTTAACGCGCGTATGCTAAAATTTTAAACATTAGTCTTTTTTAATAGGTGGACTTTCGAACTGCGTCTGATGACGATTTAAGTGGAATTTAAGTTATCACCAAATTGAATTTGATTGCCTCATCAATCAGCACTTAAGTTTCTCCTCTGAGAGACACAGTTTTTTTTTTAAACATTTCTGATCACTTGATTATGACAAATCTTTACATTGATGTTCCTTCAATATAATTCTAAGAAGTTGCTCTATTAGCCGCTAGTCATCATTGCACCCTAGATTAGGCATATCAGTAATGAAATTTATAAAAATACATGTGTATATAACAGTTTTATGGATTATTGTCCATGGTATATGGACAGTATTTGGTAAAAGGGTTCCTTGATATCTCGTCAAAGTTTGCAGAAGAAAAAAAAAAACAAAAATATCAGAATTTATAAGTATTAAATATTGCAAAAAAGTGTTCAACATTCGGGCTCATGTAAGGCCAGAGTAACCCAGTTCACGAAAATGTAATTTGCTATTTAATCATCTGTCAATAAAGAAACATTCATTTTATTGTCAGCAGTCAACGAACACGTTTGTTCTCAATACACTACAATTATTTTTGCCTACAAATTATAACCACCACAAATGGTAGTGATGCAGATATATGTATGAGACCACAACCTTTTTCACGATAGCCTCTCACTATCAACTCCTACTCTACACCTCCACTAGTAGAAGTACTTAGTAGCTCGACTTAAGATTTAGTAATCAACTCGACCAATTTGAAAGGTCGTTGGTGACAGCAGCCGAGAGGGACGAGTGTCTTCTCACTAAAAAGTTCCAGACGGCAGTGTGCGAATTCCCTAAATGCAATGAAAGGTGGCGTCCCGGGACCGATAACATGATAACAGGCTGGCCCTCTATCAAATTGTTTCTAACGGGGTTGCAGGGACGAAGTGGAGGAGGAAACCACCCCTTCTTCGCCGACTTACTTACTTACTTAGGTGGCGCTACAGTTCGGGGTGAACCTGGGCCTCAACTAACAAGCCTCTCCAGTTAGCTCGGTCCTTAGCTAACTGCCTCCAGTTGCGCACTCCAAGCTTGTTCAGGTCCCCTTCAACTTGTGCGCGCCACCTAAGGCGAGGTCTTCCTCTGCTGCGTTGTCCCTCCGGGTGTGATTCAAAGACTCTTCGGGCCGGAGCACTGGTGTCCATTCGCTCTACATGTCCTAGTCATCTCAAACGACTAATGCGCAGTTTTTTGACTAGGTCGATGTCGCTGTACAGCTCGTATAGTTCTCCTCCAAAGCCCGTCAACGCAAACGGGACCGAATATTTTACGAAGAATTTTTCTCTCGAAACGACCGAGGATATCTTCATCCACTTTTGATAAAGTCCAAGATTCAGCGCCATAAAGCAGGACTGGGATGATCAAGGTCTTATATAGAGTCTCCTTAGTTGTTCGGGATAGGGCCTTACTACTCAATTGCCTTCTCAGCCAATTCTTCGTTTTATTTCTGCCGAGGTGTTGTTGTCAGAATTGATAGCAGAGCCGAGGTAGACAAAGTCCCTTACTACCTCAAAGTTACAGCTGTCGATTGTGACGTTCTGTCCAATTCGTCGATGTTGCGTATCCCTTCTGGTTGACAGCATATACTTGGTTTTGCCCTCTTTTACCGCTAAATCCATTTTGGCGGCTTCTGTTTCAATACTAGCGAACGCACCGGTGACAGCCCGCTGTGTTCTTCCAATAATGTCGATATCGTCGGCGTACGCTAGCAGTTGCACAGACTTTTGAAAGATTGTGCCTCCGGTATTGGCTTGTGAGTTTCGCACAATTCTTTCAAGAACGATGTTAAAAAAAATCACATGACAGCGCCTCACCTTGTCTAAATCCTTTTTTGACATCAATGGTCTCGGTGAGATCGTTACCGACCTTGATGGAGCAGCGAGAATTCTCCAACGTCATCCTGCAAAGGCGAACGAGTTTGGCAGGGATTCCAAAACTAGGCATGGCTCTGTATAGCTCGTCTCTATAGATGCTATCATATGCGGCCTTAAAATCGATGAAGAGATGGTGGGTATCGATTTGGACGTCTTGAGTTTTTTCCAGGATCTGCCGAAGTGTGAAAATTTGATCGATCGTGGACTTTCCTGGTCTGAAACCACACTGATAGGGTCCAATCAGGTTGTTGACGAAGGGTTTCAGACGTTCACACAATATGGCAGATAGGATCGTGTACGCGATGTTGAGGAGACTGATACCTCTATAATTGGCGCAATTGAGGGGATCTCCTTTCTTGTGGATCGGGCAAACGGTGCTGAGATTCCATTCATCAGGCATACACTCATCTGACTAAATTTTAGAAATGAGTTGGTGTATGCTCTCTACCAGATCATTTCCAGCTGCCTTGAACAGCTCGGCTGGTAAGCCGTCAGGTCCAGCAGCTTTGTTGGATTTAAGTTTGGATATTGCTATCCTCACTTCGTTTTGGTCAGGTGGACGGAAGTTTTGGCTATCATCGTCTATGTTGAATGGTTCATTCTGCCTGACAGCGGAATGTTGGTCTTCGTCGCCGTTATACAGTCTGCAGAAGAAATTTTTCCATATTCTCAGCACCGACTATGACTCTACTACGAGGTTTCCTTCTTCATCTCTACAGGCTACGGGTCTTGTTAGCCTGACACGTTCTTTTTACCTGTTGGTAAAACTTCCGTACATTGTTCCTGGAGTATAATCTCTCAATATCTTCGATCGCGCTTCTCGTGCTCTTTTTTCTTCTTTCGGAGAAGCCGATGTTCTTCCCGTCTCTTTTGCTCGTAGAGCTCACGAGCCGCTCTCGTCCTTCTTTGCAGCGCCGCTTTGTATGCCTCTTGTTTAGCTGCATTTGCTTGCCGGCATTCTTCGTCAAACCATGGGTTTCTTTGTGGTGGTCGAGCGAAACCCAGTACATCAGTTGCGGCACTTCTGATGGCATGTTGGCAGTGTTGCCATTGATCCTCGGCATTTGATACTGGCGGCATAGGAGTTGTAGCGAGATTTCGGGATACGCGTTCGGCAAAGGCTCTGGCGATCTCTTGCGATTGCAGCTTTTCAACGTTATATCTTCTCACAGTATTTCTTCTTTGTTGTGACGTTAGGGATATCCGCATTCGTACCGTGGCTGCAACCAGGTAATGATCCGAGTCGATGTTGGCTGCTCGGAAGGTTCGGACATCGAGAATACTGGAGGCATGCCTTACGTCGATCGCAATGTGATCAATTTGGTTGACCGTTTGATGATCAAGAGACCGCCATGTCCCCTTGTGGATATTGAGATGAGGAAACCGTGTGCTTGCTATGGTGACGTTTCGCCCCGCAGCGAAGTCAATAAGCCTAAGTCCGTTTCCGGATGTGGTGTCGTGGAGGCTGTGCTTACCGATCGTCCTACCAAAGATGTCCTCCTTTCCTATCTTGGCGTTAAAATCGCCTAGGACGATTTTAACGTCATATTTAGGGCATTGCTCGTAGGTTTTGTCAAGGAGCTCGTAGAAACATTCTTTGGTGGCGTCGTCCTTGTCTTCGGTGGGAGCGTGAGCGCACATATGTTGGCAAATTTGGCCTTGATGCGGATTGTCATAAGTCGTTCGCTCACGTGTCGAAAGCTTAAGACTTCTTGCCTAAGTCTGCCGCTTATGACAAATCCACATCCGAATAAGCGCTGTTTCTGCTCTCTATAGCAATCACCGTAATAGATGTCACAGTTTTTCATCCTCTTTTTGCCCGGCCCATCCCACCGCACTTCCTGGATGGCGGTGATGTCTGCCTTATAGCAGACTAGGGCCTCTGCTAATTCTTCGGCTGCACGCGGTCTGTTAAGGGTCCGAACATTCCACGTGCAGATCCGAAGGTCGTTGTCCTTATTTCGATTGCTGGGGTCGTCAACAGTGAATCCATCCATATCCGAGGCTTGTATTTGTTTCGGAACTAATAAATTTTTTCCGTGGTCGGGAAGTACGCACAACCCCCAACCTGGAGGACCAGTTCCCTTTTAAACCCCTAGGACGAAGGGCCGGATTTTCCGGAGTCAGTAACCCACTTCGGGGATAATGAGGGCCACTTCGTTGGCCCATTAAGGGCTCTTCCGCCACCAACTCTTTTCCTACACCCTGGCTCAATGTTGGAGATCCCTATAGACCTGGGATGCGAATAAGTCAGAGCAGCTCATATAGGGATTGCACTAGAAAGTTCGGCCTAACTGGAACTGTGGGCGCCACCGTTGATTCCACCTGGAGAATTCGTTCGCTGCCGTCCAAGATTAAGAGGAAGTGTCCTAGTGAGAAAACACTCCTCCCCCCTCCCTCGTTTGCTACCACCAACGACCTTCCAAAGGGGTTGGTTACCCAATCTCCAGCCGAGGTACTATGCACCCAGCAGCCACCAACGCGGAGGTGTAGAGTAGGAGTTGATAGTGAGAGGCTAAGGTGTGAACGCTTGTGTTCCCATATATTCCGCATCACCATCCTTCGCCGACTTACATATGAGTATTTCCATAAGCCTATCATCTTCAGCTATTTCAAAGCAAAGAAAAACAAGCATATGTCTGTATCTCAAGGCGCTATTCCTGTGTTTTAGGTTCAACCTCCCGTGAGAAAAGATTAAAATAAAAATATCGATAAAATTTGATATCATTATGAAAGTCTGTAGGCCAGATTGAAACTCAGAAACGAATTAGAATGATTTCGTTGAGGTGACTGCAATGCAATATTATTATGCAACGTAAAGTAATTAAAAGCGACTGCGCTTAGCATTGAAATCATGTTTACTAAAGTTTAAAATTACTTTTAAAAGTGAACAAGATACAAATCGCATACACATTTGTATCGCTAGCATGCATAAAATTATAGTCCCACACACCGTAACGCTGTTGCTACCCGTCTCGAGTTGACATCAATCTACAGCACAGTTTTGAATTAAGATTCCCAAGATTTCGCAGTTCCGCGGACCATGACTCGTAAAAACGTCTATACTTAAGTGAAAGCATGGCAGAGAGTTAACTCGTCCGTCATGTGTCATGTGAGATCAAATAAACTGGGAATACGTAATTTTGTTTAAGCCTTTGTCGCCGAATGTGTTTCTTAGCACGTTGGCCAAACATATGGTTCTTGGGTCAACAAGATGATAGTCAATTAATCACATTTGATTGAGTCGGCTTCGATTCCGAATGGGGAATAACCACACGAGACTTATTGGCTTATTGATTCAGTTGGAGTAAATAAGTAGAACTAATGAGATCAAACCATTAAACTACATATTACTGACGACATAAAAGCGAATTATATGGGGGTGAAGATTTATCCAAGAATTAAGAGTTATAATGGGTTTCAAGGTCGTCTTTGTTAAGCTTGTTATTCTGATGTAAAATGATTCCTTCTAGAATTGAAGTAGCTTTGCAGGATTTACAGATATTATTAGGGTTATCACTCCTACGATAACACACCTCGCCGTAGTTTAGTGCCCTAGTAAGGGTCAAAGATTCTATGAAGATGTAGTCGACCTTAACCTTCACCATTTCTACAGTGAGCTGGATAAAGGTGTCAAACGACCCAAGTTGATACCGATTGGATCAGATGGAAACCTGAAAGTTTTTAGTTATGTTCCTCTGACTTGCTTATGTCCCCTTGTTAAGGACCTTACCTTACGACTCTGTAAAAAGATGTCTTCTTCCTGCGAATAAAAAATAACCCCATTGGTGGATTGTAGAATTGTTCAGAATATTTTGAGGGAAACTCTTTAAAGCCAAAAACCACGAGTAATGCGATTGATAAGGCTTTGTAGAAAGAATCCCTAAAAATATGTAAAAACAGAATTAAGGACCGCTTTTGTTGTAAATTAGACGAATCTGCTGAGGTATCAATGCTTAGGAATGTTTCAATAATGCTTAGCTGTTAAAATAAGGCTTTTGGAGCACTTCCAGCGAAGACTAGTTAAATTTGATACTCAGGCCTCACAAGGTAACACAATATAGCCTCTGTTGACACTGCCAATATCATTTTCCAAATCGATGAACGCCAGGGTGTTGATGTATGTAGTCGACAGTGGAGGATCCAGACCGGAAACCTACTTTCTCATCGTTGAGATCTACTTTTTCTTGCTTCAATATTACTGCTGGTATTATTTTGAAAATTGCAGGCAGCAAATATCTATCTATCCCCAGTTCGAAGTGAGCAGGTAGTAAGTTTTTACCGGGTGTTGCTTAGATATCTGCACTGACATTCGCTATATCTACCTATGTATATTTAAGGATACCCGCTCGCTCTTCCCCAATGCTGGAGTTACTGGAATATCCCCGATCAGTCTCCAGATATATTCAGAACACTATGTGTTCTGTCTTCCTTGCAATCTACCGACAAAACAAAGCTTCAGAGGTGAAAACATTTGTCACATTCATTCAATTTTCTTGGATGGTTGGAGGCGTTAGGCTGCTAATTGTTTCCACTCCTCGCCTTCTGTGACAAGGTGCGTTCATGTTTACCATCACGAGAACGGTGTCTGCGTTTGGTGCTGTGGGCTTGTGGGCTTGTGGGCTTGTGGGCTTGACACGTATTTTTGCCTGTTGGTAAAACTTGCGTACATTATTCCTGGAGAATAATCTCTCAATATCTTTGAACACGCGCTTTTTGTGCTCTTTTTTTATTCTATTGGAAAAGCCTATGTTCTTCCCGACTCTTCTGCTCGTAGAGCTCACGAGTAACCCCAATCCTTTTTTGCAGCGACACTTTTTTTGGCCTTTGTTTAGCTGCATGTCTGCATTCTTCGTCAAACCAGGGGTTTCTTCGTGGTGACCGCGTGTAACCCAGCATATCAGCTGCGGCACTTCTGATGGCATTTGATGCCGGCGGCATAGGCATCGTTGAAAGATTTCGCGATATACTTTCGGCGAAGATTCTGGCGACCTTTTGCGATGGTAGCTTTTCGATGTTAAATCTTCTCACAGTATTTCTTCTTTGTTGTGGTGTTTGCATTCATGCCTTGGTTGTAACAAGGTAGTGATCCGAGTCGATGTTAGCTGCTCCGAAGGTTCCGACATCCATCATGTGACCACTATAGTGACGTTTGCCGGGGTCGTCAACAGTGAGATCATCATTTTCTAAGGCGACTGGCTGCTTCGTAACTATTTTTCCATGGCAGGAAAGCGTGACAGGGTGCACGACCCCAACCTGGAGGGTTAGTTCCCTTTTATATCTCTAGGACAAGTGGGAGAGATCGCCAGAATCTTCGCCGAACGGGTATCGGGTATCTGAACGAATCCTATGCCACCAGGATCAAGTACCGAAAACCCCTGGTTTGACGAAGAATACCGAAAAATACAAGAGTCATACAAAGCAGCCTTGCAAAGAAGGACGAGGACTGCTCGCGAGCTATACGAACTGAAGAGACGATAAGAACATCGGCTTTTCCAAAACAAGAAAAAAGGCACGTTATGCGCGCGGTCGAAGATATTGATACTAACGGCCGTTAGTAATATCAACGAAGGCTACCAAAATGGCTTTAGCGCTAGTCGAGGGCAAAACCAAGTATATGCTGTCAACAAGAAGGGACACACAACATCGATGAATTGGACAGAACATCACATTCGACATCTATAACTTTCATATATGTAGTAAGGGACACCATAGCAGAAATTAAACGAAGAAAAACTCTTGGGAATCGCTGTTTCATTGGGCACAGAAGGCAATTGAGTAGCAGAGCCCAATCCCGAACAACTAAGGAGACTCCGTATAGGACTTTATCGAAAACAGAGAAAAATCCTTCGGAAGATGTTCGGTCCCGTTTGCGTTGACGAGCTTTGGAGGAGGAGATTAAACAACGAGCTCTATGAGCTCGAGCTCGACTTAATCAGAAACTGGGAATTAGTAGTTTGAGAGTGAATGGACACCAGTGCTTTGGCCCGCAGAGTCTTCGAATCAAACCCGGCGGGACAACGCTGTAGAGAAAGAAAGAAACCTCGATCGACTTGGAGTGCACAACTGGAGGTAGTTAGCTAAGGACTGCGCTAACTGGAAAGGCTTGTTAGTTGATGCCCAGGTTCATCCCGAAGTAAAGCGCCACCTATGTAAGTAAGGACAAGTAGCCCGATTTTTCGGAGTCAGTAACCCGCTTCGAGGATATGAGCGCCGCCGTTGGCCCGTGAAGGGTTCATTAGCCACCAACTCTTTTCCAACACCCTGGCTCAGTGCTGGAGAACCCTATATACCTGGAATTCAAATATGTCGAAGCCGCTCGTATAGAGAAAACACTAATAGTGCGGCCTGACTGGAATTGTTAGACGCCATCGGTTATTCCACTCTAGGGAAATTCTCCGCTGCCCCTTGGAGGTTGAGGAAGAGTGAAAACACTCCTCCATTCTCTGTCGTCAGTTATCATCAACGACTTTCTAAAGGGGTTAGTTACCCAATCTCTAGTCCAGTTACTAGGCACCCTGCAGGCACCAACGTGGGCTTGTAGAATTAGAGTTGATAGTGAGAGCGCTTGTGCATTGGAGTTATTAACCAATAAAACTACATACATATTGCCATTCATTTTAATTCTGATCGCAACATATGGTCGAGAAGTTACGAGGGATGCCAGAGTAATTCTCTACCGCGTGAAGTGTGTCCATGAAAGACTACGTGTTCTACATTTTCATCCTTATCTGGACAGTCCGGGCAGAATAGAAAGCTGCCATGTCCAAATCAAATTTAATTACTAGTAAATATCCTCAATCTGCGAGGAAGTCGATGGGGACGATTTCAGCTATAATAAAGGCTGCCTTGTCCGTAACGTGCTGAATCTATATGTTGACAATAGCCCCCTTTTGGTCTCCTTCATCTGGAATATAAAAAAACTGAAGTGATAAATCTGGAGAATATAATCCTTCTAACATATTCAAATCCACAGATGCCAAATATTTGCATTTGCGATGCTTTATTGGGTAAATAAATCAACATTCGTCTTGAACTGCTACTTTAGCAACTTCTTTATACGTGGTGGTTTAGTTTTCAACCTGAACATCCACCAAATACAACTGTTTTCCGATCAGTTCTTAGAACAGCTTCTGTTTTATGCCGGTCTTTTATCCAGGCAATTGCTTCATTTGTTGGTGATTCTACTGTGCGGATCGGTTTAGGTAGAATAGAATCAGCTGACTAATTGCCCAGAGACAGACACAAAGTTTAGTTGTCAATGCTTGTGTTCACGTCAGAAAGTGGACGAGAAATTAAAGTATCATACAATAACTCAATCAGTATGGATCCACTTAAACTCCATCTATGAATCTTTGAGGTAGGTGTATAACCAAATGAAATCAAAGTGATTTACAAACCTGAATAATTATGTTACATACTCGTACAGGATATGTTCTTACCTATAATTACAGCTCAGAGCACATTGGTTTCATTATCACCTTCTTTTACTTAATAGGGCCTTAAAAACGAAATAGATAATGCTAACATAACCGCTAATTGCTTTTATCTTACAAATTGGCCTTTAAGTGGATGAAATTAAAGTACAAATTGACTATTCCGCGTCTTAAGGTTAGTCATCTGCGTGTAATTTGTATACTAGTTTGGGGATATAAGCGTTCAGATTGAGCGTGATATGTTATGATTAACACGCACGCGCTAAAATCTAATAATAATTTTAGTAACTTTTCTTCCATCACACCGGTTCGAGGTGTTCAAAATATCGTAATAAACGATGGGAATTCAACAATTAGGGTTACATTTTGTGAGTAATAAAAAAGATTGGGGGCTTATAAGTTTTATTTGATATTAATCAATGACAATATATTTTATGACGTCGAGTATTAGTATTATAATTGACTCTATCGAAGAAAGGGAGAAACTGACAAATGGATTGAGTACACAATCACAGGGTAAGTTCCTCTAGCGATCAATATAGGCTCAAGACCACATAACGAATACTATGCACAAGCCTGAGAGCAATGAGCTACTTCGACATATTTGCATACCCGGTTTATAGGGCTGCGGGACGTAATGTTACTATAGCTAGGACAAGGTTTCCTCACCTCAAAATTCATAAGGAAACAGATCATCAAACAGTCAACCAAATTGATCATGGTGCGATCGACGTGTTCCTCTTCCAGTATTCTATATGTCCGAACATTCCGAGCCTCCAACATAGACATTCCGAGCCTCCACTACCTAGTTGCAGCCAATGTATGTCTACTGATATCTGAGACGTCAGAATAACGGAAAATACTGTGAGAATATTTAACATTGAACGGCTGCAATCGCAACCGCCAGAATCTTAGCCGATCACGGATCCCTCAACCTCTTGAGAAGTCCTATGCAGCCAGCATCAAGTGCTGGGGACCAGTGGCATCGGTGCCAAGAAGCCATTAGAACTGCCGCAACTGATGTGCTGGGTTTCACCCGACCACCCCCACGAAACCCCTGGTTTGATAAAGAATGTCGGCAAGCACATGCAGCAAAACAACTCGCATACGAAGCGGCGCTGCACAGGAGGACGAGAGAGGCTCGGGAGCTCTACGAACAAAAGAGGAGGAGGAGGAAATTCTCGATCAAGGAATTAGATAGGATCTACTCCAGGAACAATGTTCGGAAGTTTTGCCAAAAGGTAAAAAGAACGTGTCAAGGCAACAAAACCTAAACAGAGTCCTGTAGAGATGAACAAGGAAACCTTGTAGTTGAATCACGGTGCAGAGTAGATGGAAAAACAAATCCTGCAGACTATTAAACAGCGATGACGACCCAAATTGCATGCTGCTGCATCAGCGGAAACTGAAGATACTCAACTGACTCTAATCTAAACGCAAACACCTCGACAACGCTAACGACGTATGCTTATTATCACATAGGAAATGAATAGGGAAGCAAACGTCGTCGGCATAAAAATTAACACCGTGGATTGTAGCGCATCCTCACAAGTTAGCTTTGCAGGACAAAGTGGTGCTTCGACAGAACGTGGAACAACTCTACCGCTTGACATCCGATACAAGGCAACCCGCTTACCCAAGAAGGAAGAAGAGTCCTCGGCACATTTGACTCAAAGAGGAGTCATAGTGTCTTGGAACTTGGAAAACGTTGTGCAGAGCTGCGATATATATTTATTTGTGGGAGTCGAACGGCCTGTTGCCGTTTTTGTCGATAATGCAGTGCCTTGTAATGACACCTGCTATGATTGCTGTGCCATCTTTTCTGTCTGAAAAGACAGTTGGAGCGTTTCTGATCTGTCTAGGAACGAGGCACGTAGTGCCATCTGCCTATCTAAGATCTGTTAAATTCACAGCATTGAACTTAACCAGCAGTTTAACTGTAGCGATAAGGTGGTACCCTGCCTGTCGAATTCGGTGACCATGCAATTTCCTGAGAAATTGAAATCCTAAGATGACAGAAATTTGTTCTCTGCTTGAGTGTGCTTAAAAATGATAATCTCTCTTGAGAGTATACGTGTTTCAGAGTTCTTGTCTAATAGAAGTTGTGGAAGTATGTATTCGTTGTCTTCCAGCATGAATTCAAGATTGTTAAGAATAGAGGAGTGTCCAGTACTTAGACTAGACCACTGAAATGTGACCTTCAATCGAATGACTGAAAACACTGCCACTTGTCTACTACACTTGTACATGTCTGAAGGTGGCAAGTGAAACAAAATAATCAGAGCCGTTGTTGGGGTAGTTCTTAGTGATCCACTGATGTTTAGGCAAGTCGACCTTTGGTTTGGCTAAAATAAGTTAGGTCTCTTCAAATCCTCTATTGACACCGAAACTCCAAGGTTCACAAGCTCATTTGATGTCGAAAAATGTTACCTGGGTGTATTCTTTAGAATCTAGGAATTTTTCGGTTTCTCCATATTTTTCGGTTTGTAACATCTAGTCCTGCCGATTTAAAAGTTTTATTCTTTACACGAATAGAAGGGAACTACTGTTTAGTGCCGTATCCGAAGGCAATTTTTTGCTTTTGAGAAGATTTTTCATGACAGTTTTACTCTGGGATGTTTGTCAGAAACTCGCCAGAGTTAGGGCCATGAAAAAATTTGTAGGTGTTGTCTGGGTATTTCACCTCGAACCCCTCGCTCCGTAGTCCACTTGTGCCACGGCGCCCACAAACCTGGGTATTGCCCTGAGTTATAATATTCGTTAAGCTGGTGACACAGATATTACAGGTATTTCTATCGGATGCACCATGTCATTGCAGCAGCTAGGGAAGTGAGAATCCATTCAGAATCCAATCCAACAGCTCAAGGTATTCGATAGTAGAAGTGGTACAGGAGTCATTCGTTCTCTCAGATGAATAGGGGACGTACGGAAGGAAGGCAGGATCTTTCTGAGCCTTGATGCCTCATAGATCTCTTCTATTTTCTCACAAAACAGTCTACGAGTTTTCCGTTGTGCCTTCCTTAGGTCGGTTTTGTTAATTTTGAGGGCCTATTTATGCAATATGCTAGATTGAGAGTCACTATTTGGCCCAGTTGAAGAACCGTTTTTAGTCACTCTGAAAGGTTCTAATCTCATCTCATCTCATGACTCCAATATAAAGTGGCCGTTTAAAGAGCCGTTTTTAGTCACTCTTCAGAGTTCTAAACTCATGACTCTAGCAGGGAAGTCTGGGACCCAGAAGAGATTAGTACCAACTACCCTCTGTACAAATCAGAGAACTGAAAACGAAAGTAGTCCAATGGCTGGTAACGAATTTCCGAAGTTGTATATTGTATAATCACGTTGGGGATGTGTCCGTGTAGTTTTTATCCTTGATTCAGAGTTCGCAAAAGATTTTAAGCGTACGAAATGTCCCAGAATCAAAACTCTCTTTCAACACGCATATATAGGGCAGGCCAAATATTGGTTTCTTTTTGAATTATATTTTATTTTGAGACTGACTACTTTTTTGCGCTCGAAAAATTGACAGAACCTCAGTATTATATCTTCGCGGTACGAAATGTATCGATTTCCACTTGAACAACATCGGAAAATATGGCAAATTTACTTCAAAGTGCTGTGTTGCCGCAACAGTGTTAATTTTGAAAAAAAAATTCGGTAGAAATAATGCACCAAATGCAGTTGGTGTACGCAAGTTTTAGATGAAAGTTCCTGAGACTGGTTTGCTAATTGATAATCGAACATATTTCCGTGTTCGTCCTGTGCGTTCAACGAAGAATATTGCAGCTTTTTGTTTGACAATTTTGGAGTAGCGGCATTATTGGTCCATTTTTCTTCAAAGACGACAATAGAAGAAGCGTTACAGTCAATGGAAAGTATGATAACCGTTTTATGGCCAAAAATTGAGGATTTGGCGAAATTGAGGGGGTGTTATGGTTCCACCAAGATGAGACTACTTTCAATAATAGTGTAATCAGTCATTTTAGTGATGTTACTTTTTTTTTTGGGGAGTGCCATTAAAGATCGATGATATGCGAACAATCCAGAGACGATTCAGGCACTCAAAAACAATATTGCTCAAGCTATTCGTGAAATAGAAGCCGACACCATCGAAAATGCATTGCAAAAATGGGTTGAACATAAAATAATTATTGGAATGAAATAATATTCCATAATTAATCGGAAGGTTCACTCTTTTCAGGTTTACTTTTATCAGTAACGCAACAAATAAAATATTGAACAGTGTTTTTTATATCCAAGAGATGGCCCACTATGTATAAAGGAACAATCTAAATTTTTGTACAACTATTCTCCTAGTTTTATTGCGGGGATCTCATGATTGCAGTTCCAAATATGTAGTCTTTCACCAATGATAAATGACAGAATCTATATAATAAAAACAAAATAATAAAACTTATGTCCTTGGTCCCCTTTTTAAATTTAACGTTCGACTCACAATTCCACTTAAGGAATTCAATGTGACGGTTCTAAACTAAGCTTAGCGCTGCCAACACTAGTTCACAATTTCACCACTACATCAACTACTGCCGCCACTATGCAATAAGAAGATGTTGCCAACGTCAAATAACCCAACAACATCTGCGTCACACGCTGCCAAAACTGACACGCCGTCTTGCACAAACGTCAAACAGCTGAGTTCCATTGACGTGCTAACAAGTGTCTCACCTCAAGCGCTGGAGAAAATTTAATTTTCTTAATTTTTCCCCCAAAAAAAAGTTTATTTTACTTTCTCAATCCAATCGAGTGATAATCTACGACCATCAGAATGTCAGACGTCGATGCAATAACAATTATAGCCGAGAGTCTCAAAGCTCAGGTAAGTCCACAGCAATAAGAAAAAAAAATGTGGAGTCACAAACACTCGTCTTTATCAAACAAAATCACGAACAAAGTTCGTTTGACAAAACAATTCATAAAACCTCTAGATATCTCGTACTGATAAACGTTATTTGCTAATCTTTGTAGATTGCTATTTATTTTTAAAGAAAAAAACAAATTATGGTTTCCATGTGGGGGGTGGTGGCTGTACTTCTTGAGCAGACCTCCACCATTTCACCGTTCCACCGCTGATGTATAAAATTTCCTTTGTTTCTTTTTTTTCGTTTTTTTTTTCACAGGGAGTTGAATATGTATTCGGCATCATTGGAATTCCCGTCGTGGAGTTGTCAATGGCAATGCAGGCTGCTGGCCTCAAGTATATCGGAATGCGCAACGAACAGGCTGCTTGCTATGCAGCCCAAGCAATTGGTTACTTGACGGGGAAGCCAGGAGTTTGTTTGGTTGTCTCTGGACCGGGACTGCTGCATGTGACAGGTAATTTGAGAGCGAATGACATTATAGGGTTATTGTTCGGCAGAAATGTGTTGAACCTGTTTTTATGACCGAAACAGTGGGGTGACAAAAAGTTCAATCGGTTTTGTTTACTTTGTTGTTTACCTACCATCTTCCGAATTTTCTCGACGATTAACTGAATAAGGGGAAATTACCGAGTATATTGCATCTCTGCAGGTCGATGTAAGCGCGCATTGAAGTTTGAATGCTAAATCAATAGTACCTACACTTAGTAAACAAAATTTTATTGTGTGGTCAAGTGGGGGAAATTATTATAGTTAATTGCGTTGTACATATATTTATAGCATTCTAATTGTATAGGCAGGGCAGATAACCTGAGAATTTTGTTACCTTGCTTCTAACTGTTTGCAAATAATTTGACGCACTTGGGAGACATCGGTAGCTTTTTTTTCTTATTTCTTCGGTGACAAGCAACAAATCTGTTGACTTCTCACGCAGACCGCCTGAGTCATGATTGATTAGCGATATCGCTTTCGAAAGAAACGCCAATTGACAGATTTATACGAATAAAAAACGAAAACAAAACCCCAATTTGGTGACAAAGCGGGGGTTATAGCGGATCGTCTTGATAAAGAGCGGTTTAGCTGGGTTTTTTTATTAGCTGAAATCACAATTGTTTACTGGTAGCATTTATTTCAGTTATGCACCTTGATAGTTGGAGATAATGATATTATTACCTCCAACTTGCTACCCTTTTGAGGGATTTGACCACGAATATGTTATATATGCTCAGTCTTATGTTAAGCCGTGCATATCTTCAGTCTGCTGTGCTGTCGTATTTATCGTATCTCTTGGCGTTATTTCTTCATTATAGAGATCAACGTTTCATTCATCACATCCGAGGTTTCTTGAGATTTCATCATCTACATCATTATGTTTGCCGGAGTTGTGGGCTTTGCTATATTTTCCTTCATTTGATGACTTATCACTTCTACACAGCGTGTACAATGAAATATCAACTGCACCGCATCTTCGACTCCTAAGTAGTTTCGACAGTTGAGGGTGTCGTTGTGTCCAAATAGGTGTAAATGTGGCCTGAAGTCCTGTCAACATCTGGGTTATTCGAATCAATTAATCAAAAATTATCAAAGCATCGCATCTTGACTTCCCTATACTCCTGTCCAACGTTGGTGTGCCACTGCTAAACTAAGAGTAGATAACGAAATCCTTATATCCATCCATTCTGTGGCATTTAGGAATCTAATTTATCTTTTTCTCCGAGATTTTGTTAAGCCTCGAGTACGACACCCGCAGAGGAAGTGAAAGACTGTTATTTTATCATTCTTTCGATGCGTGTGCTTCACTGGCCTAAACAGTGCCTTATTTAATTAAGTCCTATATCCGCTTGTAGGTTTTAGGGTCTCCAAAACGTCTATGCAACATCGTGTCTTATTTACTTAAGTGGCGGTACCGTTCGGAGTGAACCTGGGTCTCAACCAACAAGTCTCTCCAGTTAACCCCGTCCTTAGCTAACTGTCTCCTGTTGTGCACTCCAAGTCGGTTGAGGTCCTCTTCGACTTGTGCGCCCCACATAAGGCGAGGTCTTCCTCGACTCTACGGGCCGGAGCACTGGTGTCTATTCGCTCTACATGTCATAGCCATCTCAAATGACTGATGCGCAGCTTTTTGACTAGGTCGATGTCGCTGTGCATCTCGTATAGTTTTCCTCTCGAAACAACCGAGGATATTTTCATCCGCTTTCGATAAAGTCCATGCGTCAGCGCCATAAAGGAGGACTGCGATGATCAAGGTCTTATATAGAGTCTCCTTAGTTGTTTGGGATAGGGCCTTACTACTGAATTGCCTCCTCACCCCAAAGAAACAGCGTTTTATTTCTGCTGAAGGGTTGTTTTCAGAATGAATAGCAGAGCCAAGGTGGTCAAAGTCCCTTACTACATCAAAGTTATAGCTGTCGATTTTACGTTCTGTCCAATTCGTCGATGTTGTTTGTTCCTTCGTGTTGACAGCATATATGTACTTGGTTTTGCCCTCGCTTACCGCTAAACCCATGTTGGCAGCATCCGTTTCAAAACTAACGAACGCATCAAAGGTCTCGGTGAGATTGTTATCGATTGATAGAGCAGCGAGATTCTACTTCGTCATTCTGCACAATCGGACGAGTTTGGCAGGGATGCCAAAATTGGACATGGCTCTGTTTAGCTCGTCTCTATAGATGTTGTCATATTCGGCCTTGAAATCGATGAAAAGTTGGTGGGTATGGATTTGGACTTCTTGAGTTTTCTCCAGGATATGCCTTAGTGTGAAGATAGGACTTTCCTGGTCTGAAATCACACTAATAGGGTCCAATCATGTTTTTGACGAAGGGTTACAGATGTTCACTCAATATGGCAGATAGGATCTTGTACGCGATGTTGGGGAAACTGATACCCTGCCATCGTTTCTGGTTTCTAGAAATATATTTCATCTCTGCCCAAATTCTTCCTAGCTGATGTGGTTCTTCGACTGTTTTGTGTCATGTTTGTTTCAGTTGACCCATTCTTCTTCCGCCCAAGTATGACAAACAGTAAATGTGATCCTAATCCTGACCCGTTCTCTCATACAGCTCCGAGTTGGGAATGCGATTAGGATCAGAAGATCCGCAAGATGTTTTCGGAATAAACATATGGACGTGGTTAAGCAAGAAACAGTTTCTGAAAATAAATTGATAATGTGTGTATACTCCGAAACTCTTGATTGCTTAACGTTACGGTAATGTAATCCTATTTGTGACATATCAGTAGCTCAACTTGAGGCTATAAATAGATTCGGTCCAACCAAAAGTATAGGGTTCCGCACGTCATCCATATAGACCTCACTGTTGTAGCAATTACGAGTTTAAACTTTGTGCAGTCGTCTGTGTACATGACTATGGCGTGTCTTCCAGCATAACCTTTCTTCTCTACTAGAGTTACACCTCTTAAAGGTGACCATAAGTAACTGTTTGTTTGCATGTCAATTAGCCTCGATCAATTGCTGATCAGTAGGTTGTCTACCACAACTATAACTATGTCCTCAATAAAACCAATTTCATAAGCTCACGGTTCTCATTGTAATACATTCTCGTACAATCTTGGACAGCAGCAGTACTCTGTGCCAATAAAAGGTATGTCGTCTATTGATCCTCTTCCGTTCCTGTTGAAGGAGAACCACATCCAACATTGAAAACCCCTCCAGTGGTGATAAATTTAGGTAAACATAGACCTTGCGAAAGCTGATTGCTTTTTTCGCATTCTTGCCCTCTATTTTCTCCTCCAAAAGTCGTTGTCCAGTTATTTCTAATGCTCGCTCAGTATTCAGGTATCAATCAGTCCACTTTACAGAGCATACATTTCACTGAACAAAACAACAATACATATATGTATGTATGTAATAAGTCTAGGGTATGGAGAGCTACAAAATCATCCCGACTAAAAGCAACAACTTGGTCACTGCACACTCAGCCAGCAACCAGCCCATATTTTCTAAAATTCTAGAGATATTTTCGTTATTTTCTTGATAAGATATAATTTAATAAACTTTGCCTCTTATTGACACACGTAACAACTGAATAATTATTATCTTTTGCTTTATAGGTGGCATGGCTAACGCTCAAGTAAATTGCTGGCCCCTACTTGTCATTGGCGGAGCTACCAATCAAGATCACGAAGGTATTGGCGGATTCCAAGAATGTCCACAAGTAGAGCTCACACGTCCGTACTGCAAGTATGCTGCACGTCCACCAAATGCTTCCCTAATTCCATTGCACATTGAAAAGGCCGTTCGCTATGCAACATACGGTCGACCAGGTGTCGCATATCTCGACTTCCCCGGCAATGTCCTTCAGTCGAAAGTAAACATTGATAGTGTTGCACCAGTTATGGCTCATCCATCTCCTCCACTTGTTTATCCCGATCCTGAAGACATTCGTCGTGCAATGCAGTTCCTCACTACAGCCAAACGTCCATTGGTGATCATAGGAAAGGGTGCCGCTTATGCCCATGCAGAGAATATCCTAAGGCATTTTGTGGACAACACGAATTTGCCATTTTTGCCAACACCTATGGGAAAGGGTGTGGTATCAGATACAGCCGTGCAGTGTGTGTCGTCGGCAAGAACATTGGCTCTGCAGAAGGCAGATGTTGTTCTTCTTTTGGGTGCTCGTTTGAATTGGATTTTGCATTTCGGTCGTCCACCAAGGTTTGACAAGGATGTGAAAGTGATTCAGGTAGATCTATGCCCCGAAGAATTGCACAACAGTGTTATTAGTAGTGTGGCGGCACAGTCTGACATCAAGCCATTCGCTGAGCATCTATTCGAGCAAATGAACGCTGTGAACTATGTGTTTGCCTCCGATAGTGACTGGTGGAAGGAGCTCAATGCCAAATGTCAAGAAAACAGGGAAGCAGTTCAAAAAATGGCGCTTAACATTGAAACACCTCTAAACTACTACACAGTGTTTCATCATTTGAGGGAGCTGATTCCGAGGGACGCTATAATCGTGAGTGAGGGCGCCAACACAATGGATATTGGCCGCTCGATGTTGCCAAATATCCTACCCAGGCATCGATTGGATGCTGGAACCTTTGGTACAATGGGCGTCGGCCCTGGTTTCGCCATTGCCGCTGCATTGTACTGTCGCGATCGTTTCCCCGGCAAGAAAGTTGTCTGTGTCGAGGGCGACTCAGCTTTCGGCTTTTCGGGCATGGAATTGGAGACCATGGTTCGTTACAATCTGCCAATCACAATTGTTATTGTGAACAACAATGGAATTTATGGAGGATTCGACAAGGAAACCTTTGATAGCATAAGAAAGCAAGGCGATCTGGCACAAGTGTAAGTTTCTATAGAGTACATGGTTTGACTTTCTTAATTAAATTAAATTTGTTTTACCACAATAGCACACCACCATCAGCACTTGGTGTCCAAGTTCGTTACGAACAAATGCTTCAAATGTTCGGCCTGCAAGGGCACTTTGTAACTGAAATCCCCGAACTGCAAAAGGCTGTTAAGGAAGCTCAACAATTGACTGATCGTCCAACTATTATTAATGTGATTATCAATTCATCGGCGGATCGCAAGCCACAATCGTTTAACTGGTTGACCGAATCCAAATTGTAATCGTCGCATGTTTTTACCTTCTTCGTTCCATTCTCCTTAGAATTATTGTATTGGTTTAGGTGTAACGTTCAGTTTTCGTACTTCTTATGTGATTAGGTTTTTTGTTCAACATTTTTGAAAGTATTTAGCAATTAGTAAAGATGCATGCAATACGACTTTTCGAAAATGCAATTTTTAATATCGAAAAAAACGAAATGCATTTAAGTATAAATTATCGGTAGAAATTATTGTTTTTATTATTCGTATTTAAAAAAAATTGATTAAAACAGACACATTGTTCAAAAAGAATATTAAACACGAATTTTAATACTATCTGAGGGGTTTTTATTTTTTTTTTAATCGGAATAATATCGAAATCTAAAACCTGGGTGGGATAAGGGTTTTGCATTCACGCGTTGATAAAATAATAAGTCTTCAGTCGCATTAGCAATTTATGTAAGTTCATTAGAAATCGCCTGAGAAATAAGCCAATAGCTTTAGATAAACGAAAACGACAATCGATATCGGAGCGAATTATTGATCTTTTTTCTTGGAATAGTTAATGACATGCCAATTTTGACTATAGGCTTGCAGACATTGGAGGCGAAAGCTGAATCAAGTCACAGCCGGGTGAATTTCAGAGCTTAAGTAATAAATCGGAAGGAGTATGAGTCTATGGCTGGATACTGTAGGAATAGGGTAGACACTGATGCGTCAAACTGGCGAAGTCCAGTGTTGTATGTAATTGTTACTACGCATCAATTGTGCTTATTTTACTTCCTAATCGTAGTCATGTTGAACAAGAGAAAATAACAGTACTATAAATGGAACAGGAAATGGAACTCTCTTGATTGAAGTCAACGATGGCGTCGCAGCTTCAAACGGAAACATAAGTACACTTTATCTGGGCTACTTTGACAATTCGGAGTTCAGGCCGATTTCCATAAATAAGTCAGGTTCTTGGAAATGGTGGCGGATAAGGCTTTATTGGACTAACGGCAGCGATCAACTGAAATAGGTTTAAGCCAATCCGTCGTTCTAGGGGTTTCGAAAATCGAACTGGCCCTCTAGGTTGGTGTTTGTGCCGTCAGGGTAACTTCCTTATAACTTAAAAAAAAAACTGGCTATGAGAGAAACACCAGCCTCGGATAACAACGGACCCGTTGATTGAATAGCACGACCCGATACGTTCACGGACTATGACTTGAGAACATGCTCCTGGAACTCAAAAACTTGAATATGTCCTCACGCGATACAAGGCAGATATTACCCGAATCCAGGAGATACGATGAATAGGAAGAGGT
Organism: Xylota sylvarum; assembly: GCA_905220385.1. Lineage (NCBI taxonomy): Eukaryota > Metazoa > Arthropoda > Insecta > Diptera > Syrphidae > Xylota > Xylota sylvarum. The sequence continues at coordinate 27,614,497 of LR999960.1, forward strand.
ATGCAAAAACGAAATTATTGCAACATTTATTACAGCTGTCACAAAAGACTGCACATATTAGGATGCGGATTCGTAGTGGGAAATCGGCTCCGCTACCAACCAAACTGAGGACTCTATCAAGAAGGAGTAAGCCTGTCCGGAGTATGAGGTCAAAAGCATACTTGGGGATTTCAATGCCAAAATCGGTAAGGAAAACATATAAGTCGGAAAGGGGAGCGTCCACGACACGACAACAGACAACGGCTTCCGCCTAATCAATTTTGCATCATCTCGTAATATGATGATAAGTAGCACTAGGTTTCCAAGACTACGAATGCATACAGCAACCTGGCCCTCTCCAGATGGTCGAACTGCCAACCAAATCCACTACGACATGTTAATAGATGCGAGGCACGCATTCAATATTCCGAATGCACAAACTTTTAGCACGGGAAACGTCGACTCTAACCATTTTTTTGTTGCTCAATTATCCAACGAGAAGAAGCTGCAAACCGTCCAGAAAAATAAATTCATCGTTAGAAAATAGAAACCTCAGCCCTTGGTATGATGATAAATGCGTGTGCCGGAAAAACGTAACAGAAAATGCATACCTACAAGCGCTGCAGCGTAAAACGAGCCCAGAAGAAAGGAGGAGATGAACACCCTTCAGACGTTCACACAATACATTGGATAAAATGCTATATGTGACATTAAGCAGGAATATACCTCGATATTACTTAAAAGATATAGAATCGCCTCTTCAAAACTGGGAGGGGGAATGCCTTCATTATTGACTGGATGGGAGTTTTCTTCTTTCCCTATAACTCTCTCTACCTGATGATGGAAATGCTGCTTAAACACATCTACTATTCCGTGTTTCGGTGACTAGGTTTCCTTCACTGTTTTGAAAATAATGCGTTCCGCTTGAAGCCAGCTGTGGAAAATAGCGGTGAGAAATAGGAGTGAAATAGCAGTGCGGAATAACAGTACCTAAATAGTAGCACTGCGAAACAGTAGTGCGACTTTAAATGCAATGTGTGGCTCGTCGAAAAAATCATTTGTTATATGTAAGTACTCGGATGCCGTTTTAAAATCCATCAGTGCATAGTGGGGATGGATTTGCAGTGCTCCAGACAAGAGAATATTGGAGTCTTATTTCTAGCCCCAGATTCTAGATGACAAAAAAGATGGAACCTTAATTTTAAAGACGTCAGAGTACAATTGAAAGCAGCGTACTCGGGATCGACGAGCCTGGAAGGCAAGAGCGAGATCCTTTTAGAACCCTAAATAAATAATAACAAACAAATACAATTTCTGTAATTTATTGAACGTCATTACTTTCATCTGCTATTTTCTAGTGCACCACTTATACCGTTCTAACTGCTAGACGCTAGATAGTGAACGAACTCTGTTTGCGGTCACGTGATGCACTTCGATTAAACAGAATAAGCTCACTAGCTAAGTCCTAGCAAATAGAACCAACGTTACCACACACCGAAAAGCAAAAGTTTCGATTTATACAAAACGTTCGTATCGCACTTTCGAAATATTCCCCATGCCCTTATTTATTGTTTTTAATTTTGACTTAGTTCCACGGTATATCATCGTCAATTCTATTTTAACACGACATACTTAAAACATTATAAATTTTTAGTTTAATTACTATTCACACCAAAGTTGATTTATTGCAGAAAAAACCGAGCAAGCCAGTGCAAACAAAAGTGCATCTTTCTCATTAGTCCGACTCTTTGGCTAGGTCTCCTTCCAATCCAAGATGGGATATGAAACAATTCCAATTCACTAGGCGACCCTTATGCAAAAAGGGAATCTTTGGACACAGTTCAAATGCGTAGTTGATTGGTGCAATATCCGGTGCTGGATTACAGGCTACATCCAAAAATGACAGGAAGTCACAAACCTCCACCTCTCCACTATCGTTGCGAATCAACACCATAAACATGTCGTCAGTTAATTCTGCACCGAGTGGCAGACGACATCCTTTGATTGTGGCTTTTAGCTTGACCTCTGAAAGGAAGGCCTTTTTCATTGGGTTGATGTGGTGAAGGTGCTCTTTAACGTTAGCGAGGTCGTCCCAGAGATTTCTACGAATTTCTAAATGTACGGCTGAACGGACAGTCTCTCGGTTACAGGTTCTTGGAGGAGCTTGTTCAGCTGAGTAGTAGCGGCATAGTGTGATAATCTCGTGATCGGTTATGTTGTCACAAAGAAGTTCAACAAGGGCTCTCTTGAGTGTTTGATAGTTGACGAATTTATTTTCGGTATCACTCGTTACCTCTGGTAGGTATTTGGCTATAAAGTCCTTATAGTTCGGGCGAAGGGCTTCACGAACTTTGTTCATAATAGTCTTCACATCAGCAAGAGGGAACTGTAAGGAATAAAATAGTTTCATTGAGTATTTTCGAATTAATTCACTAAAATATATATTGTACAATATCAACTCTGGCCTACTCTTGAGACTCATACTAGGCTCCGTCATGAGCAACCTTATTCTCGGAGGCTTGCGGATTCAAAATTGTATACCATAAAAAGAGCAGACTAGAGCAGCCACTGGTCCTACTACTTCGGGATGCTGTTGACCTCTCGTCGGCTACCGATTCTAGTGCTGCTATAGTGCTCACTTTGACCTTAACTTCTTGGTTCGGAAATCTTTAAAAAAAAGTGACTTGCGGAACGAACCGCATCCTGTTTTTGTTCTTGTGTCAGTGTGTGCGGTAAAAGTGGAAGCAATCACTTCTAATTCTGAGATATTCACTCTCGTTGACACTTGTGGTCATATCCACATCAGAGAAATTTGTATGTTCTGAGAAGAATTAGGATGGGGTCTAACAAGATTCATTACTTAAACTAAATTCAGTTGAGATGACGGATTTCAGAAACGCTACATGGCAAACCGAATCGAAAGCTATTCAGATTAAACTACACCTGCATCGGCTGACAAGAGTGCTAACGCAAAGTCCTACACTCGACGTTTCTACTTTTAGTCAAATGGCCAATGTTTTTAGGTTAGGTGCTGTCCCACCCGAATTGCATACGACTTGGTGATGCAACCCATCTCACCAGAGCAGGTGGTCCGATTTTTCTAGCTCGCTTCACAAATCGGGATGCCTAGTCTTTATCTGTCTGCTCAGACAGTGTTACGGTTGGGTGCATGTGTTCATAATCACGTACACGATTATAGTCCGGTGGTTAAAAGGTCTTGAAGGGACAATTGCAAAAGTTCATTAGATATGCTGTAAAAATGTAATTAAAGTATACAAGTACAAACCAAGGAATCTTGTGGAGTACCGAGACACACTTGACTCAATTCTGAGTACGGGATATGTTTTATACTATCCCCTAGATTATGGATTGGAGGTGCTGTTCTATAAGCTTATTTTAGGTAGAAATATTGAACCTTGACGCCTGGTCTAATGAAGTTCTAGCACTGAACCCTTAAATTCTGGTCTGGTTCATCTACGGATTGAAAATGGAATTTAGAGTTGAAAGTGGTGTTTTTAGATCCATCAAGAAAGTCGATGACATTGGAAACGTGTTCAACTGTGTTTCAGATTAAAATTCACGTCACTGAAATCTGCCGAACTCAGTGGACTTTATATAAGTCAAGTGCTGCTACGATACCCTGGAGTATCTAATTGTGTTATGAGAAACCAGATGGCGATAGCGACAAAAGTGCCAGCCACGCAGGGATAAACGAAGATCGTCCTTGTCTCCGCTTACGTCCCGGGAGACGATGAGAAAACGCTCATAACAACAGGGAAATGCTCTTACTTCATGTGCTATTCACCAAAAAGTACTTTACCTAACTTTGCAATGAAGCTAAACCCAATCCGTTGAAGAAAAGCCTATCAAGTCGAGTTAAAACCAAAGTTACTAAACTAAACTAAAGCCACGGACGCTGTCATATGTATGTCATACAGAGGATGTCAGAATGCTACACACAACATTACTGGCGGCGTCCCTCAAGGCTCCATGCTGAGCCCCTTGCTTTCTACGATTCTCAGGCTTAGTCAAAATAGTTATCTTTGCTGATGACATTGCCATTGTAGTGGCAGTGAGTGTATTGATACCGTAACCGAATGGCTGACCCATATGGGGATACAGTCAGCTGTTCCTTATTATTATTCAATTTAACTTATCATGAAATCGACCTTCAATGAACAGAAATATGTTTAAAAGTATTGTATTGGATCTTTTTAAAAATATTAATTCTAATTAGCTATAGTCAACAGATTATATAACCATAGTTAACGCGGCATATGTAGGTCACGCCATATAAGCGTGACAGCGAATCATTGCAGATCCGCTGACTCAGTTTATTCAGGTGCGAACAGGTTCCCATGGGCAAGTGCAACGGGATCAAGTATCGCACCGGATATTCTACACGCGCCGCTACACATTCCGTCAATGCAGCAGTCTGGAGTTTGGATACCCGAACCGATGGAAAGGAGGAATGAGTTTTGTTAGAATTAATTTAGTCTTAAGCTGGAGTTGTAATTGAACGGACGCAAAAATAAAGATATCTATAAAAACGGTGTGAAGTTGTTTGTCGTGTAAGTCGAACAGTTTGGGGGTTGGCCTTAGCCTCCCCGTTCGCGGTTTTTTTTTTGCGATTCCCCGGAACGGAATTTTTAACTCCATTGATGAATAAATAAATAAATAAATAAGTGGCATTGACCTACGTGGGACATCCCATATGTACTCCACTGCCGCGGCTACAGAACCGCCACAGCCAAAAGCAAAGATCTAAAGATTTTTTTTTGACGGAAATAATATGATTCCCAACTTACCTGGAATGGATTGGACTCCATGTAAATTAATGTGTATTCATCAGCAGAAACCAAAGTAAATATATGATCCTTCAAATTTATAGTGGCTCCGATGTAAAAATGATAAGGCTTGTAATAGTCTGGCCTTTTCGATGAAAACTTCTCTTGATTCGGGAGATTAATACGTCGTCGTTTCATGAATTCACCGCCCAGGAATCCGGAATTTCGTTGAGCCACCTCATATATTTGAATAGTATCATCGGAAAGGAAATATGATACAATGAACATCCTTTCGCAGTTCTCTCGAATAGTCGAAATCAATTTCGCTCCAAAGCGTAGAACAAATTTATCCAACGAAATGAACTTCTTGAAATCGCCTTGCGGTGGTTTCGGTTCCACTGAGATACAATTTCCCTCGGAATCTTCGTATGAACCCCAGCCATTAAACGGCGGAAGTATTCTTTCCCGTTTCTGTGGTATATGATCTTGGCATCGGACGGGACGTGGTAGTGGTGTAAAGTCTTCAATTCCATACTGAAATCAATTGAATTGTTAGTTAGGAATTTGGGAATCTGGCTGATTTACCTTTTTCCTATAATACTCCTGAGTGAACGCATCGCAATCAGTCAGGATAACACTGCGACCATAAACATTTATGACAGCTCCAATTTGAAGATCCTTATCGGTGTAGTATGCCAAGTCCTTTCTACCTGTTGCAAGAATATCTTCTATGTAACGTCCTGTTCGGAGACCTCCACCGAGTACATTCAATACTGTCATAGGGCTTTGTTCACCAGGAAGGAGAAGGCCTTGAAAGTCCTGTGTAAAAATAGATGTAGGCGTGTACACAAAAACGTTGTGGTTTATCTTACTCTGGCAAGTTTGCCGCGCTTCAGGAATACCGATGGACCATCTCTTCCTGAGTTTACTGGCAATCTCTCTTTCACGTCTATTGTATCATCCGAAAGGTAATAGCATAGTTCTAGGCTGCGAACATCTCCAAATTCTGACCGATCATCCCAGTAACCTGAGAACTTCAATACCTTTCTATCGAATTGCAAAAACTGAGCAAACATATGTTTCTTGGTTGAGGGTACAGCCAACTTAATTCCAGCTCTTCTCCGTTGCTCTGTGGTTGGATCCCTGGAATGAAGAGAAGGTTTTAAATCTTTTTAGTTACATCAACATAAGACTTACGTTGGAGGTTCAACTGGATCTGAAACTTGAATGCCAGATCTGTTCAAGAAATGACGCGTAAACAAATCACAACCAGTTATATGATATACACGGTCAAACATCTGTATAGTTTGATTCACATTTAAATCCAACATCGAAATAAAATCATCCTGACATGGTGGCGGTTTCGGAATCCTCTGCCTGTGCACTAGGCAACCTTGCGGTATTCCAGAATTCTCCACTCTTGGTTCGGTTACTTGCATAGTACCGTCTTCTAGGTAATAGAATATTTTTACCTTTCGCACTAGATACGGTGCATGGTAGACCTCCTGTAGCGTCTCCTTAAAATAGGCATCGAAACAGAGAACCTTTTTGTCGTATGCCAACCAAGCTGGTAGCTTAGGACCAACTTTCGGTGGATACACTGAGGGCAGTTCTGGTGGCGGACAATTTGAATCGGAAATGATTCCCTGCGGATCCACAAGTGGAGGCGGCTCACGATCTGACAGCATTGCAACGCCATAGTAATTGAGGAAATTTTGAGATTTTGCAAAGTTGGTTTTCGTAAGCTGAGCAAGCAAAAAGGTCATCAATTTGGTTGAGATTGCAAAGATACACCATTTAGACTTACGTCTCGAAACTGCGTGCCAGGCAGCAGGGGCATTCCAGGAATACGTAACATTTTTGCGGTATTTCACAATTTCTTTTTTTTTTCAATAGGAAATAAGCAAAAAATTAAAAATAAAAATATGTATTTGATCTCGTTTTGAAAGCTGACTGAGTCTATTCTGAAGCTTCCACTACTGAAATTAATAAACAACTGCAGGATTGCTATAGTTATTCGCTTTATATTGGCAGAATGTGCAGTGAGTGGCTTGGTAACCATTATATGGAAGCAAACAAGTCTATTAATCCCAACCGATTTGTGTATACCTTCGTCGTTAGGGCGTAGATTTCGATGTATCTGGATTAAACAAATCAAATATCTTTCTACGCATTTGGACTTTGAAAATACTTGTCGCATTGGTTTAGTCGAATGTACTTGTATGATGGAATAATTTTAGTTTCAATTCTAAGACAATGGGTATCACGATGGGTGTATCAAACTTTGTTGACGTTTCCAGGAGAAACCGTATAAAATTTAGGTCCTGGCAGGAGGGTGATTTGGTTGGTAAATGGATAGATCAGAGTCTTTAAATATGTGACCACCATTAAAGAGCATTGGTCTAAGATTAGTGCCATTAAGGAGGCCGGAAATAGCTTTATATGGATTAATTTATAATGGAGGCTTATTGAATACTTTCGAAAAGCTTGGGGATAAATGAGAGTTTACTAGTAGACCAGTAATTGGAGATATCTTTTTGCAGCCTTTTTGTGGATTTAAAAAAGAGGCCTTCTACAAAGCTAGGAAGGCGGCTTGAAAGAGCAAATTTGAATCATTATTTCAATTGAATGCATGAGCGATTGTGCACCATGGGGGATACTTGTACGGCAGCATATTGGTCCATTGTGATTCCCCATTGATTGTGGTACCATATTTAGTTTGATTGCCTTTCGGTTGGTCTTGAGTCAAATCAACCTGTGCTCTTGATGAGATGATGATGATATCATATTCCCGAGTGGCACTTGTACCAGATCCTCCAGTTCTCCGAAAAATCTGTTTCCCATGTAGCAGAGCGACAAGTTTGGAGGTTGGGGCAGTCATAAAGTAGGTATCTTCAATGTCATGACAACTCTTGCAGCAATCTGGTGATCTGATGCCTAATCTAGCAGCCAATGCATCTATCGGGCTGTGTCCAGTTAGTACACCTATCATGATGCTGATTTCTTTTCTGTTCAAAGACAAAAGTTTATTATTCCTTTTTCCATTAGATATTGGCCTAATCTGCGAGATATGATACAGTCATCTCTGGTTGTCCAGGAGGTATTGATCTTTTCTCTTGCTTTCCAGTCTATTTTCATTTCTACACCAGAAGGATGTCTAAATTCTTCATTTAATGCTGACCCTTTCCATGCAAGTTCGTCCCTTCTATATTCGGGGGCCCAACAGAGAGTAAATTTATAGGTATTAGATATACTCTTTACAGTTAGTCGGTATGCGGACACTGCTTTTGATCTGATCTGCATACTGTCAAGTGCCTTGAGTGCGGCTTGACTATGATACCCTACATTCCGCGTTGAAACTGGTCTTGGATGTCCAATGGAATAAAAGCAAGAATCAATGCACGGGTGCCTGCCTAATTGACTTGGAGAAAGCCTTCGATACTGTAGCGTTAGAGGGTTGAGTGATTCTTTTTACAAGTTGAGTAGGCTGGTTATAGGTAAACCACTGCTTTAGACGCTTTGTAATATGCTCACCAGAAGACAGTTCGTTGTGAAAAATGGAAATAAGACCTCTGCTGGTATGTTTGAAATTAAAAATGTTCTGCAAAAGGGTGCAGTTAATTAAGCTATCCTTTTCAACATTTACACTAGTGATCTCATAGGTTCTCTTCACCATGCTTTTAGGAGACGACTTGATTGCGTACAGGTTTAAAGATCGAGGTCATTGCACTACTCTTGCAACGTGACTTGGACATGATCCCGTGATATTGCAATGACCCAGAAGTCGGAAACCATCATGTACCAACATTAAGTTCGTGTTACTATATGGATGTGGTATTTGCAGATTAACCACTACTGTCACGAAAAAGCTGCAAACGTTCGGTAATGGTGCCAACGCAATTACCTAAGGATTTTCTGGCCAAACCGTATCTCTAACGAACAGCTTCATCGGAGAACGGACCATGAACCAATAGGCACAACTATACAACGACAGGAGTGGCAGATTGGATACACTTTCCGAAAAGGTGTCAGGTCCATAGCTAACCACGCGATGCAATGGATCCCGCTAACGATGACGTGTAGGCGTTCTGCAGGCCCTAGGATCCATAAGGGGATACAGGAAATAAATAAAGTAAATAAAGTATTTAACATGGATTCTCGGCAGAAGTGCTTGCGAATAATTAAAATGAGCCTGCAATAGAGTTGTACACGAATGGGTTCAAGACACTATTTGGTACTGTTGCGAAAATCTTTCCGACGCATCAGAAATCAATATTATAATTGATATTGATCACGATTACTTGATTATTGTAGTTGAGATTACACGATTCTGATCAGCTACGGCCTGGTTTTCACTTCATGACATAGATGGCCCCTTCAGAAGGCATTGTTTCCTTTCTGTAACTATGTATTTCTATATAAGAAAATCTATGATTTACATACAAACGCATGGAAAAACAAAAGCTCTAAGCTTATTAGCGAATTTTAAACAAAAATATATCCAGTGCTTAAGTAGAAGGTAGCTAAATTTACTTACTTCTTAATGCAAACTAGATCTACGTGACTATACACCTCGGATACTTTTTCCGCTATTCGTGGGATCCAATTTGTTTTCAGAACAAAAACAAAACCAAACAGAAAATGCAGAGTTAGATACTCTAAGAACGCCGGTTAAAAGAATTGTCTTACTGGCCGCTTCTGGTAGGTTAGCTCCTGAAGAACTGGCAACTAGTATTTTGGACACCAAACCGGGTCCTAGTCGAGTGGACCGTAGATGGACTCGCACACAAACCTTGTCTCATAAATACCTCCTTCGCTGATATGTCTTACTCCGGAACTACCATGAACTCCGCACAGCTTCAAGAATCTTGCAGTAGTATGGATGTGGATGATATTTGAGTGCCAAAAAAGGAAGCGGTCACCTTCACAACGATGGTTGTCTCAGAAATCCCACTGTTCACTCTACCAAGGACTTAACGTCTAAACGCCAAAGGTTGTCGTTGAAGGGGTCCCCTGCGGAACCCAAACTTCACCATTCAATGAAGTGCTCTAGAGTAGCCTTGTGCTGGCGATCATCGATAAAACCGATATTGACTTATTGATTACTACTGAAAAGTCGAGGAAAGTCTAAGTTAGCTTGGCAACTAACTTCCTAAAAATACTACAAGACCATCCTGGCCCTACAGTCACTTTTCCCGACAGCGGATGGCAGCAGGGCCATGTATAGCTTGCTGTCTGATTTGATAAGAGATCGGCTGATAGACATCACCCAATTAGGCGAGGTATGGGAAGGAGCTCAGATAGAAGTAGTGACCAGGCATCAGATCTCTAGCAGGGCCAGGACGCTTTCCTGGATACCAGTTAAGCCCTCAAATTCCTCCAAGATACTTAAAATTATTCAACCCTCAGAGCTTGCATCCTTGGGAAGATTGGGAATATTTTTATTCTTTAACCTTCTTATACCCGCGTCAAAAAAAATAAATCGCACGGTCTCTGGAAACGAAACTTAAGAGCCCGTAGTTTCTCTTCTATTTCGAATATTTTTATGAAATTTTTTTTATTCAGTAGAGTGATATATTGTTAACGAAATAATATATATTTATATTAGTTATTGTATTTAACAAATAAATGGCAGTCGTTTTATTAAGCCTCTTAAAATTAAAACTAATTTGTCGGTCTCACAGACGAATGCGCGGGTATAGGAAGGTTAATTACATCGATCGGTATACGGTGACCGTAAGTTTGGAAGCTCTATCGCGGAGATACTGGCTAACTTCTGCCTACCTACCGCAGCTGCCACATGACCACCAAGCGAGCAATAAGAACCACCCCAGCAGCGTTTTTTTTTTGTTGCACTTGTCACCTTTAGATATCTATAGTGAAAAAGTGACAGCTTGTGCAGCCATTTATGTGAAGGCTATATTTCACACCAACCACGTATTTCCACACCTTCTGTTCGACAAGAATTTTGAAATACGTATCGGCTCAGGAGTGGATTGGGCGGAAGATCTGTCGTTTCAAGACACGGGATCCATATGTTTCTTTACGTACGGATGAAAAATAGAATCGGGAGTAGGAGGAGGTTACTTCTCAAACTATCGAAACATGAGTATCTCTTTCCCCCTTTCCAAACACTGTACCATCTTCCAGGCGGAGATCATAGCGACCCAATCGGGATATCACCATATCACAGTCAAGCCGCGATCAAATTTCTGGAATCTTTCACATTTAACTCAAAAACTCCGTCCCTCTGAACGAGATCATTAAACAATTCAACTAATTTGGGTCCCGACACATAGAAACATTCCAGGGTATGACTGATTGGCGATGGGCAGTCAGAGTGCATATCGTACGTGCCTCATTACTAGACAAGTATTTCCCAAGCTGGATCAGATACGCTCCAAATGTCTGATAAGGTGGTGTCATTACGGACACAGTAGGTGTCATTACGGATCACTGCATTATCGGAAGGCATGCCATTAGGCTGGGCCACCTCACTAATGACTTCTCTAGAAACTAGAAACTACATAGACGAAGAAGAATACAAATTGTAAAAGATAATGCAAAGTTTACTTCATTTATGTAATATTTATTGAATTTGAGATATTTTAAGCAGATTATAAAACCATAAAACATTTTTTACAATTTAGCACCAACATGAATAGCCAGAACGCCATCATTACTAGACAAGTATTTCCCAAGCTGGATCAGATACGCTCCAAATGTCTGATAAGGTGGTGTCATTACGGACACAGTAGGTGTCATTACGGATCACTGCATTATCGGAAGGCATGCCATTAGGCTGGGCCACCTCACTAATGACTTCTCTAGAAACTAGAAACTACATAGACGAAGAAGAATACAAATTGTAAAAGATAATGCAAAGTTTACTTCATTTATGTAATATTTATTGAATTTGAGATATTTTAAGCAGATTATAAAACCATAAAACATTTTTTACAATTTAGCACCAACATGAATAGCCAGAACGCCATCATCTTCATTAGCCGCTATAAAGATGTTGGCCTTTCCATCAGGACCAACAACAACTTTCTTACCCGTACAGGATGAACCAGATTTACTGCCAGAGATAATATCACAATAAGTACCAGCTGGCAAGGATGTGTTCAAAGTCTGATTCAAGTCAAAACTTTCCTGGTTAAAGGCCACAAAACCTTTATTTTCACGACAGAAGGCAATCTGATCCACACCGTTGTCCCACCAGTTCTTAAGAGCAGCTTCAGCCACCACATTCTTAAATCCAATCATATTGTAAATTTGACGCCAACGGTGTTCGCAAATCCATCCATTCTGACATGAACCATCCGCGTTAAAGCTCGGTGATAAGATAGTTTTGCCACCATCTCCACTGGGTGGACCTTGGTCAGTGTCGGTGAAGGCAAAAGAGCTCATGACACGTGTGATGCCAAAAGGATGTGCCAACATGAATGCGACTGCCATTTTGTATTTCTTAGAGCTTTTGTAAGTTAGAATATCACTACCACCGGCACCGTGTCCTCGTTGGTTGTCATGATTGTCAACGAAAACAAAAGCGACTTTAGAGTCCATAAATCCCCAGTCGGTCCCCCAGTTAATTAGGGACTTGAGCTTGTTGCCCTTGTTGAAAGTCTTTCCTATTGCAGCTGAATGTCGAAACTCTGTAACAGCCCCTAAGCTTGTGTACTCAGCGCTTGAAATAGCTTCTCCGCCCAAATCAATGACTTCTTGGTAAATGAATGGCCTTGTACCGGGAGCGAATCCTTGTTTTGTGTTCAAGTTAGTCAGCCTGCCAAAGATGACCTAAAGAACGACTGTGTTATATTTGTCAAGGTTTGAATGAGTGAAATGCTTACCTTCAAGTCGGCTGGCCACATGTGTTTGCAGGCGTCCACACGAAACCCAGCCACACCGATATCAATCAACTTGTTCAAGAATTCCACAACACGATCGCGGACCCAGTCTTTGCTTTGATCTAAGTCCTTAAGCCCTACCAATTCACAGTTGCGAACATTTGAAGCATCGTTATAGTTGTCCAGAATACATGTGGGATGGAAGTCTAATGACGAATACGGGACAGCTGGGTAGCTCTTATTGCTTGGGTCTCCCGTTGAGCCAGCCGTACCAGTTCCAGATGCCGCTGCCATATGGTTGAACACAACATCTGGGTAGACGCGCACACCAACCTTATTACAACGGGTAACCATGGAACGAAATTCAGCCTCATTGCCAGAACGGGTAGTTAGAATATACGAGATGGGTTGGTAACGTTCCCACCATGGACGATTATTGATGACAACATTCTCATTGGGAGGGGATACCTGGAAAATATCAAGAATTTGACTTTTCCGCTTGGTTATGTTGGGCGAGATTCAAACCTGAACACCGGCGTATCCCTTTGGACCAAGGAAATTCTCACATTCAGCTGCAATGTCGTTCCACTTCCATTCGAACAAATGGACAATGGTGTTGCGACCAGTCTGTTGATTGGTTTTAAATTGGCCATTGCTATAGGCAACAGTTCCGAGCAAAGCTACGATTTTCAGTAAAATCATGTTTGAAAAACAGCTCCACATATGAAAGGTTTCATATAAAGGAGTCTCCAGAGGGCAGCGCTAGTGTTCTGGAAATAAAAAAAGAAAAGGTGTTAGGATTAGCTAGGTCTCAAGTACAACAACTACTGTAGAAGCTGTAGGGACGAACTTGAATTTAAATCTATTCCACATCTGCTGTGTAACTAGTACTGTTACACGTATTTTCCGATTTATTGGATCTTTCTTAGTAAAGAAAACCCTCTTCAGCATCCAGACAATTAACCCTACGGGATGTAGGATAATTCGCGAGGAACGCTAGCTCATTAGCCCGTTCATTCGCATCTATGTTACTATGCCCCGGGATCCAAAGGAGACTGATTTTGAAGCGATACCCTAGTCTAATCAAGTTCTTCTTTGAACTGTTCCACCAGCTTAGAAGATGTCGTATTCGATGCCAGGAGATTGATGGCATCTAACCGCGATACATGCTGATATGCTTTTAATATGAAAATTGAGTGGTAAAATGTGCAGTAGAACATTCAGGGCTTCAATTGGACATGATCGCATGGCACCTGTGTGCCTATAGCCATTGTTCTTTGCACTTCGTTTCGATGTCTAATGCTATAACCTTTTCTGAACGCCTACCAATCAATGACCCATATGAGAGAATATATCCATAAGACTATCATTTGAGGTGTTCCACTATCGACGGATTTGTTTGAAATGTTGTTTTTAAGAGCTGATTGGATGTTTTCAGTTCTTAGCATGGTCACAATCCATATACTCCTCCACTCCCAGCTGGAATAGTGATGCCTGAATGGATTCAATGTGGACGTTATTGTCTCCGTTGATAATCCTTCTGGGATTTATGTCCACGCTTTCCAGCTTACGGAATACCAGAACGCGTCTCCAACTGCGGGGGACGTGGTTTAATAATACCCAGCTTTTGAAAATCGATATAACCTACGGAAGCATCTGGTCCAGCCGCTGAGGTTAATAAACAAGTAAATTGGGCTTGCGAAGCATCTATGGTCCTTAAAAGTCAATAAATCCCCGGCCATCAGTACGCTGGTGGAACCAAGAGATAACAGAACTACGCAGCAAGTGCCATAGAATCGAGTATGCTATAGCGAAGAGTATTCCAGCGATCCAGAGGTTTGCCCTTCCTTCAGGATTTACAGGTGTAATTCAAAGATAGGCGAAAGGAGTTGAAACTAGTAATCCGCAGAATTAAAAGCAAGGGCTTTAAGGAACTCTGCGAGCGAACAGATGTAACTCCTTGGGGTACCGCATACAGAAAAGTCATGCATGGCAAAACGCAAAACGGCGTTCAATTCTGTAAACTGGGGACGCATAGTGTAATCGCTTAGGCCAATAATGGTGCTAGGGTTTTTAATTAAAATAATATTAAGCTACTTTGAGAAACGGTCTCTGCTTTTCGATACAGACGATGGAGTAAAACAGAACCATACATGTATCTAGCGTAGTTCTAAAAGGATAGGGAGTAGGTTCTATCCCATGGAACATTATGTATGATAGGGTTCTAAGGCTTGGAATCCCAAATGAGACAAATTTCATAGGCTTTGCCAATGATATTGCGTTGTAGCAGCAAAACAGATGGAACACGTAGAGGATATTGGAAATGAAAAAATCCGAAAAGTGGAACGGTGGATGGATACAGTCGGGTCAGAGCCCGCCAAGCATAAAACAGAGGCAGTACGCAAGTAAGCAGCCACAAAATAAGAAAAACAAGCTCCATCAGGATAGGCAATCATAATATAATATCAAAACTGGTTATCAAATTCCTTTCCTAGGTGTGAAGATCGACGTGAGGCTAACTTACAAGGACACATCGAAATAAAGTGCGGCAAAGCGGCTCGGGTGTGCGGTGCCTTATCAAGAAGAATGGGGAATATTGGAGAAATCAGACAACAAAGGCGACTAATTCTTTCAAGACTAATTCTTATGGGCCAGAGCAATGGTAATAAAGTCTTACACAAGAAGGATGAACTCCGTCAACAAAGTATGTGTGCTGAGAGTTTTCGAAAATACTATCAGCGGATATTTTGGCTAGAGAACTACAAGGGACCTGCTATGACAAAATTCAGGAACCCCTAGCTTCAGCCAAAGATATCAATCTACATAGAAGAAAGACGCCGAAGAATGATAGTATGGCAAGAGAAATGGAACCAGTCTTCAAAGGTATGATGAATCTATTGACTTGCACCGGATATTCAAAAATGCATTAACTATTAACGACAGCTCCTAACCGGCCATGGCTGCTTTCGAACTTATCAGAAACATGTATGCGCAACATGTATTTTTTCAGAAGCTTAGAGAATTGGAATGAATTGGAGAAATACCAACCCCAAAGAACATTCAAAGAACATTGTGCATGATATGATCGACCGTAATATGGGACCTGTGAAACATTTTGCAGGTATAATCATGAATGAACTTAGGCGGCTGGAAGGAATCAGAGAGACCAACCAAGCCCAACCGGCAACAGTCTTGGAACAAAGAACGGTAAACAGGGAAAGAAGAGCTTAAATTGCTAACCAGCCCTAAATACTTAACTGTAGTTCAGTGGGGAGAGTGATTGAAGTATCCTGGGTATGGTTTAGTACGTAGGCGTATTCCTGGCATCTAACATGCTAGTGGCTTGAGTTACTGGTATCTTAAGAAGATTACACATCCCTTGGCGCAAACATATAAAAAAAAAATTAAATCGTTATACATATCTAAAGTATAGAACTGGTGTGCCAGTCTCTCTGTAAACCCCTAAAAATACAAAGATTGTGCCTTTTATGAATATTTAACACGATAATGGTCTGCAATTCATTAATTTAAAAAATTAATTTAGTAAAAAATATTGCGATTTCGAAAGTTTTCAAACAAAATTTTGAAAATGCACTCTCTGGGTCTAAGAAATCCTTTGTCACTTCCTGTCAACAAGGTGGCAGTATGGTATAAATGATCTACTAGTTTTAGTGTTGGATGATCTTCTTGTTCGCAAGGTCATCAGCTCTAACTGTTCTGTTGTATTTGAGTATCATTCTGTCTGACTACCGAAACTACAAAAGTGTTCATTCTTTATTCTCACCCCGGACTGTGCAAACAATCGCTTTTGATATAAATCTATAATTATGGCAACGCCTTCCATTTCGTGTCAGTCTGTAACCTGCAGTAATTAAGCTAATTTAAAGTGGTATCTTCCTTTATTTAATGAAATCAATTAAGTAAAAAAAGCTTCCCATCCCGTTTTTTGTGTTTTTTAATTGCAATACAAATTTACACAAAAAGTAATCCATGTCACAGAAAATCAGGGGAAGCATTCGTTTTTAAATTTTCACGCGGATAATATATTATGGAACTGCTAAAACCTTTAATGTCTATTTGAATAACGAAATGTTATTAAAAATTGTATATTTTTTTCTCCCATTCCATCACTTGTCACAGAACCTCATAACCAAATCAAAGCATCAGACGTCACAGATAGAATCGACAGTCAAATAAACTACATGACTGCCGAAGTGACCAACGTGGGGAGTCAATCTCATTGGGAAAATCTTTATCTAAAGAGGAACAACCCACGTGAAATATGTATGACCGGAAAATAAAAACGAAAATAACCCCAACATTGGTGTTTTTTTTTTTCATAGTAAAAAATCATTCCAAACTGATGGGATCTTCTCTTCTCGTCACTACCGCACCTGTATTATAATAGACAGACCTAGTGTAAACCTTTGCATTACATAGGATCGACAGAGTGCAAGTGACCCCACAAAAAAGATCACAAAGTCAATCGGTCAAGTTGGCGTAGTTAATGGTAAGCTTTCCCAATCATCACATTGGATTTTGACAATGTGCTCTGTCATGCGATTTTTAAATGTAGTACTGTGGGCACCGTGGTTAGTGCGTTGGAATACGACGAGAGGGGTTCGAGGTTTAAACCCTAGAGAACATCACCTCTCGCGACCGTCTGACAAACATCCAAGAGCAAAACTGTCATAAAAAAGCTTCTCAACACAAACACTGTCCTACGGATACGGCATTAAACAGTAGGCCCCTTCCATTCGTGTAAAGAATATAACACGCACAAGACGAATGGTTGTAAAAAGCTAGGCCATCATCACTGGACACTGCACGCGACTAGGCTTATACATTATATATATTATTCGAGAGATTACGAAATAGATCACAGTGTTGGGACCCTTTTCGTCTCTCTTCCATGATCCATCTTGCACAAGAGTCTCTCTGGATTTCTTCACAGTTCCACTATGGCTTTCATTCCTTGTGTCAACGTTAGCATCTGTTTAACAGAAATCCTGATTCATCCTCTGGGTTTTTTCTACCCAGTGGCTCCACAGGACCTCTCTTCTTCTACTAGCTAGCGCTGGACATTGACACAATATATGTACTTCCTCCAGGCATAGTTCACAGATGTCATCCTCCAAAAGACTCATCTTCATTAGGTGGTACCCGAAATTTCCATGAACTGTAGATAACGCTTCCACCCATTTCAGTGTTTTTCGCCCTAAGCTTAGAGCTTCTCTGTGAGTGGTGCCAATTGGCATTTTAATTGTCATTTTCGCCTGCCTGCAACGTTCCACGGTTGACCACCTTTTCTAGTGTTCCGCCGCGGCCCAGTTGCTAATTAGGTGTTCTACGATCCCTCTGCCAATTGCAGCAAATGGTTCCGGACCAGAGAGCTTCGAGGTTGACCATACACGACTAGGCTTGGTGGGCATTCAAATGATTTTTGTAGAAGTTGCACTTGCAAGTTGAAGAAGCTCCTCGTGTCCCTGGAAAGTATTCTCCAACTTCTCTGCACCTACCCTGCTTTCTCTCAGAAAAGAAAACTTCACTTACTAACATTGTACTTGAATGATCTTGGTGATCTTAATAATTGATTTTACGAGTAGGTGTGGAGAATTATATGATCCAGGTGGTATCACAACAGACCTATCATAAGCAGCCACTTTAACCTAACGTAGCATACTCTGTCGCTCTATTTCTACTACCGATGAGAAAGGAAGTGAGTCTCACAATACTACTGTCGTCAGCGAAGGAATGTTGTTTTGGATGAAAGGTAACGGACAAAAAATAATTTATAAAAATAAGAAAGAGTGTCGGAAACAAAACGGAGCCTTGAGGAACGCCAGTATTATATATGGTGAATAGCAGAATTGAATCCATACAAATCAACTAGAAAAGCAGTTTCATAATTCAAAAAGATATTCATCAACTCTCCTCCAAAGTTTTGAGCAAATTATAATTTGTACTCCATCACTGGACGGGAATAAAGTCCTTACTGACCTTTAAGAGAATAAAGTCCTTACTGACGAAAAACTTTTAAAGAGAAAGTTTAAAACGAATTAAAATGCGGGTGCTGACAGTAGACACCAAAACTCAACTTAAACACAACCAAGTTTGCACTTACAAGAAAGACTATTTATTTTTAAAAAAAAATCTCATAAGTTTACAATTTAGCTCCAACATGAATGGCCAATACGCCATCGTAATCGGCAGTTGAAATTTTGATTGAAGCCTTGCCATCAGAACCAACAACAACTTTCTTACCGGTGCAAGAGGATCCTGACTTGGTTCCTGATATGACATCACAGTAAGTACCAGCTGGCAGGCAAGTATAAAGCGATTGATTCAGATCATAGGTCTCCTGGTTGAAGGCGATAAAACCTCGGTTTCCACGGCAGAATGCGATTTGATCGTTGCCATTATCCCACCAGTTACTAACACCGGTGCCATCAACAATGTTTTTGAACTCAACCATGCTGTAGATTTGACGCCAACGGTGTTCGCATGCCCATCCATTGCCACATGAACCATCAGTTTTGAAAATTGGCGACAAAATTGTTTTGCCACCATCGTTGGTTGGTGGACCTTGATCACTGTTGGAGAACTCGAACGAACTCATGATACGAGAGATACCATAGGGGTAGGCCAACATGAAAGCGTTAGCCATTTTGTATTTCCTAGAAGACTTGTAGGTCAAAACATCGCTACCTCCGGCTCCATGTCCACGTTGGTTATCGTGATTATCGACGAAGATCAATGACTGGTGAGAAGGAAGGAATCCCCAACCGACGCCCCAATTAACCAAATACTTAAGCTTGTCGCCCTTGTTGAAGACCTTTCCGATTTTAGCCGAGTGACGGAATTCAGTGACGGCACCCAAATGAGTGTATTCTTCGCGAGTGATGGCCTCACCACCCAAATCAATGACTTCTTGGAAGATGAATGGGCGAGAACCGGCTGCAAATCCTTGGTTGGTGTTCAAGTTCTTCAATCTACCGAAGATCACCTGCGATATGAAGAAGCGATATATAAGCCTCCGTATACAAACCATTGATAAGTAAAACCCACCTTCAAATCGCCTGGCCACATATGTTTGCAAGCATCTACTCGGAATCCAGCAACACCAATGTCAATCATCTTGTTCAGGAATTCAACGATACGTTCGCGAACCCATTCCTTGCCCTGATCCAAGTCCTTCAGTCCAACCAATTCGCAATTGCGCACTTGCTGGGCATTATTGTAGTTGCTAATCGAACATGTCGGATTGAAGTCCAGGGATGAGAATGGAACAGCTGGGAAGCTCTTACTGCCGGGATTAGCTGATGAACCAGCTGTGCCCACACCAGAAGCGGCAGCCATGTGGTTGAAGACAACATCGGGATATATACGGATACCGACCTTGTTACAGCGGGTAACCATGTCACGGAATTCAGCTTCATTACCGGAACGGGTGGTTAGGATGTACGAAATGGGTTGGTAACGTTCCCACCATGGGCGGGCACTGACAACAGCATTTTCATTCGGAGGAGAGACCTAAAACAGAATTTAAAATATGAGCTTCTCCAGCTCCACAGCTCGTTCACGGGTCATACCTGAACACCAGCGAATCCTTTGGGGGCCAGGAAATTCTCACATTCCGCGGCAATATCCCTCCACTTCCATTCAAACAAATGCACGATGGAGTTGCGACCTCCCCAGTAGTTGGGATTGTACTGACAGTTGGCAACAGCCGTGGCTACCAGCAGCAGAGCTAAGACTTTGTAGAATGCCATGATCAAATGACTTCTGATGGTTGGTGGGAATTGTGCTTCCGTATTTATAGAGTCCCACGACGATGTGACGTTTAAAGGTTCGTCCACTTTGTAGTATCTTTCATGAAGATGGACGTTATCGTAAAGACTACCGTAGTGATAAGATATCGACAGAAGTCACTGAGTGGGGTAAGTTATTATTTTTTTCTTGTTTTGCCATTCGGTCGATGGGGTGGAAGGGAGAGGATCGTTTCGCCAATTTATGGAACGTGTGTCTAATGTACCCAGAGTTTAGATCTGCAGATCGTGATAAGGAAAACCCATAAATGAATAATAAATTGCTTGATTTGTAGGTGAATTTAATGCGATTGGGAACTTATCGGTTGAGTTAATTATTACATAGGACGGATATTTTGATAGTCCGACCATGCGCAGGGATAGTGATTGTGATGTGCACGGTTCTTGGAATAGCTTCTAGAGTACCCACTTTAGATGCTAAACAATTGGTTAAACTGGTTCAAATAAGTTTAGCGATTTGATTGGTATGGTCGCAGTCTATCCTAGTACGTTGATTAGATATTTTTGACGTTGCACAACAAAACGGGAGCCAAAGGTGAAAAAGAGTTCCCTTGTCACGCGGTCTCGTTGAGGCTGCTATCTAGAAACTTTAACACAACACTGATTGTAAAGGAATGCGATTAAGGATTTGTGTTGTGGACTAATCGAACAAATCGTTATTTTTTTCCTCATACTTATGAGTCATACATATGTATATGTAGATTGCTGTATTTCTTGTTGAGATCCTTTTTGCAGTCATGCCGGTTGCAATGCTTCCGTCGCATCGTGGCATTCGAGATCCGAACCCCATTATGGAGGTTCAGTCGTCCTTGTCATCTCGGACCCAAGGGTTTGAATGTGAACATTTTCTTGGCTGGAGCAATGTGGTCCATTTACTCGGTGTGGGAGAGCCAATGTAGTCCAAGTATTTTGGTCTTCCGGACTAATTATCCGCATCTTGGTACAGCTCGTAATTTGACCGGTTCAAATATTCTCCGCTATTCGTCTTTCTTGCATATGGCACCGAATATTCAAGGATTTTTTTTCTTTTTACTTATTATTGGCACCTTATACACAGTCGGATCTGGCAGGATTTGGCAGGATCAATATTCTAGATATTATTATTTTGGTCCTTCGAGCTAGAAGTTTCGAGCCCAGTGGTTTTGCCAAACTGAAGTAGCAGTGGGCTGTCAGATTTTCACTAAAGTATCGTTCGTAGAGTTAAAATTTTCTTCGCGGTACTGTATTAGCTCGCAATTGTAGCTACCAATAGTGACATTTTATTCTAAGCATTGGACAGATTTTTGTTTGGCTTTGTGTCAATGGCCGTTAACGCTTCTACAACGATTCGCTGGGAACGCCCGATGTCAATGTCGTCTGCGCTTACCAGCAGTGGAATTGACTTATGGAAGAAAATTCTTTTAATATTGATGGAAGAAATCGCATGATAAAGCATCTCACTGCCGAAATCTGGTGCAAGTCCCGATAGGTTCCGAAGAGATACTTTCAAACTGCACTACACACAGCGCATTTAGCAGTGAAAAGCGGCATAGCTTGATAATTTTTTTTGGGATTCCAAATTCAGCCATTACCTTGTAGAGGTCCAAGTAATGAATGCTGTCACACTGGGTCCTATAATCGATAAATAGATGGTGCGTTCCGAGATGATATTAATTACTCTTTTTGAAAATTTATCTTAGTGTGCAATACACATTGGTATGTAGCGATAAATGTGGCGTGGTGAAAGGTTTAAATCGTTCCCACAGCACGCTGGATATGATATGGTCGATAGTTATTTCACTGGCACAACCTGCGCCAAAATCGAATCAAAGAGATGAGGCTCACATTCAAGATGAATGCGGTAAATTGTCAATCACAAGGGATCGCTGAAATACAGAGTGCTCAGAAATAGTTGTTCCACAATAATGCTCCAAACTGTTGAAATGGTATAAAAAGTTGGGTCATTTAAACCCTAAAGACTCGATGAAATTTGGTTTGATTTGAACAATCATCGCAATCTATGCTATATTTGGTACGCAGCATTCGTTTCCCTAAAGGTTGAGTGTTATGTTCTGAGGCACTTGAGATCGTGGTTTCTGATGTCATTAGTCCATTTAGAACTTATGATAGACGAGCCGAGTGTTTTATGTTCTGAAGTTAGGATGCTCAAGGAGAGATAGACTGGAAGGCCCGACAACTTTGTGTGTACCGCAAATTAGAATTTGATCAGTATTTAACGGATAATGCTGTAACGAAGCGAATAAACTGGGCTATTATAAAAATAGCAGAATGATTGTTGGCAGAGCTTGTCATATTCAAAACCGATGCTCTTTTCAAGTTTATCTTAAATAATTGGATTAAAGGGTGCTCGTCCTAAATAATGAATAAAATAAAAATAAGCTCATCTAGGAATCTGTAGACGGTATATTAGCAGGGTATACTTAAGATATTAATTATGGTTAACTTGTACACTTTCCCGAAGTAATTCAGTCCAAAACCCTGTCAGTCAAATACATTTACATGAAATAGCTGGAGGGGATAGTGGCTAAGTTGCAACACTCCTATCGAAAACGTTAGTCCCATCCGAAA
This sequence comes from Xylota sylvarum, assembly GCA_905220385.1. NCBI lineage: Eukaryota > Metazoa > Arthropoda > Insecta > Diptera > Syrphidae > Xylota > Xylota sylvarum. The sequence goes on from LR999960.1 coordinate 27,637,510, forward strand.
ATCACTTAGAAATTCTTTCTGGTGGCTGTTATAGGCTTTTCCTTTTTTTTTCTGAAAAGGGAGTAAGCTTATTCGTTTTTGTCGTGGTTGAGGCTCAACATCCGCTGCATTATAGAGTACATGCTTAAGAGTACGTTCAGTAGTAGCACTTTCAAGGTATAGCCACATCGTGGAATTATCCAAAGAACGAAGCTTTTCTGAACATTAAGAGAACTGTTTAAAGCCCATTAATTATTTTGACCAAAGGATCATGGTTTTCCTAAACACGAACTTAGGTAAAGCTATCTACTTTACTCCCTTTCCCTTTTCAAATCCACAACAGGACCAACTTATAAGGTTTAAAGCTTGACCGAAGCCTTAACTGAAGGAAAATGCCGCTGAAGATTGCGGAAAATTTGTGGTATTGTACTAAGATATCCTCATATAAATTCGCAGTCAGGGAGCCATTAAATCCCTGGTGTCCACCACTATAAGATCTAAGGCAATATCCTTGTTGGGTACCAAATCTGCTGTTATAAATAAGCATAAACATTACCTACAACGAAGCGCCAAACATGCCTTTCTTGACCACTGTAACGAAGCTGATATGATACATACTCCAAGCCATCCATAGCATCATTTAACGCATTATACGTTTTCGTGGACCTTATTAAAAAAAGAACAGGTTTATCACCCTGGCAACATCGAAGATTAACCCTCCTCAAACTAACTACCAGACATTGTGCAATAGCTAGAAACCTAGAAACCAACGATAAATTTGTCAACAATAGAAAGGCTCTTGTAGAACTTGTGAAATACCTCTTCTATGATTTGAGTGATTTTAATAACGCCTGTGCGTCACAAAAAGCAAACAGCTTCATGCGTTGTCGATTTGATCCACAAGTATCCATGTACTTAACGCCAGTGCAATGTACTTACATATATGTATGTATATCTTTCTGATCAGAGTCCACCCCTATTGAGGGCCACTCCAAATCCACTAAGATAAGTGTTTTGTTCTAAATATCAAACAAAGAAGAACTCAATAACAATTAGATATGACGCAGGCATCATGGATATCATCATGTTTATGATACTACCACAAGTCAGTTGTAAGAGCGGGTTATTGTCGATGTCCTATGGTGCGAAAAATCAAGAAAACCGCGTTATGTATTTATGGTGGATTGAACTTGACTTTTTGTGACACAGTCTCAATATGGATTGATCCTAGGTAAAAAAAATACATATTTTCGTGTAACCATGTTATGGCTTATACCTTCTGGCTTAATGGATATGCCTGCAGATGTAATGACGCTATAACTTCCGCTGTCCTGGAAATTCAAAGTCGACTTTAACTGTCTTGCAGATGATGAGCCGAATTTCGATCGATGGCTCAACATCAGTCAAGCGTTTGGTGCTGATGTCTTCGTAGAAAATGATAGCATGAGCCTTTCCTTACTCTTAGTGCAAATATGCATCTAATAGGTCTTTTTAACGAAAACCTATACAGTTTTCAGTACAGCAGTAAACTAGATTAGAATGAGCGGATGGAACAGCTCATATTAGTGCTCTAAAAATAAGCTTGTCAGATAGCTAGACATAAAATATAACGGGTCATTCTATGATCCTGAAAAAATACCGCGGATTATCTGAATCTGTACCTGAGTTACAAGAAGCCATCCACAAGCTTGTTTCCGGCCAGAGAAGAATGGAAAAACGGTCAGATTATCAACAAACGTACTGTCTCTGTCTTCACAGATGGACCAAAGATAGATGTAGGCGTAGGATCAGGCATCTTTTTTGAACCGTTGGGCATATCCAAATCAGTTCGCCTTCTGAATCATAGCAGTGTTGGACGCCCGTGAGAATGCGTTGAACTCAATACCATAGGAAGGTATCACCTTTATTAGCAGCAGCCAGACAGGAATGAAAGCGATTTCTGCTATCGAAATAAAATCCAAGCTGGTGAGGAGCTTAAGGTAAGGACCATAGTAAAAATCTCCTCCTCTGCTATCACGAAATTAAATGGGAATACTTGTCATACCATATTAAAGTTATGAATGCGACATTTAGGAGCTATACTGACAAAAATTGTACCCATAATCTGCATAACAACGATGGTAATTGTTTGAAAGTGGCCCTCTTTTATGTAAGTACCCTTTTCAATTTATTTTTTTGTAATTTTGTAAAACGTGTAATTACCTTAATTTGTCCACAAAAAAATAATAATTCTATTATTTAGCCCGCATTTAGTGGTATTGCATCGTCAAATAAACAAACAAAAAAGAACCTAAATACATATGTAAATGCTGTAGTAGCAGCAGTAATTTATTATTTAATGGAAACCACTTGGATGCAAAATGTGTTACCAGTCAATTAAGAACAAATTAGTTACACATTACACAGATACACAGTCACTGTTTGGGCCATTTTGCCAACGAAACTGTCAAAACTGAGTTACATACATATGTATGTATGTACATGGTGTTGACGCACAGAATTAAAGTGTTTATAATAATTAATTTTATTTAATAATTATTCATTATAATACAAAATTACTACTTAAACTACATTATCTATGTACGTAACGTAACGAATTTAAACAACGTATACTATTTAGTACTTTCATTTAACGATTGTCAATTAACTTTTAGGTTGCGGGCACAGTGGCGCGACAAAGCGATGCGATGCGAGAAGCGGTATGAGAAGCGATGCGAGATGAGATGCGATGCGAGATGCGATGCGACATGCGAGATGGTGCGCACAGTGAAAGCTGTTCTGTGCTATTCTGATGCTTGCCTTTCAAAAACTGCTGAGATCAGTTGTTCTGCATCCATTTCTCACTTAAAAAAACAAACTTACTATAAAAAAATTTTATATTCAGCGCTTTTTCATTTTATTTATATTACCACGAATGTACGGTTGTTTCAATGCAACACAATGCAAACAATACAAAGAATTCGTTTTCTTCTTCTTCTTCTCTTCTTTGTTTTGATTTTCCTTCAAAACGCCTGCAGCATCAACAAAAAGTGGTCAGAAGAGTTTGAGTGCGAGAAGCTTGCGAGAGGTTTGCGAGAAGCTCGCAATTGTAGCACAGAATCGCATCGAATATCGCTTCACTGTGCGTACATACATAAGAATATATATGAACAGTTTTATCGCAAACAAACGTTTCTCGCATCGCATCGCTTTGTCGCGCCACTGTGAGTGCAACTTAGAGTTACTAATGTCAAATTACATTTTTTATTTATTCATACCATCGTAATTTTTCAAAGCGACAACACGCATGCTTAAAAATTCATTGTAATAAAAAGTATTTATAACGTAGACAGTGGTGAAACGCATTTTTTTATCCATCTCGGATTTAGAATAATTTTCATGGTCCTTCGAGGCGGATATGAACCAGCGACCTATAGAAACTAAATAGTATGTTCATATTGAAATTAAATTATTTGACTTGGAGTTTCGGAATTTATCATATGTTCGTATAGGTAGACTCGAGATCTTCTTTTAATTCGCCGCCAGACTCGGTTGAAGAACGTCCAAAATGTATTCTTAGTAATATGAACCTTACCCAACTAAGAGCCAACGGAGAGTGTATATATGGAATGATAGAATGAGACATACCATCGCTGATGATGGGTTAAATATGGGTGCTTACAATCCGATGGTGCCCTTGCCACCCCTCATATGATCCGTTGTCATTATCTCTTAGGCTAGGTTAGGTTACGTAAATTGGTGCCCATGTAGAAGGGCAGTTGTCAACAGTTCACTTAGATTTCAGATTTACCTTATTGATGGAAATAAGTCTATTAGTTTTACTACAATTGAACTCTGGCCAGATTTGTTTAGAAGAGAGGCATGTGCTGATTATTCCACATACTGTTTGGCATTCTAATGGCTCCGGTATCTAATTGGAATTTTTTCGATTTAATAGGTGCTGAAGGTTCCCCTCTATTGGCAGCAAGGCCCGGTCTGCACCCTCCATAGCTAGCTCGTCCGCTTTGCAATTGCCTGGAATATCCCTGTGGCCTAGAACCCAGCGCAGAGATACGTCGCACCTGACAACGATCTCGTTAAGAGATCCGGAGCATTGCCTTTCCAACTTTGATGGAATTATTGGCGATTCCAAGGCTCTTGTCGCAGCTTGACTATCTGTGTAGAAAACAATAGCGCTGCACTCTATAGAAATAATTGAAAGTCAGGTTGCGGCTTCGCGGACTGCTGCTGTGACTTCTGCTTGAAATACATTACAGTTGTCCAGCAGTCGTGGGGTGATACAAATATCTAGTGCACTGGACTAAACTCCAGCACTTGTTCCATATGCTGTTTTGGATGCATTGTGGGAATCTCTGTCGCAGAATCTTTTGAAATTTCTCCCGAGGACAATGTAGTCTGAATTACTAGGAATAATGCCATGGCCGTTAAGGATGCATACATAAGGATGGGTCTGACAATTGATATGTATAGCCAGTGGACAATCCGGTACTGGAAATCGCAGTTGGGGCCTTCACCATTCCTACGTGAATAGAGGGCAATCGAGGCCTTCCCAGAACGGTTTTGAATATTCAGTTTCCAACGGAATTTTTTTATCTAGAAAAACCCCCAAGTATCTGGTGTGATCTGTAAATTGGAATTCAATACCCCTGAGTTTGGGAAGAGTTATATAAAGTATTTTATACCTTTTTATGAACAATATAGAGTAGGTCATCTGTTGGTTGATCTTATAAAAAGCCTATAAAAAACACTATATTTTTCAACGAATTTTATTAAAAACAGTAAACCCTCCGATTAATTATGGAATATTGTTTCATGTAAATGACTGCCTCGGCTGGCCTGCCGGTTAGCCATACTTTCAAATCAATTATTCAATAGATTTTCTATGGTTTCGGATCTATTTTTCTATGGTTTTCAAATCTTCAATTTCTGGCCATAAAAAATCGGTTATCATACCTCGGTAGCGCTCTCCAATGACTGTAACGTTTGTTTCACTGTCGCCTTGGAACTGCAAAAAGCTGCAGTATTCTCCATTGAACGCACGTGACGAACGCGGTTGGAAACAAACAACAAACGAATCTCACAAACTTTCAAACCAACTTGCGTAGGTATATTATTTCGACCGAAATTTCTTTTCAAAATTCGCACTGTTTCGACAACACAGTGAATGCTGTATTTGGAAGTAAATTTGCAATATTTTCCAACATTCTTCAAGTGTAAATCGATCGATTTGGTATCACGAAAATGTAATACTGAGTGTCTGTCAGTTTTTTGAGCGTAGAGCTGTCAGTGTCAAAATAACAATAATTTAAAAAGAAACCAACAGATAGCCCACCCTGTATAACATTTTATCAAAATCGTGCTAATGAAAGAGCCACCTCTTACTAGCCCAGGGTAGAATGAATTTCTTTCTTTCGTCCATAATTCTTAGCACTTTGCTACAGAGAGTACAATGACGATAAAAGATCCGATAAAAGTAATCATATTCATGAATGAGAAGACCAACACTTCCTAAAGGTATCTCTAGCAATATACAAAGGAGTCTGATCTATTTATACTGATCTAAGTGAGAGCCTCAGCAACGACCACTAAGGATCAATACTGGAACTGATAACCTTGTAATTACGTATTTACATTTACATATCATGTAGACCCCCTGCATATTTTTATAACTCTTTTACATGACAAATTAAAACGGAATGTCGATTCAGGAGGTATATTTGGTACCTAATCTGTGTGAATAACAGTGCCTTTAATAACAGCGACTTTGAGTGATTTAAACAGAACGTGTCATAAAAATGCCAAAGATTAGATATCTTTCGAAGTTCACAAAAAAAGACTACGAGTCCAAATTTAAATAGAAAACGCAAATCTTTTTTAATCACGAAAGATATAAATCTGATTTGGCGGTGTAATAAACTCGACATTTTAATTGCTTAAGTGAAGCACTTTTAAGTTCTATAATTAATTGAATTCAGATATTGTCACACAATCAAACTATCGTGAAAGTTTGAAATAACACTTCAGTTGGTATCTCAATTTGAAGTACGATGTAAGTACTTACACGCGTACTTTGTACTTCACGATAGTTCAAGACAAAAACTAATTTTGATTGAAAACAGATTTTATTGAGGGTTCTGTTTATTTCTTTCGACATCATATTGATTGTTTTTAAAAAGAAGTCACGGTCTTTAAGACTAAGGACTTATACTTTCAGTTCAACTGCACTGAAGGAAGCAGGGCTTATGATTGCTTTTGACTACAGTCGCTGCTCATGTCATCCAAATCAACTTGTTCCGATAATGTTCCGTACTTTTTCTTGTACGTTCCTCTATGGCCTTTGATTTTGACATATCCCGATAGATTTTGCCTCTCAAAGTCGTTTTAAAAAAAGCACCTGACACTAGTATGGATCCACTTTGAATCCGCGAATGAATTCGCACTATTCTATTCTGAATTCGCACTATTTTTCATATGATACTAAATTTTTTTATAATTCACACGTGCTCAAGGGTTTATTTCTACCCTTATAATGCTAGGACACATCGGGAGTGACAGGGAAATTAGGGAGAAAAAATAGGAGATACCAAAACATAGGTTTTGAATGTTTGAGGATTACAATGTGAGGGAAAAATAGAGCATGGTGGTCATTTAAAATTTGGGTTGTACGCTTTAGGAACGAATGTCTACCTATATACTTGACGGGAAGTCCAAAGACAGGCTTGCGGGTATGACGAGTATTGTGAGAAAATGGTTGAAGGCGAATGAAAGGAATGCAACTGGGTATTTTGCTGAAGCACTGTTGGTGGAAGAAGGGGTAAAATAATGAGAGACACGAAACTAAGGTGTTCGAAGTTGTCTGCTATATCTCTCTCCAACCAGTCTTAACACCCAATTTCGATTTTTATCCAGCAGATAGAAGGAGGTTTTAGGTGTGCCAAAACAGACATGAGCATTATACTCCCATCACGATGATTACCCACCTAGTCGCAGTATAATGGCTTACCTAGAGCCCAGAACGGTTGGATTTGGCATTGGGAATGTATCACATCCCTACGGTATCGCCATGGGAATGAACGATTTGCAAGGGGAGGCTCGAATGCTAAAAGTTAATTACCTACCTCGCACCTAGTCCCTCACATCGTTCTTTCCTTCTCCCTCCTTTCTCTCTCCCCCTTAGCTGGATCAAGGTGTCAACCGTACAGTACCGAGGATCAACTTAGCTGAGGGCCCAGGTATATTAAAAATAGTCTTCAATGGTGTATCCAGAAAAAATGGCGCATTCTGTATCAGTCTGCCTTATCCGCATAACGCGGGGCTCTGTGTAGACGGAACACCCCTTCCTTAGCTACTCGTGGGACCAAAAATCATCTCACAAAACCAAAAAAACATAAAAATCTCAAAAAAATCATATAAAAATATAACTATTTCTGAGGCCGCACCTCAACAGAATCCAGTTACAGCTGCCACCACCCCCAGCTCCGAAAGCACTTCACGCGTGTAGGAGCATTTATAAAATACATGCATTGACGATGTCAGATGAACTGGACAGCGCAAAACACCGTTATGCAGCTCAACTTCCCCAACTCTTCCCAAACTCTCAGTCCGTAAGAAGAAGTCGCTAAGTCGGCATTCTAAGAGAATGCAGCGGCTTTCCGTATCCTAGAACGACTAGGCAAAAAGTCGGAAAGGCTGCAGTCTCTACGATATTTCAAAACCAGCACACTGACTGTTACCCGTGGCACCACCAGCCCACGCCATCTCATCGAAAGGGTAACGCCCAAGCTAAGGACTTATCAAGTCGAACCGGTTCAACGAACCAAGCTGGGAGCCAATCCGTTGTTGCTACAGGAACTACGACCGAAAGGCGCAGATCCGCAGACGAGAAGTCCAATGCCTTGAAGAAGACTAGAAACTAAACGAACTTCAAAACCCTCTCCGTTACAGTTAAGCATAGCCTCGTCGTCGCGATAATGGATCTGTCTAACGATGAAGGAAGGATTTCCTACGAGAAATGGAGGCTCATTGAAGGCAGAGTGATGAAGTGCCTTTACGAGTGAATTCACACTCTCCACCCACCTTGAAAACGCTGGCTGGCAGCAGAGCTATGTAAAGCTAATAGCCTTCGACGACCAGAATTATGGCACTGCCATCGGCAGTATACATAGGTGAAATCTGGATAGTTGCCAAGCCGAAGCCAAGAATCTGATTTCCAACTGAACACCGCGAATCAGCCAAATTGCAAGGTCTCCTGACTTATCAGAACCCGGACCACCCACCCCAAGACTGGGAGTTTATCGAAGAGACGAACGCACGCTAGTTGTCTCGCTGACCACCGAGTCGGTATCTACCTTTACTCCAAGCTAAAGTCTTTAGGATCAATTGCGGTCTGAGCGAAATAATGGTGAGGCTCTTTGCCTCGGACTGTACCAACGTTTTCTGTCCCTCCAAACCGGTCACACCCGCCTCACCCCGCATTTCGGCCCCAGATGGACAGGTCTGTATCAGATGACAATGATGCTCAAACTTGTATAGATTAATCTTCATCACTCCACTATATATAGGTTTCGACATCGCCCTCATCCATTAATCTTGGATAAGAGATGACACCGCCATGGGATTGAAGGCTCTGGGCTACACACTGTATCACGTAGGGAATGCAGGTAACATCCGAGCATACATTCTTGCTAAATCCACACTTAATTTAACGTTTAAAAGGTCAACAGGACACCCATCCAAGTCTCAGATAAAGCGATATACTTAGGCTGTATATTCGACCGTAAGCTGACTTGGAAAGAAAAAACAGTCAGAATGGATAAGGAAGACATCCACTGCCTTTTATACGTGCAGCAAAATCTTTGGTAAGAAATGAAGGCCCAAGCTCGCCATTAACCACTGGATGTACACAACCATCGTCAGATCCATTCTATCCAATGGGTGCCTAATCTAGTGGATCGTAGCAGATAAGACCACGTACCTCAGAGCACTGACCAGGATACAAAGACTAACATGTACAGGGACTACTAGCGCTTTCAGAACCGTGCTAATTGCATTCTTTTAAACTAACTAGCAGTGATTCCATTAGACCTACACCTAAAGGAAACAGCTGCAAGAAGTGACCTATGCTTGAAGCAATCCCACCTTTAGAAAGAGGGCGGCACAGGCCATCGCACTATTGCGAGATGGGTACACTTGGGTACCGAGGAAGATTATGCATATATCACCATCTCACGACTAATCGTTAAAACAACCTACCCCTTAAGAGAGGATTGGATTAACGGTAGGGCCATGAACCCGAATAATGTATCGATTTGATACTGACAAACGAGTAGGCTCTGCCATATAATCATCTGAGCTCGAAATAGCTTCCAAACCACGGCAGTGTGTCCCAAACGGAAGTTAGTAGCAATCGCAAAAGCGGTACGAGATCTATTCACGAAACTGCACTCCAGTAAGACGATCGACATACATGTACATCGAGAGTCAAGCCTACATGACGGACATATCATCCACAGGCGTTAAATACAAAACTTGTGGGACGTTACCTTGAAGAACGTACGCACATCAAACCACGGCGTTACACTGCTTTAGATCGTTACCTCTGTTCTCCCCCAAAGATCTTGTTAAATCCAATATAGAGCAGTCCTTCGCGAGACTTGGTAATGAGAAATGGAAAGCACTCTCATCTTGTCGTGTCTCCAGAAAACTCTGGACTAAATATGACAATGCCAACATCAAACAATGCCAACTTAGTGCTCTGCACAACCTCCTGGCGGCCCACAGAAGAAGAATGCGACTGGACACTGATACCCTCTGCCGAGGCTGTGGTGACACGGATGCAGAAGAGAGCACATCTCATTTCCTATGTGAATGTCCAGGCCAGTGCAGTATTAGGAAAACGCCCCTCGGGGAATACAATTTGCAAATTTTGTTATTAGAATACGAAAACAATGGAATTTCATAAAATATGATTGTACGACCCTAGGTAAAGGTTTCTGGATTAAAATTTATCTTTTATCACTTACCCGATGCTGAGATTATTAGTTGTAGATACTATTCCTGTGATTTTTAACGCGCGATGTAATGCGTTTCCCTGTAAACCAACCACTATTCGAAATATATTGTTAGAATTAAACAATTAGGATAAAACACTTTCGCGAAAACTGATTAAAAGCAAAGGCGGGAAACACACATCATTAGCATGTAGTAGCTACATTACTGAATCTACTGTTTGACATCAGCTATCAAGCATCCACAATTTCGAGATGAAATACAAATGTATCTAAAAATATGTATGCCCACACATACATACATACATACATGTGTTTCGTTGTTTATATTTTGTAATCGTCATCTTTTATAATATTTATATGTAGTTCGATGGCAATTGACCAGCCATATGCAATTAAACAATTAGCATGGCGATACAGTTCTTTTGGGTTTTTTTTTTTATTTAAAGAACGTTCTGTTGAATAAATAAACAACTATCCGATAAGTTCATTGTTTTGCTATGTACCCTGCAGTTGACTTTATCAAGTGCACAACTAATAGAGTGTAATTAATGGAACTGGTGGGTTTTATTTTGAATTCAGTTATCTGCTAAAAATCTCTTCGTTTTTGGTACTCATGCTGAATTGTTTTGTTCGCTAAGATACATTTGTTTTTGCACGAGATACACCCTTAGAGAACACTGTCGTACAAAAGTTATCAAACAATTGAGATAAATGGTCAGATTGGGCAAGTATCTAAGTCGAGCCAAAGCGTCAATTATGGTTTTAAGTTACGTATGTACGTGTGTACATGTATATATTGTTTAAAATTCTAGTTCGCATAAAATCAATTAAAAGGGGAATTTCTCCATTAACGCTTATGATGCCATAATACCTAGGTACACGTGTGAAAAAAGAAGTCATTTTAAAAGATGTAGCTTAGGTTAGGTTAGGTTTTTTTATTTTATTTATTTGCTTATCAACAAGAGGCAGTGATGCGAATATATGAGAACACAAGTGTTCTCACGGTAGCCTCTCACTATCGACTCCTACTCTACACTTCCTCGATGGTGACTACTGGGTGCCTAGTACCTCGACAGGAGATTGGGTAACCAACCTTTTGAAAGGTCTTTGGTGACAGCAAACTAGAGAAGCGGACGAGTGCTTTTTCACCAACGCACCTCCTCTTGTTCCAGGCGGCAGCGGACGAATTCCCTAGATGTAATCAACGGTGGCGTCTACCAGTTCCAGTTTGGCTGAACTATTAGTGTTATTCCTATCCCATTTTCCAGGTAGTAAAAGAGAGACAGTACATTCTGTAGAAAACCATACGAGAGTCCAATTTACAGTACCATACGAGAGTCCAATTAAGGGGCACACTGCCCTCTTTGTCGCTGATCACATCGCGATTGGAAATCACGTGGAGGTTGTCGGGGTACTTTATAGAAACGGGATACGCAAAGTCATGTCAAGAACTAAGGAGAGCTACATATATAAAACCTTTATCAACCCAGACCTGCTGAATGGTAGTCTTGGAGGCCGTTGAGGTCTTTAAGAGAAATGTTCTTCATTCGATTTATACTCGTAGTCCTATCTGCGTTAACGATACATGGAGGAGTAGATTCAACGATAAACTACATATATGAGCTGTACTGCGACATCAACCTGGGCTAAAAGATACGCATAAGATGGATGAATCAGGTAGGGAATCTTTCAGTTTAACACTGAGCATGTCCAAATCTCCTCTCATAAGACATTTCATATAGGGGAATTGTTTCGTCTCCCAATGCTTCTTTATTTTACGTATTTCTTAGAGTAGTGAACGAACTTTGACTAGATTTTAAATGTTCTGTAAATTCCATTGGTTTAACACGGGAACTAAAGTTCTTCTACATTTTACGGACGGCAACAATGGTTTTGGCTTTATATTCTTTCCGCTCAGCTCTTGTTTTCCGCCATGCTCAAGGAATTCTTTTTCATAGGTGCTTTGTGTTCTACGGTAGTTTTAGTTAACTCATTGATGATAGTGCGACACTGAAGGCATTGGTCGTTGGAGTTTGTGGCAAATGATGGAATGGTTCCTCCTGGTATTGAATTTTCTCATCACAACAAACCGAGGTTACTTCTTCTTCAATAAGCGAACTCTGAAGTTAACGAAGACCATAAGGAGGTGTGCTCCACCAAAATGTTTGGTGCATGCCTTGCTTCAATAAATCGTGGTTGGCGGTTCGACCATCTGGGAGGAGATATATTGCTGTGTTTGAGGAAACTTAGTACTACTTGTTACCATATTACGAGCTGATGTTGTGTCCTGGAAGCATGTTTGGGCTCCATAGGGTCTACAACTTCTTCTTCGGTAGGCGAATGTGAACATACGTATGTATCCATGTAAGTATGTACATATAAGGCTGATGTTGTTAAGTAAAGTATTGATGTAGATCACAGCCAGGTGATCAACTAAGGACTTAAAGTCAATGATCCTTGACCGCAGTCGATTTCCAACGACGAATACGCACCATAACATGTGCAGCCTTTTGTGGCAGCTGTAACATAAGTCTAAACTATTTTATTCCAGATCCTGTTTAACGTATCTTATGGATTGCAGGAATATCTGCCTTATTTTGCGCGATGACAATTTTTAGTGAATAGAGCGAGCACAGTACATATATTTGAGAATCCGACTATAAAATCATTGTTCATGTTCATTTCGGCTTAGTTTGCCTGTTTACCCGTCTCTCTCACAACGTGGACGGAAAGTTACTCAGACACACATTCTCGAACTATGAGGCCGGATCCATTTAAGTATCATTTGCGTAGAGAGTATCTTCATCTATTATAACCCAATTTCAAGTTAAGTTATTAGGCAACCAAACTTCACCGCATAGTGGTGAGAGTATGAGTTGCTACACAGAGGTGAGTGTGACGACCATTGTGGGTTCATATAATGTGCTTGTTCAGAATAAGCCACCTGCACAATAAGAAGAGTCCTAAGCTGCTTATGTCCAAAGGCCGGCACTTTATTTAATTCCGAAATAAAAAAAACAGTAATATTGGCACTCAACATTCATATTATTTACCACTTTATTCATTATCAATAAAACAGTTTTATAAAATCATCTAAAGTTGTACATACTCGTAAATATTTTTTACTTTGTTAAAAGATCACAAAATTCACTCACAGGTTTACATTTATATATGTATGTGTCTAGATACTAACTGTTTTTATATTTAACAAAATCATCACAATATTCCCATTCGATGCTGTAGTACTTGTTGCCAGTTTCTTTGGACCACAAGTTAGCGCAGTGCATGCTGCAAAAGTTGCAAGTAAAGATGACTTTTGATGTGCTGTTTCGTCTATGGAAAACATTTAAATGCGAATTTTAAACAAACTTTAGATACATGTGTATCTTACCTCTTGACAGGCATGAAATAGTACGAGGTATACAATGGATTGAAACAGTTTCTGTAAGTACATCGGGCTACTGGACCATTCCTTATGTGATCCCCCATATATTTGGTTGGCAGTGTATTCAACAGATCTTGGCACTTGTAGATTGGAAAATAGAGATTAACGTGGTTCAAGGCATGAAGGCAATCATCATAAAGTGTTATGCGATTTTCCTGGGAAGGCACGGAGAAAACCTCCAATGTACCGATTGGAAGCATTAATTTGGTATTGGTCGCCTTTTCACGTACAAAGAAGAAATGGGGATGATCGATGGACCTGAAGGAAATGAAAAAGAAATGTTAAATCATTTTTAGCCTCAGAAAGAAAGTCTTAACTATGAATGCTTGTATAATGTAAAAACTGTGATTCTGTAATGTCCTGGATAAGTCAAGTGATGAAAACTGAAATAAGCTATTCGCTTTCTGAACAGAAAATCTTTAGGAAGTCTGATGGAATAGACCAATTGTTCAGAAAAAACAAATTAGACTTAGTCTTGAAATCAGAAAATTCATTTTCCATTTTGAATGCATTTTTATTAATTAATTCATTTAATCTTACATGCTAGACAAGAAAAGCTTAAAACTAGCTTAACTAACTTAACTATGTAATGTAATACTAACTTACTGGCCCTGTGCGGGCACTTTAAGGACAACACACACTTAAGACACCTTTAAAACTATGTAAATCCTGGTTAGCCCTAGCCATTTAGCCATTTTTTTTATATACTAAAAACATGGCTAAATGGCTAGCGCTAACCAGGATTGAAAGGGATCGAGGGATCAACTTTACCGGGAAATTGTCTATTCTGATCAGATTCGCTTTGTTATAAAGGACCGAATAGATTGCTGGTCGTTGTTGTCAGTTGCAGCTGTACATCGAACAGCATGAGATCCAGATAGGAGGCTCCTCTGGGAAACGACGGACTGTCCGATGCTTTAACATCGAGTCTAAACTCAACATTGTGCTGAGTCCACCAATTCAGTAGTAGATTCCCACTAGGATTTGGTGCAGATACCCACACTTTTTCGAACAGGCCAGCAGAATCATTTTCTCTAAACCCAATAACAGCTCTTAACTGACGATCTTCTCTCATAGAGATGGTGGAGAAGTTAAATATTTACTTTTGTTAGGTGCCAGGGCATAGGGACATTCCAGAAAACGGAAAAGCTGATGAACTTGTCAGATATGGAACCTCCATACCCATCATATTAGGGTATAAACAATGCGTCTAGCGACTTACCCGATTTGGTCAAGCCTGGATCTGAAACATTCTAGGAGTTCGATCGCTCTCATCACCGGACACTAGCTACTAGGTACGTATACAAGAAGACTTGTCGTATGATTTCTGTACAACCTTAATGGACGAAGAAGAAGAACAATTCTCTCCCACAAAAGAAAACTTTACTTAAGAGCTTTCTACAATAACGATCTATGACATCTGATAAATACATATTTTAGAAGACTCCAACACTTCATCAGAGGCTCCGATAGGTTTAAATAGTAGTTAAGGAAAATGTTTCCAAGATTTCTGTGATATCACAATGAGCATGAGTCTATGTCTGTTGACTGCACATTGCTGAGTTCAAGCTCTAGAATCTTGTGTTTTTAAATCTGATATAGTTAAGTGTGGGCACGCATTGTTAAAGCCTTTGTTCACGCAAAACCTTATCAAATTCTATGGGATACTGGGAAGCAATATAGAGGTAAAGGAACTTATAAACGAGTTGGCAAGATGGTCTTACTTCTAAGGTCTTGTCTACGGCTATTCTGTCAATTGTTAGATTCCAGAATCTCGAATGGAATATTGGGTAAATGTATGGAAAAATGGTCTTCACCCAATTTCGATAAAAGTTTAGTATGTTTTTACTTACTTACTTACTTAGGTGGCACTACAGTTCAGGGTGAACCTGAGGCTCCACTAACAAGCCTCTCTACTGCGTTGTACCTCCGGATTTGATTTGAAGATTCTATAGACCGGAGCATTTGTGTCCATCCGTTCTACATGTCCTGGCTATCTTAAACGACTGATGCGCAATTTTTTTGAATAGGTCAATATCGCTGTACAGCTCATATAGTCCGTTGTCGAATCAATCGAATCAATCACGAAAAACTTTTCTCTCGAAGCAACTGAGAATATCTTCATCCGCTTTAGATAGAGTCCAATCTTCAGGACTGGGATGATCAAGGTCTTATACAGGATCTCCTTAGTTGTTCGGGATTGGGGTCTACTACTCAATTGTCTTCTCAGCCCAAAGAAACAGCCACTCACAAGAGTTATTCTTCGTTTAATTTCTACTGAGATGGTGTTTTCAGAGTTTATAGCTGAGCCGAGGTAGATAAAGTCAAATTACTACCTCAAAGCTGTCCGTTTTAACGTTCTGTCCAAGACATGGCTCCGTCTCTATAAATGCAGTCATATGGAGCCTCGAAAAAAATGGTGGGTATTGATCTGGACTTCTTAGATTTTTTCCAGGATCTGCCGAAGTGTGAAGATTTGATCGGCTGTGGAATTTTCTGGCCTGAAACTGCACTGATAGAGGCGGATCAGGGTGTTGACGAAGCGTTTCAGACGTTAACACAGGAAGGCAGATAATTTCTTGTACGCGATGTTACGGAGGCTAATACCTCTGTAATTGGCCCAATTGAGGGGGTCTCCTTTCTTGTGGATCGGGCAAACGGTGCTGAGATTCCATTCATCAGGCATACACTCATCTGACCAAATTTCGGAAATAGGTTGGTGTATGCTCTTTACCAGATCATTTCCAGCTGCTTTGAATAGCCGCCAAGTCCAGCATCCTTGTTGGACTTAAGCTTGGATATTGCTATCCTCACGTCGTTTTGGTCAGGTTGGATCAGGAATGGTTGATTTTGCCTGATTGCGCGATGTTGGTCTTCTTCGCCGTTGTATACAGTCTGCAGAAAAATGTTTTCCATATTCTCAACCCTGACTGTGACTACAACGAGGTTTCCTTCTTTATCTTTACATGTTTCTATAGGGATCTTGTTA
Organism: Xylota sylvarum; assembly: GCA_905220385.1. Classification (NCBI taxonomy): domain Eukaryota; kingdom Metazoa; phylum Arthropoda; class Insecta; order Diptera; family Syrphidae; genus Xylota; species Xylota sylvarum. The sequence goes on from LR999960.1 coordinate 27,653,933, forward strand.
GCCTTGACACTTTCTTTTTACCTTTTAGTAAGACACTTCACTTCTTGGTTTAAGATGTGGGAAACCTATTTTCTTACAATTTTCTGAAGGGTGTATCTTTTTGGCTGTGCTAAGCATTTTTCTTGTAAAGCGTGGCTGCAGTAAAGTAGATATTGGATTCAGTCTGCTTTGAAGGTACAGTGTATAGTGATTTGTCTAGATGGATCAGAATCCGTTCTATCAGTAGTAATCCCTCGCTTAAGTGTACGAAATATGCTCCTGGTTTCGCTTTTCCACTATGTTCTAATCTATGGCTAGAAAAAGGTGTTTTACTGGTGTTTTCAACCTTGCCAATTCGACTGCTATCTCTGTGTTTTCTATACTACTATCTTATTACAGTATCACATTGGCATATGTATATTGAATTGCATTATTTTTTGTTCATCTTTGATTGTAGGCTGATACATTTCTTGGCTTCTTAATTTCAAGTACTTCTGCATGGAATACGCTACATGCCCTCGGTTGTTTGAAAGTTTCCTGCATTTTCAGTGCAGTTTTCAATCACTTTCTAACGTTTTATCTATATGAAAATTTGGAGTACCTATACCAAACTACTAAACTTTATTATGTTGATGTATCTGTGCGAGGTTGTTTCGTATTCTCTGAATAATTAGATTATGTCATTGTCGATAAAGGTCGAGTACAAGTATGTAGTTATGACAGGAAAATGAATATTATTAGCGATGTGTAAAATGTTGTAGATTTAGGGTTGAAGTTGGTGGAATTTCCAAAATGGTAAAAAGTGGTAGAACTGCCACTTAAGTGGTAGAAGTTCCATCACTGCTTTCATCTCATCAAAAATTAATTAAGACCCCTTATTGCACTGCACTATCTAGAGTAGTGAGCTCAACAATGCTCTACGTATCCTCAGTTTGATCGGAGACACTAAAAGTTAAAAAAAATCTGCTGCGGTTAAACAGCTTCTATAGACTAACCGCACTTCGAGCTTTATCGGCCTATAGGACAAAGTCGGATGAAACAGTTATCTCGGTGTGATCCCCATACCTGGCTAATAAAGCTAAAAGAATTCCAGACGGAAGGACGGAGTACATGGATCTTAAAGAAAATATCAGTAAGAGTGTGGCACAAAAGATTGGACACCTCACATAAGGAAGGGGAACATACAGACCAATCCAGAAGATTGAACCATAGATAAATAGAGGTCATGGGAAGGTAGACTACCAATTAACGCAGTCAGGCCAGAATGCCCACCTTGCCTTGGATGCGATGACGACGTGGAACACTTTGCTTTTAACTGCCCAAGGTTCCTTGAGGAAAAACAGAGAATAGAAGATGAATTAAATGTCGCACTAGATGTTCTAAGTATAATAAAGAAGATGTCAGAATTGATGAGTAATTGGGAAGCAGTTTGCACACTGCTGACGTCATAGAAGATTCCCCCTTCGCTTAGTAAAAATAAGTCCAGATAGATAGATAGATAATTTTACGAAATTAAGTACTTGGGGGATAAAATTTTGGTTCCGATTTTGGTTCCGATCGCAATGTGCTGCATAACCAACACGATACTACATTACAAACCGACTTAGGTTGTCCTTCCGTCCGTCCACATGCCACCGCTTTTGGGCCCTTAATTTTAAGCTAAGAGGGAAAGGAAAGGATTGAGAAGGAAAATCAGTACAAGTGCAAGCATTTTGGAAATCTGCCCACGTCCCCTTAGTCATAACTTCACTATTTCACATGAAATCTAAAAATTTTGTTAAGACCAAATATTAAGATATTTAGATTGTCTGCAATTCACTGCGATGAGGTCTTACGATCAAACTGCTAGTAACAAATGGCTCTTTCCATAGTCTGATTTTGTACACAGTCGTGTGCGATAATTCGTGAGATATTTAAATTTTTATAAGTGAATTGCGAAAAAGAAAAGTTTTGTGGATACAAAATACAGTCGGACGTTGTTACCGTAAAACCCATTGATGTCGCCCTGCATGCATCATAGTTGGATGTGTAATCCATACGTCGGTACCTAAATGATCGAAATCCGTCCATAACTTCCTACCATACGAAGGCTTCAAACTTTCACCAAATTTCGTTACACTAACATTTCCAATCCGCATTTCAAATTACAAAACGTTATAACGTCAAAGTGATTGAAATAACATCACATTCACATCGACTTTATTACGGTAGATACTTCTAGACCACTTCATTATAAGTTCCTCTAAAATTAGCCGAGTCTTAAGTAACAAAGGAAGGCGCCATGGTTTGTTTTGAAGGCTGAATGCATAATTAACAACGTGCGCCCTATGTTTTTTTATATATGTACATATGTACATAGACGAGTAGTGCCAACAATACCCAATTAGGTTTGAAATGCTGTTTTTGTCTTGTTTGGCCAAATTTACATCTCCTAAGAATTTAACCCGACAACATTGGATTACTTAATTATCATTCCGTATTCTCTGCATCCTATTCCTCAAAATAATCACAGCGAAAGTAAACCAGTTGCAGGTCAACAACATAAACACAGTTTTCACTATCTCACCAACGACACAAAGAACTTAACACGTAAACATACATATGTATGTACATACCTTGGCATTCCCGTTTGTATTGCATCATAAAAATTGGCAAAGAACTTTTCGTAAATCATCGGAATATGCGTGATGGCAGGATTTTGAAAAATTTGTACCCTATTTAGGAATTTCGACAAAGCAGCCGGCAGATAGAGTAGATTGCAACCTAAATATAAAAAAGGACGTAAAGAATGTGTATGACATCTGTGCAAAGTTCAAAACCTACGTTCGGCAGCCAAAAACTGCAGAGACTGCATGTTGGCTATTCGATCCGGTATGTACGCCAGTTGAGTGTTGTCACTCATCGAAAGCTCATTCAAGCGACTGCATTCGGACATCTCCAGTGGCAGACATCTCAACTGATTGGCACTTATGTCTAAAACTTCGAGCTTCTTCAAACGACCAATATCTGCAAAAGGAGGAACGCTTTGAAGAACTTCTGTGACACCTGTGAATGCTGTCACTCACTTTTGGGTATTTCCGTCAGTCGATTTCCACTCACATTGAGCCGCTGCAAGGCCTTCACCTCACCAATTGTCTCCGGAAGGCATTCGATTTTATTATTGGACACGTCCAGGAATTCCAAATTTTCCAAATGGTAAATATCCTCGGGTATTTCTTCAAGTGCATTTCCCGAGAGATGGATAAATTTCAGATTTGTCAAATTTAGCAGCCACTTCGGGATTTGAGTAATGAAGTTCTCCTTGAGATACACCTCCTCCAGGTCTTCGTAGAGGAAAAGGTCAATGGGAACATTGCGATAGTCTCGATAACTCCAATGTAGAACAGTCTTGCTCATGGTCACTCACGGCCCGAATGTGAAAAGAATTTATTTAAAAATAGAAAATTTATCAATAATATAAAATTTATTATTTTTTGAGCACTTTTTTCACTCAAAACTATAGTAGCGACTAAAAGGATTTTTTTCGATGGTGTCTCGTTTTACTAATTGCATCGCTCGACTATTGTCGGTCATGATCACAGTCACTGCACTATTTTTCTTAAATTTCTAGTTTAAAACGAAAATAAAAAATAAATAAATAAATTATTTTTAGTCCGCTGTTTTCGTTTTGTGTAATCGCCTGCGTCCGTAGAGTGACATAATTGTTGTACGCAGATGATTTTCTTTAGAGGAAAGTCCAAGAGGTGGTTGTGGCGTAGCGTCGTTGAAGCTTTCCATCGCTTTAGAAGCTATAGTGCAACATTATGTAGAATAAACAAACGAATTATGTTTTGTTTGGGGTTCTATTGGCGTTGTGTATACAAACAACTCTTTTCAGATTGGTCTGACTGGCGTGGAGTATATTTTTAGGCGGTTTGGCACTGTTAAAGCTTGAATGGCTACTGTTTAGCTATACTACGAGAGCTATGCTAGGGCTGTATCGATTTTTACGTGCACACACAGCGACTAGTGACATTGACATAGAACATTTGTGTGTGCTGCACTATCCGATCGATTTTTTTTACTCTGCTGTGCATAGTGCATAGTACTCATCGTTAATTGTGCCGTAGATACAACATACATGCATGTGTGTGGGTACATAGTGTTTGCATTAACGATAAAGAATTTATTATATGTAGCTATCACCCGGTATTTAGGGTTTTTGCCATGAGAATCATTATAAGTGATGGGGGTACTTGTGGGGAGTAAATATGCCACGTGGGAATATAGCATATGCGAGGGTAGTATTTATTAGCACCCCTGCGCCTGCATTCAACCCTGTTTTTATGAGTGGGGAATAACAATAGTACGTTCTCTTTAGTAGCTGCCTCTCCCCTCCTTTCAGCCATGCATTCACAATAAACAACACAACACTTTCACCTTGGTGGTCTTCAAACGGATTTAAAGGTTTTTTCTTTTTGTGGGAAGGTACTAAAGTAGGTACACTCGTCTAATTTTTTGGCGAATTTTTATCAGTTTAAACCCCTTCTTTACATCTAAAAACTATTTCTATATTGCACTTACATTTTGGCCTTCGATTGACCCCTATTTCGTCGACGTTATTGCTTCGAATCGCATAGGGTAATGTGTACCTGCATCAATACCTGCGTTAATGTTTGTACATACCAGGAGTCAATGTGGTGAACTTAAGGAGGGTAATTTTCTAGAACAACAAATTTTCCTCTGCGCTAAAAAGTAAATTCAACATCGAGTCAGAGACCGCAGTACGTTATTTAGCAAGAAACTATGAGCCATGGCATCATTTCCCACAAGTCCTAACGACTAGTGACTCTAATGTCATACCCTCATCAAGGAGTTAGTCGAAACTACCATAGGCTACAAAACAGCGTCGAAAAACATTCATGGTATTATGGTGAGTGTTCACGTACGCGTCGTAAAAAGTTGTAAGAAGCGGCATAGTTATAGACTTTGCAGTGGAAAACAAGAGGAGCGCAGGAAGAGTACAGACCCAAAAGACTAAAGGAAAAGAAACGCCTTTATGGAAAGAAAAGTGCATATGCAAAACTCCCAGTTCTAGGATACCGATGGAGTCTCGTGACAGAAACTGGATCCGGATGTGTTTAAAGACAACTTTGAGCCGCTACTGAATGGCCATCAAACAGAGCAAGTTACACTGCAGGTGTTAAAGTTATTGAACAACGTTGTAATCTTTTCTCCACTGCTCAACCAAGCTCGTCGGATGGGGCTGGTTCTTATCAGCCCTCTTACTCACGCCACTTGTCCAAACATTTTATTTCATGTCTTTCAAACTAGGCCTAAAAGAAAAGACAAAGCTAGGTAAGGAAGCAATAAAGAAGACAATCAAAGGACTTATGCCTAACCGAGGAGAGGGATTGGAAAGAAAACCGCAAAACAAAAAAACCCCTTAACTAAGCCTAACTATAATCTAAGTTAACCTTTAATATAAAAATAAACTCTAAGCTATTCTTAAACTATCTCGAAATTACCATAAACCCCTTAGACGATTATTCCTCCTCTTAAAATTACATAAGGCTCGTCTCATCCCAAAGATACACCGGATAATGGTGGCACTGGCTTGTCCAACCCGCTCAGGTATTTTAACGACAGCTCCGTTCTGTACTTTGGCATCTTTACAAATTTGCAGCCCTTTTCACATGTTTTCATTGTGTCTTGCGAACGAGAAGGTTGTACTGGGAGGAAGTTGTCATTGTTAAGTTTTTCCTTCTTTCACACCAATTTTTGGGTTTGTCGGTGGCATTCAGGCTGTTTGTCTGTTTGAGCAAATATTATTGTCATTGCCTTGGGTTCTGGTGCTAACAAGTAGTTCTCCTCCCTTGAGCACAGTAAAAATCACTGCCTGATATACAATCACGAATTGTTCTAAGTGGATAGCGTGATTGAGGGTTCATCAATAGATTCCTGCTCTCGGTTTTCCATCGATTTTTGATCTATCCTTATACAGTTCTGCTCCCCCTCGTTTGGGATGGTAGTGCCTTGCTGCTCGTTGGGTAAATCGAACAGTATAACCTATATCTATGTGGTTTTCACTAGCCGAAGAAAGTGAGACCTGAAAGCAGCAATGGCATACAAACTATTCGAATATATGTATGTATAATGATAACCAGATCAATGTATTCGTCCACCGTAGTCACTAAACCAGATTTCCACTGTCAAGCCCCCGGCCGGTTCACTCTGTACAAGCTGCTAGCTTGTCTATAGAAATCCCACTTCAGGCTTTAAGATCCTTTAACCTGCTTTAACCAACGTTTCAAGGCAATAAGACCCAAACAGAGACTTGTCGAGTTAAACAAGGAAACCTTGTAGATGAGTCACAGTCAGTGCTGGTAATATGGAATAACCATTTCTGTTGACTGTTAAACCGTGACGAACGTCCCATATTCCGCTGTCAGGCAAAACGAACTATTCAACCTGAACGATGAAAACCAACACTTCCCTTCACCCGCCCAGAATGAAGGGAGGATAGCAATATCCAAACTCAAGTTCAAAAAGACAGCGGGGGACGACTTAGTGAAGAGCATACACCAACTTATTTCCAAGATTTGGTCGGAGGAAAGTATGCCTAATGAATGGAACCTCAGCATTGTTTGACCGATCCACAAGAAAGGAAAAACTGTAAACTGTGCCAAATATTGAGGCATCAGTCTCCTTAGCATTGCATACAAGATCACTCGCTGCTCTATGAAGGTCGAAAACAATCTCACCGAGAACTTTGATGTCAAAAAAGGATTCAGACAAGATAATGTGCTGTCATGTGACTTTTTTAACATCATATTTGAGAAAATGATGCGAATCTCACAAGCTAACAACGGAGGCACAATTTTCCAAAAGCCAGTGCAATTACTTGCATACGCTGATGTCATTGACATCATCTTTGAGCTAGTTAAGGACTTTGTCTACCTCGGTCACCTCGACTTTAGTCACCTAACTGCATCTCTGCAGTAGCTTGTACAACGTTGGTAGTATCGATATTGGACGATGTGAGGTTACTTCTCTAGGTGGTTTCCCTGATTTTAGAATCATTATAACCTCCGCAACTTTCCATATTCTTCTTATACATACACTCGTACACATTCATCCACCTACACATTCTCACACTCACTCTCAAGACGAATTCAGCCGTCTTCAACGATCTCAGATGTAAAGGCAACAGTTCCTGACGCCTATCTCTCTGGCAGGCAGTTCTCTCGGGGAACTGTTTTAAATGCGGGTGAGTTCGCCTTGTTCTGCAGTTGATTTAGCTGCCAGAACAAAGAGAGTCACATCCAGAGTTCTGACAGCTTCCTCTTTCATGGTGTTAAGTTCTCACTCTCTCACGTAGTTATGTGCGTTTTGAGTAATTGCTTGGGTTTTCGCATTCACTCTCCTGACCAGGGCTAACTATAAAACTAAAGTGAGACTAATTAAATGACCAAGAGTGAAAGAATAAGTTTAGCGCGGAGCCACCGTGCAGACATTAAGGGCAAAAAAGGTACACAGGGAATCGGGACCTTTCCTTTACAATACAAGTTCTAGGTCCCTTTTTGGAAGAGATGTGTTTTATAAATAATGGTGTTGTCATCAGGCAAGATCAAACATTTTTAGTTTTAGTTCCCCGTTGAGTGCTATTAGTCGCCACCTTCTTTAATTGTTTCATATAATGCTCTTCCTCTATCATTCGTTAATCTAGGCGTTATTTTTGGCAGTAAAATCTCCTCCTGCTATTGTGAAATATGCGAAAGATGCTTTCAAAAATGTTTCTTTATGCTTATATTGTAGAACAGACAAAAACATTGTTAAAAAATTGTTAAATTATTATTTTTATTTTGTAACATTTATCTATATATTTCTTATGAACATATATGTACATTTACACATGTATTCGCACATACAATTTAAAAATTTAGGAAAAGGATTTGTGACAATTTAATATTATGTTGTGAACATTTTATTGCAATAGAATGTATTCTTCCATTAATGTGTTTCGTTAAATTAAAAAAAAAATCTACATAATGTTTTCGTTCTGTGTGTAATATTCTAAAATATAAACAAGCCAAGTTTCTCCTAGTTCATTCGTTGGTTATTTGTTTTACAATTAATATTGATTTCATTCAAAAAATATATTTTTATTCTGCATAACTTATCACATTCGAACCGTTATATATAAATAGGCAAGCTTATAAGCTTGCAAGATATTGGAGACAGCTGCTCGTCGGTCTATGGGAAGACCGACTGCTCTCTAACCAAAAATAATTTGGAGTACCTAGCCCACCCGTGTTGGTACATTATTTTCACGTGTTGGAGATAGTCAACAAAAATTACCAAAGCAATCATTCGAAACATGTGTCATAAATTCTGTCTCACATCGATGCTTAATTTTTTAAATTCACTATCACTAAGAAATCCCCATCTAGTGCCCAAAATCATGGACACCTCTCTTTCAACCGCCTCATAGGACTTTGATGAACGTTTTAGCCACGCATAAAATCCATCAGACCAATTGGGATTACGTGGCCAATCACACCGTAAAATTACTCCAAAACGTCGCACATGCAACCTGCGTAGGTTCTTTGCAGTCGTTGCTATCAACAGGACAGTCGAGGTTGAGATCTTTTCACGGATTATCTAAAAAAGGAAATCTAAACCTCTCTCAAATCAACGCTAAGTTATGCATTACCAAAGTATTCAGATTCCAACATTGGCGGCAAAGGAGCAGCATTAAGCTATCCACACGAATGTCGAAGGATTTAGGACTGACGAATTTCGGCAAAAGCTCATGACCATATATGCCGAGCGTCTCCTTGTAGTTGTCAACCATTCGCAGCAGAAGGTCTGGTTTAATCTGAAATAAAAGTACAACTCATTCATGAGACAAGACATCTAAAAGACTTACCTTTGTTTTGGGCGCATTATACAATACACTGTAGACCGGAGCTTCAGGTTGCAGAACAATTTCTCCATCCGAAGCCGATTCTACACGAAGGTGGACTTTCAACTTGGGATTGTCTCGCTTTAAGGCCCGCCAGGCTTTGATCCCGCAGGAAGTAATTGACCCCGAAGTCGGAGTGTATCGATTCTGATGAATGTAGAGATGTCGAAGCTTGGAGTCTGCCAGTAGAAAAATTACATCATCGTCGATATTTTGTGGAGAAATTATGAGAACCTAAGTAGTACACCTTTATAAAAGCCGCATTTTACGAATGCATTCAACTTACCTTAAGATTAGCGAAAAGACCAACGTGCATCACAGGGCAGTGAGTCGTAGTCACGTTGACCAAATTCAACACCCGCATATGAGAGAAACATGAATCCAAGACCTCATCCAAAAGATGGTTAGCCTCAAACCTTTCCAAAACAAAGTCGATAAGCTTGAGAACTCGCAATCTGGTCAGTTTCGACATCAGATTCTTTAAACATTTTAGTAGCTGGCCTGAAAGAAGTCCTTAATCAAATAAAGTTTCAACGAAAATGAACTCCTATGTACCTCCTGTGCCGAAGAGTTTGATACCCTCAGGATCTTCTGTCTGTGACATATTACATGGGAATTCGTAGACCAAGCTTTTAATTTGTAAACCAACACCTCTCAATTCTGGAATTTCGTCTCTCTAAACGAAACAAAATACTGATTTTTGTTTTCAGGTCGAACTTCAAAGCTGCACCTTTTCCATGCTCCAGGCTAGCAGTGTCATAAACTGAAAGATGTTATTGAAACTGTGCACTGGTCGAAAAATCAAACCTCGAACGTAGCTTCCAATGCGATGGATACAGTTTTGAGTCCTTATGTGATCCAGGGTATACTGCCACCCGGAGTAGTAGTTATATTTAGCGCGGGTAAGTGTTCTGTCATCGACTATAAAATTTGACCAAACAGCGGGGAAGTGAAAGGCGGCATACCAGTGGCGACATACCTATTGGGATTTGTTATTCACTGCGGTGAGAGCCTTAGTCTAAGCTTTTACTTACCAAGCTAGCGTAATACCGCTCTTTTACAGTGAGATAGGAAAAGACTTCTTCTAGGAGAATGTCTGGCAGAAGGCACCATTCAGAGTATTCTCTATTGGGGTTAACTTCTTCTTCTTCGTCTTCTTCCACATCGATGTAGCAGGCTGATAATTGTATTTTTTTATAGAATCTTTGTTAAGACAAAATTAGGTGACAACAATTTAAAGATGATAAAGTTTTGATTGGAATACATAGCAGATTCAGCCTTTTCTGGAGTTTATACATATTTCGATTAAACCCGCTTTGTCATCTGTGAAAGGGCTTAAGAAAAGTTGCCGTGATACGAAAAGTTATAGATAGGTAGATAGCATAGATCAACTCTTCTGGAATATATGATCAGGCGAAAAAATTTTAATGACTGGAACTCAGATTAGATAATACAGTAAGTCAATCTAGAGATGGACTCTCTTTCTACCCTCAAGCTGAAAAGCACCAGACTACAGCTAATTTTGCCCATTTGCGGGTTTTAGCAGGGAGGGGATGAAATTTGATCTGTATAATCATTGAACTGGGACTTCACCTAAAGAAAGGTGTCCCTCCGCACTACGCCAACTATAGAGGAATGAGCCTCCTTAAAGTCGCTTGCATACAAGACCGTATCTGATGTATTGTGTAAGCGCTTAGATCATTTGGCAACAAGATTGGCTCAGCGTGGTTTCAGGCCAGGAAAGTTCTATCCGAGTTCAAGAAATCCAAATCGATACCCACCGTCTTGTTTTCTTCGATTTAAGGCCGATTTTAAGATAAGCTATACAGAACATATGTATGTATATATTTAGCAGAGCGGGCTGTCACCGGTACATTCGGTGGCTTTAAAATGGGAAAAAAAATTTCGACGATTTAATCAAACTTAACCTTACTAAGATAGTGAATTTCAAAAAATGGGTTCGCCAATTCTATGAGTATGAGTATGTACGCTTAAATGTAGCCACAATTCATATTTACTGTTTATGGGTTCATAATTCGAGGCGAAATCGAAATTTTCGTTCTAACCTCGAAATTAAGGGTACTTTACAAACTTTTCAAAAATTTTACTTTTTCCATGGGCATGCTGCCCCCCTGCAACCCCCCTGCTTGGGGTCACTGTTGAATTTGGGGTAGGTGCGAGGTTGGGTATGTGCAAAGTTTCTTTTAAAAAATAGCATGGCCTTATGTCATGAAATCGAATATATATTCTAAAACTCTAAATGGAACGGCCGAAATTCGGCCTTATTTCACAAACAATATTCGGCTTTATTTCACAATATGAAAGTGAAATAAGGCCGGATTTCAAAATTCGGCTTTTTCACTCGGCCCTTTTTCACTCGCCGTTATTTCACGGCACCCTTGGAGTGCATAACAGGAGCCAGTTAGCTAAGGACTGGGCTTACTGGAGTGGCTCTTTGATGAAGACCAGGTTTACCCCAAACTGCTAGCGTAACCTATGTAAATAAATTAGTTCCCATAATTTGAAATGGTAACCTAAAATAGGGAACTTAGATTTCAGGCGACCCATACACATGAAACATGTAACACCGATTTTTGGTTTATATTTCAAGAAAATCAAATCATTTTTAATTAAATGATCCCCCATACCTGTGTCAGAAGCAAGAAGCGGATCCATTGCGAGACTTGTATTACCCTGATTTGATTGCTCTGCATATTTAATAACGACTTTTTTCGGTTAGTCTTCAACGCCATTACAGAACTATGGTACGACAAAGGAAGCCCTTTGAAACTGAAAGCAGCTAGTTAAGGTCCTAACATGTTGTAGACACTTTGTTTGAGGAGATGTTTCACTCAAGAAAGGCAAATCGAAGAAAACGACGTTGAATGTTCTTGATTCTTGGCACATGTACTTACTGATAGGGGGACCATGGTTGACTGGCGTATTCAAGTAAAGGACGAACAAAGGTAATGTAGAGGGATCTCGTCACGTAAGAGGCAGAGAATTCCTTAGACAATCGTTTAACAAAGCCAAGAAATGAGTTAGCTTTCAGAATTACCTCATCAATATGGGAACGGAAGTTTAACTCCCTATCGTACAATATTACAAGGTCGCGCAGAGATTGAACGATAGATATAGGCTGACCTTGTAGAAGGTAAGGGCGGAGATGGGATACGTGGTGTTTAGGTAATAGATTGGCACTTGGCGATATTGAGCTCTAAGTAATTTTTGGAGCACCAGTACCAAAAACTGCCGAGGTCTTCTTGAAGGAGACAGTAGTCCTGAGGTGAAGAGATGGTTTTGAAAAATTTGGTACCATCAGCGTAGAGAGAGAAAGGGAGGAGTGTTTTATAATCCTATCGACATCGTTTATGTTTAGAATGAAGAAAAGGGGGCCAAGATGCCTGCATTGTGAAACACCAGAAGTGGCCGAAAAAGCAGCCGATAGGACGGATCTGAAGGGAACGCTATAAAAACGGTCTTTCAGGTAAGAAGATATCCATTTTAACAATATGGGTTCGAAAACGAGGGCAGATAATTTGAAAAAGATCAGGTTATCAAAAGCTTTACTGAAATCAGTTGCAATAACGTCGACTTCTTTGCCATTCTTTAAGGCAGAGAGTTCAAATGACACGAATTCGACGAGGTCTGTCGTAGTTGATCTACCGTTCAGAAAGCCATGTTGGTTAGGGGAAATAAGAGACTTGCACTGATAGCTTAAGATTTCGAATAAAATACTTTCGAAGAGTTTGGGTATATGGCAATTGGACGATAATTTGTTACTTCACTCCTTGAGCCCTTTTTGTGTATCGGGGTTATGTAAAAGGTTTTCCAAATCTCAGGAAATTCTGTCTGAGGAAGAGATAGGCGAAAGAGATGAGAGAGGGGGAGGGAGAGATTGGACGAAAATTTTTTGAGAAAGATGGCAGGGAGATCATCCAGACCGGGCGAGAATTCATCACTAAGACCCAGTTATTTACTTTCGACAAGAGTAGGATCAAAGTGTTGAGACAGAAAGCGACCACCAGAGAAGTTAAGTAGGTGATTGAAGGAGTTGTCGGCAAAAGATTGTTTGAAATAGGTGGCAAAAAGTCGGCAATGGTATGTGGATCAGTTGATGAAATGTTTTGAAAAGAGAGGGAGGGCGGGTAACCATAAGAGTTTCTGTTATAGTTGACGAATTGGAAAAAAGACTTAGGTTCGTTTATTCGATTTTTTTGCGCATTATTATGATAAAGTTGGTAGAAAGAGTTATAAAGCTGGCTGAATTAAAGGTAATAACCGAGGTAGTTGGAAAAGTCAGAAGCGGAATTGGTACGAAGGAAAACTGCCCATAACTTGTTTCTTTTGTTGCTTAAGGCGCGAAGTTTGCGATTGTACCAAGGGTAAGATGTAGATGCTGTTTTTTTGGCGAGACAAGGGGACAAGTGAATGTTAGCTTTCATCCATCTACAAACTTATGTTAGTCATAATTTCATAATAAAGTGAGCCATAATTCCACGATTTATTGACGTAAAAGGTTCACATATGCATAATTGGTAGACGAATAGGCATTCAATATATTTCTCCAAGTGTAAGCCGGTTGAAACTGCATGCAATAAATTTATAATTGTGGTTCATTCATCTTATTTTCAAGAGGCTACTGGAAGTAAGTTTACCTAACTCTGGATGACCCTTCAAGATAAGGTAAATGTAGCAACGAAGCCGAGTGAAGTGTGAAGCGGTGTAATGCTTGTGTGATGCAATTGTTATAGAAGCGAATCAACCCTTACATGGGAGAAGCTGTTTCCTGTGCCTATTGTAAACTGGAGTAAAGCCCTAAATTTTCAAAGTCAAAAATAAATTTTTAATTTCAAGATGTACAACAAAAGGAAAAAATTGTGGGATTGTCCAAACTTGCCCATTAGCGCAGAACGTCGATGGAGAATGCACGCTGCTCCATTAAGCTCGGTAACCAAGCCAGTAAGGCCTTTTACGCCAAAAAAGATTTTAGCCAAGGTAATGAGCCTTATCATAACTTTTTTAACTACGACTCCTTACGTATGCCAATCATATGTGGATGCGTAAGTTTTAAGACAAAAGCTACCAAAGAGGGACTGAAGGACAACGTAGTTGAGCAAAACCTTGCTTCAGATAGTACAAACAATTTGGAGTGCAATTATCTATCCGAAGAGATCTGAAGACTGCTTCATACTGCACGGCACAGTGTTTATTCCAAACTCGCAGAGTCTTTCGAAAACACATCTGTTTCAATTTGTTGAAACGTGTCGATCTAATACGTATTTTTTTTTTACCTTTAAAATAAATTCGTGAAAAACAAATAAAAAACATGATTGTGTTGCTTTTTTTGTTCATATTTTTTTCAAAAACAAAAATAAAAATAAAGTGGGTGGTTCTTGTCGCTAAAATAAATGATCAACTGCACTGTTTATTCATTTCCCAAACGCAACTTTAATCGTTGACATATTTTGAGTGGGTTAAAAACTCTCTAGCCGGTATTTAAGTTACAAAAATATCAACCATTGTTACTAATAGTAAAACAGGTACTTTTAAAAAAATGTTTTTTTTTTTATCCTTAGCGGGTGAAATAATGATTCCTCTACAAAGCCCCTTTTTCCTATTATAGGCATGAACTTAACTAATCAGCGGCAACACTGGTTTTCACTTAAGGTCATACAAGTGGTAAACAGATACATATTTAGTGGGACGTGTTTTTAGATTCGCAATTCAAAAACAAAATTTACGCAATTAAGGATTACAAAAAGAAACACACCTTCATCATTTTGGTCAATCTTCCAACAAGCCTTTTGTAACTTTTCAACAGTCACCGACATATTTGAACATATCCTTCTTCCGGATAAAAACTACTCACTGTAAGCGGTCTGTTCAGAAACAAATTTTATAAAAAATTTAATTATTTTGCACTATTTACACACTACACGAAATCCGGCAAATGCAATGCAGGGCGAATTTCTAATTCACTACTGGCACTGTTCCCATATAGATTTTTCAGTTTGGACATTTAGTGTGAACGTTTTTATGTTTTTCGTTTTGTCGTCATTTTAAAAGTTCGATGATACGTTGCCAAAATAGAAATAAAGATAGAGAAAAATAAGTTTCGAAAAAAAATCTTCAAAAATACAATCTCTCTAACGGATCAGTTAAAAATAAACAACATTTACGAAAATAGTCAGCTGTTTGGGAGAAAACAGCAAGCATAAGGTATACAAAAGTTTTCTCTCAACTCCCGTGCCACTGCTCGAAAGCATACATTTTGTTTATCTGCATTTTCAGTGTCTGACACCGTGTAATTTGTAATTCAAAATACTCGAGAAACCGACGAGAAACTCTCTAGAAATCCCCTACTTCTTTATTTTTAGTCATTGAGCATTCGTAGACATTTGGAATTTCCAATCACAAGACTGCCCTAATTATTTTCTTAGTGCTGCGGTAACCTGTCTACGCAATCAATTGATTACAATTTGTGGGCGATTGGTTTTGTTCTACTATGTAGAAACTATTTAAGGATTTTTAGCGAGAATTAAAATTTTTATTATTGTTCTATTGCGTCTAATTGTTTATTCGAGTACCGAATGTACTCTTTAAAGAGAACTTTTGTACTCTTTTTGAATTCTAATTCTCTTTGGTGTGCGTTTTAATGGATAGTTTGTGACATAGGCATCTGTATACATTTTCAAGGAAACAGTATAAATAGCCGGAAAAACATTGACTGCTCGTATTTAACAGATTATGTGGTCCTAAAATTTAAGCTAGAGTAACAAAATTTGTAATCAAAGGATCTCCGACCTATCAGCATATCGTCCTTTCTATTGAAGGAGGTAGATACTCCTCCGAAGTTACGGTGCAGGTAGTCGAATCCCCACCAGATTCAAAGTTGTCTAGATACAATGAATGCAATAGAAATGAAAACAATAATGCAACTGCACTGTGGTGAACTTGGCCGCTGTAGCCAGTACAACTCGTACAACGTACAACTCAAGAGTCCAACGACACGAGTACGGTTCTTAATTCGTTTAGGAAGACCAATCGGTTTGCGCGTTCGCCAAAAAAAGGCATTTCTCCTAGACACAATACGCGGTCGCATACGAAGTCCTCACCACCCTCAAAAGTGGTAGACGCAATAAAAGTGACTGACACTTCTCACGGCGCCCAAAATAGCAGTGTCAACCACGAGAGAACTAAAATGCTACAACTCGGCCTGAAATAGACGGTCTTATTATTTTTACAGAGACAAGCATAACGTTCATTAAGAAATTAAGAACACTCATTAAGTCCATTTTCCGAGAGGCGGAATCCGAGGTTACTGATGACGAGGTGAGATATCTGATACCCCAAAAACAGATAAAGATTCTTAGCCGCAGTTCCTACAAAAGCCAAGTGACGAACGTTAGTCGAATCTGAAAAATTGCAAGTGGAGACCTCTTATTCTCTGCGAATCCTACAACTGCGGTCTATAAAGACAAAATAAACAAGCCTTGGGAGAAAGCGGTAGCGTTTGGGCCTTAATGCAAGAACTCTTGGTAGAATGCAATGATATTAACGAAGAGACGTAGAAAGAGGAGATCTGTTCCGCTCTTACTGACCAAGTAAGTTTCGAATTCAAAACTCCTATGATCAAAAGCGTTAGAGAAACCTATGGTGGAACGCAAATTGCTAAAATAAGCCTAGCAGCGGAAATTCTGCACAACTTGTTGAAAATGTCGAATACGAGAAACAATTGTGCCGAAACGCTGTTCGAGATGACTCGAGTTTGGACACTTCGCTAAAGCATGCAAAATTCCTTACGACCGACCAGTCTTGTGCATTAAGTGCGGAGAAAACGGGCGCAAATTGGAAGATTGCAAAGGCAGACCGAATTGCTTACTCTGCAAAGTTAAGAGCGTTAAATCTGGGAATACATATAACCGGTAGCATTAGATGTCCAGAATACAAACACAAGTTAGAAACTGTTTTGAAAAAAACATGAAAATCTTACAGCTTAATCCTTTTACAACAAACTGTTAGAGAACTAAAAACCGACGTAGCGATAAGAATTTTCGACGTTAAATCTTCTCACAGTAATTCTTCTTTATTGTGGCGTTTGGGATATCCGGATTCGTACCTTGACTACAACAAGGTAGTGATCCGAGTCGATGTTATCTGCTCGGAAGGTTCGGGCATCCAAAATACTGAACGTATGTCTACATCGATCGCAATGCAATAAATTTGGTTAACTGTTTGATGATCAGGAGACCGCCGCGCCGTGTCCGCTTTCGGATATTGAGATGAGGAAACCATTTGCTTGCTTGAGCCTCCAGTCAGGTTGATCATCGGCACGAGTCGTATGATACAAAGGGTTAGTGGTAGGATGGGGAGGGTAAACATGCATTTGGGAGCGGAAATGATTACCTTTTGGCTTCGGTCTCCTCTGAGGAGTTGAGTCCTGAGAGTCTTTGTCTGTACTAAGCCCCTACAACGCGACAAGGTAAATAGATAGTCTCGTAGAGGGAAACTAGTGCAGGCTTTTGAAAGATTGTGTTTCCGGTCTTTGTTTGTGTGATTCACACAATTCCTTCTTTCAAGTACAATGTTCAAAATCTTTTTTTGTCGGAACTTTTTTACATGCTAAGGAATTTACCTCAACGCAGAAACCCCAAGTTGTAGGGTGAAGTGCGTTGGACTACGGAGCGAGGGGTTCCAGGTTCAATCCCCAAATCCTCTCCCGAGCGTCTGACAACCATCAGAGAGTATAACTGTCATGAAAAAGCTTCTCAAAAATAAATTGCCGTTCGGATCCGGCATTAAACAGTAGGCCCCTTGCATTCGTATGAAGAATGGACCTGTCGCGCCAAAAATTTGTATTTGTAAGCTCTAAAATAAGCGGCCCCCACCACGATCTGACCCTCTTGAAAGATCCGTACTCATCTAAGCTCGTCGGTGTAACTCAAATAAGTCATCATCTAGTCCAGCTGTGGAGGATTATCGTTCATTCCAAAGGAAGGAATGAAGGAACTCCTTAGCTACATGTCCTCTCTCTGCGGTCCCTTTGCTAAATATCTGAGACACATATTCAGCTCAACGTAAGGCGTGACAAACGCAATTGCTCAAAAGCTGAGAAAGAACCGAATCGATCCAACAGTAGGAGTATTTAAACTTAAAGTATCACTGAGGAACTAGTAGGTCATCGAAACTCCAATCAACATTTTGTTAGGAGTCTGAACGATTTCCTGAATGACTTTGTATTAATGTCGGTTTAAAAGGTGCAGAAAGAATTTACATATGTACCTAGTTTTAAACCACACGATAGAGTCCTTGCCTGATACCCGAACGAACTACCTGTAGAGATGAATACACGAGCTAGCATCGATTCTCTAAGTAAATCAAATATTATAGCAGGGATCACCCCCGTCAAGAAAAATAAAACAAATGTGGCTTGCAGAGCTCTTCCAAAAGCGCCAAATATCATATATCGACAGCCCTTTTACAACGAATTTATTAGTATGGTGTGACGTACCTACGCATAATCCTTGGGATTATCAACCCAAGTCGCATCTCAAACTAACATCCTTATTTGAGAATAATTCAGGAACCTATTGACATCACCATCTGAGTGAGGAAATGTCAGTGAACGTTCACACTGCGAACAAAATGCACTTCCTCAACGCGGCACGCAATATAATCCGCTTATCCGATTAAGCAAAGCGGATCTCCCAAGGGAAACGGCACAAAACGGTTGAACAGGAATCTAGACCCCTGTGAATGAGTTGTAGAGAGTTGACACCATATTGTACAACTCTGAACACGATGGAGCATAGGCGTTTTTGACGTCCTATGTTCCATGATTGGTTACACAAACTAAAGAACAAGACGAGTGATACCAGTAGCAATGGAATCACTCTGATAAGGGAAGAGATTCGATATAGAAAAAATGACGACCTGAACTTCTATTGGATCCAATTGCTTACAGGAGATGTATGAATCAGATGTAGTTCATGTTCGACACCGCTGTGGGTTCCTAGTAGAGTAACTACTTCAAGGCATTACCATCATTTCTTTATAATTTGCTCACACTCAAGGGTTATGAATACTTGTGAGTCAAGTGGGTATGGGTAGGACTATTGCAGAAGGTTCTTGGGATAAAGAACAAATTGGATCCTAGATGACAAAAGAAAGAGCCCTCTTGGTAGTTTATTGTTCATCTGCTTTGGAATTGAAAGGTTAGTCCAACTCGAACTGATAGACCTTCTGATAGGTCTAAGATTCTCATAATTGAATATGCCCGATAAGGAATAAAACCATTTGCCTTTAGTTATAAATTTATCAGTTTTTTATTTATTTATTTATATTTTCATATTATAATCCTTTTTTTCGTTTTTATAGTGAATATGAAGAAGGTATAATATAGTTGATTTAAGTAGTACATTTGGACTTAAACCCGTCCGTATTAAGGAAGAAAAAGTATCTATGTATATATTATTTTATTTATAATTTCAGAAAGTGTTAATAAAAAATATATGTATATGCATGTATATACGTTTTGTATCAATTTTAATACCTAAGAGTACATCGATTTACTGAAGTTTGACGAGATTATCAAGTTAACATTAGTGTTTTACGTAAGTGTTTGACTAAAGGCTACTCTTCACTGGAATGATTAGGTTCATCCTTTTATTTGTATCTTTTGATTAGCACCGGGTATTATTCTGTTATTTTAATTCTGTCGCCTTTTTTTTCTATTTGGTTAAACTGCTGATTAAACTGTCCTCAATGCGTGTAGGTACTTTATAATAATGTGTGAAGGTGCGGAAGGCTTATTTGCGTCTTAGGGTCTCTTTTCGGGAGTCCATGGTTGACGAGAGATTCGACTTGGGGGTACTCATACTCGATGAATTTCGTATGGAAGATATATCGTCCTTGGGCGTTTGTCGTCTCGATCGAGGTGGTGCTTCGACTTTCTTATTTCGCGCAAGTGTATTAGTCGAAGTATGAGCGGATGGGGTTTTTCGTGGAAGAGTTAAGAGCTTTTTATCCTGCAATCCAAAGAGACTGAGTAAGTTTGGGCCTTAAAGTGAATAAAGAACTTACCTTTGCGTTTTGTTCCTGTGAATAATTGATCTCGTAACCCTCACTTAGGTGTTTCGGTTTCCAGGGTGCTAACATCGATACCGATCGTGAGACGGTTTTTGTCATTGGTTGCATTTTATTTTTTCGTAGATCTTCGCGTGATGTTGCACGTCGTCGGGAGCTTGACTGGTATGGCTGAGGTATGGCACCAACTGTTGTGGCATGAAGATACACAACGCTACGTTGACTTTGCATACTGGATTCGCCCTCAGTACCAGAACTGTCTGGAAGTCGGTCAGGATCCCTAAAAAAAAACAACAAGAGCACGTATGAGTTGATTTAGGAGGCATTGGTTTTAAAACTCACCTCGAGTGATATCGTCGCTCGGTACTTCTAGCTGGCTTTGGAGGAGCCTTTTCTATGTGTTTATACGCATCAATACTGGTCGATTTGTCTGGGGTTCTTTTTAAAGTAGATGTTGAAGGGGTCAGATGTCGTTCGCTATTCTTACGATCATCATACCGATGTGAGCGGTCTAGTTTATCCTTGGACATTGACCGATTTGCTGCAGTTAATGGTTGTCTCTTATACTGGTCTTCCGTTTCTGAGCCGCTTTCGGATATATCATCGAGATTTCGGGATCTAGAGTAATGACGCCGTTTGCGTGAATCAATTTCATCTGTGCCATCTTCTTCGAGATTCTGGAGAGAATTGCTGCGATGGTGACTAGATGCAGCTGATTGAGGTGTTTGATTGATGCGATCGAGATTGTAAGCACTTTGGGAGTACTTGTGTGTGCGGTTCAACGTAGAGACAGAAGATCTCGATCTGAAATTAAAAATTTGTTGTTATCTATTACATATTAAAGAATTTACTGCAGTTATCATTTTATCGATACGAAGTAGTTAACGTTTATATTATCAGAGCGCTGTCATGTACTAGCAGTGTGTACGGAGACCTAATCATCTAGATAAGAGAGAATTTTTTTGTGTCAACGTTTTAGTAGTTCATAGGATTAGCCTAAATATATGAATACTTATGTTTAACAGTCCATTATCCGTAAGGTCTGTCTACTGTCGATGACATAAGAGCAGTAATCGATATCGCAGAAGGTGCCTCTATGGTACAAGGGAGCAAGAGTAACGCTAGATATTAAGAACGCATTTAACTCTGCGAACTGGTCGTTTATTAGAAGATCACTTGCCAGGATGGATGAGCGATATTACTTGCTGTGTATAGTGACCAAGTACTTCAACCACAGGAAGCTGAGGTACAATACAGATGAAGGGGTAAATACTACCTATACAATGTCACCGCAGGAGACCCACAGGGATTAGATTTAGATCAGCTACTGTCGAACATCATGTAGGATGGAGTCATACGATTAAAACGACCTGGCGGAGTAACGATAGTTGGATTCGCCGACGATATTGTCATCTTGCCAATAGCTAAAGAGATTAGCGCAGTAGAATCAGCTACAAATGAAGCAGTTTCCAGAATAAAATTCTGACTGGTATCCGTCGGAACATAAAACAGAAGCCGCCCTCATAACCAGTGGGAAAACCGTTGAATTCGCTAATTTTCAGGTTGTTAACCAAACCATCAGATCAAAGGAAGTTGTTAAATACCTTGGAGTAATGCTGGACAATAAACTGGAGTTCAAAACACATATTGATTATTTAGCCAAAAAACAGCGCAAATACATGGAGCTCTTGCGCCCATACTGCCTAATATCGGTGGACCTGGATATGCCAGAAAGATTCTACTCTCAAAACTTATGACCTCTGTTTTGTTATATGCCATCCCAGTCTGAACGTTAAGGACGAAGGAGACCAAAAGAAAACTCTCGTCAACATACAGACTCTGCGCGCTACAGACAATCAGCGGCTCAGACGAGGCCGCTTTTATTATAGCTGAAATGGTTCCCATCATATCCTTGCAGATGAGATGTGGAGGATATACAATCAAAGAATCCTGAGCCACTACGACGCCAGTGGCATCAAGTTGATTCAAAATGAGAATAATGCAGCATTAGAAAATGAAGATATGGGTTATGCAGTATTTTATTTTATTGCACACGTTTCACGCCATGAAGAATTACCCTGTCCCGTCTGTCGTTAATCCTTGATCACATGTTGCGATCGGATGATTGGATGGCAGGACGTAGTTCCATAACAAAATGAGCTGTGGAGAATAGAAAAACTAAGAAAAGAAACAGAAGCAGAAAAAGCATCGGCTGGCAAAATAGGATCAGGATCAGGTATATGAATCGTACATGTCAATAGCACGGGCTAGTGGCATCTGAAAAAGATTCCCCACCTCCCTGAACCAAACCAAAAAAAACCTTTTTATATATGGAGCACTACGGATTCACCATTGGAGCTTAATCTTAAAGCTAATACAACTGCTTCTCCATATTTTGGATAAAATGAAAACTCAGATTTTGCTTTGCTTGTTCGATTGGTTGTATCCTGTTTAGTCGAGACGATCGATTGTCCTACCATGCGAACTTGTTAGTATAAGGTAGTTCCAAGCCTAAGATTTTAGTTAAAGACGTCTGCCTCTCTCTCCCAGTCAGCTGTCATTTGGTGGAGATCCATAACCATATGTGACAATAAGCAGACGTCATCAGTGTGGTTAAGGTGTTTGAGATTAGATATTAGAGACGGGTAACTCATTTTGATTTGGCATTTCGGTGGCGATTACACGGTTGAGAACCATAGCCGGTTGTTGTGTAAAGCCCTGTTCACTCGTCAGTTCTATGGTGATTCTGTAGATGGTTCTTCGGCCAAATTGAACACGTGTATCATACGTGTATCATACCTAATATTAGCTGAACTTCTCTCATTTTCATAAGGTATTCGGACACTCTCTACTGATATCTGCTCTCATACTTTTCACAGCATTTCAATGCTTCTTGGATAATTGGTGGCTGATTGTTTCTACTCGTCGATCAGGTTTTCCGTATGCCTTTCAGGTGAAACCGAATAGACGTTCTGACAGGCCTTCTCCTGATATTTGGTGCCTAACATGACAAGGCAGTTGGCGTTGGAGTCCATGATTGTTGATGCCCATTCCTTTACGTCTTCAGTCGCAAAATTCGTTGGGACGTGACATTGTACTATCCCGACATTCCTTACTTTAGTTCTTAATATATCACATCTTGTAAGCAATCTCCACCTACTGTTGGCTGTCATTAGGATTTTACGTTCGATTCGCTCCCTGAGGTTGGAGAGTGGAGGCTTGACCCATAGAAGTGCTTGATTTTGATTAATTACAAACCGTTATTCTGCAAGTTCGTCAACTATCTCATTCCCGGTTATATCCTTCTGACTCAGAGATATTTATTGTGCTGTGAGCCATGCGTCGGACTAGCTTGGGCTTGATTTTTGTTACAAAAATTGATGGTCGCCTGACTGTCAAAAAAAAATTGTGATATTATCCTGTGGTATTGCCATCATTGATACCATACTGGCCTCCTTTGACACTTCTGTAATCAGGAAGTATGATCGAGCTGTGTATGTTTAGATGGAGACCTATATTTGTAGATAGATATAGAATTGTCTTTATTTGGTTTCTCTACTTGGAATAATTCTAGAGAATGATTTTTCAAAGTGGAAGTATGGTGACGTATAGTCGCTATTTACGTGTTCGCCTACGAAGTTCTTTAGGATATGTATGTGTCCTTTGAGGTTTGAGTTTGATTGGCTAATACTCAAGGCACTCTTGGCGGCAGAGTCTTACATACACAAGTCTAGCGGTAGCATGTTATACATGATAGACGCTGTATTTTATTTATTGCCTTAAGATTGGTTGCTGCTGCTCGCCACTAGACTACATTCCCATACATGATAGAATTATCCTAGGGTTTGGTCCCCATCTTCTGCCGAAGATTCAGTTGCAAGTATAGAAAGCAATCGCTGCCTTTTTAACTCTTTCATTGACAATAAACTTCAAATTAAGTTTCCTGTCTAGTATGACTCCTACGTACCTTGCACTATTATATATCCTTAGGGCTATTCCATCAATAGCCGGTAGTTTGAATTGTGAACTGCGGTATAATACTTTTATTAGTGAATAGCATTAGTTGGGTTTTATTGGGATTAGCTCCAAGTCCACAATGATTTGTCCACGAGTTAAGTGTCTGTAATAAATTTTCTAATAGTTCACTGATATACATACATATACTGCCATGACTTTCAATATCAAAGGATATTAAACATCTACTCTGTGACTTAAGGGCATGTGTGAAATGATTTAGGTTTTACCATTCCTTGTGATCGCGATGGGTCAATTATCGTGCTAGGTGTCTCATGATAACATTTTAACCCTTACCCTACTCAACCTAACCTAAGCTAACCTAGTGTTTCTATATATCATAATATTACGGTAGATCTCGTCTATTTTTTTTTCCACTGAAATGTACCATGTAAGTATATACCTAGTTCATACCCTTTGTATGATGTCACGTAGAGCTTAGCTTGACAGTTAATGTTTAAGTAGGTCAGCTTGTCAGTGAGCTCATCCACAACTAAGCCTCACATAAAGTGATGTTATATTACCTACTCCATGTGTGTATCCTCCTGCTGTGTTGAACTTTATAGTTTTACGATTAATTATCCGTGATGAGACAGTGTTGTCGATTCCTTTTTTATATTGACTCGTTTGATGACTTCATGTTAAGTGCTAGCATCAATAGCTAGTTCAGCTTCAGTGCATTTGCATTTGCTCGATTCTTTAAGCATACTTGTAGTGGTGGAGAGCGGATGTACTTAGCATTCTCTTCCTTAACTTATTTTAACCTAGACAACTTGCTATGGATCGACGAGTTGATGTGATAATTTTTAGAAAATCTCTCGAAACCGGATGTTTCTTCATTTCATTCAACCTAGACCATCGTATTACCTGCCTATACAAAATCCTTCTTTAGTGAAAGCAGGGTCCACATTTTAAGGAATATATACTCAAAAAACTATTTAGGATTATTCTATATTTTGAATTTATCATACTTGGGTGCTGTTGTTATTCTGGACACTGTTGGGGGATTTGAGTCCAAATCCGTATCACCAAAGAAACGGAAATTTTTCGGTGGAATCGGGGGAGCCGGTGGTGTACGATATACGTTACGTTTAGGCATATGACTGGAATCGTTTTCACCACTTATGGTAGAGTCCAACTGAAACACAAAAAAGAAAAAAAATAAATAAATAAAAATTTATATTGTATGAGAACTTAGGTGTAGTCCCGTTTAAAAACGCAAAAATGGCCCTAACCAGACTATTTTGAACTTAAAGGGATATTTAAGGAAGTGCGCATTTTTTAAGGACATACTCTTAAACAGTTTTTTTGTTTGTCCTCATTTGCGTTTCTGAACGTGCCTCATATTCGTATTGAAAATCAACTGGATAGCAATTAACAAACCTTTTCCTTTGATTTGCTCTTTGATCTTCTATCGATGGATTTGAACCACGAAGTCTTTTCAGGTTTGGATTCAGTTGAATTTTTCGTAACAAGTGGCGAATGTTTACGGGTTGCTTCAGACGATGTACGTTTTAGCAGAGGACTCGATTTAGGAGTGGATAGCCGACGGCGCATGGAAATATCTGGAGCACCCTGAAAAAGAAGACAAACAAATAAATACAGCAAGCATTGGATAGTTTTTCTGTAATATGGTGGCCTAAAGGAAGTGATGTGAATATCTACCTAGTCAGAATAGTTCGAATAAAACGACTAAGATGGTCGGGATGGACAACAATGCTCCGGGCTGAAGAGTCTTTGAATCCACCCCAGAGGCACGACGCAGTAGAGGAACACTTTGCCTAAGATGGTGCTCTCAATTGGAAAGGGATCTCAACTAACTTGGGGTGCGAAACTGTAGCTGAAGATCGAGCTGGCTAGAGCGGCTTGTTGGTTGAGGCCCACGTCCACCCCGGATTGTAGCGGCACCTAAGTAAGGAAGGAAATATCTCCACGCAATCTCCTTAGAGAATTTTATAAAAAGGGGAACTGATAAAATCTTCTACATCAAATTCTGGATCTATAACTCCAAGATTCCTTCACCTTAGCTTGTATATATGTAAAAATCACGTCATTGGCATTCCATTTATAATAGCAAGCTGAACTCAGTTTAATTAAACCGAAGAATGATACTGATTTAAACTTAAGTTTTAAACTCAGGTAGACGTTCAGTTAAACTTTCGTTTTAACTCTTGCTGTGTAACTGGTTATAAAGAAAATATACATTTAGCTAAATGTTAATGAATTTCCATCTAGAATATGTCATTGATATCATGTATCCTTAAACTGGGAAGTTTCACTATCGAAGAGGTTTATGTTAAAGTCTCCAGAAACTAGCAAGTGGTTATAATTCAGAGGATAAGATGTACATACCACTTTTATAAAAATACTTCTATTTTACTAATGAATGTATGACACCGCTAGACGACGGCACTGACCATCATACGCGATTTCAAATGGAATTCGGTGGTTTCTCGGGTATTGTTGGTTTTGGAACGCCCAACCCATATTGGATTTCAACAATTAGATACACTTCTCACTAATATGCCACACCAAACCGTGAGTCATTAAAAAAAAATCCCATAAAGTGTATACGAGTATCATTCCTTCAATCGAAAGAAGAAGTGTTGCTGACATTGGCACTTGCCCATAAATTTCCATACCACTTCCTTTACTGACATTCTTCAACATTTCTAATGACAACCTACATCACCAACCCACTTGACTTGTACATACATACGTATTGTTAGTCGTATTTAGGTAGAAAAACGAATCTGTATCTCTGTGTGAGTCTGCGAATAGAACTAAAATCGCTTAATTCTTTCGCAAAAGCCATACAGCATCTGTTGAGCCTCGGCTAAACGACTGACGTAACCGTTTTCTGTTATAATACATATTTCCATAGTCAAGCCCACACATGCAGCCAACAGCTCACCTCGTCATCAATTCTTAGCATACCCCACGTTTTGATAATTTCCAAATTGGAAATTGTGGAGGCGAAATATTTGCGCAGAAAAGAAGAAGAAAAAAAAACCTGAAGAATGAACACATAAGCTTCCAAACGAAGCTCAGAGTACAAAAGCCTCGAGAAATGAATGACCTTTGTGTGCAATTGCACTGAAATTGCACGGCCGATACGAGTTGTTGTTGCAATAGAAAACAATCCAATCCACCAGAGGCAGTGGCGGCTACTCATCTTCGTTTTTGTCTAGTTCTTCAATCGTGTACGGAGATACTTATGTAGGTCCATTTCTTAAGCAGTGATGTAATCCCATTAAGTCAAGCGTAACCAAGTCGAATTGAAATTTTCCATGGGAGGTGGGATTACTACATATCGGAAAAGGGCCTTCCGTTGTTTGTAAACGAAACAACCGACGCGACGGGCATTCAAATGTCTGTCCTGTTGGGAATTTAATGTCGGATATGAAGGTCGCTTGGTAGCTTTCGTCTGACTGTTATGGAAATGAAATCGAACTTGACGGATGGGCGGGGAAAGGCAGTGTATTGAGTTACTTTTTCCATTTCTCTATAGCTTCACCGTTGTTGCATAATTTACCTAGAAGTACGTGGGGGGGTTGACGCACAAGATATAGTGAAAATGATAGGAAATAACAGTCAATTTAGATACATTTGTAAGGATTTGTGTTATCTAAGTTGGAATTGACTAGACTCAGACTAATAGTACTAGAAAATGGGTCGATGGGAACTTCACACCAAAAAGTACCTTCAGGAGGAGATGATTATTGATTGTGACAGAGTATTTTTAGCTGCGACATTGTGGTCTATCCCTACGTAATACCTTGGAGATGGTGGATTCATTATTGAGTTAAGAGTTCAGTACTTTGGTTTAGATTTGGTACTAATAAGTCCACTTTAGAACACCCACTTCAGGCCAGATTCTTTGATGAATCTGAGAATATTAAGTGCTGACTATTTATGATCAAATGTGCCATCATTGAACCCATTATGGTCACCTCCATATGCAAGCTAAATGGAAAAGATTGTAGTGGAACTTTAAGATGGTATGTAGTATGGTTTCGGGTACTAGAAACTAATTAAGTGAACTGAATCGACAAGACCTAGAAAAGAGCTAGCTTTAGAATTGGTAGCAGTAGATTGTCTTAATTCTGATAGAGATACACTTTCAAGGTTTCAAATCAAAAGCTGTAGGTTTAGGTTTAGGTTAGGGTGTCTGTCTGCACAAGTGTGCAAATACACTAAGATCAATAAAGGTCTATGATAGCATGAATCGCACCATTTGGGTACCTGGGAAAAATTAAACTAACCGGAGCCTTTAATAAAGCGAAGAAGCCTCTTGACACCTGTTGACGCCAGTTCACCTAGGTTGTCAAAGAAGGGAGTTCCTAGATGGAGTACTTTTTTTTTTTTTTGGGATACAGTTTCACCCTTCTTCTTATCCCTATAGCGTCTTCAGCATTTTGGCTTGCTGGACTGTCAGATAGTGTCCAGTAAGCACACTGATAACGTGATTAATCTGTGACAGCTTCAACGAAATCAGCTCGTCACTAAGTTTCAGATCAAGCCTAGACCAGATCTGCCTTGAAGTGTTGGAAGTAGAGAGATAATAGTGGAATATGACTTGGTAGGAATCATGCTCCAACTCATCTGCAAAACGGTCGAAAGTGTACCCAATGAATAGAATCGCAGTATTGTTTGCCCGATATTCGAGAAATGAGACCCTCTGAGCTAGATCAACTGTAGAGGAAGGAATCACCTCAACATCGCTTTCAAGATCTTATCTGCTGTATTGTGTGAACATTAAAAAAATATCAATGTAGTGCAACCAGGAAAGACCACCATCGACCAAATTTGGACCCTAAGGCAGATCTGGAAAAAACCCATGAATTTCAAATCAATACTCATCAACTTCTTAACGATTTTAAGGCCGTATGTGGCAGTATTTATAAAGACGAGCTATACAAACTCAATTCAATTCGGTTGTGCAGGATAACAATAGAGAATTACCTTGGAATTCCTCTATCAGAATTCCATGTATAAGATCACAGATATTACCCAGAAACAGTTGTGGTAAAATATACAACTCTGTCATACCCCATTGTAGGAGTCCAGGTCTTTTGACAACGAATTGGCCATTTATTAAGGTATTTCTTAAAAGTTTATAGAGCAGTTATAAAAAATTGTTTTAAATACATAGCTCCATAGGACTGGCAGCAATGCCAATTTAATGGGTATGATCACGGATACAATCTACATGTTAATAGAAAACCCAGTGCGTAGTTTTGAGATTTTTTCTTCGACTATTCATTCAAGCTTGTGACATTTAAATGATTTTGAACCAAAAAAAAATACTCTTATCCTTCGCCAAGTGCTTAGACCTATTGCTCGACTTTTTATCTGTTTTCTTTCCTCCAATATACGAGCCTGCTTCTCTTCTTCCTAAAAATGCTTCTGTCTCACGTCCACAGCGTCAATTCTCTTTCTCTCCAGCACTACTTCCAACCCCATTTTTAATCCTACTTCAAACCCACCATCTTGCACACCCCCAGCCTCTATCTCTTCCTCCACTGCTTCTATACTTGATCCCCCATTGCCTCCAGCCGCCAAACTAACGCTGCAAACCTCTGACACTACAGAATTCCGTCACGCAGGGTTAGAAAGACAATATTCGTCACTTTCTCGCATTTCCATGCATCAGGAAGATCTCCCTACCGACCCAATCAGTCTCAGGAACCTTTATATTCGGTACCACGAGATTTTCAATCTACCTCATAATAAGGCGACCAATGACCTTGCTCCTTTGGGAAACTACATACACTCTAAAAGAGTCTCCCACCTTCAACCGAGCCGGATTGAAAACAATAAATTTGTTTGATCATAATCGGCCACCAATGTTAATACATCAACCTCTCCTCTCTACGCCTCCTTGGAACAACATTTCACTTACTTTTTATTACAACAACGTAAGAGGTCTAAGCTCAAAAACCCGTACTGTTTTATATCAATCTCATGTTCTGCCTTCTATCTATGCTCTGACTAACACCAATCTTATCCCCGACATAAAGAGCCAGGAACTACATTGTATTTCCTTCCTCGTTCAATGTATTCCGCGACGACGATCTTACCCGGTCTATGGCTGACTTTCCTCGACAGATCCCATTAACTCCTCAGTTGTGCTTTGTCGCTTCGTTCTATCAGCTATTGCTAATTACCCTCCCTTTCTGCTCCCATTTTTCCACAAATGCCAGTCCTTTCCTTCCGCAGCTCTACCTTCTTATGACTTTCATAGAGCAAATTTCCGCATAATTAATGGCTATCTCAGCAGGTCTTTCTTTAAGTTTGCCGTTTCATCTTTAAAAAATGGCAGCGAAGTCGATGTGATTGCAACTAATTTTAATAAAGCCTTTTATTATTTCCTTTTAAATAGTCCGCCATGTGAATAAAAATGAATATCTTCTTTCCTGTAAATCCGTTCTTATATTGTCCGCTGTGTTTCTCAGAATCAGCACTAGGCTCAGTCCTGCGATAGCGTTGGGGAGTGAACATCATCAGCTACGCTGCCGATATTGAACTTAGAACTGCCAGACCGCAAGACGAAAATAGTAGAGGGTAAAGCACTTCACTACACAGGTCGGTGAACATACCATTAAGTCGAGTCTATCTCAATGACTATCCTCAGTCATTCCAGTCCTATTCTGAGATATGAACTTTGTTACAAGATGTGAATGATGTCGCTCTCAGTTGTCTTATGAGAAAAGTCCTTGAAGAGTCCTTGACTCCCATTGCACAGGCGGGCGGTCCAACTTCTAACGTCTACATACCGATACACAATATTAGGGCAGTCCAAATACAATGACTAAAATGGATGGGGCTTGTTCAACAGATGTACACTAGCGTTCTGGCGCGTAAATTGGAAGAGCAGTAGGGGAATCCCCGTGTCTAAAATGGAAAGGGATTTCAAGTAACTTGCTACAAATAGAGGCAAGTGATTTTTATACTTATATGGGGACAAGTCCACCCCGTGACTGAAGCTCAATAATATTTAACAAATGGGATTTTTGCCATTTGTATATCATTTCTTAGATATTCTAACATTGACCCCATGGAGGACTGAAGGAAGGTTAAACAAATATGATACTGCCAAGGTAATGACCGATTAGTACAATCCACAACATTCACACTCTGGGTGGCACACACTTGTTTCAAGTTCAAAACTTACCAAAAACAAGTAGCAATTCGTTAATCTTCAATCTACACCCAATCTTTTACCAAGACGCCAAAAGTAAAGCCACAAACAATGAAACAACATCTAAGTCGACTACATAAATACTTCAGCAATTTGTTTCAACTCAGCGCATAAATTTTGCACAAATGGGAAAAGAATTCTATTATTTAAACATTTACAATGAGCCAATAACCTCTAAACAATTTGCCACCCAACCGAAAACTCTTTGATGGATGCTCACGATTGAATTATTAGCGGCGGATACAGTTAGGTGATCTTTTTTTTCCTCTGTGGGAATAAAAAACCAAAAAAGAGTTGTTTATTTACCTTTGGCTCACGAAGGTCATTCTGATGATTCCCACGATGTTCGCGATACCTCGAACGCATTTCTTCTTCTTTCACCATGTACTTATCCTTGACGCCATCATGCATGGAAGATTCACTTTTTCCGTTTACCATAACTCCCGTATCGTGTTCCTTCTTCCGGTTGCTGCTGAAGAGCTGTTTAACCTTTTGAAAACCACCGACTTTTTTATTCCGCTTAAGGGTATCCTCTGTATGAGAATGACTAGTTGATGGAGAAGGATTTTCCTTGCCACTACGTCGCAGGGTGGACGTTGAAGTTTTTGGATATTTATCCAAACGTGGGTCATAGTGTGAGCCATCGTCAATGCTACGTTCACGATAAACAAAGTCATAGCGTTTACGTTGCGGATGCTGTTCTTCGGTGTGACGTCGTTCCTTTTTGATAAATTGCTCGCAGGCCGTCACGTCGTCGCGGAAAGTGCGCTTGCGCCATCTGTAATAGAATGAATGTGTCATAAGTTTTAGTTTGAAAACCATAGATACATACATGAGGGTTGAAGAATTGATTGGGTCTGAAAAATTTGATGCAACATCAGCAAAACTATGGGGATTGATTAAAAAGTCATTACCATATATTATGGCCATGTGTAGATACAATTCCATATGCCAGCAGGGCAAATGGAGGAGAAGATACAACCGCGAACTCTATGATCTGTACCAAGATGTGGATGTAGTCTAAAAAACAAAAAACTGTTGCCTACACATCGGCCACATCGAGCGAATAGACAATAATGCTCCAGCAAAGAGAATCTTCGAATCACAGCCCCCAGGTTCGAGACGACAAGGAAGACCGAACCCACGTTTTAACGATCAAGCTATCCTGGATGCCAGAGCGTTTGGTGTAGACAACTAGAAGCAGCGTTCCCGGGATCGAAGAGAGTGGAGGGCTGCCGTGACTCAGACAGAGACACTTCACAAGTCAGGAGTCCGCTAAGTAAAGTAAGTAAGTAAGCCATAGATTACTACTCTGTTCCGGAAGACCAACCGGAAGTCAGCGGGAATACGGAGTGAGACTGCAGCTATCATCAACAGCATGCAAGGACCAAATTTTCTGACAGCATTATGGTGATAGAACATGATTTGACAGCTCGATTTCGGACTATCCTTTCACGTTAATAGAAGTATAAGATCATCATCTTATCACAATTTCTTGAATATGCGTAGAGACCCTTCTTACATCGACCAGGTCAAACGTGATGGTAATTGGTACTCAGAAAGGAGCTAAAAAGAATAATAAGAATATCTTGACAGACGGTCATAGCATGGAACGAAAGCTAGCTAAAGGAGACGGCGTAAACACGACAGTAAACACGACAAAGAGAAGTGCCATCACTTTGACATTAGATCCAAGACCAATGAGGCGAGCTGATGTCTTACCCACGACTTCCCAAAAACCACCAATCTCCGGCGGACTGGCTCAAGGCAGAAAATCCCAAAATACAGCCATGAAAGGATGCTCAGAGTCTTGCTACACTACTATCACTACAATTGTGGATCTTTACTGTGAACGAATTACTCCTCACCTTAGTAAAGGAAAAATTGAAAGTTATTGTTTTAGCAGTCTGTTTGAGGCACTCTGAGCACTATGTAGTCTCATAGAAACAGCCCTCGCAATGGACAGATAACTGAAGACTTCCGACGAAGACGGATCTAGTTTTTTTTTTACTAAAAGGCACAGATTTACAGAGATACCACCACCACAAATGAAAATAAAAATTAGGGAAATTCACTTAAGTTTCTCCAAACATCTCCAAACCTTCCGAACAACTCCCACAGCGGCGTTGGAATAAAGGCTGCATCGCCTTGAGCTGAATATTTATTGGAAAGATGTTGCAATGAAATCGGCTGTACGACCGAGGGTGTCATCGTAATGATTCCATCGAACTGGAATCGACGTACGCCTCTATCCTTAATCCTGAATTCATACAAAAACGGACTACATAATCCCATTCATGGACTTCAATGTACATACAATACCACACTCGTATTCCCAGCCGACAAAATTAGGCAGAGAACACAACTATCAATAATTCTGCACTGGAGATCTACACTCATGGGTCTAAGAAATGCCGTGAAGAACTCACAGCACTCCCAGCAGACCACGACTTTAGTCTTCTTTGGGTTCCAACACGCACCGGTATCCTAGGCACCTATCCGATCAGGACCTGAAAATTGTTGTTAACTTCGTTCTTTAGCCTCTAGCCCTTGTTAAATCTTAGACTTAGAACAAGACTTCATAAGACTAGCCAATGAGAGATGGAGCACAATCTCATTTTGTCGTGTCCCCAGAAAACTTTGGACAAAACACGACGAAACTAAAACCAATCCGTACAGTTAATAGAAAAAACTTAGCGTTCTTCACAAGGAATATTACCGACCACAACCTCTTGGCGTCCAACAGAAGAATAATGGGACTGGACACTGATGGCCTTTGCAGAGGCTGTGCCGATACAGACCCAGAAGAGACCATATCGCACTTCCTATGGGAGCCGGTCAGGAAAGCCACTATTAACTATTCTAAAATTTATAACTATTCAAGAAGCCCGCTTAGCTATACTAAAGCCACAATCGAAGTTTTGTTTTCTTTTAAATCCGAGTGTGACCTAAGACAGGCGAAGGTATAGGAACTGGATTGTTTTCTGTCTCTCTTAGATATTCAAGTTTTCTCTTAGTATTCCAAGGAGATCTGATTGTCTGTCGAAGGGATCGGTATCTAAGGCGGACATCGTCATTGTCTGACTGAGCTGCGTTATCCTTAGCAAGAAAGCAAATTCTGTGAAAATACTTTTTCGAGGAATTTGCAGACATTTCCAATTCGAATATCAATAGAATCTGGAAGCTTAGCCGAAAAACAAAAAGGTTCCAAGTGTAACGGAAACAACAGACACTTGTGGCAATATAATGGATCTTTCTTAGTCCAAGTGTATCCTACCTTGGATAGAGGATAGCCACATAACCTAAAATTTTAATTGGCTAGAGTCGATATACAAAGGTAAAATGGTTGATGAAGTTTAAAACTAAATTGGAGTACAACAAGGCTGTATACTTCCAATACTATTATTTATGTTGTAATTTCAATAATCCTGATTATGTTTGCTTATAAGGATTAATGAACCTTCTAAGGACTTTCAGTCTGAACCACATCTCAGGAGAAGAATGGGTCATGCCTAGTCAAAATAGAAGGAAGAAGACCTCAAATGCTTTGCTGAAGTTTGGATACAAAACTTTATCTATCGATTTTGGCTCGCTATGCCCCAGGAGAGGTATAAGACTCATGGTAGAGGATCATAAGAAAATTTTAGTAAGTATCGAGTTAATCTTTGATGATCAGTTCGTTATCTACGTCAACAAATTTAGTACACTTACTTCGAACTAACTTCTCCATTGAAGGACTCCTTTCGGAAATCATTCTCAATGCCGGAGTCTCCTTTGTCGAAACTCCGCTGCTGACGCTTGTCCCGTTTCAAACTGCCCTGTCTGAGTTCTGTTTCCGAAGAGTTCGTATGACTAACCGAATTGAGAGGTTTATGGTTTTCCGGCGAAGACCGATACATATCCGTGGTGTAGTGGAACTGTGAGTCCAAACTCTTCGGTTCATAGTCAGTAGCTGTGGTGTTGTGGTCTACTGGCCTTCCTGGCGAGTCTACACGTTCCCTGCGTCGAGATTCTCGAACAATCGGCTTGCCTTGTTCATCAACCGTCGCCTCGCGTTCGTAGATCTCCTTAACACCACCGCTTCCGTCATCATAGTACTTAGTGTGGACGTAACGTGAAGTCTTTTGTCCACTGCCACCCTTAGTGGGTGCGATCATATCCAAGTGGGTGCGTTCTGGGGAATACTTGTTTATGATTTCATCGGATCGCAGCTTATGGTAGCGGTTGTACTCATCTCGTTCGGGAGTCAAGTACTGGCGATGATTAGATTCGTGAAACTCTTCGTGGACACGATTCCGCTCTGGTTGAGCACGATACTCGATTGTAACCGTTTCGGGTGGAGCAAAGCGTCGTGATCTTATACGTGACTCGAGCACAGCTCGTCGACGACTGAGAGTATTGACTTCATCGAAAGGTTCTTGTTGTTGCAGCCGATTTGGAGGCGTTACACTACGAATAACCGGTACAATGGGTAGTTCCGGCGGAGATTTGCTCCGATCGTAGGAGCGCTGCTGAAGATCGTCTTCGAATGACTTGCGCATTTCAATACCCAATCCCTCGTCTTCGTCGCTTAGATTTCGAGGGCTCAACTGCTGCCATGGTGAACGTGACTGCTGTATACGAATCATGGTCGGCCCTGGAGCGGGTGAGAACGACGAATCTCTCGCTGGACTACTAATCGTGCGCGATGGTGATTCTATCGTAATCGTTCTGGTTGTGTGATGATGACTAGATGGATGATCGAACATATCCGCTGAGTTGCGGTTCGGCATATTGCTTTGGCTCACCCTGAGCGGTGTATTAAAAGCTGTTGGCCTCCGTAAGAGCCTATCCTCTTCTGGTGCTAGTTGTGCGTAGATTATCTGTTCGTTCGGTCGTATGTATGAGAATCCTGGACCTGATAGCGCTGGTGGTGGTGAAAATCTTTCCATAGACAATCGCTTAACCATTCCATTGACGGTGAGTCCTTTTGTAAGTGCCGGCTTCTGTGCTGGTAGTTGCGAACTATGCATATCTTCCATAGACTTGGACTTATTCTGCTGTAACGCCAATATCGTCTCAGCGATTGGTTTCGATGGCACGAGGTCTAGATCCTTGTCGTTGGTATAGCCTATATTCCCGCTAAGTTTATGTTCAATGTTATACT
This sequence comes from Xylota sylvarum, assembly GCA_905220385.1. NCBI lineage: Eukaryota > Metazoa > Arthropoda > Insecta > Diptera > Syrphidae > Xylota > Xylota sylvarum. The sequence goes on from LR999960.1 coordinate 27,690,311, forward strand.
TGTCTAAAAAGTCCTTCAACTCAGTTGCGTTCTTCTCGTGAGCAGTGATCGCTTCAGATTTTCGACGCTCCGTATTGAACAGTTCCTCAAAGTAGTCCTCCTTCTGGGCGTTCTCAAGAATCGGGCTTAGTTGCGTTGGAGGCTGCTTGCTGCTTCCTGGATGTGATTCCTCTTTCTCGGAATTTCTTTTTTTCGAAACCTTTGGCTCTTTGTATGAACCAACATCACTTTTGCTGCGCACTAAGCGACGGCCACCGCTTTCAGCGAAACGCGAACGTTCCTCTTGATTTAGATTCGAGTCACTTTTACGACTGAATATGTTAAAGATTGACGGCTTCTTGGACTTTTTCGAGGACGCGTCACTGACACTACGACTAACAGCCTTGTCGACTGGTTTCTTCTTGCGCGACGGTAGTGAATGAAATTTATTGGGAATCGATCGTTTGTGGTTGGATTTTTGAATCTGGGAGGGGATGCTATTGCCTGTTTCGGCTTTGCACTTGATCCGTTCTGCTTGGGCTAGGATGAGGGCTGCTTCTTTGCGAATGCCTTCTTCGGATAGATCTGCGGGTAATTCTCGGCGCAGATGTTGGGTACTGGGTGGCTGAAGGTTGGTCGTTTCGATTTTATAATTCGTATTTTCGTTGGGACGTGAGCCTGAAATTGTAAGAGAGAATATGTTGTCATTATCAGGGCTTAATGAAACTTAGACTAAGCTAGTATATATTAAAGCTGAATTCGACACAAATAGCTCGAAGACCATTGTTGAAATCGACTACAGCTAAGTAGTTTATAATCTAAGCATTAGAGATGGACATAAAGTCTCGGATCGTATTTTAACAGACACTAGTCAGTCTCTTAACCTAAATAATATAGTCTTGATGACTTGACTCATATAAACTCCGGTATATTGCATTTGTTACAGTTTCACATGATAATCTTCGTATAATTTGATCTCCACGGACAGGAGTGAAGGCTGGCAATATTGGTGTAACGTAATTGATAGTAGGGAACGACGGGGTAAACAGTTTCTAGATTATAAAATGATGTTTCAGTAATAAAGTTGAAAGGGAACGTTGTAAAAATTCTGCTACAATAATGTCAAAATTTGGAAATTGACGATATTTTAGAGGCTAAGAGGTTAGTTGTAACATAACTTGGAGTAAGTTGTAACAAATAATCCTTTTTAAGAACTCACAGCAAATGAGGCAATAACATTTACCTTGTTGTTCCTCAAATGTCTTCTTGGACAAACTCATCACCGCATCCTCTTTGGTTAATCGTAGTTTCTACATGTGGTACCGCAGAGTGTTGTGCCCCCTGATCACTTCTATTAGGGTAGAAAGGGATTTGCTTTCTTTTTGTGTTAGCCTGTCAGTTCTTCCTTAATTAAATAGAAGCCACATTTTTCTCGTTGTAGCACATGTGCTGAGGGAACTTCATCTGTTGTTTGCTTTCATCAGAGCTTCATTTTCCGCTCCGTGCCTAAGTGTGCAAGGCATACCGCCTTCACCGTATGTTCACCAGGTCCAGTGCCGAGCCTTTCCTAGTCATTTTATCAGCCATTTCATTCCCTGGTATACCTTCATGACCAAAGATCCAGCAGAGTCTTACCTTAAAAAGGTGAGGTGAGGTGAGGGGAGGACCTCTCTTTGGTTATCGGTTTCCATTGGATAGTTTGTCGGACAATGAAGGGTGTGACCAATCCAATTTCGCTTTTGGGTAGACACATCTATACCTTCGTAGCCATTCTCTTATAAAGCTATTCGTTAGAGATATGACTTGAATAGAATCCACACGTTTCTTAGACAGCGATTAACAATGGTTTCCAAACTAGAGCTGATGTACCTTGGCATAACCATAGATGCATGCTGTTGAAAAGCCAGCAAATGCAACAGCTACAGTGGTAAGAATTATGCCAAATATCGGGGGACCGACACAAAAGAAGAGCTCTTAGCGTGCGTTGCCGCATCAATAATGCTCTACGATCCCAAATATGGACTGGTGCCATGAAGGCGAAATCATACAGAAAGAAGCAACAGCTTACAGAACTAATGCGTTGAGAGTATGCACTACACAACTGTGTAGTGGTTGACATGGTACCAATAGACCGTCTTGCTAAAGGAGCGCAACAGAAACACCGTACCAGCAGGACATCGGCAACAGCGACGAGTCGAGATAATACCAAAGTACCACCAAGGACAAGTATGAAAGAATGCCTGGGGAGAGGTGTCACTCTGATAAAGGCAGGTGGACGCAGAGATTGAAACTTAATATAAATGCCTGGATTAATACGAAACATGCGGAGTTGAAATTCTACCTGACCCAGATGTTTACTGGCCGCGGATGCTGCATAGACTTGAACATCACGACAACCCCCTATTGTCCAACGTACACGGAAGCAGTAGAGGATGCGGAACACATCATGATCTACTATCAACGATATTACGTAGAACGGCGCCTACTAGTAAACAAAACTTTACCCCAGACAACTTCACCAGATAGACAATGAGAAGTGAAGAGGTTTAGGAAGCAGTTAACGACACTGTAACAAGCAGCCAAGCCAGGAGCAAAGCAGACTGCCAATACCTAAGGTCCCTCTTGATGAAATGCTTGACGACAGTGCGGTGAGAACCAGTGTTAAAAGGGGAGGTGGGTCTAGTGGGCGGAAATCTCACACTGTTACTGAGTACTGTTCAGTGTACCCATGACATAGTCAGCGTGTGTCCGATTGGCTAATACCAATTATCTTGAGCTGGTATTTCAGAGAGCAATGCCCAGATAGGAAGTCCGTCAAGATCTTAGCGTTATATTTGGTCATTGTTAGAATCTCTTTCGTTCTTGTGTTTTTGAGAAATTATTGCATTTCTTGGCATGTCTTAAGCCACTTTGTGAATTCCAGTAAAAGAGCTTTTTGTTTTGTGCCCACTGACTTCGCTGACAGGTAGACCATAGAAGGGTTCAGAGCCAATACATGGAGATTGGGCACCGCAGTTCTTTAGAAAACCTCATTGCCTGTGAGCCATGTTAATGTGATTTTATTGTGGACAGTTAGCTGTAGGAGGGTGTGAAGTTCCAAGCCACCTTAGACTCAAAGTCAAAGGACATGAGAGCTCTTACAGCTGCTTGGCTATCCGATAAAATATTTACATAATATGGTCTTCGAATGTTTTTGTTAGCACAGAGCTCGATAGCGATAACCTTACCTTGGAAGATAGAAAGAGAGTGTCCTAATGACGCAGACAATTTGTAGTTGGGGCCGAAAATTCCGACTCCTACCCCAGTAGACATTTTGGAACCATCAGTATACCATTCTGATTGAGGAGGAATTACCCCATTAACTGCGATTCGAAAGGACAACTTTAAAGGGGAGATAAAGTTTGATTCTTTTCGGCATATAGTCCGAGAAACATACTGCTGGTGAGGATAGTAACGAATTCTTTCAAGGATTTTCATATGTTCAACTAGGTTGGGGGTATTGATTTTGAGTTACAGTCTTTACAGTCAACACTTATATGTAGAGGCGGAAGTTCTAGATGGACTTAATATAGTACAACAAAACTGGCAGGAATAGTGTTCTTTGTCATCCAAGCAAGGAGATTGATCCCATTTTGGTTTCATCAAACCGAAGTAGCAAGAGACGAAGAAACCCAAAACCGACCTCAAAAGTAACGAAAAATTAAGAGGCGAGGATGATTGCTGAAGTTAAAATAATAGACGGAATACTTGGCGATAGTAACGTGTTGAAGAATTGGACTTTAATAGGAGATTCCTAGTTTTAGTTGAAACAAATTTCAATCTGCTGATTGGAGACTCCCTCCTCTTCTTCTGCTTATCTTGATACGGCGCTATTAAACTAGCTAAATTATACACTTGTTGATTCAAGCTCTTGGAAAGATTCGATCAGTGACAATCTATTGTCAAAAGAATTAACGAATGTATTTCCCACTGCGAATGGCGCCTTAACGAGTTAGAGCGCTTCGCACCTAGCAATATTATTGTACGTACAATGTACACAACAGCAATTAGTTGATCGATAGATAACTTCCTCCACCACCGTATTGGTATTTTAGGAACTAGACTACCTACATACCGTATGTGTAATTCAAATAAGGCAAAGCAATGAATAAATTAGAGAATCCAATAGATTTATGAATATACATACATATGTATTTCCTTGAGGATAGACGGTAATTAAGAGATTAAAAATTTAAAACGTTATGTACCTACTTGCACTTGAATAAATTGTTTGAAATTACCATGGCATGCACCTGCCCATACACCCACGTACATAAAATATATCACCTTGTTGCCATAGCTTTTAACTAAATTCGACCACCTACTGACAGGTCATGCAACATTTAACATATAATTTGCGTTCAAAGATTTTATCAGAAAACTTTTTCAAAACAAAACAAAAAGTCGCCAGTCACTTCAAGTCTACCGCTTTGGTGGACAACTTTCGCATGCAAGCAAAACATAGAAAGACCTCAATCCCTGTGTTGTGTATGTATGTAAGTCTGGTTCCCAGGGTCACGTCATGAGTGCCTTGCATTTAAAGTTATAGCCGTGTGCTGCGGACAGTTTAAATCATCGACTGGAATGCATAACTTGGTTAAATGTTGATCGGTGTTGTTATTTTAGTATACAACTCCACTTTTACCTCCGCAGTGCATTCCATTTAAATTTATTGAAATGGAACTCACCGATCACGATTTCGTTCAGTTGTGCGCATGTACAATAGAGCTGTGGTTCGCCTTCAATGCTTGAGTGACCCAGGACTCTTCAAGTGAAAGACAATTTTATTGTAATCGAATTGAGAAATTAAATCAGTTTTGTTTTTTATCCCAGCTCCTAAGTAAAATTAGCCATGTCAGTTCGTCTGACTTAATTTTGTATGACTAATATGTTTTTCTTTAAACCAGCTCTCAACCACGCCCACAATCACTATGAATGTACGACAACTTCTCCACTTCGTCATGAAGTTTTGAACAAGTTTGACTAAAGAGGGGTCATAACCTTTGGTATCTCTTGCTACTCAATATCACTAGACAGAAAAAGAAATAATATATTTCTACTGCCACGCCTCTTTTCTTACGAGGGATAATTTAAAATTCCAAGTTTTACTATAAGATTGTTTAAAATCGACAAAAACTTTGTTAACGATATTCACAGGCTTTCTAAATTTACTTTTTTATGTGCGCCCACTTTTTGGAGGCGTTAACACATTATGTCGCCACCTTTTGAACCTCCATTTTAGAATCAAAAAAAGTTAGAATTACGTAAACATGCTTTTAGGACTTGAAACGTATAATATTAATGTTTATGGCACACCGATAGATGCACTCACTTTAAGCAAACAAGAAAAAAACAATTTCAATACTTATATTTAGTAGATATGTATCTAAAGCAAATAAATGGATGCTAACTACCTCCTAAATTTTTGGATTCAGTACACAAGACTGCTCCCTATATTTTTAAGGCACTTTCCAACAAAAAAAATCTGATTTTATTCCATAAACCTATTTGTGACGAAGGAAAGGTCGTGTTTGAAAATTACAACAAATTAGTTTTGGCCACAAATGGTAACAACCACGCCTACTTTTATAACAAAAATCATGTAATCATATTTTTAAACAAAATCTTTTAAAAATAAGCAAGCAAGGAAGTATTTCCTCAGATTTATTAGAAGAAATGTGTGGGGTTAAAGTTAAGGTTCACTTAAGAAGCTTGAAAGCCTAAATATATAGCTTTCTACGCATTTCTATACTATTTTTTGTATCTTTTTAACGGTAGGACGCGAAATATCCAGTGGAGTTTTACAACATGTATGTGCAAAACTAGGTTGGATTAGGAAGACTAAACCAAAGGAAATTCATTGTGATATCACCACTGCCAAGCTACGCAAGGACTAATTGAAACAATCTGAGATTCTATAAAACGAAGGATACTTCTTAAGTTAAAAGTCGGTTAAAAGTTTGTGTAAAATTAGATGGTAATGCCATCCACATAATCAACTACTGTGCATTCTGTCCTTTCAGGTCGACTAGTAGCATGTACGAATAAATTCGAAAATAGACGTAATAAGACACCATCTTCAGGTCTTATTCAGTATTCTAGTTAGTTGTTCGGGGTAGGGTTTCACTTCTTAATGGACTTCTAAGCCCATATAATCACAATCATAACTGATAGCAAGACCAAAGATGATGCGTCAAATGTTGGTGCTCTTGTGTCTTTATCTCGACTCGTGATTGCCCGAACATCTACGTTCTCAAATTTCTTGGATATTGTCAAAGATATGTTGCCACATATATCGCTCCCAAGATTGAACCCTGTAGCATACTCTTTTTAGTTTGCTTACTTTGCTATTTCTATCGATGATGAAGACTCAGAGCCTTCCTGCACTAAAACTCCCGATCCCAAGCGGCGAAGTGCTGACTGTGGCCTCTGTCTCTGAAAATACATGGTCACCTTATCTTTTGCGCTTAAAGCTATGTTCAGACTATTTTAAGATATTACAATATTGTCAGATCTAGTAATGAAAAATGTGTCCCAAATGTAGTGTGAACTACCCCAATCAGACCCCAATTTGACAAACAAGTTGTCAGCTATCTACCAATCGTATGTTCATACTCTTTAAGATCAGACGCAGGTAGTTTGCGTCCACCTACCTATGCGGTGCTTTTCTCCATCCCCGTTGCCATTTTCAAATGCATTGGGTTATGGTGGACTTGCTATTGTATTTTTTTTAATTTTAATATTAGTGGTTCAACATACTCACCTATGAATCACTGTCCAGTTTTGATAACTATTTACAACATTTTAAGGAGATGCTGACTGTTAGACTTTGAGAGTCATGACCACATTCACCTTCACTTTTACTTTTAATTTATGGTTATTGCCCCTTAAAACGTTAAGACCGTAAAGCAATGAGAATGTCACGAAATACGTTTCAGAAAACACCCACATTAAGCGAACAGGTTAATTAAAATTATCCATGTTTGAAAAGGCTTGCTAACAAATTTATTTCAAATAAGTAATAAATCCTTCCATAAAATTTAGACTACTGAGAGTGCAAGTGATAAGTTAAAGGTCGTTGAGTTATGTGAATAAAAATTTCCAACAATTTGGTAGCACTTGGTCTTGCAAAGTAGATCGTCAATACGGTCTGGTACTGCGAGACGAGATGAGACATACCAAAGTTAAATGAAGTCTGGATATGATATAGACCTAGCCAAAGAGGCAAGAGGTGACTTTTCTGTAAGGATAGTACCACTGGATCGGTAGCTATAGGCACCCTAAAGGACTCCCATTACTTGACGGATTCCAACACAAAAGCTCTGGAAGTTGAGCTAGAGTTACACTCACTTTACAAGGTGCACATTTAATTAAACTAAGATCCTAAGCAGCAAAACTTGCGGATATCAAATAAAACCTTCTCCCACTACACTGATGAATGGATAGAAGCAATCACATTTCTACTCTGTCTACTGCAGAAATCGAAATAGCCTTAAGACAAAGTTCGAAGTATTCTATTCCTGCTTCTCGTTTCAGAATTTCATGTCGTTTGAACTTATAAAGACGGATTGAGAGACGAAAGGTAAAAAGAGAGAGAAGAGGCAAGCTGAGAAGGTGCACTAATTAACTAGTTATTTGGTGAAGCTATTCCCAAGTCTGATAGCATTCAATGTACCTTATCTGGAGCCATGTCCAATAGATCAGTTTAGACAGCAACGGCTGGGAGGTGACTAAAAGCTGCTGCAAAGCAACCAAGGGTCAATTCGTTACTGCTGACGATTAGTAGTCTAAAAAGTCTTTGATTCCGTTTAACGGGTAGTTTTTTTCAGGCAACCACCAGAGAAACTCTTGACATGGCATTGTCGGATGATATCATCAGCGGAGGAAGGGAACGTAGCATCCCTAAGATGGATGCAAAAAACTTAGTGGTTCTTCAACCGTCTGAGTTGAGGGACTATTTTGCCCTTTTGGGTTGGTCTCTAGGCAAAAACATTATTCGATCTCCTTCACGAGCAAAACACGCACTTTTTAATGAAATGTCAACCAAAAAAGTGCAAAACTGCGCCAAGGCTGGGCTCAGAGAGGGGTGTGTTCTACGACTTTCTGAAATCTATTGGTTGATTCCCTGTTGCGATGTCTTAACAGGGAAGAATACCCTGCTATTTAATCTACTGATAGTGAGCGTAGAGTTGCCAGCGGAAGGTATTTACTGTCCGTAATTTAATCCGCCTACAAGAAGTTAGAGAATATGTTACCCTCATCCAGGAGCCGTGGGTCCTAAAATTAGGTAAACCCAGAGCCTGTATTCTTGCTAAAAACAATTTTAACCTAATTCTTCTATCCAATTTGAGCGATCTTGAGTTTGTACCTGATTTAGGAACATGGTGATGAAAATCAGTTCCGACTAGCAGACAATATGCGGAGAGTGATTGGAAACTCATCTAAAACTGTATTCAAGACCATGCAAGAAAGACTTCGACCATCCTTTGTTCATGTAAGAACGCCATGAGATTAGCCTCGAATTGTCCACTCAATATATGTATGTATGTCATCTCATCTTCATGTACGGAATACCTATAGCTATACCTAAAGCAACATTGCAACTCTTGAAAAGTTTTAAAGGCTAAGCAAGTGCAGGCTGGTACCTCCCTGATAATGGGGAGGCACCATCAGCCAATTTGAAAGTGATAACGTTTGAATAGTTTCAAAACATGGCCAAACCGGGATTGGAAAAAACAAGGAAACTTTTAAGACACTTAAGTATTTGGAGCCTTCGCTGGGCATTATCTGATGACATGCCAGTAGGGCCAGTAGACTGAGTACGATGACCCACTTGTCCTGCCATATCAGCTTAGACAAGGAAAATGCTCGCCGAATACTTCTTCGAAGATCATAGTCAAGTCGAACTGTTGCTTTGAATGAGACTTGGGTTGACACCGAAATTCCTGATGCCGGTAACCCAGTTCTCGTCTTTGTCCTATTAAACAGGTCCTCTTTTTTGGTGTTCGTATGTCTATGTCTGAGCATAGACAACCACTCATGAAAAAGAGTTCAGATGCTTACCACTAATCCCGCAGAGGTTTTTTCACGCTGGGCGCGATCTAATAAGCTTTATAGATAGAAGCCAAGTCTGCAGGTCTGAAAAACGTTTACGCCTTTTAAGGAATCTGCAGAATACCCCAGTTTCTGATAATTCCAGCGAAGGTCTGCGGTAACTTGCATGCCAAGCATCGACAAGCCATTAGATTCCTCAATATCAGCTCCATTCATTTTTAGTTTAGCTACATTAGTATCCCGCTTCTGATTTGAATTAGGTTTTTCGCACCCCAATCGTTGCATCCACAGCTTGAGGTTTTACCCGTGGAGTTTCTTTCAAGATATCTTATGAGATTGAAATTTACAATGCTTTGCACGACCTTAGAGAGCCCTGATGTTAGGGCTATGGTTCGTTAATTTGAAAAGAAGATTTTATCGCCCTTTTTAGGGATCGCTTGGAGGTGCGCGAATTTCCACCTTTCTGTAGAGTATGACGGGTGGAAGAGCGTACGTAGAGGTTAAGCTAGAGTAGAAGAAAACCTCTTCAAAACAAGGGGAGGGATCCCATCTGGACCTGGACCAGTATTAAGTTCCACTAGTTGAGAAACGCACTATAAGTTTTCTCTAACTTCTGATTTTTGTCTATACACACGAGCAGCACGACTTAAATTGAAAAATAAGGATTCCAATGTATTGGTTTGAAACTCAGATGCTGAGAGGTTTTTTGGTTTGGGTGGTGTCTATACTAATCGTGGAGAATTTTCACATTATATATTAGTATTTTTTTAATATGCATTTTGTTTTCTAAAACATGGTGGAGTACGAAGGGTTAATTGGATTGTAGGTATAACTTGATAACCCCAGCATATGACTGGGCCTGGAACCAATCTCCACTACATCCCGAACTTATTCACCATATCCCGAGTTTAAAGTACGAATAGACATTTTTGAGAAAAAAAAAGATAAACACTTACACTGCCCGACTTTGTGATCCACAACTTCCACTAGATATTTAATTTGTCGTTAACTTCGTATTATCTTATTCGCATTATCGAGACCTTCACGTATAAAAAATCATCATCATTACCAGTCTATTCACCAAACATTCGTCAAACGGAAACAACTTCCAATTAAATTCTCTTTAATGAATAAACAAGATGACGGACAAGAAAATCTGATTTAATTTCATTTTCATTTGCCATTTCGAGTTCAATGTCAACGGTAGCACAACCCTAGACTCAACCCAAAGGGGGGCTATTAAACTTGTCTTCTTAACAATTCACCGCACGTGAGGAACACACAAAATACGTCAAGGGAACACAAGAAACAGAAAAAAATTAAAAATAAAAAAAAAATAATATGCACATTAAGATTCACGAGAACAGAAACAAAACAAAAATAAAATAAAATACGAAACACAAATTGAACTTGCTTCCGAAACGAACAGAAACACAAGCTCCGGCTCCACAGTCGGAACCGCATTGAACTTTCCACTGAAGTGGACACCTCTTGCAACCTCCCGCGAAAGCCTCACACTCGAATCACGCATTAGATATCTACATAAAAAATTTATTACAAATACTTGTAATATGAATAAATAAAATGGCAAAAACACACACACAATCCGATCCGGCGGCGCAGTGCGGCGGTGAGGCGATAGTAATTTAAGAACACCTCCGCTTTTGCATGTTAGTGTGAAAAAAGTCGAAGAAATAAATGCCCATTTATACAGACATTAAGAGAGTGTACCTACCTATACACAGCAGACTAACACCTGAGCCTGTTAATTCAGAAACTCCAAAAGGGGTCAGAGCGGAGACAAATCAATGAATGTCGCGCAGGTAGAATAATACTACGAACACATAACAAAAAGCTATAATTTGTCCAAGCAAATTGTATGACATACTACGAGTATAGTGTGGCTGCTAATTAAGTCCTGGCTGTTTGGTCTGTCTTTGCAGGTTATTTCCGGGCGATGTGACAATCAAGCTTTTTGTTTGCGAATTAATAGTCCCTACACGTCTTTTCATTTTATGATAACTATAATTTAACGAGCGTCACGCTCTGGTATGCCAACGAACTTCTCCACCCAACGACAATGACGCTGGTATATGTAGAAGCGTGCGCACATGCTAATTTGATCCTTTTAAAATGGCCGAGACTGACCAAATGAGTATAGTAATTGCTCACGATGAATTGCCTTTGTGTTTGCCTTCGAGACATGCTTCGGTATAGCTAACAATTTAGACCGCATTGTCGGGTTGTAATCAGACAAGTAGGGATAGTGTTGGAAGCCTGTTACACTTCAGACGTACAGTGTATCACCGAAAACACAGTAACTACGAAGAACTGCACAAAAGACTCGAGATCACCCGAAGACTTCTTAAATGTCCTATTAAGACGATCGAAAGAAAAATCGGGTCGTCAAACTATGAAACGAAGTCCACCAAAATCTCTAAATTAAAACCGAATTTAATAAAAAAACATGATTGCAGTCTTATTTCCGCAACAACAAAGATTATTGGAATAAACGGAAAGAGGAAGCATAACATTATTCCTCTCGTCACCACTGACAAAGTCCTTCGAATCTACACTAAAAACGAAGCACTAAGAGCGCCTCGTACTAATGGTAGACAGTTTTGAAAACATCAATCAGGTGGCGCGCGCAGGCCCCAATTGTACTTGTCTTAAGGAAGAAGTATTCCCTAATCGGTGGAAGCTACAAATACTGCTCATTCAATAAGAAAGAATAGTACAGATCTCTATGTATGATGGACCCTGGATAAAAAATACTGAGGTCTTTATAAGCGACAAGCCCTTATGGATATCTCAAGGTTTTACAATAAAGTCCTAAATACGGAAAGATAAGAGTAGATAATACTATAAAGTTTTCGAGCTTCCTTAGATCAGTCTTCACCAAAAGAGTACATATTATGAGTATTAATAAGGGAATCAGTCGCTGACGACAAACCTAAAGGTCCACCATAGACTCCCGTAAGCTACTATAGGAGAGTAGTAAGGCTGGTCTCAATCAGTTTGTCCTAACTGACATCGATGATCACACCGTGGCTTTCAAGCAGAAGTCTTGTACGTTATTAGAAATGCAAACTAGTATTATTTGAAGAAGGGGTATGTTGCAGTGCGACCTTTTGGTATATTGTGCCCCTACTAATACCTTGGAGAGGTATGTTCCCTCATTTGAAGGTCATGTGCTCTTTCTCTGTCCACTCTCTCTAATCCAGTATCCTTTAAGAATCCAAGGATGAGGGTTCGCTCTAATGACGGTATTTCCTCATCTGATAAATTGGTTCTTGCCTAAATATTTCATTCTTTTTTTTTTTGCCCCACAAGATCCCAACACATGTTTTGGGATTTCAGTGGAGTCACCGCAGAATCTACAGAGGTACCTTCTTAAGATATACCTTGTTTCCTTAGGTGTTCTTTGACTCTACAATGCCCCGTTAGGAACCCATTAGGATACGAAGTTTATTTTTGCTCATTCTGATACCTGCTTCGAATCTTTTTCGTTTATGTTGCCCTAGAAGTTTCTTGGCCTGCCTAATGTCCTGAGTGTTGTTCAAGTTTCTAGACCGGTTTTACCTTTCAAGTGTCCTGACTTCTTCTTTGAGGCTGCGATCCCCTAGAAACGCACCTCATAGCTTAAAAAGCAGCTATGGTCGAGGATTAAGCCAAACATTAGCTAGCCTGTACGGATTCCAAATATAAGCCGGTATGATTCGAAAAAAAAATTAAACATGAAGGTAGCATACGGTAACGAGTGCCGTTGGAGAACTTTAACAACGTAAGTGAAGTATTCTATCTCACCTAAAGAACCATCATCAACAATCACGAGCTGAAACCCAGTTACAACCAAGTAACTACCTATATGTACTTTCTGCATTGCAAGAATGACAACAAATGTGAGGTGTTTTTGACAAAGGCCGGTGGATGTACTCGTAAGAAATGACTAACACAGGCGGTATCAATAGAAATTATGGAGAGCTGAATGCCTACGGCCTTGGATTTGGAGATATGCCGCATCAAATTAGAGGACTATGACAATCCCTAATACTCAACCAGTGCCTATACTGTATATTTCCCCACGGTATGATGAGGTAAGATATATTAATGGGCTAATAGAGTGAGGACCTAACCCCAATTAGTACTACCAGAAAGCACCTGGTAGCAACCTCTCTTGTGTTGGTAGCAAATTTAAACACAAGGCTAAATGCCGAAGCAGAAAGGCATACCAAAACGGATCCTCCAACTAAAAGTTAAAAACAAGAAAAACACAAGGTCTCTAAACCTGCTTCTCGCTTTTTTGTTTTCCAGCCAACGTTTCACGCTAGTTAAAAATAAAGCCGGCGATAATTAGTTGCCCCGTCCATAGTGAACCCGCTTCCCGCTTTACTAACCTTTAATATGCTTTTACCAGCTTTTATCGGAATGAATTTTTACTTCTTCTTGACGTCGATAACCTGCTTGCAAGCGCTTTTTTTTTCAGTTTTCAGCAAATTTTGTGATCCCGACTGAAGTAAAAACTGGTGGTAAGGGCGAACATCACTGTTCACTATGACCATCACCTGCTAGAATCACACTGGCTCTAAGTACCGGTGTCAATCCCGTCGAGAAAGCGAGAAGCTGGTTCACCATGAACGTACCCTTAAATCAACCACTTTAGCAACTATTCTCCTATCTTTAAGTGATTCAAATTTGCTCAACTTTGGTCCTGATTAACAGGACGGTAGGTAGGTAATAAATGTCAATAGATATTTAATGATCTAACTTGGGTCAGATCTGTTCGTTTGCCTATCTACGATCGGTTAAATTCACAGCATTGCATTGACATAGTACGTATCTAACAATACAAATACCTAAATCATTTATTAAAGAAATATGATGCACGACCTCACAACGAAGTGATAGCCTTTCAAACAGGTAGCCTTTAAACACAAATTTACACACGACGGCGTTGACAAATCAGATAAACAAGAAAAGGTCAATTGTGACTACCTTGAGGAATACCAAATTGTCATACAGACCTTTGTAAGAAATGTGATGTCGAAAGTTGACTAATCAAAATTTTCGGATAAACAGACTGACAACCAATGAAAAATTGACCTGTATGCCCTAACTTGTCAAGTCTAGTTAACCAATTTACGCGATCACGAGAAGATTAATCGCTGTGGATCGCTTCCTTACAAAACTCTGCAAATAAAAGATGTTGCAATTGGCGAATAACTTTGCATAGACAGTTCGATAGTAAATAAAAGACTCCTAGGTCCTACCATACTTACTTAATATTTTTAGGACATTTAAATGCGTTATAGAGTTTATTGATGGAAACGCGGCTAATTTTCATTGCTTTCATTTGATCTTAGCTATCCCCATCCAGAAAAAGGAAGAGATTTTCACACTAGAGCATCAGTCACATTAGCATCGAGTAGAAAACTGATTGTATGTAAAATTGAAGCGTTCAAAGCCCAATTGTAAAGTTTGGATACCTACGAGTTTTATAAACTTTTTTGTTCCTTAGAATAAAGTATACGAAGATTTGCTGTACAAAACCTCACTTTTTAATCTGATTAATGATATTGCATATTGCCCATTGCGATGAAACTTGGCAGCACTTTTCGGGCGCACGTCACGACTGAAACCTCTCGTCAGTTGACAGTTTTCAGAACACTTCTCAATTTCCTTTGCTACTACTAGTCGCCTTGTAACACTTTTAGATATTTTTGCGAAACAGAACGGAGTCCAAGCACTACTGTAAGCCTTTTTCATTTCTTCATATTCCTTTTTATATAACCTTATTCAGTTTTAATAAAGCTTTTAGTTTACCGAATGGATTCTTAAAAAAAAGTATTTTCTACCCTTCCGAGCAACATTGCATTACCCGTCCTGAGCAACATTGCCATTACATTATTCATCGACCTCCTTATACAGAACCCAGTTAGATAAACTTTGGAATAAGGCATTGAAGGCTTTTTGAGTTTAGATCGTGTTCAGTATAATCAATGATCAGTAATCAGAAAAATTCAGCAACATTC
The DNA here is from genome assembly GCA_905220385.1 of Xylota sylvarum. Taxonomy (NCBI): domain Eukaryota; kingdom Metazoa; phylum Arthropoda; class Insecta; order Diptera; family Syrphidae; genus Xylota; species Xylota sylvarum. The sequence continues at coordinate 27,705,415 of LR999960.1, forward strand.
TTTGGTAATATTAGATGGTTGTTCGTCTGCATCGTTCTGTTTACTTTGAATTCAAGAGATGATTACTCAGCAACTCGACATGAACGTGATACAAGTTTGTCAGTATTTTCAGACACTTGTAACTTGGAATGATTCAAACTAAGGGAAGCACATCACTTTATTCACATCAGCTCTTCATCAGTACAGTATGTAGTTCTTAAACATTTGAATACCACGGTCTAACTAGTGAGTAGTGAGTTAGGCTTAGAATCTCTACTAGGACAATTGGGAAAATCTGATCATACAAAGTGGTTTCATATTGTCAATCATAACAATATGCACATATCTATTCAATATTATTTTAAAACGAAATTAACTCAACAAATAACAACATACCCTATACATAGTTGTCAGAATATTAAACAGGAATCAGAGTAATAGTAGTAGACTCTTACGAGATGAATAACATTTGCAATGTGTGATATAAAAATTTTTCATTGGGAGTTACCACTTTTTATTTATTCAATATGCACACGTCTGAGTGTTTTTATTCGCCATTGGATTTAGATTGTGTCGCCGCCGCCGCTCAGCTCTCTATGGTAAACTTGGATTGTCACAAAGTGGGCGAGTGATTATAATAACGCAAAGTAGCGGATAGTGATTGACTCAGAGTGTATTTTTAACTGATTTTATTAGAGCCTTGTAGAGTTGAGGATGATGTCAGGCGATGAGCTATCCATTAGTTGTATCTATGTATTTAAATACATACAATAAATTCGTGTGAACTAATTTAATGTGCACATAATATGTTTGGCATCAATTTGGCAATTGCCTTCGTGTTTTGACGAAAAAACAATAATGGACAAAATTTTGGTTTCGCAATAGATTGGGAGAAGATTAGGTATAAATAGTTGTGATTAATAGGTACATAACGTCTCTTTTACACATGAGTGGGGGCTAGGCGCCAAAGATGTAAGAAATTCTACATACTGAGTCGTACTTAGCCTAATTTACGGCATAGTGACAAGTTCACTACGACCTAGTACTGGCTCTATTATAAATAATCAATTCCCTTCGTAACCCTATCCAAAAACTTTCTAAAGCTACATAGGATTCTAAAAAAGTATCGTTCTCAGACCACAATTCAGTTTTGACACTAAAACTTAAATTGGCCAGTTGAATTAGTTTTGTACTTTAGTAATTATGTCCAACATGACTTAGGACACCATCATGCGACAACTTAGTAAAATACTGATTTGATAAACTGAGGACAGAGGTGAAGGTGTCAAATACCAAAGAAACCCAGGAGGTTCTAATGTATACTATAGATAGTTCACAAAGTACCCTATAATATTGTCACTCCCAGAAGGACGATTCCAAGACCTATACTAACAATAGCCTCGAAACAGATGTGGAGCAGACATGGGGTTGGTACGTGATCACCATCCTATGATAGCGACTATTACAGACTGCAACCGTTCGAAGATCAAAAGAAACAAGGATGCCCAGGTTCAACACCGACCGACTTAGTGATCTCTCAGTGAGCCAAGAACTAAAGGAATATATCTCACCAGGTGTGGAAACAGCTCAGTCCCCGCCACCATACAAAATCATTGGTATTCTGTGAAAATGGTTATCACATGTGCAGAAGGAACTGTCGGTCGATTGCAAGGAATACATAGGGCGTAGCTTTCCGAAGTTACCAGGAGAAAGTTCGACGAACGAAAACAAGGACCGAGCTAGAGTCCTTACATAACAAGAATTTGAGAGAAGTACAGGGTAGCGTGCGGCGTGACAAGCGCAATGCGTTGGTCACTGAAGCAGAAGAAGCATTAAGACTATCCGTTTACAGAATCACCAAAGAGCTGATAGCTGTCCGCAGCTCTACCCAATACCTGGTGAAAGGCAGTTCCAGTTCCTTGCTTAGCAGCATTTTGCTACGGTTTCAAACCGTGTATTCACGTGTAACGGGCACCTAAGTCAAACTGAGGTGTCCGAAGCAAGAAATACCCGAATTCGCACAACATCCTTCAGTAAGGATGAGATCATTACCGCGATTAAACCACTGCACAACAACAAAGCAGTATTACTTAACGGCATACCCAAGGAGCTATTTCGAGCAGAGCCAACTACATCGGCCGATCTACTGCACCCACTTGTTGGGTGAACCTGGGAGGCCGTGAGCTTTCCGGATAACTGGAAAAAAGGACTGATCGTTAAGCTCCCTAAAAAAGGCAACCTATTACGGTACGAAAACTAGCGAAGTATCTGCGTGTTGCCTGCTGTATCTAAGATGATAGATGATAGCGGCTTATCATCGAGAAGTGCGTTGAATATTGTTCACCAACTCACCTGTCAATCTGGAATTTATTTGGGATGCCTTGTGCAGGAGAGGTGTTCCAGATAAACTAATACAATTATCAAAGCCACATACGATGGGTCTACATGTCACTTTTTGCACAGAGGAAGGCTGTCTGAGGAGTTTGAAGTTCAAACTGAGGTTCGGTTGTATCTTTTCACCAATATTGTTTTTATTGGTGATTAGCAATCTGCTAAATGCTGCTTTGTCTACGAGAACTCTTACATCCGAACTCAAACACTTCGACTTCGCTGACGATGTATGCCTACTATCACAGAATAATGGTCCTTCACCAAGTGATAGCGAATGTTGAGATGAAAATCAATTCGGCAAAACCAAAAATTATCAGTACAGGTGGACAAACGGTTGGTATAGTAGACTGTTTCCAATATTGTCTCAATTGATGGCGGAGCCCAACTGGATATAACCAGCCGAATCGCCAAAGCTAAGTCTGTGTTCGAGATGCTAACCAAAATTTGCCGAAGTAATTCCATTAATTTAAACGCCAAGCTACAATTGTTCCGTTCCAACGTTGAGTCCGTTAAGAGTTACCGCTACAATCACGAAAAAGCTGCAATCGTTCGTTAATAGGTGCATACGCAATATCTTAAGGATTTTCTGGCCAAACCGTATCTGTAACGAACAGCTTTATCGGATAACGAACCATGAACCAATAGGGCATATGTCAAGACACCTTCTCTCAGTGTCTTTACGTTGAACCAGATCTTTTGTAATGATCCAAATAACTATATGTCTATGTTAATGTTAAAACGACAATTAATGCGAGACACCATTAACAGTAGCGTCAGCGAGGTCGAGATAAGACCTAATATTAGAGCATCACAATGTCGTAGAATAATGCCGTGGAATATTTTGGATGATGACCAATTTTAACAGAAAATTTTAATTTTAAGCTGCTCGTGTGAAGATAAATCACTTGCGAACTGAGTGGAATGTACGGTCAAAAACTTAAAGCCAGGTACACGATATGTGCTGCAATGGTACTGCCTAGGGGAGGAATATTATCTAAACTGTGGTAGATACTCGTGCCAATGAATTAGTACAGAGTATCACATCCGGAAAAGTGGAACTAGTCCTACTGGGCAATTTAAATCCACAGCTTATGTATTCCTAGAATAGCAACACTAGCCGATTAGATGCGATTGTCTTAAATTGAAGTGAACTGGAATATCTGTCGGTTACAGATTGCAGTAGATGTTTCCAGTAGATCAATTCTCCGTATTTTTGAAAGAAGAGCGTTTAGATATTCAAAGTTCATTCGAGTCCTTAGTCAGTTTAGGCATTTTCGCTCAATTAGTGGGTGTTTTGCAACCCTAACGCTTTTTCTAGTAAATCATTTCCCTCCACTCTCACACTGTCTCGTGTCCAGTATATGCTAGTGAACTAAAAATGAAAATGAGAGTTAATTTTCGAATTGTCTTGTGTAATGATGGACATGTCATGGTCCTATCTTAATAGTTTTATTGGTGCTTATCCAATGAATAAACGCAAGAAACCGATACACATTTTCGCATATAAATATCACTTAAATTAATTTAGTAAACAAACCTTCAAACATAATGAATTCGTATTTTTGCAAAAGTCACACATATTATAAATCCGGTTTTAAGTTTTAATAGCAGGGACATATACACATATCTACATAGTTATATGATTTACTATAAAACACTCAATTCAATGTTACCATCTGCCACCTATGTGCTCTATTCCCACACGCGTTGAAAAGTTGTTTAGCTAATAAGAAATGCTGAATTTATGGTCATAGTCATTAAAGCATACCCACATCTTGAATATAATTCATCTACAGAACTAAATCTGAATGAAATGAAAAGAAAGTCAATTTTAAACTAAAACTAGATAATCGCCTTAGTTGCTTTTTCCGTGTTTCAACAATGAGTGACTTCAATGTCTTTTGCCATGGAATAAGACTTTCACACATTTGACCTATGGAAAACTGTGTTAGCAACTAAGTATAAAGATTTGCTCCAACAATGGCACTAATTCCAAGGATTAGTCAATAAGTGTAATCTTTAATTATAAATAAATACGAGTTCACTGCGATGTAAGACAATGAAATTGTCATTTAAAACTAAGTAACGTTTCCAAACAAAGTGGGCGTTATGGCTCAAGGGGTACTACGCAACGAGGGGTTCCAGATTCAATCCCCAAACAACACCTAAAATCTATTTAACGTCTGCACCTCTCACGAGCGTCTGACAACCATCAGAGAGTATAACTGTCAAGAAAAAGCTTCTCAAATTGTCCTTCGGAAACGACATTGGGGCCTACTGCTTAATTCGTGTAAAGAATATAACACGCATAACACGAAGGGTTGTAAGAAGCTAGACCCTTGGTCCCATGGACCTGTCATGACAATAATTTTTTTAATACACCTACACAGACGGCTCCAAGAGGGTAGGGTAGATTGTAGTGGTATTCTCTGAAAATCCTAATCTGAGTATCTCTTTCTTACTTCCACATCACTGTACCACTTTGAAGGCAGACATCTTCGTGTTGTCCTGGTTCAAATGCAATGCAATATCAGTCAGCAGCAATCAAGTTTCTGGAATCGTGCTCTTTACCTCGAACGTCGCTTTAAACTGGCGGACCTCGACCAGATGATGTCCACGGAGACTTTACAGATAGCCACAAGGCTGACAAGTTCGTCACTACTACTCTTAAGACTCTGCCGGAATGTCGAGGATATGGCCCTCGCTACATATGTATAAGTACCTCGACGGGTTGGGCATGTTAAAATGATCATAGATCAGCTTTGAATAGAAAAGAACTTTGCCACTTTTCAGATGACTTCAGCATCATAAATGACTATAGCCAGTTGATGACAGTCTGCAGAAGGCGGCAGATGAGTTTGATAAGTCGAGGGTTCGGGACTTATCTTCGTATCTTCGTTCGTGGATGCCGACAAGTTCAGACTTCAGCTTCTGTCTCTCATTGTTCTCCGACCGGAATCTGAAACCTATTCCAAACAAAACCACTATAAAGGGTGTGCCATAATTCACACAAAATATAATTTTAAAAGAAAATACAGATTTTTAATTAGAAAGCTTACATTTTTTATACAGATTGGGGTTAAGTATGGAATAGCACATCGGATAAATGGCCGCCACGGCTATGCTGGCAAGTGCGTACTCTTTTATTGAAATTTTCTACGACCGTTTCGCATAAATGTGGCTGAATTTCATTAATACACCTCCCAATTTCCTCTTTCAAGGCGTTGCTGGTCGTGGGCTTATTTGCATAGACCTTCGACTTCAAAAAACCCCAAAGAAAGAAGTCCAATGGCGTTAAATCGCAAGATCTGGATGACCAATTCTGATCGCAAAAACGGCCGATTACACGATTAGGAAATGACTCATGCAGTAATTGAATTGGTTATCTGGCTGTATGGCATGTGGCACCGTCTTCTTGAAACCACATGTTGGTCACATCCATATCTTGGGTTATCATGTCTCGATAAGGAACACCACAAATTGTTACTGCCTGTGCAGTGCTAAATTTGAATTGAATTTTTGGTTTTTTTCTTGTTTTCTTTGAATTACTGTGAGGATATGATTTGTTTTTGTTTTGAATCATGTTTTTAAACAATAATAATGTTATCTATATAAAGAATGGGGTGCGGCTAGTGCCTTAAAGCTTCACCTCTCATCACAACACCACCAATCTAGTTGGACATAAAAAGACTCTTGAAAGAATTTCGCTGCTTACCTCATCGGCAGTATGCACCTCGGACTTCATGCCAAAAAAAGTCAATATCTACCGAACCTTCAAAGTTGTCATTCCAAATCGCAGTTATTGAAATAATTTTATCTTATAGTGATAGAAGAAAGATTTTTTTCTCTTTTTTTTATTTGCTCGTTTTTTGTGGAAACTTTTTCAAACACACTTTGCAGATTTTTATTTAGTATGGATGTCAAAGCATACGATTTAGAATAATCGTAAAATTACATAATCCTCATATTCATCAATGGATACCTTAATTTGAATGGTACACCGACGATTCAAAAATTTCAAATAGGGTAAGTGTCGGAATTTTCAACCTCAACAATAAATAAATAGTTTGCGTCATTAGGACACTCTACTTCTATCTTCCAGTCAGAAATTTTTGTTATCGAACTCTGTGCCAGAGAATGTATCAGGAAACACCTCTGAAGATCTGAAGATTAGTGGGTGGCCATGGGGTAGCGGTAATGCGTTCGGCTATTGCAATACCAATCTATTCTCATAGTTATTAAAATTGCACCTAGAGTAGCCTCGTGTACACTCGGAAAAAAATCTAGTGTCACCTCCTCGTCAGCTCAAACATTTTAAAATTTCATTCATGAACCTGATTTCAGTTAGTATGTAAAACCACACAACATCTTTAAGCGGATAGCACAAAAGATCTCTACGAGGTAGTAGTGCGGTTGTGGCTACTTCAAAGCCTATCAACTCAATTGTCTTAATAAAAAGGGATTTGTTCAATACTGTTACTACTTCCAAAATGCTAGTTGTAAACGGAATAACGCTCTGAATTCGATAAGATGAACACTTTAACCCTTGTTCGACTTACTATGATCACAGAGAAGGCGTGACTTCTCACGACATGACGACTTAATCACGACAAACATGTTACACACCTTCTCGCGTTCTCGGTCTCGGTCTGATCTCCGAATTTCGAAATTAATAATGCGTGGCATGTCTTTCCAGAATGCACACAGATCAAATGAATGATCTTTGATGTCTGTAAGAAATCAGCGTCATTACCACTGTCTCATAGTAGAAAAAACTGCAAACCTTATATTTCGTACACTTTGGCCAAAACTTGACCCTTTATACACTTATAGTGTAAAGTTTTAGCAAAGCATGTTAATCTGCTTGTTAAAGTCAATAAAACACTGAATATCATCAACCACATTAAGCATGTCACATTAGAAGCTGATCATTGAAATTTTCCACCATTTTTAAGCTGTTAAACGGTCATATTTGGTGGTTGTCAAGTTCAACGTTTGTTATTATTAAATATATGTTAAACATATGCATCATGGTATACATAAAGAAACTTTGACAATATGATCATGGAACTAACCCAATTTCACGAAGAATTTTTTAAAAGATCTAAGTGAAAAAAAGTTCTTTCACGGCCTCGCGAGCGGCTGACAAACATCAGAGAGTATAACTGTCATAAACACAGATCAAATAGATGTTCAACTTTCCATCTCTTCCCGCTAAAATTTAAAGTAAAATAAAACCTTTCAAACCAGAGGTACTATGATAATAATTTTTAGCAGCTAATTGGATTCAGAACATTCAAATGTCAAATTTAAATGTCAGAACATTCAATTTAAATGCAATCATCACATTGTAGTATTATGGTTACTTATAATTACTATAGAACGTGTGTTTTTAGGGGATTCTCTAAAAATAATAATAATAAATACAAAGTTAGCCATTCCTTGGCATTCTTTCTTTTTCTTGAATAGATTCTTATTTCTTGAATAGAATGTGGTTGAAAGCCTCTCTTAAAGCGGAAGATAGTACTTTTATTGAATGACTAACCTACGCATTAGCCTTCCAACTGGTTTAACTTATTAATAAATGTTTTCTAGGTATAATAATAAATAATACAAACAATAATAAAAATTTTCGAACTAACCAATTCTTTTTACATGTACATCTCGATTGAATGAAACCCTTGGGCCGTTCGCTTGCAATTTTTGGGAATCAGTTCGCTGAACAGCAGCTTCCATTGTACTCTTCACGGTTGTTGTTCAAATTTTACGTCGTTTTTTCTTTTCAAACTACTTCGCGTGTCGACCGAACCACTTCTAATATTATATTTTGAAAGCATTCGAAATCAATTAGTGCTGAGTGAATACAAGTTTCCTTTTTTTCAATCCAATAAAGTAGTAATTCCTGTATTAAGCGCGCGTATATTTTTGCAATATGTCCCCAAGCTCTCTCTTGAATCAGACCATTCCTGTTTCATAAGTTTAAATTATTTATATAAAAAAAAAATAATATTATCTTGAACACAATTATGAATTTAATTGCTCAATTGCTGAGGTCGAGTAGCTTGTTTTGGTCCTCCATTATTTTCAGATACTTTTTTGTTCTATATGCCTGGCAGCACTTTTATTTTGTGATTTCATTTATATGTACTCGTATACATATATCGGGGTATTCTGAAAATTTAAAATAAATAAATACATACAGAAAGATGTCTTTTTGAATTTTTGATTATTTGCTCGATTATGTCCTGATGAGCACATTGTTTTATTTGTTTGGGTTTTAGTAGGAAATACGATGGCAGTGTGTGAGCTGGTTGTTGATTCTTAATCCAGTTTTTAGTCACATTTGATGGTCGTTTATGAGTAGCATTGTTTGTTTAATTTAATTCTTGTATTTTGGTTAGAAGAACTTCAGTTTTATTTATATACATATGTTTAATAGCCGCACTCATGCACATGTTTGAATAAATTTGTTTTTAGCTGTTATATCGTAAGTAGATATCCGGAAATGTACATAATAATTGTTCCTTGTTAAAAGTTAATTGGTGAGTTATTGTTGGTTTTGGAGTAAATTTCTCGTTAAGTGTACGAAGTGGTGTCAAAAAGTTGTTAAGACATACATACATAAATCAAAGTGTACAAAAGTGTATAGCGATTTGTTAAAGATTCGATAGTAAAGGACAGGCGAAGGAGAAAGGTTTTTGTTTTTTATTTTAAAGGAGACATATTTCCATATTGGTTTTTAGCATTTATTTAAGACTGTTTTATACAGGAAGCTCATAAGCACGAAATAAATTCCAAACAATCGTGCGTGGACTAACAGATACCTCGTAGAAGTAGAAACACACAATAGATGTTAGTTTACAGAATAGTGAGTGGAGTAATCAGCACAGCTACGTTTATTGTATAACGATACTAGCTAATAAAATAATAGGACTATCTCTTTGCGAGCAGCTTGTCTTATTAGAAAGACTGCAATGCGAAGAGATTTACAAAAAAAAAAAAACTTGAAGGAAACTCATTCCAAACTTCAACACTCAAAATAAATCCCTCAGTCGACCACATATCGTAGAACATCGCCATTTAGTAATACCCCGTCTATGAGCCCCTAAACGAGCATAGCTTAAGTAAGATAGCCCCGATTCAGCTATTTAGGCCTAAGATTTCCACAGCTATCACATTCTCCGGTGATAGAAAGAAGACGACGACAAAATTCGATCTAGTTAGAGACTAAAATCCTGACCTCTACCTCGTAACCGAGCTGGAAAACGAGTCCTACAACGCATCTCTCAGAGTCAAAGCTGACAAACGAAACACCCAATACCATTCTGTTATTGTAGAAGTTAGCTGTAGGATCCCTTTAGTTGAGTCGACTTCGAAGCCCAGATGAATTTCCCAGAAAGTGAACTGCATGAAATTCTTCAAAAGCACCCACTTTGGAACGATTTGCTGACCCTCTGATAGCTTTGGAAAAGCTTCATATCCTTAGGGGTTACATGAAAGAATATAAGCCATGCTTGAAGTGAATTTAGGTAATATATGACTAACAAAGGCCTCGAAGAATCATTTGCTAAATAACGAGATAAGGCCACTCCAGTATGAGTGCATCCAGCTCTGTTAGTAATCCCTACTCCTACCTCCTCTGTATCATTCAATGTTACTCCTTAACTTCAGGTGCAATTGAGGCCGAGAAGGATAACCTTTACCTATAGTCACCTGGGTGCCGTCTACAAATCAACACTAATTTGAATGTGAAAATGAGCAATGTCAATAATTCGTTCAAGAATTTGATGGCTAATCACGGCTTTGAACGCAGAAATGGTAACGTCTACCCATTTCTTGTGGATCACTGCAATACCAAGCCCCTTGTTATTTTAAGCAAACTGTTTGAGCATAAGATCTGCCTATTAAAATCTTGGATGTCGATGGATATGCAGGAAACATCAAACAAGAATGACAACTTGACTATCAGTCAGTGTTTGAAGTTGCCTTTTAGTTGTCCGCAATAGGATATTGTACATGATATGATAAATCTATTTTGACTTCGTACTATATCCATTCAAAGTAAAACCACTCAATTTTTCACACTCCACCGCTCCAGTTAGCACTCCCTAACAACCCTGTGGAGGACCCTAATCTAGGAAATTTTTCCCTCGGCAGACACGATGAGACTGAACTGGATTTGGTTAGCAGATTAGAGAAAGCAAAAGCTGGGTTCAACATAATATCTTAGCTTCATCTGTTTCGCTCCTATGTTGTATGTATGCTAAGTATGTCTGGTGAATGGTACCTCAGCATCGTATGCCCGATCCACAATAAAGGTTACTAAACCCACCTATAGAGGCATCAGTCTTTTTAACATTGCATAGAAGATCCTGTCGGCCGGATTGTGTGAGCACCTGAAACCATTTGTCAGAACTATTTTAGGTCCGGTAAGTCCACAATTTTTGTTGTTTGTATTTGTAAGTTCACAACCGACAAAATATTTGCACTACGGCATATCCTGTAGTTAACCCACGAGTCTAGATCGATACTCACCATCTGTATATTGATTTTAAGGCCACATATGATAGCATTTATAGAGACGAGCTATACAAAGCTATGTCTAGTTTTGGTATCCCTACCAAACTCGTCAGATTGTGCATGATGAGGACGGAGAACGCTCGGTGCCTCATAAAGGTCGGAAACAATGTCACCGAGACCTTTGATGTCAAAAAAGCATTTAGACAAGGTGATGCGCTGTCATGTGATCTTTTCCACATCATACTTGAGAACATTGTGCGAAACTCTCAAGCCAGCACCAGAAGCATAATTTTTCAAAAATCTGTGCAATACATACGATGATGACATTGAAATAATGTTCAGAATACAGCAAGCTATCACTGATGCGTTTACAAATATTGGAACAGGAACGGCAAAAATGCCTTTCGTTAAAACGAGGGCATAACATCGACGATTCGGATAGAACGTCACAATCGACAGCTTTAACTTTGAGGTAGTTAGGGACCTGTGTCTACCTCGGCTGCTCTATAAATTCTGACAACAATATCATAACAGAAATGAAATGAAAAGTTACACTTGCATATCACAGTTTCCTTGACCCAATAAGGCAATTGAGTATCAAAACTTTGTCAAGAAAAACTATGGAAACTCCATATAAGTCCCTCATCATCAATGGGCTGATGAAGACATCCTAGGTCGTTTGGAGTGCAAAATACTTCGTGTTTTTTGCGGTCCCGTTTGCGTTGACGGGGTTTAGAAGAGGAGATTTAACAGCGAACTCTACAAGCTGTACGGCGACATCGATCTGGTCAGAAAAGTTCGCATCACTCGTCTCAGATGGTTAGATGTAGAGCGAATGGACATCAAAGTTCCGGCTCGAAGAATCCAATCAAGAGGGATGACTCAATAGTGCAATACCCAGCTATAAATGGCGCGCATAAGTGTAAGAGGACCTTAACCAACTTGCAGGCAGTTAGCTAAAAATCGAGCTAACTGGAGAGGCTTGTTGGTTGAGGCCCAGTTCCACCTCAGACTGTAGCGTCACCTAAGTAAGTAACTAACGCATCCATTTAACTTGTAGCCCACTCGCAGTATACGTATAGGACAGTTCACAATTCCGCTCTATGGCCGTTCTTAGGAAAATGGTATGTAGTATCGTATTATTGGCAGATTTGGCTAAGCTGGATCAAAAACGTTCTAGTTAATTTTGGAACCTAAAATTCTATGGTGCTACCAACCGATTAACACATTAACGATAGATCCACAAATTCACTACAACGATTTGCTGCAAAGTTTTAATGTTAATATAGAGAAGTTACACTTATAACTCTCCCGAAACTTCGATCTTACATCTATAGAGTTGCCAAGGATATCAAATATTAATGCTAAAAGCAAGTTTTGCCCTTCTTCCAATTTCTGTACTTCAAGGATCTTCTGGGTCTGGTATCTTAACAAATAAACGGCAAGTACAGTACTTCTGAAAGCACAATCCAGATGATAGTGGAAACAGATACCTATAAGAAAGACTTCAAGGAGTAATGAAATGATGAAACCTTGAATCAGTTCTAAAGAGTGGGTTTTCAAGCTAGTAGTAACTTCAGATCAGACTTCAGTTATATCCGGCAAACCAATTGTCAGATTTCCAACTGGAAGTGTCATTTTTATTCAGTAGTCTTCAATTTTATCGTGATGACATCATCATCAACGCTTCAACAATTATGGTTTTATGTGCCAAACTTATAGAGCACTTGCACCATATTACACGCGACATAATTGACCATCTGAGACCGCTAATCGCCGTATTGTTGACCGTTTTCGGTACAATATGCAGTGTCACCGAGACGCACAAGAAAAAGGTGTACTGAAGAGAATATTGCATACGTTCAGGAGAGTGTTGAAGAAGATCCAAATTTATTGAGTCATTGTCCATCACTGTATGGAAAATTTTATGCGGGGATCTTGCTTTGAAGGCTTACAAGATCCAGCTTGTACAAGAATTGAAGCCGAATGACCAACGTTGGCGTGGATATTTCGGTGAATGGGCCCAAAGTCTACTGGCATTGGATCCGCTGGTTTATCGAAAAATTGTGTTCAGCGATGAGGCTCATTTTTGGCTCAATGAGTATGTCCATAAGTCTGTGGGCTGATGGAGCATACATAGGTTTTTTTTTTCCAAAATCAAGCTATGGCATGAATGTGGAAGAGATGTGGTTCCAGCAGGATAGCGTTACCTGCCATACAACAAACAAAACAATCAACTTATTGAAGGAAACATTCGATGAACGCATAATTTCGCATTATAGACCTGTAAATTGGCCTCCAAGATCTTGTGAGATCAAAGGAGATAAACAACACAACAGCAACACAGTTTCTGACAGAAAACTTTTGTATTCACTTGTATTTATAAACATATGCAAGTATAGAAAATATAATCTTTTTTCTTAGTTAAAGATAGAAATTGGGATATAAACTTTGAGTCGGCGACAGAGATCTAAGCTTGGGTAATGAAAGATCTACGTAAAAAGCAGACATATTCTAAACCATTCGGCCTCCAGGTTTTTATGTCGATAGAAGTCTTTTAGAAATTTCCCATTTTATAAAATACAGATATACAATCAAATCCCTCAATTTGTTTTACGTTTCAGTGACAAGCATCGTTAAAAGCCATGGATGGGCTTAAGTGGCCATCAATTTTGCTTACTTGTCATATCGCACTATAACACGTTTTCGGGAAGTATCTAGCAGCAAATCTGCGTTGTCCCAATCAAAAGATATAATTTTTGGAAAGTCATTAAAAGCTTCTACTTCTACCACGCAGCATGCCTGCCACCACGTATACTGCGTTAGAATTTATAATTAAACACTCAATTCATTAGGAATTTAAATCTCCAAGCTTCATTGAAAAAAAAAAGAAAAAAACAAACTTGTTCTACATTAACTACGAGTTTTTTTTTATAATATTTTCAATTATGATCGGTTAGGCAATTAATCCGTTCTCAACCCAGAATAGCGGTTATAGATTTAATTTTGTATCTTTTTTATTATTCTTTCTTCGCAGCAAGGTCGAATGGAAATCCGATTGTATACAGAGCTGGCCTAAAGCCTAGTCGTGCTTAAACATAACAAAACAAATTCAAGAGAACATTTTTCCTTCAACACTTGTATTGTACGGAGGTAATCTAGTTTAAGCGTAAACAGAATAATTAACTCGAACAGTATTAAGGAAAAGACCGCAAAAAAAAAGTGGCAAAACGTGAGTCAAATCGAGACAGTTTGTGTTTTTTTTTGCCTGGCTACATCCGCCTCATGGTAGTATCTCACGATTATTTATGTTTCAGTTTATCATGGTATGTCTATACAGAATGTGAGCTAATAAATAAAAAGGAAGTAAGTCGGGTTTTTTTTATCTGGCTGTGGTGTTATTATTAAGGTAGAAACAAGAGCTGTGTTCTTATAAGTAAATTCTCAAGAAGTTAGATTTGATTTGAGGACCGGGTCAACCACAGACATTTATTAAAGTTTAGTACAAGAACAAGCTTAAATTCTAGACTTAAAACTAAAAAAAGTTCGCTAAAACTAACAAAGTAAAACTATAATTATGACCTAATGAGGAAACCGAAATAGAGGACTTTCTTAAAGGTCAGTTCGTGGAGCTGGTAAGTTGTTTTGATCAGTAAGATAGGTTTGCTGTCTATAGAAAGGTTTGCTAAGAGAGGTTTGCTGTCTATAGAAAAAAAGCCAGGAGTTTCGGGTTAAATTCGTTTTAAACCCAGCACATCAATAGCAGTGTTATTCATGAGATGCTAGAATGACCAATGGCAAGACTTCGGAGCTTGATGCTTCCAGCATAGGAGTTATAGAAATATTTCCGAATTGGGGTACTTCGAAGATCCTTGCAGTCTTTTGCGAGTATGGCCTTCCATCGTTGTATCTTCTCACATTAGTTAGTACGTTGGTTTTAACACAGTTATGATCCAACTCAGACCGAGAATACTGAACTACTGGAGAATACTTATTGTCCATTGGATGCAGTATTTCCTTATGAGTGAAGAACCAATGAGTACCTCGGAAGAACTTAAATACTTAAATAAAAGTAATACCAGGTCATTTAACTTACATACTTTCTTAGTGTGTTAAAATCCCAACTCGAAATAAACACGCAAAATATTGGTATAAAGCAAAGTTTTAGAACGATCCCTGCAGATAATCAGTACGAGAATTCTCACAGGCTCCTAGTGGTGGCCACAGCAATGGCAATGGCAAACAGCTCATGCCATAGCTGTTGCCCTCCAATCGGGAAACCTGTTCCAATGTGCTCTGTATCTTTCAGTTCGCCCTGACTGATTGCAGCAATAGTATGAGAATCGGCTAAAGTTAATCACGTTAGGACTAAATCTCATTATAAAATCCCTAATCTAAGATGGAACAGCGTACGCATATGGATGCATGGCTAAGACGGATCTTAATTGCTAGTATATATGCAGACATGGAGAGAAGATTGCTTAATGTAGTTTGCAGACTTTGAATACCTTGACGACGTTTGGTTTAAAACCAGCCTTCACGTGGCATACCGGGCGTACCTCATTAAATTAGAGACAATCGCATGTTGTTCTGGTACTGCTCTGAAGTACCTAGTTATATTACCACAGTGAAAGGCTGTTGAGCTCTCGACAGCCACTATCTCCATAACACACATGGTCTTACCTTCTCGGCCTGCTGTCGCCTAAGCGAATATCCCGCACTTTATCTTGCTTAGCTTGTGATAGCTTGTTTTCATCTGTTCAGACTGTACTACAGATGGATGAATCCGCTTGATCTTTGAAAGGATCAGAGCCAAGAGCGAACTGAATGTGACGCTGCGCTAGTAGAAGAGGCGTCCTTTCTAAAACCACTCATTGTCTAAGGGCTACTTTCGCAGAGGCTTCAGCTGACTTGAAGGCCAACTCATCGAAGGTCATCTAGGGTGCACACTTCCATCTAGTGCTAGCCATCTATGACGCCTCCCAGTCCATCCATGAAAATGTAATCCTTGATCACATCCAGGAGCATTGTATTATTTATGGGCAAATCAATTGCCTATGGAACATGGAATATAAGTAGATCTGTAATTGTAGAAAGCTAATACCAAGAGGGTTCTGCTTAATCTACTAAATACTGTTTTGTTTCGGGCTTAAGTGGTATGGGTTGACACCAAAATTTGTTATCCTTACTTTTTATCCCAAACATGAGCAATCTCCATATGTAGTATGCTTATAGTGCTAGTAATTCGGTTTTACTCTTTATTATACAACAAAAGACCGTCTTTTTTGGTCTGAGTGTATCTCTGCCTGATCAACGACAGTCACCCAGCCCAAGCCATCTTACAAACCATTCACAACTTTCTAAGCAGTGAAAGACAATTCCACCACCACTACTACACCATCTAGATCTGGTTGTCATTCGAAAGGCTTGCCAAATTCGTAATCATGTGAGGATCTAATGGTTTCAAAGTATATACCCAGTTACATCCTTTCTAGCTTGCTTTGTACCCGTTAATAGGTCTGTGTGTTACAAGGTCTAATTTCCTTAACAAGACCATAGCTACGTACATAATATCCTTCAACATACAAAATAAACACCTCTTTCCAACACTATCCTGACCGAAACCGAAGAAAAACAAAAAGATTAAATTGCCAAGAATAGAACAACCACAAGTAGATACCACTACTGACCTCCCGACCATTGATGAACCTGATTTAACAACCAAGTCGCAATCTGAAAATGAGGCAAACAAATTGTATGGTTATTACGCCTTAATGTGTGTTTACAATTGGCACACACTCTCCAGTCAGGGAGAGGATTGTAGGTACGTTTAAATACCAAAGGAAGGAAATCGAAACCGTGCTTCCACCACCACCTTAAATGATAGGTTCTAGGCACAGTATTGTTGTTGGTTTTGGTAATACCACAGTATACATGGGTGCTATTATAATAACACGGTTCGAATCTAGTCATTGATTTCCACTTCGGATAACATGAATAAACAAAACAAAAATTCGCAATGGTTTGTATAGAAGAGGCTCTAGATAGCATCTAAGTTGCTCCATTATTTGCGGATAGGTATAGATACATGCATGTACCTTCAAATAGGTCGAGAATAAGGCGTATTCATTCGATTTGGTCAGGATTCCAATGAAGGTCTGCTTGTTGTTGCTTTCTTTTTTGTATTCCTCCTTAAGGCACTGCTACGACCTCCTTTTCTGTGGAGTGTGTATGTAATTGCTGTGGGCATCCTTCTTTGAATATTATCACAATTGTTTAATCTAAATTATCTTCAAAGATTGAGTCAGTGCAGAGCAATAAGTTGAGATTTTTTTTGACCATCTCCAACAAATGTTTTTCGTTCGTATTAGGTCGCTTCATATAGAAAATAATAACGTACACAGCATAAGGACGAGGCAATAAAAAAAGATTCCCTTTGGTCTACAACAAATGACCTCTTCTTTTTGCTATGAGGGCAATCGAATAGATTTATTTCAAGGAGATACTTCAAGAGATATCGATTCAGACCACCTTGTTCGGTCTTTTCTCAGCGTTTTATCTCGTTGGCAAAGATACACTTTCCCTGGCCACGAACCTATATAGGACACTAGCATCTATCTGCCGGCTGACGAATCTTACTGATGCTTCATAACTGACCTAAATCACCTGTGATGCCTTCACATGGTGTAACTGGCTACAGAACGTCACTTAATCTACATAGTTTACCTTAGCTTTAAATATCTAAGGACTGAAAGGCTTTTAAAGCTACAGAACGTCCTTCACAATATCCTGTGATGCTCAGATAGCGTAAAGCCTTCAGAAAATGAAACAGAATACCAACGTCGCTCAAGTAAACCTATGGCAGTTATACAAAAGATGATGAAGAAAAAGCACGATTGCACTAAGAAATCCAAGTGCTTGGAAGCCCGACCAGTACCTACATACATATGTATTATAGGACCAGGACCAAATTATTAGGATCTTAAAAGGAAGATTGAATGAAGATAAATAAAAACATACAGAAAAGCTACAATCCGTCTGGAACGGATCGTATGATACCCTATCCTCCTCTCTATAAAGTGGGCGTGGCCAAATTGTATTTTGTACTCAAATATAGCTATAATGTCGAACATTTGAGGATGTTACATGTAAAATTTTATCAAAATAGTTTTTTTTATTATAACGCCCCCAAAAAGTGGGCGTGGCCAAAACTGTTCTATGGCTGAATTGTAGGGAATCTGAATACCCAAATATTTGGTCTTAACAAAATTTTTCGGTTTCATATAATTTAGTGAAGTTATAAAAAAGTAGGCGTGGCAGTGGCCGGATGTAAAAAAAATTTACACTTGTACTGTATCTTTTTCTTGGAAGCCCAGATATGAAACTCGGTTTTGTAATGAAAACGCCCCCAAAAAGTGGGCGTGGCCAAAACTTTTGTATGGGTGGATTGTAGGGAATCTGAATGCCTAAATATTTGGTCTTAACAAAATTTTTCGGTTTCATATAATTTAGTGAAGTTATGAAAAAGTGGGCGTGGCAGTGGGCGGATTTCAAAAATTTTTACACTTGTACTGTATCTTTTTCTCAGAAGCCCAGATATGAAATTTCATCGTCCTAGCTCAAAATTTAAGGCCCAAAAAGCGGTGACATACGGACGGACGGACGGACGGACGGACGGTCATCGCTCAATCGATTTCGCTATTGATGCTGATCACGAATATATATACTTTATAGGGTCTATCTCGATTATTTCTCTATGTTACAAACTATGTGTCAAACTTAATATACCCTTAGGATAGGGTATAAAAATCATATTTATGTTAACAGGCTTCCTAACTGTAAGTCAGTCAAAAACACCTAGTAGATATAACAGAAGGTAATGAGTCCGACGGGACTCCGAAGTAGACTCTATTATCGTGTTGCCAAGTTAAAAACTTGCCGACCACACATAGATCCACTTTCTCGTCGAAGAGAAAATCACTTGAAAAAGATGGTCTAGGGTGGAGTAGTCGTACCGATGCTTTACATTTTTACTTGCACCTATACCTATAGGGCAAGTATTGGTTTCGTGAAAAATTTCGAACTCGAGATTTTAATCAAACTTGACATTACTATGATGGAGAAGTCCAAAAAAGTGGGTCCGCCAATTCCGTCTGTCTGTCTGTCTGTCTGTCTGTCTGTCTGTCTGTCTGTCTGTCTGTCTGTCTGTCTGTCTGTCTGTCTGTCTGTCTGTCCGTCTGTCTGTCTGTATATTCGACTGGAGCCTAAACGGGTTGACGGATTTGCTTCAAACTTCATATCTGGGGTCTGTGGGATGATCCCTAGAGGTGAAATTGGAATTTTCGTTCTAACCTCAAAATTAAGGGTACTTTACTTAAGGCCGATTTCACTAAAAATGGATTTTCTCGAAAACGGCTCTAACGATTTTGATTTCATATGTGAGTTAGTTTGGGCATGTACTAATAGATGGCATACCACGTTTTGCGCGAAAAATGCGTATAACGGTAATTTTACGAATTGGGTGTATATCGGCCATTTCTTCAGCAATTGGGCTTAAAATTAATATTTGAGGTGGGTATGACAAATGCAAAGATATAACGTACCAAGTTTTGAAACTGCCATGCCCACATTCCAAAAATTTTACTTTTTCAAAATTTTTACTAGAAATCAAAAAAAATTGTTAAAACATATTTCATAGGCTTTGAAAATCTCTACAATTCACCTTAACATCATATATGGCCACGCCCACTTTAGGACGGCGTTTTTACAAAAAACTTGAATTTCAGTGCTTATACGATTATAAACTTATAGCATTAAGGTGCAAGTACGTACGACCCAGTCGTGCACTTTATTTAATAACTTTGGTCATGGGCCTTGAAGTAGCATCAAGACTACGACCTCATAGAGATTTTTTGTGGTATCCGCTTAAAGATGTCTACTAGCTAATCTTATGTTCATTAATGAAGCTTAGGAGTGTTTGAGCCGAAGAGAAGGTGACATCAGAAGGCGAGGTAATGCCTTTATAGAAGTATCTGAGCCTAGTCCGACCAATGTCAGGACATTCACATAACATAAGCTCAATAGTTTCAAGTCCTCAGGGCATAGTCGACACGTGTCCGATTGGCTAATACCAATTATTTTGAGGTGATATTTGAGAGAGCAATGACTAGTTAGGAAGACCGTCAGGATCTTCTCATTCTTTTTTTTGTTTTTTTTTTCGGGAAATTGAAGAAAGCTATTCGTTTTGTTCGCAGTGATTTAGATCCAAATTTATCTGACTAACAGATAGACCATTCAACCTGGACGATAAAAACCAAGACATCTGTCCACTCGACAAGAACGAAGTGAAGATAGCAATATCCAAGCTCAAGTCCACCAAGACCGAATGGCCTACCATCTGAGCTATTTAAGGCAGCGGGGGATGACTTGGTAGACAGCATACACCAACTCATTTCCAAAATTTGGTCGGAGGAAAGCATGGCTGATGAATAGAATCTCAGCATCATTTGCCCGATCCACAATGAAGGGGATCCTCTAAAGAGCGCCAACTGTAGAAGCATCAGTCTCATTAACATTGCATATAAGATCCTGTCGACCGTACTATGTGCCTGAAATCATTTGCCAACGAGCTAATTGGCCCCTATCAGTGCGGTTTTAAGTCCGGTAAGTTCACAAATATTCATACTACGGCAGATCCTGGAGTAAACCCAAGAAGTCCAGACCGATACTCACCATCTTTTTTTATCGATTTCAAGGCCGCATATAACAACATTTATAGAGACGAGCTATACAGAGTCATTTCTAGTTTTGGCATCCCTGCCAAACTTATTCGCCTGTGCAGGATGACGATGGAAAATGCTCGCTGCTCCATCAAGGTCGGTAACGATTTCGCCGAGACCTTTGATGTCAAACAAAGATTGTGCGAAACTAACAAGCCAACACCGGAGGCACAATAATACAGATGACGCCCAAATCGCATAGTAGGCGGACAAGGACAAGCTCGTTACCGATGAAATATGACAGAGCGGCTGGAGGAAGACGTTTACGGGTATATGTGATAGCCTGGTATTTATTAACATTGAGTTCAAGGAAATTTTTTTGCCATGTTAAAAATTTTCAGGTAACCTTGGACAGGATGAGAGTCCGTTTGAATCGATATTCGTCTGAAGATTTTCATGTCATCAGCGTAGATGGAAATATTTGAGTTTTTAATGATGCAGTCAACATCATTAATTGCCAATATGAAATCAGCGGCCCCAGGTGGCTACCTTGAGGAACTCCGGAGGTGGATGTAATGGGGTCAGATAGAGAGGATCTAAATAGCTCCTTGCATTGTCGGGCTTCGAAATACGATTTAATCCACATAATAAACCCCGATTGAAAGCCAAGTGGTTTTTCTGTGGAACCGAAGGTAAGTAAAACAGGACTAGGGCGTTATCTACATATATTTGAGTGTGAGTTAATGTTGAAATTAACGCCTACGTAAAAGGGCATTTAGTTTCACGTAGTTAATTTTCCGGATATCAAAGCAGTACGTAGTCTCAGAATGTATAGTTTTATCATCGCTATTATACGAGAAAATAACTACAAAGAAGGGTGGTAGCGATCTAATTTAGAGAGATGGTCGCTCGATACAATTATCGGCATCCGAGGAAAAGACAAAGTCAAGTTGTCTTCCTAAGTTATTAGTAACACCACTAAGCTGATAAAGAACGGAATTGGTAAGACAGTCAGTAAAAAGGACCTCTTTGTCAGAGGAGGGATTCATTGCGACATAGTGGGTTTCGTCATTGAAGCGGTTATGTATTGCCAAAAGTATACCGCGGCCAGAGGAATCAACTTCTTTCTCTAAACCGTCATCCCGAAATACATTAAAATCTAAGGTAAACAATTCATTGTTATTATAATCCATCGTTAGATTAGTTTCGTTTAGTGCAGATACATCATTCATCCCGCACTTTGAGGCACCACTTAAGTAAGTATTAGATACTGCTTTAAAATAAAATTTAACACTAACTCTAAAGTTATAGAAATAGTAAATGTATTCATTATTCTCAAAAAAATAAATGAAACAAAATTCTCGAATTAAATTTAAACTACAATACTAAACAGTCGCAATACTAAAAGAAATCTGAATCCAGAAAAACTATAGCTTCCAATCGTATCGTATCGTATAGTGTGCATGGATATCTAGTTTTTTAATAAAAGGACCGCTTCATCTAATATTCTTTGACTCGAAGATAATTTCACTTTTCTGTGAAGTGGCTTATGGTGTCATTAATATACACAGATACTTGAATTGTTGTCATAGTGTATGCAAATACAAACAATGGAATTTTTTTAATGATTCGAATATTTTTTTTTTGTTATTTGGATTAAAATAAAAATAAAAAATATATTCCGGCAGAGGGTTCCATGAATGCTAAGTAGTTATGCAAATGTTGGGGTTAGTAAATCAGTTTAGTTTGAAGGTTTTTTTTTTTATTTCATCCTTAAGACAGTAGTTTTGCCGTTATTTGATGGCATTGACTTCAAGGAATAATATGATAATTTGAATTTTTGAATTGGAAGAGATGATTGAAATTAACGGTTTACATAATTGGAAGTTATTTCAGGTTGGCTTAATTAATGACAACATCAATAATGGAATATAATGGTTGTTTTGTTTTTCAAGAATTGCTGTTAGTAAATGCCCTGGGTACATTGAAAAATGGTTATTGGTATCGTTACCTTTGACTATAAGGAAGAATAAGTCAGGTTCTGAGACAAATAAATGTCAATGGTACCTCACATATGTATGTATGTATGTAGCTCCTCATTCTTAGGATAAATGTTGCTGCTACAGCGCTTTCCAGACAGTTTCCAGGTACAGAAAGAACTTTTCCTACTGCTTCGATGCATCGGCTTTTATAGGCCTCCTGACTGCTGCCGCCGAGTTTCTAGTCTCCGCTTGATAAAATGCTGGAAAGGTAATGTTAAATGCCATTTTCCCCAAATTCTTGTCGCACCCCTTAAGTCGCCCATGTGCTTTTGCCAACAATTCCAGCTTCATATTCGACATCGTCATGAAATTTCCTTTTCATTCATGTGCCACATCTCTTTAAAACCGCATTTTGTTTTCCAAACTTTGACACGAGTAAAAAGTTTAATTACCAGTGATCGCATTCACTTGTATCGGTCTGAACGCAGCCATAACCATCTGTCACCTTTAGGTTTCGATATGCTAGTTCATAAATCGTAACAAAGAGAGTTGTTGGTGGTGGTGATGTGCGTCTTCTTTGGTATATTGTGCTTTCTGGTTCTCGTATCTTTGTAGCTTAGTTTTGTCATCAGGTTCAAATAAGGAAGGAATGATGTGGAATCTGCGTCCGGCATGTGGAATGAAAATGTTCCGCGTAGTCGGTTTTTGTGGTTACCTGCTCCGCCTTTATTCTGAAGATGTGCTACAACGTCAGATGTCACCACCTACTCACCTGTAGTTGGAAGCTTCTGGAAAAGTTGGTTTTCTGCCTTTATTCTCTTTCAGGATTCGTTGTGGACGGGTATCCCAGGGTACAGTTCGTAGCAGTACATACTAGCATCAAGGCATCGACAATTTACTAGCTCCTACTCTCATGTTAATGAGTTAATGAGGTACGCTCCAGGTACCTAGTACTTTGAATCAAGGGTAACATTGACGTATATCGAGCTCAGTGATTTAAGGATCCTAAGGAGTATGTCCGGATTTTCAAAGTATATGTACATATGTAGGAGGGCCTAT
This sequence comes from Xylota sylvarum, assembly GCA_905220385.1. Lineage (NCBI taxonomy): Eukaryota > Metazoa > Arthropoda > Insecta > Diptera > Syrphidae > Xylota > Xylota sylvarum. The sequence continues at coordinate 27,729,065 of LR999960.1, forward strand.
TTACCTGGAGCCCCCGGTTAGGGGTTGTGCATTGGGGTAACTTCCTTACAGAGGAAAAAACCAGTAGTTACATATGAAGTGAGGGACATACATACATATGTAGGATTTGAAGACCCCAGCAAAGTAAATAGGGACAACAGCTTAAGAATCTGCATATAATGCAACCGCACAATAATCAGAGACTCTACAACACTTCATCGCAAACATTACCACCATCGAAGTAATATGATGAGATGGAGCAGACAAAAGGACGATAGAAAACTGTGAGAAGAAGAAGAACAAAAAACTACTTCTGCAGACTGTATGACTACGACGAAAGAAATGACATAGTATAGAGCATGACATGATGTGGAGCGTACAGAATACATTATCCACAATAGCGGGGATCTTATCAAATATGAAAGTTGCAAAGGCATCTGTCACTTCAGCATGGCCCTCAATAATATATTATCAGCCACGTTGTGTTAATGTCCATCGACTAAAATCTTATTACAGTTTCTTACAGGCCAGAAAAAGGAAGGCGGTATAACCAGGATACGAACTATAGGAGATATACAGTGAGATTGATCTACTTGAAAGTCTGGGCATTGGTCTTTTGTTGTCGTATAGTACATCAACGCTCCATCCTGCAGATTCTATAAATTTAGGTATAAAGCCAAGGTAGTATAGGAAGCTTCACTGTGACCCGCTGTGTAAGAAGTTGGGTTTAATAACTTCAGAGTACCAAGTGTTTGTTGAAGCTTAGAGTTACAAATACAAATACAAATTTTTGGCGCAACAAGTCCATGGGACCCAGGGCCTAGCTTCTCACAACCATTCGTGTTGTGCGTGTTATATTGTTCGCATGAATGGAAGGGGCCTACTGTTTAATGCCGGACCCGAACGGCAATTTTGAGAAGCTTTTTCATGACAGTTTTTACTCTCGGATGTTTGTCAGACGATCGCGAGAGGTGGGGCCGTGAAAGAAATTTTAGGTGTTGTCTGGGGATTGAACCTGGAACCACTTGCTCCGTAGTCCAACGCACTAACCACTTGAGCCACGGCGCCCGCTTAGAGTTACCTGCAGCTTTTTCACCACAGTAAGTAAGTAAGTACATATGGAAGTACTTGGGACGTTGTTGGCAATTAATATCTGCAGGATAAAGGTTTAGTTCATTTTTGTATTGAGGCAGTCCTAAAAAGAAGCATCGTGTTGTTGATGCTTCACAAGTTCACTGACATCCTTGATTGGAGTTCCAAGCCGTTCCCTTCCCATGGTAACCAACAAAATAGTCATTATCATGACGGATTTCAGACTCAACTTTTTAATTTTGGGAGCGAGACGAGTCTCTGCACATCCTATAGAAGCTGTCAAACACATGAGTAATTGCTGAGCTACGTGATTCTTCAAATTTTCAGATTTCCCGCGGTAATTAGACTTTTTGAAAAACTGAAGGTCCTATCGTACCTTTCGCTTTATTTCGTTAACAGCACAGTTAGTTCGCTATAACGCCGACCGAAAGGCAACAAAACTAGGGACGATACCACAAAACATAGTGATTCACAATGAACCCCATTTAAGCACTTTTGAATGTGAATTTCCCTCTCACCATATTGTTCATGGCCTCACCTCTACGTCTGATGAACGTCCTAAAATAGAATTATCATGAGAAAGATTCTTGACAATAAAAACTGTCCTTCAAATGCGCCATAAAACTGTAGGTTCCTTTCACTTGTGCCAAAAATACAACAAAACACGAAAGGTTATGTAAACTCGGGTCTTGGCCCTATAAGGGCCTATAACGCCAATTATTTATTTTTTGTAGTGAGTATCTGTAAGGTGGATAAAACTACATATATGTAAATATTCTCTGATTTGGCCGAAAGTTTCAGTATTTATTCTACTTGAAAGATGAAGTCTTAATCAAACTTACATTCTTTTAGATACTTTTGAGGGAATCACTTAGTACACCATGTAACTCATCATTCTATTTCAACTTTTTAAAAATGTTGTCCTCATGTTTAGGGCTTTTTCAATGACACATAGAAATGTCGTTCATGACCAAGTATGGCAAGCACAAATAAAATATCGTAGTCCGTATGAAATCATTCTTCAGATATCCGCAAAATATTCACGAAATCTACGTTCCTACCTTCAGTGCATAATTGACCAAAGAACCTTGGACAACCTACATCAAGTGATGAGTGGATGCATCAGCTAAAACGACTTAAAAAGAATTTTCACCAAATAAGACCCGAGACGGTCATCAACATTATACCTACATGTATCTTTCTCTCACTCCCTCGCTGTTTTTTTTTTTTTTTTTTGTATCTACAGATACATATCTACTCATGCATATGCATATGGTGTTTCGATTTCGGTCAACTGCCAAATATGGTTCAATTACATTGTTGACGGTTCGTCATTATCATCGAATCGAACCTTGATGGTTGATTTTGTGTGGTGACTCGTAGAGAACAAAAATGGAGGTGCTGAGGTGTGACGTCTTTATAAGCACTGTACTGTGCACCTACTGTGCTGTCCATAATCACTGACACTCTACTGACAGAATCACTCAGTGCAAGGAATTACTTATTTCACTTATGTATGCTCTGTGTGTAATTTGAAGCTTCGAGTTGTATAATATCTTTTGGTATGGTCTTCACACTCTTTTTCGTATTGTAAGCCAAGGTGAGCAAGAAATGGAATCTTATCTGTGTGATTATTTTTTTCAATTTTAGTTAATCCATAGTTTATTGACTTTTAAAAGATGCACTCAATGTGCAGAGGTCTTTTCGTCATTTTTAAATAAATTTTCAGTATTTAAGGAAACTACTTGGGTGTAAGGTAGTATGATCGAATTTTGTTAAGTATCTACACGTAGACTTGTATTCATTGATGATATTGTAAAGTGAACGTCACTCTTGCTTTGGATTGCACTGTACACAGACTCAGTATAAGCCTCTGAACTATGTTGCTATTCATTCCAAATGAGATAACCAAAGGGAACGGGTACCCTATGCTATTTATTTGTTTTTTTTCCTTTTTCGTGATCCCTTAACCTTTATCAAAGTTTGTTGGATTGGAATGGAATAAAGTTACATACGTAACATTTTAATGATGGCTTTATAGTGTGACGCAAGTTTGGATGAGTCGTTGGATGGTTGTTGGGTTCACGCTAAATTGGGTACTTAAGAGAAAATTCGTGCAGAGATACATTTAAATTGCTGGCAGAGAAAGGGTTTTGTCCAAATGAAAGTCTTTCAAATTTTTTAATGTGTCGGCAGTATTATAACATTGTAGTGCATGAGTTTTATATGAAATTGTGTGCTGTTAGTCGATACAGTATTTCAGGTGGTTCAGGCATTTATGTATGTTCAACGTTGGTAACTCTCTTGTTTAAAGAAAATACAGAAAAATTTAAAACCATCTGAATGGATCATGTAATGACCCTATGATCCCTAAGGTAGACGTGGCTTTATAGCATATCTCTCGCAATTTTCATAAATTCTCCGGAATACTCGCAATACTACCAATTAAGAAAAAAAACTGCAAACATATGTATGTACGTATACTTAAGAATTGTTGAGCAATTATTAACTGAATGGCTCTAGTCATGAGACAGTATAGGGAAGCAAGGCCTTTGACAGGAGTTCCAATAAAAGCACATATGCACAGGACACTTGACACAGGACGCAAAAGCGTGTTGTAAATCTAAGAAACTCAAACAGTAATCGCAGTTCAGAGGGCCGTTTTCGTACTAAGAAAGATTGATAAAAACGATGCAACTGCCAGATGATACAAACTGTCAGTGAAGTCGTCAGAAATAACCTATGTAAAAGTCGGTACCGTAGACGAGGTCTCATTCAACAGCCGAGGGTTAGGGGGCCATCGAGGTCAAACAATTTGAGATGGTTATGGAACATCTGCTCCATAATCAAGGAACTCATACGATACAGGATACAGAGTCATCATATGTATATGAAGACTGTTTCTCCAAAGAACTGTTAGAGTTTGCGTAAACAAGATGCGTAACGCTTTTCTTTTTTATTTGTAATGTGCCTGTACTCAAAAAGTAAGACTACCATGAGAATGTCAAGACACAGCGCGATGGTTTGGTTTTGGACTTACGTTTACTCTTAAGAGTCACTATGACGTAAGTTGAAAAAGAGGAAATATAGGATATATTATAAGGTGTAGGGGTTCGAAACTCAGGTGTCATTTCAGGTGGTCTTCTCACTAAACGCAGAAATTTGTTTGCTGTCAGTCTAAGTCCGTAGTTTTGAATCTAGGTAGCGTTACGGGGTTGTCAATTGAATTTTACAAAATAAATGCGTATGGCTTGGATTTAAACACACCTTTCATTCAACAAAACACCGTGGCTACCCAATAAAGGAGCGGTTTGAGACTCAAACTCATACTTTCTAGAGATATACCGCGGAAACCGCATTTAACTCCTTTCACAGTGAAAAGCCGATTCATTGTCTTAACCTCCAAGCAGATAGTTCTCATGAACGACTGTAAAATCATCAAAACAAAATAATTAGACTCTCCCTTACTCTTCTAATAAACTTTACTTCATTAGGCATGCCAAAGTTAAAATATTTTGCTTCTCAGGTCCGACCGATCAACAAGCTGTTGGAGGACATTAGGACTGTCATCGCTTAAACTATCACGACACGTGCCAAAGCTGAAACAGATAATCGAAATAATATAAACCGTGGTATGCCAGGGAAGCAGTCTTGGTTACACTACTCTTAATCTATTGAAACCCCCAGGAACTCTTTAAGCCTCAGGAATGTTAAAATTAAAAATCCAACTCTGTGTTTGATGCAGCACAAAGTCTATCAGCCTAAGTCCGTTTCCCGACGCAGTGTCTTGTAGGCTATTGTTGCCAATTGTACTACCAAAGTTGTCCTCTATTTTGGTATTAAAGTTGGCCAAAATTTTTGTCTATAGCTTCTGGGACAAGCGACTGATTAAATTGACACCTGTAACCTACTTTGGGGACGCGCTGTCACACATTCACCTCGGATTTATGCCCATGCTTCCAACTACCGAGATAAACACGACTTCAATGGTTCTCGAGTTGGGTGGACGTTGTTAAGTAGATACAGCCTTCGTTACTAGCAATGAAATTACTACGCCTTGGGTTTCCTTCAGCATTTTATTGATGGTTCAGCTGATCCTGAAAGCTGTGATAGTTCAAGTAACGAAATCGTGCAACCAGACAGATAGTGGTTAACCAAAATATTCAAGGATTCTGCAGAAAGTTCCATTCAGCCCATTACTAAATCTCGGGCTTATATGATTCTTGGACAAAACGTTGTCCTGCATGACAGCTGTATGCAATGACGGCTTTGTGTTGGAAAGCTTAAAAATATTGCAAAATTTAAAATAATAGCTTTTAATGGAAAACCCGCTTCAAAAAAAGAATAAAAAAATGGGGTTCTAAGCTATCGCATTGAAGCTATAAAACCACCTATTCCATTCCATTCAAGCTGCGGATGTCATGCATTTACGAGTTAAAGTCCGCACTTAACCAAAACTTCCCTGTATCACTTTAAAAGCAAAAAAAAGGCACAAAAATCAACTCATGACATCATAAATTCCAATTTAATTGGCAAGACTTGAGTCACAACAAAAACAAGAGTAAATATCAACGACCCAAGTCATCACCCGTGTATCGAATTGCAGCGAACTGCCACCGAATTACCAACTCTCCGCTGTACTTAACCAGCAATAATGACCTCGAATGTCAGTACCAATGGCCTCCCTGTATCCATATACAGGTACGTATGTAATGAAAACCAAATCCAAATAAAAATAAATTCGATAAAAATCACAAATAAAAGTATCTGTAGGTACCTTTCATATGGGCCAATCATTTCGGTTTTTCAGTTTTCTTTTTTTTTTGGCCAAAAGATACAAAATACCACCAAAGATGCTTCTTATCCGTACCGAACGAAAACAACTTGCTTACGGGGGCATTGTTTAACAGGTTCATGTGTTTGAGTGGTTTGGCTACTCCCTGGCTTTCGGTTTTGGCTACTGGTTACCTGAGGGAACAGAACCAACTCTACATACACGGGTACCCCAGGGTAAATAATAATAACAAAACAAAAAAAAAAAATAAAATCCAATCGAATACTTAAGTAAAAGTTGGCCAAAGAGAAGTTCGCATTCGTAACGCTTCGTTAGTCGTTTGGTTTAGTAATCGAGGATTTTTTCCGTTCGAAGATTATTTGGACTGCGTCAGATCGACGATGACATCACTTTTTTGCGTTTCATATTGAGTATCGAGCAGCATCCGCCGCAGGCCACATTGATTTTAAGAATCGATAGTCCAGCAGCAGCAGCCAACAAGAAATACTCTTTAGGAAATGGTTTTGCAACCACAAAAGATACACTCCATGACTGAGAGGTTGGTGTGAATAGAACTGGTTTGTGATTCTTATTTTGATTAGAAGACCATTTGAAAGTGCAAAATATCACGGCGTGCGGTGTGTGCAAATAAACAAAACTAAACAAACAATAAAACAAGACAGAGAGTGGATTTCTTACGGTACGAACGAATTGATTAGTGAAGAGTCTCTGCCTCCGTTCTTCTTGACTGGGTTGCCGTCTGGTTTGTTGGTTGTCGCTTTGTCCATATGATTTCTCTGTCCCCAATAATATTTTGGAAATTTTATTACTGAACAATTTTTGTGGGCAGGATCTTCGCAGTTTGCTTGATATTGCTCTCGAATGCGACTTTTCTCCCAAGAGTGGGTGTGTTCAGAAATACAGTGCGTATACTTACGACTAGGTCTCTTAATGGACAGAATTGCTTGTACGAACCCTGTTCCGTGTCTAACTGAAACTATTATTCAAGACAGCGATGACAGACATGTTTAAAATAGCGTCGTTGCTATTTTTTGACAGATTCGTTCACTACTTATCTTGGAAAAACTTAAAGTCGCACCACCAATTGCAATACCAACATTACTTTCGCCAAATTTTAGCTGAGCTAGGCTTATAACTGAATTTGCAATAAAATAGTGTAATCAAAACTATGTGATGTACATTTAAAGAGACTAAGTTTCAGTCTTCCACAGAGCTCAACTTTCGTTAGATTAGGTTAGGTTGTATGTTCTCAACAGCCTCTTCGTCACCGCAGTCTCTGCATTACCTATTGTCGGTGTTGAGTTTAAGTTTCCTTGTGTGGTTTATTAGAATGCCAGAGCTTCCTTGATATATCACAAGTGTTATGTGAGTTCCACCATCTGTTAACTGTCAATAGGGTCTTGAAGTGGAGGCTTAATCGATTGAAGTGCTTGATTGTTGTCAATTCCAGAATCCTTTCTTGTAAGTTCGTCATTTGTCTCATTTCCGGATATATCCGGAATATCTGCAGGGAACTGCAGGTAACGAATCAGGTTTGGCTCAGAATCTGCATTCATATGACCTGAACCTTTCTGTGGTGTCATCTGGGCTACCGCCAGAGGGCTGTTTACTTATTGGGAACACAAACTTCGTCTGCCGCACTAGAAAAATGTTCCGGGCCTGAGGCAATCCAAACGATTATTCATGTCTTATTTTTTAATTTAGACAAGAATAGTATTAGAAAGCTGGTAAGCTTGAGATATCACCTTGATAAACTTAATCTGTGCGGAAGATGGTGAATCATCTAAACATTTTCTGTGAATGCCCAGTATTACATTGGTTAGGGAGACATATTTTCCATAAAGGAATAAGCCCGTCACCGGAGTTAAGAAACTCTGCTGCTAAAGACATAGGGAGATGGTACGTCTCTTGGACTAAATTAATCCTGATGATACAATAGATCTATTAGGTCGCAGTGTCAGTCATATGGACAAGGGTACACCTCAGAAAAATGCGACTAAATACAGTCGCTCCCAATCAAGCCTGGAGGGGATGTACATACATATGTAGCTTCCAAATGGTGTATCGAAATTCGAAGAGTTTGTTGGGAAATATCGAGAATATGCGAAGGATAGAGCCTCCAAAGACAGGATGAAGGCTTTTAAAGGTTTTATTCGTTTTTATCGAAAGTGGTTAGATATAGGAAAAAGCACTGAAAGGAGAAGTTGTAGGATACTTTGAACCGCATTGGATGATGATAGTGGGAATCCTTGAATGTCCTGGATTTAAAGGATATGAATAAAATTAAAGTTTTTATACACTTATAACTAGAAGAAGAAGGCATTAGGTCAATCAGCCTTACCTTTATACCTTTATACTAAAAACTTTTCAGAGACTAGTCAAAATTCACATTCGCAGTAGACTAAGCCCCAATATATCCACGGCTGAACACGCCTACACAAAAGGAAAAAATATAGAGACGGTTCTGCACTGTGTGGTTAGCTCAATCGAAAAATCCTTAAGAAATATAGAATACACTTTAGCTGCATTCTTAGACATTGAAGGAACATTTAAAAATGTCAGAATGGACGCGTTGCGTAGAACGCTCACAAACCTCAATCCTGATCAATTAATTTGTGGAAATTCTTGAGGAAAGATACATTATAATGGACCACGGGGGTGCGAAGTTAAAGGTACCCCTCAAAACGGAGTAATCTCCCCACTACTATGGGTCATTATACTAAATGTAGTGCTCCTACAACTCAGGTTAGTGGTGTCAAGACCATCACTTATGCGGATAATGACATATTGATGGCTACGGGTAAACTCCTCCTTACCCTTAGTGAACAATTGGAAGATGCGCTGAAGACCCTAGAGATCTGGACCAGGAAATGTGGACCAGCGGTCAATCCCATGAAGACCGTGCTGGTATTGTTTAACAAAAGGAAAATTCCTGTATTTACATTACATCCCATAGGGTGTACTCCACCTAGAATCTCGGACAGCGCCAGATATGAATCTAGGCCTCGTACTTAGTAGAGAAGCTAAACTGGAGGACTAACTTTAATGAAAGAATCAAAAAAGTCGTAGAAATTTGGAAAAAGCTGGGGACCAAAACCCAAAATTATACTATAGAAGACCTATTCTGACTTATGGCTGTTTGTATGGGACAGTCCGCCAGTAAGACTTCCAACTTAACGGCTCTCACATATACAGAGACTGGGTTGTATTGGCACCACAAATACCATGAGAACCACACTTACTGCAGAACTTTAGTCTATTCTCAATCTGCTTCCACTGGATACCTTTGTTCAAGCATCGGTACCTATTAGTGCTCTAAGAATAGGTCAACCAGGTAGTTGGAGACAAAATACAACGGGTCATTCCATGATTTTGAAAAAATATCTAGGAAATGTACCTACCACTTGACTACCTGACGTCTTACTTAGATTTCAAAAGACAAGCTCGTTCTCGAGCAGAGAAGAATGGAAAAGCGATCAATTCACATATGGATCAAAGATGGATGTAGACATAGGCTCAGGGATCTTTTCTGAACTGACTTCCGAACCATAGCAGTGTTTTCCAAGCGGAGGTCTTAGCATTGACAATAGCAGCCCGTGAATCTACATTAAAACTAATACCACAGGATGGTATCACCCTTTTCATCGACAGCCAGGTAGCAATATAAGCGATTTCTGCTATTGAAATAATATCAAAGCTTGTGAAGTGCTATCGCGAAGACCTTAAGGTTCTTGGAACACAGCACAAGGTTGCACTGTGCTGGGGCCCTAGACATGAAAATATACCAGGTAATGAGAAGGTCGACGAGCTGGCCAGAAGAGATTCAGAATCTACATCAAACAAGTCGACACCTCATGCGCATCCCGCCTTGTTCACTGAAGTTCGAAGCAGGAATTAGGGCCCGAAGAGAGACTAAAATTAAGTGGTCCTCCCTAGACACTTGTGTCATCACAAGAAGTATATACCCTACCTATAGGAGCTATCACGGGTCATAACACTCTGCGATATCACATGAAAAAACTAAGACTAACAGAAGAAGACGTATGTCGTGGATGTGGTGATGAAGAAGTCAATGAGGATACAACCCACTTTCCCTGTCACTGTCCAAGTCTTATCCACCTTAGATTTAAATTTCTCGGGCGACACTTATTCCGTTACCTAGAAGATATAGGGCTACGTCTATATAGTGCTAAGGCTACTTTTTTGGTCCGTTTTCTTAAAAAAAATCCGTTTTACACCTTATTTATGATCACTTTCACCTATATAAGTACAGTCTCATTGTAAGTCCCAATTGAAATTCAATTTAAAGGATGATCTGGCAGGAAATGGATGATATGACCACTGAAGTCCACACAACCAATACCAAGCCAGTTATTAATACATCTGTAGGATCCATTAGTGATCCATGCGTTAGCTCTCCTAACTACCAACCTAAGCTACCCCATGGAAGAATATCCACTTTTTCAATACCTGTCAAGTCATTGAACATCCAGTGAACCCATTTATCAAAGAAATATAGAATACTAGGTCACAAATAGTTTCGATACTCCAAAACGTACATACGTTACAAAATTCATTCAAGCCTGGGAAATTGAAAAATTAGTTTGTTCTTCCAAATTTAAAAAACAATCATCATCAATATCCCTAATGGTTCACAGGTTACCTGAAAGAAATTAAATTACACGGAAATAATTGTTAAGCAACAAAATATTTGAGTGTGAACAAAAATACAAAGAACCGCTGCAACATGCTATTAGATGTCTAAATATTCTAATTACACGGAACTACGTATTTAAAGCTTAAGCTATTATCTTTGATCGAATTTGTTTCGAAAATCTGTTTTAATTTCAAAGACTAAGCGTTGGGTTAAGGTTTTGTATCTGAGAAGATACATACTTTCTTTTTGTCAGGCAAATCAGGTTAGGAGGTTCACCGACGGTATCTGGGTTGCAATTTAGTTATGCTCATTAAATTACATATCTAAGAGTGTGGATTCTACAGATCAATAAATCATATACAGGGTAGCTTTCGCCTATATGTTTCGGGACAGCCTTGGGCGAAGTATTGCGTTTGAAAAATCACTTTGCTTTGGCTGAAGCTACGTTCTAATTAATGAGAAATCCAATTACCAAAATTGAAATATGAAATGGCTGCGAAATAAATTTGGAGCAGCACTGGGATGTTAAGCTGTTTTAAGGTAATATCCGATTGTATCTGGAGTCCAAACAAACTGGGGAATGCCATTGGCGATTTGCTAATGAGTAAAATTTCCTTGATCAAGACAGAAGTAGACATTTGTGGAGCTCTCGAAAAGCCAATACATATATGTATATGCGTAAACAAATGCATCTACACATAGATACATGTAGACATGGTGTTGCATATAGAAAGCCAGCAATCCAACTGTCTACAGACGGTTTACGGTCAGCTTAATCGATCAAATTCCACATGGGCTTACGTTTACTCTAACCATTTCGTAGCTTCAGAACCCCACTTTCTATAGAACTGGGTTTGCCGTAGACAACAAAGAGCATCGTGAAATGGATCTTAGAAACCCTTAAAACTAGGCCCAAATGAGCTGATGGAGCAAGTGGTCTGTGCCAAAATATGAACTACATTAAGAAAACGTCAAAAGGACAACTACACAGTATACACAGACATAGATGGCAACACTGAACGTACTAGCAAAAGCAGCAGAGTTATTCGCAATACGCAAAGTACGTACATATAGCGCAATTGTAGATCGTGTGTCGAATACCTAAGGTTGAATATTACAAACGCATGTAATTCGGTCATACCTATCCCTAAGGCATGCAAAAGTATGTACGTGTAGTTGGCGCACGTGTTCACGGCGAGACGCAGTCCTACACAAAAGTACTCAGAACGAACAAATTAAAGTAAGGCCGCTCAAGGCCTCTTATCACAGGCTATCTGCGAACCAGATTTAGTCGCAACAATTTTGAAAAAATCCTATTGGCTACGGATGCAACCGATAAATCTGGATTTGCGGCATGCCCATGTACAGACCTTATTCGGATTCAAATTAATGGTACATATCTAGATTATGCGTCACCGAGCTTTGGAATGCCAAAGCTTGCTAGATAAGCGAACTACGGATCCGAGAGATAGAAGTCTTCAACGGTGATCGATGATTTGCCAAGTAAATGGGACACAGAGGGAAGACATCGATGCTCCAAAGGAGGTGCCAGTTGATACCTAGTTGGTGGAGAAATTAAAGACTCTTCGAGCACCATTTCCCATCTGCTTTTTAGGACTTTTCCGAGACAACTAATCAATCAAGAATTAAGGATAGACTAGGTATGTTGGTCAACATCTACGAGACTTGGTTGGAAGACGAATTATTCTTAGAAAACTGTGTACCAATTTTCAATACGAAAATTGTGAGTAATTATTTCCGTCGAGTAAGGTATAGATGGTGGAATAGGTACTCTGGCGCAGGAGAAATACCAAAGGGCTCAGTCTTTAGATACAAAAGTTGGGCTGGAAACGTAACTATCTACATAAAGAGATGGTGGATTAGTGAGCAGACCAAGCAAGTAACTTCGGAAACTCATAAAAAAGGTAAATACAGATCTCCAACGTAATCCTACAAAATAGTTATGGACAAACTGAAAGGAGCCAAGCCAGCTGCACCGATGCACTAATGGTGTACTAATGAATGCACTAAACAAAATGCCTGCCAGAAGGAAATTTTCTCTGCAATGGAATTGGCAGATTTCGATAATTGTTGCAAAAAGCGACAAGCCCTCAGATCAACCATAGACATGCAGATCACTGTGAGTGTTAGCCGCCGTATCTGGCAGTAATGCATTGTAGTAACGCTCGCTGTCGAAAATGCCTTCAAGTCCGTCAGCAGGATTGTGAAATAGCAGTTGAGCATTGAAGAACCCATTTTTACAATACGGAGGAAGAGCCGAAGAGATATAAAATTACAGGAAGTCCCAAGAATTAGTCATCGCGGTAGTGGTTGTGGCAAAAACCCTATGTGAGGAATCGCAACACTGCAACAATACCATCAAAGACATAAAGATATGGTTTCGTTCATCAAGTCTGGAATTACCGGATGACAAACATAGGCCGTCGTCATTAGTCGCCGCAATTATAAAATACATTATTGAGTCAAAGTCTCACATAAGGTATCTAGGGGTAATGCTTCACCATAGGCTTAATGATGATAATCGAGAGAAGTTCTCACATTAGTCGACAAGGACCTACGAAAATCTAAAAGTTAGACTTTAAGGACCTCCTGTGAAAGAAACGAAAACTTCCAAATTCACTTCCCTTGATTAACTCCCTTGATGATGTATTTGGTTTTTTGTCCAAAGGTGAATGCACGAAATCATCAACCAAGTATGCGTGGATGAAGCCAACCCCGATGATTGAACTAGTAGCTCTATATGCCCCAGCTTCGAAAAAGGCGATCGTTTGTCTTGTAAGAACTATCGAGGCATATCCCTGCTTAATGTCACTTGAGATTCTATCCAACACAGGCTTTCTACAACATACTAATCAGCACGTACCAGTATGGCGTCCGCCCCGCTAAATCGAGGATCGACCAAATTTTCACACTAAGGCAAATCCTGGTAAAGACTAACGAATTTTAAGTCAAGACTCACCATCTCTTCAACGAGTTCAAAGCCACATATGAAAACATTCATCGTCTTGAGCTCAACAAAGCCTAATTCGAGATCCCAGCAAAACTGATCGAGATGTGCCTCGTAACGCAGGTTGGAAGCAGTTGGTCCGAACTATTTCAAACATATACCGGATGTACCGGCAAGGAAATGCGCTATCATGTGACTTCATCAATCTCGTGCTGATACAAATAGTGCGCAGGGCAGATGTTAACACGAATGGCACTATCTTCAACAAATCTTTCCAGCGACTGGGATACGCAGACAACATCGACATTATCGGTAGCTCCCAGCGTGCCATTTTAGAGTCTTTTACGGTAATTGAAGAACAGAAGAGAGTGGAAAGATGCCGTGTCTCAGGCAGAGACTCTTCACGGGTCGTGAGTCCGTTATGTAAGTAAGTAAGGAACTATGGAACATCCTGAGGATCTACGCATTTCTATAGACACCACAATTCGAAGATGAAAGTGGCAGTGGACTGGACAAACATTTCGAAAAAGTGATACCTCCATTGCTTGTCACACCATGGAATGGAGACTGCTAACTCCGGACGAAAAAAACTCACAAAAGAGAAAAGAGATACACATGACGCAGAATTATTGAAGAAGATTAGCAGCTGCGAGGAGCCTGGCACATCTGTAAAGACTTAGTGGAACCCCACAGATCCACAAGGGGATATCGGAAACAACATAGTAGGACTTAAGCACCTAAGTGCCATGGACTTATTATGGAATTCAGATTAAGAACAACAGTTTTTTTCTTTAGAAAAATGATTTTATTATTCAAAATAGTTCCTTTCCGATTCAATACAGCGATTTGCACGGTCTTAAAGCATGACGAATCAGTGTTTTAGATCGTTAGCTGGGTTCTCCTTCAGGATGTCGGTACAAGCGTTTTAGATGGCTTCTGAGTCCGATGCCCTTTCATCTGCAAATGCATTATTCCGAAAAAATAAAAGTCGCACATCAGACGGAATAACTCCGCTTCTATTCGTCCAAATGTCATAAAATTTTGACAGTACATCAGTGAGATATTGGGCTGGAATTTTCAAGTGTAGTACACATGTTAAGTTTAAGTATGGAATTCAATCTCGTTCATATGACAACCGCGAGCACGTTTGCAGCGAACAATTCTTTGGAGCCAATTTTCCACCACTCTTTCACATACATCGGCCTGAACGTTGGTAATTTCGCGTTCGATATTGTCCCTGAACTCCTCTAACTTTGTTGACTTGTTGACATAAGCTAACGACTTAACGTAACCACATAAAAAGAAACCCAACAGGCCATTTTTGGAGATTTCACGATTATCGAACTTCCCTTTCAATTGATCAATTGTTTGACCAGCTGTGTGGCATGTGACACCATCTTGTTGAAACCAAATACATTGATGTCAAGTCCATCCAATTCTGGCCAAAAATAGTCTTTCAACATAGTGAACTCAATTGACCGCAACATGGCGATCATTTTCATCAACGAAAAAATACGGTCCAATCAGAGCTTCATCGCTGAAAATGATTTTCCAATGAAATTTGGGATTCTCTTCAAACTTTTGCAGAGCCTAATCGGAGAAGTAAGGGTGTAGGCCAAGATCTCTACGCGAAATTCGCAACAATGTGAACTGAGGGATTCCCAATGATTTGGTTGATTCGGCTCATTTTGAACTGCAGCACTTAGAGCTGCGATATTTTCTGTACTTCGACCGGCGCTTTGTCTCACTGCCACAAGAACATTCAATAGTGAATATGTGGACTCGAATTTATCCACTATAGCACGCACAGTATATCTGGTGGGGCGATTAGTAAGACCGAAACTTGGAGTAGACGCTCTTAAAGTTGCGATTAATAATTTCCAAACGTTGATCGTTGGTGAACTTCATCATGATCAAAATGTAAACCTTGACGTCCTGACATTGACAGATCATGAAAAAGGTTTAAGGGTGCATTTGTATTAAAATACAAAATTATGTCCCTGGTGAAAAATCCTTTATTTTATGCTAATATCGTATCAGAACCCATCTGATATACCTAGTCTTCGTCACAGTTTAAGAAATAATTGGTTTCATCAGAGAACTTGATTTCAGCAAGGTTGTATGTCCACAGCCTCTCCCAAGGGCACATAAAATCTCTCATACCTCGCAGTGCTTCGAGAGGCTTCAAAAAAAAAACTGCAAACTTCAATAACATTCTTGTCCAAGGCCGACAGGAATCCATGAAATAGTTTAGTCCAAGCAACTGAAAGTCTCTTTTACTTCGGCTCCTAACAGACAAAGCTAAGGGCCCACGCAAAGCTGTACAAACCACCAGCCAGAATGTCGACAACCCTCTTAACCTAACCTACACTTTCTAACAACAATCCTAGCAGAATAAGACAACACTCGAGTACCTTTTCTGTTTTGTATAGCCAGTGACTGTATACGGTTTTGTTCGTTAATAGTGTGGGGGCAGATTGTACGGTCTTGCCAAGATAAGCTTCCAAGGGGAAAAAGCTCACAACTTGAGAGTTGCGGTCTCACGAAAGATTAAAAATAAGAAGAACAAAAAAACAAACGGAACACGTTATCCTCATGAAATACGCCTGAATCCAGAGATCCATACAATTAATTGTCTATTGTTAATGCGGTCAGAAAAAAAATAAACAAAAAGCTTGTTCTTAGAAATGTCGACACTATGTATGTGGGTGGGTGGAAACAATCACTTCGATCCAAGTATATACATATATACATACATATGTATGTATGTTACAAGACTGTGCATTTAATTAGCACGTAAATGTTATCAGAAATGTATCTAAATGCGGTAACACACTATGTAGGTATACCAATACTGAATAGGGAAATGTTTTCTCGATGACAGAGCCATGTACTAGTCCTACTAATACATATTTCTGTTTTTCGTAGTGTTAAAGTCTGTTATATTATTAATATCTTCTTATCTACAGGAAAAGTTAAAAAGAAATGTAAGTCCATAAGGCAGCGTCAGAGCACCTGCTGTTATACAATCCCCAACAAAAAATAAGTTTAAGTAGCTTAATTCGAAATGAAAAATACTAAACTGATTACAAAAAAAATTAATAACAACTCACCTTTTTTTCCTCAGAATTACATATGAATGTATCTTTCAGCAAACTCTTGTGAAAAACTAAATCACTTAAGTTAAAAACATTTTTTTTTGTTTTCTTTTCCTGCAACCAGCACTCAATCTTCTAAATGATAAATGACGTAACTTAGTTTTATTGCCTTTTTTTTTTTCTTTTCTTACTAAAACAACGTAAGACCTATAAGATATACTATATAGGTATGCACTTAACCGACAGTGTAAACACAATTACCCAGATACAATTACTAAATGTGAGA
Organism: Xylota sylvarum; assembly: GCA_905220385.1. NCBI lineage: Eukaryota > Metazoa > Arthropoda > Insecta > Diptera > Syrphidae > Xylota > Xylota sylvarum. The sequence goes on from LR999960.1 coordinate 27,745,940, forward strand.
ATGCAAGGTAAACCAAGACGAAGATGGGAATTGAAAAAAATTTACTTTTTTTTTTGTTTTTTCCTCCGAATGGCAAATGACAGAAGATATTTAGGAAAATGAAAAACTCCTACACTAATCGAATTCGTTGGAAACAGTATTCCTTCTTATCGTTTTGGGTTAATTTCGCGTCAGACATCGATATTCATATCATGAATTTATCGTTATATTGCGCACAGATACAGGTTTGAATTGAAAAAAAAAAAAAAACAAATCGCAAAGGCAAAGTAGGGCCTCAAAGTTATCGCGACCACGTCCAATATGAGACTGCGCGCAACCCACTCTTGAAAAACTTGCCTCTCAAATATACACGTATCTATACTATACTACTTTCGATTTAATTTTTTCGAAACTTTTTCATTCGATGCTGTTTGTGAAACAAACACAGATACTTTATACCATAGTGTAAGCTCATACCAATTGGCATTAAAATCTTATTAGTGGCGGCACGGCAGTCGGTACAGAAAGAGAACTCAGCGAGAGAGAGGACGCTGTTTCACCTTTAAGTTAAACTGGTTGTTAGAGGTACATCTATAAATGACTGGCGCACTGTGTTGGTTGTGCGCGCCTGTGGACGACCACCAAGTCATTGTGGGAACACCCCGCGAACAAGTGCGCAATGAAAGCTTTCATTTTGGCCAAGAGATACGTCTAAGCTTAGTTGGAGGCTTAGGAGTGTGCGAGCAGGTGTCGTTGGCAGGTAGAATTGGTAAGCTTTTGCTACAGATCTTTAGCTGTTGATCATCTGTCTTTTTTTTGTATTCACTACGGCATATAGCGTCTGCCTACACATTGCTGTTTCGTTGTGGTGATGGATAATAAGTAAATGTTGTCAAATTTGTATCTCGTATCTTTCTACTCGTATCTATTTATTCCGCAAGTTAACGTGACCAAAAAACGTGTACTGAATCCGGAAGCTTTATGAATTTTCTGTCATTAAGAGCTTCACTTATACAGATACATGATGATTTTAAGATTAATTAATAAATTTCATTGTTACTCTAATATTTTTTTGTTTTTTTTCTTTTTAGATATAGATACTAACAAGTAGGTATACTGAGACAAGTTATTGGACTTTGGAGATGACTTAGTGTGCGAAATCACGTCCATCATGCTGCAGTGGGTTTTATTTGGTTTTATTCGGCCCGATTAAGTGTGTGAGTTCATACGTCGAGTCGTCGGCTTGCGATTTCTAAGCCGTTCGAAGAAATTTCATGGTTAACAGGTTTTATTGTTGTTTTGTGAATGAATGCGATAGAGTAAAATTGTTCAATTACCTTGGTTTATGAAATGATCATTCGATGCGTGACTTATGGTAGCTTAAATACGTCAATAGATATACAGTTTCAAATGAAAGGTGAATTGAGCAATAAAATCACTGGGATTGAAAGATAATTTGCAGATTTAAGGATTGGATATAGAATTTGGCTTTTAAATCTCTAAAGAAATATACAAGACAGTACGAATCGAACCCAAAGTAACCATTAACTTGCTCGCACGTGGAACTAAAGGATCCCCGACCTATAACCCTATCGTTTTTCTATTGCAAACACTAGAAATGCTGATTGATATCCACCAAAATCAGAGCATCAGCCCATCTATGCTCTCTGCGTCCCAACATGCGTACTACAAAGGAAAATCAGTCGAGACAGACTTTCACTCGCACACAATCATAATCGAAAAATCACTGTGTATCAAGATATTTACCATAGTCGGGTTCCTGGACATCAAGGGCCCTTTAACAATGTCAAATCTACGGCAATCATAGACGCACTTGCAAGCCCGATTCTTCACTTGGAGTATTGATCAATCAATTGGTCACACGCAGGATTATCAATTCGCAGCTGGGAGGTGCATCGGCTAGAAGACTTGTTAGTTACGGAACTCTTTAGGGTGTGATTTGGTCCCCTCTTATGTGGAATCTAGTACTCAAGGGATTATTATTGGACATAGAAACGACTGGATGCAGAGTGGTTGCCTATGCAGATAACATTGCTATCGCCGCTTCCGGAAAACACCCTGAAATCCTCCAATGTGCTCTCCTACGACTTACCAGATGGGCCCCAAAATACTGACTATGGATTGGTTGGTTGTATGGTTGAACCCGGCTCTCTTTAGACCATTTAGATCAAAAAAGGCCCATTGTGCTGCCGATGTGTAAGGTGGGTAGATCAACCTCTTACTCTGGGAACCATTTACTCCTTTGTATGAAGGAGCTAATCTTAGCCGTGAAAGTGTTGCTGAGATCGGTTAGATCATTGAAGAGGTATTCACCTAATGTAGCCATCCTGATGTTGGCGAGTGCAGGGAACATGCGTAGGATGTGACTAATGGTCTCCTCTTCCTCTTCGTACCTACAGCTTTTGCAGAAATCATTGTAGGGATTGCCCAATCTTTGAACATGTCTTCCTATAGCACAGCGTCCAGTGAGGGTATTAATATGAACTATTTTGGAGAGGGTTCCTCTCTTATGTTTTAAGAGTCCGCTGGACATAGTGTTATTTAGAGTCGGTAAGAGCAGCCTTGCCATCGATGATTGATCTCACTCGCCGCGTCGGCATTGATAAAGTAGTTAGCATACGACATTGGCGCCTCGATGACGGTAACACTTATATAACACTAGCCATTTCGTCAGCCTCACAAAATTCGTTAGCGGACGCTAAAGTGGAGTAATGGAGGGCAATCTGTACCAATTTGGGCATCATTGTTCTCTCGTACAGACCTTTCCACAAGTAGAGTTTAAGTCTTTGGGAGATTATGGTTCATCATCCGGCGCCGAGATACGCGGTGAGGCGGGAGTCGTCGGCATGGAGTGAGTCAATTCCCACAACTGCTGGCTCCAATCCATTTCCGACTTTGTGCCTAGTCGTTCTAGGATGCGGAACGTCATTGCAGTCTCACGATGTAGCGATTTCTTTTCCTAGCCAGAAAGCTTGGGAAGGGTTGGGGAAGCTAAACTGCATGCTGATGTCACGCTGATCAACTCGGGAAGGACAGTTCAGTCCACTTCAACACGGATGTCTCCAAGACCGACGACGGAGTGGGTTGTGGTGTCTTCCCCGATAAGCTCAATCGGAGCATCTCTTTCCCCTCCCAGATCATTCTAGCGTTTTTCAGGCCGAAATTATGGCGATCAAGGTCGCTAGCAGTTAAGCGGCAATCAAATCGTGATGAAGAACATTTAAAAAAAAAAACTCAAAATCATGAGCAGATGTTTTATAAAGTTCAGAGTCGTAACGGTTCTGTATTGCCAGGAGAACACCGCGACCGATATAGGGCATGTTTGGTTAATAATTGGTAATAGTTAAAAGTAGCAGTTCTACAGGAAATAAACGGCTTATTTCCTGTAGAACGTTGTTGAATCCCAGGTCTTTAATAATTTAGAAACTATTCACAAACGTGTTATTATTATTTTTTTTTTTTTTTCTAATTGCGCCAGGGAGGTGGAGAATCTTCTAAAGATGCCAGTAGTCAGCGCTAGTAGCTAACAAATCAAGCTATTCGTCTTCTGTCACCTTCTTCTGAGGCTTTTGCTACTTCTGCTGCTTTTGCTGCTTTTCTTAGCCTCTCTATTCTCCGCAGCTCATTTTGTAGAGTTGTTATGAAAACACATGTTACAATTTCAATTCAATTCTCTTCCGACTGCAGCATGTGGTTTAGGATTAACGACGGATTGGGCACAGTGAAATGTCTGTGCCATCAATCCACCATGTTTTTCCTTTTGCGATATCAGTTACCGTTCGTATGGCATCAACAGTAGATCGCATTTTTCTGAAGCCAAATTGGTGTTCTGAAAAAGCTCCTTTTTCGCCTCCTACTGCGAGTAATGTTTTGTAGATCTTATTTTCGAGGAACCTTCCCATGGTGTCCAGTAGGTATATTAGGCGATAGGACGATGGTTCCCATGGTGTCCAGTAGGTATATTAGGCGATAGGACGATGGTTCTGCTGGAGGCTTCCTTCCTTTTGGTAGCACGACCAAATGCTGCATTTTAAATTTTTCGGGGAAGAGTACTTCTTTAAGGCACTTCTGTATTATCATTATGGTCTAGTCTCTTTCTCACCGCCTTTGTTACCTTATTCGGGATTCTGTCGGGCCCGAGCGCCTTAGTGTCGCCTATCTTGCTACATGCCTTAAGCAACTCCTCCTCCTCTATTGGTGTAGATTGAACGTTGCATGTAGCACTGCCAGCGACAAGGACAAACTACCCTTCAAAAATAATAATAAAAGTAAATGTGTCTAAAAATAGCTTTACATGCCTCAATATATAAATGAGTAACCACCCCATTAAAGTATTTTCCTATTTTGTCCTGATGAAAAATTAATCATGTGTAAGACCAGTTATTTTGCTCTATGATCCAAATTTATAACTCCTTGATTTCTAGCACGTGTCGAGTTTTCTCCGCAATCAAGCTTTCACTCCCCTTCTTCTTGGTTTGACACCTTCTAACACTACTCTCGCTCTTAGCTTCAAATAGGCAGTAGGCAGTCTAAACGTCAATTTATTCCACACCGCCGAACAAAGTTTTCTTCATGGAATCCTTGAACCCACCACAAAGCAATCCATACGTAAGGCAGAAGCTTTCCCCACACCTCATGTATACGTAGTACGTACAACTTAAGTTTTTCTTCCATTTCCCTTTCCCTGTTGACGCAAGTCACCTAACGAGTGATAGGCCCACCCACCGAGCTCTTCCTAAAGACAGAAGCAACAAAAGCTTGCTTTAAAAAATCAGTTGGCCGTGAATAAGAATCCGAACCATTCGTAGCTTCTGCGCTACACTCCGCTTAGAACTTAGTACACATTCTATACTCTTGTTTAATTTTTGTTCTTTCTTTTATTTCTCTCACTTCGCGGCTTATCTTGAAGTGTTTTGGATATGTGTCCTGCAAGGACTAACACAAATGATGCAAATCCAATCAAGTGAAATATATCGACAAGTTACTCGTAATTTAATTTTAAACGCGAGTCGATGAGTGAAAAAGTATCTGGCATTTGTCGCCCTTTGGCATTTGCTTGCATAAAACGAGTAAAAAGAGCTTTCAGTGCATTGTGTACTCATTCGTAATGAATGCGCTAATTACGAGCGCAGAGAGGTGTAATTAAAAGACATGGAACGTGTTCTATTTGTAGCCTAATTCGTCAACTCGTACATAATATAGTTTAAGTGCTGCACATAATGGCCCTGATCAGGTGTTGCTTTGAACCTGTAGAACTTCCGGAATTTTTCGATACTTTTGCGCAAAAATGCACCGACCCCGGATGTGAGTATTTGTGTTATTCAATAAGTTTCTGTTGCAAATGAGTTAAATACTTTTACTTAATAACTTAAAGCGATGTCCTGTAAGTACTTTGAAAATGTTGTGACCTTTTTTTTATCCAGATTCTCATGGAATTAAACTTGTGATATCATAACTGTTATAATAAGGTCAAGAGGATTGGGAGTTATAAAGTATCTCCCATGTGGGACAGAGTGTACACGTTTCATGTTGACGGGAGTGGGGGTTTAGTGAGTAATAGCTACGTAGTCCTTTTCGTCGGTTATGAGTACTTGGGTTATAAAACATTATTGTTATCTATCCCAAGTGCAGGATATCATCAGAAGTTTTGCATCCTTATTTATCATACTTATGTAGCTCCATGTTGCGTTGAAGGAATCCTTGGATTGAATAGAAGGTGAAGTATAGTTTGCTCCTCTTCTTCATCCATACAGCTCTATAGAAATGATTTGATAGGCTAAGGCTGTGGCTGCCAGACAGGTCAATATAAACCTATTGTGACACCCATAGGCGAGAGATGTCCTGAGCACCGAGGTGTCGGCTAGTTCTCATGTGGATTCCGAACCTTTTCTGGCCAATACGTCAGTCTTCTCATTACCTGGAATATTTTCATGTCCAGGGACCCAGTAGATGTTTTTCGATGAAAAAAGTAATACCTTCCTGTGGTATTGCCTTCAACGCAGTCTCATGGGCGGTTATTGTCACTGCTAGAACCTCCGATTGGAAAATACTGCTATAGTTCGTGAAGAAAACTGATTTTGATATGCTCAGCGGTTCAGAAAAGATGCCCCCATCTGTAAAGACAGAGATGGTACGCGTATTGGTTAGCTGGCCGCTTTTTCATTCTTTTCTGCGCTGGAACGAGCTTGGAAAGGGTCTCTTGAAAAATCCGTGCCAGGTACATTACCTAGATATTTTTTCAGGATCATAGAATGACCCGTCATATTTCATCGCCAACTATCTAACTGACTTATTCTTTGGGCACTAATACATAGCTGCCGAGGCTTGAAAGAGGATATCCAGGAGATTGAGGATAGTATCCAGTCCTATAGTAGGTGTGCTTCTCATGGCACTTGTAATGCCAATACAAACCAATCTCTGTCTGCCAATGATGCAGTGTGCTATATGTACTGAGCAACCTTCCTAGTCTGACTAGCCGTTTGGAGAGTTTTAGACTCAACTTAAGCCATGTCTGTCTGGTGATGAGTACATTATACATATGTCAGTCTTCCTTGATTGGAAACACAGAAGGAGATGTTAATATGTAAATCTTCGGAGAAGACGGCACTAGAATTTTCCACGAAAACATCTAGGAAGGCAGTGAATATATGTATATAGGGTCATCTCATCCTCAGTTATGAAATCTAAACTCATCAAACATTACAACGACGAGTTCAAAACACTCACAGCAATTCACAATGTAACATTCTGATTGATTTCAGGACAAACCGGCATCTGAGGGAACGAATTAGTGGATGAATTTGAAACAGCACCAGACAATGGTTTTCAACATTGTTATAGTCCCTGTTATATAACATAAGGCCCAATGAGAACGAGCTAGAGTTTTCTTGTCTAGGCAAAGTGGGATAGTATTCTGCGTTATTGAGAACTAATTGCAAATGAAGTCGCCTAGGCTTAGGAACGATTTAATGGTGATGACTTTTGGCACGCTTCCCGAAAAACTCAGCGTTATGCCTACCGAAGATTATCGTGACAATTCCAGAAACCACCAACTGAAACGTAAGTTTATTCGGTATAAACTTGAATCATTGGGAGTAAGTGAGATTACGTGGTTGGGCGTCAACTAATTCGTGCCAGAAAGTAGGACCACTGTCCTATTCTATTTTGTAACGTCCGATGGCAATCTCGAATACAGAGTTGGATTGATTGAGTCTTGTCTTGGCAGCGCCATTGCGGAAGGATCGATTCAGCCACATTCTTAACTAAGATAAGGAACTTCACGATAATGCAGCGAATTTTGCCACTTACGTCGTAAAAAGCAACTTCTACAACCAGCTGAGCGCCGTCACCACTGCAACCTAGCACATAAGACGCGGCAGATCTGATAGTGTAGCCACTTGTTTGCATTTTGATGGTATCGGCATGGACCTTTTAAAATATTAAGGGACACTCGATCGAAAAAGCCGCTAGCCATTTCTTGCAATTGAAGTCGTCTGACGTTCAACTACCTCACAATTTTTCCCTGTCCTTGCGATGTCCTTGCGTTATAAGGATATACTATCATAGCTAGGGCACTGGTATTGTCTAGGAGCATGAGCGCCTATCAATGTCAATAACAAATCCGTATCCAAATAAGGGGTACGTAACCCTTTGCAGAGATGTGTGTATATGTAGTCCATAAAACCATGAAAGTCTCTTTCGCCACAACCTATTTTGCAAGGCCCTAACTCAGTCTTGACTGATCCTTTTCCACTGAATACGACGAACTATTCGACTGGCATACGCCAATATGCAATTTGAAGTTGGATTCGAGGGACTTCCTCCGCTGCTTCCTTCCTTTTCTCAATAGCTCTTGCTAAATATCTGAGTTACTTTCAATTAAGTCAACAACTTCGAGTAAAAATGTGTGTTCAGGTCCACATGCGCAATCAAACTTAACGTAGGCTCATAGCTAATTCGCAATCAGATATTCGTAGCTATCTGGCAGACACTACGTGAAAGTAAAAATGAGTTTTCTTTCGACCACCACGATCGTATATCTTCTCCAAGCTCGGTAGATAGTTAGAGGTAGCTGCTAGGCCTTGTTTATGGTATCTATTTGATACCATACCCCGCATCACCCGGCTGTAAATGCTTTATTCAATCCACAGAATCTTATGCTTGAGATTTCGTAGAAGTTGTTGAAAAGTGGTGTGTACTGCCGGATATTCACAAAGAAAGTGGAACAAAGTTTCCTTCTTATCTGCAATCTTACTATGAATGTTGAATCTATACCTAGTTTGGTAACATGGGATTGGTCAGTGGCCCGTATTGACTGCTGTTATTCACGTTATTTAAGTGTGGCTTCTGCTGATTAGGTTGAGCGTTCTGGCTAGATCTTTTTAGATACATATAACGCAATTGCTCTAGTTACTCCAGCTGTAGCTGGTAACTGAAGAAAGTTTGGAAGATATCACCTTTATTGATTCCTATGGGAGGTTTGACTGCCATCGCTGTAGAACAGTCAACATCTAGTACAGCAACTAGGTATTTTGGTCCCTGCCAGTAGAATAACAACATCGTCCGCACACGTTGAGATTTCGATAATGGGTTCTACCGAAAAATCCCACGGCTGATTGGTCTGAAATCCTTCGCTGATTCATGACTACGTTCACCAACCTTCAGTGATACCACTCTTCCTGTTTTCCATGACTGTGGGATACAATTCAGTCGTAGGCAGACAGTAAATCGTTCCATACCTTTTCTCGTGCATCTGAAGCGTTATGTGTGGAATTCCATCTTAACCTTAATGCTTATAACGCTCTCTTCATTTACAAGAGAACAATGGATAAGAAGTGGGACCTGAAACCAGCAATGATGCACTGGCTATATATTATGATAGTCAGACCCATCCTTACATATGGGACTCTTGTATGGTGGAAGGCCACGATAATAAAAATTCACGGAATACATTGGGCAAGGTAAAATTGGCATAGGAAAGTCGTTTTTCAATATAATGAGATTGCAATTTACACAGATGGTTCCAAAACCAGTGAGGCTGCAGATTCGGGTGTATACTCCAGAAACATAAACCTGCACGTGACTCTGAGACTTCCGTACACATGCAGTGTGTTCCAAGAGAGGTTCTAGCTGTGCTTAAAGCTGTGGAATTACTAAGAGATGTGATCAATATCTGACAAGAATATCGCAATCTATATTAATAGTCAGGCTGCGCTTAAGACGTTAGACCATAGAATGCAACATCATAAAATCTGAATGCTCAGGGCATTATGTGCACAGACCTGGACACTGCGATATAGAGGGGCACGAAAGGAGCAACGTACTGGGCGTACTGGCCAACAAAGCGACACTGTTGGAGGAGTAAAACCAACAATATCAATAAGAAGATTATTCTCGATAGGATCATCAATACGGCTGACCTAAAATGGTCAAACGTAGGAGGACATAGGTGTACAAGGCCTTGTGGCCTATGTTATATCGAAAAAAATCTGCGGAAATAATGAAACTAAGCAATTCGTGGTTAAGAATAGCGGTAGCGATTCTCTCTCGTCATCTAAGGAGGCCTTCTAAGCAGGCATGCCATGAGATTAGGATTGTCAAACATGGATATATGCCTCATCCATAGCTCGGAATAAACTTAAATACGTAGGAAAGAATTTTTTTGATAACTTATAGAAAGTTAGGTCTGCGAACCAAATTATGATTATTACACATACATACATGGAAAAGATGGTTGAGGTTTGTTGCCGTAATAGTTCTCTAGCGAACGCAATGGACTAGGCACTATGGTGCTCATATGTCTCGTATCTAGACTGTGGCAATGGCCTCATCCAAGGTCATTGTCCTTGAGTTGAGTACGCTCGCCGATTCGATTCGCTGATCGGGTGTTATTGTTTAGTTTGAAGGAAAATTCGACTATGGCATTCACGTTCAAGAGTATCCATCTGTGGTCGCCAATCCTCAACCCTGTATTTGTGGTACCGTAGAATGACCTAATATTGACCACTTTTGAGTTTTGAAACGTTATAAAAATATAATGGTTTGTTCTAATGATTATCTGTAAAAAGCATATTTTGGAGACTGTTGAGTTCTTTAATTACATCTACATTTTTAAAAATAATCATATTTTGGTAAGAAGTTATGGTAAAAATAGTAAGTGGTCAATGTTAGGCTTCGCTAGCCTAACATTGACTACATACAATTTTACGTTATTTTTTGCCCAATTCCTCACATTAGCTCCTTTAAATGGAAATCCCCACTCGTTTACAATGAGCAGAGCTTCAACCAAGCTTTTCTCCTCTGTTGGGCTAAAAACAGTTGGAGAGCCGACATTTTTATGATGCAAATTTTTAAGTCTGTTTATCAATGTTCCCTTTGCTATATTAAATTGACTCAAAGCTTTTGTAATAGACAACTCTTTTCGTTAAAATTTTGCAATAGCTTCGCGTATGATGTCTTCCGAAACATTCTTGTACCGCCTACGTGGTTTATGTGGTTCTTTAGCAGGCATATTGTTATCAAAAAATACAAACTTTTGGCGCGACAGGTCCATGGGACTTAGAGCCTAGCTTCTCACAACCATTCATGTTATGCGTGTTATATTCTTTACATGAGTGGAAAGGACCTACTGGTTAATGTCGTATCCGAACGTCAGTTTTTTGTTTTGAGAAGCTTTTCATGACAGTTTTACTCTCGGATGTTTGTCAGACGCTCGCGAGAGGTGGGGCCGTGAACGACATTTTAGGTGTTGTTTGGGGATTGAACCTGGAACCCCTCGTTCCGTAGTCCAACGCACAAACCACTTGAGCCACGGCGCCCACATATTGTTATCTAGAAATTAAAATACAACTAACCCTAAGAAATAGAACTCAAAAAATTAAAAATACTGGTCGGTGGTCAATGTTGCGGACCCATGTATTTATACTAGCTCCTAACATTAACAAACCAGTCAAAGTTAGGAACTCAACGGTCAAAGTAAGGATGACGACTAAGAATTTATGAAACTCTTTTTATTTCCGATTAATTTCACATAATAATTAACTAATAAGGCACGCTTTTTTTATGTATCACTAAAACTTTATAAAACCTCATACTTGACAATTTTTTTCCACAATTGCGCAATGTTTTCTTGCCGTGCGGAGATGATTTTACCGACACTTAAAAATACACGGTGGAACAGGCTATGCGTTATTGGCGGTTATTTTCAATTATGACAATTGTACATCTACAATTTTTTTTTCTGTCATATGTGAATATCCAGAGATGAAATAAGTGGTAAAATTATTTAAATGTCTGATCACTGTGTGTCGCTAGAAAGGTTTAAAAGATTTAATGATTTTTGGTCAATGTTAGGAACCCAATCAATGTTAGGTCATTCTACGGTAATGGTTTGTGAGTGAAATGTCAATTATTTCCTCCTAACCACAAAAAGTCTCCGTACTTGGAAACACGAATGTTGGAGTAATAGGTATTTACCTACATTACACATATTGTGGTTAAAGGAACTAATAAAATCGAATAAGGACTCACCTAGTTCGTATATTTCGATACCACATTGGATCTATTTTTATCCTGCACCAATTTAGACTTACAATAACGCTCCTTATGTTTTAAAAGTTTTTATTATCTTGTGCATGCAATAATTTATTATTTATTATTTTCCTTACGGCATAGCATTCTCACATTATTTCTTTCTTAACACTAAATCTTATGGGTATAATCCATTTCGGAATCGAGCCGTTGCGTCGTCAGCATTATATTTTCTCACAACAGAATAATAAAATTCAAATTTTCGAAACACCCGGCACTGTACTGCGCATTTTTGAACTCGTTTCATCTCACTGGAAACCAGTTGTTGATATACCCACTTCCAATGAAATTGGAAAAGTCACAGTCGACTCGTCATCGTCATCGTCTCGTCACGTCAGTTTGTTTTGTCAACTAAAGAATTAAATTTGACATCATTTTTTTATATCTTTTCCCTGGTAATTGTGAGAGAATAAAAGCAAATTGGGAAGTGGAGTAATTTTCTTATCTCTGCGTACGAAAAGCGTTGATCGATTGCACACTCTTAAGCAATTATGTCTGGTGGGTGTGATAAAAACATTTAATTTGTGATAATTCATCCAGTTTTACATTCTCAAACAAATGGCCAAGATTACATAAGAACTTCGGGGAATTTGGCCGCAAAATCCCTTTGAATGGTTTGCCAATGTTCGAATATCAATGTATTTTGTTGTTTTCCTCAGGTTGCTGCGGGTGCTGCTCCGCCCTGCGGCCACGCTACAAACGTCTGGTGGACAATATATTCCCGGAGAATCCAGAGGATGGGCTGGTCAAGTCTAACATGGAAAAGTTGACGTTCTACTCACTGAGTTCGCCGGATAAACTGGATCGAATTGGGGAGTACTTGTATCAGAAGGCGACAAAGGATATCAATCGAAAGCGTTACAAGTGAGTCATGCCAACGAGATGCAATTCTTTTTGCATGAGTAATGTGTTTTTCTGTTTACAGATTTGTTGAAATTGCAATGGAAGCAATGGACCTGCTGCTCGTTGCTTGTCATGCACAAACGTTGAATTTGTTTGTTGAGTCATTCCTCCGTATGGTACAGAAGTTGTTGGAAGATTCCAATCCAAATCTTCAAATTATGGCTACAAATTCGGTAAGACAACGCATGCGATGTACTCAATGCGGGTAAAAAATGATATGAATGTTGCTTTGCAGTTTGTAAAGTTTGCCAACATTGAGGAGGATACCCCATCGTATCATCGGCGGTATGATTTCTTCATCTCGAAGTTTTCGTCTATGTGCCATGGAAATCATGACAACATTGAACTCAGGGATAGTATACGTTTAGCTGGTATAAAAGGCTTGCAGGGTGTAATCCGAAAGACTGTATCCGATGATCTTGTGGAGAATATCTGGGAGAAGCAGCATATGGAGAAGATCGTTCCATCGCTGTTATTCAACATGCAGGTAGTAGCTGTTGTATTACGTGCAGAAATGCAGCTTCAATTTTATGTTCTTTAGTTTGGCGACTTGACACCAACAGAGGATGCAACGGAGATCACGCCTCCAGTATTAGCAGAAGAAGTATTAAGAGAACTAGTGGGCAGAGCATCATTTGGACACATTCGATCTGTGTTGAAACCGCTGCTAACGTAAGTTACACAATTGGGATTTGGGAGTGGTAGAGCAGAGCATATGCCTGCTATTTCAAATAACTTTTCAATGGAGTGACCCGAGTTTTTGTAGCATTTGTTAACTGGATTTCCTTGAAATTGGATTTGTTGATTGGTTGGTCTTTGGAAGCCTTTGACTCTGCGATGAGAAGGAAATTCAGTATTTAGATCATTGGGGGTAGCAAGACTATGTTGTGTCGTGATTTCAGTATGTTACCTAAACCCTTCTGCCTTAGACGTGCTGAATACGGTAGCAATCGGTGGATTGACACAATAGATGTAACTCCATGATTTCAGCATACGTAAACACCTGACTAGTTATGCCGGTAATGATTTAACTCAAAGCACATGGCTGAATGAGCTACGAATGAGCGACGAATATAAGAATCACCCCATCGTGGAACCCGTCGAGGGGAATGATTCATTAAAAATGAAAAGTTTGCATCGTGCAATCCGCTGAAGTAAACGATTCACATGTCGGCAATTTGAATGAGATTGACTGTATCGATGCTTTCCAAGCAGCACAAATGAGCTTTTTAAAACTCCTTTTGATTTACTTGTAAGGTTCCCAGTCTGTTTCTTTATTCATTCGTATAACTTTAACTTTCCTGACATCTGAGGTTTCATAAATCCATCATATTTACTTTCCTGATCTAGTTATCGGTTTGAGTTTAACTGACAGTCTCCACTAGGGTCATCCTATACCAGTGCCCAGTAATGCATTTTATTGAGATATCTGCTACTCGTTTTCTAAAAGCTACAACATAGATCTGTGATACCACAAGGTTCTGGAAGAAAAGAAATCCTTATCTACTCGATAAAGCAATTGGAGTAACTAATGAAGCGTAGGAGTCGTCTAATACTCGTATCTGTAAGATTGTTTTATAAGATTGCCAGAATCGTTGTAGTAATACGCTTCTAGGTGAAGTTCTCTTTTGTAGAAGAGAGCTGGGCTGGGAATAGTTTATTACTTCCTCGTCCATGCAGCTACAGAAATCATTCGAGTCTACGTCAACGCTTTTTGCTTGCTTGCCTATAAGACAGTGTCTGGTGTACCGCTAATATGGAGTCTATTAAGAGTGATGTACTTCTTAGAGCGTTTCAGTTACATCTATTCTCTAATCTGTTTAGTACCGATCGATGTACATACATATATACATAAGGTATCCTTTTCAGGAAAGATGGGTTGAGTTTTTCCTTATCTGGCGAGTTCTTCAGCTTGGAATGTCTTTACCCCGGCAGCCAAGAAGCGTGTCAAACTGCTTGGTTGTCTGAATAGATGCGGATATCTGTTGCAGATGTCAGTTTTCTTCAGGTAGTATAAGACTACTTAATTCGCCATTTTTTCTGGAACATGCTACAATGATTTGGAAGACGAAAAAAAAGCTTAAGTTAAGTCTTTCAATGAAAACACCTATACCCACCAGTAGTTAGTTTTTGAGCCGACGACGTCCGTGTAAAATTGAATGGACTCATCTTCAGGGACTATATTTTCCTCCCAGAATGACCTGAAAAGATGTTAATCTGGAAGTTATAAAGCCCATACTAGCTGCTATTTGCTAGCTGAAGATGGCAAGGATTGGCAGATGCAGCAGAATGTCAAGTGTTACACAAAGGTGGTAGTCCGATGTGCTTAACTAAATCACAAACAAGCTATTCGTTGGACAATAACCAAACAACCTCCCCTTAATTGATTATTGGTGTTAAAATTGATCTGTAAATCCAATAAGTTATTCGGATTTGCAAGCCCCATTCATTCCCGATAGCGACAGCCAAAAAAGAGTGCTACTGAAGCTTTTTTGAATTTTTTTCTTAAAGGTTTGTAAAAGTTCTTTTAAAGTAATTATCTGCTTTCTTGATGCTGCTGTAGCAATGTCGCCTGTGTATAAGAAATTACTGTGCATCTGTCGGATTCCAGGATTATAAATAGTTCATTGACTTCCAAATTCCAAAAACAAGGGAAAGAATACCACCTTGTGGGGTGCATCTGCTAACAGGTCTAGCAGATAACCCCCCCAGCTTTGAGTTCATATTCCAACAACAGCAGTAGATTGATCAGTTCGCATAAATAACTATCTATCTTCAGATCTGATGTAATTGTATTGAGATTGTTGAAGGACGTCTTCTATGTCTGGAAATGCTACCATTGTCTACTCCTTATAATGCAGGAAATACTCGATTTTACGTACCTACATATGCAAAGCCGTTTCCACTGATTTACCTTTACAATATGCATGTCACAGAGAATGAACTTAAACATTTGAATTGATCTGTGTACATATTTGAGCCACTCAATAGGCAATCATTATAAGCACCTCTAAAATGATCACGGTATAGACTACTTAAGGCCCTAGGTACGGCAGCGCTCCTTCCGTGCGAGGGCTGAACCAACAAACCTTTCGAGCTAGCCCGGTCCAGTTGCACACTCCATTGCACATTGTTATGTAAATGCTGCACAGTCGAAATATCCAAACGTTCCATAAATTTGTCGCAGTCTTCATTCTTTAATGAGAGAGCAGTGAGAGGATGGTTCTCATAGCCATTTCCTTTAATTTTTCGAACAGAATTCATTCAAGACACCACTTCTATGAGCGAGTTGCTTGGAATCCACGTAATTACCATGTGCAAAGGAAACCCGCCACTTAACCACTTTCTTTTAATACTTTTTTAATTAAAGGTACAAAAGCGATTTCAACAACATTATTTGTTTTATCTTCCTCCAGCCACTTGGATCGTCATGAACTCTGGGTGCCAAACACGTTCGCTATCCACACGTTCCGCATTGTGATGATTTCAATTCAGCCGCAGTATTCATACACAGTGGTTGAAACCCTAATGCAACATCTTGACAACAACTTCAAGTCCTCGCCTAGGACCAGAACTTCACTTGCTGTAGTCCTATCAAAAATTATAGCAATTGCAGCTGGTGAAAGTGTCGGTCCGTCAGCTTTGGATATCATTAACAATCTGCTCACTCATTTGAGGACTAGTGTAAGTACTACAACAGAGATCACCACAGAGGAATCGCAATATCAAGAAGCACTGATCAATGCACTCGGCGAGTTTGCCAACCATCATCCAGACTATCAAAAGATTGAGATTATGCTGTTCATTATGAACACAGTTCCGGATTTAAGTAAAAAGAGCAAGGGAGATCAAATGCTGCAAAACATACTCCTAAAGAGTTTGCTAAAGGTAGGCACGCAGTACAGTACCGTGTCGTTTGAAAAAGCCTTCCCGGCATCATTCTTACAGCCGTTGCTAAAAATGGCACGTGCTCCACACGATCCTACGAGAATCATTGTCATGCAGATTTTCCAAGCGCTGTTAGATCGTCATCAAAATCAGAATGTGTTGAGCAATGTTACGGTGAAACAGTATAACGCTCTGTCGCAAGAGCCTCCATCAAGATCAGATATAATATTTACTCACAAGTATGGATCGAACATAATGCAAGCTCTAATCGATAGTATGGCGTTGTCGGACCGCATCGATGCGTTGGCTTCCAGCTATAACACGGCTGCGTTGTTGATTGTTGAAATGGCAAGCAGCGAGACGGTGCAAGAGTTTTTATTATTCATCTTAGGGTAAGTTTGACTGAATCCTGAATCCAAACCAATTCTTACTGACTTTCTTTCAGCATCCAACAAGTGGCATTAACCTCGGAGGATTTGGAAAATACACACAAGTGCAACTTGCATTGCATTGCAATAGCACTATTTTGTCTGATTGCAAGAGTGACAGGGATAAATAATCTGATGGAATATGCAGAGAAAATTGTCGACGCTCGTAAGGATGAGGCTTCACACTTCTTGCCTCCACTGTTGGATCCAAAGAAGAGTACCTCAAAAATTTTCAATCTTAGTTTGCCGCATTTGTCTATCGATAAAATGGCTTTATCCGAACGCTTGCAAAATGCTGGAATGGATTATAATCGGTTACAAACAGGAAGCCCATATGCTCTCAATCAATTGGATAATCCCGCGCATCGGCAATCTTGGGTCGAGGGAGCTAGTAACATGCCCACGAGGAATAGTTCAGCCGATTTGACTTTTAATAATGATGCGGATAGTATTAGTAGTTCACCGGGTGTCTCCAAGGTAAGGAGAGAGGAATTCAAACAATCGTTTGGTTAGTATGCTATGTTTTTTTGTTTTAGAAAACACTTGCTCCAGAGTATAACTTTGAAGCAATGAAACGAGCTCTGGCTGAGCCAACGGATGCTGTTAAGAAAGAACAACGTGAGAAACAACTGCAGATTGGGCGAACGTTTCGTGAAGGTGATTTTGAAGATCTAATTAAACGCACTGAACCGAAGGTAAGCACATGGTATACTGATTGAGGAATATATTTGTTTGGGAATACGAGTTTGAGAGTTGTACTCAAATTGTTGTACTATAATTGTGTTAGATCTGGCACAAAACGAAAATGCTTCTTCCCATCATCTTGTAGACTGTTGGTTACTGTCTACCCTTTGCGTCCCTTCAATTAATTTAATTTATTTAATTTCATTAGCAAACAAGCAACTGTACAGGCATTTAGAAGATTGTCACGCTTGTATTGATTTATTAGTTAATAACAATTTTCTAGTATTTTTTTAAAATTTTTCTAACTAGTGTTCGTTCTTAACGCTGTCATAACCAACACTTTTCCACTTACTGGTTACTTTTATTTCTCGATTCTCTGCCGTTTGTATATTCACAGTTAACTGCAAAACCTAGGTATGTTGTAAGATCCTCCATTTATTTTCAATCCAAGTTATAGGGTCACTTCAAAGGACCAGGGACACATTGAGTCTGGACTACAACTGCTAGGTGACCGATTGTGTTCCCCGGTGTGGGATACCTGAAAATAATGAACAAGACAATTAGTCCAATAATTAATCTGTAGTGCTAATTCTTATTCTTCTAAGAGGGACCTCTATTGAGTTGTGGCCTGTGAGGAGAGTCAGATGTAGTCTATTTCGTGATAGTCCTTTTTTGTTGTATTGGACCCAAAGTTTTTTTTAAAGACGCGGCAGGAGGATAGTGTACTCCACCTTACGTTGGCCGGCCTTGTTATGAAAGTCCGAGGTGATTTTGGACATGAGAACACTGATTGGCGTTAGGACCGAGTAGTCTTCTAGTAGGTCGTTTGATGCTGAGCCTTTTCTCGCAAGCTTACCGACCATTTCATTCCCGTGGGAGCCCATAAGTCACGGAATCCAGCAGAGCGTGACTCTGTGCCTTGACCTAAGACATTTGAGTTCATCTTTACATCTCTTGGACATTTTTACTTGGTTGTGATGGAAGGGATGGATCAAGCAGCCATTAAGGCTGCTTGGCTGTTTATGTAGATGTCTGTAGGATGGTTGCTGTTTAGAGTGGATAGCTTCCGGCTGACATCGGTTATTCCATTTACTTATTTCCGCTTCGAACACATTTGCATAGTTGGAAAGTTTTATAGGCCGGGCGATTCATGGTGCCTTTGAGAATATTCCTAAGCCAGTACCTTCGTCCATTTTTGACCCATCCGTGAAGATGGATAAGGAGGCGGGGTTAACGACCTCACCATTTGTCCAGCTCTTTCTAGAGGGAAATTTGGAGTCAAGGTTGAGGCTGAAATTCGTGTGGGGGGATAAGATAGTCAGAAGGCGTGTTGACTGTTTTTTGTTCATTAAGGCCAAGTCTGCAGCGATTGGCGCAGTTGTTAAGGGCTTTGAACGCTGTTTGTACCAGGTCAATGATTGTGCACTGGTAGTACCTAAATCCTTGTGAGCGTGTTCAGTTTGTGGCTTTTTCGGCAGCAGGCAACCAGTTTATTGTCTTTCCAGTTCAGTTTTTGATCTAATATGCACCCTAGGTACCTTGCCTTGTCTGATATTTGAAGTTGGGCTCCATTCAGTCTAGGTGGCTGAAAGTCGGGTATCTTATTTGTAAAAAGAACTAGTTCTTTTTTTGTTCATTAAGTCCAAGTCTGCACCGGTTGGCGCAGTTGTTAAGGGCTTTCAACGCTTTTTGTTCCAGGTCAACGATTGTGAATAGGAATTTTCCAGTCACTAATATGACGACATCGACGGCATACGCGCGGATAAATATAAATGATATTAGGAAATATGTCCACGACGCAAAGTGAATATATTTCTGTGCACATTGATCTATTGTTTTAGTCTGAAGTGCCTTAAGACCAAAGGAAGAAAGGTGTCTCTCGTTTAGGTTAAAGGGCGGAACCATTTCTCGCCAGCTCGTCAGTCATTTCATTTCTCTCAACAACTTGAGTTCTTCGCGGCAGCTCTTGACAAGTTTCGATCTTATTTCTACGGCGGTTAATACTTTTATAGCCTGACTATCAATGATAATGGTAATACCCTCCCGTGGTATTGACGTCGTTGAGGCTATATTGGCGGTTTTGGTCACTGCTAGAAAAAACTCCGCTCCACTCCGCTTGGAAAAAACTTCTGTGGCCAGGGAGTCTGATCGACCTTTATATGTATATTGAGCGCTTCCGAGAAGATGCCCGCGTCTATTCCTATTACCATTTTCGAACCATCTGAATAGATGGATAAGGATTTATTTTCTAATATTTTTCCTGTTTTCCATTCCTCTCTACTTGGGAAGATGCAGAAGCAAGTTCTAGTACTTTCGAGGAACGGCGGTAGGTAGTCGTTCTAGTAAATTTCCTTAGAATTTGGGCATGACCAGATGGACTTTATTTCCAACCGTCGCACTGGCTGATTCTGAGAGCGCTTTTTGCCGTAGATTCTTTCATATACAAATCTACTGGCAGTAGTCAAGAACTGTTTCCAGACCTGCTGTTGGAGTTCTTCTCATGACCCCAGTTGTGCTGATACATGCTAGTCTTTACATTTTTGTCATTAAGTTGACTAAGTTGCCGTAGATAAGTGTTGCTCTAAAGATTGCTGTGTACATTCAAAGAATTGGACAAAAGTTTGGTCCCCAATTTTTTCCAAAGATGCGGTTCCAGGTGTACGGCTGTTTTTACCCTTTCCTCTGTATCAAGTCTCCAATTCAGTTTCTTGTCCAGAATTAGTGCTAGATATTTTACCTTGCCTGAAATCTTGAGGGAAGTTCACTCAAAGGAATGCAATTTGAATTCTGGTATTTTTCTTTTATTTGTGAAGAGCACTGACTGTCTTTTTTTGGTTGACCAGACTGCATGGCCCATTTAGTTAGTGTTTTCAGGGATTGTCCTAATAAGACGCTAATAGTTGGGAGAACTTTACCTGGATCTATAGTCTTTTGCAGTGGTATGGCTGGGCTTTCCGGTGTTTGGTATAAAGACAACTTTAACTTGCCGCCATTCATTTGGAATATACATACATACATAGCTACACCTGAAGATGCATGTAAATAATTCAAGTCAATTGCCTATTTAATTTTGTTTTCGGTGACGATGTCCTCCGGAGGTTCCGATTCTATTAAGCTTAGTGTTTTATTGTCTGCGTTTGTACTTTCTTTTTAAGTTGATATACAGCCAGGATATCAAGAAGGAAACGGAGCTTTTCGGACGATGATTGTGTCCAGTTCATAGTATTTTCAATCTAGAATACGCCATGAAGTGTGTTTAGCACTTTTTAACGCGCTTTTGAATTTCCGCTGACTATTTTCATATTATGCCTTCGTTTTCTGAAGGAGTATGAATTGTTGATATGAATCTTTCCTTTTTGTCTACTTCTGCAGTAAAGAGATCCCAGTTGGTTTTCTTGTGATTTCTGAATTTTATGGTTGAGTCTTTTGGTTGATCTATCCTGAATTCAATGATTCTATGATCGGAGAAAGATATATTAGTGGAAACTATCCATTGAGTTGGAGTCACACCCCTTCTTATATCCCATTTATTTTTTTGGGCTGTTTGACACAAGTGATCCTGTCAGTTCTGATGTAACACTATTAGCACAGTCGTATGGCATAGGATCGCCATGTAATGCAAACAACAACCGTTCTATTTGAGGTATCTTTATTGATTAATTTATTATTCTTATGCGGCCATGCCGCTAACTTTATTTACTCCACGCTCACCTGAGCATGGTTTCAAATGACGGGCAAATAAGTTGCTCGTGGACGATTGGAATGTGCTGGCTCAGCATACGGCTGGCCATGCTCACATAAGCGTAGTTTCCAATGACCAGCAACTTAGTTGCCCGTGGGATTGGAATGTGTTTTTATAATTTAGTACAAAAATGCAGTGTAGGCATATTCGCACTACATTGCAACTTTTACTACTTTGGAACGTTGTGACTAACGTCCATTTTAAATTACTTTACGAACTTAGATTTAAATTCAATTTTGTTTGTTCTCCAGCTCGATGAAACCTAACTACCAAAATCCCATTCCTTTACTTTGTCAATTTCTGCTTCTCTACAACTTCGTTGTGAAATATGTGATATGATCCACTTGAGTACCAGGAATGACACCAAAACGACTTAAGCACAAGTATCTAGAGCCTATTTATTGCAATAGTGGGCTTTATCAAACCGGTTAGGAAGATTAACGTAAGGCAGAGGTGGAAAAGAGTGCCTGCAGACCACGTTCGTGTTTACAAGTTTGTTTCGTTTTTTATTGCCTTATCAGCTCCAGATTTCTCAGTTAGGCTGCCTGGTTGTCTATGCATACAGCGACTAGCTTTCCAACGATATTGTCTTTGATTCAACTTAAAGGTTTCATCAACCTTGATTATGGTTATGATTTAAGCTTGAAAAATTCTGCAGACGTTATTAATTCTTGGCATCGTATTACAGTAAATCACAGCTCCTGTACTGGCATGCACATGCATACATATGTATGATAGATCCATCAGTGTCGAAATCTGTTGCTCTTTTTTGTGACTTGTAGTTTTCGTAAAAAAATCTGGTACTAAATTTTGTCAAACATCGGCATATAATTAAGCGCAATTTCGCTTCTTCTAAATGCAGTTTTTGTCTCTGTGGTAGGGATCTAACGGAATCGAATTTTTGCCTGACTATGGTTCTCATGGATCCTATGACGCCAAAACGAAAGGATCGTTCTGCATTTCCTTGCAGAATCTAGAAAATTTTGTCCACCACAAGGAGCGCAGTTACACAAGAACGTATCAGAAGCTTATATTGTATCTCTTTATCACTAAAAGCGATATTACCTCAATCAAACTCCATTATTCTCCCAACCTTAACTAATTATTACATATTACACAATGACAATAAATTAAACTTAATGTATTCTCATAATTTTTTTCCAGCATGACGTCATTCAGAACCGCCTAAATGATCTCTTCAATTCTTTAGCAATCGAGAGGCAAATCTCCCAAAGTGATATTAAAAATCAACAGCAGCAGTCGCAGAAGCCAATATACGAAATTAATTTTCCCGAATTGTTCTATTACTAACTTCATATATAAATTTAGTCAATTTGTTAATTACAAAGTTGTTCATTCTTGTATTACTCACTATTGTATGTATGTATGTATTTATTTCACGCTATTCACGTTTTTTAATTGTTATACGATTCAGGTTCGTAATTTAATCTAAAGAAAACAAAATGGATCTGATACATTGGGATAAGAGGTATGATTAACTTTGATGCACAGCATAAAGGACAGTGCAATAAATGAAAGTTAAGTGTAACTAGGAAAATAGAGTTTAATATATGGACTTGAATTTAAACAGAAGAAAAATCGGTGTTCTTATTTATCTTTCTGAATTCTTTTTGTAGCTTGATTATCTTAATTATCTCACGTATTTAATTCAAAGAGTCATTTTTATATTCATCTGAAAAGTCAAACAGAACTCATGCTCAAAAGCACGCATAAGGATTTTTCTTGCTGAAGTCAACGATTACTTCGACATATTGAGCTCGTAGCAATAAAGGTTCTTAGGATGAATGGGAAGAGTTTTTTATTGTCGGATATAAGAAAACTAAGACACACCTCGTTAATCGCATAAGTTTCTTCGATTTTTTTAGCAAGCAAAACCACTTTAACGATGCTTGTGATATCAGCTCATCCAGCAATAGCTACGTAAGCAGCCACTTAGTTGTCTGCAGTCTTTTCTTCAAAGTGATAGAAAAAATAAAGAGGATGTCTTATGGACAGTGAGAGCCATCCCTTGTTAGTCACGTTTATGTTAAGTGAAAATCTTTATCGATGATGCAGAAAGACCATGATTTTTGGTTTGAATATGGGTAAATAATAGTGCAAGGGTTCAAACCCAGACTACATTGTATGTACATATATCACCACCCAGATGGTTTGTAGAAAACGAATTATAAGCATTTGTTTAAAGCCCTTTATTTTTACTTTCAACCCAGATACCTGAAGCAGAATCAGTAATCTCTCAATTGGGAATTATTTAAAACCAATGTACTCACGGGATTTAATGGCTGTTTTGAATGGCAATAACAACCGTGGGCCAAAGAAATAAAGCCAATGGGTTTTATTAAGTTCTCTTTTTTAAAAATAAGACCCACGGACTTTATTTCTGCGGCTTTTATTGTAATGCACCAGCGATGTGGGGCCTGATTAGTCGCTAACGAATTTTGCAAATATATCTAGAAGGGCTATTGGTCGGTATAGCGGTTTCATATGCAAAGCCAAAGCAGTAAGGACCCAAATGTCCTCAAATTTACCTCCACATCTCCATAACCAAGAAGTTCTTAAAACTAAGGTGTTATGGTGTTACTTCAGCCTATTGTAAGTTATTTGTTGTTGGAAGTTTGACAAATGGAGTGGAATATAAAACTAAACGAACGGTCTTCACTAGGGTAGGTAAACACCGAACATCCAAAAAAGAGTTTAGCCCCTAGATAAGTTAGATTGGTTTAGGTACAAGAATAAAATTCTTTATTAGTCAAGAGCAAGAGAATCGTTGATGAGCCTATACCTAAACAGTTTCAGCTATTACCCTGATCCTTAAGGCTTCTCGATTGAGCTATTTTCCTCTAAATGTGTCTGATATTTTCGGATATGAATATTCCGAAAATGAAAGGAACATTATGTATGCATATTAGCTAAATACTATTAACATATAACTATATTACTATGTGAAACTTAGTTAACTGGTGCTAAATTCTGTATAATGTCGTTGACTTATTTCAATTACGTAACAAATGTATATTATCTACCAAATTAGTCCACAAGATTTCGTTTAGACTCATTAGCTTTCCTAATTTGATTCCTTCAATACACAATCACAATTATAGCTCTAATTTGTTCATTAAAGAATGTCTATGCTAAATAATCCAAAAAGACTTTACACAGCTTATATGAAAAAAGGAGGTGTGGTGTGGTAAGAAAGAGGTAGAGTTGGAGAGAATGGGCCCAATAAAAGTGATAAGAATGGATATTTTAAAATAGATTTTCCAGACTTCCTTTTACCAGTGTCAATGATGTTTCTGAGATGTTTCTGAATAAGCAATTCCTTACCAAGTGTGGAATAGTGTATGACACAAAAGGCCGGGTAATTTTTATCTCAAGGCGAGTTGATGCCCACGGCATAAGTCCCCGTGACATAAATCTTTCATGTTGCATACTTGAAACATTAGATTACTGGCAGCCGCACGTATGGCTCGTATGCGCATAGGTGAGAGGTCTAAACGTTGAACATGTGCGCGTTGCAAGCGTAATACCTACACAGGTAGTTCGTTGTACCTTTAAACAACTTATAATTCGAATTACAGCAACTTCAGCAGTAGGGAGGACCAAGCTAGAGTCCCTATATCGCTTAAAGATGGGCATTCGCCGAAGCTAGAAATACATCGCACCACATCTCTCAGTAAGGATGAGATCATTGCGATCAAAGCACTGAAAACAACAAGGCGAAAGGACATGACGACATACCCGATCTACTTCACCAGCTTGTTCAGATAGCCTGAAAGGCCAAGAGCTTTCCGGATGACTGGAAAAGGGGAATGATCGTCAAGCTCCCTAAAAAAGGCAACCTAATGTAGTAGGAAACTGGTAGGTATCTGCGTGTTACCTGATGTGGTGGATAAGATAATAGCTAGAATTATCCTTGAGCGAATCAAAGAACACCTTGAAGATTCACTAGATGTTGAACGAGCAGGTGTCCGTCCTGGGTCCTCCTGTGTCGACCACATCAATACGCTTCAGATTATCATCGAGCAGTACGTTGAATATTGTTCACCACTTCACCTGGTATTCATCGCTTTTGAAAAGACGTTTGATAGTATCAATCGGGAATTTATTTGGGGTGCCTTGGGCAGGAGAGTTATTCCAGATCTACATGTCACGTTTTACATAGATGAATGCTGTTTGAGGAAGTTCAAAGTGGAGGTCGGTAAGGCTGTATCCTTTCACCAATATTGGTTTTATTGGTGATTAGCGATGTGCTTAATGTTGCTTTGTCAATGAGAAACGGAAGAATTGGATGTAGTCTTACATCCGAACTCAAACACCTCGACTACGCGGACAATGTATCATAGAATAATGGACCTTCACCAAATGAAAGCGAATGTTGAGAGGGATGCAGATGTCGTTGGGTTAAGAATTAATTAGGCAAAAATGTCTAGCCTGTGATCGAACTCATCCGCTCATATATGCATTGGTGGGCAAGCGAGAGAGTAGGGAGTATTGTCTCAACTGATAGCGGAACCGAACTGGAAATAACCAGCAATATTTTAAGGATTTTCTGGTCAAACCGTATCTCTAACGAACAGCTTTATCGGAGAAGGGGCCACGAACGAATAGGCACAACTATACGACGACGGAAGTTAGGTTAGGAAGTAGATTAGGCACACTATCCGAAAAGGTTACCGATTCATAGTTAACCACGATGCAATGTAATCCGCTAACTCAAGATGGCAGGATATGCGGCGGAGGCCCTAGGGTTTGGGCTAGAGGTCGAATCGGATGAATCAGCGTTGAAGATCATTTCAGATTCGAGAGATCGTCGTCCAGTGGCCGGATACAGGAACTTTTTCACAAGCTGGAAGGCTGGAGTACCAACGTTTGCCATTTGGTACATGCAATTTCCCAGGTATTTTCCAACGGTATATGGAGCAGCTAATAGCCGGCTTGGAATTCTGTGTTTCATACTTGGACGATATTATTGTGTCTGGTAGCACCAACGAGGAACATCTCCGGAACCTTAAAAATTTTCTCTAGCGGCTCAAACGTCACGTGTTGCGATGTCGTTTGGACAAATGCAAGTTTGCGGAAGTCGAGGTAGAATATTTAGATCACATCATAGATGAAGCGGGCACCTACACGCCTCTCGGTAGCACATGTTAAGGCCATACGTGACTTACCCTAACCGAAAGACTTAAAAGAACTCGAAGCGTTTATTGGAGAGATCAATTATTACAATCAGTTCATAGAAAACTTTTCGCAGTTAGCCACACTCCTAAATATGCACCAAAACAAAGACACAGTTTTCGGGTGGGGAAGGGAGCAACAACTTTACTTTGATTTGGTTAAACAACAGATTATGAACTAACAGATTTATTAGTGCATATCCAGGAGGATCTGTCAATTACATTGACCACTGATACTTCATCGCAAAAGGAGGCTATTTGGATCATATTCGGAGTTCAGAAGTTTCGGCAGTACTTTTATGACCGTCAGTTTGAACTGATAACCGACCATTAGCCTTTTTTATCTATTTTTGACTTGGAGGGACTACCCAAGACGATTGTGTCAGACAGTGGCCCTAAAACTAAGTTCACTGTTGAGCAACCCGTTTTTGTGCGACAATATAGCCCCAGCACGAGATGAACTAAGGAAAATGTTATAAAGGCTTTTAAGAGTTCTCACAGGCGTCATCAAAACCAAATCCGGCCTCGCACAACCTGGAACCGGAAAGCCGATTCTATACAAAACCCACTAGAACTCCAGTAGGCAAGTAGTCATCATGGCGCTTCTTCATGTTTTCCTTATAGAGGTACATTGGTAAACAGGCAGTCAGAGCTATGAAACGATTCAGAAGGGTTTACCTATCCTATTCCGAGTCCACCGACCGTCCACGTAAGCTCACCAGAGAGAACTCAAATTCCGAAACAGGAGGAAGTGAATTCCACAAATAATTCTACTACGACTGTGATACCGGTGCGTAATCACATCAGAAATTCGTTGTGTACGAGCTCATACGATATTATATGGAGGTGAATTGTTTTGTCTCTCGTTGCCTCTTTCTTTTACGAATTGCTTGTGTTACGAAACTAGAATTCGTACAAATTGTTACAAATTCTCTAAAAAACATACATAAGTCCGTTTGGATACCCTATCCTCCTTTCTATGCAGCCCTAATAAAGTGGCTTTTTGTTGAATTACGATAACTTTGAACGTTTGAGGATGTTACATGGGAAATTTCATCAAAATCGGTTTTTTAATGAAAACACCCCCAATCTAAACATACAGAAAAGCTACAATCCGTCTGCAATAGATCGTATGATACCCTATACTCCTTTCTATGTAGCCCTTATAAAGTGGACGTGGCCATATTGCATTTTGTACTGAAATACGACGATAACGACGAACGTTTGAGGATGTTACATGGAAAATTTCATCAAAATCGGTTTTTCATTGAAAACACCCCAAAAAGTGGGCGTGGCCAAAACTGTTGTATGGGTGAATTGTAGGAAATCTAAATACCTAAATATTTAACAAAATTTTTCGATTTCATGTAAAATAGTGAAGTTATGAAAAAGTGGGCGGATCTCAAAAGTTTTTACTCTTTTACTACTTCTCTTTTTCGAAACCCCAAATATCAAATTTCATCCTCCTAGCTCAAAATTTAAGGCCCAAAAAGTGGCTAGCTTGTTGTTATTTACTGATTGTACTTACTTTTAAATCTCCTGTCCTTCGATTTGTTCAACAGGAGATGTCCCTTCTTTTGCATTTCCTGGACGGCAACACTGCTCCACTATCGGTTCCCCTCGTCTCCAATAACCAGGAAAGTGTACTTCCCCAAGGGCTTCAAGTAATTCTTAGCTACTTTCACTGCACAATGAAGTGCAAAAAACTGTGATGTTGTTGGAGACATCAAAAAAATTCCCAATTATGTAGTATGTCATCGAATGCAGCAACAATCGGAGGTATTATCCACGACGGTGCATTAAGTGGATCCACAAGTAGTGACACGGGAAGCAGAGATACGAAAGAGGTCACAATGTAATGTGGAGAAAGAGTGAATTCCAGAATTAAAGAAAAAACTGGGTCAGTGAAATTAAAGGATTTTTGTACATATTAACCATGTTAAGATATTTGTTTCGTTTTAACATTTGGAATGCTAGAACTATAAAGTAACATTGCGCATGTCTAACGTAAACTTGCTAAATCATTTGGTAACTCAATTAATTATAAATTTAAATATAAATCCCAGCAACAAAGAATAAAATCTCTTAAACATTTAACACTTAATCAACGAGTGATAAAAAGATCTAACCGAAAACAGATCACAATTCAATAAGTATCTGATGGATACATAGTTTTGATTTAAAAGCCATGTAATTAAACAACTGGTCGATTGCATGTATGTATGAACAAAAAGAGAGTCGTGGATACAATACGGCCTTAAGGCACTAATCATTACACACACCCAGTCCAACGATATCAATGAAATTGTTTGCCATTGCAGAGATCAGATATATGTATCTACTCAACATTCTCCCGAGAGCATATGATGCGGCCACCCAGCTGATGTAATACCTGGGGTGCACCTCACAGCATACAGCATTTTCCATAAAAAAAATAATAAAAATGTGACTAATTCACAACTTTGACTTAAATACAAGCCACCAAAACACACTGTCATTTTGTTGGCCTGCAGGTTTTTAAATTATAACTGGCAGTCATCAATCGATCGT
This sequence comes from Xylota sylvarum, assembly GCA_905220385.1. Classification (NCBI taxonomy): domain Eukaryota; kingdom Metazoa; phylum Arthropoda; class Insecta; order Diptera; family Syrphidae; genus Xylota; species Xylota sylvarum. The sequence goes on from LR999960.1 coordinate 27,774,919, forward strand.
CGCGAAATAAGGAGCGTAAGCTCGATGATAAAAAGATACTATATATATTTTTATGGAAGACAATTTTTTTTTAATTTTTACAAGTGAAAAAGGAATTTACTTTAAAAAGTGGCTTAAATATAAAAAAAAAAAAAATAATCGAAAAGAGTGGGACACGTGAAGCGTTTGACAATTTTGAATTTATACTTTTTCTAAGTTCCGAGTGCTAACTGCTTATGCAGCTTCCCCTTATACCTACCTACCTACTTACTTTTTCTAAAAACAAATTTACCTACATCATTTTACAAGTTCGCCTGAAAGGATAATAAAAAGTGAGTAGACTACTACATACATACATAGTTCAAAGAACTATTTTTATATACACTATATAGATCAGACTTGACGCAGTTACTAAAATGAACAACTTGCTTTATGCATTTAGTTTGCACAGTTTGCAATTAAGCAAACAGCCTTATAAAGAAAACTATATTAATCCATACTTGATTTGATTTAAATATTAATATATTCATACATGTTCATATTCGATTTAATTTAACTACTTACTTAATTCAGTGTTGGCTGGTAGTAAGATTAATTAAGTAAAAAGGGTAAAGGGATTCTTGGAACGTTCAACACAATAGTGGAATAGATTAGGTTCATATAAAGGTGGGGGCGATAGCCCCCTTTTATTTAAGCTTAATACTAGCTAAAACTAAGACTTAGAAACTCACCTACAAACTATCATTCATGGTAGGGAGTATGGTAAAGGAGATCAAATCGAAAACGGAAAGATTTAAGTTAACTTTCCACAACATTCGGTAAATTGGTTGATTGGAGCAGTAAGATGTACAGTGGGTTGATAAATACGACCAAGATTGATTGGCATACACAAGGATCGTCCCCTCCAATGTAGAAGGCTTTGGTCACTTAAGAGTTGGAGAATTCTTTGGGCCACCGTTTGACAAAGTGATGAGTTAGCTTTCATTTTCATTAATGTGGGAACGGAAATTGGGTTCTCTGTCACACAATACGCCAAGGTCGCGAAGAGATCGAATTAAAATTGGAGAAGATAAAGTCGGGAGGGAGAGCGGTTACACTTACGTGAATAGATTGGCATTTGGCGATGTTGAGCTCTAATTTCTAATTTTGAGGCACCAGATTAAAAAAACTGTCAAGGTCTTGTTGAAGAAGACTTTAGTCTTGTGGTGAAGAAATGGATTTAAACAATTTGGTGTTATCAGCGTAAAGGTAGACGTGGGAGTGTTTAATGACGCTCTGAAGATAGTGCAGATGGGTGATAGTTACGTTGAGCAAAAGGGATATAAAAGGAGATAGCATTAAATATTCCTCTGTTAAAAATGAATAGGGTATCAACGCCGTCCTTACGACTCCTTTAAGAGCTTTTGCCTCCTTTGTAGAGCACTGGGCTCCCCATAAATCAAAAAGGCTTCCCAAATTTAACAAAGAACAACAATAATAAGACACCTTTTATTACATATACCAAACAATATCTGCACTCTATTACAACTTCATAGCGAATATTCGCTGTATACATAACTTGCACATCTCTATTTCAGGCACAAAATTGCCCTTCTCTAATCCTTTTCGTGTTTTTACGATACTTTTTTTAGTGGCTCCTTTTTCACGGAAATAACTCCCCAAAATCTTCAAATGGGCTCCTCTTTGAAATTGAAAAAGGACAGCACTGTAGGGTATCATTTAAAGATAAAGTCATAAGAAGGCATGTATAGCTGCGGAAGGAGAAGACTGGTGGTGAGGGTTTTGGAAAAACGAGAGAAGATGGAAGGGTGGTAGTTATCAATACTAAATAAAACAAGGGGACAAAAAGAAACGGAAGAGTTAATGTGATCTGTTTAGAAAATGAGGTCTAATTGCCTGCTCATGTTATTTGCGATTCCACTAATTTGGCACAGATTTGAATCAGTTAACCGATCTAAGAAGAGACATTCCTTGGACGAATTGGCATTTGAAGCGGTAAAAAAAAGTAATCATCTGATGGAGTCCACTGCAGTTGGAACACATTAAAGTCGCCAAGCAAGTTTTGGAAGTGACCAAAAATGGCACTCTTAGGTGAATATCCATTGTGATACCCTAAGAGAAGATAACTATACTTAGTTCAAGTTCTGCGGTGACCTTGGAAACCATCCTGTCGATTTGATGTTGTTCAAGATATTATTCATATATGTATGTAATTTCTTCTAGGTCTTGGAGGAAGTGTCGTTCGAGAAATTTATATCATTTAGTACCGATGAATATTTTGGTCCATAACGATACCCATGACTGCCTGTCAGTCCTAGTTTTGTCAAAATAATACCATATTCTTCTTGTGGTCACGAAGAACTATCTGTTTTTTGTTTTATTGTACAAGGTGGGATGTTCGGTGAAGCAGCTGATTTTTCCTGATCTAGATTCCGGTTCTCTTCTTCCCAATTCGTCGGCCCTCTCATTTGGTCTAGCTTGAAGTCTAGCAACCCAGAGGAGCCTGAGATACAAAAGCTTTCAACTCTCTTGTTGAAGTTGTCTAGACCATGCGCTCTGACATCCGCTATAACTTGATCCTTAAAACGAATGTTCGGTCTTCTTTGTCGTTTCAAACCTTGGGACTGTGATTCGAAGATATTTTTGCTGGAGCATTTGTAGTCGACGTGTTTTGGCTTTTCATAGAGTTCTCGGTTGTATCTTCTCCTTCATTTACCCTTCTATTTGAAGATAGTGCCTTGCTCTGCGCACTATCAGTTCCAACACGAGGATGAACTATTTCTGAATTGCACATTGCACCGTGTGTTTTCCAGGGTCATATGGCACAGCTTGTTCAGTTTTGTCGGGATCTCGATTCCTGGCATCGCCAAGTAGAGCTCAAAACGATGAATGATATCACAAGTCATCAAAAAGATGGTGATCCGCGACTTGAAATTCGCTGGTCTTTTCCAGGATTTACCTTAATGTAAAAATTTGTTCGATCGTTGATCTGCGATAACACTGCGATAAACATGTGGATGGTTTGCATGCTTTCCATTCTTTATTAGCCTTTTAGGGTTACATTTTGAATTTTTAGTACATTATTTAGTGGATGTTTAAGACATTTTTCAATTAGTTTGATTTTAAGTTTTATTTTTTTTAAGATATAATGGTTTATCCAGTGCTTTAATCTCACATTCACTTCATCCAAGCATCTATATTGGATACCAATCTCTTCGTTTACCTGCATAGTGACATCAGAGTGACGTGATATCTTCTTTCATTCAGTATCACTTCGACTCGCTGTTGATACTATTGTGCTGCTGGCACGGTATTTCTGTTGGGTTTCTTTAACAAAAAGGTCTATTGGTGCAATACTAACCACTACACATGCCGCGGTTATTCGGAAGGTGCTGCATACTCTCATTAAATTCTATAAGCTGATTCTTATGATTCTATAAGCTGCCACCGTTTTCTCTTTGAAGAATCTGAGGGATAGAAGCGGTCGGGAGGAATGCTCGGCATTTACATATGTACATGTACATATATGCACATATCTGTACATATATATGTACATATATACAAGTCTCTGTATCTTAGTCATTGCTTTAAGTTCAGTCAATGCTCTACCTGAGCAAAAAATAATACTACACCACAGAAATCTATCCGTATATGTCTTCTCTTAACACTTTAAGGGTGATCATAACCCCTTGAGTGCAAGTAAATTGTAAAAAAAACCTTTCGATACCGCGCACGTCATTAGACGTGCTTTCCTAAAAATGTAATGGCATAAATAATGTTTAAAAAATAATTAATTCTTAACTATGATCGTATCTTTTTTGTGTCTAGAACATCAATAACTACAAGATTATAATCTATTAGGTACTTTGTGACTGAACAAGATAAACATGAGCACGTTTTGTCTATAATCCTCGAAATTTAAATCCAACAAATAATCATGGAATTAACGACTTTGTTTAGTGGATCTGATTAACGACTATTGTAGGTTGATTAAATTTAATCACGACAATGATACGCTCAATCAACTGATTTAGACACTACAGTGCAGTCATGCGTACAAGTCACAGGAAACTCGTTGAAGTGATTGTAATTGAAGAATCTATTGAATGCCATCGATTAATAAGTAATAGCAAATCGCTTTGACATTAGATAATCCGCTTTGCTTTGCATTGACAGTGACACGATGTACTGTTGTCCAAAATGAAGAGAATAGCTAGAAGCTTTGATCAATCATACAATTAGAAAAATAGAAAAATAGTCATCGATGAGTTCATTTAAGCAACAATGATTAGAAGTCGTGGGAGCTTATGGTATCAGCAATCGATACTTGCCAGTTAATAGGAGCAAAGACAGGACAATCCCAGCACAAGTGTTTCGCAATATCTTCACTGTATCTAGGGGTGGTACAGGTGGTGGTACAATCGATAACTGCACTATAGATATATAGATGCTCTATTTGCGTCGAATTAAATATCGAATTGCTGGGAACCATGCCTGCAAAAAGATAGACTTTTTTACTTTTCATTCACTTTACTGACATTAATCCAACCTTGTAAAATTACGCAAACAAATTCCGCAGCTCTCGTTCTTCTTCGTAGAGTCGCCTTGTATGCATTTTCCTTTATTAATTCTTTTCAATTTACGTTCGATGATATTGACAGCTTATACTCTAGAAACAATGTCCGGAAATTCACCAAAATCTAAAAAAGAACTTGTCAAGACAAAAAGTTCCGTACAAAAGCCTGTAGAGTTGAAGAAGGATCATTCAACCTATACGATAATAGCCGAACTTCCTTTCCGTTTTACCTGCAAATCTCCTCGACATAGCTGACCCTTAAATGCTTTGCTCTGGTTTTTCCAAGTAGGACTCATTCGGCTTATTACTTATTGTACTCACATGATCATTCATATTATCTCTATATTTGTTGATTCCGTGTTCTTGTATTAAAATCTCCGAGAGAATATATTTTTAGAAAGTCTGTAAGCCAAGTCTGTTCCAATTCCAGTTTGTTTACGTTTGGAAAGATTTGCATGGTCTTGTCTTATCAGCTCTTTTTTGTTCTATAAACTTACAATTTTACAAATTCTTAAAGTCTCATTGAAATTCCTTTAATTCGCTCCCCAAATGAAAAGAGTACTCAAACCTAAATTCAACATGGCTGTTGGGGGAAGTAGTTGTAGGTGGAGAGCAGGAATGTCTAAAACCGATAACATTTTTACAATCTGACAGATCCTGGATGCCTAGAATTCTGAACTTGCCCAATGTTCACGCAGGATTGACGGAGTGCATTTTTTTTACGTTTTCATGTTCAGATTGACAGTCCTGTCTGAACACTTCCCCAGACTCATTTCAACATATTAGCTGTCAGCGCCAAATAAACTGGTTTCATTTTCAACAAAAAATTCTTTTCACAAGAATTAAATGGGTTTGAAAATCGTGAAGTAAACTGAAGAAGGACGAACTTCAGTTTACTTCACGATTTTTAAATTTTTTTCACTCTTATGCCGAGTAACACCGGTTGACATTCCCAAACGTCCAATTGACATTTCTCAACGTCTTCAGTTTGCTTCGCGATTTTTAAATTTTTTTTTCACCCTTTTGTCGAGTGACAGCCATTAACATTTCCAAACGTAAGAAAAAACCAAAAAATTTAGAAAAATCTGAAAATCCGGATTGCCGTAACATGTCACCTCTCTGCATTGCCTGTAATCGTAAAAAAATCCAGTCCGTCAGTCCTATGTGAACAGAATCAAAAACCGGATCAAACGTTGAAGGTCACCCCATAAGATCCTATTTTTTGTCAGACAATCTGTCACCGCGTGAACGTCACATTGTGTTTCTACTTTTATACTTGAACGAGATGGCGTAATATTTTTAAAAATTCTACAACTACTGGTGTGCGCTGACCATATTGACGTAATTCAGAACTCAGTGGGTTGTCATCGGTGCGCTCACTAGTATTGTGTAACATGCAAGCTGTCATTATAAGTTTAGCCATAAACGAAGCCTAAACCAAGCCCTTATTTGTATTACTTTCGAATTCGGTTTGCCATTCGAAAATCTAATTCGATTCTGAAATGAATTTGTATTTTGTATGGTTTTTGGATTGGGTGCAAGTGCGAAAGTGTCAAACGTCACTTAAACTATTTTCAGATTTTTTTTGACATTTGATCAGGCTTTGTTTTTGATTTGTTAAGATAATTAGTCTCAACAAAGACAGTCTTATTATATTATTCATTATACTTATGTATATAAATGTGTTATACATATGTTAAATAATTGTTAAATGCTAAATTTTCGAAAAAGTATTGGTATGATTTTTACTTTCCGAATTCGTACAGCGACGTTTTCAATAGAAGTACAAAGTTCCAGTGTTGAATACATTTGCTATATATAAAACGAGGCCCCAAGCCCTAGAAGGGACATACAACATCGACGAATTGGATAACAATTTACAGTCGGCAGGAATAATGTTCAGGTAATTAGGGACTTAGTCTACCAAGGCCCTGCTATCATCTCTGACGATGACATCTCGACAGAAATCAAACGAAGAATAACTCTTGGCATTCACTGAAAGATAATTGAGTAGTAAGGCACTTGAGTATCAGTCCTTGATCATCCCAGTTCTACTTTATGGCGCCGAAACATAGATGTGAAAACCGAATGAGGTATCCTCGGTCATGTCGAGAGAAAAATTCTTTGTCAGATATTCGATCCCATTTCAGAGCCATCACTTTCATCACATATTTAAAGCGCATCAGAAACTGAACATGTATAAGCTAAGTAAGCCATCCTCCAGCCAACCTCTTGTAAGACGGAGTATTTTTCGGTTATTTCATAAATAGCTACGAAATCCTCTTTGCCCTTTTCATACTGATAAATTCCCCATAACCTAAGCCACTTTATCAACTCCGTCAACCCAAACGTTCTGTGTTATTTACCCTCGAAGCAATATTTTCTTAATTGTCTGAACGACAAACGGTTTGTTGTCAAGACGCCAAGGTACCTACTCGTATTTATTTACGTTCCCCAGAATTTTCGATTAACAAGTCCATTTTCATTTTTCCACTCTTGCGTAGCATACGAAGTTCTTTCGAAATATTATCGGTATAGGGATAATGTGCAAGACCTTATACAATTTAGAAAAAAATATCCTTTGGAGATTCATAAATTAAAACAAAGTCAAATGACTCGCACTAAGTCAAATGACTCGCATATTGTTTCAGAACTAAACCATCAGGATGGGGAAAATAAACGTTTTTCATCTTATCAAGCAAGCCTTAGTACGTCGGGTTATATGTAGATACCAAGGCTCGGTGGTTTTCAGAAGTATTTGTTAGGTGAAAATTTAAAGTACTGGCGATGGCCTAAATACAAACAATCGGGCTGATCAAAGATGGTCGAAAAGCATAATGTCAGAGGTCACAATTAAGACTAGTCTTAGGAGTCTTGTCCAGTAACTTCCTCCCTAGGAGCCACGCAAAGAGACTAAAACTTACAAACTCACACACGTTCAGAAACTCCAGCGATTTACGTAACACTGAAGATATCTTACACATAAGATATGCATGCGAGTGGTAGCTCAAGGACATATGTATGTATAAAATACCTAAAAAACTGCTTCTTTAGTAACTTTTTAGGTTATGGTACATAGGGATCGCGATGGCTCCAGTCTAGTGGATAGTATTTGAGAAAACAATTTGCTTGCTAACCGCAATAAAGTTAACCAATTGGATCAAGGACTTAAACAAGTTCGATTGATTGTGGAAGGCCACTATAATATAACAACACAGAAGCCATAGCTCATTGAAGCTTCGGTATTACTCTCGTGAAGTTGGTTGTAGATTACCTCTACTTGCTGATCTCTTAGTTTTCCTTCGATAAGCCCTAGATATGAAGTTCGATATATCAACCTACATACATACATATGTAATGTTCGTCTGTCCAGCTGTTTAGGCTTATTAAATTATTTTCAGCTAAAAGTTACCAAACACCGAGTTATATCATAGAACGTGAGCTCGAATGTCAATTAACTCTCTATTAATAAATTAAGCATCACCAGACCTGTAAATGTGAATGATGATAAGTCATTAAAATTAAGTGAATGAATCATGTGATGGGTGAAGCTTTAAGCCTGGAAGGTAGCAACATTGTACATCACATATCAGACAGGTGTGGCTTTTATTTTTCATATTTGTTTGTGAAAAGCAGAGACTTAATGCACTTTAATACTGTCGCCTTAACTCACCATGCAAATTGAATCATTTTTTTTGGAGAAATTCTCCACTTTCGAAACAAACGTCATAGAGAATTTCTTTTCTTGTCTGTAAGAAACCCAATCCTTAATCGAATCCCTAACTGAGAACGCAAGATAACCTAATGCTTGTTCGGGTCCAGTGAATTATCCCTTGAACGCAGTATCATCTGGAATCCAATTAGTCAAATAAACTAATATGAAACAGAGTTCAGCCTCGCGATCGAATTGAAAAACTTCTTTCATTTCCAAACTACTTTGAAGCAAGGCCTAAAGCGTATCCTGTTTTACAATATTCATAGCGTCTATCTAATTGGATAGTAGGCGTCTCTATTTGGAAGTTAGATGCCTATTTGCCAAACATGAAAATGTCCATATCTATGATAGAGGAGGTAGATTCAGCCGTTGATCTGTAAAAAAGTCATGTAGACTACATAGACCGTTCTTTGAAGTTTAGTCTCATATTCAAGCGAAAGCTCGATCTACCTAATAACTGACACATACATAAGTCAGGTACGGTTTTGTCATATCTTTATATCCGATAAGTCCCAGGTCCCCTACACCTACAGATAACTGAGAGCGCTTTAGATAGTTTTGAGTTGAAAAACTTACTTACATGAGAAGGGATGATCTTGAATCATGGGATGAGTATAAGGCAAAGAAGAAAGAGCTAAAAGCAACTCTACGATGACGTAAAAGGAAGTCGTGGAGAGAATTATTTTCGAATATGAGGAGGTCAATAGACTTTAGAAAACCTTCTCTAGGGATCCGGTTTCCAAAGTCGGACTCATTCGTGATAGGACGGGGGAGATTGTTGAGACACTGGATCGTACAAATGAGGTCCTCATGGAAATACACTTTCCGGGGAGTTTTAAGTCAGATCATCCCTGGAATCTGAGGAAACAAGAAACAAACAGGATGGATAGGGCAGAAGCGGAAGATAGTAACGCCAGAAGCAGTCAGTGGTTCGATAGAAACGCTTTCCCCTTACAAGATCGCAGAACCGAATAGTAATTTTCCAGCTTTAATGCAATGAGGTGCAAAACTCATTGTACCAAGGCTAGCAATAGGCTACATACCGGTAACATGGAGAGAATCAAATGTGGTGTTTCCTCCAAAACCGGGAAAAACGGACTACACCAAAGCGAAGTCCTTCAGCCTAACGTTATTTCTATTGAAAACAATAGAAAGAATTGTGGTGGACCACATGGAGAACACGGCGGCGCCGAAAGCACAATATGCATACAGATCTGACAGGGCTACGAAAACAGCGGTACACCAGGTGGTACGCATTGCAGAAGAGGAGATTTACACCGGAGGCATTGGAATGACTATAATAATGGGCGGGAAGGTGCCTTCGATAAAATATGCTTCGAAAATCTAAGAGTTGAAGTCCCCAGAAGAACGCAGGCTTAATCCATTGGTGATGACATGGGTGCAGAATATGCTGAAAAATAGGGCGATCAATTCTCAGACGGAAACTTCAAGACTTTCCTCTAACTCAGAGGTTGCTCGCAGGGAGGAGTTTTATCACCTACTGCGGACTTTCACCTAAGAAGACTTGAAGAGACTGGCATTCACACTGTTGCATATGCCGATGACAGAGCAATAATGATAACAGGATATCATGAGAAATACTCTCTGAGTGGTGAAGCGGTGATGGAACAAGGGCTCGGAAAAGAGAGATCTAATCACCTTCACAAGGAAAAGGAGAGATTTTGCCCTTGACACTTTTCGGATTGGAGCTACATGTGACCAGGAAGGTTAAGTATCTGGGTATATACCTAGATGCTGGACTAACTTGGAACTTCCACGTGGAAGAGAAGATCAGAAAGGCGAAAAGGGTGCTTCATCAGTGCAAACGACTATGAGGACTAATGCGGGGAATTAGCCGAGGTGAGCATACTGGATGTACACGATGATAGTTAGACCGATTATCATATATGCGTCAATTGTATTGTGGCAAAAAGCCACCCAGAGAACTGTAAAGAAGTAGTTATATAGAGTCCAACATCTGGCATGTTAAGGATCGTCGGTGCAATACGATCGACACCAACATGCGCAATGGAAGTGATCCTAGGTATTCTGCCTCTGGACTTATTTATTAAGAACGCGGTGGCATCGACGGCACTACATCTGCACCGGGATGCCAAGTGGCACTAGCGCGGTACTAACTATGGTCATAGGAAAATCCTTTCATATTAGTCTGGGATCACCTAAAAGAGGGTCAGGTTGAGGATAGAAACGTTACCATAGCACTGGAGAATCAGTCAGTGATTAGACGTATGGAGCAAACAGGTATCAATACGTCACTGTCATTGGAATGTGCTCATAAGCTCAATGAGTGCTCATCTCGAAATGAGATGACGTTGCACTGAATGAGAGGGCACGTAAGGACTGAAAAAAAAAAGCGAAGGTCAACCTCGGAATTCTCTGGTCCGGAACCATTGGCAGAGGAAATGTAAAGCACCTTATTAACAACTAGGCCGTGGTATAGTGTAGAATGTGCTTACCAACGCACCTACCAAAGATGTCCTCTTTTCCTATCTTGGCATTGAAATCGCCTAACACGATTTTGAGGAACTCATTGGAAGGGGAAACCTTTCGCGCTGGTCCCTCCTGACTCGACCACACAAACACTTTACGGGTCATAATGGGGCAATGTGTCAAGCACAGGATTCCGCTTTATCTGCTACTTAACAATTTCAAGAAGTCTATCGACAATTTGAATCAAGGTACTGTCTAGTCGATCTTGCGCAGAAGAGGCATTTCAGATCAACCTATACCTAATATTAAGACTTCATACGAGGGTAGTTAGCGTCAGTTCTTACAAAATGATAATGGTATTGGATGAATTTTGAGTTCCAAAGTTTAGTACATCAGGGGTCCATACTGTCATCGCTGTTGTTTTTGATGGTCATCACAAATGTACTCCATATACCATTGAAGTAAAGTAACTATGGAATTTGATTCACTATGATATCTTACTTTCAGATCGGATAATGGAGCTTCATCTAATAGCACATAATCTAAAAGCTGAGTCGAACAAACTGGGGTTCAAAACAGTCAGAACAAAAGCCTTGAGCACAAAGTCTAGAAAATAGACAACTTTCTGAATATACCTATTGTCACATAATAAAATGCTCTTATGAATTCAATTAAGTATGTGATTTCCACCCAATAAGTACAGTGTAATATTCGTCACGCTTATCGTTTGGGCATTAAACAACAAGCGTGCGAAAGGTCTTCGTAATCGTAATCGTAATCTTTGAGCATAAGCGTAAATCGTAGGTCTAGTGTGTTAGTTAATTTTTAAGTCAGTTTTAAGTCAGTGTTCGCTAGAAGAGCATAGTTACATAAGAATTCATTGTGTTCCCTGTGTGAGATACCTGAAATGAAACAAGACCATTATTACCAAAACTTAAACCATGTCGGAAGCGGCCCTCCTAAACCATCCGGCTTTCGTGATGAATTTTAGGATAGATTTAGGTGGCGTGTTAGTTAGTTGAGGTCGGTGAAAAATACCTTTCCCAGGGTTGAGTATCTTGTTCTGTTGGGGCTTGGGCATTCGTAGAGATGTGTTGTATAGTCCTCTACTTCCGGGTCGCCACAGCCTCTGTATAGGTTCATGGTACTGATTCCCATTCTTCTGAGGTAGGCCGCCATTGAATTGTGGCCTGTGAGAATACCTATGAGAAGGGTCAGCTGTCGTCTATTCAGTGATAGGAGTTCCCTAGTCCTTTTTCTGTTGTATTGGACCCAAAGTCTTCTCGAAACGCGGCATGAGGAGAAAGTTCTCCACCTTGTGTTGGCCATGTTGAGAAAGTCCAAAGAGATTTTGGACATGAGAAGGCTAATGGGCGTTATGACTGAGTGGTCTACTGCTAGGTCTTTTGATTCTGATCCATTTCTCGCAAGCTCATCGGCCATTTCATTCCCGTTGAGGCCCATGTGTCCCGGGATCCAGTATAGCGTGATGTTGTGCTTTGAACTAAGCGATTTGAGTTCCTCTTTGCATCTCTTGACCAATTTCGATTTGGTTGAGTTGGAGGTAATGGCTTTGATGGCTGCTTGCCTGTCTATGTAGAAATCGATAGGTACGTTATTATTCAGAGTAGATAAGTCCCGGCAGGCCTCGGTTATACCATAAACTTCCGCCTGAAACACACTAGCGTGGCTGGGGAGTTTCAAGGACCGGGCGATTGGAGGTGCCTCTGAAAAAATTCCTGAGCCCGTACCTTCTTCGATTTTTGACCCGTCCGTGAAGATGGATATGGAGTCGGGATTAATAAGATTCCCATTTGTCCAGCTCTCTCTAGAGGAAAATTTGGAGTCAAGGTTGAGGCTGAAGTCCGTGTGGGAAGAAATGTAGTCGGAAGGTAAGTTGACAATTGACCATTTGGTGATGGTACTGTGTCCAAATTGATTGTCTTTCCACATACGTGTTTGTCGGAAGCATAGAGCGCTTTTAGCCGCTATTTCCTTTGCAAAAAGATCTAGTGGGCAAAGCCCTAGCATGGTTTTAAGGGCAGCGATGGGTGTCGTTCTAATTGCGCTTGTGGTACCTACACAGGCTAGACGTTGGATCCTTGTGAGGGTGTTTAGGTTTGTGGCTTTTGCGGCTGCGGGCCACCAGACAAAACAGCCGTATGTAATGATAGGTCTAACGGTGGCAGTGTACATCCAGTGGATTGTGGCTGGTTTTGGCCCCCATTATTTCCCGAAGATTCTACTACATGGCTACGGCTCACATTGCTGAGAAAGCCCTTACATACAACTATATTTCAAAGTACTTTAGATACAATCTTTAATTTATACATTTTGCTAATTACTGTGAAAAAATTTAATGAATTCTAAACTTAATTATAGACGATTAAACTTGGCCTTGTTTTGCTTTCAAATTACTCAACAATGCATTTGCATAGAACATACTATATATCGTAAGATAGTTTGTAAATAGTTGAAGCTACCTTGTCTACTTGTAAATGGAATATGTAGTCGACTCACTGTTTATGTATTTCTTTTTCCAAAAATTAAACTTAATGTACAAATGTTATTCACCTCACCCTCGCATGAGTAACTCATTTGTTAAAGCATCTCATGACAAGCTTCACGGTGTATCTGTAAATATTCAGATACATATTAACTTCACCTGATATCTTGAATTGAAATCAAAAAACCTTCCCACTTTCTTCCGGATCGTATATATACATATGTATGTTACCAAGTCTAACACGGACAGGTTTTACTGATGTTCTCGACATGTTTCCCATGTAAATATTTGTCATTTGCATGCAGTATGCCGGCTGCTCATATAATAAATGCAAGCTAAGCTTATGGGATCAATGGCTTGTTTAATTATTCGCGTATAATGATGAATTTTTACAAATTAGTTAGGAAGTGTTTGGGGAAGTTACCTTCATGGAATTATTATTATTTTTTTTTTGAATTGAGATTCATGAGTGTTATTTTGCATTTTGCTGTATTGATGATAGATATTAATTACAAGGCAATTATAGCGAGACAAATGAAACAAATATGGTATAAGCGACAAATAAATTTCACGGTTATTTATCCATGCATGAAAAAAAAAACAAACGAAGATACATGCGACACATGAACTCAATGAAGTAAGTTCGAATTCATTTTGTAAACCGGCAGTCCAGAGAGGTGTGTCTACATTAAACTGCAGGTTGGGGCTTGGATTGACGTCAAAGTCAAACTTATGTAAGTAGATACAGTGCGATCCAAAAATCAATCGAAACTTTTAGGAAAAAGCTGATTGTCTTCAAACTCTAATGTTTCTTGGAACCCGATTAGCGAGTCAGGAGATTGGTTCTTAAAGCGCGAAGTCCAACAGACCATGCTAGGTACATAGTAGTTCAAAGAGTAGCTCTCTCCAATGACGTGTCCCTGTACAAATATGAAACTACTTTACCTGCGGTGCGAATGTGTCCATTTTCATTTGCAAATAAATGCTTCTTACGCTAATATATCTGCAGGAGATATTTTGTTCTGTATTCTTAGAGGCAGAATAACAAATTATCGAACAGTAGTGTTAATTGGCACAGACTTCTCTATTACTGTGGTGTTGCATTGCTCCGAATCAGGGAACGGATCACCATCAATTTCTTCACTATCGTAAAGCGGCACTAGAAAATATGCTCCATCTTCGTTTGTTTGATATCTTTGGGAAGTTGATCATACTTCAGAATGGTAAACAGCAGGTGAAACCAAAACAGTACATGTCTCTCTTCTAAACAAATCTGGTGAACTTAGTAGACTTATTTCCATAGATTGCTAAGAAAGATAGTTGGGGCCTGTCTGTTGGTGCTCCCTTCAACGATTTTTGTATAAGCTGTAGAGACGTGGAAGAGGGGGAAACCATGACACATTTTCTGTATACCTGTCCTGCCTTATCAACTTTAAGAAGGAAAACCATAGGCGAATACTTTCTCGAAAATCTTAAGGTTTTTGCCAAATATAAAGCTTCATTACCGGGTCAAACTGATTTAGTGCCTAAACGACGAACTGTAGTTCTACGACATGGGTTCACACCGAAACTGGTTGCCCTACCTCTTATCCCACATAAGAATTCTTCACATGGGTTCCGGTCCTGGTTATGCGGTATTTCCATAGTGGAAATGGACCTTGTATTGGGCGAAGTGTGTGTGAGCAGACTTGGTTGGGTCCAATCCAACCATCAATTTGCTTCTCAGGAAGGATAGACTGAGATAAGTTTTCCAGGGACGAGGGACCAGGAATGGGACCAGGAACTAGTTTCCCATCCTCCGCATACTTCAGGTGATGACCCCATAGAAGATCCTGAAATCTCCCGCGTATATAAGGTGTATAATAGAATATGAAGTATATGGTTTTAGTCATCAATGCCGGGAATTCGCTCCTTTGGCTCTTTACCAGTACGAGTATATGATACATTGGTCGATTTGATTCCATGACTTTTGATGTTGCAGAAGTGATGTATAACACCTTCCTTCCACTCTTGTTAATAAAAGTTGGGGTACAACCTTATGTACTACGAGATTTTCTGCGAAATCAAGAAGAGGTTCAAATGATGGTTTCGTGTATTTCTCATGTTCTCTTCTCTCCTCTTCTCTCATGTATCTCCTCCCACTTGCTCACCTAAATTCACCTGGTCAACTAAGAAGTTTCTCCAGCAAACCGCTTTGATGATGTTGCTCTTTGTAGTCTTTGCCTACTCCACTCCAGTCATGCTAAGGCGTTCAACCATAAGTCTCTCCCCATATCAGGATGGACGTGATTTAGCTTTTTGGACGACATCCACATTTTGATACAGCTCATAGAGTACGAGGTTGTATCTTTTCCTCCATTCGCCATCCTCGCATACGGGCCCGAATTTTCGACGAAGAATTTTTTTCTAGAAAGTGTCTCGGCTACTTCTGTGATTATGTCACGATTCTGGTTCAACAGATTATTGACGTTGGTGGATGGTGAATGCACAGCGGAGAGTCTCTTCCTCAGAAGCACTCGGTAGCCTCTGGTTACTCCAGTCGTGCTAAGGCTTCCAGCCTTGAATTTCTGTTTTTCGTCGGCTTGCAGCTTCTTCTCATTAGATAGTTGAGTTCTGAATTTGGCTGCAACAAGAAAATGGTCAGCGTCGGCGTTTGCCCCTCTGAAAGTTTGAACATTTAGAATACTATATGCGCATCTCGCATCTATTAGCACGTGGTCGATTTGGTTGGCATTTCAAACATCTGGAGAGCGTCATATTGCTGTGTGAATTCGTAGTTTTGGTAACCTAGCACTAGTTATCACCGTATTACGACCTGCTGGAGGCTGTGCTTTCCGAATAATCCGTCCAAGGTGTTTTTTTACCGATTGTGGCATTGAGGTCCGTAAGTATAATTTTAACATCATACTCCGGACAGGCTCCGTAGTCTTCGTATAGGATGTCATAAAACTCGTCTTTGATAGAGATTTCAGCTTCGTCGATAGGGTCATGTTCAAATATTATGATGATCTTTTGGAATGTCGCTTGATGCGGAACAAAATCCGGTTCATGTCCGGAAGGGTTCCGAAGTGAAACATCCAAACAACTCTATACACAGCCTGTTTTCATAGCTGAAGCATTTTTTCCGAGGTCCGGAATTCGGCCATCGTTTTGTTGAACTCCAATCGATGAATGCTGTCGCATACTTAAAATTTATTGGTCCAGAATATGTTTTACATGAAAATTTTAGCTACATTCGAAGGTCACACGTGGCACGTGGCGTGCACGACATATAGGATCGCCTGTTTTTTGTAGATGGGCCTTATAGGGGTGTTTTTTTTTTTAATAGAGGCGGCGAACTTTAAATTGAAATAAAACAGAAATATGTTTTAAATATCCATGAAATTGGCTTTATTTGACGGATACTGTATGTAAGTATGTGCGTATAGCTTACACTCAAGTCGTCAAGCATGCTTCGTCCTCCCACACATTACATTGTCTATATATTAGAAAAGATGCAATAGAACCCATCAGAACCGAAGGATTTAGTGTTCTTTAGCTTCATAATAGCTACACCAACCTATTTCCGACACTCAGCATCACATTTACGTAAGGTAAGAAGGAGAACAAACAAAAAATACAATTTCTTTCAAATACAAAATTTTCAAATTTTTAAAAGTTTTTTGGATATAAAATTTGATTACAATAAAGAACTAAACTTAATATTTTGTTGCATATTAGCAACGGCACGGTCAAAGGCATTCTGACTTTATTTGTTCCATCAGTTCCTTACATTTGATGGTTTGCGCTTCCTTATCACGTGAAAATGAAAAACAGGGTATTACTAGAATTCTGATTTGGTGAATATTTTCTACTGCCTACCCCGCACCATGACTGATCCTCTCTCGTGGAGAAAGGGAGGTGCATCTAGTGTACAGAGATCCCCAGTTTACAAATCTAATGAGGATGTCGCCAGGTATTCCAAATATTCCGTTGAAGACTGAGTTATTTTTTGGTCGCCACCCAGTCAGGTTCATCCTCGGCACAGGTAGTATAACACCTTGAAACAGGAAACCAGAGAGGAAAGGGGAATGGATAGGATAATAGGTAAGTGGGTAAGATGAATAGTAGGATGGATGGGAGTTTCATGTTTCAATGATACCCGAGAACCCTTGACCTTTACTAGGCCGTAACACCGCGACAAGACTAACAGTCGAATAGGGGTACTCCTACAATTTTTTTTATTGGTAAATATCTTCAAAATTATAACAGTTATAAAAGTGATGTACATACCCAATAGTGACAAGCAAGAGTTATGTCAAAGATCATATAATATATTTATTATTACATTACTCGTATATGGTATTTATTCAGACGATTTTCGTTGTATCCGTAACTAACATTACACATAAATACCAATATAAATGAATTGAGGTTAAAGGTCTATGCACTGTCAAACTTCCTGTCCGACAGTATACCATTACAAATTAATTGGGAGTTACGAAACATGGGGTTATTTTTAGTACTCTGTCATTATTTATCCACTTAGCAGGTACATAAGTGTGCGTTGGGTAATATTTTTAACAAAGTATAAGTATCAGGTTTAACACTGAAAATAAAAATGAAATGTCTAATTGTAATACAAATTAGTCTCCAGTTGTTATTTCTGGAAAACTAGCAACAAATGCAATAATAATGAAAAGTGCACTATTGCACTATTTTAATGTCGTTTTTATTGTATTGTTTCGCTACTTAGGGACAAGTTATGCACACATGTCAACCGTCAAATTAGTAGCAGTTGCAAACAATGTAAAACTGATCATTTTATAGCATTTCCCGTTTTATAACTGAAATATTGTTATTTGTGTTATAGTCTTATAGTCGCCAGAATGAATTCCGATGCATTCCTGGATATGCTAAACTTAATCCGGATTCAATAAAATACAATAAAGAAAATAACCAATTCTTTCCACCATAACCGATTAAGTCGTATGAATCTGGCACCCATAGATAAACACTAACTAATAGTCAATAATGGGTGTCGTAGCTCAAGTGGTTAGTGCGTTGGACAACGGAGTGAGGGGTTCAAGGTTCAATCCCCAGACAACACATAAGATTTCTTTCACGGTCCCACTTCTCGCGAACGTCTGATAAACATCCGAGAGTATAACTGTCGTGAAAAAGCTGCTCAAATTGCCCTTCAGAAACGGCATTCAACAGTAGGTCCCTTCTATTCGTGTAAAGCATATAACACACTCAACATAAATGCTTGTGAGAAGCTAGGCCTGGGTACCATAGGCATGTCGCCCCAAATATTTGTATTGTTTTTTAATCATTATTATTATACCGATATGTATGCTAGACATGATTGAAAAGTGAAAAAATTGTGTAAGCTCAAAACAGCAATTGAAGATACAGATGGACCACCAATGTGGATTTCGAAAAGCTTTACACAGGCATAGCACCAATCCCATTGAGACTACATCTTATTGGTATCAACGTCATCCATAGTTTCAAAGAGATGTTCATTGATCACGATCCAATAACAATTAATCTCTATTGATCGTAAACAGAAACCGCACAAAACAGTGCCTTAGCCCCAGCCTGAATACAATTCTGTGATAGAACAACCAATCTTTTTGCAACTGCTCTAAAACCTAACCAAGCACGAACTTTGATAAACATTTTATATAATTTACAACGTTGTTGAACGTTGTTTCATGTTTAATTTGCAAGTATAGGCAGGTGGAAACGTCAAACTACAATGGTAGGATGTAGTTGGTTAGTTTGAAGTAACTCTCGGTGAAGTACACCTGTTTATACTAACCATAGTTCCATATTGATGCCACTAGGTATGGACGAGAGGATCATACTGTCTACTACTGGAAGCATTTACTTTTTTGAATATAACTGTTGATCGTTTAGATCGCTAACAATGCGTCCCTCTTAAATAACTTTTCTAATGTTAGCAAATGCAGAGCACTCGCATAGCACTCTGCAACTCTTGAAGGAGGCATGCCAACCTTAATTATTAAGAAATCCTTGGAATATGTCTTACCAGGTGATGATGTTGATGAGTTTCTACGAAACATTGTTCCCTTATCGACGGAAAAATATGTTTTGTAGATGAATACCCCACGCCGTAGAATGATCTGACATCCTTGCACTAACCACAGAGTGACATGTAAATATACATTTTGTGCTTAGAAAAAGGAGTGGTAAGACTAGTGTACCTACTAATCGTCAAAAGGAACAAACCATCAAACCAGTCCCATTATATTGTCCTTATTCCACGCTATATAGGGCTGGCAAGATTTTTGAATGCATGGTCTGCAAAAACTAAGGGTTGGGTTGAACTGGGAGGTTGTCCCCACTCTGCTGGGACCCACTTAAATTCACAGATGGTGTATTGTGATACCACTATGGAAAATCTGGATTATCAGCACCGGAGACCTACATGGAAACTTCCCAAATGGGTCAGAACGCAGAACAATCAGTTTCGGTGTGAACCCATGCCGAAGAAGTATCGTTTGCCTTTTAGGCATTAAACCAACTGGATCCGGTGACGAAGTTTTTTATTTTGATTAAGTCGTGTCCAGCTAGATCGTTAAGTTCTTCGAAGCTAGGGTTTTCCTTCTTAACACTGATAAGGCAGGACAGGTATATAGAAACTGTGTCATGATTTCCTCCTCTTTCTCGTCTTTACAGCTTGTACACAAATCATTGAACGGACCACTAAGCCTTCTCTCATGTATGCCTGCCAGACAGTGCCTTGTGAGGACGTCAACTATCTTTCTTAGATTTGTCCTTTCGTAAGTAAGATATAAGTCCACTTCTGGCCAGATTTGTTTAGAAGATAGAGAATAGGTACTCTTTGGCCTGGAACCCAGCACAGAGATACGTGGCATCTGACAACGATTTCGTTAAGAAATCCGCGGTATTGCTTTACAAACTTGGATCGAATTATTGGCAACGCTTTTATCGCACCTTGACTAACTATGTAGGAAACAATAACGCTGGACTCTAACGAGTGATAAAAATATCCAGTGCACAGGACTAAACTCCCGGAGGTGTTCCAAACGCTGTCTTAGATCTGTCTGTGTGAATCTCTGTCGCAGATTCTTTTAAAATTTCTCCCGATTCCCAACCACTTATTCGAAGAATCCTGGTTTCATTCTTGACGTTGAAGTCCAGATAGGGAACAATGTAGTCCGAATTATTAGGAATAGTGTTATGTTTAGGATGCTTTCGTGCTCCGGATTTCCACGAGCCAGTTGCAAAGATTCTCTAAGCCATACTCCTGCTTCAGCCGCATTTAGCTTTCCAAAAATATCAACGGGAAAAAGATAGAACATATGTAGTTCCCAGTGCAATAAGGACACCAGTTATACAGACGCAGGATACCCTTTGAACCTTTTCATGTACTGCAAGTATGCTTTTCTTGTCCAGTGCCGTCCACCAGATTAGTACTCCGTGCATAAGCATGGGTCTCACGACTGCCATGTATAACCAGTGATCCAGGTGCTGGAGACCCCAGTTTGGGCCTATAGTCTTCCTGCACGAATAGAGTACAATCAAGGCCTTCCTGACATGGTCTTCAATATTCAGTTTCCAATGATAATGATATCCTTTATTAGATTCCGCTTCTGTAGTTTTGAACCTTTTTTTGATCTACGAGCCCACCCGTATTGGTATAGGTTATGTGTTTCCGTCGACGATTTATCGTGTACCGGGTCAGCTTGAATTACTTGAAGAACTGTTTGTTTTAGATCGTTAGCTTCAAGAACAATGTGCCCAACGTTCTAATATATTTCCCCGCCTATTTTCTGTGGATATGAGTTCGAAGTTATTACAGTAATTCAATCACAAAACCCTCTGGATTCTTAGCTGTCTAAGAATGCAGCAAGACTGCAAGCAA
Organism: Xylota sylvarum; assembly: GCA_905220385.1. Classification (NCBI taxonomy): domain Eukaryota; kingdom Metazoa; phylum Arthropoda; class Insecta; order Diptera; family Syrphidae; genus Xylota; species Xylota sylvarum. The sequence goes on from LR999960.1 coordinate 27,796,043, forward strand.
AAACTCATTGATTTAATCTTTTTTTGAAATCGTTAAAACAATGCTTTAAATTACTATCTACACACTTCTCCTTTCGTATGCCGGATAAAGGTACTTTAAACATTAACGTTACTGCGAACCTAAACGTCAGTAAGTCAAATGTTTTTGAAGCACAGGAAATTAGCTGTTGTGAGCTGTTGTATAGTTTTTAGATTAAGTATGACAATAAAATTTTGTGTAATTCTAAATATGAACGACACTAAACTCGTGACTGATGTCTCTACTACTACTCTTAGTTGTTCGCATTAGATCCCACTTCCCCACAAGCTGGAACCAGCCCTTCTGCATGAGACATGATAAGGTACCCAGGTATATCCCCAGTTGGATCTAGTGTTTAAATCTCTTAGTGAGCACTGCAGCAATATGGCAAATGATCTGTGGGATCAACATTGATAAGTTCCATCGCTGGCAACAGTGTCTAAAGTGACATTCAACTGACGTCTGTCAATGTCATTATTTGAAATAAAAAAGCAGTTGGATTTTTTCAATTTTCAACTTTGGCTGCGCCTAAAGTTTGTTCCATTTGTATATTGTTTTAGTATTATTGTAATAAAGGGTAGAAATATAAATAAATCGCATTACGTCTTTGCGACAAATCTTTCGTCGAGTCCCGAAGGCTTAACTCGGCACACTTGTTCCTATCCGGTGTCGTTTTTTTTGCTTGAGGCAGTGTCGAACAGAGTTACAGAATATTTGAATATATTCCGGAGTCCACATCCATGTCTATCTTTGAACAGATTATAAAGATCGAGCTTTTCTTCTCGTGAGGGCAGTAGTATTGTATCTTGTTGCTACTATCGCTAAAAATGTTTTTTCGATGAAATTCAGGATTTTCTTCAAACTTTTGCAGAGCCCAATCGAAGAAGTTTCGTCGCTTCAAATGATGAAAAGACTTCACTGTAAGGGTTGGAGAGATCCCCAATTCATTTGAACGGCGTGGAATCGACTGATTCACAAAAACTGTGACCGGTGATCGCACTGGTACAGGAGCATTCAATAATGAATATGTCAACCCGAATTTATCCACTATAGCCCGCACAGTCTGTCTGGTCAAACGATAATTACGACCGAAAATTGGAGTAAGCGGTCTTAAAGTTGCGACCAAACTTTGCTCGTTCGTGAACTTCACCATGATAAAAACCTAAACCTTGACTGACGTTTTGACATTAACAAATCATATAAAAAAAGTTTAAGGGTGTTATGTCGCTATTCAAAACCCCTTTATTACTATGTATATTATAAGCATACGCATCGGTATGATGATTGGAGTCAAATATAGAGGGAATAGCACACCTCCCTGTGGGATTCCACTTAAAACCACATGTATTTGGCTCCTTGCTGATTGCGAAGAATTCTGGATTTGAGTATTTTTTTACCCAGTCCGTGAGGTAAACATTTTTGATTCATTTTGCGCATTATTGAGGTCTCCGTTGATGTCCTTAAAGGTCATAAATGGTATGGAATGGAAACTGTAAATTGTTGACTTCTTCTAGTAACTTCTAGTAACATCTAGCATTACATAAACGATTGCATAACAATCACGAATCTCCATATCTAAGATTATGCGTTTCAAGGAAGAAAGGAAGCGGTAATCATCAGCGGTTTTAGAACAGAACCGGTATTTGCATGAATTCAGCATAACAAGTATATTACTCTACTATGCTTTAAACTGTCAAGATATCTCAAAGATATCAACCACATACCTTTCGATAAGTCCTTTAAAACAGAATAATCCACATGACAATCAGTGCCATCTTCACGTTTTGATCGTCCACAAACTAATCAATATATCATTCAATCTCAGCATAACGACAATTACTTAGCTACTAGTAATCGCTGTTCAAATTTTATCGATACTGTGATTAATCTGTGTTAATTGAAAAAATAAAAATAAAAAGCAAACACTGTCCTAAAAAGGCACGATAGGGCATTAACATTACAAGTGTATTTGAAGTCTAAACCCAAAAAAAAAAATAAACCTAGTGTACATTGCCCCATCTCAGATATGATAGCTAACTATTTGTGTAAGCATTTGTTGTGTCATTTGAGTATTAAGTAAAAAACAGATTAATACACTGGTTGCATTGTCTAAGTTAATCGATGTTGTTTAGTCTTCGGTTGACGGTTAATTTGTTCGGATCGTCTTGTCTTGAATTATAACTTTCGGCAAAGGTAATACTAAAAAGCTTACAATATTAATTTAAAGTGAATTATTTTTTATAAAATTTTTTAATTCATTCATATTTTAGTGATAAATTGTATCGAATTTATTTCTAGTGAAGTTTTTTAATATTCGAATTTTTAAAAGGACTTTTAAATGATTTTTGTGATATAAAATAGTGTTTTATTTCAATATTTGTAAAACTCTTAAAAAAAATGAAATATAATGAAACTTCTGTATGAACTTTTTACTGTCAAAGAAATTTGCATTTGTGTGCCGCAACATAGGGGATTTAACCATTGAAGCCCGTCAATTTAAATACTTAAAAATGACAAGTAAAAAAGATAAACTTATTTAAAAAGAAATAAATATAATGGAGTCGCGTAGTTTAAGAAATTAACGAAAATTTAATGCTTCACTTCTCTTAAAATTTTTAGAAAGATTAAAATTTAAGCTTAGTCTACGATTTTTTTTTTTATTTATGTATATAATTTATTAAAATTTTTTCAATTGTGTTTGGATTATAGTCATTTAGGCATACTTTTCAATTGAATATATTTTTATTTACTTGTTGATGGTACAAACTATCTTAGAATTAGTAATTCTACTGAAATAAATTATTCAGCTTAACCCACTTGATGCTGTCAGTTTGCATATATTTGGTGCTATGTGCATATATAGCTTAAAATTGTTCATATTATTTTTTTTTTCATATTATTTTCTGGCTAACGCCTGTCCACAAGGGATAGCACCTAGTCGCTGGACTAATCAGCAATTCATTTTTGATTTGTATTCATAACTCAAAAATTAAATTCCGCCGTTTGTCGGATTTCTGAACTTTTTTGTTTGAAAGTGTTAGGTTCTTAAATTATTATTTAGATTTGCTTCTAGCTACGTACTAAAAAATTCAAGAGGTCTTACCCTTCTTAATCTCCTGATTATATTCTCAGAATTTAGTAATTGTGTTACTTTTAAATTAACGTGGTTAAGAAGCCTATCTCTATGTCTTTGAGCAACTTTTTAAATTTCATCTTCAAACCACTTTCAATAACTAGATCTCTATGTAGATCAGCGTTTCGTATGTACCATGGTGCATTAAGTATGTTTCGTAGTACTTTATTTTGAAAAGTTTGGATTTTTTTGTAAATTTGTCTGGCATGTGCATGCCCACAACTGGAGCCCGTAGGTTCACACTGGTTTCAGAACTTGCTTGTATAGCAATAATTTATTGTAGTTGGACAGGGATGAGAATCTCCCAATAAGCCAATACATTTTACTGTAGCGCATGTTTAATTCATCTATCTTTTTCTTTACATGTGCTTTCCAGCACAGCTTAGCGTCTAGTGTCATGCCTAGATATTTGGCTGTATTTGAATATTCAACTACATTATTATTTATGTATACTGGAATGTGTTGTACATTTTTGTACGTAAAATTAATATGGATTGACTTTAGGTCATTTAATCTAATCTGCCATTTCTTTGTCCATTCTGAAATATAATTTACTGCCTTTTGAAGCTTTTTTGTTGCTATTGCGACAGTTTCTCCCACAGCAAGTACAGCAGTATCATCTGCAAAAGTTGCTATAGTGATTTCTTCACTTTCTGGTAGATCGCTTGTAAATAATAGGTAAGTACTCCAGTCTTAATTTCTCTTACCGTTGAGTACTCTGTTTCTTGTTTAATTCTGAAAAATCGCTATAATATATATGAATCTAGAACTTCCGAGTTCTGTTTCGGCAATTGTTTTTGCAATTTATGGATCAGTCCTTTGTGCCAGACTTTATCGAAGGCTTGTGCTATATCAAGACATATAAAAGAGCATATCTTTTTCTCTTTAAATGGCTTTTCGATTTTATCTGTGATTCTATGAACCTGGTCGATCGTAGCATGCTTATTTCTAAATCCAAATTGATGGTTTGTCACTACAAATACAAATTTTTGGCGCAACAGGTCCATGGGACCCAGGGCCTAGCTTCTCACAACCATTCGTGTTGTGCGTGTTATATTCTTCACATGAATTAAAGGGGCCTACTGTTTAATGCCGGATCCGAACGGCAATTTTGAGAAACTTTTTCATGACAGTTTTACTCTCGGATGTTTGTCAGACGCTCGCGAGAGGTGGGGCCGTGAAAGAAATTTTAGGTGTTGTCTGGGGATTGAACCTGGAACCCCTTGCTCCGTAGTCCAACGCACTAACCACTTGAGCCACGGCGCCCACTTGTCACTAGCGATTTTTTTTTCAATTATTTTTTGCAGTGAATAATTTAGACAAGCGATATGAGGTTACTTCGCTAGGTGGTTTGCCCGGTTTTGGAATCATTATAACCTCCGCGGCTTTCCAAATGCTCGGCACATACCTTAACCTGAATGCAGCATTTATAATCTGCGCTAATCTTTTTAGACATTTTTTTGAAAATTGTTTTAGAATTTCCGCCGTAATGAACTCAAATCCCGGGGCTTATTTCATATTTATGCAAAGTCTTTAGCTATGACCGCTCGAATAGGACTGTCTTCTTCTCACGTTTCTTCCGTTCCTTGATAATCTTTATCTTCATAAGATTGGAAGACGTCTTCAAGATACTCAGCAAAAATATTTGCTTTTTCTCGACTGCTTTTTGTCCAATTACCTTCTCTAGTTTTAACTGGTGGCATATGTGTTATTGGCCTGTTCATTTTCTTTGTTGCCTTCCAGAGCGAGTAGTTGGTACTAGCATCATTTGTCAGATTGGTAAGATAAGTTTTTAGAGACTCATTATGAAATTTTCTTACTGATTTTCTAAGCTTATTATTTAGGTTAGCCTTGTTTTGTCGCTTGGTGCCCTTGTCTGTGGCCAACTTTTTCTAGCTTTCCTCTTTTCTGCAATAATTTCACATACATATTTCATGAGGAGTTGCAGCCCATGCAGGTTTTGTATATTAAGTGTAAATATTTGCACTGCTTCTTCTAGTTGATCTTCAACTTTTGTCTAAAGTAGTTCCAGTCAGTCAGCCTATTAACTAGTTTTGGGCTATGTTCTTTCATAATTATTTTATCGCCAAGTGTAAGAAGTATTGTAGAGTGATCTAATTGTAGATCTGGCCCCTCTTCTACGTTTATTTTATTTGAGGATATATTTTTTGTAATAAAAAAGTCGACAAGATCAGGAGTCTAATTCCTATCTATTGGCCAGTAGGTAGGTTTCCCTGTTAAGTGATATTTGTCACCACCTTCTTTGATTGTTTCATATAATGCTCTTCCTCTAGTATTTGTTAATCTAGATCCCCAATATTTATTCTTGGCATTAAAATCTCCTCCCGCGATCAATCTTTTGTGAAATATGCGGAAGAGGCTTTCAAAATCATACATATTTCTCGCTGTTTCTGCTCTCTATAGCAATCATCATAATAGATGTCAGTTATTCATCCTATTTTTGCCCGCCCCATTCCATCGCATTTCCTGGATGGCTGCACGCGGTCTGTTAAGCGTTCGAACAATACACGTGCAGATCCGAATGTTGCTGTCCGTGTTTCAATTGCTAGAGTCGTCAACAGTGAATCCATCCATATCCGAGGCTTGTTTTGGTTTCAGAACTAGTTTTTTTTTCCGTGGTCGGGAAGTTACCCCTACGCACAACCCCCAACCTGGAGAACTAGTTTATTTCGTTACTACTAGAAAAAGATTTTGGATTATCTGAAGCTAGTAACCCGCTTCGTGAATATGAGAGCTGCCGTTGGCCCATTAAGGGTTCATCCGCCAAGAGCTCTTTTCCAACACCCTGGCTCAGTATTAGAGATCCTTATAGACCTTTTGCTCATATAGCGATAACGCTAACAGTTTGGCTTGCTACCAACGACCTTGCAAGGGGGTTGGTTACCCTATCTCCAATCGAGGTACTAGGCACCTAGCAGCCATCAACGTGGAGGTGTAGAGTAGCAGTTGATAGTGAGATGCTAAGGTGAGAAACTTTGTGGTCCCATATATTCGCATTACTGTCCTTTGGCCTCCTTTAGCATGCAGTATGCATGGTGCTATATATTGATATAAAAGGTAGTCAGGGCATCAGATCATCAGCCGAACAAGATCGTAGATACGCCCATTGCCTAAACCCGCCATTCTCTGGACCTTACTTAACTACTTTTTCATGCAGTATCCAGTGGAACAATAAGTTTTTTCTTGTAAATGGGACACACAGTCCCTGATCCTACATAAACATAGCACTTGGACCCTTCAATGTCCCATTTTTGTGTGATTTCCCTCAACCATTGGTGCTGTGTGGGAATCAAACCTTAAACTCTCGCTTGCTGCGTTGAGATATGTTTGTTATTCATTACATGGGTCCTACACGGGCGCCCCTTTTTTAACAAAACTGTTGTTAAAAATTAACGCCGGTGGCGTATACGCAATATTAATCAACTTCTAAGATAAATACATGAAAAATCTAAAAGGTGTACCTAATCAACCTAAAAGATTTATTATCTTCCTTATGACGTCGAGAATTCGAAAACATTAAATCCCAAGTTAAAATTATGATGCAACTGACCGCCAGAATACATGAAAATATTTACACTTGTCGAATCAGTTCCAAATCATTTAAAATCAGTAGTGAATCAGAAGCAATTCCCAACAACATGCTAAAGTACTTTTCACACCTTTATTACACTTTTATAGCTTAAGTAGTCATAGGTCATTTCAGTAACAGATTTGTTTTGTTTTCTTTTATTTGTTATTTTAGTTCTTTTTTATTGTCGTTTCTGTAACAGATATTTATTTTAATTTTTTGTTTAACGAAGAATGCAGTAAATATTTGATTATTCTGACATTCGATCGAGAGACTTTTATACGAAATAAAATATAATGCCGGTCGTTTAGAAAATGCAATTTCAGAAAATTAAATAAATCATGTGCTAGCTCGATTATAAAAATGAAAAAGAGAAGCGGAGACATAGTTGAACCTTATGGAACACCAGCATTTGTCCAACAAAGAAAGATGGATGTTTTTGAGTAATGCCAAATCGATTCAATGTCTTAAAAGTATAAAGTAAAACTATATTATTTTATTGAGAGGCTGTGGACTCTAATTCCTGTCTAGAGCGTATTTACAGGAACTGATAACTATATTCGTACTTTTTTTTTTTTTTAAATTTATTTCTTTATTCTCATTTTACAAACTTCATATATGTTCATACATTCTTACACTAACTTTAAATAACATAGTAAGGCAAAGAGAATAGTTAGAGGCATTTATATTTTATGAAAAAAAATAGAGCTAATGCCACTTCAAAATTAATAATTCAATGTGGGGTGAGCAAAATCAATAATTTTCTAAGAAATGAAAAGGTAAAAATATAGATATAAGCAAGAAATTAATCATTAATAGCAAAATTCATGAACAAAACAAAAAAAGAACGAAAAGAATAAATCAACTAAACAATATAACGCAGCAAAACTTCAATTTCATTATGATCGAAACCCAGAAGCCAATATTTTATTTTCTTCAGAAAAGAGATCAGAGTTGTTATGATTCGTATGTCAAGAGGAAGTTTGTTAAACAATTTGCATGAGACAATGGAGTAAGAATTTCTAAAAGTCGTAGTGCGAAACACAGGAATTGGGACAGAGGACTGAGAATTACTACGTAGAATATATGTATCCGAGATTGGGCTTTGTAAGTATCCACCTCTCATGAAGAAAACTCTAAGTACCTTATAATAAAATAGATGTCTAACTGGGAGAGTTCTCGTAAGCCTAAATAGCTCCATGGAGCTATCCTTATGGAGCTTCCTTATGCATTCCAATTGACTTTCTGTTTCTAGTTCAGTTTCCTTTTCCAAATAAGGCCCAAGTGGCATTAACTGTGAGGCTGATACTGAAACCGTAAGAATGTTTCTAAGAAAAAGTTTGTATACCCCTGTAAAGCGGACCAGTTCAGTTTTGTGAATATTAACTATTAGTCTGCTTTGTATGGTCCACCTGAAGAACGTATCGAAGGAATTTTCTTAGACTGACTGAGTCATTATCTGGAACAATCTCAACTGAGTCGATCTATCGACTTTTGAGTCATTGACAACAATCGGATAATTATCCTGCTTGTTATTAATTGATTGATCCATTCGGGTGAAGTTTTGACTTTCAAACTTGCAATTGCATTGGCAATAGCTTCCTTAATATCAAGAAAAATATCAAGACACTTGCTACTTCTTGGAACGCTGAGAATACTGGGTTTATGTTCGAAGCTTAATTCTCATACAACACTTAAGTTTTGTATTTTTTTACACTTCTCGCAAGCATCTGATGAACATCAGAAAGTATAACTTTCATGAAAATCCTTTTGCAGATGGCATTAAAAGCCTTTTCGTTAGGGATTTGGTTAACTAAACTAAATTAAAGGTAAAAATGATCTGAAAAGATTGCTCTTCAGAGATCGTTAAATTGTTAACTATGTTCATATATATCAGATATTTTCATGTAAAATATGAATGGACACAAGTGTAATGTTCACCACTTCCTGTGTACTACTTGTTAAAAAGGGTATCTTAAAAAATCGAACCAAAACCAACCATCAGAGGCTAAAGTTTGCAGGCAATCCCAATGTATGTATGTAGAGATCAGAAACCAGAAAGTGTAGGTATAGATATAGACATAGTTTATAGTGCCAGACACTTATACCAGTAAAAGTCCATTAAGGTATCACATGTATCTGCAAACCTCAGTCAATCAAATCCATGGAATCGTGTTCCTTCACTTCAAAGGCCACTTAAAACTGCCGTTTGTCTTTTCTCGATGATGACATTCACCTATGCTGGGTGCCAGCCCCAGAGATATTGCAGGGAATTGCCTGGCTGACTGTGCTCGCCAGACACAGAACAAGCCAAAGGATCCTGCAAAAGTGGCGGAACCTGGTAATGCCTCGCCGTACTAGTGCACTCTTACTAAAGCTGCACGCTTTTAGCAAAACCAACTGTAAATGAGAAAATCTCTCGACTTGCAACCTTTCGAGACAGATCTGGCCCTGAAATGTAGTGCTGAGTTGGTCGTCTTCAAGCGATTACAAATCAGTCACGTTACAGGTGTTCTTACAATACACAGTCTGATAGTCCAACATGCCAAAAGGCAGGACCTCTTCTGACATGACTTCCATAGAAGCTGTAGGGATGAGGAGGAGGCCGAAACCATTCTCCACCTCCTATGTACGTGTGCAGCTCTATCCCAAAAAAGACTACTCCATCTAGGAGTTCAATTCTTTCACAACCTAGGCGAACTCGCGTTAGTAGGCGTCACAAGCCTCCTTCACTTTATCGAAAGCTTCGGTTAGTTTTAATTATTCCCGGGTAGTCAAATGGTGCGATCCATGGCATAACAATGGACCTTTATTGGGCTAAGTGACAGCTACTTTAACCTAAACCTAACCTAAGCCAATGATATTTAGCCCTAATGTAGTACTACTTCACATGGAAAATTACAGCCACTGTCATTTGTAAACTGTAGACTTCGTCAATGAATATCGTTGTGTCTTAAACGAACTACGATCTCGAACCCACACTCACTGAAAACCGCATCAAAGTACATACCAAATCAGCAGATCCTAACCCCTTATTGAAAGGATCTGAGAGACTGAATCTTTTCTTAGCTATGAGTGCACAAATGTTTTTCATCGATTTCGAAAATTCTGTGTTTTGTGGAGGAGAGTATCTTTGTAAAACTTGTAGTGTACTGCGAAGGTGTGGTACACCACGAGTTGTCTAAAGAATTTGCGATCCAAAGTGGTGTCCCACAAGGCTGTCTACCATGTGCATTATTCTTTTTAATGCCGATCAGTGCTGTGGTTTACTCTAAAACACCTGGACTACGCCGCTAATATTTGTCTGATCACATGTTTGATGAGGAAGGCAACCAATACTGGTGTTCGATATAATCTTTCTCAAACCAAAGATTGTACGAAATCGTCTAAGAAAACGGGCCAAGAAAATGACCGAAGACCACTGAGGAGAAATGCTAGCAGTTGGAGAAATGCTGGAGAGGACTTAAGCATTATTGGGTAAAATTTAAAAAAAAAATACTGATAATGAACTAAACAGCAACTAGTGTTCGAATGAATTGTACTGTCTGCGAAAAATATTCCACAGTCGATCAAAGTCATATTTTAAGCAGAAAGTCTTAGAATTTCAATAAATTATTGTTTTTTGTTTTGTTTTTTTTTTTAACTAAGTGTCTAAACAATCTCTGTATCATTGACGGGGGAATGTACATCAATTAAAATATTAATTAGTAATCTCTTAAAGACTTTGTCTTTTATCACTTAATGAAGTTCTTGGAAAGTAATTTGGATATCTAAGGTCTATCCATCATTTGTTGTTGTGTATTTAAATGATCAATGAGAAGAAAATTATGTTACATTCCTCGTCAATTAATTTTTTCGTAAATCTAGTGTACTTGCATTGATCACCCTTTGAATTTGTGAAGTCATGATTTTGTATCTTAGTAAGTGCACATTCATGTAATTTAGCTTTAGAATGTATCTTTCAACTTACTGTCTCTCTTAAAGATTATAATAGTTTGGAAAATAAAAAACTTTCCATAAAAACACACGAAATGAATATATATTGTCAAATTAAAAACATTATTAAAAACAATATTTATTTTAGAGGCTAGGTATTTAAGTGTACTTTAATGAACTACTCAGTGCTTTTCCTAAAAAAAATTGTTTGTTTTTATAAAACTCGTATTTTAATTTCTTGAAAATTAATGAATGCTAAAAAATATCGGTGGTGGTAAACAAGAAAACAAATTTTATAGGAAACTATATGCCTCACTTTCAACAAATTAGCATCGTTAAAATTTGTTCGGTTAGTGAACGTTGCAAACAGGCACAGTTTTCGCATTACGGCCAGTTTTTTGACTGGACGTCAAATATGACGTTTATACAGTCATATTTATTTAAGGGGTTTTCCTTGCAATATGGAGATGATACGCCTTACATAAAATGAATAATGATATGAAGAATTTGTTGTTTGTTTCTTAATTTAGTTATAATAATTAAATTAAGAAATCGATGACGATATTAGTACCGCAGACTGGTTTCAGTTGATTGATTTGGAGGGTTGTCGTGTCCAAGCATAGACGTATAAGTCGTTCACGCCTTGACATCACTTTGTGCCATCGTTGCTACTACTATTATCCTGCTGGTGAGGTATTTCTCTTTGCGTAAGAAGGTCAATTGGCATAAGTATAGTTCTGGAACGAGCACTTGACAACACGAAACCCCTTACATTAATGAATCCGATAGAAGAGTCATTTTGTACCTTGACTCTGCTATAATTTCAAGCAAAAACTTAATCTGAAACCAAACGAAAAATAATTCTTACCATTAGTGTTTCTTATGGATAAGAAAGGTATAGAAGTCCTAGAAAGCCTACTTGCGACGCATGAGTCAATGCTCCTTTAACTGTGATGTAGTTGTCACTTGGTTTGAGAATTTCTTTATACTTCCTGCGATCTGACAGTGCCCAATATTCCAATGATGTCCCCATAACTTCAAATTTTATGCCACAGGTTATAGAGTCTCGTGTGAAGCCTTAAAGTCAATGTAGATAATATCCTTGCTGGATATAGTACTTAATTCTGCCGAACCTCTATTTGGAACACACTGCAAGAGTCCGGAAGACTTAGCGAGATTTTCAGATATATCTTCGTATAATGATTTGCAAAAGGATTTCACCTGATCCATTCGGTTTACGTAATTAGCCTGGCCATTAGCTAACTGCCTCCAATTGCGCACTTTAAGTCGGTTGAGTTCCCCTTTAACTTATGTGCACCACCTAAGCCGAGATCTTCCTCTATCCGCCGGGTGTGATTCGAAGACTTTACGGGCCGGAACGGGAGCCATTCGAATTGCTGCCACTGTGGGCTTCCCTAGTTCTATTCTGTGTAGTAGGATTAAAGTAGTTGCTTAAGCCTGTAATTAAAACAAAGAAGAATCAAAGTAGATGAAGAGGATGCTGAAGAATTCTATACATATTTCTCTTGGTAACGAATTTCGAATTTCAAAGTTTAATACGGCCAAACATTGAATTTCATTCCATTGACTTTTTCATATGGCATTGTCCCTGGTTAGCGCTTTTACATACATAAGTGTTGGATCATCTATCAGTCTAATCGCTCGTTTCTAGATGTAATTGAGTAGATTCAAGCAATTTTTTTTTCCAACTGCGTTCAAAACGTTTATCATGTTTATCGTTCCATTTTCTTGAACCGTGTAGATTTAGTTCTCAACTGTCAAGAAAAGATTGTAAGTTCAGAAATACCAGGAATTTTAAAATGAAAGGTTGACCCTTTATTAGAGCAGGAACTGTACCGAAATTAAGTATTTTTTTTTTCCTGAATAGGTGGCTTACCTTCATGGAAGCTGATTCTGCGATATTGAATATGTGGAGATACCAAACTGTTAGCACTCCTTGCGAAAGCTTTGCAAGTTCCAATGCGATCTTGTCATTCATCCTTAGTTTCGAATTCGAATAAATGGGCTTCGAAACGCTGCAGTCAGATGGTCTTCATCAAAAATGAGTAGAGAATCATTTAAGGCTTTCACCGAATGTTGGCTGAGCTAAAACCACCGATAAGCTCTTTGGTGATTTTGTAAATGATTCTACTGTCGCATCTGCTCGCTGCTTTTGCGTATTATGCTTGTCATCACTCATTTCATTAGAGCTTTGGACTATTGTTCGTTCCTTTGAATCGTCCGTTCGTTACCCAAATCTTCAGCCCGCCACATGCGACCGAAAATAGGTTTCAATAGATAAGGGTGTGCGTAAGAGGCCGCTTGTGTGGTTCGATTAACCACAGCTGGACAGCTGGAACACAACTATAGAATTTATCCTAACAACTGTAGTGGAAATATTGGTACAGGACCGATAAACATCCAACATTCCAACGATGTTCCAGAAAAATTTGCAAATTACAAATCACCGATCAATCTATACATGCCTGATGCTAGACACGATCTATTAAACTAAAACAAGTTACAGCAGTTCCCTCCCAAACATGTGAGTTCTATTCGATTTTCCGACGAATATAAGCTTTATAGTTAGTAGCCAAGTCTGCAGGACCTCTTGAGGAATCCAAGGCACATAGCGCCACTTTTCGCTGCTTAAAAAATCTGATGATTCCTGCGAAGAGGTAGGGTTACTTTAATGCTAAGCATTGACAAGCCATTAGATTCCTCAATATCATCTCCATTCATTTTTAGTTTGGCTCCTAGTATCCCGTTTCAGTGACAGGAGACAGCCCCGAATTGAACTCAACTCAGTTTTTCGCACCCCAATTGACTTACTTACTTACTTAGGTGGCGCTACAGTTCGGGGTGAACCTGGGCCTCAACTAACAAGCCTCTCCAGTTAGCCCGGTCCTTAGCTAACTGCCTCCAGTTGCGCACTCCAAGCTTGTTCAGGTCCCCTTCAACTTGTGCGCACCACCTAAGGCGAGGTCTTCCTCTACTGCGTTGTCCCTCCGGATGTGATTCGAAGACTCTTCGGGCCGGAGCACTGGTGTCCATTCGCTCTACATGTCCTAGCCATCTCAAACGACTAATGCGCAGTTTTTTGACTAGGTCGATGTCGCTGTACAGCTCGTATAGTTCGTCGTTGAATCTTCTCCTCCAAAGCCCGTCAACGCAAACGGGACCGAATATTTTGCGAAGAATTTTTCTCTCGAAACGACCGAGGATATCTTCATCCGCTTTTGATAAAGTCCAAGCTTCAGCGCCATAAAGCAGGACTAGGATGATCAAGGTTTTATATAGAGTCTCCTTAGTTGTCCGGGATAGGGCCTTACTACTCAATTGCCTTCTGAGCCCAAAGAAACAGCGATTGGCAAGAGTTATTCTTCGTTTTATTTCTGCTGAGGTGTTATTTTCAGAATTGATAGCAGAGCCGAGGTAGACAAAGTCCCTTACTACCTGAAAGTTATAGCTGTCGATTGTGACGTTCTGTCCAATTCGTTGATGTTGTGTGTCCCTTCTGGTTGACAGCATATACTTGGTTTTGCCCTCGTTTACCGTTAAACCCATTTTGGCCGCTTCTGTTTCAATACTAGCGAACGCACCGGTGACAGCCCGCTGTGTTCTTCCAATAATGTCGATATCGTCAGCATACGCTAGTAGTTGCACAGACTTTTGAAAGATTGTGCCTCCGGTGTTGGCTTGTGAGTTTCGCACAATTCTCTCAAGAACGATGTTAAAAAAATCACATGACAGCGCGTCACCTTGTCTCAATCATTTTTTGACATCAAAGGTCTCGGTGAGATCGTTACCGACCTTGATGGAGCAGCGAGAATTCTCCATCGTCATTCTGCACAATCTGACGAGTTTGGCAGGGATGCCAAAACTAGACATGGCTCTGTATAGCTCGTCTCTATAAATGCTGTCATATGCGGCCTTGAAATCGATAAAACGATGGTGGGTATCGATTTGGACTTCTTGGGTTTTTTCCAGGATCTGCCGAAGTGTGAAGATTTGATCGATTGTGGACTTTCCTGGCCTGAAACCACACTGATAGGGCCCAATCAGGTTGTTGACGAAGGGTTTCAGACGTTCACACAATATGGCAGATAGGATCTTGCACGCGATGTTGAGGAGACTGATACCTCTGTAATTGGCGCAATTGAGGGGATCTCCTTTCTTGTGGATTGGGCAAACGGTGCTGAGATTCCATTCATCAGGCATACACTCATCTGACCAAATTTTAGAAATGAGTTGATGTATGCTCTCTACCAGGTCATTTCCAGCTGCTTTGAACAGCTTGGCTGGTAAGCCGTCAGGTCCTCACTTCGTTTTGGTCAGGTGGACGGAAGTTTTGGCTATCATCGTCTATGTTGAATGGTTCATTCTGCCTGACAGCGGGATGTTGGTCTTCGTCGCCGTTATACAGTCTGCAGAAGAAGTTTTTCCATATTCTCAGCACCGACTGTGACTCTACTACGAGGTTTCCTTCTTCATCTCTACAGGCTTCTGTACGGGTCTTGTTGGCCTGACACGTTGTTTTTACCTGTTGGTAAAACTTCCGTACATTATTCCTGGAGTATAATCTCTCAATATCTTCGATCGCGCGCTTCTCGTGCTCTTTTTTCTTCTTTCTTCACTTCTTCACGAGCAGCTCTCGTCCTTTTTTGCAGCGCTGTTTAGCTGCATGTGCTTGCCGGCACTCATCGTCAAACCAGGGGTTTCTAGGTGGTGGTCGGGTGAAACCCAGCACATCAGTTGCGGCACTTCTGATGGCTTGTTGGCAGCGTTGCCACTGGTCTTCGGCGCTTGATGCTGGCGGCATAGGAGTAGTTGAGTGGTTTCGGGATACGCGTTCGGCGAAGGTTCTGGCGATCTCTTGCGATTGCAGCTTTTCGACGTCAAATCTTCTCACAGTAGTTCTTCTTAATTGTGGCGTTTGGGATATCCGCATTCGTACCTTGGCTGCAACAAGGTAGTGATCCGAATCCATGTTGGCTGCTCGGAAGGTTCGGACATCCAGAATACTGGAGGCATGCCTTGCGTCGATCGCAATGTGATCAATTTGGTTGACCGTTTGATGATCAGGAGACCGCCATGTCCCCTTGTGGATATTGAGATGAGGAAACCGTGTGCTTGCTATGGTGACGTTTCGCCCCGCAGCGAAGTCAATAAGCCTAAGTCCGTTTCCGGACGTGGTGTCGTGGAGGCTGTGCTTACCAATCGTCCTACCAAAGATGTCCTCCTTTCCTATCTTGGCGTTAAAATCGCCTAGAACGATTTTAACGTCATATTTAGGGCATTGCTCGTAGGTTTCGTCGAGGAGCTCGTAGAAACATTCTTTGGTGGCGTCGTCCTTGTCTTCGGTGGGAGCGTGAGCGCATATAAGGCTTATGTTGGCGAATTTAGCCTTGATGCGGATTGTCATAAGACGCTCGCTCACGTGTCGAAAGCTCAAGACTTCTTGCCTAAGTCTGCCGCGTATAACGAAGCCGCATCCAAATAAGCGCTGTTTCTGTTCCCTATAGCAGTCACCGTAGTATACGTCACAGTTTTTCATCCTCTTTTTGCCCGGGCCATCCCATCGCACTTCCTGGATGGCGGTGATATCTGCATTGTAGCAGTCTAGGGCCTCTGCTAGTTGTTCGGCTGCACGCGGCCTGTTAAGGGTCCGAACATTCCACGTGCAGATCCGAAGATCGTTGTCCTTATTACGTTTGCTGGGGTCGTCAACAGTAGGATCATCCTTATCCGAGGCTCGTAGTTGCTTCGTAACTATTTGCTTTTTTACGTGGTAGGGAAGTTACCCCGACGCACAACCCCCAACCTGGAGGACCAGTTCCTTTTTTTTACCCCTAGGACAAGGGGCCGGATATTCCGGAGTCAGTACCCCGCTTCGGGGATGTGAGCGCTGCCGTTGGCCCATTAAGGGTTCATCCGCCACCAACTCTATTCCAACACCCTGACTCAGTATTGAAAATCCCTATAGACCTGGGATTCGAATATGTCGAAGCAGCTCATATAGGGATAACACTAATAGTTCGGCCTAACTGGAACTGGTTGACGCCACCGTTGATTCCATCTAGAGAATTCGTCCGCCGTCGCCTGAAGCAAGAGAAGGTGTCCTAGTGAGAAGACACTCCTCCCCCCTCTCTCGTTCGCTGCCACCAACAACCTTCCAAAGGGGTTGGTTACCCAATCTCCAGTTGAGGTACTAGGCACCCAGCAGCCACCACCGTGGAGGTGTAGAGTAGGAGTTGATAGTGAGAGGCTAAGGCGAGAACGCTTGTGTTCCCATATGTTCCGCATCACTATCCTTTGACCACCAATTGATGATAGCATTAATATTAGAGTTGAGCTCGGTAGACATTGGCACGATGCCTGTAGAGTACGATAGGTGGAAAATTTTACGTAGAGGTTTACCCAATTGGGCCTGAAGATTTGTGATTGTTGACATTCTTTGACCGGACTACAGTCCTTGCCCTCCACATAGCAAGCTCGCAGTTTCGGAACCAACCAGTCCCGGGATGGGTTCGCGTGAAGATGGAGAGTATTTAGTCGGTTTGAGTCTGTCATTCCTGACGGTCTATGATTCACTCTTCAATAAAAAATAAAAATTATCCATTTTGATGGTCTATATCCCGAATTGAATCCTTATGTGATATGAATTCCAAAAATAAATTGTCCTATAAAATTATTTCAGTAAGTACTTCAATGACTATGTCAAGATCACTACTTTAACCACTTGAAACTTAATCTACAGATTTATCGCAATCATGCGAATAAGCCCGATAAAAAAACTTTATCGCCGAATCTTCATCAGTTCTTTTTTTTTAAAAAAAACTTATCAATATCATATTTTCATCAGCAGGTGGCACAGATTTCTTTTTTTCTGATTACTGCTACTCTATACAACGAAATAAATCAAACGATTTTATTTATTACCTTTCAGATGGCGGATAACAAGTCAACATCAAAGGAGAAGTCTAAATCAGTCTTTACCCTAACCGATTTCAACTCAAGGTTAGTTCCTGTTGTTAAGCTAGAAATTTCTTGAAAACATTAATAGCAAAGTGTTTTACTTTTTATTTTTTTATTCCAATGATTATATGAGCGATGACTGACTGATTTTTGGTTTTATTGGTATTTTTAGAACTCAGTTAACGGAAAAGGGACAACTTGGCGATGAGTACAATCCGTTTGAGCATCGAGATCAGGAAAATGGTGCTTCGACGAGTGGATCATTGGCGCATCTGTTGAAGAGCTCCTTAGGCACTGGTATCTTAGCCATGCCTATGGCGTTCAAAAATGCTGGATTGTTGTTTGGAATGATTGGAACGTTGGTTGTTGGATTCCTATGCACACATTGTGTTCATATTTTGGTGAGTTTGTTAAAATTTTAAGGATTCAGAGTCAAGATGTTAAATATATGGTTATGGTATGCCTACGACAGCACTACGAAGTAAATATATCTTATGCCACACTAATAACTTAGTTTTGAGATCTAGTAGGTTTCAATTAGCTTATTCTTTAAATGAGTGGATGGCAAATAACGCCCAAAAGGTGATTCTACATACTTTACTTTACTTTAGCCATATGGCTTGGCAGTCTTGCCTCCAGATTCTCTAACCCGAACTGCGCTGCAAGTAGCTGTGTCTTTGATGTACAGACCAATGGGCACCAGGTTTAGGACCACGTTTTGTGGCTCATGTGTAAACTTTGTCCAGATTGCCCTTTATGGGTTGGGTTATCACCGAGAGGAACTTTCTCGACACTAAAATAACCACATCGTCCGCATATACAACAACTTTGAATCCGTTCCTATTAATTAGTCACAATTATAATTCATCCAACTGATGACCCCTTCATACATATGTATAAAGGGCAACTACTTTAAATAGACCACGTAGAGCTAACGAATTACCAGAGATCCTCAAACGCTTTTAAGCGGATATATCAGCTCTTCAGGAAGTCCGATGGAATGAACCCAATTTCCAGAAAACAATAAAATTCCTAAGACATCTACTCGTGTTATGGTGATTGCTACCACGAGCAAAGACAGCGGTTTTACTGTCAGTGGTAGACTTAAGCAAAATGTCGTGAGCTTCCACCACGTAAGTGAGCGAGTAATGACAATTCGCATCGAAACTTGATTTAGTACCAGCGACCGCAAGAGTCTATACCGACCGGGTTGCCCTAGATTTCCGAAAAAGTCCCTCAGTGGCAGCAACAAGTAGCAGGTCTGACAGCAAATCATCAGAAATCTCTCGACTCATGCCCTAGGTCTCATGCGAGATGCTTGATGCGCACAGATACATAAATGCTGACAAAAAGGACCGCTAAGAGCAGAAAAAAAAGACGAAAAGCATCTAGGTACTCAGACATGAGATTGAGGACATATGTACAGAGAGGTTACGGCGGGTAAGAAATCTGGATTTTTTAGAAGAGGATGAAGAGAACACAGAAAGGTTTCGCTATTCAAACCAGTGCCTGGAAGGACAATAACGAGAGGATTATAGAGGTAAAGTAATTGGTGGTGAATATATGGAATTATTATACGTGCGGACTACCAAACGACGATGAAATGCAAAATCCCGCTGCCAAGCGGTCTGATAGTCTCTACTTGAAGGACAACCAAAGATTAAAACCACTGAAGCGTAACGACGCCACTGACTCAGATGGTATAGTGGCTGGGTTGTACAAGGCTGCATGAGATTGTTTCGTAGGGTATATGCACCAACTTATCTGTAAGATATAGTCCAACGATAGAATGCCCAATCCATAATAAAGCAGATCGTATCAGCAGAATATAAGTATAATGCTAATGCCCCTGAAACGTTTCAGCGTTTTCAGAGATGGCAGTTTCATCATCGCTGATTTGGGATGATGATTGGGTTCGTGCTCCTTCCAAGGCATTACGTGAGAAAGCTCCGCAGATAGACCATCTGATTCAGAAATTTATTGATACCTGAGCCAACTTTATTAATGCTGGAAGCGCTATCAGTCGGTTGGGCTTCCTGAGGAAATTTAATTCCTATTGCAAGATCCCTTGATGTTCGTAAGTCCTCTTTCCTGGCTGGTATACACTCGAGAGATATGGACCTAAACGTAGCTCTGAGGCAGTGTTTTCCAGCCAAAGGTTCTGACTATACGTTAAACTCCGGAACTACTTGAGATGCGATCAATATGCGAAAAGAATATCGGAATACATGTGTATACTTAATAGATCAGAGTTAGATACTATCTGGTCCTTTCTTTCTGTGGAAGCACGCCATGAGGTTAGGATTATCGAACGTGGATAGTTGCAAGGATTGTGATGACCTATGCCATAGAGGATATTACTCATCTACTCTGTGAATGTCAAGCAATTTTTCGGAGCAGATTAAAGTACCCACCTTTGAAGATACGTCTTTAGTCATTTGGAGGAGGATGGTTCTTTAAACCAAATTGATGCCATATTCAAGTTCTGCAGAGAAATAACCATAAAGATTTTCTAGGGATCGTGATGGGCTTACAATTGTGCCTAGTGCTTTCTGATGGACTTAGAACCGTACCTAACGTCACATACGACGTCACTAAGGATGTCTTTTCTTATGGGCGCTCTGCAATTTCTCTTTTTTTTTTGACAGTCGAGTACTAGATATACATACATATCTAGCTATCACGAGAAAATAGTCAGACTTGACGTTTGTCCTTCTGAATGTGTGTATATAGCACCGTAACTAAACTACTGTATATAAAAGTTTCGAAACTAAATCTCCAATTAAGGTACTAGAAACGGTCTACTCACTGCCGTTGAAGTGAAATACTACTTAACAGGACCGAGGGTTGAATTCGTCCATCAAAATGATTTGTCTTATAAAAAAGAATGAGAGCAAACTATATTGATCATCGTAACTATTATCTATTCGATAACAATAGCGATCCAGACGAATGACAATAAATTGACGTACATATGTATGTGTCAAATCATTCCAATTCTATTCCAGAAAACTGTGTGGACAGTCATTTCTTAATTCCTCGAAAAAAAATTAACAACAGGTATAATAAATCTTAAGCAATCCATTGCAGTATTCTCTCCATTAAACACCGAATGCAATAAAATACAGATAAGGGAACGACTTTTATTACATTGCCAATTCACATTCATTAATTTAGTTTAACCACTTGAACTACATAGTTTGGCGTCACATTGTAGAGTGTTAACATTTTTCAAGGAAAAAGCTAAGAGATGTCGCTGTCAATTTAATTCATTATCGCCCAATAAATATAATACGCTTTCAAATTTTATTACAAAATAATGACAGCAATGTACTAATTGATTAAATCAACAATATTGCTTGTCTGATAAACTGGCAACACATACATACAGCAGTATGCATGTCCATCCACCGAAATTACAATCTTAATTGTGGTCAGTTAGAAACCTTGGAATTTTTTTTGATTTATGTGGTTTCGATGAAACATAGTCTAATCTTGTAGTCACATGTCTTTAATCCAATGTGGAAAGTACACATTGTGATGACAAAGCTAGTGTCCCTATCAACTAGTTCTCGTATCAGATTATCTTGATGATTAGATTAACCACAAGATGCAATCGCATATAAGACCACACAAGCTTTTATTATCATTTTGTTCTTTTTTAGGTGAAAAATGTAATCGATAACTGAATGATTTAATTGACGAGGCATTAAATTTGATAATAAATACGAAGTGAGTACATAACACCTCCCATCATGCAGAGTGAAACATGATATCACTGGTTAAATCTACTTTTTTCTATTTTTAAACTTTTCACTGACATACACATATTTTAAAATAAAAGAGCACCACAATTCATGTATTTTACTCAGAAAATACAATTTTAAAAGAATACGTTTCCTCACTTTCAAATCAGACTGTGTAAGCGTATCTTTTTTGCAGGTGAACACTTATAATCATTTTGACATAATCGAGTGACAAAGTGTCAATTATCAATCAACAAATTCGTTGAGATAGCAGATAAGTCGATGTTTTTTATTATAATTAGATCAAGGCTGTCATGAAATTGCATTTAGGTGGCGCCTGTGCGCACCTGGAACTTTTCAATCAATAAACTAGGTGGTCTCGCTTAGTTACGTTCCACTTAATATATTAAATTCGAACACTTCGTGTGGAATAAATTCGACTAACATCACTCAACAATCTTTTAGATTTAAGTTCGGTTAAAATTAAACGATGATAGCCAACATTTTCGTCCACCTAAACGAAGTTATGATAGCAGTATCCAAGCTTAAATCCAACAAGGCTGCTGCACCTGATAGATTACAGGCCGTATTGTACAGAGAAGTGAGAGCAGACACCCATTCATCTCTAACATTTGGTCTGATGAGTGGAATCATTGCATCATTTGCCTGATCTACGATAAAGGAGATTCCCTAAACTGCGCCAAATACGGACGTATAAATCTCCCCAACATCGCGTAAAAGATCCTATCTGCCATCTTGTGTGAACGTCTTTAACCCTTCGTCAACACTCCTATCGAACCCATCGCTCCATCAAGGTTGCTAATGATCTTTCCGAGACCTTTGATGTCAAAAAATAATTTAGACAAGATTTAGATGCATTATCATGGGATTTTTTCTACATCATACTTGAAAGGATTGTGCGAAACTCACAAGTCAACACCGGAGATACAATCTTTCAAAAGTCTGTACAACTACTACATCTTACCAGAAATTAAACGAAGAATGACTCTTTGCCAATTGCTGTTTCTTTGGGCTGAAAAGCCAATTAATGAACAACTAAGGGGACCTTGTATAAGAACTTGATCATCCCAGCCCTGCTTTATGGCGCTGAAGTTTGGACTCTGTCTAAAGCGGATGAAAATATCCTCGGTCGTTTCGAGAGAAAAATTCTTAGTAAAATATTCGATCCCGTTTGCGTTGACATGCTTTGGAAAACGAAATTCAGCGACGAACTATACGAGCTGTACAGTGACATCGACCTAGTCAAAAACCTGTGCATCAGTTGCCTGAGATGGCCAGGACATTTAGGGCGAATGGAAACAAATGGACACTAGAGGAAAACCTCGCCTTAAGTGCCGCGCGGTACATGTGGAAAGGAACCTCAACAGCATTGGATTGCGGAACTGGAAGCACCGGGTTAACTGAAGAGGCTTGTTGGTTGAGGCCCAGGTTCACCTCGAAGGGTAGCGCCGCCTAAGTAAGCAAGTCAATATCATTAGTTTTGGGGTTATTAAACGACTTTGTCAAATCAGACTCTACGATGGAATATGGCACGAACTTTCTTATAGTCGGTTAGTCGCTGGGTGATAGACCCTAAGTCCCGGATTGAAAATGTGTAAAAAAAGAACAGTGGCCAACCTCATGCGGTGAATATGAGAATATAAACCAGATTTATGGTTGCCATATCGCTATTTTATAGTTAGTACTTGCCCAGATATTGTTTTATTCTCTTGGGGGTTAATACCCCAAGCAATTTTAAAATGTGTTTCGGAGTATGGCAGAACACATTAAGGAATCTGCAAAGGTAAAGGGAAGGCAAAGGCGACCTGTTAGTATCTCAGACCTTAAAGGTTTTCCTGAGGTCTTGGACTGATCTCTTTTTGCATTCTGCTGAATTCTTCTTTTAGAGTATGATGCCCTACTGGACAGAAAAGTTAAGAATACCCCTTGTCAGTAGTGGTTGGAGTATGGTGTGGAAAAACAAGAGAAAATGTTTTTATTTAGAAGTATTTTCTTTTAGGAGTTAGTGATCTCCTAGATTTTTGTTTAGAGGTTTACTGTGAAATGCAACAATGACATTTCACAAACGGTCAGTAACTACTCGTTTTAGCCTCATTGAATTTTTGGAGATAAACGCTCTTTCCTTTTTTTTGGAATTCAATCAGTATAAGGGAGATTTCGATCTTCCATGGCTAAAGTTTGGGGTACTGGTTATTTATAAATAGGTATAAGTATCTATGTATGTAGTACCTTTCTTTGTCTAATGTCACACTTTCGGTTCAATAAGAAGGAAGCAGACAGAGGAGTGCTGTGCACGATTCATAGAAATTATAACTTTCCTACGGATTACCTACATAAATACATAAAAATATTATAAACTCAACACACTAAATTGTAAAATACTGTTAAGTTTATATTTAAATCCCATCTTTAACTTCAAGCTTAAATGGGCTTTGTAAAGAAAAACATTATAATAGGCTTACGTAGAATTTTGCTTTACAAATGTTGATATTTGGGGTGTGTCAATATCTTCCATTATGTTTAATGCACGCTAATCGAATTGTTTTCATTTGTACTTTTAACCTTCCCGCAGTCAATTCACATCATTTAACACCGTAATTTGGAAATCGAAAGATCTACACATGTGTGTGAATTAAATACAAATTTTTGGAAAAAAGAAAGGAAAACAATTCTATCAATTTAGTTTGGTTAACATGCTAAACAAGCCATGCCAACAATAACATCCGTTTGATAAAACCGATATTTTTAGATTCAGATACATGCATGTATTTAAATTTTCGTGAGGTTTTTGTCCTATGCTATACTTACGTTTGGCAATATGGGGTTCTACAGATTGATTTTGAGTAACATATTTTTGGATATTTAACACTGCCGATCAACAGATACAAAATGTCTGTAACTTGCTTTTTTTATAATCCATTCTTGAGCCGACTTTTCCGACAATGCTTTTTAATGGAAAAGAACACAATGGTCACAGCAACAGCAACAGCAACAGCAACTTCAACGTTACGCCTAATAATAAATTGGCTGTTGCTGTCCTAAATTGGCTGTTGCTGTCCAAATGCAGTCAACTTTGCGTCGAAATTTTCAATCGTACAAACCTGATAACCTTTGAAATTTTGGTGCAATCCAGGAAAATGTTCCCAGAATGTTAAATTTGGCGCGGTGCTGTTTGTTGTGTCAATGTGTTTCTACATGGATTTTAAAAAATCAAACCATTCCAACATAATACCCATGTTTTTTTGGATACCTCGCCAGCCAATAAGTGGACGAGTCCCAACAGGCTTTAGCCAGTAAATTTTTTATACCACCATTGACATTAACTGGCTATGTTCGTGAAGTGCGTGGGATCGTAAAAGTAATTGTGGATATATATAACTTATGGATAATAATTTTTTTTGTAATACTATTATTATTTTGCTTTCAAGAGTACTCAGACTCATTAAAATAAAAATTATCGTGGGGTGGTGATGCCTCCATTCTAGTCTATTATTCTTTTGACAAATTTTCTTTTCCCAAGGTGTTGTAAAAAGTTGGACCAGCGGGAATGTTGTTTCTTAGGCCAACAACAAACAAAAAAAAAATATTAAGTAAATTTATGAACGAGTCCAAACCATTCCTGGATTATAACACTTATTATTTTTTTTTTTGGCTGCCGTCCTCTTTTTATACCCTATCCTAAGGGTATATTAAGTTTGACACATAGTTTGTAACATAGAGAAATAATCGAGATAGACCCTATAAAGTATATATATTCGTGATCAGTATCAATAGCGAAATCGATTGAGCGATGACCGTCCGTCCGTCCGTATGTCACCGCTTTAAATCCGCCCACTGCCACGCCCACTTTTTCATAACTTCATTAAATTATATGAAACCGAAAACTTTTGATGAGACCAAATATTTAGGCATTCAGACTCCCTACAATCCACTCATACAAAAGTTTTGGCCACGCCCACTTTTTGGGGGCGTTTTCATCATAAAACCGATTTTTGGGACTTCAATTTTTAACTTGGACGCTAAAATTTCATATCTGGGCTTCTGACGAAAAGGTACAGTAGAAGTGTACATTTTTTTTACATCCACAAACTGCCACGCCTACTTTTTTATAACTTCACTAAATTATATGAAACCGAAAAATTTTGTTAAGTCCAAATATTTAGGTATTCAGATTCCCTACAATTCACCCATAGAACAGTTTTGGCCACGCCCACTTTTTGGGGGCGTTTTCATCAAAAAACCGATTTTGATAAAATTTTACATGTAACATCCTCAAACGTTCCAGGTTATAGCCATATTTGAGTACGAAATGCAATTTGGCCACTCCCACTTTATAGAGAGGAGGATAGGGTATCAGACGATCCGTTCCAGAGGGATTGTAGCTTTTCTGTATGTTTTTCCTCTAGCTTCCTGAAATATGCACCGAAATTAATGATTCTTCTCCCAGGAGAATTATAAAATCCTTTATTCCCTTTTATTCACAAATTTCACGCTTTGAGAAGGAAAAGATATTTATGTCTAAAACCAGGGATTTCAGTTCGCAAAGCTCACAGAGAGATTGATCCTTATCTGGGCCTGCGTAATTGTTTGTTAGTGATTGGTTGTTTTCTATATTATTACATAGTCCAGTCCTCTTAAAGTCTCGACTACTACTCGCTGATCCACCCCCATACTGTCAAGAGTAACACGATGACATATTCGTATTCTTGATTGGCTTTAAAAAACTCACAACGTATCTTTCACTGATCTATAAGACTAACAAACAGACGCAACAATTACTGGCAAATTAATCTCAAATTATATCGTTATATGCGTAGAAATATTTTTGTTTTTATAACGCATTCGATACATCATTATATTTACGTAAATGTATTTCATTTCATTGCGATAAGTTTGTCAAAGGCAAATAGCGAGTTTTAGTTCACTTTTTTGCGTGTTTATTAACCAGGCCATGGGCATTTTAACAGATATTGTAATTGCTGAGACTAAATTGATTGAATTTTCTTTAGATACTGTATCTTATTTTGTTTTGTTTTTTTTTTTTGTTGGCATAAACTTTTTCTAATTAAAATCTCAATTTATATTTCAGGTCAAAACATCACATGATATTTGCAAAGATGCTAAAGTACCAGCTCTAGGTTTCGCTGAAACAGCTGAGAAGGTATTCGAGCATGGCCCTAAAAAGTTACGTCCATGGTCAAATTTTGCAAAGTAAGTTGAAATTTTACTACGTAGCTAAATCTAGTCTAAAACGGTTAGTTTAAGTTTTACTAGTGGCGCTATGTAAACCAGATATCTATTATGACTCTACTTATAAATCGCGCGATAATTTTATTTAAATGATCGATTAGATTTGCAAGGTAATCACCAAGCATTCGATAAAAAAAAGAATTTTAATTCAGAATGAATTATGATAACGAAGAATGATATGAAGAACGCACTTCTTTTTGTCATCTACATGCATACATATGTACTTATGTATCTATGGCATATTGCGTTTGCAAGTAAATACATTTTGTTTGGTATATGTATCATAGGTTGTTTTGGTGTTAAGTAAAATTTAATTCTTTACGTCAAATTCAGTAAACGTATTATTATATACCTCTGGGCACAGTCGTCGTTTTAATGCAGATGAAGCTCGGTTGATATCATACCCTAACACTCCTACACAAGTGGGGGTTTGTCAGGTTAACCGCTCCAGTAAAAGTCAGGACAGTTGTAATTCAGCAAAGTAGTGTACTAGCTGTCAGATTACAGAGCACATTTTGGAGACAGCCAACCGTCAAACCGAATAATATACGACCAATGCATGACCCTCGTGAGTGCCAGGAAAAGAAGGATACGAGCACGAAACTGCTTTGTGTTCTTTGTCAGAAGCCTTAGATACAGACACGGGAACAACAAAAGGCGGCGCAAAAAGTCGTGATGGTTGACTATCATGTTCGGGGAGAATAAGAGGTGTTGGTCAGAATCCTATTGCCCATGAATATTTGCATTCCAATGCTGCCGATCTCAGTACTAATGAGACCAACAGCCTGACACGTCCATCAAACAACAGTTTACAAATCCAGATCGAGAGTCTGACCAAGATTGTTGTAGTCTTATCGGCAAAGGTAGTTGCTCTTAATGTTAACTCCTTTATCACCCATTGTGGCTATTCATATCTGTCATTAGACCGATCCTTATGTACGTGATAATTAGATAATTCTAGAAAAAATATTGATGGTCAATGACAACGTAGAGTAGAAAGGCCGTTTATTTTGCCCGGATAGCTGCTCTATTAAGGCTATATTAAGGTCTTATGCACGCTGACTACCTCACATTCAAGTATTCCATTCCTCGCGTTAAACTTTACATCTATACATTCGGTTCAAAATTTCCATTCGTGATCAAAGTCTTGACTTCAGTTCCTTATTTTCCTATGACTAAATAATTAACTGTCCAACTAATCCGAATCATTCTCCAAAAGATAAAAGTATACCAATATGTAGTGTCTTTGAAATCACTCTAAAAATGCTTAGAAAATAATCTGATACTCTCGACATGATTCACTTTTTTAAGGATTGTTGATGAGTGTAAATCTTCAACATATTGATAATCACAAATGCGTAATTACAGTGCACTTATTATCTTTTATGGCTGTTAACTAATCCGACTAATCCGAGGCGTATTTAAGAGGAACGTACGCCGTTAAATGCGCAAATAAACCTTTATCTATTGGTTATTGCGAATTTGTAATTACAACTGATTCTATGAAGTGTGTACCTACAGTACATAAGTAGTTTCATTGACATCGGTCGTTTAACTACGATAAAATATAAAGATAAACAATTGTCTCTTACTGTTTTATTGATTTCATTTTATTGTTCATGTCGTGTAAGTCTGTCAATGACATAAACTACTTTGAACTAGTAGGTTGGGTATACAGTGTGATTCAGATATGGGTTTTTTCCCATTCGCCGCAAGCCATCGAGGCACATTGCTAAGACGATATTTGCGTTGCAGCACAATAATTCAAAGTTTATAGAATATAAATATATACAGATGTACATAGTTCGCTATTACCAGCCGACATTTTGAAAAAGACTGACTCAGTCAATGAAGTTTGAACCATTTAGGAGAGGATGAGCGAGATGATCTTCTACAGCATTCCTATGATCCAAGCAATACCCAGTAAGAGTGGTATTGGAATGGGTTAGGTTGGGTATTTATCCTCGCTCTGCAGGGACACACTTAGACCAAAAAGTAGGTCCATTGTAATACCAAAATGAAAAAACCGGATTACCACCACCAGAGACCTACATAGAGGCAGGGCAACCAGTTTCGGCATTAACCCAGTTTGACCCGGTGACAAAGCTTTGTATTTTCCTTAATTCAAGTCTAGTTAGATTGTTAATATCTTCGAAGAAGTACTCACCTAGGATTTTCCTTCTCAAACGCGATAAGGCGGGACAGATGTGCAGTTCGTCTCCACAGTTTTTACAGAAATCGTTAAAGGCAACACCAAGCCTTCTGACATGTCTGCCTACCAAACAGGGCCCTGTGAGGACGCCAACTATATTTCTTAGATTTGTTCTATTGGTTTTATTGTTTTTTTTTTATTGGTTTTCCTACAATCCAGCTCTGATTTGTTTAGAAGAGAGACATGTGCTAATATTGGTCCACCTACTATTTGTTCTTCTAATGGCTGCGGTATCTAATTGGAATTTTATCGATTTAATAGGTGCTGCCTGTTCCCCACTATTGTCATTGACGTTCCGGTCTACCCCCTCCTTATCTAGCTTGTCTACTTTGCAATTGCCTGGAATATCCCTGTGGCCTGGAACCCAGCACAGGGATACGTCGACCTCGTTAAGAGATCCAGGGCTTTTATCACAGCTTGACCATCTATGTATGTAGCAAACAATAGCGCTCTGCTCTATCGAGTTATTTTTTTCTTTTTAATTGGGCTATCAAGATGATGCAAGGCTGTTTCTTTTAATTTTCCACAATGATATGCGATTATACATAGTCGCTTGAGTGCTGTTCTATTAAGGGAGTATTCTTATTGGTAAGATCGATAATTTGTATCCAATACCTATAGGAAAACTGAGGTGAGACTGATAGGCCTGAAAGCCTTTAGATCTGTGGGAGATCTGTTTTCAGCTTTAATTATAAATACTACATTAACTTGAGCTGATCTAAGGATAGGCAGTAGGTATTTAATAAGGGTGTCTATTCGACGTTGTATGAGGCGACCTTTTTATGGTTTCTCTGTAGAGATTACTCATCTGATGGAATCAAAAGAAAAGATTCTATTTAAAATGCTCCCTGTGAGTGGATCAGTTTTCAAATGAGTTTGCACTAGCAATCCTAGCGTTTTGCCCATTAATCAGACGCACTAACCAATTAGCCATGGTACCCACTATACTTATATATCTTGGACAAAAAAATCTGTAAAGTCGCCAAAATCTAATATCAAGTCCGTAGATCCGAGCACAGACTCTAGCTAAAACGTTATTCGGTCCTTTCACTAAGTGTTGTCAAGGCTACACCTCTCGAAGAGCATTTGATAAACATTCGAGAGTATAATGGTCTAAAGAAACCCTTTCAATAAAAACTAATGCCCTTCGGACCTTCGGCATTAAACCGTTATGAGAAGCTAGGCCTTATTTCCAACAAATGTCTTGTAGGACTATCATACACATACATACATACAATCGTCAGGACCGCTTACACAATACATTTTGCTTTTGGCTTTGCTTCACCATGTTTACTGTAGATTAGTTCAGAACTTGCTAGGGACTTATTCGTTACCACTTTATCTTTGATGAAATGGTGATATCGATGTCTATTGTGGAGCTGTTGGCAAAGATACCGAACCTTCTCCTAGATGAATAAATATACCAATAGATTTTTCACAAAATAAGCTGGAGCCCAACGGGTTGCATATGAACTTCCTTCTTGAAAAACTAATTCGCTCAAGCAAATTGATCTTTGCCCAATTCGTCAAATGACCATGTGGTGGTTGACTAGTATTCATAACTACAATAAAAATTTTATGGTTAGAGATACATGTCACAAAGATATATGTATATGTTACACTAGGCATGTAAATTTGCTTTGAAATACCTTACCTAGTCTATATATCCTTCAAAAAGTGGTTCTGATTACAAGCCATTCCACAGTCAACACCTATTGCATCCACTGATTAGCCTAGAGTCATGTTTAATTAAAATTTTGTTCGCTTCTTTTCAGACAATTTGTTGATGGAGCTCTAATGGGTACTTACTACGCAGCTGCATGCGTTTACATTGTCTTCATTGCGACTTCATTCGAAAAAGTCATCAACTACGATTGTGGTCTTAAATGGGATATTCGGATTTACATCGCAATGACTGTGGTACCATGTCTATTTATCGGCCAGATTCGGGACCTGAAATACCTAGTGCCATTCTCGGCGATGGCAAACGTCTTTATCGTAATCACCTTTGGAATCACTTTATACTTTATGTTCAATGAACCGTTGGTGTTCTCTGACAAACCGCTTTTCTCAAGCTGGGGACAGCTACCACTATTCTTCGCAACTGTCATCTTTGCAATGGAAGGCATTGGTGTTGTGATGCCAGTAGAAAATTCAATGAAGAAACCTCAGCACTTCTTGTCATGTCCCGGTGTCTTAAATACCGCCATGATCACTGTAGTGTCGTTATACGCAATTATTGGTTTCTTTGGCTACGTTAAATATGGAGAGAACGTTTTGGGGAGTATTACACTTAATTTGGAAAAAGGATCATGGTGAGTAGCGATTAATTTAACAATATACTCTTTACTGACGTATCCACTTCATTTCACAGGATAGCTGACACGGCTAAAATTTTAATGGCTATCGCCATCTTGTTTACATTTGGCTTACAGTTCTATGTACCCAATGATATTTTGTGGAGGAAAATTGGACACAAATTCTCGGAGAAGAATCAAAATATTTCACAAATCCTACTGAGAACAGGAATCATTCTGTTAAGTGGTGGTATCGCCGCAGCGATTCCCAATCTGGAGCCTTTTATCAGCCTTGTCGGTGCGGTTTTCTTTTCGCTTTTAGGTATGTTCCACTTAATCTATTCTGTTCGAGTTGTCATTTCTTAATGTTACGCTCTCGTTTCAGGAATCTTCGTTCCAAGTGTAGTCCAAACGATCTACCTTTACCCAGATCGTCTTGGCAAATGGAACTGGATATTGGTGAAAAATATTATCTTGTCGATATTGGCTATTCTTGCACTTATTGCTGGATCTATTGTCAGCATAGAAGACATCATTGCCATCTATGAATAAATGAGTATCTACATCATACCGGATAGCTCGACCCTTAAAAAGGGCCTAACGTTGGCCTGTATACTGACTGCATTTTTTTTTTTAGAAAATATTATTATGTACATAGATGTATAAGCAATTGGGTTGCATTCTATTTTAACGAGAAAAGTTGGAATTTTATTAGAATAGCTTATTAAAAATTATGCAGGGATGTCACTAGTAGGATAAGTGCTGCCACTTTATTGTAATTGGATGTGAAATAGTTATTTATTTGTTGCCACAATATTGTCTTAATACGTAAGTATATTCTACAGTATGTTTTATTTGTACAATTTCATGCTGCTTTTCAATAAATAAATTTAATAATTTGTTGTATTTGCTTATGTTATCTTTATTTTTTTACTATATAACTGAATTCATAGGTGGCAGCACTGAATAGAATAAGTTTATACAATTTAGATTGTCTACGTGTATTATGTATAAAAGTTCGCAAATATTTATTTTGTATAAAAAAGTAAACGGATTTTAGTAATAAAGAAATTTGTTATAAAAAATTTTAGTGTTTTTTTTTTTTTTTAATAAAATGTTGGTCATTGCACCCATTGAGGGAATTGTTATATCTTAAGTAAAACCAAGTACCATTCTCTAATAGATAAAACTATTTTTCTCTGCTTTGGAAATGTAGCGGGAAGTGAAGATGAATAATTGAGTTTTGTGAGAATTAATCCCTATTATTGTAATTTGAAGATGGAAGATGATGTTGCACTGTGACCTTTGGATCTATTGTGCTCTCTACTAACACCTTGGATAGGTACGTAATCTCATTAGAGTTCCACTCGCATTAGGATTTCTTTCGGAGTAATTTTGATTAATTTTTCTTACTGTGCCATGTCGGAAAAAATCTTTCATAGAGCACTCTCTCTAATCCAGTTTCCTTCAATAATCCAAGGATGAGAGTTGGCACTAGTGACGGTATTTCCTTATTTGATAATTGGTCCTTGCCCAAGTACTTCAATCTTTTGTGAGTCAGTGCCGCACAAGATCCCAACAACACATGTTCTGGGATTTCACTGAACTCATCGCAGAATCTGCAGAGACCGTCTTCAGATATACCCAGTTTCCTTAGATGGTTCTTGAGTTTACAATACCCCACTAGCAAGCCCGTTAGGATACGAAGGTTATTCTTGCTCATGATGATACATGATTCGAATCTTGTTCGGTTATGTATCCCTAGACGTTTCTTGGCTTGCCTCATGCACTGAGCGTTAGTCCAGGGTATTGCCATGTTTACTCTCTCTCTACTTTCCTGATACTTCATACTACTACTTCAGAATGATGCAGGGCTCAATTTATTGCTAGGGAGTCGCGCATTTCAGTACCCTGTGTTTCCAATTGACCAGATCTTCAACAGAGCGGTAACTTGTTTCTTCTAGTTCATTATGTTTTTAGAAGTATCCCCACACAAGTATACACTTAACGACGTACAAATCAAGTCCCATGGTAGCAGCTTGGTGATCTGACGTTATAGCTACATATGTATGTCACAGTTGGCGTGGTTCCTGTCAAGTTTGATTTGGACACATCTATCTATTACATAGATTTCAGTCTGAAAGATACTGGTACTACTGGTTCTACTCCCGAATACTCCTGCTCCAGTTCCTTCACCAGTTCTTGACCCATCTGTTTACCACTTTGATGTGTGAATGCTCAGTTTATAGGTTTTATATTCATCGCTCCAATTTGCTCCTGAGCTTGGTAACAAAGTTCTTTTGGAACTTGAACCTACAATCAGGCTAGGCCAGGAGTGTTAGTTTGAGGAGTGCATGCATGTAATGTAATGCATTTATTCCTATTCCTTCTTTGGCCATTCTTAGAACCGTTTTACTTCCACATTCCTAAATCACAAGGTGCGAAGAAGTCAGTTCCAGTAGTATATCCACGGCTACAGTTGGGCAAATTCTCACGGCCCCTGTAATACAAAGACATGCGAACTTTGTACGCTATTGTGCAATTGCTCCATATGTGAAAATTCGTCTTACAATAGCAATATATGTACATCCATCTAAGCATGGTCAGGTGCCCTCTAGGCACCGGCAAATCATTAGAGCTCCGAAGAGACCTGGTTGTCTCTTCTGTGTGTTTTTCCAGATGAGTTTACTATCTATGTTTAGTCCCAAATATTTAACTTTTTTGACTGGTGTCAGTATTGTACCCGAAAGCCTTATCCACCTCAGTCGTTTAAGCGTTCTTTTCCTCGTGAAAGGTACTATTGCAGTTTTGTCGATATTCACTGCAATTTTTTCCTGCTCTGCAATTCGCTCTACAACTTTTACTGCAACTTTTAACAACAATTTTTCAAAACAACAATGTCCAACATTGCATATGCCTTTATGAATGGGTTAACTCCAGCGTTTGTGGTGCGTGAAGCCCACTCTACAATATCCCTCTCATTTTACAATCTAGAAGTCATTCAAAACCAATATGCATCAGCATTGCCTATTTTCTCAGCTCACACTGCTTATGCATACATCTATTAGGCGTTCCAATGTTTTCAATAGAAAGGACCATAGACTGATTGGTCTAAAGTCCATTGAGGTCGTGTGACTTTGCTTTTTCAGCCTTGGGAATGAATATGACACGCACCTCTCGCTACGCTTTCGAAACATAACCTAGCTTAAGGCAGCCTGTGAAAATTTGCTTGAGCCATGGAATAACGATATCTTCTGACTTGAGCAGCATCACTGGCCGAATGTTATCCATTCCTGGGAGTATTGTGCAGGGTAAATGATTTGATTGCCTAAACTATCTCTTTTTCATCTATTATGTTCACTACTTCATCTTCGTTTATTCCCGACAACTTCTCTACAATGATTGGTGTATCATCTGCGGAGACCAGTGAGCAACCGGGCAAGTGAGTATTTAGTAGTATGTCCAGTGTTTCCTTCTGCGACTCCGTCCATGTACCATAACTTTTTCTGATATTAGATGCCGGCTTTGGTGTCTTGGCTAGAATATTTCTGAGCTGCGATACTTTATTGCTAGATTCCATAGATTCATAGAAAAGTCTCTAGAAGTTTCTTTTCGCATATCTCATTTCTTTATTAAGGAGTTTAACGCTCTCTTTGTAGGTGAACGATTCGATGACCCATCTTTGGGGAGGCTCCTTATTGCTCCATCGTGGTGGACGTCTTTTCCCACTGTGTCTACTGATCGGACAGGATCCTTCGAAGGATCGCGTGAGATAACCGGTTAGTGCATCGGTTGCATAGTCAACTGCTTAAGAAACCACGGTTCCTAGATTAGGGCCAAGTTGTGGAAGGCGACTGTGCTATGAAGAAGGTTGTCGCAATCTCTCCTTCCGTCGCCTAAGTCGCCCCGTCGCTGTTTGCCGGTTGAGAACAGTCTATGAACTTCAGAGTGACTTCTCCCACTAAGTAAAATAGTTTCAACTGCTTGTCCTCCGGCAGTGAGGCCGAGGGTTCGTTCATCAGAATGATGAACCCTATAGTCCCATTCTTTAGTTCTTCTTCCCCGACGACCTCCCAGCTCTTCATATCAATAGAAAGGTTCTGGGCCCTAAGGTAGTCGAGGATTTCATTATTGTTCACATCTCAGTCAGGAACACAGAGTTTTCGGTTGGGTGTGGTGGGGATCTCCTCTGAGATACTGCTCACAGTGCAGCTCCCTCCCAAAGTTTAAAGCCGCGAATTGCGGCTTTCGCCAATTCCAATGATAGCTGATTCGCATCTCTTTCCAATCATTTTGTTTGTTAGAAGGAAGGAGTTTAATTTTTTTTTTATTAAATTAGTGAAAAGCAAATACATACTTAAATCTCTCCATTATGGATTCTAAAGGATAATACAAAATATATCTTAGCCCGCGAAATTTGACAAGACTGTCCTGACCTCCACCCATTCAAATAAGTAATAACCTCGCGGAAATATAAATAATTGGTCTATTTATCCAATAATTATTATCGTTCACAAGTGACACTTTTTGAAAGGAAGCCACGCCACCATAATTACCAGATGTCGTGTTAAGTGTCACTGTGTGGAACCTACCCGAAAAATACCGGTGATTTAATGCGAATAGTTGAACAGTTGGCCGAAACCCCGGTATTCAGGAGTTAGTATCTGTGGATGCCACAAGGCATACTCCAAGGCCTAAAGGAGAATTCCACATAACACAACTAGAAACCCAACATTAAAGGCCAAGAACAGAATCCATTCATACTTTCTACACGAGTAAATAAAAGGAAAGAAACAAATATGTACATGGGAGCCACCCTTGTCCCGGCTACTTACTCTATTGATTAACCCATTGCTATTTGATTGAATGTTATTGGCTTCGTTACTATGTACTCTACTCCCGCTCATAATTGCACACACCATATGCTTAATCCATAACTACCACAGTAATGCGAATACCATCAAGCAATCAACATTAGTACTTGACGAGGCCGACGACGTCATCAGTCAGCCTAATACAGACGTCCATACGTGTGACGGCTATTAAGGGCGCAAAAGGCAAATAAACAAACCAAAACTATTGAGCCAAATCTGAGAGAAAAAAAAATAAAAAAGAAGCTTTCTTTTGAAATCGGCGAAACTATCCCCCAATTATGATTGGCGCGCCACCATGTATTATGATGTATCTCTGAATGCGTCATTAACGTCAAGGTGACCATAACACACACAGTGTCCACTCAGCAGTCAGGCTGTCAAGCCAGCAGCCTCGGACACATTTACTGTTTCATGTTCTGTCAAGTCGTTTATCGAACTCTAGTAAAGTAGCGCCTAGAAGCAGCATGTCAAATTACAGGCTCCTGCCCCCTCTTAGTCGACCTTAAAGACTAACGAAAAAGGGATGAGGGCATGGTTGTTTTCCTACGGTCGGTACCACTCTTGCTTATTATTTCCACTACACACAAGAACAGCGCGATGGTGGAAAATTCAAATACGAAAGTAGGTATTTCCCCACAACGAGTAGTGAAGTTTCGCAGCAGCATATACAGGCTCGGCAACGGCAGCTCAATGGCATGGCATGACCCCCCTTTTCGTGTGTCGTGTCAGTGCTTATTTTTGAAATTCTATATTCAAAGGCAAAGTAAAAAATCAAATTTCCACACTCAGTTAGTTCTTTTCGAACGCCGCGGCGGAAGGATTTTCACGCAATATACGCTGTCACGTTTGCGGTTTTGTTTTTGCCGACACGACCTATTACATATTATGCAGCTTACGGATACGGGACTTGGCTGCGCTGTCATTTGTGCTTCGAATTTCGAATTTTGTCATCGTCGTGGTACTTAAGTTTTGGCAAATCGATGTTGTGCTACTGCAGTTTGTAACGGGTCTCGATGTGTAGTGTCTTCCTTAGAATTTCGAATTTAAGATATTGTATCTTGTGATCATTGCAAAGGTGATTAGAGTATAACATATGGTTTCGGTGTGAGATAGTGGTGTCCCCAATGAAATTCAAATGGAAATCTAAAGGGATTACGTATCGGTTTCAATGGAGAACGACTATGGTTCGACTCCAAGAATCTAACGGGGAGGAGGATTCTTACAGTGTGCAGTGAAATAAGATATTTGATTCAAAAAGGAGTCAGTTAAGTGGTGGAGTTGTATTTTCCTTGTAAAAATTCTCGTTGAATGAAGTGCGCCATATTTTCGTCATTTTGCTTGTATTTACCGTTCAAACTGTAACTATGTATTGTGAATCAGTGTATCGAAAGTTACACATTTTCTTCGTCCTTCATCCTTTATACCGTCATCAACCTGTCTGTCTTCAAAGTGTATTGCAAAACAATAACAAAATCTAATAAAATTCATGCGTACGTAAGGACTTTAGTGGTGTCAGAATTAATTAATAGGACGGTGTTTACCAGAAATCAGATTGTGAGGTTATTTACGTGCATAACCAGAGCTGGTTACTTTCCTCAGGATTTCTTAACTTTTGTGATTGGAAGGATAGCGTTACATAATCGAGCATTACTCACCAATTGTGATTTATTTATACATACATATACCTCATTATGGTGATCTTGTAGATTGTAGATTGGACGTTGTGGTCAAGGTCATCTCATCACTTTGGAACTATTGTGATTTCCTCATAATTAAAGCTCGCTCGTGGTAGTCGATGAATCCAAGGTTATCTGTAGTTGAGCTGGTAGGTAGTTATGTATGTTTTCTACCTCAAAAGCGATTTCCTGTTCTGTGTGCTATGTGAGCGGCACTTCGAGGTTCGATTCCTACACAACACCTACGTTTTTTTTTTCCAATTACATGGTCACACCACCCACGAATGTCTGACAAATATCCAAGAGTATAACTGTCATGAAAAGATTCCAAAACGAAAATGAGCGTTTGGACACGCCATTAAACGTAGCCTGCTTCCATTCGTATCAAGACTATAACATGCACAACATGAATGGATGTCAGAAACTGACCCCTGTTCCTGATTCAATGGTTTATATTTATTACTGAGTGATACTGCTGTTAGGTTCGTAGCATACACTGTTAGGTTATTCAACAACTTCTCGGTTCCGGCAAGAGAAGTCGTTGAAGAAGAGTTCGCTACTAATGGCTCGTTTCCTTACATTATTCTGTAAAGAGATCCCTAGTGATAATCTATAGGTTGGGTCCGGTGATAAGTAGACTCAAAAAAAATATAAATACAAATATTTGGCACCACAGATCCATGGGACCCAACGTCTAGCTTCTCACAATCATAAGTAGAGTCTTTGGAGATTAATTTTCACAAGTCAGTGGCCACTTATGACAAAAGTTGGTTGCTGATTTCTATGCATATTCAAGAACTGGATCACGCTGTTCTTATTGATTTAGCACTTCGATTGCTCTACCAGATGATATACGCGACTACACAAGCTGTTGCATCCGTACCTCATCTCCCTCAATTTTGGGTGGATACCCATACTCATACCATGAGCAGAACATATTTGGCGAGTGAACAACGTCGTCTGATCTACCATACCACTTTTACCTAAAAGCTTTTACACCAATATCTAACCGAAATGACAGCTACGTCAGAATGACATTAAGTTTCCGAAAAGTTTCCTGATATGATAAGAGAAAATTATCCTATCTAGGTTCCTCAATCAATTTTGCAGCAGTGTTTCGGACTGCCGGATACGTATTTTTGAAGGGTGGTTTAAGTTCCATTTTCCTATAGGTGGACATCTCAGGAGTCGATGGATCAGCTGTCCAATCGTTGGTTAGTAGAATTTTGTTCTGTGGCCTCAATGATTGAAATATCTCGTCTACTGCGTTGAGTTTCCTAGGTTTCACCAGGAGTTCATTATCAAGTTTTGGGTGTTCATCTCTTTAAACCATAATGATCTGGATTTTCACCCAAGAGGAGGGTTTGTAGAAAATAGTTGCCTGCTAGTCCCCGGTATTAAAGACTACACAGTCTCTGACACAGACTGTCAGCCATCCCGGTTTGTACACGCAGCCCAGAGATTATATTTATGAACCATCTTAATGGA
This sequence comes from Xylota sylvarum, assembly GCA_905220385.1. Lineage (NCBI taxonomy): Eukaryota > Metazoa > Arthropoda > Insecta > Diptera > Syrphidae > Xylota > Xylota sylvarum. The sequence continues at coordinate 27,835,261 of LR999960.1, forward strand.
GTCTCTGCAACTCCATGTTGGCATTTGCCACTGCTTTTTGGTAAGTCTCGTGCATGAAAACCGAGCTAAGGAATACTAAAGAATAATAAGTCTTTATCTATGGAGTAGTCTTTGTCCGTCTCGCTTAGTAAGAAGACTTTTCTATTATGTCTTGAAAGCGATAGATTGCTGACATGAAGAAGTGAGAGTTATCTTTCTTAACCTTTCTACCTGGCTAAACCTCCCACAGTTTGTCCCTAGACGTTAGAATTGGTCCAGGTTTTCTTTAATGATTCTCTGGAACACTGAACCATTCTCCACCTATAGGGAGTGAATTTCCCGTCAGCAACTGGTGCATTACTGACTCACCGCCCAGGTTAGATCAATTTAATCCTCTCGATCCTTTTGACCTCTGGAATACTTCCAATGTGCTGTAGAATGCGACTGAGAGCTCTGCAATCTTTATAAGAATGTTTTAAGGGACACATGTGTCATGAGGTTCCGTTACGATTATTCCTTGAGAGGTGCTGTTTTGACTATGTGCGAGTTGTGGCACCTTTGGGCTGGACTATTGGCAGTACTTGGACCGTGTGATGATACAATACTCTTATTGGTCAGCTCAGTAATACTTCCTTTATTTTTCATTTATTTATTCGAAATCATATTACAATCCCAAATGGTGGGCGTTGTGACTTAGTAATTAGTGTGTCGGTATACTGAGCGAGGGGTTCGAGATTCGAGCCCCAGACAACACCAATATTTTGATCAAATCCGAAAAGCTGTCATAAAAAAGCTTCTCAAACAAACATTGTGACTCTGACACGATGTTAAATAGTAGCCCCCTAGGCCCATAGGTCCGTACGGGACGGATCTATCGCGCCTAATATTTTTTTTTGTATTAGAATCCCACGACTGCCGGAGAAAATAAGTCTGTCTGTACAGATATGGCTTGTTAATCGGAATGTGGCCCGGCATTCCGACTACTCCGTTTAAAACTGAGCTATTTTTATAAATGGGCATCCAGCCAGATGTATCCCCGACACAGCTCATATGAGACCTTGATCCAGCTTGACCTTTACTAGACCCCTATACCACGGTGACTTGATAAATCTGGAATCTGGAAGGATTACTATACTACCGGCATAGTTACGTCTAGGATATTGATTTGGCAAATAAAGAAATATGAATCAAATGAACGATTCAGTTATTCCCTTTTAGAAAAATTGTCCACTTACCTTTGATCACCAACATACGCTTAATATATATGTATGTATCTGCAACTGTCCCTAGGTAAACTAATCATATCCAAATCTGTTGCTTGCCTCAAGTTTTTCTTCAGATATTTAGTTACCCATCGATGTTTCCTAATGGTCGCCTGCTTCTACTGGTAATCTAACAATTCCCGCCTGAGTATCATTGTACGTTCTACGAAATGACTTGACTGTCGAAGCCACTCATATTTTTGAAGTACTCCGCTAGCGCAATAAACACTCCTTTTGTTGTAATTGTATCCTAATCTTTTACTTACTCAATTTTAGGGCCCTATCAGCGAGTACCAGTTTCAAAACAGTGTGGTAACAACTTCTTTTCCTAAAAAATCTCTTAAGGATCGATGCAAAACGCCTCAACTATCAAAGTCTCATCAAATTTCGCACCATAATCCCTTAAGATACATTGTATCTCAATTGATACACTTCAGTCTAACAATTTTGACCACATACTATAACACCTTTTGAGTTAAAGATACATAATTTAAACTGAAAATACTCAGCTAAGTCTGTCATCCATTTGCGGATGTCAACGATTTTACGTATGACCTACAACAATCTGCAGAGACTAACTAAACTAGTTGTAGTAAAATTGTAATTAATATTAATTTATCTACACGTGATAAGAGAAACAATTTGGGCAATTAACATTGACATTCGGTACGCTTTGTAGAATGGCCACTGCAAGAGCAAACTATAATTCTAGAACGTCTCCATTCAGCGGACGGAACAAATTCAATTGATGGTCAAGTCTAGTCTCGTAACTCAGTTGTAGGGCTTGGTTTCAAGTTCAGATAAAATGATCATGAATTAAATAGCATCAGCTGCAGTCAAAGGAAAAGTATCTCACTAGAAGAAGTTCAGATTAAGTACATAGGCGGACTATCAATGTCGTGTATTTTTCCGCCTTGAACAGTATACTCGTAACGTGGGTTTGTTTAATTTCTTTATTAAATGGAATGTTTTCACACTTTTCATAATTTTATGGGTAATTTCGCCGTTGAAATGTTTTGTTTTCTTATTTCGAATTAATTGCGAAGAAACATTAACACATTTAAATGCAGGGAAATATTGCCTAAGTGCAGTGCTACTTGTAGACGATAAGCTAGGGAATTCCACTACCGCACGGCTTTAGTTGGACACATTTGTTCAAAGGTTGATCGGTTGTAAAGATAATAGGTTATTAAGAAATGTAATTTACCTGCGCGGTTGTATCTTGGTCCGACACACAAATACGTCACTACGACGATACTTAATACGACTTGTGGTACTTGTGCAAAATAGATTACCGAGACATGGGCCTCATCATAGATTAGAACTTAAATTTTGTCATCAGCTTATAGATTAATTACTCTGCCTTCAGGGATTTTGGATACCCTTGTCGGGAACATATTACCTTCGTTGTAGAATCAATGGTATTCCTGTTTAAGGAAACGCTTTTTAGACGTATGCATTAAATGGCGGATAGCTGAATTGGTTGTTCATGAGTGTTGTCATTTGAATCCACAAATCTAGACTTAACAGTTCTGTTCTTTAGGTAGCGCTGCTTCAACCAACAAGCCTCTCCAATTAGCCCGTTCCTTAGCTAACTCATTCCAGTTGCGCACTCCAAGTCGATTGAGATCCACTTCTACTTGTGCGCGCCATCTAAGCCGAGGTCTTCTTCTACTACGTTGTCCCTCCGAGGTAGATTCGAAAACTCTACGGGCCGGAGCATTTGTGTCCATCCACTCTACATGCCCCAACTATCTTATACGATTAGTGCGCAATTTTGTGACTAGGTCGATGTCGCTGTACAGCTCGTATAGTTCGTCGTTGAATTTCCTTCTTCCTCCTCATCAACGCAAACGAGGCCGAGAAGAATCTTTCTCTCGAATCGACCGAGGATATCTTCATCCGCTTTTGATAGAGTCCAAGCTTCAGAGCCATAATGAAGGACTGGGATAATCAAGGTCTTATACAGAGTCTCCTAAGTTGTTCAGGATAGGGCTCTACCACTAAATTGCTTTCTTAGCCCAAAGAACTAGTGGTTGACAAGGTTACTCTTCGTTTAATTTCTACTGAGATGTTACTATCACAGTTTATAGCAGAGCCGAGGTAGACAAGTTATAGCTATGAATTGTGACATTCTGTCCAATTCGTCGATGGTGTGTGTCCTTTGCCAATGACTACATATACTTGGTTTTGCCCTCGTTTACCGCTAAATCCATTTTGGCAGCTTCCGTTTCAATACTACCGGATGCACCGGTGACAGCCTGCTGAGTTCTACCAATTATGACATCAAAGGTCCGACCTTGATGGAGCAGCAAGCGTTTTCCATCGTCATCCTTCATAGGCGAACGAATTAGGTGGGATGCCAAACTAGACATGGCTCTGTTTAGCTCGTTTTTATAAATGCTGTCGTATGCGGCCTTAAAATCTATAAAAGGGTGGTGGTGGTGTGGTGAGGTTTGAAAGTTTAATCGAATGTGAACTTTTGTGTGTTTTGGAGGTAATCATTACAGGCCTCAAAAAAATTTTGACTATTGGAATATATGTATGTATAAGGTTTCACATTTATATAAGTCTTTTCTTGTGCACTAGTGATAGGAAAATTCTCCGCCTGAAAGAATACGGCCAGTCTTCCGAACACTGCATATTGTTTGAATCGAGCATCCCTAAAAAAGAAAAGCTGTCAAAGCCCGCACTGGTCAATTTCTAACAATCCGGAAAATGATCGCAATACAGGCACTCCAACAGCTGCATCAAACACCCACTGTCCTGCCACCATCTCAAGAATCCATTTTAAAAAGCAGTGTTAGTGCCCCTATTTTTCAATTCCACAGAAAGTGGTAATATTGAAGACTCACTCAATTTCCATGAAAAACATAGATTCTAATATCAGCATACTTGGTTGGTAACTCTAACTATCCCATCCTCGTAGACGGCACATCGATCAAATTTTCAAGCCCCTTCAGCAGAAATAGGGATACGATGATCGCACTAATGCTATTCGAAAGGTCATAGATACCTTTTTTTGGTTAAGTAATAGCAACCTACTAGGGGGTTAAATATTCTACGTGCCGCTCTATAGGTTATTGTCTATTTGTGTTAATATCATTTGCTAGGCTCGTCAGCAATCGAATCGCCATATCTTAGGGTTGTGACTGTTTCATTAATCATTACCAGCAGTTTTTATAGGACAGTTACCCTGAGGTACACCCTCAGTCTAAGACAACAGCCCCAGATCCTTGTTTTGAATATCTAAGACACGAAGAGCTACACCAAAACCTTCACCAGCATGATCTTCTTTTTTTTTGTTTTAAAAATGGTTTATCGGTAAGCTATTTACACTAAGAGAATAATCAAGAAATTATCGTTACTAACTTAGGATGGTATTTTCTAAAGGCATTAAAAAAAAATAAGCTTTTGACGTTGATTAATGACGCATTAATCATTATAATAGGTTCATCGTTTCTAGATGAAGTTTGCGCTCAGATTTTGTAACAATCGGGGTTGAACTCCTTGTTTATCCCAATTGTTATTAAATTATTTTCGGAAAAATAAGAGAGGTAGAAGCTTTAAATTCGGGATAAAAAATAAGAATTCATCTGTTTGCCATAAAATCGAGAACTCTACTGTAATTTAAAAAAAAAAAATTAGGCAACAGCGATAAAATATGAAAAAACCTACAAATATACCGTCACATCAGGTGCGAATAGGAGATTGATTTTGCGATTTTGCCATATGACTTAGAAGAGAGAATGGGAGGTCTGACGAATCATTCCAGAGGACCAGGACCAGAGCGATTTAATAATTCCTTCCCTGATCTTAGAAAAGAAAAAAAAAAAACTTTTTAAACGTCATCAAAGGTGCGAGTGAGCCGTCCTTTTTTTTTGGAGTGCTATATTGTAGTTTCGAACTATTGGCCTAGAGTTCCAAACCCTCAGAATGACGGAAAACGCATACAAAGGAATACTCCAAGAGGCTTTTTAAAAGTATTCTAAAAATTTTATACCTGTAAAGACTGTGAAAGACTTATGAATAACATAATGTCCAAATTCATACCACACAGGTCGTTAAGAATTCGATAAACGAGCAAAATGTAACATTATTGAAATCACCACCATACTCACTGGACAACACTGTAATAGAAAATGTTTGCTGGTCGACAATCATACGAGTCTGGCCGACAATTTAAGGACAGAGAGACTCTCATTACTGCTATAAAAATATACTGAAACAAAATTTCCTTGAATTATTTAAAGCAGTAGAAGAACTTATTCTAGTGACGCAGTGAAATCGCTCATTTCTGTACTTAAAGCACACCAACAAAAATAAGTAACGGAATTTCTTGAAGACCTTCTTCTGGCAAATAGCTGAAAAAAGCCAAAAAAAAAAATAACAAAAAACTCTGGCGCCTTTTTAGTGAAAAAGCTTTTCCTTCCAAACAAAATATTGAACCTATTGTATTGAACAGGACTGTACGTATGTATGTATGTATCCCTGATCTTCTTCTGTGAATCAAGACATTTAGTACGAGCAGTTTTGTGAGTTTAACTAATCGTTTCCCAGTTGGTTGTGGTCCTCTTTTACAAGTACGGGAGACCGTAGTCTAAGTCTTTAGCGCAGTAACATTTGCTAGACTTTACAGAAATTCTTTCAGAACAAGGATCGACGTTAGTGATCAGAAAACCCTTCATTGTGTTAGTTTTACTGTATTCAATATGACTGTTAGTTTTACTGTATTCAATATGACTGAAGTCAGATTGATTTGTCAACATAACCTTCTTCTAGACCTCAGTATGAATCTACAATAAAGCACGTAAATCCATAACACTACAGATACATTTGCGATGAAAACATAATCGGTAGAATGAAGTCTTTAACTAGAGCCTTGTTGGCTCTTAAATGGGGATGTTCAATTTATTTACCTCAATATTTGCACTAGGAAGTGCACCACCGTTACTAGGACTAAACATTTGCAACGAAAACCAGAGAAACCTAACTTGGCTGAATGGTATCCATGGTATTCTATAACTATTGTTCATTTTATATATGTAATAGTTGGGCTACATATATAGTACATACATATCTAGTTCTTGATGTAGTTCCACATGTAGGCTCAATGTGTTAGAATCCTCATGGTCAATGCGTAGTTGGTTATCATATGGAGGTATTGATAAGGGTAGTACAAGTGCCTTAGCAGGATAGTCTCATCTGTTTTTTGAAAACAATGGTTTCGATGTTAAAATTTTCAATGTCATACGGCAAAATGCATTTTTTGCCAAATCACGACAAAAAAGCAGTAAAAATTAAAATTTAAATCATTACTTTATAATTAATTGATCTATTTTTAATGATTAAAAAATTAAGTTACTTTAGGGATAACAGCGTAATTTTTTTGGAGAGTTCATATTGAGAAAAAAGATTGCGACCTCGATGTTGGATTAAGATATAATTTTAGGTGCAGCCGTTTAAATTTAAAGTCTGTTCGACTTTTAAAATCTTACATGATCTGAGTTCAAACCGGTGTAAACCAGGTTGGTTTCTATCTTTAATTAATTTATATATTTTAGCACGAAAGGATTTTATATATAAATAATTTATTTTATAAATAAGAATATAATTAATTAATTTATTTAAACTATTTTGGCAGATTTATGTAACAAATTTTGAATTTATGAATGTAATTTATATTACAAATAGTACTTGTTTTATATAGAAATTATTTTATTGTTAATTATAAGTTTGATACTAATTATTTGTGTAAGAGTTGCTTTTTTAACATTATTAGAACTTAAAGTATTAGGTTATATTCAAATTTGTAAGGGTCCTAATAAGGTTGGTTTAATAGGAATTCCTCAGCTTTTTTGTGATGCAATTAAATTATTTACTAAGGAACAAACTTATCCTTTATTATCTAATTATATTTCTTATTATTTTTCTCCAATTTTTTCATTATTTTTATCTTTATTATTATGAATATGTATACCTTTTTTTATTAAATTATTTTCTTTTATTTAGGATTATTATTTTTTATAAGTTGTACAAGATTAGGGGTTTATACTGTAATTATTGCTGGTTGATCTTCTAATTCAAATTATGCATTATTAGGAGGTTTACGTTCTGTTGCTCAAACTATTTCTTATGAAGTGAACACCATTTGATTTTGCTGAAGGGGAAACTGAATTGGAGCCAGGATTTAATGTAGAATATAGAAGAGCAGGGTTTGCTTTAATTTTTTTATCAGAATATGCAAGTATTTTATTTATAAGTATATTAATAAGAAACCGAGAAGACTCTTTGGTATATTACGTATTTTGTCAAATTTCCTATCCTATCCTAAGGGTATATTAAGCTTGTTACATATATAGTATAACACGATTGAGCCATGTCTGTCCGTCCGTCCTATTATTGTATTTGGGCTTTCAAAAAAGAGAAGCAGTAAAAGTGTAAACATTTTTGAAATCCTTTTCAGTATGTTTTTGGTTCATTTTGATGTGTTGATTTTGATAAACTGAAAAGTGAAGGAAAAGATAATGCAAACTAAGGATATACATAGCCTAGAGCCTTCTAATGCAGAATGAAAGCTGTGGAAGGTTTTCGTTGATTTTCTCAGAAACGTTTGGAGTTAATAGGAAACACCCTTGAGCAAAATTATGCGAAACTTTAAAATATATCCATAAGATGGTCCCCATGAATATTTTTCAAAATCTACAGTTTTAAGGATACCGAATAAAATTCTCATTTTGTTTTACTAGAGAGAGTTCAAATTTAGATTTTTGCTGTCTATGAATACGGTCGACTGAATTTGAAATTATTCTCAAAATCCACTCATAACTCCAGTTTTCTAAAATTTTGTTTAGCAAAAAATATTAGCCTTTATTTTTTCTACAATTTCTATCTGAACACTATGAAGGATCACGCCCACTTTGTGGAAGGTTGTGGAACCCGCATTGTGATTGTCTATGCCAACATGCGTTTATGCCAACATGGAAAGCATTGTGTTCACTAAATGTCCTTGCACAACTCAGCAACCTGCGAATGCGTACGATGGGAAGTCATTCCAATTTCAAAAAATTAAGAAGTTTACCTACTCGACCAGTATTTCAAACGATCTTGTTCAGTTAGTAGAAGAAAAGGAAATATCCAAACTTACAATTGAATTGGAGCCTCGGTCAGAAGGGGGTATTGTAAATGGAATAGTTTCAAGATTAGATGCAGTCATGGAGAAATTTCAGTAAAATTTAATCTAAAATGCAGTCTTAGATCAAGAAAACGAGATGGTAGGTACCTAAACTCAATAAGATGGTCCATCTGTAGCATAAACTACGTCAGGACTAAATACAGATAAAACAGACAGGATATACTTAAACAATTAATGTTTTTACTCATGATCTTGCAACTTCTCACAAAATTTCGTGCGTGTTATATTCTTTACACAAATGGAACGGGTCTACTGTTCAATGAAAGACAATTTTTTAGTTGAGAAACTTTTTAAGAACATTTGGATGTTTATTAGACGCTCGTGAGCGGTAGGGCCGAGAACGAAATTTTAGATGTTGTCTGGGGATTGAACCTCGAACCCCTTCGACAACTGCCGAACTAGTTCGTATCAGTAAGGTCAGGAAAATTCACCAGTTCACCAGTGTTTTCAAATTAACCAGAGTAGCAAGCTCTGGTGGTATCGCTGCAATCACATTTCGACAGATCCTGGACATCCAGAGTGTCCAAATCGATACCCAACATATTTTTATCGATTATGTATAATTAATAGAAACGAAATATGCATAGCCATGTACATATAAGTTTTGAATAGCTGTCAAACTTTGGTTGTTTTACTCGAACTTTGATGGCAAAACAGGATTTGGACTGCGAACCGGTGTCATATTGGAACGGATTCTGCGAAAACTCAAGAAGCACAATGTTTTAAAAGTCTTACACTGATATAATTAGTAGAAATCAGCGGACTGTTATCGGTAAGTATGCGTTTATTGATACATAACCTGCCGATAAACGGATTAGACGGGACAACCAAATTCGTGACAGAACGTCACGATTCAATTTTTTATCTGGTTTGTTAACTTTGTACTGAGAAGACAAATGATATGGCCATATCCCGAATGACCAAGTACGTATGTATGCTCTACGTAACACCTTAATCATCCCAGTCCTACTCTATGCCTCTGAAGCTTGGTCTCATGGAAAGGTTTGTCTATTATACCACCTCATGTAGATTTGTTTCTGTCGATACTCCATTAAGACATATGTTCGTGTTTAAAAATAATTGTAAGGCTTTTAGCACACAGGAGGTCAAACCATATGGCTTTGTGGGATATGGTTCTAAGGACGCAGCTTTGTCCTGCAAGTCATGTGCTCCCCTCGCTACTAATATTTCTTATGTTTGGTTGGTTTACGACGGTGGGTTTGTGCTCTTTACTTAGGCCTCCATCAAGCCTGTGTTCCCCTGGTTTATTTAACTGTTAAGATTAGTTATTATGATGTGGCAATTGTGTTGGGAGTGGATGTAGGTACTTAGATTATGTAAGTGTAAGATGCACTATGTCGTGTACTGATCGAGAAAGCGTCTTGATCGCCTGGCAAATTCTAATATTTCACCGATTCTGTCATCGCTGAGGCAGGACCCCAGTACCTTTTGTCTGGCAGAGGATGTGTTCTACATCTTTCTCCTCTTTCTCACAGTTGACGCAGATTATTGTTTCAGATAGTCCGAATGGTGGCCTGTTATGAGTCCCACCATCAGTCTCAACTGTGTTTTGCTGAGTTTACAGCTCGCTTTGCTGTGTTGTTACTCGGTTCTTTTATCACAGATCTGGCCGCTTTGCACGTATCTAGATTCGCCGAGTAGTTATTGAACTCCTGTCGTATCTGCGTATTGGTTATAGTTCTTTATTACGTGCTTATAAATCTTTGTTACGTGCTCCTCTTCTTACCAATTCATCTTTTTTTTTTTTAGAGGGGGAAATCTTCAAAAGTTACTGATGATCCGAGTAATCAGTATGCCAGATTTTTACCGATTAAAACCGCCTCCGCCTCATAATAAGCAATTCTTTCTAACATCTTTGTCTTTCAATTAATTTCACCTCCAGGTGTCTCTTTCTTCGGATGTGCTGTATATATGGATGTATGTTTTTTTTTTACTGCTCTTAGTTAGGCCAAATCGAGAGGTTTTATTCTTTTAAGCCTTCGTAATTGATTTACGTTACTTAGCAGTTTTCTTCCATCTAAGTTTATATGCTCTTCAAGCATTTCTTTGTGCTTTTTTGCATGTTTTAAAATTTCCGAATGTACACTTTTTACCTTCAAGTCCCGATGAAGATCAGTGTTTCATATATACCAAGGTGCATTTACTATATTTCTAAGCACCTTATTTTGGAATCGTTGTACTATGTCTACATTTGTCTTTTTGGTACAACCCCATAGTTGGATTCCATACGCCATTCGATACGTTGGTTTTAGAATCTGATTATATAAGTAAAAGTACTTTATTTTCAATTGTTATGGCTGAGTTTCTTCCTATCAGCCAGTGCAGTTTTCTATATCTAGATATTTTGCTGTATTAGCGTACGGCACTATTTTCTGGTTTATAATAATAGGAACTTGTTGAATCTTTTTATTGGTAAAGTCAACATGAACTGACTTAGACTCATTTAATTTATTTCTCCACTTTTTAGTCCACTCACAGATTTTGTTTATCCCTATTTGGAGTTTTTCTGTGGATTCTTTATTGGTTTTTCCTACTGCTAGTATTGCAGTATCATCTGCAAATGTTGCCATAGTATGGTTTTCTAGTTCCGGAATATCACTAGTATGGGGCCCAGTACGCTAGCTTGTGGTACGCCGGCCTTTATTTCTCTTAGTTTTGAAAAGTATTCTGTTGTTTTATTCTAAAATGTCTTCCATCTAGATAAGATTTAAGAATGGAAGCATACTGGTTTGGCAGCATGCGCCTCACTTTGTATATAAGTACTTCGTGCAGTTAGCAGGCCTTCCTTTCTTTTAATGCTTCTTCGATTTTATTCGTGATTCTATGTACCTGTTGTATCGTAGAGTGCTGTCTTCAAAAATCAGTAGAGCATCAGCAACCTACCACAGACTAGGGACATATTCAAGCTTGTGGCATTTATTAAATTTGTTATTTTAATTATTGCCTTCCTTGGTAAGTTTTTTTTAGTACCTCACCAGATATAAGGTCATATCCAGGGCTTTTCTTTGTACTTAAACTTAATTAAGGAGCATATTTTGTTTGGTGTTGTCGGAAGAATTTCTTCGCTTTCGTCTTCAGATGGTTCTATTAGCATAGGTTGACTATTTCCATTTTCATCTGGTGGTTTAAATATATTTTCTAGATAGCCTGCAAAAAGACCTGCTTTGTCATCATCGCTTCTTGCCCATTTTCCATCAACTGTTTTGATTGGAGGTATTTGCACAGTGGGTTGTTTTAATCCTCTTGTCAATTCTTTCGCCAATTCATCTGTATTTTCGTTGCTCGGTACACCTTCATACCCCAGTACTCACGAGAGACGGATTTTGTTACGGCTAGCAAATGAATTCAGTTTAATTTTGTTAATCGGGATTTCGACATGATTTCGACATTCTTACGCTGTGGTCTTTGGCCAGTGTTTTGATAGCCTTCAGTATTCCAAAGACTTTGGCTTGGAACACCGTTACAGATGCCTATAGATTGAATAGAAAGTTCAATCGGCGGGTTAGCACAAAAGATGCCAACCTCTGATTCTCCTAATATATTAGAGCCGTCTGTGTACACTGTTAACCTATTAGAGTTACTAGTCGTTGGTTCGTTCGTCCAAGATTCTCTTTTTCGCTTCTAGGTGGTGCACTGATAATATGTTTAGAATCGCTTGCATAGTATATTTGTAATACTATCCTTAAGCTAAAAGTTCTGCAGAAGAGTCTATACAGTTCCTTTCTGAACTTTTTATTTTTAGACAATTTTTATAACACTACCAGAAGTTATGAGTGAAGTTAATATTGAACTAGATCGAAGAGAACCATGAATATCTTACTCGATGCGAAACGTTATAGGCAGCATTCATAACTTTTTCGAAAGCTCTGATCTTCATGTCCAGTTTTATAACTGAATCAACTTATCGTATAGGGGCACTATAAAGCTTAGAGTATTAAGGTCTCAAACTTGAAATTGACATTAGATAGGAACCAATTGTGGCCCTAGAAGAGCCTTATACTCTTAATGTTGGCTTGTCACTGAGCACAAAGTAAAAGCTAATCTAAAAGAGCCTAAATTGTAAAAAAAAAACCCTTCCCTATAAATCCAACCAACTTAATTGATTGCAGATCCCCATCCGCATCAACTTAAATGAACTGTATACTGTATAACGTTCCGTACATTATTTTGCGATAATTAGATAACTAATTCTCGGTTTTATACAACCATTTCATGACATGTAGCCTGTCACACAAATCATCTGCAAACAGGCACTTTTTTCTCTCAATTTAAGTACTAAATTAGGAACGGACTTTCTTTCTGCCGTTCCGTTTAATTGATCCATCTTCAGTAATTCAATCTTGTCTCGGTAATTTGCAGTTGTTCTTCTATATATGTATGTATCTTTCGCTAGAAAAATGCAAAAAATTAATTTGCAACAAAAGGAAAAAAACACAGGCCAGCCTCTCTACGGAGATGTCGTCGTGCATTCATCTGCCATTCAAGAAATCGCATTTTCCATGATCTTGAGATTGCAACAAAAAAAAATTTACATCAGCAATTCGTTTATTTATTCAAGATCATTACGTCGGTCACTACGTTGTGCAGTAACGTGTAAAAGTTTTGTGACACTAGAGGCAAATGTACAAGAATATGAAGATACAAGTACCAGTGGAGTATCGTATAAAAGATACTTTGTAAATTTTAGCAACACTGGTCGTCTTTTTTTTTTTCGTTATGAGGTGGGAATCTTTTAAAGACGAAACTGAGTAATGGACTCTCCACTTTCTAAACCCAACATCTTTCTTCTCGAATTGGTTTCTCTCAGTTCTGTAGCCGAATTGACATGTTCCACATTTTCAATGGTTTCTTTGGAACAAGGGCAGTGTATACATATGTACATGGTTTATTCACGTATCGTTGTTGGGAGGGACCTATCTTCTTTACCATTCAAATTGATTGGTCAATAGAGCCATCTATATGAGGATGGATTTTGAGATGCCTTGTTTCTACTTTGAAGTATATATGACTTGTATTTGTACTTTTGTGACAATACTCCTCCACTCAGACATGTTTCATAAGTACATGTGAATTTTTATTTCATATTGGGGATGCCATCGAAACTCCGAATTTCTTGCGAATCTCTAGAACTTCATCAGATGTGACGGAGAGAATTGCATGCTTCTTCACTTCTTCTCTTTGATCACCTTCAAGTTAGCGTTGAAATAAGACTGGTACTACGTTCTCCGGGAACAGTACTGACATAGTTAGATTTCTGGAGCTATCATTTAGTTTTTTCATCACGAGTTGATAGACTTTGCCCCACGTATTGTGCACAGTCTCATTGCAGAGTTCGATGAAGAATACACAAGTTTAAACCATTGTTGGAGCTCTTCATAGTGGTTTTCAGCCCCCCTTTACTCGCGTCCTAGCTAGGAAAAACTTTACATGTTAGTGCCTAGTGGTCGCTGTGTACAAGCTGCTAACCTTAAATGGCAACCATTCTATCAAATTAATTCTAAGAGATACTTGGAGGACCATAGCAATTGAAGAAGTAGACTCTGTTTATTTAATCCCGTACGAAGTCTGCTTGATTTGTCGTTGACCAAAAGATCTTTGCTTTTCAGACCTCAACGCAAGTCGTAATGCATGATAACTTTAGTATAGCTTCCAGTACTATGCTTGTTATTTTTTAGTATTTTTACAGAGCATGCATTCATTCCTATGGATGCAATATTTTGCGCTTTGTCCCAGTATCCCTTTACAATACTCCTTTGAATCAATACTCTTATCAGTCGTCGCTTGCGCATCCTTTGGTAATGTGTTCATGCCCGAATCATCGGTAGCACCTCTTTAGGTCCAGTTTTTCTCTAATTCTACAATTGACCTAGCCAATGATGACCCTTTGTTGAAGCCCATAAAACAAGTCACTAAATAAATTTGAGCTCCGATTAAGTCGAAGTAGCCGCACATGCGGAGTAAGCAATAAGTAGATCGACCTGACTAAAACTATAAGAAGAATTGTTCGAATGCAAACTGTATCTGTGAATTCGTGAATTCTGAAATTCTTCTTCTCTGTCGTTCACTGCCATCTGCCGGCAATCTGCGGCATTAATTAAAAGTCAGATCGCGATTTTTTAAACTGCTGCACTGTCTGCCTGATATGTACATATATGTACTACAAAGATCTGGCAATCATGTGTTGATACAAATGTCCGGTGCGCTGAAAAAGACTCCCACACCTATACCAAACCCAACGTTTTGGATACTAGTTGCGAGGCTTCCCTAACCCTTAACGCTGTCTTTGCCGCGGATTCCCAAAAATGTCAACGGAAATTAAATAAACATAGTTTCTAGTGCAGCTGTCGCAGGATAATCTCGTTGTCAAAAATAGCTGTCAACCTGTTTTGACATTGTTAAAAGTACCTCAATGCCAAGGAAGGGCACCATAGTGAAATACTTGTTCTTAAAAGATCTGCCAATGATTCTTACCAAAGACTCCAGGGCAGCCTGGAATATCTGGGAGGTCTTACTGAGTTTCGGTATGAAGCCAAAGTTTAGATAGCTCCTAAGATAATACGGAACTAGGACCTTAATATGTTAAGACCCTTGTAAATCCACTAGTAACATACAATCGAGAGCAATTGTAGGCTTCATGGGGTAACGCCATCCTCTGGCACTAGAATTGGATTGCTTTATTATTTTCTACAAAATGTTTTAAACCTCAGTATTGGTTTCAAGATGAATGATGGGTTCACACCGAAACTGATTGCCCTGGTATCATAGTGCCGACTTCGGCTCAATACTTTCCCACGCCAGTGTAAACACAAATTGAACGGTACATTCTGAAAATTACCAGAAGTCATACCTATCAGTTGCAATGGATAAACTTCCGATACTATCACCGCAAATGGCGGGCAAGTATTGTTTCACAACCCTCCACACACGACACATTGGAATAATGAGGAAGTTTTAAGTTCAGTACCACAGTCATGCAGTCAGGCACACTTTAGAATTCCTCACAGCCCCACACTGAATTTGAGTCTAGCATGACTGCATGAATAGATGTCACTTAAGTATGTCCATTAGAAATGAATCCCATTCGGCTAAACACTTTCAAGTGAGATAGGCACGCGATTCAATTGTCACACTTGTCGTCGTTGTTGTCGTCGTCGTACTAGTAACGCGCTAAACAAAACAAAAAATTCGCCTACAGACCCTCTCTAACATAACTAAGCACTGCAGCAGCTGGCCTACTGCAGTTTGCCATAAATTTTAAAAATTAAACGAGCTTCAACCCCGGACGGTTTGGTTGCACAAATATTGGAAAAAAAAACGTTAAAAAATAAAACCGTCAGCATTTTTTACATTCAGCGAGAAATTTTTGCTTCTTCACCACCAGTGTGGGCTAGGCCTAGGGCTACACATTGATTGAGATTGAATTTCCTGGCCAAGAAAAGTGAATTAAACTTTATACTATACTTATAGCGCGCGCGTCCGATTGCATAAAAGGGAAAATTACGATTAAGTGATTAAAAATTGCTTTCCCTACAATTTAGCTGGGTAATTTAATTTGATTGCATCAAGGACACGTTGAGATACTCGTATCCTGCAACACACCATCGCATTGTGATTTGAATAATTTTTAATGATCACTTGCGAGTTAATTCAGCGTGAAATTTGAAAGTGCGTCTCGTACGAATATAATTGCGTGGAAACTTGTGCTGTGTATTTTTAATTATTTATTTTTATTTTTATTTTTTAAAGAGTGCCTTATTTTGAGCCGAATATATTTTGTAATAAAATAAGTGTTCTTATAAGATATCAGAGAAAATAAATTAATATATTTAAAATTATGCGTGAAGTGAGATGATTTTTAATTCATAATGTTGAGGAAATACATCACATCACCTGTTACAGTTGGATTAGGATTTATATTGCTATGGTAAGTAATATATTTCTTAAATATGCACATATATTGGAAGATAAATATGTATTTTGTTATAAAATCAACTCAATTTACGAATGTTGTTGCATACGAACTTTAATGTAAATATAGATGTCAATCTGTACACTGTAGACTGTGTGTTATTAATGCGCAAACACATGTTTGAATTTCCCTAAGAAGACTTATTGATTCTGTAAAGAAACACATTTTCGATTGTTCTTCTTTTCTTCCTTTAAAAGAAGGTGGTGAAGCTAGAAGCTAAAACTGGATTTCGACTTATTTAGTAAATAAGTTAAAAGGCAAAAACAAGCTTAAAATCAAATGCAACAGACGACCCTATAATACAAGTTGCGTGCTGAACTTAAAAAAGAGATTCCTATTTGCCGCGATATCTATCTATCGTAAGCAATTTAATTCTGCTAAGGGTAATTCACAAAACGAATGGCGAATTGTTAACATCACTTAATAAATCTTCAGTTTATAAAAAACCTTCTGTTATACGCGTTGGTGACTGTGAAGTTATTGATAAACTTGACATTGCAAATGCATTTAACAACCTGCAGTTCTCAACCGTGTCCAGTTGAGTTAAAGATTATTGGAACTTTGAAAAAATCGAATTTTTGTGGCGCTGATGGCATCTCTAATATGGTTTTCAAAAAAATCGCATGCTTTTTAGTAGATGTTTTGGCAGATATCTTTAATCGTTGCGTATTTGACAGAGTCTTTCCGGATGATCTTAAATGTGCTGACGTTATTCCACTTTACAAGAAGGGATCTGCTGCTGAGATGTGTAACTACAGGCCTGTTTCACTTCTGCCTGTTTTTAGTAAGATATTTGAAAAACTTGTAAAAAATAGGGTAGTGAGTTTTTTGGTTAAGGAAATCAACTGAAGACGCACTGCTGTAGTTTTGTACCCAAGTAATGTCAAACCTTGATGCAAAAAAATGCACAGCTGGTTTGTTTATTGACATCACCAAGGCATTTGATATGGTCAACCATAATTGTTTGTTGTTAAAACTTGAAAAAGCTGGATTTTGTGGATTCATGCTTAATTTGTTTAGATTGTATCTTGCAAACAGGAGGCAAACAGTTAAGATTGATGAGACTAGGAGTGAAACTAGGTTCACTAATTTAGGTGTTCCACAAGGCTCGGTTCTGGGTGCATTATTGTTTTTAATTTACATTAATTCGCTATTTGCCATTAACTTTAAAGGTACACCAATCGCCTTCGCAGACGATATAGGATTTTCTTATGGCGTAAATAGTAATTTGAACTTGGTTTGCTATCTTAATTGGGGCCTTGATTTATTGAGGTACTGGTTTGCTAGGCACAATTTAGTTATAAGTTTCAAAACTAAAATAATGTTTTTTGGTTTATCTACTTTATATAAATTGGAAGCAAATGTGTATTTCCATACAAACTGTGCAATTGCATCTGGTTCTCCTTCTCCTATTTTTTGTAGCAAAACAAGCTTTAGTGATAAATGCTTTTTAATCGAAAGGGTTGATGATTTTAAGTACTTGGGGCTCACAATAGATTCTAGAATGAGTTTTTCGAAACATGTGGATATATTGAGAAACTATTTCCGATGCACGCTTAAGCATTTTTTCTATTTGCGCAATATCTGCACTACTACGCTTTTAAAAACGATTTATTATTGCATTTTTCCTCTAAACTTCAATATGGAATTACGTGTTGGGATAGTATATACTGGAAATCGTAATTTTCGGTAAATTTCAAATTACAATTTAGGTGGAAATCTTTCGAATTTTTCGCACTAAGTACTGCCTTCTCTAAATTGTATTCTGTTTCATCGTATTGCTTGTTTAACAAACTTCCTCTGTCGATAAGATCAATGTCAATACCTGGAATGTTTTTAAAAAATATAAAGCTTTGGCTGTTTAATTGGAATTACGCTACTTTAGAATCAATTATTTCTGATATTTGGTATGATTTCATTATTTCATACGTCTGTTTTTCGTTTTTCTCTTTTTTTATGTTGCACATTTTTAATGAATTCAGTTATTGTATCTACAATAACATTTAATCTGTAGCTTTATACGTATGAACCTCTTAACTTAGTCTTTGAATTTTGTTAATAGTTCTCGAAAGGGTTACCCCACCGATTATTGTTATTTAATATTAATAGTAATAGCACTGGCATTTAAATCTATTTTTTATACATACCTTGTGTTCTAAATACCGAATGTCGTAAAATATTTCTTTATTATTGCATTGTACTCTTAAATAATTTTTTAATGAAGAAATGAGAAATAAAATTATAATATCTATCTATATCTTTCTATACGGGCCGGTAGATGACAGAGCTCGTGACATATCCAAGTATATCTTTAGGTGAGTTGTGTTCACTGCCATTTTGGATGATTCCCAAGCTCTTTTATCTATCCCTATCACAAGGAGAATTTCCTTAAGTTAGAAAGACTTCTTTTATAACACCGATACATAAAAAGGGAATGAAGAATGAAGTTATTGATTACCGCGCCATTGCCAAACTTTCTCATATACCCCGACTTTTTGAACAGATTTTATACAAAGTCTTAAGCTAAGACAGTGCTTATCTTTTATTTCCCCCAGCCGACATGGTTTCCTGAAAAGTAGGTCAACTACTACAAACCGCGTCGAATTTGTGGCATTTGCCCTTTCATCTTTAGAAAATGGAAACGAATTCAATGTTATTGCAACCGATTTTAGTAAAACATTCGAGAAGATATCTCACCAATCAATGCTCTTCAAATTGTCCGCACTCGGCTTCAAACCCATTTTATTATAATGGATATCTTCTTGCCTGGAAACCCGTTTTTATGGTGTCCGTCTTCTCTTCTCATTTTTTTCTTTTGCCTACCTTCGGTGTCCCACAAGGCAATCCTCTAGGTCCTCTTTTTCATTCTATGTAGCTATAAACGATCTTGGGAGAGTCCTTAAACACGCCCCTCTTTACGCTGATAACACCAAATTTTTCAAATTCATGTACTCACCAAAGTCTCATTCAATAAGACCTCGATAGTTTTTCGATCTGGTGCCTCAAAGAAATTTTTTTTTTGGATTGTGGGTGGAAATCTCCTATTGACACTGCGCTCATAGTAGTGCAAAAACTCACTAAAAACACCACCCTACTATATAAATTGTTAGATACTGCAACTAAGATATAACTTATCAAACAATTTTTTTATCACGAAATAAAAACTTTTGGCAGGTTACTTTCCAATGAAAGATCTTGCATGTTTCGCAATTTACTTACTTACTTACTTGGGTGGCGCTACAGTTCTGGGTGAACCTTCTACTTGTGCGTATCCGAGGATATCTTCAACCGCTTTCGATAATGTCCATGCTTCAGCGCCATAAAGGAGGCGATCCGTTAGTCCCTCGTCCATTCATTTACTTTATTCCGGGTGTTTTGCAGTCGTTTCTTCGATTGTTTTACCTACTACTAGGATAATCGGCAAACGTAGCAAGGATAGTGCCATCTTCTTTCGGTATATCAAGAGTACATAATAGCTAGAGAAGCAGTCCATGAACGTTTCCTTGCTGTACGCCGGCCGAAATTTCTTTAAGCACCGAGTATTCGTTTCCATGTTTAACATGACGACTCTATTCCTGAGATATGATTCTGAAATATCGTATAAGCATTTGGCGAGAACTTGTCTTAAATTGCATTTTAAGCCATCGTGCGCACAACTTATGAAAGGCTTGCGAGACGTCAAGGAATACGCTTGAGCACATCTTTTTTCTTCGAGTGCTTTCTCGATTACGCCAGTGATTCTATGCACCTGGTCAATTGGCTAATGCTTACTTCTGAATCCAAACTGGTGGTGAGGGATAAAATTATTATCTTCCATTACCCGTTGTAGGTGCCGTAGTAATATCCTCTCGAAGATTCTGGATATGACTGAAAGAAGAGAAATTGGTCTGTACGACTTTACCTCATTTTGGGGGTTTTCCTGGTTTTAAAACCATTATCACTTCCGCAACTTTCCATTGGCTTGGCACGAGTTTTAATCTGAGCGCAGCATTTATAATATGGAAAAGCTTGATTAATGCTTTTCTATGTAAAATTATGAGAAATTCTCCGGTGTTCAAATCTTAACGAGGCGGTTTCTTAGGTTTTAATACCTCGATCTTGTGTTTTAGTTCTCTTAGCGTTGCACTTGTAAGTGTTAAATCGTCAGATAGTAAATCCGTCCGATTGATATTGTCGTAAACTACTCGACCATTGTACGGTTTAAAGGTTTCTCACAGATAAACGGCAAAAAACGTCCGCTTTTTCTTTATCTTCTTTTTCTTTTTGGGATTTTAGGCCTTTTGGTGCGTTTAACAACTTTCCAGAGAGAATAATTGGAATCTTTTTTCGCTGTTAAACTTTCAAGTTAAGAGCCTATCGTAAGATTCTTAAAATCCTTAACAATCTTCTTTAACAAATTGCACACAAAATTCAAATGGACTTTATGTATCGAAGCACGGCTCTATTGCCAGTTTTTACGCGCTTTCCTTTTTTCCTTGACCAATTCTTTTATTTCTGGAGGATATCGTAAACCGTATTTGTTCGGCATTTATCGGGTGTCGTAAGTGGAACGTACAGTTCCTCAATTTCATTCTGAAACCCTTCCCAGTTAGTTGTTCTACCAGTTAATCTCGCTGACTTTAGGTAATGAAGTGGTTTGTCAAAATAACTGGAGAATGATCAGACGACAAATCAAAGCTCTCTTCAACTTTTTTTTGATTGGTAGATATTCCTTTCACAATGAAAAAATCGATGAGTTCAGGTACGAGTATTTTCGAAGTATCAGCCAGTAAGATGGTTTGCCCGACGAGTGAAAATCACAACTGTTCTCCATACCTTCCCCAATAAAGTATTCTTCCTTTTTGCGAGATGTATCTAGACCCCCAGAACGTGTGTTTCGCATTACAATCGCCGCCAGTAATGGAATTAGTTTTCAGTGATTTAAACAAGTTAGTAAAAAAATAAAATCTCTTTCTTGATGATATTAACGGTATCAAGAAATTTTAAAGCCTTTGGCTTGAAGGTCTTGTCATAACCTCTTCTTTTGTGCATGAGTGGTACAACCTGAAGAGGCCTTTCCGACTTTATTTCGAGAGTGTACCACTGGAACTTCTCGGTATTTAGCTTTTGGGACACTGCTCGGTAGTTGTGGTCATCGACGTTAATTTGTAACTTTAAATTTCGATGTTATCGTTCCTTTAAGGAGGCTATGCAACTTATTATATTCCATTACCCCAACGACTTTTATTGGTGACGGTAGACGAAAATGGGCTCGAAGTTGTTTTTCTTGTGGTTCTTTTTGCTTTCCTTCTTTTAGAGGCTCGACTTCGGGCGAAGCACCGGCTCTCTATTTCTCAATAGGGCTTTTCTTAGGGACCAGATTCATTTCGCGTGCTAACTTTTCTTCGTCGATGTGGTTCATTCTTTATGCAAATATGCGTCGCTTAGAACCTTATTTTCTCTTTTTTATAAGTCTATCTCTTATTTATTGATTTATTCCCTCAATGTCTCCCTCTCCTCTTGAATCCGTGGCTATTGGAAAACACATGTTTGGCGTTCGCAATGCAGTCAACACATTGTGCGCAGTAAGCGAAGTCATTATGACCTGTGAGGAACTGTATTAAGTGAAGCCCTACTTCACGGCGCTGTCTCTCTATCCATGGGTAAATTTGTGGTGTAAGTACATCAGTTTACCTACATTTATCGGAACGTTCCAGCGTTTTTGTCACTCTTCTATGATATTCATACTTACTGGCATCTGTTGAGTTACCCCAGTTTGAGCAGCTTTCTCTTCTAATGGGTGTATTAGCTCACATTGTCGCCGCTGCTCTTCTGCCAGGATGTCTATTGTAGCATTTTTACTATCAAAGAGGTTGCATCGGTGTACATATTCTATACAATTGAGTGCCTTGCTGCCATTTTTGTTTGTTATATATTTTTTTTTTGATTTAAAAAATTTGTTTGTTATTTTTGTTACAATTGTTAAATTTAATATAGAAATAAACGTTTTATATATATAAAAAAAAAAAAAGGCAATAGTTCTTCTATTTGCTTTAGTAGTCATGGAGCTCGTCCTGATTGGTACAACGGCGCGGCATCGAGGATTATGGACGGAATTACTCTGGCAAAAAATAATCTTCGACACTGTCTAGGGCCTCCTATGAGCACGATTCGTAAGAGAGCAGCGCTGGCATTCGCTGCTTCGTGACTCACGTACTTGAAGTATGGCCTGGAGGCCATAGACTGCTGTTAATCAGACATAACCGCCATCCAAGAAGTGCGATGGAATGGCCCGGACTTAAGAAGCATCAAAAACTGCGATATCTACTACGACGATTGCTACCGACAACAGAAGAAGCACCTATTTGGATGCGGGTTAGTTATTGAAGACAGACTTAGGCAAGAAGTCTTGAGTCTTGAGGGGCAAAATCTTATAGTAGCTAGAACCCGATTCCCACATTTCAATATTCACAAAGGAAAATGGAAATCTCCGGATCAGTCAACTGTCAACCAGATTGATCACATTGCGATCGACGCAAGGCACTCTCTTCCAGTATGATGGATGTCCGAACGTTCCGAGGGGCGAATATCGACTCGAACCAGTACCTTGTTGTAACCAAGGTACGGATGTGGATAGTGGAAATACTGTGAAAAAGTTTGACATCGAAAATCTACAACCGCCAGAGCCTTTTCCGATCAAATGTCCCTTAATCTCTCAAGGGGTCCTGTGCCGCCAGCATCAAGTACTGCGGACTGCCAAAAGGCCATCAGCCATCAGCAAGCAAATGCAGAAAAACATATGACATACAAAGCAGCGCTATGGGATGAGCACCGGCTTCTTAGAAGGAAAAAGAAGGAGCATGAGAAGCGCGCGATTGAGGAAATAGAGAGATGCTATTGCAAGTATGAGGTTGGGAAGTTTTACCAGAAGGTAAAAGAACATGTCAGGGCTACAAAGCCAGAAACGAATCCCGCATGGACGAGCAAGGAACCCTTGTAGTAGAATGGCAGCCGATGTTGAGGGTATGGAAAGATCTGTTCTGCAGACTTTATAACGATGACGTTGGCGATGATGAATGAATCATTTAATCTGGACGATGATAACCAACATTTCCATCCACCCGACCTGGATAAAGTTAAGATAACGATATCTAAGCTGAAATCCAATAAAGCTGCTGGAGCTGATATATCGATTGATATAACTTTGAGGTAGTTAAGGACTTTATTTACCTAGAATCCGCTATAAATTCAGCCAATCGCTGCCTATTTTGGCAAAGAAGGTAATTGTGTAGCAAAGCCCTCTCTCGAACAACTAAAGCAACCCTATGTAAGACCCTAATCATGGTAGTCATGAAGGCATGGACTATGTCAAGAATGGATGGGGCCGCTCTCAATTGTTATGAGAGAAAAATACTTAGACCAAGAGTGGAGAAGTAGATACAATCATGGGCTGGACGAGCTATATAACGACATCGACCTATTCAGAAGGGTTCGAATACAACGACTAAGATGTTGAGTCATGTAGAGCGGATCGACAATAATGCTCCGGTCTGGAGAGTCTTCGAATCCACCCCAGAGGGACAAAAATGACCTCACCTAGAGTGGCCCGCTCAAGTGGAAAGGGACCTCAACCAACTTGGTATGCGCAACTAGAAGCAGCTGGCTAAAATCGAACTAGCTGGAGAGGCTTATTGGTTGATGACCAGGTCCACCGCGGACTGTAGCGCAGCAAAAGTAAGTAAGTAAGACCTATAAATTGGCATTCAAGATCTTGTGATTTGACGCCTCATGACGTTCCTTGAAGTCTCTAGTCTACGCTGACAAACCAACAACAATCGACGCATTGGCTTACTTACTTACTTAGGTGGCGCTACAGTTCGGGGTGAACCTGGGCCTCAACTAACAAGCCTCTCCAGTTAGCTCGGTCCTTAGCTAACTGCCTCCAGTTGCGCACTCCAAGCTTGTTCAGGTCCCCTTCAACTTGTGCGCGCCACCTAAGGCGAGGTCTTCCTCTGCTGCGTTGTCCCTCCGGGTGTGATTCGAAGACTCTTCGGGCCGGAGCACTGGTGTCCATTCGCTCTACATGTCCTAGCCATCTCAAACGACTAATGCGCAGTTTTTTGACTAGGTCGATGTCGCTGTACAGCTCGTATAGTTCGTCGTTGAATCTTCTCCTCCAAAGCCCGTCAACGCAAACGGGACCGAATATTTTGCGACGAATTTTTCTCTCGAAACGACCGAGGATATCTTCATCCGCTTTTGATAAAGTCCAAGCTTCAGCGCCATAAAGCAGGACTAGGATGATCAAGGTTTTATATAGAGTCTCCTTAGTTGTTCGGGATAGGGCCTTACTACTCAATTGCCTTCTGAGCCCAAAGAAACAGCGATTGGCAAGAGTTATTCTTCGTTTTATTTCTGCTGAGGTGTTATTTTCAGAATTGATAGCAGAACCGAGGTAGACAAAGTCCCTTACTACCTCAAAGTTATAGCTGTCGATTGTGACGTTCTGTCCAATTCGTCGATGTTGTGTGTCCCTTCTGGTTGACAGCATATACTTGGTTTTGCCCTCGTTTACCGTTAAACCCATTTTGGCCGCTTCTGTTTCAATACTAGCGAACGCACCGGTGACAGCCCGCTGTGTTCTTCCAATAATGTCCATATCGTTAGCATACGCTAGTAATTGCACAGACTTTTGAAAGATTGTGCCTCCGGTGTTGGCTTGTGAGTTTCGCACAATGCTCTCAAGAACGATGTTAAAAAAATCACATGACAGCGCGTCACCTTGTCTAAATCCTTTTTTGACATCAAAGGTCTCGGTGAGATCGTTACCGACCTTGATGGAGCAGCGAGAATTCTCCATCGTCATTCTGCACAATCTGACGAGTTTGGCAGGGATGCCAAAACTAGACATGGCTCTGTATAGCTCGTCTCTATAAATGCTGTCATATGCGGCCTTGAAATCGATAAAAAGATGGTGGGTATCGATTTGGACTTCTTGGGTTTTTTCCAGGATCTGCCGAAGTGTGAAGATTTGATCGATTGTGGACTTTCCTGGCCTGAAATCACACTGATAGGGCCCAATCAGGTTGTTGACGAAGGGTTTCAGACGTTCACACAATATGGCAGATAGGATCTTGCACGCGATGTTGAGCAGACTGATACCTCTGTAATTGGCGCAATTGAGGGGATCTACTTTCTTGTGGATTGGGCAAACGGTGCTGAGATTCCATTCATCAGGCATACACTCATCTGACCAAATTTTAGAAATGAGTTGGTGTATGCTCTCTACCATGTCATTTCCAGCTGCTTTGAATAGCTCGGCTGGTAAGCCGTCAGGTCCAGCAGCCTTGTTGGACTTAAGTTTGGATATTGCTATCCTTACTTCGTTTTGGTCAGGTGGACGGAAGTTTTGGCTATCATCGTCTATGTTGAATGGTTCATTCTGCCTGACAGCGGGATGTTGGTCTTCGTCGCCGTTATACAGTCTGCAGAAGAAGTTTTTCCATATTCTCAGCACCGACTGTGACTCTACTACGAGGTTTCCTTCTTCATCTCTACAGGCTTCTGTACGGGTTTTGTTGGCCTGACACGTTCTTTTTACCTGTTGGTAAAACTTCCGTACATTATTCCTGGAGTATAATCTCTCAATATCTTCGATCGCGCGCTTCTCGTGCTCTTTTTTCTTCTTTCGGAGAAGCCGATGTTCTTCCCGTCTTTTCTGCTCGTAGAGCTCACGAGCAGCTCTCGTCCTTTTTTGCAGCGCCGCTTTGTATGCTTGCTGTTTAGCTGCATGTGCTTGCCGGCACTCATCGTCAAACCAGGGGTTTCTAGGTGGTGGTCGGGTGAAACCCAGTACATCAGTTGCGGCACTTCTGATGGCTTGTTGGCAGCGTTGCCACTGGTCTTCGGCGCTTGATGCTGGCGGCATAGGAGTAGTTGAGTGGTTTCGGGATACGCGTTCGGCGAAGGTTCTGGCGATCTCTTGCGATTGCAGCTTTTCGACGTCAAATCTTCTCACAGTAGTTCTTCTTAATTGTGGCGTTTGGGATATCCGCATTCGTACCTTGGCTGCAACAAGGTAGTGATCCGAATCCATGTTGGCTGCTCGGAAGGTTCGGACATCCAGAATACTGGAGGCATGCCTTGCGTCGATCGCAATGTGGTCAATTTGATTGACCGTTTGATGATCAGGAGATCGCCATGTCCCCTTGTGGATATTGAGATGAGGAAACCGTGTGCTTGCTATACTGACATTTCGCCCCGCCGCAAAGTCAATAAGCCTAAGTCCGTTGCCAGACGTGGTGTCGTGTAGGCTGTGCTTTCCAATCGTCCTACCAAAGATGTCCTCCTTTCCTATCTTGGCGTTAAAATCGCCTAGGACGATTTTAACGTCATACTTAGGACATTGCTCATATGTTTTGTCGAGGAGCTCGTAGAAACTTTCTTTGGTGGCGTCATCCTTGTCCTCTGTGGGGGCATGAGCGCATATTAGGCTTATGTTCGCGAATTTAGCCTTGATGCGGATTGTCATAAGACGCTCGCTCACGTGTCGAAAGCTCAAGACTTTTGCCTAAGTCTGCCGCGTATGACGAACCCACATCCAAATAAGCGCTGTTTCTGTTCCCTATAGCAATCACCGTAGTATACGTCACAGTTTTTCATCCTCTTTTTGCCCGGGCCATCCCATCGCACTTCCTGGATGGCGGTGATATCTGCGTTGTAGCAGTCTAGGGCCTCTGCTAATTGTTCGGCTGCACGCGGCCTGTTAAGGGTCCGAACATTCCACGTGCAGATCCGAAGATCGTTGTCCTTATTTCGTTTGCTGGGGTCGTCAACAGTGGGATCATCCTTATCCGAGGCTTGTCGTTGTGTCGTAACTATTGCCTTTTTTACGTGGTAGGGAAGTTACCCCGACGCACAACCCCCAACCTGGAGGACCAGTTCCTTTTTTTACCCCTAGGACAAGGGGCCGGATATTCCGGAGTCAGTACCCCGCTTCGGGGATGTGAGCGCTGCCGTTGGCCCATTAAGGGTTCATCCGCCACCAACTCTATTCCAACACCCTGACTCAGTATTGAAAATCCCTATAGACCTGGAATTCGAATATGTCGAAGCAGCTCATATAGGGATAACACTAATAGTTCGACCTAACTGGAACTGGTTGACGCCACCGTTGATTCCATCTAGGGAATTCGTCCGCCGCCGCCTGAAGCAAGAGAAGGTGCCTTAGTGAGAAGACACTCCTCCCCCCTCTCTCGTTCGCTGCCACCAACAACGCATTGGCAGCCAACATTATTCGTGATATTAAGGACATATGGCCACAAATGCTTGCAGTGGTCGAAAACTTTGTCTCTCGGATGACATTCACCAGATCCAGTTGTATTATAAATTAATTGCAGATCGGTTTCCGTCTGGCGCTTCTATCGCTGCTTCCAGTCCGTTGCAGATAATTCGCTGCAGAACTTTTCTAGGCGTGTCTAGCATGCATAGCGGGCGGTATGATGATGGGTTTTCCGGTAGCTTATCCCCTTCAGGGAGTAGTACCAGACTCAGCATTTTCCATTGACCTGGCAGAACTCCTTCTTCCAAACATGCATTGTACACTTCTACGAACATATCCGGACACCCTTTGATTGCCGTTTTGGGGATCCGTCAGATCCCGGTTAATTACTTTCCCCTGACTTAAATGTTCTACGTCAAGATAGTTGACGGACCTAAGGAAATAGTCCTTCCGTTTTTAAAAATGTTTCTTTCAGAAGTTCTACGGTAGTACTGTCTGAAAAACTTGCGAATACCGCGCACTTTGCTTTACTTTCGAATGGAATCAATAAAATATGTGCAAACTCAGGATAGGGCGGTTCATTTATCCTTTGAAGCAGAAAAAATAATAGCCACAGACTACTGTACTGTTATAACACACACTATCAAACATTGAAGGCATTTCGCTGATTGCACTCAAACCCCCTGTGCAACATTTATAATCGTGCGAAGCCACGCATTGCATGCTAACAACATTAACGCCTACCACTGCACTTGAAATTGAATTTAATGTTTTTATTTATATATATATATATATATATATATGTACATATATGTATTTGTTTGTTTTTTTTTCTGTTTTAGGCTAATTAAGACCACGGATGCCTATATGAACTACACAACAAAACCACGAGTGGTACTTCCTCACAACTATGTCAAGGGTAAGTTATAAACGGAACAAGCATAGATTTACATATATAAATAAGCACGTATGTGTATTCCAATCAAATATACAATACACTGTTGACATTCCCTACGAAAATAGACTCGTCCTTTTTTTCTTATTATTATGACTCCTTTTCTTTTCTGCATATAATATGGCTCCTTTCCGTTTAAGGGTTTATGGCAAATGGACGACTGCAGTTCTTAAAATAAATCCAAAGGTGAAATAGTGTATCTAGGTAGTACTGCCATTTGTAGGACATGGAATATTGTTTAGGACATGGCTTGAAAAGAAAAGAAAAAAAAAGAAAACAAAAACACAAAAGAGCGAGCAAAAAGAACTGAACTATACAGTGAGTCAGTTGACGTGTACCAGTCATAGCATTGTACATGAAAGGTTTTGGGCCTTCTCGCTCTGAATTTTTTGCGGGCTGTAGGTGACATTAACTCTTTAATAGGACGAATGTTGCGTGTTTAGTTGAAACATGTAAATAAAGAAGTTAATTTTTAGTTTTTTTCTATATTCTATTGGATCGTACTACAAGGCTGCTAAGGTCTCGGCGGCGGTGTTATACTGAGTCTTTTACGTCATTACTATTGAGTTTTGATAGGTAGAGCTTTGTTGCACAGGTTAGTGTATTTGAGTCATAGAGAATCCTTGCAAATCCTTGTGAATTGATTATTGTTAGAGTTATAGAAAATAAGTTGCTTAGTACACAACATGATGTTTAAGAGGGATCGAAGGTATTTTCAATAAAGTTCGTCTGAGGTGACACGAAGGATATTAGGTTATGTTCACGTTGGGAGTAGTCAGATGGAGATACCTAATACCTAATAACCTGATAGCTAATAGGCTGGGTGACTGGATGCTGTAGGAATAAGGTAGAGACTAACTGGTGTCAAACTGGCGATGTCCATTTGCATTAATTGTGCTTATTTTACCTCCTAGTGGTAGTCATCCGGTACTGGTAGGTGTCCATCTGAATCCGACTTGCTCAACTTATAAGCGCATGTGTTGAACAAGACAAAAAAGCACTACAAATAAAACAATGGACGAACTCTCTCTATGGAGTCAACGGTTGCGTCCCAGCTTCAAACGGAACCAGAAACACACTTTATTTGGGCTACTTCGACATACTCGGAGATCAGGCCGATAAAGATTTCCAAGTATAAGTCAAGTTTTTGGAAAAGAGGTGGTGCAGGATGAGCCCTTATTGTGCCAACGGCAGCACTGACATCCCCGAAGCGAGTTACTGACATCGTTTTAAAGCCCGCACCTCGTCCTAGGGGTTTCAATAAATGGAACTGGAACCTGGAACACTTCAGGTTAGGGGTTGTGCCGTCGGGGTATCTTCCTTACCTAGTAAAATAGATCTAGTTCTGAGAGAGATACCAGCCTCGGATAACAACGGACTAAACGGAAAGTTTACGGACTACGACTTGAGAGTATTAACCTGGAACGTACACTGCACACTCATGGTGCTTCTCAGTAACTTGAATCTAGAATAACTAGGACGGAGCCTACACAGCCTGTCCGGAGTATGATGTCAAAATCATATCCGGGGACTTCAATGACAAAATCGGTGAGGTATTCTCTATTACGTATCCAAACAGCAACCTGTCGCTCTCTAGATGGTCGAACCGTCAAATAAATCGACCACATGCTAATAGATGCGATGGGCGCATCCAATATTCGGAATGTTCAAACTTTCAGAGGAGCAAACGTCGACATGCAACATGCAACATTTTCTTGTTGCAATCAAGTACAGAGCTCGACTATCCAACGAGAAGAAGCTGCAAACCGGCCAGAAAAAAAATTCAACGTTGGAAGCCTTATCATGACTGGAGTAACCAACAGCCTACAGAGAGTACCCGAGCAAGAAACTCTCCATTACGCATTCACCATTCATCATCCAGAGACGCCAACAATCTGTGGAAGCAGTATCGGTGCCAGACACCATCCAAAAAGAGCCCTTGGTATGAAGATGAAGGAGTGTGCCGGAATAAGGTGACCGAAAATGCACACATCCTAGCATTGCAGCACAAAACAAGGCAACGACGGATGCGTATCGAGCCAGAAGAGGGCAGGAGAAGAAAATCCAGCGTAAAAAGACATGGTCAAAGGTCCAGTCTATGAAGAAGCCAACCCCATTCCAGTTTTGAAGAGGTTGATTTAGCAATCAAAACTTACTTACTTACTTAACGGGCTCCCGACCCGTGAAGAGTCTCTGCCTGAGACACAGCAGCCTTCCACTCTCTTCGATCCCGGGCACGCTGCTTCCAGTTATCTAGACCAAGCGCTCTGGCATCCGCGATAGCTTGATCCTTAAAACGGAGGTTCGGTCTTCCTTGTCTTCTCGAACCTGGGGGCTGTGATTCGAAGATCCTCTTTGCTGGAGCATTATTGTCCATTCGCTCGATGTGGCCGAGCCAGTGTAGTCGACGTGTTTTGGCTTTTTGGACTACATCCACATCCTGGTACAGCTCATAGAGTTCGCGGTTATATCTTCTCCTCCATTCGCCCTCCTCGCATACGGGACCGAATATCCGACGAAGAATTTTTCTTTCGAAAGTGTTCAGTATTTGCTCTGCTTTCCTGCTTATCGTCCAGCACTCGGCTCCATACAGCAGAACTGGCAGGATCAAAGTTTTGTAGAGCATACATTTCGTCTTTCGAGTTAGGAGTTTTGACCCCATTTGTTTCGCCAAACCGAAGTAGCAGCGGTTTCCTAGGGTAAGTCTTCGTCGAATCTCCACTAAGTTGTCATTCGTGGAGTTGATATTTACTCCGAGGTAGGTAAACTCCTTAACCACTTCGAAGTTACTGTTGCCAACAGTGACGTTTTGTCCTAGGCGGTGGACAGATGTTTCTTTGTTTGTTGACAACATGTATTTGGTTTTGTCCTCATTCACTTCAAGGCCAACACGTTTCGCCTCTTCTTCAATTGCCGTAAAAGCCTCTAACACGGCGCGCTGGGAGCGACCGATGATGTCGATGTCGTCTGCGTATCCCAGCAACTGGACAGATTTGTTGAAGATAGTGCCTTCCGTGTTTACACCTGCCCTGCGCACTATCTGTTCCAGCACAAGATTGAAGAAGTCACATGATAGCGCATCCCCTTGCCGAAATCCGGTGCATGTTTGGAATAGATCAGAGGAACTGTTGCCGAATTGCACGTTGCACCGCGTGTTATCCAGCGTCACGCGGCACAGCTGGATCAGTTTAGCCGGGATCCCGAATTCGGCCATCGCCTTGTAGAGCTCAAGACGATGAATGCTATCATATGCGGCTTTAAAGTCGATGAAGAGATGGTGAGTCTCGACTTGAAATTCGTTGGTCTTTTCCAGGATTTGCCTTAGTGTGAAAATTTGGTCGATCGTCGATCTGCCGGGCCGGAAGCCACACTGGTACGTGCCGATTAGTGTGCTGCAGAAAGGCTTCAGACGTTCACACAGTACGTTGGATAGGATCTTATATGCGACATTAAGCAGGGATATGCCTCGGTAGTTCTTACAAGACATAGGATCGCCTTTCTTGAAGATGGGGCATATAGAGCTGATAGTCCAGTCATCGGGCGTGACTTCATCCACCCACACTTGGTTGATGACTTGGTGCATGCACCCCACCAAAGCATCACCACCATGTTTGAAAAGCTCTGCTGGTAGACCATCAGAGCCGGCGGCCTTGTTGTTCTTCAGCTTTTTGATAGCTGAGCCGACCTCTTCAAAACTAGGAGGGGGAATGGATTCTTCATTGACTCGATGCGGGTTCTCTTCTTGCCCTATCACTCTCTCTACCTGCCCATTAAGTAGCTGCTGGAAATGCTGCTTAAATACATCTACTATTCCCTGTGCTTCGGTGACTAGGTTTCCTTCACTGTTTCGAAGAGCCTGCGTTCCGGGCTTGAAGCCAGCTGCCAGTTGCTTGGCTTTCCTGAAAAACATCCGGATGTTGTTCCTATCGCGGGACTCTTCGATATCCTTGAGCTGGGAGGCTGCGTGGGCCCTTTTCTTCTTACGCAGTATCTTCTTCTCCTCCCTTCTTCTGGTTCGATACTCTTCTCTCGCTGCCCTTGTTTTGCGTTGCAGCGCTTGCAAGTGTGCATTTTCTGTCACCTTTTTCCGGCGTACGCATTCATCATCATACCAAGGGCTCTTTTTGGGTGGTGGCTGGTAGCCTATGGTGGTCTCTGCTACCCCTTTGATGATGTCGCGATACTGGTTCCACAGATTGTTGGCGTTTGTGGATGGTGAATGCACAGCGGAGAGTCTCTCACTCAGGCGCTCCCTGTAGGCTCTGGCTACTCCAGACGTGCTAAGGCTTCCAACGTTGAATTTCTTTTTCTGGGCGGTCTGCAGCTTCTTCTCATTGGATAGTCGAGCTCTGAACTTAGCTGCAACAAGAAAATGGTCAGAGTCGACGTTTGCCCCTCTGAACGTTTGCACATTCAGAATGTTGGATGCGTGCCTCGCATCTATTAGCACGTGGTCGATTTGGTTGGCGGTTCGACCATCTGGAGAGCGCCAGGTTGCTGTGTGGATTCGTAGTCTTGGAAACCTAGTGCTACTTATCACCGTATTACGAGCTGCTGCAAAATCGATTAGCCGGAAGCCGTTGTCTGTTGTCGTGTCGTGGAGGCTGTGCTTTCCAACTAATCCGCCGAAGATGTTTTCCTTACCGATTTTGGCATTGAAGTCCCCGAGTATGATTTTGACATCATACTCCGGACAGGCTCCGTAGGCTCCGTCCAGGAGGTCATAAAACTCCTCCTTGATAGAGTCTTCAGCTTCGTCGGTAGGGGCGTGTGCACATATTATGCTGATGTTTTGAAATGTAGCCTTGATGCGGATCACAGCCAGGCGATCGCTGATCGGCTTAAAGTCAATTATCATTGAGGGTAGCCGATTTCCCACGACGAATCCGCATCCTAACATGTGCAGTCTTTTGTGGCAGCTGTAATAAATGTCGCAATTTTTCCGTTTTTGCATACCTGATCCTATCCATCGTATCTCCTGGATCGCGGTAATATCTGCCTTGTACCGCGTGAGGACAGATTCAAGTTTTTGAATAGCACCAGGAGTGTACAGTGTACGTACATTCCAGGTGCATACTCTTATATCATAGTCCGTGTACGTTCCGGGTCGTGGTATTAAATGAGGGGGTCCATTATCCGAGGCTTGTGTCTCTCTCATAACTAAATTTTTTTTACGTGGTAAGGAAGTTACCCCGACGGCACAACCCCCAACCTGGAGGGCCAGTTCCATTTTTTGAAACCCCTAAGACGAGGGGCCGGTTTTAAACCGAAGTCAGTATCCCGCTTCGGGGATATGAGCGCTGCCGTTGGCCCAATAAGGGCTCATCCGCCACCATCTCTTTTCCAAAAACCTGACTTATTCTTGGAAATCTTTATCGGCCTGAGCTCCGAATATGTCGAAGTAGCCCAGATAAAGTGTTGTGCTTCCGTTTGAAGCTTTAACGCCACCGTTGACTCCATCGAGAGAGTTCGTCCGCTGTCGTATTTATAGTGCTGCAATTTTCTCTTGGTCAACACTCGCGCTTATAAGTTTAGCAAGTCGGGTCCGGATGGACACCAACCAGTACCCGATGGCTACCACTAGGAGGTAAAATAAGCACAATTGATGCGCAGTAACAGTTACAACACTGGACGTCGCCAGGTTGACGCCAGTCAGTGCCTAGGCCTACCCTATTCCTACAGCATCCAACCATCAGCAATCAAAACGCCGAAGAATAACAAGGCCTCCGGCTCTGATGGTCTACTAGCTTAGCTTCTCAAACATGATGGTAATGGTTTGTATGGGTGAAAACCCGAAAACTGGACTATCAGTTCTATATGATGTCTCATCTTCAAGAAAGGCGATCCTACGTCTTGTAAGAACTACCGAGGCATATCGCTGCTTAATGTCGCATATAAGATCCTATCCAACGTACTCTGTAAACGTCTGAAGTTTTTCTGCAGCACACTAATCGGCACGTACCAGTGTGGTTTCCGGCCCGGCAAATCGACGATCGACCAAATTTTCAAACTAAGGCAGATCCTGGTAAAGGTCAACGAATTTCAAGTCGAGACTCATCATCTCTTCATCGACTTCAAAGCCGCATATGATAGCATTCATCGTCTTGAGCTCTACAAGGCGATGGCCGAATTCGGGATCCCGGCTTAACTGATTCAGGTGTGCCGCGTGACGCTGGAAAACACGCTGTGCAAGTGCAATTCGGAAACAGTTCTCCGAATTATTCCAAACATGCACCGGATTTCGGCAAGGGGATGCGCTATCATGTGACTTCTTCAATCTTGTGCTGCAACAGATAGTCCACAGGGCAGGTGTGAACACGAAAGGCACTATCTTTAACAAATCTGTCCAGCTGCTGGGATACGCAGGCGACATCGACATCATCGGTCGTTCCGATATTAACTCCACGAATGACACCTTTATGGAGATTCAACGAAGACTTACCCTAGGAAACCGCTGCTACTTCGGTTTGGCAAAACAAATGGGTTCAAAACTCCCAACGCGAAAGACGAAAGACGATGCATTGCATGTCTCAGCATTACAACCTCTCCCACCGGAGCGCTTCAAACCATGCTCCACTTACTCCCAATCGACATCGACAGTAAACAACTGACTACCTGCTCAGCATCGGATATTGTCATATACATCGACAGTCGGGCAGCCATCAAATCCCTCGATCCAGCACAACGAGATCCAAGGCTGTGAAAGACTGCTGCGCATCTCTTAACGAGATAGCTGGACAACCTCACACTTTGCTGGGTACCAGGTCACTCTGACAAACCAGGGAATTGCGTGGCGAACGAACTAGCCAGACGAGGCTCCTCTGGTCTTAATAGCATAAGCGTCACCGACATCAAGGCGCCCACGTCTTATGTTAAATACCTCATCAACGCTGACGCAAAGAAAGAGGCCAAGCATCGTTGGCAGCAACTCGACCAATGTCACACCGCAAAGCTACTTTGGCCAACCTTAAATAAAACCAGGTCCATTGGACTCCTAAAACATAAGAGAGGAACCCTCTCCAAGATAGTTAACACCCTCACTGGACACTGTGCTATAGGAAGACATGCCCAACGAATGGGCATCCCCTACAACGATTTCTGTAGCAGCTGTATGGATGAAGAGCAAGAGGAGACCATCAGTCACCTGTGCACGTGCCCTGCGTTTGCCAACACTAGGAAAACTGCACTACTTTTTAGCGAAAAGCGAATACTTTTTCAATGATCTAAATGATCTCAACAACGTCTGCACGGCTAAGATTAGCTCTTTCATACAAAGGAGTGGATGGTTCCCAGAGTAATAGGGTGACCCACCCACCTTACACATCGGCAGCACAATAGGCCTCCTCTGGTCTATGTAAGTGCATTTTCCCATCGAGGGCCGATTTTAACCAACCAACCAACCAACCAACCAACCAACCCTTTGGCTACCGTCTGGTAGACCTTATTCAATGTCGGGGAAAGATTACTTACTCTTCAGAACATTCCATCAACTGACTGTAATGCTGCTTCAGCGAATATTCTGTACGATATACGTACCTTTTAAAGGATTGAAACCCAATATTCATCGAGATACTTACTACATAGGTAGCTGAGGTTAGAAATTGCTGGAAAAAAGTTGCTTTGGGAATCTAGCCAATTTGCTGTCAATTATTGTACCGATTATTGTTTCCCAACAGTTAGACTACCCTTAGATACTTATCCTTCATCATAAAACGAAATGTTGTCTCGCACAACAAATTGCAAAGCAATACAAAATATATGCTCTGTCTCTATTTCTAAAATTAACCTTGAGAATTGTGGGAAATAAAATCCTAATTGCTTCAATTGATTTTGTACTATAGTGCGGCTAATAAAAGTATAAATAGGACAAGTCGGAATGATATCAAAAGAAGACTGCAATAAAACCCATTTGTGATAAATTTCCGATAATACTCGTATAATATACAATGTAGGAAATTTAATTATACTTTTATGGAAAATCAGTTAAAGGAAAAAGCGTTATGACGCCTTTCCACAACAATAAGAATGTAGTACTACGACCACAAAGACTATTTATTAGTGATTGGCGTTCCTTGACAAAGCGTCACATCAGCCGCAAATCGAGGAGGAGTTCCGTCTATTACTAGTGCGGAATACCACGAGGGAACCCCATTATGACATCACGAAATCAGAGTCCTTGAACTTCTTGTTCTCGTGTACTGGAGTTTGCGCACGATGTGTTATGGATACACTCCACTTGTGTGCCATAACCTAACCCAAGTAACTAACTACTCAATATTGAACTACTATACTGAATACGTCCAGGAAATCAGTTTCACTATTTTCAGAATATTCTGTTGGTGAATTTTTTCCTGAATATACATATGTACATAGTGTATACCTACCTATGTCTGACCGAATAATCTAAATATAGTTTCATTATATTTTCTTTTATTTACAGAAGATACTAATGACATCCACGTTTTGATAAACAATATTTTTAAATTAGAATGAAAAACATTAGTGAATCTTTACCGAAGGTCGTACACTCGGTTAGTGGAGAAGAATGAGGGCACCCTTGTTGGAATACTGACGGTAGATACTTTTGGATGGAATCAAAGTCGATAGTTCCAACAATGGAATATGGGTAGTGTCTAGTCTGTTAGACTGTTTTATTAGCCTTTTGTATCCCCACTGGCAAGGCTTGTTTCTTTTTTTGTTTAGCTCTCGTCTTAGGAATTTTCAAGGATTTTTTGCTTGACAGTCTTATACTTTTGCTCATTCTTGGCAAGGAAACTGCATTCTAAAGGTGGAAACATAGTAAACATACTACGTTACTGATGAAGCTGCCCTACGAATTTATTTATGAAAGATACGTTTCCTTAACCAATGTAGTGATGGACATTCGCAGAGTTCATCCTCCAAGCAAAACTGACATCTTGTCTCTGAATGCTTTCTGATGCTTTCCTCATTTCTTTGTAATAATAAGGATTGATTAATCTTTTGGCTTGTCTAAGCCTCGGGACATTTTCCCAGTGGGCTAGAGAAGTTTGTGTTTTTAGTCATTAATCAGTGTTGTGGTGGCAGTTGCAGTAAGGTCCACAGCAAGGTTCTGGTCCTATGAACGTAGAGTCTGAACCACCCGTAGTCAGTTCATCTGATGATTCGTTCCCTACAATTCTCTTGTGACCACGGACCCAACCAATGTTTACCTTGTTATGTGTAGCAAGACATTACAAAGCATCGTAGCAGCATGATATTGAGTCCATTGAGTTAGACGTCAATGCTTTAAACGCTGCCTGACTATCAAAAGAGATACATATGTATTCTAACACCCTTAATAGATTGTCGAAGGTACAATCGCAGATTTAAATAATAAGGATTCCAGCTTGGAACATGTTCCCATGGTTGCTTAGTTGGTTTGGGAGGGACTGTGCCTATTGTATTCCCTAGGGAAATGTGGTAGAGAAGAGTAAAAAGGGGGGGAATGTAGGTTAGGGGGGTTTGATTTGGGGATGGGGAGTTCGGAAAACGTCCTGTATATCTGACGAACTCCAGGATTTTTCGAAAACTGGTGCATCTACGATAAATCACCCCGTGCAGGACGTGCCTTTGCAAGTTTTGTATCATAGCGCCCCTAATGCTGTGCATTCGCAGACGAACGGCTCGAGACTTTCTTCCTCTTCCACGCATCCCGGCCAAGATATCACCAGCCCCAGTCTGTATGCGTGTTTGTTGAGGTTGATGTCTCCGGGTTATAGACCGACCATCCGTCTTAAGAGTCCAGAGGCTGCCTATATTTCCTTTCAGATAGCCCTGTATCCCGTTGTTGATATGTTCGTAAGTCTTGAGTCTAAGACCAACCAGTGCAGCTGATCTTTTTACCTCTCGACCTGTAGGGAGTGAGTTCAAGATTGTCTCCACGGCTGCTGGGGGGGTACTGGATTGGGATCCGGTAATTCGTAGACAAGCCATACGTTTGATCTTCGATAGTAGTGAAAGAACGCATTTCCGTTCTACTATCGGCCACCATACCGACACTCCATTAAGTAGGATGTGCCAAACAACAAGGGAGAAAGAATTCGCACTTGTTGGATTCCCTTCTGGACTCTCCCTTTCAATGAGCCTGGAGAGGGCTTCCATAATACTCCGAAGTGGTGCACGTTCACATAAGTAACTCCAAATTGTATCTTTGATCCATCATGTAACCAGACTAGAGTTATAGGGTCCATTATCGGCTGTTGATCTCTGTAGATCGGCTAGAAGATTGTCGATGACTAGTGACTATAAGAGGGAAGAAAGAACTCCTCCTTCTGGATAGTTTTTAACTCCAGATGCAGATACCTATATTCCTTCAGAGGAAGAAGTAATGGTTCGACTTTCCAGCAAAACCGTAATCATCTGATAGGGCCAATGATTACAGCCTCTACTCCATCCGTAAATCAGTTAAGCTGGTTCTCATCCAGATAGATTTCAGGCTTATTCCAATGGATACGATTTGGAAAGATTGCTTTAAAGAGGGAGTTTAAACGGTGGTGAGTAAAGTTACATGAAGCTTTAATGCTTTAATAGCTGCAGTCTTTATAACTTCTATATGAGGGGGGATATGTACGTATCTCCTATGAAAAGGAGAAGGGATTCCACAGTCGGATATGTACGTATCGCACATTCTGAATGGCATTGCGGGAATGGACTTGTTTAATCTGATCCCACCATACCATTGGGGTGAAAGTAGCAAAATACGTCCAGTAAATCATTTCAAGTTTAAATCAACAGTTTTTTTTACCAAAGACCAGGGAATACCTGGTACATACGCAAAGATTTCATTTCCGTGGACTCAGTGCATAATCTACAAATGCCTTTATCTGATATACCTACCTATGTATATATGCAGTTTTCTCATGCGTTCCTTGAGTTTACAATGGCTCATTAGAAAGGCTGATAAGATACGAAGATTATTTTTGTTGGGAATGATGCATGCTTTGAATCTTTTTTGGTTATAGTTCCCAACAAGTTGCTCAGCTTGCCTCAAACCTAGAAGATTTTTCTTTGAGAAATACTTTTGCACTCATTGCTTCCTCAGTTCTTGACCAATCTGTATTATACACTGAGTTACAAAAAAAGTGGCGCACCTTGATATTTCGCAATTACTTCAAGTAAGTTGGAAAAAATTATGTAATTCATGTAAAAAAAAAATTAAAAAGAAGAAGGAAGACCTTTGAAATAAAACATAAATTAAGGAAAATGGACAAAAACTTCATAAATTAACATTTTACATTTTTATTATTATTTTTTTTTTAACGAGTCCTTGTTCCTGTAATAGTGTGTATTGTCTCACCGAACATCTAACACACCAGATATTTGCCGAGGCATACATTGGATTACATTTTTTACGATGGTATCGTCCATATTGTCCGGTTCCTCGATCAGAGCAGATTTCAGGCCGCTGAGCGTTTCCCAATCTTTTTCTCCAGCAGGTCCCAAACGTGTTCAAAGGGATTCATGTCCGAGCTCATCGCAGGCCAAGCCATCACGTCGATTTAAACTTCTTGCAAATATTCGGTAACGCACCTGGCGACGTGTTGTCTAGCATTGTCTTGCATCAGCAAGAAGTTTTCCTCCATAAATGGTGCGAATAGAACCACATATTCCTCCACAATGTTGGTGATATAATACGTAGAGGTCACTGATCCTTCCATGATGCACAGCTCGGTTTTTCCGCGTATGACAATTTCTGCCCACACTATGACGGAACTGCTCCAGAAATATTCCCGCTGGGCAACTGTTGCCGAAGAGTATCTCTCATCTTATCATCTCCACACTCTGCTACGTCCATCTGTTGAGCGGAGACGAAACCTGGAGTCATCAGATTACCCCAGTCGGCCTCTGTCCAATTCTGGTGAAGTTAAGTAAATTCAAGTCGACGTTGCTTATGTTGTACCGTGACTCTCGGTACACGAGCAGGTCTTCTTGCTCTCAGGCCACTTTCTACTAATCGCCTCCTCACCGTTTGAGCATTCACAGCTGTCCCTCTAACAGTTCGAAGTCTGTCTCTAAACAGCTCAACTGCTGTTTAGAGACGATTCCGAAGACTTTGAATCACCAAATATCGGTCATCCCTTGCAGGAGTTACTCCGGGGCGACCTCATCCTTGACGTCGTTTGTAGGAGTTAGTCTCCCTGTACCTTTAATGACTTTTTCTAACTTCTTCTCCGGTTTTCTTATCATAATATCGGCAAAGCGCACTCCCCGACCACCCTCAACTAAAGCCAGCGCACAGGCGACTTCTTGTGCCATTATTTGCATATTTTTTTTTACAAAAATCAGTAACAACTAATAACTAATCAAATCAAAACAAATCCAGAACAATAAACTTAAAAAAAACCCACACGGGATCATGGAAGCTAAATTTGGTATGTCTCACGTCTGTACGAAAACACGAATACAATACGGTTTTCTTCAATACGATGTGCACATCACAAAAAAAATTAAAAGAAAGTATGCAAACTTGCAAACAAATACACAATTAAACCAGTAACCCACTAAAAAAAATAAAGCTCGGCAAAAACATAGCGGTATATTACCAAAATGATAACAACATACGAAAAAGTATCACTGCGCCACTTTTTTTGTAACTCAGTGTACTTTATAGTGTGGCTGCTCCCTACAGGGTTTCTTATTGCTGAGCTTAGTAAGGGAATTCTTCGCAAAGCTTTATTCCACATATGAAAGAAAGAAAGTATGAAGATTTAAGGCGTTTCTTTTCGAATTTAGGGCCATCTTTCCATGGTCCGAACAGCGCTCGAAATAGTCAAAAGATTAAGGATCATAAGGATTAAGCTTATCGTTAACTCTTTGGGTTTAGTTATTTCTATTTCTAATGTTATTCATTTCTAATATTTATGCTTGTTTTATTTACTTTCAGAAATTCGACCGCCTTCAAGAAAAGGAGCACCGGTGATAGTAGATTTTAGCATATTCGTTGTAGATATTAATTCAATCAATGTAGAGGATATGGACTTTAGGTAAGTTAACAACTTTTAGCTGAAATTATTTCTTTAAAAAATACTTATACAAATACATACATATAAAAATTGGCGCGAGTGGAAGGAAACAATACGTGTTTCCAAAAGTATGACTCAGTATTCTGTACTACTTGCCACAACTTTTGCAATTTCTAGAAGAGTACTATTTGGTAGGCCTTGTGTTCTGGACGAATTGTAGTTGGGCCATATATTCCTATTTGATTGAAAGTATAAGAGTCTCCCTTTGATAATACCCAATAGAACATGACCCTCCTTCGAAAATGAATTGTCAACTGGAGAACTCAGTCTCACCAGTACATCAAACCGCTCATTCTTTAATGTTGATGTGCCCCAACAGCCAGAGGAGACTTAAGCCGATGTACTAATTAAGCTACTTCCGATGAAGTGGCCGATTCAAAAACCTTGATGGCAGCTTGGCTGTTAAAGAGAATGGTAATGCCTTGAAGTGGTACAGGGTTATATTTCAGTAAACGGCAAGTCTCCTATCCGTTCTGTACGAATCTGGGACCCGACATGATTTCCATATCTGAAGTGCTTCCTGCACCTGAAATTTTCTTAATATGAAGCTCAAGATCGCATGGCACATGTTGCTTAATGTTGTACTCCTTCCTCAACTCAGAGTACCAAACAAGTGACCCATAGGAAAGAATAGGACATTCTACAAGGCCATCGTTGGTCAAAGTTTAGACTTCTTGTCGAAGGATTTTAAAACTCCTTAAAAAGCTACACTGACTTTTTTTTACGGTCTGCTTTGTATTTAGCTTCCAGTTGAGTTTAAAATTCAGTTCGACTATCAGATAGTTATCGCTATGGATTGAAGAATGTGATAGATTGATGATTGTCGGGTGTTGATTGTTGATCGATGATTCTTGATTCTTGATTCTTGATTCTTGATTCTTGATTCTTGATTCTTGATTCTTGATTCTTGATTGTTGATTGTAGATTGTTGATTGTTTATTCTTGATTCTTGATTTTTGATTCTAGATCCTTTATTCTTGATTGTTGATTGTTGATTGTTGATTGTTGATTGTTGATTGTTGATTGTTGATTGTTGATTGTTGATTGTTGATTGTTGATTTTTGATTCTTGATCCTTGATTCTTGATTCTTGATTATTGATTATTGATTCTTGATTATCGATTGTTGATTCTTGATTCATGATTCTTGATTCTTGATTCTTGATTCTTGATTCTTGATTCTTTATTCTTGATTCTTGATTATTGATTCTTGATTCTTGATTCTTGATTCTTGATTCTTGATTCTTGATCCTTCATTCTTGATTCTTGATTGTCGATTCTTTATTCTTGATTCTTCATTCTTGATTCTTGATTCTTGATTCTTGATTCTTAATTCTTAATTCTTGATTCTTGATTCTTGATTCTTGATTCTTGATTCTTGATTCTTGATTCTTGATTCTTTATTCTTGATTCTTGATTCTTGATTATTGATTCTTGATTCTTGATTCTTGATTCTTTACTCTTGATTGTCGATTATTAATTCTTGATTATTGTTTTTAAATTGATTGTTGATTGAGTTGATTTATGATTAAGTGCACAACTACATAGTAACCCACTCTATCCAAAGCACCTTCCATGGTCACACTGATTGTTGAAGGAAATATTCGAGACACTAAATGTACAGTTGTGGTGTTTCAGTTGATTTCCATAGATTATGGAAGAGGAGAGATTTTAGATCGGTGTTTTTACGTACATATGTACATAGTTTTGAGACAACTATTTGACCGAATTTCTTCCTTTAAATTTTCGAATGCTTTCTGAAGGGCTTTGGAAGTTTAGGAGTTTTTATAGTGTAAAACGGAATTAAACTTGGATACTTACGATTCTCTCTAACCTAACATTATTCTTGTTGGTTTTTAGTGTAATGTTTAAGACTTCTTCCCATGAAGTTGGAGTGTTGCCCATGTTTAGGTTTAGGTTTCTAAACAAATGTGCAGATACACTCAATCCAATAAAGATCCATTGTGATGAAGCTTTTGATAAAGCGGAGGAGGTTCGCGCCGCCTTAGCGTCGCTAGTTCGCCTAGACTGTCAAAGAAGGAAGCTGCTAAATGAAGTAGTTTAGAGCTAGGCACGTGCAAAGGAGGTGAAGAATGGTTTCTTCCTTCACCTCATTCCTATAGCTTTTGCAGAAGGCATGTGAAAATATGTCCACTGCTTTAGTATGTTGGCCTATTAGACAGTGTCCAGTAAAAACACCGATAACGTGACTGAGCTACATTTCAGACCAAGCCTAGGCCAGATCTGTTTCGAAATGTTGCAAGCAGAAATAATTTCCCATCTATAGTTGGTTTTTCTAAGAGTGTTCAGCCTTAGTAATAGTTTACAAATAGCGAGGGGCATACCCAGATTCCAGGTTCCACTTTAGACAGTCAAGCTTTAGCGCCATAAAGCAGGTCTGGGATGATCAAGGTCTTATACAGAGTATACTTAGTTGTTCGGGATAGGGCTCTACTACTCAATTGCCTTCTCAGCCCAAAGAAACAGCGATTGGCAAGTTATTCTTCGTTTAATTTCTGCTGAGATATTATTATCCATACCATATCATTAGCCTTACATTCATACAGTATGGCATATAAGATCTTGTACGCGATATTGAGGAAACTAATACCTCTGTAATTGGCGCAATTGAGGGGTCTGCTTTCTTGTGGATCGGACAAATGGTACTGAGATTCCATTCCTCAGGCATACACTCATTTAACCATATTTCAAAAAAGAGTTGGTGTATGCTCTCTACCAGATCATTTCCAGCTGCTTTGAACAGCTCGGCTGGTAGGACGTCAGGTCCAGCAGCCCTTTTGGATTTAAGCTTGGATATTCCTATCCTCACTTTGTTTTGGTCAGGTGGACGAAAGTTTTGGCTATCACCGTCTATATTGAATGGTTCATTCTTTCTGACAGCGAGATATTGGCCTTCGTCGCCGTTAGGTTAGGTTAGGTTAAGAAGGGATGTGTGACGGAAAAAACTCAGTACTTCTACTTGGAGACCTAAAAGTCCATTGTGAATCTCCTTTTAAAAATATTGATAGAATGAGATCGAAAATCATAGCAATAAATCAATTCATCGCCGCTATACAGTCTGCAGAAGAAGTTTTTCCATATTCTCAGCAGCGACTGTGAATCTACTACCAGCTTTCCTTATTCGTTTCTCCAGACTTACAAGTACAAGTCTTGTTGGATTGACACG
This sequence comes from Xylota sylvarum, assembly GCA_905220385.1. NCBI lineage: Eukaryota > Metazoa > Arthropoda > Insecta > Diptera > Syrphidae > Xylota > Xylota sylvarum. Next base: position 27,880,130 of record LR999960.1, read on the forward strand.
TTGTTTTTACCTGTTAGTAAAACTTTCGTACATTATTCCTTAATTCAGTCTTTCAATATCTTCGATCGCGCGTTTCTCCTGTGCTTTTTTCTTCTTTCGGAAAATTCGATGTTCTTCCCGTCTTATTGCTCGCATAGCTAACGAGCAGCCCTCGTCCTTCTTTGCAGCGCCGCGTTGTATGCCTCTTGTTTAGCTGCATGTGCTTGCCGGCATTCTTCGTCGAACCACGGGTTTCTTGGTGGTGCTCGGGTGAAACCGAGCACATCAGTTACAGCACCTCTGATGGCATGTAAACAGCGTTGCCACTGGTCTTCGGCACTTGATGCTGGCTGCGTAGGAGTCGTTGGACGTTTTGGAGCTTTTGGACGTTATATCTTCTCATTTGGGATATCTGCATTCGTACCTTGGCTGCAACAAGGTAGTGATCTGAGTCGTTTCTAGCTTCTTCTTCAGAATACTGAAGGCATGCCTTGCGTTGATCGCAATATGATCAATTTCGTTGACCGTTTCATGATCCGGAGACCACCAGGTCTCCTTATTGATGTGAGGAAACCGTGTGCTTGTTGTAGTTACACCCCGCCGCAAAGTCAATAAGCCTAAGTTCATGGCTAGACATGGTGTCGTGTAGGCTATGTTTGCCAAATGTCTTCTTACAGGGAGTCCTAATCTCAATATTGGGAGATTCAAGCCACCCCAGGCATCACTAACCTTAGCAACAACACTGGCTGATGCAGTATCCTCTGAACAATTCTGTGTAATCAAAACAGGGCAGAGGTATACCTGGATTGGACACTAGGTAATCTATCACCATCTCTGATAGCTTGGCTCCGATGCTGTCCTACGCTTTCAACAACGACAAAGACCGAAAAGTGCGTTCTGGCAGAGCTAACTTACCAGGATAAGACATTCATGTTGCTAACCTTGCCCACGATGTCTGTCTGTCTGTCTGTCTGTCGGTCTGTCTGTCTATTCGACTACAGCCTAAACGGCTGGACGGATTTGCTTCAAACTTCATATCTGGGGTCAGTGGGATAATCCCTAAAGGCGAAATTGGAATTTGCATTCTAACCTCAAAATTAAGGGTAGTTTACTTAAGGGCGATTTCACTAAAAATGCATTTTCTCGAAAGCGACTCTAGCGATTTTGATAAGATTTCATATGCGAGTTAGTTTTGGGCATATCCTATTAGATGGCATACCACGTTGCGCGCGAAAAATGCGTATAACGGTAATTTTATAAATTGACTGTTTCTCGGCTATTTCTTCAGCGATTGAGCCTAAAATTAATGTCGTAGGTGGGTATGACAAAAGCAAAGATATGACTGATATGAATGTACCTTTTTTAAAAATTTTTACTAGAAATCGAAAAATTTGTTAAAACGAAATTAATAGTCCTTGAAGTCCTTTTCTATAATTCAGTTGAAAAATAAACTTTGAATTTCAGTGCCTATAAAATAAGGTGCAAGTACATACGACCCAGTCGTGCACTTTATTTTTTTGCTAGGTGGTCACCCAGATGTGTTAGGATTAACTCTTTACCTGAGGGCTGCGTTCGTCTTAAAGAAACTCTGCTCACGATTGAATACATGCACGTATGTAATTAGCGGACACTAATCACCTATGTAAGTCATGATAAACTATTTCCATCTCTGGCAGGGGAGACGAAAACTTACGTCTTTTTAATAGATATACTCTCAGATGTTTGTCGGAAGTTCGAGAGAGGACGGAACCGATGTAATAGTCTGATTTTCTAATCCATTTTGTTAGAACATGAACACATTTTGAGGACATTTCACCAAAAAAATAAATGTTTGCCTGTTTTTTTCATTTCTATTTTCAGAGTAGATATGTTTGTACATCAACGTTGGATGGAATCTCGCCTAGACATATCCGATGATATTTTCGAGGAAGGTGATGACTATGTGACGCTTCTTCCAGAATTTTTCGATAATCTATGGCAACCAGACCCGTATTTTTTAAATTCAAAAATAGCAGGTAAATATTATATTTTCCATAAAATAAATTTGTGTTGTACAACCAGATCTGTATGTTTTATGTGTGTAGTGTCTGTTATCCTTGCAGTAGTATCGCATAATTTATGAATTTTGTGCATGTTTTTTTTTTCTTACCATAATAGATTGTGCTAATTACATAATATGACATATATGTGTTTTTTTTTTTGATTTCGTTCTTTTGGTACTACTGATAAATTTCCAAAAAAATATTTAGGATACGGGAGTCCATATGTTGCTACGACTTCTATACTACGTTACAAGAAAGACAGAGAAACGAAAAACTTTCATCTGAATAAAGCTTTAAGTATATCATATATTTAATACTATAACGAAACCACATAAGAACAAAATTTTTATAAAGTTTCACCATAAACGACTAAGCAAATAGCGTTGATAAATATTAGTTGTTGTATTTTATTTAAAAAAAAAATAACTAAGGGGAGACCGATTGGATTTTGCAGATATTTTTCTTTTTTCCTTTTTTTGTTTCTTGTTGGGATATACATATGTTTATTTTTTTTTTTTTTTTGCATTTTGTTATACTCAATATGTTGTGTAAATTTAAGAGAAATATTTGCTTTTAAAAATTACAAACAGGCGTTTCAAGCTTATCTGTGTGATCAAAGAATCACATAAAGTATTTCATACTTTGATTAAGTATGAAATGCTTATAGTTCGGGTTTTGATTAACCTTTAATTTTAGAACTTAGAATTTAAAATTATCAACTTGATGTATCAATCGAAACGTTTTCTAGAATATACTTGGTAGATAACTAATTTGTGCGCAGCAACCCTAGAAGACTTCGCTTTAATAAGAGAGTAGGAAGGAGTTCTACAACATGGTATTTCAGAAATTAATGAGTCGGCTGCTGGAATTAGTTGCATTTACAAGGCAGCCTATATTGATTTCTGCCTATTAGGAGAAAAGAAATATATGCCGCCATGGTGATGATTTAAAAAAGTACATTCCAATAAATGAGATGAGAACTAGAAAACTTAACAGGTAAGACAAAGTTGAAAAGTGAAAGACAGAGCAGAATTTTTCAACTCTGCTGGCGAACATATTTCTTTATGGAAAATACGCCTCCTTAACCAATGTAAAGCATTCACAGAGAATGTGTTGAGAATATTCGCCATCTTCCGAGCAGAACCTACATCCCGTTTCTGGGCACAGATTGAGCTTGTTAAGGTAATACCGCAGGCCACAGTGATCTGTAAGAAAGCTCACCAGCTTTTTAATACTATTCTTGTCTAGATTAAGGATTTTCTTGAAGGAATAAGGACGGAATTGTCTCATTTGGCTTGTATTGTGTCAGCCCTGAAACATTTTCCCAGTGACCCAGATCAATCGTAAACCAATCGTTTCAGGCCTCCAGACCGCAGATTCTGAGCCAGCTCTAGCTAGTTCATCTGCAGATTCGTTGTCTGCAATTCCTTGATGACCCGGGACTCAACCGAGTTTTACCCTGTTATGTCTGGCAACAGATTGTAGTGCATCGTAGCAGCATTTTAAGTGCTGCCGGTCTATCTGAAAAAATAGATATTCTAGCACCCTTAATACCGTTACTAAGGTTTATCCGCAGGTCTCAATTGTATGAAGTTCAGCCTGGAAAACACATTGCCAAATTCGCCTGGTGTTGGGTCCAAAGAAGCCAAATCCAACTCGAGTTTTCATTTTCGATCCGTTTCTGAACCAGTCCAGATCTCTAGTATCCAGTTCCGGAACACCATAAGATTAGTTTGCACGGTCCAATATTTCTACTTCAAATAACCTAATGAAACAGTACTCCCCGACCATGATGTCGGCGAGTATTGTTTCATGTCCTTCTTTGGAAGTGAATCAAGAATTTTCAGATGTCCCAAATAGTAACCTGGTTTATACTTGTACTAGAGCTTAATAGCGCATCTTGCGGCCGTCTTCCTATTGAAGATTTGTAGGAGAGAAAGTCCAACAAAAGCTTCTAATACTGCCACAGGGCAGGTACGCATGGCACCCGTAATACCGAGACAGGCAATTCTCTGCAGCCTTCCACTATCTTCGATCCCGGGCACTCTGCTTTCGGTTGTCTAGACCAAGCGCTCAGCAACCGCGATAGCTTGATCCTTAAAATGGAGGTTCGGTCTTCCGAATGCTCCTTCGGAGCATTATTGTCCATTCGCTCGATGTGGCCGAGCCAGTGTAGTCGACGTATTTTGGCTTTTTGGACTACATTCACATCTTAGTACAGCTCATAGAGTTCGCGGTTGTATCTTCTTCTCCAATCGCCCTCCTCGCATACGGGACCGAAAATCTGACGAAGAATTTTTCTTTCAAAAGTGTTTAATATCTGCTTTGCTTTTCTGCTTATCGTCCAATACTCGGCTCCATACAGCAGAACTTGCTGGATCAAAGTTTTGTAGAGCATACATTTCGTCTTCCGAGTTAGGAGTTTTGACCCCATTTGTTTCGCCAAACCGAAGCAGCAGTTTGATAGTAGGATAAGTCTTCGTCGAATTTGCACTAAGGTGTCATTCGTGTAATTGATATTTACTCCGAGGTAGGTAAACTCTTTAACCACTTCGAAGTTACTGTTGCCAACAGTGACGTTCTGTCTTAGGCGGTGGACAGATGCTTATTTGTTTGTTGACAACATGTATTTGGTTTTGTCTTCATTCACTTCAAGGCCAACTCGTTTCGCCTGTTCTTCAATTGCCGTAAAAGCCACTAACACGGCGCGCTGGGAGCGACCGATGATGTCGATGTCGTCTGCGTATCCCAGCAGCTGGACAGATTTATTAAAGATAGTGCCTTCCGTGTTCACACCTACCCTGCGCACTATCTGTTCCAGCATAAGATTGAAGAAGTCACATGATAGCGCATCTCCTTGCCGAAATCCGGTATTTGGAATAGTTCAGAGGAACTATTTCTGAATTGCATGTTGCACCGCGTGTTTTCCAGCGTCACGCGGCACACCTGAATCAGTTTAGCCGGGATCCCAAATTCGGCCATAGCCTTGTAGAGCTCAAGACGATAAATGCTATCATATGCGGCTTTGAAGTCGATAAAGATATGGTGAGTTTCGACTTGAAATTCGTTGGTCTTTTCCAGGATTTGCCTTAGTGTGAAAATTTGATCGATCGTCGATCTGCCGGGCCGGAAGCCACGGCGTGTACCAGATTAGTGTGCTGCAGAAAGGCTTCAGATGTTCACTCAGTACGTTGGACAGGATCTTATATGCGACATTAAGCAGGGATATGCCTCGGTAGTTCTTACAAGACATAGGATCGCCTTTCTTGAAGATGGGACATCATATCGGGCATGACTTCATCCACCCATACTTGGATGATGATTTGGTGCATGCACCCTACCAAAACATCACCACCCTGTTTGAAAAGCTCTTCTGGTAGACCATCAGAGCCGGCGGCCTTGTTGTTCTTTAGCTTTTTGATAGCTGAGCCGACCTCTTCAAAACTGGTAGGGGGGATGGATTCTTCATTGACTGGATGCGGGTTCTCTTCTTGCCCTATCACTCTCTCTACCTGCCCATTAAACATGTAGCTGGAAATGCTGCTTAAATAAATCTACTATTCCCTGTGCTTCGGTGACTAGGTTTCCTTCACTGTTTCGAAGAGCCTGCGTTCCGGGATTGAAGCCAGCTGCCAGTTGCTTGGCTTTCCTAAAAAAAAACATCCGGATGCTGCTCCTATCGCGGAATTCTTAGATATCCTTAAGCTGGAAGACTGCGTGGGCCTTTTCTTCTTACGCAGGATCTTCTTCTCCTTCCTTCTTCTGGCTCGATACTCTTCTCTCGCTGCCCTTATTTTGCGCTGCAGCGTGTGCATTTTCTGTCACCTTTTTCCGACGTACGCATTCATCATCTTGGGTGGTGGCTGGTAGCTTATGGTGGTCTCTGCTACCCCTTTGATTTTGTCGCGATACTGGTTCCACAGATTGTTGGCGTTTGTGAATGGTGAATGCACAGTGGAATACACAGCGGATGGGAATGCACTCCAGTCGTGCTAAGGCTTCCAACGTTGAATTTCTTTTTCTAGGCGGCTTGCAGCTTCTTCTCGTTGGATAGTCGAGCTCTGAATTTAGCTGCAACAAGAAAATGGTCAGAGTCGACGTTTGCCCCTCTGAAAGTTGGCACATTCAGAATGTTGGATGCGTGCTTCGCATCTATTAGCACGTGATCGATTTGGTTGGCGGTTCGACCATCTGGATAGCGCCAGGTTGCTGTGTGGATTTGTAGTTTTGGAAACCTAGTGCTACTTATCACCGTATTATGAGCTGCTGCAAAATCGATTAGCCGGGAGCCGTTGTCTGTTGTCGTTTCGTGGAGGCTGTGCTTTCCAACTAATCCGCCGAAGAAGTTTTCCTTATCGATTTTGGCATTGAAGTCCCCGAGTATGATTTTGGCATCATACTCCGGACAGGCTTCGTAGACTCCGTCCAGGAGGTCGTTAAACTCCTCCTTGATAGAGTCTTCAGCTTCGTCGGTAGGGGCGTGTGCACATATTTTACGTGGTGAGGATGTTACCCCGATTGCATAACCCCCAACCTGGAGGGCGAGTTCCATTTTTTGAAACCCCTAGGACGAGGGGCCGGTTTTAAACCGATGTCAGTAACCAGCTTCGGGGGCGTGAGCGCTGCCGTTGGCCTATTAAGGGCTCATCCGCCACCATCTCTTTTCCAAAAACCTGTCTTATTCTTGGACATCTTTATCGGCCTGAGCTCTGAATATGTCGAAGTAGCCCAGATAAAGTGTTATGCTTCCGTTTGAAGCTGTGACGCCACCTTTGACTCCATCGAGAGAGTTCGTCCGCTGTCGTATTTATAGTGCTGCTATTTTCGCTTATAAGATCAGCAAGTCGGGTCCGGATAGACACCAACCAGTACCCGATGGCTACCACTAGGAGGTAAAATAAGCACAATTGATGCGCAGTAACAATTGCAACACTGGACGTCGCCAAGTTGACGCCAGTCAGTGCTTAGGCCTACCCTATTCCTACAGCATTCAGTCATCAGGCAGTTAATAGCTTACCAATCAGTCGCAAAGCAGATGACCATGTAAATCGTTTTCATGGCAGTTATACTGTCGGATGTTTGTCAAACGTTCGCGAGAGGTGGAATCGTGAAATAACTATAAGTGTTGTTTGGGAATCATACCTCCCGCTCAGTAGTCCGACGCACAAACCACTGAGCCACGGCACCTGCTCGTATAGTCACATGACAGATGGCTATGATGAAGAATCTCTCCATTTGCAATAAATGGAGAAATATTCTGCCATATTGTATATTTTGTTAGCTTTTCCGGCTTAGCATGATTAACTGGCAATTTTAGACTTTATTTTGAAATAAAAATGTGAACAACGAAGATGAGGGTTAGGGTAATAGTATGTTCCATTGCAGATTGTTTGTAACTTTTCTATTAATTTTTCTAAAGCCTCCTGCATGACCATATGATGCTAAGCTAGCTCATTGCTAAATCACGGCCTAACACGAACTTTATTTGTTTAACAAAGGCATGGTGCTTAAGCCATGATATATACTTTTTTGTGTTTATTTTAATTATTATTTTTTAGAGTCTATAATAATTAAGCTGCTTAGCGCAAATTTCTTCAGTCTCCCCTTGTTGCACTTTGTACACCACGCAAAGCGTGCAAAAGCTTTAAGGTGCATTTACATGTGAAGTTTTTATGAATACGTTTTGCTTTTTAAAACACAGTGACACTGTTGCACGCTGTTTTACAGATTATTTAATGCGAACATCCGGAAGAAACTTGAACTACGAGCGTCTACAAGGTAATTTTATAAATTTTCTAGTCTTTGTAAATTGTTGTTGATTAAAGTGCTAACATTTTGGAGTCAATGTAATGAGCTTTAGGAACGTTTGATGTTGATAGAATTGAAGTAGACCGTTTCGAAGTCTTATGAAAATTAATGTAATGTATTATCTGAACTAATTAATATTTTGAAGTGCGGATTTTTAACAAAATTCTTTTTGAACCTATCGTGGACAAACCCGTACGTACATCCAATAAGAGTGATATACACTATACGTTAACGAATAGATATAATTTTAGATATCACGGAATCCTGATGTCGAGTACCTACATACATTATGTATGTAACTATGTTTATAGCGTGCACCACAACACCAGCAATAGCTAGCAGTACTAGTTTCTGCATGATGATCGCCAGCCCTATACTGTTCCTGATTTCAGAACTATCATTCTTCCAATTAGGCCACAATTAAGCATTTCTAAAAAAACTTACTGGTTTACTAGCTGGGTTAGATAAGCTGGCTCTCTACTAGAGTTGCCAATTGGTGTTTGCTGCCCGGGAGATCCAAAAAAGTTTCCAGATTTAAACAATCATTCTTTAATGAATCTTTAAAAATGATTTGTTGCATTAAAGCTTCTGCTATTATCCTTTCATATATTTTTAAGTCGCTTAAATATGTACTATGTACGTATGGCTCAGTTCCAAAAATTAAAAAAAAATTGTTGCAATGCGGTAGTACTGCTCTTAAGCGGCCATTACACGGTCAATAGATTGATATCAAGCATCGCGTATGTGTGGATTGACGCTACCCATTACGCTGTATTCAACGTGAATGCGATGCGTCGGATACAGACAATGCGATACAGGCGATGCTGTTAACAAATGCAGCTGTCCAAAATGATGCAAATTGCGCACGTTGCGACATTATCGCATCGCACGCAAGGTTTGATTTTCAAACTGGTTTGAATTTTTACGTAGTTTGTGAGATAATTCATGATGTGTGGAGGTTTTTATAAGTGAAGTCCAAAAAGGAAAAGCTTTGTGGATACGAAATACAGTCGAACGCATCGGATGGTATTTGGACATCAATACGTTGTGTGCAGCAGTTTGACGTAAAAGCTCATTGCAGCGATGAACGCCTGCATCGGACGCATCGCATTCATATTGCACACAACGTTACACAGTTCAATGGATTGACATTAAATTTTTAGTTTTTACGCGTTTTCATCACAAATTACCTACGGTGTACGGATGTGCGATGAGTAAAACGGACGGTTGGATATCGCATATTCGGTCGCTTAATCATTACTTTTCATGTCTCATAAACTTGGTAATGACCTATTAGTTTCAATAAACTTCAATATACATAAATGTTCCATCTTTATCATCCTGCATTTGTCCACTTTACTGCTGGAACACAATGGTGTCGCTGCCGTAGTCGAATTCGCCGTACGTCCTGTCAAAAGTTGAACTTCACACAAATGAATAAAAGTAAATACAATGGGCCTTACTAACAACCAAATCTAGTATACAGCTTAAGTATAATCTCCACATTTTCCAAAATGTATGTACCAATAACGAATAATAGTCGTCTTTGGCCAGAAATCATTGAACAAAGAGATATTAAACTTTCCCGGCACTTTCCAGGTGCCTACAAGCTATTTCACGCATATTGTTACATTTTCACGCACATTTGTTAGAAATCCGTCTATTCACTCCTGAATCCGTCTATTCACCAAAAAAATCCGTCTATTCACCCCTAAACACAACAACAAAGGGTCAATTTCACAACAACAACGCGTGCATTTGACGGGCGATGACAACCGAATTGTGAATTCATGGAAGGAGCGGGAAAGAATTTTGGGGCTGTTCATTAGATTTAAAAAATATTTAAATTTGAATTCTCCGTTAAAAGACAAAAAGAATTTAAATTTCATTGGTTGACCGAGAATGTAAAAACCAAAAACTATGTTTTAAGATTCATTCTTGATTAAATCTTCTTAAAATCGTGAAAAGAAGAAAAATGCCATTAAGCAAATTGGGAACCGATTGAAACAATTGTTAAGATATTAAAAAGAGTAGAAATTGATTTGAATTTTTATAAATATGTACATGTTTCAGTATTTGAAATTATCGCAAACTTTTAACTTTTGTTAAAAGTTTTGGATAAATTGTGTACTACCTTCTTTAAAATTGTAACAATTGGATGAATACAATTGGATTAAACACTGATTTTCATGTAATTAGAAAAAATATTTAATGGCACAAAAAAGGTCTCAGATAAAGTAGGAAATCAGTAGTACGACTTGTTTTTAGTGTAAATTCTGTTTATAACAAGTTCATGTTTACATTTTTATTTCCGGCTTCGATAATATTTTATTAAAGTTCGGTTGATTTTACAAATTATTTATTTTCTAGGTTGCCGATAAAATATGTTAACTCATCATTAGAATTAATTTAAGCATTATTTTTTGGAAATTGTATTCAATTCTCAAGAAATCATGTCAATTCCTTAAGTAAAATTTATTTTTTGTCTGAGAAAATTTAATTGAAAAGTAAATAACATTATTAAGGACAAGAAAAAGGAAGGTGAGCGAGTTACCGATGGGTCTTCAACCAATAAATTACAGTGCAGCCTCGCTGCATAAGGCTGTGTCCGGACTAGCCTGGCTGTACTTTGTTAGACAATTAGAAATTTATTTTCCATTTGTAACTATTTAATTTTCCTTTATATAATGTATTTTCTAATATCAAAAGCATAACGTGTGCCTTGAAGTGAACACTGGATCAGAACCAGTCCAAAAAAAACTGTAAGCGTAAACCTTAACAAAAACATTACCATCACTTACATCAACGAGCTAAATTCGAGAGTTTTGCAATTGTCCTACTTTTGTCAAATACTAATGTTTGTTTATTAAAATCATCTACCTTTTCCCTTTCGCGGAGCTACCAACATTTCATATACATACGTACATATGTTTTCCTAAAGTTTCTAACTCGAGATGAAACTTGTACATATTTTCATTTATTAAACGAGAATGAAATGACCGACATTTAACGATTCTGTTAATACACATTTATCTATTTCGTAATACAGATATATTTCCATTTAATCAAAATTCTCTGAAAAATAAAATCAGTTTGGCTAAAAACTAATTTCTTATTTAAGAAAAACAGTCGTTTTGATGTTATTCAATTCGAAAAACAATCAATAATTATTTTAAATTGAATTTTTGAATTTAATTTTCTCGTTTCGCATTGATTTTCCAGTATTCTTTCCAATGCACAATATTTCTAGTAAATTTTAGTTGAATGCTTCCGTTTTATGCGAACATATCCGCTGACGTACTTACTCCACCACTAGGGTTTGTCGTTGTCAATGACTGACAATAAGACTTTTTGGCAGAAAGTCATTAAAATTGACTGTTTCACCATAGCTTATGATGGGATACATTCAGGCAAAACTATTTTTCAGTGCTGACATCTATTGGTTCTAGTTTAGACATGCACCAAAGGTTCTTGCCAATGCTCACACGTATTCACAGACGAGGAGCGAATTACAACAAAAGCAATGTAAACAAATGGGTTTTGAAAGGAAGGAGGGGTAAAGGTTTAATATCTCTTTACTCAATGATTTCTGTCTTTGGCGCTACAATGGAGCTAAATTTTAATGTACAGAAAGCCAAGTTTTATTTTACATATATGTATGTCATTAAAGACTAGAGTAATGCCAATATACTAATTTTATAGCACGAACAGTACTAAAATGGATTAGATTTGGTATCTAGAATACTAAAATTAGGCGTAAAATGGTAATTGAATTTAGCTGAAACTGTATAAGCGTTATTCGATTTTCATGAATTTTAATAATTCCTTTATCTTCATTATTACATACTGAAATACTTTACAGTAAAAATGTGTTGTTCATGAATGTTTCATTGAAACAATTAATTGATTGTTTGATGAAAATATACAGTTTCCATTTAGGAGGGAAAAGGGAACCAACAAAGAGTATTAACTTCAGTGCATTGGTATCACCGCTTTATATAAACAAGAGAAGAAAACAATCTCAGCTGATTTTTATTTCGACTTTCGAATGCCAAGTGTGTAGGCGTCTCCTGATATTGGTATGTAAAATAAACATTCAATTCAATTTTAAATTATAACCACTGTCATTATAGCACCATGGAAGAAAATAAAAATTCAAATTCAAGTGCAAATATGAAACGTCAAACCAATGTTATGTACCAGATTCAATGAAAATGTAATAAATTCTTTGAAATAGCCAAGTTTAAGTAAAAGCCGACTATTAAAACATTATTAGTACACTTTAGACTTAAGTGCGTATTAATATTTAAGTCGACACCTTTTTTAAGTCACGACTAATGAAACGTTGTTAGTAAGACCCAATGAGTCGCTGTCGCTGTCGTAGTCGTATGAGTTGGGCAATATTTAATATTTGTCGCCCCAAGGCTGAATAGAAGTAGGCAGTGGAGGAACAGCAAACAGGAAAATGTATTGAATTAGTGAAATCATATGAAATGTTGTGGAATCTATTGCATCCTGATTTAAACTAATTTATTTTAAAAACTGACCCCTTCAATTAATATTATTTGAAATTAATAACACATTTAAAATGACATAAGCATACGACTTCATTGTGGACGAATTATTTAAGAGGGTATGCGACATCGGCGCACGATTTTAAGTGACAGCGACTACGACTACGACCATTGTGTTCCAGCAGTTAATTACAAGCGACAGACATATTTACTCTTCAACGACAAACTTTAAATCAAAATAAAATTTAAAGACCCTATTCATACAGGACTCACGGACTGAATTTTTTTACGTTTCCGTGTTTAGATCGACAGTCCTATCTGAACATCTGCACAGACTCGTTTTGACATATTTGTTGTCAGCACCAATTAAACTGGTTTGATTTTCGGCAAGAAATTATTTTTACAACAAAACTAATGCTTTTCACAACAATTAAATTGCATTTCATTTGTTTTTCTTTTCTTTTGTTTGCGAATTTTTAATTTTGCTTTTGTTTTGTTTTCCACCATTTTATCGAGTGACACCTATTAACATTTCCAAACGTCAAAATAAATCTAAGAAATTTCAGAAAATCTGAAAATCCAGATTGCCGTAACAAGTTAGCACTCAACTTTCCCCTCGCAAGTAAACGTAAAACAAATTCAGTCTGTCAGTCATACGTGAACAGGGTCAAATCAGTGAAGTTGAATGTCAAATGTACCTACTTAAGTATGAATCGTAAAAATTAACGTTTGCTCAGTTGATGTCCATCGATAACCTTTAGGATACATTTAGAAACTTGCGACTTTGTCAACTTTTTCTCGTTTGACTTTTGGGACTTACATATGACTTTGCATCTACGACGCATCTGATATATTTTGGAATTAACCCATTCTGTGTAGGCAATCCATGCTGTTATAACTTACCGTGTGAAAGACAGATATTAATTCACCAACAATAACTTTGTCTTCTTCTGAATCTTCTGAATCTGCCATAGCCGTTCCCGGCTTGGAAAAAATCGGAATTAGTTTTAAATAATTTTATCCTCCATGACCACAAGAATACTTTTTCCTGCACAAGCAACATACGTATGTACATACCTTGCATTGTTTCTCGTCTAGTCCTCTGAACTACGTTACTTATGTATATTTCTCGTCTGGCAAGCCTACTCTCTACCGTCTTTAGATGGATACATTTGGACTAGAAAAGATCTATTGCACCACGGTTTCAACTTTGGTTTGGTGCGTATTGAATGTATGGTATGGCTGCGATTTGAACGCACAACCTTTTATTCAATATGAGCTATGAATACATAAACACGCCTAAACTTCCTCTCAGATATAGCAACTTAGAAAGGGTTAAAACTGCCTCTACGCTATGCGGCATCAACATGCTTAAAACTGCTTTTAACTTATGTATGAGGACTTAAACACAACACAAACATAAACTTGTCTTTGAGCTATCAGGTCATAAACAAGCTTAAACTGTCCTCTGAGCTATGATGTCATAAAGACGCTTAAACTTGCTTTTAAACCGGGCAATCATAATAACGCTTAAACTTGCCTCTGTGCTATGAAAACCTAGACAAAAGTTTAAACTTGCATTTGAGCTATGTGCTCATGAACTTGCCTCTGAGGGATGAGGACTTAGATACGCTTAAAAGTTATCGCGGTAGTACTCTTTAAAGTGCGGAATTTCAATCCTACTTTACTATAATCGTGAATAAATTATCAACCTTTAGCATAAAGGCGGAAGTGTGTATGAAAGTACGTATAGCCCAGTCGTGAACTTTATTTACATTAAACTCACAGAACTCTATGCTGAAAGACCCTGTTAACCCCTGTCATTCTATATTCGTGTGAATGCATGTGAAACTTATATATGAATGTGAAACTTATATATGTCTTCGGTATAAAAGCCGTTCTAACTGTTCATCGTTCTACCTGTTCGCCAAGATGCCAATCAAGGAGTATGGGTTCACAGATGTAGGTTTATATGAGTGAATGAAATGAAGTGGAAACGGAATAGAACCCGCTTTAAGTCCCGAGAAGTACGTCCGTACTTGTAGGATTGCTTGCGTCAGACGACTTCTGTTTTCGAACATTGTAGCAATACACGATTCAATCAAAATTTGCGCAGATTGGCGATGGTTAAAGAGCCCTCAGCATTAAATAAAACACGCTTCCGTCAAGAGAAACACTCGAAACTAGCTCCTTCCACCTATGTATGTAAGTCTGAAGTGGTGAGTTTGCTTCTATCGTACGGCTTCCTTTTCTTTTATTTCCCACTTACTCTTAATCAGAAGACCTTCATAGTGCTTTTAGAGCTAAATACCTGCTCATCCCTGTTACGAGAAATTAAACGATCAACTCAACGATCTTCTATCGGAGTTATCTGCCAAGGCATTACTTCGCATGGGTATATTTGAGCTTCCAGAGTTTGCAAGAAATTTGCTTCGATCGTCGTGTTACATGGACTCCAATTTGACTTTCTAAAATCTTTCCATCTGGTGGTTTGTCAGTTGAAGGCATCTAGAGAGAGCTCTAGTGTTTGTTACAATGATTACTGCAATATCTATCGCCAACGTAGCCAACGTTCTCAATATGCCATCAATCATAACATTAAACACAACTCCTCCCATGATCTTATTTCATCTTTGATGTACGAGATCCTATCAATTCATATATTCTAAGATTACGTCAGTTATGACTGAAGGTATTAGCTTTGCTATTACTGCTGTTCCCCGCGGTAGGGCGGGTCTTTTCATCTGGAATACATATATCGGTAATAATAATTGAGTACGTGATAATTTTTCCTTAACATTTTCGTGGCACAGCTACGTCACATCCTCGAAATGTGAACCTTGTCATTTCTTTGGTTTGTTCTTCTGCTGGGCTTAGCATGTACTTAGGCATTTCGGTATCTACATTGTTTATTTTCCATCTGAATTGTATCACTTTTGGAGGGGTTAGATAAATATGATGACCGCTGTTCGTGTCCAAGTCTAAGACATACCATTTCAGCCTTTATACCATGGGCCTGCTGGCGAATGACAGGTTGATGATGAAGGCCGCTCTGCTGTTATCAAGAATGTACTTATTTTCAGCGCTTAGCAGGACCAAATCGAGGTTGGCATAAAATTAGTATCTTTGATTTGTTATGGCATGGTTTTCTCCCTAAAATAGTTGGTGACTTTCCTCATACCTCGGCTTCAATGTTGTCCAGGATTCACAGGTGAAGAAATCAATTCCTTTTTTTTTTTTGTTTTGTGTGAGTATACGAATTTCTGGGCTGCCTTGAGTCTTTGCGTTCGAGGTGGAGTCCCAGCACTTCCACATTGGTACATTCTTTCTTTTACCCTCCATTCATCCTCAGTTCCCATGTAGTGTAGGGCGGCTTCCCAATGGTTTATATTTTTTGAATGCAAATTATGTTTAATTGTGATTGACCGTACTACACTCGTGTAAAAACTGATAATATTCAGTGATGTGATCTATGCAAGTTCTTCAGAACGGTGTTAGGATTCTAAAAAGATAGATGGTGCTAAGTGCGTATTTACTTAAAATGCAGCCCTCCAGGTCGAAAGATGGATCGTCATTCTCTCATTTAAGAAAAGTTATTACTAATACTAACCTTCAATACAAACGATTCTAGTGTTTAGGACTCTGTAAACAAAATAATGTCAGTTTACTTAACAGACCGTTTGCAGCCGAATAACCTACGTACAGAGGTACACTTTAAATTGCCGTGAAGTCATGGGCCGCCTTAAAATCGATAAAAGGTGAAGAGTATCGATTTAAAATTCCCTGATACTGAGAAAACTTATACACACCCCTCCTTACTTGGCATAGTTTAGATAATCTCCTTTGTACACCCAACTTGGCTGCTATGAATCTTTACAACCGCACACGTCCAGCACACGACCTCTGTTGAGGAGCATAACATTCCATGCACAAATCCATGAGTCGTTATCCTTGCATCGTTTAGCTAGTTTGTCGAAAATGAATCCGTCCTTGTCCGATGTTTATGCCTCCTTCGTAACAAATAGTTTTTTTTCGTGGTCAAGGATTTTTTTCCACCTGCGTATTCTCCTTAACTACTACTTATTCAGTTTCGCAATAGCCAGGTGGCATTAAACACCGACACTCACCACCGTCACCTATCAGTAAGAAAAGCATTCTTACGAGTGTCTACATCCGTTTCCCTCTTCTATCACACGCTTTGCATTAATTAATTTTCACGGTCAAGTTGCAAACCAAAATAATCCACTAAATATCGGTCACGGTTAAGCGATTAAACTTGAAATTTTACTAAATTTCAAACTAACCCCAAGGGCAAATCCATTGGTAATGCGGTATATATTTGCATCCCTTTTTTATCTCTAACCCTCCATCTCACCCCACAGGTATAGACGTTTCGCTTGGAAATCAAATGTCCTCGAATTGTCGGGGCACACGTTGTGGTAGGTAATACCGCTTCAAGGCGCACCATAGTATCGTTTCGTGACTACCAACGATTTATAAGCGAAACATTGATTTCGAATCTACATAACCTTATTTGCAAACAGGGTTACCATACCAAGAAATTAATAAGGTCTATTGTTTTCAAAATATTTTTTGTATTAAACCAATTCAAAACTTTTCAGCCTACTATGTGATTCCATCGATCGCTTATTAATTGAATAATCCCGAGTTTTCTATTGCGGCGTAGGATGTCATTGGACTCTTGCTTGGAGAGTTTTTCGGTGTCTTAAGAAAACATGGCATTTACGTACTTACATATATAGAAATAAATTGAAAGGAAACCATAGTAGTGGCAACCCTATGCATAATAAAACACAGTAAAGAGTCCGAACCGATACAAATCTTTACATCGTCGGGTGACTTTCAATGTCAAGTGGCGGTTTGCTAAAACCACCCAAAAGTTTATGTAAATCCTTAAAGTAAATACCACAATGGACTCAAATGTGTAGGTATTGACAAACGTATCCGAACTTTGTTCTATTGAATGTTTTGATTACGCAAATTATCTTGCAAACATTTTTGGAATTTACCACAAATAAAAATTTTAAATGAAAAAACGTTTTCGAAAATAGTGGGGGAATTTCAAAAGTGTTTTATCGTCCTAGTTCAGGCTCTTTGTTGACAATTGAACAGAATATCAGACGATTTGGATTTAGAGGAAACCACTGAGCATGTTTTATTCTCAGTCCTGCTGGAGCTATTTTCCAAAGCAGGGAAAACCATTCAACTGATTTTGGAATTTTTTGGAATACCATTATGATCCGGTACTAGGGACATACCAGAAATATCTTTGGGCTTCAAATAGGTCACGGATGAGGATAAGCGGCTCACACTAGCGTATGCAACTTATACATCAAAGGATCTGCATATGGTTTTTATCGATTTCGAGAAAGTGTGTAATAGGACACATAAACTCACAGATATTTGAGATAATTTGTGGTGCTCTATTTAATTCAGCCACTTCGCGCTCTGTAAAATACCGTGGCGATAGTATGCAACTTTGCCGAATGTCACTATTGATTCCGAACACTTCGCACCTTCATAGCGTGCTTTTACAATAGCCATCAATTTGTTCGGAAAGTCTCTCCTGTGTGAGGCTTGCCATACAACCACTTTGTTCACACTGTTGAACGCTTTTTTGAAAGTATATTAGAAATATTTTACCACGAAAATGCCTCTCCAGTTTTCACACTCTTTTAAACTATCCTTCTTTTGGAATTTGATAAGAATTCCTTTCCTTCTTTCCTCAGTGGAGGTTTGACTATTACAAACTTTCTCCACGGACAGAAGGTCTACAGTTACTACAGATGAAGCTTTGTAAGGCTCTGCGGGAATGCCGTCAAGTCCTGGTGCCTTATTTAGGTGGAGTGTTTCAATCGCGGCAATAACTTCATCTTTGCTGGGTGTCGTGATGCGAGTTCTAAAATTTCGGACGCCGAACAATTCGGGGCGAGAGTGGTTAGTGCGTTAAACTACTGAGCGGGTGGTTCGAGATTCGATTCCCAGACGACATCAAAAGTGTTTTCACAGTTCCACCTTCGCAAGCATCTGATAGAATAACTGAATGAAAATAGGTTCTCTACGTGCAAAGCTTGTACATATAAAACGCCCAAAACGAATGGTTTTGCAAAGCTAAGCACTTTATCCCATACTGAATTCTCGCGCCAAATGTTTGTATTTCTTTTCTTTTTTTGTTTTTGACAATTCGTCTTGATTTTGGGACCATCTCGCTGTTCAACACAACAAAAATCAATAGAGACCCGTTCACACTGGTTAGCTCGCTTGGTAACACGGTTCTGCTATCGCATCTACTTGATCCTTCTTCAGTACCCAATGCATTAATCTCATTTCTTTTATGCTGGGACACACTACACTGAAACTCTCTCATCTCCGTCCGGTACAAGGATTCGAGCTCACTCCCACCCTCAGCAGGGATAGCTACACTGCAAACTTTTCGTTTTTTTCCGTTCTTTTCCGTCTTCAAGTATTAGTAGTCAAACACGTAGCATGACCTCTAAATAATCTTTTGAGAAATCTCTCTGCATCGGTATAGAGTACATTTTTCAAGGAATCCACAGCGATGTCGGCTCCTCATCTAGTTAGGATATTTAAGAGAAAACCTCTAAGACATCAGCTAATGGAAAGTCTGTTCTTATCATTGTGGATCAGTTCCGATGCTATTATTGTTGCCTACATATGCATTGAGGGCTGCCATCAAAATGACGATATTCCCATTGGATGTTGTACATTTCTGCAACACATGAATATTTTTTATGTTTCAGGTCGTTTTTATTTGGCCGCCATTTTAGTTTAGTTAGCATTTAAGAAGGTAGATAGGTAGGTTGTGACTTCATCATAAGATACTACATAGACACCATAGTGGGCGCATCTCGATACCTATAAAGCCTTAGCGGTGACAAACCTAAACCTATACTTTTTCTCCCATTTTGTTACTTAACTAATTTGATTCGATGGCCCAAGTTCCTTTAGGTTATCAAAGAAGTACTTTCCAAGTTATTTCAATCTACTCCGGACTATGCCTTGGCATTCGCAGAGTAGATTTGTAATATCTTCAGAGACGTGTAAGTGGCTGCTGTATCTACATATGTACATATATCCGTATTTGATAATCTTAATTTAGAATCGTGCTTCCTTAGAAGGCAATGATCTGAGATTGCTTTTCTTTGTCAATCCTCCCTTTCAGAGTACATTACATCGTATTGAGTACTAAAGTCGAGGGTACCAAAGATTTCATTCGATTCGTCAGGCAAATCGGGAAGTGATTCCCTGAGTGTGAGTGAGCCGAAGCACACTATTACCCGAAACATGTCGAATGCATCCGTGGACGTATGTAGTTCACAGAGCACCGGTGATGATAATGCAGGATTTCTTTGTACCTTGACCAACGTATCCCGTATCCCATATATCAGAATGGTTTGACTATCTTGATATATAACGCCCCTTTTTGTCCGCTATCTCCTTGCAGACTCATTCCTGTATATTAAGTTTCCAGTCTAGCTTTCATCTAGTACAATGCCAAGATAGTTTAAATTCCTTATAGTGAAGGCTCGTTTCAATTTTCCCCACTACTTATTTACCTTTAAGATATGCAGGCTGAGCATTGCATAAACTGCCGTTGCAACACTTACTTCTAATGTGGATATCCAGAAACCTTTCAATTGTCTTGAGAAGGAATGACGAAAGACTTATGGGTCTGTAGTCTTTCGCATGAGTGCGACTTAACTACGGTCTCCAATACTTCGTTGCTGCTTTCCGTCCACAAACCCTCCGACTAGCAGAATTGTTTCCACGATTTCTTTTAGATTGCTTGATTAAATACTTAAACTCTCTCTTACTTCCTATGTATTCATCCCACTAATTTTGCCCTATTATAAAAATTCCGAACCTGTTAGAGTTAAACTCGCTATTTCACCGTGGAGGTTGGGACTTTTTGGATTCGCTTCCGACTGGGTAGACCTTTTCGTATGCCATGTTAGTTACTTTGCAAGTGCTGTCCACGGCTTTGCCTATGTCTTATGGATTGCCGTAACGAATTGTCCTATCTTTGAAGTGTCTTACTTTTCATTTGTATTTTCCCCAGTTCGCTCTTCGAGGGTTTTTGAAAGTAATACTAACCCTAGGTAGGAAGCTAAGCTGAAAGCGTATCCACTTACGATCCGACAGGGATACCTTATCTAAAATACTCTCAATTATTATGGAGCATCAGCAATGTATTGAGGATATTAAAACTTTCTACCTAAATAATCGCTTAATTCTGAAAACACAAAGAAATTTATGGTACGAAGTTGACATCTGTCAAGTAACAAGTATGTGAAACAAAATCTACAAAAAAGAAATGGCGGAAAATTCAAATCAAGGATAGGTTCCTGTAAATATTTGCATTTATTTGGATTCAAATTAGTAGCAAGTGTTTATTGATTTCATAAAATTGTTACTAATATTAAAACACACTAAAATGAAAGCAAGGTCTTCAAACAATATGTAACATAGTATGTATGTATGTACGCACACAGTTTTTTTTTGAAGCACTCATCCTTAAAATCTAATACACCAAGCTATTTTTGCTCTTGGCACAAGTTCTAAACTTAAAAATTAATATTGTAAAAACAAAACATATTAAGTATAAGTATATGTAGGTGATTAATATTTAGCAAATTGTATACACTAGAGACATATCTGCTTCTTTTCACTACACTCTGCAGCTTAACCGCTAATATTAACAAATGCTTTTAATATTAAATATTTACGAAATACTTTATGAAAAATACTATGTATTTCTAAAATTTTATTTCTTTCAGAAATTGCCACTTTAACGCACAAATTCACATCTGTCACGCTCTACAAGAACAAAACAATACGTTACGCAGCCAGAATGCATGCGATTATCGCATGTCAAATGGAGTTTCAGCTCTATCCAATGGATATACAAGTTTGTCCCATCTATATTGAGAGTTGTAAGTAACTGAATATTTTTGTCTTCCAAACACAGCAAATAATGAATATACATACATACATATT
The DNA here is from genome assembly GCA_905220385.1 of Xylota sylvarum. NCBI lineage: Eukaryota > Metazoa > Arthropoda > Insecta > Diptera > Syrphidae > Xylota > Xylota sylvarum. The sequence continues at coordinate 27,901,512 of LR999960.1, forward strand.
TATGTGTCAAATAATAATAAATTACTTATGTTGTGATTGTTGGTAACAAAAAAGAGTACTTTTGTGGCATACTTTTCAGCTCATGTTGTTTTTACCGCACATGTGTCACACAGTCCTCGTCTGCTTCTCATATCCAAGGAAATGCATCAATGTCGACTTTGTATGCCAAATGTACTTCATGAAGTAAGACCATGTCAAGGCAGAATACAGTTTTTAAAATAAGAGTAGAGCCGAAAAACATGCAAAGTTTAAAGTACTCATGTACGACTATGTCTATATTGTCAGGCATGAAAACAGGTTCCTATTGCTCGATATGTACATATATTGTTTCTTTCTTATGCAAGAATTTCAGAACTGTATAGTGAGCACCCTCGTGCGTAGAATACCCCGTCTTAACTAGCTTAATGTCGATCATTAACAAAAAGCACGGTGGTTTGCTCTTTTTCCAGAAAAAACTTAATTGTCTCTAAAGACATATTTAATTTTAATTCTATTTGCTGCGGTTCATGTCGAAAACGGAAAGGTTTAAGTTAACTTTCCGCAACATTCGGAAAATTGGTTCATTGGATCCCTAAGAGCTACGGTGTGTCGATAAATAGAGAAGACAAAGGCATCATACACTATGGAGCTTAGGCGCAATGGACGGAACGTAAGAGGAGCCGATGCATGAAAATAATGTCAGCTACGTCTCTGCGAGCCTTAAGGGCTTTTAAGTTGCTGCGGTTGAGGCGGTCTTGATTGCGAGGCAAGATAAAATGGTAGTTCCAGGATAGTGCTTGAAGGGCGAATCGAAAAAAAAGACGACGTTGAATGTTCTCAATTCTGGATACATCATCTCGCTGAAAAGGGGTCCAAGCTTTATTGCCATACTCAAGGAGGGGCCGAAAGAATGCAATGTAGAAGTCTTTGGTCACGTAAGGGTTGGAAAATTCTTTGGGCCCCCGTTTGACAAAACCAAGTGATGAGTTAGTTTTAAGAATTATCTCATCAGTGTGGGAACGCGAAGAACTCCAAGCTCGCGAAGAGATTAAACTATGGATATAGGTTGGCCGTGAAGAAGATAAAGGTAATAGATTGGCATTTGACGATGCAATTTTGGATTTGAAAAATTTAGTGTCATCAGCGAAGTGGGAAACGTGGGAGTGTTTAAGTGTTTGCTCCCTCAAGATCGTTTATAGCTAGGATGCAAAAAGGGAACCTTATGGGACATCAGAGGCAGAGGTCGCTTGATAAGTTGGCAGCTCCTTACAAATATGTATAAGTCTTGAGACAAACATTGTACATATAGGTAAACTTGGTACCGTCTACAATGTCTCCATAGTAACAATTGCTCAATTATGGATAGAAACCACTGGGCTTTGTGCCTTCAAATAGTCCAGCATTTATTCTTTCTCAAGATCCAAGTCAAGTATTGTCAGTTTTCCTTAAGGTATTTCTGGTACGTAGTCATTAAGTGCAACTCGCACTATATATGTATATACACATATGTACATATATAGATGATTTGTGATTTCCAGTTGATGAGACCAAACGTCGAAGCAGTAATTATAATACTCCCTCGAATGTGATAGAAGATAGCATTGACTAATGTTTTCTCGATCAACGTTCCCCTTTTGAAGGTATATTGTGCGCTGAGCTTATACATCCGGTACTACAGGCTATAGAGACTACGTATAGCCCTTCTGAACTGAACCACCATATTTACCTTATCCTTTCTCTAGGATATTCGTTTCTTCTTGGGGTCTCTCCCTTTTAGCAGAGAACAACTTGCATTTGTCGTTCGTTAGTGTAGGTGTCCTACCTTTACCCGCCTTTCAGCATCAGTTTCTTGTGGCTTGGCCCCATGTTTCTTGGCAGTTATATCACTCGGGCTCTTCCTCGCGATGACACTCTTATCTCTATTTGATGCCTTAACAATTTATGCAACATTTGTTTTTGCCTTTACATCGGGTCTTCGCAAATCGTCTTACCTAATGGTCTCCTTAACACTTCTGCATCTCGGAGCACAGGGGATGAATTTTTCTTCGCAAATGCACTTAAGTAAGATCTCTTGCACCCTCTGAACTTCTGCATGCGTTTTTCGTCTTCTCATGGTGGGCGGATCCAGGTGAAATTTCATCCCCTGGAACCTGTTTGCAAGCTCCGGCAACAACACAAAGTAAATAATCGCGCTATCAAGTCAAGGCCATCTATTCTTCTCTTCTTCTTCCAGAAGATGTAGCAGCAGATCCATTTAGCTACTGGCTTTGACGACCACGGCTAAGGTAGACACCGTATCTATCAGTGTCCATCGCGTTCCTGTCACTTTCTTTCACTAATGTTTCTGGACACTCTACTCATCATCACCGGTTTCTTTCTGGCCCCTCATTCTTACTCAGTCTTTTTGTATGTATGTACATTTGTATATTTATGTATGTACATATGTACAAATGTCAAACACATTTTTCTAGCTATCGGTGATAAGCAGCTTCCTGGGCAACTTTATCATCTTAGCTTGGGGCTGATCAAGGGGTTTATGTTTGGGATTCACAAGGACTTCTGCCTAATGGCATTTCACAGCGGTGCATCCTCCAGCCCCAAACTCCTCTAGCTTTCAGACTCTGCATCTTATGTCTAAGATAGACCTCACGCATTGTCTATTCATCGCTTAATCCTTGCTGTATTGCCGTGCTGCCTAAGTATGGCCATATTGCAATTGACGGTCTTTAGTGGCTTTAGTCTGTTGGCACTGGAAGCATTTCACCTCACCTCCAGCTTTTATTGCTGCTTCATCTTCTATTATTGGCAACTTCCAGCACAGTTTGCTTAAGAACTCGTCTACCGATCCCAGCTTCGCACACCAACTCCATAGTTTTTTCGTCACACCCAAAAGCATCATCATACCTTCAGCTCGTAGATATTCTAGATTTCTTCTAATTTGCTACTAAAAACATTTCAAGTGGAGGATATTTCAGCTATTGAGGTCGTGTCCCACTTCTGTGCTTATTTTCATCAGCATCCCCATGCTTGTCATTAGCATTTGTCAAAAGGGATACTCAAATCATCCGCTTTGTCTCGATCGTGGTTCTATTGTCTAAGCTACTGATTGACAAGAAGATTTTCGATGTCTAGACGCTACAGAAGAGCCATTTTACTCCAATCACAGACATCGAAGAAGAAGTCTTCGACTTCCCAACATCGAGTCTTCGATCTACTTTAGACTAACAATACGTTCCAATCGCTGATGGTATTCACAAGCCCGCCTTCTATACCTTAAAGAGCACAAAACCTATTTCTTTGGAGTCAGGTACATGTTGGGGACGCCTTCCCGGGATTTGTGTTTACTGGATTCTCAGGAAAACGCATGTTAGACTAGTAGGTCTGTGAGGTTTAGTGATTCACATTCAATATTCTCTTTCCAGGTGTTAATGGTACATATATATTCCCTGTGCCCTGTATAATTTTTTATAGAAGTGTCCCGCCACGGTAGGCTCTAAGTCCCACAAAGATACTACAGCCTTTTTAACTTTATGAGCCAAACTGAACAACAGGAAATAGAAGCCTTATTAAGGTTGTGAACCTTGTCGGATTTCGTTAGTTATCACTTTGAAAAACTCTGGATACATTTTTTTTACATTTTCACATCTTCTACTCTTCAAGGCAGTTTGCAGACCATCAGCTTTTGACTTTCCTAAAAAGTCTGCAGATATTTGACTTCACTGAAAACTAATTTTACTTACAGTCTCCTACAGCAACCAAAAGGTGAAACTCAGATGGTCGGACTCTGGTGTTACGCTGAATCCTGAGCTGAAACTCTTACAATATAACTTAGGTCAACCCTTGGAACTGGAAGAGAGTGACGGTTATATGCCGGAAAAGGTTGGCAATTTCTCTCGTCTAACAGTGTATTTTCGATTCGAACGACAAATTGGTCATCACTTAATTCAAACATTTGCCCCATCGTCCTTGGTTGTTATGCTGTCTTGGTTTAGTTTCTGGCTTGGATTGGATGCAATACCAGGAAGAGTAACATTACTTGTTACCTGTATGTTAACGTTGGTAACAATGTTTACGGGACTGAGAGCAGATATACCACCAGTGGCCTATGTTAAGGTGAGTATATGAGAGTTATGTTTTTCTGTTGTAAAACTTAGCGATCTTCACTTCTTTCAGGCTTTAGATCTTTGGATGGCCGGCTGTATGGTGTCTGTTTTCGCTGCATTAGCTGAATTTGTTGTTGTAAAGGTGTTAGAAGTACAATATCAATATCAGATCAATAAAGTGCCTAAAGTTCTTCCAATGGTAAGTATAGTTGCGTAAAGAACATTTTTTTCGGGCCACTATGTAAGCGCGAGTTAGCGCAGTTTAGAAGGTCTCCTTTCTTGAGGATCGGGCAAATATTGCTGAGATTCCATTTATAGGGCATGCTTCCGTCCGCCAATATTTTGTAGATGAGCTCATTCTCCTTACCATAGCTCGATAGTCAGGCCATCAGCTCCAGTAGCTTTATTGGACTTCACCTTAGATATCGACAGCTGTATTTCATCCAGTTAGGTTGGAGGGAAGTGATGGTTATTTTTGTCTAGATTCTTCATGAGAGCGGAGTTCCGGTCATCGTCGCCGTTTTACACTCGTCCGAAGTAATGTTTTCTTATAATCTACATCAACTTCGATTTAACTTCGACTTCAGTTCTGACTTTGCAGCCTTGGCAGGTTATTCTTACTCATGCTGATACATACATGCTTCGATTCTTTTTCGGTTATGTAGCCATAGAAGTTTCTTGCATCATTGCATCATGCCCTGAGTGTTATTCCAGATTCTTAGCCTGTGTTCCCTCTCTAGTTTCCTGATTTCTTCTTTGATTTGATCCCCTATTAAGCAGAATGGTTCAGGACTTATGAAGGTTTCTGATGCTCCCTTTCTTGGTAGTGAGTCGCCCATTTCATTATTCTCTATTCCCACATGGCTAGGTATCCAACAGAAGGTCACCCTGTCTCTTCTACCCAGTTCATTAAGTTTTTGGAAGCTTAGACTTCATGACATAAGAATCAAGTGCCATGATAGCAGCTCGGCTACCTGACATTGCAAAGATGGCGTAGTTTCTGTCTATCTATGGCATAGATCTCAGCCTGAAAGATGCTAATACTTTTGCTCATGGCTTCAGAGTATTTGGTTCTAGGTCCGAATACTCCTGCTCCAGTTCCTTAATCAGTTCTTGATCCATCTGTGTACAACTATTTTATTGTATGCTCAGTTTGTAACTTGTGGATTCATTGCTCGACTTCGTTTTATTGCTGAACTTGATAACAAAGTTATTTTGGTAGTTGAACCTTCTAATGATATCGACTTAGATATCTTAGAATCGTTTTGCTTGCACATTTCTGAGTCATAAGGTGCACAGGAGTTAGTTCCAATAGTACTTCCATGGTTGCAGTTGGGTAAGTTGTCATATAAAGGCATGTCAGACTTTGCGCCTTATAGAGATTGCTCTATATGTGATCATTAGTCTCACAACAATATTATACATCCATTTAAGGATGGTCGCACTACATCTCCAGGATTTGCTCGCTAGGCTACGGTAAATCATAACAGCTCGCGTAGCTTTCCTGGTTATTGTGTGTTTTTTTCCAGATGAGTTTACCGGTTAGGTATAGTCCAAGATATTTAACTTCTTTGACTGGTGTCAATATTGTATCCAACAGCCTTATCGTTCAAGTTTACTTTTCCTCGTGATGGGCACCTACTAATGTAGTTTTTGTCGGGTTTAGTATTAACACAGCCGTCAAACACCATTCTCTGGTTATTCTGAGTCCCCTTTGTATAATATTATATAGGCCTTCCTCAAACTTACCTCTGGCAATAATAACCTGACAGTTGATGCAATGGTTTGTCAAATTCTCAAAAAACTCATCAACAACAAGGCTTCACATTAAGGGAGATATTTGATACTGTGTTGTATACCTCTTTTTTATCTAGAGCACGTACAATCGCTTCATGAGATGTGTTGTCAAATGCTCCAAGGGGATACAAAGTACTATCTCTTTCGCTTCAAGAGTATATACATATATAAGAGGTATAAGAGGTATAGAGTAGTCTGTGTGGATCTGCCCGCTCTGTAGGCATACTGACGTGGATAAAGAGAAGTACATCCGGTCTATAGGACTTCGGTAGACTTGGGTCTTTCTTCTCCACATTCGGAATGAACAGTACCTTCGCCAGTCTCTGTTTTGGTATATAGCCCAATGCCAGACTGCTTTATAATATCCTTTGCCAGATGTGGAAGTAATTTACCTTGGCCCTTTTCTAATAGGATTGGTGTAATTCCATCCACCCCTGGTGACTTGAAAGACTGAACGGAGCCAATTGCCCATTCTAAGCGCTCTGTGGAGAAGATTTCTCTCGCTATTTTCTGGTCATCTTTCCGAGTTCTTTATTTTATTCAATTGTGCTTGGAAGACTGCCAGGAAAATGAGATTCTAGTAGCAGTCTGGCCATCCGGTTTTCTTTGAGACGTTTGTATGTCTTCCATTTTTGTTAGCGCCTTGTGCAATCTGCCGTGATTTTTAATCAAAAAATCGGTCACAAGTGTCGATCGATAAGATGCCACATTATCGTGCAAAAACGCCAACTTCCTTCTGTGCGATATTCTAGCCGAATACAATGAATACGAGCCACCAAACGCTTCAAAACACCAACATGAGACACAATAACTCCGTTTCGTTCAAATGTCATGAAATTTTGACAGTGAAAGATCTATCTTTTCGACGCATATAATCTATACGTTATGGGAACCCACGTTGTGTATAGCCATTGCTTTATTGCTGAATTTAGGAGCTTCTCTTTCCCCGCTGTCCATATGCAAAGAAAGAGAGAATTGTAGTAAGCCTTACGGACTCTTTCCTGTAAAGTGTCCAGTTTAGCTTTTTGACTAGTACAATACCAAGATGTCTTGCGCGATTCAAAAGGGTAAGCTTCACCCCAGCTACCTTCGACAGCTTGAAGGGTGTTATCTTCAATCTCATATTTTCGACTGAAAAGTACCAGATCTGTCTTGTCGGGGTTTATGTAAGGTCTACAATCTCTAACCTACCTCCCGAGACTATTAATTACAGTTTCTTTTTGTCTCTTTCTCTTAATCCTTCGTAGCGAATAAGCGCAATGGAAAAAGGTCAATGCGCATCTGTTGCAAACTGGGAAGGTGGAGCCGTTCGATCACGAAAGGCCACACAAACACCAACAACTCCTGGACAGGTAAGCAATAATTTCAACATTCACCCCATCTCCTAACTGCATGTACTCCTTTTTTAGACTTCTCTTCAAGGAAACGGTGGCCCACCCAAGCCCGCTCGTCGACAGAGCTTACTCTCTGTTGCCTGGACTGATATCGACACTGGAGTGGAAAAGATTATGTGGCGTGAAATCGATAAAGTTTCACGCGCTGTCTTTCCAATTTTATTCTTCGTTTTTGTCCTATTGTATTGGCCGATATTGTTGATGAAATCATCCTAGGATTTGGGGAGCTCCAGAATATCACTTTCTGGACTCCATTAACAACAACTAAAGAAAAACTATCAAAACCTTCATATATCTAGTTAAAGAAAAAAAATTATAGTAAATCAAAACGAATGTTCGCCTCGCTCAAACACAAAACGAAAGTGTCGCGGTTCCATTGATATTCTAAAACAAAAAATTGTTGCCTTTACGAAAGGTTAGAGAATGTATGTCATGCTTATATATACATAAGCACTGTTGTAACGATTTTCAGAAGCTAAGGTCATAACATATAAACACATTCTTAGAAATTTCATAAATCGCTTCGCTCCATCTCAACTGTAGTAAGACCTTAGCTCGACATCTATGTAACTACATACACAAACGTATACAGAAGTTTATAAAAATTGTAAATATTCAAAATCAAAGAAGCTCAAAATATTTTGTTGCTTATTTGAAATGCAGGATATAGAAGTACATATAAAAAAAGAAAATATATATATATATGAAACTGGTGCTTTAAAATTGATAATAATAGTAATTGTTAAATTATTAACGAATTATAAATACAAAAACTATAATTGTATATTTATATATATTTTTTTAATTTTATTCTTATTTTTAAATATATTTTATTCATATGGAAAAAAAAACATATTTTTTTATATATATAAAGTTTAGAGAAAAAATTTACATGAAACGCTTTTGCGGAAATTATACTCACACACCTCGAACACTTGTTAAATATTTCTATGAACTAAGCACAAGAAATTTATACCGATGTATGTATGTACGTACATATGCATGTGTGTAAGAAAATGTATACCTTACTTCGACTTCACATTCTTGCAATTCCATTTAAGTTAGGTTATGTATGGAAGTCAGCTTGGAGAAGAGGGGAGAGATTCATTTTCGTCACAGTCCTTTCCTTAAAAAGAACTCTTTTCACAAGCCCTGAAAACATTGTTCTCCCAGATTGATAGTATTAATAAAGCAGTCTTAGCTTTTCGGTTTTTTTCTATTTTATTACCGAGACCATGCTTCCTAGGTATAGAAGCTGTCGTTTTTACACACCTGCCGACCGGAAATGTTTAGTTATTTTCGCTCTACTTATCCTTAGCTCGCCTTTTTGGCTAGGCTTCCAAATTAGGGAGGTCTATTATCCTACGTAAAAGTAAAAAAATATCAAGAGTGCAGTCCAGATGTTTTAAGTAAGATGCTATAGTCCATTTGATTTCATGGTTTCCTCCTGTCAGTGTGTCCGGAGTACATCACTGATGACCAATAAAAACAACAGTGGTAAGAATATACACCGCTGATGTACTTCGCCTCAGACACCTTACTATTTTGCAAAATATGGCATTTTCTCCCGTCATAGACAGCGCTTAAGCTTTCCTGGAGTCGATGAATAGTATGTGTTCATAAATACATATGTGTATAGTGTATCTGTACCTACTGTACGCGATCCACAAGGAGTTTATGCGGTCTATGCAGAAGGATTCTGCACAAAAATATGTCTGTCTAAAATAATATCTATCACTATTGTTAATTTAAAGGTTTAAATGCTATCTTGCGTCTATATAACGCGCACCCTTAGAGCCACTCCTACAGCTACACTAGAATGTTTCATCTTCTTCCCGGTGCTAACTTTGTGAAGTTGATGGGGATTAAAGCAGCATTACGGCTTAGGGAATCCTTGCAATTGGATCGTGGAAATATGGGCCACGCAGGCCCATAAACTGCCATAACACTATTTTTGGTAATTCGTACTACATTGTCCCCTATCTGGACTTTAACGTCAAGTATAAAACTAGAATTACTAGCAGAAGTGCTTAGAAGTAGGTAGAAATTTCAAACGAATCTACAGGAGGGATTTACACAGACGGATCAAAGACAGCGTCTGGAAAAGATGCGAGAGTTCACTCCAGTGCACCATACATTTCTATCACCACACGTCTGCCGGACTACTATAGTGTATTTCAAGCCGAAGTCACAGCAGTCCGTGAAGTCGCGATCTGACTTTCAATTAACTTGATAAAGTGCAGCGCCATTCTTCTTTCTACATAAATAGTCACACTGTGATAAAAGCCTTGGAATCGCCAATAATTCGGTCTAAGTTGGTAAAGCTACGCCGTGGATCTCTTAACGAGATCGCTATCAGGTGGGACTTATCCCTGTGCTGGGTTGCAGGCCACAGGAATATTTCAGGCAATCGCGAAGCGGATGAGCTAGCTAAGGAGGGTGCAAACCAGAAGTAGAGAAAATTCCAATTAAATACCGCAAACATTGGAATGGCAAACAGCAGGTGGAACAATATCAGCACATACATATCTCTCTTCCAAACAAATCAGGCCAGAGCTAGATTGTAGGAAAACCAGTGGACTTATTTCCGTATAGGACAGATCTAAGAAAGATAGTTGGCGCCTTTACGGGGCACTATCTGGTAAGCAGGCATGCCAGAAGGCTTGGTGCTCACTTCAACGATTTCTGTAGAAGCTGTAGAGACGGAGAAGAGGAGATATTTTGCTAAACTGACTTAAGGCAATAACAGCCGCCGATTCTAATATTAATACATAGTTCTAACGGAAGCTGTTTGTTTTTCGTATGAGGTCTTACTTACCTTACACTCTTTTCGATCCCTAGTACTCTGTTTCCAGTTGGCTAGACTAAGTGCTCTGGCATCCGCGATGACTTGATCGGTCTTCCTTGCCGTCTCGCACCTTGGGGTTGGTATTCAAAGAACCTCTTTGTTGGACCATTATTGTAAAGTGTATTGATATGGCCGTGACAATGTAGTCGACGTCTTTTGGCTTTTTAAACTACATCCACATGTCGATACAGGTCATAGAGTTCGCGGCTGAATTTTCTTCTTCATTCGCCCTCCTCGCATACGAGACCAAATAGATATTCGACGAAACATTTTTTTTAAAGCATTTATACAGCAGAATATGCAGCATCAATGTTTTGTACAGCACGCATTTCGTTCTCCGTACCAATGGTTTCCTAGAGTAAATCTTCGGCGAATCTCGATTCGTAAAGTTTATCTTTACTTCTAAGCGGTGGACAGATCCTTTTTTGTTTGTTGACAACAATTCATTTGGTTTTGTCCTTATTTACTTTAAGACCAATTAGTTTGGCCTATTCTTCGATTGTCTTAAAAGCCTCTATGACCGAGCACTGGGAGCGACTATTGATATCGATGTCGCCTGCGTATCCCAGCAGCTAGACAAATTTATTGAAGATAGTGCCTTCCGTGTTAACACCTCGCCTACACACTATCTGTTCAAGGGGAGATGGAAGAAGTCACATGATAGCTCATTTTTCAGCCGACATCCGGTACACGAGTGAAATAGTTTGGAAGAACTGTTTCCTAACTGCATATTAGACTGCGTGTTTCCCAGCTTCACGTGGCATAACTGGATTAGTTTTTGACGGGATCCCGATCCCGTAAATAGCTCAAGACGATGGCTATCATATGTGGCTTTGAAGTTGATGAAAAAGTAGTAAGTCTAGACTTCAAATTCCTTGGTATTTTCCAGCATTTGCCTTAGAGTTAAAATTTGATCGATTTTCGATCTCTCGGGCCGGAAACAGCATTGACACGTGCCGATTAGTGTGTTGCAGAGAGGCTTGAGGCGTTCACACAATTTGCGAGGTACCAAAGTTATATTTTTCCTAGAGAGGAATTTCCTTCATCTCGCAGACTCTGTGCTACGCAGACTTTATTACGTATAGGCGACGTTTGGTTTTGCAGTTTTCGCGTTTACTACCTTGTTCTTTAGTGCGCCATATTTCCTAAGCCTTGTTTTTAAAAACTGAACAACATTTTTTATACATAGTCTATCATAAGGATAGATGCTATATCCTCGGCTTTCCGCTCTATGTCCATGGGTCCGGGTAAGTTATATTTTCCTAAGAGACTAGTTTCTTTTCCTATTTCCTTTCTAAAGAGATCCCAATTGATTCTTTGAGAATTTCTAAGGCCTTACGATTGATTTTTACGTAATTTTTACTTATTTTTTTTTTTTTTTTTTGTGGTCAAATTAATTAATAGAAGAAGGACGAAATTCCCTGCCGTTTCGAACCTGAGGAATGACATTCGCAGATCCTCTTAACTGGCGCACCCTAGGAAGCGTCCGATGATCATGAATGCTTTTCGTGCACTCTTAGATCCACCACGAGATTGAAGAAATCACACGATAGCGCTTGACTTCTACAGCTCTGGCTTTAGCTCCACCTTAATGTAGGTACCAAGTATGAGATTGTATACTTGCTTTTGTTAGAAAAATAACTACATTAACAGAAATCCCAAAACTCGAAAATACATTTAATTTTAAAGGTAGCAAGGCAAGTCTACTATAGAAATGGGTTCTTCATACTCTAGCACCCTCTAAGTCCAAATTTTAGCACTCTTTGTGTTCCCTTGGATAAAAAAAAAAACATCCTTTAAGTCAATTCAGTATTGGTATCCCGTAAAAATTCGACCCAAAAGGGGTTCGACTGTATTTGAACTACAGTTTGAATAATTTAAGTTTGGAAATAAATAACGATTTGGATGAAAATTCTTTAATTATCCATAAACATATGTAGATACCTACATACAAATATGTATGTACACACATGCATTCATTTATAAATGAGGCTATTTACGTATGCCCTGGTGATTATAATAAATTTAGTTAATTTAGAAACGAATAAATAAATAAAATAAACTTAAATAAATATAATATGCTAAACTTAAATTAATTTCTCTCTATAAGAAAGTTCTAAATAATAAATTAAGATCTATAATACAATTAAAATTAAATTAAATAACTCATATTTTATTGAAAAAAATTTTAAAATATGTATAAAACTTCAATATAAGCAGATATATAAGTAAAATTAATAGTAATTTAATTTAAATGTGTGAAATCGAAAATATAAGAAATTTAATTTAGTAGAAAGAATATAATTAATTTGAATTTATGTTCAAACGTTATTCTGTGTTTAATTTACTCAAACATTTTAAATTCGCTAAAAGAAAAAGGGCGCCGTGGCTCAAGTGGCTTGGCAAATTTCTTTCACGGTCTTTGGTTCTTTGGTCCAATTCGTTCAATAGTCCGAGACATAAAACCAGTGCATCCGACTCCATCTATTTTTATATAAAGATAGGAAATATACAGTCCATGTCCAGTAATTTATATGCTACAAAGAAAGTAATTGCGTATTTGCCTGCATCAAATGTATTCTTCAAATGCTAACCGCTCAAACCACTCAAAGATCTGGCAATACACCAAGGGTACTGAAGTAGGGAATACGACGACCCACCAGTTATCTCTCTTCCAGAAATTAAGAAAACAGATAAAAAGCTTGATGGAAGAGCGACAGAGCGAAGGAGGTCAATAAGAAGAACAATGCATCACAGACTTCGGCATGGCTGAAGCCGGCGCAGGACGCTAAAAGTAAACCGAAACCAATGGCCGAAACCTCGAGTTCAAAACGCTAGCAAAATTTACCAACAAGTGAAGGACACAAAGCACCCCAAAAAGGAGACCCACGACAAGGTCCCAAAAGAACAACAGACAACGAAAATCGGTCAAGAGTAGATAAACAACACCACAAAGAGAGAGCTAAGAAATAAGAGGATGGAAAAGGGTTTTCCACAGATAAAATCGACAGTAAAAAGAGAGATTGGCGAGCAGCAAGACCCGAAGAAAACCCAGAAGCCTTGATGCTACTTTAATCGCGAAAACTGGAGAAATGTCCTACGCCAAATATCCTCAAAATGATGAGAGCGAACTGGGAACTTAAGGAAGCTGTTTATATCGTTCAAGAAAGGAAACGATTGACAAACCACAAAATTCAAAGAAGTTGTGTCCAAATTCTTCCAATCAGAAACGAATGTGAAAACGCTGTTTCAACGAGTAACGTTTGAAGTCCGCGACCTAGATGAAGCAACGACCATAAAAGAAATCTGCGCGGCCATACCGGATCAAATCCCAACAGCAGCGAGCATCAGAAAAGATGCTATTAAGTCAATGAGAATGACAAGTGACGGAATATAATCTGCACTTATCAACCTCACAGCAGACGTGGCAAATAAAATCATCGCTGCATAAAGATAGAATGGGTTAGATGCAGAATGCGCAAGCTCATTTTGCCAACAAGATGCTTCAAGTGCCTTGGGTATGGACACACTGCTAGGCACTGCAAAAATGAAGTAGATCGCACATGAATACACCTAAGATGCAGATACAAGTAACATAATGCCATAAACGGCACAGCAAATCCAAAAAAGCCATATGCGACCCGAGATGTAGAGGTGAAAACAACCACTCCATCCAGATAAAGCTTAACCATTGCGAAGCCGCACAGGATCAGCTTATACAGACAGTAAAAGAGAAAAAAGGAGACCTAGCCCTACTATCCGAGAAGTATAAAACCTTCCACGTCAATGCTGATGATGGGTAGATGACTCCACCAAGAAGGTAGCGATATGAACATGCGGAAACTATGCGTTCGAGCTCAAAATCGGAAACAAGAAACCGAATTTCGCCTACGCCAAAATCAATGGCATCCATTTCTTTAGCTCTTATGCCCCACCAAATGCAAGTATGGCAGTGTACCAACAGATGCTGGATGTGCTTGTAACTGATATACAAGAAAAATTTGATTGTAAGGATGTTTTCGTGGTTTGGGTGTCTTAATACGTCGTAGGGTGATGTGCTGGTGTAAAGCAGTTGTCACCATAATGGAGGTTCCTTTTTGAGAAGGTGTTGCTGGGTGAAAGATGTATGTCCTAACTGCATCCTCACGAAGGTGGTGTTCATCACTTTAGAGGTCGTGGTAGGGTAGACTGGCTGTGTTCTGTCCTTGTTAATAAGCGAGTAATGTTGCTGGTAGTTTTGCCAGTCCGCTATTTGGCTGCATCTAAACTTCTGATTGATGGTTCGTAACAAGTCCAGATTAGTGTAAATATCAAATTTATGGACTGGAGCACAGTGTGCATGATTGGCAGCGGTGTCGGCATGTTCGTTCCCTTGGATACCTATGTATATGACTGGGAACAAACATTAGCTTCAGTTTATTGGGAGTTCTTATTAGGCAGTCTTGGATTTTGTTGATTATCCCCGTGTTGTGGTTTGGATTTTTTATTGCCCTGAGTACTGCTAAGCGGTGCCGTGAAAAAACGCCAAGTGAAATAAGACCGAATTTCAAAATTCGGTCTTATTTCAAAAGCCGAGTCGGCCTTATTACGCTTTCAATTTATTCACGCGTTTATATACATATATGTATATATGTTTATATGTATTTACCCTGTGTTCAGATTTGCACCCCAGACAATTTACCGTGAAAACGTAAATCACGACACCCTGATAAGCTATCTGACCATATCACAAATTTCCCACGTATATTGCTAGCTGTTACTGTAGCTTTTTAAACAGCTAAAGCTTCAGCTGTAAAAATGGATAAGCAAGAAGGTAGTATTCCTATGTTCAACAGAGAACCGTCTTCATATGTAGCTGCGAAAGATGAGCTGTCTTGGGTTTTGGAGCCGTCTGTAAATAGGAAATTCCAGCCATTGGATTTTAGTTGCGAGGATATGCTAAGGAATAATGCATTGAATATGTCTTTGTTGGTATTTGTTTTGTCATAGTTTGCCAGGCCCATGATGATAGATGTGGGTTTTATACACCACCGTGGATAAACCGGTCTGTGTACACCAATCCTGTTAAATGGAGGTTCAATTTCTTTAGCGCATACCAATGATAGGGAGATAGCGGATGGAAGGCGTTTTGCAGTTTTCATGTTCATAGCAGAAGTGATGTCTTTGTCGATTACTGATCCGTTTGAAAATAACAATTTGACATACAGCTTAGCTCTGGTAACTTCTATCCGATGTTCTATGGAAGGCAGGCCGGCTTTTACCAACATATTCTTAGTGGTACTTGTTGGAAAGGCATTAATGCTTCTACGAACGGCTTGGTAATAAGGAGCTTTGATGATGTTTAGCGTTGATTTTGGACTGTTCCCGTAGATAAGTAGACCGTAATCTATTTTGCTAAGCACCATGGATTTAGTTATTGAACAGAGTGTATTAATATGTGCATTACATTTCTTACTAGCTAAATAACTAATTATATTGGCTCTAGAAGCTAGGCTTTTTCTTAATTGTATACAATGAGATTTCCAGTTATACTTATTGTTAAATATTACACCTAGAATACTTAAATCCTTAACGTTATCCATATATGTATTGTCAAAGCTTAATGTTAGACCACTATGTGCAGTGTTTTGCATTTATCTAATGAAAGCTTGGCACCTGAAACTTTTGACCAATTCAGTATATCGTTGATTACATTTGTTAGTAGGGTTTTAGCTTTTACCTGATCAATGTGTTTACACAGGATAAAAACATCATCTGCATAAATACAGTGATCAAGTTGTTTGTGTTGAAGTATAATTCTACTTAAATCGTCAAAAGCGATGATGAAAAGTACCATCGATAGTGGGGATCCTTGGGGAATTCCATTGGAAAGAGGATAGGATGCAGACTATGAACTGTTGGCTTTAAGACAAATTTGTCTATTTGTGAGGAAGGCTTTGATATAGAAAAACATTTTTGGGCCAATGTGCCATGTTTTCAGTTTATTTAAAACCAAGTGGATTCCTATCTTATCCTATTCACCAAGTGGATTCCTATCTTTTCGAAGTCGAGAGAAAGAACTGTGACGTGATTGCGACTTGAAAGGGCATTTGAGATAAAGAAGTCCAGGTGGAGAAGGGCATCTGTGCAACATTTACTCGGCATAAAAGCCGCTTGATTTGGGCTTAGTAATTTTTCTGATTCGATAAACCAAAGAAGTCTTTTAGCAATAATTTTCTCAAGAACTTACAGGTAACAAGTGATATCGGGCGGTATCCATTGATGTTGTTTAAGGGTTTGTTAGGCTTATGAAGGGGCAGTATGGTTGCTAATTTCCAGTTCAGTGGAATAACCCCTGCATCGAGGATGTTGTTATATATGTAGTTGTATAAGTCGTAGTTTTGTTGATGGGGGAAGGTTTTTCAGCATAGGGTACGATATTCTGTCCCTGCTGGGCGTTTTGCCTTTAAGTTTGGACAAACAAGTTTCGAGTTCTAGTATGGAAACTGGGGTTTCGATTCGTCTAGCTAAATCTGAAATTAATTTAGGGTCAGGGACAAGAGTGAGGGAATTAACCTTGCTTGCTGTGAAGCTGTTTGAGAAGTTGTGATCATTAGATACGTTCGACCAGGTGCTAGCGAAGTAGTTGCTAATTGCTGTCGCAGCGGAGATTGGACCTTCCGGAGTTTCAATGCATCTAATCGATTTAAGAGTATAGTATATAGTATAGTAGGTATATAGGTATAGATTTGTTAGCTGCAACACGAGTTGCTTTTTGGAGTATCGCCGCTTCTTTATTAATATTTGACGACTGTAATTTACCCGACAAATAATCTAAAGTGTGTTTGTTAAAGCAAACCCAGTTAGCAGAGCCAGTTATAAATTTACGTTTTACTATTGTATTGGAGTAGGTTGGGCCAATAGTAATAGTGGAAATTATAGGGAAATGGTCGCTGTTATAGCGACCCAAGAAGTCCTTGTGTACAATTCGGGCGAGCAGCAAGACAAGTCGATGTGTGTAAGGGTGTTATGGGTGGAGAGGTGGGTTGGGGAACCATTATTAAGAATAATAAGATTTGAGTCATTTAAAAATTTTTCCAGTATAGTCCCTCTCCGATTAGTGGTGGGAGAGCCCCACAGATCGTTCCAGGCATTAAAGTCCCCGACGGTTAAAACGGGGGTATAGATCTGGTTAAAAATAATTTCTTAATCGGAGCTGGAGAATATTTGATCAGGCGGGATGTATATGGAGACAACAGTAAACTTCAGCTCCAGTTGTATTTCAACTGCTATCGTTAGGATATTAGAAATGATGGGTATTTGTTTATGTGGAATGCCTTCCTTAATTAACATACCGATGCCTTGTTTAGCTGTTGAGTTATGGGAGAATTTGTCAAAATAGCCTTTATAGAACTTAGGTATGTTAAGGTTGAAAAGGTGGGGACAGTGTGTCTCCTGAAGGGCAATAATACTGGGTGACATTTCTTTTATCAAAATGCACAATTCGTCATAGTTATTGACGAATCCTTTTATGTTCCATTGCAGGATTTGGAAGTTCTTATTGTTGTGGTTTTCATCGAATAAGTTGCGTGAGTGTGAATAGCGATCCCTTCTACTGGAGGTCGATGCGTATAGGTTATATTGTGAAGAATTAGAGTTGGGCAGAAAATTATGATGTAAATTCCCACCCCGCTGTTCGGGAACTGAACCATTCACCCTCCACACGGAGGTTGTATGGTTCAGTCTCTGAACATGCCCCCGAAGGCATGAGGGGTAAATTGCAATTAACACACGAAGGGTTACCATTACAGCATTTGGCGGTGTGACCTATGTCATTTACTTGGACATTATACCATCCAATATTCACTGTGTTTGGAGGTCGGAAAAGATCAAAAGTTAAAAGGACCAGTCCAGTTGCACGCTGATTGCCATCTACGATTTTCTTAAATTTGTAAACCTCAATGACACCTTGTGATTTCATTTCTTCAATGATCTCTAGTTCGGGCACGTCAATAAGGTATGGGGCATAAACCGTACCTTTCGACGAGTTTAAATGAGGGTGAAGGCTAACTGAAATAGGGCAAAGATTGGAGAGTACTTTCTTAGCTAAGAAGAAGTCAGCAATTTGTTTGGTTTTTACTAGGATAAGGAGGCTACCGTCGCACAGTTGGGTAATTTGTTCATAGGCCATGCTTATGCCATCGATCGCTTTTTTAAGAAAAACACTAAATGAAGTAGGGGTTTTTCGGCGTTAGTCGACGAGATCACAATAAATCTTGGATTGTCCGGGAGAGAATGGGCCGAGAATAGATTGATTGGGTCTATGGAAGAAGCATTCGGTTTTTTTCTTTTTTTGTTTTTATATTCAGGGGGTGGGTCAGTTTTCAGATCACTAAAACGATTGACCAAAAGCACACGTGGCCCTTCGGCCATAGTTTAATCGATTTTTTTTTTCCACTATGGGTATATTTTTTTGTTTAACACGCTAACGGGTCGCGAAATGGAAGATTTAGTGAACCGTTTGCTTGGTTTAAGAACCGGTTGGCGAAAATAGAAGCGCAGTCAGAGAGAGAACACAATCAGCAGAAAGATGTTGCCGAGTCGAGTGTTAGTCGGTGACTGAACCATAGACTTAACTTTCGACACTGTTAGCCAAACGAGGAAACAAAATGGAAAGCCTCCGGTCTCTGTACAAACAGTAATCATCGGGTCATCATATTTGAGACAATAGAGTCAAGACGGTTTCAATACCAAAAATCCTCTGAAAATGTAAAAAATTTGGACTAGAAAAGTAAGAACATTGATAAAGAAATACTCGATTATTGGCTGAGCAACATGGAAATACCCAGGGACACAGCTGAAGAAAAGGCCAAACAGGTGACAACATTCCTCACCCGAGAATGCGACACATACATACTTACATGCCACGTAAAGGCAATGAAAATGAGAAAACACCGGTGTACTGGTGGAACGACTGCATCGCTAAGCTGAGAGCTGGCTGCCTGAAACTACAAAGGCTATAGCAGCGAGCACGGCAAAGACGAATTAAAGACTCCGAAGAGATACGGGAAGAATTCCCAAAGAAAAGAAAAGAACTTCGGAAACTCATAAAAAGAATAAAATCGAATGTCTTCAAATCGACCATTGGAGTTTAATTATGAGAGCGCAGAGGAATATGCGAGAGCCGAGCTACCTGATCCAAATAATTACAAGTTATTTCGAAGACAGAATCCTCTCCCCAGTCCCACAGGGATCAATTCAAGGTCCTGCCCTGTGGAACATTATGTACTATGGAGTACTACGTATGTTGAAACAAAGAGCAGTGGATATAATTGGATACGCCTATTACGGCGGTGATAGTAGTGGCTAAAACCCTAAAGTTGACACAAAACTGCAACAACACCATCAAAGGCGTGAAGATATGGATTCGATCATCAGGTCTAAAATTAGCGGATTAAAAAAAGGAGGCTGTCTGACCACAGATAGAAGTCCTTCATAAAGTACCTAGGGGTATTGCTTGATCATAGGTTCATCTTTAAGGAGCACCTAGCAATCACAAACGGGAAGGGCAATCAGGCGAATATAGCCCAGTATCCAGGGTAATGCCAAATATTGGAAGGCGTAGGCAGCCAATAAGAAAGCTGCTTGCAACAGTGACCAAGTCAATCCTTATGTACGCAGCTCGTATATACGAACCGGCAACAACAATGAATTCGTACTGCAACTTTGTGCACAGAAGAGCATCGCTCAAGGTATGCTGTGCATATAGATGCAATAAATGTAATAGCAGCGCGAATGCATATTGAGCTGGAGGAGAAGCAGTGACATCAATATATAATGGGAAAATCCAGAGAGACGATTCATCAGAGCGAATGCCAACATAGAATGGCAACGACGATGAAACGCCTCAGAAAACGGTCGATGGACACACAAACTGCTACCAAACATAGAATAGTGGACCAGAAGGAAACATGGTGAGGTAAACTTTCATCTTACCCCATTCCTAACGGATCATGGAAGTCCAGTTATGACGTCACTGTGAAGGCAAAGTCCAGAAGGTCCAGCACGTACTGCTAGAATGCAAACAAATTTAAGCAGCCGGATATGCGTTAGATTGCGAGATAGGCAATGCCTTAACCCCAAGGAGATTGATATCGTGCATGCTACTAACGAGGGAAATATGGGGCACAGCCAACAGAATCCTTGCAAGCATTATGCAGGAACTACGGCTGGAAAACCAAACACCAAGAGCCCAAGAAGGAGCCCTGGATCAAAAAAAGGAAAAGACATAATGTGAAAACATGTCCGTATGAAGGAATGCCTATGAAAACCGGCGGCACCGTAGGGGGAAACAGGACAGAGTAAGGGGGTGTTTTAGCCTCTTAAACATGAAGGAGCATGGAGTCTGACAAAACTCGTAGCACGGACTATGGAGTATTCATTAAGGATTTCACCACTCCAGCGCATCAAAAAAAATATGTAGTAGGCTGAAGAATTTATGTAAAACACAAAAAGGGCTAACCTTTGCGTTACTATACACGATATTATCAGAAAGCTGTAGTCTTGGGTCAGGAGATGTATTCGCAGGTCTTTAAGCATCTACTGCACTAATCTTATTCTTATCGAACAATCTGCTTCCCAAATTTAGGCTTCAGAATACAGAATGCAAGTGATAGGAATTAAGTAATCTGTCCTATCAGGGTATTCATTCCGAAAAAGTTCAAAATCCTAAGAAATTTTTGATTGCAACTCATGGCACCTTCATGTTATCCGTTTTTGGTAGATATTTTTAGCGTATGTAAATGTATTTGTATATGTACATGCATCACCAAAATTGGAAAATTTCTGAGAACCTTAGGGAAAAAATGATAGCAGTCGGAAAAATATGCAATGCATCGAAGGCAGACGCTGTGCTACGCTACACATCATTCCTTTTCGGAGAATATCTCCGATAAGAGTGTCGGAAAGGATAAACACGCTGATCGGAAATTTTGACTATTTAGACCGGATACCGTTTTTAAATGTTTAGGATATGTTGAGACTTCTTCCAAGATGAGTCCAGGTATACAGTGATTAGAGCATTATTTTTCGAGGAAATGCAGTAAACGTAAACAGCATTCATTAATGTACCACGATAACAAAGTTCTTATCTCATCAACTGATTGATAAGGACCTCGATGACACATGCATACTTCCAGCACGACAACAAAACTTGTTACACTGCATAAAAATCAATCAATTTCTGGGCTAAAAACTACAATCAACTACCTACTTACCCTGTTTAAGGCATTCGGGCCGTTATCCACAAAAACACAAAAAGTACGTTGTAATAAATATTTTAATTTTTTATTTACAAAATTATATCTATATGTACATTGTGTAAAAAAAAAAACTATTCATCATCTGAACTCATATTTTCGTCTTCATCCTCTTCAAAATCAGATGAATCATTTTTTCTTTCCAACTTACTACTAGAACTAACCAAAATCAAATTTTCATCCCCATCGTCATATTCTGCCACTCCGTCACTAACAGTAGCAGTAATACTCCGCGTTTCACCAACCTTCAATAATACACTCAGAGTGTACTTATTAAAGTCGCACCTAGAACAAAGAGAATAGGACGTATGGAAAACTTTAAATTATAATTAATTTTCTGAGCTCAAACTTACATTTTATTTAACATTTCGTATTTTCTTGAGAGACTCTCGTGCAATCCTAAAAGACTCTGATGTTGAAATACATTATCCTTGTTACCATGTTGAGTCAGCAGACAACAAGCCCATCTCAGGTAGAACTCTATATGCGGGGAAGTCCGCAACAATCGCGTTACTGTTTGAAGTGTCCGATGAGCGTATTCATTCGGAAGTGATGAACATACCAATTCAACTGGAAAGACGATCAGAATATACATATAATTAGATTATTTAGTCATAATCTCTATTTAAGGCAGTTCTTTAAATAAAGTCTAGGACATGTGGCAACCCGTCAACAAAACAACCACCATTCACTTTAATAATAACAGAAATTTCAACTCTATTGCTAAACCAAGATAAACTCGATTTTTAAAAAAAAATTAGCAAAGCTACTTCAGCTCTGTGATGTCCAAGAAACTTTGGAAAAAAATTGACCACAGGTCTAGAACTTCAAACTAGATGACTTCCCCATGCAAATACACACATCTCGAGCTTTATACCAAAAACTATTAAGCTTCATCACGCACTCCCAAACACTATCCCAAAATACAATGCATATGAGAATAAGATACTTTCGGAGGATCAGTCTGTTTTTCAGCAATCCCACATCACCTAATAATTGATTTTAAAAGTGAGCAGCAGAAATAATGCAACTAATCCTCCCAACTAGATTCTGCTCCAAAAAGGAAAAAAAAACTACATCAAGATCAATGGGAACAATTTTGATACAAATTAATAGCGATAGAGTCGAGACAGTGATTGAGAATGTACATAAGTGAATTTTCCAGACCAAATACAGTTTCTGAAAAGCTAATATAGTTTCGACTGCTAATGAAGTTCTTGGCACATCAAGGAAAGACCTAGAGCGAATGTAATAAAGTAATGGAACGAGAATATACAGACTACATTCAGAAAATATTAGGACGTATAACGAAACTAACAAACTAAAGAATAGAACATTTTATCTTCAATCTTTCTTGTACGTGTAATTCTTGTTATGCACTCCAAGGCTGCATTTTTTTGTCTCATACCATAGAATTCTCTTTTTAATCTTCTCGCTGTGGTCATACTTGTACTCACGTACGTGACATTTCTTTTATCAAAGAATGCAAATCCCAAAAGCACTCAGACACCGATTCGGTCTATTGTACTTCCAGACAGATTCCTTTTTTGGTAGTTTTTGGACAAACGAAGATTTATTTCATTCCTCTCAAGTGTTTGGTGTTCCCCGCCCCGGCTCGAACCTGCACAATTCGGATCACAAGCAAACACACTATCCACTATGTCCCCTTATATTGAATATTAAACGTAACTACTAGTAATAGCACGCTGCAGCTATACATCGAGCCTCTGGTGTTTAGTAAGTCAACGCTTGTATATGCTTCTTTATTCCTTGAAAGTTAGCCACCCTAAGGTTTTTTATATGCTGTTTCGAACTGACAGCATGGCTGCCACTACTACGAATAGTATCTTTCTACCGCTTCCGCTTGTAAACCCTTTGTCGCTACAGAATTTGGTTTTTTTTTATGAAGCTGATTTCCAGTTATTGTATATCAAAAGAATCAAAGAATTCACGCCAGCGGCCTTCCTGGATTTAAAAGAACCATTCAACAAAGTAAAATCTGTTGTCGCATAAGCGAATGATGTTCTCATAATGGCGACAGGTAGGTTCATACCCACCTTCACCCAAATACTTCAATCCGCCTTCAATACCCTACACAAATGGGCGAAAAGATGTGGATTAAACGTTAACCCTCTGAAAACAGAGGTGGTTCTCCTTACTAACAAGAGAACAATCCTACAGACCGGACACTGGAAGCTGACCTGGAAAGAAAACACGTCAGAAAGGATAAGGAAGAGATCCATAGCCTTCTATACGTGCAGCAAGATCAACACAGCCATCGTCGCACATGCGAGCCTAGTATGGTTCCCTGCAGCAGATAAGATCACGTACCCCAAGACACTGACCAGGATACAAAGACTAGCATATATAGAAACTACCTACCTACCTATTGTATATCAATATCTAAACCCCAAGGATCTTTTCAACGAACGTGTCGATTTTTTTGAGACACGGTGTGTTTTTATGCATTAAGAGAACGTCTTCTCTTGTGTACTTCTTATATGAGATGCCGATACACATTGGTTAAAAAAAAAATAAAGCTTGCCCGCAACTTTCTCAAACACGTTGTTCATGAAGCAATCACTAATTTTTTTAAAATAGTAATAACCTGTGCTAGTGGCATGTATGATTCGCAAATCTGAATACTCAATGCCAGAAATACGCCTACGTACTACGCCACTAGGTATTACTTCGCGGGGCTGGTTAATGTATGCTCTTCTTCCACTGTTTCCTGGTTCAATATCGGGTTCAGCGTCTTCTGATACTCGAACATCAGGATATGGAAGGCAACAAAAATTCTGTCTTACCTCTTACATTAAATACTCACCATTATTCATAGGGATACCCTCTATAACTGCCGTAATTAAATGAGGTTCATTTAGCTTTAATGCCATTATTAACGCTTTGGAGTATTCTTTCTCTTTAAGGCTTTCAGAAGCTGCTTTCGGTGTGACCTCAATAGACAAATCAAAAGGATCGAATACAACACCTAAGAAGAAAATAAGCATTGAATTCAAGAACTCACGAACTAAAATATATTATCTTACCTCTGTCTAGGGAGTAGATCAGTAATCCCTCTGTACACGCTGCTGCCCAAGATTGGCCTGTTGGAGAAAATCTCACTGAAAACACTTTAACCTCCGGTTTGAAGTTCCGCGAAGCCATGTCCCCTTTTTGCACACCTGGCAATCGAATTTGAACATTGCCTCCTTCGAGTTCTTCTCGTTGCTCAACCAATGCCATATTGCCGAACTCTGTCATTTTACGACGATCTAAGAACTCCTAATAAGAAACCAAAACATTTCTAAATGACATTTTTAAAGAGCTGGTACAACGCTTACATCCAATCCATCGAAACTGTGATTCTGCGTAATTTCAAACTTCTTTAACAACACGCCCTCCATCACATGATATATGCAAACAAATTGTGACTTGCCGCCAGAGAGAATACACTCTCCATCCGCCGAATATTCAATTGACGAAAAGCATCTATAGGTAGAGTTTATCATACATTGGTACTAGATACATTGGCATAGATATCAATTTACACTTACTTTCCCTGCAGGTTTTTCTTTGCTGTTATAACATCGACCTCTGACCTACCACTTCCCAAATCGTTTCGTCCTTCAATCGACGCAACTTGATGTGATGTCTTTACATCGAATACTGACACGTTGCCATTTAGTGTTCCCACTGCAATCTAAGGGAAATGAAACAAAAGAAGTTCAATAGTAAAACTAGAACTACTTATTAATATGACAAACCTCTTCTCCATTCGGTTTAAAGGCGACACACGTAACATCGGACAACATATCAATTGTTTCATGTTCACTATTGCTTTCTAGACAATTCCAGATTTTAATAGTTTTATCCCACGACCCGGAAATCAACGTGGATGATGTGGGAATCGGAGAAAATGCAATTGCTGTCACCGGTCCTTCATGTCCGCTTAATATTTCCAGCAATTTACCCAGCTTAATTGACCATAAATAGATTTCAAAAACATCTTGTCCGCCAGCGACAACCAGTTCTCCAGAATAGTCAATAGCTACGCATGCGAACTGAACTGGTCGGGGAGAGGTAAAAGTTCGAAAATTGCGATATCTGAAAGTGATAGACGAAAATATTCAGTAAAATGTACTAAGTAAGTGGGGTAACGACGCTCTAATAGGAACGATTCACATCGATGTAATCGATGAGCCAGGAGTGAGCATAACCGCGAAGAAAGTGACCAAAGCCACACTAGGCAATAGTAACGATAGATTTATCGACTCAAGAGATGCGAATAAATCACCTGCACTGAGTCAAATTTTAAGGGACCAGATCAGGATCTCTTGACACAGACAATTATCAAATCAGATATTGGAATATTTGTATACTCCGCGAAACCTACCGGCAGCTGTAAATATCACGAATAGATATTGTCCTTGCAAATAAGGGATCAATAAATAGGAAATAATTGTCATTACACTGCCACTTAGTTGGCCGTAACATGCGTCTCAGATGTCTAGAAAGAGGATGTTTAGCAGAGGAATTCCCTCTATAATCAAAAGCAACATCTACAGCTAGACTGGCTGTAGGGGTTAATACCATGGAACTGGCACCACAGGTTAGAAAAATTTGTAAAATGTACTAAGGCGGTTGGTACTGGGTGCTGAAATGGATGTTTGTGTATCAGTGTATCAGGACTTCATATTTCATCTGCTTCGCCTAGATATAACCGGCAAACTGATGGCTTCCATTGTGGGCTAACTTCTTA
The DNA here is from genome assembly GCA_905220385.1 of Xylota sylvarum. Lineage (NCBI taxonomy): Eukaryota > Metazoa > Arthropoda > Insecta > Diptera > Syrphidae > Xylota > Xylota sylvarum. Next base: position 27,927,689 of record LR999960.1, read on the forward strand.
AAAACTCCTGGCGGTAGACCAGTTATCAAGCCACTCTTCAATCTTCGATCTAATAAACTTCACCCATGCAAATATCCAGTAAACCCCGCGTTGTTAGTGTCAGTAAAGGGCCAATACAAAATGTATCACAAAGGGCCTCTTCTGATCTAAATGTGTCTGTACATTGGTAGAGACAACTACTCTAACCTAAACCTATCATGGTATGCGCTCACGTTCCTACAGAGTAATGATATGTAACTAAAAGCATCTCAACAGCAATAATGAAGAACTCCAACAATTAAACGCCAAAAACAACAGCTAAAGCAAACTATAGACAGCAACATTCGTTATCAGTTCTTGTTCACAAATCTGCTTAGGATAATAAAGTGCTTAAAAGGAATACTGTTTAATAACTAGGAATGCACACATAGCCTGAACGTGGTGCCGCCACTCAGACAAGGTTTCACTAAAGCAAAAATAAAACATTATCTTTCTCACCTGACAATATCATAAGCCCTCACGGTACCATCCAATGAACTGCTGACTAAAAACTTTTTGTTTCTGCTGAACTGCACACCAGTCACACCGCCAGTATGCTCGCTGAATGTTACAAAACAAAATCCATTCGATGTGTTCCACAGCTTAACCTTGGAGTCCTCGCCACCTGTCGCAACGTACTGCCCATCGGGTGAGTAAGAAATGCAACTCATTTCACTATGGTGTCCCTGTTGTTTCATGATATACTGCTCACCTGAAAAACATACAATAAATCTTAACATGGTAGCTACGATTGGCAATAGAATACTAACTTTGCCACTCCCAAACCAACAGCTGTCCCAATCCAGAAGAAGCCAGAGCCACCCAATCCCCTGTCGAATTGAAGCATGCCGAACTGATCGCATAGTCGGATATGCTCAGCGAATGGATCATATTAACTTCCGGCAACTCGTAGAGATAGAATGATCCTGTCGAGAATGCTACCACCATAATCTTCGTCTTACGGTTGTACGTGGCCGCTGTCACATGTGCATCGCGATTCTCCTTTCGCGGTTCATCGGCCAAATAGTGTCTGGCTAACTTCGTATAGAAGAAAGGGTGTTTTTTCTTTGTGTCCTCGTCGACCACTTCATTTTCGTCCTTATCCAGAAGATTTGCATCGCCTTGATTTTCTACAGTGTTCTCGACATCATCTTCCGAATCTTCTTCAGCTTTTCCTTTCTTTATTCGCTTCTCCTGTGGTTGTTCGACTCGTACTTCTTTCGGATCCGGCGTACTAATATCAGAATATTCCAGGCTACATGCCCACAGGCAAAGTTGCCCATTTCTGCTTACTGTGCTTAGATTGAGACACCCTTGTTCAAAGAAACACCCAACAATACGATCAGTATGACCACCAAGGATGAACGTACGGAAGTTCTTCAAGAATTCGATTGCAATGATCTTCGTAGAGTTGTCTCGACACCCAACTGCGATAAATCTAGAGTCTGAGGACCAGTCCAGCCAAGTGATGTCATCGTATGCTGCAATGTAGTGCTTTTCCAAAACAAACGGGTTGTATTCTCCTGTAATCTCTCCAGGTGCCTTGAACACGAAGACCAAGTTCCCCTTGGCAACAGCAAAATGACGACTATCTGGACTAAATTGAACATGCTGGACTTGACTCTGGAACTTATGTCTGTGAACAACAGCACACGACACCAAGCTAATCAGTTGGGCTTCGCCGCGTTCATTAACAGCAATCAAGAGACTTCCGTTGGGCGAAAGGGCGATTGTAGTGTAGTTGTATCGGCTCTCCGGTGATATGGTTCGGGTTTTGTTGCTGGAAAATATACAGAAGTGTTGATTTAAGTATGCTTAGTATTCTATAAAGATTTATACTTCTTGAGGTCGTAGATAGTCAACCGGTTGCCCACTGGACTGATGATTGAGTTGCCATCCGGGGTGAAACAGAGATTACCACTTCGGTAAATAGTCCCCAGAAGGTTGGAAAACTAGGGAAAAACTGTTAGAATCTACACAATATGCAGGTTTTTAGGTGTCCACTCACTTTATAAGAAAACTTCATGATTTACACAAAAAAAAACAGCGCACAACTCTCTGCAAGTACACGAACATAAACAAAAACACGTGCTGAGCTGACGCGGGGAATAGATGTGTCAAACATTCCGTTGGAATTGTTGCTTCCAATGCGGTGAAGTCAAAAATTTTATTGCAGCACAACAAGTATATGTGTATGCGCTCTCACACTTATTCCAAATCAGTAAATCTTTCAATGGAAGGATTTTTAACAAACTGGAAAGTGTGCGTGTTCAGTGAAATTATCTGGAAAATATTGAACACGTATTATTTTCAAAGGCTCTAAATTGCTTTATTGCACGCATTACCGTGATGCAGGAAATATATGATGGCTTGAAATTGAAAGGAATAAACAAAACACTTTTTTTGAGGTGGACAGGACAGCCGATTTTGAAAGAAGGAGCAAGGTTTTATATCGATTCGAAACAAATGTACATATCATGCTAGGTAATGCGTTCTAGGGTTCAGAAGTTGACTGTACCAAAGCAATCCTTTCATGTCAACCAGCTAAGAAGCATATTAGTCACTTTCGTCGTACCTACATGAATATTCAACTAAAGGTGTTGTTAGATCCAAAAATCGAGTACTTTGGTGCATGCGAAGGTACCCATAATAAACCAATCAATGTGAAGACATGTTTGGGCTGTTTTTTGAAATGAATATTCAACCTACATGAATATTCAACTAAAGGTGTTGTTAGATCCAAAAATCGAGTACTTTGGTGCATGCGAAGGTACCCATAATAAACCAATCAATGTGAAGACATGTTTGGGCTGTTTTTTGAAATGAATATTCAACCTACATGAATATTCAACTAAAGGTGTTGTTAGGTCCAAAAATCGAGTACTTTTGTGCATGCGAAGGTACCCATAATAAACCAATCACTGTGAAGACATGTTTGGGCTGTTTTTTGAAATGGTTGGCAACGGTTTTAAGAGACTTCTGTGGAAATTCGAAGACATAGAGATGACAGATACATAGCTATCTAATTCTACTTAAACGGCTTCAATTCATCGAAAAAAAGTAGATCCAGTTCTCCAAGACGCATTGTTTCGTCAGATCGAGAATTTGTTGCAGTTATCCAAAGTAACTGAAAAACTAGAAAGTGCGTTTAGTGTAAGATGACACTACAGAGATATGTATATGGAACCTCTTTAAACTCAATGGGACTGAAGAGACCTGATCGACTTTTAACTTTGCCAAATTTTTTTTACTCGTTTCGGAAATGTTGAGTCGTAATAAGTGGTGAGCACCTCTGATATGTTTCAGAGGCGGAAGCGAAGATCAACAGGCCAAGATATTTATAGATGGAGGTCTTTGTCTACGGTACATTTTGTTCCTCACGCGTTGTATAATACCTGAAAAACATTACATATGTGGATGACTTAATGGATAGCGTCGACAGCGATGAAGAAGCAATTCAACTAGCGAAAGTCCTTTAGAACATTGATTCACAATGATACTTTGGATTCAAGCTAGGTTGTCGACGATTTAAACATTGTTATGAAAGCGCTGGCAGTTTATGCCTCCATTTGGCGGAAAACTGCTTTGCTAAAGTTTAGGGGTGAAATAAGAGGTATAAGGAACGACATTTTTAAATATGTGCTATTTTCGTTTATTCAACTAATACTGAACAACACTAGACTTCACTACTTGATAGGCAAGCATGCCTCTATTTTTGTAGCGAAGAACTATACTATCCTAATGCCTGCCGAATATTTTGTTAAGAATAGGTGGTGGGGTCGGAGTATCTGCTTAAGCCGTAAGGACTTGCTCCGGACTTCTCCGAGAGTCGAAAAAATTCTTGGATTTTGCTTCCTTGTAGTACAATGAACCAGATGCACCTTAGTGCTCCAGGTGAGTGTTTCCTAACCCAAGAAAAAAAATAAATCCTCTCTCATTACTTATCTTATATCTTACCAACAAGCGTACGGCACAGCCACGTCAACAATCGCCATCTAATCAGGGTTTTAAATGCATACATATCTAAAGGCAGAATAAACTGTCAAGTAGTAAAGCAAAATGTTCTCATCATTGTTAAGATTTATACAAGTAATGAATAAATTTGTATAGATAATTTGCACCTTCAAGTCGGCACCATCGAATATATTCCAGTGAATTGCCTGTTCTTTTCGTTGTTGGCATACTATATTTCTTTCTTTCTATGAAAAGTGACAGATGGCAAGCTATGAAATTTTGCTCGTGGAGACACGGTGTAGTGCAGCAACTCCAACAGTTAAACATAAAAAACTACAGCGCATTTCAGCAATGACCACACGGAAACCACTCCAACCTGCAATCCACTTTTCACCTCAAAACAAACAGTTATTCAAAAATCTAACGCACAACCCAAAACAAACTCGTCTGCTACGCAATCCATACCTCCTCAATCAACTCATCACAGCTGTTAAACTCACCAACTTAAAACAATAAACACATCGCCAATCAACTGTCACCCAATCTCTTATGAATTCTAATCAATACTTCCAAAAACCACTTGAAATGGTTGATGATAGCAATTAACAATAGTAATGGCAACCAGAACATTGACTCTGCCGTCCGGAGACTGAATCGTTCGGGTCCCACACGGAACCCTAACGGCCCAGCCTTGGGGCGGCAGAGTCTGTACTCTCACCCACCAATGTCACCCAGCTTATATTGCAAACAATAACATAAGAAAGTCCCCCAAAACAAATTCGAACTCTAACCGAAGCCAAAACTATAACACACAACAAATTAGACCCACATTCAAAGTTCTGCAGTGAAACATAAAGGGATTCGTCAATAACTACGACGAATTAAACATCCCAATAAAAGACTACATTCCGTCCATTATTTCTCTACAAGAGACTCACTGTGCCTTTCACTTTCGACCCAATATACCTAAAACATACGTTGGCTACTTTACAAACTTTTCTAATAAACTTACCTCCAAACAAGGTGTTGGAGTCCTTATTAAAAACAACATCCCCCACAAACAAATCCCTATTATTTTGAAAATACTATCTTTAGCTATTGAAATACAATTGGAACTTAAATTCACTGTTGTTTCGATCTACATTGCTTCTCACCTACTCTCCCTCTTTTTAACGGGATCCCGCAAGGCTCTGCACTATCTGTGGTGCTTTTTATCATCGCTTTTGATGATTTATCGCAATTGTTGATTTATCTGCAAGCATAATGATTTAGTCAAAACAAAAAGTTTACTCCAAGAAGCTATCAATGACATTTTACACTGGTCCTCATACTCTGGGGCTAAGCTGGCACTTGAAAAATGCAAAACTTTACACATATGCCGTAAGACTTCTTGTAATAAACTTCCAATTAGCATTAACAACGTAAATATTTCAACTGTTACCACTTTAAGTATTCTTGGTTTAATTTTTAATAATAAATAAAATTGGAAAGATCACTGTTTAAAACTTAAAAAGAGTTTAGCTGCAAGGGCAAATATTTTAAATAATCTAGCAAACAAATATAAATCCACGCTTTGTCTCATTAAAGCCCCCTACCATCAAGCGGCTCGTAGAAGTATCTATGCCTTCCCCACCACCACCGTGAAAAATATGTTGGTAGAAGCCGGTCTTCCTTCGATCGAGGAGCGCATTGCGGCTGCAAAAGCTAGACTTTACAGTAAGCTTTTGTTCCCACATTGCTCAATAATCGATAAAAATGTTCACTCTTCAATTAAATCAAGCGCCCAAAACGTATTGAATCGGCAATATCCCACTCACTGAAGATTGCAAGGGAATTACAACTGCCCATCGAAAGATTCAGCAATTACACAAAAAGATACACACCATGGTCAATAAAACTCACGTCCTTCATTATGACCCTGGTCGCTTTGAAGAAATTAAACACGCCAACAACATTGTTCCAAACATTATTCCTGTACATCGCTTCCAACTTAAAAGCTGAAGGTTGGGCTTTCGCGTACACAGATAGATCCAAAACGTAGTACAGCACATCTTTTGGTTCCACTGACGATAACGGCAACTTAATCAGCATAGGCGTATTAAATCGAAATGCATCCATCTTTACAGCCGAAGCTACAGGTATTCTTAAAACACTGCCTGCAACCTATACTATTCGAGGCAAATTTGTTATTTATTTATTTATTTATCTACAAGCATATAGGCTAACAGATTTTGAAATATTTATAAAATTTAAATAATATTTTGAATGATAAGAAATATCATAATAAGTTATAATATAAATATAATACAATACAGATAAAATACGTCTGGTGACGCCGTGGCTCAAGTGGTTAGTGCGTTGAACTACGGAGCAAGGGGTTTCAGGTTCAATCCCCAGAAAACACATAAAATTTCTTTCACGGCCCCACCTCTCGCGAGCGGCTGACAAACATCCGAGAGTAAAAAAAACTGTCATGAAAAAGCTTCTCAAAAACAAAAAAAAAAAAAAAAATTGCCGTTCGGATCCGGCATTAAACAGTAGGCCCCTTCCATTCGTGTAAAGAATATAACACGCACAACACGAATGGTTGTGAGAAGCTAGGCCCTGGGTCCCATGGACCTGTTGCGCCAAAAATTTGTATTTGTATAATACAATAAAATATAAGTTACAATATATAAGCGTTGAAAAGTGAATATTGAAACTAGTTTAGTTCTGATCAAATCTTAACTCAATATATTGGCAAACTTCATTGAAATGCCTTATGCATCTACAAATTGGTTCGTTGCTACCATATTTAGTCCTGTGGTATCTCAAAAAGCAAACCCCTGGAACGTAAAACTCTTAATGGTACATATTTTGGTGGGGGCGAAAGCCCCCATTTATTCGGCTTAATACAAGCTAATCTTAAAACTAACTTACAGGCTAATCTTAAACTAACCTAGAACTAAGATGAAGGGGTGTAAGGAGGATGGTGAAGGAGATAGTGTTTTAGGATGGGAGTACTGCGGTTGAAGTCGAAAATGGTAATCCTTGAGTTAACCTTACGCAGCAAACGAGAGATTGGTTCATTGGAGCCATAGGAGGTGCGATGGGTCGGTAGATAGAAAAGACGACTTGTTCGTAGATTACGACGGTTGGTGTTGAAAAAGATAGAATTGAGAAGGAATGTAGAGTCAACGGAACCGGAGAGGAGTCGATGAATGAAGAGAATGTCGGCTACATCTCTACGCTCCTCAAGGGTATTCAAATTGATTAGCTTGAGGCGGTCTTGATAAGGGGGCAGGATTAAAGGGTCATTCCAGGACAGACCTCGAAGAGCAAATCGGAGGAAACGACGCTGAATGTTCTCGATCCGTGAGATATGAGTACGTTGATATGGGGACCACACTTGACTGGCATATTCAAGGAGGGGGCGGACAAAGGTAATGTAGAGGGATCTGGTCACGTATGGGTTGTTAAATTCTTTGGACCACCGCTTGACAAAGCCAAGTACTGAGTTGGCTTTAAGGATGATCTCATCTATGTGTAATCGGAAATTGAGCTCCCTATCACAAATAATGCCAAGGTCGCGAATCGACTGGACTACAGAGATGGGTTGTTCATGGAGGAGGTAAAGACGATGAGAGGATCGGATGCGTTTACGAGAGAAAGTAATGGATTGGCATTTGGAGATGTTGAGATCCAGACAATTTTTGGTGCACCATACCGAGAAGCTATCGAGGTCTTGTTGAAGAAGAATGGAGTCTTGGGGTGAAGAAATCGTTTTGAAGAATTTGGTATCGTCAGCGTAGAGGGAGACGTGAGAGTGTTTAATGACCATATCGAGATCGTTTATGGTAAGGATGAAAAGAAGTGGGCCTAAGTGGCTGCCTTGTGGGACACCAGAGGTGGCCAGGAATGGACGGGAGAGGACGGATCTGAAGCGAACGCTGTAAAAGCGGTTTTCCAGGTAAGAAGATATCCATTTTAATAATATGGGTTCAAAGCCGAGGGCAGACAATTTGAAAAGTATTAATTCGTGGGAGATTTTATCGAAAGCCTTACTAAAATCGGTTGCGATAACATCAACTTCGTTGCCATTCTCTAAGGCCGAGAGGGCAAAGGACACAAATTCGACAAGGTTTGTGGTAGTTGATCTACCTTTTAGGAAACCATGTTGATTAGGGGAAATAAGTGACTTGCAGCGAAAGCTTAAGGCTTCATATAAAATGCTTTCGAAAAGTTTAGATATATGAGAGAGTTTAGCAATGGGACGATAGTTAGTTACATCAGTCTTTGTTCCTTTCTTGTGGATTGGGGTTATGAAAGAGAGTTTCCAAACCTGTGGAAATTCTCCTTGTGAAAGAGAAAGACGAAAGAGATTAGAGAGGGGAAGAGACAGGGTGGACGAACATTTTTTGAGGAATACCGCAGGTATGCCATCTGGACCGGGGTTGAATTCGTCATTAAGTAGATGTAACTTATTTTCGATAAGAGATGGGTCCAAGGTATGAGAGAGAAACGGGCCAAAGGAGAAGTTAGGTAAGTAATTGAAATAAGCGGGGTCTGGTATAAAGAAGTCGTCGGCAAAAGATTGTTTAAAAAAGGTAGCAAAAAAGTTGGCTATGGTATGAGGATCGGTTGATGTTTCGTTGTTGAAAGAGAGGGAGGGAGGGTATTATGGAAAGTAAGGAAGGGCATCTAACGTGATAACCCAAAATATATATGTTATATGTATGTTCTGTTAGCCTATGAGTTCTAAACGCCACCAAGAATCCTCACCACGACTCTGTCATCATATACAGAATCAGAGACTATATTATAAAAACACCTAATAAAATCAAAATAATGTGGGTCCCCAGCCACTCCGGGATTCTAGGTAACGACCATGCCGATGCAGCTGCTAATCTAGCTCACACCACACCTGTTCACACGTACCTAAGTTATACCAGAAGGGACCTGCTTTTAAACATCAACTTGTCCTTCGACTGTCAACAACTGTCCTTCAAAACCAAACAACTAGAAGAATGGTACAACTATAATCGTCATTACTCTGCCATCAACACAGGCAGGTCTCATTCGCTTTATCCAGCAACCACTACAAAACCGATGAACGCCGTTTTCGTCAGACTACGGCTTGGCCACACTGCAGAAACGCACCAATATCTTCTCAGGAATGAAAACCCACCAATCTGCCTAGTCTGCAAAGCCAGGATAGATATCAACCACGTTCTTGACATAGGAGTACCTGGAACCTACAGATCAAACCTACTAACTTCAACCACCAACTCTTCTCCCTACGTAATACTTCGAAACCCTTCTTACTATTCACTATTAACAATTTTATAAATAAATCCAACTATGGAATTTAATCCAATCTAACATAGATTTAAGACATATCAGAGCGGAGGCCTCTGCAGCTAAAGAGCTTTAGTATTAGGATATTAATTTTTAATTATGTCTCTAATAAATTGTAATAATAATAATAATAAATATTCTTTTCATAAGTTGTACTTGAAAAATATTTATTAATTCTACTACTTTCTATTTCCTTAATTACAAAAACTCAATGTTTTTTCATAATTCGCAATTAAAAATTATTTATTAATTCTACTACTTTCTATTTCCTTAATTACAAAACTTCTGAATGCAGCCATTTAATTTCGCACCAAATTCCACATCATTAGCTTCAGCGCTTCCCAAACTGCTACATAGTCAGCCATACTTTTCTACTCCGAAAAAAAATTTCATAAAGAAGAAAAAGTTCACGCAGGGAGCACACAGCTCCGTTGTTACGTGGATAATTTAAATATTTTTTTTCTCTTAATTCAAATAAATAAATCTAGTTCAACTAATTGTGCATAAAGTAGTGACAAAAATAAATAAGAAAACAAAAGAATTACCAACAAATATAGGCAAGTTCTTTTTCCCCAATTACGTTACCGTGTTTTTAGTTTTCGTTTTTTTTTTTTTTTTTCCAAACGTACTAACGTACATACACTCACCACCTGGCAGACATTTTGTGTGATTTCTGGTTTTTTTTCTCGTAATTTAGAAAGCGTGATTTCGCTGAAAATTGTGAAAATCCTTTAAATTTCTTCAATTAATCTTTTGTTGCGAGTGGTTTTTTTTATTCTGGGTTGTGGTGATTAGCAGAGTAGTTTTGGTTTTTTTCCGATCGAAGTGTTTTTCCATCGTCGAGCTGTTTTGCGTCCTAAATTTCGCTGATATTACTATCTGAACCGAAATAGAAGTGCAGCTGCATTCTGTTTTTGTTGCATAAGCTAGTTTTTCTCCATACTTTCTGCAATTTGGCAGTAATTGCCGTTAATCTGTTCGCCTTGTACATATGTATACCTGAGTTTCGATTAATTAGTTAATTGAGTGTGTATTGCCTTTATCGTTGCAGGCAATGAGCAAACAAAAGTAATCACCAGCAAAGCAAGCAGAAATCTAAAAATAACAAACGTTTATCATTTACGAAACGGTTTAAGGCAACGCAATGGAGTCCGAAATTAAAGAACCAAAGGAACAAAAGGTCGCCGAAGAGTATTTGTCCAGTCTGGCAGACTTGAATGTGAACAGCAAGCCGCTAATAAATATGCTTACGATACTGGCCGAGGAGAATATCGAGCATGCGTCCGTCATCGTGAAAGTGGTCGAACAGCATATCGCCAAGGTTAATAGAAATAATAATTATTTATTAATTTAGTGGTAAACATACATATAGTTGTAGTAGTTGCAATTGTCGCTTTAGAAGCGACTATGATAGACACACGACACGGTTTGTGCGCCTACGCGTCAAACCACCTTAACACGTACCACTGTGTTTCGTATCAATTGTTTAAATAAGCCTTGACTTATGTATACTTAGTTAATGAAACAAAAAAAAAAAAAAAAGCAAAATGTAAACAACATACACAGCAGTGAAAAGTAAGCAATTGTGCTCTACTGGAAATGTTTGTAAAGAAAAAGAATTTATGGTGAAACTGCCCGTAAAAAGCATGAGAAGAATGCTTAATAATGTAACAAATAGATATTTTCGTTTACTGAACAAATATAAAGCTTGTCAGTGATGATATTCTGACTAAAAAAAAAAACCCACAAACCTCACATCTTTACTGTGTATTTATTATAACTTTATTTGGCGATTTGCGCATATGTATGTATGTATTTATTTTTGTTGCAAACTTTTCCTACTAACCTAGAAAAACATTGAACAGACACAATTCTCGTATTTTAAAGGCGTACTTCCTGCTCAGCAAGCCGATCATTTTCACATTTTACTACTTGCACTACCTGTACTCCTTTTCATTTTGTACCTACTACTATTTCAAACATTGTTATACATATACTTTAGAATAACTTTAACGACAGTTGGTTGATAAGTTGGTGAAAGTACTTGTTTTTTCAGAGCTCTATTCCTTCCTCTTCTTATGATGCCTCTTCTCTTAGGAGGTTGGATACCGTCCGTTTAGTATTTTCGCGTGAGGTTACGCTTCTGAATATTTCTATTGGACTCATTCTACACCAGCTACTAAGACTGCCCATCCATGTTATCGGTTTTCTACCAACTCTCTCCTTATTTCGATTCTTCCTTGTAGGATGACTTGTAGTAACTCGTACTTTTGGTTTCTGAGGATGTGTCCAAGGTATTCCAGTTTTCGTACTTTAATAATGTTCCAGAGTTCTGGTTTTATTCTAAGTCTTCTCGATATTCTGTCCGTCCATAAAATTTTAAGCATTCTTCGGTACAGCCACATTTCAAAAGCTTCCAGTCTTCTTTGCAATGCTTTGCGAATCGTTCATGTTTCCACTTTTTGTTAAAGCGTGGACCAAATGTAGCATTTTATCAACCGTATCTTTAAGTCCAGCTGGAGGTCGGTGCCGCATATAACTTTTTTCATCTTGCTAAAAGCTGCACGGCCTGTTCGATTCTGCATTTTATTTCTTTTGACGAATCATCTTTGCAGTCAAACTGAGTCCCTAGGTATTTCATTTTGTACACACGGTAAATCCTGGTGTTGCGGACTTTGAGCTCTACATTCGCTATATGTTGCCTGGCCACCACCATGAATTTTGTTTTTAGTGTGTTAATCCTGAGTCCATACTCTTTACTTGCTCTATCTATTTTATTCATTATGGCATTCAGTTCTCTAGCGCTTTTTGCATACATTAGATTTGTGATTTTTATTCCGTTGACCGCAATTCCATATTCATCATTTAGCGCTTCGCTGAAAATCCATTCCGAATAGATGTTGAACAAGAGGGGCGACAAAATGCAGCCCTGACGCACTCCTCTTAGGATTTCGATTGACTCCGATTCCTCACCATCTACTTTTATATAGGCTTGCTGGCTCCGGTACAAGGATTCGATGATGTTGTAGTCTTTGCTATCAATTCCCGTTCTTTGTAGCACTTCTAACATCTTCCGATGGCGGACTTTATCAAACGGTTTTTCATAGTCTATGAAAAGCATATAAATACATCTTGTTTCATTGCCCGGCATCTTTACACGAGCGTGTTTAGAGAGAAAACGGCCTCTTGTTCCGAATCCTTCTCAAAAACCAAAGTGAGTATTGCTTATATGCGATTCTAGTTTTTTATATATCCGATTGTGAATAATCTTCAAAAAAAAGTTTTAGCATGACTCATTAGGCGGTAATCTTCACATTTGGTTACGGTATTCTTCGGAAGCATTATGAAAGATGATTTCAGCCATTCTTTCGGCATGGCTGAAATCATCCACTTTGTATTCTCCTCTGTAATCAATTTTATTAGTTCCGTTGGTAATTAGGTTGTTAATTGCTTTGTAGTTGATGAGATTTCCTTTGGTTAATCTTCTTTCTTCCATTAGATTTAGGATTTCAGTGGTCATCTAGAATCTCTTTGGTTGCATGGGCCTAGCGTTAAGGGATCTCTTTCCTGTTTCGGTTAAGGCATTCTTTATTTTGTTTCATTTTTCGTCTATCGGTTCGTTATGTTCATTGTTTCTCTTGATTGTTTCAAATCTATTATTGATTTCGTTAGCTGTTCTAATTTTTGTTTCGTTTTCTTTTAGTAGTTCCAGATCGATCTTCTTTTTATAGTGTCTTTTTACAATTTTCTTTAACTTTATTTTAACGTTCGCTACTATTCCAATAAACTACAACTCTACAAGCTGTAACTTATAGGAGTATGTTTGTCAGGGATAGATTATTGATGTTTTTTATTCAGTAGTTGAAAACAAATTTCTCTCGACCCATTGACTTGTAAAAAAAAAGAAAACCATGAAACTATGTTTGCTTACTTATCAACAAGCCTCTGCAGCCAATTGCCTCCAGTTTCGCACACCAAGTTGGTTGAGGTCCCTTAGCACTTTCTTAGGTCTTTCTCTACTGTGCCGACTCTCCGGGCCGGAGCATTGTTGTCCATCTACTCTACATGACCCAGACAACCATTCTTGACATAATGCATGCCCCTGCGGCGTAGAGGGGATGATCAGGGTCTTGTATAGTGTTACTTTAGTTGTTCGAGAGGGGGCTTTACTACACAATGGCCTTCTTAGCCCAAAGAAGCAGCACTGGTGTCATTGTCTTATTTTATATCGGATCTTAGATAAATAAAGTCCTTACCTACCTCAAATCCTTTTTTGACATCAAAAGTATCGGTGACGTCTTTCCCGATCTTAATAGAACAGCGTGCATTCTCCATCGTCATTAGTTGCTTTGTCTGTAACTCGCCACAAGACTACGTTTCCTTATGTAAGTATTGGTCTCAAAATTATCTTATCAAAACGACTGATTATACATACATATGTACATACGATTATTGAACTTAGTGTGCAATAAATCGATTGTTGGACGGTTTGTGTGGCGCGGTAGGGCTCCATTGATTGTAACCTTTCTTTCATTGTCGTCTTGGAAGAAAAAGCGGTTATCCGTTGAGCACACAGGAATATGTTCGGTTATCAATCAGCAAACCAGTCTCACGACCATTCATCACCAACTTGCGTACACCAGCTGCAGTTGGTGCATTATTTTGACCGAAATTTCTTTTCAAAATTCTCACTGTTTCGGCAACACAGCATTTTGGAAGTAACTATTTCCCGCGAAAATATAATACAAGTTTCTGTCAATTTCTTGAGCGCATAAGACCTGTCAGTATGAAAATGTCAAAATAACATGATTCATAAAGAAATCAACAGATGGCCCATCCTTAGTTCTTTTAGTAGTGCACAGCACGAGCTCCATCTTATCGGGATTGAACCCTAGACCGCAATGCTTTGTCCACATACATATGAATTTAGTGTCTTTAATGAATTATTTATCACTTTGCTGATAATGGGTAAGAATTTTTGTCTTGTCAGTAGCACTACATCGTCTGCATTAGCAACTATTTTAACCCTTTTGTTATCCAATTTCAGAACTATTTCGTTGATGTCTATTATAACCCACAGTAGGGGGGAGACTCCTTGTGATGTGTCTCTGAAAGCAGTGTCCTTTAAATGGCTGTCACCTAGTTACGCATTAATATTTCTTTTCTTTATCAGACTCGCGATCACATTGGTGAGAGTTTGGTCAGCCCTGGTTCAGTGTGCACTTTTTGACATTGTTGAATGCTCCTTCAATGTCTAAAAGTCCAGCAAGAGTATTCTATATTTTTTAACGATACTTCTATTGTGCTAACGACGGTAGTTTAGAAGCTACATATATTGTATGTATTAATGTTTGCATTGCTTTTTCAAAAATATTTTTAATAACTCCTGTGATCAAGTCCTCATCATCATCAGATAACCATATCAGGTTGTCACCTATTGATAAACTTTCATAAATAGTAGCATGAGGAATCTTCAAAGATATGGTAATCACGTGCTTTTCCTATATCGGCATCTTCTGAGACATCGAATAATTATGAAATGTTCAGTTAAGGTCTATTTACATCTCAGTGGCGTCAACTGCGAACAAACCGTTCTTAGCATATTTATAAGCTTGCCATTGGAATTTTACTATTCCAAAAGAAGAGAGCTTAAATAAGTTGAATTTCAATTAGTTTTTATGAAGAAATCCGAAAATTTACTGATTTTTCCGCGAATAGGCGAATGCTTTTCGCGAACTATCATTCACATTCCACACAATGATAGACGCAATCCACATTTGTGCGACCAAAACATTCGCGAGAGTTTAATCGCACAATTTGCTTTGTTGTTAGTAGTTGGTTAGTGCTCGTGAATGACAAATCAAATTCGCAGATTGCTGAGCTTTACGTTGATTGCACTTACATACGTAAATAACTTTATGGACGGCCTTGTGCTCAAATGTGGTGCGTCTTACGACTATTGTCTGCGCCCATAGTTTTTATAACGGAAAACCGTTTTGATTTTTGGTTTGTTCTCGGCAAAGTCATTGATAACATTGATCACTTTATGAGATTCTTTATTCATAGGTTGAGAGAAACGCATGGGACTTTTTCATGTCTATACATATGTCTGTTCCTTTACTTTCTGCACTAAAAAATCGTAAAATCACACATTTCAAAGATTGGGAGTTGATTCTCTCAGAGAATGATGAAAATTTCATGAAAGTTAGGAAACGTATCGAAAAACAAAACTATCCAACATCTGAAATGTCATGCATGATGAAGAATAAAACTCGGGAAAGACCAAATCAAATAAAAATGAAACCCTGAATAAATTGAAAATGCTAGGACGAGAAGGAATATCTGATCAGTTGAATGTATAGTACTTTTAACAGATGGTACACCACTTACCTACAGAAATTTGTTCGGTAAAAAGTCATACCTTTTGTCACTGAGAGAAAATATTTTACTTTTTTTCGTGTGTAAGGGAACGGAGTTGGACAAGAATTCGAATTCAGATAAGAGAATAGACCTTATATCTTTTATATAGAGCTATGTATATATTAGTGGCAATAAGGTTATTGTTCTAAAGGCTACATTTGGAGTAGTTTTTGGTCAATTGTCTTAAATAAGTTAATCATAGTCACAAGATATTAGAATAGGTCTACCTGTGTCAATGTACATTAAGTTAATTGTAGTTGATTATGTGCCTAATGATGAATACGGTTGATCACTTCTTTTTTGTTACTTTTTTTGCATTATAATTGAGAGGTAAAGAGTATCCCAATGTGCTGCTGTTTTTCTGACTTGCAGTGGACAGCACTATCAAAAAATCAATCAAAACAGTGGCAGTGACAAGAGTACATCTGTTTCTTATGATTTTCTGACTAAAATTGTTTATTTAGAACTCATTGACGATTTGGTCCACTTCGTTGACCAACAATTTTACAAAGCTCGGAACATCTCTGTATAATGTTCATCATACATACATATATGGAATGGACAGTGAACGAAATCATACATATGCGCGCCTTCCATGTTTCTTCTTAACTAAAGTTAAACTGAGAACGATTCCGATCGATTGCATGCATCAACCCTAGCATTTAAAACATGGCGGACTTATGCTTTCAGTTTTCTCCCAGTAACTTTCTTTTATATCACATCTTGTTCTAGATAGTTCGAGGCTTTGGTTGGACTCTACACTCTTTAGGTTTTAGACTTTTACAAGTAAATACATAGTTACTTACTACAGTTCGGGGTGAACTTGGACTAACAAGCATCTCCAGTTAGCCCGGACTTTAGTTAACTGCCTCTAGATGCGCACTCCAAGTTTGTTCAGATCTCGTTCTACTTAAGGTGAGATCTTCCACTTATGCATTGTCTCTCCAATTATATTCGGAGACTTTTACAAGTACATACCATCATTAAAACATACCTAGTGTATATAACCTGTGGACACTCGTTCAGTGTTTGAGCCTTCATCGCTTCATGCTTAGAACTTCTTTCTTGGGACAGCTTGCAACCAGTCTTATTACCATTTTGGTTGCGTGTTTGACCACTTTTACTGTCATTTTTTTAAGCTGTACCTCATCATTCCTCCGACTAGACCACCAATTGGCTTAGGACTCCTCACCTCATTTCCTTCGGCAACTTGAATTATATGTATCTTTGAAGCCCAATATTTGCAAAAGATATATTCCCAACTATTTTCAAGATTTTCAGCGGTATAGTTTTAATTTTATTTGAAATTCACTCTATTGACGTGTAACTTAAAAGTCTACTACTGTTTACACCAAAGAAACAGCGCACAAATGCGAACATTGCAAGACTTTTTTCACTTTGTTTTGGGTGTTCTTTTATTTTATTTGTTTGCTCTGAAGCCGGAATTATAACTCATCCATTGAATATAAGAATAGACGATATACATATGTACATACATGTATACACACACATATTCCTACTCTTATTTACTGCTAGTGGTAACTGATTCTAATTCTTGGTATGTCAAAACGCAGAGTTGGTTTAATATTCGTTTTTCTTTTTTAGTTCAGAGCGCTCAGAGCACTCAATTAGTGTTTCTTTTTTCCTTCAGAGCGTGCTCAAAGCGCGCTCTATCAGCTCAGAATGAATTGATTGAGCATCCTGAGCAAAACCCGAGCATGATGTATTTGACGTTTAACAGGGGGTAAAGCAATGAGAAAACAAAATCGAAAACAATTGAAATGGAGTTCGAAGCTTTGTTTTTAATTAATTATTAGCAGTTAATAATTAAGTAAATACCTTAATTGTGTATAAACGCTATTTCAGTGTTTAAGAAGACAAAAGCATGAATATTTTATTAATCTCGCAGTCATATGACAGGTACTGCTCAATTGTGTTTCTTAAATTAATCAGAGCGTTCAGAGCGCGTTCTGAACTAAAAAAGTAAAACGCCTAATATCTACAAAAATATCGATTTCTTTGACTGCGCAAAATCATAACCGTGATGAAATACTTATGTTCGCTGTCAGGGGTTAGTGCGTCGGACTACTGAGGGGGATATTCGAGGTTCGATTCGACAAACATCCGAGTAATATATGTACATATGTAAGTGTAATGAAAAAGCTTCTCAAAACAAAATTGGCACGGCGTTCAAAAACAGTGTATACCCCTTTCTTTAGTGTATTTCATTGATCCCGTACAAACCTGTCGAAACAAAAATTGGCACGGCGTTCAAAAATAGTGTATACCCCTTTCTTTCGTGTCCTTGATCCCGTACAAACCTGTCGGCAATATATTTCTATTTTATTTTTGTATTCCAGAACCGTGTGTGATACAAATTATATACTTTTTGTCTAATAAATATGCTCTCAAAAGCTCTTTACTCAGTGGATCTACATTTAATTTGAAGAATAATGGGTCAGTATGGAATACTTTTACAATAAATAAATACATACATGTGCAAATAAATACATAGGAAAGCAACGGAATCAAAAGTGAACCAAATTGTGGTTTTGTGTGTAAAACTAGAACCCTTGCGCGGCTTTTCTCGAACTGAAATAATTGCTGATTGTTAGTTATTCGTCCGAATGTTTTAATTTATGCATCTCTTTTAGTTTCAGTAGTGGATATATGAACACACATACATTAAAACTAAACTGTAACATCACATCATGTATATTTATTCTCAATTTGTTGTCTTTAATTTTTTGTTGCATTGTAACATTATACACAGGTCCATCCGGATATAAAACTACCGATTCTCTATTTAATCGATTCAATTGTCAAAAATGTTAAAAATACATACATCCCGCTCTTCAGCCAATGTATTGTGAACATATTTTGTGGAGTATTTGAACAGGTACGACCTTTTTTTTTAAATATTTTAATTACTCAAAAACAAGTTTTCAAATCTTAAGGTGAGCGAAAAAATTCGCGAGCGAATGTACACCTTGCGTCAGACATGGAATGAAGTTTTTACCGCACAGAAGTTATACACTCTAGATGTTAAAGTCAACTGTATGGATAGAAATTGGCCAATAACAGCGAAGGTTACGAAATCACCTTCCATTCACGTTAATCCAAATTTTTTCAAGAAGGTAAGTTGTTTTATTATAGAAAAAGAAAATCTAGATGAGAATTGTTGACTTTTTTTTTTTAGCAGACAGAGATGGAGGCAACGCTACGCGTTAAAACTCGGGAACTTTTAGAGTTGGAAAAGCGCAAATTAGAATTGGAACTAGAAGCAACTAAGAAATTATTACAGGAACAGGAAAAGCAGCTATCTAAACAGACAGAAAGTGTCAAAGTGGCACCAGAGCATCCACCCCAAATTCGGCATCCAACTATTGGTGCGATCCCGGGGACATTGCATCATGCTCCATCACGTGGCGTAAATATGTATCATAATTATCGTAACGCTGGACCAAGACAACCGCCACCAAACATGTTGAATACAAATATCCAACAGGTGAGAATTTTAAGTTTACGATGTGGCTTTTGAAAGAGGAATCCTTTACTTATAGGTATTTTGTCGTTACAATCTTGCTTTGTTTTAACCTGTAGCTGTGCGTGTGTAATGACAAGTTGAGCAACGGAAAGCACGAGTGATTAATACCGATGGGATAGACCAACTCCGTCACTTGTCCGATGAGTGTGAATTTTATCGCACACTTTTGCTATTTCTGATTTGTTGTGAGACTCTTGTTAGGCACATCGACTTCTATCGAGTGCATTCCAAGAACACGTTATTTCGCGAGAGCCAGAGTTTGTCACCAAATATTGGTAGCAAACGCCTGGCTCGGATTATTTCACTTGGTCTTTAGCATACACCGGTGCATACGTAGAACATAGTCAAAGTAATGGCGCAACGCGTTGATACTAGTCTTTAGCGTAAGAAATGACATCATGAAAGAGAACTAAAAAAAGAGACAACATGGGCTTCATTGTAGCCTTTCTATTAACCGTAACAGCGCAGACCACATGATTTTCTAAAACTAACATGCCCCAGCAGCACTATACTTGATCCAAAGGTAGACTGAAAGACAAACATAAAAGAATTTGATGAAAAATCTTTCAGAACTTCGACCGTAAATCACCTATTGGTGCGATGGGTCTTTACATATGGTTTACTAGTCTGGTAGCCCGGGCTTATTAAATGTTGCAATGTCAATAAACTAAATAGAATTCAAAAATTTCCATCTATAGCACCTTCGTCCTCTTGATCAATACGCTAGACTTAGGGGAAAAAAAAAATCCGTAGTGGCACAAGGAACTTATGTAGGTATAAGGCTTAAATTCGAAATCAATTCGACTCAAATATAGCTTTTAATATTTTTTTAATGGAGTCCTTATCACTAAGATCTTCATGGTAGTATTCGCCGATGGTTTTCCTTCTCAAAACTGATAGGGGCACAGAAGGTCATCGTATTTTCGTCTTCCTCGTCTCTAACAGAAATCGTTAAAGGAAGAACCCATGCTAAGTATGCACGGTACTGCTCGAAGTGGTAACTTTTCTAATTGACTATATACATACAAATGTACATACATGTGTATATATTTCATCCGGGTTGATATGCTATATAAGAAACCTTACGTTATTTTGTTAAATATCAGTCAGGCGCCCATTAATACACTTGCGTCGGTAACCGTATTCTCCAAAATATTTAGAAGAACTGTCAATTTGAACTAGCAGCCATCTCTTCAAAATCCATTTTAACAATCAAACGCATATTTCCACTAAAATTCTGTGGCTGAATAACAGTAGTACGCGCACAAATTTTGTTAAGGCTTGAGGCCTTCGATGATTCTTCAATTTGGAGTGTTACTGTAATTTTGTTCGAGATGCTTTTCCAGGTTTTTTGTTGATCAACTAGCCCTTTGCACCGCATAACAAGTTTTGAAGCCAGTTGTTCAGAAAGGCCGAAGTAGCACCGGTTCTCAAATGTTACACTTCCTCGGATTCCTGACAATTTGTACTTTGTTAAGTTTAAATTTACTCTAGATTGCAAAATTGCTTCTCCTTACGGAGGAGTAAAGCGTGTGTTTAACAATTGAAACGTTTAGAATGAGAAGGTGTTCAAGTGACAAATTCAAAGTTTCGAGTGAGAAGCGTTTAAAGTTGAAGAAACCTTAACAAAAGTTTGTAATTACCACCTTAATCCCACTTTACCTTTAACTTACTTCTGTACTAAGTACAGTAGACTAACGGTGAATAGACTAAAATTTAAGTTGTCACATAACATCTTTATCGGGTAAAAAATCAAAATTTTCAAAAATGTCACTTAACCTCATTCTAGACGTTTTAATTATCTAACAAGGTGCATCCCAATTGAATTCCGATTAGTTCCGATTAGGGACACACAATAACTTCTCACCCAGTATCTATCAATGCCTATGCCTCAATAGTTATTACAGAAAAGAGAACCCCTTGGAGATTTATTAGTTTACTAAATTTTGAAACGATTATACTTCGAGTCAAAATTGATAGAAAGTAAAAAATAAAGTTTAATACCAGCGGCTTGCATTAATATGCTTCGTTATGTTATTACTCTTACAATACCGCCTTCAATTGAGTAGGCAAAAAAAGCCCATGGCTCGAAAAAACAATCAATACAAAAATTTATGCAGTTGTTTTCTCAGTCCGATTCTAGCGTTGTTACTTACGGCCATATTATTCACTTCGGGTGTAAATCAGGTTTAAGTTAAACTTACACCCGACTATTTTCTTTTGAGTAGTTTATATTCAATTTTGATCGCAAAATCAGAGCCTCTAAAAAAGAAAAAGTTCTGCTCAAGTTCGCATGTTTTTCTTTTACTAAGCCTGATTCTCACAGTCTAATTTAGTCTAACTTTTACGGTAAATTTCATTTTACCCAGTCATTTCCCTCATAGTTAAGACGGCCAGGTGCGGGATTATTGACTAACCTTTCGCTAGTATGAAACGATTCACAATAAAACTGAAATAAACATATATAACTTGCTTTATCTGAAAACTACTTACAATAATTATTTTTTTTTTTTAATAGGCTTATCCACCTGGAATGCCACCCCAGCAGCATATACATCAACAGAAGCCAAAGGTGCATCCTGTTAATCCACTTTTGTTGAACACAATTCGACATCGTGATCCACGCCTTGCTCGCCAGCAACAGCAACAACAGCCGCCTCCACCATCAGCCGCTGCTCAAGAAAAAGGGCTTTCTTCGTCTACAACAGAAATAAAATCAAAATTCACTTCAGCGAGTGTACCAGTTTCCATTCCACAAATGGCAGCTCAGCCGCCAATGGTTAATCAAAATAATGCTGTTCAAGGATCGGGTTCTTACAGAAATTCTAAATCGTTTGATTCCCGCTCAACAAAACGTCGAGATAACGATCGTTCAAATCATGACCGATCCTCAAGAGATAGAACGATACATGAGCGTTCCTCGAAATCCCGCAGTGAAGAAGAACACTCCGATGGCGGTAGTGCTGGTAGAACAAAATCTAACACAACATCGAATCGAAACAAAAGAAGCGCAAGTAGGTCACGCAGTGAGAGCAAATCACCAACGCGGATAAGATCATCGTCTGCGCGAACAACCAATCGAAGTGGAAGCAGTTCAAGGGACAAGGACAGACGTCAAAACAATAGCAAAAGCACCTCTGATAGAAGAAAGGGGGGTAGTCGAAGTAATGATCCAAAATATTCATCTGCTTGTCCGAAAATTGAAGAAGAACCATCAGAAGTTATCATTGAAGTGACTAAGAAAAAACCAATTTCACCAACTTCATCACCATCTAAATACAAAGACTCGAAATCGAAAACGATCTCTTCTTTGAAATCTTCAAGAAGTTATTCAGGACGTAAGCATAAATCACGCACGCCATCACCTACCCTGATGAAAGATGTTGATCTACGAATCATTCATCCAGATAAACGTGCAAGGCTTTCTTCTCTTCCTTCAGCAAAGAAGGAAACTGCTGCTGCAGATGATGAAAATATTATAATGCCACCACCACCACCATCTTTGGATCCAATCCTAATTGAAGAAAAAGTATTACCAGAGGTGATCGCAACAATTGATTTTGCTACTGCAAACCTTGAACCACTATCCAACAACGTAACTGCTAAAAGTTTAGATCAAAGTAAGAATGATTCTATAAAATTTACAATTAGTATTTCTACAATTACGTTTCGAAAAGAGAGTTTCCGTAGAATTATCCCCGAAGTAGTGCACATTTTGCTTAGGATGATCGTACTGATCGGGTCAACACTGAGATTCCCTTCGTCGTTAGTTCTATTAGGCAATGTATTGGGCATAACTTGAAAAGTTAACTGTGTGTACACTACATTTTTACTTGGAACACTTGTATACATGCACTAAGCAGCATTTCACAGCTGGCCAGTTTTGACACTGAGAGATAATGTCACTACGCGGCTTTCAGGTTAAAGGGAAGATAGCATTCTCTAGTTAAAAACGAAACAAAAAAAAGTGATTAATGATGAGATGACAAAATAAAATATAAAAACTGGATTTGTTGTTTTTATTCTTGAATGTTGCATATACCACCACATACGTTTTGTTGGGTTTCTATTATTATTTTGCTTTTCATTTGCTAATTCTTTCTCTTTTCTTCTAAGAAAGATTAGACTTCTTTCCGTTTTTTCTTTCTTTCGACATAATGTGCTCTGCTCCGTGGGAGAAATATATCAAAGATAAACAAATTATTTTTTTTTATCTTGCTAAATGTAAAAATTGTATAACAAAGTTTATAATTAAACAACAAACGAACAAAAAAAAAAAATATAATATAACTTAGTTGTTAAGTGATAGTAAACAGAAAAAATAAATAAAACGATTTTTTCAAACCACAAACATTTTATATAAAATATTTCTGCCAGTAAAGTATGTGAAAAAAATATTTTGCGATTTTTACATTATTCAGGGAGTTTTAGTTTTGTTTTAATTTTAACGATCGCTTCGGATGTCACTCTCTCTCTCTAAAAAAAAAAACAAAATCTCACAAAAAAAAAAAACAAATACTCAAATTTTTTTGTTTATTACAACAAAAACGATAAATAATTGTTTATAGATTTAGAAGCGATTCATTCTGTTAAGGATGTTGACTTAAGACAATTTCAAAGAAATACAAGTAAAGCTCATCAGACTTCTACTACTACTACTACTACTACTACTACTACACCAGCGAATGTTGTACAATCGATTAATAAATTAGAAAAATCTTCAGAAATACCCACGAACAGCAATGGCAGCAATAACAACAACAACAACAATAACGATGTCAAGACTGAAGTGAAGGATATGAAGGATGAAATTGATGTTGAAACCCGATCAGAAAATGATCGCAAAGAGGAAGCTATTTTGAATGGTAAACCAATCGGTGACAAAAAGCGCCCTTCAACCGACGATCCTGGCGAACCCACTGCGAAGAGGAGTAAATCTGGAAAAATGGACGGGTGAGTGATTTTTTTCTTCTTTCTTTTCTTATAAATCTATCATTAGTTTTATATCATATATCCTATGGAATACATTTTCATAGAAGGGACTGTTTTAACACGACTAGTATTTCAATAAATGCTGAATCCCTTATATTTCACTCGTATTCACTTCGAGGTTGTCAAGCAATAAGTCTCCACATTTCAGTCAATTTATGTATGTGATCGCTATTTTTAAAGTCGTCACTGGCAAAGTAATCCAATTGAGTGACAAAAATAAGTTTCAGGTGCGGAATTTCTTTAAAGGAACCAAGAACGCACAAAAGAGTGATATTGGGTGAGTTCGTAATGTGAAAAAACTGTACCAGTTGAGTTAATAAATGTCGGATGACTGTCTTTGGTTTGCTGTGCAAGGGTGTCATCAATAATGCAGAAGTTGTGTTTATTAATGTTTCTAAAAAAAATTGGTTTACTCACCGGTTAATACTCTTCTTGATTCGCTTTATTCTATTGCGGGACAGAAAATTAAAGCATTATTTTTACAAATAGTTGTCGGTATTTCTGTTTCTTTTAGGCGGGACCCACACTAAGCAAACATTTCCGAGACATTTTCTCGCTTTGTGGGAAAATGTTATGTTTCCCTTTGACCCAGCATTATGTTTCTTGCCTGATTTTCGATATATTGAATTTATTTACCATACTGGCGACTGCTTAATGCTCTTCTTATGATACAGGATATGATCACTGATGGGATCAAATGATATGCACGCACTAAAGCTAGGGGTAGGACTAGGACACAAAGGAAGATGAGTAGGGTATTATACGATCAGTTCCGCACGCATTATCTTTTACATCCATAGAATGTAGGTGTCATCACAGCAACTCTACATTTTATGTTCATTTGTTATTTTTATATACATATGTTTAAAATACTCTTGCAGAATGGGAGTTTTCCTGAATGAACGTTGAATAATGACCGCCAAAAAAACTTACTACTTTTCGACGGCAAGGCTTCTGATCTCTAAAAATTACTTTCTTTTCATCGAGAAACATCATCACCCACTGATCTTTCTATGTCATGTGATCTTGTTGAGTGGAATGTTCCTTTCATTGTGCATATAATGGTAATTTTTCCCAATTTGATTAGTCTAAGGTCAAGGAATTTGTTTTAGTAGAACGGTGAACAGTGAAAAAGCAAGTTGTTCTGAAATTCTATTAGCTTGGTGGATGGCGACTATATTCTCTGAACCCCTGAAAATTGTGTAAAAAAAAATCGGGTATAGCTTACTAGAAAAGTCTATGCAGGAAGATTGCAGTCATTAACAATTCATGGATCGCAATTTTCTTTGACTTTCTAAAATCTACGACTCTATATCGTACGCGATTTTATAATTTGACAACGAAATCTGGAATAAGTATTCATTATTAGAGTTAAAAAAAAAAAACTACGGTTTAAACAAACGTTGATAATCAGCCCTATCATAGAATCCGTTCCGATTGTAACCCAGACCGTTTCAACCAGAAGTATCCGTTTTCAAACAGAAGTTTCTAATGTGTACGTAAATGTATCTACAACACGAAAAATCGGAAAATCTCCCGTCTTGCAGAAAAAATCTTAACAACTGACAGAAATAAAGTGCAGGATTAGGTCAAGTCGTACGTAATTGCTATAATTTTACAAAATTCCAAAACAGTAATTCATGTCTTGCTCTTATTCATGAGCTGTAATAACGTGGGCGTGGCATTCAGCAGTTCAAAAAGAATTAAAGCAAAATATTAAATCGCATGTTAATTATATACATACATATGTACATATATACAATCTTACCGCCTATAAATTTTCTTTAAGTAATTTTTTCGATTTCTAGTCAAAATATTGAAATATTTGAATGTTTTAAAAAGTAGGACGTAGCGATTTCCAAATTTGATACGCCATATCTTTGTGTATGTCATTTATTCTTACACTGTACACTGATTTACAAAATACTAAGCACAGGCTACTTGATCCGAGTCTTTTGGAGAAGTGAAGTAAAAACAATATTTGTTGAAATATATTATTTGTAGTATTAATGAAAACAATAATCAAAACATAAAAATGGAATTGAAATAGCAAACTAAAATAAAAAATGAAGATTTAAGCTACTTTAACACATTTTGGATGTGCAAAAAAAAACCACATTAAGTAGAAAACTCGTGTATTTACATATGTATGTATGTATGTGAATAGTAAAAATGTAAATTCAACAACGTCAAACATTTGTGCAGTACGGCATCACTGCTTATTTGAGATGCTAATGCTTTACTGATAATAATTAATAATAATACAATTGCAAACAATTTGCTGTACATCTTCTTTGTGTGCACTTATGAACACAAACCTTGCTGCATTCATGCGGCAGCCATGCATTTGCAAAACTGACTTCATAAATGTAAATTTCAAAGTCCTTTTTTCTCTAATTTTACGATCAATAACAAAATTATTTACATTTTTATCCCTGAAATATTGATAAAATAAACTTAAAGAAGATTGAAGAAGTTTGCCGACAAAAAGAATTCTCAGCAGCACGCAACCAATGCTGGGAATGCACAACTTTGCAGTTTTTTACATTTATGAAAGCAAACTCTGTACGGTTGAGGTATTTTTACAATTATGAACCTAAGTCAAGATGGAGGTTTTGCTAATGAACTTTTAATTGATAACGATGATCATAAAGACGACGGGTTTTTATTAAACAGAAGGATCCTTTCCCAGAGAAATGATTTTGATTTTATCTTTGAAGGAAATTCTTTCTCATACTTGTAGTACACTATAGTTTCACCTCTGGGGTGCTAAAATATTCCCTGCAAACAAATTTTATAAAAAATAATTACCAATCTACTGTTAAAAATATGTATTTATTTTTATTTGTATTCATTACTTGCCTGTCCAATCAACAACGCATCAATATTTTCGGTGATTCTTTTTTGGTATATTTGCGCATCAGGTGGATCAAATTTGCATTAATGAACGCTTAACGTTGAGTGTGTTACCCATTTGTTTGCAAGAATGAACATTTTACAAAGCATCATGATGCCACTGATGCGTTACTGAATTTACACAAAAATTTAAAGTAATATGAATTATTTGTATTTAGCCTAATTGCTCTGATTAATATTTGATAGTGGTGCCCTTATTTTCCAACAGAGCTTTGCACCTGCGTGGCATTGAATCTACCAGTTTATGATACAGTAAGTTTGGATTTACCGTACCAAATTTAACATTTTGCCACAATTTTTGCAGCATAAGAAAAATCATATCAAATTCTAAAATTTCATATTTTTCTTCGTTAGAGTGTCTTGTATCCAATAAATTAGCCGATCACCATAATAGGATAAACATCACCAGAACATGATATTGCCACTACCATGTATAATCGTTTTTAAAGTAAATCCTCCGTACATACCTTTTTTTTTTGTCACGTCCAAATAAATAGATTTTGGTGTCATCTGACCAATAAATGTAGCTTCACTTCTGGGTTGACTAATGTAATAAACGAGTTGTAGCAAAGTTGACTCGATCTTTAATAGTTTTTTTTTTTAATAACGGACATTAACACGGTAAATTTTCAATTTGTTTTCTATCAGTCTTCTACTACTAACACAGGTATTTAGTAGATGTTAAGGTTTAACTCCGGTTTTATTTGCTTAAATGTGAGAATGTATTTTTTTTTTTTTTACACAACTTACTAGATGAATGTCGGTTTTAACAGAAGCAAGCGTTTGCGTCCCCGAGTTTTTTCAGAATTCCTTAGCATTTATACCAAATACGAGACTGTTTTAGCAATGACTTAAAGAATTTCCATTCTTTCCCATATTCCCATATAAGTGCTTATTTGAACCCATTATTTGCAAGAACTGATTAACAGATCGATAACTTCCACCTGTAGTAAGTGTGCTTATTATTTTGCAAAGCAGTGTATGTATTTTTCAATTTCTTTAAGATCGGATACCATGATAGGGCTGAGTATTAATGTCTTTTATTCCATTGGCCTTATTCAAGTGACCAAACATAAAATACACGAAAACAAAGAAATGAATAAATTAAGTTAATTGTTCTTCCTTACATATTTTTTTTAGATGTATAACACGTTTTAAATTGCTGGGTAGTAGCAACGAATCGCTCACAAATCACGCAAAAAGACTTGGCCTCAAGTGACGTAGTGTATTTGTATCGTTATCCTTGATGTTGTGAGTGATTTATTTATTGTCCTTTTCATTTTCCCGATTAGCTGGGACGTACAAACATAAATATTAACCTTCCAATGAGCTACTAAATTTTATTATAACACATAGGCCCAATTTAAAAATGCAGAACTGCGGCAGCGCAGCGGCAGTAGTAAAGCAACGAGTTCAAAAATGGAACTATTTGGCACTACTGCTCAAGTCAAAAGTTCATTTTTGCAGTGTAAAATTTTTTTAAATCCGCCCACTGCCACGCCTACTTTTTTATAACTTCACTAAATTACATACATATGTATATGAAACCGAAAAATTTTGTCAAGACCAAATATTTAGGTATTCAGATTCCCTAAAATTCACCCATACATCAGTTTTGGCCACGCCCACTTTTGGGGGCGTTTTCATCAAAAAAACGATTTTTAACTAGGACGCTAAAATTTCATATCTGTGCTTCTGAGAAAAAGATACAGTACAAGTGTAAAATTTTTTTAAATCCGCCCACTGCCACGCCTACTTTTTTATAACCACTAAATTACATATGTACATACATACATACATATGTACATATATGAAACCGAAAAATGTTGTTAAGACCAAATATTTAGGTATTCAGATTCACTAAAATTAACCCATATAACAGTTTTGGCCACGCCCACTTTTGGCGGCCGTTTTCATAAAAAAAAAACCGATTTTGATTTTACATGTAACAATCGCAAACGTTCGACGTTATAGCCATATTTGAGTACAAAATGCAATTTGGCCACGCCCACTTTATAGAGAGGAGGATAGGGTTTCATACCATCCATTCCAGACGGATTGTAGCTTTTCTGTATGTTTTTACCTACAGTGGTCATACCAATTGGTCAGATAGCCAATTTAAGTTATTAACTACGCGACTTATTCACAACAAAACTTTTCACAACGTTTTCATTGTTTTTTTTTTTTGCAACTCAAACGTTCACAAACGTCAGAGTTGTTGTGTATAGCATCGGCGACAGCGCAAAAGCAGTGTATAGTTTGCAGTGTTGTGCAACTTATGCACATATCTTTGACGTTTTTGAATTTTAATTTAACCATATTTAGTTTCTAGGTTCATGGGTCATTCTAATTAAAACCCACTGTTATGGACGATGGTTTGACGCGACCTGTGTAGATGTGCATTGACCTAGTGAAGCAAAACTGTTTTTTAGCATTGCAGGACGCTTTGGGCGCCGTGGCTCAAGTGGTTAGTGCGTTGGACTACTTAGTGAGGGGTTCCAGGTTCAATCCCCAGACAACACCTAAAATATCTTTCACGGCCCCAAGTCTCGCGAGCGTCTGACAAACATCCGAGAGTAAAACTGTCATGAAAAAGCTTCTTCAAACAAAAATTGCCCTTCGGATACGACATTAAACAGTAGTCCCCTTCCATTCGTGTAAAGAATATAACACGCACAACACGAATGGTTGTGAGAAGCTAGGCCCAGGGTCCCGTGGACCTGTAGCGCCAAAAATATGTATTTTTTATTTTTTGGACGCTTTTACCTTATTTCGTCTTCAGTTGACGCAGAAGTCCGCTATAGTAATCGGAGTTAATTGGTCGTTCCTTGACATGGTAATCAACCATAGTGATTCCCTTTAAGTACTAAAAAACGAATGTCATTACCTTATCGGTCAATGATTCTACTTTAACTTGTTGGAAATAGAGATCTGGGAAGTACCAATTCAGAAGTAAAATTCTTTTGATGTTGACCTGTAGAGTACGTTAACAGACAAGAATTCATATGGCTGCCGGTCCGTCACCTTGTCTTAATCTCGGTGATTTTAAATATCTCGGTAAGGTCGCTGTCCACCTTGATCATCATACTCCAGACAGATGATTTTGAGAGAGATACTAATATAAGATTTTTTTCGCATGGACCACCATGAAAATCGTACGTAAAGTTGTCGCAACCGAACGCGAACTTTGATCTTCTCTATACGAGTAAATGTCATACGCGGAATTGACTTCAAATGTATTTTGTGTGTTTGAAGAATACTTTCGTACATGATTCTATGGACTGGGTCTTTAAGAGTATTACCTTTAAGTCAGCTTAAATTTGATTTAAATAATATATTTTCTGATATGTTCAAGGGCATCTTAAACGATGTTTTTGGATTTCTCTTTTAGTTCGAAGTACAGAACCACTTCCTCCAAAGAACGTCACGCTACTTATGGAGAAGACGAATTTTTTGTCTCTACTTCGTACATATGTATGTCGAACAGCCTTTCTTTGCTTTATATGTCTCATTTCGCTGTATTTACATTATTCACCAAACCAGGGGTTGCGGTCGGCAATTGTGATCCGAGTCGATTTTGAAAGGTTCGGGAATATACATTCGTATGTACAGTCGAAACTCGATTAACCGGGATGGCTGGGACCGAGCGCATTACGGATAATCGAAAATCCCGGTTAATAGATTTTTCTCCATATTTAAGCCCTTAATGGTTTAATTCGATCCCTTTTTATTCTTTTACTTAATACAACCCAAACAAACATAAAATCCGTCAAGAAACAACAATTTGTTCAATAATAGAGCTTCTATAATAATAATTTTAAATTTCCTGCGAATTCAAAAATATAAACGTACGGATAACAGAGTTAATGCCGGTTAATCGAGTTTTGACTGTACATATATTCGAGTACCAGCTATAATGGTCTGTGCGGCTCAAATCATCCAATTAGGCATATAGTCCTAACTTCCTAAGATGCTGACTTTGGTCGATGTAAACAAATTCTGCCACCTTTGCTTTTCTTTATTTTGCTCGAATGATGTGTCCAATAATTCCACAAAAAGTTTTGGGTTTTCTGGCTATATGCGCTATTAGAGTTTTTTTTTCGCTGACCTTGATTCATCCATTAGTCTATTCAAATGCTTCAATTCATGGTTATGAACTGAAGCTTACTTTAAAAGAGTTATGAGCGATCAAAAATATCTGTTTAAACTCTTCTCGTATTGGATATCTACATCGCTATTGGGGCATCAACCATCATAGGGTTATATCGTGGTAGTCGGTTAAGCTCAAAGCCTAAATCAGTCGCGTACGAAAAATACACATTCAAATCAATTCTTGTAAGGCCTCGTTTATTGTGTCTTCTATGAGATTTGCTTAAATAGTGAGCACCAATAACTATTGCTCCGCGTTGCAAGCAACATTCAATATCTTTTAGATATCTGCTTCCGGCCGGCTTTTACTATTTCAACATATTACCTCTTTTCCCAAAGAAAGTTCGGTTCCTCTATCTACATATGTATGTTTTTACATATGCAACTCATTGACTTTCCAAATTTTCATCGTTGTTTTAATAGAGGTTTCGTTAGCGGTAACAATGTTGTAAGTATTTCAATGTTTTATTGTAATGAGTTCAAGGACGAAATCAAACTATGTATTTACCTAAGTACATACATATGTATATGCTTTGATAAACTTAAACATGCTAAATACGGTCATTGCGGTATGGTCGACATTCAATATCCAACTATTGCAGAGGAATTTTAAGTGCAGGCAACACACGCAACCAGATTTAATTAAGGCAGGGATTGAGAATAATCTTCACAGTATTGAAACACAAACGCAAGTCGTAGACAGAAGTCAACATGCGTATTCTAAAGGTAAATCAATGAAAATGGTTTTACATAGACATTTTGTATGTTAAATCGAGTTTTCTCTGCATTATAAGGAATGGTAATTACACAAGCTTGGTGGGACATCTGCTAAAAGATCTATCGGCAGAGGTTAGTTACATATTTACACAAAAGGTCCCCTCCATGGAACAGCCGACACGTCAGCTAGGACCGGTTTTATGATAACCGTATAAATCTGTCTACCGAAAGCAACTTTTGCCAAAAAACTGAGAGCGCCTTGTGGATGTGTTCGACTTGACATGTATTAACCAAGAAAAGTCGGCATAAAAACCAGATATTTGAATTCATACAATACCTTGATAGTGACTTGAAAGAATCACACAATCTTGCTGGCCAATTTGATGTCGACTCTTTGCAAGATGAAACGACCTGGACTTTTTTTTTGTAAACAAATCAATTCTCTCGGAACCACATACACATTTTCAATGTCTAAACCAATCGGTTGAAGCCACAAAAACTTGGAAGTAGTAAACGAAGGCAATCGACTAATTTGAAAAGGACTTGAACATATGTACATCCATTTTATTTGTCTACTATTCACCGTGCATTCGGACTTGCTACAAAGACTCTTGATGAACACGAGGTGTGCCTCGACCAGCTTAAGGGTTTACTTTGTGTGCCCCATTGACACCATCATTTGTTTTATTGCTCCTGACGGAGGATGCCCTACCATTTGCTTATCTACGCATAAAAGGACTAGAAGATGACTTGAGAGAAAAGAAACAGAGTTGGTCTGCTCCGTTTCGAAATATTTCCTAATCTTCTAATTTTTTCGTTTTATGTTATAAATCTGCCTTCGAGGCACATACTTCTTATAACCATGACTTTTCTTTTTAAGAATAAGATGAAATAATTTTATTTCTGGGCGAAATAATCGTTTTAAATATTATAATCGGTATAATAAAGCGAACAAAATACATTTTTTTCACAGGCTATTTGGTACTGAAGACGTTGATCTGAGAACAGTAATCCCTACTGTTATTCTCAATCAAAATACCGGTATAATGACCCCTCCACCTCCGCCTGTAATATCCAACGAGAAGGAAAACTGGGCTAAAGTAAAAGTAAGTTACAACTTAACAACTTTAGGTAAATAGTTTAAAATTAACATTTTACTTTTTCAATCAAAGGGATCATCACCAATTACAAAAATATCGCCAACAAAATCGAGTTTAGATGATGTCCGGGCTAAGCTAGCCAAAGCAGCTAAATTCAATAAAAAAATGGGTAAGTTCAGTCAATTTATTTCTAATATTTTGCTCTCTTTCTTTCTGTCGACTGTTAGAGAAGAACTCTAGCACGAATATTTATATATATTATGTTTTGTAGAAAACTCACAGAAGGAACTCTCTCAAAAGTTTAAAATTCACGAGCTTCAAGATGAAACCACTTCTCAAGAATGTAACGATACTAAAATTCGTACAATCATTAGTCAAGCGCAAGAACTACTCGAGAGTAAAAACATTAATAAAGATCAATATCACAATTTAGTTCAAACTGTTATGCAAATAAATGAAACAACTAAATTAAATGCCGCCAAGCGGCTTGAATTACTTAATTCGGGTGAAAAAGCTTTTGACCATTCAGTGGAAATCGCACCTGTTGATCCTGAGCGGATAGCTCGTGAGGCTGTTCACAAAAAACGCATTCCAAAATTATCAAAAGAACAACAACAGCAACAACAACAACAACAACAATCAGAGAGCACCAATAACGATTCTAAAGATACCATAGTTGTAGTGGATGATAG
Organism: Xylota sylvarum; assembly: GCA_905220385.1. Classification (NCBI taxonomy): domain Eukaryota; kingdom Metazoa; phylum Arthropoda; class Insecta; order Diptera; family Syrphidae; genus Xylota; species Xylota sylvarum. Next base: position 27,961,531 of record LR999960.1, read on the forward strand.
CTCACAGGAAAATCCGGAAGTAATGCCATCAACAACAAATAAGCAAAGTGGAGAAAAAGAAAAGAGAGTAAAGGTGTCAAAGTGGTCCGCACCTACGCAGCCTGCAAATAATCATATTTCTAGTGCAATGGTCCAACCGCAAAGGCAGCGGTTTGGAGCCGGCACCAGACCACCATTTAACAATAGAATGCTTATGCCTAGTCCATGGCAAAATCCAAGCGGTGTATTCAATGGTACTACTCAAACCCGACCAATAGCACCTCAATCCACAGTACCAGGGCCACCACAGCCACCAACAATATTAATACCTAAGCCATGCAATTCGATAGATAATCCCCAAGCGGACGTTGTGCGTACAATAACAGTTGATGGACGATCAAAAGAAATTCGCTTTTATGGTGATGTTGCAATTGTCTTTATGGATTGGGATCAACCAAGAGAAATTGGTTTCCAGCCCGGAACTAGAGCCATCACCATCGATAGTAAGGAATCAATTGTATTGAATTTCAATGAGGATTACAAAGAGTGTACCATCGATGGAGAATCTCATCGAATGCGATTCGCTTTCCCCTCACGTGAACTGTATATTGACGAGCACTGGTATGAGGTATACTTTGGAGGACCAGCTATGCCAATTCCTATTAATAGTAAAATACATTTATTACAAGCGGAAGGTCCTCCGCCACAAGTGCACATTGGTATTTTGAGAAGAGATTTAGTTGTGGGAAAAATCAACATGATCGTTGATGCTAGAAAAATGATTCCAATTTTCCTAGATGCCGATCCACAGACATTCACATTGGATGGCAAACAGCATGTGATAGAATTCGCTGACAATCTGAAGACTGTAATTATCAACAACGAACCAATGCATGTAGAATATGGTGGTTTACCTAAAAGCATGATGTTGAGTGGCCGAAAGTATTTTGTACGCTTTGGTGCTCTGCCAACAGGAATTATTCCCGGCCAACATGTAATTAAGGGAATGAAATACCTTAAAATGGAAGCGCCAGTAATTGAAAGAGTCGCAACACCACCTGTAGTTGCATTAACTCCTTCTACAGCATTGCCTCTAACAGAATTACAAACAAATTCCGCTCAAATGGATGTTGATAATGCAATAGCAACGATTCCGCCAGCAGTATCACCGCCATTGGCCACAGCACAATCAACGAGTTCTGTTCCATCTGCAATACCAGGCATTGCTCCAATACTACCTAATGTTAACATTGATGAACTCTTTCAAAAACTTATATCAACTGGCATTATTAATACAATCGCCAACAATAACGGCAATGGTCCTGAAGTTAAAATTATAAAAGAGGATCCATCAGAAGCAAAAGCCCTCAAGGAATTCGATCCAATCAAACCAATTAATCTCATCGTTCCAGAGACTATTAAAACACGCCAGGGAGCTATTATCAATACACTGTTTTGTGGTATGCAGTGCAGTAGTTGTGGTGTTCGCTTTCCTCCCGAACAGACTATCAAGTACAGTCAGCATTTAGATTGGCATTTCCGCCAGAATAGGAGAGAACGTGATTCATCGAGAAAGGCACATTCTAGAAAATGGTATTATGAAATCGCCGATTGGTTGCAGTATGAAGAAATCGAAGACTTAGAAGATCGTGAAAAGAATTTCTTCGAATCACAACAAATCGACTTGGAAAGTATTGATGAGAGCTCAAATCAACGTACTTCGAATTCACCAATACCAAGTTGTCCAGCAGAACCAGGTGATGTTGATCGTGCCTGCGATATGTGTCAAGAGAAATTTGAGCAGTTCTATAATGAGGATTTAGAAGAATGGCATTTGCGTGCAGCAATCAGGGTCGAGGACAAGATCTATCACCCGCTATGCTATGAAGACTATAAGGTATGTATCGTTTTACATTTGATAATTTAGTATATAAGAATTTGTAGAACAAGAATAAGCTCGCACGAAAGGGACTGCTGGTGCGCGAACTACAAGAGCATCAATTGAAAGAGGAGTCCCAAAATATGTATTTAAATTTATAATTTAAGCAATTTCCGAGATGGTACCTATGATCTCAAAAGTTGAAACGATTAACTTGATTCCTTTACAATTCTCGGAGGCATCAAACTGGTTTTTTCTACTCCGAAAGTTAGGAACAGTGACTAAATCAGTGAAATCAATTGTAGATTGATTTCATAGCAAATCGAATTGATTAGAATAAATATTCATGCTGCCTTACGTATGCAACTCAATCGACAAGTCCTCTACTGCGCAAAGTTTTAGAACAGACTCTTACACTTATTGTCGACCGTTCTAGCCCGTGCTCGCCCAAATCCCCAAGCCAAATATTATTATATAAAACTGTCCTGTTCTGCATTTCAAGTGAAAGTGGATTGAAATCGAATTTCAATTTCACTCGAAGAATAAGTAATTCAGGTTGCATATGATGAAATCAATTTAGCATAGAGTAAAAAGACGAATTCATCTATAACCATGCAGTCTATGACAACTGCAGCAGTACTGGATATGAAATGATTATTAAGAAACGGCGCTGAATTTGTAGGTGGGGTTTGCTAACAATATTATAACTTATATGTAGCGTTATACCAATTCTATCGAAGTTGGAATTTCTCGAGCATGTCAGTATCTACCCTCTATATATCAAGAATTTTGTAAATTTCTTTGAGAGTTAACCCAAGGTCATTATTTTGTAAATAAGTAACCAAACATCAGACTTGTCTGCATGTTTAATTTGACAATAGGTACAACAAACTTACAACATCTTTTGTGATTGATGCAATCTACTCCCCTCACGTTACTGAAAACAATTTGAACATAAGCTGTGTTCGTTCAATGAGGTTGTTCTGGACTGTTCGAAACAGAAAAGTACAACTTTTGGTGTTCAATGAGGAATTTTCTGTTCTAAAATGATCTGATTCATGTTCAATAAGGTTCTAAAACAGTTTAGAACAGGATTTTCTGCACTTACTTTTTGGTTAGAACAGATTTGTGAAAACTGTTAAAATAAGCTGTAATCGTTTTATTGTCATGTAATTGTTAAGTCTTTATTTTAATTTATACCGAATATTACGATAGTGTATTTTTAATTAATTCCTTTGACGGCTATTACCCGGCGCGTGTTTAGAGAGATTCAAATACATAAGTGCAATAGAGAGGGATAATGAAACAAAAAATACATTTGCCCGGTGAATGTGGGTAAGATTTTCTTTGCATCTTTTTGACGTTTCTTTTTCTCCTTCTTTGTTTTTCCAATTTGCTTCATTACCTCTTTGGCTATTGTTATAAGCGCAACATTTTAATCTGGCAATAAAATTGAAAATCTAACAATATTTCTTCGTCCGAACTGCAGTCGGTATCCATGCAATCAAGAATCATTTCTACAGAGTCCAATAAATTGTTAAGGTTTTTAAAATCCGTTTTTGTTTTTATAATTAATTTTACTATCAAATTTCAATACTGAGCGCCAAAGATTAAATGAAAGATAGCTGTCAAATAACACGCCAAACTAAAGAGTGAATAAAAGGCTTCGTGTAATAATGCGCGCATCACAGAATGACAGTTCAAAAGAAAATAACCAAAAGATGCGCGTCAAACTCATGCGCCGTGTAATACCCGTCTTTCAGTAGCATGAAAATACTATGACTGTAAGTATAAAATTGTATTACGTTAAGTTGTACATACATACATATATTGCAACTTACGCCCTATATGTCATAAGTATAAAGCAAGCTGATCATGCTGTCCATTTTCCATTTTCTGAACCTATTCTCCGATGTTACATCATTTTATGTGAACGCGAACTTCATTTAAACCCTTCTAACTTTTATTTCCATAGGTTTCTTTAAATCCTCCAGAGCCAGCGACTGAAACAACAAAAACCGAAGAAGAGCAGCATTTTACTGAAATTACAATTGAAGACGACAATGCTGTGGATGTAGCCATCATCAAAATAGAAAATGCCGATGGTAAATTCTTATTATTTTTTTTTTTTTTTTAATTTTTAATTTATGAGACAATTTTGCATTTAACTAGACACAAAACCTGAAACAGCTCTGATTCCTGATGATGATGATGATGATGATGACGTCATTGTTGTCCCAACGGAAGAGCCTTCTATTACTGAAATCGAAGACGATGAAGAATATATTCCAATAAATATGAGCAGAGAAGAAATGGGTGGTGTTGCTGATGACAGTATTGTGGCGACAGTCAATGAAACTATGGAGTCAGATGTAGAAATCCAAGAACCCAATATACCATTCACTGACTTAGACACTTACATCGAGAAACCTTGTCCAATGGATGATACGTCACAATCATCGCTGCTTAATGTAAAAATCAAAGAGGAACCTAAAGATGATGACGAAGAAGATGATGGTTTTGAGGACGTAGGCATTGTACTAATTCCGGAGGAGGAGATTTCTATTCAGAGCAGCGGTAAGAAAAAGTAAAATATAATAACTTTCAGGATATTTATTTAGTTTTTGTTTTTTTGTGTAGATGAAAACACAGCAACACGAACAATATCTTCGACGGTATCTTCACCCACGCCATCACCAACTATTGTAGATGCCTCCGGTGATACATCCCAAGCGGCAGTTATGTCAACAGAAGCGACAGCAATAACATTGGAAATACCCGAAGCTGCAAACTCAATGGATGGTAATCTGGAATCACATGATAATCCCATATCAACGACTACAACCTTGGTCGGTGTAAATAAAATTAAAATTAACATGACTAAGAATATTGTAACCTCAAATAATAGTACTTCTACTACAACAACAACAAAATCGAATAGTCTTAATCAAAATGAACTGAAATCGTCGACCACAAATAGTGGTAATGTTAGTAATATATCCACAATTCCAGTTCTTTGCAGTGGTGCTACTACCATTAGCAGCATGTCCGCATTACCACCTGTCGCATTAGGTGTCAGTAGTGGTGGAAGTGGTTCTTTATTTTCTGGCCATTCGGCCTTTTCTACAATACCCTCATTGTGCAATCCAGTTTCAACGGCTGCAAATGGTAGCAGTGCAACTGTTGCAACTTCCAACAATACAAATGTAATTCAGGTAATCACCTCACATACAACAACTGGGCCAGCAAATATGGATACCTTTCCAAGTAGTATACCAGTTATTGGTACTAGTAGCTTAAGTGGTAGTAGCAGCACCAGTATAACAACAAGGGAATGCCTAACTCCTCCCCTGCCACCAGCAGTAACGAAATCACCTATGGTAGCGGAGGACGAGGAACCAAATTTTACCTTTAAGCAGGAATTACAAAATGTCAAACTGAAAAAGGTGAAGAAAATCGAATGTGGTCTGGAGGCATCCGGTCTATGTTCGATTATGTAATCGATCTTGTTAGCATAAAAAAACTATAATTTATTTTTATTTTGTAAATACCTTAATTTAGATATTCTTAATTTCAAGATAATTTTCTTTTCTTCTTTTTTTTTAATTTAATTTAGAATTTTTTAATTGAAATTTACAAAAAAAAAAAACAACCCACATCAAATAAACTACACACATTCTGTGTACATATACATATATATATAATTATATATATTACTTTTATGTTCAGTATGTATTCATCATTTTAAGTTTTATTTTTTGAACTAAAAATGCATCACTTTTAAGTACTACACATGGTTATTCCTGTTTACGACGTTTACAAGGAATTAATTGTTTTTAGCAAGTACATACTCTTAACAATGATAGCAAACAAAAAAAAAATGTGTTTATAGTAAAACAAAATAAAAAAAAATGTGATAAATTTTCTATGGAGAACTTAATTAGTTGATGAGTAAGGAGTATTTAAAAAACAAAAAAAGATACATGAATAAAGAGAAATGAAAACAAATCGTTTTGCATTATTTGTTTCTTTAGATTAATTCGAAGAATCGTAATTTATTTACTCACCCTATAGTTTTAAAAAGCGTAGCAATACGTAATGAATATTATATGCATATATCTAATAAATAAATGGAATGTGTGTGGATTAAGCTGGATAAATAAATAAAACTTAATAAATGTCTGCGTTTTATTCCTTTCCTTGAGAAAGGGAACTATTTTTGTGATGAACGTTTGAAGTTCATATCTGAGTTAACTTAAGAAGCTGAAACTTTTCACAACAGAATGGGAAGGGGATTTCAGCTCAGCTCTACCATGGTATCCGATTGGGACGGGATTTTCTTCGTTTCTTACGAAATCTGAGAATTTCATATGGTATCCGTTCCGACACTCTTTACGAAGACATTCTTATAAATGGGGTGATGTACAATGTCGCACAACGGCTACCTGCGACCTATTGCATTTCCGTCATGATTTTACCCTATCCTAAGGGTATATTAAGTTTGACCTATCGTAGAATACGCCGGGGGGAACGTTTCACTTCATTTCACATGTTTTGATCGTTGAATACGTTCGAAGCGAATGTTTCACATATCGGCAAGGTGAATGCGTTCGAATGGAAACTCTCCATACAAACTTTTACGTTTCTTATACGCAGTTAATTCATTGCGTATTTGGGTGTCTGTTCTAATTTCGTGCTGAAATTATATGATTTTTTTTATATGTATGTATTTTTTTTTGTAAATGTATATTATTGCAGCAAAAAAACAACAAACAAATGAAGCTGAGCCGAGATATAGCAAGGAACGATTGCAAACGACCACTAGACGTACTTTTTGGAGACAGTGGAAATGAATTTGCGTTTGGATTAATCTCCGTTTTTAAAACATCCAAAACATATAAAAATGCTGGCTTATTCAAACGGAATGCTTTAATAAATCTAAAAGATTAATTAACTCTTTCATTAGAATGCATAAAACTTTGAATGCAATGGCTCTTAAAGATGCACGCATTCTTCTATTGCAGGATATTTCATCGTTATTATTAAATGCATTTAAATAGAAAGCTATGCTATCCATTTCCGATTTCGATATTAATTATTAATTGCCGTCACTTTTCACAAAACAGCTGTTTTGCAGTGCCAACTTCGAATTCGAAATACTTATAGGTAATGTAGTTCACACGGCGTGTGGAAAGTGAAAGTGAATCGAGTGAGTGAAGTGAATCTCAGATACGGCGTATTCTACGATAGGGGTGATAGACTACCAGATCTATCGGGGAATTCCGAGGGAAAAATGTTTCCCCCGAATATTTTTTGTTCCCGGAAATTAAATCCACCAATCGTGGATTTCCATCGGAATGCATTTCCCCCGGACTAAATTCGAAGAAATGTTGGAATGCTTTGACAGGAGTTTGTTGACAAAAAATAAATAAATGTAACGCATTCAATAAATAAAATAACAACATTTATGTTAAAGATCTCAGCTTGGATTTGAAGATGATGAGAAATTTAGAAAGAGTGAATTAATTTCTATTAGCAGAAATCTACGACGCAAGCATAATCCTTTGGAGTTACCACAAGCAATGTTAGTAGAAAAAAATGCCTTTATCTACACACTTTTACATTTTTTTTATGTAGCTCGCTCTTGAAGATGTCATCCGTGTGATTGGATAAGTAAACCGATGTACAAGCATTTTTTGGGACTTGTCTAATTCCTTAACGCTCACCAAAAATGCCTTCGATTTTATTCCTTTCATAAATTTAATCAAAAAGAATTAGAAAGGGAGAATGCTGACGAAGATTGGTCTGAAGTTTTGGATCTCTAAAACTACACTTAGTTCAACGTAGATTGGAGGAGAAAAGAAAAATAGGTCTTCTTTTATATAAAAATGCAATTTAGCTTCACAAGATGCTCTCAAAAGCTTAACATAACATCAATATCAAATAATATTCCTGACATTGTTCCTTTATCGTTCTTTTAAGTTCTGAATTTTTCCATCGGAATTTTCCAATTACCTATTTTTTCGGAGGAATTTTTTGTTCCCTTTCGAATATTATTCACAAAAACCTATTTTTCGGAAAAGGAAAACATTCCGGGCGAAATATTATTCCCGATAGCGGTGATAGTTTGTAGCATAGAGAAATAATCGAGATAGTCCCTACAAAGTAAATACATACATATGTACATATAATCGCGATCAGTATCAAAAGCAAAAGATTGAGTATCTGGTTCTGTTGAGGGTTGGGCATTCACAGAAGAAATGTGTTGTTTTCCTCTACCTAAGTGGCGTCACAGCCTCTGCATAGGTCTGTGGTGGTGATTCTAATTCTTTAAAGATGGGCCACCATTGTGTTGTGGGCTGTGAAGATTCCTATGAGAGACTTCGTCATGAACAGCTGTGGTCTATTTAGCGACAGAAGAAGTTCGTCTGTCATTTCATTCGCGTAGAAGCCCATATGTCCCGGAATCCAGCAGAGCGTGGTGCTGTGCCTTGAGCTAAGTGATTTGAGTTCCTCTTTACATCTCTTGACCAGTTTTGAATTGGTTGTAATGGAAGAGATGGCCTTCATGGCTGCTTGGCTGTCTATGTAGATGTCTAAAGCATTGTTGCTGTTCAAAGTGGATAGGTTCCGGAAGTTCTCGGTTATTCGATATATTTCCGCTTGAAAGACGCTTGCGTGGTTGGAAAGTTTTATGGGCTGAACGACTGATTGTGAATATCTGAGAATATTCCTGAGCCCGTACCTCAGTCCATTTTTGAACCATCCGTGAAGATGGATATGGAGGCGGCGTTAATGAACTCACCATTTATCCAGCTCTCTGGAGGGAAATTTGGATTTGAGTATAGTCAGAAGGCGTGTTGACGTTTGACCACTTGGTAATTATAACCTGTTTCGCTTCAGAAATATCCTCTCAAGAAATTTTTCCTTGGTTTGAGACCATTAGAGCTTTTTTAGTTGGCCTGGAATATGGATCCTGGCTTTGGGTCTGGTTGGAAGGTTTTTCTTAGGTGCCACTGTTAACTTTGTTTGTACCCATGACGTCTCCATTCTGCTGATTACCTCTGAGCCATTTTAAAGTACACATACTCATTTTGGCAGAAGAGGATGCAGAAGCCTTTGAGGTTGGACAGCTGTCCAAAAGCGGGTTTTGGCTTGAGTTGTCGCGGAGGGCTGGTGCCGTTCTTAAGCGCTGCCTTCATATAGGCCCATTGCTCATCAGTAAGTTTGTCCTCTGGAGGTGTTCCATAGCAACATTTTCTACGGGGGCCGCAGGAATAGAAGTCCTTGGCTTTTTCCTCTCATTTGTTGGCGGGGTAGTTGAATCGCCGTGCCTGGTATTTGGTATTGCCATTTGACCCAATTTGCTTTCTACCTGTTTTAGAGCGAGATTTGGACTGTTTAGTGACCCTGATTTTGAGCCTGTCCGAGATTTGACTCTTTTTCGTGTTTCTGCTCCTTTGCGCTCTACTCTCTTCGGGTCTTTAATGGAAGACTTGCCTTAGTCGACGTACTCCTGTCATTTCCTGTTAATTTTTTTTTTAGATATGGTATGTGTGGAGGGCCTTCTCTGTAGCAGCGAGAAGCGGACGTGCTCCTTTGAGGCGATGTCTGTCGCTCGGATTAAGCCTTTTGATGTCCTTGGACGCGAACGTGCGTATAGTCCCCTTAGCGTTCTCCATTTTCTTGTTATCTGAACAGAAGCTGGTTTCGGTGATAATTTCGACAGAAAGTTTAGAGCAAATGAGCAGAATGACCTTAGAATAACAGCACTGCAATGTATTGTACTAGTATTGTATACAGCCGCGCTAAGCAATTCGCAAAATATTTATGCTCTACCCAACCACGAGAACTGCAGGGATTCCCGTTCAAATTTAAGCAATCTCGAGGTTTGGTGAGCTTCTTTCGGAATTGAGAGGGATCTTCTTAGACCAAGGAACCCATAGTAGTTCTAATTCGATATCAAAATTTCTTCAGTATGGTATCCTTCGTTTCGTAGATCTTGCATTTTTTTACTGGTGCGGATTGCTGGCCCACAACCACATCGAAGCATAGCGTGTTATTTGATGTAGAGTGCTAATCATTCGTAGAAGTATGTAGGTGGGTACAACAGCACTTTTGTTTTTATTCAGCGAATTAACATCTATCAGGAGATGTTACTACTTACCAGAAGCCTAAAGAATGGATATAACTTTACTCTTAGTCAAAAGAACAAAACAATTTCAGTGAGATTTAATGAGTTATCTTAATAAAAACTTCATCACATACAACAATTGCAATTCTTTTCTCCTAAAGCCTATACAAATTTGTTATTAGAATTTACAGCACAACGTTATTTGCTTAATATCTAAAATGACACGTACATATGTATGTAGATATGAACAACAAAATTGGATCTTTTATTTCAGCTATTCGGACTGTTCCACATCACCTTAAATTGGAATTTATGAATCCATTCAAATATATTTAAAGCATTTTTGCTTATCGTGTGGTATTCGGGTCTTAAATAATATCGAGTCCGCTCGATATTGGGTGTTTAGAAGTGGAGTATAACCAAACACCTTTGAAAAAAAAACGTCAGTCAGAAGTGCAACATATAATAAACATTCACAATGTCTTACCTGCGTGAAAAAGTTTATGCATTTATGCCTCTCCTGAAAGTGTGTATCGTCTTCGCTAAGTGATACCGGACACCCAGGGCAGCGGAATGTCCATCTCGATGTCACTTTTACGGGTGGTTTCCGCGTTATATGGGAAACCAAGAAGTTCATAGCGATATCCTCACAGTTCATGTATTCATCGACTTTATCTCGAATCGCTTGTGGAAGGTAATAGGTATACAGATACAAGTAATACTTGTGAACAAAAGCAGCTCCGGTTAGAACCATACTTAGCTCACAGCTATAGTTCGAGTTATAGTTCCAATTATGATTCGTATTCAGATCCCAAGCATGAAAACGACCGGGGAATCCAACAACTCTGTCTCGATGTTCGCGCCACACTCGAAAACCAAAGAGGATCTCATCATGTCGCAAATGAGCATCATCGTCCACCGAAAGTACCGCTTCCGTTTCGATCACATCGAAAGGAAGGAAACGATTGTTCAGCGAATTTCGCGGTGCACGTACTACCGAAACTGGCACACCAATGTCTGGCCAACGAAGATCATCCAATGGTGGTTTCGGAGAGTTCCAAACGACAACTACTTTATGAAGGTACGGTAAGCCATATAAGCGACCAAGAGAGTCCATTAGAACCTGTTCTCGCTCATAGGTTAGCATAACTATAGTGAACTGTTCGCGGGGGTAGTTTCCACCTAATGCCTCACTGAATTCCTTTCCTGCACCGCCACTTCCTTTGCCGATGGGTCGAAAACCCATATGCGAACCAAGAAATTTAGCTTCTGATGGCAGAACTGGATCAAATGGTAGTTGGGGGTATAAATAGAAAGGATCAACCCAATCGTTCCAAGATTCTCTGGATTGCGTTCGTAGGATTGTATAATTTCTTCGGTATTGTGGACTAGGGTACGGTGGTTCCATCGGCCCCAGGGACTCTTCAGGCTCTGCATCGAGTACTGGAGGATCCGATTTCAATGGTATAAACGTATTATTAAAGACCGATTGTGCTACAATTGAGGGTACTGGTCTTGGAGGAATACCCAGACGGTCTCTGAGGCTGGCAATAACTGTATCGACTGTCGCTTGTACAGAACTGAGGTATCGCTCCCAAATTAATCGGCCCTGACGGCGCATCATTAGTAGATCTGCATCCTGCACAGCTCTCAACAGAAAATGTAGTTCAGTAATTCGTGCTTTTGGCAACATTAACGAAATCCTCTTCCAATCAATGGTATCCTCATATGGCAGACGAATCTCATCGGCGCCCAAGATTACTGGAATCGCACCAGAACGTAGAGCTTCGTACAATCTCGCTAACATCAATGTTGAACTAACACGGTTACCACCCGGTGGTGGCAATAACAAGGCAAATGTAGAATCCTTGAGCACATTCTTTCTAGACGAGTCAGTGCCGCATAAAACCCAGTCACTTTGCAAGTCTTCATCGTGTTGTTCGGTCGCCGGAATGCATTCAAACTGGAGTAAAAATTTATCTTGTGTCGACCCCTGAGACATATCGTTCAAATGTTCCAAAATGAACTGATCTAATGAGTTTCGCACTGGGTTATTCTCAAATGGCCGTAATTCACCTTGGAATGTTAGCAAATACAGCCTCCGAGCGGGAACCATAACCGCACATTCTTGCCAAACATCACCGCCCGGTGGTCCAAGTACAGGAGGAACCACTAAATCATATCCCCTCCGGAATTGTAATCGATCGAACGATGACTGTACAATAATCGCCCGCATTGTATTCTGTTCAATGAGAATATTCCTTCCCGTCGAAGTCAAATCGCGACGAGCAAGATTCAAAAGTACATGATTCTTCCCATCACCACCCCAAAAGGGAAGCTTATACAACTTTGCTACGTCTAAAGGATTGATTTCCCTCATATTATTCTCCTTTTCTTCTTCCTTAACTGGATATCGATTGCTCTTCACAACATCGTTCTCAAACATTGATTCGCCAACCAGTACCAAGTAAATGCAAGCTATCATGGGATCCTTTACAATGTGCGCATTGTAACCAAGAGTTTGCTTTATAGTTGTTTTTAGGAAACCATCGATATCGTATCCTTGATTGAGCACACTATACTCATCGGGATCGTAAAGATATACAGGAAATCCAGAGGTGAGGCTACAGCGAGAGTGATCGAAGCAATTGTGCATTTCACAATTGGCAGCGGACTGTTTCGATAAGGGGGAGCTTACTTTCGGATACGAATTGGGGTAAATGGCTTTGGGTAATGCCAAGTCAGGCGTATTACGCTGCACTGCTTCACGTTGTGCAACTTGTGCTTGTTCGACAGAGATTTTTAATCGTTCCAATTCGGTTTGTTCCCGAAGGAGTTCCTGCTTTAGGTCTTCGATTTTCTGATTATATTTACCAATATCCGATTGGAGTTTCTGGCGTCGCGATTCAAGTTCACGTAGTTCAATGGAAACTGTGTTCTGAAATAAATATAAAATCAAGATCAAAGTCAAATCAGGTAATGGACAATACACATTTGCAAGTATGTAAGTAATCATGCAATATTAATCAGAATATGCCTCCCAATCGATAGAACCAACTCCACCCGCACCTTCCTGGCGCGATGGATTCTATTACGGTGGACATGTCTAGAATATACATATATACTCATATAATCTCATTTCTTTTTATCAATCAGGATTCCGAAAAAATCACAATTGTGAATCCTTAATTAACTTAGTAATAACTAAATGGAAAATTGAAATTCATGACAGAAAAGTAATAGTGGCTGTCTTTTTAGATTTAAAAAGGACATTTGAAACAGTTGACAGAGATATCCTACTTCGAAAGTTGGATAGATATGGCATTCGAAATACCGAACTTAATTGGTTTAAGACAGAAGACCAAGGTGAATAACTTATTGTCTGATGCAACTAATGTTAATTTTGGTGTCCCTCAAGGATCATTACTTGGGGTTTTATTATTCCTGATTTATATTAATGACATGGAAAAAAAGTTGTACACTCGAAATTGATGTTATTTGCTGATGATGCTTTGTTGTTTGTGTCTGATGTTTCCGTTGAGGAGGGGATTGACAAAATTAACTCGGATTTGAAGGAATTGCAAAATTGGTTTCAAATGAATAAACTTAAATTAAACATAAACAAAACAAAAGCAATGATACTAAACGGAAGTACCAGAAGAAGTATCTGTATTGATAACGAACCAATTGAAATAGTTGATGAAATCAAATATCTTAGGAATCTTGATTGATAACAAATTAACCTTTAACGCTCATGTTGAACATGTACATATGTAAGAAAGTAGCTAGAAAGTTATATTTTTTTGCTAGCTACAAACATTACAAAATAGAGGTATGAAAATAATTTTACAATGTCATAGACGATCTCATATAACAGATATGTTGGCTCAATTATCTTGGATGAGTATAAACCAAAGAACAATATTTAATGTGTTAGTTTTCGTGTACAAAATTAAATTTAATCTGTTACCTGCGTACTTAAATGACAATATAACATATGTAAATGATGTACAGCCATACTCTTTGCGAAACGCAAATAACTTCAGATTATTGAACTTTAGAAATCAAAGATCAGGAAACATGGTAATGCATAAGGGATTATCAATTTTTAATAAACTGCCTAATGAAATTAAAAATGAAGAGAATATATATAGATTTAAGAGATTGGCTATAAATTTTATTAAGCAGAGGTTTAGATGATAAGATATTTGTTTTGTAAAAATGTTTTTTAAATAGCAAATTTTGCTAAATAAACTTTATTAAAAAAAAAAAAAACTTTATTAAAAGAATTTAATTAAAAGAAATAAAAGCTTCGAAATTGGTCAGGACGAGAATGGCAAGCTAGTATATCTCCCTTACGACAGTCCTGCTCCACTTCTTCTACAGGTGCCGAATAACTAGTAGACCCTATGCTTATGAGCCAGTACCGACACTCACCACCGCGGTGAGGCTATCTGTAACTATCTTATAGGCACTCACCTTGTAGAAGGAGTATGTCAACTTAATATCCTGCGCTGACGAGATTTACATTCACTTTCGCTCATCATTGAAACTAAAGGTACAAAACTAATAGATACCCCTGCATAAAAAGAAAGGGTCCTACGCAGCTCGAGGATATCGAGGAATTTCGTGATAGAAACCTTACCCGGAATTACAACAAACCAAGCAACAAGCTGCGGGATTCAAACCCAGAACACATTCATAACTTCCTTTAAAATAGCCACCAATTTGTTTAAAAATAAAGTATTAATATGATCAATGCATGATCTGGTGAGCATCTTAGTCTCTGGTGCTTGACAAACATTCTTTTCCTTCATACAAGGTTTAAACGTCTCAAACTTACTTACTTACTTAACGGGCTCCCGACCCGTGAAGAGTCTCTGCCTGAGACACAGCAGCCTTCCACTCTCTTCGATCCCGGGCACGCTGCTTCCAGTTATCTAGACCAAGCGCTCTGGCATCCGCGATAGCTTGATCCTTAAAACGGAGGTTCGGTCTTCCTTGTCTTCTCGAACCTGGGGGCTGTGATTCGAAGATCCTCTTTGCTGGAGCATTATTGTCCATTCGCTCGATGTGGCCGAGCCAGTGTAGTCGACGTGTTTTGGCTTTTTGGACTACATCCACATCCTGGTACAGCTCATAGAGTTCGCGGTTATATCTTCTCCTCCATTCGCCCTCCTCGCATACGGGACCGAATATCCGACGAAGAATTTTTCTTTCGAAAGTGTTCAGTATTTGCTCTGCTTTCCTGCTTATCGTCCAGCACTCGGCTCCATACAGCAGAACTGGCAGGATCAAAGTTTTGTAGAGCATACATTTCGTCTTTCGAGTTAGGAGTTTTGACCCCATTTGTTTCGCCAAACCGAAGTAGCAGCGGTTTCCTAGGGTAAGTCTTCGTCGAATCTCCACTAAGTTGTCATTCGTGGAGTTGATATTTACTCCGAGGTAGGTAAACTCCTTAACCACTTCGAAGTTACTGTTGCCAACAGTGACGTTTTGTCCTAGGCGGTGGACAGATGCTTCTTTGTTTGTTGACAACATGTATTTGGTTTTGTCCTCATTCACTTCAAGGCCAACACGTTTCGCCTCTTCTTCAATTGCCGTAAAAGCCTCTAACACGGCGCGCTGGGAGCGACCGATGATGTCGATGTCGTCTGCGTATCCCAGCAACTGGACAGATTTGTTGAAGATAGTGCCTTCCGTGTTTACACCTGCCCTGCGCACTATCTGTTCCAGCACAAGATTGAAGAAGTCACATGATAGCGCATCCCCTTGCCGAAATCCGGTGCATGTTTGGAATAGTTCAGAGGAACTGTTGCCGAATTGCACGTTGCACCGCGTGTTATCCAGCGTCACGCGGCACAGCTGGATCAGTTTAGCCGGGATCCCGAATTCGGCCATCGCCTTGTAGAGCTCAAGACGATGAATGCTATCATATGCGGCTTTAAAGTCGATGAAGAGATGGTGAGTCTCGACTTGAAATTCGTTGGTCTTTTCCAGGATTTGCCTTAGTGTGAAAATTTGGTCGATCGTCGATCTGCCGGGCCGGAAGCCACACTGGTACGTGCCGATTAGTGTGCTGCAGAAAGGCTTCAGACGTTCACACAGTACGTTGGATAGGATCTTATATGCGACATTAAGCAGGGATATGCCTCGGTAGTTCTTACAAGACATAGGATCGCCTTTCTTGAAGATGGGGCATATAGAGCTGATAGTCCAGTCATCGGGCATGACTTCATCCACCCACACTTGGTTGATGGCTTGGTGCATGCACCCCACCAAAGCATCACCACCATGTTTGAAAAGCTCTGCTGGTAGACCATCAGAGCCGGCGGCCTTGTTGTTCTTCAGCTTTTTGATAGCTGAGCCGACCTCTTCAAAACTAGGAGGGGGAATGGATTCTTCATTGACTGGATGCGGGTTCTCTTCTTGCCCTATCACTCTCTCTACCTGCCCATTAAGTAGCTGCTGGAAATGCTGCTTAAATACATCTACTATTCCCTGTGCTTCGGTGACTAGGTTTCCTTCACTGTTTCGAAGAGCCTGCGTTCCGGGCTTGAAGCCAGCTGCCAGTTGCTTGGCTTTCCTGAAAAACATCCGGATGTTGTTCCTATCGCGGGACTCTTCGATATCCTTGAGCTGGGAGGCTGCGTGGGCCCTTTTCTTCTTACGCAGTATCTTCTTCTCCTCCCTTCTTCTGGTTCGATACTCTTCTCTCGCTGCCCTTGTTTTGCGTTGCAGCGCTTGCAAGTGTGCATTTTCTGTCACCTTTTTCCGGCGTACGCATTCATCATCATACCAAGGGCTCTTTTTGGGTGGTGGCTGGTAGCCTATGGTGGTCTCTGCTACCCCTTTGATGATGTCGCGATACTGGTTCCACAGATTGTTGGCGTTTGTGGATGGTGAATGCACAGCGGAGAGTCTCTCACTCAGGCGCTCCCTGTAGGCTCTGGCTACTCCAGACGTGCTAAGGCTTCCAACGTTGAATTTCTTTTTCTGGGCGGTCTGCAGCTTCTTCTCATTGGATAGTCGAGCTCTGAACTTAGCTGCAACAAGAAAATGGTCAGAGTCGACGTTTGCCCCTCTGAACGTTTGCACATTCAGAATGTTGGATGCGTGCCTCGCATCTATTAGCACGTGGTCGATTTGGTTGGCGGTTCGACCATCTGGAGAGCGCCAGGTTGCTGTGTGGATTCGTAGTCTTGGAAACCTAGTGCTACTTATCACCGTATTACGAGCTGCTGCAAAATCGATTAGCCGGAAGCCGTTGTCTGTTGTCGTGTCGTGGAGGCTGTGCTTTCCAACTAATCCGCCGAAGATGTTTTCCTTACCGATTTTGGCATTGAAGTCCCCGAGTATGATTTTGACATCATACTCCGGACAGGCTCCGTAGGCTCCGTCCAGGAGGTCATAAAACTCCTCCTTGATAGAGTCTTCAGCTTCGTCGGTAGGGGCGTGTGCACATATTATGCTGATGTTTTGAAATGTAGCCTTGATGCGGATCACAGCCAGGCGATCGCTGATCGGCTTAAAGTCAATTATCATTGAGCGTAGCCGATTTCCCACGACGAATCCGCATCCTAACATGTGCAGTCTTTTGTGGCAGCTGTAATAAATGTCGCAATTTTTCCGTTTTTGCATACCTGATCCTATCCATCGTATCTCCTGGATCGCGGTAATATCTGCCTTGTACCGCGTGAGGACAGATTCAAGTTTTTGAATAGCACCAGGAGTGTACAGTGTACGTACATTCCAGGTGCATACTCTTATATCATAGTCTGTGTACGTTCCGGGTCGTGGTATTAAATGAGGGGGTCCATTATCCGAGGCTTGTGTCTCTCTCATAACTAAATTTTTTTTACGTGGTAAGGAAGTTACCCCGACGGCACAACCCCCAACCTGGAGGGCCAGTTCCATTTTTTGAAACCCCTAGGACGAGGGGCCGGTTTTAAACCGAAGTCAGTATCCCGCTTCGGGGATATGAGCGCTGCCGTTGGCCCAATAAGGGCTCATCCGCCACCATCTCTTTTCCAAAAACCTGACTTATTCTTGGAAATCTTTATCGGCCTGAGCTCCGAATATGTCGAAGTAGCCCAGATAAAGTGTTGTGCTTCCGTTTGAAGCTTTAACGCCACCGTTGACTCCATCGAGAGAGTTCGTCCGCTGTCGTATTTATAGTGCTGCAAACGTCTCAAACATTCTCTATTAATGGAAGCAGTAAGTCTGCCCTCCAATTTCTGCCTGTGAAGCCTTGTAGAGCTTTGGAAAAATGTCGTCTCATTTGGCATGAGTGTTTTAATCTACTTTCTTACTTATGTAGGTGGCGCTACAGTTCGGGATAGACCTGGACCTCAACCAACAATCCTCTTCCTCTACTGCGATGTCCCTCCAGATTTGACCCGAAGACTTTGTGGGCCAGAGCGCTGGTGTCCATTCGCTCTACATGTCATAGCCATTCAAACGAACGATGCGCAGTTTTTCGACTAGATCGTTGTCGTTGTACAGCTCGTATAGTTGGTCGTTCAATCTCCGCTTTAGATAGAGTCCAAGCTTCAGCGCCATAAAGGAGGACTTATATAGGGTCTCCATAAGTGTTTGGGACAGGGCCTTACTACTCAATTGCCTTCTCAACCCAAAGAAGCAGTGATTGGAAAGACTAATTCTTCGTTTAATTTCTGGTGATGTGTTGTTTTCAGAATTGATAGCAGAGTCAAGGTAGAGAAAGTCATTACTATCTCAATGTTATAGCTGTCTACTGTGACTTTCTGCCCAATTCGTCGGTATTGTGTCCTTTCTTGATGAGAGGATGTACTTGGTATGTTGGCAGCTTCCGTTTCAATACTAGAGAACGCGCCCGTGACAGCCCGCTGAGTTCTATAAGTTGCACAGACTTTTGAAAAACTGTACCTCCGGTGTTGGCTTTCCCACAATTCTTTCAAGAATGATGTTAAAGAAGTCACATATCAGCGCGTCAACTTGTCTAAATCCTTTTTTAACATCAAAGGTCTCGGTAAGATCGTTACCGAGCTTGATGGTGCGTGAGAATTCTCTATCGTCATTCTGATTTGAACTTCTTGAGTTTTCTCCAGGGCCTGCCGAATTATGAAGATTTGATCGATTGTGGACTTTCTTGGTCTGAAAGCACACTGATAGAGACAAATCAGGTTGTTGACAAATGGTTTCAGACGTTCACACAGAATGGCAGATAAAATGTTGTACACGATGTTGAGGAGAATACCTCTGTAATTGGCACAGTTGAGAATGCCTCCTTTCTTGATCGGGCAAACGATGCTGAGATTCCTTTCATCAGGCATACACTCGTCTGATTAAATCTTAAAAATGAGTTGGTGTATGACCTCTACCACGTCGTTTCCAGCTGCTTAGAACAGCTCGGCTGGTAAGCCGTCAGGTCCAGCAGCCTCATTGGATTTAGGCTTGGATGTTGCTATCCTCACTTCGTTTTGATCAGGTGGACGCAAGTTTTTGCTATCATTGTCTAGATTGAATTGTTTATTCTGCCTGGCATCCGTATGTTGGTCTTCGCCGTCGTTATATAGTCTAAAGAATTTTTTTCCATATTCTCAGTACCGACTAATTCTCTACGAGTTTTCCTTCTTCATCTCTATATCAGTAACCCGTTTCGGGGATACGAGCGCTGCCGTTGACCCATTAAGGGTTCATCCACCACCAAGTCTTTTCCAACACCCCGGCTCAGTATTGGAGATCTCTATAGACCTGATATTCAAATATCTCGAAGTATATCATAGAGTGATAACACTAATAGTTCGACTGGACTGGAACTCGTAAAAAACAGCGTTGATTCCATCTAGGGAATTCATCTGCTGCCGCCTGGATCAAGAGAAACTACTTAAGTGAGAAAGGAACGTGATTCAAACAATACGGTCCCTAAGTTGTTGGCTGGCTACGGGATCTCTTAGTCTGTTGGTTCATAACTAGTTTAGTTAGTTAGAAGCGCGGTGCGGCCACTGTACGAAGGCGGATGTGATCCCGTTTCAGTCAATGCCAGCTCCACGTCTATTTCGGATATTAAAGGAAGATTCTCTAAAACTCCAGCTAGCTATATGGTCAATATGATTGGAAGTTCTCTGCCGACCAGTAGAACAATCGAAACAATTGAAAAAATTTAAATCAGTGAAAATTGGGAACAAAATTCCTTAATGTTGACTTAACTATTACTGTTACTTAATTAAAACTGTCTACAATTACCTTAATTCTAAGCATTTCCTCTATCCTTAATTTTAAGTCACTCGCTCGCATACTACTAAAATCTTCATATGCGTCCAGCTGGGACCGCGATCTGTGAATATCGTTCGATGGCACATCACTGTCGGGCTGTAAATTTATTTCAAACAAAAATTATTCACAGTAAGAATATGTTCAAATGAGAAAAACTTACATTTCGTAAATTTCTATGAGCAAAAAGTGGCAATAATAGCAATAACACTAGGACTAGTAAAATAATTTTGTATATTCGAATGTGACGGAACCACGATCCCATTGTAGAATACTGGAGCTGTGAGTCTCCGAGCAATAGTGTTTTTGACGACGTTCCCAAGTTTTCCAAATTGGTCATTTTCCGATTAAATTGAAGGAAAAATACCTTCGTATGATAACTTATTTCTTAACTAATCGCTCATTGTTTTGGCAGTCAATTCGTCTAAGTTAGTAGACCTGTATAACTATTCCATAATACGAGTATGATAAAATATAAACAATGTTTATGATAAGTTAGTTGACTGCTTTTACAAGATATAGAGGAAGAACTTGATGAAAATTCATCTTGCATTCTTTGACAGAAATGAATTGGTACAGTATAAAATGATTGTGCAATGCAGTGCTACCAGACCAAGTTCGGTCTCTTTTAGTTATTATTGCTGCGATACAAAGCCTTTGGAAAGATATTCAGCACACTAACTATAAAATGTCCATCTTTTACTTCACTAACGCAGCTTTTATACGTATTTTCCAATTGTTTCTATTATATTGGCTCAGTAGTAAGTGCGTTGGTTAATTTGTATTATTACAACCATTTCTTCGTGTAGAACGTCACTAAAACTTCTTTTCGAAGCATGTCAACGCGTTGTTCTATTGAAAAGGCCAAGCGCCTGCCACAGAGTTTCTCCTTCAAAGCTCTAGAATAAGACTGGGATGATCTAGATCTAATTGGAATGTATTGATGTTTAGAAAGTCCTTTGTTTTTATGAATGGGGCCCATCTATTCAATCACTTATCATACATAAGAAAAAATTTTGATCTAAAAGTAAACCAATTATTATCACTGGATCTTAATCGTCCTCAACCAAATTAAGCAGAATTAATAGACGAATTTGTTTAACTGCGTAGGCAACATATTAGTATATATGTATATTAACAATGTGAATGGTAGCACTGCAATTGCCCACTTGTCATGTGTTCGTTTGATAGAGCTGTCATTCCCTTCGAAGAGAGACCCCATAAAATCAGTTATTATTCTGGCGCAATCAAACATATATTT
This sequence comes from Xylota sylvarum, assembly GCA_905220385.1. Classification (NCBI taxonomy): domain Eukaryota; kingdom Metazoa; phylum Arthropoda; class Insecta; order Diptera; family Syrphidae; genus Xylota; species Xylota sylvarum. Next base: position 27,983,038 of record LR999960.1, read on the forward strand.
TAAATCCGTGCTCAAAAACAAATCGCTGAAAATATTTAACTTAAAATGGGCGATGATCAAACTGCAGTATTCGTAAGTTATTGTAATTATTCCCAACATCAATCAGTAATTCCTAACTTTCAGGGAATTGTCGATGAACTAAGCACGCGATGCAACATTTCTCTTACCGGCAAATTCGTGAATGGAAGTAAAATATCGCTTTCTGCTTACAAACATATAACAAGGTATTTAGTCACTTCTAACATAAAATTGAGATTCCTTTCTAAACACGTAAAAACTTCTCAGTACCACGAAAGATCGTCCAAGTGACTACAATGGCAAAGATGAGGTAAATATTTATCACCTGGAGCCAGAGTTCCTATTCGACGATCCAATTTTAAGAAGCCTCGTAGCAGAAGCAAACAATACGTTTGTAACACTGCAAGAACTAAAAAAAAGTGGAAACAAAGGGGGCTATTTGAAGATCTCGAGAACATATCGAAGTATCATACGTGCATGTTTGGAGAAGCTACAAGATGAGGACTCGTCGCAGGTTGCGCTTACAGAGGAGAGCTCGAGGTATGTAGAACGTACGACCGCGTAAACACTGAAAGTTGAACTAAAATATTTAACCATATAGTCGCGGGTATAAGGTGACAAGGGATCGAAATATCGTACGGGTTATTGTAATAACTAGATAGAAGGTTTTAAAAAAAAGTTCACTAAATTGAAAATGTTGATAGGAAGGTCTTCCTTGCGTCCACCGGGACCGGGACATCTACATTGATTGTGGCTGGATATTGATTCGTTCCGTCGCTGTTGCTGCCATTACTCTCGGGGTGAAATATTTCTCGAGCGTTTTTTTAGCGTTTCGATTCGATTGGCTCCAAGCCAGAAAGGCGCTGCATACCCTCAACGCGATGAGTCTATATACGCTTTTCCTCTTTCTCTTGTTGCATTTGGTTCCTATGGCACCTCCTCATATTTGGAACCCATAGAGTATTATCGCCCTCAAATTTATATTAACAGCAGTCTACTGTATTGTAAACTGCTTTTTTGGTATGATCCTTACCAGTGCAGCTATTGCCCTTCCTGCCTTACATATACATGTAATCTGAATGTGTATAATGATGCCAAGGTGCTTGAACAGGAAGACGACGGCATGATCGCCGAAGTTTACCCTTATGGTCAAATGACACTCTTGCCGTTTTATTTCAGGCAGTTTGAACTTTTGCATGACGACTGTTCGTTTTTAAATTCCAGCCTAGTAGCTAGCGCGTATATTAGTTTGTATCATTCGTGTACACTTAATAAATAATAATAATAATATTCGTTTTTAACAGTAAACTTTTAAATAGACGCATAAAGAGAGTGTAACACTTTTTTGTTTCTTATTCAGGTACCAAAACTACATTACAATATTTTACTCTGTGGAATGTATATGGCATCTTTCTGAGATTTTCTTCATTGACCCATCGCCATCTAATGTCGTTGTACCACAATTGCTTGATTGGATTCGCTTTCATTTCCCTGCTGCTGAGCGGATGGCCACAGATCTCCTCTTGCTAGGAAGAGAGGCTGCCGATAGTCAAGACTACTGGCCTGCAGTTAGAGGTTTAGTACTGCAGGGACAGATCGACATAGTGAGAGCAATTTTGCAACTGCATCCCTTGTCAGAAAGTACTGCATTCAAAATGGCCGAACAGATTTTAAGAGCAATGCCATCTGCTAGCGTAAGTCAAAGTACTGTAGTATAATTGAAATATACTTACATACATATGTATGTACTGTTCATGTTGTTTAGGTTTACGGGGGATTTTCCATACAAAAATTCCGTGCACAGTGGCAGTATTGGCTAGTGGACACAGAACGAAAGCTTGCGGCTGATATTGTCTCTATAGAACCGAACCTGGAACAGATTATCAAAGTACTAAAACTTGAATTTTTTTTTTTAATAATATAAAATAACATTTTTGTGCTTTACAGTTAGTTATTGGCGACACTAAAACGTGGAATGAACAAATTATAGAATCAAACTACTGGTATGAATTCTTTCCAGGTTATCTCTTCTATACAGATCCAGCTTGTAAGTATTTTCAATTAGCTACATTAGCTAATGCATGGATTAATCGCTGGATCACGAACAAGGGATATTCCCATGGTGCTTCCATGAAGTATTTGGATAAAGTTATACTTAACTTGATGGAAAATGATTTACATAAGGTAATCCATTCAATTCAGTTGATGTGCGACAATCAGTGGTTTGTTACTCATCTTACGGATTTGCTATACCACTGCGATCAGTTGCAGTTGATTGGAGAACAACAAGTAAAGTGAGTATGATAGGAGGTTAGCTGCATATTGGATTCGTAATTTAACTAAATTTCAGTGAATGTGCAAGACTGCGAGAATCGCTTCTGTTTCAGTTTGGTTCATGTCTCATGTCGAGAAGTTCTCTGTGGCAGCTTGGAATGGATTATTTAGAGCATTGCTCTCATGAAGGTAAGTTTAAGTTTTTTTCTATGTACATGCAAATACAAGGTTCATTACATCATAATATATGTATACTATTAATTAATCAGATACATACGTAGATTGCCATTGGACTAAACTCCTTATAGTGACTCAGTAACCGATGGTTTGGGTTTGGTTTGGTTGAAGTTACTGCCCAACACACTTGATCAGCAATAGTCCATTTTGATACCACATGGATCATTGAAAGAAATCAAATTCTTAGAGCGTTTTAAATCTAGCATTGTCCAAATTTTTTTTGTCGCTAGACACGTTGGTCTACTTGTCCACCTAAGATTTGTTTTCTCGAAAGCATCCAGCTTGAATTTTAGATTGCAAGTAACGATTGGCACACCTAAGGTGTATTTGTCCGGCAAAATGTGTAAAGTTGTTCCTATTCTGCACCGGCACCCAACAAAGGTGAATAATGAACTGCTCAGCCATCTAGCTCAGTCTCGAGCTACTAAAGAATTTATAAGGATCGATTCTAAGGATTTGATAGGTGTTTGGCTGTCCGAAATGATGCGGATATCCCGAGCAGATATCATTTTCCTTAAGCCCAGATAAGGTTGCTTTGATCGCCATAATCTCCGTCTGGAATACGCTACAATGATTGGGAAGACGGAAGGAGAGCTTAAGATTGTCGGCGAAAACACCTCCACCAACTGCGTCTTTGGTCTTTGAGCCGTCAGTGTAGAACTGAATCGACTCATCTTCTCATCCCATGGACCTGTTGCGCCAAAAATTTGTTTTTTTTTTTTTTGTCCACCAAACAATGTCCACCCCGTATGTGAGTATCGGTCTAATGACCGAGATGTAGAGCCAGTGAGTTATACGATGTTGTAGACCCCATCTATTTCCAATATCTTTTTTGGTTAGGTTTCGAGCTACATACCTACCCAGGATGAGAGCCAAATATTTTATTTTGTCATTTTGTCGACTAACAGAATTTTATATTTTCTGGAGAAGAGTACTAGTTCAGTTTTGTGGGGGTTTATACCCAAACCACACCGAACCACCCAGCTGGCTAGCTTATTTAAAGCGTTGTATAGAAGTTCTTTTAGAGGATTTATGTGCTTTCCTGAGACAGCTAAAGCAACATAATCTACATAAGCGATCGCTGTGCACCTCTCGCCTTCCTGGATTATCAATAGTTCATTAACCACCAAATTTCAAAGATAAGGGTATAGAACACATCCTCTACTGACAGATCTCCTAGTAGATTACCCACCCAGCTTCGAATTGATAATCCGATCATTTAGCAGTAGATTAATCAATTCGCAAAGTGCGCTGTCGACCTTCAAATCTTACAGTGCATCTGCTATCGCTGATGTATTGACATTGTTAAAGGCGCCTTCTATATTCAGGAAGGCAACCATCGGATACTCCTTATGAAACAGAGAATATTGGATATGACGCACTAGCGAGTGTGAGTACCGTCGCATGTTGGGCCGCTGACAGTAGTTTCTTATCAATACTGTTGCGTAAGTGGTTATCAATCAATAGTTCTAACGTTTTTAAGAGGAATGATAATGAGACGAATTAGAGTGGTTTTAAATCTTTTGGATTTATGTGAGAACATTTGCCTGCTTTGGGGATAAAGACAACTTTAACTTCTCACCATATCTTTTTGATATACACCAGATCTGGAAATCTTTTTATAATTGTCTCCAACACCGGCAAGACTATGTCCGGTGCCATCTCGAACTCGGCAGATATTATGCCGTCAGGTCTCGGTGATTTGTATGGTTTGAAGCTATTCATAGCCCAATCCTGTTTGTTCTGTATAATCAGGTTGGACTGGTATACATGCAAATGGACTAGTAAAAACCATATGTATTGCTAACCTCTTGGGAACCACGTGAGAAATGAGTGTCAAACAGTAAATTTAGAGAGTCATCGCTAAAAGTTGTCCATCACCTTTCTAATGTCTAAATATTCTACAGAAACCGTTGAAAGAAAGCTGCAGTATCCGACTACTTTACCATGGGGACAGACAGTTCCCTTGAAACTCTGCTGTAAATTCATTGCCAAATGTAGTTTTCGAGAAGGGAAAACATGATCTACTGCATCTCCAGGCCAGATATGATCCAGTTTTTGTCTGGTATTTTTATGTTAAATCAACTTATGTGGCGCTATCTTTAGATAACCCGAAACCTCAAACAACTTCTTCCAGTTGCGCTTTTAAAATTAGTTGCGGTCCTCTTCTACTTGTGCGTGCCACTCAATCTGGGGCCAGGTGGTTGGTGTCCATTCGCTCTACATAGCTTAGTCATCTCAAACGATTGATTCGCAGTTTTTTTTAGCTAGATGTTGACTTCGCTGTACAGCTCGAATTAATTGTTAAAACGTATTAAACGTTAAATCTTCCCATTCAAGGTCCGTCAATGCAACCGGAAACGAATATCTTACGAATAATTTTTCTCTTGATACGATTGATTAAATTTTATCTGCTTTCGATAGAGTCCGTGTCATAGAGAAGGACTGGGATACTTCAGATCTTGAATATAGTTATTCGGAATAGAGAAGCAACGACTGACAAGAGTTAGTCTTCAGTTTCTTAAATATTTGAAAATTTTGTAATCCTTAACTTATACCTTCCACCTTTAAGGACTGTTGCAGTTCTTCACACAGCACAGTGGAGGGAGATCTCGGATTATGTAGATGGCTCGTACAGGTAGAACGGAACCTCAAACAACTTGGAATGCGTAACTGAGGTCAAGGTTCACCCCGAATTATAGCTCCATGTAAGTACTTTAATAAGAGTACTTACATAATTGATTGTTTAATGCATAAAGTCAATCAAAATAGGAATTCGATAGTCAAAAAGACTCCGCTGGCAGCTATTACAGCTAACGATTTTGTTGCTCTTCAAGCTATTGAGAGGGGACCGCTTCGTCACTTCTTACCTAATCACTCTCTCTATCCGATGTCCATTAATATTTGTTAAAAGTGCATCCTGAAGACATTTAGATTTGATTCAAAGTTTTAAGTGTTGTTTTTCAAAACATAATGATGTTATTGAAAATAGTGTAGGCATGCTGGATTTATCACCTTCGCATAAAGGAGGGCTGGATAATTAAGTTTTAATAACATTTCCAATAGTATCGACTAAGTAATTATGTATGTACATACATAGGTATATAGAAATGAAATATGAAACATGTTTCATGTACATGCATACATGTGTAAATCCGTTTGTTACATAATGTTAAAATTTGACAATCTTAGGTCGCGGAGCCATGGAAATTCTTTTAACAAAAATTCCAATTCGGTCCGAGAAACAAGCCTTGAAAATCATTGGAATTTGTCGGCAAAAGGGACTTCACCTAGCAGGTAAATGGTTTAAAGCTATTTTTAAAACTCCGGCTAATCGTATTGAACATAACTTTTACTAGAAAAGGAAATTTGCAAAGTACAATCAAAGAAATCATTCGACGATGAGCGATATGGTAATGCTCTGGAGTGGGCGATTCGGTCAAAAGATTCCATCTACGTCACATCTATTTCGGACTTCTTTTTAAGTGTACCAAATTTTTGTTGTAATTGTTTCCCTTTATTAACTTTCTCTTCCTTTTAGCATTATTCGAAAACCGGTGACATGATTTGCTCAGATGTAATCTCAAACATTGGTGCCAAAATGTTCATTTCACCACGTTTGGTGTTTCTGGTAAAATATTTTGATTTTTATCAATTCTATCGGAAAAGAGATTTTCTGCCTGCTGCTGAATTGTTGGTTAATCTGTTAGATTCTAAAATTACACCAGAATAGTGGGTATTGTTATGTACAGTGTTTGTTGTATATACAATTACATTTTTTTTAGTTTCTGGCCATCATTACTCATTGATACAATTCCATTGCTGGAGTCGAAGGATCCAATAATATTAGCAAAAGAAACTTGTGCCATACTAAATCATTTGGAGTCTCAGCTGATGCCGTTGATTGAGAAAAAGAAGAAAATAATGGAAAAGTCTCCAAATGTGAGTAACATAACATTTATAATACAAAAATTGTTCTAAATATTAATTTTTAAGGCACCTATCGATATACTTAAGGACTATCGCATTGAAAACATTGAAGAGATAATTAATTTGCTGCGGCTGGCTTGCGCAAGAAATCTGAGCAGAGCAATTATTATTGAAAATACTGTTATGGGCTGAGGTTTAGATAATGAAATAATTTTTTTTTTTTAAAATACAATAAAATTGTTTTCCCTTAAAGGATAACGACAACGTGACCAAATATTACTATTAATGTTATGTATGTTTTTATTGAAATATAGAAACGCAGTGTGTCTGGCAGGTTAGGTTATGTAGTGTAGTTTATAAGACACTGGGCATCATAGTAGACCCATCGCGATTTCTAGAGAACCTTTACAGTGGAATGTGGGGGTACTAGTCCTTGAGGTTCCATGCGGCCATTGGAAGTAGTTGGACTATGTGAAGCTACAATTTTCCTACTAACCAACACTCCCGAAGGTTTACCGGTAGACAGCTTGAGCACCGTACTACCGCCCGGTTTAAAAGGATAACCGGTCTTATTTGTTTTTGTTTTTTTTTTTTTTTGTATTAATTTATTTATTGTGTTTTTTTTTTAATATAGGTCCCACGAGGAGCGGAGAAAGGAAGGTCACTATATACACAGATTCGCATTACAAAGATAAAGTTAAGTAATCCAGAGATCGCCAAGTATCCGAAACTCCGTTCGTGACTGAAATATTTTTGGTATGAGCCTACAGCCAGGTTGATCCTTGGTATGGGTTATATTATACCTTCACCCAGCCCACCGGAGAGAAGAGAGGAAAGGAAGGACTGGGATCGACTGACATCAGGGAATGAATCCTAAGAGTCTTTGACCTCTACTTGGCCCTTACACCACGACGAGGTTAATTTGGATTAGCGGACCGACATGCGACTAAGTAAAACAACCTCATACCATTAGACTACCTCAACCGTGTTTCGCGGCTTGCTTTACTTAGTGCTTTTCAATACTTGCGTGTGGTATTTTCCATCCTACTGAAAGTGATTTATTGTTGTTTTATTCGACCAAATAACACGTCCAGTTCTTGTAGTCGTTCCAAAACTTAAGACTTGCACTTACATTCTTGCTTGATAAAGCTGTTTTGGCCACCAGCCCAACTCGAAGAAGTACCTTGCGAACCGTCGACTCGCTTACGTTCTTATTTAGGTGTTTTGGCGTCTTTAATATTCTTAAGCCGCTTAATTAGTCGTCTAATGCTTGACCAAATCAAAAAGTTTTGATCGACCTCCAATATTGCGTACAATGTATAAATTTTACTTTTTTCTCATAGTAAAAAGAGTACGAGATGGCTGGATGCTGTAGGAATAGAGTAGGCACTGACTGGCGTCGACCTGGCGACGTCCAGTGTTGTAACTGCGCATCAATTGTGCTTATTTTACCTCCTAGTGGTAGCAATCGGGTACTGGTTGGTGTTCATCCGGATCCGACTTGCTTACAAACGCGAGTGTTAAACAAGAGAAAATGGCAGCACTAGAAATACAACAGCAGACGAACTCTCTAGATGGAGTCAACGGTGGCGTCACAGCTTCAAACGGAAGCACAACACTTTATCTCTACTTCGACATATTCGGAGCTCTGGCCAATAAAGATTTCCAAGTATAAGTCAAGTTTTTGCAAACGAGATGGTGCAGGATGAGCCCTCGAAGCGGGTTACTGACATCGGCTTAAAACCGGCCCCTCGTCGTAGGGGTTTAAAAAAATGTAACTGGTCCTCCGGGTTGGGGGTTGTGCCGTCGGGGTAACTTCCTTACCACGTAAAAAAAACACTAGTTATGAGAGAGCCACAATCCTCGGATTATGGACCCCATCATTTAATACCACGACCCGGAACGTCCACGGGCTACGACTTAAGAATGTGCACCTGGAACGTACGCACACTGTACACTCCAGGTGCTATTCAAAAACTTGAATCTGTCCTCACGCGGTGCAAGGCAGATATTCCCGCGATCCTGGAGATTAGATGGATAGGATCAGTGGGCACACTCCTACCGACGAAGTTGAAGACTCTATCAAGTAGGAGTTTTATGACCTCCTGGACGGAACCTGTCCGGAGTATGATGTCAAAATCATACTCGGGGACTTCAATGCCAAAATCGGTAAGGAAAACATCTTAGGCGGACTAGTTGGAAAGCACAACCTCCACGAAACGACAACAGACAACGGCTTCCGGCTAATCGATTTTGCAGCAGCTCGTAATACTAGGTTTCCAAGACTACGAATCCACACAGCAACCTGGCGCTCTGCAGATGGTCGAACCGCCAACCAAATCACCCACGTTCTCATAGATGCGAGGCACGCATCCAACATTCTAAATATGGAAACGTTCAGAGGAGCAAACGTCGACTCTGACCATTTTCTTGTTGCAGCTAAGTTCAGAGCTCGACTTTCCAACGAGAAGAAGCTGCAAACCGCCCAGAAAAACCACCCAAAAAGAGCCCTTGGTATGATGATGAATGCGTGCTGCAGCGCAAAACAAGGGCGCGGAACGAAGAGTATCGAGCCAGAAGAAGGGAGGAGAAGAAGATCCTGCGTAAGAAGAAAAGGGCCCACGCAGTCTCCCAGCTCATCCATCCGGATGTTTTTTTTTTGGAAGTCCAAACATCTGGCAGCTGGTTTCAAGCCCGGAACGCAGGCTCTTCGAAACAGTGAAGGAAACCTAGTCACCGAAGCTCAGGGAATAGTAGATGTGTTTAAGCAGCACTTCTAGCAGCTAGTCCTGCCCATTGAGAGTATAGAGTAGAGAGAGTGATAGGGCAAGAGGGCAAGTTTTGAAGAGGTTGGTTCAGCTCCCAAAAAAGCCGAAGAACAGCAAGGCCGCCGACTCTGATGGTCTACCAGTGTAGCTTTTCAAACATGATGGTGATGCTTTGGTAGGGTTCATGCACCAAATCATCAACCATGTATGGGTGGATGAAGTCATGCCCGATGACTGGACTATCAGCTCTATATGCCCCATCTTCAAGAAAGGCGATCCTATGTCTTGTAAGAACTACCGAGGCATATCCCTGCTTAATGTCGCATATAAGATCCTATCCAACGTAGTGAGTGAACGGTTGAAGACTTTCTGCAGCACACTGATCGGCACGTACCAGTGTGGCTTCCGGTCCGGCAGATCGACGATCGACCAAAATTTCACACTAAGGCAAATCCTGGAAAAGACCAACGAATTTCAAGTCGAGAATCACCATCTCTTCATCGACTTTAAAGCAAAAAAAACACGTAGTGCAACGTGCAATTCAGGAACAGTTCCTCCGAACTATTCCAAACATGCACCGGATTTTGGCAAGGAGATGCGCTATCATGCGACTTCTTCAATCTCGTGCTGGAACAGATAGTGCGTAGGGCAGGTGTGAACACTAAGGTACTATCTTTAACAAATCTGTCCAGCTGCTGGGATACGCAGACGACATCGACATCATCGGTAGCTCCCAGCGCTCCGTGTTAGTGGCTTTTACGGCAATTGAAGAACAGGCGAAACGATTTGGCCTTGAAATGAATGAGGACAAAACCAAGGACATGTTGTTAACAAACAAAGAAGCATCCGCCTAGCATACCGCCTAGGACAAAACGTCACTGTTGGCAACAGTAACTTCAAAGTGGTTAAAGAGTTTACCTACCTTGGAGTAAATATCAATTACACGAATGACACCTTAGTGCAGATTCGACGAAGACTTACCATAGGAAACCGCTGCTACCTCGGTTTGGCGAAACAAATGGAGTCAAAACTCCTAACTAGGAAGACGAAGTATATGCTCTACAAAACTTTGATTCTGCCAGTTCTGCTGTATGGAGCCGAGTGTTGGACGATAAGCAGGAAAACAGAGCAGATATTGAACACTTTCCAAAAGAAAAATTTTTGGTCGGATTTTCGGTCCCGTATGCGAGGAGGGCGAATGGAGGAAAAGATACAACCGCGAACTCTATGAGCTGTATCAAGATGTGGATGTAGTCCAAAAAGCCAAAATACGTCGACTATACTGGCTCGGCCACATCGAGCGAATAGATAATAATGTTCCAGCAAAGAGGATCTTCGAATCACAGCCCACAGGTTCGAGATGACAAGAAAGACCGAACCTCCGTTTTAAGGATCAAGCTATCGCGGATGCCGGAACGCTTGGTCTAGACAACTGCAAGCAGCGTGCCCGGGATCGAAGAGAGTGGAAATCTGCCGTGTCTCAGGCAGAGACTCTTCAGGGGTCGGGAGCCCGTTAAGTAAGTAAGACATCGAAATGATGCTGTTTTCAATATTAGCCGGAATCTTTCTCATAGTTTCTGATCTAGAATTGTTTGCTTTAAATTAATAAATACGAATACTATAAATCGCTTACTTTCAAGTAGATCTCGTGCTAACACAGAAGTAATACCACAGTCATAAAATGAGAAGAAAAAAATTTCTTTAACGGAACGAGACGAAAGCAAAAAAAAAATGAAACGTTCAAAACTGGATACATGGGCAATCAAACCTTTCTTTAGGCAGTTTTAATTTGGTTATTATGCCATTTTATAAACAAAAAATCCAGTAAGCTATTCTGAAAGTTTTATTATTATTTGTATTATAAATTTATTAAAGTATAAATAAATTATAAAATTAATAAGATCAGACTAGAGGTTGATAGGTTGATAGGTTAATAGAAAAAAAATTAAGAAAATGTGTTGGTTAAATAGAATTTTCAAGATTGAGAGCAGCTATAATGTTTAATACTAAGATAATGTTATTAAAATTGATGTTAGAGAGGAGATAGGTGAGACTATGGTCGGAAATGTTTTTGCACGTTGAAAGCACTTTTTTGCACAAAGTAGATGAGACATGGAAAGCGGGGGTTTTTCTTCGCAAATATGGCATAATGCAGGTGCTTCCTTTTTGAAAATATGTTTATGCGTGATGTATAAGTGGGCAAGTCGAAGTCTGATGTATATCTTTAGTTTCTTTTGGGGGACATTTTTGGGGTAGATTGGTGAGACGCCGACGTTAGGATTAAACATTTTGAATGTGTTATTATAATTTGTCCAGGCGTTTTTCCTTTTGAATTTCCAGTTATCGAGGATGAGGAAAATTATTAAAGGTTGCTGTAATGGCTGCTGTATCTGCTGCCTCGTTGCCTCTAATTACGGTGTGCCCAGGAATCCAAACAATTTATTGTTTTACTGTTAGATATAAGGAGGTCTCGTCTCCTTTCAACGATTCCAAAGGAGTTTGAGATGTTTTTCACAGCAGATATTGTGGATAAACTGTCATAGAATATAATAGTCTTCCTTTTCTTCGAGTATTTTATTGTTTTACTGTTAGTTATAAGGAGGTCTCGTATCGTTTCAATGATTTCAAAGGAGTTTGATATGTTTTTCACAGCAGATATTGTGGGTAGACTGTCACAGAATATAATAGTCTTCCTTTTCTTCGAGTATTTTATTGCTATTTTTCATTGTTATATATAGCAAATGCTTCTGCACTGAATATGAATGAGAATATTATTAGTAGACCTTTGGAAAAGAATCAAACCATTTTCGTAGACAACTGCAAATGATGTGAAGCTATCTGTTTTAGAAGCATCAGTAAAAATAAGGTTCCAACCGATTGCTTTGTATTTGCCTGCGATGCTATGGAATAAAGTCTTGTAGACATCGTTATTGGTTGTAGATTTACTATAGTCACAAAGGTCGGTATTGATCAGTTGACTATTCCTTTTATTATTTTGAATTGAAATGGGAATATTTAAATTTTTTGCGGATGTACATAAGTGCGTTACATAAAGTTGATTGAAGTCTTTTCCGATTCAAAGCTTTCTTGACATCAATGTGGATGGGTGTTCGATGTGATGAATTTATTTTGATGTTAGATGTAAGATAGCGGAAAGTTTTATTAAAATCCGATTTGAGAAACTTGTTTTATTGACTAAAAACTAGGAAATACGAAATTATCTATCCAGGCTGACTCGCCACTGTATACATTTTGTACATATGTATGTATTTGTTTCCGGCGTTAAGTCTTAAGTGCAATTAATATTATTTTAAATTACATGGACTGCTCAGACTAAAATTTAAAAGAAAAAAAAAAGAAATTAAATCACAATCTGAATACCAGAATGCGTCTGTGAATTCATCTACTACAATCACAGTACACTCTAGTTCAATCATTTGCAGTTTGAGCGAAAATGAAACAGAAAGAGAGAGATAAGAAGCACATATTAAAAACAAACAGAGAATATGGGTGCCTGTGATGCCAAAACTCTACATTTAGAGTTAACATATGAAATAGAGATGGTTGTTAAAAATTTTCGCAATGTAATATTTTGCCTTTTCTCATATTAGAAAGCAAATTCCCACTTGGTATATGGTTAAAAGAAACACGACTTATATTTAACCCGACAGTCATCGAACCTATCGTGTTCACAATGTATTAGTGCGTATGGAAATTTCGAGAAGTTTTCTCATGACTTAAGTCTTTAAAATGTGAAACATCGAATAGGAATATTCGTAAATATATGGAACCATCCATTGGTTCTGAATAAATTAAAGTTAATTTAAATTTGATTGGCATCACTAAGTGAGCCGCCATTTTTTTTTTTATTTCAATTCTGTGTGAGTTCGCTTTCAGTGGAGCCGCATATTTGAGTGATGTACTGCTGTTGGTTCATTGTTCGTAGGATGATGCATTTTCGCTCATTTTTCCCTTTCACTCACATTCACATTCCCACAGCAAAAGCAGAACAGAAAACGAGAAAAGGCGAGAGTTTCAAGGAAACACACTTTTCTGTGTGTTATTCAAAGAGCCAAGAGGTTTTTTTTTTGTTTCTGAGCACACGGTCGCAGACGGCAGAATTTTAATTCATTGTTTTACGGTAGTTATTTATCAGCTATTATTAATAAAAAAAACACGAGTTGTATCGCGAGTTCTTTAAGAAAACACGAATTTTTTTTTTTATATTTTGTGAAGGGTGAAAGTGTTGAAAACTAAAAGAATCGGGGTAAGAGTACCATGACCTACCTACGGGAAATTCTTTTCTTTTTCGATTTTCTTGCTGATTTGTGTGCTTTATTAGAAATTTAGGGATTTTGATTTGATTTCAAGTTAATAAAAGTCTAAATTGATGATGTTGGAGTTTAAAGGAAAAAATAAGAAGTAGAAAGAAGAAAAAAAAAACGTAACCGCAAAGTGAAAGGGCAGAATTATTACGATTTTCCCCCAAACCATTCTCTTCCTAATCCTCTGCGTGTGTGTTTCTTATTGGTGTGTTCGTCATTCGTTGTTCTTGTGTGTGCTGCTGTTGCTGCAAGCCAGTGACTTCCGCCGAGCGTCTAGTGAAATTTGCTTTTTCTTCTTTTCCGTTCTTGTGTCTTTCTCTTTCTCTTTGTTTCGGTTTTGGCGTTTCTCTGCGTACATGATGACAATTGGCATTTAGTTTTGCTTCATGGAATCAGAGTTTGTCTTTCGTGGAGTAATGAAATTTTCGGATTTTTTTCTCTGTTGGCCGTGTGTATGTGCATACACCCGCTAAATTTCTTTGCAGATTCTTTTTTCTCTTTTGGTGTAAACATTCTTTTGGTAATGTTAGTTGTCTACGGTACTGTTTTGAATGAAAACCAATTGGGGGATTGGAGTGTTGCCAGATGAGTACCGAACTGGTGGCCTTTTGTCATTCAAATTGTTACAAAATACGGGATTTGTGGCAGGAGGTACTGTGACCCGTTTTTATCAGGTGAAATGCTTTTGAATAGTGACGCGTTAGTGTGTAATTGTTTTTGTTATGGAATTCCCAGCTTCACTTGCGCTAAATTTAGGGTTCTCTATCAGTTCGGTTATCTATGGATTAAAATTTTCTGAGTGTTGCACCCGTGCATCACCGCGGATTCAGCAGTACAACGGAACAGATGTAGCTTGGCGTTTAAACGAATGGGTAATTGAATTTGCGTTGCCGATTAAGAGTCAATACTGCCAAAGAAATAGAGTCACTAACCTCTCTATCGGTTGTCCATTAAGGCCTACTTGAGCTGCTGAATTAGCTCCAGGTTGATGAGTTTAGTTTTGGATGTGGTTGTGTCATCAGCGTAGTTTGTATTGTAAGAGTTTCGGCGAATGAATGCAGACGTTTCTGATCCATCCTTTGCATTTCGAATTGTCCTTACAGTCTTCCTCTATGTAGAACATAACTTTTGTAGCCATAGACCATTTCGCCTGGTTGTCAAAATTGTGACGTTTAAGCTGTTACGGACTTTTGGTGGCCAAACAAGAGGCGAATTCGTATAAAATATTTATTAAAAGTGGAAAGAATTGTATAATGTGCGATATTTGTTAAATAATTATTAAGTTTTTTGTATGCAAATACAAATGTTGTTAATCAGATTAAGCAATAAAATGCCGGTTAAGTTGAATTTATAGTACCATTGTATCGCGTGAAACATTCACATAAATATAAATTAAAATGATCACTGAGTTAGTCGAAATGTTGATAGGGACTGTTGTCTTCATTAAATAATAATTATTAACTTTCTTTCATTAAATACACAACATGAAAAACTAAAACGATTGGAGATTCTGCACACGACACTAGACTACTATAAATATAATTTACACTTTTAATATAGCCTGACGGTTTAAACGTCAAACGGCGAAAAGGTCTATTATAGGTTGCTTTTATGACCTGGAATACCAATCTTCAAATTGATGAACAAAAGGTGGTGTTGTGAGCTGTATTGGTCAGTGACGAGGTAGTGATGTTTTCACATTAGGATTTAGAAATAACTTTAGCAATAGTATGGAACATATGTATGTATTTCTCCTTCAGTCCCAAGAGCACATATCATTTAAGAAGATTGACAACTCTAGATTTCTCCAAAGTTCCTCTCTGGCTTTAATTCCTTCGCATCTGTTTAACAGAAATGTGATTCATCCTCCTATTTATTGGCACAATGTATGTATGTATGTGCTGCCGTCCCAATTTTCCGCAGGCATAGTTAACAGGTGTCATCCAAGACCCATCTTCTTTAGGTGATACTGGAAAATTCCATGACCTGTAGATAACGCTACCACCCATTTCACTGTTCTTCGCCCAAAGCTTAACACTTCTCTGAGAGTGGTGCCAATCGGCATTTTACAGCCATTTTCGGCTGCCGGCAACTTTCCAAGGGTGACCACCTTCTCTGGTGTTCCGCCGCGGTCCAGTTATTAATTAGCAGCAAATGTAAATAGCAGCAAATGGATCAGGACCAAAAAACTTGCTCTGCTAGTGAGTCTACCTTAAGTCCCTACGTGCCCTCTCAGCCAGAGCAGCGTCATTTCATTTCGAGATGAGCACTCGTTGAGTTTATGTACACTTTCCATTGCCAGTGATGTATTGATATCTGTTTGCTCCATGCGTATAATTGCTGATTCATTATATGTTAAGTGCTATTATAATATTTTTACCCACAACCTGACCTTCTTTCAGGTGATCCGACGCATGCAACAGAGCAATCAACTCGGCTTGACAGACTGAGGTTTATTTCTTTATATTAATTTATATTAATATGACAAGCTAGTTCTAGTTCGTCTGAAAAGATACCTGTCCCCGCTCTGCCATCCATGGAACCATCCGTAAATGTGATTACATACATACATATATCATCAATGTGCTTTTCCGGAACTGTTCCATCCTCGATAAGAGTTTTACGATACCTTTCGATAACACATATTTTCTTTATTCCATCCATTGGCATATTCGACTTTCCGGTTTTTCACGAGATCCAGGATGGCTAATGTTTATTTGTTATTAAAAGTCTAGCTCGTTCCTATGTGATCTTCGATCAGCCATTTATAACAATAGTAGCCCAGTGTTCTTGGATAATTGGTAGTAATGAGATGCTTCAAGTACTTTTTACTCAATGTTATGCGTATGCATTATGGTAGTCTCTGCCCTCTCGTTGTGATCCCATTATTATCTGATTTCTTGAAACAGCTCTAGGTGTACTGTATGAACTTTTAATCTAAACAAATAAAAATAATATTTCATAACGCGTATATGCTGGTAACTCCTCCGTTGGCTCTTTCCTTTCTTTCTTTCTACTCATCATCAATTCACTGCCTCTGCTTTTTTCTATTTTAGTTCTTTATTTTTGTTTGTGTGGTAGGTTAGATCGAGAAAATCCTAAGAAAGAAAAAGCAGAGAAAGAGAGAAAAGATATTTCGAAATACACTTGCTGAGGCTGACTAGCTGCTTGGAAGTTGGAACTGGAAGCAAAAACACGACTGCATTGTTTGTGTTGGATGTGGATAGAGCGAAATAAAAAGAAACACCAAGAAAGAGAGAGCTATAGGGTCCGGGTGCACAAACACTGTGGGATACGTGTGAAGAAAAGTACTTCCACTTGCTTTTCTATCTTGTTTTCTTGGAAATTGTAAATATTTTCAGGCTGCTTTCTTTTTTTGTTTATTTTCTATTTATTTCTATTGCACCATCAGCACTTTTATTTCACATTACTTTTGGACTTCCCTCAATTGCATTGATTCTTATATACGTATTTTTTTTCTTGTGTTCTACTTTCGTTGCAGTAATTTGAAAAGACGAATTGAAAACTAAAAAGTACCACAGCTATTTTGTTTGTCCCTTTTCTTGCTATTTGGAGAGAGACTGACCTATATACGCGCGCCACTTCTATTTGCTGTTGCTGCTGCTAGTAGTTTTATTTATCACATTTTCTTTGTGGTGTTTTTTTCACACCACGGTGCGTGTGTGAGATTCGTCGTTGGAGTCAATTAACGAAACCGCTGCGCTGCTGCTATTTCTACGGCAGCGACGAGTGTTACAAAATCAACAGGAAAATAGAAAGCTGTCTAGGAACTTCATAGAGAAGACATACATAATTTATTTAAAAAACCAAGAGGACCTTCAAAAGGATATTAAATATTAATGATGGCCGATCAACAGTTCTTTTTAAAATGGAACGATTTTCAGACAAATATGGTTACATCCTTCAGGCACCTACGCGATGAGAAAAGTTTCACCGATGTGAGTATAAACGATAAATAGTAGAATACAAAATATCCCAATTTCTTATTTGATTTCTCGTCTAGTCTGTTTATATCGGCGACCGTTATTTGCCCTAAATAAACGCGAAATGTTCTAAATTTTCTGCAAAGTGTGTGTGCCGCGGTACATTGTTGACGGAAATAAACAATTTGTTCATATCAAATGCGAATAATCATTCTCCCCACTGCAACTGGCGGGTTATTGATTTGGAAAGCAATAGAAATCTATTGTCTTGCCGCAATAACAACACGATGATGATGTGGATGTGAAAGTTGTTCTCCAGTTCTATTAGGTTAGAACTCTTGAGAAAAAGAGAAATCGTGTTATTGTGTACATCGGGGTACTATTTCAACCAAGGTTTACTTGAGATTATAGAGTCGGCAATAAATATATGCGGTTATGATTGCAATTGCAAAAGTTTTCAGTGAAAAGAAATGAATACATCTTACGAAGTGCTTTCACGATTTGTTTAACAAAATATTTCTGGTGTTTGTTAATAATTGTTATCATTACCGGCATTATGTACGGATTTCACAAATTATACGATTAGGACTACATATGTATGTACATATTTGCAGTCTTACGTGGGAACGCAATGAGAATGAGTGACGCATCAAAGTTGACCAACTTACATTGTATCGGGGTGATTAAGTTTCGCAAACAAGCAAGAAAATATAAGTGAATAGATAATCGTAAATATTGGCAAGAGTTAGGAAATGGTTAAGAAAAACCAAAAACAAATTTATTATTGACTCCAAATTAAGTTAGGAGGTTCAAGAGTTCCAGTAGAAATTCCTTTTCAAAAGTGGCCACTTATGGCAGTTTCTTAGATGGTTCCTCAAACTAGAATGGAACTGCCTTCAACTACTCCATTTGGGGCGCTCATATAAGTGAGAGTAATGAGATGGCAGATATACTAGTCAGAAAAGGATTTGCATCGACCTAAATGATGCCAAGACCATTCTGTGGTTTATCTACTAGCACTGCGAAATAAAAACTGGCTGAAAAACAAAATGGCAAAATGTTCATGGCAAACGTCTCCCTTACAAGAACGAAGCAACTTCTACATATGTAGGTGTAACTAGAACAGGATTCCTCATTGGACACTTGTCAAGTCAAAAAAGATGACTGGGAATATCCCAAGAAAACACTTCCAGAATGAGCATCGATGTACGTATGTACGATCTACTAAGGATTTTCTTGGATCTATCACTAACTCGGGTATCATGAGCGAGTTTTAATTGGAGAAAATCATTGATATGGTGACATGCTCCCGCCTCACGCACATAATCTATCTAATCTAGGTTGTTCCTGCTCAAATTAACAAAAAATCAAAAAAAATCGCACAATGTGAATGTGTGAGAATCTATGTTCTGAGTCCAGTACAGACGGACAAAAGAAGAACTTGGTAGTACATCTCTCTCCGGGAGTGTTTGTCATTTAGTATGGACGATAAACTGATTTTAGGTAGCGAACCGGCCATTTCCTGCTCTCTTGTGAGCACGGATCTAATGTAATATGACCAAGATTTGCTTTGATAGTTCCGAAAGAATTTTAACTGTTTCCAGAGCTAACTTTGATTTCGTCGATACTAAGCTGAATATTTATCCCTGGAAGATGGTAGCGTATTTGCCTACGCTAACAGAAAATTCTATACCCAGATAGTGGCGGGGAGTTACATACATATGTATGATTAAAACCAAAAATCACTAGACAGAGTAGAAGTCCAAAAAACTACTCGCAAAACCACCCGAAGCTTGTTATAAAGCGATTTTGCAAAGATTATCTAAGAAGTGAGCTCCTAGGTTAATTCTTACAGCGATTTCATCGCGGTTTGATTGTCGGCAAAAATGGTGATATGTTGTCTAGGCATCACATTATAAATACTTTAGCCACGCCAAGGCTTCCTCCTTTATCATTGTGATCGTCTTAAAGACGCTACAGTAATTGGACAGGCGGAAGAAAATACTTACATACATATGTTTAGATCGTTGGAGAAGAACTCGCGATTTTGTTTCAGATACATATTCAAAGTTTTTATAAGCTTATTCCATCTCGAGAAATGCCACTAGAGTGTATTCTTTGCACGCATTTTTTTAATGATACTCATCAGCGAGCCCATGATAGTTTTTACAGATTTCCCTTTACTGTACACACGTTGGAAGTTTGAATTGATTTTTTCAGAAGAAATGACGGTAGACTTACATATGGCATTCCATTCTCTTCGATCCCGGGCACGCTGGTTCCAGTTGTCTAGACTAAGTGCTCTGACATCCGCGATAGCTTGACCCTTAAAACGGCGGTTCGGTCTTCCTTGTTGTCTCAAACCTGGGGGTTGTGATTCGAAGATCCTCTTTGTTGTTGTGCATTGACCGTTCGGCCGTGGTTGTATATTCCCTCCATTCGCCCTCCTCGCATCCGGGATCAGGTTTCGACGAAGAATTTTTTTCTTTTAAGTGTGCAATATTTGCTTTGCTTTTCTGCTTATCGTACAGCACTTGGCTTCATATACCAGAATTAGCAGGTTGAATATTTTTGAGCATGCATTTCATGTTCCGAATTAGGAGTTTTTAACCCATTCGTTTCGCCAAACCGAAATGGCAAGAGTGACGTATTGTCCTAGGCGGTGGACAGATGCTTCTTTTTTTCTTGACCACATATACTGTGTTTTCTTCAAACCCAACTCGATCCGCTTGTTCTTCAATTGCCGTAAAAACCTCTAAAACGGTGAGCTGGGAGCGACCGATTCGGAACTCCTTCCGAATTGCACATTTGCACTGGGTGTTTATCAGCGGCACACAGCGCAGGTAGATCAGTTTCGCGGGAATCCCGAATTCGACCGTCGCGTTGTAGAGCTCAAGGCGATTGATGCTATCATATCCGACCTTGAATTCGTTGATTCGATGGTCAATTCCAGGATTTGGCTTATTGTAAACATTTTGTTGATCGACGATCTGTTGTGCCGGAAGTCACACTGGTACGTGTTGCAGAAAGGCTTTAGACGTTCACATAATACGTTGGATAGGATCTTATTGGATTTCCATCCGATCCAGTTTGCTCTAAGTAATGAGATTAGTTGAAATGCATAGCAGTGATAGCGTCTCAAGGTGCTATATCATTGAGGCAGTTTACCATATTAGATACATATGTCTTTAAATTGCACCTCTTACATATAACTTGAGCTTCAATGCGCATCGAACCTTTATAAAAAGACGACCGAATGCAAGGAAAAAACCTATAAAAATTGGTTCACTTGTAAAAGGACTAGTAAACAAATTGATCTTACTTTTTCCATTATATTAGATATTTATGCAGACTATGTTTTAACCAAGAAAATTTAAATTTTCAGGTAACACTAGCCTGTGAAGGACAAACGTGTAAAGCCCACAAGATGGTTCTATCAGCATGTAGTCCTTACTTCAAAGCACTTTTAGAGGTAAATTTAAAATCTAAACGAATTTGATTTGTTTTTACTACTTTTTAATCTGTCTTAACTTAATATTTACAGGAAAATCCATCAAAACATCCGATAATCATTTTAAAAGATGTCTCGTATATCCATCTTCAGGCGATTCTAGAATTTATGTATGCGGGCGAAGTGAATGTGTCACAAGAACAACTACCAGCCTTCTTAAAAACAGCTGACCGGCTAAAAGTGAAAGGTCTTGCTGAGACACCTTCGTCCATTAAGCGGGAAGGTTGATGGTAATAAAAACGATGACGTGTTCCGCCCTTATATCGTTTATTCGCGTTTTTTTTATTCGTTTCAACCAACACTCATACATAAATTCATTGTATTTAATTTTAATAATTGTTTTTCTCTCTTTGACATTAATATTTTACTTATCCATACATACATGTAGAAATAGGCAAAATTAGAACAATAGTTTCTCGAAAAAAGCTACACAACTTAAAAATACCAACAACTGCTCAATAATAATCCCGAATACGTGTATATTTTTTTTTAATTGTAATTGAATTCAAGAGAACTAATTGTTTATCAAGCAAACGTGTAGCGCAGGGCATTAGGTGAATGCATTATATATATTTTTTTCTTTTATGATTCATATTTTCTTAAGGTATAAAGGCATTAAGAAAATATATGTTCTTTTATTTTTTCTGAAACAATATTTGTACGCTTCTGCACATTGTTTTTTTTTTTAATTTTGGTCAACTTTAGTGGTCTTGTAGGACAGTTAAGCATAGTGACAGAAACAGGAACTCAAATTATGTTTTAATATTTATCCAGTTCTATTCAGTTAAACACATAAAAAATTGATTGAATCAAAATTATATTAAATTAGTTTCATGTTTTTTTTTGCGCTTATCAAAGTATGTTTGCAACGACTTAAACAAATCAAAGTAAACCTATATAATGCAATTCAAATAGAGAACAGTTTTAGGAGGTTTGCACAATTTTTAAACCACCGAATATAAAGCAAATCTCCCACTTTTACCAGTCTGTATCTGTTTCACTATCGAAATGAAGTCTCAATATTTTCATCTCCTGATAAGGTTTTTTTTTTTCCACCGGTCTTATTTTTTATTTTAAGCTAGCAGGTTTAGTCTCAGTTATAATCGAGTTTAGCTAGCTTAAGACAGGTTTGTCTAAGCTAAAAATTACTTTCACATTTGAAATTGCGAAATTGTCAATCCTTCGTTTTTGCCCAAACTCTGTAAAACTTTTCCTTTTATTCTGTTTTACCGGAAATTTCAATTTTGGCCGTAGGAGAAACAGCAACAAAATTAGCGAATACAATGTATATATGTATATACCTGGATTCCCCGCATTCGTTGAGAGAGTTTTCACTAGCATGAATAAGACTTGGACGGAGGACAAATCTTGATTGGAAGTGGGAACTCTCAAAGCCATTCTAACAGTGTAAGTGAACTTTGAATATGACGTGACTGCAGTTCTACGACTTCATAAGAAGTAAGTCTAATATATTCCAACAAATTTCTTCAAAAGAGAAATACACTGAAGGTGGAATCGAACAATTTGAAGACGGCTGAGATGTCGAAGCCGACGATTGTTATGATTCGTGTACATATGTAAACACCAATATATTAATACAAATGTATCCTGCTTTCATTCTGTTTTTCAAAAAAAAATCCTGTAAAAGCCCAAGTCAGCGAAAATAAGATACGATGGTTATCTACGGGTCATTCTTATTCAGTGGTAATTTATATTGAAAGTATTTCTTTTTTTGTTCTACAAATTGCGGTTGCAAATGTCTTGCCAGAATATAGTAGATATATAATGGAATATTGGAATTTAACTCTCATAAATGATGATATCATTATAAAACACATAACGTCCAGTTTAAAACCTTTATTTATTATTTAGACATTAATTCTCAAATAGGAAACTTGGGTGGAATATGCCAAACTTAGCAGATATTATATGTCTGGTTGGCAGTTTTTATTTCTTTTATACGGAGCATATCCATACCCCAAGTCATGTGAGTTCCAAAATGTATCAGATGCATCATAGATGCAAAGTCATCAGTTCCAAAAGTCAAATGAGAAAGTTTTGACAAAGTCGCAAGTTTCTAAACGTATCCTAAAAGTTATCGATGCGCATCAACTGAGCAAACTATGCATCGATAATTTTTTCGATGCTTTTATTTGACATTCAAATGACTCATTTATATTTATTTTTAATTCAAAGTTTCTCATTTTAATTTTTGAAATTGCCTGCTTTGTATAAACTACGTTCCGAAACATCAAACTTATGCAGTGTAAAATGTATACATATTGTCGAAGTTGCGTTGCAAATACGCACCAAAAGAATTATACTACTGCATCGAAACTATTTTTTTACACTTTGGAACTCAGCCCTTCTTTTTGTCTAGATTTTTATAATAACTATGTTATGGTAATGTTTCCGAGAAACAGTGTATCAAATCAAATCTTTAAAATAAATACACCTACACCAACAAAAGTGACATAAATGTTATTATTTGTATTTCTCTCTGTGTATAAAAGTTCAAATAATTGAATTGATTTTAGAAAAGCAAAAAAAAAAAATAAAAAATGATGGCTACAGAAAAATTAGTCGTATACAATCGACCAAAATTAAAAAAGACAAGCGTACTGTAATTATGTCAAGAGAACCCTTGATTCTGCATATGTACATGCAGTTTATCATCATGTAAACTAGATTCTTTAGCACTTCTTTAGTAGATTCTCTGGTTCTCTGGAGTACTGCTTAATTCGATCAAGCTCTTTAGAACAAATATTTTAGCTCTAATTGAAGTTTAAAACTTTCTCTAAGTAAATATCCGCTGAATAAGATTCTTGATTTGGCCTTAATGTGAATCTGCCTACCTATCTAAAAGCGGTATCTTGAGAAAAATATTTAGCTGCTTGAAAACTCCTTTAAAACTTATCTCAAGTATGTGCCAAAAGATATCTGCCATTTACCTCATCTAATTCAGAACAATGTTTCAACACTACTTGCACGTTGTCTGTGACTCATTTCCTCTAATTGACAGCATACAATTAATACATGCTTACTCAAAAAATTACAAAGATATTCTAGAAATTTGAAATTGGAACTTTTCATTGAGATACGAGTATTGAAATACATTTCTAAGAGCATACTACCCAACTCGTCTTCGTGTTTGATTTGTTTTGGCAGGTGTTAGACTATACATTGGTAACACCTACGACTAAAAGAATGCAATGTTAATTATGTGTTAGTTTTGTTTAAAAATATAAACAATCTTAAACTTCCAAATAACTAATTTTTCTTCGATTTTGGGTTAAAAAAAATGTTAAAAGAGAATTAGTGAAAGATAAAACTGCATACATTCAACGTTAGTATTTTTATTTTGTTCTCATGAACTGGTAAAAGTAATTTATAAAACAAATATATATACATACATATATTTTCTTATAAACATAAACATAGTGTAATATAGAAAATTAGATTAAACAAAGAAATCTAAATAAAACAAAACAATTCAGCAACAAAGCAATAATTGCGAACCTCCCTTCATGTGTTGCTTGCTCGTAATCTCCTACAATTTTTTTATTATTATTTCGCATATTCATATCATTAAAACACGTTTCTTGAACTGCAAAAGAAATAAAAAATAAAAAAAAAATATTTATTAAATCGTAAAAGAAATTGAATAGTTAAGAATAATCAGCTATCTTCTTGTATATTTATTTTATTTTTTTTTTTTTTTTGTTTCAAACTATTTGTACAATATTTATAAACTATAGAAAAACAAAAGATAAAAGTAAAAATGAAACAAGAAATTAATAAAATAGCGAGTAAACAAAACAAATAATAAATTAAATAAAATAATTATTAATATTGTGTACAGCAGCTTTTGTTTTTATTACAAATCATCTTATGTTTTCCCAAAAAAAAAAAGAAAAATATAAAAACAAATTATACATATAAAATTTAACAATATATACTGATCAGCTCTGGCCAATAGTAGTTAATATTTTCAGCACTACTTTTTACAAACTTCAGATTCATGTGTAAATTTTTATTTTCCAATATAAATGTAGAGCTTAAGACAAAATAATACAAATACTAAAATTAAAACTGCAAACATATAATAATTAATTTTATGGAATCATTTTTTTTTGGATTTACTTAATTTTTTTTATACTAAATTTAAAGCAAAAACATGAGACGTTGACGAAGAAATAATGGTAACAACTAATAGATGTATTACAAAGACAAAACCGATATGAAAACCTAAGTGATAAATGATATATGTATATTATATATTTGAAAAAAAATAAAAAAATAAATAAATAAAAAAAAAAGAATAAATAAAACTTAAATTTGTATTTGTGGATGGTATAATAAAAAAAAAAAATATTTAATCACATAAAGAGACAATTGTATATTAGAGCTCTAAGGACTAAGAAATAAAATGTTTGCAATAAAATAAACAAAAAATGTGATTTGTTTAACGTTTTCTTTTCTATTGTGGGTGAGAGAAGTACATGGCTTCATATTCAAGAGCTGCCGCCACGTCAGTGGAGGGTAGAGTCATAGCATAGTGTATCCTTTCAACACTCCAACATTGGGGATATGTACTATTTAGTACTATCGTTTTAAAAATGAGAAAAGAATTATTCGAAGAATCTTTCTCTCGAAGCGACCGAGGATTTTTTCATCCGCTTTAGATGGAGTCCAAGCTTCAGCGCCATAAAGCAGGATTGGGATGATCAAGATCTTATACAGAATTTGCTTAGTTGTCCGGGATAGGGCTCTACTACTCAATTGTCTTCTTAGCTCAAAGAAACAGCGATTTGCAAGAGTTATTCTTCGTTTAATTTCTGCTGAGGTGTTCTCAGAGTTTATAGCAAAGCGAAGGTAGACAAAGTTCCTTACTACCTCAAAGTTATAGCTGTCGATTGTGACGTTCTGTCCAATTCGTCGATGTTGAGTGTCCCTTCTTATTGACAGCATATACTTGGTTTTACCCTCGTTTATCGCTAAATCCATGTGACAGTCCGCTGTGTTCTACCAATTATGTCAATGTCGTCGGCGTAAGCTTGTAGTTGCACAGACTTTTGAAAGATCGTGCCTCTAGTGTTGGCGTGTGAGTTTCGCACAATTCTTTCTAGTATGATAAAGAAATCACACGACAGCGCGTCTTCTTGTCTAAATCCTGTTTTGACATTAACTGGTCTCGGTGATATTGTTATCGACCTTGATGGAGCAACGAGAATTCTCCATGGTCATTCTGTACAATCTGACGAGTTTGGCAGGGATGCAAAAACTAGACATGGCTCTATATAGCTCTTCTCTATAAATGCTGTCATGTCATGTTCACTTTTAAAATGACATAAGCATACGAATTCATTGTGGATTTTATAAAAGTTTATGCGACATCGACGCGCGATTTCAAGTGACAGCGACTACGACTACGACAGCGACATCAAGTTCAATAACTTTTCGGGATGTATTGCAGAAACGGAAGTCCTTCACTGCAAAGAGTTTGGTTTTTTTACAATAATAAAAGACTCAAGACATAATCTAGGGTAGATCTGCAGGTTTGTGGAGATTCCTTGGCTTTAGCCACTTATGGCCCCAGGTAATATGGATACATATTTTTTTATTAATTTAACAAGAAACATGGATTTTTTGTGTGATAGCGAAGTGAAGAAAATCTTTGTACAGGAGTGTATCTCTGTCCAGGAGTGTTTGTCCAAATAACTGGGGGTGTGCCTTGCTAAGATTTTTTTTAAAAAAATTCTGTTTACTCAACAAAATGGTTTAGGGCCATTATTATTATTATTACAATTTATTAACATATAATTAAAATTGATATGCCAACAATAAATGAGCGCTTGCTGCGGAGGCTTTCAGCTCTATTTTATCTTAAAACATAAAATTATAAATATAAAGAAATTTAAAATATTAGAATGATATTAGATTTTAAAGTTTAGTATCTTTATAAGATTGTTAATTTTGAGAATATTTCGGGGTTAGGTTTCCTTAATATCTCATAGGCTGATGTGGCCATTATGTTGGCCATATAGTCTGTGCTAACAGGGACTAATTGTAATCACCTCTATCATTCAATCCACCGAAATGTTAACTTTGGTATTATTCAACCCCTTCAAAGGGAATCATCCACTTGTCGGTAATGTGAATGACATTCACGAGATCGTTTAAAACGGTGAGACGGATCTCCCCATACACAAGTTTAAGTTTCTCATCCGCATCGAATTCACAACGGATTTGTTCACTTCTCGTGAGATTTGCATGGTTTCGCCGTAAAAAAAGGATCAAGTTCTTCTCTTGGCCCAATTGTTTTGCCAAGGAAAACAAAAAACAAAAGACTCACTTGGAATACTCAGCCGGAACTGGTCTATTGCACTACCAGGAAGTAAAATCCAGTACTACCCATTTTACTGGTATTTGTTTAACTTTTTGAGACATCCGACAAGAAGCTTACAGTATCAATATCAACCACATTACCACCGAAGATCTGCCACCTGATCCGAGCAAAGGCAAGACAATAACAACATAAGACAATAAAACATATAGAAAAGCTACCATCCGTCTGAAACGGATCGTATGATACCCTATCCTCCTCTCTATAAAGTGGGCTTGGCCAAATTGCATTTTGTACTCAAATATGGCTATAACGTTTGAGGATGATACATGTAAAATTTTATCAAAATCGGTTTTTTGATGAAAATGCCCCCAAAAAGTTGGCGTTCTGTGGGTGAATTGTAGGAAATCTGAATACCTAAATATTTGGTCTTAAAAAAAATTTTCGGTTTCATATAATTTAGTGAAGTTATAACAAAATAGACGTGGCAATGGGCGGATTTCAAAAATTTTTACACTTGTACCGAATCTTTTTCTCAGAAGCCAAGATATGAAATTTCATCGTCCTAGCTCAAAATTTAAGGCCCAAAAATCGGTTTTTTGATGAAAACGCCCCCCAAAAAGTGGGCGTGGCCAAAACTGTTCTGTGGGTAAATTGTAGGGAATCTGAATACCTAAATATTTGGTCTTAACAACATTTTTCGGTTTCATATAATTTTGTGAAGACTCGGAAAGACCAAACCCAGGTTAGGTCCTCATTTTCCGCAATCCCAGTGTGACATGAAACCCAGACAGCAGTCAAAGAGTTCAGCCTTGGAACCGAGCTCTAACAGTTCTTGCATTCGCAAACTATTTTAGAACAGATTGCATTAAGCAAGCCCGTAAGCGCCTAGCGAAGGTAAGGAAGGTGGTCTCGGAAATAAAATAGCTGGGATTAACCGAAAATCAAAGGATGCAAATGGTTCGAAACTGTTTGAGTTCTGCTATTGTTTTGGATTACACATACTCAATGGCACCAGTTCGAGTGACAGAGATAGAGAATTCACTTTTGTGGGAGCGCCAGGGAACATCAGTCAACGACTACTGTCTAGTAGGAGGAGAATGGAACATTTACATAAGGGATTTTGAAGTCAAACAAGTTCCATACTCAGTTCACTTCCCAATTGTGGTCACCTTTGAGCGCAAGTTAACTGATACTTAGTTTGTGCACAAGGCACATGAATCTTCTTCTCAAGTTAAAGTGGAGCAAAGTAAAAGCCGCAATGTATGAAAGAAAACTAGGACTGCAGCTACAAACCCATCAGGATGTAAACTTTGAGGATATTCAACAAATTATAAAGGAATCGTAGCAAACCACAAGCTTCGGAACTGTAAAAATTCATCAGACTCGTGAGAAAATGGAGGAAAGCATATAATGAGCAACAAGTTGAGCCCACATACCCTGCAAGTGAAATGAATATTTTTAAACAAAATGATTAGTCCTCAAAAAAACATTTTTTATTTTTTATTTTATATACATATTTGTCAATTTATAATAATTCGCCAAGCAGGCAGACGACAAAGTCATGTCAAATGATTTTTGTATACAAACTTGTTTATATTTTAGAATGCAAATAAAGGAACCAAGGTCGTAGGATAAATGTCGCGCAAGGTCATCAAAATTCCAGTGCGGATGATGTCAAAACCCACCCTGTCTAAGACAGTAGATTGTTTTGATAGTACAGCCCATAATAAATTATCAAGGGGAGATAAATCAAGCAGAGCATCTAGAGCAGAGCAAGGCATACACGGGAAAGCTCCCGTGCAGCCGGTTCTTTGCAGTTTCGTGCAGAAGGCATTCACATACTTACATGAAAGCCCCTCCACCAAACAACTGACGCATAGGCTAAAAAAAGTTTTACCATAGCCGTTTAGATCCTTAGGACTTTTTCGGTGATAAGCCCCATGTCTTTAACTTGAACGGAGAGCGCCTTGGATGTCTTCAACTTGACTTGTTTTGCCCAATGAAGTTTCTTATCCAGGATCACTCCTAGATATTTCACTTTATCGGAGATCTGGATAGTGACGCCTTTTAGCAACTCAGTCAGATTGTAACTCAGGTTACAATCCTCCTTCTCATGAAGAGAACAACCTAAGTTTTTAAATGGTTGAGCGAAAGACCGTTCCTAGTGTACTATTCATCGACCATGTCTAAGATAGTCTTAGACGTTAGCCTGGCTAATTTTAATATGTCACCTATTCCTATCTTTCTGAGGTGTGTTAAATCTGGTATCTCTGAGGACTCCAGTATCTTTTGTCTTAACCTTGCTGTTGTAGGTCAGTGGCAGAGGAAGTGTTCTACATCTTCTTCCTCTTCCTCATAATTAACACAGATTGTTGTTTCAGATAGTTCGAGTCTGAACTAGTGTTTGCTGAGATTGAGATTGAGTCCCACCATCAGTCTTACCAGTGTTTTGCTTGCATTTAGAACTCGTTTTGTTGTGTTGTTACTCGGTTCCTTTATTACAGATTTGGCCACTATGCATGTATATAGAATCGCCCAGTAGTTGTTTAACTCCTGTCGTATCTGTGTATTAATTTTATTTATTTAATAGTTGTCAGGAGGACACCTATTGTCTTTTCAGAATTCAGTTCTCTGTTACGTGTTCCTTGCCTTGCCAATTCATCTGCCTTTTCGTTGATCTATTCGTCTGTGAGATTTGAATTAAGTTTTAATTTTCAAGCGATTTCTTAGTCGACAATTTAAGTTTAAAACTGGAATGCAGAGATAAGCATAAAACTCCGGACATTGGCCTACCACTGAAAATATTCCTGAGCCTCTTGAGGATGATGGAACATTTAATGGTGCAGGGATTTAAATGCACAAAATGAAGCAACCACATCTTGTAGCTGCAGAAAGAGGGCGCAGCCAACTTCCTATAACTATGAAAAACGTTTGTTGCAAATTTTGAATGAGAAGGAAGAAATCGAGGAAAACAAAAGTTTTGCTCTCATGCTTGTTCCGATGATGAAGAAGCTAAATGAAGTGCAAAAACATTTTACAAAAACAGAAATGCGATGAGAAAACAAACATAGCTTCATACTTTCCACATACATATGTACATATGTATGTACCTCCAACTGTACAACATGTGCACTTGTGCAAACATTTAGAACCCTCTAACCAGTCAGATATTTGAAATGGGGTTAATATTTCGAAATGGTTTGAAACTGGTATGGGAGTACGACAAGGATGTACCCCCAGTCCGTATCTTTTCGCGTTGTATGTTGATGATTTAATAGACATTCTGCCTGGTGGAATAGAAATTGCCAGAGTCTTAAAGGCCCTTCTATTCGCCGATGATGTAGTTCTTTTCGCATATTCACCTGCGACATTGCAACTAATGGTAAACCGACTTGTAGTTTATTATCGGCTATGGGATTTAACGTTAAATCTAAGTAAATCCAAGTAGATCATCCTGGTATCCTCATCCCGAACCGAGAAATGGCACTTCAACGGAAATCCCATTGAAATAGTTAGATCTTATAAATTTCTTGAAGTAACGATCGCAAGCAACCTAAATATGGAAACTCACTTAAGAGATAAACTACTAAAAGCAAAAAGTATACTGTGCGCCGCCCGAAAGAGGTGTTTTTCAAATAAACTAGTTGCACATAGCATCAAATATAAGGTTTGCCTAGCAGCGACCGAATCCATCATAATCTATGCAACGCAGGCCTAAATATGAAACTGTGGAAAAGGTATTACATAAAGAGATGCTTTCGTTTGCCCAGCAACGCACCCATTTATATGATACGTATCATATATTTATATGATACATGTCAAGACTTTAAGGCTACACGTCTTATTAAAGTTTTAGAAATGCCAAACGAAAGACTCCTTAAAATAATAGCGATGAACGCATTCGAAACGAGAAACCTTTGGTACAGGGAAGAGCTTGCGTTGTATTGCGGAACGAGTTTTTATATGTGCATGTAAATAGAAGATTTTCAAAAAAGCGGTCTACGATTTCGTATCAAAAGTAGATGATAAACTTAGGCAAGATTACCTTTATTGATAGAGCTAGATCTTCGGTTCACAAATCAATAGGGTAGGGTCGCTATTAATTCGTCGTTGAATCTCGTCCTCCAAAGACCGTCAACGCACACGGGATGAGCAAGGCCTTATACAATTACCTTCTCAGCCCAAATAACAAGCGACTGACAAGAGTTATTCCTCGTTTAATTTCTGCTGAAATGTTATTATCAGAATTGATAGAAGAGTTTCATTTTTAGTTTCATTTTCAGCTCTTGAACGTTAGAGGGCTAAAACCTTTTTTGACATCAAAGGCCTCGGTATGATCGTTAACGACCTTGATGGAGCAACTAGCGTTCTCCATAGTCATCCTGCACAAGCGAACGAGTTTGACAGGGATGCCAAGAATAGACAGGGCTCCGTATAGTACATCTCTATAAATGGTGGGTACCCATTTTAACATCTTTTATCCAGGATCTGAAATCTCTTTTTGAACTGTTTAATTTGCGCGAGCATTAATGCCAACAATATGTTTCATTGACACTTGCTACTGAAAAATCTCAAATAATTATGGGACTCCTAATTTCTGCGATTATTAAGTTGCCAATGCGCGCATTCCTATTATTAGCCATTCCATTCCATTTCTTGTGAATAAATATTAGTGCAATAGAAAATCGCCAGTGCGCGCACTATTTTATATTATTGCTACTACGATTTTTTTATCACGGCAATTAAAAGCGCTGTGCACAGGGAAACCAAGAGGCATACCAATAATAATTATAATAGCAAAATAAAATATACTTATATATTTATTATTCAAGTGTTTTAATTTAGAACGAACTACAAGAAAATAAATAAGTATTACGAAAACGCCCCCCAAAAGTGGGCGGAACAAAAACTGACGTATGGGTGAATTATAAACAATCTGAATATCTAAATATTTGGGTTTATCAATTTTTATTAATTTCATGTGTCAGAGTGAAGTTATGAAAAAGTGGGCGTAGCTTTGGGAGGATTTAAAAAATGTTTACAGTTGTACTGCTTCTCATTCTCAAAGTCCCAGACAGGAAAATTTAATCCTCCTAGCTCAAAATTTAAAGACCAAAAAGCGATGACATACGAACGGTCATGGCTCAATCGAATTCGCTATTGATACTGATCAAGAGGGCACTTGCTTAGTATTTCAGGTACGACCATGTACCGTTGTCGTTGGAGAAGAAGTTAATAGTGACTCTGTTATTATTTTTTCAAATAGTGTCTATTCAAATCAAGCGATACCTGATCTACTTACAGTTGGTAGTTGGTAGCCCTAGCCATTCAAATTTTTCACATTTGCAGATTCCTTAGTAAATTGCGTAGGGTAGTGCTACTAGCAGAGCTACAAGAAGCTTGCCACGTAGACCCGTCTTTGCTCCGAGGGCGGTATAACGAAATCTTATAGATTAACCGCGAAAAATATTCCTAGCATTAATCAATCTTGAATGTATTCTCTCTCTTTATTTGTGCCAGATTTTATTTGTATGTACTAATTTCTTAGAATGTATCGGAAGATAAAACTAATACCCATATATACCTACATATATACCTAATCAAAAGTACAAACTCGGATTGTACTGCACACAGTAAACCTATCTGACAGATAATTCCTCTTATCTGGTAACACTTGAAATTTCTACATACGACAGTTCAACGACAGATTCGTAATCAGTGCAGCTGGGTTCAAAAGGAATTAAAAAAGGAACAGAAACGTAAATAGTTCGTAAATAAGAAAAAATAAAATAAAATATTAAATAAATCGAATAGACGTGGAATAATAAAAATATTTAACATAATAAATCTAAAACAGAAATGTAAGTTTGTCTCCTGCTATCTCTCGAAACCCCTGGAATGGATTTTTCAAAACAATAACTTTGTGTTCGAATTAATTCGAAATCATCGTTCTTGGCTAACAACACGTCAAAAAATAAAGAAATAACAATGATAAGCAACAAATTTTACTCAAAAACCAATTCAACTCAATTGATTATTGATAGGCAATACGGCCGAATCGACAACTACGTCCGGAAAAGCCTTCAAAGTGCCTCCTATTTAATAGACCGACTGGAATTGGAATCAACCCTCGACGGGCATGAGGGTTGTGTTAATTGCCTTGAATGGAGCAGCGATGGTAAGATTCTGGCATCGGGATCAGATGACTTTCAGGTCATACTGTGGGATGTATTTCGCCGAAAGCGGGTGTACACAATAAAAACGCCACACACTGGGAATATGTTTTCGGTGAAATTTTTACCCAAAAGCGGAGACTCTCTGATTGCAACAGGCGCGGCTGATAAGTGCATTTACGTCTTTGATATCAATCGCTTTAATGAGAAGATTTTGAACTGCAATTGCCACATGTCGAGGGTGAAACGACTGGCAACGGCTCCAGATCATCCGTACGTTTTTTGGTCCGTTGGCGAAGATGGCTGTGTACTGCAATTCGACATTCGGGAAAATCATCGGTGTCGTTCAGACGACAAAGTGAGAGTGTTAAATTTATCGGCAAACCTCAACATTCACACGGAGGCAAAGTGTGTCGCAGTGAACCCGAGAAGGACAGAACTAATAGCAGTTGGCGCGAATGATCCATACGCCCGAGTGTACGATAGACGCATGTTGCCAAGGTCTTCAGCAGCTGCTCAAACGAGTGAAGGCAACGGAGAAGTGAATTTCGCTGTGCCTAAAGATTGTGTCACATACTATTGTCCAGGCCATATAAACAAAAACAACTTAAAGTACATTGATCACGATAGTCGAGCAATCACTTATTTAACCTTTAATGATTCTGGCACCGAGCTTTTGGTCAACATGGGTGGAGATCACATCTATCTGTATGATCTAAAAACTGCTGAGCAACCTATTTACTTGAACTTACCAGAGTATCAACCCACAACGGAGGATGCAGACCAAACAGCAGCACCACCTTCCCCGGCAGAGTCAAGTAAAAAGAAACTACCAGAACACATCGAAATTTTCAAGAAAATGGGAAATGAATTCCTCGAGAACGAAAAGTACTTGCGTGCCATTGATCAGTACTCTGAAGCGATTTACCTTCGACCTGATTGTCCAGTGCTGTACTTTAATCGCGCAATTGCCTATATGCGTCGCCTTTGGTTCGGAGATGTGTATGCCGCCTTACGTGATTGCCATCAGGCCCTCAAAATCGATCCATCCTATATCAAAGCACACTTTCGTTTGGCTCGTGCTCTGTTGGATCTGGGGCGTCCGAAAGAAGCCGATGAGTGCCTCAAAGAACTAGTCAATCGTTTTCCGAATTACACCAACAATCACGGGGTAATGATGCTTCGCAAAGATATCACTGAACATCGTCAGGCGCAGAATACAGACAATTTCAATTGTCTGGAACTCCCCGACGACGAGTGGTATCTACGAAGCAAAGCAAAAGATTATCAAAAACGTTTCGTTGGCCACTGTAACACTACGACTGATATCAAAGAGGCCAATTATTTCGGACGAGATGGCGAATTCATTGTCGCTGGTTCCGATGATGGAAATTTTTTTATTTGGGAACGAAATACATGCAAAATTCGTAGTGTTTACAAGGCTGATTGTGCAATTGTTAATTGTGTACAGCCACATCCGGAAATTTGTTTAATGGCCACAAGTGGAATTGACCATGACATCAAAATTTGGAGTCCCATTGTAGAGATGGCTAGTGAAAAAAGAAATCGGGTGCAATACATTGATAAAATCGTGGAGAATAATCAAACTAAAATGAAGTCGGATCCATTTGATTTAAATGCACCTAGCACGTTTTGTCGAAGTAGTTAGTTTCATTATATAGTCGACGGCGGTTCTTTTCTGCTTTCAGCTAAAACACAGCGAGAGACGGAATTTCTCTTGAAAGTATTGTTCCTTAAAAACGAAAATGTTAGATGATTTGTTAAATTTAGCAACCAGTCGATATAATATTCGATTTTTCTCTTTCAGTTTGGTTTAACAGATGTGCCCGGAAATTGAAATCCCTCGGACGTTATATGGTGGAAAAGAGCCACAGAATTCGACAATTTCAGTGTGATAAATTATCTCATAATACATTATACAATATTTTTATATATTTCGTAAGACTTTTCTGTTTATATTTCCATTTAAGGTTTACATTACTGAAACGATTAAAATCATGGTGATATCCATTGGCTTTACGTGGATACTTTACTCCTTTAGGCTAGTTATCTTGTTTCGATGCCCTCTAGACATTCAATAAATAGCACATTAATACAATTTCAAAAACAAAAACGTATTTTTCTTCTATTTTATACTTATGCGGCTGTAAAGAATCTTTTGTCCAAATTGTTTGCAAAATATAATGGTTGCTGACAGTAAATGTTCTCTTACATCCTTGCCATCATGGAGCAACGCCTTAACTTTACATAACTATGAACTTAAAAAATCCATTGGGCCATACGAAGTTTCATCATACAATCAGAAGAAAACTGCGTAGTTAGGCACTGGGGATCCGAACGCATCTAATATCCGTCAAAGATGTGAGCATTTTTACTGACAAAGAATTCGAAACCTCAGCAAATTAAACAGGTTTGTTCAGGTTGATATGTCCTGTTAAAGCCGTATCTAATAATCGTTAAAGCCATTCCTAAATGTAAAAGTTTGACTCGAGCATATATAAATGCTGTTATCTTGAGTTTAAGAGCTCCGCGTAGAAGTAGTTCCGCACCCTTGAGTACAGCAAAAATCTCTGCCTGAAATACAGTCACAAACTGGTCAAGATGAATTTCGTAATTGAGCAGTGGCGGCAACACACTTTTATTCCCCCTCGTTGGGACAGCAGTGCCTTGCTGCCATGCCTCTCGTTCGGGGGAACGAACGATGTAACCTGTATTAGAGTGGAACTCTTTAATTATAAGCTGTCTTCTTATGGAACCTAGACCTTACGAGTCCAGAGGTCGCCTGTACTTCTTCCTTCCAGATCGCCCTGTGTCCCGTTGTGGTTCGTTCGTTGAAATGGTCTTGAGTCTGAGAGAAGCCCGGTAATTTTTTTTTACTCTAATTCCATAGGAAGCAAATTCAAAATTGACTCCATATTTGCTGTAGGGGTACTGGATTGAGATACGGTTATTCCTAGATAGGCCATACGCTGTATATTCGATGGTAGTGTAAGGGCATATTTGAAGATGGAAGTGTAAATCCCATGGACTTCTAGATTTCTTCTCTAAGTTAGGTTCTTGTTAAGCCCCACACAAACGGGGAATAAAAGTCATCTAGCTTCAAGTGAAGAGTACAATATCGGTTTTTTCAAGGTTGACCTCTAAATCACAACTTTTCATGGTGTACAGTGTACAGTGTCAACTACATGATCTCACCCAATGTATTCATCATAAAACTTTCCCAAAATGTTGGTAGACTAATTGGGCTATATCTCTTGGGCGTACTACTTTCCCTGATTTAACTAG
Source organism: Xylota sylvarum (assembly GCA_905220385.1). Classification (NCBI taxonomy): domain Eukaryota; kingdom Metazoa; phylum Arthropoda; class Insecta; order Diptera; family Syrphidae; genus Xylota; species Xylota sylvarum. The sequence continues at coordinate 28,019,873 of LR999960.1, forward strand.
AAACACTACTGTTGCGGCGTGTAGCCCCCAGGCCAGACATGTTTTGAAGACTCTCGTCAAGTGGGAGGTTAGAATCTTTACCCCTTCTCCTTTCCTGCAGCCTTATACGAAGCGAAAGATTTAACGGCCAAGTTTTTTTTTGTAGGAATTTATGATGATGCAAGCTTCTTCCCATGTTTGCTCATGCGGCTAAATGCCTGTATACGATACATAGGGTACATAGATACATTCATCGAAACATTCTGGAAAATGGGTCCTCATTTGCATTTCGAGAGTTTACCCTGATGTCTGTCCCCAGCCGTTAGCTAAAAGAACCTGTGGTTGGGTATGCTTATGCTTTAGAAGATCCATCTAAATTTCTACAAAAATGTTCCCATGACTTTCTTCTTGCGCTGTTGGTCAGCTCTTAAAATTTGGCTTACTCCATGCTGTATCACTGTACCGCGTATTCTCCAGCATTACGCGATAAAGCCGAATCAGTTTTTCCGAGATTCGGAATCTAGCCATCGCACTTGTCGAACTCCAAATGATGAATGAATTTTGTCGATCGTTGATCTGCCGGGTCAAAACCCTGTTATACACATCAATAACGTACCTATTAGTGTGTTCAGATCGTTCAAACAGTGCGTTGAATAGGATCTTAAATGCGACTTTAAGCAGGGGTACGCCTCGATAGTTCTTACAAGACATAGGATCGCTTTTCTTGAAGATGGGGCATATAGATTTGATCGTCCCGTCAGCGGGCATGGTTTCATCCAGCCATATCTGATTGATGATCTGGTGAATACATTCTAGCAAGACATCACCTCCATGTTTGAAAAGCTCCGCTGGTAGATCATCAGTGCTGGCGACCTTGTTGTTTTTCAGCTTTTTGATAGCTAAACTAACCTCTTCCATACTGGGAGACGGTTTTTCATCCGTGGCTGGATACGTGTTCTCCTTTTGCCCTATCACTCTTTTCACTTGATGACCATTAAGTAGCTGCTATAAATGCTGTTTACGTAGGTAGGTTGAGGGAATAACTGCAACTACGCTTTCTGTCGGTAGTTCTTTAGTGAAGTGGTCAAGTGGGCAAAGCCCGACTTAAGCTTCCAGGGCGGCGGTAGGTGTTGGAAATGGTAGCTGTGTTGAAAATGGTGCTTATACTTTTCTTTTACTCTTTCGAAGAGCCTGGGTTTCGAGCTTAAAACCCACTGCCAGGTTCCTTAGCTTTAGCTTTCCCTGAGCGAAGAGACTGCTGCTTTAACGGAGAGTTACCATAAGTCAATTCAAAATTAAGGAAGAAGTTAAGAACGAGTTCTGTAATAGAGTAGAATCAAGAGAATTTTTAATAAAAGTTACATTTATTTCTCAGATTCTCATTTTTGGTTTTGTTTTAAGATTGGATACAATTTTAATTAACAAAAATACTTTCACTTAGTTCGAAATTTGTTGGCATTACATTTTATTGTACACAAATCTTCAGTGATTATTTTTCAGATGAGACTTCAATTTGTTTTTTATTAACTAGACGATGTGTACTTTTATATACTTTTAGTGTTTTTGGAATTAGATTAGTTTTCTTTTTGGTTTTAATTTTTTTTCGCAATAAATCAAAGAAAACAGTGTAATACATAAACCGTAAAGACAATATTATATTGTATATTTATGTGTATATTATATGTATACGATATTTTTAGACATTTCGAAATGATTTTTGTTTACTTTGTATTAGGTTTACGTTCTCTAAATTGTATCTCAAAGTTGGAAAATATCACAAAAATATATGTATGTTCATATAACTAGAAATACATATAATATAGGTATATGATTATTTTTATTATTATTATTTTTTTTTTTTTTTAAGTGACGCAGTACTTGTTGTCTGTGCATAAAGAAAAATAATATAATTATAGCGTATATATTATTAACTTAGGAATAGATTCATAATATATGTATGTTAAACATAATACATTTTGCTTTATTTTTTATTATAATGCTGATTTAAATTATTTATCTGCAAGACTTAGTTTAAGTGCCTCTTCGATCATTTCCTTTTCTCTTTGCAATTCAAGCTCATATTGATGCTGATCCTGTTGACTGAGACGGAGGGCCATTGCTAGATCGGGATCCATATAGTTGAATCCGCCGTCATCATCATCGGAAGCTGGTGAACCTGTTCCTCGACCTTGGCAGAGGGATTCTTGGAGTACTCTAAATTATTTTTGCGCGTGCGAGGAAAAGGATAAATGTGGGATATTAAATACAAGGGTATATAGCGATACGTTATTTTTTATTTTTGTTTTTCTACTGAGATTATGGCGCGGAATTGTGGTGTTAGATTTATGGAATACTAGCACTATAACTACTTAAATATATTTTTCATATAAGCATAATTGTTTTTAAACTGTTGTGGAGTTCGAGTGTTTGAATTGGTTCTAAGTCTACTCGATACATACAGAGGAGTTACGTTACAAAAAATAAGAAAGTTCGATAAATGATTTAATGAATACCATGCAAATATTATAATATTGCGATTCTTGGATTGTAAATACTATATATTATTTTAAATGTTCTTCATCACTTAGGACTAAAGCGTTCCCTACAGACTATCAACCTCGTCGCGGTATAGGGGCCGAGTAAGGTAAAACTAAAGCCAATGGTAGTCAACCACTTTTCTTACCATCTCCGTAACCTGTGGTGGAATCCTCTAAGGTGATAGTTGATTGTTGACGATCACAATTATCCCTTTTGCGCTCTCTAAGTTGACCGCCAGCGTCCTATTTAGGTGTCACTTTCATATAGAGTCATTACTGTTTTTTACGATTATTATTAGTGACGAAGTGTTATTTGCAAATGTTTACCTCTGCAATTATTTTATAACGCAAGTGTTTATGAAGAACTAATAACTCTTGAGAAATACATAACTCAAATATTTTGGAACTTCCAATAGAAATGAAGCTAAAGTTTCCGAAGCGTCAAGATCTGAAAACGCAGTTTGCTCAGTCGCAAATGTAGTATCCGGATACATGGCGCCATCTCATTTTTTTTAAATGTTCTGCATCACTTAGGACTAAAGTCCTTTAAAGTTATAAACCCAGTGATGGAGTGAAAGGAAAAGGTATAGGAAAGTTAGAAGTTGGTAGGAAAAGGAAAGAGAGTTAGGTGACGATGCGCGTTGACTTTAAGTCTTTGTAAATCATAATTTGTTGAAAATATTGAGGACGGCAAGTCATTCCACAAACGTGCTGAGTAGCTAAAGAACGTGCTTCTGAATTTAACTGTTCGACCGAAAACAGGTTTCAAAATATAAGGGTGTGCCGAAAAAGCCGCTCGTGTAGTACGGCCTGACGGACAGGCGGGACACAATTATAGATTTCGTCCGAACAACTATGATGGAAATATCGGTTCAGGACCGAAACGCATCCAACATTCCGACGATGCTCTAGGGAAGGGATTTGGTTGCAAATTGATAGGTCACCGATCAGTCTACATGCCTGACGCTGGACACGATATAATAAGCTCAGACATGTTACGGGAACTCCCGCCCAAACATGTGAGTTGTATTCAAGTTTTGGGCGAATATAAGCTAAATAGTAGCCAGGTCTGCAGGACTGAAAAAACGTTTACACCTCTTTAGGAATCCGTCACCATAGAATAAGCAAAAAAAAATAGGGTCGGAGAAAGTACAGCCCTACAGTACACCAGCATTGGTCCAATATAACTTGTATTGACCAATTACTCAAAAAGATTGCAATCCATGATGAGAATATGATACCGACACCGTAAGTGAATTTTGTTTAAGAGGGCATTGTGCCAAACTCTATCGAACACTTTAGAAATATAAAGGCAACTACTCGGCCACCGTGATGGTGAATACTTTGGTTCCATTTTTCCATTAGGTACACTATAAGGTCCCCTGTGAAACGTTGTTGACGGAAACCGTACTGACGGTCATTTAGAAGACCGTTGCTTTTAAGATATCACATGAGATTGAAATTTACAATACTTTCCATGACCTTAGAGAGCACTGATGTTAGGGCTATTGGTCGGTAGTTTGAAGAGGAGGTTTTATCGCCCTTCTCAGGGATCGGCTGAACGTGCACAAGTTTTCACCTATCCGGAAAGATGTCAGTAGAGTATGACAGGTGGAAGATCTTACGTAGAGGTTTAGGCATTGTAGAAGAACACCTCTTCAAAATAAGTGAAGGGTTCCCATTCTGGACCTGAGATCTTTTAGGACTCGAGGTACTGACCGAGTTCAGAAAAATATTTGTCCTAAGGTGTATTGAACCGGATTTAATGATGGTGGTGGTGGAGAAGTATCTGGCAAGGTGGAATTTGCAGCGAACCCAAGCTGTGTATGCATTTAAATTCCTGTATTATTTTGCTTAAGTGACAGAGTTGCAAGTTAAATTTAGTAGTACTTTATTTTTTTCAATAACGTTTACACAAAAATGTGAATCAAAACAATTTATGCAATTACATACTTTACAACTTGCCTTTGATTTGACAATCTAAAAATTTCTTTCAAGTATAATAGTTCTGTGTCTGTAGGCAACAATGAGGTAGCGATAGGTCATTGCGACATCTGTGCTATGATAATGTCGGCTTTCATGTAATTTACGTCCTGATGCTTCAAATCTTTTTTCACACCTACGTTAACACCCGATATATGTACATATGTATGTAAATCATTCCCAGTCTGAAAGGTTCGTTACCATCATTTGTACACGAAGACCATATTTCTCAGCATTACGACATTGAATATTTTTACCTTGGCCACCATAGTTTCGAATTCTCTTCTAAAAACTAGTTTGTAATTGGGATTTCGCAGTATTTACATATGTATAGACCACAAAGTCTGCAATATTCTTCAACTAAAAACACTTACTTAATGGGCTTTCGACCCTTGTAGTGTTTGCTTGAGGCTGTGGAGTCTTCCATCTATACTATACTAATGCCATTTCGATCCGAAATAACTTGGTCTTTGAACCAAAGATTCGGCGTTCCTTTTCACCTCGAACATGAGGGCTCGGAATCGAAGATCGTCTTGACTGGAACATTCCCTCGATGTGGCCCAGCCAATGTAATCGTCTCATCTTGGCTTTTGGACTACATTCACATCTTGGTACAGCTCGTAGAGTTCATGGTTGTATCTTCTCCTTCATTCGTCTTCCTCGCAAACAGGACCAAACAATTTTTCTTTCGAAACTCCCCAATATCTGCTCTGTTTTCCTAATTTATCGTATAGCACTCGGTTTCGTATTGCAGAACTGGGAGAATTAAAGTCCACTTAAGCAGACATTTCATCTTCCGAGTAAAGGGTTTTGAAACCATTTGTTGCGTCAAACCGAGAGCGTTCGTTGAATCTGGAATAGGGTGTCATTCGTGGAGTTGATGTTGATTCGCAGTAGATGAACTATTTATTTATTTACAACTACCTCAAAGTAGGTATCAACACTGAGATTTTGTCTTAGGCGGTGGGTTAATAGTACTTTGTTTGTTGACAACATGTACTTTGTCATATGACTCAAGACCAACTCGTTTTGCTTTTTGGGAAAGGCTCTAAATTAGTATGCTGTAAGCGAACGATGATGTCTATTTCGTGGGTAGATTTGTTAAAGATCGTTCCCATTAAGCAATTGTTGGAAGTGCTGCTTAAACGCATTTACCATTCCCAGCACATCGGTGACTAGGTTCCCTTTTGGTAGACTACTAATGCCCTCGTCTTTCTAAGGAGGATCTTCTTTTCCTTTCTTCTTTCGGGTCTCTTCCCGTGCAGCATATGTATTTCCGGTATTTGCAAACATCATCCCTTATTAATATTTACCGCGGCAGGTTCGTGGATCTAATCCGACGAGTTCTTTCTCGTTCCCAAACTTTCGTGAGCTTTTGACGTTTATCCGAGAGTAAAACTGTCATGAAAAATATTAGGTTCCGGGTCCAACTTGAACCTGTCGCGCATAAATATTTGTATTTGAATTTGTAAAAAAAAACTCTGCTTAACTATAATATTTACTTACAACCAACACACATTTTTTAGCCAATTTCAAAAATTCCAATTTCTGATAGTTACAAAAAATATAACGAATTCAGTTCTCCTTCGGGACTTTGTTCTACTTGACTTTCATTCTTATTAATTTTCGCTAATTTTCTTCGAAAGGTCTGCCTAGGAACTCATAGATTATTAAAGGGAAAGCGAAAGGAAATGTCATAAGACTTCCTCGTGGATTAAGCACTGTTTTAAAATGGGTTAAGACTGTGGTTTCGATTTAAATACCACCCTTATAAGTATATTCGTTAAACTTTTTTGTAAGTATCCAAAATTCTTGAACATTTGAGGTATATCCCAACTCTCAAGCAATTTCTTCATAATCTTTTTTTTCTCTGTACATAAAGCCTTGTTTTATTTATTCGTTTTAAAACTCACCAAACTCACCACCTCCGGAAGTAAAAATTTTATCATACGCGGGTATACATACATACAATACGTACGTACGTTCCAGAAGCAACCCTACTTACTATATTATTTACTATAGTAATTTGGTTTTGTCTTCTGAAAAATCTTTATCTACATCATTCACCACCTGGACCAAAGAGGTGAACTTATAACTTGATATAGCGATACATACATGACAGGTCGACCCCGACAAACAACCACTCAAAGATCCTGGGAGTCGCATTTGAAAGTCTACTGTAATTTTTTACAGATCAATAAAAGAGTAATGTCTACCACCTACTAAGCAGTAGGAAGATAATATGGGGCACCAATTACAACAACATGTTTTAGTGATACGCAATGATACAAGTCCCAAATAACCCGGAATGCAGCTCTATTCATTATCACTGGTTTGCACCGTATAAGGACCACTTATATTCTCAAAACGGTTCATGTTAGCTTGAAACGTCCCTGAACATCCTAAGAGTTCTTTACTGAAATATATTGCGAAGACCTACATATATATATGACATTAACACCACTAGACGCAGTTATAAACTTAAACTGCATAAGATGTAGTTAGGACTGCGTTTGGTACTCGCCAGAACACCGCACTAGGTATAACAGAATCATTGATCGATGCCCAGACTGCTGCTCGCCACCGCACACCTGTTTACCTACCAGTTGCGCCATATAACTCTCACAACAACATTCTTATAAACACACCCAATCGAAGTATGTAGTTACATTCCATAATAGGATAATTGATCAGGGTTGAACCATGGATTTTATTCAACGACAAACGGTAAGAGCTGTACAGCTACATCGACTTAGTCAAAATACTTAGAATTGGTCGTTAAAGATGGCTAGAAGCCTTTGAATTTACCTGCGATGTATTAGGAGACTTTAACCAACTTGGAGTGCGCAACTGCACCAGTTACACAAGAATTGCGCTAGATGGAAACGATGATTTACCCCGAAGTGCTGAGTCATCTAATTTCCCACGTCTTTAAGATAATAAAGTACAATAGACTTATGCTTTTAATATTTTGGAATTGCGGATGTCGGGAAACCTGACTAAGTCAACTCAAGGCAACATACTCTTGATCGAGAAGGAAAAAAAATTACGACGAAAAAAAAAGGAAATATGTTAACAATCGCTTGATTTCACAAGAATCGCAATAATAAAAAAGAAAAAAATAACTTTCAACACCACTCAATACCTCTGTAATTGCGCATCTTCATCTTGAATTAACGATGAAGTTGATGATCCACTCTGCCCGCGCAATGCTTCCCATATATCCACTTTATCAGTCTCTTTCTCTGTATTTTCCACCAGGCTCTGCTCAATAGCATATTGTAAGAGATCATCCTCATCTAAGGTTAATTGACGTCTAACATCCGTATCTAGGTAAAAGAAAGAATCAAATTTGTATGTTATTGGTATTATTATTGTTGTTTTTCTTTGTTGTAGTTATATTACCTCTATTTGTATAATGAATTGGAATATCGAAGCACCGATCATCGACTATGCACGTCAATCGATCATCTTCATTTATCGTCTGAACATGTTCGACTGGGGACGTTAACGCGAATACGTTTCCGAATGTGATGCACGCATTCAGTACGTGGAACAATGGAATTTCGATTTTAACTGGAAACCCAGATGGCAGTTGCATAGTAATAAAGTCTTTCAATTTGGACACATGTGGGCTAGCCATGGTGGACATTAAATCTAAGATAGGTAATACTTGCTCTTGCAACCGAATTGGATATTCTTCACTTAACCAGAGGTTCGCCTTGAATCTTTGAATCTGAAATGAATTATGTGCATTGTATGTAAAATTATGGATATTCATTTAATTGGAAAAGTGTATAGTCAAATTTGTCTATCTAAAACCATCTCTAAGTGTCTCTCTGAGGGTTTTTGGTAGTAACTTTTCAGAAAAACCATCTGCTGATACAGCCATCACACCCGACTACAGCCGACTATTACAGGGTTTATCACATTCAAAATTTGGAGAGCCTGCAAGCAAAGATAGTTATCTCATATTCAATGGTGGTTATTTCTAAGTCTTCTTTCTGATGTAGCATTCACGACTGTTCTATAATTTTTGTTTTTGCAAATACTGTAGATTATTTCTATTTATTAGTTTAGTACGACCCAAAAGTGGTATTCGATAAGTCCACACAGGTTTAAGCACTTGATTAGATAAAATGAATTTGTTATGTAAGCTTAACTTAAAGTGTCTTCCAAGTAAATCCATTTAAGTTTCCTGTCTACTGTCATTCATCATATCGTGTTTATAAAAAGTCAATGAAAATACATAAGAGGTTTGGTTTGATTTGGTTGCGTTAAGACGTGTGTGTCCTTGTTCACTCACAACCGGAGCTCGTTGGAGCTTTTCAGTTACTAACTCGACTGAATTATCTGCTATAGGTTTCAAGCTATATGGTGTATCCATATCATAGGCGAACATGTCTACTGTCTTTTCAGATATATTAGCAACAGAAACAATACATATAGGGCCAAGAGTATGTGCTTCTTTGTGAAACTCCAGAAACAATTTCCTTGAATATTTTCTGAGTATTCGGTTTTGACATAGCGTTCACATGTCATATTTGGACATATGGACATGGCATATATTTTTGATTGCTTGGTAGAATTTGATCAACGATATTGAGATTCTCTATCAATACCTGTCCTTCAAAGAGCGTAAACGTTTCTTCGATGTATACCCCTTTTCCTTATCACCTTTTGCCCATTAGTCATTCTTTTTTTCTTGTTGGTGGGTAATGTATGTATTTGTGGTTTTTTGATACTCCAAACAAGTAATTAAAATTTTTGTCAGCAGTCAAAACTTTGCGATATGTTTCATTTTCACTATTTGCGACTTTTTACGTCCTGTAGGGAATGATTTTCCATACGACACTCTGTAAGACTTCAATAAATCTGCCGACCTCGTCTTCTATTTCGTGCGGTGTAATACGAGACAAACTGATCACAAAGATCCTTTCAAAAGGAATGGAAAGAAAACTTGACCAATACCAACCTCGAGAACAAGCTGGTTTCAGAAGTGGCTTCAGTACGAAGGACCATCTGTACGCAATAAAAGTACTAATTGAAAAATTCATAGAGTACAACCGACCACTGGTCCTAATCTTCGTGGACTTCCAAAAAACCTTCGACGTCGTTGAAATAAGCAGCATTATGCATTATGGAATCGTTAAAGCAATGTAGGATAGACGAAAAATATCTCCAACTATTTCAACACATTTACGATAAGGCCACCGGATGCGTTATACTACATGAGAAAACCAACAAATATCAAGTAGGGAGAGGGATTCGACAAGGACACACTACTTCACCAAAGCTCTTTACAGCGGTCCTGAAATACGCCTTCAAAAACCTACAATGGGACAACAAAGGCATCAACATAGACGGCGAATACCTAAATCACCTCTGATTTGCGGATGACATCGTTATCATAACCGACGACCGGTTACCGTGTATTCACTGTTTTCATTTTGCAAACTTTTATATCGTTATACAAATGCTGTTCGCTGCGTTACACGAATTTCATCTAATTTTTTTTGTTCTTATGCAAATCACCTACGGAGCTGAGACCCTAACTCTAACAAGACATAATATTACCAAACTCGACGTAACACAAAGAGCGATGGTGAGAGTGATGCTTAGCTCGTCGGCGAAGGTGAGATAGGTGTCAATGTTTATTCCCTTGTTATACAATTTTTGAAGGCGTTTTATAGGACCGCTGCAAAGACATTTCCTGAAATAGTGTATCCTTGTCAAATTGCTCTCCTTACTTTATTGGTTTACGTTATTGGTTTTGTCGTGTAGAATAAAACATCCAGTAGCTTCATCGTTTACATAGTATGTGTTTGAGGTGTGTGTACCTTCCGTCTATCCTATATTACTTTGACAATTTCATGATGGTGTGTATTCCCACGGTGTTGAAGGATTTTAGTACTTTTACTGCAGGCAAATGGTCGTTCGTACTGAAACCACTTCTGAAACCAGCTTGTCCCCGTGGTTGGTATAGATCAAGTTTTCATTCCATTCTTTTCGTAAGTATGTAGAGGTGTGGAATAAGACTTATCAGTCTGCAGTTGTCCAAGTTTCTGATATTTCCTATTTGTGGATGAGGTATGTACATGTATTTTGCCATAACTTTGGTATTTCTCCTTGCTCTACGCATATTTATACTGCCTACTTTTATAGGATTTGCCCTACTTGGTCTTTGCCTCGGGCCTTATTATTTTTCTTTTCTTTTGTACCTCCTTTTCCGTAATTTCTTGGCAATTTATAAGTTCGTACCTGATTGTGTTGCTTGGCTAGTGAACAGTAATCTGTTCTAAGATTTTCTACGTTTTCGATTTTAACTTTTACTATCTCAAATTTGTAGTTTTTCTCAGTACTTTCATATTCTTATTTGCTTCTAAGTATTACTGTATTTTTTGCAGTTACATTTTCCAATGTCTTTGAGAACCTCCTCTGTTATTTTATTCTGGCTGTGTATTTCCGTGATGCCATTTATCTTTCTGGTTCCATCTCTTTATTTTTATGTATTGTTTTGTTGTATTGCTTAGTTTATTGTTTGCTTTTAGTTAGTGTTCTGTTATTATTTCATTTAGCCGTTTTATGTTATCTCTCTAATTCTGGTTTAGTTTGGGGAATATAATGTCTTCAAACTTTACGGGATCTATTCGATTTGGCCATTTCGTTGCCTTTCTATTTATTATTCTTCTCCCTTTACTTTTTAGATTAATGTAGCTTGACTTTCTCAGTTTTATCTACTACTTTCCCGACTTTTCGTTAAAATCTCTTATAATAAGGGTAAAATTGATTGAAGACCTTGCACGACACTAATCCTACGAACCTGGGCTCTTGACATGAATATGCCTTCTGATACAATTATACCGGAAGTTCGGTTGGTGTGCAAGTTAAAAGTCGACTGTCCTTGCTTTAAGGACTGGTTGTAGTCGAATGTCCACAGATGACTCCAAAATCAACCAAAGATCTGGCATCTTCTTTGAGGATGACAACATAATATTTCACTACTCGAATTCATCTCTTTTCCCAAACGTAGACTTATGTATATTATTCTAATGGTCAGAGTGTCTACGTGTAAGAAATCAGGAAAATTCCTTGCCTCTAACGAGCAAAAACTGCATACAGCAAATTAACGTTCGTATGCGACACTTCGCTTTTGAGCTCTTAATCTATTCTCATTAATACTTTTGTTAAACAGTTTGCATACTGCAGCACATACTCACCTTAGTGCTAATTTTCTTTGGTCTACCAATGTCCCTGCCATTAAGATCAATTTCTGAGAAATATTCCTCAGGGCTTATGGTTTGTTTTGGTGTTGTACTACCTGAACTGGTGCTGGCAGATTCTTCTTCACCATTTTCAACATGAACTTCTGTGTGTGGTGATGGTACCTGAAATATCATAAGTTCTTTAATAACAGTTTCGCCTTGGTGTATACTATCTTAACCCTTTCTCGGTAGCCTGCCAAATCTGGACTAGAAATATATTCATCCTCTGCGATGCCTAGGAAACTATGCAATGGGGTTCGAGAAGTTTTACTCTGAAAATATAAAATTATTTGCAAGTACAAAATAAAAAATATATTCAAATTTTTTACTCTGATTTGATCCTCATTCAAATGATCCATTCGAGTTTTTGTAATAAACTCTACATTACTTGCACCGTATACTTTGCAATTGTAGCCATTAATACTTTCAGTTTTCTCGCTACGCCAACCCCATATACCTGACTTATTTCGTTCGAAACTAATTTTCTCCATGTCAATGTTGTTCGTCATCACAGGAGCATTAAGGCGTGCACGTACAGCGCCAATTGGCGGTGGAATGCCAACGATATCACCGATCTCACTATTCAACTGTTCCACAAGCACTTCATGAGTGTCATGATCGATTTCTATCATGGTTGCTGTTTCCTCTAAATTATATAATTACTTCATTTGTATTTCGTACTATTATTTAACTAAATCTATGTGTGGACTTACTTAAGCCTTTAAAAATGTACGAACGATTCCCTCGTTGCCATGTAGAATTATCGAATCCGAGAAGAGTTGTATCAATGCGAACATTTGCACCTCTTTTGTAGACTTTATACGTATCACTTGGGCAGAGTCTTGACATTAAAGGAACTGAAAGGATAAACAGCTGAATGTCTCATTCAAATCTAATCGAATAAAAAAATTGGGTCTACTACTTGATCTAATTTAACGTTTTGACAGGGGCAAGATGAGCGCAGTTTGGAACGAGCACGGTAACTAGGCCTAACTCTAACTAACTCCAATTTCTCGGTTGCACTTTTAAACTTGGCTGGCTTCCGATCGCGTTTAAAAGTGCCCAAAATGCAGTCATGGAAAAAAATAAAGCTGAGGCTGTGGGAGTAGACCCTCGGCCCCAGATGTTCGTCGAATATCTTGCCCCGAATGATATGCTAGAACGATGGACTATGTTTATGATTCAGTCTTTTACATAAAAAAAAACCAGAGGTGAAGCAGTTATGGTCTCAACTTCAACCACCAGAGAGTAAAACATTAAAAAAATGAGCTCAAGGTCTGTGGACCCAACCCAACAAAAGTCCAAAAATCCGCCAGTTCTAAGAAAAAGAAAAGACTGGAGAAGATTCAGTTACATAGCTTGGGACAGTATAAATAGTTGTTCGTTTAGAAATACGTGATCTAAGGAATTAACCCCATGCATCTTATATCCTTCAAATAGGACCAGGTTCCGGAAACACTGTTTTATACGTCGGCATTCTAGATGCGTGTTCAGCAATCCTTAGAGCGTCATTTTGCGTGCAGCAACTTGTATATATATATATGTATAGTGCCAAACTTCAAAGGCAATTCGCTAACAAAAATTGCAATAGTAGCGGTTTCAGGGACGTTGGAAAACGGTTTTTCGAGAGACCCAACTTGGCACCTACACCACGAAATGTTGGCAGTCAGAAGGTGAAGTCAAAAAAACGAGCTACGGACATGATTATCAAGGAAAATATTTCTGATAAAATAATCAATATCTATGTTGCCAGTAAAGCAGTCATTAAAGCGTTACAGTTCCAGCGTTATCGGTAAGATCCAAGCTCGTAAAACATGCATAAGATTAGACGATATCCCAGTCACCAATAATGTGACCATCTGCTAACTACTGGGCCATATGAATATCAGGAGTAACGTAAAAGCGGATGAACAAGGGTAGGGTTACATCTAAGCTCCTCGCACACCGCGTAGGACTTTAAACAGGGAAATACAATAGATACTGAATCCAACGAGAAAGCGATGGTATTTACTACATATGTATGTAAGTACATGCGCTACATTCAAATTGTTATGGCGTCTATGACAAAAAGAGATCTGAAACTTAGTCGCAGACTGAAAACTGTGTGATAGGCAATCATATAGCATGGCTGGGACTACCCCATAACAACTTCTGTATGAACTGCATTGACAAAGAGGAACTAGAATGCATTCGTCACTTGCTATGTGATTGTCCAGCACTAGCCACAAAAAAAAGATACTCTCGGGAGCTAAGTCCTTGCGGAACTCGACGATCTAAGAAACATTATGCTGAACATACTTCTGACATTCATACACTTATCTGGGTGATTTAGTTCAGCCGTCGATGACTGAAATTTGCGTTCTCAGGGATCTTATGATTGGGTGTTCCGTTGACAACAAGTTCACCCACTTACCTACCCTAACCTATGCTCTTTTTTCAACATTCATACGGCAAAGGGTTTTTTTCCCTGCCTGCATTGTGAATCAGAAAACATTCCTAAAAGCAAACCCAAAAGGAGAACACAATGCATTACGTTCCGAAATCAAAGCAGTTGCCACCTGTACCACAAGTGCTACACATTTTTTTTTTAATTGTGAGCATCGTGTACATTTCAAAACGTCATGATTCAAAACGTAACCGTATAAACAGCACAGCGTGGAAATATCGTGTCTATGCATCAGCATATCACAATGCAGTCATGAATGTTGTCTCCTCTACTCTATAATCTAGTAGACAATGAGCTACGATTAACCCTCGAAAGTCATTGCCTATGAAGCTGACAACACTATTGCTGCCGCAGGCAAACACATGACCACTTTCAGCAAAATTCTTCAATATGCTCTCCTTCGATTTATTAAATTGGCCTTAAAATGCAGATTGCGGGTCAACCCTTACAAAACTGAATTAGTCCTCTTCATCAGGAAGTACAAAGTTCCCTTATAAACCTTTCCCTCTATAAATGGCACAAGGAACTTGGGTGTTATTATGAAAATGGAACAAAACTGGAGTGCCTTTCTACTAGAACGCGTACGGAAAGCAAATGCAGCTATAGGTAACTATTGGCTGTACGTATCCATTATCAGTCCAATACTATATGGCGTAATTGTTTGATAGTCATCTCTTCAAAGAGAAAAAAGTGGAAAGATCTGCATTATCTGTGCACTAAGAACTACTCCTTTTAAATGATTACCAATTATGTTTTAACTAATGCCGTTACATCGGATACATTGCGTACTGTATATCCTGCCAGCAGATGCCTGCCGCCAGTACGACCTAGTCGTAATAGTCCAACAATCACAATGACCACTCTTCGAACCTCGATCAACTAAACTTTACCCATCGAAACTAAGATTTTACTGTAACTTCCAAACTTTTGCATTCGGATGACAATTCCTATTACTTTTTCGAGTTTATTAAAAATTAAATGAGGCTGGGACTTGAGCCAACAACCTTCCACACAGTAATCAAACGCATTACTTACTACACAGTGGCCTTCAAACATTGCTAAGAAATGTATACTCTTTCACAGATTCCAAAATAGGGTCTGAGTGGTGAACGAGTTTACCTCCGGAATATTTTATCGTAGGAAGTGACAGCATGGGTTATGTGACCACACCAAGAGTCAATAGTATTTTTTCGATCTTAATGGTTACAGAAAGCCGATCGCCTGCTTTCCAACAATAACAATAATACCACTGTGAGGATCTCGGTAAGGTGCCTAGAATTTCGGTACACAAGTATGAGTAGTCTAAAAATAATAAAGATATTAAAAAAGACGTGCATGACGGCCAAAACTTAAAGGCGCTAGCTTATTGGTAATACCGATTCGTGCCTAACCACTTCATTCGGTCTGTCGAACGTCACTATCAGATGTGAATTTCAGGG
This sequence comes from Xylota sylvarum, assembly GCA_905220385.1. Taxonomy (NCBI): domain Eukaryota; kingdom Metazoa; phylum Arthropoda; class Insecta; order Diptera; family Syrphidae; genus Xylota; species Xylota sylvarum. The sequence continues at coordinate 28,035,522 of LR999960.1, forward strand.
CCACTCTTAACTCATCAGTTATTAAATATTCATTTCACCATTCAATCCACGTAAAATTGTCGATTAATTTACTTAAATTACCCCATGACGTGAACTCCCATTTCATTTCGATATAAAAATCTGGTGCATCTAGCAGATGCTGTAATAACTTAGGCACGTGTGTGACCCTCTGGACATGTCGCTGCAGATCGCGCACTTCAATGATTGATGTTAGAATGTCCTCGTCGCCGCAGCAAACCGCTTCCTGTACAACTAGAAACGGTAAGAGGCGGCATTAGAAACAGCGAAATACAAATCAACCACTTACCTGACCATCCCTCATTTTCGAAATTTGCATTACACTTGGCAGCCAACAGACACTTGACGCACTGCAAAAGCGACAGCTTAACGGCCAGCATCAGTGGTGTTCGACCCCGGGGATCCACCTTTTCCTTGTCATTCTGAAAATACCAAATTGGATTCAATTCAAACAATCTTTCGACTCTCTTTGCTGATGAGTAATCGACTGATAAGCAATTCACTACACACAGCGACCGACCGACCGACACGGTGAGCACCTCTTCTACGTGCTTATATCAGACTAGAATGCTAATTAGTGCACTTCTGTTTGTTCTTATTTGACTAATTAAATTAGAGTGCCATTCGAGTGAGTTTGAACACAAATATATAAATTTTCCTTTCGAATAGTGTTTCTAACAAGTAAGGAAGTTGTCTTGCAATAAACTCGTGCGATATGGGCTCAAGGTTGAGATATTTATTTACACGTACTTTTTCCAGCTTTAGAGCAATCTGGAGCTCCTCGAAATCGTTATTCCAGACGAGCCAGTGGAGAGGATATTCCCTTTTTATGTTTTCTAGACTTTTCATTTTGTTATGCGATATTTGACGGCCTACACCTAGACTGGGTTACACGGAATTTCACTGTACGGGTAGTTATATATGTATTTTTGATTTTGGAATTGATAAAAAACAAATAGTGAATTGAGGTCTCGAAAAGAAAGAAAATATTTGCTGAGGAATACAGCTTAACTTTTTCCCCCAAAAGAAATGTTTCTAGTTTGACAGTTACGTTTCACCACACCAAACACAGGTATGGCAATCTGTCAGGTGGCAACAAGAATGTTGAAGGTAATGATGGCGCTATGGTCTGTATGTGGGAAATACCCGGGTAATAGATTTGTGCCCATCATCGGACACCGGACATCGGACGCTCTTCGTTGGGGTAAAAATTATAGAATTAATTATTTTCATTCTTGACAGATCAATTTAAATTGGACAAAGTATTGATTGAGAAAAGCATATCATTAACTACACATAGTAGGCTAGCTGGCTGACATTGAACGAATGATTCACATGTGCTGAGTGGATTTGAACAATCAGAACTCGGGACAAGCATACCCAACCAGATGTGGGGTGCTATAATTAAACGCTTGCAACGGAATTTCTGTCTTGCTTTATCAGCGGACGATTGTAGTAGGGTACCAAGGACTGAAAGGAGTCTGGCGAGGATAAACGCTAAAGAGCTAGTGGTGTGAGCAAATAGAGAACCCTGTCCAATGATGCAAAGCTTGTCACATTTGGTGATTTAACTTGGCAAGACAGCTACGATCAACTCTGATCTCTGGTCCCATCTGTACTGTAAGGAGTACACAAAAAGACTTAGCCAATACCATATACAAAAAATAAATAGTTATGAGGGGAACGTCTCAGACAGCGCAAAAACTTCAACGATTCAGAATATATGTTTGACAGGATTTGGAATTAAGAAAAAAAAAAAAACAGAATTGTGCATATCCAATAAGCCCACGTATACATATTACATCGAACACATAAGCAAACCAGGAGGAACTAAAAATTACAGAAAGCAATTGAGCAGAGGATCCAGTGTTGTGCCATCATCAACGCGATAACTGAAACCACCATACTCGTAAGGTGGAAAGAGCCCATGAGAAAAGAAATCGAATACCCAAATGATGAGTGCACGCTTGGGAAGATGATGACAGAAACGGCATATCTACAGGGATTGCAATTGAATAAAAGAAGGCGGGAAAAGTAAGGAAGATGAACAGGCACTAGACAGCAACCCAAGTCAAGGATATCAAGCAGTCGTTTGATGGTAATCTTATCCGAGATTTCCATTGGATAGTCCAAGAACTGGCTGCAGACCTCAAATCCGGAACACAGGCTCTTCTAAATGCTAAAGGAAACCTAGGCGATATTTTGATGAGAAGCATGCATCTGATCATTAGAAAAGTATGGAATTACGAAAGCATGTCTGACGACATTCAGTTTAGAACTAGTTCAGCTGGTGTCAACACGGTTGATTCAGCTGCTAGAATACACAGATGATGTCGACATGATCGGGTGTTCCAAGACAAGAGATACTGGTATCAAAGTCGACAAAGATAAAAGGAAATATTTGCTGTGGACAAAGAAACAAACATTTGTCCATGGCGCTATTGGGAGCTACAACTTTGAGGTAGTTAAGCAGTTCACCTATCTCGGAGTATATACAAGGTGGAGCAAAGTAATTACCCTAACTGAAGATGCTCTCAGTTATGCAAATGTCATCGGGACCTCGACATTTGATAGGTAAACAGAAGTAGAATATACTACTTCTATACTGACATATATATATATGTCAATGATTTTTAACAATGAGAATTACTGCTTTAAGCCACTCGCCTCGAGAGGACTAGCTCAATAAGGGATATCGGTAGACGTCGCCGTCCTCGGAGAGCCTTTGCGTCGAAATATTGCCGGTCTGTTTGCAGATGTCCAAGATAACGGGTCATGGATTTGGCCTGTCATTACCGTGAATTTCAGTCAAAGACTTGGATGTTCAAAGTAAAACCGGCAAGAAGGGTCATTTTTGTTTTAAGAAGTTTTTTCGGGACACTTTTACTCTCGGATATTTGTCAGATGCTCGCGAGAGGTGGGGCCGTGCCAGAAATTTTAGGTGTTGTCTGGTATCGAAACTCGAACCCCTTCTCTCCTTAGTCCAACGCACAAACCAGTAGTCACGGCGCTCACATTACAAGCAAACTAAATCTCGACCGAGTGAGGACCTTACATAATCTTTGCGAACAACATCTTTATGGAGATGCGGCAAAGAATCAACCTAGCGAACTGCTACTGGAAGGATCAAAGTGATGCTCTAGAGAATACTCATTCTGCTAGACCTATTAAATTGCACTGTGTATTGGGCGATAAAGGAATGTGGAGCAAATCTTGTTCTTCTTTGAAAAAAAAAAATAAATTTTTTGTCGAATTTTCGATTTCATTTTCTAGAAAGACGAATGGAGGAGAAGATTTAACCGCGAGCTTTATGAGTATTAAGATGGGGATTTTGTGCGAAAGACCAAAAAACGTAGACAATATTGGCTTGACTTCTTCGAGTGAATATGCAAGAGAATCCTTCATTTCCAGTCCGTAGGTTCGAGACAAAAGGGAGACCAAACCCCAGTCATTAAGCAATAGCAGATGCCACGATGAATATTTGACAAACTGGCAGGCACGCCCGGCACCGAAGGGAATGTAAGGTCGCAGCGTATCAAGCAGCGAAATAAAAATCTAAAAGCAAGAATAAATATATCTATCCGAGTATATGGCAAGCAAATTAACTCACTTTCGGTATACAAATGCGAAAATGAAAACCGAACCTTATTCACCACGAGGCAGTTGTTTTCATTTCAAACTGTACTCGCACAACACCTGTCAACATCGAGTAGGTACAAATAAAATTCCGACAAGTGAAAGAGCGCAGCTGCAGGAATGTGTTGTAAATCGTATTTTGTTTTCAAAATTTTTTCGATAATCGCTTACCAAATGGAATAAAACTAATATTTAATCCATTGCATATGCAATCCAAGTGCCTTACTTAACAACTACCTTTGCATATCTCTGCTTAGTGCCTTTTAAACCGAATAAAATACTAAATGAAATAACCCTCAACCACCAATCCAGTGTTGAAAAAAGTAGAAGACTTCTCTGGTTGGAACCTAGTTTTTCGTTCGTTTGCTTCTACATTTCTTTGTTTTGGTGTTTGTTTTCTTCCTACCAGCGCCGTCCTCGTAGTGTGTAACTAAAAACAGATGCCAACAACTATCTCTCAACGATCGCGTTGAGCTAAGAAACTCCCATCCCAGTTACAGTTTAATTACTCGACTCGGCCGCTTGAATCAACCCGCTTCTTTGGTTGAATTCCCATTTTCGATTTGTGTCTTTAGTCAGCAGCAGTAGCAGTGCTTTGCTTTGCGAAGAAGGGGCACATCTGTGTATAGTGTGTGTCGTCGCGTAGCGAAATACCGCGCGTTGCACCTTGATCGCGCTGTGTCCGTGTGTATTTCAACGACGAGTATGTGGCTCAGCACAATGGAATCCGTGTAGTGTTTTGCAAGAAAAAAAAAAAAAATTAAAATTTAAAGGGAAATCGTTTGAAAAATGCCATATATCTAACTTTTTTCGAGTGAAATCCGTTGCGTCGTCGTCGTTTTTTTTTTTTTTTTTGTCTATCCAGTTGGGATAACCTGTTAAGTGAAATTGTGTTCAAATCACAAAACAAGTTGGGTTTTCTACAATATTTCGGTTTCGTGGAGAGTGATTTTTCTACAAATGAATGAGTGAAATAGCTTCGAATTGTTTAACTTAGCAATATAAGAGAATTAACGGATTGAGAGGGCAAGAAGTGCCAAACCCAATGGCGTTGCGACAGGTGCAGTAAACATTTTTCGGAATACTCATGTTACAGGTGAGTACAGCTACAGCCATACAATAAATTACTTCCGCTCTCTCAAGTAATATCCAATTACCATTTTTGATTCCTGCGAGGCAGAGAGGTTGGTGCATTAATTTCCTGGAAAAAGCGCTTTAGTATTCGGAATCGGAACTGTGGGAGAGAGATTTGTTTGATGCAACACCGCATATGCATATGAAAATCTAAAAATACTTGAGGCTTTCTGTTTGATAAAGTTTCCCGGAGAATTAACAGCCAGGTATTTTTTATGTGAAGAAAAAGAAGAAAACATTTCACGGAATGGCTTCGCATGGAAGAGAAGCTGTGGAATGTTGTGAATGAGTGCAAGCCAGTCACGCAAGCTGTGCTAGCTGCGGCGCTAGCTATCGATGATTTTTGTCAACCCATTTATAGGTACATATCTTTTTATGGACATTAATGCTAAAAGGTTCATAGACCTGTTAAAGGTTAGACAGGCAGGGAACTTTTACTATTAGGTAGAATTTATTGAAGTATTGTGTGTATTTTGAGTAAAGTTAGTCATTTTATTTTTGCACAAAAAAACGCATAACAACTTCTTTTGTTCACAAAATTATTGAAGAGTGTTTTGAAAACTGTTCGGATTTCTGCAACGAACTTGAGGTAGCTCCAAGTCATCAGCAATGATCCGGATACCAATGACGAGAGAATTGTTTGCTTGTTTAAAGAGATATGCTAAATTCAGATAAAGGAGGATGTGATGATGTACTTTGCCTTTAGCGTTTCCTAGCGGAATATTGATTCTTACAAAGTTACTAGGACCCAGATGTGCGATATTTTCGATTGGACGCTTAGTTTGCCTAGTTCACTTTGTCATTGCTGTACCTAGATGAGCCAATAGCTTTGATAGCAACTTGGCTATATTAATACAGTACAGCCTCGCTAGTCCGGAAATGGCGAGCCTTCTCAGTTGCGTCAAGTTTTCATTATTTTAAAGTTGTTTTAAGGATAAAACGTATTTTTTGTGGTTCAGGGCTGAATTTCCTACTAGGTTAGGTTAGGTTCGATTGGCAGGCTGCCTGTGATACCACAGGATCTAGTGTCCTCAACTACCCGTTGAACCAACATGAGCTCATTATAAAGCGCTGAAGGCGGTTAATACTTATGTTAGCTAATTCGCCAAGGTTATCGAAGAAGTACTCTCCTAGATACAGTTTTATTCGAGTTGAGAGAGCTTTAGTCTCTTCCTCTTCTTCGTTCGAGCAGCTTCTACAGAAGTCGTTTGCCGGGAGACCCAGCCTGAAGGCATGCCTACCGATGAAGCAGTGTCCCGCAATGACACCTTCTATTGTGCTAATGAGGGATCTCTTTAGTCTTATTATACTAATGGAGCGCTTGAGATCCGGATCTGTGTTGTGAAAGAGCACGTGGTACAGTTCGACCACCTGCGGTTAGTAGCGTTGATCGCGTTTTGTTTAATTAAGAGTTTACATGTAGCGAGAGGCATGTAGAGATTCTCCTTTTCAGGTAGAATCGGCAGAGTTGGGCCATGCCTGGCGAGTTCGTCGGTCATACAGTTACCTGGAATGACCCTATGGCCCGGCACCCAAATAAGGTGCATTTTAAATTGTTCTGCCATCTCGTTAAGAGACAAGCTTATGGGTCTGAGATCTTTGGGGTGAAGGTGCGAGCTTTTACTCGCCTTGGGTATGAAAACCACATTGACTTCTGTCCATGGCTTGGGAATGTGAACCAAATCCAGTCAACTCTTAAAGATAACAGTTAACCAAGGAAGGATTAGGTCCACATTCCGCTGAAGTTCAGCTAGTATAATACCGTCTGGTCCAGGAGACTTGAATGGCTTAAAGCCGCTTATTGCCGAAAGAATGTTGCTTCTTGTAACAAGATAAGAGGGGCTGCTTAGCATAGACCTTGCCGAGTTCAGAGTTTGACCCGAAATAGCATTGCAGCTGTTTGGAAAGTGGGAATGCAGTAATAGGTCCAGGGATTCTGGACTGGAGGTGGTCCACGAGCCATCTGCCCTTTTTATGTTACTGGGCATTTTAGGACTGTCCGCGAGGATCTTTCGGAGCCTGGATCCCTCAAAGATCTCTTCTATATTACCACAAAAGAGTCTTCAGGATTTCCGTTGGGCTTTTCTGATATTTGTTTTAAAAGACTTGAGGGCCTCTTTATACGAAGTCCAGTCAGAGGCTTCACGGGAACGCTTGGCCTGGTTGAAGAGTTGCCTGCACGTTTTACGGAGAGAAAGAATCTCCTGATTCCACCAAGGTGGTCTAGGCTTGCCCTTTGGTTTGTTTACTTGACATGAGATAGACATTGCATAATTGAGAACCTTCGTCAGATCCTCTACCATCACGTCAAATTCCTGAATGTTATTTGGGAGAACAGGAGTACTGTTTATTACAGAAGACTCCACACTGTTCCTGTATTTGGACAAGTCCGTCTTCCTGAAATTCCTAAAGACGGGATGAGCCTGAAGGAGGTAGTTTATACCTCGGTAGACTCTTTGACAACATGATGAATGCTCTCAGCGACCAGGGTAATATCTAGTACCTCCTGGCTATTACGAGTGATAAAAGTGGGTTCCCAACCAATATTACATAGGACTAATTTAGTACTAAGTAAGTAATCGAAAAGTTGTATGATCCGCATTTGCATCACATCCTAGGATAAGCGCAGCTTTGTGCCTCTTCACGTCCGCAATCGTCCTGCCCAGTAGAGCTGCAGCGATGGGTAGGTCGTGAACCAGGTATGCCGAAGTCAACCAAATTTGCCTCAGTCCGAGTTCGAGGCTGACTGTCACGGTGTCACGATCGCTGTAATTAGAGAGTAGAAAAACATTTAGCGCGCTCTTCGTGAGGATGCAGGCTCTTGGCGTACCTTCATTTCTCACGTAGAAAAGTTTGTAGTCGGGAGTCCTGAGTCCATGCACCAGGTCATTAATGACCCAAAGTACTTGCATCAGGAAAATGTCTCCGCATTCGTGGATAGCCGCAAAAGAAAGGAGGCCGAAGCCATAACGTAAAGATAGTAGCATTGTTTAATATTTACTGGTTGTCCACTTTATTTTGTTTTTTTTTCTATAGTCCGGACATTTCGCTATTCCGGATACAGTTGAAATTTTTTGTGTACGGACTAGCGAGGCTGTACTGTACTGCGGGTAGTTACAGAAAAGCTATTTAGTATACCTGCGAGAGGCATCGAACATTTCGAGAAACCTCCACCTGAAAGACAGTCGCAGAATCTGCTAAACGGAATGATTTTCAATTTTCATACGTTCAAATTATTTTGGAAAATCCCTGCGCCATTCTGCTCTGGTTGGGAAAGAAACTGAATCGGACTTCCTAAAATTTAAAGTGGAAGTTTTGTAGTTAGTCGAAGGCGCAATGAAGTCATTTGGTGTCGTCTCCAGGAGATTACTATGACCGCTGTGTCCTTGATGTGTAATACGAAAGGGATTAAGTGTAATAGACCACAGTGTCTTGCTCAAGTTGCATTTATTTTGGTGTCCGTATTACTTCTTCCTGCGGTGTTCGTCCACTAGGCTTCGAATTACATATATTTTGGCATATAATTGGTTGACATTCGTCAAGCCGCTACCTTGATGATTCGGCTATTTCTTCGGTAAAGGTGTTGGTTGGGAATGGTATATTGCTGGAGGAGTTATTCGTATAGATGGTAAAGTTTTTCCAGTCCCAGGGAGATTTTACATTTTTCGATAGTTGCCAGAAACCCGCGGATATGCGTATCTGCGTAGTTGACTGAACAGCAATCACGGTTCATACGAGGAAACGCTCCTCATTTTCTACTACTTTTTGATGTTTCTCCAATTTAACAGTCGTTCATTTTTGAGTACATTTGCTGGAGCTTTTTGCTAGTTATCCCAGAAAAGTCGTAAAAAAGTCGGGGCCATTTCCAAGGTACTCAGATTGTAGGCGGACTCTTTTGTGAAGCTTGTTTTTAGGGAATTTTTTCCAATGCAGTTTGTAGTGGATTAGTTAGGGGATTTTTAACACCGTGAAGGTCGGGTCAGATCTAGTAGGTTTGGTTTCATACTTTGCGTCCTAACAGTCGGGGCGGGGCAGTAGGCAGCCACCTTAGATAGTAAGGACTGTACATGTCTCTATCGGTCGAGTTTTATCAATTTCTTGCATCAGATGGTCATCACTCCAATAGTCATGATATTTTAGTCACGATATTTGCTTCAAGGTAGATCGCATACAGTTCATGGTTGTAGTGCCACCGGAATCACCCTTCCTCAGATACGGGGCCAACAATTCTCGCGTCTAACAATTCAGAGTGTTTTTTGCTAAGCACCAAAGTCTCGGATCCATACCTGAGTGTTGAAAAGACTATAGTCTTATACAACAGAAGCCTTGAAAGAATACTAGACTTTGTGCCGCCAGCGTTTTTCTTCTTCTTCTTTTGCCCCAAGATAGTTGAACATTTGCACTACTTCAAATTTGTGCTGCACTACCCTGATGGTTTAACCAAAGCTAGGTATTCTAGGTGTTCTTTGTTCATAGTCGATACCGCCTTTGTGTTTTCTTCATTAATGTGCATCCCCATTTTTGGTGGGGTTTTTCCTTTACTTACTCTCCCTACATCGAGTTCGTCGAGGGCGAGTCCTAAGACAAGACCATAGGTGTTACTAGTATTCTGGTATAATGTGTGTCCGCAAGGTAATCTTCAATTGAAGAGGGTTCCGATTATTTTGGTTTTTAATAAATCTGAAAACTTTCATTCAAATCATCAGCATAAATAAGAATATCATAAGAATTTAGACATGATTTGACATCATTGATGGCGATAGTATAAAAACAATTGGTCTCTTCCCTGTGGAACACCGGAATGGGCTGTGAAAGAGTTCGATAACATTACTCTAAACTTGACTTGGTAAGATCACATACTCTGTCTAGATTTCTAACGAATTCATTTTGTTCTTTGCATATGACATTGCACCAGGTGAAGGTTAACCTATCGGAGAGTATTTGTTCAAAGACTTTTGGGATGCAAGATAGTCGCTTCATTCACCTTTTTTAAATATTGATGTGATAAAAGTGGTTTTTAAAAAGCAAGGGAATATCCCAGAATATCGAACAAGTATTTAAAAGAAAAAGCGAGGACATGGTAGAATTATTTTTAGAAGTATAGGAATAACGTCTGGCCCCGTGGAGTAATCATCCATTAAACGAAGTACAAATTTAGAAAATATTTCCAAGTTCAAAGGAATGTCTTTTAAAAAAAACTTAAAAACTATTTTTAAGATAGCCGTCAGGTTTTTTCTTAGAGTTTACAAATCTCCAAAAACTTCTAGGTTTGGGTTTCAAAGAGGACTCCAATTCGCTTATATAATTTATACATAAACTGCTGAATTTCAACACGAGTTAATTTCATCGTGTGTAATGACAGCTTAAGTGAACGAAGATATCCAATGGTGGATGATGGTTATCAATGTTGGTAATGGAATCGACAATTTGATTAATTGTATTTTTTATACAGCTTACAGCTGCTATGGTGAGGAAATAGTGGGTGTCAGATGCGATTCATCTTCGGAAGGTACTCATTCTGTGTGGCAGATTCAAAACATCTACCACTAGTACAGTGCTGTCACAGCAGGATATGTCATATATGTACGTATACCAGTGCCTTCGAAAGTTCGGTATGTAGTGCCGTGAGGAATGTCAAAGGGACACAAAATATATTTTTGGAATAAATTGCTAGTTTGACGCAAATAATATCGAGATTTAACAAAAAGGGAAAAGTTATTAAAGTTGAACTGAGGTGATTGCGAATAGCAATAAACATTCCTCCACCCAAGGTTCTAAGATTATCATTGACAAATTCCGTATCTAAAATACTAGCGTTTAGTCAAGTTTCCGTCAAAGCGAAAATGTCACGCGGGAAAGTTTGTGAATTTGGTTAGTACGTGTGTTTGGATTTATAGTGTTTGTAGGTCCTGTGTGAGCTTTGCTGAAAGGCATTTCCCTGCTGTACACTCAGCTACTTTTTGTTACATGCTTCCGTGCCGTTGTGGCACATGTACCCCTTTATGTGCGTTTGCGTAGGAACATTTTGGTATACAGCTCGCTTACACTATGTTTTCTTCGCTCTCTGGTCTTCTTCACCGGAGTTGGTGATTCTCGCAGTACTATTTTGTAGCTGGAATCCACGTCTTCGGGGGTATCACTCCGCGATGGACAAGTGGGGAAGACATCGTTCTTACATTTGTACAGATATGACCGGAAACAACATGTCTCGTAAACAGTTGCGTTAGGTAGAAGTTAACTTCACCATGTTTGCTGGTTTTTCAAGTCTCTATGATCGGGATAATTCTATAAGTCCAATGGCGCTTAAAAGAAAGGCTCGAGAGTTGCTGCCACTCTATCAAACTTGTGCTTCTTTCTGTTGTGTCCGCTTCACTGCAATTCTTCCGCCAGTACTACTTGTTACTACTTGTAACATTCCTGCGATGACGCAGACTGCATGGTCCGAGGTTGTGCGGAAAGCTCTACTCACTCTTAGTGTACATAGTCTATTTACTGCTACGATTCTTCTTTTGTATGAAGTCACTTTTATAGCTCCGACCCAAATTAGTGATCCATAAAGCATTACGGATGTAACTACTTTAGCTAAAAGCAGTCTTCGGCTGTGTCTTGGCCTTCCCATGATTTGTTGCTTACGTACTCCAGATGTTGTCTAAATGTAAGCCTTGAGTCAATCAAGATGCCAAGGTATTTAATAACGGGTGTGGATACAATCCCATGCCCACCTACTGTGAGTGCGATGGTTTCTCGTTTAATGATCAGCTAGCGTGGGCCGACTGATGTTAGCCACCGTCGAACAATTCAAATGGTTTTATTGCTAATTTGAACTACTTCTTCCAACAGTTTTGCAGTTACAACTATAGCGATGTCGTCCGCAAATCCCACTATTTTAGCCTCGATTGATATTTCAAGATGAAGGACGCCATCATACACGAGTTTCCATAGTATTGGTCCCATGGCCGAGTCCTGGGGTACTCCTCCAATGACTGCTTATTCCTTCACACCATCGTCTGTTTCATAGAGCAACACTCTTTGGCACTATCTGCCTTGGGTAATAGCAGTAGCGAGCATCTGCTTCCACTTCCACTTCCACTGATCAGAAAAAACTCCTTCACTCAGGCAGGCATTATAAATGTTCACAAACAGGTCCATTCTGATTTTAATCGCCGCTTTTAAGGCTACATTTGAGATCCCTTCCGGTCTAGGGTCTTTTTTACCTATTCATCTAATTTCTTACAGAGGTATTATATCAGCTTTCATACAGACAGGGTGTCGGCTAACTGCTCTGTTTTTAAATCGTTAAACTGTTTTCTCAGTATCAATAGCGAAATCGATTAAGCGATGACCGTCCGTCCGTCCGTCCGTATGTCACCGCTTTTTTGGCCTTAAATTTTAAGCTAGGAGGATGAAATTTCATATCTAGCTTTCGCGAAAAAGATAGAGTACAATTGTAAACATTTTTTAAATCCGCCGACTGCCACGCCCACATTTTCATTACTTCACTAGATTATATGAAACCGAAAATGTTTGTTAAGATAAATTATTTAGATATTCAGGTTATATATGTATGGTCCACCTGTACATCAATCTTAGCCACGCCCACTTTTTGAGGGCGTTTTCACGAAAAAACCGATTTTGATGAAATTTTACATGTTACATCTTCAAACGTTCAAAGTTATCGTCGCAGTTCCGTAAAAAATACAGTACGGCCACACCCACTTTATAAGGGCTAGATGGGAAGGATAATTGGGTATTATACGATCCGTTCCAGACGGATTGTAGCTGTTCTGTATCTGTTTGTATCTATTTGAATTCCACGAGTACCTAGGAAAATATACTGTGCCAGTTAACACAGAACCCTCGCATTACAGTTTCGTATAGAAACAGTTTTGTTTTCTATTAGAATGTAAAAGTATCTAACCCAATATTATGATGCTATGTCAGCACGTGCTGTAGTTCTAGTTCAAAGCTATAACAATTTTTTGACAACGATTTAGAACTGGTTTGAAACAAAAGAAATAAAACTAAATAGAGTGTGCCCCACCGCGAGCTACGAATTAACAACAAAATAAAAATGGGAAACAGAAAATCGTAAAAACAAGCGAATGCGTCATTTAGTAGATACATGCTCACAAATGTATATCGAGCAGATTATTATTGAGGAACATTTTTACGATTCGTAAAATCGCGAATGCTGAATTTGGCCCGAGATTTTCTAGATTTGAGCTTAAATTTCATAAAATATTCATAAACAACAAATGTGGGCGTCTATAGCACTATTTAGCAAGTTATGTCGTGCTATCAAGGTGAGTTTCTGTTTCAACTGGTATCATAGAACATACTAGTTTGGAGGAGTACACAGCCCAGCCAAGAGCTTTGACGGCTGTCCGACTCTCACAGAAAATTGTTTGTTAGGTTCCCTTTTTGAAGAATGCATTCATGGGTACGATATGGAGTATTGACTAATCTCTCTGCTATGTGATAACTGTTTCCTCTTTGATAATAATTAAAAAAAGAGAAATGATTTACAGGAAATATTTAGGTGCGTCTAATCAAGTGAACCGCGTTGTATAGATGTACGGTTGTGATGTGTGCTTCTCAATGTCCACACTGGTTGAATCTGGGATTCGGAAATATTACTGTGTTTCTGAGAACACTAAGATTTGGTCTATTGTGATAATACAAAGGAAGAACGAGATTACCAGCATCTTGTCAAAAGGGAAAGGGTAGCAAATTTCCGTGTCAATCCAAGCCGCTTGATTTTATTTTTCTGTTTGCGCCAGGGAGGTCTGGAATCTTCCTTAGCCTGTGCTATTAACATTTACGATTGTCAGGCGATATATGGCTATGTGCTAGGCCTCACCCCCGTACACAGACTTTAACTGTTCCCCCCGCGGGACTGTCATTAAGTATAATATTACGGGGTTGGTTAGCAAACCATTGTCATCCAGGAGTAACGACGAACTGGGCAGTATAATTCTCCATGCCGTGAAGCGTGTGCAATCAGATACTGTGTGCTGCATATCCTCATTTTCATTTGGACAGTCCGGGAGATCTGTCATGTCCAAATCGGTGGAAATCTGTACGAGATGGTGGATCAGACCAAACAGGAACTGCGTAAGTTGGTACTTGCAGTATCCATATTTTCGAATTATCTAGACTTTGATTGCCGATAACAGCTTGTATGTACATATAACAATCTGCCTTTTGTTGTATTGACCCAACGAACTTGCAACATAGCTACTGACCAGGATTAGCGTTGTCAACACCTATTTTGCGAAAATGTCGATAGGAATTGTTCCAGCTATAATAAAGACTACCTCTGCTGAGATGATTTGTAGCGCGCGTGTGTGTGTTGACGATAGTTGCCTTTTGGTCTCCGTCGTCCTTACTCATAACAGAACTTAGGTTGGTTGTCCAGCATTACTCCAAGTTATTTAACTGTGTCTTTGAACCTGTTGGTTTGGTTACTAACCTAAAAATTGATGAATTCAACGGATTTGTGACTGGTTATAAGAACAGCTTCTGTTTAATGATCGGATAGTTCTACTTCGTGGATATTAGGCTATCCGGACGATTGCTTCCTTTATAGCTGATCCTACAAAGCGAATCTAGTTAGCTATTGTTACGACGGCAAAGTCATCGGCGTATCTAATTATGGTTACTTCGCCTGGTAACCTTAATCGTAGGAATCAGTAGTGATCGGTCTCAGGGTCGCTTATGTGCGACTTGATCGATATTGTATCCCGACTTCCTGTTATTGAAATAGTTCGTCTCTATACACAGTAATCCTAGAAAGTGGTCTTCTAATAAACGACCACTTCACAGAGTTAAAGGTGTTTTTAATGTCCAGCGTTAGTACTGGAAAGTACTCCTTCACATCTTCGTTAAAGCTCCAATGAATATTTATTGTTAACGTGACTGATGTCTTCTGGTAACGTGTGCCAGTAATGTGATAGACCAAAATTATTGACAGCTGTCACCGTGATGTTAGCTGCTTGATGCAGCGAGGGTTGTTTTAATACAGGTCGCTCCAGCTTACCTTAGCTTAAACTGGAGTTCCTGGTGCGAATTCGTTTTGAACGAACTTTTGAGTCGCAGCTGTAAACAACCTCCTTCCTTGTTCGCACCATCCTCTCAGCTACTTCGTTGTTTGATGGATGGAAAAGTACATTCATCATACATACATATGTAAAATCAGGTTTCTTCTACAGAAACTTCAAAAGAGAAAACGAAACAGGGGCAACGACCTTCGGATTTGTACGTGGACTGTTCGGATCCTGAACAAGGCACATACAGCCGCACACTTAGCAAACTGCTAAAATGCAGATATCACCGCCATACAGGAACTGCGATGGGATGGCCAGGACAAAAGGAGGATGAAAAACTGTGACTGGTGATTGCTATAGGAAGTAGAAGCATTCTTTAAGAAGTCTTGAGCTTTCGAATCGTTAGCGAGCTTCTTACGACAATCGACATCAAGGTCAAATTCGGGAACATACGCCTAATATGCGTTCATGCCCCCACAGAGGATGACCCACCAAAGAATGTTTTTACAACCTCCTCAACAAAACATACGAGTAATGCCCTAAGTATGACGTTAAAATCGTATTAGGCGACTTGATATAAAAGGAGGACATTTTGGTAGAACAGTTGGCAAGCATAGCCTACATGACACCACGTCTGGCAACGGACTTTTTTTTTTACTGAGCACACGGTTTCCTCATCTCAATATTCGCAAAGGGGACATGGCGGTCTCCTGATCATGAAACGATCAATCAAATTGATCACAATGCGATGGAAGTAAGCCATGCTTCCAAATGTCAGAACCTTTCGAGCAGCCAACATCGACTCGGATCACTACCTTGTTGCAGCCAAGTTACGAATGCGGGTATCCTAAGCGCCACAATCAATCGGAGACCGCCAGAGACCGCCAGAACCTTTGCAGAACGCGGAATCTTTCAACGACTCCTATGCCGGCAGCATCAATTGCCGAAACCAGTGGCAAGGCAGCCGACATGCCATCAGAAGTGCCGCAACGGATGTGCTGGGTTTCACCCGACAACCACAAAAAAAATCTCTTACCGTCCACGCGACCTAAACGAAGTAAGGATAGCAATATCTAACCTCACATCCAACAAGTCTCTTGGATCTGATGGCTTATCAGACAAGGTATCCAAAGCAGCTGAAAATGATCTAGTAGATAGCAAATCATTTCTAAGATTTGTCATACACTCTTATGGCTGATGAATGAGACTGCATCAAGGACTGCATCAAGGAGACTATCAGTATCCTCAACATCACATACAAGATCCTATCTGCCATCCTGTGTGAACGTTTGAAACCCCTCGTCAACAACCTGAACAAATCAGTGTGGTCTCAGACCAGGAAAGTCCACAGTCAATAAAAACTTCACACTTTGGCAGATCCTGGAGAAAACTCAAGAAGTCCAAATCGATAGCCACCATCTTTTCACCGATTTTAAGGCTGCATATGACAGCATTTAAAGAGACGAGCTATACAAAGCCATGCGTAGTTTTGGCATCCCTGCCAAACTCGCCAGATTATACAGAATGAAGATGGAGAATTCTCGCTGCTCCATCAAGAACAGCAACTACCTCACCGGGACATTCGATGACAAAAAGAGGGCTTAGACAAGGCGACGCGCTGTCATGTGACTTCTTTAACTTCATATTAAACACATAAAAGAATTGTGCGAAACACAGTCTTCAAAAATCTGTGCAACTACTAGTGTACCCCGACGGTATTGACATATTTGGGAGAACTCAGCGTCACCTAGTATTGAAACGGAAGCTGCCAAAGTCGGTGTAGCGGTAAACGAGGACAAAACCAAGCATATGCTGTCCACAAGAAGGGACACACAACATCGACGAATTGGACAGAACGTCACAATCGACAGCTATATGAGGTATGTATAAGAGACATTGTCTACCTTGCATCTGCTATCACTTTGGAAAACAACACGTCAGCAGAAATAAAACGAAGAAGAACTCTTGCTAATCGCTGTTTCTTTGGGCTGAGAAGGTAATTGAGTAGTAATGTCCTATCTTGAACAACTAAGGAGATTCTATATAAGAGATTGAACATCACAGTCTCCCTTTATGGCGCTGAAGCTTGGACTCTATCTAAAGCGAATGAAGGTATCCTCAGTCGCTTCGAGAGAAAGATTCTTCGTAAAATTTACGGCCCCGTTTGCGCTGACGGCCTTTGGAAGAGGAGAGATTCAACGACGAACTACTCGAGCTGTACAGCGACATCGACTTAGTCAAAAAATTGCGCATTAGTCGTTTGAGATAGCTAGGACATGCAGAGCGGATGAACATCAGCGCTCTGGCCCCCAGAGTCTTCGAATCAAAACAGGAGGGGCAAAGCAATAGTAATACGAGTAAGACCTCGTGTTAGGTGGCGCTCACAGTAGAAGGGGACCTGAACCGATTTGGAGTGCGCAACTGGAAGCAGTTATATAAGAACCGGGCTAACTGGAGAGGCTTGTTGGTTGAGGCCCAGGTTCACCCCGAACCATAGCACCACCTAAGTAAGTAAGTAACATGAAACATGATGTCCATTGCTCCAGTAAAGAGTAGTTGATAGTGCACTGCTGATACACAAACTTCACATTTGTTAATTAAGTGAGTTGGACAGCTTTATCAATAGCTGGTCAGCAAACAATCACGCCGAAATGTAAACGTGACTGATACGGCATCTCACCGGACAACAAAGGGATGGGCTCCTGTCTACAACCAGATTTCTTGGAGGACATTTGATGTCATACGATGTAGTATATTGATGCAACTCCTCTGTTAACCATTTCCGTTTTCCTCTTCCATTTATAATTTACCGTCAGTTGGTGTGGATCGAAAGGCTAAGGGATTTTTCAATCACTGCATCGGTTGGGACCGTTATTACCATTTCTTTTTAATCACTAACAGGTCATGCCACAGTACCACAGTAGTTGGAATGATTTTAAGCTAGGGAATGTTTTACCTCAAAAGGTTAAACTATGTCTTTCGGTCCCACCTTGGTAATCATGACAACTACTATTATTATTGCTTCGTATTTTAAAAACCTATTATTACCTAGTTGCTGGCATGTACATAAATATACAAACTAAAAATTGTTTTCTTCTTTCTTTACAGCCATCTGCATCTCTAGAGTTCTCACCTATTTAATAAATTGTTTGCAACAACAAGACGTGCCTTTTACAAGTTGTGGATGCATTCAAAATGTACACAACGAAATCTAAAACTATTTACATATCTGAAGCCAAATACCTATTTCTCAGTGCATTTCATTCGAATGAAACACTGAAATGAAAACAATCTGAAAACCTGTTGGAGCCGTATACTTTCAACATTACATAAGAATAACCTCCAAAGAAACTTTATAGTTTTTGCAATTCAAATTTAGCTCAACGCCACTGCAAGCAATCATAGTGTAAAACACATCAGTAAGAAACGTGCAAAACAGAGGCTAAGCCAGAAAGATGGCCATTGAAAATGAAGGCAAAAACAAGACACAAACAACAGCTACGATGTCGGGAAAAAACATTGTTGACAGTAATACGTCAACTTCTTCGTCATCAACAGCATCAGCATATCTATCTTCACACTCAACATCGACATCGAATGTGATAGTGGTCTCCTCCCAACAGCAATCATTACCTCCTCTGTTGCCACCGCCCCATCTGCAACCACCACAACCAGTAACATCTTCGTTATCGTCTGTTACTCTGACTGCCGCAACTTGTGTACCTGTTTGTTCAACAGGTGGTTTAGCAACACCAGAATATCATCACCATTATCTGGGATCAGATCCTAGTTCATCTATTAACGGAAATTGCCTCAGTAGCAGCGGCGGAAAAACTATAAATAATAACAATTGCTTCATCGGTAGCAGTAACAACAGCAATAACAATAGTAGTGGTATGCCGATTATGATTACAGGTGTATCTTCCGGATCTACATCTGTGACAGGAACCATGTCCAATAAGTCAGAGACATCATCTATTGCTAGTGTGAATGGTTCTATAAAGAAGGCAAACTCTTCGAATGCTCTGATGAATTCACGAGAAGATGTCACCTCACTGGGTGGGACATCGTCGATAAACAGCCAACAGTCGATCACCGCCACAAATAACAGTTATCATAAAGGAACCAAAGGTGGGTTAAAAATTACAAGAGAATTTATTTCTGCTTGTATTGGCCATTGAGAGGTATTTTCTTCTTCCAGCATCGCAACCTACATGGTTTGTCGATTGTGTTCCACTTTATCTTTGAATCGTAGATGAACTTTCAACAATTGAAAGTAAATACTTTTATTGTAGACAGAGTGTCGTAGAGTGTTAGGAATAGTATGTCGGCTGACACTGTGGCCTAGAATATCTATTGTATCGAGGATGAAGTAATCCTAATAAAAGGTAAGTACATATGTATATCCGTAGTAGCTATGGGCGTTACGGGAGCGAGGGGTTCGAGGCTCAGTCCCTAGACAACACTTAAAATTTCTTTCACGGCCGCGTCTGACAAACATCGGAGAGTATAAATGTCATCCATTCGTGTAAAGAATATAACACGAATGGGATATATGATATGAGAAACTAGGCCCTGGGTCCCATGCACCTGCTGCACCAAATATTTGTTTTTTGTTTTTCCAGGTTTGAGTTCAAGTCGTTTGATTGGCTAATCGTCAAAGCATTCATGGCGGCAGACCCTTGCATGTACAAGTACTGGCCTCGCAGTACCTAGATGTCGCTGTTCTTATCGCGCTGGTTGTGCCTATACGTGCTAGCCTTTATATTTTAGTCGTTGCCCTAAAATTGGTTGCTTTGTCTGTAGTTCGCCACCAAACTACGTTCCCATAGTAAAGTAAGTATTTATTGCCGTAAACATCCACAGAATTATCATAGGGTTTGGTCCCCACCTTCTGCCGAAAGATTCGGTTGGAAGTGTAGAACGCGATCGCTGTCTGTTTAACTCATTAACATTAAGTTTCCTGTTTAGTACGACTCCTAGGTACCTTGCACGTTAGGTATCCTTAGCGGTACTCCTTCAATAGCTGGTAATAGTTCGCTGATAGTAGGTGAGAATTTTCCTCTTGCTAGCAGTTGTCGAATTTCCCAAGTTGGAATTCAACTTTTGAGATTCGGCCTTATTTCACTTCCATAAAGTGAAATAAAGCCGATCATTGTTTGTGAAATAAGGCCAAAGTAAATGTTTCCACCTTGATAAAGCGACATTAAACCAATTTGGATTTATGTATGTCATTTATATGCATAAACAGTGCAATAAGTATGGGGTGCTGCCCCCCTGCAACCCCCCTGCTTTGAGTCACTGTAGGATTTGGGGTAGGTGCAAGGATGGTATATGCAAAGTTACATGAATATAAAGAAACTGTGCATACAGCCAACCTCGTACCTACTCTAAATCCAACAGTGATCCCAAGCAGGGGGATTGCAGTTGCATATTGCACTGTTTATGCATATATGTAAGTCACATAAAGCCAAATTGGTCTAATGTCGCTTTATATGGGAGTTTGAGAAAATAGTGACATTCACAAACTGAATGACTGGGACGCGGAATTCAATGCAAGTCTACCTCCTCATGGTACATTCTGTGTAACGTTAAATGATTTGCAGTACTTTACATCATTAATCTTCAAAGTGATATCACCGTAAATACCAAAAAACAAAAATCTCATAAGAAGGTAGTTTTAGTAATTTTCAATTTTCTCAAAAACTAGAAGACATAAAACCATTCGGTTTTTTATGTTCGATTCAGAATTGATATAGGCATTGACCACAAAAAGCCAATTTAGCACTTCATTTCACAATTTTGAAAAAAATTGGTCTAAACTTTTTTTTTATCTTTTTTTTTAACAAAATTTTGAGTTTGCATGCGAATTTTTCAAAAACTTGACATAAATAATTTACTTTAAATTTAGGATTAAAGAACAGGTTTCTGGCTTTCAAAACCGGTATAGTACTTCATTGTAAGTGTTGCCGTTGTTTTTTAATACTTTTTTTTTTCATTTTAAGTCATTTTTTTCTAAAATTCCCCCTACCTGCTGAAAAATGCTTGTTTTTAATCCCTCTACAAAAAACCGTTATCAATTTTTGGCGCCAAGGCTATCGTACTCTCCCCCCCATATGGGCTTGCAAAAAAGCGCACCTATTGTTAATTTATGGTGAAAGGTTAGAAAAAAGGATTTTAGAAGTGACGTTTGTCATTTTGACAGCTTAGACAATTTTTGGTATTGGTCGATTGGTAATTTTTACTCAACATTGAACTCTAATCTCATTCGTTGTTTTTTTCTTAGTAGGTCGTTTCTGGACGGCTCTCCTCGATTGCACCTCAATCAAAACTGAGTATCCAGCGCCTCTCTAGGAATCTAGTCACGAAGGTGATGACTACTATAAATCTTAAGACATTTCTGCTTAAAATATGTTCGCTTTACCTGAAAATTGAAATAAGAAACACACTTTTCGCTAAAAAAAACCTTTTATTCTTCAACAAATTTTCCTTTTAGCTCAATACACTTCGCCAACGTTTCTTCAATTTTTTGATGCTCTCCAAATAATACGATTTCTCGAGACCCTCGCAATAGGTATTTATTTCATCGATGACCTCTTCATGCGACCTAAATCTCTTACCGCCGAGCCATATTCTTCAGGTTCGAAAACAGGAACTAGTTTCAGGGGGCTAAATCTAGAGAATATGCTGGATGAGGAAGCAATTCGTAACCTAATTCATGCAATTTTGCCATTGCGACTGCAGACTTGTGTGCCCGTGCGTTGTCCTAGTGGAAGATCACTTTTTTCCTCGTTTTTGCTTTAAATTGCCGTCGAATCGTCTGTTTTAAATGGCTGTCACAATAAAACTATTTGACAGATCTGTCTGAAAATGGGCGCGTTCCATATTCTAGGTCTACTTTTTGAGGTAAGGCCTCAAATGGTAAGGCCACATATGGCAAATTAACTCTAAAAGTTGGTAACATTTCATATGTCGTAACTCTCATTTCACTTCCCATTTCAATTTCGATAAATTATGGACTGTGTTTATGAAAGCATCTTTGTGATAAATTTATTTGTATGAAAAAGAAAACTGTAAAGAATACTTAAGTGCGAAAAATCGCCAACAGATAAAACAAAGTTTCTTTATTTTTTGAAAGAATTTTGGCTCCACCTAAAACTTTAGACTTGTGTTTTAATATAAAAATAATGAAAACAATTCACGCATTGAACAATTGATCATATCCCCTGATTGCCTCGAATCGTAGATGACTTCAACTTAATTCACTTGAAATTTAATTACTTTATTTATTGTATATCATCCATTCAATTTATAAAGCATAGCGGAACAATAAATGAAATACTAACCGATCAGTTGTTTTTTGGATGACTTAAAATGTAGGGAGAATTTTTTTACCTTCAAATCCAGTCCACTACCTCAAACAAAAATGCCTTACTTTACAGTCAAATCTAAATCTCTCGACCAATCAGAAACGTTTGACTACCTAGTGCCTATAAGATGGAACGTGCCCAATTGCGTACGTTCTTTTGAAAGATGCTTTTTGAGAAGCAATTTTATTTAGTTTTAATTTTCAGGAATTCATTGACCCACCACAGTTTTAAGTCTAGTGACGAAACGGCTTCTAACAGAGCCTCACCTCATCTATTGGTCTGTGCGCTGTCCTAACCTGTAACCCATGCATTTGAAGCGACAATAATCTTAGCATTATCCAGAAGTCTGTCCAGCATCCGAGGAATTATCCGAGGATACATAATAATTGTCGATAGAACTCTGTTACATCCCACGGGACTCTGGTCGTTTAAAAGTTTGGATACTAATTCTAAAATTCGCTATTTGATATTGAGCTGACACCTCTCCATGGCTCTGCTACTCTCATTCTGCTCTACCGCTTTTTTTTTGGGTGGGGCACTCTCATTTCAGGTTGATTACCTTAGAACTCTTGAGGACTCCTTTTCGTAAAATTATGCTAAATTTTCTTCAGACGACGTTCCTGTATGAGCACTGATGATCTTGACCTCATGAAGGAAACCACACTTGAACACTTTTTTTCGGTAAGACGGTTTCCGTGCAACGAAGGGTTCGAACTGAATCTACAGGCAAGAGTTGGTGCCTCTGATGCAATCATATCCATTCAATTAGAGTCAGTGTCGATCAAAATAATGTAGCTATCCATTTATATAGCTGGTTTTACAACCCCTTGTCTTATTTTCTAGAGTCACATCAGTTCTGTTAGTCGTTTGAGCACTAGCTTCAAATATATTTATTGTAAAAATTGTTGAACTTAGAACATCACACTTTCAACCTGAGGTCTAGTAATCAACTGACAGCATAAAAAATATCATCTTTCGAGAATCGACGATGCAAGTAAAATAGTGCTTCGATTTCGACTTCCCTATCGGTTTTGAATGCGATTTGAAATGACATTTGTGGAATGTTACTATTGACAGCTGTAATTATTTCCCGAAAATATTTTTCTTTGTTGTTTTGTGTTTTAAATTGAAAATATGCAAAAGAAATAAAAATAAAAAAAATATAAGCAAAAGTCCAACTCATTCCAACTTCTACTTCTCGTTGAAGTCACTTTACGTAGCATTACGTTGTTCTCTACGAATGTCAAAAGTGAGGTCGAAGTGACAGCATTTGGGCACTACACTACCATTTACATTTTTATATTACGAAAGCTCTAATATAACCTCATTCTCAGATAGGTCAAATTTCTCGATATACATACATACATACATACATATCACAGTGACTCTGATTATTCAGAATATGAAACTTGTCCGCCACCCTGTACCAAACAAGATTTGAAAAGCATATTAGTCTCCTGGAAAAGAAAAAGAAAAAAAACCAATGTCCTTTAGCACTGCTTCCTACTTATAGTGCATCGTCGTGTTTGAGTTTCAACACAGTACATACCGTTTGTAGTGCTGCTATAAATATGCAAACATTGGGTATGCTGTGCAGTAGGGCGAATGCATCCGATCCACGGGTATGTGAGTTTGTTTGCACAAGGTTTTCACATAAAGCTACTAGCGGATTATTATCAATTCGAATGATTTAGCTCCTTTTCAGTGGGCAAAGACTCGTTGGAGTTGAACTACGGCATCATCACCTAAATTTTTATTTTTATCGCTCCCAGATACATAAGATGTACTATGTTGTGAATAGAGTTTGGTCTACTTTGTGTCTCTTGTTTGTTCTATCCCGGTTTGTGACGTTTGCATACGGAAATGCGTATGATGTCGTACTATTGAGTGACCAGATCCTTTCACTCACGGGGCTCTGGCCGCTTAAAGAAATTTAATATTTCTCTTTCAAGGATATTTTATTGAAACTAAAAAAATCCACCGGATTGGATTTGTATTTCTTTTGTTTGCCTTTCGATGGGTCAGTCTTACATTGTGTAAGTCTATGTGCTGCTGGTACATACATACATGTCTCGTCTGAAACTGGATTAGGTAATAGTTTACGTTGCCATGACGTCTTTCAATCTTTGGCTGGACGCGTGATTTGAGTCCATCTGCCTTTCTCTTGAGTTTGTCTGGTTTCTCTGGCATATCTGCGTTGATTCTTTTTCGCAGGATCTTAGTTATTCGCTGTTGTTCATCTGCCAACGTGTTTGTTGGACCACAGGTACCGGGTTAACATCGGACATTTTAGTACAAGCACAAACCTAGAACTAAAAAGTTCCTTAAAATTAACAGGGTTCCTTAAAACTATTATTATTAACTAAGGACGGTAGCAATAGCATGAGAGGTGTTGGGGGAATAAATGGACAGTTTGTTAAGGTGAAATCAAAGAGAATGTGAATATCGTTGACTTTACGTTCCATTCTAGACATTGGCTCCTGGTACGGGTACGTGTATTATTTCAGTGCGTATTGAATCGAAAAAGGGATATAGATCTGAGATTACGCGGGTTAGTGTTTAGAGAGGTCAGTTTAGACGTTTTCATACAAATTATTGATAACACAAGGAAAATTGTCTGGTATCACTGTTTCTACCGAGGTTAAGAGTTTATCCACGAAATTCATCTGGGCTTAACTAAGCCCATTTGGGATTATTTGTTGTTATATTTAACATGCAAATTTCCCAACAATCTCATATGGGCTTGCGAAAAAAAGCATTCATTATCTAATCCGCCATCAACTTTCCAGAGATGTGAATGCTAAGCAAGTGGAGTACAGTTTCTAGTGCAGCTGTAGGAGTGTTTTTTAGGTCGCCGAGAGGTACAATATTGCTTTTCTTCTCATTGCGGTCCACCAGGCTAGTGTTACATACATCAGGATGGGTCTGACAAACTCAATAGATTGAAACCATTCCCCCGTCGTCATTTGACTTTTTAGCTTTAATGACGAATATAAGCCGCAGAATATTCTTTGAATCACTTTGAGCTTAGGGTTTTATAAAACGCTGGTATCTTGGCTGACTGGGAATTTCTTCTTTTTGGAGATCATTAAGATTGCCACTAGGCCACACTTCACTTTCAAAAGCCTCCAGTTCTCAGCTTCTGAAACGTCCATGATCGCAAGATGAAATGACCCTTCACAAGCTCATTGAAAGACCTAGGATTGTTTGTTTACCGAAGGCTGCGGATTGTTTGATCCGAGGATCTATAGAGTAATCTCCAGTTCTGGTAAATAGGGGAAACGTTTGTATACAAAACAGTATCACCTAGTTTAAAGCCAATTCACCCACCCCTCATCGCTCCATTCCGAGTGATCCACGAAAAGACCCTGAAGTCGGCGCCCAAACATCTGTTTTGAGGAGATGGCATCGAATACCTATTCCGAAGGTCTGGTATGCTACGGAGAAAGCACTCCAGTCTTCTAACCCTGGGCATGACGTTGATATTGACTAGTGGTATAAAGCCTCTCTTTAGGCAAAGCAAGACTTCCATGGCGGCAGCTTTCAGCTTAATTGATAATGACTCCCCCATACGCTCTTACAAATACGGTAAGGTACTCCCGCTTCCGGTTCCTCTGTTCAATGCAGACTGTGCAGAAGCTGTGGTGTAAATGTTTACTCAATGTCAATGAAAATGCATATAGCCAAGCAATAGTATAGCCAAGTGCACGGCATATTCTAGTTGTCTCTGTAGACGTGCCTCTGTTATAGGTGTGCTAGATATCATGGACTCCAAACGGCGACCGAATATCCTGCTAAAGCTGCCCATCAATCAATTTCTCAAAGATGAAGGAACGTTGCAGTCAGTCTTTCCTTGTTAAGAACCTGGGTAGGAAAACAGCCTTAGCAAGCACGATACTAGCTCTATAAAGGTCGCCTATCTCTATTAAGGTCGCCTATCCTGATGAGGATTATCTCTCTCTACAGATCCTAATTAACAGCGTAAGCATAATGTATATTTCCTTTGGCTGGAGTACTTACTTACTTACTTAGGTGGCGCTACAGTTCGGGGTGAACCTGGGCCTCAACTAACAAGCCTCTCCAGTTAGCTCGGTCCTTAGCTAACTGCCTCCAGTTGCGCACTCCAAGCTTGTTCAGGTCCCCTTCAACTTGTGCGCGCCACCTAAGGCGAGGTCTTCCTCTGCTGCGTTGTCCCTCCGGGTGTGATTCGAAGACTCTTCGGGCCGGAGCACTGGTGTCCATTCGCTCTACATGTCCTAGCCATCTCAAACGACTAATGCGCAGTTTTTTGACTAGGTCGATGTCGCTGTACAGCTCGTATAGTTCGTCGTTGAATCTTCTCCTCCAAAGCCCGTCAACGCAAACGGGACCGAATATTTTGCGAAGAATTTTTCTCTCGAAACGACCGAGGATATCTTCATCCGCTTTTGATAAAGTCCAAGCTTCAGCGCCATAAAGCAGGACTGGGATGATCAAGGTCTTATATAGAGTCTCCTTAGTTGTTCGGGATAGGGCCTTACTACTCAATTGCCTTCTCAGCCCAAAGAAACAGCGATTGGCAAGAGTTATTCTTCGTTTTATTTCTGCTGAGGTGTTATTTTCAGAATTGATAGCAGAGCCGAGGTAGACAAAGTCCCTTACTACCTCAAAGTTATAGCTGTCGATTGTGACGTTCTGTCCAATTCGTCGATGTTGCGTGTCCCTTTTGGTTGACAGCATATACTTGGTTTTGCCCTCGTTTACCGTTAAACCCATTTTGGCCGCTTCTGTTTCAATACTAGCGAACGCACCGGTGACAGCCCGCTGTGTTCTTCCAATAATGTCAATATCGTCGGCATACGCTAGTAGTTGCACAGACTTTTGAAAGATTGTGCCTCCGGTGTTGGCTGGAGTACAGGATAAAAAATAATCACCATCCAGGTCAGATTTGTTGTCTCTGGTGACCAATGTCTTCGAAAGAGTGCATTAAGGACGATCCAGTCAGTCTAGTGTACATTCCTGATTTTGACATGATCAAATGCCGTCTCTTCTCGTGATAGCCTTCGATCCGAGATTTCATCAGCCGACCCATCAGCCAAAAAAAAAAAAAATTGAAAACGTGTTACACCAAGGCTTTGGTGACGATCAGCACAGCTGATGGCACTAGGCCCAACACCTCGAGTGGTTTCTCAAAGTCGTCATCGGTCGACCCTGTAGTGACAACTATTACGTCGATGACTTACCGATTGAAAAATTAGATTCCCTATCGATGCTTTAAAAAGATTCATCACTTCCGTTTGTATCGGTACTTACCCCAACACGATGGCATAGTGAACAACCCTTATTAGCTCTACCGACTGAGCTGCAGACAGCGAATTATACAGAATATACGGAGTATCCATCCATCCGCAGTCTTTGAAACTGCCCCATATCTATAGTGCAAGTTTAACCAATAGGCAATGGTATATCTCTCCCCTATGGGTATGGGGTATCACGATGGGTTTGTACTGACCCGAGTGTGACCTTGTGGATCACTTCCACCTTGCCATGTACCTAACCTAACCTATCACCTTGGTTCCGAAGATATATGTGCGAGGACCAATAATTTTCGATTTTAAAAAGATAGTATCCGAGTAATGCAGCTCAATAATTCTGGTCTGTAACACTTTGGGACTGATGTAGAGGTCAAGAAGTCACTATTTGCAGTTGGTGTTCTTTGACCCATTGCATTGGTCATAATCCAACAAAAACTTGACCAACTTATTGGTTTTGAGTGCTCGCCATTTGTCTTCTTTTCTTTGATAGTTCTGAAGATACGCCAAATGACAGTTTAGCGGTTATTTAGAGATACCTATTTGCAGTTACTTCTCTGAACGTTGTTTATCATCGTCCATAGCTATACTTTTGTGATTTAATTTAGATAGGGTTTGTGGTTTAATTTACCATCGTTCCATATCGAATTAGTGAAAACGTAACACTAATTGCAATAATAATTGTTTGTATGCGACTGTTCACCTACTTAAACTGTTCTTTTCATTTCAGAGAATGCCATTCACAATTATTGTAATGGGACATCATCACGCGACGCAAGGGAAAATGACGACGACGACGGCTTAGGTCCATTGCCACCAAAGTGGGAAACTGCATACACGGAACGTGGTGAACTGTATTTTATTGAGTGAGTTTCATATAAATAATTTATGATCATACATTGTGTTTGTATTACGTACGGTGAACATTGCACTATACCGTCCATTGATTAACGGTTAGTTAGGTTAGATATCCAGTGGGATTTTAGGCGTATAACCTTAAACTACCTCCCTAAATAATGGTATATTTACTGATAGCCAAGCTACAATCAAAGCCATTAATTCGGCTACCATATCATCCAAACTGTTAAGCAATGCTAGGAGAAACTCAACCTATTATATACGCATTTAATGGTGACCTACATCTATGTCCCAGGACACAGTAACTATGAGCAGATGAACGTGCTGGCGTGTTGGCCAGGCTAGGGTCAGTCCTTGACGGGTCTCTATTAGGAGTCGTTAAGGGCTGAATACAAAATCACTTTTTAATGGTTTACTAACTGTATGATATCAAGAAAGATATGGCCCATCTATAATAAGTCAAAAACAAATATGCTATTGTAAGAATCACACCTAATGAGTGATTTTTTAAGCATTTGAAAATTTTTTATTTGGGTTGATAAATCAATGCTTGCCATTTATTTTTTAAGATTATTTGTTGTAAATTTTGATCACGACTACGTTTTACGTGGTCCATACGTAGAGTCCAATTTCAAGTCACTTTTTCCAGCATATTGGGTGGTATCTCGCTAATAACATGTGTAATGTTGTCTGCCAAGGTTGCAATTAACGCTGGCTTATTCGCATAGACGAGTGATTTAACGTATCCGTATAAAAAATAGTCTAAAGGCGTCAAATCGCACGATTCAAAAACGAGAGTCCAAAACGAGAGATAAATTGCTCACCGAACTCATTTCTCAATTGGTTCGTCGATTCGGTGCTGTGTAGAGATTGCTCATCGGACCAAATACGGCAGTTTTGTTTATTAACATACACACTCAACCTGAAATGTATCACTTTGACACATGTTACGAATAACGCATGAGCTGTCAAAAATAGAACACGGAAAAACCAAACAGCAAAAAAATCACCCGTGATTACCACAGGCCTGCGAGATCTCTGTCGTAGCTACAGAAATAATGACGAGAAAGAATCTCTAACACACTTCCTTTCCACAATGCATGCATAAATACCTACTCTAAACTGCAGCATCCTTCTCAGAAGAGAAATTAGAAGACAACTATAAATCGCAACGGAGATAGTCGTTCGCACAGGCTTATATTTCTTATATTTATGTGAATGCTTTCTCCACCAAACAAACGACTTATAAACTAGATGAAACTAGAAGTCCACTTTAGTCGCATGTATCGCATAAAGAACCCTTACACTGCGAGAAAACTGAGAGCACCTTCAGGGGTTTTGACTTGATATACTTTGACCAATGAAGTTTTTTTTTATCCCGAATCACTTCTAGATATTTGACTTCATTGGAGATCTGACCATCCAAGTTCATCCTTCTCTTAAAAGGTCTCATTTATAGTGCACTCATCATCAATACCGCCTAGGTTATTTGTTTGAAGCTCTAGAATAGGTCGAATAAACTAAATATCGTTGAAAGATTGTTATTGACCTGTGCTCGAATTATTTAATGACTGGTCTCAAAAGTTAGTGACGAAGAGGAATGCCCTCAATCCAAAAGTTTTTAAAAATACAAGTATGTACATAGATCATATTTTCTATACATATTTTCTTACGCACAATTATGCTTTACACGATTGTTTAACTGAATTATTCTCTTGTAATTACAGCCATAATACAGGCACATCACACTGGCTTGACCCGCGGCTGTCAAAGTTTCAGAAAAAATCTCTGGAAGATTGCGGTGACAATGAGCTTCCCTACGGTTGGGAAAAAATTGATGACGCTCTATATGGTACGTATTACATTGATCACGTAAATCGTCGTACACAATATGAGAATCCGGTTCTTGAGGCGAAAAGGCGAGCCGCCGAACAAACAAATCAACAACAACAACTGCAAAGCGCTGGTGGCCAGATACAAAGAAATGAAAACAACTCCCAGTCAGTGTTGCCATATAAATTCACTAGAAATCCTACTGAAATGCAAGGCGAACGGATAACAACAACACTTTTGAAGTCATCTCGAGGATTAGGAATCACAATAGTCGGAGGCGATGATAACGTAGATGAATTTCTACAAATTAAATCGATAGTTCCGAATGGTCCTGCCTGGTTGGACGGACAATTGCAAACTGGAGACATATTGGTGTATGTTAATGACACATGTGTCTTAGGATTCACTCACCATGAAATGGTGAATGTTTTCCAGAGTATACTACCTGGTGAGACAGTTACATTGGAAGTTTGTCGTGGCTATCCCCTCCCGTTCGATCCGAATGATCCAAATACTGAAGTTGTGACGACAATTGCTGTCGATGGAATCAGTTCAAATTCAGAAAAGAGTCGAATACTAATGGATTTAAATATGGATGGTAACTATAATTTTCTGGATATTTCTGATTCTACTGGAGCGGTTGGGGGCACTCAGCGTAGTGGAATCAGTGAAAATTACGTAGGAGATGACTTCATTTTAATGAAGAAGCCAGAGATTCTAACTTTGTCCATTGCCAAGGGTGGTATGGGTTTCGGTTTTACCATCGCAGACAGTGCACATGGCCAGAAAGTGAAAAAAATTCTAGATAGAAATTGTTGTAAAAATCTACATGAAGGTGATATACTGCTTGAGATTAATAATTCTCCAGTTAATCACATGTCCCATTGCGATGTGGTACGAGTTTTGAAAGATTGCCCAAAGACGGAATCGACAACGGTGAAGATTCAGCGCGGAAATACCTTAAACAGTTCAAATGTGAGCGGTCGGACGTCGGTTAATAGTGGAAAGTTTCGAAAATCGTCTGGAGGTGGTAAAGATAATAATGAAGGTGGTGGTCTGTTTCGTAGCAAAACACCAACCGCGGATCTTTATAGCACTCAACCGAAAGAAATCCTTCCAATCCGACCGAAAACTCCATTAGTGGATACTCGCAGGGCGCGCGTTAAAACACCGTCTAATGAGCTCAATGAAGAAATCGAAGCAGTCACAAATGGCTTAGAGAAACAGGCTGATGATAATAAATCAATAGGTGCTGATGCGAAGTCCACAAACAGTTTGCAAGAGATTGATTCCATAAACAATGATATTCCATTCATGGATCCATATCCAAAGTTAGTTACCAGCTTAAGTGAGCGGTTAGCAGAGGCATCGTTGGTAAATGACAATCACAACAACCTTTATCACATGGATCCGAATACTATGTTACCGAAAATTGATGGTTATGAGAATACACTCACATCTCCAGATTATGGATATAATTCACTCTACGATGGGGTGCCTGTTCAACAGGAATCCTATGATAATGCGCCTGCTCAGCAAAACGGCGATTCTATGAATGGGGCGGGCTTATACTCACCACCTATGACAATTATGGCACCAGTGCCGACTTATCACCAAGAGACTTGCTATTGCTACGAATGTCAGGACTATCAGCGCTACAAATATCATCAGCATAATCAATCCGCACAAGGATTCTATCATCACCATCAAAACACCCAGAATGGCAGAATACAGAAGAGAGTCAATGAACTAATGAATGATCGAAGAAAAACCGGATTTAGTCCTCTTGAAAGCCATCGTCCTTCGATGGTGGAACATCATCAGCAGCACCAAAATTATATGCCAATGCATCCGCAGATGTGGAACTACATGATAGCAGGGAATAATACGGTACCGAGGCATATGGATGATGTAAGTTTTGGTTTAAGTGGGGTAAATACGTTGAAGATGACTCGTATAATTTTAGGATGAATATGATTTATCGGAAGTCACGCTAGAAAGACAAGCTCAAGGTTTTGGTTTTCGCATAGTTGGTGGAACAGAAGAAGGCTCTCAAGTGACTGTTGGTCATGTGGTACCAGGTGGTGCGGCTGATGGTGATCCAGGGATGGCGACAGGTGATGAAATTCTAAGTATTGACGGAGTCAATGTGGTAAGTATTAAATCTGTCTTAGGTGGAAATAATTGTTGGATTTCTTTCTGATCTCAACATTGCATGTTAACATTGCATGTATTTATTTCAGAGTTTTGATTCTTTGATCTGCTTCGTTTAGCACGCATTCTTTTTTTGTTAGCTAATGTAAGATACTCACCACTATCGTCTTCAGGTGATACTTAAAGTTAGGAAGTCCCGTTAGCATACTTAAGTGTACATTACTCCATATATACACTTTCTTTCTTAAGCAAGACTCTCATTACATCGCTACCTAATCACAGCAGTTTATTCAGAACCATTAAATACCAAGTTTGATCCCACTTTGTTGAAGCGTCTGCCTTCTCATCAATGCCGATTCCTGCATATATACATATGTACACATGCAGGTACTTTTTAAACTCATTTGATTTGTACATACATTCGCTGGGTTTCTGTATAAATCTCTCAAGCCAGTAATGTACTTTTGACCGGCTAGTCACTGTCTGATAATCAATGGGTATCGAAGTTCTTTTTCCCTTCACTTGATACTAATACCTGTGGCACAAAATTTGAATAAATTGTACCTATTAGTATTAGTTTATATGAATTATAAAACATTTTTACGTTTTCTTTTTATTCGGATTTTAAGGTGAACTCATCTCATCATAAAGTTGTCTCTTTGATGGGCGAAGCAGCTTTACGTGGCCAAGTCACAATGATACTGCGCCGTCGTGTAAGGCATACATCTGCTCCAGTTCCAGTCCGCCCAATTCGTTATCCGTACGATGTAATTGTTAGTCGACACGAAAGTGAGGGCTTTGGCTTCGTTATAATCTCATCTTCGAATCAATACTATGGATCCGCTATTGGTAAGTTGCAAAAATTGGTTTATTAAACTTGGTTCCCATTACATTTCGCAAGGACGTTTTTTCTTGCCTATGATTTATTTATGTTTTATAAATCAACAGAAGTTCCAACTCAGAGTCGATCAAACACATACAAAAAAAAATACAATATATATATTATGGTCTCAAGAAATCCTCAAACGTTCGCAGTTACCGTCGTAGTTCAGCAAAAAAATGCAGTACGGCCACGCCCACTTTATAAGGGCTACATAAAAAGGAGGATAGGGTATCATACGATCCATTCCATACGGATTGTAGCTTTTCTGTTCTTTTCTTTTCTTCCTTTTTCAGTTCACTGTACTTCACTTTTTGAAAATTAAGTGGCTACACTGCCACAGAAGGGTTCGAGCCACTAAATGGGGACTGTGCGCCGAATCTGTCAAATTCGTCAGCAGCTTCATTGTCAGGGATGCCTTCATGTTCTGGGACCCCGGTTGATGTGATGTTATTACGAACAGCTAGCTGTAGGAGAGTTTGAAAAAAGTTCCAAATCAGCATAGATTAAAAGTTAGTCTTTGGAGTTTCTTTTGATGCACTCTGTCACAGAGCTCGATAATGGGGCAAACACCCGTCAATATACAATTGAATCAATTGGGGTGGCAGTTGTATACTTATATTATATTCGGATAGGTACGCAATGCACCCGTAATACCTACACAGGGCTGTCTTTGCCCAAGTAAGCTTTATCTGTTAGATTCTTATTGGGGTGATGGTGAGGTAAGTCCAGTGAATTTCCAATTTTTTTCCTTTTCAGTGATTCGGTCTAGATGAGGTTTCCACATGATTTCATAATCTATAGTTACCCCGAGATATTTTGTTTCTTTTAAGAAAGCGAGTTGTACAGCATTTAGTGTTAACGTGAATGATATGATGACTTATTTTGTTAGCTAAATTTTTTTTAATGTATTTTGCATTTGTCTAATAATACAAGATTTGCCTTGATTTAGAAATCCGGAATTGATTAGATCATTTAGAAGTGTATACATCGGCAAATAATATCACCGTTGTCATTATTTTACATACTAGTAATAACTTAGTCTCGATTGGACCATGGTGTTGATCACAAAATAATATCTAACATCACCTGTTTAGATTGATTTTACTTTCATCTTAAATATTCTTATATATATTTTTATTTTCTTTGTATTTTCAGGAAAACTTATTCCTGGCAGTCCAGCTGATCGTTGTGGCGATCTTAAAGTCGGCGATCGAATTGTAGCTGTTAATCGTATCGATATCGCTGGCATGAGTCATGGTGATGTTGTTAATCTTATTAAAGAATCTGGTCTTCATGTTCGCCTCACAATTGGGTCACCGAAAGAAGACAATCCAATGATCAATCCGTCACAATCATCACCCGTACTGCCGCAGCTCAAGAGTGATACACCAACATATTTCGACAGGTCTCATCTGAGTCAATACCCACAATTATGACTCTGAGATTTAAGAATTCGTTTGTATAAAAGTTTCCAACTTGATGGTTTTTAGTAAAGAAAACGCATTTGTGATGCAA
This sequence comes from Xylota sylvarum, assembly GCA_905220385.1. Taxonomy (NCBI): domain Eukaryota; kingdom Metazoa; phylum Arthropoda; class Insecta; order Diptera; family Syrphidae; genus Xylota; species Xylota sylvarum. Next base: position 28,070,260 of record LR999960.1, read on the forward strand.
TTGTAAAAATGATTGCACCATCAAGTGTAGTAACAAAGAAAAAATAAAAACAAACTAAATCGTTTTGTAAATACCTTACCGTGTAATAACGTATAAGTGTTCAATCCATTAATCGTTGTCATCGCGTTTAATTTTTCTTCCAAAGACTGAAAAGAAAAGAAACAAGAGTGAAACAACCGCATTTCTACGGCAACAGTAGTACATATTTACATATTCTAAAGTACTATTTATGTATTCAGAAAGATACCAGTTACTGCGGGTATAAATCTGTAAATTGCCTCCAATTAAAAATTGAATTAGGTTAAGTGTAAGATTTTGAAAAAAAGTAATAATTATTTACACAACAAATACATTTTCATTAAAATTTGTAAGTAATTGTATCCATTTAGTTAGTCATAAATAGAATTTAATACACAAATTATAAAATCTAATCTGAAGTGTAAATTTTTCAATATAAAATAAAAGAGTTATCTTGTTAGTTATTGCAGTTTTTGTGTTGGTTTTCTTCTTGACATACTTGTGTCTTGTGTCCGAGACGCATTTCAAATTTGAATGAAACTATAAACTGCACGAATATAAGATATACCATACCTCACATCCTCATAATTCAACAAGAGGGGGGATGGCAGTTATAATTAAAAAAAATATTAATCAACAGAAAGACGAAAAATAAAAATCGTGTGAAATACAAGCCACAGCACTAAAAATAAAAACAAACAGTGCCCATATAATGGTAGCCGCAGTGTATTGTATTCCTAGCTACAGATTGAAACAACAACCTCTTCCGTATATTCGGAAATAAGTTCATAGTATGGGGAGATTTCAGTGCTAAAAAGACTAACAAATTCAAGAATTATTAAAGAAGTCAACGCTAAATATCACTTAACGGGAAAACCTACTTACTGGCCTATAAATAGGACTAAAATCACGGATGTTGCAAATATCTCCTTAAATACTACCAAAGTAGAAGAAGGGTTAGATCTTTACTCAGATCACTCATCTGTGCTGCTTACATTTGGAAATAAGATTATAATGAAGGAGAATAACCCATGGCTAGCAAACTGACTGACTATAGTTATTTCAGACAATTGCTGGAAGAATGGAGTGAACTATCCTCAACAATAGACACAATTGAGCAATTAGATAGTGAAATACTGACTTTCACCTTAGATATACAGAAGGCCGCTTGGGCTGCGGCATCTAAAACTAAGAGTAAAGTGAAAAGAAATGTATATCCCCAAGGAATATGCGATCTCATATCTGCAAAGATAAAAGCTCATAAACGCTGCCAACGATAGAGAGCGCCAATAATTAAACTAATAGCCTTAGACCAACGGCATATATTCCGCCAGTTAAGAACGAAAGTGGAAACTCAAGAAAAGAAAAGATCAAGTCGAAAAAACCTCCGGGACCTTCCCAAAAAAAGTATGAAAAAACTTACATATGTTACGTTCGGAGAGAACCTGGGTCTCCACTAACAAGAAGAATATTTTCAATCCCTTTCGATAGAGTCCAAGCTTCAGCGCCATAAAGCAGGACTGGGATGAACAAGGTCATTTAATTTCTGCTGAGATGTTGTCAGAGTTTATAGCAGAGCCGAGGTAGACAATGATAATGATGTCGTGTGTCCCTTCCGGTTGACAGGATATACTTGGTGTGAACTGCGTGCCGAGGTGACGAAGGCGAGGGAACACCAGGGAAACTCAACCTCTACTGCAACTGCGTTCATGACTGCAGCGGGACGTGCCCCAGATGAAGCGGAACCAACACTAGCCGGAGTGTTAAGCGAGCTGAGCCGCATGGTGATTAACCGCAGACCACAGGCAGGAAATAAAGTATACGACCTTCTGAAGTTCGACGGACGCGCAGAGGTTTGACCTATGTTTAAGGAATCCTATCAGAACACTACAGAGGAGTACGCGTACAACGATAGACAGAATTTGATGCGGCTTCAGAAGGCGTTTAAGGGCAAAGCCAAGGATGTCGTAGAGTGCCTGCTCCTTCACAGTAGTAATGTTTCGCAGATAATTGATACACTTAGAAGGCAGTTTGGAAGGCCGGAACAACTTGTGGAAAGCCAAATCGCGAAATTGTGAAACACGCCGCTTATACCGGACGACCGCGGAGAGCAGCTAGTGTCGTTTGCGACGAAGATGCAAAATCTGACTTCGTTCCTCAAAGCTGCGAAATGTGAACATCATTTAGCAAATCCTATGCACATGGAGGAGCTCCTGCTGAAACTGTCTGCGCAAAGAAGATAAGAGCGGGCGCGGTATGGGCGAAACACAACAGCGAGGCGATAGTAAAGTGGGAAACGAACTCAATTCTTTCTCGCGAACGATATCAGCAGGAAAGGAACGGAATGCCAGTTGTGCGGCGAGTCGCACGGAATTGTGAGCTGCCAACGCTTCTTCGATATGAGCTACGGGCAGCGATGGTGTTGCGCTCGCCAGAATAAACCTTGTTTTAACTTTTTAAAAAGGGGGTCACCGAACTGACGGCTGTAAACAACGCCACCAGTGGTTTACAGCCGTACATTAGCCGTACATGGTTCGGCAAGTGAGACGATGGGGCGACAAGGCCCAAGCCAGGAGAGACAACAAGTGTTCACCAGCAAGATTCTACAGCCCGTGAATACGAAGCTACTATGGAAAGGGAAAGGAAATTACGTGCTACGCGTTCATAGACGAAGGCTCCGCGATCTCGCTGGTGAATAAGAGTTTGAGTTGAGTTTGAAGAAAGTCTTACCATGCAATGGTTCCAGAACAACACCATCACTGAGCAGTCCACCCGAGTGAATATGGAGGTGTCTGGTGTTAAATCAACTAGTAAAAGGTTCCAGTTAGAAAACGTCAGAACTGTTAAGGGTCTTCGGCTTCCTACTCAAACCCTGGATGAAGCCGCACTACACCTGACGTATCGTCATGTCAAAGGACTTCATATTGATGAATATCGTGCCGCCCGCCACCCCGGAACTGCTGATCGGTCTAGAAACAACTACATCGTGGAAGATAACCTTGGTGTGCGGATCGTCGGAAAGACAACGGACTCTGTCGACGTGGCTACGACAAACAAGGGACTGCATTGGGATACAGATCAGGACACCTTCAAATTCGTCACGACCTTCAAGAAGATCGATCCGGAGTGGTTTACCGGCAACCGAAGACCGACCAATGTTCCCCGTTGCTATGGAGCCGCCTTCACATCGATGTTAAGTTTCCGATCCAAACGAGTGGGCTTTCGCAGCAGTGGCGTACTGGAGGATTCCCGAAGAACATGTATCGGCGAGATTGGCGTTCTTGATAGGAAAAACGAAGTGCGCTCCACTTCACAGAATCTTCATGTGAATCGATTCGAGAACAGTTTTGTCGTCGATATGCTCGGATCGTACACGAGAGAAGCCGTACGTAACTCATCGGGTGAATGAGATCCTGGATGGTAGCAGTATGGTGGAATGACTTCGGAACGCGTCTAAGGGATGGAAAGTGCGAACCATTCTGGACCAGTGGGCCTAGATTCCTGAAGCAAGAAGAATCTGAATGGCCTCCGACGGAACCTCGCCAGTAAACTAAAGAAGAACTTCGTGTGAAGGCGACATTCCTTCTTATAGACACCAAGAACATCTTCCACAAGTTCTCTAACTTTAACCGTCTCAAACGAGTTATAGCTTGGGTGTTGAGATTCAACAAGAATTGCTCCGATGCCCCGATACGAAGAGAGCGGGGAGTAGTAAGGGTACAGGAGTTGGAAAATGGGGAAATAGCTATTTGCCGAGCGGTCCAGATAGAGGTGTATGCCGAAGACTATCATTCCTTAAACGCGGGTAAGCCGTTAGATCGTGCCAACAGGTTGTTAACACTGTCCCCGTTTTTGAATAAAAATGGTGTGATTAGGATAAATGGACGGATTAACGCAGCCATCACCATTCCTGCCTACACCCGCGGACCAATAATACTATCCCAACATCATCGAGTGGCCGCACTGATCGTGGAGTAATGTCATCGTGTTTGGAAGCACCAGAAGGCTTGCGCAAAACCGGATATCCCACTGATGGGACAGCTATCCGACGACAGACTGACGCCTTTCGTGCGACCGTTTACCTATGTGGGTCTGAATTATATGGGTTCCTTTTATGACCGTTATGACGCCGCACCAAAAAGAAATGGATAGCGCTTTTCACGTTAGAGCGGTGCATTTGGAAATAGCCAGAGATCTCCCGACATGAGTTTGATGTGCATCCGGAACTTTATCAACAGGAGGGGAAGCCCTGTGCGCATTCGATCGGATAATGGTACAGATTTTGTTGGATAACAACGAGAACTAGAGCGGCAGCTACACCAAGTGGATCACGGCGCTATAGCGGATGCTCTAACGAACTCGAAGATCGAATAGATCTTCAACTGCCCCCACGCAGGGGGATGTTGGGAACGGTTAGTATGCAGCGTGAAGCAAGCCATGAGATACGCACTTAACAACGAAAGCCTCCAAGAGCATAGCCTGCACAGTCTCGTATGTGAGGTGGTGAACATAGCGACCATTGACCCACATAGCATTAGACACACCGACCGACGAACCTCTGAGCCCTAATCATTTCCTCTTAGGTGTACCCAACTCCGAGCATACACCCATCATCAGGAAGAGGAATTCCATGTAACGCGAAAACAGTCGCGTAAAGTACAGCAGTTGCAATATCGTTTCTGGAACAACTGGTTGTCGGAGTATCTCCCAGACCTATCCCATCAAACGAAGTGGTATTGACCAATTAAACCACTCGCTTTAGACGATATCGTTTTGGTGTGCGACGCTAGCTTGCATCGATCAAAATGGGCAGTAGGCAGAGTGATTCGAATCTTCCCAGATAAGGACTCTCAAGTAAGGACAGCGGAGGTACGCACTAAAATAGGTAACCTCAAACGGCGTGTATGCTGGCCAAGTTAGACGTTAGTGAATCTGGCATGTCTTCACGGGGTCCGGAATTTTGCGGAGAACTTAAGCGAGCTGCGCGTTGGTAACCATTACCGACACAAACTTTCAATAATTGTAAGCACTGGTGTGAATATGGCCCTTCGATACGTCAACAGTAAAATGGTTCCGCATCTTCATTCTCGTTTCTATTTCCGTTGACGCCAATCGAAGGGACGGACGAACACAAGTGTGGGTATAATTTCAATTAATTTAAATTACATATGTGTAACCATTTTTTATAAGCACTAACGTGAAAATTATCATTTTTTGTGTGACGATTGGGCGACAACAGTGACTATAGAAGATTTTTACCTACCCTCGGAAAAAAAAAATTCTGCAATAGAGCTGGTGCATGTTCCTCACCAAGTCATCCCCCGCTGCTCTGAATAGCTCGGCAGTTTATTAGCTTCATCAGCTTTATTCGATTTCTGCTTAGATATCACACTTCATCTTAACTTCATCCAGGTCGCGTGGACGGAAATGTTAGTTATCATCGTCCAGATTGAATGGTTCATTCTGCCTGACAGCGGAATTTTGGTCATCGTCGCCGTTATACCGTCTGTAGAAGTGATCTTTCCATATCCTCAACATCGGTGATCGAGAGAAACCCACCACATCAGATGCGGCATCCCTGATTGGTTTTTGGCAGTGTGGCCACTGATCTTCAGTACTTGATGCTGGCGGCATAGGACCCCTTGAGAGATTAAGGGACACTCGATCGGAAAAGGCTTTGGCGATCTCTTGTGGTTGTAGCTTTCCGACGTCAAATTTTCTAACAATATTTCATTGTCTTCGGGATGTTCTGGATATCCGCATCCATACCTTGGTTACAATAAGGTAGTGGTCCGAGTCGATGTTCGCTCCTCGGAATGTTCGGACATCCATCATACTGGAAGAGTGCCTTGCGTCTATCGCAATGTGATCAATCTGGTTAACGGTTGACTGATCCGGATATCTCCATGTTCCTTTGTGATTATTGAGATGGATGTGTGAATTGAGTGCTAGCTACTACATGATTTTGTCCCACTGCAAAGTCGATTAGTCTGAATCCGTTATCGGAGGTGGTGTCGTGCAGGCTATGTTTTCCGACAGTACTACCAAAGATGCTCTCTCTTCCTAGCTTTGCGTTAAAATCGTTCAGGACAATTTTAACATCATAGGGGATGGGCACTGCTTGCACGTTTTGTTTAAGAGCTCATAGAAGCTGTCTTTGGTATCGTCATCTTTCTCCTCCAACATGAGCGCATATCAGGCTAATGTTAGCGAATTTAGCCTTGATGCGAATTGTAACGAGATGGTCGTTAGCATGCCTGAAACTCAAAACTTCTTGCCTAAGTCTGTCTCCAATAACAAACCTGCATCCAAATAGACATACATAGGCGCTGATTCTGTTGTCGGTAGCAATCGCTGTAGTAGATATCGTAGATTTTCACCCCTCTTTTGCTCGACCCGTGGGCGCCGTGGCTCAAGCGGTTAGTGCGTTGGACTACGGAGCAAGGGGTTCCAGGTTCAATCCCCAGACAACACCTAAAATTTCTTTCACGGCCCCACCTCTCGCGAGCGTCTGACAATCATCCGACAGTAAAACTGTCATGAAAAAGCTTCTCAAAAATTGCCATTCGGATCCGGCATTAAATAGTAGGCCCCTTCCATTCATGTGAAGAATATAACACGCACAACACGAATGGTTGTGAGAAGCTAGGCCCTAGGTCCCATGGACCTTGTTGCGCCAAAAATTTGTATTTGTATTTTTGCTCGACCCGTTCCATTGCACTTCTTGGATGGGGGTAATGTTTGATTTACAGCAGTCCAGGATGTCTGCGGCTGCACGTGGTCTGTTAAGGTTAACATTCCACGTGCAAATCTGAAAGTCGTTGTCCTTATCACGTTTGCTAGCGTCGTCAACAGTTAAATCATCTTTATTCGAGGCTGTTAGTGCACTCGCAACTAGTACTTTTTTCTATGGTAGGGAAGTTACCCCCCAACCTGGAGGAACCGTTCCTTTCCTTACCCTTAGGACGAGGTGCCGTGTTTTCATCAGTCACCCATTTCGGGGATATGATCTCTACTGTTGACCCATTAAGAGTTCATCCGCCACCAACTCTTTTCCAATTCCCTGATTCAGTATTGAAGATCCCTATAGACCTGGGATTCAAGTATGTCGAAGTAGCTCATATAGGGATAAACACTAACAGTTTGGCGTAAGTGGAACTGGTAGACGGCGCCATTCAAAAGGAGGTGCTTTAGTGAAAAGCACTCCTCCCCCTCTCTCTTCTGCTGCCACCAACGATCTTCCAAAGTGGTTGGTTACCCAGTCTCCAGTCGAGTGGAGATGTAGAGTAGGAGTTGGTAGTGAGAGGTTATCGTGGGAACGCTTATGCTCTCATATATTCGCATCACTACCCTTTGGCCACCAACTCCGACTGATATACTAGTGAAAAACGCACCCCGTGTGCCTTCCTCGGGTCTATACCAGACTTAACACTGATTCATTAGTCACACTATCTTCAGATGATAAAAAATCAATGGAATTATTTAAAGACGCTTCTTGAATTCGGCATACATTTTTAAATAAATTTAGTTTAAAGAAAGATTAAAAAAAAAAACGGTTTGAAATACAAATCATTTGCTTAATAGGCCCGTATATGACCGAAGGATTAGCTTCTAATAGCCATTCAATTTGTAATACACGTACTCCATATAAGACATAAATTAACAATATTAAATAGTCAACTTTCCATCCCCAACCCGCGAAAACCCGCAAATGGGCGGGGCGTAATCCTTTCTTTCGTTCCCATCGGTGAATACGTGTAATGAGAGATTTGAAGTTTAATCAGCTCATCTACAGGTCCAAAACAATAGCTCATGTAATTTTCTATTAGAGTGGAGTGAACTATGCTGACAGTTTTCACCAAATTTCAGTAAAACGATACTTTTTTTGTATCGGCTAAACACGTGGCTGTCAAAAATGGAGGTGATTTTGCTTTTTCCCCATTTGTTTACTTTTTAACTCAAAAAAGAGTAAATATATTTTTGATTTTAGACAACTTTTTATATTTTTTTTATGCCACTCGATTCGACTTATTGCACTGAATTCAAATCTGTTCTTAGATGTTGTAGCACTTTATCTGTTTAAAAAATATAGCACTCTAAAATTGTGGTGAAATAATGTAAACAAATGCAATGGATCGCCGCGGGTGTGTTTGGAAGTGCAGTGGGGAGTTTAGGATGTTAAAACAATATCTTTTTTTTATAAATAAATGAAATGTGTCTTACACAAATAAACAAATTGGTATAATGTAACTACGAAATTGTTGAAAATGGATATTTAGATTTTTAATTATTTTATTTAAGTAATTATTATATTGTTGTGTTATTATTCTACATTTGTATGAAGTTTCGTACTGGATTGGGTTGTTCCTCGCTTACGTGCTTACTGATTTGTAGAAATGTTTGAATTAAAGTACATATATATATATATATATTCACAGGAGAATAAATTGGTAGTTCTCAAATTTTATGTGTAGATGAAAAGGCTGGTCGAAACCTTCTGTTCTGTTAAAGAATAAAACGAAAAGAAAGACAACAAGATATGCAGGTTAAGGATAACACAACAATTTGCGTTCACCATCTCAACACATATGTCCTTTATTCAAACATATTATTCTTTTGTATTTGACCTAAAATATATAATAAACGATACGTTTACTTGTTGTTTGTTCAAAAAACAAAGTGGAAGAAATTAAAATATGTATGTTTATACTGTGATACATACGTACTCGTATGTTTTAATTTAGTTTTTTATTTTTAGTATAAATAATTTGAAACATACGTTACATTTTGAATTTAACTATAATGTAACGTACTTTTAAAAGATTCACCACGAAACGAAAAATATTTTTGGTAGTTGGTTATTGGACACAGCATCCCCTCCACAATTTGTCATTTTTTGGCACTAATTATCGAAGATAGCTGCGCCCATATGACAGTTGTGGCTCCCGTTGGTGAGCAAGAGTGAATTAGTGAGTTTGTAGGCAAATTACGCATACACTCTTGCTTACCAACGGGCAGAGCTTGTGGGTTCGAAAGAGACACCCCCTCGAAGTTGATCATCTAATATTGTTAATTTATGACATAAGATTTGTAAATAAGATGTGAAAATCTTCGCAAGGAATAACAAAATATATGTAGTACTTTCAAATACATGTTGGGCCTTACTAAGAACAAAATCTAGTATACGGCTTAAGTATAATCTCCACATTTTCCAAAATGTGTGTACCAATAACGAATTTAATAGACGGCTTTAGTGCTAGTATGGAGCTAAATGTTAATGTACAGAAAGTCATGTTTAATATTACAAATATGTCATTATGAATGTTTCATTGAAACAATTTATTACTACATATTTCGTTATACAAAGTTATTGTTTGATGATAATAATGTTGTATTAGAGTTTTTAAAAAGAATTGTTATGCAATTTAACTGAAATTGTATAAGCGTTATTCGATTTTCATGAATTTTAAAAATTCCTTTATCTTCATTACTATTTACTGAAATACTTTGCAGTAAAAATGTGTTTTTCATGAATGTTTCATTGAAACAATTAATTACTACATATTTCGTTATACAAAGTTATTGTTTAATGATAATAATGTTGTATTAGAGTTTTAAAAAGAATTGTTATGCAATCCAGTTTCCATTCAGGAGGGAAAAGGGAACCAGCAAAGAGTATTAACTTCAGTGCTTTGGTATCACCGCTTTATATGTATAAACAAGCGAAGAAAACAATCTCAGCTGATTTTGTTTATTTCGACTTTCGAATGCCAAGTGTGTATGCGTCTCCTGATATTGGTAAGTGAAACATTCAGTTCAATTTTAAATTATTACCACTGTCCTTATAGCACCATGGAAGAAAATAAAAATTCAAATTCAAGTGCAAATATGAAACGTCAAACCATTGTTATGTAGTAGATTCAATGAAAATGTAGTAAATTCTTTCAAAGAGCCAAGTTTAAGTAAAAGCCGACTATTAACACATTATTAGTACACTTTAGACTTAAGTGTGTATTAATATTTAAGTCGACACCTTTTTTAAGTCACGACTAATGATTCGTTGTTAGTAAGGCCCGTTGTGTATGTGTAAAGTTAAAATACTATCTTATAGACACTTTTGATCAAATTATTAAGTTTCGTGCAAGAGATCATTTCAAGCACCTATATATTTTGCTTTGTTAAAAACTAAAAAAGTTCTTCTTGTGCTAACTTTCCATGGGGTAAGACCTATTCATTATGCAAAACAAAGTACAGAATTCCAAGATCTGACTGTCTTTTTTTTAACATATGGAAACTGTTTTGCGAGGACAAACAACAGCACCGCTACGTACGTACTAATTAGATAAATAATCATACTGAATAAAAACCAATTAATAGAATAGAATAAAATATTTTCGAAGTCGGAAAGACTATTGTTGCGATATAAAGGCCATGTAACCCGAAATTTGAACTCGATATGAACAGAATTACTCACACCAATTCTTCAACTCTCGTACGGCACTCGGATCCGACCACAGTCGCATTTAGTTATTATAAAGTCGTACTTTTAGCACCCCCTTGTATGTAATTTTTGACAGGAGTCGTATGCATCACAACGCGTACGAGTCTCGAATTTGTGCGTTATTACGGTGTATTTTGTTGGTCGTATATTGGTCGGATTTGTGTCGTATTTCACTCGCATTCAAAGTTGCGACTCCGTTCTAAAGTTAAGTAAAATGAATAAGAAACAAATGTAAGTATATGTATTTTCACTTAATATATATAAATTTTCTAATTTTGTGTGTTTTTATTATAGGAAAGTGACGAATCGTAGCCAATTTGAAAGGCTGGTTTCTGCCATGGAGCAAAACATTGATGTCGCTAGGGGTCATGGCAAGAGCGGTACATATTAACAAAACGGATACAAAGACTTTTTGGAGCACTCTTGCTATAACGTTAAATAGCCTTGGACCACCCAGTCGAGATGGCCCAGGATGGCTCAAAGTAGGTAGATCCATATGTATGTACATATGTACATATATTTCGTGTACAATTACTACATTGGTAGTGTTTATTTTCAGGTTTGGAATGTTAAACAAAAGTTTCACCGATTGTTCTCCGAATTGCTGCCAAATTCTCAGCCGGCACCACTTCATCATCTTCTTCACTAAAAAACAGCTCTATCGAATTTATAATTTATATTAATCACCGAAAAATTTACTTTCGCTATTAAAAACAGTATAAAACTTCAATGTATGTTGACATTTTCGTTTTATTCATTTCAATGGTTTGACACTTGCATAACTGCAATGATACGCGTTGTTTTTTTCAAAGTGTCGAATCGAGGAATAAGGATTTGATTTTGATGCGACTATAAATACGAAAGAAAATACGACTGAGTATTCGACTTGAAGAATTGGGGTGACTATTGTTTTTCTCTTTCATCTGATACTTAGTATGTTCCCTAACAATTTTTCGAAAATTTAATTTTTTAAAATTTATATTTTTGATACCCCTTACAAAAACCTAGTACAATTTCCAAACCATAATTTATTCACAACGTTTGACGAATGTTGTTTGCGAAATTTCTTCATACGAGAGCAACAAAACCTTTTTAAAAAAAATTGTCAATCCAATTCTATTCTTTAACATGTCAACAATTTTTTATCGTACAAATTCACCCGTTGTTCTTGTGTTTCAGGTGTGAATTGATGGATTTCTAACAAATTTGCGAGAGTAAGCACCTGGAAAGCTTAGTATCTCGTTGTTCAATGATTTCTTATTTAAAGCCGAAAGCCCCGGTAGCTACCGCTTATTTCATTTTATTTTCATATGTAATTTACTTACGTATTATGAATTTATAATAATAATAATAATATCTTTTATATTCTATTAACAACAGTCATTTAATTAAACAGCTAATACGACATAATGTGTATACATTTCACTGGAATTATTAATGAATTCACAGCAAAAACAAATAGCTGTCAAATCACGATTGTCTAATAGCGTCATGCGCAGAACGTTCGATTTTTTTACATTTAACAGCGCTATGTTTATATTCTATCACTCTTGCGTATTACCAGATAGAAACCATTGAGAAAACTAGGCCCCACTCATTTGCGGGTGTTCTCGGGTAGGGGATGGAAAGTTGTCTATCGATACAGTTTATATGCGCAAGTTATCAGCTGATAGCTAATGTAGACTACGTGCTCTTGAGCAATCTAGTATTTTCGCATTTTTTAAGTAGGGCAGAGCATTGTGTGGAAGTTATTTAGTTAATTTACACCCTTAAGAATTATAATGGATCAAAGGCCCGGTGCTTTGGTGTTATTTAATTTTGTAGACTTTGACGAGGGTATACATAAGGATCCAGGAGCTAAGAAATACCCACCACGAACATCAAGCTGTTATGATGTACAAAATATAATTCAAACTTTTTTCATTATGAATTTGAATATATTTCAAGTGTTCAATGCCAGTCTAAGTGAAGTCAAGAAAAATATCAAAAAATGTAAGTGTATATAATCAGTTTGCATCATTCTAATAATTAATGTTTTTCTTGGTTTATTTACCTATGTATGTGCGAAGCAAGCCGTTCAGCGATGGCTTACATACCTAATTCTTTTTCTTGAATATAATTGCATGCTTTGATAAGAATGTTAAACTATGCACCAGCAGACTTGGTAAGCATGATAGTTATTCTTTATAGAACTTTACATATCACAAAAACCTACATATGTACGGATCAGTTACAATTTGTTGTTACAAAAATATGCTTTTTTGATAATTATACCGTGACTGCCGGCCGTCTGTAGAAATCAACCGACAACCTTGTTATATTCTCCCACTTATCGGGTTTTCCCCAACTTAGGTGGCTTTTTTCGAATTCCCTGGAATTTTGTTATCGTGATTTACTTATTGATTTATTAAATTAATTATTTATTAATTAATTTATTATTTATTAAGTATTTAATTATTTATATATTTATTTAATTTAATTTACATATGTACATACATGTTATTTTTTTAATTTATACAATAATGTATTTCATAAATTTATTTATTTCCTAACATTCTTAAGCTACTATTAGACGGCCATTATTCTCTGCCATTTAAATGGCAGTGTGACGTCACAAAAAAGTGGCACATATGAGCTACAATGATGCCATTGATTGGCATTGAACATTTGTCAATGGCACAGCGTCATTTTTGTACCAAATTGAATGGCAGACACTGTGTGCCATTTAAAAGTATTTCTCAAGGTGCAATTACATATATACATATACTAGCAGACCCGATCGGCTTCGCTCGTGTGTTTTTTAAAATGCACGGTATGAATAAGTATGTAGATATGAACGTACGTAGCGCTAATTTTTATTATCGGATCTCTGCAATATATTTTCTAAGCAAGCCAAATTAATAAATTAAAAATTGATATCAAAGCAAATTTACAAAGTTTCATATTTAAATATGTCATTTTTATAAACCGTGTATGTACATACGTATGTACATACATATATGTACATATTATTTAATTCGAGGTCGATAATTTATGTATTGTGTTACGAAACTTTTAGACCTGCGGCTTTGCTTATTTTTTCATCACCTCTTTATATAATATGTTTGCTGTTGTTCCAATAGACTGTACATTGGGCATACTGTGAGTTAAACTATATGAGTTAAGCTAAGCTTTATTTATTGTCATCGCGAAACAGACCTACTATGAAAATTGAAGCAATATGGAATAAAAGGGATGCTAGGTGTAAACACAATTATCCCTGGTAAAGATTGTCGTCTCTATCACATTTTATGGAAAGCTTTCACCTGCATTCGGGTTCCGTTGCACATTTGGGTTCAAATTCCTTAAGAGCATAATAAGAGTGCCTACCTTCAATATTATTTTGTGTGAAGGAATAACTGGGGGGTTGACAGCATGCAAGTATTCCAACAGGTAATGCACCGCCGTGGCTCAAGTGGTTACTGCGGTGGACTACGGGGCAAAGGTTCATGGTTCAATCCCTAGACAAAACCTACAAATTTCTTTCACGGTCCCACCTCTCGCGAACATCTGACAAACATCTGAGAGTATAGATGTCACGAAAAAGATTCTCAAATATAAAATTGTCCTTCCATTTGGGTGAAGAATATAATACGTACAACACGAATGGTTGTGAGAAGCTAGGCCCTGGGTCCCATGGACTTGTCGCGCCAAATGTTTATTTATTTTATTTAATCCATTACTTCTTCGATATCTACTATCTACTGTGCCAATAGAGTTGCAGGTCATATCAAAAGCATTTAATTTAAACGAAAGCATTTAATTTAAGCGAAAGCCCTAATTTCGAATGAATAATTTTTTTTGTTATTATAGTCCGCTCCCTTAGCCTTGGAATTGGTTTGTTGGGTATGTTCTTCAAATCCGGAACGTCTTTATGTCCCTCACGATTTGACTCAAAGTATTAAGAATTTGTATTTTTCCCTTTCCTTCTTCTATATTTCCGTCGTCTATTTCAGTTTTCAAGCTGCATAGACTCTTTACCATCCACGTCCCAACCAAGTGCTAAATGTACCCTCATATTCTTTTTATACCCTGTAGGGTTTATTAAGTTTGATGCATATTTTGTTACATAGAGAAATAATAAAGATAAACCGTATAAAGTATATATTATACTTTAAATTCGGAACTGGGAATGGGAATTCAAAGTTATTATATGAATTCAATACAAAATTGCAGTATGGCGCGCCCACTTTAGTAGTCCGTTCCGCAGGGATTATATCTTGTCTGTATGTTTAAGACACAGCTGCTTCGTTTTTGGTCATAAGTAGGATGAATTTAGGCAGGCCCGTATTTCGTCAGCACAAAACTCTTTTATGTGACATAGACACATAGTGCAGTCATCCCAGACTATGACATTAGATAGGAATTTTCTTATATATGTTGCGAAGAGGTCTTGCAAATGTGTATGAATTGAGATGTAGCTTAAATACTGAATGCGCAATCCCACTCCAAAAGTGTTGTAGCTATTCCAGACGAAGCGACATCAATGCTCCTACTTTATCAAGCAACAGGTTATTGAGAAAAATGTTTTCCGTCCCGCCTGCAGCGTCCAAGAACAAAATGTTATTTATCATCTGTTGTTTTGATACTTTGAATGATTTCATTATAAAATTTCCTCTTGCAGTTGAGAAGTGGGTAGATTTATAGATCATCTATGTCTTATGACATTTCTCTTAAGTAATCAAGGTTGACAGGAGTTTCACTATGGGCTGTGGTAATTCATAGTGACTAAGGGGTTGATATCCCACCGCAACCACTAAATTCTCGAGCAGTATCAAGTATTTGTTGTAGACATCCATACTATTTTGATCCTACAGTCCCCAATATTCAACTGCTATTTTATATCTTTACCCAGACCTTCGCAAAAACCAGCATTATAGTGAACAGATCTCAATAACTTAAATCAGAGACAGAAGCTTTCATTATCTTCCCTCTTCCAGTAGTACCTGCAAACTTAGTGGAATGTAGGATGAATGTAAGCAGCTAATAGTAGATAGTAATAGCACTTGACGTTGATCGGATGAACAATAAAAATCCTGCCAAGTACATGGTCTTTTTTACCAGAGTGTTCGGGTACTTCCGTTCTCTGTTTCATCTTACAAAATTATAATTTCTCCAGACATAATAAAATAACTTCCAGTACAAAGGTACATAAATCTGAAAAAAATAATCGTTCATGTGTACTAAAACAAAGAATGGGCCAATCGGCCTCTGAAATGTCGGTCACATATACATATGTAGGTTAGGATGGGTTCAGTTGGCAGGCTTCAGAAAGTGCAGCCACACTTAGGCCAGAATAGGCCCAACATGAGCTTATTATAAAGCGCTGGAGGCGGTTAATACTTATGTTAGCTAATTCGCCAAGACTGTCGAAGAAGTACTCTCCTAGATACAGTTTCCTTCGAGTTGAAGGACAGCTTGGCAAATGCATAGGAGGTGAAGAATAGTCTCTTCCTCTTCCCCGTCCATGCAGCTTCTACAGAGGTCGTTTGCCGGGAGACCCAGCCTGAAGGCATGTTTCCCTATGGCACAGTGTTCCATAATGACACCTGCTATTGTGCTGATGGGGGATCTCTTTAGTTTTATTAGACTATTGGAGCGCTTGAGATCCAGCTTGGGCCAGATCTGTTTCGTGGTACATCAAATATTGCTTAAATAAGAGTTTCCACGTAGCGAGAGGCATGTAGAGATCCTCCTTCTCCGGTAGGATTTCCGGTTTCATATATGTACTTATCATAATTTTTCTTCTCCTATGAATATCAGAATTAATAAAATTGATAACATGCCAAACGTTTTTACTTATAAAGAAGCAAGAAGCACACACACATATGTATACACACACACGATACGGCAGTGATAGCAACTGGTGCACGCATTGCTCAGCTTTAGAACAACGCAGAAGCATGATTTATAGCTTAAATGAATAGGGGACGAATTTACTAAAAACAATTTTGTTTTTGTACTTCAATTTGATAAGCCATTATTTAGTTAGGGCTGTGTAAACAATTTTTAGTGACGGAAAATTCGTAATAAACCCCTTTTCCCCCACTTAGATCTCGAATTTCGAAAAATCCCTTCTTATCGAACATATAGAGGTTATAAGGAATTACTGTGGGAAATTTCAAGTTTTACTTTTAGGGGTTTTTGAGAAACTGTGATTTCAAGGACTTTTGCAGCCTTAGCTTTTTGGATTTTATAGTATTTAAGATAAGATAAGATAAGATTAAGATTAATATTTTTTTCATATAAAGGGGGTTTTTTTTTAGGGTGAAATTTATATTGTAAACATACAGAACTTGAGAAAGTTCAAAGGCTATCATGCGTCTGTATAACGGGCGCCCTTAGAACTACTCCTACAGCTGCATTAGAAAGTTTACTTCATCTTCTTCCTGTTGATATCTTTGGGAGGCTGATAGCGGCTAAAGCAGCACTGCGGCTTAGGGAATCCTTGCAACTGGCTCGTGGAAATAAACGGCCATAATACTATTCCTAGTAACTCGGTCTATATAGTCCCCTATCTGGACTTCAAATATAGAACCAGGATTCCTAGCAGAAGTGCTTGGGAATCGGGAGAAATTTTAAACGAATCGGCGACAGAAATCTACACAGACAGATCCAAGACAGCGTCTGACACAGGTGCTGGAATTTACTCCAGTGTTTTGGACATTCGCATTGCTACTCGACTGCCGGATCATTGCAGTGTTTCAGCAATCCGTGAAGCCGCGACCTGACTTTCGATTAACTCGATAGAGTGCAGCGCTAT
Source organism: Xylota sylvarum (assembly GCA_905220385.1). NCBI lineage: Eukaryota > Metazoa > Arthropoda > Insecta > Diptera > Syrphidae > Xylota > Xylota sylvarum. The sequence goes on from LR999960.1 coordinate 28,087,581, forward strand.
TGTTTTTTATATAGATAGTCAAGCTGCGATAAAAGCCTTGGAATCGCCAATAATTCGATCCAAGTTGGTAAAGCAATGCCGCGGATCTCTTAACGAGATTGCTGTCAGGTGCGACGTATCCCTGAGCTGGGTTCCAGGCCATAGGGATATTCCAGGCAATTGCAGAGCAGACGAGCTAGCTAAGGAAGGTGTACCATCAGCACCTATTAAATCGATAAAATTCCAACTAGATACCGCAGCCATAAGTTTGGCAAACAGTAGGTGGAACAATATCAGCACATGTCTCATTCCTAGGCAAATCTGGCCAGAGCTAGATTGTAGGAAAACTAGTAGACTTATTTCCAGAAATAGGATCAATCTTAGAAAGATAGTTGGCGTCCTCACAGGACACTGTCTGGTAAGCAGGCACGCAAGAAGACTTGGCGCCCCCTTCAGCGATTTCTGTAGAAACTGTAGACACGAGGAAGAGGAGGAAACCATGATACATCTTCTGTGCACCTATCCTGCTCTAACGGTTTTGAGAAGGAAAACCTTAGGGGAATACTTCTTCGAAGATCTAAACGATCTAGCCAGACTAGACTTAGGCATGATTAGGAGCTTTGTCACCAGGACAAACTGGTTTAATGATTAATCAACGAACCACACATGCATGGATCTATACCGAAAATGGTTTCCCTTCCTTCTGTCCCATCCGGGAAGTCTCAATGTAGGTCTCCGGTGCTGGTAATCCAGTTTCTCCATAGTGGTATCACAATGGACCTCCCTTTTTGGTCTAAGTGCGTTCCAGCTAAGCGGGGACAACCACACAACCCAACCCAAGCCAAACATACAGAAAAGCTCCAATCCGTCTGAAACGGATCATATGATACCCCCATTCTCCCTCTTATGCAGTACTTATAAAGTGGGCATGGCCATACATTTTTATACTCTATCCTAAGTGTGTATATAGTTTGATACATAGTTTGTTAAATGAGAAATAATCGAGATAGACCATATGAAATATATTTATTTTAGATCACTATCAATAATCAGGGGTGGAGGGTTCCAGGTTCAATCCTCAGGCAAAACCTAAAATTTTTTTAAACGGCTCCACCTCTCGCGAGCGTCTGACAAACATCATAGAGTAAAACTCTCATGGAAAAGCTTTTCAAAACAAAAATTGGCTTAGGATACGGCATTAAACAGTAAGTCCGTTCGAGTCCGTGACATATGTAAGGCCAAATCTCAAAATTTGACCTTATGTCGCTTTCTGAAATTTTAGCATTTGCTGCTTGAGATCACTATTGGATTTGGAGTAGGTGCGAGGTTAGGTGCTGCTGTGACATAAAGTCAAGCGTCATAAGACCAAATCTCTACATTTGGGCTTATGTACATATGTCGCTTTGTGAAAGTGCATAATGTCAAATTCTAGCATTTGGCCTTATAACACTTTGATAAACCGACATTAGGCCAATTTGGCTTTATGTCACTTATATGCAGGTGCTGTGAAATAACGCTAAGTGAAATAAGGGCAAATTTTTACGTTTGGTCTTATTTCACTTTGTGAAAATGAAATAAAGCCAAACGAATTCACTAATCCAATGTGAAATAAGACCAAATCAAATTATCCACAGTGTAATCGGCGAAAGATTCAACTGTACTTTTTGTATACAGAAATTGCGGTAAATATTTAGAAAAGGGGCCTCCCCCCCGATTTTGATTTTGGCATTTTTCTGAGCATTTTCATGTATACATGTAGGAATCGGTGCCGTGAAATAACGCCAAACCAAATAAGGTCAAATCTGAAAATTTTGGCCTTATTTCGCTTTGCAATAGTGAAATATTTCCATTATTGTGCTTTGGGCTCAGTAGGCGGCCAATTACCAAATGCGTACTCGAACATTAGTCAAATTTTGCTTTATGTCACTTAAATATATGCATAGAGTGGAATATCTAGGGGGGCAGCATGCAACCCCCTGCTTGGAGTCACTGTTGGATTTGGGGTAGGTGCGAGATTGGGTATATACAAAGATTTTTATACCCTATCCTAAGGGTATATTAAGTTTGACACATAGTTTGTAACATAGAGAAATAATCGAGATAGACCCTATAAAGTATATATATTCGTGATCAGCATCAATAGCGAAATCGATTGAGCGATGACCGTCCGTCCGTCCGTCCGTCCGTCCGTCCGTCCGTCCGTCCGTCCGTCCGTATGTCACCGCTTTTTGGGCCTTAAATTTTGAGCTAGGACGATGAAATTTCACATCTGGGCTTCTGAGAAAAAGATACAGTACAAGTGTAAAAATTTTTGAAATCCGCCCACTGCCACGCCCACTTTTTCATAACTTCACTAAATTATATGAAACCGAAAATTTTTGTTAAGACCAAATATTTAGGCATTCAGATTCCCTACAATCCACCCATACAAAAGTTTTGGTCACGCCCACTTTTTGGGGGCGTTTTCATCATAAAACCGATTTTTGGGCCTTAAATTTTTAACTAAGACGCTAAAATTTCATATCTGGGCTTCTGACGAAAAGATACAGTAGAAGTGTAAATTTTTTTTACATCCGCCCACTGCCACGCCTACTTTTTTATAACTTCACTAAATTATATGAAACCGAAAAATTTTGTTAAGACCAAATATTTAGGTATTCAGATTTCCTACAATCCACCAATTGAACAGTTTTGGCCACGCCCACTTTTAGGGGGCGTTTTCATCAAAAAACCGATTTTCATGAAATTTCACATGTAACATCCTCAAACGTTCGACGTTATAGCCATATTTGAGTACCAAATGCAATTTGGGCATGAGCACTTTATAGAAACGAGGATAGGGTATCATACGATCCGTTCCAGACGGATTGTAGCTTTTCTGTATGTTTTATATCCATGTTTCACATGTTTCGCATGGATTTAAAAAAACTTTTCAAGATTTCAATCATGTTTTGCATGGATTTAAAGAAACTTTGCCTATACCCAACCTCGCACCTACCCCAAATCCAACAGGGACCCCTAGCAGATGGGTTGCAGGGGGGGCAGATATTCCACTGTTTATGCATATACATATGTATGTAAGTGACATAATGCAAAATTTGACTAATGTCGGTACATAAGTTCGATACCTCTTTTACTATAACTGGAGCAAAATTCTGGCATTTGGCCTTATTTCACTTTCACAAAGCGAAATAAGGCCAAATCTTAAAATTTGTAAGTTTATGTAAGTTTATGCATATATGTATGTATGTAAGTGATAAAGCGGTATTAACCAAATTTTGCTTCATATCACTTGTAAGCATAAACAGTGAAATATGTATGGAGGAGCATGCTGCCCCTCTTCAAACCCTCTGCTTGGGGTCACTTTTGGATTTGGGTTAAGGTGCGAAGTTGGGTATATGCAAAGTTTCTTTAAATCTTCTTTAAAGTACATAATATGTATGTATGTACATCTGCCAAATTTGATAGCTGGTTTTATAGTTATCCGTACTGAAATTTTATAACTAAAAAAAAACATACAGAAAAGCTACAATCCGTCTCGAACGGATCGTCTGATACCCTATCCTCCTCTCTATAAAGTGGGCGTGGCCAAATTGCATTTTGTACTCAAATATGGCTATAACCTCGAACGTTTGTGGATGTTACATGTAAAATTTTATCAAAATCGGTTTTTTGATGAAAACGCCCCCAAAAAGTGGACGTGGCCAAAACTCTTCTACGGGTGAATTGTAGGGAATCTGAATACCTAAATATACCTTAACAAAATTTTTCGGTTTCATATAATTTAGTGAAGTTATAAAAAAGTAGGCGTGGCAGTGGGCGAATTTAAAAAAAAATGTACACTTCTACTGTATCTTTTCGTCAGAAGCCCAGATATGAAATTTCAGTGTCCTAGTTAAACATTTTAGGCTCAAAAATCGGTTTTATGATGAAAACGCCCCCAAAAAGTGGGCGTGGCCAAAAATTTTGTATGGGTGGATTGTAGGGAATCTGAATGCCTAAATATTTGGTCTTAACAAAATTTTTCGGTTTCATATAATTTAGTGAAGTTATGAAAAAGTGGGCGTGGCAGTGGGCGGATTTCAAAAATTTTTACACTTGTACGGTATCTTTTCCTCAGAAGCCCAGATATGAAATTTCATCGTCCTAGCTCAAAATTTAAGGCCCAAAAAGCGGTGACATACGGACGGACGGACGGACGGACGGACGGTCATCGCTCAATCGATTTCGCTATTGATGCTGATCACGAATATATATACTTTATAGGGTCTATCTCGATTATTTCTCTATGTTACAAACTATGTGTCAAACTTAATATACCCTTAGGATAGGGTATAAAAAGCCCTTTGGAACACATTTGCAACTCTTACGCGGTGAAGTTTCATATCATAATTTGTTTAATATCTACTTTTGCGCTTACTTTTACTACTACATACCTGTAAAATTATTAATGCAATACCTTATTACCAATGCTTCAATAGAATAGCAATAAGAAAAACCAAAATACCGGATTCACACTTTACAATTCACCTTATTGTAACGGTACTGTAGCTATAGAAGTTTCAAATGTTATATTTCCACCGAATACAATAACTTACGTTCATTTATTTAAGTTACTTATCACTTTATCACTTCTTTTTATTATAGATTTATGTAAGTTTTACTCATTCACGGAATTCACCAAAATCGCTTTTTCATTTTACTGATTGCACGCAAATAAATTCTGAATGATAGACCAAATACTTGCCATTCATGCAGTCACAGAAAAATTTTAACCAACTTTCTGTTGGCACAATTGAACAGCAGAAACTGTAAACAAACTATGCTTGTATAAAAACAGCTTTGATATTTTTTTTACATGCGTTTTGAATTAATTGACTGATAAAGTTTTCCTAATATGGTCTAAATGAGAGCACACACTGGAACTCGAAAACGATCAAGTCACATGCAGTCACATGCACACATACACCCACACACACTATATGGCAATGATAGCCACTGGTGCACGCCTGCTGGCTGTGGTCTCCAGTGATAGCAAATTATTGGGATGATTTGATTGATTGTTATGAGCATTGCTCAGCTTCAGAGCAACGTAGAAGGATGATTTATAGCTTAAATGAATCGGGGACGAAATTACTAAAAACAACTTTTTTTGTTTTTAAATTAGATAAGCCATTATTTAGTTAGGGCTGTATAAACATTTTTTAATTACGAAAAATTCGATATTAACCCCCTTTCTCCTACTTAGACCTCGAATTTTGAAAAATCAAGGAAATCAAGATTACAAGGACTTTTGCAGCCTTAGTATTTTGGATTTTATAGTATTTAAGATATGATTTCATGCCATTTTCTGTTCTGCGTTCACACGGCAATGCCATATATTGCCATTTACTATATTTTTCTCGGCGAAACTACACGTGCGTTGCGCACTACTTCAAATTAAATTTAATTGCAGTGAAAAAGTTTAAAACTGTTGAGAAGATATGATGCAAAGATGGCGATTTGGGCATTGTGTGTGTTGGAGAGCAGCGATGACAACGGGCCAAAGTGACGAAAGCGCTGTATTTGGCAAAAGAAATGGTTTTTGTACACGATTGCTGCTCGAATTGCGAGAAGAAGAACCAGATCTATATCGCAATGTCGTTCGTATGTCCACCGATCAATTCGATCATTTGCTACTAATGTCTCTCCAACAAACCTGACCCTTCAGTCTTATCGCTGCGGGATTTATGTAGGTGTCACTTGCGATAGAGAGCTTAACTTCCGTTCATATATTGGCAACATTATAAGTAGAGCCAATTCTTTTCCGACCCCTACGTTACTAAATCACTCTATATCACCATTGAAATGGCAGAACTGCGTGACAAAGCTACCATGTAAATGGCGCCCGTCTGATTGCCACTTTTGTGACGCCATTTGCTCTGCCATTTGAATAGCATCGCAAATGGCAGCCGAGTTTCGTGCCATTGAAATGGCAGAGAATAATGGCCGTCTAATAGTAGCTTTAGTCGTTACCTGTTTTTGGAGAAATCTAAAAAAGTGGGTCTGTCAATTCCGTCTCTCCGTCTGGATGTCTGTCTGTCTGTCTGTCTGTCTGTCTGTCTGTCTGTATATTCGACTGCACCATAAACAGCTAGACGGATTCGCTTCAAACTTCACATCTGGGGTCTGTGAGATGATCCCTAGCACATACATATGTATGTGCACTTCCGACAAAAAATTCTCAGCATTTATTTAATTTAGTTAAAGAGAAAATATTTACGGAATGCACTCAAAATAAACTCTTTTTCTTAAATAAAAAAAGTTCTCTTCTCTTCGGAATTACATTCGAACCTCAATACCAATGATAGTTTTCAATGAAAACTAATGTAGTACTCTCTAATTTTGGGAAAAGATCTTACATCACATCTATCACACGAAGACATTACAGCTTTTCTGAATCAAAGTGATGGTGACTCTGTGGGTGAAGAAAAAAGAGTACTGCAAAATGTTTTCAATACCCTTTGCAATGATAACGAAAGTGAGGAATCAGACGAAGAGTTGGAAGAGACCGTACCATTCGATGAACAGCGTGCTGAAAGCAATATTGAAGAGGTTGTTCTGCAAATAATTGAACAGAGATGATTGCACAAAAATATGCTAGAGATGAAATTTGTTCGGGAGTCCTTGAAGTCGAAGAGTCGAGTCGTAGTAGACAAGAAAGTCGAGGTGGTAGACAAGGGTATTTTGGAAGCATTTCTAGAATATCTGGATATTTCTTTTTGGAACGATACAGCATTCCAGACCTACTGACCGTTTCTTTACAAGCCATGAAGTAATTTGTCTTACATTATTACATACCGTCCATAACTTTATTTTCAGTTTTAATTGGGTTTAGTAAGATATAAAGCAAACATTTTCCCTAAAAAAGTATTTTTTTTTTCAACAAAAAAGTGTGAGCTAAAGCCCAAAGTCGAAAATTAAAATTTTTTTGGAAAATGATTATTTAGATTGGGCCTTACTAAAAACGAATCATTAGTCGTGACTTAAAAAAGATGTCGACTTAAATATTAAACACACTTAAGTCTAAAGTGTACTAATAATGTTTTAATAGTCGGCTTTTACTTAAACTTGGCCCTTTCAAAGAATTTACTACATTTTTATTGAATCTACTACATAACATTGGTTTGAAGTTTTATATTTGCACTTGAATTTGAATTTTTATTTTCTTCCATGGTGCTATAAGGACAGTGGTTATAATTTAAAATTGAATTGAATGTTTATTTTATATACTAATATCAGGAGACGCCTACACACTTGGCATTCGAAAGTACAAATAACCAAAAACGGCCGATTGTTTTCTTCGCTTGTTTATACATATAAAGCGGTGATACCAATGCACTGAAGTTAATACTCTTTGTTGGTTCCCTTTCCCCCCCTGAATGGAAAGTGGAATGCATAACAATTCTTTTTAAAACTCTAATATAATATTATTTTCTTCAAACAATAACTTTGTATAACGAAATATGTAGTAATTAATTGTTTCAATGAAACATTCATGAAAAACACATTTTTACTGTAAAGTATTTCAGTATATAATAACGAAGATTAAGAAATTTTTAAAATTCATGAAAATCGAATAAAGCTTATACAGTTTCAGCTAAATTCAATTACCATTTAACGCATAGTTTTAGTATTCTAGATACCAAATCTAATCCTTTTTAGTATTGTTCGTGCTATTAAATTAGTGCATTGGCATTACTCTGGTCTTTAATGACATATTTGTAAAATTAAACATGACTTTCTGTACATTAAAATTTAACTCCATACTAGCACTAAAGCCGACTATTAAATTCGTTATTGGTACACTCATTTTGGAAAATGTGGAGATTATACTTAAGCCGTATACTAGATTTGATTGTTAGTAAGTCTCATTGATTTTCATAAAGTTTACTAAAAATTATCACAATTCGATCGCCGCCTTAGTGCTGGATCCGAAGAGGCTAGAGCAAAATTGGAATTTTTTTTATTTAACCTTAAAATTAAGGATACTTAACTTAGGGCTGATTTCACTAAAAATGGTTTTTCTCGAAAACGGCTCTGACGATTTCGATAAAATTTCATATGTGAGTAAGTTTGGGAATATGCTATGGCGTACCACGGTACAGAGAAAAAATCGTACAACCGTAATTTCACAAATTGGTTTCTTCTCTATTTTTTCAGCGATTAGGCTTAAAATTAATATCTGAGGTGCGTATCGCAAATAAAAACATACAGAAAAGCTACAATCCGTCTGGAACGGATCGTATGATACCCTATCCTCCATCCTATCGAGCCCCTATAAAAAGGGCTTGGCCCTATTGCATTTTCTTTACTGAATGACACTGATAACTTCGAACGTTTGGGGATGTTATATGTAAAATTTCATCAAAATAGTTTTTTTGATGAAAACGCCCCAAAAAGTGGGCGTGGCCAAAACTATTGTATGAGTGAACTGTAGGGAATCTGAATACCTAAATATTTGGTCTTAACAAAATTTTTCGGTTTCATATAATTTAGTGAAGTTATGAAAAAGTGGGAATGGCAGTGGGCGGATTTAAAAATTTTTTACACTTGTACAGTATCTTTTTCTCAGAAGCCCAGATATGAAATTTCATCCTCCTAGCTCAAAATTTATAAAGATATGGCGTACCAAGTGCCACGCTCATTTTTGAAAATGTTAACTTTTTTAAAATTTTTATTAGAAATCAGAAAAATTTATTTAAGCAAAATGAATAGACCTTGGAATTTTCTATAATTCACCTGAGCACCATATTTGGTCACGCCTACTTTTTGAGCCCATTTTTTACAGAAATAATTTGGGAAATCTATATAGCATCAGTTCAATGCATCAAAAATGCAGAATGTCACCCCCACTTTATTAGACCTCATGCGTAAAAAGAACAAGACTAGAATTTCAGATTGTAAACTTAGAGCATTAAGGTGCGAGTATGATTGCTTTATTTAGAGCCAGCTACAATTTGGGTTACATCCCGACAACCTGGAGACAGGTAAATGTAATATCTATCCCCACACCAGGCAAAAGGCCTAAATCTTATAGACCTATAAGTCTAACATCATTTGTTCTCGAAACAATGGAGAGACTCATTGACGTTTATATTAGTGGTCGGCTAGACTTGTCTACCCCTCTGCACACAAGTCAATTTGCATACAGAAAAGGATCAAGAAAAGATTTTTTTTATAGTTTTTATTAGTTTAAAAAAAAAAACTCTTAATTACAATAATAATGTTTTATACAAATAATTACAAGGAATTAGTTTTTAATAAGAAATTTAATCTTGATTTAAACAAATTTAAGTTTTGCAAGTTTTTAACTTCTGAAAGTAACCATCATTATGAAGTTGATATCTCTCGTTGGTTATATAATTGACATTATTTTGTAAATAAACAGGATATAGGTTTTGTTTTATTTTATACACCATGACTAGAACGTTGAATTTCAAACGCTGGATGACACTTAGCCATCGTAGTGATTGCAGCATATTAACTATAGGTGTTGACCGATCGCATTTTAAAATTATCCTCATAGCTCTATTCTGTAGAAGTTGAAGCTTACTTTGGGTCTCTTGGTTACCCATGTATAAAACGGACGAACAATAATTGAAATGTGGAAAAATTATAGTATTATAAATAGTTAATGCACAGTTCACAGACATATTCCGACGGATTCTACTAAGAAATCCAATTTTTTTGGATATTTTTGCGCACAGTTTACTAAAGTGGACATTAAATTTCAGTTTATTGTCAATGATCACACCTAGGTATTTAATTTCTTTGACGCACTCTAATATTTCACCGTTCATTTCGACTTTTGCGTTCAGATCGCCACCATTTATGCACATACATTTAGTTTTCTGTAAGTTTATCTTAAGTTTGTTTTTGCATAGCCAGTCAAACATTCCCTTTAGATCTCGTTGTAGAACAGACTCACATATATTTATATTGTTCCCGCTAGTAAAAATTAAAGTATCATCCGCGAATAGACAAATTTTTGAGTTCTGCAAGGAATGACCACAATCATTTATATATAAACAAGAAAAGTAAAACGCCCAATATTGATCCTTGAGGTACGCCGATTGATATTTGTTGCGCACTTGAATATGTATTATTAACCTTAACCCTTTGCGTTCTGTTAGACAGATATCGATGTCTCGCAAGAGTGACCACGTCTGAAGCCAGATTGTTCTGAGCACAGAAGTGCATATTCTTCAACAAATCTGGTTAGCTGTTTACACACTACTGACTCTAGGACTTTTTCATATGTGGGCAACATATTTATAGGTCGCCAATCTTCTGGGCTCCTTGCATTTTTTACTTTTTCCACCGAAATAATGTCCGCGTTCTTCCAACTCTGCCGAAACACACCATGTGGAGAAGCGGAGGAAAAATTGCATCTTTACAGTCCAATATTATTTTCGAATTTAGACCAAAACAGTCGTTTTTTTTATTCATTTGCATAAGTGTTTCTTCAAGTTTGTTAAAGTCTAATCTATGAAAATCGATCGAATTCATGCGCGTGAAAGGGTATATTATCAAAATAAGGGACTAGGGGGATACTACCGTTTATTTGTTTAAATTTATTTAATCCGTTAGCTATCTCCAATTCTGATTTAAGAACGACTTCATTTATTTTAAGATCATGGGGTACACTTTTATCTTTTTTGAAAATCTGACTTTTTAACGTATTCCATAGACCCTTTTGGTCACCGGCTCTGTCGTTTAATTTCGTCTCTATAAATGCACTTTTTGCCCTAACACAGCTGTATTTATAAACATTTCTTGCTATTTTATATTTTCTCCAATCTTCAATTGATTCAGTAAGTACAGCTTTATTACATAAGTTCACTTTTTCCCGCTTAATGTAATCCAAGTCGGAATTATACCACTCCGCGCACTTATTATTTACTGTAACGGTTTTTCCTAATGCTGCTCTTGCAGTTTTAATTGCACTATCAAAAATGCTCGCACAACTATTGACATCTCTTTCCTCGAGCTCGTTTTCCGAGAGGCAACTATTAAATTGATTAAGAAAGCGGCATTTATTATATTTGATATATCTTAACTTCGTTGGGTTGTAGATCAAGGACTGTTTCGTAAATAATTTAATGCGAATAGTCTCATGGTCTGATACTTTCCAGACCTTTCGAACACTTACTTCGGCCAACGTAGTAAAGTCTGTAAGTACATAATCTATTAAAGTACTTGTTGTAGGCGTTATCCTCGTAGGTTCCTCAACTAATTGTTTAACACCGATATGGTATAAGAACCGATTTACATAATTAAGTTCGTAGTTATTTACATCGCTAAAATCTATATTAAAGTCACCACCTACTAAAACGTTTTCATTTTTATTAATATTTTTCGGTACCCAGTCATTTAGAATCGCAATCAAAAAAATCGCTTACCCTTAACGACTCAGATCTACATACATATATACCACAATTAAATTCCATATTTCCCTTTCTTGAGTGATTGTTACTGATGAAATCCATATTTGTTTACCACTGATAAAAGTATTTTTTTGGGACGACCTAATAGATTCTTTAACGTAAATTGAGACACCACCTAGAGACCGACAAGCAACTATAATGTTTATATCCAGGCAAAAACACTTCGCACGACTCCATATTATCAGTTAAGTGAGTTTCGGTGAGTAATAAGAAATCGAGGTTAGTTCTAGCGACAAGATCCTCGATAAGTTCAAAGTTCCCAGTTACCCCTTGAGCATTAACCAGGATTCCGCTTAGATAATCCATTGATTTTTCGACACACTGTTCCTTTAGTTGCTAATAAAAAATACGACTTCTTTTGGCCTCCAGTTTCTTTAGATAAACCGGACAGCCATAATCCATAGTTTTGAGGTTTACTTCCAAATTCAGATTTAATCTTTTATTTGATAAAATACAATTTACGCACTCAATTTTTTTTAGTTCTTCACAGTTCCTATCATTATGTTCACCTCCACAATTTCTACAGCACGCTTTATTTGTACATTCGCTCGATTCATGGTTAAAACCTAAACACTTGTAACATCTTTTTATTCTTATTTGTTCAAACACCCTACGCCTGTCCCAACCAATATTAACTTTTCCTACGCCCATGACTGCGCGAAAGCTTTCAGAGTCTAATTCTACAACTGCGTTCCAAATATCATATTGTTTATTGTTCTTCTTCTTGGATTTCATAACTTTAATGCATTTCAAATCAATCTCACTCAACGCTTCATTTTGCTCTTTTAAGCTTTTTTCAATTTGCTTTTCACTGATCACACCAGTAATAAATATTTTTGGCTTCTTTAGTACCGGTAATTTAATTTCGTACGCTTCACCAAGCTTTTCTTGAACCGCACTCTTTACTATATTTCTCTCTCCTTCACTTTCACACATGATTTCTACTACTCCGTTATTCCTTGCAGCAATGTCGCTGATCTTTAAATTCGATGGATCCACATTCTTCTTCAGATCCTCTTTTGTTTTTTGACCACTTTGTTTTGCTTTTGGTTTTAAGATCACTGGCTGACATTTGTTTAAAACACTTGCATATGTTTCGCTTTTCTTTGCACTTTGCTCTTGACACTCTCTTTGATTGAACGAGTTTAACTTTGCTAGTATTTCACACACGACTTTTTCCTGTTTAGCAATATTTCTTTATTTACATTAACAGATTTTAAAATTTCTTGTTAACTTAAGTGGATTGCATTTTTATCAATTAAATAATCATCACAAACAAAAACAATATTCTTATTCGAGTGCACTAAGTTCAAATCATATTCGGGTAACCGCGTACATTTTTCATGAAATGCTCTTTCGCAGAAACCACCGCACTTTATTTTTATTTTTGTTTTTCTGACAAAACGTTCATTACATTTCTTGCAGTTTTCTTCCATAATTTCCACACTTTAATTAAATTTTCTTTCGAAATTTTAAATTAAAATCAGACCAATTTCTAAACACGTCTTTACCGCTCAAAAGCTTGTTGCCGTTTTTGATGAAGATGCTCTTCACTATCTTGTGAAGCAGATAAAAGGAACTATACGTTCCAAGGAGATAGCTCTGTGTGGCTTTCTTGGCATTGAGGGCGCATTCGATAACACTGGCTACGACTCAATAGCAAGAGCAATTAGTAGCAGAGATATCGAGGATTCGACCAACCAATGGATACGGGTCATGCTGGAAAGTCGAATTATTACTTACTCCTCTGGAGGAGTCTCAGTGTCTGTGACCGCAGTTAAGGGATGTCCCCAGGGAGGAGTCGTTTCCCCTCTACTAAGGTCACTAGTCATCGACAATCTTCTAGTTGATCTTCAGAGATTAGGCTACATTGCCATTGGTTATACAGATGACGTGGCGATTTTTATCAGTGGTAAACACAGTACGACCAGAGAAGGACTATCTATCAATCAATTTACAAAAAGAAGACTGGTCAATCTAGGACCTATCACGATCAAAGGCACCACTTTGGTCTATTCCAGTCAGGTTAAATATCTCGATGTCATCCTCGATAAACGGCTTAGTTGGAATTCTCATATCAAGTCCGCCATTGAGCGCGCCACTAGTGCCATATGGGCCAGTAGACGTATATACGGCAGAACTTGGGATCTAAGTTCAACAATGATACATTGGTTGTATACAATGATGGTGAGGCCCATCATCACGTACGCGGCCATTGTTTGGTAGCCGAAAGTTCTTGAACGAACAACGGCAACGAAGCTTCAGAAGCTTCAAAGGATTGCATGTCTCGGCATTACGGGTGTCATGCGCACCTACCCTACGGCAACTTTAGAAGCGGTTATTGGGCTCTCTCCCTTACAAATCTTCATTAGGAGGACGGCCGCTAGATGCGCTATTAAGCTGCAACTAGAATACAAGTATAAATCAAGCTACCATGTGGGACACCTGAAAATTCTTGACTCAATTCCCAAAAAGGACATGTGCAGTACTATCCCCGTCATTATGGTCAGGGAGTACTATTTCGGTAGGTTATTTGAAGTAGAAATATTGTGTCCCACGGTTTTCCAGGCTTAACTCCATGCCATTGAGATCTGCGCTAAGATAAACCTTGATAAGGGTATTAAGAGCGCTAAGATATATATATTTTCAGATAGCCAGGCAGCACTTAAAGCGCTGTCGTCCAATTTAATGGACTCTATATCAGCTGCTACGTTGCACTACAATCTCTTGCTAGACACAATAGGGTGAAACTTGGTTGGATCCCTGGTCATCAAGGAATTGTAGGCAACGAATTTGCTGATGAACTAGCTAGTGCTGGCTCAGAATCTGCGTTCATAGAACCTGAACCTTATTGTGGCGTCAACTGAGTTACCGCCACAGCGCTGATTAATACTTGTGAATACAAACTTCGTCTGGCCCACTGGGAAAATGTCTCGGGGCTGTGACAATCCAAGTAATTAATCAGGCATTTTTTCTACAAGGAAATCCAGATAAGGAAAGCATCAGAAAGCTGGTGAGCTTTCTCAAAGGCCACTGCAGCCTGCGATATCACCTTAACAAACTTAATCTGTGTCCAGAAACGGAATGTTCTGCTTAGAAGATGACGAATCCTCTGAGCAGATTCTCTGTCAATGTCCAGCATTACATTGGTTAAGGAGGCGTATTTTCCACAAAGAAATATGTTCATCAGCAGAGCTGAGGACCTCCGCTCATAAGGACGTACTATCCTTCATAATGGAAGTGGAACGTCTTTTGGTCTAGTATTACCCTTTGATGCAGAGATCTTCTCGGGTCGCAGTGTCAGCCATATGGGCAAGGATCTTTAAAAAAAAAACGGTCGAGGACATACGTACGACCCAGTCGTGCACTTTATTTATGCCCTATACGCTATACCCTATCCTATTAAGTTTGATACATAGTGTGTAATACAGAAAATAATTGAGTTATAGTTGAATGCATACATATACCGTAGAATATTGAATAACATCCGTCCGTTCGTATATCACCACTTCTTGGGGCTTAAATTTTGAGCTAGGAGAATTTTATATGATTTCATGAGAATAAGAATAAGATGCAAGATAAGTGTAAAATTTTCTAATTTCACTGTTGTACTTGAAATCAAAAAATTTTTATGAAGACCAAATATTTAGGTATTCAAGTTTACGTAACTTGTATCTACAATTTATCCATACATTTGGCACATTCAGAATTGTAGGCGGTAGCATATTATGCCTAACATGTTAGGCCTAGGTTTCCCATATCTATTTAGTTATAAATCTATTTGTGTGGAAAAGAAAACTGAAAGACTGTAAGTGCGGAAAATATACAACAAAGAAATCAAGGTTTCTTTATTTCTTGAAAGAATTTTAGCTGACTTGAAACCTTCAAATTGTGTTTTAATGTAAAACAACACTTCACCCATTGAACAATTGATCATATCCTCTAGTTGACTGAAATCGTAATTCACTTAGAATTTAATTACTTTATTTATCGTATATAATACATTTCATTTATAAACCATAGCCGATCAATAAATATATAAGCGATCAGCTATTTTTACTTTTCGTAAACTTGTACTTTTTACTGACCTAACATGTAGGGAGAATTTTCTTACCTACAAATCCAGGCCACGACCCCTAAAGAAATGAAAGAGGATAAAAAGAGTTCGCGGTCTAGATTCTTAGTCAAACAATTCGATCGCCAGTTGGGAGAAATGTCATTTTCATATTTTTTTTTTAATGCTCAGTTGTGCTTTATTATTTTATTTGTTTTGTGCACTGAAGAATTAGTTGTTGAATAGTTACTTGGTTCGGGCTTCTGTGTGGTCATTTGATTTATACGTTGTTGATCGTAGCCTAATGAAATAATTTTACTTGACTTGACTTGAGTATAACAAGTATTTTGATATTAGATAAAAAAAACCTCTTGAAATCAAAATCTCGAATGCAAAAATCTTTAATATGTACATAGTAGAAAATATAGAAAAAAAAATCTAGAATGACAAAAATCTAGAATTAATATAAAACTTCAGTGGAAAATAAGTTCGTAAATGAGTTACATATGTGGATTTATGTATGTCCCACCCCAGCATTTTTTTGTCGTAGATGGGACATACATAAGTTCACAATTTTTTGGATGTTAATAAAGTAAAATTACTTCACCGCTCGCTCAGCTGCCGCTCCTCTTCGCTGCTCCTTAACGATCATCTTAGGAATTTGGTAGTCAGGCTATGGGAAATAAGGTCACACACTTGTGTGTGTTTTGTTTTTGCTATGAAAATGTGTTAAAATTTTATTATTTTCAATCTAAAAATTTCAAACCTACATTTTCGAGCTGTTTTCATTGTTTTCACAGTGAAATGGAGGGGTCTTAAAAATCTCGAAAGAAATTTTGTTTTCGAAATTTTCTTCGAGATTTTTGTACTTTTTACATTTTATCCCATTCGAGGTTTTTGCATCTAAGATTCAAAAAATAGATTTTCAAGATTTTTTATTCTAGATTTTACTCGTTCTAGTTAATGGGGTGATCCCATGTACACAGTGTGTAATGCGAGAAATAATAGAAATACATCCTATAGAGTCACAGATTCATGATCAGTATTGATAAAGAACTGATTCAGTCATCTTTTGATAAAATTTTGAAAACATCATCTGCACACGTTCTATTTTTTATTTTATCATTGCAAACGAATCTAAAAACCCAGTACGCTACCCATAACTTTTTCTTTGAAATAAGCTAGTTTGTCTCCGAATTCTGAAAACTACTACAATCCACAAAAACATCCAAAGTGGAATTTCGAAAATTCCATTTGTGATATATGGAACTATAACCTAGCATGTTAGTCAGTTTTGCGTTCAGAAATCTAGGCCTAATATGTTAGTGATACAAAGGAAGGATAGGGTATTTTCTTACCTTTCCCCTTTGGGTCGATATTAACCTGAGTGCGCCGTCTTCCTTTCTCATACTCAACTCATCTACCTACCATAGTAGATGTTTATGAACCAGAATGTGTCCAGTTTCGTGACTCGAATTTATTCCATGCCTCCGCGCTCTTTTCTGCTGTCACTTGGTTCCAGCAGGCAGTGTTGATTTTCATAATTTCAATAATTTTAATATTCTCTTGTATTTCAGTATCCGAATATGATTTCTCCAATTATGCTTCCTTGAACCTCATTTACATGTCGCATGGTGATGAAAAAAATATATTATACTGCAGAGATGGTAAATTTGATGTAATAGAGGAATCTAAAAAAGTGTTCAGAAATCGAACTCTTGAAGGAAAACCAAGATACTTAATAATTGAAGCATGCAAGGGATCCTATGATACCGACCTCTGTTATGACAATGAACAATCTGGTGGCGCAGACAAAGAACCAGTTATAACCTGGAGTCTGACCAGCTCATTTGAAGGTAATTAGTTGCATACATACATATGTACATTTATATTGATATCTGACTCTTCGATTTGCAGGATTCATTTCAAAAATCGGGAATAAAGGTTCGACTTTTATCCAATACTTTTGCAAAGAACTTCAAGCAAACTGGAGAGAAAAACCTTATGATGACATCGTAAAGCAATTTATAGATAATTTCCCAAAGTGAGCTAAACAATTCTTATAAATTTGTTTCGATAAACTAGTGTCAAGCGTTTGAATAGACAGACGGAGAAGCACTTAATGAAATTGACCAGAAAAACGCTTTTAGTCCTTCGATGTACATAGGGACTGGACCGAGTGTTCTCTAGTTGTTAGCGTACCTAGTACTGCGCAGTCCTTCTGGGGTGGTTTCGATGACTTTATCAATTTGAAAAAAAAAAAATTAGTATTAAATTTTGGTCCTTGCCTAAAACGGTACTGATATGCCTGATTGATGATGATTTGTTGACAAAGTGTTTATTAAATATGGGCTCTTTAGGAAGCACTTGGTGATTTTGCAGTAAGTTAAACTAGACCATCTCCCCCATGAATTGACTCCGTATAGGAGTTATTCCAATGCATAACTCACGCTAAACTCACACCAATAATAGGTTCAGTATTCAGCGGGATAGATTCGGATTCGCTAGTTTGTCAGCGAACTCGTTGGTCTGTATTCCCGTGTGACCCGAAACCCATATAAGACAGACACGGTTTATTCTGGAAAGCGCTTTCAGTCTGTACTTACATTCCAGGGCAATTTTTGAGTGATTTATAAGGGCTTCGAGCGGTCTGAAAGCAGCCTGGTTGCCACTACAGATACCAATTCTCCTACCATGCCATCTCTCATCTAGTTAACAACTCCTAGTATTGCAAAGACTTCTACTTTACCAAGAGCATACGAATATTTGGCAGCATTGTCCAAATAGCAACCAGCTCCAGTCCCATTAGAAGCACTGGAGCCATCCGTGTAAAAAACATTGGTGTATGAACTGAGAAGGTCATACGGATTTGTCCATTTAACCCTTCCAGGGAAAGATACTGAATATCTCCTAACGAACATGATGAAAGGGCTAATCTTATCTAATCTTAAGAACAAAGGACATTGCTCTGATACCTCAAGATATATAGCTATATGATCAGAGTCATATTCCTTTTGGCAAATCCCATTTTTATAAAGTCGGCACATAGCATGCATTGCTTCTTTCTGGACAGTTACGTCAACTGAAGTGGTGCGCATGGCTGCAGTGATTCCTAGGCAGACTTCTCTTTGTAGTCTGGCAAGTCAAGAACACGCAGACTTGACTGCTGAATGAATATGAATGAATGAATGAATGTACAGCCAGTGCACAACCTCCTGTCTCACACCCCACTTTTTCCCAAAAGCTCTTCGGCACTGCCAGAATGTTCTAAGCGCCCTATATGCTTTTTGTTCAACGTGCATATTCCACATCAATTTATGATCCAGGATAACTCCTAGATATCTAACTTCTGTGGCAAGTTGAAGAGTAACAGCTTTCAACGTGGGTGACACTAGCCCATCACGTTTTCTCTTACAATTAAGCACACTTACCCGATGTCAGAGCACAGACGTCGTTGGCGAAAGCCTGAACGTGTATTCCCAAATCCAGCATTTGGAATGAAAACAACCTTGACTACGCATGTGAATAGAGCCTTTATTAGGATATCCCTTTCTTTCCTTAGCATTTATTTATTTATTTATTTATTTAAAATTCAATGCGTTGCTAATTCACGGTAAGATACAATATCTTATAAATAGTGACAGCATAAAATAGTTTATACTAATTTAACAGAGATACGTGAATAGCATATATGTATGTATAAATTGATTTTAAAACAATTAAGACAAATGAAAAGAAGAAATATTGAAAAATGATAATTTAAGTAAAACCAAAACCAGTTCACTTTTAAATCTTGAACTGTTATCTATTTTTTTAATACTACGAGTTAAAGTATTCCACAAACAAATAGAGTTAATAATAAACTGACGTTCCGATGTCAAACAAGAATACCGAGGAATAATTTTTTAGGATTTTTATTTGACCATTGCGCTATGTCTGCAAGATCGTTATTAATGCAAGTCGCAGCGTGCTCTATTAAAACCAAAGGACATTTAACTGTATTTAACATAATTCGGGACTTCAGGAAGGAGGGTGGGTCGTACGTCTGCCGCTATGCCTTCAAGGCGTGTGTCCATCGCTTCCATTGGATGGAGTCTCTGACCGAGACTATGAG
The DNA here is from genome assembly GCA_905220385.1 of Xylota sylvarum. Classification (NCBI taxonomy): domain Eukaryota; kingdom Metazoa; phylum Arthropoda; class Insecta; order Diptera; family Syrphidae; genus Xylota; species Xylota sylvarum. Next base: position 28,107,217 of record LR999960.1, read on the forward strand.
TCGCATGTTACACGATATCATGTAAATCAGCCAAGCAAGGAGCCGGCTCTAGAATGGTCAGTCTTCTCGACAGCACAGAATCTTCCCGCCGTGCTGAACGATCCAGGTCGTGGCAAGCAAGCGAATCTCTTTACCAAGAAATGGGGTGATAGTTGTGTGAAGAAGGTGCATATTGCGCCAGTCTCAGCGAGATACCGGACATCTTCATGAAATGGTCTCTCGATTTAAATAACACAGCTACATTCGCTTCGGTCTTCCCTGGCATCGGACAGGCGAGAAAAAACAGAAGCTAAGTCACTATCTGGACATAGTAGAGGTGAAGATAGCCAGGCAAGTGTCGCAGAACACATTGCATTCTTCCATGCAATGACATCATAGGACGCGATCATGGAGCAAATGAGCGAAGCAGCTCAAAATGTGCGAGAACTGAGGGAGAGTCTCAAGGCTCTGAGTAAAGGTGGCTATCCACAGGCATGCAAGAATGCACATTCTTTGGGTTTATGCAAATTTTTGTGCAAATTTAGTTTGCAATCCACTAGCATGCATGCATGTGCGTTCCTCATAAATGTTGATAAATTCACTAAAAATTTCCTATTTCGGCAATGCTGCCATTGTCTATTTTCACTAATAAGACTTCACACAACTGACGAAAACAATAGAATTTGCGCATTCCTTGCTATCCACAGGCACGCATGCATGTGGAATGCGCAGGCATGACAGCCAAATTAAAATTTTTCTTAATTCTCGCATGCATGCCAGCGCAAGCTCACAGGCAGTTTTGCACGCACATGCATAAGTTTGCGCATTCTTGCATGCCTGTGGATAGCCACCTTAAGACTGAAGTGGTAGATTTATTGATAATCGTTCAGTATGCACAGAGAAGAAAAAAACATGAGCAAACATTGGATAAACTCTGCCTGATGGCGACGGTACATAAAACGCAACCCATGCTCCAGTTATTGCTGGCCACTCAAGACTACGTAGCAGCTTTAGATTTGATAGGATTTTCTCAGGAACTAGTCGGTATTCATTGTTTCAAGCATCTTCCAATGCAGCTAACCGAGATGGAAAAACTGATTGACAAGATGCTCACCACGGAGTTTGACCCTTTCGCCACAGCCGATCTCAACCGAGCGGAGACTGATAAAATCCTAGCTGAGGACCAACTAATCTGCATCGTCATGGGTCTGCTACGAAAAAAATTAAAGTTTATCAATCTTCGAGTGGATCGCATTGCTTCAAAGAGCAACTGTGGCTTGTTAGAGGTCTTGAGCAGAGTTAAGGCTATGACTACGATAATGCTGCAAACAGCGAACGCGGCAGCCGGACGATTCGACGAGGCTGTAAACCTTATGGACTCGGAGGCATTTCTTACAGACACAGACTATGAAAATGTCCGAGAAAAGTTGGCTGAGCTGCTACAGTCTGCAACTATTGTCACGAACGTTGTACGAAGCTTGTGTCCAGTCAAAGCCTTGAGAAAAGTGTAGCTTTCGTTGACGAGATCGAAAAACTAGCAGCTATTGTGAATGAGTTCAGTGACAGCAGTGAGGCGATATCAGGTGCGCAGAGTGTGCCACTAAAAGTGGCTGTCAAAGTCCAGGCGTCAAGGTTCGCAAACCGATTCCATTCGGAGAGGAAACAGAAAATGGCATTGCTACTCGATTCGGAACGCTGGCGTCAGGTGGACATTCTAAATGAATTCCAAAAAATCATCGATCGCATTGCAGAGAACGACTGTGCTGCTAGTGGGCTGACATTCCTATTTGGTCTGTAAGCAGCACCAACTAGAAGTTTAGCCTCATCGTTGACCAATTTCGCAAACGCATTTCACAACCAACCGGAGAAAGATATCGTAGTCTACACTTTATACGCTCTCTTAGATAAATTGCAACCTCTCCACCGCTACGTCCAGTTCTATCACAACGAAAAATTTTATACCCGCTGAGACGACACATATCATTGTTAAAGTCATCCTTAAGCCAGGACGACAGGAAAAACCTGATCGACTCTTCGTTCACTACCCGTTTGGCCGCACTCCAGTTTAATCTAGTGATGTTATTCCATAAGGTTACAGTCAATATATTTTGCTCGGGTGTCACCACTCTACAACCAGGAAAATGTGTCGCGAGCAAAATATAATTAACCCTCTGCATATATGTAGTTAGTGTTTAGCTTGGGTGCAGTTTCCCATCGAAGAACCCTATTCAGTCTAGCTGTTTCTCTCGTAGTCATCAACTTTCCGCAGAAATACCTATAGGACTCAAGTTTGGCTTTCCTCACTTTCATCTCATACTCATTTTGCCTTTCGAGTTTTCGTTGCTCTATTCAGCAGGGCCTTAGCTCTCTTTCTTCTCTCACGCCTCCTGCGGGCTGCTTTCCGATTCCAAGCCTTTCCCTGTCGTCAGATGTTAACTGACAACCAAGATTAGCCGCAGTCGCTGCCACGTCCGTGACCGATTCCTGAACATTAAAGGGGCCCGTCTGAGTAGCTTTACAAGGCAGAAACGCGGGCAATCTAATAGTACTAGGTATAACTTTTTCCTCTCGAAAGCCCGCTGGGTCATCCATTGGATGACTTGATCAAACATACCCCCCAACACAAGGCTGTCCATTGACTTGGTCAAGGTTCCATCCGCTGATAATCCATCTAACGCCATCAACAACCGGTAACAAGCTTCCACTGAGACCACGGTTTGCCATCTCAGTCCTATCAATATTAGATGCAGCTTGGGCTTGCACATCCGATGTCCACTACCTAACGAATCCTAATTTTATTCTTTCTTAGTAAAGATATCACTAAAGTCAGATTCGGATTTACTATGTTCATGATTTTGATTTTAATCAAAAGAAAACAGTGTGGCTTTTATCTTCATTGATTGTTAATTTTTTTACTTAATACTAGTTATTAATATGTCTGTTATTTCCTTTGCATTGCAAAAAATAAAATAAAAATTGCATTACATATTACTAACGATAATATATCTTCTCTCATTTCAGTATCGATCAATCTCCCGTTCTCACGTCTGTTTCTAGACAATTCAAAGATTTCCGGTATGGAGCTTTTGATAAACAACACGAAATCCCAAGGAGTTTAGAATGAGTATCTACGTATGTACATATGTATACATACAAACATAATCAAAAAGAATGTAGATAAACTTAAAAAATAAAATCAAATTGAAAATGGGAAGAAATCGTTCAGGCTTTGAAGATGTCAACGTTCTGTATAGATCTTTGGTGGGACTTCAAACAGAACTGATGGGCTCATTCAAAAAAAAATCGAGAATGCCCACTCACTCACCACTTTCGAGCTGAATATCTAGGCTGAATTCCTAAATACAGTACAGCCTGGATTGTTCTTTCCTCCAAACATTACTTTTTCCATTTTTAAATGTATAACTTTCTTTTATGTGGCATTCTTGTAAGGACCGTGTGAGCAAGGAGTCGAATAAAAAGTAACCAAGAAAAATCAGTGTTTTTCTTTCAACATTCATAAAGGATTATTAAAATTGGAATGTTCTTATTTTTATAAATCTGCAGGAAAAAGTAGTTTAATGGCTAAATAACGTCGCTGTTAATAATAAGATTAAAGCTCGAATCATAATTTTATACGCAAAAAAGAGTAGAAAACGATTTGGAAAAATGTATACCTCGCAAGTTGGCGAGTACACCACATTGGTCTTGATCGTAGGTTGCAAGCTGACTCAGCACACGCGCTTCCGATCTGATTTCTGTACTCAATGCACATGCAACAGGTGGAATAGCTGTATCAGCATATATCGGGCATATTCAAGTTTACATGGATGAATGGAGAGGATCAGGCAGTCAGTCTTTTGGCGGCAATTATACGGGACATATTAATTTAGAATTGTAATGACATTCCTTTTTTTTTCGAATAAATAAAGACACTTGTGAATCATAAAAATAAGTGTTTAATTTGCGGCTAGTCTGTCGTCTGCTTTGTTTTATATCCGGATTCGTTAACTGGCGCCCGAGCAGGGGCTAGTGGAAAAGAACAATCACCAGTACAAAATCAAGGAGAAACTCTCCGGGCGATTGAAGACATGACGGCAAAAATCATCTGGGTCATCGATAAATCGAACGACAGCATAGGAGTGTCAGATATGCAAAGGTTTAGGCAAGATATTTTGAACGAGATCTTGCTAATCAAGGAAAAAGTAAACTAAATGGTGCGAGCCTGCCAGATACCGAAAGGCGATTGCTTAGATAATAAAAACACAATAAACAAAAACTTACAACAAATTTTAAAATCGGTGCAGTTAAATAAAGAAAGTATCGCGAAACAAGAAAAAGGAGTACTCGACATCCTCGAAAAAGTCAACGAGCTTGGTACAAAGTGCAAAGATGACAGAATCGTATACAAGTCAGTTATAAAAGTGCCTGCCAGTTATACTGAAACCAAAATCAAAACAAAGCGTCGAAAAAACACAAGAAGATTTAAAAAAATGTTGAACCATCGAACTTAAAGATCAGGGGTAATAGAAATATCATGTGAGAATGAAGGTGAAAGAGCTTATAGTTAACAGTTCAGTGTGCTTATGGTGAGGCTTGTGAAATAAAGGTACCGGTACTTAGAAAGCCAAGGTTGTTTATCACGGGTATGAGTGCGAATAATATTGAAGATGAAATCAAAAAAAAGCTTAAAAATGCAAAACAGTGTATTGAGTGAAAGTTCAATGAGGTGTGTTAACGTAATGAAAGCAGTAAGCAAAAAGAGTGGAAAAAACTTTGAATATTGGAATGCAGTGGTTGAGTTGGACTCCAAAAGCTTTCAAGCAGTCATGGGTAAAGTAAATATTGGTTGCGACAGGTGTAAGGTTTTCGAGGAATTAAGGGTTAAGAAATATTTAAATGTTTAGGATTTAACCATGAATCGAATGAGTGCAAAAATAAGGCTTCCTGTAGAAAATGCGGTGGAGATCATGACTCCAGACCTTGTAATGAACCTGAAAAAAATAAGTACGTGAACTGTAAAATGACGAACTTACGATTGGGGTTAACTTTAGACGAAAACCATATTACCTTGAACTATAAATGCCCTGTTTACATAAGGAAAATTGAGGCAAAACAAAGTCGAATTTTATGTTAGCAATTAAAAGGACAATGTAATGATGCCTCCCCTTCTGCATAAGTGGAATTCTTTTAAGTATTCAGGGGATAACAGGAAACTTTACGTTAATTCAAGATCTTGTGGCGGAAAATGATTTAGACTTTATATTATTGATGGAAACCCATATAACGGATGGTGCATGCTTTCCTTAATACAGTACTGCCTGCTTTGTGAATCAGCAACCATTCCTAAATGCAAACTCAAAATAATGACACATCGCATTACGTTCCGAAATGCATTGTGAACGAATACACTGCACAAACAAAAGCAAACAGCGCATCGTTAACTAACACGATGCAAATAATATTTGTTATCGCTACCCGTTTTGGATTAGCTTTAAAATATATTTCGTTAATATTCGGTTGTCACCAGCAACACAACTGTTTAGGAAATGATTAATTATCAGATTTCCAAAAAATAAATTGTGCACATCGCATAACATTCCTAAACGTCATGATTCACAACGCAACAGAATGCGCATCGCATACTGAAAGTATCGTGTGTTTGCAGCACTTAAGCAGCAATCTTAAGCGGAAAAAATTAGTTTTTATAGCAGGGCTGTTATTACAAATACAAGGAATGATTGGATCAAAAAAGTGCTTTTGAAACCGTCAACCATGATATATTGGCTACAAAACTTTATAAATAAGGGTATCCGTAAAAAGATAGATAGATAGATAAATTTTTTATTTCATATAAATTCAATCACATTAATTCATTAGTTTACATTAGAGAATATAAGAAATAATATAAGTGACATTTTTTATTTTTTTATATACTTAAAGTATTAAAATAGTGTTAAATGCCACTTCAATGGATTAACTATAAATACATATTTTCAAACACGGGTGGGGTGACCCTTAAAAAAACAATATATAATCAGAAAAAATTAAATTATAAGAGTATACATTAACAAAATAAAAATTAAAAATTAAGAATTCAAAATTAAGTGTAAAAATAAGAAAACCGCTACACTAGAATGTCCGAAAAAATGGATTCTAAGGAGGAATAATCAAAAGCTAAAAGCCAATACCTCACATATTTTTCAAACTTCCCAGAAGAAGTTAATGTTCTAATTGAAAGCGGGAGCTTATTAAATAGGCGACAACATGAAACCAAGTAGAAATTACGAAAAGCAGTAGTACGATACATCGGTACAGATACAACATTCGAAAAGTTTCGAAAAGTGCTTTAGTGCTTCAAGGAATTGAAGTGCTTTAGTAGCTACCTTTTTGGAAGAAGCAAAATGTAGGAGTGAAAGAAAAATGTTCCAATCGAAATCTGATACCTCTTGGTATGCCGAACGGGTCCATTCTAGGAGTATTAGTTTTTTTTACTGTACATAAATGATTGCGGAACCGCTTTACTACATTCGAAAATATGCCTTTTCGCGGATGATACGCTAATATGTATATCTTAGTGGAAGGGATCGGTGTTGGTGAATCTATATTTCAGGGAGAAATAAACAGAATGCACAATTGGCTTTGTAAAAATAAACTTAAAATAAATATGCAAAAGACTTAATTCATGTGTGTTAATGGCAACGGTGTTAATTTGAATATTGCAATAAATGGTGAAAAAATTGATTGTGTTAAAAAAATAAAATATCTACGAGTGTTAATTGACAATAAACTTAAGTTTGATTCCCATATAACAAAACTGTGTTCGAAAATATCGAAAAAATAGGCTTTCTTCGAAGAACCAGAAGAAATATTTCAATGAACTTTACCAATCTTTTAAAACGAGTCTAGTTGAAAATTGTCACAAAATCCGCAGTGATGTTTTCCTCAAAATAGAACAAATGGAAAAAAATTGGGAGGAGCGTCTTGGGAAAATCAATGTCACCATAGCCAGCATAGTGCAACGCATTGATAGCTTGGGAACCAAATCAGCAGACTACTCAGCTGAAACTAAGTCTACAAGTAAAGAGATTATCGCTCTTCAGCAGCAAATTGATGTCTTAGAGAGGAAAGAGATAGCAGGCGATGCCGTTCTGTTTGGCGTACCAGAACTTCCCGATGAAAATTTGAAATTTATTTTCAATCGGCTTTGCCTAACTATCGACTGCAACCCTCCAACATTGAAAAATATTTTCCGGGCGAAAAAAACCAAGAGCTCTAATAATCATGCACCATCGCCAGTTAAGAAACTCTGTGCTGAAATCGGCTGCTCTCTTCCGGAGAAATTATAACAGAGAACTCATTTTACGTGACGTTGGAATTGAATCTGACAACAAATGTTTTCTCAACCAAAGCTTAACCAAAACAATTCGCTCGATCTTACAAGCTGCCACCCGCTTGAAGAAAAAGAAGCAACTGTTCGCTGTGTACACAAAATTTGGCTCCGTCTTTGTAAGAAAAACCGCAACTGGTAAGAGCTTCTTCATTGAAAGCTTTCAAAATTTGTTCGCCGTCGCCGATACTCAAGAAGCTGATAACACCACCTGTGGAAGTAATATTGCAACAGAAGTCGCCGCTTCAGATATTGACGAATGTTTATAGTATCTTTATCTTCAATCTCTAATTTAATTTTTTATACCCTATCCTAAGGGTATATTAAGTTTGACACATAGTTTGTAACATAGAGAAATAATCGAGATAGACCCTATAAAGTATATATATTCGTGATCAGCATCAATAGCGAAATCGATTGAGCGATGACCGTCCGTCCGTCCGTATGACACCGCTTTTAGGGCCTTAAATTTTGAGCTTACTTACTTACTTAACGGGCTCCCGACCCGTAAAGAGTCTCTGCCTGAGACACGGCAGCCTTCCACACTCCTCGATCCCGGGCACATTGCTTCCAGTTGTCTAACCCAAGCGCTCTGGCATCCGCGATAGCTTGGTCCTTAAAACGGAGGTTCGGTCTTCCTTGTCGTCTCGAACCTGGGGGCTGTGATTCGAAGATTCTCTTTGCTGGAGCATTATTGTCCATTCGCTCGATGTGGCCGCGCCAGTGTAGTCGACGTGTTTTGGCTTTTTGGACTACATCCACATCTTGGTACAGCTCATAGAGTTCGCGGTTGTATCTTCTCCTCCATTGGCCCTCCTCGCATACGGGACCGAATATCCGACGAAGAATTTTTCTTTCGAAAGTGTTCAGTATTTGCTCTGCTTTCCTGCTTATCGTCCAGCACTCGGCTCCATACAGCAGAACTGGCAGGATCAAAGTTTTGTAGAGCATACATTTCGTCTTGGACAGATGCTTCTTTGTTTGTTGACAACATGTACTTGGTTTTGCCCTCATTTACTTCAAGGCCAACTCGTTTCGCCTGTTCTTCAATTGCCGTAAAAGCCTTTAACACGACGCGCTGGGAGCGACCGATGATGTCAATGTCGTCTGCGTATCCCAGCAACTGGACAGATTTGTTGAAGATAGTGCCTTCCATGTTTACACCTGCCCTGTGCACTATCTGTTCTAGCACAAGATTGAAGAAGTCACATGATAGCGCATCTCCTTGACGAAATCCGGTGCATGTTTGGAATAGTTCGGAGGAACTGTTTCCGAATTGCACGTTGCACCGCAACGTTTCGTTTTTGCATTCCTGATCCTATCCATCGTATCTCCTGGATCGCGGTAATATAGCACCTGGAGTGTACAGTGTACGTACGTTCCAGGTACATACTCTTAAATCGTAGTCCGTGGACGTTCCGGGATATTAAATGAGGGGGTCCATAATCCGAGGCTTGTGTCTCTCTCATAACTAGTGTTAGTAAATTTTGAGCTAGGACGATGAAATTTCATATCTGGGCTTCTGAGAAAAAGATACAGTACAAGTGTAAACATTTTTTAAATCCGCCCACTGCCACGCCCACTTCATTAAATTATATGAAACCGAAAAATTTTGTTAAGGCCAAATATTTAGGCATTCGGACTCCCTACATTCCACTCATACAAAAGTTTTTGTCACGCCCACTTTTTGGGGGCGTTTTCATCATAAAACCGATTTTTGGGCCTTAAATTTTTAACTAGGATGCTGAAATTTCATATCTGGGCTTCTGATGAAAAGATACAGTAGAAGTGTAAATTTTTTTACATCCCCCCACTGCCACGCCTACTTTTTTATAACTTCACTAAATTATATGAAACCGAAAAATTTTGTTAAGTCCAAATATTTAGGTATTTAGATTCCCTACAATTCACCCATAAAACAATTTTGGCCACGCCCACTTTTTGGGGGCGTTTTCATCAAAAAACCGATTTTGATAAAATTTAACATGTAACATCCTCAAACGTTCGATGTTATAGTCATATTTGAGTACGAAATGCAATTTGACCACGCCCAATTTATAGAGAGGAGGGTATCAGACGATCCGTTCCAGATGGATTGTAGCTTTTCATTTTAATTTTTAATTTTTTATTTTTTATTCCTTTTTTTTTATTGTTTATATTCATATTACCCATTTCCTTCTCCTCTGCTCTTCTTTTTGTACTGCTGTGTAAGTTTCATAAACCAAATTCTTAGCGTTTGCGGTATTGTTTGTAATGAACATTGTTCCGAATATGGATAATAATATTGTATCCAATGAGAACCATGGTGTGAATGAAAATATTACTGGAATAATGTTGAATGTTTTGTCAAAGCATAAGAATGGACTTAGAGTGTGTCATATCAATGCGCGTAGTCTTAACTCTTGTAAACTTGACTATTTGCAGTTTATACTATGTGTTTCGTCTATTGATGTTATTTGTATTGACGAGACGTGGTTTAAACCAGATACACCTGATGAAATGTACAAAATAGAGAATTATAATTTATTTCGTAATGATCGGATAACTAGTACCATTGGGGGAGGAGTTGCGATTTATTGTAATTCTTCCTTAAATTGCCGAGTGGTCTGTAAATCAGAGAGTGGTTTTGTTGAATACTTAATATTAGAAATGTTTGATAATTGTATTAAATGTCTGATTTCATGTTGCTATATCCCTGACCGACGATTATCGCCAGAACCATTTTTTTTAGCGCTATCCGAGTTTTCTGCAATCTATGACAACATAATTGTGTGTGGCGACTTTAATTCCAATTTGTTAAAAAATGATTCTCGTGCGCTTTAAATTAATGACTTTGCATCTTCCAGTGATCTTACAATAATTAATGATTCTGTACCAACTTGTTTTCGACCGAATGCATCACCTAGTCTTCTTGATCTGATATAAGTGAACATGCCTCACCATTTGAGCATTCGCAGCTGTCCGTCTAACAGTTCAAAGTCTGTAAGCCAGCTCAACTGTTGTTTAGAGACGATTCCGAAGACTTTGAATCACCAAATATCGGTCATCCCTTGCAGTAGTTACTCCGGAGCGACCTGATCTTTGACGCGGTTTGTAGGAGTTAGTCTCCCTGTATCTTTAAAAGCCTTTTTTAACGTCTTCTCCGGTTTCCTTATCATAATATCGGCATAGAGCACGCCCCGGCCACCATCAACTAAAGCCAGCACAGAGGCGACTTCTTGTGCCATTATTTGCATTTTTTTTTTACAAAAATCAGTAACAACTAATAACTAATCAAAATAAAACAAATCCAGAACAATAAACTTAATAAAACACATACGGGGGATCATGGAAGCTAAATTTGGTATGTCTCACGTCTGTAGGAAAACACGAATACAATACGGTTTTCTTCAATACGATGTGCACATCACAAAGAAAATTACAAGAAATTATGCAAACAAATAAACCATTAAACCAGTAACCTACTAAAAACAAATTAAGCTCAACAAAAACATAGCGGCATATTACCAAAATGATAACAACATACGAAAAAGTATCACTATGCCACGGTTTTTGTAACTCAGTGTATTAGATGATATACGTCAAGAATTTGATAAGGGTTACACAATCTGCGTACTTGACTTCTCTAAAGCGTTTGATAAGTAAAGTCAATCACACGATTCTCTGCTGATGCTCGGCTTTGAAACCCCTTATACAAGGTGTTCCTCAGGGTTCAATATTAGGACCTATATTGTTCTGCATTTTCATTAAAGATCTGCCATTGGTATGCAAGCATACCTCAGTCCATCTGTACGCGGATGATGTACAACTCTATCTATCCCAACTTCTTAATAGAATAGATGAACTTGTTCTACATCTTAATGATGACTTATCCGCCATAAATAACTGGTCGGTTAGTAATGGGTTACTTATAAATCCAGCAAAGTCCAAGGTGATACCTATCTCCAACAAGGTTTTCGACATGAATTGTATTTCTGACGTGTTGCTCTGCAACAACAAATTGCAATTAGTAGAAAGAGTGAACACTCTTGGTTTTGTAATTAATCGTAGCATGTCTTGCTATGATCATTTCAACTTAGTAATAGGTCGTATTTACCGGTGTTTGCGAAAACTATGGCTGACTGCCAATTTTACTCCGATGGAGACTCGCCGAAGACTTGTTCGTACCCTTATAATTCCTATAATAACGTATGCTGAGGTCGTTTATTGTAGCCTGGAATCCTTATCTCAATATAAGCTCCAGGTAGCTTTTAATGATGCTGTGCGGTATGTTCACGGACTTCGTAGGTATGATAGAATTTCCTTCTTTTCTAGGAACCTGCTAGGGTGTACACTAACGGATTACCTAAATGTTAAAACTTGTATGATATTACATAACATAACATCATAATATCGAAATCTCCAACTTATTTGTTCCCTGGCTGAAATTTTCCCGTTCTCGCAGGACATTGAACATCAATATACCTTACTTCAAATATTTAAATTCTTCAAGACTGTTTTTCATTCACGCCATCAGGTTATGTAATTACCTTTGGACCTTACCTTACCTTACCTTTGGACATCAAAGGTATAAACACAAGCGGTAAATTCAAGCTAGCTATATTTAATTACTTTACATCGCAGCAGTTGAACCTTCCCCTACAATCCTTTTCCTTTCTTAATTGTCTTTTCTCTCTTCCTTTTTTCTCTTTAAATTTAACTTTAATTCTATAAAAATCCGTAATTTAAATTTCTTTAATTTTTATTTATTAAGTTTTTTCCTTTTTTTTAACGATTAATAGAATGTATGTAATTTATTCTCAGTGCTATAAAAGACACTGTCTTAACGTACATGCCAATAATAGTAAATAAATTGAATTGAAATGAATTCTGCTCTAACTATGTACAGTATGTGGCCAATGAATTATGACCGATCGTGGTTTCAACGATTTTTTTTCTTTTTGATGTGTTTATTCTGTGAAATGCGTCTTTTCGTTATTTGTTTTTAAGAATACGGATAGTTACGGGTTTTCTCTATACTTTCTTTAATTTCAAAAGCAGGCACCGAAGGCCTTGCCTACGTGCGTACGATAAGTGTGGAGCAACACATAAATAGGTTTTAACGTGCTTTTCTTATCATTTTCTTTAAGCTCGCAATTGGTAATAGTCCGGTTGTAAAAAAGTATTTTAAGAACTGGATAATTAATTTGGGACTTAAATTAAATAAGTTGCAGTTAGTGGCATTAAATATTTATTTAAAAATTAATATATATAACTCATAAAAAGTCGGCAATCTTATTTTAACTGATTTTTATCAATATGGGTAAATAAGTCGACACTTCTGTTGAAAAAAAATCACAATTTGCTGCTTTGTTGACTGAGAAGAAGTGCGGCTATGCTCAAATAGCCAAGATTGTTGGAATTGCAAAGTCCTCAGTAGTCAACATAGCAAAACACGTGGACGTACCAGGCGGTTCAACCTCGGTTCCTCCAAATAATCGGCAAAACTGTTGCAAAAAAAGAATAATAACACCGTGGCCTGACCGGAAAATTATTCATAAAGCTCTACAGGAACGTACTCCACCAGCTCACTGCATTTTGAAGGTTTTGACGAAGCTGGAATCGACATATCGTTGAGAACTGTGAGGAGTCGAATAAGGAGGCGAAGCAAAGCGAAGGAGGCAAGCAAAGAAGCCAAAATTGACCAATGTCATGTGAAAATGGCGATTATATTGGGCACAACTTCACGTAGACTGCGAGAGTGGCTATTGCAACAAATCAAGTTCTGCAGAAGGTCCAATGAAAGATATTCAGAGCACTGCGTAGTTCGGACGGTCAAACACTCACCCTCTGTGATTTGGAGTTGCATAATATGCGAAAGTACTCCCAGAGAAGAATACGCCAGCATCAAGGAGCAAGATGGAGCTCCATGCCACACATCCAAAGCAAGCACGAAATACTTGGGTTCCATGAACTTGGAAGTCTTACCATGGCCTGGTAATTCTCCGGATTTGAACCCGATTGAAAACTGCTTGGCCTACCTAAAATCTCGCGTTTTTAGTGGAAGAAACAATACCATGCAAGAGTTCAAGCAGAACATTGAAGATATCTCGAAACACGAACCCGCTATGAAACAAATGGTCGCGAAATGCATTAAAAGTATGTACTAAGTACTATATACTAAGTATTAAGATGTAATAATTTTTTTTTTTACTTTGTAATTACTGATAAGCCATGTAACAATAAATATGTGCAACAAGATTTTAAATAATCAAATTAATTTTGTCTTTATTTGCGGTCAAAGCGAAAAATCACATATATTTCTCATCGGACATAATTCAATGGCCACATACTGTATATACATAGAATACAATAATTTTTCCCCACTTTAACTATTGTTCGTCCATCATATATATATATGTGTACCATCGAAAACCAAAACAAACTCCAAGTTCTCCAAAATAGAGCGATGAGAATTGTTTTAAAGTGTGATAGATCAACCCCAATATCAGATATGCTTCAGTCTTTAAGATGGCTAAATGTAAAGCAACGCCTGAAATTTAACGTTAACTTAAGTCTAAAGTGTACTAATAATGTTTTAATAGTCGGCTTTTACTTAAACTTGGCCCTTTCAAAGAATTTACTACATTTTTATTGAATCTACTACATAACATTGGTTTGAAGTTTCATATTTGCACTTGAATTTGAATTTTTATTTTCTTCCATGGTGCTATAAGGACAGTGGTTATAATTTAAAATTGAATTGAATGTTTATTTTATATACCAATATCAGGAGACGCCTACACACTTGGCATTCGAAAGTACAAATAACCAAAAACAGCCGATTGTTTTCTTCGCTTGTTTATACATATTAAGCGGTGATACCAATGCACTGAAGTTAATACTCTTTGTTGGTTCCCTTTCCCCCCCTGAATGGAAAGTGGAATGCATAACAATTCTTTTTAAAACTCTAATATAATATTATTTTCATCAAACAATAACTTTGTATAACGAAATATGTAGTAATTAATTGTTTCAATGAAACATTCATGAAAAACACGTTTTTACTGTAAAGTATTTCAGTATTTAATAATGAAGATTAAGGAATTTTTAAAATTCATGAAAATAGAATAACGCTTATACAGTTTCAGCTAAATTCAATTACCATTTAACGCATAATTTTAGTATTCTAGATACCAAATCTAATCCTTTTTAGTATTGTTCGTGCTATTAAATTAGTACATTGGCATTACTCTGGTCTTTAATGACATATTTGTAAAATTAAACATGACTTTCTGTACATTAAAATTTAACTCCTTACTAGCACTAAAGCAGAAATCATTGAGTAAAGAGATATTAAACCTTTACCCCTCCTTCCTTTCAAAACCCATTTGTTTACATTGCTTTTGTTGTAATTTGCTCCTCGTCTGTGAATACGTGTGAGCATTGGCAAAAACCTTTGGTGCATGTCTAAACTAGAACCAATAGACGTCAGCACTGAAAAATAGTTTTGCCTGAATGTATCCCATCATAAGCTATGGTGAAACAATCAATTTTAATGACTTTCTGCCAAAAAGTCTTATTGTCAGTCATTGGCAACGACAATCCCTAGTGGTGGAGTAAGTACGCCAGCGGATATGTTCGCCTAAAACGGAAGCATTCAACTAAAATTTACTACAAATATTGTGCATTGGAAAGAATACTGGAAAATCAATGCGAAACGAGAAAATTAAATTCAAAAATTCAATTTAAAATAATTATTGTTTTTCGAATTGAATAACATCAAAACGACTGTTTTTCTTAAATAAGAAATTATTTTTTAGTCAAACTGATTTTATTTTTCAGCGAATTTTGATTTAATGGAAATATATCTATATTACGAAATAGATAAATATGTATTAACAGAATCGTTAAATGTCGGTCATTTCATTCTCGTTTAATAAATGAAAATATGTATAAGTTTCATCTCGAGTTAGAAACTTTAGGAAAACATATGTACGTATGTATATGAAATGTTGGTAGCTCCGCTAAAGGGAAAATATAAATGATTTTAATAAACAAACATTAGTACTTGACAAAAGTAGGACAATTGCAAAACGATCGAATTTAGCTAGTTGAAGTAAGTGATGGTAATGTTTTTGTTAAGGTTTACGCTTAAAGATTTTTTTGGACTGGTTCTGATCCAGTGTTCACTTCAAGGCACACGTTATGCTTTTGATATTAGAAAATACATTATATAAAGGAAAATTAAATAGTTACAAATGGAAAATAAATTTCTAATTGTCTAACAAAGTACAGCCAGGCTAGTCCGGACACAGCCTTATGCAGCGAGGCTGCACTGTAATTTATTGGTTGAAGACCCATCGGTAACTCGCTCACCTTCCTTTTTCTTGTCCTTAATAATGTTATTTACTTTTCAATTAAATTTTCTCAGACAAAAAATAAATTTTACTTAAGGAATTGACATGATTTCTTGAGAATTGAATACAATTTCCAAAAAATAATGCTTAAATTAATTCTAATGATGAGTTAACATATTTTATCGGCAACCTAGAAAATAAATAATTTGTAAAATCAACCGAACTTTAATAAAATATTATCGAAGCCGGAAATAAAAATGTAAACATGAACTTGTTATAAACAGAATTTACACTAAAAACAAGTCGTACTACTGATTTCCTACTTTATCTGAGACCTTTTTTGTGCCATTAAATATTTTTTCTAATTACATGAAAATCAGTGTTTAATCCAATTGTATTCATCCAATTGTTACAATTTTAAAGAAGGTAGTACACAATTTATCCAAAACTTTTAACAAAAGTTAAAAGTTTGCGATAATTTCAAATACTGAAACATGTACATATTTATAAAAATTCAAATCAATTTCTACTCTTTTTAATATCTTAACAATTGTTTCAATCGGTTCCCAATTTGCTTAATGGCATTTTTCTTCTTTTCACGATTTTAAGAAGATTTAATCAAGAATGAATCTTAAAACATAGTTTTTGGTTTTTACATTCTCGGTCAACCAATGAAATTTAAATTCTTTTTGTCTTTTAACGGAGAATTCAAATTTAAATATTTTTTAAATCTAACGAACAGCCCCAAAATACTTTCCCGCTCCTTCCATGAATTTATAATTCGGTTGTCATCGCCCGTCAAATTCACGCGTTGTTGTTGTGAAATTGACCCTTTGTTGTTGTGTTTAGGGGTGAATAGACTGATTTTTTTGGTGAATAGACGGATTCAAGGGTGAATAGACGGATTTCTAACAAATGTGCGTGAAAATGTAACAATATGCGGGAAATAGCTTGTAGGCACCTGGAAAGTGCCGGGAAAGTTTAATATCTCTTTGTTCAATGATTTCTGCACTAAAGCCGACTAATACATTCGTTATTGTGTTGCGTTCAAATTACGCACAAAAGTCCTTGTCCACTCCATCCTTCCCAGTCTTACCCATCCACCATTTTTGCCTTGCCTTTTCTCTTTTTATCCGTTGTTCTCTGAGAGCTGTGGGTTAACTGAGCGTTCCTAGGTTGTTCTACAACCCAGTGCTCACTCTTTCCCATATGCTCGAAGGGGATGACAAAGCAGGTACCCAAGGGCCAGACGGACGGTCTGAAGCAGGAAGAGCCAGGCAAACCACCTGGAGACTCATCCTGATCCTTTTTCATCAAAGGGGTTAACAAGGTCCCCCAACGGTCCAAATGATCTCCATGTTGTGAGAGATTCATCGAAGGGGTTAACGAGGTCCCCCCAACAATCCAAATGATCATCATCGAAGGGGGTTAACAAGGTCCCCCAACATTCTAAAATCATCTGCTGCCAAATTCACAAGGCCGAGAGCCCACCCTATATTTTACTGTTTGATATTGCCTAAAACAACGATTTTTATAAACCAAATCTCCCAAAAAGGGACCAAAACCTTATATTGTAAAGGATAGCTCCCGATTCCCTTGGTACCCTTTTTGTCCCTTAATGTCTGCACGATGGTTTACTCGATAGGTAGTTTTCGCGTTAAACTTATCCTTACTTATTTCACTTTGGGTTAATGTCTAGTCTCCATATAGTTTTATAATTAGCCCTGGTCAGGAGGGTGAATGTGAACCCAAGCAGTCACTCAAAACAAACAGAACTACGAGAGAGTGAAATCTTGAAGCCGTGAGAGAGGAAGCTGTCAGAGCTCTGGATGTGACTCCCTTTGCTCTGGCAGCTAAATCAACTGCAGCAGAGAGAACGAGGCGAACTCAGCCACCACCAATACCACCATACAGTTCCCCGCCAGAGAGACAGGCGTCAGGAACTGTTTCTCAAAAGATCATTGGAGACGGCTGAATTCGTCTTGAGAGTGAGTGTGAGAATGTGTGAGTGCGTGAATGCGTACGAGTGTATGGGCGAACATACCGATGTATAAAAAGTCGAACATGTCTCGACACGTCGCCTTTTTTTGGTTTGAGATTAAGACCTATGAGAGGTTCCTTTTTTTACAAGTGAGAGAAAATTCTGTAAGAGAGTTGCTGTGAAGCAAAAAAAAATAAGAAGCTAGAGAAGAGAACGACGATCCAGGAGGGATCCAGGAAATAACACAAGAATAGACATACGAAACACGAGAACGAGACCCGAACACGAATACCAATACCACAAGAACGAAAACCAGAAGACGAGACCAGGATACAACGAGTGACTGTGGCGGAGAATATCCAACCTCCCCCAACCAGGAAGATAAGTAGAAGTTTAGGAGCAACCCCATAGTGAAAGGATCACAGCTAAGTAGAGTGTTTTTTTCCAATATTAGATTTGTGTTAGTTTTTGAAACTCGTTTAGGATATTGTTACATATATAATTTCGCGTAAGCCATCGTCCGTTTCTTTCTGAGTCACCGAAGATTTCATTCCGGTGTTTAAAACTGTTCGCGACCCTTTTTCTTTTTTTCTAACTTCTGTATCGTGTGGGAATCGCGAGCTACCCTCTGTGGCCATTTGCTTAATCTTTTTCACTTTTACCCCAATCCTTTTGATTTGGGAATTTCGTTTCTTTTTTTCCTTTTAATTGCGGCCTCCATTGTTCTTTCCATCGAATATATATACCAAAATATATATAAACCAACTTCTGTTCACCTACACCACGTCTTTTTTTATTACAAAGGTTTTGGTAATTTTACCTATTGTTTTCTTTAAAAGATTACCTGGCGCCCTTGTGTTCCTACCCCAAGGAACATTTCCCAATACATCCCGAACCCATCCCTGCTGAGCGGTCGGAAGTCGGCGAATTCGCATTCGCTGTTGTTGCGATATTCCCTTTCTCCCTCATTCGACCCTTTACATTTCGCGTGCGCGGCCGTGTTTGTGTTTACCTCCAGTTTTTTTTCTTTTTTTCCTCCCTTAAAATAATTAAGTTAATTCCCATTCTTAGATTGCGCGCGTGTAATTAATCCCTTCAATCGGGAAATATCTCAACAATTGGTACACACATTTGGGAAAATGTGGAGATTATACTTAAGCCGTATACTAGATTTGGTTGTTAGTAAGGCCCAATATGTATCCTCAATATTTGCAAAATAATGTCGCGTATATAACTAATGATAGCTACGAGCTTCGCAACGTTGGCGAATTCCGACTACCGCTGTATAGAAGAACAGTCACTCAAAACAATTTACTGTATAACGGCCTGCAACTATTTAATCTTCTAAACCTTCTTAACCATGACGACATCAAGATGCTGGTAAATGAATTGAAAACACTACCGTGCGAGAACGGAATCGAGGCAATTGAATTTGAAGTACCAGCAATCTATACTAATGAGTCGACGCTGCTTTACATTTTATCAATGCCAAAAGTGAGGAAAGAAAACTACAACCTCCTTCTGATCAAAGCATCAATCATTAGGGGCAAGCAGATCAACATCGAGTTCGACAGAGTTTTCATCAACCAAGAAGAAACCTACGGTGTAAATAAGAACAACTCCAGGACCTGCAGAGAAAAAGCATTAATAAAGATTCCAGAGTATCACTACTGGACACACAGACTACTTAAAGGAGGTCATGCACACTGCACAAACACCAACGAAGTCATCGAACTAATCAAAGAAGACACTATCTTCGTGACCAATTTTAAGGGCCAGCTTAGATTAAAAAATTTGACACAAGCATTCACAGGAACCTTTATTATTAGGATGAACAACAAAACGATCCAACTGAAGAGTAGGACATTCACTAGTCCAAGCGTCACGACCTTTCAGGTTCTACCACCCGCCATGGCAAACATCACCACCCAAGGACATAAAGTAGATCTGCAATTTGTCCACAGCCTCAGTCTGCAAAACATCAAATGTCTTGGTAATCTGACCTATAGAATGAGAATCTATTCCACTTCGGACGCCATGACCTTCATACTGCTGATCTCCTTTGCTTGAATCATATGGCGGAAAATTAGTGGGAAATTGGGTCTCCCGACTACAGGACTTTCTCAGGACACGACAATGATAGCTAGAAATTGAAAATAACTTACCTGTCGAGAGATTTTTGAAGGGGGAGGAGTTATCACATTCCATTCGGCGGCTACGCAGGGAAATATGATCCGCATTGGCCTTGATCGTAGGTTGCATCAGCCAATGCAATGACTCAGCACACGCGCTTCCGATCGGATTTCTGTACTCAAAGCAGTTTCACTCCACCAACAAGCCTACTGACCAACGGAGAGGATTTTTATCATAATCATTGAAGTACGATAACGAAGATGAGCTAAGCACAGTCCTATTGTAATGATCGTAAGCCCAACAGTCAAAAATATTAACACCACACCAAGACTTAGCAGTAGAGGGACAAATTGGCACTTTTTTTTTTAGATACATACCTCCTTAAAGAAAAAGTAGATCTGAGCAAATTCCTCCAAAATGGGACACAAATTATAGAGGAGTTTGACCCTAGGTTAGCTTAGTTTCATTTAGGTTGCAGGTTGCAGCAAGAGCAGCCACACTTAGGCCAGAATAGGCCCGTTGTGAAATCGGCGGAAGAAATCTGTCCTAGAGCACTCTCTCTAATCCAATTTCCTTTAAGCATCTAAGGATGAGAGTTGGCTCTAGTGACGATATTTCCTCATCTGATGATTGGTACTCACCAAGTATGATATTTTAGTCTTTTGTGGGTCCCAGCACATGTCCTGAGATTTCACTGGACTCATCGCAGAATCTGCAGAGACCTTCTTCAGATATACCTAGTTTCTTGAGGTGCTCGTTGACTTTACAATGCCTCGTTAGGAAGCCAATGGGGTAATAAGGTGATTCTTGCTCATGCTGATACATGCTTCGGATCTTTTTCGATTATGTTGCCCTAGAAGTTTCTTGACCAATGTTTCTTTCTTGTGATCATTGATCTCACAATAGCAATACAAGGATGGTTGGGCTACATCGCGAAGAATTTGCCCGCTAGGTTTCGGCAAATCATTAGAGTCCGCATAGCTTTCCTGGTTACCTCATCTGTGTGTTTTTCCAGATGAGTTTACTGTGTAGGTTTAGTCCCAGATATTTAACTTCTTTGACTGGTGTCAGTATTGTACCCGACAGCCTTATCGGCATCAATCGTTTAAGTTTTATTTTCCTCGTGAAAGGTACTATTCTAGTTCTTGTCGAACTTAGGCTTAGCCCAGCCGTCAAACACCATTCTCGAGTTATATAAAGTGCTCTTTGTATAATATCACATAGGGCTTTCTCAAATGTACCTCTGACAATAATAACTATGTCATCAGGATATACCTGATAGTGTAGCTCATCCACAACGAGGCTCCACATTAAGGGAGAAAAAACTCCTCTTTGTGGGCATCCTCTTGCTCTCCTGATCTTGATGAAACCTTCTGATGTATGAGGCTATGCTGATCTTGTGCCCAGGAGTTCATACATCCACTTGGATACTGTGTTGTTTACCACCTTTCTACCTAGAGCTCGCACAATTGATCCATGCGACGTGTTATCGAATGCTCCTTCGATTTTCAAGAAGGCACACAGTACTATTGAATAGCATTTTGAATAGTCAGAGTCAGCTGGTACAGAGCAGTCTGTGTGGATCTGCCCGATCTGTAGCCATACTGACGGTGATGAAGAAGAGATATATGTAGTACATACTTACTTAGGTGGCGCTACAGTTCGGTGTGAACCTGGGCCTCCACTAACAAGCATCTCCAGTTAGCTCGGCCTCCATTTGCGCATTCCAAGTTTATTGAGGTGCCCTTCTATTTGTGAGCGCCACTTAAGGCGAAGTCTTTCTCTGCTGCGTTGTCCTTCCGGATTGGATTCAAAGACTCTACGGGCTGGAACATTTGTGTTCCTAGCCATCTTAAACGACTGATGCGCAATTTTTTTTACTAGGTCGCTGTCGCTGTACAGCTCGTATAGTTCGTCTTTAAACCTTCTCCTCTCCTTAGCCTTGATGCGGATTGTCATAAGTAGTTCACTCATGTGAACAGCTTAAGACTAAGTCTGCCGCTTATGACAAATCCACATCCAAATAAGCACTGTTTCTGCTGTATATATCAATCATCGTAATAGATGTCACAGTTTTGTATCCTTTTTTACCCGGCCCATCCCATCGCACTTCCTGGATGGCTATGATGTCTGCTTTATAGCAGTCTAGGGCCTCTGCTAATTCTTCGGCTGCACGCAGTCTGTTAAGGGTCCGAACATTCCGCGTGTAGATCCGAAGGTCGTTGTCCGTATTTCGATTGCTGGGGTCGTCAACAGTAAGATCGTCCTTATCCGAGGCTTGTTTTTGTTTTGAAACTAAGTATTTTTTCCATGGTCGGGAAGTTATTGATTCCATTTAGAGAATTCGTCCGCTGCCGTCCAGATCAAGAGAAAGTGCACTAGTGAGAAAACACTCCTCCCCCCCTCTCTCATTTGCTACCCGAACGACTTTCCAAAGGGGTTGGTTACCCAATCTCCAGCCGAGGTACTAGGCACCCAGTAGCCACCAACGTGGAGGTGTAGAGCAGGAGTTGATAGTGAGAGACTAAGGTGATTATTTTCCCATATATTCCGCATCACCACCCTTTGGCCACCATACATAGCACATCCTTTCTTAAATAATTGTCCACAGCCTTTTCCATCGTTTTGAGAAGGAACGATGTTAGGCTGATCGGTCTATAGGACTTCGGTAGACTTGGGTCTTTCTTCCCCATTTTTGGAATAAACACTACCTTCACCCGTCTCCACTGGTTCGGTATATAGCCCAGTACCAGACTACTTTTTAATATCCTTGCCAGATGTGGAAGTAATTTACCTTGACCCTGGTGACTTGAAAGACTGAAAGGAGCCAATTGCCCATTCTAAGCGCCCTCTGGAAAAGATTTTTTTGCTATTTTTCAGTCTTCTTCCCGAGGACTTAATATGTTGGTCCTACTTCTATTTTCTGTACTCGGAAGACTGAATAGAAGTCGTGCCCTCTGTCCACCATTTTTGGTGAAGCTGCCATCGGGTTTTCTTAGAGACGTTGGTATTAATCCAAATTTTGCTGGCGCCTTGTGCAATCTGGCCGCAGCAGGAGTACTTGCGATTGTCTCACAGAATTTCCTAAAGCTTTCTCGTTTAGCTTTCCTTATTTCTCTGTTATAAGAGGTCAGTGCCATTCTGTAGCTCTTCTAGTCTCCAGTACGCTTCGCTGATTTAAACAGTTTACGCGTTTTGGGTCGGAGGCTTGACACCATGGAACCTTATTCCTTCTTACATTTCTACTCACTGGGCAGCTAGTTTCAAACACAGCTGTGTTGGCTCTTGTTATGCCCTCTACAGTGGGCTTCAGTTCTATTGTAGATAATGAGCTGAATTTCTCCTAATATCAATATGCCTCAAGAGAGAATTCAAAGAAATCCCAGTTAGTCTTCCTCGGGTTTCAAATTGGATTGATTGTGATACAGGACCAGGTTCACCCCGAACTGCAGCGCCACCCAAGAATAAGATTGTGATACACGTTTTATCTAAATCAAAAGTTAATATCCTGTGATCAGACATAAGTAGATGGCTCACTAGATACTCTCCAGTCCATAACAAATCTACTTAGGCTCCCTAGTGTGAGCTCTAGCACCTCGTGCCTAGCTCGAGTTACAAAGGTATGGGTATTACCTACATTATAAATATCGAGAGAAGAGCTTAAGATGAATTCTAGTAAAGACACACCCCTGATATTGATATCAGTACCCTCCCAGATACTGTTGTGCGCATTGGCATAACATTTCTGTTGCAAAAATTCGTAAGTTTTCCCACTGAGAGGATTTGTTTTAATCTCTGTGTGTTGGTGTTCTGTCTTTTACGAATTGCTTGTGTTAGAAAAAGGAGTTGAAGTACTAAGGATTTAGAGTTAAAATTCATACGAATTTGGACAAATTTTAACTAAGGGAACAAACCTTTTAATTGGCAGAATTCAGCGGGCTGTCATCGCTGAATTTACGAACATTTTTACAAAAGCTGTCAAAGTGAAATTAGCGGTAAGCATGAGTAAAATACGAAGGGACGTAGTATAGTGACAAATAGGATATACATAACTTCAAGGTAATGTGTACCAGGGCTCTTTCTGGACTATTGATCTCAGCTTTGCCATAGGTAACACAATTAACGTGAACTCTTACTCGAAGCTCAGCATAATACACTTGGTGATGATGTCAGGCCATTGATTTATTTTAGAAATTACTCTAATTTAATACAGGAAATGAATATCAGGTTAATTTGCAAATAATGAGATGAAGAATTAATACCGAATGTTTTAAAGGGGAAATTCCAGTAACATTAACTTGATTGTTTACAAATGGATTAACAACATTACCACTTCATGCTCTATGAAGTGATCTAATAAGTCGTTGGTTTTCAATGAATTATGGCGACTATAAAACAGATCTTCCGAGTGCGCTGATCTCGTAGAACTGCTGAACATCCAACAATGGTTAAAATCCTTGGCAATTCGTTAGCTTCAGCTTTTACTATTTGGTTGTTGATTGTTGTTACGGTAGTGTAATTGTAAACGAATAAATTCATAATTGAAACTTTTATTGTTTTTAAGGTTTCTTTACCATTTGAAGCAAAGGCTAATGAAAATGTCCCAATGATAGCTAAGTTCGCAGATAAATACGTTGGTTTTCAGTTTTCCGCCATGACGGGTATCTACTTAATCTAAACTCTAATTCAATTAAGTTTATTTTCACTGCTTTCCAGGTAGCCCTCCACCACCACCAGCTGGCATGACGGGTATAAAATAAATCGAACCTTGATTTTCGTGATATTAAATTGTATTGCTTTTTAGGTAGCCCGCCACCACCACCAGCTGGCATGACGGGTATAAAATAAATCGAGTCTTGATTTTCGTGATATTAAATTGTATTGGTTTTTAGGTAGCCCACCTCCACCACCACCTGGCGGTCGACCAGGCGGACCTCCACCACCAACCACAACAGCCTCTTCTGGTTAGTGCATACATATGTTATATACTTGGAGCAAACAACGGTGAAACTAACACCAAATACATACTAATATGACAATGATCTACAATACGAGTACTATTAGTAGTTTCGAATTAATATGCAATAAACTTTTTTCCCAAAAGGAGTTTCTATAATTCTCTCGGTAGGATTGGTTTGACCAGAGTTAAATCCACGAATTAGTAATAAATTTTAATAAACGTTGGACCAGAACGATTTATTCTAAAAACATCAACAACTTGGTACTTGCTTTGGTTTGTTAGTTAGTTAGTTTAATAATAGATACCATTGCTGCCTCTATCACTACCGTTAATCGTATTGGTATCAACAACACATATGCTATGTCCCCACCAAAACTAAATCCGGGATTTAACGAAAAAAAATCTAGATCTAGGCTTTCCCCACCGGAATTTAGGATTTATATTGACGTTTGCTGTGAAGAAGATAGTCACAGTTGGTAAAATTTTTATAATTTTTGGAAGTGGATACAAATTGTGTCTATAATTAATTAAAGATCAGAATTACTAAAATTATTACACAAAATGATTTAAAACCGAATTGCTCAATGAATTTTGGATTTTCTTTTTGACGTTTTCAATATTTTTTTTTATTTTTTTGCAGCAAACGAAAATGACATGTGCTGTGTGAAAAGAATTGTTCGATTTGTGTCGCATGAGGATTTAAGTGGGATTTATAATAATAAATCTCGGATTTAGATGGGATTTATAGACGTCAAATCATATGGTAAATCCTCGAGATTTAGTGAAGATTTAGGTGGATTTAGAGAAATCAATCCCAGATCTAGTTTAAGTGGGGACATAGCATAAGGCTTAAATAAATGTCTACGACAAAACAAAAAAAAAAAAAAAAAAACAACTCCCGCTGCGGACAGGATTCGAACCTGTGCGGGTAGAACCCAATGGATTTCAAGTCCATCTCCTTAACCACTCGGACACCGCAGCCATATTTCCAATTGTGTCAAATTGTATACTTCAATATTTCCAACAAATTTTCACTCATCCTAAAGGTTTATATTTTATATAAGTACATATGTATGTACATAGGTAATGCAACGTTTCGTTGCATTTGGTCTTGTATCGCGATGGAAAAGTAGAAAAGTGTAACATTTTCTTACAATAAAACAACAAAATACAATAACTGTCATTATACTCTATCTTAAGGGATAAGATATTAATATACATATGTACTCGTATGTATTAAGTTTGATACGTAGTTAGTAACATAGAGAAAGTATATAGGTATAAAGGTATGTACATGTACATTAGTGATCAGTATCAATAGCGAAGTCGATTTAGCCATGTCCGTCCGTCTGTCCAAATGTCATCACTTTATGGGCCTTACATTTTCAGTTAGGAAGATGACATTTTATATCTGACCGTTTTAGTGGGAGAAGCAGTACAAGTGTACATTTTTTTAAATCTGGACACTCCCAGCCCCATTTTTTTTTATACCTTCACTTATTTAACATGAAATCGAAAAATTTTATAAAAAACCAAATGTTTAGATATTCCAATTGTCTACAATTCACTCATACTTTGTCTTTAGCCAGGCCCAAACTCAGCATATTCAATTGAAATAATGCAATACGGTCACGCCTCCTTTATAAGGTTTCCATAAGAAGGAGGATAGGGTTCCAAACGGATTGTAGCTTTTCTGTATACATATTTTTTTTACACTTTTACACTTTAGCAATACTCCGACCATATTGTAACGACGAGTACTATAAAAGGGTAACGTTGAGGTGTAAGATTTTGACAAATGCCAATGTATAGACAATTTCCATTGGTATGGGTGTGCATATAAATAAATTCTGTGGTTGACCAACTCGTGAGCAGGCCACATATGTACAATTGCTCATGGGAAAAACATGGATTTTCCAAGTCTTTGGACTTACATATAGAGATGACGTGCAAAATCTCATCGCTAGGCCTTGCGATTTGTAGATAATGATGGCAAAGGCTAAACGAATTGGGAATTTGCAATCCTTTAAATTTTATGGGGCATCTGTCGAAATCATTGGAATATGTGTGAGTAGATCGTGTTCTTAAAATTTTCTGGTTATAATTGTAACGACCAAAACACATGTGCAGAATTTCTGTACGCAGCGCAGCGTGCATCTCGGCACGTGAAACACATGTGTTTATACCTACTCGTATAAATGAACAACGAAACTTAAAAAAATGGTGATACAAGACTCCTCAAACCGTGTTTTTTGCAGCGAATTTAGAAAGAGAGACATCTTGCAGTGCTGCGGTGCATGCAGCGTTCACATGTAACTTCGCTCATTGCACCGCATGTGTTCTAGTTTTTCTGCGTTCAGAATTCTGCACATGTATTTTGGGCATAAGTGGATCGTGAAAATTACCGGTAATGTTTGTCTAAAGTCGATTAACAAGAACACAATGGCACAGCCGAATAGTCTGTTATTTCCTTAAAGATCCTGGAACGTTAATGATGTAGAGTTTCTAAAGAAGAAGATTTATGCAGTATGGTGCATTCATCCCAATGTTACAAACAGCATTTTCGTTACTTCGAATGTTTAACGGTATTTTTAGGGCTGAATG
The DNA here is from genome assembly GCA_905220385.1 of Xylota sylvarum. NCBI lineage: Eukaryota > Metazoa > Arthropoda > Insecta > Diptera > Syrphidae > Xylota > Xylota sylvarum. Next base: position 28,134,600 of record LR999960.1, read on the forward strand.
TGCCGTTCTACCACAATCTAGTGGAGTTGCAGCTATGCCTGATGATACGATAGCTAATGCAACATATCCTTGTAATCGTATTTTTGCCAAAATCAGTAAAATTAAAAACGTGTTGCCGTTCCTCCAGGTACATTCAAGAAAAGACCTTCTTCTTAAGCAGCAACAGCTATCATTGCATTGATTCCGTGATCAAAAATTAATTTTTGTTCGGGAATCATATTTGGTTCATTGCTTTGGAAAAAATCTTTTAACTTATCGATTTCGTATGATTGTCTCGATGGAGGTCTCATATGTACATACTTCACTTTTTCTTACAATTACATAAATATATCACAAAAATTCTGCTTGACATTTCAAAATGGCATTTCAATTTTCGATACTAAATTCGCAAATTTCATAGTCCTTTTTGGCAACAGTTGCATTCGATTCTAATTTCTTACAGAGTACCTGTTGAGATTAGAATTGCAAATAATTTTCGCAAATATGTATTTGACATTAGAGTAGCAATACAGAGTGAGGCCCCTGATTGGTCGCTTTGCACACGTGACCTCTGAAAGCTCTCTAACTTTGGTTGGGTTTGGTTGAAGTGGCTGCCAGCTCAGAAACGCCAACATACTTAAGCCAGCAATAGATCCACTGTAATACGAAATGGATCATAGGAGTAAGATTCTCTCTACCTACTGTTAAACCATTTTTAACGTCTGATGAAGCGTAAGAGACTCTTGATATCTACATTTATCAGATCGCCTAAATCATTGTAATAGAAGGCTCTTAAGGTAAGCTTCCTTCTGCGGTGAGAGATGGGCAGATACAGAGGAGGTGAGGAATGGAATCCTCTTCTTTATCCATGCAGATTATACAAAGTTACTCGCAAAAAAGCCCAGCCTGGTGGCATTGCCTATTAGACAATGTCCAGTGATGACACCTATTATATTGTCGAGATGCAACCTATTGAGAGAAATCAAATTCTTAGAGCGTTTTAAATCCAGCTATAGCCAAATTTGCGTTGTCGCTAGACATGTTGGACCACTTGTCCATCTAAGACTTATACTCTCGATAGCATCATCTAGCTTGAATTTTAGTTTGCAAGTAGCAATTGGTATACCCATGTTGCCTTTGTCCGAGGACGAGGGGAGCCTAAGATTAATACTGTTTGAGAAAACACCTCCACCAACTCCGTCTTTGGTTTTTGAGCCATCATCTTCTAAAAGTGCTTCTTCATTCCAGAGTGATCTGGAAGGGATGGTGACGACGAAGTTCTTACCAAAATTTAGACGTGGGATGTGGTAGTCGGTGTTTTCCGGAAAGATTTTCAAATTATTCAGGTGTGGCCAAATTCTTTTCTTGACCACTGTAGGGTAGCTTCGAGGAGAACGGCCGCACTTGGTGCCATTTGCTTGCTAAATACATATATCTAGGGCTATCATGTGAAACATAATGTGCAGTGCCGCTGGGGGAGTTGTGCACTCAATACAGAAGCCAGTGGAAATATTTAGAAGAAGTCTGTGTTCTACAGTCGACACAGATGGCTGATTGATGATGATAACTGATCCAGATTAGATTATTAAGACCCACAAACTTCGTTATTGGTCCACAACCTGTTTTTACTTACTATTACTCTCCGCAGTTTCTGCAGAATTTCTCACTTAATCCTCGATTAACATCCTCTTAATAGATCTACAAACAAGTAGTAGCTCTATTTCGTAATTTAAGAAACGAATATATAGAAATAGGAAGACATTCTTTCTCATTCCCATTCTTTCGGAATACATCAAACATTCATAAGAAACACATACATATATTTCCTTTCATTTATTATTAATTACTTTTGTTAACAACCAATACAGTTTTATGTTTAATTTTTATACAAAATGTCAATATGCATTTATTTTAATCGTTACTAAGAATAAATTTACCTTAACTTCTGTTGAAAAATATCCAGTTATAATTAATTTACATATATTCCTTAAAGTTAAAATTATTTAAATAAATCAACAAATAGTAATATTCATCTTTTTGCCAAATCAAGATTCATACATTTCCAGAGTTAATTTGTGTTCTCTTTAATTTTAAATAAATAAAAACTGTTATAAATAAAAATGAAATTATAAAAAAAAAAAACGGAGTACATAGTAAAGATATTTCATAGAAAAAAAATGATAATAGAAAAAAATCCCTGCAATTTCGTTCTGTTATTTATTGTTATAAGTTGTGTATGAGTTGCTATGAATTAACCAAAAATCGAGTACCAAAGAAGTTGTTTTCAACATTAACTGTGGACACATCTTGGGTGTGCACTTTTGCAAAAATTTTAAATTATAAAAATCATTTACTGATACATATGAGGTATATTTTCTATATAACTTGGTTGTCTATTGTTTTATTTCGTTTTATTTTCTGAGGTATTTCTATATTATTGTGGCACTTGTGTGTATGTAAAGTTATCAACAAAACAAAAACTAAAAAAAAAAAATCCTGGCTATTGCATTTGGTCTATTGTAAGGAGTGGGGTTATTGTTGGGGGTTGTTTGTCGGGTTTGGTATCTATTGCTGGAATATATGTACAGGATATCTGAGGAAAAGGGTCCGAGTTGGTAGAGAGTGGTGTGTGTGTGTATAAATAAATATTTTTTTTTATAAATAAAGCTCTGTATATAAAAAATTGTACTATTGCATTGTATGGAGGAAAGTGATGGGGATAGGGAACTGTTGTTGGGTGGTGTGGTTGTGTGATGTGTATTTGAGTGTAATAAATTTTGTGATTGTATATTAGATATATATATAAATATACCATCATTAAAGATTTTGAAAATTACAATCAGCTGGAAACAGTTGCAAGGCGTTCAGTTTGTTAGACACCATCTAAATAACATAGTTTGTTTCTTATAAACCAAACGCCCGAACTAATGGCTGCTCCATTTTTGAATAGCTGATCGTAATGGTCTATCTTTAAGACACTGTAACAAATAAAAAACTTAAACTGTTTTAACAATAATTCTCGTCTGCTTCTAAAAAGCAGCAAAGTATTTTTAAACATTTTGATTATGTTGGACACGAAGAATATGCTCATCGTGGCCTGCTAAACCTATTTCTGTGTATTGAGGCAATATGTGGAAATTTTAAGAATTTTGTAAACCGGTCTATGGCAAAAAATTGCAGGATTGTCAGATTAGAGTAATATACTAAGATTGGCCCAACAAATATGATGCATTTATGGTAAATGCATCTCAGGCACTCGTATAAAAATCTATATAAAACCTATTCAAATGTTATATACGTGTCTGTTTGAAAATGTGTGATTAAAGTAGAATATAGCTTAGCAAAAGAAATTCGTATGTGTTTGTTGAAGCTAATAGCTAGGCAACAAAGTCCAGCGGTCGATTGAAACCACCCTTACGATTCATGTATTGACGATATTTACGTTTCAAAATAACGTGTACTTCGCCTACATCGTTGCCGTCTACTTTTTTGTTTTTGGTCGTGTCAAAATTACAGAATCCCATAGTTTTCAACATCTCAATTTCTTCGGGTGATTTTCCTTCTAAGTCAGCTTCACTGATTTTCGGTCGCTCTGCTCTGGCTCGTGATGATGTGGATGGATAAGCACGATCTCTGGAACGCGTTGATCTGGATCTGTGGGGAATATATTTTTGCATTTTTGTTAGTTCGTTGGAAATTCTTGTGTAAGCTAATACCTAATACCAGCAATGGTTTTTATTATATAACAATTTTGGGCAAAGGTGGGTCTCACTGAAAACGCAGTAGAGTGAAAATGAAATGCAAGGAAATCAACGAGCTTGTTGTCTAGGTCAGTAAACAGAGAATACAAATAAAACTCGGAATCATCATCAATTTACGAACATTATGAGTAACACAATACAATATCCTAATGGTAACACAACGCAAAGGGTAAAAACGCAAAGAAACGCAAACGCGATTAGAATATAAAGGACGTTTTTAAGAGAATCATTTTTTTTTTAAATTAAATGTTGGGATTTCAAAGCGTCAATCGTTGTTAATTTGTTGGCATAGACAAAGGACTTAAAATATTCCCAGAAGAAATATTACAATGGCTGGTACAATATAATACAATACAATTGACTGATACATTTCGTGAGATATGATCGCTTGGTTTCAATCCCTCCACCAATTAAATCTTGAAGCGACAAGCACAGCTCCATTCCCTATGCAAGGGGTCGAAACAATAAATTTGTAAACGCACAGTAAGTACGTACATATGTAATACTTGGCAGATGGCTATGTAAGTATCGCCTTTTTGAAATGTGTACTCAATTCATTGCCCCTCCTTCTTCTGGTAAAGATGTTGATCATAGGTTGAGACAGAAAACCCTGAGGACATTTAGTAGCCATCTCGTAACGGACATTTGCTGTTTTCTCGTGATAATAGAAATACGGAACAGGCTTGGTGTTTAAGATGATTACTTAACAATTCGACTGTTCAACTGTCTGGGCACGTCTCACCTCGTCAATCAGACCCATTTCTTTAGTAAACAAAATGTATAGCATCAACAGTAATCTCCTATCAACTTGGCTGGGTGCAGAAATCAGGATGATCAACATCAATATAGACGACATATATGTAGTTATCCTCAAACCAAACGTGTGTCTTATAGAACACGTTCGTGGTTGTCAAATGTGCGTCTCTATCTTGCACACCTGTAAAACAAACAGACTCTAACTGTATTGACGGCAAATCTAAAACGACCGTCACGGTCTTAATTATTCAAAGAAACATTTCTGTTTTCTTATTTTGCTTAATAGTGTTTCTACCGATTTCTTCTTATTTGCTCAAGCTCGAAATGTTTGTCCTACCTTCAGATAACGCGTTCTGACTTTAAAAAACTTCTATCGCTCCTAGCCTTTAATCGGATATAATAACCTTGCTCTCGTTTCTTTAACTGAACATCAACATATGTATACTAAAACTTAAAACATTTTTCTAACCGTCGGACAAAGGTGACTGAAGCGGCATATCTAGTCTTGCAGCGGAAAACAATAACAACGCGGGACGAGTACAGGAAAACAGGGTCCACGCAGCCTCCCAGCTCAAGGAAATCGAGGAATCTGGTGATAGAAACCTGTTCCTAAATTTTTATGAGATAGTCAAACATCAGGCTGCAGCCTTGAAACCCGGAACACGAACTCAGGCTCTTCGAAATAGTGGAGGTCACACACGCCCAGAAAATTGTACATGTATTTAAGGAGCACTTTCAGCAGCTACTAAATAAGGATCAAGTAGAGACAGTGACGAAAGGAGTAATCTCACGGCCAGTCAATGAAGTTAAAGAACAACAAAAACAACTTGGCTCAAGTGGTTAGTGAGTTGGACTACGGAGCGAGCGGTTCGATATTCAATCACAGCAACATCTAAAAATTCTTTCGTGACCCCACATCTCGCGAGCGTCTGACAAATATCCGATAGTAAAACTGAACCCGGAACCCTTCGGTTCCGGCATTAAACAGTAGACGCCTTCCATTTGTGTAAAGAATATGTATAACACGTAGAACACGAAGAACACGAATGGTTGTGAGAAGCTAGCCCCTGTTTTCCATGGACCTGTTGCGCAAATACTGATTTTATTTTTTGCCAATTGTTTATTTTTCTATTGCGTAAAGGATTGCCAAGCAATGGCGCACACTGCCGACGGATGCAATAATCAAGTATACAAAAAATTATTAAGAATTCCAATCGCGACTACCGAGAAGGCATTTTATTGCCCATTCCTGTTTATTTCAAATCGGAGCGAATAAATTAATACATATGTGCAAATGTACATACATATCTACATAGGTGCAAGTAAAAATCACCAACCATCCTAAATAATAAACGAAACAATAAATGAACACACTTTCTCTGTTGTAGAAAGTTATTTATTTTTTTTATAAAACATTTCATTATTTTTTGACACAGATAAGCAATTTTTTTTTCTCGCATCCGTGGTATTGTGAAATTACATTACATGTAGTACTAACTTACACTAAAAACAAAATCAAAGCCAGTTTACGACATATCTTCGATAAGAGCAGCTCTAAGTTTTGTAGTGACAGTCGACGGTTGCGCTTGATTTAACTTAAAGACGCTCTCTATGACAGAGATCTCGGTGGCAGTTGTACTCATTCCACAAAATGAAATCCAATCGTTGACCACCATTCCGGCGGCAAGCACCTCACTACCTCGATTCACAGTTCCCGCAACTAAAGGCACTTGTAAAAGGGACGACAATTCATCCTGATCCTGAATCGTTGTTTTCGGATGTACCATGCCACCCTGGTTGCTAAGCACTGTGTAGGAGCCCACCAGTGTGTTATCGGCGATAGTCTGTCGGAAAACCTCCACATTTAAGACATCTCCAATTATCTCCTCGGTTTCTTTGTCCAAATCTGGATGCACCAATGCTACATAATCATTGCAAGCGATTACATTCCCGAGGGCCGATAGGCGCTCTTCCACGCGTTGAATTTTCACACTATCCGGTAGACTGTTTCGGAGATGCTGCAATTCCACATCTGAGGTGGAACCGGGCACCAGTAGTCCATTGCGGTTGCCAACAGTGAGACGTCCTATTATACGACATCCACCAATGCTCGCGTGAATCACTGGAATTGTTTCGGACAATTCTGATTCATAGACGCTGTAAAAAGTTTCTGAACCGCCAATGGCGACCAAACAGTAGGTATTTGTTAATTTACTGAAAACACCGATGTCGTCGTTGTTTTCGAATTGTACGCGTAGAGCCATTTTGAAATATTAATTTCTTATTTGCACTTTTAATTTTTAAACTACTCGTATGGATTGATTGGACCGGAATGATTTTTGTGGGAATAAATTTCAACTTTTATGAAATTCGCAAAATTCACGTGGAGACGAGTTAAAATGCGGTGAGAAATGTCAAATAAATGTCAATCGGCGGTGTTGTCGTGTGGATTGCTATAGTACTAATTGGACTACTTCTCTTATTTTGTAGTAGCGAGTTCTCAATTTTTCTTTTTTATTACTTTAGTGTTAAAAATATTAGTTTATCGCCTTTGCAATTCATTTCAAACAAGTAAAATAGATTTAAAGCTTGCAAGTAACAAGAGTTAGTGTGGAAGTCAGAGAAGTCCTGCGCACCTTTTATTGAGATTTATGAAGCCTATCAGAATTTTTGGATTCCAAAAGTCTTATACTTAGTCTAATACCATTCTCTTAGCAAAACTAAGTAATGCCGAAAGTATAGAAGGTATGCAACCGAAATTGATAAAAGATAATAAGAAAAATTTGTTGGTAATGAGTGACAATACTGATAATGATATTATTATTGATCGTCTAAGGTAGTAATAAGTCCTATTCCTCCCCCTTCCACGCGATGTCATCTGTTGTTCCAAAAGGCAACAAACTGCCCGTATGACTCGGCAGAGAAGAGTACGGAAGATAACCGTCATTCAGCTTATGGTTCTTACTCAGGACTTTTGTAGTATAGGCAGCGGAAAATAATTGTCGGGCTAACGTTAATTTGCTATGTGATCACAATCTTCTGATAGTTTACTTTCTACTGCATTCATCCGCTGCAAAGGAAAGAACTTGGTTCTTGGTTCTTGGTTCTATTCTTGTTGCCGAGCAAGCAGGCGTTACGGATCATCAACCAAAACAATGATTAAATCTTCGACAGTATAAACAGAGAGTTCATTACATTTGGCCTATTTGAGGAGCGATGTTCCAGGGAAACTTATAGCTATTATTATTGCTATGCCATGGATCCCATGGACATATCGCTCGTACATTTATATATGAGGATGTTAAGTGTAACATCTTGTACAACGGTAAGGTGTGTGGTGAAAAATTGACAGCAGGTAGGGAAAATTGACAACTTTATTTAGTGAGAAAGTATTGCGTCAACCAAAAGTACCACCAAACTTCATGTGATCATAGAATCATCAAAGACAATCGGAATCGGCGTTCACTGTTATTCTTCCGTGAAAAGATGTCTACACATCGTCCCTAGGATTTTTTTACTAAATCGCATCTTAAAAGAACAGCTTCATTTGAAAACGTCTAAGGGACATAAAATCCTATTTGCTCTATTCAAACACATTGTGCAACGGTGGCCGTTTACCCAATCAGGTAGAAGAGCGGGGCGTCCAACAGAAACGTGCCACAGAACGGTTGAAGAGGAATCTAAAGTTTTGGGAATGAACTCCGAAACTCCGGACACGATGGCGTGCAGACCTTGTTGACGTCCTATGGCCCTCGAGGGGTAAGATGAATAAAAGAAGAAAGAACACACATCTCTTTAGATAATCGGACAATTCCATAACGTAGAGTTTAAGTCAAGTGCAGATTCGATAATGTACAACTTGGTGGAGCAAGGTCAAACTTTCAATGTAGATGAATGATGACTAGCAAACTGACACAATTGGAGCAATTAGAAACACATATTTCGCCTAGTAATACAAAAAATAATAAAACATTTTTCTTACAAAGAAATCCTCACAGGTATTTGTTGTCTGAGATACCTTTTTAATAAGCTAAATCTATTTTTACAGATAGTGTAAGCCTTACCTAGAAAAAGAGGATACATTCGAGGAAGTTCTCTACACTGATTACGGCGGTAAAGTATAACATATGTGGAATCAAAACTCTCTAAGTAGTCAACAAAGTCAGTTATTTCCTTTTTTAAATTGAAATAAGTTACAAGAAATAATATTAGGAAAATAATCCACCCAGTGGAAGCAGACACTACCGTGCTGTTCGAACGCGCGCCGCCTCGAATTGGAAAGTTAATGTTGATGATGCCGATTCATACAAATTAGTGACACTCACAATTAAGCAAAAAGAATATATGCAGCTACAAGGTCTCTATACGAAATAGTGTTGTAGTGAAAAAGAGATTGAAGAAAGCCTGGTTTTTAAAACACAACAGGTATCCAATATTGAATAGATTCTGAACTTTATAAATATGTTACCATGCTCCGCACCCAGTTGACAAAGCTTGAGGCTTTACTTGTTAAGGAGAACTTAAAATATTTCGAAGAAACTTCATAAGTTCAGAAATAAAAAAAAGCAAGTAACTATAACTATGGGTTTGAAAAACAAGAGCTGCTATCCATAGCATGAAATCCATATCGAGAGCGAACATCGTCATTATCACCAATAAGATCGATGGTAAAATCGAACCAATCAAACAATTGTAATCTCACCCTATGCTGGGTTCCGGTCACTTAGACATTCCATGAAGAGAATTGCCCAGAATGTTGGCAAGTGTAACTAAGGAGTTTTCGACTGGAAAAGGCCCTCTTCTGTTATGCTTGCTATTAGAATTTATATAAGATTTAAAACGTTTCCCAATGTAAAAACTAACTACAGGAAGAAAAAATATTTGTTGATTTTTAATACATTAGTCTAGATAATAAGATGGTAGCTCGGACTTTCTATAATTTTTGAAGCTAGAAAAAAGTACAAAAAAGTATATTTTTGAGGTTTTGCGTACAGAAACAAAATTGCCACGACAACACTGACCAATTTCAAGTTCACCAGTTATTAACCGCCATTTAGGGACTGCGTATGAATTCAAAAGAAAAACCAATCTAAACAAACACCAAAATACTTGTAATTGAATTCAAATAACTTACCTTGGAATAAATTATTATTAAAAAATATAAAATTTTATACTTATTCGTTTTTGGATGGTTCGTATACACTACACTTTATTCACCTCGAACGCCTTCTAATTGATCTGTCGCGGCTGCGACTTCTATCGCGTTCTCTATCTCTCGAACGTCGTCTTGCTACACGATGGCTCCCGCCATCGCGATCTCTTTCACGGTCACGCTCACGTTGCCTGGAACGTCGTTCACGACGTTTCTTTCTTTCGCTTCGCTCTTTCTCTCGTCGTCTATGAACAGGCGATGGACTGCGTCCCATTATCAGGTCGTCTCTCTTTCACTTGTACTTTGTAGTTTTTGTTTTGAACAATTTCGTTCAAAACGAAAAAAAATTAAAAAAAAAATGCCTAGAGGGGTGACAGCAAAAAAAGTGGGGTGGCAGTGACAAGGAATTGAAAACGTTTGTTATATTTTTAAGACGAGCGATTTGTAATAAAAGTTAAAAGGATATGTAGGAAAATGAACTTACCGTTCTTATTTGTGTGTCATAGAAATTTAATTGACACCGGCATTTTAGTTAAAAGAAAAACTTAACAAAGTTCGCTTTCGCGCTCCGACCGACTTCAACAATTTTTTCGCTTTTTTTAAACTGACAGCTGAGCGGGTATTTTTTTTGGATGTGCTGCATGGGATTTTTTTGTTATATTTTTCCGTGGTGGAATTTTCTTAAATAATAATTGTTAGGGTGTGATTACACTAAAGTCGGGGTGGTTCACGAATTGGTATTAAAATCCCGCAAGAATTAACTGAACTGTGTATGTACATATTGTATATGTATTACATATATAAGTGGCCAATAACAATAGGCAGACAGAAGAAATAGGCCGCAAATAGGGCTATATATCGCATAGTATATATGGTAGTATACCATTAGAAAGGAAGCTAGAAAATGTCAGCAGGTATAGAAGAACCGACTCTGCGGTAACGAATCACAACTAGATTATAAGAGTTATTTCTTCGTAAAAACAAGTTACCTTGTCTAGCTTTCCTTGTTCAACAAGTGTAACACAACAAAAACCTTAACAATTGTTGAAAAAGAAAAATTAATCTCGAATTGTTGAAGTTAATCTTAGGCGATGTGTTGGAGAACTAGCAAAGAAATGAAGAAAATCATCTTATCTAAAATAAGGGAAATATATTTCGAAAATGTACTAAAAGGGCTAATATTGGTAGGCCAAATAACGCCAAAAAAATAGGCTCCGCAGTAGTTAAACCATAAACGTCACTTATAATATGGTACTGAGATCCAACCCTAAACCAAGGCAAGGCTAATAATAATTATTTGCTTCTTAAGACTTAGCGCTTTGCTCTTATTAGTTGGTGATTGTAATTTGTGTGAGAGATTTTCAATAAGACAATAAACAACTTGTATTAGAACACTAAATTTTTGAACGAACAAATTAGACTAAATTTCGAAAATACTTCTTTCTGTAAATACTTATTCTTTTTATTTTCACTGCCACTGTCCGAATCAGAATCAAGAAAAATATTTAGAAAACCAAATTGTTATTAACTAAATAAATTCTGAATGATCTTCCCTCGAAAAAACTTTGTACCCAGGTGGATTAATCGTATCCTTTAAAGGGCTGAATAGTGGCAGAGTAAATGTACTATCGACTATATTTCTTTTTCGCACAGTGTTGACACCGGTGTTACCGGGAAATCAACTAAGTTGAATACTGTGGAAGTTCAAGGCTTCGAACAACAACAACAGCAAGCTTAAAGACAGTCCTTTGTTTATTTTCAAATTATAAGCTTGCAGTGTCATTTATTGTAGTCAAAGAGGAAAATCCATTCACAGATTGGTGTAGTTTTAAACATATCCTACAAGATAAAGCCAATATCAGTAACCTTATCGCGACGACAGACCAGCTGGAAGATGAAGTATATGATTTCATCCAACTAATCCAACATGCAGCTTGGAGCTGTACCCCTCTATCAAAGAGAAAAACGATTGGTAGCAATTATCCAAAAGTAATGAAGGATCTCATAAGAAATAAAAGAAAGCTCCGGCATAGGTGACAACAAACTCGGTCTCTCTCCGATAAAGGGAAACTAAACAAGGACACCCAAGTCACAAGTTTGGATTTCTAAGTAAGCACTCCACAATAGAACAAGTACACAGAATGACAACCGAAATCGAAAGAGCTTTAGAAGAAAGAGAGAAGAGTATGGCATGAATAAAAATTCAATTAATTAATTACCTGCCAGAACAGTACTTCCACCTAACGGAGTCTTATTTAACATCGCGTTGCTTTCGCATAAAACAGGAAAACTGTTAGTCTAAGCTAGAGCTGTTACTCAAGGAAGTGTCCTCGGGCAAGTGTTAAACGTCACCAGTCCTTGTCTTTGGGCACGTTTTTTAAGAACCAACTATTTGTCTTAAATGACTTGGTATCTTGCAATCGTTAGGTATCCAGAGCAGGTTAACCTGGAAGGTTATATTGAGTTTCTTTTTTTGCATTCCTCCACCAGTTTCTCGGGTGTGGAATTATGAAATACACGCTTGAACCAAATCGATATCGTGATTGAGAGATAGGGTTTGCCGAAAAACCCTCGCCCCGATTCTCTATCGATGTGTCATCCATCCGTTCAGAAAAATAGCCTTAAATCTTAAGAGTAAGAGCAGCCAACCCAGCTTTTTTTTTCACTTCTAGCCTTATGGATAGTAAGTTCAAGATTAGTTCCTTGGTTACTGTGAGGGCGCTGGATTGGGATTCAAGTGTAAATCCAGTGGCCTTGGTTCGGTTTCAAGCCACGTCTGGAGGTTAATCGATACAGTCGAGCATTGGCAGCACCTATATTGTTCAAACCCTCGATTGTATCGTCATAATTGGTAGCACATAAACTTGAAAACGACGATTGAAACAAAATTTCACACTCGATAGAAAATAGTTGTTGACAGTCTTTTTTTTTGCAAATAAGATTTAATAAAAATGGAAGCTAAGCAGAACATGAGCATCAATAAAAAACAAACAGAAATACTGGCTTCCATGATTCTGCTTTCTAGACATACTCAAAAGATTCTTGCCAGAGGGGCTAGAATTATTGAATGAGTTTAACGCCAGCTTCTCCTCCTCTGTGCTCTATTCGATATATGCACCGATTCGTCGAAGCATCCTGGGTATCGTCATTAACAATTCAAAAGTTTCCTCTGTTAATGCTCTCCCACCGTTAACTAAAACATACAGAAAAGCTACAATCCGTCTGGAACGGATCGTATGATACCCTATCCTCCTCTCTATAAAGTGGGCGTGGCCAAATTGCATATTGTACTCAAATATAGCCATAATGTCGAACGTTTGAGGATGTTACATGTAAAATTTTATCAAAATAGGATTTTTGATGATAACGCCCCCAAAAAGTGGGCATGGCCAAAACTGTTCTATGGGTGAATTGTAGGGAATCTAAATACCCAAATATTTGGTCTTAACAAAATTTTTCGGTTTCATATAATATAGTGAAGTTATAAAAAAGTAGGCGTGGTAGTGGGCGGATGTAAAAAAATTTTACACTTGTGCTGTATCTTTTTCTTGGAAGCCCAGACATGAAATTTCAGCGTCCTAATTAAAAATTTAAGGCCCAAAAATCGGTTTTGTGATGAAAACGCCCCCAAAAAGTGGGCGTGGCCAAAACTTTTGTATGTGTGGATTGTAGGGAATCTGAATGCCTAAATATTTGGTCTTAACAAAATTTTTCGGTTTCATATAATTTAGTGAAGTTATGAAACGTGGGCGTGGCAGTGGGCGGATTTCAAAACTTTTTACACTTGTACTGTATCTTTTTCTCAGAAGCCCAGATATGAATTTCATCGTCCTAGCTCAAAATTTAAGGCCCAAAAAGCGGTGACATACGGACGGACGGACGAACGGTCATCGCTCAATCGATTTCGCTATTGATGCTGATCACGAATATATATACTTTATAGGGTCTATCTCGATTATTTCTCTATGTTACAAACTATGTGTCAAACTTAATATACCCTTAGGATAGGGTATAAAGAAGCTGTCTTTGAATGTGCGCCCTCGAGACTGTCTTCTTGATTTTCGCAGTTCATGCGGGTAAACTTAATCACTGTCACCAGCAGGCTTCTTATTGGATGCCTGGGTACTTTAATTTTTGACATTAGCCTGAATATTGCGGCAACAACCCGAGTCCAAGCCTTCACGCTTCTGTCTGCTGATGAGGATGGTCATCTCCTCTAGGGTTTAAGCCGCTAGCACCACCGCGATATCATCGGAGTATGCAATTATTTATTTATTTATTTATTATCATCATCAAAGTTCAAGACTTTTTTAGACAAAGATAATATACAAGTACAAGTATGAATATTATAGAAATTACAATAAGAACAAGAAATTAATCAAAGACACTACCCAAGGTAGTGCTCTAAGGTTAAATCTCAAAAACCTCTTTTGGATGGCTTCAATTTTGGAAATATGAATTGCGTAGTAGGGATACCAGACAATTGACGCATATTCCAAATAGATCTGACAAAAGATACATATAGCATTTTTATTACATATGGATCAGAAAATTCACAGGCATAACGCCTTATGATTCCCCATGTCCTATTAGCCTTATTCGAAAAAAAATCAATGGGGCTAATATATGACAGTTTTGTGTCAAGAGAAACACCCAAATCTTTTATTGTAGAGACACGAGGAATGACGTTATTATCAAGGACATAATTGTATATATTGATTTGCGACGTGAGAAGGATATGACATTGCACTTATTAACATTTAAAGACAAGTAGTTTTTTGAACCCCATAGGCAAAGTTTTTGCATATTTGTATTAAGCATTTGAAAGCTCTGAATGAAAATTTTAAAGTCATCCGCAAACATTAAAATCGTTAACAAACAATATAAACAGGAGAGGACCAATGTGGCATACTTACGGAACGCCGGAAGTTACATTAATTTTATTTGAAAATGTATTCCTAAAATTTACAAATTGGTATCTATTAGACAAATAAGAAGATAACCAATGTTAGAAGGAAGCTGGAAAACCTAATCGCTTAAGCTGGAATAGTAATAAGCTATGATTTACACTGTCAAATGCTTTACTAAAATCTGTGTAGATGGCATCAACTTGACTACCTTTAGTTATTTCCGAAGCAATGAAATTAGTGAAAAGTATTAGGTTTGTTACAGTCGCTGTTTCACAGAACCACGCTGATTGTTATAAATTAGGGAATTACAAAAAAAAAGCCTAATCGTTAAGTGACCAATTTATTAAATAATTTTGGAATTGCAGATTGTTTGCATTTTCCTCGGTAGTTTTCAATTTTGTTTCTCATACTGGACTTAAAGATGGGTATTATAAACGAATTTTTGCATATTGATGGAAATGTAGTCGTTTTTAATGATAAATTATAAATGTAACATAGAATTTTGTGTAATGCACGAGCAAATTTTTTAGAAAGACACGTACTATCTTCAGTAATTTCAACGTTGTTGAAAACAGTACTGCACGATTCCTGAATGTAGCTCAAGAAATTCTCATCAATGTTAGAATCACTGTTTGAATATACAGATTGGAAAAAACTACGAAAGTTATTACAATTGGTTTTTGAGGAATCTGAGGATTGACCATTGTATGAAAGTGTGGATGGGTAACCATCACATTTATTTTTTATGTTAATGAAGTTCCAGAATTGATTCGGCTTTGATCTAATATTATTTTCAATGTTTTTGATATGTATCACCTTACATTGGTAAGTGCCTGCCTACCAAATACCTACGACGATCGTTAAGTAGCAGCGAAGCGGAGCGGTAGCGGAGCGAGCGGTGATGTAATTTTGCTTCATTATCTTCCCAAAAATTGTAAACTTATGTCCCATTTTTGACAACAAGAAAACTGAACTTGTGCGCGATGGTTTGGGGCATATATTTGTAAGTCTGTAACTCGATTGTAGATTCATGTCCCTCTGAACAGGGACTTATATATATCCTTGCGGGCGAATAGTTAGTTACCATTGTCTCAAAAATTAATATTAATTCTAGATTTTTGTCCTTCGAAATTATTTTTTTCTAGATTTTTGGTGTTCGAGATTTTGCTTTCGAGTTTTTTTTTCTTCTAGATTTTTGTTTTCTATATTTTATTTTTTATATTAAACCCTTCTCAAGTTTATCACAAATATAAGCATAATCAGCTTTTTTGAAATTAAATTTAAAAGAATCATGAAGGTAAGGCTTATTTGCACACAAATTTTAAAATAAATATAAAGATGGATGATACATATCTTCCGAGACCATTGGTGTAAGACTTCTACAGACGAAACTATCGTCACTGTTTTTTGTAAAAATGTGGTCTAAGGAACGATTTTGATGATTGGTTATATGATTAACTTGAAGTAGACCCAAAGATTGTAGCGTATTACTTGGGCTTAGAAATGTGCAGTCGGCATCTCCTGAAGCCCATTTTATTTTAGGATGGTTGAAATCACCAAATACGTAGGTATATTTTATCCGAGACAGTAACAAGACCTTCAATGAAACGAAAGGCGTCCAAATACCTAGTCACTACAGATGACTGGGATCTTGGTGGGATGTAGACGCATACAACATATAACTGTGAAGAGGTTGTAAAGGTTATTCAGCTACAGCATATTTCAATATCTGAGAAATTAGTCAATTCGATTTCTTTTGGCATTAGGATATCTTTCACAGCGATATTTTCAATAATATTAGATGGTTTAGTGCCGTATTCCAAACGAGACAAAAATATAACAAATGGGGGTGGTACTACCCTTAAGATATAAGGATCTAAAATTACCTGACGAAGAACTTGTCTCAATGTTGATAAATGGTGAAAGTATAGACGAAGTTGTATCAATATTCGAATTATCAATTGATACTTGATTATGTTCACTCCTCTTGGTTTCGCTATACATACATATGTATGTACATATGTGTGTACGTAGTACCCCATTGTACATAATGTTACTAGAACTGATCCGTGCGGGACTCCTCCTGTTATTTTGTGTCTTTTCGCCCTTTTGTCCGTATCGTAGAAAAGAGGTCTGTTTTAAAAATAATTTGTAATTATTTGCAGGCACTCTGTGGAATTTGGCCTTTTCCCCTCTGCTTTTTCGTGTTGTAGACCTCTCGGCTTTTAGTGTTGAGATTTCTTGTAATCCTATTACGATTTTTGAGGATTTTGCAACTATATTCTTTTCCTATAAATTTCAAATTTAACGCTTGTCCCAACCAACTAAATGAGCTCATTTTGTAAAATTTCCCACTATTATTGACAAATAACTTCCTATCGTTTACAATCCCAATTTACTTTTTTTCTGCTGGTTGACATCATCATCATCGCATGCAAACGCATTCTCCCCAACCGCCCAAACATGAGACAACCTCACCTCATCACCTCCTCCTCACTCCAATGTGAAGTAAACAAAACCAAACCAAATACTGCCAACATCGGCATACAAAAAACAAAATGAAATTTCCCCCTAAATCCAACTAGCTGTCGCCTCGCCACCGCTAAACCACTTTCGTCTAACAGTCGATGTTTCGTCGGGAAATTCTCGGCAGAATCAAAGGAGAAGCGTAGTGCATCGAACGTTGCGCATCCCGATTGACGAACGCGTTGTGTTTCAAAATATTTTCTGTTTTAATTGTTCAGTTTGGTGGATCAAAAAAGGTAAATCTAACGAAATTCCCTGCAATAAGTGACAAATTTAATTGACTTCGAATTTAAATAAGTGTTTTGTGCGTAAGCGCGTCAGTAAGACCATCCAAAAACCTGTTCCAATCAGCGCGAAGCAAAAAAAAAAAAAGAAAAAAAACGGGATAAGACAACGCGCCGGCATTGCCACCACCCATACGTGACGTAATAAAGTGACGAAAATTTCAAGTCATCATGCAAATGCGAAAAGAGTGCAGTTGGTGGAAAATGAGTTTGATTTCTCGTTTGATTTTGTAATTACTCATGAAATTGTAATATTTTTGCCTTTTTTTCTTTCCACAATTCGGTCGATACGTCAACTGGGCGTATGCTTTTAAAATAAAATAAAAACGGGAAATTCTGTATTTTCCCCCAATTTGCGTACTCTTTCGTATTTGTTCGTCGGCTGTGTGTATGCGTGAGAATATTCGTACAAAAAAAAAATTCCTCCGCGCCTGATATAATCGCTCGGTACTTATGCGCTGCTGTGTGTGTACGGTTGTGGTCGCGTTACACTGGTATTTTGGAAATTGAAAATTATTTTCTGTTTTAATTTCAGTTGCAAAATAAGATAATTAAACAAAATTAAATTCCTGTGCCCCGTTTGTGCAGCTAAATTATCTCGACAAACATTGGATTATAATTTTCTCGCTCTCTTGCCCTGGATTTATAAGTTCGTTTTTATTTTACTTTTAATTTTTCCTTCCTATTCAAAGAGAGTGTGTTGGGTCGGTCAGAAGAAGGAGAAAACGAAATTCGGTAAGTACTTGTTCTTTTTGTGCGCGCGTTACGGCGCATTCGTATGCGATGTTATGCGGTTTTGTGGTATAGTTGGCGTGACATTTCCCCTCTCCTGTCATGAGAAAAATTGGGAAATTTCTTGCACTTATATTTTTCGGCTTATTCTCGCTTTCTTGTGAAGCATTTTTTTTTTGCTTTTATTCAATTCAGTGTTCTAATTAGAAGGAAAAAAAATCCAAATTTTTCAGAAAATCAATTGGGAATTCTTCAGGTTTTCGTAACCAATTTAGGAAATTCACCAGGAAATTTTTCTCACCACCATCGCCAACTGCCGGTTCTTGAAAGTTTTGTAAGTTTTTTTTTCTTTTTGTAAATGTTCTTTCAATATAAATAAATATTAATTTGAAATAAAATTGAAAATAAGTAACTCAGGCGGAAGTATGGAAAGAGGAGGTGGAAAAAAAAAGAAGTGTACTGTGTGGGACAGGAATGACGTCATTTTTCTTTTATAAAGATAGGCAAGGGGAGAGAATGCTATAAAAAACCAAAAGTTTTATGATTTTAGATATTTAAGACAAGTGTTCCACTAGGAGTGAAAATTTGTGTAGCAATATACTACGACCAGAAAGCCTGACTCAATTCACTGCAAAATGTGAGACCATTTGGCGGGTTATTCCCTTGACCTTTTTACAATCTCTGTTTCCAATTGCAATTCTATTCATATCGCTGCTCGTAGATACATATTAAGAGTTGCTGGATCTACTAAAATACATATGTGAATTTGTGCAATTGAAATCCATCAATATAACGTGCACTACATAATTAAGGGCGCAGAGCATGTAAATAAGTAGGGTGAACACTGACTGTACCTTGTGTACCGTTTCTTTAGTTGGATTTGGAACAAAGAGATTCCATGGTAACATGCGCGAAGTATTTTTTTTGTTTGCAAAAAAAAAAAAAAAGTTGGAAGGATATGGATGTTTTATGTTATCCTTCTTTGTTGAGTAGGAATCGACACATGAACCTTAACCCTTGATATGAGTGTCGATGTGCAATTGCGCTAAGGGTATTCTTCAAATTATTGTGAAGGTGTGTTCCACGATCGTGCTTTGTGGGAGAATGGTGAAAGCATTCACAAGTTTTTTTTTTTTTTTCTGCTTTGCGGCATTTGGCAACGAGTATAGGATGTTTGCGACATATTACCACAGAATTGAACAGATGTTATTGTTTATTGCAAGCAACCTATGGCTCCTCAAGATTCTAATATGAGTTTGAGAATTTTGCTGAAATCATTCCAAAAGCTTTCATCTGGCCAGCCTAGTTTTTTCATTATTATAGGAACAACCTTGCTGATTGCTTCGCAGCTTTCCTGAGACCTTGTCATCCCTTGCAAAATCGCACTATTTTTTCTTTTTTCTCCATTGTAGCTATTTGTCTATGATACTATGGCAGCTACAACGTAGTTCAAAAAGGATGTACATACATATGTACATATATATGTATGTATATATTTAGGATCCATAGAGGAATATTGAATGTAGGCACTCTTATTAGGAGCAATCCTCTAATACAACGGTTCTCAAACTTTTTTTTTTCGCGTACCACTCATGTGCATTACGCTTCAAACACGTACCACCATTTGAGAACCGTTGCTCTAACACACCTGTATATGCCGCTGCGCTGTACCGTTTCCGCCTTAGACGGTGCATTGTGCAGGTACCTACTTTATTTCTGATTTGAAGACTTCAGCATGGTTACCCACTTTTACCGGTTCACTATCCTTCTACCGTTGTTAAGTACCTACCATTTCTCGTTTTTTGTCAAACATTCGCCTATCATACTCATAGCTGTCGTGCCATATCTCTTCTACTCTTCTAGGTGTTTGGCTACTACTGCTAAGGCACTGTCATAAGCGATGCAAACTATTTTTGGGGACTCTGGAATTCTTAGTTTAAGGACATTATCGTATAGTATGTTAACAAAGGACCCACACTATTGGGACACCACTTGTAATGTTGTGTTACATTGTCCGATCCTTGGTGCCGTAGAGCAGCACACTTTTTTGAAATAGTCTACTAAAATTTTCTAAACATATGTATTCTGGGACTGTTTTTACCGTGCGTGTTTGCAGGATAACTGCCCTGTTATAGTACTTTGCATAAAACTTTTTTAATTCACCGCATTGCGTGTACATATAGTTTTTCCTCAACATTATCGATATTCGAGCGAACTTTACGAAAACAGTATTAGTGGTCCGCAAGTCCACATGCATTATTTATTGCTGCTTTGAGTCTCTCACATACAACACGGGATTTGGGATGCCTTGTACCTCGATATGGAAATACGTATGTACTTACCTCAAAACAGTTTTATAAGTATCGGTGAATATTTCCGGCTGACGTATGTAGGTATTATTCCTACTTTGAATGCGTCATTACTGTAACCATTGATACTAAGTTCCTTTTTGGTCTCCAATTTTTTTGGAAATTTGTAAGACTTTATTGGATATGACGGGGGCAAGTTCCTGTGTCCTTTCCTCTGTTTGTCCAATTGTGGTATTCTCGCTTAAAGAGTGAATAAAACCGCTACTATATTCTCCAGGAACGTTGCTGACTTAGGAGTTGGTCCGTTGTCACCCTCTAGTTTTTTCACTACGACTTGATAGGATTTTGATGAAGGGATTTAGAAGGCGTCTCGATGAAGCTTATTCGGACGGAGTTCGAGTTGTGTATAATCTATTAATCTCTTACCTAATACCTTCAAAAGCACATTTCCTAAGGTGAACTCCGTTTATTTAAGACTGTAGGAAGTGAGCGATTGCTTGGTGAGAGTCTGTTCCGTACAAGGAGTCGTATTCTATATTTGATCAGTCAAATATCTGTCGAACACCATATTGCAGTACTTAGAACTTTTGCTCTCTGTTCTAAAATGATCGATTCAGAAGCAAAATGTTGCAGGTGTCATCTCATTGTAGTTTCTTCTCTGATATTAGTAGGGCAGAGTTGTTCATTAGTCGTTGTTTGAGTGTGAAAACTTCATCTTAGGTAGATTATTAACTATCACCAACGAGTCTGAAATTGCATATTGTTTTGATTTGTACAATACGCTTGCAGTTATATGTATTTATGTATGTCGTTGCACTTGTAAGACGTGGACGGAATACAATTTTTTAACCGACTGGTCCTTCTACTCGGATCGGTGATATAAAACTTGGAGGAGCTGCCGTACATGATGATGGCACTGAATCACGCAGACTCGCAATTAAATCTCGCTGATAATACCCAAATTCATAATACATATGTACATACATATATCCTTTGGTTGAGCTGACAGATTTCTCTTTTGGATCAAGGTTCAACTTATCTAGTTGACGATGAGGTGTTCTGATTCAGTTACAATGACAATGTTTTCTTCTGATTTTTCGTCTTCCAAATTCCGCAAAGCTAACAGGGGTTTCTTTAATTCAACGTTTTTCAATAAGAAATCCTGTGACTAATCGAATCTGACTCGGAGTTAGACTAACTCTTAGTCTTAAGAGTTGTTTTAATTTGCTCGGATGCTCGGTCTCTGTGTCTTGGCGCCCAAATGAGAATAAGTCGTAGTGGCTAGCGATATGAGTGAGTACTAGTTTTGGTTTTAATACGAAGGTCTTGATGGCTAGAAACACAGTTTTAATGTCGGAGAGGGTAAATATCTGTCAATAAATACTCCAGCCCCCGACTCATTTATTTGTTTATAAAAACAACTATGGTGTGTTTTTTGGGGCTAACATTTAAGTCAACTGTCTTGCCACAAGATTGATTGTCCTATTTAGGAGATCTGAGATCGTGATGTCATCAGATATCCTTGGACATGTAAATCGATTATATTTGATAGCTTACTCAGTATGATGGACTGATTACCATAATAATTGAGTAAGAACACCAGTTGTCTAAGCATAGACCTCTGATCTGTACCTCCGTTATATGCAGAGTGGTCTATATAAGGGTGTAAGGGTGAACCGGCAATGTGTAGATGTTCATGGATAAGTACTAATGCCGCAGTACTTACTCAGTAATTATACCAGAGATGACCCGTAATTCATTGCGAATAACTCTTAGCAGATATGTATGTACATATATCTCCTCCCGTCATATAGAGGCGACAAGACTCTAGCCGTTCCGCAGGTATCCAAGGGAATTCAATGCCTATTAGTGTCATTTGGTAATTTTTGCTTTCGTGTAGGTTATGTTTTGATGTTTTTTATAGCGAGATTGTCAGAGCCGGATTTCGTCGAGAGTGCATTTAAGATGTTATGCGTTTAAGGATTAAAAATCAATATCTCTTGGACTCAACTTTGGAGTAGCCCGTTGTTCAACTTTCTTAGTCTGCTGGTTGGGTTTTTCTTGAAATTCCCAGTTGCTGAGATTATTTATGGTATTACATACAGTAGTTGGACGGATAGTCTACTTGGTTGTGAGTCTTTAGCACTACAGTTGCCTGTTGGATAGTTGGTTCAACACTAATAACACTTCTGACGGCTTTTCGGTTTGTCTTTGGGTTTTCTGTGTTTTGAAGGCCACTTCCTTAGATACTATATTGAGGTTGGTTGGGAAGTGCCCGGCATTAAGTAGGTGTGAATACGAATGTGTTTGGCACTTTTTAAAGTCGGCGAAACTCTAGAAATATATCATACATTCTGACAGCTTTGTAGGTTTTTACCAATAAGAAGCGCATATTGCCCTTGCTTGAAATTAAAATTGACAGTTTTCTTTCTCATCTTAAATGTGGAAACCGTCGATATTTTCAGCATCTTAGAGCGTATATCGTCTGATCATCCAAGGTGTGCTTGACCTCATCCTCGCTCATAGATGGTTTTTCCATTTCAAGACTATATATGTACATATGTATTAAAACACTGGAATGGGATCGAGGACATAAGAGTTAAAACGTCAGTAACCACATTACAGATTTTATGGTAAATGACATGTGGCAGGGTGCCACATTATTTTGTTTGCGATCAAAACATACATATGTACATATGTATATATGTACATACAAATACATATGTACCCGTATGTTTCATTTTTTCATCAGAAAATAAATAGCATTACTAATAAAAAAATTTAAATTAAAGTTGCAGATTGAAATCAATACAACACAGAAAGTTTTTCTACGAATGAAATAAGACTTCAGTTTTATACGCAACTAATGATTTCTGTTTTCTTTTGAATTCAAACTATCGATAATGATTTCCATTCGATAAATTATGTTTGTATAAATAACTTTTCTTGTGGAAAATAATCTCTTAAAATTATCACGAAAATAGTATTTACAGTACCTATTACTAGACCTGGCAATATTTGCGAGTTCCTGGAAGAAGTAGCTGCTCTCTTGCTGATATTGAGCTTACTAGAGTACCTAAGTATGTAGTATAGTGTACTCTAGAGTACATTTATATATATGTATATATTTAGATAAATTTTTAGTCAATTTATCTGCTCTGGTATGTAAGAATGACTAGGATCTCAACACAAAATAGACCATGATCGATAGATGTACCGCCACTTCGCTTTAATACTTTTTGTCGAATAACTGATGATGCCAAGTGGTTATGTAGTTGGTTGACTGTTGGTGTACATAATCGATCTCATCAATAAACATATGCGATGACTTTCGTTGGGCTCCCCCGTCAGCATCTGGTTTCTTACGTTTATGTTCGCTGCTATTTTGAAAACTGTGGAAGAAACTCCTAAGCAAATCTTTCTTCTGATAACGAGAGCTGGGCAGGTGGAGACAAAATATTGTCGCATTAATGGGTACCAATCAGTCACGGCTTTTTAAGCCAAATGTGAGATATTTTCTGCTTTTGCAAAGACAACTGCTTTAAAAAGTGGCTCCGCTGATTTGAGTTGTTTGAAGTGATTCAGTTGTGGTTGTCTACCAATCTTTTTTAAGTAACTCCCACCTCGTGAGAGGAGTTTTCAAAGCATCGGAATCTGAGAGGTCTCTTCAATTTTAAGACAAAAAATTCTAAATAATATTCTCTGGGCTTTCTTTGGGTTGCAAACTTTGACGGGGAGTTTAAAATTTCAAATGATGTACATATGTAGATATTTTTCATCATCTTCGCTGATTGGATGACAAAGGAAATGTACACATGAACTTCTGATTTACAAAACTGACAGTTGCCTATGTATATTTAGTTATTTTTGGTTTAAGCTATGCATTACGTATGTATGTATGTATGTATGTTCTCGACGAATTGTTGAGAAGTTTGTCCTGAGTAGTGTAGTCCAGATGTCATCTTACAGAACTTAAGGAGTCGAACAGGAGTTATGATGCTCGTCTTTACAATGTTCCTGTTCTACCTTGTGATTTTACCGTATGGACATGGGGGAGCATGTCTTCGAACTCAGCTTTGGCTATTTCGACTCTTCCGCGACAAATGTCAAGCTGGTGAAACAATGGGGAACGTGCGTTGTATGCTACTGTCAGTTGCTGCTTCAAGTGCCGAAGCGAAGAGGAAAGGAGGGCAACTATTTCGCGCTTTAAGGTCCTGATAATTGACCTTTTTTACTTGCTAAAGTACCACAAGCAGGATTGTTAAGCTCATCTTTATGTACTTTCCGATGGACTTTTTCGAAACGAGCATGCACTTCGAGCATAAATTCGCATTACCGACAAAGCAACCAACCGATCACAAGAGAAGGGGAGATTTATATCACTATCGTTTTTTTTTTTTTTTTTATTTGCATTTATGGTCGAAAGAAAATACACAAAACACAGTTACGTGTTATTGCCTGAGTTCCCTCCAAATCACCTAAGCCATCCTCACGTAAAGGTGTAGAATACATAGACAGGTATGTGCATTCGTAGCAAATAGGAAAAGAAATTGCGGTTAAAATATGGATATGAAAAAGTAAATAACTTGGCACCCCGCAAAACAAAAGAAAAAATATGCAATAGTGAAGGAAAAGCCGTAGAAGATACAGAAAAAGTGAACAACCAAACATGCATGTCATACACTTTCATTTTTTTCTCTCGACTTGTGTGTGTGTATGTTTATATTTTTTTTATGGGAAACTTCCAATTTGTTTAGGTAAACATCAGTGGCTTCTGTGTGAAGTTTCAGGTGTATAGGGTGTAGCATTGACGTTACGGAAATTGTTGGTGGTCACTGGTTGGGTCAGGAGAATCATTTTTGTTTAAATAGGAAGTTAAGGTATCAATTTCCATGAGAGAGAGAGCGGAATTGGTAGGTTGACATGGTCTGGTTGCTATTCTCATATCTAACCACAAGGTTGTTTGTTAAATTTTAATCGAATCAAATTCCAATTAAGTTACGCTGCTTTAAGTGGCACAGAGAGCATTTATCTCGAGTAAAGTTTGCTCTTCAATTTGAGTGTGTGTCTAAAATTAATTTCGTTATCACTTTGCGAACGGAAATTACTGACACAGTAATAATAAGCTCTGGTATTGGCACGAATGAATAAACTTCTCTGTGTGGGTTTTTTTTTCTAATTCAAATCGGCATGATGCTACTAATGCTAGATGATAGTGATGACACAATTGGATCACAGGGTTAAATCATTTAAATGGACTACGTCACTTTGTGGCTTTGTTATATTCTATGTTTCTTTTTAAGGAACAACTAACCAGCTCTAGTCTCTTGTTAAAATAGCCATAGAACTGCTCCTGTCACTATCGCGGCACCGTGTCTAGGTTTCTCCAGTGCCCTTAAATTCTTTAACTCAGTAGATTGGGCAAACAGCATGGCAACAATTGAAATAAGAAAGCCAATGTCTTGCGGCTTCGAATGGATTTCTTGACATTTGAACAAAATTTTGCATCGCATTCTCACATTTGATGTGTCTCAAATCCGATTAACGAAACATACAAATGCAACGATATGACGGCCGAACTGCGCCAGCAAGATCATGGCCTCTATGTTCAGAGATCTATACTCGCAAAATTGGTGGGAATCCATCAGTACCATCAGTTGGATTCATCGAGCATTGCACTTGCTCCGTTTTCCAAATCCAACGCCATTTGCTGTTGACGTACAAATTTTGTGATTGAGGTAGGATGTCACAGTTTTTCGTATTCTACGATTTTCCTCAGTAAATGTTTGCAACCTTTCCGTTTTTGATATCAAACTCAGATACTTACCCCTTGTGTGAGACCTTAATAATTGAATTCACATTTTCAGGGAATATCCTATTACATTACGCTCGGCAGATCATCTAATCTTCATCTTAGTTAGATTCGAAGGGTCTACGGGCCGGACCATTTGTGTGTCCATCTGAAGGTTTCTTTCCAATGAAAAATCCTGCATGTTCCGCAATTTAGACGCGGTTAATCGTTATCTCCCCAAGTTGAAATGTTTCGTTCTTTGCAGTCGGCGTAATAAATTGCTCTCATCTAAAATTTGTAGGACTCTATGTCCGATTAGTCGGTTTCTATGCTTTGGCGCGAAACTTCTAGTTTCAGCTTTGATTGTGGGAATTTTGAGATCATTATGGATATTGTCGTTTCTAGTATACCACAGTGCTTCGACAATTTCTCTTAGCACTTTATTTTGAAAAGTTTGTATAATATTTGCATTTGTTTTTTTGGTACCGTAGGTCCACACCGGTTTTGGCACTTGCTTGTATAAAAGTAGTTTGTTCTCGGTACTAAGCTGGGAATGTTTTCCGAGTAACCAGTACATTTCTCTATATTTGATTTCGAGTTCTTTACGTTTCATTTTTACGTGCGAATTCCGCTTTGCGTCGAGTGTCATTCCCAGGTATTTGGCTTCGTTTGCAAATCATTGGTTTCCTTGTAGGTGAAATTCACGTGAACAGATTAAGTTTCGTTGATGGCGACCCGCCAGTCTGTCGTATATTCATTTATTTTATTCGGTGCGGTTTGCATTTTCGTAGTCGTTTCTTTAATTGTTTTACCTACTGCTTCTTCTTTTGGTATATCACGAGCATATAAGAGGTACAATAGCGGCCCAAGAACCCTTCTTTGCGGTACGCCAGCCGAAATTTTTTTAAGTTCCGAGTATTCATTTCCATACGGGGAAAATTTGTCTTAGTTTGCATTCTAAGCCTTCGTGTCACACCTTATCAAAGGCTTGCGAGCCGTCAAGGAATATTGAGCATATTTTCTTTTCTTCGAGTGCTTTCTCGATTACGTCAGTAATTCTATATATTTGGTCAATTGTCGAATGCTTACTTCTGAACCCAAACTGGTGGTCAGGGATAAGATTATTATCTTCTACAACCGGTTGTAGACCCCTTAGTAATATCCTCTCGAAGATTTTGGATATAACTGGAAGAAGCGAAATTGGTCTGTACGATTTTACCTCATTTGGCGGTTTTCCAGGTTTTAAAACCATTATGACTTCCTCTCTTTAGAAATGATCTTGATCTGATCTTCAATTCCAGGTTGGTACCGACTATATGTTTCTTGTCAAACATTTGTTGTATGTTGTTGTCATCCCCCCAGCAGAAGCCGTTTTTGAATGATTCAGGAATCGCAGTGAGATCAGATACCATTGTCACGATAATTTCGGTTTCCTCCAAGTTCAAAGACAAAACTATATGTACCTATTCCTTCAGTTATGAAACTTTGATCATATGCATACATATGTACATACAATGTATGTACAATGTATGTACAATGTATGTTGTCCAGATAAATTTATGCTGACTAGATGCTTTCCCTATTGCCACACCCATTAATATACACATTCGATCCACAATTCGTGATTTTTTTTGCTGAAAACTTATAGAAAACTGCACTGCCATAGTTACCATTCTATTTCTGGTGTATGGTGTGCTATCTTATCGGAAAGAACATAATAGGCTCTGTTCAAAAAGTGACGATAGAAATCCTCCCTTCTATCGGTTGTTCGCTCTCCCTCCTACATGCATACAAGCCCGCAGACACGAAGTGAAAAAAAAAATTATTCACACTTTGAGCGTGTATTTCCCATGTTTTATGGTGTAGATATCTTCTTCAATCGTGTCTGATTATATAATAGCCTTCAGTCGATGTCGTCATCAATTTATACATATTTCCAAGTCTCGTATTCACTAGCACCAGTCGCCATAGCACATGCTGAGAGTGTTGTTGATTTTGTGTGATTTTTTGTTCCGAGTTTGTTATGAGCTACTCTTTATTGCATAAATTGAAAAGACAGGAAGGGAACAGTGCCATCACTTTTAAATAGGCGGTGTATCTGCCACATCGTTGTACACCATAAACGACGAATGAATGGAAGCACAAGCAGGAGTAGCGAAAAGCTACACACTATAGAATTCGCTTGCAGATTTATGTATGTATATGTAGTCGCTCTGGTCGTCTGCCTGTGATTATGTTTGTAAGAGGGGTGGAAAATTTGATTTGCAATTTGAAAATATAACAATAACTCTGCATGTGATTTATTTGTGTCAGTTTTCAAATGAATTTATTTAGTGCTACTGATTCGAACTAAGAGGCACGAAGGCAGAGGCATCTTCTCTACTCTCTACGGCGGCGTCGGCGTGTTCCTACTACGAGTAAGTGTGGATGGCTAGAGTATATGTAGGTTTTATAAACTGGTTAATAGGTTATGTGGAATTCTTTTGTTATTGACTGATGTGAATTGAAATAGAAATTCTCTAATGTAAACAAACATCATGAGCAAAGTTTAGTAGGGTGTGGCATAGTTTTGTGTTGTTTATCTTTCGAAACTAGCTTTAAATAATTGATTTTTTTTTTTTTTTTATAAAATTATTTGTGAGCCTAACTAGTACAGAAGTCCAATAGCGCTATGTAACAAGTAATATCATTTTTTTTTAAATACATTAAGAAATGTTAGAACTCACTTTAGTTTTAAAATTCAGAAATTATTTACAATAAAAGCCTGAACTGAAATGCGCTACGTTTTGGGTTAATGTCATTTAGTGATGAGAGCAAATTTGAGATATTTGGTTCAAAATGCAGAAATAAGGTCTGAGGAACATCAAATAGCGAACTTCTTACATAAAACCTCATTCATTGATGGGTTGAAGTTGGATGTCGGCTGTGGGAACTGGAAACCTTGTTTTTATTGAACCGACAATGAATAGCAAGGATTAGCTTACTATTTTACAAGACAATTTACTCCCCGGTGTGCAAAAAGTGACAGTAAAGATTGTCAAAGAATGGTTGCTGTATGTATCAGTAGCTTAATTCTCTTCAACAACCTCCAGACCTTAATCCCATTGAACATCTGTGGTAAGTTTTGGACGGAAATTTTAGGAAATGACCCATAAGGACGTCTAAACAAGGCTTTCAGACGTCATTAACCGAAAAATGGGCAAAAATCTCTTGCAGTCATTTGAAGACAGCAGTTAATTGACTAAAAGACTTATTTTATAAGTTTTTTTCACTTACTCAATGACATTACTTTAACTAATGCACACTGTACAGTGTGGGGAAGCACCAATGATAATAACTAATGGTAAAGAGCTAACTATTGTCAATAGAGGAGCAGAACCGACCTTTGTAGATGCGAGACGAAGGGAAGTTGTAGACATGACTCTGTGTAGTAATAGAATGCTTGATAGAATATCAAATTGGTAGGTAATGGATCAGACAATGATGTCGGACCACAGATCCATCTCATTTGATGTTCGATACGGATCTAAAATGAAGAAAGATCGAAAATATGTCAGGATTCCCAGGAACACGGACATAGTGAAATACCAGGAAGTGTTACAGGAGAAACTGAATGGGAGGGTACCCAAAATACCGAAAACCACTTGGGATGTAGAGTTACAGCATTTACAAGCAGCTGTTGAAACTGCTTACTATGAGGCGTGTACACCTATTTTGGTAAATGATAAGGACCCCACGCCTTGGTTGTGTAGGGAACTTGAAAATCTAAAGAAAGAGGTGAGAAAAGCCTTTAATCATGCCATGAGAAGGGATGATCCTGAATCATGGGATGAGTATAAGGCAAAGAAGAAAGAGCTAAGAGCAACTCTGCAACGACGTAAAAGGCAGTCGTGGATTGAATTTTGCTCGAATATGAGAAGCACAGCTGAGGTCAATAGACTTCAGAAAATTGTCTCGAGGGATCCAGTTTCCAAAGTCGGACTCATTCGCGATAGAACGGGGGAGATTGTTGAGACACTGGATCGTACAAATGAGGTCCTCATGGAAATACACTTTCCGGGAAGCGTGAAGTCAGATCAGCCCTGAGCCCTGACCATGAACATCACAGCGGATACCATGAGAAATGCTCTCAGAGTGGTGGAGCTCTCTCCATTAATGCGGAAAAGACGAGATCTGATAATCTTCACAACGAAGAGGAGAGATCTGGAATTTCAGCCCTTGACACTTTTCGGATCGGAGCTGCAGGTGACGTAAGTATCTGGGTGTATACCTAGATGCTGGACTAACTTGGAACTACCATGTGGAAGAGAATATTAGAAAGGCGAAAAGGGTGCTTCATCAGTGCAAACGCGTAAGTGGACTAAGGTGGGGAATCTCGCCGAGGTCAGCATACTGGTAGCAAAAAGCCAACCAGAAAACTGTAAAGAAGGAATTAGATAGGGTCCAACGACTGGCTTGTTTAGAGATCGCGGGTGCAATACGTGCGACACCAACATGCGCAATGGAAGTGATCCTTGGTATTCTGCCGCTGGACTTATTTATTAAGAAAGTGGCGGCTTCGACTGCACTTCGTCTGTACCGGGATGCCAACTGGCACTGGCGCAGTACAATCTACGGTCATAGGGATATCCTGGATATCGTGAAAAAAGAGATTAGGGAGTTGAATATGCCCATGGATGGAATAAAGAGAGTGCGTGTTACCGAAAGGTATCACAAAACTCTCATTGGAGATGTGGAACACTTCCGGAAAAGAAGATTGGTGATATAATCATCTTTACGGATGGGTCCATGATGGATGGCAGAGCGGGGGCAGGTATCATCTCAGAAGAACGGGAACTAGCCTGTCATATTAGTCTGGGGAAATATAACTCAGTCTATCAAGCCGAGATGATTGCTCTGTTACATGCGTTGGATCACCTGCAAGAGGGTCAGGTCGAGGGTAAAAAAGTTATCATAGCACTGGACAATCATTCAGTGATTAGACACATGGACCAAACAGATATCAATACATCATTGGCGTTGGAATGTGCTCATAAGCTCAATGTGCTCATCTCGAAATAAGTTGACGCTGCTCTGGGTGAGAGGCACGTAGGAGCTGAGGGGAACGAAAATGCGGACTCTCTGCCAAAGCAAGGGTCAGCCTCGGAGATCTCTGGTCTGGAACCATTCGCTGCAATTGGCAGAGGGATGGTAGAACAGCTGATTAGCAACTGGGCCGCGGCGGTACACCAGAGAAGGTGGTCAACCGTGGAAGGTTGCAGGCAGGCGAAAATGGCTATTAAAATGCCGATTGGCACCACTCACAGAGAGGTTCTAAGCTTAGGGCGAAAAACACTGAAATGGGTGGTAGCGTTATCTACAGGTCATGGGAATTTCGGGTATCTCCTAAAGAAGATGGGTCTTCTGGTGGACGACACCTGTGAACTATTCCTGGAGGAAGTGGGGACGTTAGCGTAGGCGTTAGCTAGCAGAAGAAGGGAGGTCCTGGGGAGCCACTGGGTAGAAACCCAGTTTCTGTTAAACTGATGCTAGCTTTGACACGAGGAATCAAAGTCAGAGAGGAACTGACTAAGATGGATCGTGGAAGAGAGACGAAAAGGGACTCAATACAGTGGTCTGGTTCGTAATCTCTCGAACAATATATGTACATATGTACATATATACACCTATTGGAAACTAGAGTTCACCCGTGTCAATCTAACTTTTCATAGGAGTGTAAGGACCTTCTTTTCCAACATGTATGCAGAAGAGTCTTCAAATCGGCTTCGCTCAAAGAATTTTCTATCTCAATACTGGCGAACGCAGTGGTTACTAGTCCACCTTTATTAATTATTTGATAGCTGCAAGGTGTAGAAAAAATCTCCTTTAAAGGTTAAGAAAGTCCGGAAAGACATAGTGACAAGGAATTGTCACTTGACGAAAGCGTGAAACTGAACGAGCCAATAATGGTAGTGTTGCACTACCTTTCCTAAACATGGATATGTACGGGCTTACAATCCATGTATCGCGCATGTGTACGTTCGTGAAGCTATCTAGATTATTTTCTACGCTAAATCGCCGTTCTGGAAGGAAAATCAGTTTGTTTTTCTGTTAACGACGCCGTCGTCTGTCACTGTCGCTACAGTAAGTATTTGAAGTATTCGGTGTTCGAGAAGGCGTTTCTGAGTTTCTTATTTCTAAAAGTGTTTCGATTGGATGCACTCTAGATTGCATGTAAGCATGTGCTCAGACCCATCCCATCTACTCTTCTTTTTGTAACTCAATACTCTACAATTTTCAAACTAAAACCTTAAGGCTAGCACACACCATGTCCTTTTTTTTGAATATTTAGGACTTCTAACCGGAATTGTTATTTCCTTACATATGTACATCCTCACAGCGCGTACACACAGCGTACAAGTAAAGATCAGAAAAAGTACGAGTACTTCTTTAACCAATTTAAAGTCATTTTCAGCGGTCTTCCACCTACACTCAGACCGGATTATAAAACAAAACAAAAAATGAAATAAAGACACATTAGGTAGCTTTAGCCACTACCCTCTAGCGCGCCCCCTCTAATTGGAATATGCCCACGATATGATTGTATCTCTTGGCAACGAAAGGAAGCCATTAACAATGATGCTATATGTCACAACTGTACCCATGAGCACTCATTAACTGACTTAACAGCAACTCCTTGAACTGCAAGAGACAAGAGTTAATTCTTGCAATGATTTGCAAGTGTGTGTTTGCGTTGATATAGGTTGTGGTTGTACGCTAGTCTGCCCATAGTCTGTACAGTGCACCTCTGGGACTGGTTTTTGTAACTACTTGATGGAGTTTTGTTCGTCTGCTCTTTGTTGCTTATCCAGAAGAAATTTAAAAAAAAAAGAGGTGAAGGAAAAATGGAGAAGGCACTCGAACTGGATATATGTATGTATGTACTACTTACATATATTATGTATATATGTACATCCACTTCCGTTTGAGTTTGATGGGTAATATTGCATTTGCTTGGCGATACTCAGGTCAATCAAGAAGTCTTTATGATCGATTTGAAGGTGATGAGAATAAAAGGCCAAGGTTTAATCACTAACGTGAGGGTTTGATTGTGTATGAGTTCAGTGTGCGGATGAGTAATCTGGATGGCGTGCTTTGTTTTCATTTGTAGTCGAAGCTTAGGCAATCCTACCACATTGACTCATAAGTTCACTAAAATACGTGATTGTGCACTGTTGAACCGGTTCGATCCGACCGATCCTTTTCTCTTCTTTGATCTTGTAGAGATTATTTGCACCAGCAGAGACCGGTGACAGGGCGGTTAACGTCATATTTAAATTGTGAGACGGCCTTAAAATAAAATAATTTCCACTGCGGGGCAAAGTGATCGCCCGCCCCACACAGTGATATTTGTTTGTTCTGATTTTTCGGGAGAAGAAGTGATTTTTCTAGAAAATGTAATGCTAAAACAAAGCCAAAATTTATGTCCTAATGTGACACTAGTTCCATCTAGTGCGAAATGAGAACCTCAAGCATGTTATATTTGTCGATTGCTTGATTTTTTATTTTTTTAAACCCCCGAGTACTTGAAAATAATTCCTAAATTCCCGTCTAGTTAGTTTTGTGTTTCGAAAATAAATGAAATAAAAATCGACAGAACAAATTTACACAAAACTAAAAAAAAACATGGCGCGGTTCTAAATTAATTAAGCAGATCTTTTGGTTCCAAATTTTTTAAAGTTTAGTGATTGATTAAAATAAAAATTAAAAAAAAAAACGCACTAGACGACCAGCAACAATGGAAATGCAAAAGTCGATGGCCATTCCATTTCGATTTCTTTCCCGTTGGCCTCGAATGAAATCGATGAAAATGAGATCAAAGGTGTGTGTGTGTGTATTTCGAGCTTCAATCAGATAAGATAGCAGTCTGCACTCATCTCATTTTATCTCTCAGAATGTAATAGACATCCGGCATGTCGCCAAAGACAAGTTCCCGGAAGCAGTGGGCTTTATGAGGAGGACTTTCGCCGATGACCCATTTATGCGTTCAATGGGAATCACTGAACGTCACAGCGAAACTCATAGGTTTCTCTCAGCCATATGGCTAACGTACCTTAGATCTGGTACTGGTAAAATGTACTATTTGTCCAAACTGACAGGATGTAAATATTCTATCTATTTACAGGATTGTCTCTGGCAGCTGTACATCGTAACAAAATCTGTGGCTTGGCCGTTAATTGTCCGCATTCAGAGGATGGAAACTCGTCCAACGATATACTTTTGCGATTAGCGGAATTGGTTCAAACCGATGCCACTCGTAGCTTGCTACAGGCGTGGGATAAAATCTATCGTGAAGCACCACTACCATCGGGTAAGACGCGAATACTGGAACTGTCTGGGCTTGCAGTATCGTACGAAAATCGCGGGAAAGGCATAGCAAGGAAATTGGTCGAGAGTACGGCTAATATGGGAATGCTGTTGGGATTCGATTACATCCGTGTGGATTGTACAAACCCGGCGACGGCAAGAATTTGCGATCGACTCGGTTGGCATAAAATTTGGGAATTGCCATTTGAAAAGTTTGAGGGTGTTATGCTCGACAGATTTCAGGTGGACGCTGAAGCGGAAAGTCTTAAAGTTAAGGTATACCTTCAGCCTGTGCGTCCTAAGGACAAAAAATGATCGCTTGACTGAGGAGGATGCAATTTCATAGTTTGTTTATGGTTAACACGTTAGAAATAGAAAACTTCACATGGAAGCGTTGTTCACTTGTAAATTCTGGTGCTTATATTTTTTTATTTTTATTTTGCGACTGTGGAGTGGATGGTTCTGCAACTTTGAACTCTCTTTGGCATCGTTCTTTAAAAAAAAAACGTTAAAATAAAAAAATGGTATCTGCTTACCTGAGTTTTTATTTTTATAGCAATCGCATACGGTCAGGAGAGGTCAAATTTCGTACAGGTTGTTTTATGTCTTTATTAACAGGTTGTACGTGGTTTTATGTTGTGAGGGGGAGTGACTTCGCAGTTTTATATTGTTCCCCCTGCAAACGGACATTTTAGTCCTAATTTTCAACATAGTTGGAGATAAATGGACTGGCGAGTGTGAGGTCAAGTACCACTTCGCGAATCGCATTTATGAAGGTAGGTTTAGAGTCTTTATTTAAAATATCTACATGGCTACTAACAAGATATTCTAAAAAACACTCACCCCTTATATTGATGCCACTACTGCCCCAGACCTCATGATAAGCATTGACATCGCAACCTTTAATGTAGTGGAGGCTGATGTCTTGGCAATGTCTGATGATTTCCTGGAACTCTATGGCGGGGGATGTTGTTGTCGTATTTGTGCTCATTAAGCAGGCCGCTCTTGGCACTGTCTCCTCACATTCATAAATTAACTTACTTGCCTTACTCCGCAGACCTTTAATATGTCCGCAAATAACCCAAGGTTTCTTGGATATCATCATCATCGGCGAACCACTTGCTAAGGGTAGCACCCTGCTGGGTCTAGGCACGCTCAGTGGTGCCGCTCGTCTCGGATGGGATGGACCGGTCTTATTACCGGACGTACGAGGCTTTGAGTATGTACCGCCTTTACGGTAGTGATCCACTGATCGAGCTACCGTATTTCCAGTTCTGTTACCAGAACCGCTGGGACCAGCATGCCCAGTTACGCTGCTGGTGGGACCTGCTTTCCAGACATAGTTCCGGACCCGCTATGAATAACAGGGGGCCCAGTGGCGCTGGTAATCGAAGAGGCTGGTCGTGAAGCTTGTTTAGCGGGGATTGTACCAGAACTACCTGTACTAACATGCCCAGTGGCGCTATTAATCGACGAAGCGGGTCGTAGAGCGGACATATTTCCGACTACAGGTTGAGGAACGACTTCCTCTTCTTCAGGGGTGCCGCGAGTTAGCCTGCAAGTCGGCATTTTGCATGGAAATCGTGGCCAGAATTTTCTCCGAGGAGAGTTCCAGACTTTGTTTTGAAAGAACCCATGGACGATGTGTAGCTTAGGGAAAGATCCCTCTTTCACGAGCATCACGCTCAGTCCATTTTTGGCTCTGATCCTCTCGAAGTTCGAGCGCATTCACTTAGCACTAGCACTGTCTGAGCAGACGAAAACTAGCCATCCTGACTTAAGATGCGAACCGGAAAAATTGCTCATCTCAATCGAGATGTCTATGACCGTCTCTTGAAAAAGAGCCATTTGCTCAGTTGAGAGGCTGAGTCGACAAAGTCGGTCGGGTCAATACCTAACCTGACAGCACTAGCCACTTGGCTAAAAGTGAGAACATCAGGGGTTAGTCCTGCCTTAACCTTCTTGGCAGCCGATGCTGGTGGCGTCTGATCATCGGATCTAACACGCTTGGCTTCGCGCTAAAAGGGGAGGGGAAGGGGCGAATCTGGCAAAAGTGAGAGCGCTTATGCGTAAAGCATATTGCCAGGCGGCAATACACAAGGAGGCAGTGAGTCTTCTTGAAACGTTTGCATGTATGGATCGTCGAGTGGCTTTGCCCTGCAAGTACGCACCTGATCACCATCCTCGACGATAAAGTGTATGATGTGACTTATCGGATTAATGTAAGATAGGTTAAATACGGTCAGCTATGACGTATGAGTCAGAATGTGACCCATAACTAAAAATACTTGAAAATAGGCTAACCCTTGGACATCCGCAAAGGTAACGACAGGATAAAGTCTGAAATCAGACTACAATGGTATGGATATATGAATAAAAACGACAATAGTCATAAAAAAAATAGGACGTTTGAGGGCAATACGGATCAGCACTATCAACAAAAATATCAAGTCTAAGAATTCATCCAAATCGAAGACGGATTATCTTGGGTCAATTTACAAGAGATTTAAGGGCAGAAATGTGAATTTCTCGATGACATACACAGCTGTGCTCTCGAATTGGTGTTTTCGCAAAAAAAAAAAAAATGTGTAGTTAAATGGTGATCATTCCGTTACGTAAAACCTTACCTTCCGGGTTATTATTATGTCACTCGTTCGGTCTTTACACAGAAAATTCGAAATAATAATTGACTTACACCACTCAATACACACCTACAGTGTATGCACATCTGTATATCTATTGATTTATCGTTATTCTCTGAATCCTCCTCCCTCTGAATCAGATTTGAATAATTCGCAAAACACATGACATCACTCGAAAGCGTAAGTCATTTGTTGACTTATTTGAATGGGGCGCCACATATATTGAGTATGTATTTATCGACATATTATGTATGTACATACTCGTGTGGTATTGTTCCTGAAATCAATCGAGACTTCCTCTTTACGTTACTGGAATACAATGCAACATTATGCTAATCAAATTGTGCAGTGTATCTTGTGTTAGCGACCTTAATACACTTAATTAAATTTTTGCCCACGACTAATGCTAAATTATTTCTACACGCATTGTGTGTTGCCCTGACTGGACTGTGTTTTGTGTGGTCTGCGGTCAAACCACAGACTACCTCTATCTATGCAAAATTAGCACACAAACAAAATAAAATGAGTAAAAAAAAAAAAATAAAAAATAAAAAATATAAATGTGTCCTCATTAAGAAGTAACAGAATTTTTAATTTTCTTTTTTATTGTTATGAATTAGGTAGGTAAGGTGAAAATTACTCACGGTAGTGTGGTAATAAAGTCTTTGTTTGTACTGGGTTGCACGTTTTTACAGTAAACTGTGTTGGAACTGCAAAATCTTATAACATTTTGACTTTTTTTTTTAGAACAATTTTTGTATAACAGTAAATTTTTTTTAATTTAATAAATTTTTCTTTTATTTTCAGATTTTGTGTACATATAATAAATTGATCTAAATTAAGAAACATACGTTTTATTACAAAGGTGAGTTTTTTTTTTTTAATTTAGTTTACGCCTACGTTTGTACATACATATGTAGGTACATATGTACACTTATGGACAAAAAAATAAATAAACCCAGGCAGATATGTGTTTTTTGTCAATGACTGTATTTAGCCACTATATTGTATATCCACTAATAAGTCGTTAAAGTTGTGTGTATTACACCGTTAGTCAGATGGATAAGTACGAGATATTTATTCTGAAATTTAACAAAATGTCACGATTAGTGCATTTTCGTGTGGCTAATAAAATAAATACATTAATCTTTTCAATCATATAAATAATGTTAGGGGCTTTTTCCAAATCGAATTGAAGTGGAGTTGATTAAGTAATAAATATTGGTTATATTCTTTCTAATATTCTAAGTAAAGATTCAATTTTAGAATAAACTTGGAACTTGCTGCAACTATTGGCTGTCTCATGGGTAAAGTCAAAAATGCACTTAAAATAAATAAAATCGAAAAAAAAAGAGAAGACTTTGAAAATCAAGCAACAAATTGGACCAAAAGATTGTCTCTGAAGGCAGAAAGAATCCATTTGTCTCGTCGGGCACCATTTTGGAAAAACTAAATGCAGATGTTTCTTTAAGGACAATAAGGAAAAGATTTGTATACTGCAAACTATCAGCCAAATCCCCCAGGAAGGTACCACTTCTCAACTAGAGGCACTTGCGAAAAAGGATTTTGCTTTCCAGCACCAAAATGGGTATGGTGTTGAGGGCCAGAATAAATGGCGAAACATATTTTGGACGAACGAATACAAACTCAGTTTGTTTAGGTCTGAAGGTAGACGTTCTCCCAATTTTGCATATGATCCTCGCTACACGAAAAAGACGGTGAAAACGGTTTGGACACGAGTCGGTCCCATTCATTTAACAGAGGGGATAATTGTGAAAGAAGATTATATTAACATCTTGGACACCGTTCTCCTTTCATATGCAGAATAAAATCTTCCTCTAATTTGGACATTACAGGCAGATAATGATCCAAAACATACAGCTAAAGCTACAAAAACCTGAATTACTTCAAAAGGAATAAGAGTCCTTCCTTGGCCGACCTTAATCTATTAATTTATAGAAACAAGTAAAGGATGTTGTAACCAGAACAAAACTGAGAAATAGAAGCGTGTACTCTATTCCAAAAAAGTGTACAGCAGTATTAAAAAACAAAGATCACGCGATCAGGTACTACGTGACTGCCTATTTGTATTCAATTCTATTTGAAAAAAATTAAAAATTTCTATAAATACGGTCCTAAAAAATTATTCGTATTTATTTTATTGTCCGCCCAAAAAACATGCTGATCTCGATATTTTGTTCAATTGTATAAGTAGTGCAGCGAAGTTCTTGATCTTACTAACGGCAGAAAGCACACGCCTTAAGCTACTTGTGAATGGGTATGCAGTACAGCAGCAAACTATAATCATTGACCGAAAAAGTGGACATTATGTTAATACATCTGCCTGTTTTTTTTTTTTGTCCATAAGTGTATGTATATATGTTGCATATGTTTTAAAAAATAAATGGAACACTAAATACAACATTAAATACTTATAGTAACTGAAAGTTAAAATGGAACACAAATAAAAACACATAAAGCACATTCAAATTATCTACAATTCACCCATACATTATCTATAGTCACGCCTACATTTGGGCGGCTTTTTCATTAAAGACGTACATACATATGTTTTCAATTGGTCTATTGTACTATGAAGTTCATGTTTCCGCAATATAATTCTTATTGTTTCTAGTTTTTTGCGAAGATAATTCTCGCCCTCTACAACAAGCTTTTGTTTTACATTACGATCTTTACGATTTTCGTGTACTTGGTTTTGGCAGCCTAGTTGGTTTTGGTTTTGATAGTCTAGTCTTTTTTTCTAACGTTTCGTGACATTTAGCCTATTCGAAAAGGCAAATTTTGCAAAGCAAGAGCAACAAAGCAGGTTAATAGCAAAAGCAACACATTTTATATTTGCGTAATTTTGAATATACAGTACACTCGCGTGTCCACTAACGTGAACACACAAATTTTTACATTAGCTATCCAGTATCGTGAATACGAACCTTTCGATAACGTGAAAAGTTGCTCTTGTTGACTGCGAATGTAAATTTTATCACAAATGAACATGTCCTAACAAGAAAAAATGGTAGCTGTAACTATTTAGCCAATGATTTACATGGTGTATATTATGTAACTGTGTTGTTCTGCCTAAGGATATTCATTTTTTAAGTGTTTTTTTTTAAAGTTTTTACATTTTTGTTAATTCTTGGGTTTTTTTTCCTATTTTTATAAATAAAATGAATAAAAACAACTATTTGTAACTACTCTCCATCTTAGACGGCTGCTTTAGTGTTTGAGTATAATTTCTTCACTGATTTCAAAAATTTTGTTGATATTCTCATACATGACTGCTTATAGAACAGAGATTTCCTTGGTATGGAATCAAAGGTGGCCTTGAGATTGACTACACAGCATATACCCTTTTATTTTCATGTAATTTCAGTTGAACGATACTATCAGATTGAAAATATTGTCAACAGTTGAGTAACCTTTTTTAAATCCAGCATGATACTCAGTAGTTTATTCTTTCTTACTCAGCCGCTCAACCTACTTTGTAAAACATCCTCTAGTATATTGACTACTGTATCCATAAATGCAAAGTCCCGCTTTTAAAAATCGGGAATATGAGAGTTTAGCAAGACAATATACATATGTATGTACATATGCTTTCAGCCAGTTTCATTAAAAAGTTGTCTGAAGCGTTTTTAAAAAAAATCGTATAGTATTCTCTCCTCACCTGGGGCTTTTATTGACTTTGCTGCTCTACTACACTTTTCGAATCTCTTTCATGCACATCATTTTATCCAATTCTTCAACTTCTACGAAGTGTTCCGCGTATTCAACTAGCGCCAGAGCAGTGCGAAAAGGGAACGACATGACATTAGACTAATTCAGTACATTTTTGAAATCAATTCGTTTATATTCTCTAGCTAAGGACCACCACTGTTGCGTGTCTTTTATCGAGTTGATGCTATTTGCCAGCTAATCATAATACTATATCCTCTTCCGTTCGCATAGAATTTTCAAACTGATGTATGCTTGATGATATGCATCCCTAAACTCTATACATACTTGATTCACTGCCTTCTCCCCATCGGTTTAGATATTTGAAGAATTTCCTTGCTTGAACGCATGCAAAGTCAAACCATCTATTTTTTGAATCAAAAATGAATTTGGTTGCTTGTTTCTTTGATTTGCTTGCATATTATATCCATGTTTACTGCCCATCAGCTACCTTATTTACTTTTTTCTGTAGGTGTTTTGTTTGTATCTGTCTGTTTCCCTATTTCTCCACTTAAATTTCGGAAGTAGATTCATTTTACTCTTTTTTTTTTATCACTATATCCAATGATCGGACCAGATATTACACACAGAAAATTTATGAACGTTATTAACATCGGGCAAATGTTTCTGAATGCAATTGCTCGAAGTCGAAACTTGACTTGGTACCATTGGTCGCGCTGGTGTCTAATGTCAAATTGTTCTTAAAGCAAGATTGGCTTTCTCCTAGGTTAATCATTTCTGCTTCACACATTCACTGCATAAATGTCAACCTAGTCATTTCTTTTGTAGGTCTCCGCATACCTACACGAAAGTCTACATCAAAGAAGAAACTTCAATCATACATTATTCTTATGATGAATGTTCAAAAACTTGTGTGTGTCATTACGTCACCTCACCACGACAACATCGCTTTTAACCAACCTTATTACCAGAAAAAATCCCGGCCGGTCAAAGACCTTACCACAAGAATAAGTCCGCCGCTCGTTAATTGTTTTCCAATACGTATGCTGAATAACAAATGCATACTATCTCCTCTCTCCCTTGCAAGAGCAAGCGCAGTTATTCGGTTGCCTTTTGTTTCTCTCTCAATTGAAACAATTACAAACCATTAACGGTGTACAAAAAAAAAATTCAAATTATCAGGAGAGAGTGCTAAATTAAGATTCCAAGTTCATACTTTTCTTTGAAATAATAAAAAAAAAGCAAAGTAAATCATTTCGAGTGCAAACCGGCTCTTTAGAGCAACCTTTCGCAAAGCCAATGAATCACTTATTTGAAAATATACATTCGCGCTCTCCTACTAATGCCTCTCTCTTTCTGTTGCTGGTTCTCCCTCTGTTGGACTGAACTGAACCGCTATTTGTATCTGCAATTCCAATGAGCAAAAGGAAGTTTTTAATTAGACAATAATCGAGTACGTTTGGCTGCGGTTTGAATAAATGATGTCATGACAGAAAGAAAAACAAGAATAACTAAACTAGCGGCAAAAACTAGTCCAAAAGAGCGACAGAAATGGTTGTTGTGGGTAAAAAAAATGGTGCATTTCCAAAGACAGAAAAGGAAAACTCAATTTGGGTCGAACACGGGTGTTGGATATTAGTTCCGGTTGAATATTTAAATTCTTTTTTTCTTAACAAAAATAGGAAAGAAGAACTTTCTCTTTCTTTATTCTTTCGTGTGTCGCTCTTCGTCACACTCGCTCTTTCTCTCTTTTTCTCTCTCTATTTTTACTCCAAATCGAAATCATTTTCTCCTATGTGTTACTTCTTATGTCCCATTTTTCGCTTTTCTAAGTCTAAAAATATACAAATGAAAAAATGAAAAAAAAAATAAGTATAATGAGTCAACAGAGACACAAGAGCCAGAGAGGCACAATCCATCCAATAGTGAATAGATGGATAGATACAACAAAAAGTCGTAAAGATTACACACAAATTTTCCGTTGAACCAAAGCCAACTGAGCCAAGTTTAAATTGCTTGCAAGGCATTCTGTGCTCTGCTTTTAGTAGCAGATTTATCGATAGACTTATGCCTAAAGAACGATCGGTCTAACAGAACCTTCCAATCTTCCCATGTGTACAGGCAATTCAAATATTTGAGATATATTTATATTTTTGTGTGATTATGATAATTTTAGTTCAAATGTGGAAATGAATGGCGTCAGCCTGGGATGATGAAATTTCATTCAAAATAACTTTAATTTGATTTGACTGTTTTTAGGCACACAGAAGTGCATAGCTTCCGGTCGATGCATTTCTTTTGACAGTGGTGTGCAGTGATTAATTGGCAGGTGATGGCTTGGAGAGTTCTATAAATAACACGGGACACAGAATCGATATTCGTGGAGAAACATATTGAAATATTTTAATTTTGTACGCAAGTACACGTGTTTGACGACTGAGGGCGTTACTAGTAAAGTGTATGTATCTGATCATTAGGTGCGTTTTTTTTTGCAAGCCCATATGGCTTTGGACGAAAAAAATGACATCGGGACTTAGCAACGTCATCACAGACACTTGGCAGTACTACGTATGGACGGACACTTCAAGTCTTCAGCTGTAAGGTAAACAAACAAAATAAAAATTATCAACACAAGCCACAGTAAAAATAAAGCAGTAGCCAACATTATTCTAAGTAATAACTTCAACAAATAAAAGAAAATACTATTAAAATCAATTGGATATCTGCGATTTTTTGTAACAAAAAATTGTTGAATACTATCAACGTACATTAGTTTTGACGTTTTCATACAAATTATCGATAACACAAGGAACATTTAAGTCTGGTATCACTGTTTCTATCGGAGCTATGTACATAAGAGTTTAGGCAGGACATTTATCGGGGCTTAGTGAAGACCATATGGGATTAGTTGTTGTTGTTGCTTACCCAAGATGCCGATTTCTGTACAATCCCATACGGGCTTGAAAAAAATACGTCTATTGAGTAGTTTGTTTTGACAGCTGC
This sequence comes from Xylota sylvarum, assembly GCA_905220385.1. Lineage (NCBI taxonomy): Eukaryota > Metazoa > Arthropoda > Insecta > Diptera > Syrphidae > Xylota > Xylota sylvarum. The sequence continues at coordinate 28,178,481 of LR999960.1, forward strand.
CAAAAGTTTTATAAAATCAATTGGAAATCGATTCCCTCTTTTACATTTTCGAGGGGGAAACGAGAGAGAAAGTCAAAGATACGATTGAATTCGATAACGGTTCAATTCAATAACCGTTTTTAATGGAGAGCGTTCATCTTAGCTAACGAACATGTACCAAAGACGGCTTGAACGGTCATGGTTATCGTTTTATTTTCTTGGGGATTCGCCAGGCATAAATTTTGTTGACTATCTGTGCGACGCTAAATTGAACAGAAAATGGACCATCATTGATCGATATCCATTGAAAGTATTGGACCTTTCCAACCATGGTTGCCTTTCTTTAGGGCTAAGCTGAAAACCCATAAATGCCTTGGAATCGCCAATATTAAGTTTCCTGTCATAGGGACATTTCTGGCAACTCCAAAGTAGATGTGTTAGCAAATAGAAGTTGCCAGACGAGACCACGCTGAGATTGAACCGATTAGATGCACCCATGTCTGCTGAATAAATATCTAGACCTGCTGCTGAATAAATATCCAGACCTGAATATTAGAAAGAATGATCATTCTCAGAGAGATTCAATTTCTACCTCGTTAGTTCCCGGTGATGATACTTTTAGAAATAATAGGGTGTTGAATGAAGCTCAGACGAATCTTGACAAAGGGGAGAGGCTGTGAAATATGTAGTCTCGACTGTGCTTTTGCATGTTCAGCTGCTCTTTTTATTGACTTTCAATGATGGCTGACACTGCGCAGTAGTTACTTATTCTAAAATAGCGTTCGATTCCTTGGGTTTCGCAGTAAATCTCAGCCCTCATTGTGGCTTCCATTTTGGAACCGTGAGTATAGAATGTCAAACGGTTCAACCAATCAACTCTGTTAGAAATTCTTATAATGAACCCTTCTGGAGGTATTGTTTGTAGCGCAGCCCGGTTCTAAGGTTTCAATGCGTTTAGACCCGTCTCGCTTGGCTTTCCAAAGTTTACTATTGTTAGCTGTACTCGGGCGATCTTTTGAACCTCGGATGATTTTTTTTTGGCTTCAAAATCCTCGGCATCCAATCCAATGTCACGTACGATTGTTTCGGGCTTAGTTCTCTCCTCCAGTATGATTGCTTTCTGGGTAGCTTCCTTCTAAAGTGTGATAGATAGTAGGGGTAGTTTTTTTCTTAAAAAAAAAATGCTTTGAGAAGAATGGAACGACTTCGTCGCGACTACAATGGGGTCGTTCGCATTAACATGCTGTATAGTATGATGTATCATCATCAGGTGTGCACAACCTGTGCATTCTAAATGCCGCCTAACCTTTATGTTCCTCAGGCACACCTAATCAAATGAAAAGTGGTTTCTCTCGAGAACAAATATGTATGTATGTATGCCTGATAAAAAATATTTTATTACCAAAACGTTGAGTTATTGAGGGCAATTGAAAGGCAAACTTTTACAATAACTTATCATGAAATATTTAGTGCTGACTTCTCCATTTGGTGTCTACCGGAACTCAGCCATCCATAACGCCAATTATTTCCTGATTGTGAAGAATACTTCGTTGCTGGAATATGCTCGTATCGTACGCGATTAAGCCAAGTCGTACCCAGAATACTTGTGCGTACATCGGAACCCGTTTGCATTGGTATAACGGAATATACTCGAGATTCGTCTGGACGTGGATCGTACACGTGGTTGCGGTAGCTATAGCTACTTCCCGTGCAACTATTGAAAGGTTTTGTCTTAGACGATTGCTTTGGTCGTCGTACTTGTGGGATTACAGGTGTTGCTGGTGTTGGTGGTGCTGCTGAAGGTTTTTTCGTCGATTGAAGCGACATTTCGTTTAGAATTTGAAAACTAAAGAGCTAAAGGATTTAATTCGACTTACGAAAATTAGAACAGAATAAAAATGAACGAATATATTTTGATAAATAAACTATAGTATTGTATGTATATTTAGATCGTTGAAAGTGTAGAGTGAGTGATAGTAGTTTACCTGTATCAATGAAAGTCATGGCACACAACTGACCATGAATCCGGGAAGACCACTGTCCAGCATTGTCATCGGAGAAATTATTTTCCCCCTAAATCCAGTGGGTCCTAGATTGCAAATAGAATCGAAGAGTTTAACCCGGCGACTGTTGTGATTCGAACATAGCTTGGAGGTGTGTCTAAGATACGTGGGTTCTAACCTTCTCATCTAGTTGAACGCAGTTAGCCTAGGTCTTCACTTAGAAGACAGGGGCGTTTTTGCCAAACGAGTAGTGAAGCTCAAAATTGTCTTCTATGAATACGTCAGCATCGGGTACTTGTTTTGGAATCGGAGCCAGTCCTAAACGCAATGAAAGTCGCAAGTTATGACCTTTTAAGATTATACTAAAAGTCAACCTAAGCGAACGTAAGGAGTTAGATGGCTATAATAGTACTAACCGTGATATAGGCACCAACGATAGATAATGTTCCGCATCGCATCTAGAGGGGAATGAAAGCTTTTGTGCTGCCAAGACAACGTTTAATGGGTCGACATCTAAGAAGGCACAAATTAGGCATTTATAGCGCTCTACATTATATCTGACAGCTGGTAAAGTCTAGTTTGGGGGTATGCATCAAATTTTCTCCCTTCCATAACTATGTACAGCCTTTTGGATGTGTCGGATCCTTTTTCGTCGCTTTTCTTTTATAAATACCCTCAGCTCATCTCCTTTGGTTTTAATATCCAACGTCCAGAGTACTTTTAGTTATTCTAACATTGGCTCTTTGCCAAAATTTTACGAAGAATCTTTCTCTCGAAACGACCGAGGATATCTTCATCCGCTTTAGGTAGAGTCCAAGCTTTAGGGCCATAAAGAAGGACTGGGATGATCAAGGTATTTATAGTCTCCTTAGTAGTTCGGGATAGGGCTCTACTACTCAATTGCCTTCTCAGACGAAAGAAACAGCGATTGGCAAGAGTTATTGCTAAACCCATTTTGGCAGCCTCCGTTGCAATATTAGCGAACGCACCGGTGACAGCCCGCTGTGTTCTACGAATTATGTCCATGTCGTCGGCGTAAGCTAGTAGTTGCACACATTTATGAAAGATTGTGATTGTGTTGGTGTGTGAGTTGCACACAATCCTTTCAAGTACGATGTTAAAAAAAAACACATGACAGCGCGTCACCTTGTCCAAATCCTTTTTTGATATCAAAAGTCTCGGTGAGATCGTTGCCGACCTTGATAGAGAAGCGAGCGTTCTCCATCGTCATCTTGCACAGGCGGACGAGTTTGACAGGGATGCCAAAACTAGACATGGCTCTATATAGCTTGTCTCTATAAATGCTGTCGTATGCGACCTTGAAATCGATAAAGAGATGGTGGGTATCGATTTGGACTTCTTGGGTTTTTTTTTTCCAGGATCTCCTGAAGTGTGAAGATTTGATCGATTGTGGACTTTCCTGGTCAGGTGGTTAACAAAAGGGTTTAGACGTTCACACAATATGGCAGATAGGATCTTGTACGCGATGATGACGAGACTGATACCTCTGTAATTGGCGCAATTGAGGGGGTTTCCTTTTTTGTGGATCGGGCAAACGATACTGAGATTTCATTCATAAGGCATACACTCATGTGACCAAATTTTAGATGCTCTTAGATGGCGTATGTTCTCTACCAGGTCATTTCCAGCTGCAGTCACTGAATGCAATGAATTTGTTGAAGTTATTTGAAGTCTTCAGCTCAAAGACTTCAACTGACGTCAACAAATTGAATGCATTCATTCAAGTCTTTGAGGTGAAGAGTTCAAATAACTTCAACAAATTGATTGCATTTCGTGACTTCAAAAACTTCAACTGACTGGAAAAATTGAATGCATTCCAAATACCAAAGAATATTCGAGTTGCTTCATGTCGATGCAAACTTATCTATCGTCAAATGTTACCAACCTTTTTTATCTTCAAAATCTTAAGTATCACAGATATTTCTTAACTATGGAACCTCTCGAGTGGAAAATTCCATATTAGCTTGACATAATCAAAAGCCAAAGCATTCTCACTACACACAGGGAGTGATAAAAAAGAACCCATTGCCGTTCTATATTTATGTTTTTAAAAATTCCATAGTTCATGCACACTCGCTAAATGCTTTCGAAGAAAGTTCTTTCTCTCTCTCTGACACAGATAAATTTTTATTCCTAGACAGGCTATTTTTTTTTTTGATATGGTGTGTGTGTACGAGTATCAGGGGAGAGAGCATAATAAACCTGGTTTTGGGGTCATGCACATGGCAACCAGAAGAGTCCGAACATTGGAGAATTTGCCAACAAAATAGCATAGGAAAAAACGACTGCAATTATCGACTTGGGAGAGATAAATCTGTAAATAGAGATTCATGCCTTCTTCACCTGCGCACTGGGTGGTTGTGTGGTGTATTCCATTATTCACACTTTCGCCATTACCACCACAACAGTCGCACACGCTGAATTACATTGCATTTAGAGGAGAATTTATTATTGATGGAGTGAAACGGAAACAGGCGAATGAGTGACCCATGTTGACGGGCGGCAGCCATGTCGAAGATATATGTACATATATTATTTTTTTTATTGCCTTAAGGGTTTAGCTGCTGTGCTTGTGTAATATAGAGAAGTACATTGTATTATTTGTAATCGTAAAGCAGCAGCAGCCGGAGAGGAGGCATTATGAAAGTGCATGGCAATAAAAAAGTGTTCATTAACTGTAATGCGACGGCGATGACGACGGGATACTTGTCGTCTTCCTGGACTGGCAATACGAAAACTCTGATGGAAGTGCACTCGTGATTGACGTCCATTCAAATTTGTTAAGAATGCAATCATTGAAGTGAAAGAGGATCCTCTAAAGGAAGGCTGTCTGTCTATAGTTGTACAATACAGGAAGTTAACTGGCGTGATGACGTTTTTAACTTCAAAAAGAGAAAACCAGACAGTAAATCTGTATGCAGCTAGATAAGTTTTGCTCCGGTTTCTTGCGCTAATCGAGGTAGTTTGTCGTCCAGAACGTCCGGTTGGAGGGTGGGAATCTTGAAAAAACGCTGGAGGACCGGTTCAAATGTTTGTCGTATCTTTGTCGAGTAAAAAAAACCACCTCTTTGCTCTTTTTTTTCCACGGTACATGCTTCTACATGATGGTTGTACCGATCGATAGTTATCATACATTTCCGCTGCATCTTTAACTCTGTCCATATAGGTTGTCGTTGTTCCCAAACCTATAAGTAGTACCCAACCTTTACGTACCCTGCTTATAAAATTGTTCCTTCACTGGTGTCATACTTCGGAAAAAGTGTGTGCCTTATAAAATTCATATTGGTGATCGGCGAAGCCTCCTGCCTACTCGATTGTGGTCTTTATAAGGCTACGACATTGAATACCGTGGGTTTCGAATTTTAGAACTGAAAGTTACTCTCATTTTATCATCATTAGATCTATTTAGTGAAGAAATGAAATGGTATATGGTACGGTCAATCGACTTCCCAAAACGAACTACATAATGGATGTGTGTTATACATAGTTAGGTAGTCACTAAAATTCTCCTATACATTGTGTGAGATGCACCCTGTTTTGAGTGCAGCCGTGGGCGTAGTGCGCAGAGCACCGGTGATGGCAAGGCAGCAGTGGTGATTTGTGATAACTGATAGTCACATTTTTTGCTTCATGTAGGGTAATAGTTTTTGTGATGATCACTTTTTAGTGATAGTTCTCTTGTGACAGTTGAAGAGGTGTCACTTTTATACAATTGACTTGTTTTTTCGATATTGTTTGTAAGGATAGTAATGTTATTTATGCTTTGTTTGCTTGATACCTAAACATGTTTATTAATTTTAATTTATTTGCATACTACTTTAAATGTTATTATCTTACATTTTTCCAGCCCAATAAAATCTTTACTTGCATTTAGCAAAACATCGATGGCGAAGCAAGAAACAATGAGATGATTTTGACGTTTTGAAAAGTCAAGTGCTGCCTGCTCCTCGGAACAATTTGGGTAATCACTATACACAAAGCAACCAATTTTTCTGATCGCTAATAATTATCACAAATGAGACAATCATCTATCACTAGCCTATATGTATGAAAGGGTCTGACTATCATGATATATGTACATATGTATGTATAGCCAGTGCATCATTGCTAGATTTAGACTCCACTTTTTCCCCGCTGTCTTTTTGCAAATGAAGAGAGCCTTGCGGACTTATTCCTGTTTATTAAGTCTAGCTTTTTATCTAGAATGCCAAAATATCTTTAGTGATCCAAAAGAGGATGGTGGTTTCTTGTACTTTTTGCTGAAGAGTACTAGATCTGTCTTGTCCGGATTGACATGAAGTCTACACTCTCTTACCGTGACTGTTAAGGGCCGACTCCATCATTTCACTAAATGTGTTTAGAAATTTTCCTTGAACTAAAATAACTACATACGTACATATGTATGTACATCGTTCGTATACGCAGTGACGCTAACTCGCGCGTTGGTTAGTTCTTAAAGCATGCTATCAATGACTAGAACCCAGAGAAGCGAGGATATAACGCTTCTCTGAGGGGTTCCTCTAGTGACAGATTTCCGAATTGAACTATGTAAATCCGAAATTGCATTTTGCAGAGCCAAATGGTAATGCTATGTTTAACATTGAAACTTTCCAGGGCGCGTTTAATAGCCCTGTCTTTTCCAGGGTGGCCCAAAAACAAGCACCCAATGTTGTTTTGCTATGTTTTTAAAATGAAACGACATGATTTCATAATTTGTTTTTAAATGTATATTTAGATGTTTTTTTCCATTACTTTTTGAAGATGATATCCGCCAAGTGAGCGCCACGATTGCTGATGACCATTTGGGCTCTTTTGTACCGCATTTTCTATCGTTTTAGCGAGAACTTCGGACGATAAGTTCTGCCACTCTTGTTGGATATTCTCTTTGAGAGCTTCCAGATTTTGTGGCTTGTTCTCCTAGACCCATGACTTCAAAAAACCCCGAAGAAAGAAGTCTGGAGCGGTCAAATCGGGCGATCTGGCATGCTATAGAAAATCGCTAAAAGAAGACATTAGGAGACCTGGAAACGCATCTTTTAAAATGTCCATTGTCGCGTGAGCTGTCCTGTTGGAACCACATGTCCTCCAGTTCTAATTCATCAATTTGCGGCAATAAAAAACTCGTTGATCATCAGTTCAGTAAACGTGTTACCCATGCCGTCCTCTTCTGTCACGTGTTGTTTCAGTCTCTTCAAGGCGGCTAACTGTTTGACTAGTTGGGGTAGGACGGCCGGGAAATCTGCACCAAAATTCACGTTGAGCCAAGATCATTGACGAATTGTTTCGTAAAAAAAAATAGTCACGAGTATTCCACAATTGTAAGGGAGTATAGCGTTGGCTTGTCGACGTGTATTCTACATCTGTTTACTTCACAAATATCAAATCAAAACTGACAGTTGCCGCCATTTGCAAAAGTAATAGCATTTTCCGAAAGGGATACATTTTGGGACAGCTTATAGGTACACAGTTGCGCCACCTAAGTAAGTAGAAGGCTCGTTTCAATGTTTCCCACTACCTCATGAAATGCTGTTTTCCACTGATTTACCTGTAATGCAGCGTACACATTTTGTCGTGCAACTCTGCGAGCAAATGCGTTCAGGTAAGCACGCGCTCAAGTGCGTTGCTCTTTTCTTCATTCAAAAGCCAAGCCTAAATGCCATCCAGACACACGCACTTCCCCGCGAGCATACAAATCCGCGTGCAAGTGCTAAGATTTGTGCGTAAGTGTGTACGCTGCTTAAGATATGCATGCTGTGCTCTGCATAAGCTGCCGTTGTAACACTTACATATTTCTAATATGGATATCCAGAAGCCTTTCAAATGTCGTGAGAAGGAATGACAACACACTTATGGGTCTGTAGTTTTTCGTGTGTGTGTGACTGGGTTTACCTGCTTTGGGTATGGAGATGACCCTCACTCCCTCCACGCTACTGCTATGTAGCCTAACCTTAAACAATGATTTCGCTACGCATGTTCCTAACCCCAACTGGGGATTTCTGAATACGTATTGTAAAAAGCCACTACCACTCTTTGGGGGCGTGTTCTTAAAGAGAAAGAACTTATTCTGGTGAAATCTTACAAATAACATCTGCAGATCAGAGTATCATTCTTTTTCTTTCTTAAATATAATTTCACCCGAAGGTTATAACATCTTTAACCAAAAAACTAAAATTGTAATAACCGAGATATACATTGCATTGTATAATGGTGTACGCATCACCAGTTCCACTTTCACCATTTTAGGTAAATAGATACAACAAATGTTATTACCACTTGACTGCCACCCAATGTCTTATATCACCTTCCGGAAAATGATGGCTGGTTTCAGTCAAATTTATAATTTTTTTTCTGTTTTTCAAAAGAAATCCTCTTGCATCACCGCAAAACATTAAAACTACAAATTAATCATGACAAAGAAAACAACGAAGCTGAACAAAACAGATCAATCAATCTACACGTCGAGACTTTATAAGCATCGCTTAATTTTTATATAAATACATACATATGTGTATATAGTCGGTGTGTGTTGGATTCAAAAAGAATCTAAAAAGGTAAACGAACTCCGAAATCACTCAACAAATGGCCATGGGCGGCAATTGTTCTTTCCCAACGAATTGATTCGGTCTCAAGTACTTCGTACCTTCTGAAGTGAACCAAACTTACTCTCCGATCTAACATCATCTTTTTCATTCCATCGAATTATATCTTATTCACTATTGCAAATCCAATTGATTTGGGTATTTCTTGGTATACTCCACCGGTGGAACGTACTCAAGAAATTCCTCCCAAATTTAAAAATAGATATGTGTGTATATACTTTGTAGAGAGGGTATAGATACAAAATAAAATAAAGTACATCATCAGATGGATGCCACTTTGCACGTTTTTATTGAGTTTCTCTCGCATGATTTTTTTTTTAGATAATTTAGCACTTACATGTGCGTAGCCACTGCAGTGGGTTAACCTAGAAAATACATAGATTTTTCTTTTTAAATGAATCTGTGCTAAAAACGAAATAAAGGTCGACAACGGCATTCGTAGAGATAAATGGCTAGAAGCGAAGCTGGTCTATACACCCAAGACGTTTCGATTGTTCATTAGATGTTTGTATTCGAAAAAATACATGGAATAGGTTTGGATTGATTAATTTCTCTCTTTCTTCGGAACAGAGGCATCTATAGATACACACATATATGTATATATCTCAGGGTTAGATGTAAACATATTGGTTGGAAAGTTAATTTTATTTCGTTGCTACAATCATCATCGGGATGTTTATTTTTCGTTAGTGGATTATGTGTGTATGAATTATTTCAATGTGTTATCTGAAATGATTTGTTGTTCGATTTAAGGGGAGAATACCACATATTAGATCAGGGTCGGTAGCTTGTGTTAGCTGCGATACAGAAGTTTGTATTCAATTGATTGTCATCAGCGGTTCCAGCATAAACAAATGTAGAACGAAAAGCAGACAGTGAGTGGGGAAATATTTTTCTTTTTGTTTTAAACAAGTAAATTACTAATTCCGACTACAAACGACATCCATGCAAGAATAAAGCTAATTCTTCAACTACATTGGATCACTAATTGCTCAGATAGTCTTCGTCTATGTTATTCCAGCACCGGAGACCTACATGGAAACTTCCCAAATGGGACAGAAGGCAGGACCATAGGACAACCAATTTCGGTGTGAACCCATGTCGAAGAATTATGCCGTCGTTTAGGCATTGAACTTAAATGGTGAAGAAGATTTTTATTTTGTTTAAGTATAGTCTAGCTAGATCGAAGAACTTCAAAAAAGAACTCGCCTAAGGTTTTCCTTCTCAAAACCGATGATGTGTCATGGTTTCCTCCTCTTCGTCCTCCCTACAGTTACTACAGAAATCGATGAATAGGCAGCAAGCCGTCTAGCATGTCTGCCTACTAGGCAGTGCTCTGTGTAGGCACCAATTATTATTTTTTAGGTTTTTCCTATTAACGGAAATAAGTTTTCTGGTTTTCTTAAAATCCAACTCTGGTCAAATTTGTTTAGAAGAGAGACATGTGCTGAAATTGTTCCACCTACTGTTTGCCATTCTAATGGCTGCGTAATTGGAATTTCATCGATTTAATAGGCACTGACGGTTCCGCCTATTGTCAAAGAGGTTCCGGTCTGTACCCTCTTTCAGCTAGCTCGTCCGCTTTGCTATTACCTAGAATATCTCTGTGGCCTGGATCTCGATCGAGATCCGCGATATGGCTTTACTAACTTGAATTATTGGCGATTCCAAGGCTTTTGTAGCTGCTGATCACCTATATAGAAATCAATAGCACTCTATTGAGTTTGAAATTACAGTAATCTGGCAGTCGTGTGGTGATACACATTTCCAAGTGCACTGGAGTAGACTCCCACACCTTTTTCAGCCGATGCAGTGAATCGGTCTGGGTAGATCTCTGTCGCAGATTCTTTTAAAATTGCTCCCAATTCCCAAACACTCCTGTTACGAATCCTGTTTTTATACTTGACGTTAAAGTCCAGATAGGGCACAATATAGTCTGAATTACTAAGAATAGTAAGATCCAACCGTAATGGACTTTAGTGGGATTAACCTTATGTCAAAACTGAACGAAAAACCCACTCAAGTTCTACCAAACGCTCTAGTTACCCATAATGAACTTAAGCAAACTTCACAATCCGTCAATTTGTTTTGTGCAGGAAAAAAAATTGAAAATAATAAACTTCATCATTGGAATTAAAATATTCAGAAAATCGTGTTCTGAGTTAATTTCTATTGCCACTGCTGTGTTTTTTTTCTTTTTCGCGTCAGCTGTGAAATTTCCGTACTGAATGTCCCATTTGATTGGGACTTTCTGTAAGTTCAGAGAAGTTAACGAAAACTTGACGAAACTGAGCATAATCACATTATGGTTGTGCTATACTGTCTCCATGTAATAAGACTTATCTTTAAGCTGGCGTTAACTCACCGAAGTCTATTATGTTTGACCCTTTACGGCTGTTTAGGATGTTTGCGTGATCCATATTTCCACGAGCCAGTTGCAAGGATTCTCAAGTTGCAATGCTGCTTTAGTCGTCATTAACTTCCCATAGATATCAACAGGAGGGAGGTGGAGCATAGTTTCTAGTGCAGTTGTAGGAGTGACACATAAAAATCTTACGTTAACTACAAGGCGCTGGTGGCTATTATGAAGATATGATTAGGTATATTCATTAGTGCTGTGCCAACCTAATTAAGTCAACCTTCTCCAACCATTGAATAGTACCAACAATATCTTCAGCGAAAAATTCAAAATATCATACAACAGTAGTGGATCCAACACTGACCCTTGCGGTGTGCTACCGGTAAGCATGCTGTTGAAGTAGACCATTACACCTTTTTTTAGGCACGTAGATTTTAAAGATTCTAACAAACTAATTAGGTTTGTTGTTAAGTCGCAGTGCAGTTTTAAAATCACACTTACTGCGTTTCGGTGCCCTTCGAAACGTCCGTACGGACACCAGCATACGATAGTATGGATCTTACAGTCTTAGATATTTATACGTTTAGATTAGGTTATATCGATCTAATCACTAACGTCTTGTCTTCAGTTCAACGTGCTGTACCCGCAAACAAATGACAAAGGAAGTTTTCACAAAAGAACGCAAAGTAAATAAGGCTCCGCCCTGAATCACTTGACATTGTTTTCACTTGGCGCTTGTTCTTTTATCGCCCCCCACACACAAATATTTTTGTTCTAAATATCCCGATAAGATTTTTTTTTTTGTGTTGTGCTAAGTAATTAATTAATTGCACTTATAAAATTATCTTTGCATGTATTGTAGAGAAGAATGAAAAAGATTACAAGTTCAGACGAGAATAGAAATTCATAATGAATAAACGAGCAAGCTAACGGCGCGGCGTGCCAAGGTGTTTTTGGCTGACTTATTTGTTATTTTTTAAATTAGGTAATTTTACGCCAAACACGTTTGACCAGTGTTTACCTAAATGTATGTGTATTGTATTTTAATAAGCGTCTGAGCGTTATTTGCGGAAGATTCAGCTATGAAAAGTGAAATTGTTTGTGATTTTACTTTTTGAGCTAATATGTACAGTGATGTCACGATTATTTGGGACAAATTATTGTCATAATATTTTGACAAAAACCAATAATGTTAATATGCGTCACAGCATTATTGTTAATCAAGGTCATGTTTAAAACAATTTTTGGAATGTAGTTCTTCCTCATTGAAGCTGAAATGTGACAAATTAATATTTTAGGCGGGTATAGAATAGATACATACGAGTATGTTAATACAAGGAATTTGTAGACTTCATTTATCCATGAAAACAAAATGAAATAGAAGCGGAAATCGAATCTAACCACATATCTGCGGTGTGAGGTTCAAAAACACACGAATTTTTTTCAGTATTCATAATTGTTTTATGTGAAAATAATTTTAGACTTAAAGATGTTTTTTGTTGAGTTCAGATCATTACATTATTTTACAACAACTAATCCTGGACTCTATCCGGGGTCATTTTCCAAGATCCACTTTTTCATTTAAATGTTGTTATCAGTGACTAGAAATGTCAAACAAAACTGACAAACAGAAAAGAAACTAAATTGTCAAAAGTAATTTGGCGACGTTTTAAATGTAAACAAAAGACAAAAAGAATGTCTGAAAATGGAACAAGCTGGCGTACTTTCGGTCAGGGATGCACGAACTTATTTTTACGAGCCAAGTACTCATGTAAAAAGGCCACCGTCTCGTCGTACGGTGGGCGCCGTGGCTCAAGTGGTTAGTGCGTTGGACTACGGAGTGAGGGGTTCGGGGTTCGGTCCCCAAACAACACCTACGACTTTCTGTTGTTCTCCATAGTTCTGTTTTTTTGTTTTGAAGTTTCTGTTTGTCAATAGTCAAGCAGCTGTAAATTTATAACAAGCCATGATGTTCAATCACTTTTCCAAAGCAAGGGCTGCCACACATTAAAACACAAATTCACGGTGATCCAAGTTGTTTTATTATCCTGATCTAATCCAAATCAGATCATGCGGAAAATAAAACACGGCTATTATATACTCAGGACATGAAAAACTACAGGCTGCAGGTGTAGTGTGAAAAGTAGCTGTAGTACAAGTTGAGTCAACTTCTACTTCCGAACGTGCTGCATTATTTTTTGTCACTTCAAAACTATGATGGCAGAGCACAGGCCATCGAAAAAATTTATTATATATACATATATTTATATATTTTTCTGTTTGAATTTCTGGAGATAGGCACTATTCTCGCAGTGAAAGCCAATTCGATACAAGTGTTTAATAGTTCAAACGGGAACGGGAAAGACCTTCTCGTGCAGAAGAAACAAATTGTATTTACGGCTCTTGTACTATAAGTTTGACATGAATAGTGGCCGTTGGGTGGTCAGAATACTCGACAATGAAGAACAAACATCAGGCAGATGGAAAAAGAATTTCTCGACATGCCTAAGAACGATCCGTACAAAATTTTTACATAGAGTGACTTGCGATGAGGCTTGATATCACTATCCCGTGGGAGTATTACTGATTGACAACAGTGAAAAAACTCAGACATAATTATTACTGTTTTCCGTTATGCTTGGCCTGGAGATAGCTGGAAAAATATTCTCTCGATCAGATCACATCCCAAGACCACGGGAAAAGCTTTTACCTTTACACCGAATGTCAGCATTTCTAGTCAGATTGTGCGCAGAAACGTAATATAACGCCTTGAATTGAAAAGTTCTACTTATCCTACCTTAAAATAGAATATCAGAATAAATAGTGGGCACGACATAAATACTCCCTCAGGTGTAATAGGCTTCTGACTGGGTGGTTGAACGGATGGCTTTCAGCAATGCCTTTTGGACGGTCTATGATATGATACGATATGAAACAAATGGTGGACCCATAAAGAATGGGATGTAACATGTCCTTAAAAATTCACTTTCTGCTTTCTCATCTTTGTTTTTTTTCCTAAAAATATGGGCGATGTGGTTCCATCAAGATATGATATTGGTGTAGTAGTAATGCGGTACGAAAGAAAATGGAAACATTCAATGCAGGCAGAATACTGTTGGCCACTTATAAGAGAGATGGTTACAGAACATTTTAGAAATTGTAATATTTTTACGTAATATTTTGGTGTATTTTCGAAATAAAAATAAAAGATTTTCTCAAGAAATCCTGATGTGACCCAGAAGTTTACTTAGTTTTTTAGATTCTAGGTACTCTACAGAGTAGGTTAGGTTAGGTTAAGAAGGGGTGTGTGACGGTTAAAAACTCATCACGTCCACTCGGAGACCTAAAGGTCCATTGTGAATCCCCTATTTAATGTAGATGAAGTGAGAACAACAATATACAGAAACCTATCGCGTTACTGGTTGGGTTGAGAATCAATTGGTGCTTTTGATAAAGTGGAGAAGATCCGATATCTGGAAGCCTGCTACCTCTGCGGTGCTTGCGAAGAACCTAGAACCTAAAGTGCGAAGGCGTCGTTCTTGCAGAGCAAAGCAGATGTTGGATAGACTCCACCTCTTCCTCATCTCGGCATCTTCTACATACATAGGTCGTTGGACTCCACCCCCCACTTACGGAGCATGACTCCGATGGCGCATTGTCCTGTGATTATACCAGTAAGGATGCGGATAGAGGATTGATTTAGTGCCAGAAGGCTCTTTATTTTCTTTTTATCTAATTTCGGCCATAACGTGCGAGAGGTGGCACAGTCGTCCCTAGATGGCCTCTTTCTCTATTATGCTAAACAATTTTCCAATCGGTGGCAATATGGATGTGTCCGCTTCACTGATGTTCATTTCCGACCCCATTCTTGCCAAAGCGTCTGCCTTCTCGTTACCTTCAATATTGCTATGTCCGGGAACCCAGCAGAGTGGTCGAGTGGTGTCTAATCGTGATCAGTGCATTACGACAGTTCCTAACTGCCTTTGATTTAATTGTATTAGATTTAATCGATTTTAGAGCTGCTTGACTGTTAACGAAGATGGTTATATCCGACGGGGGGAGGTGACTGTCTTCTATGCATCTAGCAGCTTTTTCTATTGCCAGGATTTCAGCTTGGAATACACTACATGCTTCTGGTAATCTGAATGATTTTTGTTTTTGCAATGTTTCGGAGTAAAATCCTGCTCCCATACCTATCTCCATTCTTGAGCCATCTGTGTAGACTGTGATCCCTAGATCGTTGTCTATATTATTGGACTCCCACTCTGCTCGGCTTGGGAATAGGATTGGGATATCAAAATTGAAGTCGTTGTAGGGGACTATATAATCCGATGTGGCTGTGAAACATTCGGAGTTATATTTCCTGCCCATTGTCCTTGTAGCGTTTAATATTACCGCATGTCCATAGGTGGTCTCTTTCCACAGGTTGAATTCTTTTAGTCTGAGAGCTCCTTTCGTGGCAGAGCCTTTAATGAACAAGCCTAGGGGAAGAATTATATCCAAACCTGCTTGCGGCACGCTTCTCACAACTCCAGTGGTGCAGAGTGCTACAGGCCTTTGCACTTTGTAGAGTTTTTTCATATAGCTCTTTGTACTCGTAGCTGTCCACCAGACTAAGGATACATATGAGATGATGGGCCTAATAATTGCTTTGTATATCCAGTGAATGATGCGCGGTTGCAACCCCCACCTTCTCCCAAAAGCCCTTTTACAAGCATATAGAGCATTCATTCCTTTCTTTGTCCTTTCTTCAACATTTCTTTTCCAGGATAACTTGGAATCTAGAATGACGCCAAGATATTTCGTCTCAGATGAGAGAATTATAGTGGTGCCATCTAGCTTTGGTAATGTGAAGTCGGGTATCTTTCTTCTCCTAGTTAACAAAACAAGTTCAGTTTTCTGAGGATTGACCCCTAAACCGTTCTGTTTTGCCTAAGTAGATAGCACTTTCAGAGCAGATTCCATTAGTTCACTGATTGTTGGCAAGAATTTGCCTTTAATCAGTATTACTAAGTCATCTGCATATGCTACTCACAGAGTAGAGTAATACTACAATTTCATTTATGAGTTTTTTAAAGATGTTTTTTTTTTTGTTGATCAGTGTTTTTGGCTTCATAGAGCCACTATTACTATGCCAGCCTAGTCCAAAAGACGTGAACCAATCTGGTGGCATTTTGCACGATATACTCCGGTTTACAAGTTACAAGGGGATTAATTTTCATTCTCAATTCCTTTCTTTCATTTTAACTCCTCTGAAGCGTTCTTTTAGTGTACTGTTCTAGTTCTGGTATGATAACAAGCTACCTAAAAGATCGAATAGAAAAAGAGGAAATACCGTAAGAGAAACCCAGGAATCAATACGATTTTTATGACAGCGTGCTTCGACTAAAGGTTCTGAAAGAGTTTTTTTCATAATTTGTAACATACCTATGATAGTGCTTATACATCACTATTATTAATTTGCTTACAGACACGCTAAATTTTTATAAAAACTAACTGCTGCAACGAAATACTTTTTTTTCGATTTTTACTGACACGAACGTTAGTGTCATCAAATACTTGTTGCTTAAGTGATTTGTATTTAATGATAAAGAAACTATGTACTTTAAATAATTTTCAAATTGCTAATTCATTTTTGTTCTCTTTTTTTTTCAGGTAAATCAACATTTTACTTAAATACTGCGTTACACTTCTTATGTGTGGGTAAGCCTATGTTATATACATACGTACATACATATTTCTTGTCAAAGTTTGTCTCTTAAACTTTAAACTCTTTTAGGAATATGTTTTTGTCAATTACCTCCATATACTGCCAGTAAAAGCTGCATCGTGTGGGGATGTGCTCACTTCAATATTTCCCTTTTGTATAGTAGGTACATATGTACATACATATGTACATCCATTATATATTTTTGTTTTCGAATGCCCGACTCATGTTTGCTTGAAACCAACCTTTGATGTTCGAGATAATAGAGGTTTTATCACTTAAGTACATACTTGAAATGTTTTTTAAACAATAGCCTCGGCTCAATCGTAACACCTTAGTATTGGACCAATAGCTTAGATAGCATCGTATGTCCACCCACAATGATTGTGATAGTTTCTTCCGTTTCAAGTTAGCGGATTCTTAGCATTTTGAGTTCTTCTGGTAGGTATATACATATATGCAGTTAGATCGGGGTAGAAGACCGAAACTTATGGTACACCTCCTATTATCGTTGTCAGAATTCTTTACCGGAACTAGTCCTTTCGGAATATGCGAAGACTAGGTAAAAAGTTATCGTTCTGGTAATGAAAGAATGTTTTTCAAATATATGTATATGCATGTATTTCTCTACCTAATTGAACCCAAAACGTTTTCGGGCCACAGATTACTTTAGATTTGGGAATAGGTATGTGATAGTCAGAGAGCCGAATCTGATGGATAGGATAGATATTCCAACAATTAGTATTTCAAATCCCCTAGTTCCCCCCAAAAAATAAAAAAAAAACAATTTTTTTTTCTCTTCTCACGAATTTGTTCATCCAGCTGTAGAAGACTTGCGTAGTATGCGCCAGTTATTGTTTTACCTTTTTCAAGGTAATCAATAAAAAGAATCCCTTTTCTATAATTCACTGGCCATGACCTTTCCGGGATATGAAATCGACTTCCCTTATTTTTCTTTCTTTTTTTTTGTTTAGAGCCACCAGCTTCCATTTATTGCTTTGATTGGTGTTTCGTTTCTTGAGTGTAATGGTCGACTCAAACCCCAAACCAAACAGATATACGTTTTCGCATTAGTTTTTGGTGAACATTTATCAAATGGGGCATACTCATCTTGGACAAAGCTTCTCATGTTTGATTGTTAATGTGAAATGTATCATACTCTTTTTTCTAATATACGACCTCAGCTAGCCCATACACCTTTAATCGTCGATTGTCTAGTAAAATATAGTGGACGCGATGTTTTCATTGTCCTTCACGCCTTCGACCACGTTTAAATCTAGGTTCCCAATACACTGTTTTCAGACTCTTTTAGAAACATTTATCAATATTGGATGAAGTTCTGTTGGCGATAAATATTTGAAAACGAAGAATTTTCCAATTTATTACAGTTTAGCTATTTCAACATTTCAACATGACCAGCATGTTTATTTTTGTGACAAAAAATGGGTAGCAACACCATGTCTGGTCTGAGCCGAGAACTCCCAGTTCACAGAGTTTAAATCATTTTTGGTATTAAGTGTTATAAAAACGAAACAGAACTGTTTGATACATCTTTTATATCCATTTTGTGCTGCATCTACCACCACCATAATGACAGTTTGGCAGGGCTCATATTGTTCTAACCAACCTTGTCCAATTTACACCGAGAGCAATATGAGAATGGATCTGCCAGGGAGTAAAACCAGCCTTTGCTTTTTTTATTTAGCTGGATATACTCCCCCATTGTATACATCTGAGAACTCATCTGGTCGGATCTTAGTGGCTGTGTAAAAGATTGCATTGGGAATGCCATCCAATTCAGTTCTATTTTCTATAACCAAATTTATTGCTTGCCTCTACGGATTGCTCGTTTTCCGTTAACAACATGTAACAGTACTTCTGGGCACATGTAAGCTAAGGATCAGCTTCATACATAGTAATGCTGCTGATGTTAAAGGTATTGACTTCCAAACTTATCAAGGTCGGAGAACTCTCGATCTCCGTAAAAACTCCCGCAAAGTGGAGTCCTAACTCCTATATAGTCAATTGCAGTACACATACATATGTACATCTAAACGACCTAAACAATGCTGGATTTGTGGCTCAAGGTCATGCAGATGACTTAGTGGATGAACACTTAATGTCCCAAACAAAATAAACGTTTGGTATCAATTTTTAGGTTAAAAGTTAACCTAACTAAAGACAGTCATCATACCATTCACGAAGAAGAGAGTTTTATAATTTATGGGGAAAGCTCTATTTCGAGCACAGGGAACATGAAAAAAGGGAAATCGAAGTAAATATTTTTCTATCGAGAATAACCCCCAAGTAAAGGTCCATTCGCTCAGCGACCTGCGAATGCGCGAACTACGAACAAACAATTTCTAGCACATTTATAAGCACACCATTGGCAATTTTACTTATCCAAAAGAATAGAGCTTACTTCATATATCGATTGATATGAAAAAAGATGAATTTCAATTAATTTTTGTGAAGAAATTAACAATTCGCTGATTATTCCGCGATTTAGCGAATGCTTTTCGCGAACTGTCAAATTTTATTCACATTCCACACATGTAGAATGCAATCCACATGTGTTCTTGACGGTCGGTCAGAGCTCGTAAATGACAAGTAAAATTCGCAGATTGCTGCGACCAGAAAAAAAAAACACTGTGAAATGTAATGCCAAAATTGGCGAATTATTCGCTCGTTCGCATTTGCAGGTTGCTAATCTGTAAATGTACCTTAACAGCGAGCATTAGTGTCTAAGAATTTCAGCCAACAAGCATCTAAGTATGTACACAGAGTTCTAGATCGAAAGTGTGGTTGGCCCAAAGGACAAGAAAATTAACTTTTGAACACGGCATTAAATAGTAGGCCAGGTCCTTTCGTGTCAAGAATATGAATGGTTGTGAGAAGCTGTGCCCTGGGTCCCGTACAAACTAGTCGCGCCAAATATTTATATTTTTTAAGGGTCGTCTCCTGTAGAGAATGCTTCGGTTTTGGATACGAACACCAATAACTGGTTTAACGCAAATCGAAAAACTGGTTTACCGATAATCAATTTAAAAAATGACTTCATAATTGCCATTCTATAATCATTTCCATTGTTTACATAACTCCATATGCAAAGTTGTACATCATAAGAACCAACAGAACGTATTTAAAGGAAAGAACAAACTGGCGCGCACAATCATCTCGTGAAAATTACATCACCGCGCTGGCTGGTTGATAAAATATTCAATTAACACAGTGAACCAAAGTCGACGAAGTGTGCCATCTTGAGCCTCACAAGTAGGATGTCGTAAATTAGTGTACTTCAATGATAAGGCTTAAGAATGGAGGAATCGACAATGGCATGACAACAAGTGTTGGGGGTTAAGAGGAAACGAGTGTGTTGCATAATAGTCAATCTTTACATATTCATTATTGTTATTCCTCTTTTCCTTTAATTTGTATTCAAAACATGTTCTTTACAATTTGTTTACAGAGCTGCAGCTGTGAGCTAGAAGCCCGGCCGGCGGCCTAACGTCTGGCTTGAGTGATCGACTGATGTGAATTTTAAATATGGCACGAGAATTATTTTATTTATTTTTTTTTCTTCTTTCTTCTTTGAGTTTAAATGAAGTTGCGCATACACTTGGGTAGGAAGAGGAAGCGAGTTGGAACGAAATTGTGTGATAATTGACCTGGTGGTTCTGAGAATATTTTTTTCTTTTCTATATTTAGAAGCGCCGCTTCGTATGTAAGGTTGTAGTAATAAAATTAGAGGTCACGTTTATTAAAATTCTTCCTTAAGAGCCTTATTAACATGGTTATGGTTGTGGTACATATCTTCAAAGCAACACTATGCTGGTGTCCCACAGGGTTGCCTTCTCTCTGGTACTATTCTTGATTTACATATAATAATGACCTCTTTGTTACTAACTGCAAGTTTTTTATAACTTATCGATATACATATGTACATATGTACTTATGTATTGACTAATGCTATGGTGGTGTTCCACAGGGTTGTGTCCTCTGTCCGACATTCTTTATGTTTGGCATGTTTGTTGGCCAAGACTTTCGCTGAACTCAGCGAGTTGAAGAAAAAATGTCGTGAGAGGTTAGTGGAACTTTAAGACGATAAATTGCTTTAAAGCGCCAAGATATACATATGTTCAAATATATGTAAGTATGTAAGTATCAAAAGGGAGTAGATCCAGTAGTGCATATAGAGCAGCGCCAGGTGTTCTCAGGAAGTTGTTTGTGCAGTCGAAGCGGGTCTTTTTTTTAATTTTCAAAGAAACATTTCCGGTGATAAGCCAACCCATATGGATCAAGGCCACCATTGCACAGCCAGAAAACTGAAAGCTCCTTTGATTGGATGTTATCTGTTATCTTGACACCTTTTAACCAAGGAAGTTTTTCTTTTCCAGACCACTTTTAGATATTTGGCTTCATTTAAGGTCGGAATGGACTTGATGAGTCAGACTGGTAACGATCCTTCTACTCTTACAGAGAAAACCATCATGTGCACCAATCATGCGTATACCAAGTAAGTCAAGTTTTCTGACTAAAATCTACACCGTGGTATACAATAGAGGGACACTCTGTCGCTTGTTACATATTGTACAACTTTACATTTAACAACATGGGCATTGAGAGTTTCCTTGACTTGCTTGATTTGAAGGCACCTGTCTACGACATATACACATACACATGCAATACATATTTAGGCCTGAAAGACGCTTGTGCTTTTGGCCATACATTCGAAGTTTTTATTCTTGGCCCAAATACACGGGTCAAAGTTCTTTTCTCAGTTTTTGACCAATCTGTATCATTTCATCGTGTGGCTGCTCATTCTATAGATTGTAGAGAACATTTTTTACAAGGCTGAACTCCTAATGGTATCATCTCCAGATATAGCTCGAGAGGTAAATCAAATTCTTTTGACTCAATGCCTATTTTCCTTTCAATTCCCTCTAGCCAGTCTCAGTGTCATTTTGTTTACCGGGTGTAAGGGAGTTAGTTCGAAAAGCATCTTCGTTGCGGAGGCTGAATAGGTTTTACATTATCCAAGTTATGCTTATGCATGGCAGTCTTTTTAAATGAATAAGATAAGATTAAGAATGAGGAACGAAAAATTCTAAACACAATCATCAAATTTGAACAAATCGTTTGTGATGTCGTAAGGCCCGTGCATTTTCGTAATGCCCGATCAACGGAGAACAAAACCGCTAAGAGTGCTTCAGTGGCCGAAGACCCGCAATTGTCAATTCCGTGCTGCGCACTGGACCTTTCCTACATCTTTGTTTGGTGTTTCAGGAATGGGCAGAATATACGCCGATTAATTGCTGGAAGATCAACAAGTCGAATTTCGAAAATAATCTTCTTCAGCGATGAGGCTCTTCTCGCTCAACTACTACATAAACAAACACAATTGCAGAATTCGGAGAAAATCCAAATGTGATCTTTGATTGTATTCTTCGAGGGTGACAGTGTAGGGTGCTTGTAGACCAGCGCGAATGGGTCACTATTATCAATGGTAAATTTTCTACGTAATGGTTGAATGATAACCAACTTTTTTGCCCTGAGGTTCAAGACATGTCTGTGAGCAACATGTGGTTTCA
This sequence comes from Xylota sylvarum, assembly GCA_905220385.1. Classification (NCBI taxonomy): domain Eukaryota; kingdom Metazoa; phylum Arthropoda; class Insecta; order Diptera; family Syrphidae; genus Xylota; species Xylota sylvarum. Next base: position 28,200,740 of record LR999960.1, read on the forward strand.
AGAGGTCGAGGCTAGGTGATACACAACATAGGCTAAATTCGACTCTATTGCACGAAAAGTTCGCTGGTCGTTTAATTTTGAGATTTGGGGACATTAATTAGGCATCAAGATCATGTGACCTGATTGCGTTGGATTTCTTTTTGAGGGGCTATCGCTATCCTAAAGATCGCGTCAATATTGAGAATCGACAAATTTTGGAGCACTTAAAAACTAACTTTCGTAAAGTTATGGATACCCTACAGTCAGAACTGTGTCGTAGAATCAAAGAAAATTCACCCTTATTCCGTGTGGAGTTTTATTAAAACGCCGATTGTTGTTCTAATATTAACTTATTATACATTGTTTCAGATTTCCAAAAAATAAATGGTGCGCATCGCATAATATTCCTAAACGTCATGATTCACAACGCAACAGAATGCACATCGCATCGTGTGTTTGCAGCACGGATGCGATGTGCAGTCACAATGCGCATTTTGGTTGAATTTAGGAAAGCAGCCGTACTATTTTATTTATATTTGTTTCTGTTAGAAGCAGGGCCTTGCTTCTCACAACCATTCGTGTTGTGCGTGTTATATTCTTCACATGAATGGAAGAGGCCTACTGTTTAATGCCGGATCCGAACGGCAATTTTGAGAAGCTTTTTCATGACAGTTTTACTCTCGGATGTTCGTCAGACGCTCGCGAGAGGTGGGGCCGTCAAAGAAATTTTAGGTGTTGTCTGGGGATTGAACCTGGAACCCCTTGCTCCGTAATCCAACGCACTAACCACTTGAGCCACGGCGCCCACAAATTGTAGTAACAATTCTAATAAGTTTTGTTGTCTTTCACGTGCCATTGTTTTATCATTATCTAAACTTTCTAACAAATTGAAAATTGAACGTCTTCAATATCTTTTGTCTTGTGTCCACGCAATATCTTCGCATGCTCCTTGTGTAAATATCTTAATGTCAACTAAAAGTCGATGTCTGACGCTTCCACCGTCATTGTGTATCTAGCCATCGTTATATCGCATTTAAGATTACAGGTATTTTTAGATAAAAATAATTATTTTTTGTTAGTTTAACTCAAACAACTCTATTAGCTTTAAAAAAAAGTCTACCTATCTTACACATAGATACGTGTGTATAAACATATGTTCTTAAACCTATACTTCTTTACATTTGATTCCCTGTACTTAAGGACAAATATAAAAACCACCGTATTTCGTATTAGAGAAAAAAAAACAGTCAGGCAAGCCTCCTCATTTTCAATTAGACACTCTCATCATTATATAACCATAGACCGCACCTAGTCGAGAATGTAAATGACCTTTTTATTAGCTACTAAATATTTTCTCACACCAACGTGACCTTTTATCTATCTATTTAAAAATAAAAAAAATGGTTCAACAAGCACCAACACCCTAAGCAAACAACGAGGAGATGGATGCGGTTAGATGGCTGAGGGGAGTGCTAGTAATAATACAAACATTAGTGTGCTACTTGTTATCACATCACATATGGATGTACCTACACAAGCGCATATTGTTTGCTTAGGTCACCATTTGATGAATCAATTTTCTCTCATAAGTATCTATGTATGTATGTATCTACATTCATATATATGTATGTAGATGAAAATTGTGTGGAATCTCTGTTATAGAGGCGGACGCGGTGTATTTGCATTGGATCACTCTTCAAGCCGAATTGATTTGACCTCGTAAAAATGAAACCCAACCAACGATTCGAACGAGTAGACGAGTATGTATGTACATACATGCATACGTATGTACGCGAGAAAAATCGAGTGCACTTTTTTATGATCTATTTGATGGTGGTTATGACCATACAATTGAATTATGTATAAGAGAAAATATCTGAGATTTAATTGGTTATGAAGTGGTACATTAGAGTCCAAAGATTATAACATAAAATGAGGGATCTTTGATCCCGGAGAGAAGTTATTGGAATCGCATAAAAAACATAATAATTACTCTCACGATGGAATGGTGACGATTGTTGTTGGTGTAATGGTCTTTGAGGATAAGAATACTAACTACCTATGATCGGCTGAAGCAGAGAGGCGAGGCAAAAGATTAAAATTGAGTTCATATAAGTTCTGTAGAACCCCGATTATCTGGATGACTTACTTCCCATGGTAGTGTGGATTAACGGTTGACTTTTGGTACACAATTCCATGTACGAGGTGGCGCAAACATATGTACATAATTACCCAATTTGATTCAGCTACAATTTGTTTTTGTATTTTTTATTATTTCTATTTGGACCTCGAATTTTGTGCTATTAAGTACTTAAGACGATATCGTCATCAAGATTATGAAAATTAGAGGCCTTTCTGTGGCATCTCCCATTACTTTTCTCAATATTTTTGTTGGTATGTTATCTAATTCCTGCGTAATGTTGACTTTTAGGCCTGCTAGAGTCTGGGGCTTGTTTATATCATACATATACACAACTTCAGTCTTCGGCCCAACATGCATATTGCAATGGTAAATCAGAGGAAACGGCTATACATTACGTAGAATCGAGTATTCCCTGCATAATAAGGAACACACACTGGCTGCCTTCCTAAATATAGAAAGCGCCTTCAAAAACCCACATACATATGTACATACATATATCAGCAATTACAGATGCACCATCTCTATGTGAATTGATCAATCTTCTATTTAATAGTGGCTTATCGACTCCAAGTTGACTGGGATATCTACTAGGAGATCTATTAGAGGAGAATCTCAAACGGCTGTCATATCTCCTCTTCTTTGAAATTTGATGGTTAACGAACTAACTGAAAGGCGAAAAAAGCACGATGATCGGTTATGCAAATGACGTTGTTGCAGGAATCTCAAGAAAGCACCTTAATACTTTGAAAGAATCGTCTTAAATAAATTAACTAGATAGACAGATCGGTTTGGTTTGGATCGCCCACCCAAACTGAACTGGTATTTTGCTCTAGGAAATATAAAATACCGTTTATTGCCCTTTCCTTTCCTAATGGCCTAAGCTGAATTTTCGTCCATGAAGAAAATTATTTGGGACTTCTTATAGACAGCTCTGCTTAGAAGCGTTGGGGTTTGTGTTTGTTTGTTATAATGTTACGGAATTTTAGAGTGGACTTGAGAAACATTCGTGGATTGAGAAAAAACGTTTTTGCCGCGTACGTCCACGTCTGTAAATACAGGCCAGCTGTTTTGGCACTGGGTGAAACACAGGTTGGTGAGAATTCTTATTCCTCAGATTTGAACATACCTATGTAAATATAGACTCGTGCCTTTATTCTTTTCTCAATGCGGTATCGCTTTATTTGGTTGTCGTGATGAATCCTATAAAATTCAGTCACAGTATGGCTCCTGTTTCAATCTGGAATTTGACTTTATGTGGTTGAAATACGGTTTGTAGGCAAATTATTCACTACTGTTTCATTTCTTTGATAGAAGTCCCAATTTAGTCAGCAATTCTACTTGTTTGATGCTCTGTCTGACTTCATCACAACAAGTGTTTCATTTATCATCATACTGAGATCGTTATTGCGGACAATTTCCATATAGGCAATTCTGGTTGGCTTCGACATTCTGAACAGAGACAACACATAAGGAAGATATATTACGAACTTTGCTACAGTAAATAATTTGACCTAGCTAGTGAACGAGCCCGCACGGGTACCAGACATTGATTGTCATTCCGCCAACACTCTGGACTTGTTTCTCAGCTCCCACCCTGATAAATACATTGTAAACTTATCGTCGCCTCTAGGTTCGTCACACCACCGTGTCGTGTCAGCTAATTTCTCGTACCTCAAGCAGTCAGTTAAAGAAAAAAAAATCCTAAAAGAATAGTTTAGCAATACGAGAAAGCCAATTGGGACGGCTTGAAGAGCTTTTTTAGGAGTTTTAATGGTCGCTATGTTTCCTCGATAGCGACATGGATGTCGCCGCTGAGAAGATGAGTCAATTAATTTTTACATCGAAATGGCACAAAAATACACGATGGGGTAGGTGTTTTCTCTGATAGGATTAATCGTGATTAAAGCAGTCACCTCTTGGATAAAGAAAAAAGTCATATCTGCAACAGATTGCGTATTTCTTCAGAAGGCGGCAGTCTGTCAAACCTACCTTCCATGACACGTTACGTCGTCATGTTGAAACCACATGACTTCCGGTTCGCTACCACGCAAATGTTAAAACTAATTTGCTGTAACGAATAATAGCACGAGCGCCAAAACCAATGCCCATCCAGCTGACTTAGGACACGAGTACTGAAATCAAGGCGTAAATATAGATTGTTAGGCCTAGATCTTCCACTTAGTGGACAGACAAAGCACCAATTCATGTGCACAACGTATATTTGATAAATTTGGGTACTCCTTGACAGCGATGATATCTCCTTCAAAACGCACAGTTCTCAATCTGCTTGGTGGGTGAGTGGATGCCCAATAGAGTGAATTAAATGTTAATCTTTTCAATAACACGTTACGCTTTTACTTGGCCGACTGTGTGCACCATGAAACGAACTTGGGACTTCGGATTTTGAAAATACTCGTAAATTTCTACACTTTGCAAGCTTTGTTACGGTGTAAGATTTTTTTTTGATGATTTGTCCAGAGTACACAGAACCCAAACATACACAATACCGACCCTAACACCCACTTTTGCGGAACATCAAAAATGAAAAGTATGTTACTCCTTCTCTTAGTAAAACATTGCTTTCCATTAATCGTCGAAAACATTCAATCAAAATAAGAGAATCGTTAAATCTCTTTTAAGTACTCTAACTTGTATAACTTAAAGTCTCCTCTAACAATTTGTTTTGAATAAAACATAAATTCGACTTAACATACCAAAAGTAAGACTTACTCTTAATAAACTAATTATTCAACAATTTACATTTGTTCCAATTAACATCCCACAAATTACCTCATTCTCTATACTCAGTTGCTATGGACAAAGCACCACCGTGTACTAGGAATTATAGAATGCACGTCGACCAACATATTGTTTTTTTTTTCATCTGTACGGGAGCGGTACGAGTGACTCAGTCCAGTCGTGGGTCAAGCTTAATTCAATTTACTTTCTCAGACGTATACGAGTTTTTCTAAACCGTTGCTCTGTCTACGAGTACTCCAACATTGGATTCGTCTGTTTGTCTTTCTGTTTTCACTGTAACTTATGATTCAGGTCATTGAAATATGTAGAGGTTACTCTTTGTATTGTTTTCTTTACTCACTCGTTTATTATGTTTTCAAGTGGCGTATGCTTTAGACAGCTTAAGAGAATTACGCATATGCCTTCTTCAAAATGGAAGGATAAAATGACATTTTTTTTCAAATCGACCGGATGAAAAAAGAAACGGAAAAGATGCTAAAGGGTGCGGTTCCGACTGATTCAATTAAAATGTATCTATCATATTGATGGTATTGCAAGACGATGAAAACGTTTTTAAATAAATCTGCTGGTCATTTTAGATAACAGATATTTGGCTTAATGCCAAATGTGGTCAGACGTATGAATTTCAGCCAGAAAAACTTTTTGGAGAACATACGTATAAAAACATGAATTATGGGAAAGGAAATACGCAAAAAAGAATAGAAAAGAATTAGAAATAATGTATATTTATATATACATACATATGTATATGTATGTATAACTTTGTTACAAGTTTAGGCATAATAGTACGTGTTGAAAAATGGGAATCGAAATCTTTGCGTGGAATCTAATTTAACTTCACATTACTGTACGAATACAAACTTGATTTACATATGTATATATATTCGAACTAAGGTCACAATCCGAAATAGTGATGTAAAATACAGATTTTATGGTTGGTCCAATCGCAATCGCTCTACGTAAAGAAACTGTACCGGTGACATAAGATGCAAAAAAGTAATATTAAATGGACAACCGCCACAAGGGTGCGCTTTTTTTCGGCACTTTCTGGAGTACTATGAGATACATAGGTAAATACCCTTAAAATTACAAGTAATAAATTATAAAACGGTTGTAAGTTCAACTATGTTGTATGGGTATGTTGAATTACTGAGATGAGAATGCTGGAAGAATTCGTAATGAGAAAGACAGAAGATCTTAGAGCCTCAAGATAGGTAAAGACGTCCTCAACTAATTGTGACCTACAGGCTTCGAAAAAGAAAAAGTAATGTTGCGGCCTTTGAATTAACAGAAAACATAGTTGCCTTGTAACACAAGAGCTCAAAGCTGCTATTGAATACTTCCATTAGAGTTTCAATCGCTGTTGCGTACCTTACATATGCAAAGGAGTTCTCAGAGTGATCGGCTTGTTGTTGTGGGCTTAGTTCCGAGACTCTTCCCATCAATAGTCTTATTCCCTGATATTTACCTTATTCTGTATTCCAAGAACCTCAAGGCTTTCAACACAACACAAGTCTGCTTTGTCGATAAAAAGGTGGTAGCCTCTTGCGGTATTGCTCTTAATTCTTTTTGATAAAGTTTTGATAAGGTTCCTGCATTAAGTTTCTTCTTACTTTAAAATGTCCGGACTATGCACTGTGGAGAAACCGCCAGGAAATCTGCCTGAAAATGCTGATTAGCTCATTTTCTGCATCAATGATACGCTATTTGCGTGGTGATCTTTCTTAAAGAGCAGAGAATTGAGACGGTTCTGTAATTTTCTGGAAGGATTAAAGAGATAAAAAAAAATACCCACTAGGTACCACGTTGGAATTTTTTACGAGTGATAGAACTATATAACTTTCCTATTATATTTAACGTGCTTGTAATAACTCTAGAAGACTTCGTCAAAACCCTACATGCCATATTCTTATTGATTGCTCGTACTGTAACTGTGATTTCCATGTTGGTGAAAGTGTTTCGAGTTTTGTAACGTGTGAACTCATATTCCATTTTGAATTGTCCAGAGTTCTGCGACCAGAATTTAATTGATGATGCCTATTCGATATCTAAAACTCGTCAACAAAATCCATATGTTGTTAATTTGCAGCACACCACAAACACAGATGTCACAAGCGTTCAAGAATATGTGAATGGATTGTTGTCTTTGCTGTAAATTGGTACGAACAGGTGTTGTTCCTTACAAAATTACGGAAGATTGTCGCGACCCAACCAAATATGGCTTATGAATTGAGTTTTTGTATTCGCACGACACTTGATAGCGTAACCTCAGAGCACACTAATTCCCCACTTGTGAATTCAATCTTCATACAGGGAACGGACGAAGTCGAAGTCTTTCAAATGTTAAGGTCAATCAAAACCAACGTAGCACCGGGTGCTGATGGTGTAAGAGCAAGGGATCTCAAATATCATGCCGATATATTCGCACCCATAATCACCAAGCTTATAAACCTTAGCCTCGCACAAGGAGAAGTCCCAAACTTACTGAAAACAGCGATAGTCCGGCCAATCTTTAAGAAGGGAATTAAAACAGATTTCGAGAACTACAGGCCAATCTCAATTCTACCTGTGATTGATAAGTGCCTTGAAGAAGTAGTGGTGAGGCGATTAACTTGTTTTATTGAAAAAAACAATATTATACACAAAAACCAATATGCCTTTCAAAGAAACAAGAGCACAAACAAACTTCTGGGAGAATTTGCAAACATTATGAATGACAGCCTAAATAGGAATCATCATATTCTAGTTGCATTCATTGACTTTAGCAAAGCCTTTGACACTCTTAATCACGCCAAAATGGAAGATGCGCTATCGAGAGCCGGAATTAGAGGACTGATGTTAAAGTGGGTAACAAATTACTTGCATGACAGAACCTTTAGAGTAAAGCTAAATAATATAAACAGTGAAAGAAAATCAGTTGCATATGGAGTACCTCAAGGATCGAAACTAGGCCCTCTTCTATTTATACTATACATGAATGAATTACTGCGTGCATTCCAAATAGCCACTCCATTCGCATATGCAGACGACATCGCCCTAGTTGTGCGCCACCATAATCTAGACACCGCGACAGATTATATGCAGGCTGAACTACACAAGACAACACAATGGTGTCACGATAATGGCTTGGTGATTAATGTGTCCAAAACAAAACTGATGCACATACGAGGACCACATCACAGAACAGTAAAGCCCAATATATATATAGAAAGCGAATGCCCACATATACAAGCAAGTTGACCACATTAAATATCTTGGGGTCACTATCGACTCTCATCTTACATGGGACCTACACATCGACAAACTACGCTCTGACCTAAAAAAAGCACTTTTCGCAATAGTGTATCTTGGGCCCCATTCTACAATCGAAGTACAGAAACAGGTATACTACTCGCTTGTTGAATCCAAATTAAGGTATGGAATACTGGCTTGGGGAAATGCTGCGAAATCATATATCGCCAAACTGAATAAATTACAACAACGAATTCTCAATACCATCGGCGGCCGCAGCAGAAACAACTTTAAAGTACTGGATGTACACCGAATATACGAGATGACTACAGCATTGGAATACTATGATGACACCAGATTTCAGGCCCCAATCTCTCACACACATAACACCAGGAGACGAGCGCAAGGGCTACTTGAAGTACCACCATTTAACAACAAACACGGACGTAGACAACTTCAACATGCGCTTCCAAGTATTATTAATAATTTGCCGGAAGATCTTAAATGTATCGCAGATCCAAAAAAACGAAAAAAATCATTAAAAGAATACTTTTTAAATCTTTAATTTTTCAATTAATTAATTTCAATATTGTTATTTGCTTTTCATCCTAAATACATCATAAAAGTTTCTCTTTTTAAATATAAACACTAAAACTCAATGAAAATGTTCTAGATACTCAAACTCCTGCAGAAAAGCCAAAGGCTTCGCAGGTAAAATATGTAAAAATATTGTAACACGTCTTCTTGAAGATCAAATAAATAAAAAAAAAATAAATAATTGATCTCCAGCTTTAAGAAGATACATAAGTTACAAGGCTAGTGTATCACAAGCACACATGGTTTAGTGTTAGTTCACTTTTAGGCACATTCAACATCCACCTTCATGATGTGATTTTTTTTGAGCCCAGCGATTTATGCAATTGACTTTCCAAGTTCCAATCAGTGTCACAAAAGGCCATTGTTCTACCTACTCCAACCACGTACACGTATATACATATGTACATACATACATTAATCCTCTACTTTTTCGAATTAAAATTCATTTCCCAATGTTGATGAATTCCTCTTTTTAGTAATATTTCCTCACATAGTGATAATTAACCTAATCACAGACAAGTGACCACGAGGCATTGTGCACAAATGCATCACGTCACCCATTGTAAATATATTAATTCCCCAACGAAACCTGTTATGAATACGTAATGCGCGCCCACCATGATTCAAGCCCAGAAAAGGCATTAAAGCATTTCATCAAATCAATCGATGAAATACTCTCACGACCACGCTGGTTAGTTAAACCTTTCCTCGGCAGGATATCAAATCTTTGCCATGAGTGGCATTACGTCATTTTCATTTTATACACATAGCAACACTCACTCCAGGAAAGTAGAATTTGGGGTTGAAAATCCACACAGGCTGGATGCGGGGTGGGGGAAACAATTTATGAAATTAAAAGAGGAAAATCCCTCGATAGAGACTCAACAGCTATACTCCCAAAAGTCACGGAAGCAAGTTCACGCGCTCAAGGAATACAACCAGCCAACAGCGGCGACGTTGTGTCATTGAACTTGCTATAGCATGGTACGTTTATATTCTCGGTTTTATTGTGGGCGTTGTTCGTGTTTTTTTTTTTATATATTTTTATATTGTTATTTCGTGTGTCCCAAGGAAGAAAATCGATAGAAACGATTGCTTCTCTCTCCCTAGGTACTTGTTACGTGTGGGTGGGTCGGTGCCTGTTGTGTACATATTTCCCCATACTCAACCGATTGTATTATAATTTCCTTTTTTAATTACATACACACACCGGTTGGCAGTAGCGGGCATGGGTTATATGATGGCGCCGCACCACCCGACCATGACGAATGCCACGAATCATGAAATATGAAAAGCCCGACCTTTTCGACGCTCAAATTTCAACGAAAATAACCTTCATTCGGATTCTCGTATTCCAGAGGTTCAGTTGAAATGATGGCAGCCATGATAGCTGAAGTTATTGCAGATTCATGCGAAATGAAAGCCAATCGATAATGAGTCGGAAACCGATACCATCACGATATACATCAAGTCGGTCTCTTTGCTGTGTGCTGTGAAGAAATACATATCATCCCATCATTGTCGCTTCAATCAACCAATAAATTGATCTAATGAGCTCACGGTAACATTTCAAATGAAATTCGCTTTTATCTCGTGAATAGTTTCTGTTCGCGTTGGTTGTTTGAGGAGTTCGCATTTCTTGGTTGTTATTAGAATTGAACTATTAATATCGATTTGTGTAGATAAATTGCGTGTAAGTCGGATGATTGGCTTCGGGGTAATATAGTTAGACAAAGGGTGTTTTATATAAGACCAAGGAAATTGTAAGCAGCCATGTCTTATTGCAGTTTTGTTATCGATGAGTAATAGAGTTAACGACACAATCAGGTCAGAACATCCTGTATACCCTTTTTTAGCAATGGTGGTTACACATCATCGGTACTTGGCGAATGATGGCGCAGAATTTTTGATAGCCACTTTACAGACTCGTTGACTAATCTAATCTCAGTGTGTGTAAGTGGGCCAGGCTCTGACCCAATCGTTATCTGGTTACCTAGGTTAGGTTAGGTTACGTACGTGAGTATGCGAGTGGAAGTGATCCATAATGTCACTCTAAGGTCAGTACAGACTTATTGTGATACCCATAGAGGAGAGCTGTCCCTTCTCCATTGGTTAACCCTTGTTCTACAAATATGGTTTCTACTCTTCTGAAGTAGCAAACGATCCAGTTGATTTAATGTAGTTCACTTCTTCTAGGTCTCAGAAGAAGTGTCGCCCGAGAAATCTAAATCTAAGGTTGATAGAATTAGGACAGTGGCTGAAAAATTGGGTTGAATCCTCATTGACTTCCTTTACTCTACATCAACAAGTCTTATACTATTATTCTTAGTTTTTTCATGTGGTACCGCAGAGTGTTATGCCCCGTGATGATTTCTATCATGGTGGAAAGGGATTTCCTATCATTTTGCATAATTTTGTCGGTCCTACTCTTATCGAAACAAGGCCATACACTCTTTGAGGCCACACTTGTGTCTAGAGAGGATCATCTGATGTTTGCTTCCCTTAGGGCTTTAATCCCTGCTTCTAACCTCAGTATGCAGGGCGGGATGAACACCGAGTTGTCGGCTTGTTCTAAAGTGTATTCCGAACCTCTTCTGGTCAATTCGTCGGCCTTCTCGTTACCTGGTGTGTCTTCATGTCCAGGCATCCAGCAGATCAGATCGTAACCTAGGGTTGTGTTCCAAGAATCTTAAGCTCTTTATGACAGCTCCTTCACACCCTTGAATTTTATTTCGATAGTAGAAATCGTTTTTGATGCCTGGCTGTCGATGAAAAAAGTGATACTTTCCTCTGGTATTGGCTTTAACGCAGTGTCACGATCGAGTATTGCCACTGCTTGGACCTCCGGTTGGAAAACACCACTAGGGTTCGGGAGCTGAGCCGATTTGGATATACCCAACGGTTCAGAAAATATACCTGAGCCTTTTTGATTCATCTGTAATGACAGAGATGGGACGCGTATCGATAAGCTAACCGCTTTTCCGCTTTTCTCTGCTCGGGAAAAATGTTGTGAAGGTTTCTTGAAATGTAGGTACGGAGTCAGGTAATCCTAGGTACATACATACATAGGTACATTTCCCAGATATTTTGTTAGGATCATAGAATGACCCGTCGTTTTTTATCTCCAGCCATCTGACTGACTTGTTCTTACGACACTAATAGCTGCCGAGGCTTGAGCGAAGATATCCAGCGGAAGTATACATATTAAGGATAGCCTCCAGTCCCGCAGTAGGTCTGGTTATCTAAAAAATTTGTTTCCAGCAGAAGTTTCTCGTTTCAGTGAAAGTAGATTTGCCGCTTTTGGAGACCTTAGCCAACCTAATGGTTTCACCAAGTGTTCCGGACTATTTACAAAATCTTAACAGGAATAACTTTTCGACAAGTTAATTAGGTTCCGAAGTATATTATACTTTTCAGAACATCCTTTGACCTGGATGGATCCCCTTCCTCCGTCAAATTTGTCCTGACTGACTGACATTTAGAAGTTGTCTGGTTCTTTTTTTTGTCAGCATTCGAGTTTTCGTGTAGGCGCCGTGGTAGTGCGCTGGACTACGGAGCGAGGGTTTCGAGGTTCGACTCCCCAGACAACACCTACTATTTCTTTCACGGTCCCACCTGTCTCACAAACATCTTAGAGTAAGCCTGTCGTGAAAAAGTTTCTCAAAACAAAAATTGCCCTTCGGATACGACAATAAACAGTAGACCCATTCCATTTGTGTAAAGAATATAACACGCACAACACGAATGGTTGTGAGAAGCTAGGCCCTGGATCTTATGGACCTGTCGCTCAAAAATTTGTATTTTTTGGGTTTTCACTAGGGAACTGGCAATCACGTTATTTCGAAATATTGGTGAGAGTACTAGTTAAGTTTTGAAGACCATCCACAACCATTAGTTTCATTCTAGGTTTAGGAGGAGTTTTGACGAACTAGCTCTTAAGTAAAACGCATCCAGTTGGTGTTCCACGGCTTCCTTTAAAGTAAAAGCTTGACAATTGATGTGGAAAGCGACATGTCTAAGAAGCCGGGAGTAATTGACTTGAAGTACCGGTTAGAAAACGTCAAGTCAATCACTTCAGCAACCAAATTCGGGCCACAGAATTGTCGAAACTTCGTCAATGAGAGGGAGTTCGGTACAATTAAACAAGTCCGTCACCTTCGAAAACAGTGATGCGCTCATTCCCCACCCACGATTCCAGTACAGATGTTAAGTGAGTGTTTGTACGCGCCAAAAGAAAATGTTCCTCGGTATTCCTGTTCTTCCTCTTTGTTTTCTAAGTGATCACATCAAAAGAGTATTGATTAATATTCCCACAGTTTTGTATAACCTGGTTTAGAATATTAAATAACTGAGAATTTCCCAATACAAATAGTCGAGGATGAAGGCTTTGTAAGCAACATTTTATTTTATCCTGTTCCAGTGCTGATTTTATACAGCCAGTCCAGGTTGAAGCAGTCACATTGAAAAAGATTGGAACCGATGAAGAACTCCGGAATTTCTCTATTTGGGGTCCGAGGTACTCTCAAAGCGTTCGAGTCCAATGTGGGTAGTTTGTTTGAAACCAAATTAACTTTGGTGAGGTTTGACTTAAAGAATGTATAAGGTTCAATCTTCTCGATGAGGGTTGGGATCGAGTTGGCGGTGGTTTCAGTAAGCCGGTTGGCACTGATATGAAAGTTGCTCAACATGAGTTCTGTTTCGATTTCAAAAAAAGTGTTGATTGATTTTATTGGCCCTAACATGCAGCCATTGAAAACCGATAAGAATGTGAGCATAGTCGAATTTCTCTAGATGGTTGTTGGAGATGTTCATCCAAACGAAATTGTGCAGCTCAGTCAAAAGGTCTGTGATGCTTTTCAAGTGGTTTCCATCGAGTCTGATGGCTTGGATTTGGATAATTCTATAAGATACACGGTTCGATGCACTTATACTTGTTTCCTGACAAGTTTCCAATTTGAAAAGCTGCCGCCATGCATACCACGTCGAATGTGGTTAATTGAATTTTCAGTCAGACGAAGACCGTAGAGACTCCATTCAGAAGCGATTTTTCTCCCGCTGTTGTTAGTTGAGTTTGGTGAATGTTTTTTCATGGCACTACCCAGCCCAGAACGATGCCTATCCATACATATTTTGCTTTGCATTAGTAGTTCCTGTAAACGTACTAACTATAGAGGATTAAATATTTTGCCATCGAGTTATTCTCACTTCATTTGACAAACGCATTTTAAAATTTGTCTATTTTTCACGGTAGTCTCACGGACAAAATACTTCAAAGTGCATACGTTAATGGTAACGTAGTGGCGAGAGTATAGAACCCTTCTGTACACCGTTTCAAAACTTTAAAATTCAACTTCTACGGCTAGGTAGCACATTGTATTTCGTGCCCTACCTCTGAAAGTCGGAAATTTGTGCGGGGTGACGTGGCATTACAATTCTTTGTTGACACTATTAAAAACATTATCAACGTTATCCACAAGGTTTGGAGAACTTTTCTCGATAAATTGTTAGATATGCAGAGCGGGCACTGCTAGGTTATTGCTGGTTTAATGCCAAAGTTATTTAAGTTACACCACATAAATAAATTCCCGATCTTGATAAATGCTATTACCTAATTAACTCTAAAATGGCATTTCTGTTGGCATGTATTAAAACCACCATAACCCACCGTATGTCGCACACGATAAGTTACATACTAGCTTCAGCATTTTCTTCTTTTACCATAGCTACACAATAAATTATACAACCCACAACAAATCCTAGGTCAATCACCCCGCTTTTGACGCCATATTACTCTATGGTGGTGGTGTTGTTCAAAAGGTGTCCAAACGAAAGCAGTCACGTGTATCGTGTATCACCGGTCTAGCGAACGTCAACAGACCCGGCCAACACAACGAACTGTCACAGAACAACAAAAACTGAATTATATTTGCCATTTGTTAGGCAAAATCCATACAGAGAGAGAGAGAAAGAGTGAGAGAGGGACTGTACCAGGCGCACATGAATTATGTATGTCTTTGCCTATTTTCCGATAATGATAAACATTACAATCGACAGTGCCAAACAGCCCGACAAGTCAAGACCCCCACACAAAGATTTGATGGAAATGAAGCTCTCGAGTGTCGAGTGAACTTTTAGAAAATTGCAAATGCAAATCAAATGCATAAGCCGGTGGCTGGTAGCTGTTGTAAGTGCCGGCGTATACATTAACTGAGATTAGATAAATTGAAGCGGTGGCGGTGGTGCAGCTCACCCACTCATGTGTTGGAGTACTGGTTGAACTTGTCACGAGACGATGTGGGCGGATGGGCTATAAGTATTAATTGAGATGTATGCTAAAATTGAATGGGGTTGTGGCTCAGCAGGATAAGTAACCTCTAACTTCTGTGCATGTTTGTGTAGTGAAGATCCTTTCTAATCTTATATTTAACGTATTCTCACTTGATGGTCTTCCGCAATCGTATCCCTCGCCCAAATTAGAAGACATATAGTGGAAATTCTTGTGGGAAGCCAACATCAACAACACCCATATAATATCGTCCTCCGCCTCGTTTCTATTCCTCCTTTCAGCAGGTATCTAATGTGTGCACTTAAGTTTTATTTTAGGATTATGTTGTCAAGTTAGAACAAAAAGCGAGTCACCTTCACTTGGCTTTCGTGTTGTGATGGCACGCCAGCGAAGTGGCAGCGTGCTTGTTGCTGTTGGTGGGGCTGATGATCCAACTGTACAATCGTATTGGGGTTAACAAGTTCATGGAGAATTATGTGTTTTCATTTTCCCTGTATTTCAAAGTAGAATATGCGGAAGAGAGGATGGCATGTGAAATTTACTTGTACAACTACCCTTTTCCTTTTGATTTGTGTGATGTGGTGTGTTGTTCATTCCACGCCTTGGGATGGTTATTTAATTTTTGTACGAATGTCATACCTCTATAGATTTTCGTTGACTGGGAAGATAGTACCCCAAAGCAGGTTGAACAGTGATTTTTAAATTTTCGTGCAAAATCTGTTTGGACAATAGATTGGCGTTCGGTGCTAAACCTAACCATTATAAAGTATTAATTCGTTTAAACACTATCTTCTCTTTTCCTGCTAGTTTGAGATTGAGGTCAATAAAAGTATCTAGCGCATTCAAGTTACTCTTTGACTTCACTATGTCTTTTAGGCCTAAAGGTTGTTACCATATCCTCAGCCTCGCAATTCTCTCTTGCGTTCTCAATTGTTGGTCAATTGAATTTGGCGACGACGTACACTGTTTTATCTGAAGGCCCTCATTATTTCTTTGATTCTGTGGCTACTAATAAGCACTGCCTCCATCTTATGTCCAGTTTAAGCACTTTGGTTCCAGTCATTCCTTAGTGTAGTTTGCAGTCAACTGCAGTTCATCAAGGTACTCTCACCAGGTAATCGGTAAATTATATGATTTCTGTTCCATTATGGATTTTAAGTCGAAGTATCCAGCACTCTGGAACTCCAGAGGTTATACGAGTACTTCTTTCAGTTTTCGCCTTTTTCGCGGCGCGTTATTTTTCGTTGAAGATACATATATAGTTATCCACTATTCTTAGGACAGACATATGTACATACATATACATATATGTAGGGGCATTCTTAATATCGACTGTAATCGCTCCGCAATATTCCTGGCTTTAGCAATTCCAAACGAAATATCTGGCTTGGCGATAAGACTTCGTCGACTGCGTCGGAGGTAGATCTTTCGAAATCCATATCGTTAATTCGAAAGACGAACCATCAGATTTTGCAAGTAGGACCAATCTACTGCATGTTATGAGTTAAACAATCATTCTCATTATATCATGAAGACAGATTGGATGATGAGATCATTCACCGGTGGGTTTTTCAGCTTTCAGAAGCAGCACGAGTTTCTAATTCTTCCATGTTCAGGGAAAAATTTCCCGATTATTGGCGCTTCTGCTTTGTTTTAGGAAAGATTGTGCAATTTCGGGTCGGGGCATTTCTCCTGAAGTGACGCTTGATTTTCCTCATAAGTACCATGAATGCTCCGGTCCAAAGCTCTCTTTCTAAAGGTCCGGGATTTCTTTACGAAGTGTTCTGTTACCCTTTGTACTTGGGCTGATATTCTTGCGTTCCAAACAATCTCTAACTTATTTTTCTATTTTTCTCGAAATCACCCGTTATTCATACATGGATGAGGATGATGATTCAGGAGTGGCGCTGTGTAAAGCGAATTTGGTCGGTTGTGGGGAGTGAGTAAAGTTTATTTTCAGCTTAGTTTAGTTTATTCATCTACCGAGTTGTTGTCGTCTCAGGCGAGGAGCTTGACAAAACATTGATACCAGGGAGTATCCTTGAAAATAGATGGAATTATTTTCTCTGAGACAGTGAAACTATTGAATACAATGCGGTTTTCGTTATTCGAGTCGTGGGACGATCTTTCAAGGGATCTGTCATAATTGCGGCAAATCAGTTCGACTCCATGTTACATTAGCTTGAGGCTTTTTATCTGTATCTCTGTAGTATAACTAAAATTTAGTAAGTCTCGTCAAAATATTAAACCAACGTTAAATCCAACGGTTGGTTTAACCCATAAAAAATAAGTCGTTTACGTGTGTAAATTACTCGGAATTACGCGTCTAACTAATCTTTATCAATTTGAAAATGTCACTAGTCATCATGAACACGTTTTAATTACAGATTCCTTCTATATCTTTATAGATTTTAATACCGTGACGCTATAGTTAGTAGACAACTCAATTAAAAATGACCGAAGTTGAGCAACCATCACAAAACGGTATAGAACTGACGACAGAAGAAGATGAAAACAATAAAGCAAGACCAGCTGATATTGAACAGGTAACACAAGGCCTCTATAATCACTTTATCACTTTTTATTAATTTTTCTATATCTCTTCCTTAGGACATGCGAGAAATGGAACGCCGCAAACGTGTCGAAGCCATAATGGGTTCCAGACTATTTCGCGAAGAATTGGAACGCATTGTCGACAGTCAAATTCGTGAAGGTGGAGCATCCGGTATCTTACAACAGCTGTCTGATATTGTTGGTGTTCCAACATCACGAGTTGGAAGCGTTTTCAAAAGTTCCAATTGTGTTCTACCAATCAATGATATTCGTGGCGTCGAATCCATGGGTTATTCCAAGGGTGAGAAAATACTCAGATGCAAGTTGGCGGCTACGTTTCGTCTGCTAGATTTGTCCGGTTGGACAAAAGGTCTCGGTGCACAGATCACAGCACGTCTTAAAGTCGATCAGGAATTGTTTCTGGTGAATCCCTATGGCCTGCTGTTTCATGAAGTGACTGCATCGTCGTTGAACAAAGTCGATATGCAAGGCAATGTCGTTGAGCAGGGTACTACGAATTTCGGAGTCAATAAGAATCGTAAGCCAAGAATGAGACGTGGTGCTTTTTAAGAACTATTTGCTAATTCTATTTATTTTCAGACTTTATATTACACTCTGTCGTCCATGCAGCCCGCCCAGATATCCGTTGTGCCATTTACATCGGTTGCAATCCCGTTGTTGCGGTCTCATCACTCAAAGTTGGTCTGTTGCCATTGACCAATGACTCTGTGGTCCTGGGGGAGATTTCAACACATCAGTACACCGGTTGCCTATCTGATGCGGAAGAACGTGAAAAACTTGTTCGTAACTTGGGCCCAGTATCCAAGGTAATGCTGCTAACAAATCATGGCGCTCTTTGCTGTGGTGAAACCATCGAAGAGGCATATTTCGCTGCCCATCACATTGTGCAAGCATGTGAAACTCAATTAAAACTACTGCCAGTGGGTGTTGATAACTTAGTCATGATTCCTGAGGAATCTAGGAAGACCATCTACGATGCAGCACGTCGACCACCAGAGGATATTGCCGCTGCTTTTGAAAAGAAGGCGGCTGCAGCAGCAGCTGCTGCTGCTGCTGCTGCATCTGCATCGGAAGATGTTTCAACTGCTGATGAATCGCAAACGGACAACAGCAAGGATACCAGCCATAAGTTGCTACAACAACCCAAATGGCGTGTTGGAGGTGCTGAATTTGAAGCTTGGATGCGTATGCTGGACAATGCTGGCTTCCGTACGGGTTATATTTATCGCCATCCATTGATTAAATCTGAACTGCCTAAAGCGAAGAATGATGTTGAAGTTCCACCGGCTGTATCGTCGTTGGGTTATTTGCTAGAAGAAGAAGAACTCTATCGGCAAGGGTAAGTGAAATATATTATTCTATTTTATTTTCGGATCTCGTGATTGAAATAGATTGCTGAGAAATATTGTCTTGTAACTAAGTCAGGTCTTACAAAAATAGATTTAACATTGTTTTGTAGATTTTTTACTTCAGTTTTAAGAATTGTAACAAAAACATTTTTTTCAAGTCAATCGAGCTATTCAACTCTTTTTTGGGATTGAATCATAACCGATGTTACACGTCAGTTTCCAGTAGAGTGTCAGTGAAACATAATAAAAATAAGAGCAAACAAACTTGCTCCGTTAAGTATTTTTTTAACTTTTGCCACAGAGATGCCTAAATAGGTAGTTTCTGTAATATGTATTCTCACCAATAGTTGACGATTTTAGCAGTAGTATATCTTTCAGATCCTTCCAGTTCAGGGTTCTAAGACACTTCTATTTGGTTTAAAAAATCTTATCGCCAACTCGTTGAATCCTAATCGACGGGGAGTGTGTCTAACTGCTTCCTGCTCATTGCATATGTACGTCATAAGACGTACGCTCAAGTGTCCGTATCCGAATAAGAGCTGCTTATTGCCAACTCGTTGAATCCTAATCGACGGCTAGTGTGTCTAACTGCTTCCTGCTCATTGCATATGTACGTCATAAGACGTACGCTCAAGTGTCCGTATCCGAATAAGAGCTGCTTCTGTTCTCCATAGCAATCACTGTAGTAATTGTCGCAGTTTTTCATCCTCTTTTTGTCCGGCCAATTCCATTGCACTTCCTGGATGGCGGTGATGTCTGCTTGATAGCAGTCTAGGGAATCTGCTAATTCTTCAGCTGCACGCGATCTATTAAGGGTTCGAATATTCCACGGGCAGGTCCGAAAGTCATTGTCCGTGTCCCGATTGCTAGGATCATCAACAGTAGAGTCATCCATATCCAAGGCTTGTATGAGTTTAGGAACTAAAGACGTTTTTCCGTGGTCGGGAAGTTACCCTATGCACACCGCCCACCCTGGAGGATCAGTTCCCTTCTATACCCTTAGGACGAAGTCCCCGTTGGCCCATTAAGAGTTCATCCGCCACCAACTTTTCCAACACCCTGGCTCAGTGTTGGAGACCCCTTTAGTCCTGGGATTTAAGTATAAAAGGCTTATCGGCTTAAAGTCTTTGTGGGTTGTGTAAGGTCTACTCACTTTGGATATGAAAATAACCTTGACTTATTTCCAGGTTCAAAATATATGAGCAATTAAGGCACCCGCGAATAGTGATGGCCAGTCGCACATTAATATACTCCTTATTGCTTTGTAGAATAATGGGGAGGGCCGGGTGCTTCAAAAGAGTTAAAGAAAGAGGTCGCTTGTCCAGTCGATCTTTTGTTCGTCTACAATCTTGTTACCCAGGATGTTTTGTGGACTTAGATACTTACAGTGTTAGGTACTGAGGTATTGCAATATTAAATAGTTTTGAAGCCGTTGTCCACTAGAAGTCGTAGTTTCAAATTCAAACAACTGACGAAATAATATTCCACCGGTTGTTCGATAAACATCTGATGTAATGGCGATCAGTTGTTAGCCAGGTTCATGTTGTTGTCGACACAAAAGAATTTAAAGCAGAAATAAATATGTATATAAAACATGATCTAATAAATATTTATTACAAATTTCTTTTATTTTTTTATTTTCAGAATATGGAAAAAAGGAGATTGGCGCAAAGGAGGAGATCGTAGCCGATGGCTTAATTCGCCCAATGTTTACCAGAAGGTTGAAGTGTTGGAAACCGGAACACCTGATCCGAAGAAAATCACAAAGGTAGAAATTATAACATTCGAGGATAAAAATTAAATATTTAACTTATTTAATGTCATGAAACAATCAAGTCCACCTTTGAGTCACACAAACCACACAACTAATATTAAAAAAAAAGATTAAATAGCTAAAAGTTGTGCCATTTTGAATTTAAAACATTCCAATTCTAGTTTCCTTATTTTTTTGTTTTTTTTTTTTTTTTTTAGTTTTGCTTGTGATAATATTAAACAAATGCACAATTTATATTTTGTTAGATTTTTATTTTATTTCTTTTAACAAACGGAAACAATTAAAAAAAATAATTTTTGATATTAAGGCTTAAAATGAATAACAAAAAAATAAGGCTTTTCATCTGATATTATGTAATTAACAATGTGCAACTAATTTTGCTATAAATTTAAATTGAAAATGAAGTAAAGCGAACAAAAGTTTATTAGGAGGCAATGCAATTAATGACTGGAAAGCAATTTTTTTAAAGGTACGACATGAAGAAAGTTTAGTTATCTTACTTTATTTGCATAACTTTGAGTTTTTTTTTCATTAATTCTCTTAGTCAAGAGTTTAATTATAGCTAGCCCTTTGATGTATAATAATTCACGTGTCCGAAACCAACTGTTTGTTTTGCAAATAAGTTTGTAAGCCGAAGAGTTTATTCGTCAACCTTTGTGAGGAAGGAACCAAAACCCATGTCTTCGGCGGAGTATACTTAACTAAAACTCCGGAACTGTGACACATTTTAGTTTAGTCTTTTTATACTTCGTTATGAAATGACTAAGGAAAACCTTTTCCATCACCATGGTCAAAATAAAATCTATTGTTCTTTACAGAGCGTCTCTTCGATGTTTCCCCATTAATTAATGGTTGGGCAGCTTTAAAGCTTCATTGACAGTAAATCATTGTCCGAGCTGCTAAGTAACTCGTGCGATTCATAGCTCACCAAAGTTATCTACACCTATACAGCTTCGTCTAGAACACATCCTTTCTGATGATGTGAGTCGACGGTATGAAGCTTTTACGTGTCATTGGATCTGCTTAGTCTTATTCTAGAGTAGAGCAAGACTTTGAGTTTTGTCGATGATTAGAACACAGTCGCATCCAACCTTCTTATTTCGCTCAATTCCAAAATGTCGATTTTATACTGCATGGACTTTTAGGGGCCCTCCATCCTTCTGTCAAGGAGTGTCATCATATTTGTCAATAGCTAAAGGTCGGCAACATATTGTCCTTCCTTATTCGAAGTAATTTGATGCGTTTTGTAGCAATTGGGTGTTTTACGGTCGTGGCTTGGAGAACCACAGATCAATCGACACTTATCCTGTATTGTGAGGCCGGAAACACGTTGCTCTTTTCCGTTCGCATATTCCAAAGAAGTTTCCTGATGGCACCACGATGAGGAGGGAATAGAAGTTACTAACAGAGGTCATAGGTCTTCGGCAAGATTGCTGTTTCGTCAGTTGGAAAGGCTCGAAGACAATTACTACGTTTATATGGCCGAATTGAGATATCGGAATAAAACAGGATTGAGTTTTAATCCAGGTTTTCGCTGTAACCGGGTTGAGGGATCGAGTTAGAATCGAATCGCAAGAGGATTGAGTTTGACACTTCTTCTCCTGTTAGTGGAGACACTTTTTCTCCCTTTTTCTCTATATCTGTCAAACTCAACCTTTCGTTTACATACAAAAACTCAACTCGATCGCAGACAATTTTGTGATCGGATCGAAGTCAATCCAGTTTCAATCCAATCTGCGTTTACATGGCACTCAACCCGCATTGAATCCTGATTCAATCCACCATATAAACGTAGTAAATGATTTCCCTACAATCTCACCAAACAGAGAGAAACACCTTCATTTGATGCAATGGAAAAAGTCTTTTACGTTTCAACCTAAAAAGGGTCCTTTTAGTCGACCCACCAGAGAAATGGCTGCGGAAACCCGGTTCCATTTATTTTTCACCATCAAAGAGTCTGTCATCGATATATACAAAATTTAAATGCAAATGATAGCAAGTTATTACTTCAAATGGTGAACAGCAAACCAGATGTCAATACCACCGCTTAGAACATGTCAACCGCTTAGAAATCTCATCAGTTGTAGTCCCTGTGTTATTTTCCATTGAAGTATGTCTAGAGTAATATTGATCATCTATTTCAAAATCAACTCAGGTCATAATACTGAATAATGCAGAGTCTGTTGTAACCCAAACCCCGAGTGCAGTGCATCGATCCCTTGACAGGTGTCAGCTGAAAGGCATGTGCTGTAATTCATCTACATCTTACCGCCAAAGTTATCTGCCACAGTTGCAAGCACACTTTTCACAACCCTAAACTATTTAACGTTAAGTAGCTTCTCCAGTCATTCCAATGCATTTTATTAAAAAAAAAATACTTTTACTTTTGTGTTTGTAGAACAAACTCACAAATTCCAGCACACAAACTTTATACAAAATTTTTGCAAAATTTATAAATGTAATCGTTACCTAGGTAAACAATTAAATAAAAACACAATATGCAATTATAAGTGAATTATACTAATGCTTTAGCGACTAGAAATTATATTTGGCTCTAAAAATGTTCATAAGAAGTTAATCGTCAAACAAAGAATACAAAAAAAAAAGAACAACATCAGTTGATATTCAGAAATATAATATACTCCTTTTTAAAAACAAAAATTTATTAAAAAACAACATTTTTTAGGTGTTTATTGCAACGCTTGTAACAGAAATACTTATATACATAATTATATAGACAAACAAATGTAATAAACTGACTTTAAAAAAACAATTTTAACCACCAATTTTTGTCTTTAACATTTATTTCTTTTTAAATAATTTTCATTTTGAATGTTAAATAAAATAATAATAATTTTGTGCCACATCACGGAGTTGATTGCTAGGTTCTCTCTGCGTCGCGTGAATAACTTGAGATTAACTTTGTTTATTTTCTAAAATTGAAAGAAAAGAGAAAATATTCTTTAAGTCACGAAAACATAAGTAAAACCTGGTGTAATCCTTGTAAACATTAAAGAAAAAAAAGTTTAAGCGACAGTGTGTCTCTCTCTATCTATCTCTCATTTTTTATTTCATTTTTTTTTCTTCTTTAATTTTTCGTGTTTCTCTAAATTATTATTTGTGTGTTTGTTTTCATACATCTTTCTTATTTTACTTGCATGATTTCAAAAAAAAAAAAAAAAATTTTCAAATTAAAGTTACTGTTAAAAAAAAAGTACATAATGTTCTTCCGTCCGTCCATAGGCACAAAATTATTATTATTTTCTTTTGTTTTTGTTAACTTTTTGTTGTTTTTTTTTGTTTATACTTTTTATTATTGCTTATAAATTAATTCAAAATTGTATTCTCACATACTTAACAAGACACTAACACTTTGATTAATCCAAGCACAACCTTGTTTTTCAATCCACAAAACTTGTACGATTTTAATTTGAAACTCGAAATTGTCGCTAATAACTTTTTATGTTGGAAAAATGAAATTTTTAAATATGTAACTCTAGAATTTTTCATAGCAAATTTTGCTAAGAGAACAAATATTTTCTTTTTTCTTTCATATTCAACTCATTCCTTCGCCGCTACTCACACTGTATCGTTGGTTACAACATGGGCGCGCTCGTAACTTGACCAAAAATTAATCCTTTTGATTCGTTGTTATATTCCATCGTAAATTTTTGTAAATAAATCTGATTTAAAACTCAGTGGGTCGCTGAAGGTTCGCCAACGCATTCCACACCAGTGCGAATTGAAGGTGCATTACAATTTGTACCACCGGGAACCAATCCGAGAGAATTCAAGAAAGTGCAACAACAGGTGAGTGATTTTTAATTGTCTTATTATTACATAGATACATACATAGGCACATACTCGTATGCCCGTTATAAATACAACCTCGAATAATGGTTTGGAAATGCTATATTCGTATGAAGTGATAAGGCATGGGAATACGTCTTGTCGTTACGACCTTTTACCGGTCTATGAAATTGTATTGGTACATTGGCGGTATTAAAAAGAAAAAAGATCAGGCAAACTAAGTGCTAAACGGAAACTAGAGATTATCAACGTTGTGAAGACTTAGTTGATTTTCGCAATAAAAGGTAATGTCTCGTAAAATAGACGACGACTTTTTCCTCCTTCTCTTCTCGTTAAGACCGAGGATTGTTTTGAAGTTGCGATATGAGTAGAAAATCTTCCAAAAACGAAGTTGAACCCGTACTTAATTAATTATAGTCTAGTAAGGCTTTATTTTCATGGTATTTCTAAGCAAGGTAAAAATATATTCAAAGTGAGTTCGTCATCAGTGAATGAGGATGTACCTTCGATTACGAGTGCTTGCTAAAAGAAATTAAGGAGGATCGGACGTACTTGTGCTGAAGTTTATGCTGAAGATACTATGCTTAAGGTATATAAATAATTCAGGGTTGAAAGTTGAAGTTCAAGTAAAATGGGTAAAGTCAATAGTCTGAAACGAAAGGTACGAAATTCCACCCATTTTCTAAACAAGAGGTGATAACTTTAAACAGACGTTGTCTGGCGTTCACTAATTAAATTTTTCAAGAAAAATAAACGGCGACTTCCATCATTTGTATCCTTGCCACCGAATGAAGCGAAATTAAAAATATTTTCATTGGCTACTGGCATTACGATTTTTCTTCAATAAATGTGTTTTTTTTTTAAATACATAGCTTTCAGCATAGCACACCACACACCTTCACTCTGTTCGTAGACTTAGCTACGCAGGGAGGAAGCAAATTATTCGGCTTAAGACTGAAAGACAAAGGTTTTATTAAAACGTATTTTTATTTTTCGTCATAATCTCGAATCTCAATACACTTTTCATACCGCTGCTTCAAAGCAAATCCCTTGACAAAACAAGTCGGAACAGCGCCATAGTCCCCTTCATCAGATGAAACTCTTGTCTTTGTGCACTTTTTTCAGGTTCGGGAATAAACAGTAATCGCTAAGAGGCAAGTCTGGATAATACGATTAATGGATGAACATTAGTAAGCAACTTCAATGCAGTTCTGAGACTTGAAAACGGGGTTTTTCGTGCAAAATGAGCTCACCACACCAAATGAGTACAACACTCTCTGAATAATATATGCAGTTGCACAATTCTTCAAATAGGCTGGTGTACAACCCTATAGTTAAACCCGTCAGAGGGAGTGATTCACAAAAAAATAAAAATTTATCCGCGATCCGCTAAAGCATATCATTCACGAGTCGGCCAAAATACGAGCGTAGCGTTAAAATTTTATTCTAAACACACTAGACCGATGATCTTGTAGAGCTGCTTACAGGTGCTTTTCAAAGCTATGGCAAACTCATGTTCTGTAACTAGGATTAGAGATTAGAGATAAGAAGGGAGAGCGTATCCACTCTTTACAAAATCTTTCGATAGTGCAGGACTGAAATGAACAGTCTTGTATAGAGAAATTTTAGTTGTTCAGAAAATGTCTGCCTCTTAGTTAAAAGAAACGTCGATTGACAGCGGTGTCATTGCGGTGAATTACTGGCGGAGCCTATGCCTTTTGTGCAAATATAGTACTAACAACAAACTCAAACCTGATCGTTTATTTGCATCCACTTTTAATATTAATTTTATTCGCTTATTTTTTTTTACATCTAGATCAAGGACAATCGTCGCGCTGATAAAATTTCTGCTGGTCCACAATCCCACATTTTGGAAGGTGTTACATGGGATGAAGCGAATCGCATCAAAGATGCAACTGTTTCATCAGCTGGCGATCATGTTGTTTTAATGGGTGCTGCATCCAAGGGTATTATTCAACGTGGTTTCCAACACAACGCTACCGTCTATAAGGCACCATACGCAAAGAATCCATTTGATAATGTTACAGATGACGAACTCAACGAATACAAGAGAACTGTCGAAAGGAAAAAGAATATTCATGGCGAGTGTAAGTTAATTAAAAAAATTAATTCTATCAATAAACATTATAAAGATATTTGTGTTTCTTGTAATTAGATACCGACACCGATTTCTCAGAGTCAGAAGCTCTAAGTTCGCTACAAACTTCTGGCGCACAACAGCAAAATTCATCGAAAACTGCCGTTGTTAGCCAATCAGAAACTGAGGATGCATCAGGTAATGGTATTTCATTTTACGCCTCATGTTAATATTATTATATTGTATTTGGTTTTTCTTTCTTTTTATAGAGCACCAAGTAATGAGAATAGAAACTAAGCAAGCGCCAGTCCCTAGCCAACCTGAAGTAGTATTGAGTGATGGTAAGTTTACTAAAAAATGTTTTGGCTACATTTTGATTTGTTTTTATTATTTATGTTCGCTGTAATTAAACACGAAGACTAAGTCCGGTTATTTTAAAACAGTCTTTTGTGGAATAAGTAATGAGAGCAAATATGTTACACATCTGAAGGTGTCCGGATTTCTAAAATATTTTTTTTTTTCAAAACTGAATCGTCTCATTAAAAATTTGAAGGGTATGTGATAGGCAAATGATTTGACATATATATTCTGTCGGCGGGAAGTTAATTCTTTGTCCTATCATGTGTTTGCTTCGTACTCAAATCAATGGTCATTTGGAGATCCATGATTCTATGCAATAGTACGTCAGCATAGTCGAGATGTTGTAAGTCTCCATTGAATTCCACCACTTCTATAGTATGAAACATTAAAGAAGGACGCTACATATCTTCTTCCGATCCTCTACTGCAGTCACGTGGGACTTCTCACTTCCTACCTTTTTTTAAAAATAGCTACCAATATGTATGTATGTTCTTCAACATTTGGGTGATGTGTTCTCGGTCTAACCGTGTTTCGATGTTGGGTTATTTTTTTTAGTTTGTCCATCTACTTTTGTAAGAGGAAACAAAGCATATATTTTCTAAACCGCTTCTATCCGTCTACAAGTTTTAACCTCCGTTACTATGTGGATGCAACATCCATAGAGTATTATTGAAGCTGCCATTCTAATCTTCGATATTTTTTACTCGGCATTGTTTGCTATTATACGCAGCAATTACGATATAACCTTTGCTGGTTAATCAGTTTCATCCTCTACTTAGGTGGCGCTAGAGTTCGGAGTGAACCTGGGCCTTCAATAACAAGCCTCTCCAGTTAGCCCAATCCTTAGCTAATTGCCTCCAGTTGCGCACTCCAAGTTTGTTTAGGTCCTCTTCTACTTGTGCGCGCCATCTAAGGCGAAGTCTTACTCTACTGAACGGAACAATTTCTCTCTCTCATCGAAGTGACGAATAAAAATCGCGAATAATAATCGACGAGAACAATCGGTTTGTTTCGATTTTAATTCGAATAATTCGAATTCAGAAAAACAATCGAATTAATCGCAATTGCCCACCGCTAATAGAGAGTCTTCTTAGTTATTCGGGATATGGCTCTACTACTCAATTACCTTTCTTGGTCGTGATCGGGCGAAACCCAGCACTTCAGTTGCGGCGATTCTGATGGCATGTTGGCAGCGTTGCGATTGATCAGCTGCATATTGAAAATAGCGAATAAAGATAACCTTTGCATCAATTATGATCCTAAGTATTTAATTCCAGTTTGGACCCTGATTGTCGACTCTTAGCGCTCTCCTGGGTCTGATGATTACCGATTAAAACCATCTTGGCGCTCGGAGAGTTCACTTACGTTCTCAATCGCTGTCACGAGCCTACCGCTTATAACTCGACATAAATACTAAGGCGGTTCCTAATGTGGTTTGTTTTCTTTTGAGAACAAATCCAGTCTGCTCAACATTCCTTCGTTAAGACGTGGATTGTATGTGTCTAAGAATATATGAGAAGTTATACTGGGGATATCGTCGGTCGGTGCCGTGCGCCTTTTGATCTCCAATTATTTTCTAGACTTTCAGAATCTTTTCTAAGGGAGAGACAATCTTTCTAAAGGAGTCAGTTGCACTCTTTCTGCGATGCATTCATTACTCTAAAGTGCGATATCTGGTTGGTCAGAGCTTATTCGCAGACTTAATTTCTCTTTCGTTAAAAAAAATCAGTTTTGATTATCAGACCTTGTCAGTCGTTCCCAAGAACTGTATTCTCAGCTCGATGCCTAACCCTCCACTTAGCTGCTCAACGTACATACTAACCACCAAGCCACTGTACCTATTGAAGCCGAACGAAAGTTGCGTTACAAACGTGGTTGTTGACTGCCGCAGACCAAGTTAAGAAACCTCAAAAGCCTTAGCTTGTGTGCTTAGTGTTTTTTTTATCCTTACGTCGACAATGAGACGATTCAGTATACGAGTATTTACAGGTATATTTCTTTAAAACTACGTCACAGTTATTATTCTTTTATTAAACATATTTAACTTATATAGTAATTTATTTAACAAGACCCCGGTTTTATTTAAAATTTATGCTCTTTTCTATTGCCCCTGAACAGTATTGCATACTATATTTTCAAACCCCCCGCCCGTATATATTTATAAATACACCTTAAAGTAGCGTAATACATTTACTTTACCCCGTTTAGAGCAGTTAAATTTATTTTAAATTCCACAAAAGTCTTAAATTTAAACAATTTTAAACTTGTTTTCTCTTTCTTTTTGCTTTAGATTTTTATTATAAAGTAATAGATGTTGTTTCTCTTTGTTTATTGTAAAAAAAACCAAACAGGAACAACAACCTTTATGCCGTGTTTTAAGTGACTTTTGCATATTAAATTGAACTTTTTTTTTAATATATATATACTTTCAACTAGTTTCGTTTTGTTGCTTTTAAAGTAATTAGTATAAAAAAATTATTAAGTTTTTATCATTAAAACAAAAGAAAACTTATAATTAAATTCAAAAAAATTTCCATCGTAGCCAGCTCTCGTAATTCCAAACGAAAGTGAATTAGTTAATTAAATTAACAGTATAGAAGAATAGTTTTTATAAAAAAAAAGATGAAAAATGATTAATAGTTAATAAAATAAAATTAAAACTTCCAACTCAACACAATATCTCAACCAGTTTTATAAAAAGAAAAAAAAAAAACGAAAAAAACAACACAAACTGATTTTTTACTCTAGTTTTTAAAATGAAATCATGGTGAGTTTCAAAATTAGTTAAAAAAAAGAAAACATTCATAATAATTAAAGTTAATCACTTTTTCATTTAATTTTTTGGTTTACAATCATAAATTTTTTTTTATTTTGAATTTTATTTAAGCGTTTGTGTTTTTTTTTATTATTTTGTTATTTCTTCTCATTCGCTGTTTTAGAATAGAGATAATCAGCCGATAATATGTCGTACATTGTGCTCCATTTGAGTTTGAGAAGATGTTTTCATATATTTTTTGATTTTGCTTCTTGTAATATTATTTTTCGAAGGAAAGAAACATTTTATAAATAAATCAAACATTAATGCAATTTTTAGGTATTCAACATAGTTTAGTTAATAGGATTTAGAAAAAAGTGATTATTGTGTGCCATAGAATGTGTTCGAAACAAAAAAAAAAAAAACTGTTGATGAACATTTACATATGTATGTATATGACAATAGGGTTTGAACCATCAGTGTGGCAAATAGGGCTGACATTGGATTGCAAAACGCTGTAAAAACCTTAAAGATTAGAAAAAAAAATAATGTCTAGGTCGCTTAAAAAGACTCCGACAGAGTCCTTGGGTTCGGACATACATACATATCCGTAAGATTAACACTGCCTCTTTATATGATATAATGGTGCATCGACGTCATATGCGGCCTTAAAATCGATGAAAAGATAGTGGGTATCGATTTGGACATCTTGAGTTTTTTTCAAGGATCTGCCGAAGTGTGAAAATTTGATCGATTGTGACCTTTCCTGGTTTGGAACCACACTGATACGGCCCAATCAAGTTGTTGACGAAAGGTTTCAGACGTTCATACGTTTTGGCTATCATCGTCTATGTTGAATGGTTCATTCTGCCTGACAGCGGAATGTTGGTCTTCATCGCCGTTATACAGTCTGCAGAAGAAATTTTTTTATATTCTCAGCACCGACTGTGACTCTACTACGAGGTTTTCTTCTTCATCTCTACAGGCTTCTGTACACGTCTTGTTGGCCTGACACGTTCTTTTTACCTGTTGGTAAAACTTCCGTACATTATTCCTGGAGTATAATCTCTCAATATCGTCGATCGCGCGCTTCTCGTGCTCTTTTTTCTTCTTTCGGAGAAGCCGATGTTCTTCCCGTCTCTTGCTCGTAGAGCTCACGAGCCGCTCTCGTCCTTCTTTGCAGCGCCGCTTTGTATGCCTCTTGTTTAGCTGCATTTGCTTGCCAGCATTCTTCGTCAAACCATGGGTTTCTTTGTGGTGGTCGAGCGAAACCCAGCACATTAGTTGCGGCACTTTTGAGCGTTGCCATCGGTCCTCGGCATTTGATGCTGGCGGCATAGGAGTCGTAGCGAGATTTCGGGATACGCGTTCGGCAAAGGTTCTGGCGATCTCTTGCGATTGCAGCTTTTCAACGTTATATCTTCTCACAGTATTTGTTCTTTGTTGTGACGTTAGGGATATCCGCTGCTCGGAAGGTTCGGACATCCAGAATACTGGAGGCATGCCTTACGTCGATTGCAATGTGATCAATTTGGTTGACCGTTTGATGATCAGGAGACCGTCATGTCCCCTTGTGGATATTGAGAAGTCAATTGAAGTCAATAAGCCTAAATCCGTTTCCGGACGTGGTGTGGTGGAGGCTATGCTTACCAATCGTCCTACCAAAGATGTCCTCCTTTCCTATCTTGGCGTTAAAATCACCCAGAACGATTTAGGACATGTCGTATTTAGGACATTGCTCGTAAGTTTTGTCGAGGAGGTCGTAGAAACATTCTTTGGTGGCGTCATCCTTGTCTTCTGTGGGGCATGAACGCATTTAACGCTTATGTTGACGAATTTAGCCTTGATGCGGATCGCTCACGTGTTGAACGCTTAAGACTTCTTGCCTAAGTCTGCCCCTTATGATAGATCCACATCCGAATAAGCGCTGTTTCTGCTCTCTATAGCAATCACCGTAATAGATGTCACAGTTTTTCATCCTCTTTGGCCGGATTTTCGGAAGTCAGTAACCCACTTCGGGGATATGAGTGCTGTCGTTGGCCCATTAAGGGCACACCCGCCACCAACTCTTTTCCAACACTTTGACTCAGTGTTGGAGATCCCTGGGATTCGAATATATTAAAGCAGCTCGTATAGGGATTACACTAGAA
Source organism: Xylota sylvarum (assembly GCA_905220385.1). Classification (NCBI taxonomy): domain Eukaryota; kingdom Metazoa; phylum Arthropoda; class Insecta; order Diptera; family Syrphidae; genus Xylota; species Xylota sylvarum. Next base: position 28,232,606 of record LR999960.1, read on the forward strand.
AGTTCGGCCTGACTGGAACTGTGAGCGCCACCGCTGATTCCATCTGGAGAATTCGTTCGCTGCCGTCCAAGTCAAGAGGAAATGCCTTAGTGATAAAACACTCCTCCCCCCTCTCTCGTTTGCTACCACCAACGACCTTCCAAAGGGGTTGGTTACCCAATCTCTAGCCGACCACCAACGCGGAGGTGTAGAGTAGGACTTTATAGTAAGAGGCTAAGGTGAGAACGCTTGTGTTCCCATATATTCCGCATCAGCATACTTTGGTTGCTGAGATATAAAACGGGAAGAAACAACATTAGAATTTTTTTCACGTGTGTTTTATACAGAAAAGTATGTCAAAATTCATGTCAAATCTTTGAAATGTTCTCCTGAAAAGTAAGAAAAGTCGACTTAGTCGATTATGATTTGTGACCACCTTCCTTCCTTTTCGAGTATGCCTGCCTACGAGGAAAACCAGAACAATAAAAAAATGAATTTTCTGATGTGTCTTAAGGTAATACCAAAAGAGAGTCCGTCTAAAGCGATAGATGAATTTGATAGAACAGCGCATAGTACATTTGATAGACGTAGTCGTAAAAGCGTTATAGAAAATCCCGTGTAGCCGAGACATGTCGGTCTTTCATGTCCCGAAATAGGGTCATCCGCATACATATGTATGTCTGACCGTAGTTATTATTGAAACTGTACATCAAAAATCATAGCATATGATGATGAGTTTGGCAACAGCCTTCGGCGGGTAATTCATTCGTATTTGTACAAGCTTGATCACTCTGAGGAAGGTCAGCACAATTCAAGAAGCTATCCGTCTTTCAGATCGTTTGTCATAGAGGTGGAATGATGTAGCTTTGGATCGGAGGGGATGGTCGTCCCTGCTAGATTTTTGTACACTAGTTTTGGCCTCCAAAATCCTCGCTCGACATCTTAGCCCGCACGATTAAAGCTAGCATTACTTATGGTGATGACAAATTTACAACCCTCAAAATATACATATGTATGTACATACTACATACATATCTATGCCACACAATGTTTCTTTATCCACTAATATAGTTAAAATTAATGTATGTATGTATGACTCTAAATGTTATCATTAATAAAAAAAAACTCGCGACATTTAAACAAAAATAGAAATAGAAACAATAATTAGAGTAATTTACTTCACATTCATCTTTTGTTTTGCGTTTTATGGGAGCCGCATGGAAATATTCTCATTAAGTTTTATAGTTTTATTTATCAGAAGTTTGTTTTTTTTAACAGATTTAGTTTTATCATATTTTGTATCGTGTTTTTTTTTAAATGTTTATAGTGCATTTTTTTTGTTGTTTTGTTTTGATTTGTGCGTTTTTGTCTCTTGAAAATATTCACCCTCCCACGACCACCCATCTGTTGTATAGTTTTTGTAGAAATATAGTTTTCCTCCATTCAGTTTTTTTTTTTGTAAATTAATTTATAATGAAAAGTCCAAGTAAAAGGATGTTTGGTTATATTATATTTTCATTCATTATCATTTAATTTGAAATTATTTATAAAATTTTAATAAAAATATTATAGCAACTCTTGACTTTCTTAATGGAGAGCGACAGCATACAGCGACAATTAAAAATCTACCATCTCCTCGAGGTAAAAATAAATTATCTGTTAAAGGCACAGATGTAAATAATATAAAATATATAAAATAAATAAAAAATAACCCGAGTAATGGTTAGAGGTTATCGTAGGAATTAGTTGTTGCATCAATGGAATTTTGTTATAAATACATCTCTCATACTGTATACATATATGAAACTATGAATTTATATAATGTTTACTAACATTATCAAATATATAGTATCAACTTTCCTGGCTTATTAACAAAATAGCTTTATCTAGGTTAAAAGTCGTAACAAGATGGTGATTGTTTTACTAATTTTGTAAATGTAATTTTTTTTTTCTTTTTAATTATGAAACTTTTGTTATAAGAAGTGAAGTTTAGGGTTTTCAGAGAAATGATTTTTACAATTAGCTCCTAATGATCAATATTTACGGAAAAGCAATGAATATTACCTACAAAGTTTCGTGTCCAATCAGCTAGTGGCATGAAGATGTCTCTCAAGTCTGGATAATTAAAAATTCTGACTGTAGAAAAATATACAAAGAGTTCATTGGAAAGACAACGAAACAGGCAAGGACAACAGTCCTTTTTTAAGATGCTGCCTATGAGGTATTAAGTTTTCTGATAAAACCAATGATTCTTTGGGCTGAAAAGAAGATTATATTTGGTAAACGTAAAAATACGATTTCTAGGTGAATAGTCCTCGGTTCTACTTTTTTAGTTTAATGCACTTTGTCCAACGTTTCTCCGAAGGCAAATCTGAGTAGAAAGCCTTTTAAGAAGTGCACATTCAAGCTGTCAAGCAGCTCACTTTAACAGTGTCAAGGATCTTTTCTAATCTTCTTAGCATGGATTGCTGCAAAGGGAGCCAACGAAACGAATTCCCGAAACTCCTGAAACTACAGTTATCGGTGGCTTTGGTGCTATGGCTGCTCCAGTCTACCTTCATAGGAAACCCAAACAGTATATTAAGTCTTATTTCCGTGGCACATGGAGGTGCTTTTGAAAGAACGATAGAACTTCTATCCACCTTTTTTCCTAACACGTTACCATTCTTCTCAATGGTACTAAGTATCAACTATTTTCTCGTGGAGTGAATCACTTATTACTTACTTTTAGGTTTCAGTAAATGATTGAATTTAATTTTATCTATTTCTTGATCTATCTATTCGATGAAGTTCTTTTGATTACTGTAGTATTTTTTACTTCAAGTCCCTCAGTTCAAGTTTTGTCAGAATTCAGGATACTGATGACTCTCGATTATAAACAACTGCGAGAAGCAGTCTGACAGAGAATATACAGCCTTGTTGTACATCGCTTTGGACTTCAAATCCCTCCTGCGAATTCCTACTTCTAGTCTAGATAAAGGTTAGCTAGATATTCGGGCTTGGTTTCCTTAACTAGGATACTTTAGTTTGCATTTTGTTTTTAAGTTTTATAAACTAGTAACAATCGCCATCGTTACGTAACTTTTTGTCTCCATACACACACACCCTCTGCTCTGCTACACAAAACATGTATTCTTCGGTGTTAATTAACCCACATTTCTCATTTTCTAGCTCAAACAAGTTCCTCCACTAACACAACTAACAAGAGACCGTTTGAATTTAATAAAGTCGAAGAAAGTAAACAAACCGAGTATCAAGGAACCGACCTAGTCTTTAATACGAATACATATTCCAGATTGGATGGTTCATACCATCAAAAATATTTCAATCCCATGTTCGCTGACAATTTTTTAATGCCTCATGCTTATTTTAGAGATTATTTGCAACAGAACACGTATTTAAACCAATCCCTTCCTGATGCACAACAATACTGGATGTTACCATTGAATTTGGAAATCACTACTTCCGAGGTGTACCCTGTTGAGGATTGTAATTCAGAATGTTATACTCCACGAGTTTGCTATACATCTGTTCAATCTGATATGCGATCGCTGACAAACAGTACCGCCTATAACGTTCCATATTCGAAAATGTGTACAGAATATCAGACTAATTGCAGCAAGGTCCATGACGCGGACTACAAACCTTACCGAACACTTTCGCATTTTGGCTTTAACTATCCAAAACGTCAGTCACCGCCTGAACATTATCATATTCCGGTATATCCCAGCAAATATAAGCCTATAAAGAAGTCGTTGAGTTACGATGAGATCTTTTCAAGCCCTCGGTATGTTGATCTGTGTGACATTTGTTTTAAGAAGGTTCTGCGCCTTCGACCGGAACTACTTTACGGAAATCTAACTGACGGTAAAGATCAGAATCTAAGAAATTGTTTTGCCAAAATGTCGCTGCAAGAAACCGATGATGACAAACCACCAGAGGAGGAAGAAGATGAAGATGACGGAGAGAACTTTGAACTCCTTGAAACGGTGAAGACCTGGTTAGATAACGAGCAGCGATTGAATATGAGTAGGGTGCTGGAGCCAGTTATCGAAGTCGATGAGGAAGATCAGGTCAGTATACCTGAAACACCTGTGGTGGATTGTAACTCCAATGTAATTGGGGTTACAGAGAATTCCACATTCTTGGATAAGATCACTCGAATGAATTACTCTGAGGAATCCACTAATGTTGGCTTCCAACCATGGAAGACGGTCACCTCTGACATAACTTTAGAAACTGAGGAAAAAATGGATGCCGAACTTGCAGAGGAAATCAGTTATCTTACGCTGCAAACGGCCCCGGAGACCGACAAAGTGCCACTGCTGTCAGGTGAACAACCATTTTCGGATGACCGTACGGCTGATATTACTAGTTCGACAGAAGCGACTTCAGATTATTCTCTGACCAGCCCGCGCAAACTGATGTCTCGAGAAGAGCGTAGTCAACGAAAACAAGAATTCACCGAACTCTGGGAAGATCACATTGAATATTTTACCCCAAAACAGTTGAGTGACTCAGAGAACGAATCAGACCTTGAGCGAAATAAAAGTGAGATATTCTATGGAGAGAGTCGTCTTAGTAGTATGTCGCTTACGAACGATAGCGATATGCAGAGTATGTCAAGCGGCAGTCCGAGTGCCACTTACAGAATTACCAGACGCTCGTCATCCGGTCACGCTATTCATGTGACTCCCTCATTGAATTACTATTCGTTTGCTGACAATGAACCATTGGCATCCGATTCGGAGTTAAATTCTATGGAACGCATGATTATCGATAAGATCGAAGAGAATCACCTCAAAGATCAGGAGCAAATCTTCAACGATATTGAGAAGACTATTCGACATAAGATGACTCCATCAAAGTTGGAAAGACTAGCTAAAAAGAGGCGAACAGAACTAAATCCCTCGGTGGTATCATCAACTCCAGAGGGATTGTGTACACGAAAATCTGACAAATTTTACTCACTGAATGAGTCCGCAGTAGAAAAGAGTACTAAAGAAGATAGTCCTGGTTCTCGGCACCGATCACGTTCGTTGACCAGCGATTCAGGAAATCGTAAACGACGACTGAAACATGTTGCAACATTGGTAGATCTCTCTAAAGTCGATCAAGATCATAGTCCATTATCATCGACAGATAATTCCCCACCCGAGGTACGTACCCGAGAGATTAAAATGCCAAAGAAGCCGATGAAATGTCCCAAACACTCATTAAGTTCCGACTGTGTCGATTGTCAATTGGCACGCAAACGGGTCAAACGCAATTTCGTAGCGGAAAACATTCGAAATGCTGCCAAGGGACGTCGCCGATGCAATGTTGGCCCGTCCTCTTCATCAACAAATCCATTTGGAAATAGTGCCAGCACTCCTTGTTTGACCGAAAATAGAAAGGGAACTCCACCGGTTTACTCATTCCAGACTAAGTCTGGTGGTTCACCAAGATTTTGGGTTACATTATCCCCAAGAAACAAGGATGCCTGTGAAAGGTATAAGGAGAAAAAGGGAAAACGTACTGATGATATAAATAATTGTCATTTTGAATACGAAGGTGAACCAGAAGCAGCCAAAATCATTGGAGATTTTGATATTCAAATGAAGTCATCATCATTAGATTTCAAAGTGGAAAAGGAAATAGATGGTTTGGAAACCGCCCGTCCGATTCTTAAAGCCAAGCAAGCCGTTTCCGACCACAAAGAGAAAAAATTATATTTTGGAGGATCTGAGCTAGATGTCGAACCATTCAAGATCGACGGAGATTTTGACATCGATATGAAGTCCACATTGAATTCCGACGTGGAAAAACAAATAGATAGTTTGGGTCAAGAAATCGATGCTCTAAAGCCGCGTCTCAATGAATACAAAAAAACAATCGATGAATATGGCGAACAGATAGCAAAGGTATCACAGTCCATGGATGATGTGGTGGACACACAAAATGAAATTGAAGATTCTCGTCGAAAGTTGAGAGAGGATATCACCATGAATCAGTATATCCAGAGAGTTTGCTGTGATGTGCAGACTTTTTCCATATCTGAAGCGGATGATTGAGAATTAATTACAAACTTCATATTTTATAAAATATTGTTTTTTATTATTTTTATTTTTTTCTTAGTCACTTTAAATGCGTCTTCTGAGAGCATGAGTTTTAGAAAATAAATCCAGAATACGTTCCATTAACTTAATCAGCGGTTACCAAGTCTGAAGCAGATGATTGAGAACTAATTTTAAACTACATATTTTATAAAATATAGTTGTTTTTTGTTTTTTTTTTTTTAATAATTTTATTTTAAATGCGTTTTCTGCGAGCACGAGTTTCGATATATGAATTTTAGATTAGAAAATGCTTTCTATAAGTTCGTCAGCGGATATGTGGATTTTTCGTTTTGTTTTTGATTACCTTCTCCATTGAATTATCTTTTTGTAAACATATTTATAGGTATTTTAGAAGGGGGCATTAGTCGCTTTTTAAAATACCTATAAATATGTAGTACACATCGATTTTGTAAGTTTTTTTCTTATTATTATTATTATAATAATATTTTTTTCTTATTTTACGTATTTGTATGTTATTCTTTGAAAGAAAATAATCTTTTGTAACTTTTTTTAAATAATAAAATAATTTTAATGAATTGAATATTATGGGGTTGTAGGATTGTAAACATTAATTCCTTTTATTGTTAATTTACGATCGTATGTACATTTATTTTCTTAATAATCGATTATTTGGATATTGCCTTGGAATTGCATAAAGTTTATGATAAAATATTTATCGAATGCATACTCGGAATGCAAAAGCTCGCAACAAATTCTCTTTCTCTCTTATTTCTTTCTGTCATTGCCCCTTTGTGGGAAGGAGATGGCTTACGCATTATTCGCTTGTTCACTTTGTTTGATATCTCTTGTTTTGCGTTTCAGTCGCCTTAACTCTGTGCATTATACACTGTTCCTTTATTTATACTGTGACAAGTGTATGTATGTGCTATATTCTCTGGAACTCGTGTTTCTTCAATTTCATTTCAGGGTTTTTCCCGTCTTCAGGATTATCGTTGCAGAAAGAACTGGTGGGCGTGTGACCATGTTTTAAACGATGCCGGTATGACGGGGAAACAACCATGTTCCGTTAAGATCTATGTAACATAAAACTTCACTTCATTATTTGGCCCCTAAGTAAAAGGTTTCAGTGCTGCTGCCATTTTCTTAAACCAATTGTGTCTTTTGTCGGATCTTCATTGACACGTTATCCCTACACGCGTCGTCTTCTGTTTTCGTACTTACTCCTCAATTCTTTTGCCAGAATGTCAATCGATTTCAACCCAGCGATTACACCCTTTGCGTAGTCTGCTTTCTCCTGGATTGTTAGGCATCCCTCATTACCCAGAAATACTTTAAACCAAGATTTGAATATGTGTACAGTTGTATTGCAGATCTGCATTTATTCATTCAAGTATTTCTCGACCACGCAACTCCTATGTCGTTAGCGAATATCGGAACCCTATGAACATTATGTTCCACAGAAGAGGTCCTAGTTCAGACTCTTGCGGGACTCCTGTAGCCATCGGTTTCATACATACTACATATGTACATATGTATGTACATACATATATGCACCCTAACAACCAGCAGCAAACTAGGCCGTTTGCTTCATCCACAGTAGTATCTAGTCTTTTCCATATGATGAAGCCTAATACCCCATTATGTCGATTATACATCTATGTACATACATACATGGAAGACAATAAGCAGATGGGTAATCACATCTACTTTTTCCACTGATTTTTCAACCCTGTATACGTCAATAAACAGTTGTGACTTTATCTTAATTACATACAAGTCTCAGTGTTCTATTTGGTTCGACGGTATAACTCCGGTTACTTACTGTCCTCAAATGCAGAAGCTCAATGGAGTTAATCGGCGATGTGGACTTCAATTTTTCTTCGACATTTTGCCTTTTGTGCAGGATTTTGTAGTAGATTTTGGGGGGGATATATCACAAACATTGGCCATATGATCATTGTATGATGATCGGCATACCAGTGAGCAGCTTTAATACGTTATATTCATTAGCTATCCTACTCCATTATTTGCTGAATACGTATTCGTTTTCTAATATTTCGCACTGGTGTGTAAGAAAAGCGCTTCCAGTAGAATAATTTTGTGGACCCAAGTCTCGAAGTATCACAATTCACAACCGACCATTTGTTGGTTAAATCAATTCTTACTGCGTGACCTAATCTTAAACTACATATACATATGTATATTTAATCAAAAATGCAACTCCAGTTCATGTAGTCATAACTTCTGTCTATTTATGTGTAGAATTCTGTGGTTATGTCTCGTCCAGTGTTATGTGTAGAACCTGTTTGTCTTGTTCAGTTACTTATTTCCTTTAATTCACATTTTCTTTTCCCAGCTTTCACTATCACATCGCAAGTATTACAGATGCCTCCTCACTCACAATCAGAATATTCATCTAACCCAATAACACAAACAAAAACTACATTTCATCGAATAGCCCTTAACCAGGCAATACAGCTAGCATACATGAAAACACTTGCTCACAAGTACGCTTTCCTCTACAAATCATCTTCCTCCAAAACCCACCCTAACTGCTTTCAATGCGCACAAGTTTACATGATTCATAAAGTAGAACAATCACCACAGTACAAATACCCTTCCACGAATCTGTATAGTCACATAAAAGATGCGTCATCTACAGATCCGAAACCTTACCGCACCCATTCGCATTACGGTTTTAATTGTCCCAAATCTTTGCTTACCTACCTGCCTACGGTAAGTCTTTGTCCAACAAATTTATTGGAAGCAAAACTTCAACTTCGTCGTCAAAAAATCATCGAATTTCTTAACACATCCACTGTTGGTCAATTTGTTTCTGTAAAAGAAATAATTCTAGAACGACCTACTCCATCTCCACTGCCATTGAGTACGACTAGTGCTAAGTCTGGTTCCATACTTATCGGCGATCTGTCAGATAGCCTAAGAAGTCTTCTTTCACCGATAAACGCTTCACATATCGAAAGCGATGAAGAGATTGCTTTGGACCGCTTGCAGAAGACGTACACGTTGAATATCAATCATCCTATTCGAAGCCGAAGCTTTGAAATCCTCACTAAACCAGAGTCCGAGCAAACTGTCTTTGATTCGGATGTAGTGGCATTGGGTTGCCGGCATAAACGTCCATTAAGTTCAATCGAATCCGCCGATTCGGGTAAATCTGTAGAGATTTCCATAAACATTGTCATTCGAAACTTGGACCATATTAAGAGCTTTGCAGCTCACGAAGATGAAATCAAATCGCAGTTGGAGCGAGTCATAGACGATGAAATCTCACTGATATCCCATCAGTTACAAAGGAATACTTTCATTGAGTGTAACAGTAAATCTACGAAGCAAACGCATCGTAATGTGTTGCTGCTGCTTGAGCATGAGTTGGAGAATTTAATAAATCTAATCATTCAAGCCAATGAACTACACAATCGAACAGTTCTTTGTGAGTGTAAAACAAAGATTTCTCAAATAACTGAAGACATCCGAGCAAGTTTAAATTTAGAAGCAAATGCTTCGTAAGAAAAATTTAATTTTTCAATAAGGAATTTGGGGTTTTTATTTTAATTTTTAAAAAACGAAGAAAAGGAATCAAATTTTTGTTATAAAGAAGAATATCGGGAAGAAGAAGAAAGAAGAAAGAAAAATATAGAAGTTAAGAAATAAATCAAGAGTGTGTCTCGGGTTGAGGTAATTTTTTATGTTCTTTTTGTGTTTTCATTTATTTCCTTTTTTATCGACTGCATGCTTACACATACACACGCATATACCCATCACAGCCTTCCCAAACACATACACTTTCACTAATCCTTTGCATGTACAACACTTGTTTTGGTATGACATTTAAAAATACAATTGCATATGATAAGCTTAAGTTTAACCTTCGTTGTTTTTTTGCCATTTAAACATTAACAATCTTTTAAAATACACAAAGAAGTATAATTATTTATTAATTAATATCACCATTTAATAAGTGTCTAATGAAAGTTTTCTTATATACAATTATTTCAGGTGAAAATGTACAAAATGGAGATCATTCAGAGGCTCATTTGAGCACATTTTCTCACAGCAGTAAAGAGGTAAATATAATGAAATTTTATATTACAATTTGTATGCTTGTTTTGTGTTAAGTCAATGATTTTGGGTTGTCTTGTAAAACTTACAAAAATTAGTAGGCGCTATAACTCGGGGTGAACCTGGAAATCGACCAACAAACACATCTCCAGTTTTTTTTGAAAGGGCGTTGCGAGTAATATCACATTGATTTGGCTCACGAAGTACTTCAACCTTATTAAGATCTTTTGTGCTATCCTCTTGAAGTTTATGATTATTTGAGCTGAGGAGGAGGATACATCAGATGGCAAAGTACTCTTTCTGAAAGTGTTTGAAACTGATCCAAACAATGACAATGAACATTCGCATAAAACATGTTCGGCATTTCCAGTGTGTTGGACTACGGATCAAGGGGTTCGAAATTCGAACCGTCAACAAAGCTTCTTGAATAAAAAAAATACTTGGTTTTGCCCTCGATTACCGCTAAATCCATTTTAGCAGCCTCCGTTGCAATACTAGCGCTCGCACTGGTGACAGCCCGCTGTGTTCTACAAATTATGTCAATGTCGTCGGCGTAAGCTAGTAGTTACACAGAATTTTGAAAGACTATTATTAAAGGTGAGATTGTTACCGACCTTGATGGAACAGCGAGTGTTCTCAATCGCCATCCTGCACAGGCGAACGAGTTTGGCAGGGATGTCACAACTATGCTGTCATATACGGCCTTGAAATCGATATAAAGATAGTGGGTACCGATTTGTACTTGGGTTTTTTCCAGGATCTGCCGAGGATTTGATCGACTGTGGAGTTTCCTGGTTTAAAACCACACTGATAGGAGACGTTCACACAATATGGCAGATGGGATCTTGTACGCGATGTTGAGGAGTCTGATACCTCTGTAATTGGCGCAATTGAGGGGGTCTTCTTTCTTGTGGATTGGGCAAACGGTGCTAAGATTCTATTCATCTGACCAAATTTTAGAAATGCGTTGGTGCATGCGCTGTACCAGGTCATTTCCAGCTGCTTTGAACAGCTCGGCTGATAGGCCGTCAGGTCCTACACTGCTACAAAGTAGATATTACCGCCATCTAGGAAATGCGAAGTCTTAAGTTTTAGTGATATGAGCGAGCATTTTTTGAGAATGCTTATTAAAACTAAATTTGCCAACATAAGCCTAATAAACACACAGAGGAGAATAACGTCGCCGAAAGAACTCCTAAATGTGACCGTACAATCATGTTGGGAGATTCTGAATTTCGAACCTTCCGAGCAGCAGACATTGACGCGGATCATTACTGTTTTAGACAAGGAACAAATGTGGATATCCCAAGTGCTGGATTAGGGAAGAATTAGGGAAATGTTTACAAAGGGGGCATCTCCCCCGTTTTTGATATAATTTTAGTATGTGGTAGAGGGCATTACTCTGAAAATATATATGTAGGGGTCGAAAACATATAGTTTACGAGATATAGGAATATATATGGGAGGTCATGCTGCCTGTCCCCCTGCAACCCTCTGATTGGGTTCACTGTTGGATTTAGTGATGGTGCGGGATTGCGTGTATGCAAAGTTCCTTTATATCCATGTTTAGCATGTTTCGCATGAATTTAAAGAAATCTACCCAACCCCGCACCTACTCCAAATCCAACAGGGATCCAAGCAAGTGGGATATCGTAAACTATTCGTTTGCGACCCCTACATACATTTATACATCAAAATGCTCAGGAAAATGCCCTCTACCGTCTAGACTTTATCTTTGTCAACAACTGGATTGGCCCCAGTGGGCTTTCAGGTCAGAAAAGTGGATCAAATTTTTATGTGTTTTACTTTGGATGCTTGCGTGTCCCGTATTTCCACGAGTCAGTTGAAGGCCTTTGAGCCTTCTTAAGTATTGCAATGTTGCTTTTCTTGTCCAGTCCACCACCATGTCCTACTGTGTATGTATATCCAGTGAACAATCCGGGACTGAAAATCCCAGTTTGAGCCTATAACCTTCCTACATGAATAGAATAGAGAATAACCCCCAACTATCTGGTGTGGTCTGCAAATTGTAATTGTGAACAATACTAGTTCAGTCTTGAACGGATTAACTCCAAGACCGACTTTATCCGTCTAATTTGCGAGTTTAATCATTTAGGACGATCATTTTGTGCATTTGCATTTTTCATTTTATATTTTATAATTTGTTTTCGTTTTGAGTTGTACGAATACAAACGATCTTTTCAATGAAAATTTCTATTTCTGTTCCAGGATATTTCAACCGACGGCTCTCCGAAAAAAGACAAGAAGAAGAAGAAGGGACTCAGGACACCATCGTTCTTGAAAAAGAAGAAGGAAAAGAAGAAGGTCGAAGCTTAAACAGGAACATTATACATACATGCTTATATATAACATATATATATATTTAAAAGATGAAAACAACAACAACAAAACAATATTAAATAATAAAATATTTTAATATATATATAAAAAAAGGAAAGAAAAAAAAACAAACAAAAGTAAACAAATTCACCGATTCGTCGTTAAAGTAAAAAAAGAAAACAAACAAATATAAAATTAATTAAACATTTTTAAGAAACACTTCGAAACCAGTTGCGCTTTTAAATATTTAAACAAACCAAGTAACTAAAAAAAAATCGCAATCAACTTTGTGCTAGTAATAACAAGAATAAACATTCATACATACAAACATGATATTTGCTCGTCAAATTTTAATTTGCAATAACCTTTCGCGCCTGGTCATTCAAATAATTTTTTTTTTGTAATTTTCTTTACATAGTACATAAACAAAAAGAAATACTCTGCAAACAAAAAACAAATATTAGGGCTATAAATAATGAATGTTTTTTGATATAAATGTATACATAAATATATTACATACGTATTAGAAACACCACACACACACATGCATACAAAACCACATGCTGCACACACTCAACCCCACCACATAAAACTTAAGAAACAGAATGTTCTACACATGCGAATTATTACAACACAAAAGAAACAACGACACTTATCCGAGCTACTTTAAAGCGTGAGCACCAGCGAGAGAGAGAGAGAAATCAGGAAAGCATTTTGACTTTGATTTACTTTACTTTTTTTTTTGTAAAATCTTCCCAATTGCGGAGTTTGTTTTTTTTTTTTATAAATAAAAATTATGTATTTACTTATTTAAAAATACGATGCTAGGTTAAAAGAAAAATATACATATTATGAGAAAAAATCGGGGCATTTAGTGTGCTCTACTTGATGCAATTTCTTCAGATACGATAAAACAACACATTTTTTTCTTTTTGTTTAATTTAATTATTTTTTATTATCATTATTTTGTTAAGTAGAAGTTTTTTTTTTTGTTTAACTTAAAAAGTTGTCCAACAATTGCTTTTTATATATATAAATGTATATTTCTGTCATTCCTTATTATTATTTAACAAAAGAAAAGTTTGTTTCTTTTTTTGTTAAAAAGGGGAAAAATCAATTATTTGTTTTTTTTTTTTTGAAAGAGAAAGTTATGAATTATTTCTTTTTGTTTAACTTTTTATGTGTAGAGAGGTACATCTATGAACATTGTGCAACTAGAAAGAACAGCTATTTAATTTTTTTTTTCTTTCTTTTTTGTTTTTTTATTTATTATATTTTGAGAACTATTTTTGTTTAATTTATACTTATCTTGGACAACAGCAAATAAAAATTACTTTATACATTTAAAAGGAAAAAAAAAAAAAAAAAACAAAAACATTTTTTTCCTTTTGTTTAATCTTTTAAGATTTGTACTTTGATGGTTTTAAGACTACGCGTTTGCGCTAAAATCACCAAAATCACCATCTTGTTATCCCAAGATGGTAACAGAGATTGTCGGTGATTCTGATCTTAAATTGCTGGAGATTGAAAGCTTTTGGAAGTCTGCCTTTTAGTAGAGTATTCGAGAGTTTACTTGTTACTCTTGAAAGTCTTATATAAGGAAACGAGATTAAGCCTATGATGTGTAATGCAGAAAGTCTTTCATTCATTAGCAGAGCTGTTGTGGCAGCCCACAGAGTATAAACTTGCTAGGTCAATCGAAAACCGTTGATATATCCAACGCAACTGGTCTTAATTTGCCGTGTTCTTCGATGGCTGATGTCCCGTAGGTGGTTAAAATGTAGTTAGGCATCTACGAAAACGTGCATTGTACTTATTTTATAATGACCGTCTGGTCCAATATTTACTCAGAATCTCTGTGTAAATCGTAGCTTGTTCAGGGCGGAGCTTTTAATAAAGTGAGGAATATTTTTTGGTTATTTGGTTATATTTAGATTAAATATAACCAAATATAATATTGAAACCCTCGGGCGACGTGGCTCACCTCTTGCGAGCGTCTGACAAACATCCGAAAGTAAAACTGTCATGAAAAAGCTTCTCAAAAATAAAAATTGCGCTTCGGATACGGTATAAAACAGTAGGCCCCTTCCATTCGTGTAAAGAATATAAAACGCACAACACGAATGGTTGTGAGAAGCAAGGCACTGGGTCCCATGGAGCTGTCGCGCCAAAAATGTATTTTTTTTTTTTTTTTTTTGTAATATTAAAACTTTTAAGGAAAAGACGCCTGTTTATCCCAGTTCGACCGCTTGTAGTTCCAGGTTAGACGACAGTGATGCTGCTGCCCTGTTCTTGTAGTCGGTAAGAGTCGTGCAGCAGAAAGTGGTGACTGAAAAACTGTTTGTTTAGGTTTCTTTTAAACAAACTATTTCTATACCAAGGTTAATTGCGCACCGCCAAAATCTAATAAGTTTAATAACGGGCTCTACCATTGATGGCATCACATTCACAATACCAACTCCATTGCGTTCCCTCAGTTAATCAGCTGGCAACGGATCATGACTTAGAAAATTTCGATAGGGTTTTAGTCGGGAGAAATTCCTAGCAATTGCATTTGCTCAATTACATGGTCTTGTAGAAGTGTACAAATGTGAAAGAATAAACAAGCAAGGCAAGGTAGTTTTATCCGTTAGTTAACCAATTTATTTGATGATCAGCCATCAGAAGTCAAGTACCCATGTCGACAGTATGCAATCGATTTGAGCTTAGCGTGTGAGCAAAATTTATATTGCCAAATAGATGTGGCGAAAATAAAAATGACTTTACTTAAACTGTAAACATTTTCAAAAATTACAATTTACTTACTTAGGTGGCGCTACAGTTCGGGGTGAACCTGAGCCTCAACTAACAAGCCTCTCCAGTTAGCTCGGTCCTTAGCTAACTGCCTCCAGTTGCGTACTCCAAGCTTGTTCAGGTCCCCTTCAACTTGTGCGCGCCACCTAAGGCGAGGTCTTCCTCTGCTGCGTTGTCCCTCCGGGTGTGATTCGAAGACTCTTCGGGCCGGAGCACTGGTGTTCATTCGCTCTACATGTCCTAGCCATCTCAAACGACTAATGGGCAGTTTTTTGTCGCTGTACAGCTCGTATAGTTCGTCGTTGAATCTTCTCCTCCAAAGCCCGTCAACGCAAGCAAACGGGACCGAATATTTTACGAAGAATTTTTCTCTCGAAGCGACCGAGGATATCTTCATTCGCTTTTGATAAAGTCCAAGCTTCAGCGCCATAAAGCAGGACTGGGATGATCAAGGTCTTATATAGAGTCTCCTTAGTTGTTCGTGATAAAGCCTTACTACTCAATTGCCTTCTCAGCCCAAAGAAACAGCGATTGGCAAGAGTTATTCTTCGTTTTATTTCTGCTAAGGTGTTATTTTCAGAATTGATAAAATTACAATTTACCACTCGAAATTGGGTCGACTTGATTGACTTAGAGAATACGCCCGAGTGTTCGTATGCTCTTAAGCTGAGAAAAGCCGTATTTTCCAATTCATTTACAGAATGCAGTGAACCTTACTTTCGTGGTCACTGTTTGGATTAACCTATTACAAACAGTGAGATAGAATTATGCCACATATAAAAGGAGAAACCTATTTCAGTTCGTGGAAATAAATGTTTCGTAAATGTTATGATTTGGAAAATTGTTCTTTTGTTATACAAACTGTTGTAGGGGTTTATCTCTTTTTGCTACAGATATACTTTTTTTTAAATAAAAATACGCATACTTACTAATACTTCTAATTTGGAAAGTTATTTCAGTTTTTTTTTTTTAACAAACGAATAATTTTTACATTGTTTTCTAACCATAGAAGAGAATTGTTAAGAATATTTCGTTTGAAACAAGAAGAATTAGAAAGTTTTTTTTTTTTAAGAATCTAAGGAAATAATATGAATAATTTGAATAGAAATTGGAAACTATTTTAAAATTGTATTTATACATAAATATTTAGAATAATATGCAATGAAATTGAAACAATTATATTTGTATAGAAAATACGTAGTTTTGTGTTTTATTTTTTTTTTTTTTTTTGCTGTTGGATTTATTTTTTTCAGTTTGTGTTTTTATATTTATTATTGGTTTGTTTTAGTTGAGTCTTACAATCACTTGCATGAAACACAAGAGGAGAGCGGAAATATTTATCTATTATGCAAATCCTTAGGAAAAAAAATTTAAAACACTTCAGTTAATATGAAACTAGCGCGATTTTCAGAATTACGCATTACTCACAATGAACGAATTATGTTCATATTATGACCTGACCGCACTTACGGAATAAAAAAGGACGATTGATAAATATTAATTGTCGCATTTAGCTCGATTTATACCTGATCCGTGCAAAGCCTGATGAGACACTGCATCCTTTCATCTTCGTTTTTCTAAATTCACTTACCTGCAGTTTCTTGAGTGAAGCTTTAACAGAGCTGTAGCCTTGTCCGATGTGTCAAAATTAATTTACTCGTAATTCACATCTTATAGAGTTAGTTATGTACCTTCTCGTTCGTTTGCTCCGATCCGACCTTTTATCCTCTATTGGGTAGTATACTTATAGGAATCAGACACAGCCATGGTTTTGTAAGGTCAATCTTCGTTTTCCAGTAACAAACCGTAACAAACCCTGGTCCCGCGGCTTAAAATGTATTGTGTTGAAAACGTGTTTCCATATTTGCAACAGTATGTCGAATGCAGTTTTCCTGATCCTATTACCCATATCTAGTCGACTGGAGGATAGTGAGAGGTTCAAAACTTTTGTTTTCGGTGTATCAATCTGCAACCCACTGCATTTACTATATTCTCTGAATTTAAAGCTATTTGGTCCAGGTAATTGAAGTGCTTGAGGTAGGATGTCATACTCCATCGTACTCGTATTCCGCGGATCAATTTCTTAAGACATTACTGCGCTAAGGACGCTTTAGACAGCAAACTTCTGAAGTCACTACCCCTGCGACAGGTGCGACGTTATATCCAGTTCATGCTATCAACAAACTTCTCAAAGTCTATATTCGACACACTGCTCTATGATAATCCGTAGGGTATTTCTCTGGTCAACATAGAATTATCATAAACGAGAACCTGCATGTTTGCCATCAATGGTTGAATCTAGTTGTTCCTGTGACTACACGGTAACACTATTGGGGCTATTATTTTGAGCTAGAAAAATTTCCGCACTCCACTAGGAAGCTTGATGATCATTCCAGTCTTCTTGTGTAAGCCTTTCCTTACAAGTTGTTTAAGTAGTTAAGTCGATATGTTTGGGGCTTCTTGGAAAAGTTCTGCTTAAATGCCGTCAAGTCCCTTCTTGAGTATTTTAATTACGACAATAATTTGTGTTTCGGGATTACCGGAATGAAATGGGGAATTTATTGCTATTAATTGCTCACGCGGGAGCGGAGATATGTTAAAGCAAAATGTTCCTTCCAACTATTGATCAATTTTTTGTCCGGAATTAACAAAGAAATGTCTTCGCTCTTCAAATGGTGTTATTTGAAGTTTTGGTCTCCTTTTAGCTAATTATTTGGTGAATCCGTTGATGCTACACATAGTACTGGGACTCAAGCTTTAATCACTCTGCCCCAGTTGCACAAATCGTTTTAGTAGCTTTTTATTGAAGTGGTGATTATAACAGCACAAGTCATTTGACTTTAGAAGTCATCCTTCTCGTCTTTCGTTACAACTTCTGTGGAAGCGTATCACGAAATCATGGTTGGTTTTCATAGTGTACTGGAATCTGACTGTCAATATCTCCTCGCCAATGGGTTTATATCAGAATAGTGGGCAGTTTAAGTTGTCATGCGATGAGGGACTTTTGTATAATTTTATGAAAGAAGTTGTTGATCAGCCAATCTACATGCGCGACTTTTACATCTTTTCCTTGTTGGACGTAGGAAATGGAATTTATACGTATATTAGTTGCAGTTAGAAAATGGCGTCCAATTTTCATCACGTTACACGACAGATTGAGGTGATTCATTCAAATTTGTTCACCTAACTGAGCTCAGAGAATGCTGGCTGTACTTCATATCGTCTTGACTCTACAATATCTGTCATCTGATTCGAAGGAGGGTAATGTTTAAAATGTTTGCAATATTTTCTCTCGTCATATTCGTTTTGATTTGATTCTCGTTAATGCTATTGGCTTAAGAAATACCTGTGTATATTCGGTGAGGTCACCTAAATTCAATTAGCGAAATGTGACTAGACGGTTTTTATAACCGAGCTTTGTAAATGTCCGTGTTTTAATTTTTGTCACTTATGGTTTCTCTTCTTTTGGTTTGTCCTTCTTAATTTGGTTTGAACTAAATTGTAATTTGGTATCAGGTCCTCTGAATGAATGTAAACGAAACTTGTGTTACGACTTTGAGAGTAGGGCTTATGAATTTTGTCAGCTTACTGGACTCACGGACGGAAATTAAATTGCTTTAGCCACTGCCAAACGTGATTTAATGCTACTCGTGAAACGAAACTAGACAAGATAAGTGCAATGGTTTGTAAGGATTCGTGGTACATCATTATCTGCATTAAGTTATGGCTTTGAGTTCAAATTTTTATTTGTCTAGAATCGAAAACTACAACTCCATAATCATCTTCACAAGAATGACTCTTGTGGCAATGTCATTACAACCGAAGGGATTTTCCTCTCAATACTCGCTACATCTACGTAAATTCAACCTAAAACTACAGCTGCTTCCATATACCAGGTCTTTCAGACATTCTAGACAATAGTTATCTATTATAAATAGATGGATGTACAATACGTCATATTTCACCTTCACCCTTCCATTATTTTAATCATTATCTGTTTTTCCTTATGAAGACGGAACTATCGTCTTTTCTTCCTGTTTTCATCATACCGGTTGCAAATTTTTGAGACAAGTTCTCAAAATTTTAATAAAGAAAACAAAAAATTAAAATTAAACTTTTGTCTTTTATAGAAACAAAAATTCCCATTATAATAGCTCCCACTATAACGATAATATAATATTTAGTATTAAAAATCAAAAAGGTGTTTCTACCATTTAAGTATAAAATAAAGCAAAACCGAAAAAACTGCCATTGTTTTTCTTAAACTAGGTAAACAAAAAAATTAAAAAATTAATACATACATACATTACATACCTATACATACAATTTTTTTTAAGCTGTAGTTTTTTAAACTCTTGAAAACAAATTTAATCTTATTTATTTGTTGTTTGTTTTTTTATTAGACAACAAAACAAAAAGAAGAAATATTTTTAAAATCAAATTATGTACAGACATACATATATAATATATTTTTTGACAAGTGCGATACAGTTTTGTTTTTTGGTTTTAAGCTTTTCAATAAAACAAAAAAGATTCACTTTTATATAATTTTAATAAACAAAACATTTAGTATACCTTCTTTCGTTAGTTCAAGTGCTCTTTGTGTGAAAAAAAAAATATATATATTATAAGAAACAAAAAAAAAAAAACTTTATTTTCGAAATATTAAGAAAAGAAAACATAAAAAACTACCGCTTAAGTTACGTTTAAGCTTTGAATGTGCAAATTTGTAGTTGCCTTTGGTTTTAATATTGATTTAAAAATAAAAAATTTGTGTCTTATTCATTTTAAATTTTTTAATTAAAACAAATATGTAATATGTTTCTTTAAGACGTATTGAGTTTGTGTATTTTGTGTACGATAAAAAAAATATATAAATTATTTAACACTCTTGAATGCATGTAACATTTTTTAAGAAATAGTAGCCATTTATAAAAAATATATTTGAATCATATAGTATGTGAACAAAATAAAGATCGATTGAAATAAAAGAGCGAATATATTTAAACAAATTCTTTTTACATTAATTATTATTAAACATTTCTCTTTCGAGAGTGTGTATAGTTTATTTATTTAACTTCCAGCGCCGCCGCAGTCTTCATAACACTTACATGGAAAGGTGGAAGGTATAGAAGAACTTCCAGCGAATCAGTCGTACATGTGCCATTAAGCTTAACCTAGTATGAATCAATGTACATTAATACCATCAACTAGGTATACATACTACATACGAAAATCTTTGAAAGAATTTCGGTGCTTTCTCACTAAAGCACTTCCTCTTGATCCAGGCGGCAGCGGACGAATTCCTAGATAGAATCAACGGTTTTGTCTACCAGTTCCACTATTAGTGTTATCCCTACGCTTCCCCTAATATTAGCGTCAAAAACTGGATGGTATCTAGAGATGTGTCTTTCTCTGACCACTGCTTCATACAGTTCGGTATTGACTTCAGTACTCCCTCAAAATCTGCCGTGAAGCCGCTTTCTGGCTTTCGATTAACTCGATAGTCAAGTTGCGATAAAAGCCTTGGAATCGCCAATAATTCGATCCAAGTTGGTAAAGCAATGCCGCGGATCTCTTAACGAGATCGCTGACAGGTGCGACGTATCCATGTGCTGGGTTCCAGGCCATAGGGATATTCCACGCAATTGCAGAGTGGACGAGCTACCTAAGGAGGGTGCAGACCGGGACCCAGAGCTGGATTGTAGGAAAATAGTAGTATGTATGTCCAGTAATAGGATACATCTTAGAAAGATAGTTGGCGTCCTCACAGGACACTGTCTGGTAGGCAGACATGCTAGCATGCTGAAGACTTGGTGCCCCCTTCCACGATTTCTGTAGGAACTCGCGTTGAGACGAGGAAGAGGAGGAAACCAGGACACATCTTCTGTGCACCTGTCCTGCTCTATCGGTCTTGAGAAGGAAAACTTTAGGTGAATACTTCTTCACAGATCTAAACGATCTAGCCAGACTAGACTTGGCAAGATTAGGAGCTTTGTCACCAGGTCAAACTGGTTTAACGATTAAACAACGAACCACACATAGGTCTACACCGAAAATGGTTGCCCTGCCTTCTATCTCATCCGGGAAGCCTCAATGTAGGTCTCTGGTGCTGGTAATCCGGTTTTTCCATAGTAGTATCACAATGGACTTCCCTTTTGGTCTAAGTACATCCCTGCTAAGTGCGGACAACCACCTAACCCAACCCAACCCCAACCCTATCCCTACCCTACATGAGCTATACGAATCCCAGGTCTATAGGGATCTCCAATACTGAGACAGTGTGTTGGAATAGAGTTGGTGTCAGATGAACTTAATGGGTCGACGGCAGCACTCATATCCCTGAAGCGGCTTACTAATTCAGGAAAACCCGCGCTTATACCCCCACAGAGGACAAGGACGCCATCAAAGAATGTTTCGACGAGCTCCTCGACAAAACATATGAGCAATGTCCTAAGTATGATGTTAAAATCGTGTCAGCTCAAACAATCCCAAGTATCATTCACGAACTTGATTTCAGCTAGTAGGTAAATCCGTACACCATCTTTAAGGGGACAACACAAAAGATCTGTATGAAATCGCAGTGCTTCCTGAGGTTATTTTAAAGCCCATCACCCCAATTAACCCTGAAAAAAACCTCCAGGGCGTCGAAATATAAATATGTACTTCGTCCTATACTCAGTGTTATTATTTTATAAAGTAGAAGAGTAAACTGGTAGTATGTATAATCAACAAAAGGGTAGTACGGAACAAAAATTTGGTTTGTCGGCTATAAATGTGTACTGGAGCAAGCAAAGGTTGTAGGGTACAATAATAACAACAGTAACAGAAGTTAAATATCTGTGTTTATACCAGATATAACCAGAAAGGTTACCCGAGCTCTAATAATAAGCCGAAGCCTAGAGGGCAATTACTGGGAATGCAGGTGGAATCCTTAGATGAATTATATTGTTATAATTGAGACCAATTTTCACTTATGGTTCGATTGCATGAACAAAGAAAAACAATTTAGTCACGATGAGAGATAGACTCATTAAAGTGCACTAGCATGCCTCTGTACTACAGTGACCATGAGAACTTCCCCATCTGCAACCATGGAGGTACTAAATATTGGAGCTGACTCCATGTAGTCTAGGTATGTGCGAGCAAGACGAGTATAAAAACGGCAAAGGAAAGAATAGGAAAAGATAAGCGGTTAACATCGAAGCAATTTTATGCACTACTCAAAAAATTAACACTCCTGTCCAATCCCAGGGACGATATCATAATAAAATTCAATTTTAAAAAGGAACTTTCTTACGAAGCTGAGCAACAAAAAGAGTTGGAACAATGAGTTCACAACGGACAGATCGAGCAGGCACACAATAAAGTAATACACTGATGAAGGAACTGGCGCTGGAGTATTCAAGCCTAGGAGCTAGACTAGACAATGGCATCATAATCTTTCAGGCTGAAATAGATAGGCCACAGACAGATGCGTCCAAATCCATCTCGACAAAAACTGCACTGATTGCGATAGCCAGACTGCCATCAGGGTACTTGAGTCCTACGTTATTAGGTGTACACTTTTTTGGAAATACCTGCACAAACTTAACGAACTGGGTAGAAGACACAAGGTGACCCTCTGTTGGACACCTTTGTGGGAATAAAGGGTAATGCAACAGCGCACCTACTCTCTAGCAAGAAAAGGAGCATTAGAAATCATACATAACATACATTTGTAGGTTCTAAATCATTCTGTGGAATAGGAGATCACACCCTCCTTTCGAAGCATGCATCAATATGAGCAAGAATAACCTACGTAAACTAATAGGTCTCCTAGTGGGACACTGCAGACTTGAGAACCTAAGGAAACTAGGTATTACTGGAGAAGATCTCTGTAGATTTTGCGGGGCACTAATGTATACAAAATTAAAATATTTGCACAAGAACCAATTATCAGATGAGAAAATACCATAATCCTCAGATTCGTAAGAGAAACTTGATTAGAGGGAGTGCTTTAGGAGGGTTTTCTCTCGTCAAGACTATGCAAGAGTATAAAGCATTCAAAAATAATTCCGAAATGAATTATAATGCGAAGAGAACTCTAATGAGGGATCATACCTCTCCAAGGCATTAGTAGGAGACACAACAGACCAGTATACGCAAATATGTATAAGCCATTCTCGGATTAATTACTAAGGACGTCTTGTCAAAACCCGTCAACTCACTGGCAATAAACCTGGCAATAGCAACAAAATTGAGTAAGGAACCCTGTTTTCAAGACAGCGTTGTAGCGTTGAATTTAATGAATCAAAAATAAAAAAAGCATCGTGAATGCATAGCATTGTCAAAGCATCAAGATTGTGCAGTCACGATGCGCATTTTTTTGACCTTTTGGAATTCAGTCACACTTTAGTTACCTTCCAATGCACGCACTGAAGCAATTCTGGAGTTTCTAATGGAGCTGGGTGCTGGATATAGAAGAGTATCTAAGTCGCTGGATAGTCTCTATGCTTAGCACCAGCATTATGCAGGCATCACTCAGAAACAGTACCACAACCAAATTTATCAGTAGACGAACACATCAAGGTGGTGTTATTTAACATTTGCTATGGCTCAGAGTCATAAATAAAATCCAATATGCTGACATTAGTGTTTCCCTCTGCGATAAGTGAGAGCATGGAACGTTCTCTGAGTAAAGTCACCGTCTGGGCCAAAAAGTGCGGACTTGGAGTCAACCCGAATAAAACAGAACTTTTGGTATTGTTATTGGCCATTGGTGGTCTGATGTCTTCAAGTATATCACTAACCGTATATTTTTTGGCCAGTACATCGGCATTTTCGTTACCCTCTATGTCTATGATATGTCCAGGAACCCAACATAATTTGACTCGGTTCTGCGAACATAACTTCCTAAGCATTGTGCGCCAACTCCTGACTAGTTCAGATTTAATGATGTGGGACTCTAGCGTTTGCAGCGCAGACTGACTATCAATGTAGATGGCAATGTTTTTGTTGGATATTGATCCCATCTCAAGTAGTTCCGCAACTTTGAGTACAGCCAGAACCTCTGCCTGGAAGACATTGCATGTGTCCGGAAGTTTCAGAGCCACATGTAGGTCTATATCTCTCGAATATACTCCTGACCACGTACCCTCGCTAGTTTTGGAACCATGCGTATAAATCGAGATTTCGTTTTCGATCGAAGCTTCTTTCCTTTGCCAAACCTCCCTATCTGGGTACATTACTTCGTAGGGTGTATCGAAGTCGAGTGTACCAAGACTTACATCCGTTTCGTCAGAGATGTTGAGGAATGATCCCTGAAAAATACAGCTATGTCCGACATAGCTAGATTTGAAGAACCCTGCGTTAGTGAGACGAATCGCGCTTGCCTGTAATTTTATCTGCGGATCCAATGGTAGAAGATACATAAAAGCCTCGAATGCAGCGTGGCGTGGTGCGTAAAGCGCCAGTGATGGCAATGCAGGCTGTTCTTTGTACCTTGGTCAACATATCCCGTGTATTCTTTTTGATCGCGACCTTCCATCAAACAAGAGCCTCATTTGTTAGAATGGGTTTGACTGCCATAAAGTATAGCCAGTGTATCATTGTTGGTTTCAGACCTCACTTTTTTCCCGCTGTCCTTTTGCAGCGAGCCTTACGGACTCTTTCCTGAACATTAAGTTTCCAATTTAGCTTTCTATCTAGTACCGTACCAAGATGCTTTGCGCGATCCGAGGGGGAAAGCTCCACTCCAGCAAGCCTAAGCAGTTTGAAGGGTGAAATTTTATATTTCCTGCCAAACAGTACTAGTTCTGTTTTTTCCGGATGGACGTGCAGTCCGCACTTTTTAGCCCATCTTCCAAGCCTGTTAGGGACTTATTCCATCATATCCCTCAATGTATGTGTTTAAGAATTTACCCTGAACTAAGATCACCACAGCATCCGCGTAGGCAGTGACGTTAAACCCTGCGTTGCATAGATCCTTGAGTATATCGTCAATGACAAGAACCCAGAGGAGGGGAGAGATAACCCTGGTGGTGCCTCTAGTTACCGATTTCCTTATTTAACTAGGTCCGAGAGTGGAATTGATATTTTTCCCTGACGAGCATTCTGCAAAGCCAATTGGTAATGCTATGCTCGACATTTATCCTTTCCAGAGCACTTTTAATTGCCTCCCCTCTCAAGTTATTGAAAGCCCCTTCAATATCTAAAAAGGAAACTAGTGCGAATTCCTTATGCTGAAGGCTGCTTATTATTTTACCTTCTACTTCATGTAGAGCTGTTTCTACCGATTTACCCTTTAAGTATGCGTTCTGAGCTTTACATAAAAAACCGTTGCAACATTTGCTTCTTATATGAATGTCAAGAAGCCTCTCCAGTGTATTGAGGAGAAATAACGAAAGACTAATGGATCTATAGTCTTTCGCTGAAGTGTGGTTTGGTTTACCTGCTTTGGGTATAAATACCATCCGCACTTCCCCCCATACCATAGGTATGTAACCTAACTTTAGGCAACTTATGAAAATTTCACTGATCCTGCTTATAACCTTCGCTGGAGCCTTCTGCAGCATAGCCGGCAGAATGCCGTCAGGGCCCAGCACTTTGGAAGGAGCGAAAGACATTATAGCCCACCCCTTTTTCCATGGGATGAGATGATTTAACTCTTCCTCTGTTGATAACCTGACGTTATCAGAATATACATTATGTGTCGAAGCAGTTGCTGAGCCACTTCCCGGGAAGTGAGCTCCAACTAATGTTTCTAAAACGTCCTCACTACTTTTTGCCCACGGTCCGTCCAATCAGCCACTCAGCTCTAGTGTTTGTATCACTGCTGCCCCATTGCAAATGGTGTGCATTGCTGCCAACTGCCTCATCTTGTCGGATGGAACTTCCGTCGACTCGTACGGAAGATAGGCTGATACCAGACACACAGGCTTTTTTCCCTCGATTTCGCAGGAAATAGGTCTCCGCTACTGAAATTATTCAAAAGAAATGCCCTTATATTGTTTTTTAGTAAAATGCATGCCCTGATTTTACCTTCGTCGGCCTTAAAAAACAAAGTGTAATTTCTGGTGTTGAGCCTCTGGATACGGTTGTTATAGCTGATCCAGAGCTCTTGTATCAGTACGACTGAAACTTCAAGCTTAATTATATAATTTATCAAGCACGCCGTCACAGTCCTACTGAGATGCAGGTTTATTTGCATAGCTTCCATCATGGGATTCTACCTCCTCCGCACCCTTGGTCGCTCTTGTCAAGGAATGGAAGCGATTCCCTATTTAGGCACAGCAAGAAGTGCTGATCGAACTGGGCCCTGTCTTCAACACTTTCCAGGTGTTTGCCTTCATCTCCTTGTTCTGCATGTGAAGGAGACCGAGTAATTTCTCAGGGTAAGTGTATGGAAGCGGAACCAATACCCAAGCTTTAGGTGGAGTGTACTTAGTCAACTCCGCCACAGTCACACACTTTAGAAGAGAACCATTCCACACTGCACCCACCCCGAAATGAACTCTCTGAGGAAGTACACAGGGGCTGTATTCCCACAAGCAACAACCTTGCGGCCTCCATCCTATCCAGCACCATCGAATTTAAGATCAATATCCTCTGTGGATGATAACTTTTTCCACAGAGCATCCTGAATTTTTCTCACCCACAGTCACAGGCTTCATAAAAAAACCCGACGGAGTGTGTGTGTGAGCGTCTGAAATAATTTGTCAACGAGCTGATTGGACCCTATCAGTGCGGTTTTAGTCCAGGTAAGTTCACAACCAAACAGATTACTACAGATCCTGGAGCAAACCCAAGAAGTCCCGATCGATACTTACCATCGTTTATCGATTTTAAGGTCGCATATGACAGCATTTGTAGAGACGAGCTATACTGAGCCATGTCTAGTTTTGGCAGACCTGCCAAACTTGTCAGATTAAGCAGAATGACGATGGGGAACCCTCACTGCTCCATCAAGGTCGGGTACAATCTCACCGAGACCTTCAGACAAGGTGATGCTCTGTCATCTGACATTTTGAGAAAATTGTGCGAAACTCGTAGTCCAACACCAGAGGCACAATTTTCCAATTTTCCAAAAGTCTGTGCAATTACTTGCATCCGCTAATGACATTGACATCATCGGCAGAACATAGCGAACTGTCACTGGTGCGTTTGCAAATACAGGTACAGAAGCTGAAAAAATGGGTTTAATTGTGAATGAGAACAAAACCAAGTATATGCTGTGACCAAGAAGGGACATACAACATCGACGAATCGGACAGAACGTCATAATAGATACATAGCTATAACTTTGAGATATGATAGTTATGGACTTTGGGCGCCGTGGCTTAAGTGGTTAGTGCGTTGCGACTACGAAGCGAGGGGTTCCAGCTTCAATCCCCAGACAACACCTAAAATTTATTTCACGGTCCCACCTCTCGCGAGCATCTGATAAACATCCGAGAGTAAAACTGTCATGAAAAAGCTTGTCAAATAAAACATTCCCCCTTCGGATACGGCGTTAAGCAGTAGGTCCCTTCCATTCGTGTAAAGAATGTAACAAGCACAACACGAAAGGCTGTAAGAAGCTAGGCTCTAGTTCCCACGGACATGTTGCGCCAAAAATTTGTATTTGGTATTTGTAGTTTTGGACTTTGTCTGCCTCGGCTCCTCTATGAACTCTGACAACAACATCACATCAGATATCAAAGAGTTACACTTGCCAATCGCTGTTTCTTTGCTCTCAAAAGGCAAGTATTACTTACAAGACCTTGTCAAGAAATACTAAGGGGACCTTATATAAGACCCTCATTATCCCAGTCCTGCTGTATGGCCTAGAGGCACGCACGCTAACGAAAGCGGATAAAGATATCCTTTGTTGTTTTGCACGCAAAATTCTTCGGACGATTTTCAGTCCCGTTTGCGCTGACGAGATTTAGAGGAGGAGACTTAACAGCGAATATCGACCATCGACTTGATCAGAAAAATACGCATCAGTTGTCTAAGATGGCTACGATATTTAGGGCGAATGGACATCAACGCTCCGGCCCGAAGAGTCTTCAACTCCAACCCGGATGACAACGGAGTAGAGGAAGATCTTACCTTAGATGACGCACACAAGTGGAAAAAGACTTAACCAGACGGAGTATGTTTTCTATACTGGTCGCAAACGATAAAAGCTGACTTGGAAAGAGAACACGTCCGAAAGGATGAAAAAGGCATCTACAGCCTTCGATGCGTGCAGTAACATTTTTGGTAAAAAATGGGGTCCTAAACCTGCCATTATCAACTGTAATGGCTGTACACAGCATTCGTCAGAACCCTTCTATCCTATGAATGGCTGGTTTGGTGGCATGAAGCAGGTAAGGTCATGAATCGTAGGGAACTGACCGAGATCCAAAGATTATCACGCATTAGCCCCATTAGAACCGCAGCTGTTGAAACTAAACTTGCACTGATTCTATTAGACTTGCAACTAAATTAATAAGCTGCGAAAAGTGCCTTACGTTTGAAACAATCCAACTTTTGGAAAAAGGGCGTCATGGGTCGCCGCACTATTGCGGACTATCTAAAACCATCGCCTGACTTCAGCCTAATCCTTAAATCAACATTCACTTCAAGAGATAATTGGGCAAACGGTAGGGCATTAACCCGAATAGAATCACGACTGGTAAGAAACCAATGAAAGAGTGGGCTCTGGTACCTACTCGCTTGAACCCGAAATGGAACGCTTACTAAATATTCCAAATCACAGTAATGTCTTTCAAGCAAAAGTTTTAGCAAGTCAAGGCACTATAAAAGCCATCTCTAACACGGTTGTTAAATCTTTTGAAACGGTGTGATCATACCACTCTTATGTAGCTAGACCAGGTATTAGCCTTCATCAGACGGGTGTTTGGTTATTGTGTTCTCATCTCATCCAAGTACTGCTGCCGGTCCCAATAGACGAAAGTCCGATCTGATTTTGTTTTTAACCATCTCTTCCATTTGTCGTAGTATTTTCTCTCAACGCTATGGTATGCATTCGCGTCTATAATGGGGGAATGTTTGTTACCTTATTTTTCTCCAGTAGTAGTGACTCCAACTCTTTTATCAATACTGACTGTTTTTAGGCCAGTTTCCGTTCACTCACCTAGGTATACAGCTTGAGCACATCTTCAGGTGAGATGGGTGAAATCACCAGACTTGAGAGCGGGCAACTCCAAATGTAATATTGCAATTTATCCATTACCCATTTGCGTACCCCTTTAGGCGTGTGTGGTTCTGAGAAAATTCTTTATATTTAAAATATTCGGTCTCGTTTCCATCAATTCAAAGTACAACGACAATGACTCTCCTCTAATGGCGGTTTCCGCCATACCTACTCTAAAAAATCAAATACACAAACCAAGAACAATCTTTCTCCAGTATGCCAGTTTTTCTGAAATGTCAATCTCAACTGTCGTTAGCAAGGTGTCAAAAGTAAATTAGAAGAAAAATGTTTTTTTTTTCTAATTTCTACGCCAGACAACGAACGAATATTTGCCCGTGCTGTGATGTTTTGTTCTTTTTGTCATTAAATTACGCTTAAACTGCTCAAAATAATTGTAATATAATCGGAATTTTATTGTGAATCATTAAAAACCACACCAGAGAACGGTTTCGGTTTGTTTTATTCAGAAACTCTTCGATTAAGAAGGTAAATGATTTGCAAAGTGCTTCTCCGTAGTTTATCAAACAAAATTGTTTATTGTTATTATACATTGTGCAATATCCGTTTTTAATTTACTAAAACCTTGTGTTAGCAGAGTGCGTGAGTTTAATTAACATTCAATTGAGTGATTAGTGGGCAGCGAGAACTGTGAACTACGTATCTGGTGGATGTCGATGCGAAACACAGTCACCGTTTCATCAAATAACAATTTATCGAGTATGTATGTATGTACACTTGTACGTACCATATCTACGTAATCTTTTAGTGGTTCAAAAGCATAAATTCCATTGGTCTCCCCCTTGCTGTTTATGTAGGTATTTGCCTCAGCAATTGACTGGCACTCGTAGTAAGTGTGGGGACAGACACCAAGTTCGGTTCACTGCACTGACTCATTCTGCATTCCACGGAATAAGTCTTTGTGTGAGAAAATAATATTTTTTTACATAAAAATGTTATGCTACGATCCCTCGCCGACTATGGCATACCTTTGGATGAGTAGTGCTTCCGTGATAGCCTGATTAATATTCATTTCGTGGTGCCGCCGATGCTCTCATAATTATGTACATATACATATATGTATGTATATCGGCGGCATCATAGCTGTTTGATAATTGTTTTAACTCTGATGATAATGTTCTCGCATAGGCCATGGACTTATTCCGGTTATTAATTGACGAAAAGAGGTTTAACTTGAGTTCGTGGTAACACTACTGATTCACCGGCTTAACGCTAACGCACATGTGGATAGTCGTCGTGATTAGATCTCTTAATCACTTTTGAGAACATTCTGCTGGAACTATGTCACACATTGGATAGTAATTTTCAGAGGTTGTGGGTGTCGGAGGGGTTTGTCCTATTTGAACGAATGTTCATATTTATCGCAATCGGGGTAGGGTTGTCAGTGTGTACATTACTGTATGAATGAATTTCTTTTTCTGCATAACATCGTAATTTATTTAATATTATCTATCAGAAGACGCCCACACACATTTATCGATTCTGCATTAGCAGACAGGTAAAACCAATTACGAATGTGTCTGAAACCGCAAAATGAAAGGCAACGTAGGAAACTAAACCTTTAAGGAGTGCCGAAAGACGAACTATAAACAGCTATTACTAGTGGCGGTAAAAACTTATGCACAAACAAGAAAATAAACAGAGCGATACTATGTCAAATCCAATCTCTTACTTTGAGTAAAAGCTGCGCTGCGTTTCTCTGGAAACAGAATTTTCTTTACATTGAGGCCAATCCACTGTCATTGCCTCTGTCGAATGGTGATGTCAATAGGTTCTTGACCCGTTTAAGATGTGATTTGGACAGAAAATCCTTAAAATTATTCCTTACGAATAACAGTGGATGTTATCTGCCGCGTTCTACTTTCATTTGGCAGTACTGACTCCAATTGGTCGAGAAAATACTTCCTAAGCAAAGGAAAAAACCTTCCAAATTGTGAATCATTTGATGCAGGTCTAAAATGCTGTCTGGAAACAAAAAAATGTTGGCGACGTAATCCAGGTGTTTAAGATAACACGCCGTAGTTCATGTCGTTAGGGCTGCACGGAAAACATCAGTGATTATAAATAACAGCAGTGTAAGTAAGACTGCTTACGTTCTGTTCATACAATAAAAAGCTGATGAAGCTTAGCTCTACTCGACGCATTGCTCTATGATGCGCCATAACGCATGTAACTCACCTTTGTTAAGTATGATTTGATCCAGTAGCTGTTAGTTTGGAAACCGCGGAAAGTATGCAAATGCCTCTCCAGTTTAACGAATTTGTTAGGTTCCGTTTTTTGGAAGTTTGTTGACGGATATTTATCTTCTGGCAAAGATCGCCCGGGTTTGGGGAAGCGACACTATTTTCTAAATGGTTTAATTCAAACTGCGACGAACTGACTCCTCCACCTTCTAAGCTGATTCTCGTCCGAAGTCAGTAACGAACCGTATAAAGTCCTCACAGAGTGTTGTTGAATTTCTAAAAAGTCCTATTGTTGCATCTATTAACTGCTTTCACAGTTTGTGAAGCAAGGGTGTTAAGGAAATTACGGTTGCCACGCTCCACGCTACAATGTACTTATTTTGTCTTTATGCGGTGTTGGGATTCTAGCGTAACTTGCTCTGCTGTTGAGGCATCTGCGAATTAAACCTTAAATGAAATACTTTTTTCGATCTGTGTTCAAGTGTCTGCCGATGCCAAGCGGTGTGGTATTTCTGCATTTTACCCAAAACTGTTGTGCTCCACCTGCAATATCTGCTCTATGCTTATTTCAGACATCTATCTAAGAAAATCCTTAAATGAGCTTTCTGATTGCCATATGGGCGATCTAGTTAGACATATGTTGTTTTTCGTTTCAAACCCAGGTGATTTTATGGTAGGCATTGTTCTCAAACAAGGCACATTCTATGGTTGATTGTTGGTTGGTTGGTTGGTTATACCTCTATCGGGCCCGTTGTGTTCCCCTATTGTGTTCGTTTCTGTAAGTAATATGTATGTATATGTTTTGTTGGTGATTTGTGTTGGGAAGAGTGGAGGTTGTCGGATCTATGGAGGTTATTGACTTCATTGATTGGGAAATCGCTTTCTAAGGTGCGTTATATCCGGTATCAGTGGTGCTCCCAGCACTTTGTGTCCCAGCCCCGCTATCAGAGTAAGTGTTCCAAGTCTTCTTCCTCTTCTTTGCAGTTGGCGTAGAATATCGTATACATATACATATAAGGCTGAGACAATGCTTATTGAGATTGATGTATCGTGGTAGAAGTCCCACCGTTAGTCTCAATTGCGCATCCTAAAATAAGATGGTGAACGTTGCAGAAATCCACGAAACTCGCCCACCATCGTTATTACGCTCTCTGAGGCCGTGTTTTCTGATCACATATTTCAGCGCTGTCGAATACCTTGGGATTGAATTCTCCTATTGCAATGATAATGTCCCCATTGGGTGTTAGGAAGTAGATTTAGTTTAGCTTTACTTCGCCGTAGCGTCATGTTATATTTCTTATTTTATTTTTTATTGGGCCACTACTGCATACCGTGTGATGCACATTGGTTTACTGATGAGCCTCCTCAGGTGGGTACCGGAGACATATGCCGAAGCATACACAAAATTCATATTCACTTGTTTCCAACATTTATAGATCAATTTGCTTGCCTTCCACGATCGTGGAAAAACATCGCCGATGTATAGAAAAAGGTACCTTATTCCACCTTCTGGACAACTTTTCATGAATCGGCCAGTTCTGAGCCGCGAGAATAGCAAGAATCCTTCCAGTTGAGAGCGTTATGTTCTGCATGCTCATGATACATATGTATCTACATCGTCGAATCTGAAGCCCATCTAACCTCGTCTTAATGTTAGATTTAGATTTCTTTGGCGTGATATCTGTAGCTGTCAACAAGAGTAGATGTGCCAGAATCAGAAGTGAAGGACACTGGTTCCACTTCCTCAATATTATGAAAAGCAGATGGGACATATTGTAACGTGTTCCGCACAATAGACAATAGACCGAGAATATGAGGTCGAAGCAGCACCAGCACGGCCGTGCTTGAACCAAATGGCAGTACTACATGTTGATCGATTGTCTTATTAGCATACTTATTATGCTTTCTCCCACCTTTTCTTCTTTTGTGGCCGCGTTTTCAAAAACGGGAGGAATTCAGTTCTAGCGGACTATACTTATGGTATTGCCCAATTCTACAAAGATTCTTCTTCTACTCTTCTTAATCACATTTGTGGGTGTTTTTCGGGCGATATTAAATATCTCGTGCATTGTTCCCCATCCCCGTTGGGACACGCAATCTAGCGATCTACTTATTCTATCACTAAACTGTCCTTAACTGCATCGATGCATCACAGGTTCTTGCCATGCCTCCTGTAAGTTAGAGTAGCTGGACAGCCAGGGTTTGTTATTTTCTTCCTCTTTCCTGCGATTGTTTTCTTTGTGCAAACATATTTTCGGCATGAGTTGTACGTAACTCGAGTTTGGAGCACGCTCTTGAAACGGCCAGTAACAAGCTCGCTAAGGTGAGCTCAGTTAGTAAATTGTCAGGTATCGAAAGCTTACTACCTTGAAGTCGGATTGATTACTTCGGTGCAAGTTTATATTCATTCATTCAGAAGCAGTTTCAATACTTCCAATAAGTTCCAGTTTCATGTGAAGTTTTGAACTAGATTTTTGCTATACGAGAGGAGTCGCTCATTGACATTTCCAACCCGAAGACATAGTTGGTTTTCGTAATGTTATGGTTTGACTGATACTAGATTTCATTGTTAGCTTCCCGTGAAAGCACCACAAGTATTTTTTGAAGTCTCGAGTGGATAGAATACAAAATAAAATAATTAATTTCTTGTTCTAACTCTCATTACTTACAACATAGCTAATAAAGGAACCTCTCTAAAGGATTTTCGCAATTATTATCCCCGAATTTCATTTCTATTCGTGCATTGTTCTCACTAAGCCCATTAGAGAGTCCTGTTTATGCCAAAAGCACTTAGATTGCTCAGAATGGGTGGTTATTGATTTTTTGTTTCACATTCCTGTTTCATTTTAATATTCAACTGCAGACAAAAGAGAACATTTTATAATCATCATCACAACGTACATACATATGTACATATATATATTACTTGTAGAACCCACAAGCATTAAAATAAAAGTGAGGGATGCCACGAGGGAATGGATGTGAATCAGGAATGGGTGGAGGCGGTGGAGGAGGAGGAGCAGAAGAAGTTAATGTGTGCTATGGCGGAGGCGATTGTGGTAGCTCTTGCGGTGGAGCTGCAGGAGGAAGCGACGGCTGCATATATCCGGATGATGTTATTATGGACAAAGGGGTATCATTTCAAGTCAGGGTATGTTTCGTTTTAAAAAAAAATTCTAAGGGAATGTCCCCAATTCAAGTGGCAATATCCTTTTTTCTCATTTCAGTACACTGGTTGCCTGGAAGTGAAGACTTCAATGAAATCTTTGAATTTTCAAACACGAACACAAGTTGCTCGGTAAGTAATAGTAGAGGGTGATCTTTTGTGGTGAAACATATTTTATTTTGAGTCTTTCTTCGAAAAGGGAGTGCATAAATCGGGTGTGTGAGGCAGCTGGGCTGAAGAGTGCCAGCAAGAGGCGAGTCGATAAAAAGATTCTTCAGTATATTGCGGACAGACCATGTATGCAGCATGCCGGAACGAATGTTATTATAAATGTGAGCAGTAAATCACTAAATCTGATAAATACAGAAACAGGCGACATGATCGTTGGTCATAACATGTCGAATATATCATTTGCGTCGGGTGGTGATGCGGTAAGTTTGGGTGTATAATGAATTTATAATATTTAGATATTTTGTAAACAGAATGACCTTAAACCTTGACTTATTATTGAGTGTTTAGTAGGGTAATCTTTGTATTGGACAATGCCTTTAATTGTCTTTCGTCCTGTTGAATAGCGAAGAACGTTACACAGCGACGTTAAGGCAAATAAGAATAATTTAACAAAGTTAAAGATCTGAAATCATAATCATCTTGCTACGAAACTTGGTAATTAGTTTCCCAAATCACACTTAGCTTACCTCACCTGCATTTCAATGATCGGGAATTGGTATATTTCAAACAATCTGTTTCCTAGTTGCTAGATTGCATGTGGAGGCCCGTACGAGGAAGAGGTTTGAAGCAACATCTGACTGGTGAGTTCGGTAGTCCGATGGTTAATATAAGTGGTCGCTCTCATCGGTTGAGTTTTATCAATTGGGCTATCAGGCTATCAGGCTATCGTCGACAACGTCTTCGCCTCCCCAGGGACTATCTTTCCTTTCGCAAAACCCGTACGATCAAGAGGTTCGATGCAACATCTGATAGAAGGGTTTCATGTTTCTTCGGTAATGCCCTTTGTCGATTTGGTTGGTGCGGTCAACCTTTCCCCTAAATGAACTTTGCCGATCTGGGGTTAGGTCACTCCATTAACCTGATGTACAAGCAGTAGGCACGTGCGTTATGTAGGCGTGTCCGTTTCGTTTCTGTCAGTTCGTCCCATCCCTTAGAACCTAGTCATTTGATCATCCTCCTACAGTTGGAGATTTTACTTCGTCTGGAAGAGATTGACAGTCTGGAGAGGTTAGAGCTAGCGACGGAGCAGCTATCACTGACATCAACAACCATGTTCCGCACGCCAGCCTTTTCTGGGTACTAGTCCAAAAATCAATCCAACAGTAGCGGAAATAACTGGCTCGTGTGAATGAATCATGAATCTCCTTTGGTTTAAGTGAATCCTATGAGAGGATAGCCACCTAACCTGACCTAACCTAACCTACGTAAATATAATGGTGATTATTTTCTTGGAGATGAATTTATTTAAGTAAATATGCTGCCGAGATCGATGACAGAATTAGTGGTTCGAGAAGGAATGACTTATTTTATGCATAGGTCTCGTCGTATGATGACTGGTTCTTGTTAATCTGATAATTTTACAACAATATCAACCTGTTGCGAGCCATTTTTGGACGTGGTAGCGTAAAGGCTATGCTTTGTGACCATAAGGCTTTGGATGATAACTCGACAACAGTCATTAGTTAATTTCTCAGTAAATAAACAAAATTTTGATCTTTAGAAAGCTTCTGTTTGAGAACAGTTCCCTTCACTCTAACCATAATTCAACAGGATAAATATTCTTTTCTATAATTTATTTTTTCTACCGCAGAATACACTCGATTTTTTAGCATACATAGCGAAAACCGAAGATACATGGCGCGCGTGTTACGTACTGGAATGTGGCGGTGGGCAAAGTGAAGACTTGATTGTGACAATCGGCAAAGCATTCATGTTACGATTCAACGCTATCAATAAGAAAGCGTAAGTTATAAAAATGATT
Source organism: Xylota sylvarum (assembly GCA_905220385.1). Taxonomy (NCBI): domain Eukaryota; kingdom Metazoa; phylum Arthropoda; class Insecta; order Diptera; family Syrphidae; genus Xylota; species Xylota sylvarum. Next base: position 28,269,384 of record LR999960.1, read on the forward strand.
ATAATACAATTGAATTCTAATTAGACTAATTACTCCTTTAGAGCCCAGAAAAATCCTCCGGACAACTACAATCTTGGTAAGGAAAACGAAAAAGACTACAAAGACTACTACAACGATCTACCGAATAAACTACCACCGGATTTACTATGCGAAAATGATCTACCTCAGAAAGTCACGCAGTTAAATCTTAAAAAGCCACGTGATCGTCTTAGCAGCAATCTAATTGATTTAAACAGTCCACCACCAGATCAGAGTGTAAAAATGAATCTCACCAATTTCGATCCCGTCAAGGAGGGACAAACAGCACCAGCAATTCGAGATGTATTCGACATACGTAAGTTACACTACTCAAACAACTAATGACATTAATATATATATAATATATGTATATATATATTTTTTAGAACCCTTTTCATTATCTGCAGAAGTACAGCGTTCACAATTAATGACAGAAACATGGTTTCATGCTGCAATCAGTCGGCCAATTGCTGAAAATCTCCTGCGAAACGATGGAGATTTTCTTGTTCGAGAATCTCAGGGTAAACATGGACAATATGTTCTCACCGGTCTCGAGGGTAAGACACCCAAACACTTATTGCTAATTGATCCCGAAGGTATTGTACGAACAAAGGATCGTATCTTCGATAGTATTAGCCATTTAATCAACTATCACTGGGCAAATGCGTTGCCAATTATATCCGAAGAGACTGAATTGGTATTGAGAAATCCTGTTTTAAGAAATTCCATTGTAAAACGAGATTAGAGAGTGCAAAGAGAGAGAGAGAGATTTTAGAGATTATGTATAATTGTTCAAGTAATGTTTGTTTTTTAAATTCCTTATTTTTTTATCAACAATCGTAAAGTTTCTGTATAAGAACTATTAAACACAAAAGCAGCGCGATTTGAATATCAAAGTCAACAAATATGAAAGCTGAATGTATTATAATAATTAATTGTTATTTTTTTTTATTTTATTTTTGTATATGCATAGAGAATTGACGTTCATATGAAGAGTTTTACAGACGAGCAAAGTCAAGACAAATGTAATTAAAATTTGCTGACATCGGAAGGTTTTATAATAAACTTTACAAAAAATAAACTTTAAAAAAAAATGGTTTACCTCCTGCAAGGTGGACGCAATTTACAGTTGAAATGAAGTAATAATTACCTTACTTATTTGTGGTTAGTGCATATATGTATGTATATAGTTATGCAAAGCGATGTGAAAGTGCCGAGTAAGGACGACCATAATTACACTAAAGAAACTTCGATTGGCTTTCAGTCTTTTTACATGTTGTTCTTGGATGTGGAGAGTGTGTAGAGTGGTCTTTCTTTACATGATGGTCTTTTACTGTATGTAGAACTGTCTTGTCGTTGTCGCCCTCAGTTTCAGCAGCTTTAATTGCGTGGTCCTGAATATGGAAGAGGGAGTTAAAAATTAATTTTTCCTCGGTGCAAACGTCGTCTACAGGATGTTTTTTAAAGAGTGTTGCAACTTTATTTGTTGAGTATACCGCAAAAATAATAAAATTACCAACATTTTTGTTTGAGAGTGCATTTTGTCTTTGTACATCGCTTTACCTCGTACAGATTGCATTCGAGAGGTCAAATTTTGGCGTTGGATTGTCGCCATTGAACAGCGACTTAACATAACCCCACACGAAATAATCAATTGGCGTTATGATCTTGGTTGCCAATTGACTGGTCTTTTTCGTAAGATAAAACGAACCAATAACCCCATGTTGAAAACATACGTCTTCGAGTGCGATGTCATGCAAATTTGGAATCAAATAATCGCAGATCATCGTTTTGTTACGGACTCCATTGAGGGTAACGCGAGCTCCAGCCTAATTTTTGAAAAAGGGGTCCATGATGCTACAATTCATACCAAACAGTGCATTTTTGTATCTCATTAACTTTTGGTAGGTTATCTTCACTCCAAATACAATAATTCTGTATAAGGTTTGTGTCAAGAAACTCATCTATTCATTCCTTTCCTCTAGCTGGACTTTTTTTCCATTGCAACGCCTGTAGATATGCCGCTTGTCACCTTGTACTTTAATTTTTAGTTTGCTATGTAGCTTATGGTGATTTTAGTTACCTCTTTGAAAATAGTACGACACTGGAGCCACAGGTTGTTGGAGTTTGTGGAGAATTTCTCAGTCAATCGCTCTTTGTAAACTCCGTCTCCCCCTGGTGTCGTTAGGCGCTCGATGTTGAATTCCCTCTTCAGGGCAGACCGATATTTCTTCTCGTTTGATAGTCACGCTCAGAAAGTGGCGATAGATTTTCCGTCTACGATAGACAGGGTAAAGAGAAAAAAGTTCAAAATAACAATATATACCGATGGAACAGTTGAATTATGGTCGGCAGGATCGGTGCGAAAATGTGGTGTATTGTCAGTTATTTAAGACAGAACTCTACTACAACAACAATTCTTGAATGATTAGCTTCTAAGTTGTTGTAGCAGCGCAATGGGAAACTCGCCTTAAGAGGCTGATAGTTTCAGGTCAATGCTGTCTGTGTGTCAGGTTATAGCAGCAAAGAAGCGAGGATCACCCCTTCACGTGCAGGAGATCATGAGAGAGAAAAGAATGTGTCTGTAATTTCGATGGTTAGTTTTCAGACGGAAATTGGTTTGCCGGTCTCGATAAGAAAACTAACATGTCGTCCAGTGTTACACTTTTTTTTTTAAGTAGGAAGGTGGGAATCTTTTAAAGACGAAACTGAGCCCGTACTCAGTAACGTTGTGGGATTTCAACCCACTAAACCTACCTCCCCTTCTACCTCTGGGCACGGCACTCCCGTCAAGCATTTCATCGCGAGGGGGGACTTCAGTCTTATGTACTCGGCTTGGCTGATTTATCGCTGGTTTTGTGCCCTGGATATTCTCAGTCTCCTTGGTCTTTTCCTGTATTTGGCAGGCACACATGCTTTTAATATTTCAACCAAAGGTCGCCAAACCTTTTTTTGTATGCCCGTAGGCTGAACCCTGTTGAGCACTTTCCATTCAGCCACCTGTAGTTCATTATTAAAGAGACTCATCATACGTTCAGTAGCTATTCCCTCATCCACAGCTCTCAGTCGAATATCTTTTCATGGCTGTAGATTGGGCACTCTTTCCTTGATCCAGTTTACGGAAGATTTATATCTACAGTTTACACTTGAAGTGAAGCCACCTAGGTTATGAAATTCAGCCCTGGAAAAGGGGTTTTGTAGATCACTCTTTTTGACGAACGATATTATCAAGTGTCTTACTGAAGCCAATTTTAGCGTACGTCACTATAACTATGACGGGAGTAGTTGGGATTGTCGTATACCTTTAAGTGGTTGTCCTCCTTTTTGTGGCATTTTTTTCGATTATTAAGCTATGCGTGAGCTATTTTGCCAGTGTCAAGAAGTGACGTTTCAATCTTGAAACTAATCTTAGATAGGAGAAGATTGGGGATATATTTATAGTGAATAAATCCATTTTTTCATTCTTCTGATCGTAGGTACTGAATCTCATCAACATTATGTAGTTGATCACCGTGAAAGAGACAAAGGCTGATGACGGCTGCTCCAAAGGTTGCGTGCACTTGTTTGACTATCATTGTTTTTTTTACACCAGCCCATTTCCCCAGGAAGATTTTTTTGTACTTTAAAGTTACTACTAGAATCTCTCCATACTGAGCGACAGAATAGCCCATTTTTGATCAACGGATGCTCGGTTTACTCATTTTTCTTTAAAGTTGCACGGATAGAATAATTTTCTTGAAACCAAGCCTTGTTAAGAAGAATGTTGAGTATACTTAAACGACATGGCTATACTTTTTTTTCATTATAATTAAAAAAAAAACTATTATTTATAAGTTTAAATAAATTGCACACAAATATACTAAATATGTATAAGAAAATAAAATTAAAATTAAAACTATTTTTACAGAAAAAAACAATCCATTAAAAGCTAATGTAAAGCAAAGCTTATAAAATACATACATACCTGCATACACATGAATACAGAATTGTAAATAAATAAATATATAGTACTAAACTTTTATAAAATATGTACGCATTAATAATATGTATTTTTGTTGAACTTACATATTGTAAAATAAATTGTAGACATGTCTGCATGATTGCGAATAATAATTATTGGATTGGAAATTCTAGTCCATGTAACGTAGGCTGGCATCTCGCGTTTTTGAAAATGAATATGCTTTCGATGCAGATAGCCTGCCTCGGATAAGAAAAGATTAATTGTTGACAACGTATGGGTACCGTACACAGAAAAATATTGATTTTCGAAATGAAGAGACTCTACAAAGAAGGTCCTCTTAGTGCCAGACATTTAGACATTTTGGGACTAACCGATATACTCGTAAGGTGGTTAGGTAACACTGTCTTACTCTTTTCGGGGAAACCTTTCGGAAGTGCTGGGAAAGAATTTTAAGTTCCCATTGCAGCCACTCCTGCAGCGGGTAGTAGATAGCTCGAGTCCCAGTACCGCATGAAGATGAGAGAAGACACGGTAAAGAGTTATACGACACTATGATATAGAGGGTAACGAAAATGCCAACGTAGTTGCTAAAAAAGGAGCAGAGCTCTGGTAAATGATATACATTATTGAAGGGATAAAAGCACCAATGGACGCAGCTAAGAGAATTATTCTCGATAAAATCATCAATATGGCCTACCAAAGATGGTCAAACTTTAAAGGGCATAGGGTTTCAAAGGCCTAGTACCCTGAGTTAGATCGGAAAAAATTTGGAGAATTAATAAAACTCAACAGATCAAAGTTAAGAATACCGATAGGGATATTCTCTGGTCATTGGCTTCTGAGGAAGCACGATATGAGATTAGGTTTAACGAACACGGATACATGCAGGTATTGTGATGATCTACATGTCGAAGGGAAATTACTCATCTATTATGTGAATATCAAGCCATACATACGGAAGATACTTTTTCAACAATTTAATTATTAAGTGAATGGGCGAATTGGTTTAGGTTTTTGACCGTGAAGATTGCCTAGGTATCGCGATGAGTCCACTATGGTGCCTAGTGCTTTATGATGAACTCATAACCGTAATCAATCAAATCTAACCTAATCCACAAAATGTGTTCGCGACCTTTAAATGGAGATTGGTTTAGCAGCTTTATTCCCAGGGATATCGTTGTGACCAGGGACCCTTGTTGTCTTCTTTTTTTTTGTGCAGCAGGTTAAGAAACTTTGAATACCATTCCAAATTGGCATAGACCTAAAATTAAGGGACTTGAGAGCGGACGATTATACTACGGAACTTCCCCGGAATGTTTCCATTTTTCTAAAAATAGGTATTGGGAATAATCTTCGAAAGGGAACAAAAAATGACGTCGGAAAAATAGATATAGGGAAAAAAATTCCGATGGAAAAATTCAGTCTTTTCCGCTGCCTTTTTGTTGCAAAAAGGGCAACATGTAGACAGAATGATGGTGGTACCCAATTAAACTTTAGCAGTTGCATATCTAAAGATAACGCTACATTCGGTGCGTTGTTTAAAATATGGAGTAGCAGTGCAATCAGATTAAACTCCAAATGTGCTGCTTGGCAATTGATAAGGGGCCGAGCACTGTGGGAAGGAGGGGTGGTTGATGCTTAAGGAACCAAAAGGGGACCCAAGATATAAACCCTAAAAACTCAACCACATATTGTGAAGAACGTGCGAATAGCGGCGTTTACAAACAATAACACGCTTTTATGAATGCTAGTGAAATAAAGGATTTTCCATTAACAGCGCTCCATTTTTTTGTTAAACATCTTGTGCTTGATATCATCAAAATTGTTTCGAGTTAAAGTACCGTCGATAACATTAAAATTACGGAAAAATATTACATCATTTAAATGTCCTCCATGGAACCGACTGCTGAACCCGGTATGCCGGATATGCCGGTGATTCAAAAGTAGATGTTGGTCTTGAGGTCGTCTAAAGTCTCTGGCTTATACACCATCAACTTGACATAGGCCCAAAGACATAAATTCAAAAGACATCGAGTTATACGAACAGGTGGTGACCAATTGACTGGTCTATTTCTAGAGATGACACGGTCACAAAACTTTGACTTCATGTGGCGTTATCTTGTTGAAACCACGTATGAAACAATTTGTCCCAAAAATTGTCATTCAACTTGGTCCGGTAGATATCCATTGACCATGACTGTATTGCCAGGATTATTGAAGAAGAAATATGGGTCAATGATTCCTCCAGCATGAAATCTGCATTAAACATGGTATGGGGTTGCTGATTTGTCCACTTGCCTGAGCCAAAAAGAAAACAAAAAAAAAAAAAAAATCGGAGACACGAGGTTACAATAGAGGCGAAAGATCTTGATGAAATCACCACCAAGGAAAAATTCGCTCTAGACCTCTCGGAGCAGTTTGAATTGCAAAAACCGATACCGGAAACTGCAATAAAGAATAGAGTCTATGAGGAAAACCTATGCCGGGACGCAGATAGCAGTAGTAAGTCTGCCATCAAGCCTGGCCAACAAAGCGCTATCGGCCGGAAAATTTAGAATCGGTTGGGTAAATTGCCGATTAAAAGAAAAACCGGACCTGAAAAGATGTCAGGTCCTGCTGGAACCCTTATCGTATAGGGCTCTATGTAGGGCATCATAAGTGACAGATTGCAGAGTGCAATCGATGAGGCTGGAGGCCTTGGAGATGACCAGTATGGTTTCCGTAAAACATGGTTTACAATCGACGCTATCGATGAAGTCATGAATACCGCGAAAAAGAAGGAAGACGATGGAAGGGCGAGAATAAACAGTACTACGCAATCATCATGCTGGATGTCACAAACGCTTACAACATCGCAAACTGGAGACACACTCTGCGAGCACTTGCATACCTGCATAAGATAATGACGGACTATTTTAGAAATAGGATACAGCTCTACGACATTGACGATGGAACGAGGCAGCATAACGTCACAGGCGGCGTTCTTCAAGGCTCCATATTAGGTGTGCTAATGTGGACTCGAATGTATACAGACTTGCAATCCCCAGGTATTCGAATATAATTGACTTCGCCGATGACATAGCAAATGTTGAAGGGTCTACAACTTGCAGAAGCAAACACTGAAGTTGTGCTCATCAGCAGCTGGCGAGACATAGAGTAACCGCGGGCGATCGCGTCGTAGCGTCCAAACCAAAACTGAAGTACTTTGCCATAGATGCAAGGCATTTGCAGCACCTGCAGCATGCAGCTGATAAGGCAGCAAAGGCAACGGTTGCACTGGCAAGGATTATACCATATATCGGAGGACCGAAACACAAGAAGAGATTACGCTTAGGGAGAGTTGCCGCATCAATAATACTCTACAGTTCCCATATATGGGCTGGTGCTATGAAGCCGAACTCTCATACAGAAAGAAGACTGAGACAGCTAACAGAACCAACGCGTTGAGAGTATGCAGCGTCTTCCTAATAACTTCCTACGACTGCATGTGTAATGGCTGGCATGGTACCAATACCTCTTCTTGCTAAAGAAGCGCAACAAAAAAACCTTGACAGCAGGACAACGGCAACATCTTGTAATACTGAACTACCACCAAGGGTAAGTCTGTAAGAATGGCATTAAAGATGGTGTCACTTTGATGTCAGGTGGACGCAGAGATTGATACCCAATATAGACGCCTGGTTTAATAGAAAAACATTAATGGCCTACCTGCATAGGTCTGGACACGACAAGAACCCATATTGCCCAACACATTATGTTTCATTGTCCACGATATCGTGAAGAACGGCACCTGCTGGTGAATAAGTTGAGTGAGAATGTAACTCCAGACAACGTCACTCGACAGATGATGAGTAGGCAGACTCACTGTTAATGAGTACGGGCTCAGTTTCGTCTTTAAAATATGCCTTTCGACTTTGGCTGGTGATGTCTAGAACTTGTCCGGGATGAGGAGGTAGAAAGTCTTCTGTTCGCTTGATCTTGGAGCGATATACCACTTCTTTGAAAATGGTGAATGACACAGTGAGTTTAGAGGAGTTGACAATTTTAGTTGACCTCTAATACGAGTATCTACAAGTCTTCTCATCGATTTCAGGGTAAGTAAGGGTAAGGGTAAGGGTAAGAACAATGATCACATTAGCCTCCATGGGACTACGGTTTAGAGTACATTGCCCAGACTGAACGATTCTTTGAGGCAGCATCTAAAGTACACGTGCAAAGCACATCCATCATGTGCCTAGTCTAAACGATGAAATTCCACAAATCACGCGTTATAAGATCAAATACAGTTCATTAGTCAGACTATATACGAGCTCGTAACCATTAGGAGTGTAGCGTATCTGACTATTTACACAACGCAAATCCATTCATCGACAAAAACGTAGTTTCGAACGAAAATAATCGAATTTTTCCTAACAGTCTATGTACGTCACAAGCTAGCTATTCTATTAGAATCATAGCTAGATGCCAGCGTGTAAGAGCATCGCCCTATTTATTTACAACGACATCTCAATGTACACAGATCTATCGAACTTTGCATTTAAATCACTGCGTAGTATTTCCAATCATATCAGAATGTAAACCATTAGCTGGTTGCTTGTCGATTAATTATTATTTTTTTTTGTCATGATGATTGGACATTTTACGCACTTCGTTCCTCTTACACATACATATGTATGTTCATGTAGGCACTGCTAATGAGCTAAATCTATATTTACATAGACATCGGGAGTGGGACCACTGAAGTTCAAATGCGATGCGCCGCCGCCGGCCGCTCCATTCATAAATCGCAATAAAAACATTATGTTTCATTGATAAGACGCATCGAAGGCATCACGAGCCATCAGAACCACGGGATCAATGGCCTCCTTGCAACTTTGTATAGGTATCAACCTTATACCGGATCTGGTACTGAAGTGCAATTCCATGAAATTGTTGTGTCGACAAAGAATGATCCGATCCTTCTCACGGTCGCCAATTCGATTGACGGCAACACACTTCTAAGAACGTAATTAATTATTATATGTGCATATGTATGTCTCGATGTTTTTCATCGAATTTTCGATGAATCCCCCTCTGCTCTATGAAATCAAAACAATCAAAACGGAAATTCATAATCAATTCAATGAATATACATACATACGTATGTAAGTATGTACATACGTTTTGGTTGTTTTACTTGGAAGTGTTATCGCGCAAATAGTAGCCAGATTGATATTGGCGCGAATACATAGAGTAACGACTATGCACGGTCTGTGCGACAAGAAGGACATGCAGTTTGATTTGAATGTCAAGTCATCCCTTCGACACTAATGTTGGAAATTGGAATGGGAGCTCTTCCATGGAATCGACTACAAGTGGAGCTAGTAGTTATATCGAAATCGTGATGGTGCAAACTCTGCAGACTCTGCAGGGACACACTTAGACCAAAAAGAAGGTCCATTGTGATACCACTAGGGAAAACCAGATTATCAGCATCGCAGACCTACATGGAGACTTCCAAAATGGGACAGGACGCAGGGTAACCAATTTCGATGGGAGCTCATGCCGAAGAAGTATGGGTCACCGTTTCAGCATTAAACAAGTTTGGGCCGATGACTAAGCTTTTTATTTTGCTTAAGTCAAGTCCGACTAGATTGTGAAGGTCTTCGAAGAAGTACTCGCCTAGGGATTTCCTTTTCAAAGTCTATAGGGCAGGACAGGTACACAGGCGGTATATTATGGTCTTCACTTCTTCGTCGTCTCTACAACTTCAACAGAAATCGATAAAGTGAGCACTAACTTCATGCAAGTCGTTCTACCAGATACTACCAGACCGCAACTATTTTTCTTAGATTTATCCGATTAACGGAAATAACTCTACTTGTTTTCCTACAATCCACCTCTGGACAGATTTGTTTAGAGAAGAGACATGTGCTGATATTGTTCCACTTACTGTTTGCCATTCTGATGGCTGGGGTATCTAATTGGAATTTTATCGACGGTTCCCCTCTATTGTCTTTCTCTATTGGAGGTAACGCACCCTAATTAGCTAGCTCATCCGCTTTGCAATTGCCTGAAATATCCCTGTGGTATGGGACCCAGAACACAGGTACGGATGCGGATATCAAAACATCGCAAAGACAGGAAATACTGTAAGGAAGTTGGACGTCGGAAAACTACAATCTCAAGAGATCTTCAGACCCTTTTCCGATCGAGTGTCCCTTAATCTCTCAAAGGGTCCTATGCCGTCAGCATCAAGTACTGAAGACTAGTGGATAGACTGCCAAAAACCCATCAGGGTTGTCACATTTAATGTGTTGGGATTCTCTCCAGCACCACAACGAAATCCCGGATTCGACGAAGAATGTCAGCAAGAATGGCGCTGGATAGAAGGACCAGAGCTGCTCGTGAGGTCTACGAGCAGAAAAGAAGGAGAGAACACCGATTTCTCAGAAGGAAAAAGAAGGAGCCTGAGAAGCGTGCGATTGAGGAAATAGAGAGATGCTATTGCAGGAATGAGGTTCGGTTTTACCAGAAGGTAAAAACAAGATGTCAAGGCTACAAAGCCAGAACCGAAAACTGCCGAGATGAACAAGGAAACCTAGTAGTAGGACCGCAGTTGGTGCTGAGGATATGGATAGATTGCTTCTGCAGTCTGTATAACGGCGACGATGACCAAAATTCCGCTGTCAGGCAGAATGAACCATTCAATCTGGACGATGATAACTAACATTTCTGTCCACCCGAGCGGGTAGCGATATCTAAGCTGAAATCCAATAAAGCTGCTGGAGCTGATGGCCTGACTGACGGGCTATTCAAAGCAGCAGGCGATGACTTGGTAAGGAGCATGAACAAACTCATTTGCAAAATATGGTCGGACGATAAATGGAATCTCAGCATTGTTTGCCCGATCCTCAAGAAAGGATACCCACTAAACTACCCCAACTATAGATACTCATCACCTTCCTATCGATTTTAAGGCCGCCTTTGACGGCATCTAAATAGAAGAGCTATGTATATAGAGCTATGTCTAGTTTTGGCATCCCTGCCAAATTTGTCCGGTTATGCAGGATGACGATGGAGAATGCACTATGCTCCGTCAAGGTCTGGAAAGACATTACCGAGACCTTTGTCTCTTTCTTCAACATCGTTATTGAAAGAATTGTGAAGAACTCACACGCCAACATCTTTCGAAAGTCCGTGCAACTGCTCGCATATGCCGGCAGACCAAAGCGTGATGTCAGTATAGCTTGTCTGTAACGCGACAGTCCCTGCAAAGGTCTGTACTTAGTCGTATTCGTTTTGGATGGGACGCCAAGATGTTGTGGCAGGTTATAATTCCCGTGAAGAACGCTAAATGTCCAGAGTTTGGTAAGAGTTTTCTGGAGTCACGAGAAGTCAGAGGAAGAACAAAGTTTACGACCATTATCAAGTCCTGTTCAAACCCCTTTGTTGCTAATTCGTATTTGGTAACGTCTTGGCTGTCGATGTAGATATCGATCACCTTCCTGGAGTATAGTTCCGTGAACAGTTCATGTGTCGCTTCTGCAATTGCTAAGACTTCCACTTGGAACCGATAATCGTGGTTTGAAAGTCTTATTGAGCATCGAATTTCGGTTCAGACGAGTAGATACATACCAGAGCCCACAACTACCATCAGTCTTTAAGATTGAGATTCTAGTCGGGAAAATGGCCCTACCGCCCATGTCGCCCTCTTTCCTAAAGTTGGTTTTTTTCAATCGTAGGGCACTCTTCGCAGCTGTGTTCTTTAGGTGCAAGTTTAATGGGATCAGTGTAAGTATTTCTTAGGTCTGCGTTTGGCCCTAATCTTTGGTCCATGGTCAGACAAGGTATCCATACAATAGAATGGATCTGACGATGGCTGTGTACATTCAGTGGATGATGGATGTCTCATTTTATGTCAAAGTTTCTACTACATGTACATACAGAAGGCTGTACATACTCGTAGCAAACAAGTCAGCTTTCCGTCAAGTATAAAACACAAATACCTGGAATCAACGGTGGCATCCACGTCTGTGTAGAAGTGAACTGAACTATCATCCAATGTGGCATCATTTTCCCAGTCTCAGTGGGCAGTATTTGACGGGGTGTAGTCGACATTTTCATGGCTAAAGTTTTGTTGATTGAAGATCAGGAAGAGAGCATTTTGAAAAATTTCCCTAAGATAGTCCAATTGTTTGCTGGAGACGGTATTCCTTTACACCGTTTTCAGCAGAAAGGAAGATAGACTGATAGGTCTGAGATCCTTAGGTTCCGTATGCGTGATTTTACATGTCTTAGAGATCAGAAGATGGTTTCAACCACAGTGTACGATTTGGGAATGTAGATTGGATTCAGACTATTCGGCACGATGATTTTAAACTAACGTAGCACTATGTGCTCAGATTACTGAATCTCAGCAGGAATGATACCGTTAGGTCCTAGGGACTTGAAGGTATTGTAACTGTGCATACTCCAGATGATCTTTTCTCTAGTTACTGTAGAACGGAAGTGTTTTCAGTATAAGGTAGCTACCAAGAAAGTAAGTATCCAGTAAAAAATCAATGAACTTGGTGTTGAGGGTTTTCTGGACGCACCGCGAAGTAAATACTTAACGGTAGCAACATGAGTAGAGTAGTAGACGCATGCCTGGTATCGAATATTCGGGGCCGCGAATGGTGGGAGCCAGTAGGCAGGTGTCCCTAGAAGAACTCACTCAGACTTAGATATCCAACCAACAGGCTGACGTTTTAATCTCACTGGCTGTACTAATCTGCTTAATGCGTCGCTACTTGCTCACACCCACTGTAAATGTTGTGTGTTTTCCCCAGCATCGGTTTTTGCTCTTACTATGCTCCGACTAGGGGTGGCTTCTGCGAAAGGTTGTGTCGTTGTGTTTCTAGTGTTACTGCTGCTGATCGGCGGAGCTGATAATGGTACGACCGAGCTAGTGGCGTCAATCGTTTTTATATATTGAACAACAAAAATTGCATCGCATTCAGATTCAATTTTACCGTGGAAATGTTAACAAGTGAAGTTCATAGAGTCGCAATCCTTCTGGTGATTGCTGTTGTTACGGCAGTTACGTCGCGTTCTACCGGCGGCGTCGAAGACACCAGTGGCCAAAGTACAGCGGATGGCTGCGAAATACCCTTTTCGTCGAAAGTGCTGATTGGGTATCAGTGGCCTTTGATTTTCCGTCCCAACGGATCGCTATACGGGACTGTCAAAGTGGATGGAGTCGATTCGGTGGTTGTGGCTCCTGGCGAGGAAGTTCTAGTGTCGTGTGGTCCAAACTATATCAAATCGAGGGGAAAATCAGAACAGACCCATGCAAAATGTGGCCCGGATGGGCAATTCCAATTGGACGGACAGTGGGAAGGCGTGGGTTTGAAAGATCTCACATGTGACCTGCGAGTGATCGAGGAAACCACACAGACGGTGTATGGCTGTCCAATCAATTTGACTTCAACAAATTTCGGATATGTCCATCCGCTGCAGAAGCACACCTACATTATTGGAGAGTCTTGCTACGACAAAACGGCGGGAAAGACCATCTTCGCTCACATAAAACTGGGAGGTCCTTTGGAGTATCTGCAAAAAGCCGAAAAGACATTCCTTCTGAATAACCATCCTAATTCAAAGTACAAAATTGAGTTTTTCAAAGTACTACGCTTCGATGAAATCTACGAGAGAGTGCGCAGTACATTAGGCATTAAGGAGGCTCCTGGTTTCAAGCTGAGCAACTATGTCGATGAACCCCTGTTGAGGCACAATCAGTTAAATGCCGTAAAGAAGCTTCCCTGGAACTACTTCCTGATGAGAGACAATCTGTTCACGCTGACCCTACTGAAGGAGGACATCCGCGACTTGAGCTACAACATGGAACTGGACATCTACATTGGTAGTCACGGCGTAAATGTCCTACAAAACTCCAACGGTGTTCAGATGGAGTTCTATGCCGCTGTGGGCGATGGACAAAATCGCTTCCCAATGCCCGAGATGATTTGGATTCTTGTCAAGAACGCAGACAAAGCGGTAACTTTTGGTGTATTCAACGATCCCGATTTGCAGTCCGAGGACGTGGCACGCAAGTCGATTTGCAAAAGTGAATGCGAGAAGATTACGTGGCTGACAAGGGTGGCCAACTCCAAGTATCGGGGTCCGTTGATTTGTTGTCGTTACGATGACTTCATTCAAGTCGTTAAGGAAGTGCCTCTGTGGAGTGGAATCAACGGTCTATTCACGTGATGACAGGGGTTACTGCTATTCTTATGCAATGTGGACTTAAGGATGCAAATTGCAAGGACTATTTTCAGGGCAACTGTCATCGTTTACGTTAGGGTTTAGTGTGTCTTTCTAATTTTATTGTTCTTTGTAAACGTATGAGTATATTTTATAAATTAAAGAAAAACTAAAAAAAAAAATGCTCATGTGTATCGTTTGTTATCGGTTTTGGTTGTGTGCTATGTTTTTGACTCCAGATTATGTTTTGTTCTCGGTCAAGGGCGGTGGTGTTTGCCGTTTTAATGGTGACCCTGACTACAGAAATTTGTTTTGTTTTTGTTTTGGTCATTGTATTCGTATGGAAGCGGAAAATCCCAATTCCTTGGTAATGCGGTTATCTACATACACACATACACATCCGTAAGTATGTTCAATGGCGTTGCGAGAGAATTATAGGAACTCGATGCTAAAGGCGTGGTTGTATTAGAGTGAAGTTATCACTTCGATTAATCTACGCGAATACGTTTATGACTACGCAGTATTATGCAACAAGCTCAGACAACAAAGTCACAGAGCCTATCTGCCCTGAGGTCAGAGAGATACAAACTACGCAAATCTTATGGGGGTTTCAGGGTAATCTACAAAGGATTCGTTGAACCTAACCTACCGATTGCAAGATACGTAAAATTGCAACGTCATTTAAACTGTTAGGTTAGATTTGCTTTCAGTCGATGGCTGTGGCTAAAGCGCAGACTTACGTAGACGAGTGTACAGTGCAGCACTCCGAATGGAGGTAGAAAAAGAACGTAGGTCCACAGTGCATTCGAAAAGAATAACAACAAGATAAAAAAGAAAGAGTTATGAGCACCTCTTCCTTTTTGTACTTAAGTGGCAGCTACCAGCTTCGTAACAGCATCTACAGGAGATACGATGGATAGGATAGGATAGGTATGCAAAAATGCAAAAATTGCGACATTTATTACAGCTGTCACAAAAGACATGCACATAGTAGGATACGGATTCATTGTGGGAAATCGATTACACTCAATGGTAATTGACTTTAAACCGATCAGCGATCGCATGGCTGAGATCCGCATCAAGGAAACATTCCAAAACATCAGGATAATATGTGCACACAGCCCCACGAACGAAACTTAAGACTATTTGAATTGAATTAAAATTACTTTTATTTCATTATAAGAAACATTATATCTATCTTACAAATATTTACAAAAGTTTTATTGGTTTGGCCTATGGCCTTCTACCAGATTGAGATTTACTCGAATACATGATAGAACTATATATGTAAATTACTTAAACAATAAAAGAAGATAATTGAATATTCTAAAAGTCTCCTTCAAATATGCGTTTTCTGTAGCGTAATGCATTCGTTGTATATTTGTACAGTACGTCCCAGCCACGGTCTCCATTTAGAATGGATAATGTATCCTCCATCCCCAGTTGGTTTACTCCAAAGAACATCCTGCGCTGCTCTCCCAAAATAGGGCATTTTGCTATGAAATGAAAGACGTCTTCTCTTTCTCTGAGATTGCAGAGACCACATTCGATTGGAAGATCAGGTCGGTGTGGTATGAAATTTAGGTTTATTAGTTCTCCTCTAATTTTAAATATCATGCTTATTACTTCGGTTGAGTCGGTATTTATAAAATATGTTTTTTCCTGCAGGTATCAAGGTATATCAAAGTAGAATTTTAATCATACTCGAGACTTCAATGCCAAATTTGTAAGGAGAACATCTTCGGTGGATTGGTACGAAAACACAGCCTACACGACACTACAACAGATAACGGCTTCCGGCTAATCGGTTTTGCAGCAGCTCGTAATACTAGGTTTCCGTGACAACGAATCCACACAGCAACCTGACGCTTTCCAGGTGGTTGAACCGCCAACCGAGTTCAGATTCAGATGCGAGGCACGCATCCAAAATTCTGAATGTAAAAACTTTCAGAGGGTCGTCGACTCGGACCATTTTCTTGTTTGAGCCAAATTCAGAGCCCCACTATCCAACGAGAAGAAACTGCAAACCGTTCAGAAAAAGAAATTCTAAGTTGGAAGCCTTAGCACAACTGGAGTAGCCAGAGCCTACATACAACGCCTGAGCGAGAGACTATTCGCTGTGCATTTACCATCCACAAACGTCAATAATATGCAGAACCATCATCAAAGAAGACCACCATAGGCTACCAGCCATCATCCAAAAGAGCCTTTGGTATGATGATGAATGCGTAAAAATGCAAGCGCTGCAGCGCAAAACAAGGGCATCGAGGGAAGAGTATCGAGCCAGAAGAAGGCAGGAGAAGACGATCCTGCTTTTAATCAAAGAGCCCACGCAGTCTCCCAGCTCAAGGATAACGAAGAGTCCCGCAATAGGAACTATGTCCGGATGTTTTTTTTTTAAAAGAAAGCCAAGCAACTGTTCACTGGGTTCAAACCCGGAACGTAGGCTCTTTCAAAGAATGATTTTTTTTTGTAGAGAGAGTGGTAGGGCAAGAAAAGATTCCGCATCCAGACAATAAGGAAGCCACCCCCATCCCAGTTTTAAAGAGGTTGGTTCAGTTATCAAAAAGCTGAAGAATAACAAGGCCGCCGGCTCTCTACCAGCAGAGCTTTTCAAACATGGTCGTGATGCTTTGGTAGGGTGAATGCATCAAATCGTCAACCAAGTATGGGTGGATGAAGCCATGCCCAATGACTGCAAACACTTATCGGCACTTACCCGTGTGACTTTCGAATTACAATCCTCATACACTATACACTATATATGTACATCGCCAGGCAGCCTTCAAAGTGGTCGACTCGTTAACCGTTATCCAATTGAGATAGAGCCAATACGGTGGGCTTATCCTGGGTACCAGGGCGTATGGATATTTCGCGTAACGAAAGAACAGATGAATTTGCGAGGAAAGGGTCAAGTAAGCCAACAAATCGCATAGAAGAAGTCTAAATGGTCTAAAAGTCTAAAATACACACGCAACGCCTAGATTGTTAAATGTAGTGAGAAGCATGACTGACTATTTGTGTGGACCCTTGCCCGTATCAATTAGGGTATGTTTAAACCAAGAGCTGTACCATTCAGCTGAGGAATATATTTCTTTATGGAAAATGCGCCACCTTAACCATTGAAATGCTGGGCATTCACAAAGAATATGCTCGGATGATTCGTCAACTTCCCAACAGAATCTACATTCCGTTTCTGGGCGCACACTGAGGTTGTCAAGATGATACCGCAGGTTTTCTCACAGTGGCCTGTGATAAAGCTTACCAGCTTGTCTAGATTGTAGGAATGAGGCCTGATTAATAGTTTGAACTATCTCAGCACCGAGATATTTTCCCAGTGAGGTAGATGCAGTTTATGTTCCCAATCGTTAATCAGCGCTGTGGTGGCAGTCCAGTTAACACCACAGTAGGGTTTAGGTCCTTTGAATTTCGTTGCCTGAAATTCCTAGATAATCAGGGACCCATTCGAGTTTCACCTAATAAGAGATTGAGCATCATTTAATTGATATAGATTCCATTAAATTGGACGACAGCACTTTAAATGCTTCCTGGCTATCTGAGAAGATATACGTATATTCTACCGCCCTTAATACCTTCACTAAGGTTTAACCTAGCGCAAATCTCAATGGCATGGAGTTCAGCCTGGAAAACCATGGGACAGATTCTCATAGGTATCGAGACTTTGGTGTTGGATCCAAAGGCGCCAGCTCCAAATCCAATTCCAGTTTCCATCTTCGATTCGTCTGTGAAACACACCAGACCTCTGGGATTCAATACCAGAACACCATTAGACTAGTTTGCACGATACACTACATATTTCTACCTTAAATAATTTACCGAAACAGTACTTTCTGACCATGTTGTCTCGGATAGTGGTAAACATGGCCTTTTTGGGTATTGAGTGAAGAATTTTCAGGTGTCCCATATGGTCACCTGGTTTATATGTACTTGTATTCCAGTTGCAGCTTAATAGCGCATCTAGCGGCCGTCTTCCTAATGAAAATTTGTAAAGGAGAAAGCTGTAAAGGCAGGTACGCATGGCACCCGTGATACCGAGACAGGCAATTCTCAGGAACTTCTGAAGCCTAGTTGCTCCTCCTCCAGAGAAGGAAGTAACAATTCGACTTGCAAGCATGCTCCTTATCTATTCATTGGTTGGTCGAATACTCGATACCACTGCTACTAATTGCTCTTGCTATTGAGTCGTAGCCATTGTTATCGAATGCGTTTTGAATGTCAAGGAATGCACACAGACCTATTTCCTTGGAACGAAAAGTTCGTTCTATCTTCTTCACAAAATAGTGAAGAACACCTTCTATGGATTTACTTTTCCTGTATCTAAACTGAATTCAGTGCAGAGGGTGAACGTCAATGAGTCTCTCCATGGTTTTAAGAACAAATGATGTTAGACTTATAGATCTATAAGATTAAGGCGTTTTCACTAGTCCTATTGGCTGGTTTGGTGATGAAGATTACCTTATCTGTCTCTAGGTAGTCGGGATGTAACCCCCTGTACCAGGCAGGATGATATCAATTTCATTGCGCAGGAAAAATATCATCACCGTCGGAGGCTTTAAGTGATTTGAAAAAGCCTTAACCTTATCTGGACTGAATTTTACCGGATAAACTATTTATTTTAAACAGACCTTTTCAGATGAGTTTGAATACGTGTGGAGGACTCCAATAGATTAATCTGGGAAATGAACCTGAACCATACGTGTAGACCGCATCGGTCTTTTTTTTTTGGAAAACCTACATAATTCCCTTGATCTTTAACGGATGCCTTATGGATTCGTGTCGCTACTGGCATGTCAGCAATGTTTTCGCAGCCTTTCCTCCATATAGGATTCGTGTTTCAATAACACAACTGTCGTCCCTTCTGGGACCTGCTTACCATAAATAGTTGCGGAACCGATGTGATTAACAGGCCCAGTGCCGCTGATGTTCACTCGAAATCGTTTCCTGGCCTCGAAGTTCTAGCGGATTCACTTAGCAGTAGCACGGTCTCAGCAGACGAAAACTAGAAATCCCTAATCCCTTGGCTAAAAGTGGAGACAAAAAATCTAGGTCCTGCCTTGATCTTCTTGGCAGCCGATGCTGGTGGCATGTGATCCTCAGATCTAACACACTTGGTTTCGCGCTGAGTGGAAAGGACGGAAGAGCAGCTCTGGCAAAAGCGAGAGCATTTTCTTTACTTTTGTCTATGTGTAAAGCATATTTCAACCGCCCTACTTCCACAAAGTTAAATTTAATGAATCCACCTTGTTGTTACTGGATCTGTCTTATGGAAATACACTTTCCGGGAAGCCTTAAGTCAGATCAGCCCTGGGCTCTGAGGAAACCAAGGAGCAAACAGGATGAATAGGGCTGAAGCAGAACGGATAGTAACGCCAGAAGCGGTCAGTGGGGCGATAAAAACATTTTCTCCTTACAAGACCGCGGGACCGGATGGTATTTTCCCAGCTTTAATGAAATGGGGTGCAGACCTCATAGTACAGTAGGCTTAGGGATATATACGTCACATGCCTAGCAAGAGGCTACATACCGGTAACATGGAGGGAAACAAATGTGGTGTTTCTTCCAAAACCGGTAAAAAAGGACTACACCGAAACGAAGTCCTTCAGTCCGGTCAGCCTAACATAATTTCTGTTGAAAACAATGAAACGAATTGTGGTGAACCATATGGAGAGCACGGCGCTGTAAGCGTGTCTTTTGAGTAGTAGACAACATGCACACAGAGCTGGCAGGTCTACGGAAACAGCACTACACCAGGTGGTATGGGTTGCGGAAGAGGAGATGAATACTGGAGGCATCGCAATGACCATAATAATGGACATTGAAGATGCCTTCGATAAGATATGCTTTGAAAGTCTGAGAATAGCCTTAGAAGAACTCAGGGTTAACCCATTGGTGGTGAGATGGGTGGACAATATGCTGAAAAATAGTGCTATAAATACTCAGACGGGAACTTTAAGACTTAGAGGAAGGGTTAGCAGAGGTTGCCCGCAAGGAGGAGTTTTGTCACCTACTCTGTGAAATATAACTGTGGACTCTTTCCTGAGAAGACTTGAAGAGACTGACATCCACACTGTGGGATATGCCGATGATATAGCAATAATGGCAAGAGGTAAATTCATGAACATCACAGCAGATACCATGAGAAATGCTCTCAGAGTGGTGGAGCGGTGGTGTCAGGAACAAGGACTCTCCATTAATGCGGAAAAGACAGATCTGATCATCTTCACAAGGAAGAGGAGAGATCTGGAATTTCAGCTCTTGACACTTTTCGGATCGGAACTGCAGGTGACCAGGAAGGTTAAGTATCTGGGCGTATATCCAGATGCTGGACTAACTTGGAACTTCCATGTGGAAGAGAAGATTAGAAAGGCGAAAAGGGTGCTTCATCAGTGCAAACGGTAATGTGGACTAAGGTGGGAAATCTCGCCGAGGTCAGCATACTGGATGTACATGATGATAGTTAGACCGATTATTACATATGCGTCAGTTGTATGGTGGCAGAAAGCCATCCAGAAAACTGTAAAGAAGCAACTAGATAGGGTCCAACGACTGGCATTTTAGGGATCGCTGGTGCAATACGTACGACACTAACATGCGCAATGGAAATGATCCTAGGTATTCTGCCGCTGGACTTATGTACTTATTAAGAAAGCGGCGGCATCGACGGTACTTCGTCTGCACCGGGATGCCAACTGGCACTGGCGCGGTACTATCTACGGTCATAGGGATATCCTGGATATCGTGAAAAACGAGATTAGGGAGTTGATATGCCCATGGGTGGAATAAAGAGAGTGCGTGTTACTGAAAGGTATCACAAAACTCTCATTGGAGATGTGGAACACTTCCGGAAAAGAAGATTGGTGATATAATCATCTTTACGGATGGGTCCATGGTGGATGGTAGAGCGGGGGCAGGTATCTTCTCAGAGGAACTGTAACTAGCCTGTCATATTAGTCTGGGGAAATATACCTCAGTCTATCAAGCCGAGATGATAGCTCAGTTGCATGCGTTGGATCACCTGAAAGAGGGTCAGGTCGAAGGTAGAAACGTTACCATAGCACTGGACAATCAATCAGTGATTAGACGCAGGGACCAAACAGAATATCAATACATCACTGGCATTGGAATGTGCTCATAAGCTCAATAAGTGCTCATCTCGAAATGAGATGACGCTGCTCTGAGTGAGAGGGCACGTAGGGACTGAGGGAAAAGCAAGGGTCAACCTCGGAGCTATCTGGTCCGGAACCATTTGATGCCTGATTAGCAACCGGGCCGCGGCGGAACACCAGAGAAGGTGGTCAACCGTGGAAGGTTGCAGTCAGGCGAAAATGGCTATTAAAATGCCAATTGGCACCACTCACAGAGAGGTTCTAAGCTTAGGGTGAAGAACACTGAAATGGGTGGTAGCGTTATCTACAGGTCATGGAAATTTCGGGTATCACCTCAAGAAGATGTATCTTCTGGAGGACGACACCTGTGAACTATGCCTGGAGGAAGTCGGGACGGCAGCGCATATATTACGTCAATGTCCGGCGTTAGCTAGCAGAAGAAGGGAGGTCCTGGGGAGCCACTGGGTAAAAATCCAGAGGATGAACCAGATTTCTGTCAAACCGATGCTAGCGTTGGCACGAGGAATCAAAGCCAGAGAGGAACTACGTAGAAATCCAGGGAGACTCTCCGGCTAAGATGGATCGTGGAAGAGAGACTAAAAGAGACCCAATATACGGTGGTCTGGTTCATAATCTCTCGAACAATATATATATATATACATCAAGAATCAGATGTAGCTGATTCCACGTCCTCGATTCAGACACCTTTGAAAGATTCAAATGGGGCTCGTATTGCAATTTAAGACGGCATTACCGAGAAATTGTGGCCAGTATGGAGTTGGCTGTCGAGAGCTCTACAGCATTTAGGAAATCTCTAGATCGAGTCTCCGGGAAAGGAGGTCGCCCATGACAGGGTCAGATATGATATAGGAAGGCTGGTTTGAAATCGAAGGACGCTAGGTTTCCCGAGTCCGTATGATAGAGATTAACCAGCGTCTTAGCCATGCATCCGTCAACGTACGCTGTTCCACCTTGGATTAGGGATTCGATACTGAATACGTCTCCGCAGACCAGCAAACCAGCAGTCGCATGTCTCACAAATATTCACAGCCATAGAAGGAAGGAATAACGAAAACAGTGCAGGAAGCAAATACACATCCTTCTATGGACAGCAACAGATATTAATACGTCTCCGCGGACCAGAACAGTCATGGAAGCAAGACGAGGGAGGTTTTATAATAGATACGCTACTGAGAAGCTTGATGCATGATGGTATTCTTGGATTGAAAACTTCAAGGTTGTCAAAAATAATTGCCCCTCAACTTCCTACATCGATAAGTTTCCGCATCGATAAGATCGAATTCGATAGAATTCTCCTCGACGTACATCTGTAAGAAGCCGACAGCTGAATTTTCCTTATTTTTTCTGCAAAGACAACAAAAAAAATTCCCAACTTTTTCGATGACGAACAAACCAATCTGCTGCCAAAATACCGTCAATAATGTCCGTGCCACCAGCAAAAAAAAAAACACTTTCACCAACGACAAAAAAAAAAAACTAATTTAAAATAAACTGCCACACTAAAATGACTGCCCCCTTCACACTAGCGCCATCGCACGTCGCATCTCTAAAGCAATGACATTTTAATGTCGAGACTCGTTGCAATTGACACTTCAGAGAAATTGCAATTTGTTTACTACTAGAAATAAGTTTTCGTGTTTTTGCCAATTAAAATCCATTCGACAAACAAAAACTGCGATAACGAGTGTGTAAACAAAATTTGCAAAACCTCTAAATATATCTATGTGTAATGTGTAATTAAAGTGCTCTAAAAAAGTTATTAAAAAATAATCACAATTCGTTGGTGCTCCGCCCCGCAAAATTAGTTTACTCGCCGCCGGTTTTATTTGTTTCACAGGAGAAAAAAAAGTGTTATTTGTTATCAAAATCCAACGCCCCTCTGTTGTTGTATAATGCTTTAGTGCCCGTAAAGAAGCCGCTCAAGTGTTAATCCAGTAAAATAGAAGTTTGTGTCAGTAATAAGCCTCTAGTTCTGTTGCAGAATGTCTCGTCGGTATCATCGTCAAAACACCACTCGCCGCCAAAATGAATACGAAGGATTGTTGGGAAACAGTAAGTACCTTATGACCTAGAAAACATTAGAAAATCTCTATGAAGATCTGTAAATAAGGTCAGAGTGACACATTACTTTGATAAGGTGAAATTTTTTTTAAAAAAATGTATGGGTGTACCGCAGGGGAACAACCAGTGCAGTTTATGTGAATAAATACGGTGCTATCTGTTTTGTTATCAAGCTCAGACAGGGGGAATTAAATGCTTTATTTCGCAAACATCGTCTATCATAAGACGCCTTACAGGGGATTTACAATACTTTGGCGTCAATTCAATTTGGCGTTGTATGAAAACGGCGATTTACCAGTTCTTCCAAATTAAATACAAATGTCAGCGGAATATACATACATGAAATCGTAATTGAAAAATCAAACATACAAGGTGTTTCAATTAGAATTGATTAAACGTAAACAAAGCACGAACTCCACAAGTATACAACTCATATCGTCGCACAATGGAGTATTAGATTCATGTTTTTAGACAATTTGTTCCCTCGCTACCAGTTGCCTTATGTACCCGATAAACTCTTGGTTCTGTGGTTGGAGTTGATTACTTCTGAAGCGGGAAAGTGGGTGAATTCACCATCTTGTGCAGGATTTTGCGGTTATGAGGAGTTGTATGATGGATTACGTAAAGTAGTTGTCAAATCTAATATAACGATGAACTGATAGTGCTAAGTAGAGTGCTAAATTTAGAGAAGAATTGTATGAATTTAGCTGCTGCTGCAAGTTCTAGTTTGGCTTGTATGTAAGCCTGTCGTCTTAGAGATGACGCAGCTATCTTGTCTGACCAATGTTTGGCTATCCATTTTTAGGAAGTGAGAATAGTTTACCTTTGACAGATCCTATTGGAATGTGATCTCGTTTCGTGGGGGACCTCTCAAGAGGTGAATCATGCCTTTTCAATTTTTTGGCCTCTTCGTTACCATCTACATATGTATGTATCCAGGTTAAAGTGACAGAGAACCATTTGCCCAGGTTTACAAGTTCCTTCTGACATTGTTCTATTAATTTGGATGGTCTGGTAGTGGAGGCAACCTCAGAGGACTCAATGGCCACTTGTCTGTTCGTGTACGTACTTATATTGCAACGTTTCGTAGTCGTATTTCGTTAAGTTTATGGCATCTACCGTCCTGAAATTGTCGCTCGGTTTCATTTCTGTGACATAATGTATGGCGTTGATATATCTAAATATAAACTCCTTCAAGTTCAAGTCAGGATACACTTTCCGTCGTTCCATTTTCTTCACTCTTTTGCGGTGGAGTCAGATAAATTTGAATACCAAGAGATGTAATGTAGTTTGAATTGATCGGACTTACAAAGCTCCTCTCGTTGTCAGTTGGTTGGTTGGTTGGTTAAAATTGGCCCTCGCTGCAATAGTTTGGATGGTTAAAGGAGAGGTGAATATCCAGGTCTTCGGAGAAGAGGAGGTTTTGGACCTATCCGTGAAGATTGACAGCGTTTTGTGGTACAGGACATCCCGTTGTGTCCATTCCGTTCTGTCTGGTATTGAGAAATTGTAGCCCAATTTGAAGTTGTCTTCAGTGGACAGGTGGTCGGTGACTTGTGTAAGGTGACGAAGCATCAGTAATATTCTGGCATGTCCAATGTGTTGCTCCTTCCCTTGTTTAGAGCTTCTCTGCCTTATTGTTGAGCAGGTAGCCAGTTGTTTGCTGACGATGTAGATTGGGAGTAAGTGGAGCATGGTTTGAAGCGCTGCGGTGGGAGAGGTTCTCAGTGCACCAGTAATACTGAGACATGCAACTCGTTGGATCTTATCCAATATTATTAGGTTGGACTTCTTCTCCAGCGCTGGCCACCAGACCAATACTCCATACATAATTATCGGTTTTATTACTGTAGTGTATAGCCAGTGCATGGTGTTTGGTTGTACACCCCAATTGGAGCCTACTGCCTTTTTACATATGTACATATGTATAGGGCAGCCAGGGATTTCCTAGACTATGTTTTCTCTCCAAAGAAGCTTGCGGTCAAGCTTTAGGCCTAGGTATGTGGCACTATTTGAGAGGATGAGGGGGTGCATATTAACTGTGGGAAATTAAAGTCAGGTAGTTTATGTTTTCTTGTGAAAAGACCACAGCTTTCAGTTCAGCTTGTCAGTTTATTGAGAGTAGACTGCATGACATCGGCCTGTGTCTGCGGGTATTTTCCTGTTACTAGTATAGCGATGTCATCCGCATAGGCAATGACTTTGCATCCAGTTTATTCTATTTTCAGAAAGGCTTCGTTAAGCACTAAATTCCATAGTAATGGAGACAATACTCCATCTTGGGGGGTACCACGATGTGCTTGTCGTTTGACATTGCTACTTCCGAATGACGCAGTGATTACCCTGCTTTTAAGCATATGTTCTATAAAGCAGCAGATTGTTTCGCAGATATTGAGCCTACGTAGGGCATTGATTATCGAATATGTTTTTATGTTGTTAAAGCTCCCTCAATGTCTAGGAAAGACACCAGTGTGAATTCTTTAATTGAGATGGATTTTTCGATAGGTTGGATGATTGAGTGAAGGGCCGTTTCCACATATTTACCTTTTTGATAGGCGTGTTGTGACGTGGATAGTAGAGTGCTATCAATTGTGGCCTTGATGTGAAGATCTAGGATTCTTTCAAGGATCTTGAGAAGGAAAGACGTTGGGCTGATTGTCAATACTCTAGCAGAAGGTACGTCAGGATATACATACGTTAGGCCTTCCGAACTTCAGCTTTGAACTTCTTTAGGCTTTGTTTGTAAATGTTGTAATGGGACAAGACTCATTTAGTGCTGAGTTTAGGGCGGAGGTGAGAACAGTGTTGAGCTTGACTAGTTCCAATTGTGTGGTTGGTGTCGTGTGCACACTATAGTTTAGCTGAAAGAATGTTGTTGTGTTTTGTCCAGTCAGTTCTCCGTCGATTTCGGAAAATTGATGGTGAGGAGTTGTCGCTTGTTTCTAGCTCATATTCCTGATAGCGATGATCTGAAAATGAGTGACTGTGGGATACAGTCGACCTAGAAATATGTTTATGGAAGCGAAAGTGACATCTAATACCTCCTGCAGGGTTTTTGTAATAAAGGTCGGACTATTTCCCCTACGTACGCCGACGATATTGACATTATTGGAAGAACACAGCGGGCTGTTCGCTAGTATTGAAACAGAAGCTGCCAAAATAGGTTTAGCGGTAAACGAGGGCAAAACCAAGTATATGCTGTCAACCAGAAGGGATACGCAACATCGTATCCTTTTTTCTACCTCGGCTCTGCTATCAATTCTGACAACAACACTTCGGCAGAAATAAAACGAAGAATAACTCTTGCCAATCGCTGTTTCTTTGGGCTGAGAAGGCAATTGAGTAGTAAGGCCCTATCCCGAACAACTAAGGAGACTCTATATAAGACCTTGATCATCCCAGTCCTGCTTTATGGCGCTGAAGCTTGGACTTTATCAAAAGCGGATGAAGATATCCTTGGTCGTTTCGAGAGAAAAATTCTTCGTAATATATTCGGTCCCGTTTGCGTTGACGGGCTTTGGAGGAGAAGATTCAACGACGAACTATACGAGCTGTACAGCGACATCGACCTAGTCAAAAAACTGCGCATTAGTCGTTTGAGGTGGCTAGGACATGTAGAGCGAATGGACACCAGTGCTCTGGCCCGAAGAGTCTTCGAATCACACCCGGAGGGACAACGCAGCAGAGGAAGACCTCGCCTTAGGTGGCGCACTCAAGTTGTAGGGGACCTGAAAAAGCTTGGAGTGCGCAACTGGAGGCAGTTAGCTAAGGGACTGAGCTAACTGGAGAGGCTTGTTAGTTGAGGCCCAGGTTCACCCCGAACTGTAGCGCCACCTAAGTAAATAAGTAAGTAAGTATTTCCCCTATTGCACACTACTAGGTCGGTGCTGCCTCATATCTTGTGGTGCGCTTGCTTATTCTACCACTTCTTTGACCTCCTTTGATGGTGCGGATTCGGGGTCTTCGTAGGTAGTGCTCCGTTGATTTGAGCACTGCTACTGCCAGGTTATTTGTGCTACGATTAGGAAGAAAGGTTAGGTTAAGTGCAGATTTGGCAAGAATACAAGCGCGGATGTTACCTGTGTTCCTTGCATGGTAGAGTGTGTAGCCAGGAGCCCTCAGTCCCCTAGCGTCTAGATCTTCGGAGGATGATGGGTCATCATCCGAAGCCGAGATGCGGGATGAGGCAGGTGTCGGTAGGGAGGGACCGACAACGTTGGTGCGGTCCGCGGTATAGACCACACTTGATCCTGAAGTTTTTGGCTTTGAGTAGAGGGAGAAAGTCAGTAGTTAGAGAGAGTACCAGCGAGCGGCCGGTTTTCTTTGCTTCTTCCAGTTTCTTAGAGCTTGATGTCTCTTCGATAAACCTTCAGTCTTTGACTGGAAGGTCCGTTCTGATAGCAAGCAGGTTCTGATAGCAAAATAGACTTTGCAGTTTGGCTGGTTCATGAGGTTCGAGTGGTACTCAATTTTAGCTTTTGGCCTGTGGGGGATTTGACTGCGGTCCACTGCCTTAAGCCTGGCACCTGGCCAGAATTCACCGACGAAATTTGATCGTCACAGGCTAGTAGTTTGACATAGCCCTGGTGCCAGCTATTATCTCTAAAGGTGGGTGGAGAGTTAGGATGGGTGGTGATTCGCTCCTAAAGGCAGTTATCACTCTGCCTTCAATAAGCCTCCATTTATCGTAGGGGATCCTCCCTTCGTCGTCAGACAAATCCACAATAGCGACGACGAGGCTATCCTTAACCGTCTCGGAGAGGGTTTTAGTCTTCTTCGAGACGTTGAACTCCTCGTATGCGGATCAGCACATTTTAGGCACAGTTCCTATCGCTACAAGAGATTGGCTTCCAGCTTGGTTTGTTAAACCAAGTCGACTTGATGAGTTCTTAGCATGGTGGCTGCTCTTCCGGCGAGAGGGAAGGTGGTAGGGTGACTGGTGCCACGAGTAGATGATTGACGTGGGTCACGGTTCCACGAGTGGTAGTTGAACAGTTACTATGGCTCGAGGCACGATGAAATAATGTAGGATCTTTATTATATTTTTCCGTAGATAGATCGATGATTCTCTCCGTATTTTTGTTTTTGCTACGCAAAGGTAGTTTCTCAGATTGTTAAGAGCCCAGATGGTCGCCAGCATCTCCTTCTCATTGGTTGCGCAATTTTTTTTTGGTTTCGGTTTCTCACTTTAAAAATAGTTTCTTATCTAAATTTACCTCTAATGCGGACAGTAGGGTTTCGACATTCCTTAGATGTTCCTCCTCGTTCAAACCAAATATGATAATATCATCAATGTAGACATAACATATTCTGCCTATGTGGGCTTTCAGGAGATTGTCTATGGTCCTCTGAAAAATCGATGATGTATTCTTAATGGGAGTCGGGGGAATTCGTACTTCTCTCATTCATGGTGCAAAAGGCAGTTTTAGAAATGTCTGCCTCTCTCATTCGCACTTAGTGAAACCTTGAGGTGAGGTTTAGGGTAGTAAAGAGCTCCGAATTTCCCAGATTGGAGATAGTGCTGTTAATGTCCGGAATCTAGTAGGTGTCGGTGTCTATGGTGATGGAATTGGAGCTGAGAGTCGCGGCCTCCTCATCGACTTCTTCCTCATATTCATCTAGGTACTAATCTTCTTCCTGTGTGTCTGTGTTATCTAGCCTTTGCTGTTTTTGAGTGTGATTTATCCGAATGATTCCTGAATGGATTGTTTTAATTTTAAGACTAGTAGGGGCCATTGATTGTCTGGGACGATTGGCGACTGGTCTATTTATGAAATTAACCTCTCTCGATTGGACAAACTAGTCAATTAGGTTAGGTCCGAATTGTCGTCGTGGTGGAGGGTTGCTTTTCTGCGCTCAAGAGGGTTGGTAGCGATTTTTCTATTGCTGCTGGTGCTGAGCGTTATATACCATGTTTCTTTGTTGCGGGGCAGAGGTCTATGTGGATATGGATGTGGAGGTGTGCCTACTATACTTCTATAGTTTCGACACCACAGTCTTCTTTTTTGAGTTTATTTATGATAA
Organism: Xylota sylvarum; assembly: GCA_905220385.1. NCBI lineage: Eukaryota > Metazoa > Arthropoda > Insecta > Diptera > Syrphidae > Xylota > Xylota sylvarum. The sequence continues at coordinate 28,298,820 of LR999960.1, forward strand.
GCGAGAACTGATGGTTTACACTAGCATAGTATTCATCAATGCTTAAGTTTTCCTGCGAAAGAATGCTGAGCTGATGTTCGAGTGTTCTTAAGCAGGTCTGTTTTGACTGTGATTATCCGAATGATTCCTGAATGGATTGTTTTAATTTTAAGACTAGTAGGGGCCATTGATTGGCTGGATGCTGTAGGAATAGGGTAGGCACTGACTGGCGTCAACCTGGCGACGTCCAGTGTTGTAACTGTTACTGCGCATCAATTGTGCTTATTTTACCTCCTAGTGGTAGCCATCGGGTACTGGTTGGTGTCCATCCGGACCCGACTTGCTAAACTTATAAGCGCGAGTGTTGAACAAGAGAAAGTTGCAGCACTATAAATACGACAGCGGACGAACTCTCTCGATGGAGTCAACGGTGACGTTAAAGCTTCAAACGGAAGCACAACACTTTATCTGGGCTACTTCGACATATTCGGAGCTCAGGCCGATAAAGATTTCCAAGAAAAAGTCAGGTTTTTAGAAAAGAGATGGTGGCGGATGAGCCCTTGTTGGGCCAACGGCAGCGCTCATATCCTCGAAGCGGGTTACTGACATCGGTTTAAAACCGGCCCCTCGTCCTAGAGGTTTCAAAAAATGGAACTGGCCTTCCAGGTTGGGGGTTGTGCCGTCGGGGTAACTTCCTTACCGCGTAAAAAAAATATAGTTATGAGAGAGACACAAGCCTCGGATAATGGACCCCCTCATTGAATACCACGACCCGGAACGTACACGGACTATGATATAAGAGTTTGCACCTGGAATGTACGTACACTGTACACTCCTGGTGCTATTCAAAAACTTGAATCTGTCCTCACGCGGTACAAGGCAGATATTACCGCGATCCAGGAGATACGATGGATAGGATCAGGTATGCAAAAACGAAAAAATTGCGACATTTATTACAGCTGCCACAAAAGACTGCACATGTTAGGATGCGGATTCGTCGTGGGAAATCGGCTACGCTCAATGATAATTGACTTTAAGCCGATCAGCGATCGCCTGGCTGTGATCCGCATCAAGGCTACATTTCAAAACATCAGCATAATATGTGCACACGCCCCTACCGACGAAGCTGAAGACTCTATCAAGGAGGAGTTTTATGACCTCCTGGACGGAGCCTACGGAGCCTGTCCGGAGTATGATGTCAAAATCATACTCGGGGACTTCAATGCCAAAATCGGTAAGGAAAACATCTTCGGCGGATTAGTTGGAAAGCACAGCCTCCACGACACGACAACAGACAACGGCTTCCGGCTAATCGATTTTGCAGCAGCTCGTAATACGGTGATAAGTAGCACTAGGTTTCCAAGACTACGAATCCACACAGCAACCTGGCGCTCTCCAGATGGTCGAACCGCCAACCAAATCGACCACGTGCTAATAGATGCGAGGCACGTATCCAACATTCTGAATGTGCAAACGTTCAGAGGGGCAAACGTCGACTCTGACCATTTTCTTGTTGCAGTTAAGTTCAGAGCTCGACTATCCAATGAGAAGAAGCTGCAGACCGCCCAGAAAAAGAAATTCAACGTTGGAAGCCTTAGCACGTCTGGAGTAGCCAGAGCCTACAGGGAGCGCCTGAGTGAGAGACTCTCCGCTGTGCATTCACCATCCACAAACGCCAACAATCTGTGGAACCAGTATCGCGACATCATCAAAGGGGTAGCAGAGACCACCATAGGCTACCAGCCACCACCCAAAAAGAGCCCTTGGTATGATGATGAATGCGTGCGTCGGAAAAAGGTGACAGAAAATGCACATATGTAAGCGCTGCAACGTAAAACAAGGGCAGCGAGAGAAGAGTATCGAAACAGAAGAAGGGAGGAGAAGAAGATCCTGCGTAAGAAGAAAAGGTCCCACGCAGCCTCCCAGCTCAAGGATATCGAAGAGTCCCGCGATAGGAACAACATCCGTATCAGGAAAGCCAAGCAACTGGCAGCTGGCTTTAAGCCCGGAACGCAGGCTCTTCGAAACAGTGAAGGAAACCTAGTCACTGAAGCACAGAAATTAGTAGATGTATTTAAGCAGCATTTCCAGCAGCTACTTAATGGGCAGGTAGAGAGAGTGATAGGGCAAGAAGAGAACCCGCATCCAGTCAATGAAGACTCCATCCCCCCTCCTAGTTTTGAAGAGGTCGGCTCAGCTATCAAAAAGCTGAAGAACAACAAGGCCGCCGGCTCTGATGGTCTACCAGCAGAGCTTTTCAAACATGGTGGTGATGCTTAGGTAGGGTGCATGCACCAAGTCATCAACCAAGTATAGGTGGATGAAGTCATGCCCGATGACTGGACTATCAGCTCTATATGCCCCATCTTCAAGAAAGGCGATCCTATGTCTTGTAAGAACTACCGAGGCATATCCCTGAAGCCCTTCTGCAGCACACTAATCGGCACGTACCAGTGTGGCTTCCGGCCCGGCAGATCGACGATCGACCAAATTTTCACACTAAGGCAAATCCTGGAAAAGACCAACGTATTTCAAGTCGAGACTCACCATCTCTTCATCGACTTTAAAGCCGCATATGATAGCATTCATCGTCTTGAGCTCTACAAGGCGATAGCCGAATTCGAGATCCCGGCTAAACTGATCCAGCTGTGCCGCGTGACGCTGGATTACACGCGGTGCAACAGTTCCTCTGAACTTTTTCAAACATGCACCGGATTTCGGCAAGGGGATGCGCTATCATGTGACTTCTTCAATCTCGTGCTGGAACAGATAGTGCGCAGGGCAGGTGTGAACTGTGTCTCAGGCAGAGACTCTTCACGGGTCGGGAGCCCGTTAAGTAAGTAAGTAAGCAGGTGTGAACACGAAAGGCACAGCGCGCTGTGTTAGAGGCTTTTACGGCAATTGAAGAAGAGGCGAAACGAGTTGGCCTTGAAGTGAATGAGGACAAAACCAAGTATATGTTGTCAACAAACAAAGTAGCAACCACCGCTTAGGACAAAACGTCACTGTTGGCAACAGTAGCTTCGAAGTGGTTAAGGAGTTTACCTACCTCGGAGTAAATATCAACTCCACGAATGACAACTTAGTGGAGATTCGACGAAGACTTACCCTAGGAAACCGCTGCTACTTCGGTTTGGCGAAACAAATGGGGTCAAAACTCCTAACTCGGAAGACGAAATGTTTGTTCTACAAAACTTTGATCCTGCCAGTTCTGCTGTATTGAGCCGAGTGTTGGACGATAAGCAGGAAAGCAGAGCAGATATTGAACACTTTCGAAAGAAAAATTCTTCGTCGGATATTCGGGCCCGTATACGAGGAGGGCGAATGGAGGAGAAGATATAACCGCGAACTCTTTGAGCTATACTAAGATGTGGATGTAGTCCAAAAAGCCAAAACACGTCGACTACACTGGAATGGACAATAATGCTCCAGCAAAGAGGATCTTCGAATCACAGCCCCCAGGTTCGAGACGGCAAGGAAGACCGAACCTCTGTTTTAAGGATCAAGCTATCGCGGATGCCAGAGCGCTTGGTCTAGATAACTGGAAGCAGCGTGCCCGGGATCGAAAAGAGTGGAAGGCTGCCGTGTCTCAGCCAGAGACTCTTCACGGGTCGGGAGCCCGTTAAGTAAAGTAAGTAAGGGGCCATTGATTGTCTGGGACGATTGGCGACTGGTCTATTTATGAAATTAACTTGTCTCGATTGGACAAACTAGTCAATTAGGTTAGGTCCGAATTGTCGCTGAGCGTTATATACCACGTTTCTTTGTTGCGGGGGCAGAGGTCTTTGTGGATGTGGATGTGGAGGTGTGCCTACTATACTTCTATAGTTTCGGCACCACAGTCTTCGTTTTCGAGTTTATTTATGATAAGCGAAAACTGATGGTTCACGCTGGCATAGTATTCATCGATGCTTAAGTTTCCCTGCGAAAGAGTGCTGAGATGATGTTCGAGGGTTGTCACATCACATTTAACAGCGTAGTGTAAAGACAAGTAGGTCTTGATGGTCGATCAGTCATCATTGAAAAATGTTGTATGAAACGAGAGCAGCATCTGCTTCGTCTCTTACTAACCAAGTTGAGTTTAAGTGGTGCACTTACATGGATATTATTCGGGTTTTTCGGGACGCTGGAACTGGTTGGTTCGTAATCCTTTTGTTTAGATGCTTCCTAGATTTACTTTGTTGTTGTGGTTTAATGCGGTTCGCACTCTCGTTTACACCTTCATTGTCTATGCAAATTGGAAGGGTTCTATATATCCTTTTTGGCTGCTTTGGCGTAGAGGTTCTGTATCTTTTGTAGCGGCCTACTGCGGTACACTCTCACTGTCACGTATACACGTTTATGTCCTTTTTTCGCGGATTTATATTATTTTTACTAAATTACCGTGTGTACCTGCTCGGGCGCCAGTAAACGAGTTTTGCATTGTTGAAGGCTCCTTCATTGTCTAAAAATTCAGCAAGTGTATTCTTTGTCTTCTTTTTATCTTTCTATTGTGCTGACAACCTCATGTAATGCAGTTCTCATACTTTTGAGTGTAATATACTCGTGTTGCGCTGTGGAGATGACATTGCGCTCAAGTCTGCTACGAATGTAGACTTTCATTAGTTTTTCGAATTGAGATTAAAATCTGATTACTACATTGTAGTATCTAGAGCTACTAGTCTATGGACTGCAAGAGTGCCACTAAAACTGCAAACCAGGACATCCAACTTACTAATTTATTAATGTACAAGAACCCGTTAAAAGCAGCATTAAAGAGAAACTATAACCAGGAGTGGCAACCAACCCCTCTCCATGTAAATTGTCCGCCCTTTTAACACAGAGAACTAAGAAAAACACTTCTCACTATACCCACGTAGGTACACGTATGTAGATGCAAAACCCCTCCCCGGGGGAATGATTTCGCATTCTGGTGCCATTGCTTTTTATGACACCACACGTTGAGGAGTTTTGTTTCCAAGCATTTTGCATTTCGCATTGAATAGCATTGCAGTTGCTCTGTATTCACTTTGTTTTCTGTTGTATCTTTTTGTATTCTTCCTCATTTGCGGTTTGTTTTCATTATGAGGTCACAGCAGGAATCATAAATTATTATAAATTAAAAAAAAAGCAGAACACGTATGTAGCTACATGTAGTACATGTAGCCATGGTGCCATTAAACTAACACTAAATCCACACCTCAGAACTGAGAATAATCACACTAAATCCATAAGATCAAGGCTGCAGCCTAAAGCAATCCCATTAAGGTGACCCCGTCCCGTTCTACTTAATCATTGCGTGTACAAGTTTCATCCACCCCCGTATCAGTATCCTTTAGTTTTCTAAGTGAATCCTGGCGTAATGAAGAAAATTAAATTTCCGCTCGGCCATAACATAACCAGGTCCACCACTGTTTATGTTAGTGTCACGGCCATCCTAATGGCGAAACTTTATGACAATATCCGTTTCGCGTATAAACTTCAAATGGGCCAACAATACAAGGAGATTACAAGGAGAAGGTAAATTGCTCATCACAAAAGCACACCAGGGTGTGTCCATTCACAATGGCAAACAGATAATGGTTACTTCTGATGGGTGCGGCGCGGCGTGGCGCCTTCTTCCGCCGCCGCCAGGCCGTTGTGCAGGGTTTGGGATGTCCTTTAAAAATACACAAACACTGACGGACGACCGGAAAAACTGCGACCGACTCGTTAGTGAAATCAAAGATTACACACGATTTTAATTCACTTTCCGTGGACTCAGTTATCTTCAAGTCATCGTTAATTGCCCGTCTACATGAAAATGAAACTGAAACTAAAACCGAAACCGAATCTAAAAGCTGTGTAATTATTTATCTACACCTCGTGTCGCATCGCCCGACTTTAAAGCATTTTTTGTAATTAGTTCAGAGAATCAGATTCTCCCGCTCTATTGCAGCGTGTTTGGTTATTAAGTTAATTGGTGGCTAAGCACAAAGTATCTGCCAACATATTGACCATCTAACAGTGGTTGGGTGTTCCTCTTTTTTGTGTGTAGATACATTTTAAGTTTAGTGTCTTTTGTAAACGAATTGCAGGCTAATTGGTTTCATACATGACATTGTGGGCGATTCGGTGACATTGTTTATGACCGTTTTATCGGGGCTTTAATTAGACGTTTTTCTTTTGGGAAATAATTTATGGCAATGTTGTATCCGTGAGGCACGGGAGAGAGCGATTTGTTAAATGTATCTTTATACCCTATCCTAAGGGTATATTAAGTTTGACACAAAGTTTGTAACATAGAGAATTAATCGAGATAGATCCTATAAAGTATATATATTCGTGATCAGCATCAATAGCGAAATCGATTGAGCGATGACCGTCCGTCCGTCCATCCGTCCGTCCGTCCGTCCGTATGTCACCGCTTTTTGGGCCTTAAATTTTGAGCTAGGACGATGAAATTTCATATCTGGACTTCTGAGAAAAAGATACAGTACAAGTGTAAATTTTTTTTACATCCGCCCACTGCCATGCCTACTTTTTTATAACTTCACTAAATTATATGAAACCGAAAAATTTTGTTAAGACCAAATATTTGGGTATTTAGATTCCCTACAATTCAGCCATAGAACAGTTTTGGCCACGCCCACTTTTTGATGGCGTTATCATAAAAAAACCTATTTTGATAAAATTTTAGATGTAACATCCTCAAACGTTCGACATTATAGCTATATTTCTTCCTGCAGTTGAAAACAGTCAGAGGAGGACAATATATGTATTATGAATGCTTGAACATCTTCATATCGTCTGCATAAATAGATAAATGTGAATTTACAATGATACGATCAACATAAACAAATGGGGACCAAAATGGGTGCCTTGAGGTACTCCAGAGAGAAGAAAATCATGAACCTAAACTTACTTACATACTTAGGTGACGCTTGAGTTCGGAGTGGACCTGGGCCTCAACCAACAAGTCAACGCCCTCCACCGGGTTGGATTCGAAGACGCTTCGGGCCGGAGCGTTTATGGCCATTCGCTTTACATGTCTTAGTCGACTTAGACGACTGATGCGTACTTTTCAGATCAGGTCGAGGTTAAATCTCCTCCTTCAAGTCTCGTCAATGGAAACGGGACCAAAAATCCTCCAAAGAATTTTGGATTTAAAACGATCAACCATATCTTCATCCGCCTTGCCTTCGTTAACATCCATGCCTCTGCATCATAAAGTAAGACTGGGATGATGAGGGTCTTATATATAGCTTCCTTAGTGTTTCTTGACAAGCCCTTGTTACTTAATTGCCATCTTAGATCAAAGAAACAGGGATTGGCAAGTGTAACTTTTCGTTTAATTTCTGATGTGATGTTGTTGTCAGAGTTTATAGCGGAGTCGAGGTAGACAAAGTCCTTAACTACCTCAAAGTTAAAGCTATCTGTTCCGACGTTCTGTCCGATTCGTCAATGTTGTGTGTCCCTTCTTGTTGACAGTACAAAGCAACAGCGCATGTTGCTTTGAGGGGTTCAGCATCTGTGTCAACTGGATTTTGGGAGCTGATAACGCTGATAGTACTTCTTCCTTCTCCTGTTTCTGTTGTTTGTAGTCAAAAGCCCATAGGAGTGCGCCGTTCCCGGTGCTCGTACAGCAGACGCGAGGGTTACCGAATTGAACCATCAGCGACAGCACTACGATCAGCTGCCCGACTATGTTGAGAGAGATTAAGCGTACCAGGTAAAACCTTTCTGTCAATTTCTCCCTCGTTTGACTTCATTCTCACGAACGAGTCGGAGAATGAACCGCAGGAATCTTCAGAAAAGAGCACTGTGCCCGGACGTTTATCATCCCTTAAATAGATGAAGCTCTATGTATGTATGTTTGTTGAGAGCTCAAGGTTATTGCTGTTGTTCTAAGATCAAGAAAAATCTTTGGAGCTGTTACGAACCTTCAACAGATTTATTGTCGATTGTTCCAAAGCATTGTCTCTTTTCTTCACGCTGCGATGTCAACGGACGACTGGAATTCCTGCCAGGTATAGCTAGATATAGAACTCTGTTCACCCCACATCTTTGAAGTTTCCGGGTTTCGAAACGGTCCAGTATAATTGTGTTAAGGTCATTCTCTCAGTGGAGAGACTACGTTCAATGTCGTATCTACATAATGAACACTAGGCCACGGTGGCGATCGTGGACCGATGCACTTGTGCATCTGAAAAACTAAGGTAACTCGTCGTATCAAAATCAGTGTCATGTGTCAGTGGTCAATCTTCCTAGACGCCTAGCAGAACTTAAGATCATAAAACTCTTACAAGGGCATTATAAGTATAATTATATATAATTATAGTTCCGCGGAAGCTACATTTAACAAATACTGATTCTCTCTTCCATCGAGGAGTGCCCACTTCTTACCTATCGACCTACGTTTCAGCTCCTGTGTTCAAGTAATTAACACAAACATTGCCATAGTGACTGAAATGTGTACTCTACCACAATGTATCGTCCACATTCGTCTGGTAGTATCATATATTGATCCATCGGCCTTCCCTTGTCGATCTGACAACTATTAAAGAATAGCACTTCTAGTTGACCATTTTACTGTCGCAGTTAGGACTCGTGTCCTGCGAACCATCACAATGCATGACAATCACTTAATAAAAGTGACCGTTCAGACGACAATTGCGCCCAATTACAACCAGGGACAAGTAGGGATTTTAATGGCGTAACCCATCAACAGAAATGAAGTGAAAATGAACTCATCTCCATGGATGGGATGGGAATGTTATGTCTTGCATTCTCTCCTCTTGATTATCATCATCATCATCATTGTGATCATCTGGGAAGAAATTCCATAGACATTCTCCACACCACACACTTATCAAGAAATTGTACATATTACCGCAGTCAGCCAGTCTGCCGTCAGTGAAATTGTAGAATTGTCGTCCTGTTCCTTTGCCAGTGGTGGAATTTCCCTTTCGCTCACCTCCCCCACGACGACGTTGCTGATGTAGAGAGTAACCTACATACAAATACTACCGATTGTCGTATTATCCCTTCTGCGCTGCTATCTGCTCACATTCCCGTTGGTGTTGTCGCTCTTCGTCCTCTGTTTGTCTGTTTCTATTCGCGCGGCTCGTGGTGTGTTCTACTACTCCTCTGTGCAGCCAATGTTAACAGCAACAGAGCAGCCAAAGGACTTTTCGCTTCGAGTGTTAGTTGCACAGTTTTGCTTTGGTCTCGGAGAGGAATACACACACTCGTTGCTGAGGTCTCTCGATGAAAAGTATAAAAAAAAAAATCACTTCATCGGGATAGGTTTGTTAGTCCTTTTTTGGGTTTTTTTTTTGTTTTTCTCTTCGCGATATTACATCGTCCTCGTCATCGTCATCGTCGTAGTCTCATTCGTCATACACATCTCCGTGTTGTGTCCTAATTTGTTGTGTGTTTGGCGGATGTCGTGGCGTATACGTAACCTTTTTTTTCGTTCTTCTGTTCGGAGTGACGTTTCGCTTTGAATATTAAATTGAAAATATAAACAAACTTTTGAGTGTGCCGCAACGTGTCCTTTTTCGTGATTTTTTGTCGCTTCCTTAAAGTTTTTAGTGTTGTCTCTTCGTTCCAGTGTGTGGAAGGAATTTGTTTAGATTTATTTTTTTGTGTTTGTGTGTTGAAATCGATTGCACAGGCAATCAAAACGAAGACCTTTATCCTTGTGACATTTAGTTTTGTTAGTTCACAAGGATCGTAATCATAATTATTATATTCACTCATCAGTTAACGGTTGGATAAGTTCGATGGATTGATTAATTAGTGGCGATGTCGGTGTACATGTGGATAGCAAAACCAACAAAAAAAGGACGAATATATATTTTTGGATGTGGCTTGGTAATTAGTGTCGTCGGTGGTATTACGACTGTTGGTATTAAAAATTCAAAGATGGCATTGTGTTTGGCAATGGTGATCGTAATATGTCGGCTGCAAGAGATTCCTTAATAAATTTGTCGTGTCATCCTCGCGAGTGATTCAAAATTGCTTGGCACTTACCAAGATTTCTTTAAAGTTCTGAGAAGTCTGCGATGCCAATGAAAATTCCTGCCTAGGGCGTCGTTATGAGATGGAGCCCTTAATTCCTTTCCGGTGTATCTGTAGGTTTAGGTTAGATGGCTATCATCTGTTTACGGTAGGATGCACTTGGACTAGGAAAGATCCATTGTGTTACCACATGAGCCGGACATTTTTGTTACTCTTAGAACCATTTCGATTTTTGGACGAGCTTCCACATTTTATTGATATCCGTATCGGAATTGTCTTCAAGCTCCACAAAAAAGTATTCTCCCGGAATCTGATTTCTTGATAAGAATACCGCAGGCTACCTTTACTTCATTCCATACAGCTGTCGCTGGTTGAGATTCCTAGCCTAAAGGCGCACAATGACCCATCAATAGTCCGACCAGGGTACATATCTGTGGTCTGCTGGTGTGTGTGAAGCTGCTTTACAGTGATAGATCTGCACCATTGTGAGCTTTCCTTTTCTCGTTACCTTCTTTGTCATGGGGTAGCTTCCCTTTCAAGGAACCCAGCCCGAACTTGATGCTGCCCCCAGTTTTTTTAAACCTTCAAGAGACCTTTCGTCAATAGTGACCAGAAGGTCCTTTCCGGTACCTCTTTTACGCGTGACCGAAGATATGATGCTCCAGCTTTGAGTGTTCAATACTTTGTTCTGTCTGCCTATTAGTTTTAGAACGACCTCATCCTCCTGTCGGTGTAAATGACGAAGTCCGCACTCGATACCGATCTCATCGACTGACAGTCAGCGGCTTCAGGAATAGCCATAACCTCCATTTGGAATACACTGCAATAGACTGGTAGTCTAAAAGTTCAAAAGACATGTTTACGCCAAGAGAGACTGAAAGAGACCAGGTCCAACATCCTCGTTATCTTAAAGCCATCAGTGTTCTCTGCCCAATTCTGACGGCTGGGAATATGTTTGTGGTATTGTGTGTTGAAGTTCAGTGCATTAATTGCGGACGTATCCCCCATTTGGGCCCTATAGGTCTCTTGGAAGCCTATAGTACCGTAGCGGTTTTCCTAATACTTTTATGTATGTTCAGTTTCCATGTCAGTTTCCTGTCTAGTATAAGATCCAAGTATTTGGCATGTTCGGAGAAACTTGTGGATTTCCCTCATTTTTGGTGATGTCATCTCTGGAATTCTATGTCTTTTAGTAAAAAGAATTGGATTGGCGCTAAGTCCGCAGTTATCTATCCACCTACCACCTGGTAGGCATGATTCCATCCAGACCTGCTGATTTGTATAGAAGGAAGCTATTATTTGCCCATTGAAGCTTATGATCGCTTACTACCTTCTCTACGATATGCAGGGTCTCCGGGTTGAGCTGGTCAATAGTGAAGACACACGTGGCAGTGTTTCATGAAAAGTGTGCGTCTAGGAGTAAATTTAGAAATTCTCGACTAGGCATAGGCATTATTCCATTAGATCTCTTGATATAGCCGGGTTCAAGTAAGGGATCTTCCATTACGCTGCCAGAATACTAATAGTGCCTTGGATGCCTTTGACATGCTTTAACCTTTAACATTCCGTCTCTCATATTATTGAGCTTCAGTAAAACGTTTTCCGCTCGGGACCTACCTTCCTTCTATCAACAGTGCCCCAAACATTCCATTTTTCGTTTCGGCCTACCTGCAAATGATGTCTATTTTCAAAAGAGCACTGGTCACCCTACTTTCCGAACACTATTTCGAGGAAGAGGAGTCGCCACATCGGGCTGAGAGTAGTAACTCAAAGGCCTTGCCAAAGTCAGATTTAAGCCTGCAAGACATTCGTCCGTGACCACGGTTAACAACTTGCTCAAACCATTGGAAATAGCATTGGTGTTTCAAAACCCCCAAAGATTGGAAGCTATTAAGCAATTGCCTTGAGTTCATAAAGATTTTAACCACCATCACCTCATACCTTGAGGACATTTCCTGATTTTTGACTTCTAGATAGAACGCAACTTCATTCCCCTGCCTCTACCTGAGCATAGGCGATGAGTGCTTTGATGATGAGCTGCCCATTTTTGCCCTTCCTTTGCTGCTTCGTCTTCTTATGTCGATGACTTCATATGCAGGTCGTCCTTCTTTGTCGCATATGATTCGTTTCAGTGTTTTTCCAATGTACAAAGATCTATAAGACGTTGGATGATTCGTGGGTATCTTCCCATTTTGGCCAAAGGACCAACCTTCATTTCTTCCACCTCTGGGTACCTTCGTAGAAGTGGGTTGATCTCACGGCGCGAAACCTGAATCCACATCTGTTTTTTTCGGGACACCTGCTTCCTTGAGTCTTTTAGCTTTAAAGTTGAGAATTCTGATCCTTCTACTGACAGTGGTGACCCCTCCTTTTTTTGGTTGTAGCTTCCTGTTGCTTTTCGGGATTCTATGCTCTGTTCTTTCTTTCCCTCTTTGAAAGCCGCGCTGTAGTTCTGTTTGTTCCATCCGGGCTTCCATCCATAGAGCCTTTGACCAGATTCAGAAAGGTACACTATGGTGTACCAGTACTTCTGCTGTTCTTAAGAGTTGTTTCCCCGAATTCAGCAGAAGGTTTACGTTTTCTGGTGATATAGAGGGAGTAGTGTCCGCTGCTTAGTTCACATGAAGGGGTCATATTGTGGCCATTGCCAACCCTGTCTTCTTTATAAAAAGTCTTTAGTTTGGGGTCATGCATTATTTGCATTAATCAATTTGTGTCCACTATTGCTCGTACCTTTGAAGGCTGCAATTCTCAGTTCCATCAGATTCTGTACGCAAATACAGTCACAGGGAAAGGGGTTCCAGCAGAAGTTCGCTCTTCCGTCAGAATAAAGCGTAGGAAGATCGCTACTTTCGCTTTGGTCCGTTCACTTTGATGCATAATTGTATTTTGAGTGAAAGGCAATAGGGATTGGTAAAGGTAATCTGTGATTTGTCGTCTACTTTCGAGCTCCTACAGCGGATCATTGGTTTTCAGTCGGAAGGTGAAAATCTTCGAAAAATACTGAGGGATTGGTCCGGAGATAATCATGCCAAACTAAAACTTTTTTGTGAAGTTGCTACTTACTCTTCAAAGAATGATTGGGAGATCGCCATCGTTACTGGCTCATACATTTATAAGATCCGTAGAGCATTATCAAGAAGATATGTCTGGGATTATCCTTGGCAGTGCAGCGGTTACCTTTGCTGCGTTGTCGTACTCCACCGTATAACGAGTAAACCAGTAGCGGCAATAGTACAGACCCTTGGGAAATGCAATCCAAAACTTAAAAATGTCGCGTTTTGTGGCGCTTTCCGCAGTGCAAATCTGTGAAATCCATAACTGATTCATTGGCCGCAGTCCCCATCCATCCATCCCATAGTGTCCAACATGGCGTGTTTCTATATGATGGGATCAGGACCAGTTTGCGCCTCAAAATTGTATTATCCCATGAAATCTGCCCTAAAACTGATTTAATATTCCATTCGTCAAGAACCCTTCATTCCGCTATTTGTAATTCCGTCCATGTTGCTCTCTAAACGGAGCACATTCCAAGGACCAATACCAATATTTCCACCGTCAATCGCCACGTAAATACCAAGTCACAACTCTTTGTATAATCCACCTAGCTGAGTGCAATTATCCTCCTTCAACGTGAATACCATATCCTTTCAGCCAAGTTCCACCAATAGACCACATCTCACCTGAATAATTATGCCTCGCACACCACCACGACTTGGTAGAATAGTCCTTTACGCTTACACTGCACAACAATGCATTCCGCGTCTATAGACCAAACCGACCAATGATTTAAATGACAAAAAAAAAAAGAAAAATCCTTCATGTGCCGAATTATAAATACATGTGCCTTTTATATAATTGAACAACTACAACTATAACAAGCAAAGTGCCTTAATAAAAAAAATCCAGCAACAACCACACAGACACACACATAATGTCGTCGAACAAGCCATCAGCATCGGCCAGCATCCGGTCGCGTCAGAGTCTTGAAATGCGCGGTGTTAAACGGCAGGATTCGTGGTTTCGCCACTCAATGCCACCAGCGATAAATCGAGATTTCGAATCAATTGAGAATCTAACCCAATCCAAATCCACTGACAATGCCAGGATTCCGAAGGCAATCTCCTCGAATTCGGGTAAAAATATTTCAGTCGCTTTGTCTGGGGTAACAACGAACAGTTCAACGTCACCGGTAACACAATCGTCACAGCCAGCCACTTCACGAACACTTAACAGTCGCAAGGAGTCCAAGGGTTCAATTTTATCCAAGCTCAGCGGTAACAGTGCAAAGAGTCGGAGCTCAGGACTGGTGGGCAAAGGTCTTCGTATTACAGCATCGTTTCTGCGAAAGAAACGAAAGGAGTACGAAGGTAAGCATGTGTGGTGATCTTTTCCATTTCCATTTGCAGAGAATTATGATGTCATTTGGAGTAGTCGTGATTCGATGAAATAAAGTGGGAAGCTGGTTTTGTTTTCTTTTTGGAAGGATGCCAGGATCCTAAAGCCGTTTGGGACTTAGACTATTAGGAATATTTTCGCAGTGAATGTCAAACATTAAACTTTAATTAAACGGTTTATAGTTTTCTCATGACTAACTCTTGTCTTTTTCTGTGGGTGTTCTTTGCTCCGCTAACGTTAGGCTCCCCGAGACGAGATACCGCTTCAAGATTCGTATTATTTTAATTTAAAAATGCTCTACATCTTCCAGAAATATCATTTGGGCAACTTCCATAATGACTGCTCTAAAATTGGTATTCGTAGAATCCCAACACACATCATTTTTAACAGCAGCGGTCCTAGGTCAGTTCCCTGTGGTACGCATTCGGTCACTTTTGCATTTCGTAAGTTCGATTTTGTGTAGTAGATTTCTGTCCGTCAGAATTTTAGAAGAGTTTCGCATATTTTCAACTGCCTACACTTTTCACGTTTTAGAACTTGCTCTCCACCTTCTTTCCTGAATGGCTTGAGTGCCACATTATGTGCGTTGGGTGAGTGTTCCCTTTTTTGGATCGTATTTCTGTATTGAGAGTCGTTCAGTTTCTTCCACCTCTGCTTTAACACTGTTGAGGACGGTGCAGTCCTTAATTTTTCTAACAATACGAGTATCTGGTATACGAAGTAATAGTAAAGTGAAGGATAATGCGTTCTTTTCCTGATCATATCCTTTAAATATTTGTACAACTTAATGTCACCTATTAATTGTAGCCTCCTACCGATGAACTCCTGTCCTGCAACCAGGATCCGCGTGGTTTTTCATTCACGGTAAGCATTCAACAGATGTTCTCTATTGGAACCTAAAGAAAATCACCCAGATTTTTCTGTCACAATTGAATTGAAGAGTCCTCATGGGGTTCTTAAAACGCCTACATAAGTTTAAGCATCCCTTAGTACTTGAAAAATGTGGATAGTTGGTACTTCACCGCTTGTTTTTAAGTTGGACCAAATCTATCATGTAAGTTGTACAGTTAAACTGAAGGAATTACATAAAATAGTCTTAGTCTAGAGAAAGTATGGTCTATACGCAGCTGATGAGTACTAATTCGGTCTTTTCTTCTGCAAGTTGTAGCCCTATGCAAACTAGTCAGTCCTGGACCATCCCGATAACTGCATTGCAGTTATGCTCCAACTTTTCAAAGAGTATGTTCACTACAACGATTGCTATGTCATCGGCGAAGCCAATTATTTTCGAAGACCTCGGGATTCCAATTCTGAGGACGTCATTATACATTAGATTCTACAGTACGGACCAGATACGGAGCCTTGAGAAACGCGCCTGTGACGTTATACTGCCTCGTTCCATCGTTCCATCGTCGGATCGTAGACAGTAGACAGACTTACGGCGACCATACTGGTGATCTGCAAGACCTCCAGCCTCATCGATTGCTCCAATACGTCACTTATGATGCGGTGAGGGATCCTGTAGTGGTTTACTACCTTTTGGCAGGAGAATCAGTTTTTGTTTCTTCCACTGGTCGGGGAATACTCCTGCTAAAGTGTGTGGGCGTCAATTGATTGTTGCTTTTGAGACAATGTTAGGGATTCCATCGATTCCAGGCGCCTTTTGGTCCTTGATTTTTGCGCAGACTTGCAGAACATCTTCTGCAGTAACGAGGGATATATGTATCTTCTATCATCAGCTGAAGTACTTCAGAGTGTGTGCTTTCCATCCCCTTTTCAGCAGCTACCTTCTATGGTCTCTTCTATTTTCAATCTCTTCCTGGACGGTGGTAATGTCTGCTTTATAGGAGTCTAGGGCCTCTGATAATTCTTCGACTGCACGCGCCCTGTTAAGGGTTTGTACATTCCACGTGCAGATTCAAAGGACGTTGTCCGTGTTTCGATTGCTAGTGTCGTCAACAGTGGAGTCATCCTTATCCGATGCTTTAGTGGTTTTCAAAAGTAAAATTTTGTTTACTATGGCCGGGGAGTTGCCCCAACCTGGAGGACCAGTTGTAATTCGCTTCGAGTCGCACTCGTAGCGAATTGCTTGCCAAGAATATCTCAGGGGAGCAGTTGGAGCATAATGTCCAGCACCGCTGAGGGAGAGACACCTTAGATAGGACATTAAGGTGAGTAGCCCTATTATAAGACGGGCACCAGACGATCGCACCATACAGTTGTATAGGCCTGATAACGGACATGTACATCCAGCGTATAATATGAGGTTGAAAACCCCAGCTTCTACCTATGCCTTTTTACAGGAGTATAGAGCTTGTTGTTTTCGTTATGCGTTCAATTAGATTGGCTTCCCAGTTTAGCTTCCTATCTAAAATGAGACCCAAGTACTTTGCATTGCCTTTAAAGGAGAGACTGGTGCCATTAACTGTGGTCAATATGAGGAACTTTGTATTTCTTCGTAGAGAGGACAAGTTCTGTTTTGAGGAATTAACTCGTAGTCCGCATTTTGAGGCTCATCTGGTAAGTCGTAGGAGAGCACATTGGAGAGTTTCCTTGAGAGTATCAGTGTGTTTTCCGGAGGCGCCGATAGCAATGTAATCAGCAAAGGCAACTATTCTGCATACAGTCCTTTCTATCTCCAATAGCAGCCCGTTGACCACTAGATTCCACAGAAGAGGGCACAAAGAGGGCCACCCTCATGAGTTCCGCAACTAACAAGTTTGCTAGCCGATGCGCCGCCTAGCTGCGAATTGATTAACCTGCGTGTGAGCAATTGATTGATCAATACTCCAAGCAAAGAATCGACTTTCAGGCTTGCAAGTGCATCTGTGATAGACGTAGATATGACATCGTTAAAGGCCTCCTCGATATCCAGTGACGCGACCATGGTAAATTCCTTGATGCTCAGTGATTTTTTAATGATGTGCATTAAACAGACTGATTTGCCCTTGTAGTACGCATGTTGGGACGCAGAGAGCATAGATAGGTGGATATCAATCAGTTTTTCCAGTGTTTTCAATAGAAAGGACGATAGGCTGACAGGTCGGAGATCCTTTCCTTCCACCACGGTCCATAGTCGGGGAATGTAGCATAGATTGATTCAGACAACCAGACATGATAACTTTAAGCCAATGGAGCCTATGTCTTCTGATTGGTGAAAGTCAGCCGGAGTGATACCATCTGACCCTGTGGACTTGTATGGCTTGAAACTGCGCATGGCTCAAAGGATCTTTTCAATAGTGTAATTATTTTTGTGGAGTTGTTACACGGTGTAGAAAATGTGGTTTCGAATTAAAAACTACCGGAAAAATGCATGCGCAGTAGAAGGACTTCTTACTGGATGTGGTACAGTGACCATCTGACTGCATTAGATGGATAGGTATAAAGGATTTTTTGGAGACGATTTTCTGAAGTCTTGAGGTTTCGGGGGACTCTTTTATGCTTTCGCAGAGGAGTCTCCAGCAACGTCATTTCTCCTTCATCAGTGAGGTTTTGTATTTCCTAAGAGACAGCTACTAGGTAACTCAATCAGCCAAGAGCTTTTATCTAGGTTAAATAGGAATCTACTTTCCTTCCTAAGAACACCGAGAGTAGCATTTCACCAAGGTGGTTTGTTCTCGCCTCGAGGTTACGATGTGGACAAGCCAATGACATAGATAGCCTCATTTAGTGTCGATGTAAGGACATGCACCGTGTAGTCAAGCTCGTCAGTGTTAGAAGGTTCCATAGGCGAAATGGTGTGTATCAATGTTGTCAAACGTTCCCTAAAGAGACCCCAATTGGTCTTTTTGTAGTTTCTGAACACCTTTTGTTTTGGAGGATGGTCATCTAGACTAAATTGGAGGTAGCAATGGTCTGAAAGAGTGCTCATCAGAGACTTTCCAGTCTTTTACCTTTTCGGCGAAGACATTTTATTAAAATAAAAATATTTATATTTACATAGTTTGTAAATTTACAAGTAATATGATATTTGTTCCAACCACTTTATTCCTTCCTTGCATCGCCAGTACATTCTTTCGCAATCAATTCCGTGAACTCCTAATTGTTTGGCGCGGATATATTTGCCATCAATATTCGGCACTGTTGGACTGGAAAAAAAAAATAATATATAATTATCAAGGAAAATAATTAGCAAATCTATCTAATATTTTTATGTAAGTTAAGACTAATAAAATAAAACACACTTATACAAAAGTATCCTTGAGAGCAAGGGCCTAAGTAGTGTTGCCATATTGTCTAGTATTGCCTATTTTTAGTATTTCATTGTTGGGTTCAGAAAAAGCAATACTCAAATGTAGATTTAAAATTTGGCCGAGAACGGCAACTAGGACTATTCGATATTTCAGGCCCACAACGTAACTCATTCCCTAACTTAACTCGTACGTTATGTTTTTTTATTTTTAAATTAAAAAAGAAATAAAAAAACACGATTGTAGTAAATGTTAGCAATCAAAAGATAATAAATTCACTTAAGTAATCTACAAATATATCGTGTTGATTTCATAAATTCTACAATTTCAACGCGCTTAAATCTTGTTTAAGGCGATAAGCAATTTTCATTGTTTATTGTTATTAAATCAATATTGTAAATATCAGCAAATTCACTTTTATACAATCATTGTTGCAAAAATAAATTACTTTGTCCATCTACGTAAGCCGTGGAATAATGAAAAATAAGTTAATACTGATCTATTTATGATTACAATTTATTACAGTCGCAGTACTATATAATATTCATTTTCTTTCTTTTCAGGTAAGTCATCTTTTGTATTGCATTACTCTGTAATATGTGGGTAAGCTTTACTAGAAAAATATATAAAAAGTTTCCCAGCCATATTTTAAAAGAAAATAATTCGTACAAAGCTAATGGTGGCTGGCAGCATTCTGTTGGTTTCTTTTTGAATCATATTTTTCAATTCAATTCAATTTTTTCTTTATTCTGTAATATGAGGATGTACATATAAGTATAAAATGAAGCTTATAATTTAAATAGAATATTTTCTTCCAGTTAATATATTATGCATGTATACAGAATAGCTAGTGACATCTTATATTTAAACAAAAATAGAGATGATGCCACATTAAAATAATACTTTCAACTTTGTGTGGGATGTACAAAGAAATGTAAATAAACAAAAATCAAATTTCATAAAAAATTCCAGTAAAAGAAGTAAAAGAAGTGAGATTAAAAAAAGCAAATGAAAAAGAATACAATAACAAATAACATTTTAAATGGCAATCAAAACTAGCAAGTGAGCAAATCATTTTTTTTTTTTAACTGATAAACGCAACGTTTCGATTTCGTGATGGTTAAAATCAAGGAGACATAATTTTATAAATTTTTTAAACGCGCTCAGATTTCTTATGGATCGAATTTGCAAGGGCAGAGTGTTAAATAGTTGCGTAAGTCAGAAATTCAGTACTTTAAAATAGAACAAATGTCGCAATGGAAGAATTTGCAAGGTCCTAAATAGGTCCATTGTGTGCACTGAACGGTGAGAACTACAAACTTTTCTTATAGTAGATTTTTGAATAACAATTAATTTGTGCAGTGTACTGCCATAAGCACCACCAACTGCATAACCCGTATTGTAATCTTGATTGGAATTAGCCATAAACCATTTTCATAGTACTAAAAGAGCAATACTTTCTAAGGCGGAAAAGGCAACCAGTGGATGAGAGTAGACATCTTTTCAAAGAAGAAATGTGTTTGGATCAGTTAAAATTTTGATCAATAATGATACCAAGATATTTAAAACTATCTCCACCTTCAATTTTAAAGCAATAACCATTGCAGTCATCACTACTATCGAAAGTTTGACCACTTTGTATACTGCATAGAGTGGTTAACAGATTGTGAGAATGAAATATTATATCATAATCGGGGGGCTTCTGCTCAGTAAGACTGAAATACATCAGCTTAGTTCTGCTACTAAAAATAAGTCTGTGTTCAGCAAACTAAAATCTTAATAAAAATACGTCTTGGTTTATGGCGGCGATTAAATCTAACGGACTGACTGAACAATATGCAATTCCAAGGTCGTCGGCAAAAGCTTTAATTTTACCCACAAATGGAAGTGAAAAAAAGTAGTTTATGTAAATAAGAAATAAAACTTGCACAAGAACGGAACCTTGGGGCACGCCCAAGTTATTTGTTTTTGAACTGCTCCCAATGTTCAGATATTGTACTCTGTCTTTAAGATAATACTCAAACCATTTATATATGAAACCCCTTTTCACTGAAGTCCTAAAACGAAACTGCATGGAACTAAAAAAATTGATTTGATTAAGATATGCTAAAATTCTCGTTTTAATTACTTTTTCAAAAACTTTTGAAATTGAAGACAACAAAGAAATTGGTCTATAATTTGACTTGTCTGTCCGGTTGCCCTTCTTAAATAAAGGAACAGTACATTTCAATTTATCGGGAAAGGTACCAGACATAATGCTAAAATTAGAAAGGTAAGACAAAATGTCTACTAAATTGGGACCAATATTCTTTAGAACTAAATTCGTAATTTCATAATTTCCATGTGAATTAGAAATGCGAAGAGAATTAATAGTTTTTAGAAATTCTAATCCCGTGATAGAGTCAAAAACGAAGCTATCTCTGCATTCACTGCTTTCAACAAACATAGTGCAAAAGTTACAGGAAGTTATACATAGGACTATCTGAAGAAGAAAATTGTCCAATGGAAGCAAAGTAATTGCTAAATTCGTTCGCTATTTCTTAAGGATTTGAAATATTCACACTTCCGCTTTTTAGCATGATGGTATTTGCGTTGGTATAGGCGTTCCGACTAACAATACTGTTAATAACTTGCAACACTTTCTTAAGCTTCCCATTGGCCATTTGTATTTTGGGATTATAATATCTGTCTCGAGCGTTATGAACTTCCAAGCCAGCCGAGGCAGTCATTTGAATGAAATAATATTCATAGTTAGTCGGTTACTGGAGAGGCTGGAGAAGCTTGTTGGTTGAGGCCCAGGTTTACCCCGAACTGTAGCGCCACCTAAGTAAGTAGTAATTAGTCGGTTCACTCTTTTCAATAATGCATAAAAACACTTGTTGAAAGATATTGAACAGTGTTTTGTACAGCCTTTTTAAAAGGGCAAACAACAGATGACTACAAGAAAGGATCGGATCGACTTCCCATTAACCCTCATGCATTCCCATTCACCATTATGCATCTTATACCTATATTCAAGGGTCGGCATAACGAATTCTTTGTTGCTGTGATCAACGAGCAATGTATGCAAATAGAAGAGAAGTTTCGGGAGAGAATGAAAAGAATGAAAGGAATTAATTTTCGTTTTGATTATGTCATCCGAGCTCTACACAATTCCTTCTTTCCATCAAAGCTCTCAGTGAGGCGTGCATTCTTCATCACCACCCTGTAAGATTGGACGAGTTTGGCAGAATTTTTCTGCAAGTTCTACCGTAGTACGAACATTTGTTTGATAATGGACTTTCTTGGGCTAAAATCGAACCGAAACAGTGCCTTGCGTCGAAACAAATGTGATCAATCTGGTTGTTCTTTGATTGAGCAGGAGATCTCGATGTTTGTTTGCAAATAAATTGCTAGCTACGACAAGATTCGGATTAGAGATGGTATTGTGCAGGGTATAATTTTAGATAGTATTATCGAAGATACACTCTCTTCCGTCTCGTAACCCCAATGTACAAACCCCCACCTAGAGCGCTAGGTCATTGGATAAGGGGGCGGATACAGTGATGTTAGTAATCCTCTTTGGGGATGGAAGCACTGCCGTTGACTTATTAAGTGCTTAAGACCGAACCTCAGTCTTGAAAGATCCTTATTGATCTTAGGTACGTCGAAATGTGTAGCTCAAATAAGGCATCCGCTGGATTCAGGTGTATCGATCCAAGCATGAGTGTTATACTCTAGCTTTAGGGCGGATATTTGACTTATATTGCAGCCAGATCACAAGTCACAGATCCTAGACATCGCAGCATTCTTTGTGACGTCGAATTTTCGTCGAGTACAGTCAGACTCAGCATATGTACATCGTTCGTTTTTTATGAAATAGCAGCAGGACCGATTGCATAAATCGTGAGGTTAGTTATGGTCTGTCAACTCTTGTACAATTGTAAGACGTCTGGTGATTTTGAAGTCCAAAATGGTGTGCCACAGGGTTGTATATTTTCACCCCAGTTATTTTTAAGAATAAAGAAATTGCAGTAACACAAAGTCTTTCTTTCTTTTTTCATCTAAGGTAAAGCAAAGATCGCAGGTCGAACTAAAGCCCGAAAGTATCTTCACAGTGCCGTTTTAAATGTTCATTAAATCTGGAAAGCCAAATAAAGAAAAAAAAACACTACTTAGGCGTTGCCAATATGAAAGCTGAACTTAAAAGAATAAATAAAAGCTCTTATCCGGTAGCCTAACGCATTGATATTTTTAAAAACAAATTAATACTTTTTAT
The DNA here is from genome assembly GCA_905220385.1 of Xylota sylvarum. NCBI lineage: Eukaryota > Metazoa > Arthropoda > Insecta > Diptera > Syrphidae > Xylota > Xylota sylvarum. The sequence continues at coordinate 28,321,629 of LR999960.1, forward strand.
TTGTTAGATCATTAGCTATAAGTTATGGAAGACTTCATTCAAAATGGCCGCCATTTGCCTGAAAGCACGACCTGAGACGAACTGGCCAATCATCAATTGTATTACGGACCTTATTAATCGGAAAGCTGTCGACAGCACGGACAAGGACTCGCTTTAAAGAGTCAATATTTCTGTGATGAGTAGAGCAGGCTATTCCCTCCAAAACGGACTACAACTTGTAGTCCAAAGAGTTGAGGTCCGGACTACCAGCTGGCCAATTATCCAGTGATATAAAGTCGGGTCCTTTTTTCATCCACTCTTGCGTCGTTTTTGCCTTATGAGCTGGAGCAGAATCCTGTTGGAAGGTCCAATGCTTGTTTGCGAACATTGTTTGGCTTAGTTTCTGCTTTCTCAGTGGCTTGCGTCTGATTCGAGCCTGCACGGCTTTAATGGCTCATGGAGTCCTCACAGTGCGTGGACGGCCGGATCTTTGACGGTCACGTACTCCACCAGTATCCTCGAATAATTTTATGGTACGATTAACAAAACACCAAGTGATTCCAAGCGGTTGCAAGATCCGAAAGATATCACGTGTAATCCGATCACAACGACGCGATTTTCGATATCACCCCATTCCATGATTGTAAACGGCTAAAACCAAAAATCTTTTCCGCAACAAGGAAGCATAAAAGCAACGGGTTAAATTATGGTTAACATGAAAAGCGTGCAACAAATATTTCATTTAGAATGGCTGCAACAACAACTGTATCAATATTTATGACTAGACTAGGTAGATTGAGCTAATTTTTTAACCACAATGGCGTAGAGAACGATAAAAACGTCAACTTTTAGAGTCAGATCCGAATATAAGAAGGATAATTATGCATCTTATACCTATATTGAAAGGTCGTCCTGATTTTTTTTACCTTTTTCATGACGGTTGTACTCTTGGATGTTTGTCAGACGTTCGAGAGAGTCGGGGTTATGAAAAAAGTTTTAGTGTTGCTTGGGATTTTGGGAATCAAATCTCAGTAGTCCGACGCACTTATCACTGAGCCGCGGTAGAATTATTATTTTCACCAAACCTTCGAGATACTGAGGGTTACCGAGGCAAATTTATTCTTGCTGGGTTGGTGAACGCAAAGCTTTTGAGGTGCACTGGATGAAATGCTATGAAGGTTGCAAAAATAAAACACTACTGAATCTATACCTTGCTGTCCGCTGAAGCCATCGTCAGTTTGGGACTTTTGCCAGCAATCTACATGGAATAGCATATACTTGCTGGCACTCATGAGTAAATCGTACTAAACGGAACGAGGTATTTGCTAGCAATCTTGATCAAATGGCAGATACTGTACCCGATTCTTGGTTTTACCTCTCGAAAACTGCAGTTGGTAGAGGAATAATCCGTTCAGGCTTATGTAGGTGTTCACGGACGTCACATTCAAGATTTATTCTACCTCTTGAAACTAAAACAAGAAATACTCACATCGACAACCTCATGGTAACACTGTTTTCCTGTTTCACTCTAAGGATTCACGAAAGGAGTCATATATTTTCATGGGATTTACCCGTTTAAAATGGGAATGAATTTAAAAATTCCCATCACCTCTACAGCCATTACTATTCGCTTCAGTGAACCCGACCGAATCTGATTAATTATAAATAAACTCACCTAAATATCGCGTTAATTATGCTATGGATAGCATTGTTCTCGTACAGTGGTCGCTGTGATATTTCACAAATGGCTCGAAGCAGACATCTCTCCCCCGGCAATCCTTTGCTGTGTTTGCGTTTGTGTTTGTGCATGAAAGTATCTATGTATCTCTTATCTTGACAATTTATTATATTAACAATGCCTACCTCTTGAAAACTGTTTCGATTGCCTTATAAACAGTAAAACGACTGACATCGTATCCGATTGCTGAGTGACGATAATGTCGCTGCACAAACGTGCCACAGTGTGCTCTAGTTCCCCCATTTGAATGTGAGCCTGATAGGTTCTTTGGACGCCTTTGTCTGCTACTAATTGTTGCATGCTCCCATGCAGTACTATTGACAAAATACGTCCACCAATAGACTGGTGCTGTTGGTGGATTATACTGAAGGTGAAATCCATAACTGAGTGCCAATTGTCGATAAGGATGTTTGTCCAACAAATCCATTGGTTGGGAGAATCCTAGCACCAACTAGATGAACATATGAAAGGCAACGTTTCTTTTCAAACGTAACAAACAAGGAGATGACGAACAAACCTTTAGAACTCCACCACCTTGTGAAATTAGAAAACGCTTACTGCGATTGTTTGTGGAAGATGTGTTGGATTTCATGTTGATTTTAAGGACGGACGGCAAACTTTTTGGCTCCGCTTGGGTGGAATAAATTGCACAGATGCAAACGAGGATATTGAATGTTACTAGCGACAGTTGGAATGTCATTTTGATAAACCGCTCACAAGTGGAACTGACACAAGACAGTGAAGTTGACATTCAATCGTATGTAGAGCATCTGTCTGGGAGAAGATTACAAAGTTTACACAAGACATGGTCTATTTTACTTTGCATGCCTTCACTGGATGTGTGCAAATGAAGGCTATTTGCTTTGACAAAGACTAGAGTCAAGTGTTGTTTACCCCAAAGAACGGTACCCAGTTGAGGAGTCCTAGTTTATGGTGGTTTTCAATTAGCAAATGTTTTACAGTATGTCCTACAAATCACTCATCACTTTTGTTCATATCGCTTGGGGGTGACCAGAGTCGTCGATAGGCTCTTCTGTTAGTTCGGGTGGATAGATTTGGTGGAAATTTAGGTTTTTTTTCAAGTCTTGATAATTGGCCCCTGAACTTTGACAGATTCTCTGTCCCAGCTCTGAAGATGCAGCTGTGGGCTAGCAACAACTTGAATGAGTTTGGCATGTTGTCTCGTCTTCATCACCACGTAACAGCTACTCTTCGATCTATTGGTCCCTTAAAAAATTTTCTAATTTCGCAGAACTTATTCTCTCGGACTTCCGGAATTTTTTGTTTCCAAGTGAAATACAAACTTCATCAGCTAGTGGGACTGGGAGAATCCCCATTTGAACTGGGACACCGACTAAATCGATCGATTACTAGAAAGCTGAGTTCTTTCTGACGGTAATTTGGAGTATCTGACTGTCAAGTGTGTTTGGTTTGGTATTGCTTTGCTTGTAAGCAAACAACAGGTTTGAGAGAAAATACCTATACAAGTTGATCTTCGACCATGGGAGAATATTTTTCACACGAATGGAAGGGTCCTACTTATGAAAGTCGTGCCAAAAAGGCAATTTTAGTTTAAAAAGCTTTCTAATGACAGTTATACTCGCATGTGTTTGTCAGACGTTCGGGAGAGGTCGGATAATTGAACTTCCACTAGAACCACTTTGAATCATTGAGCAATGGCGCCCACCAGAATATTTCAAGAGGTCCTTTTCTTTTTTCGTTCCATGTTGATTAATGATACCACAAAGGAAACAATCGTTCCAATTTCCATGCTGCTTCATGATTTGTCATTTAGGCATGACATCAACTTGACACAGAGACAAAACTAGATCATTTTTCTTTTCAAAGCCGATGTAACAGGACATGTGCACAGAAAATGGATCACCCTTTCCTTACAGTTTCTGCAGAAATGTACTGATTGTTTGCGATTGTATTAGAACTGCAGGACTCTGGCGATCTCTTCCGATAATAGTCCTTCGGCGTCAAACTTTCTGACAGTCATTCGTTGTATTCGCGAAGTTATGGATTTTTAAATCTGTACCTTGGCTGCAGTTCGATGTTCGCTTCTTTGAATTTTTGGCCATCCATCATAGTGGAGAAGTACCTTGCGTTGATCGTGATGTGATCAATATCGTTGAGAGATCTCAATCAGGTGGCCTCCAAGCTCCCTTGTTAATATTGACAGGTGGGAATTGTTTGGTAGTTACAGCAAGGTTTTGCCCCACCGTGATGTTGATTAGTCGATGCACTATCAAGGATGTTTTCTCTTCTTAGTTTTGCTTTAAAATCGCCAGGACAATGCTCACTTGTTTTGTCGAAGATCTCGTAGAAGCTGTCTTTGGTACCGTCATCGTTTCTCCCCGTGAGCTGTTATAAGGCGCTCGTTAACATATCTAAGACTCAAGATTTCTAGCCTAAGTCTGGGTCCAATAATAAACTCGCATCCAATTAGACGCTGTTAATGTTTTCGGTCTACAATCGCCGAAGTAGATATTGCAGTTTTGCGATAGCCATTACCCTTTTTGGGGATGCGAGCCCTTCTCCATGCTTGGTTCGCAAGTTTCCTGTTGTATACTCGTTTTATTTCGTTGACCAGGATATCGATTTGCCTCTGACTTTATTCTGTAAACGCAAATTTTCCTTTGAGCGTTGAACTTGTAGAGAGTTGATAGTTTCCGTCTGGATTCTGTTGTTGCCATTGATGCTATGGCCCACACTATGTATGGTGAAGCTGAGCTCACAAATAAAAAACTAGGACTTTATGACAATATCTGTGTTCGCTGACATTCGGTGGTATCTCCGCTAGCGATGATTGTAGTATCGACGCTTTTTTCCTACAAAATCTTCCTATCGCTCGCTCGATATATGTTAGCGCATTCATTCTTCTAAGAGAGTCTATCATACATGACCAATGTGTTGTCTAGTGTCACTATGACACAGAGCTTTTTACAGCGTCTACTGTGGATCGGGCTTTTCGTATCTCTCACTGGCATACGAAGATACGATGAAGATGTTACGGGGGTTTATTTCCCTTTGGGGAGCGGCACCAAATGCTGTTACTTGCAGTGAACCGGGAATATCCCTTCGTTAAGGCTGCTGTGGATGACTTTGGAATTTTATTCGACGTCTGATATTCCCTAGGGATTACGTAGCAGCTATAAAAGTGGATACTATTCATCTTGGCGGTTATAAAGCCATTCCCCGCCTGAGGCACAAGTCCATATCGCTGCCTTGTATCGTGTTACTTTGTGTGGCCTTCACCTCCCGATAATTTATAAAAACGGAACCTGTAACTGCTCTTATGGTATTCATATTTGAACTACGTATCGATTTTGGTCAAGTAATCCTTAAAACATAACTGAAGGTCTTCTGGAAAACTGAAATGTCAGCGATGAAGTATTTTCGCAAACGAGCTATGGCTGTACTCTAAACGTGTACAATTTCCCAAGTGTTCTTAAAACTTTCGCAAAGTCTTATTAAAAACTGTGTGCCAATTATTCGAAACGCATTTTCATGATTACTTTTCATTCGTAGTCGTTTGCTATACACAGGTCCTTCCTTTCCTTTACAGGTTAACACAGAAAGCATTCTTGAATTATTAATTTTAACTTCAAATCCTTATTTTGTATGCAAAAGTCTGTTTTTTTTTTTATTCCAAATTTATTTCCGTCAGTTAACTTGGCTCTCAAATTAAATTACCAACTCGTGCTGGAGGATTTTTCGTACATATCCTGCGGTCGTTTATTTTCCATTCATTCAAAATTCATTACAACTTCCATTGAATGAATTCGCCGTGTTCCGGCACACATCAGTTAAATTAAGTTTCCACGAAGTCTATCTCTGGCATGAATGGAGCACGGTTTGTCAATGCTAAATTCCTCGTGACACAGATTCCCCCGCAGGCAGCAGCAGCAGGAGGACTCATTGAAATTTAATATTTGCATTGTGCGAGTTGTTAATAACTTTGTATAGTTTTCTATTACATCAGAATCGATAATAATGACATTGTTATACAAGAGAAATTGAGTGATTTTTCTAAGAATCGATTTTTTTTTTCTTTTTGTCTTCAGTAGGTATAACAGTGTGGTGTAAAAGTTTCCACACACACTCTTCCATATAGCAGAGGATAATTGATGGGTTTTACTTTGACATTGTAGCATTTTAATCACCACACCTCCTGAAATCCTGAAAGTAGGTCTTATCTACTATCTACACAAATCGATATCAGCTCTGCTAGATGAAATCAATTATCGCGTCATACCGTCTTACTGAACCAGAACGTCATCTATACTAATGTGCTGAGCCCACCAGAACTTAGTCATCTTGAAAAAAGAAAATATGCGGTCCAATCATTGCGCCTGCAAAAAAAACCTCCAAATAGGTAGCTCTTGGAGAATCCATCAGAGATGGTACAACCTTATCAATTTTATGGGATAAAGAGAACATCGGCATGCCTCTCGCTGCAGTTATATTGCTGCTCAATGCTGTGAATTTAACCAATCGTAATTAGATGGACAGACGATACTACGTGTCTCATTATAGACAGATCTTGGCCAAGGTAGGTCAAAAAAACTCCAACTGTCTAATCACACAGAAAAATTTGCTCTTCAATGTTTTATTGAATTACTACGACAACTGCGAACGTTTGAGGATGTTATTGATTTTTTTTAATGAAAATGACCTCAAACAGTGGGCGTGGTCACATATAATCTATGGTGAAATGTATTAGATTGTAATACTTAAATATTTGGTCACAATGATTTTTTCGTTTTCATGTAAAATATTGAAAAAGTGGACGTGGCAGTGGGCCCAATTCAAAAAATGTTTACGCTTCTCCTTCTCAAACGCCCAGATATGAAATTTTATCCTCCTAGCTTAAAATTGAAGCCCCAAAAAGTGGTTACATACTTTTTCTTGCCTCGTGAATCAAAGGACTGGGGGAAGCCATCGCTTTATTGAGGGTTGAGGTTAGATCGTCAACTAAGGGATCAAGTTCTTGGGGGTTGCATGGGGGGTTCGGAAAGAAATCGGAGGTAACTAAATTACTTAAAGTTGCCCTAAAATTATTATAGTTTTACGATAATTTTTGAAAACTGGAGGGCTAATAGAATCTAGATACAAAGCAAATTGGAGTTTTCTGTGATCCGGGGGTTCGCTCGATACCTTCGAATTCCTAATCGTTAAGTGACGAAAGTAGGCTCGTTACCTGTGTTGCACAGAATAAGGTTTATACTTAGAATGAAGTCAACTCTTTTGTTGATATTAGAGCTAACTCATACAGTATGGTGGATATTAGCTTCACAGCCTATAATAAGGCCAGCTTTCTGCCTCCCTGCATCTGCGATCAATCTTTCCAGGTTATCCCCAAAAGAGAGCCCATGCCAGCATGTGCACACGCTGATATCTCGATCGCTGTTATTAGGGAGTAAGGTTACTTTTTACCAGTATACACGATCTGAAGACATACATAGTATTTCGGACACTTGAGCCCGCATACCAAGTTGTTCACAACCTAAGGTTCTTGGACCAAGACAATATCTTCCCTGTCCCTTGAGAGACGTTGAAGAAGGGCGACGGATGCCGTAGTGGAGTGGTGGAGATTAATCTGAACTAACTGCAGCATTAGGGCTACAATTATGCAGGGAAACCGCCAACACAGTGGAATTTAGAGAATCTGAGCCTGAGGACGATGCCAACAGTTCGTCTTTTCTCAAAAGCGGTTGGAATTTATCGAAATTGTCATCCGTTTCCATGTTAGACAATTTGTCTTCATCGACTAGAGACGGATTTTACTCAAAGAATGACGCTTGGGAGTCATCACTCTCTAAAGATGGAAAAGAGATGGATGGCTCGGGGTCATTGGATGCAGAAGTGGAGTTCAAAGGATGGAGTCGAAACCGTAATAGACAACATCTCCACTCATCACCAAAGGAGCCAAAGATTCCTTATTGATGACAGTAAGTGCACATCTAATAAACCCCTTTAGACTCGTACAGCTTAGCGACTTTCCAGTTATGTGATGGAAGTTCGGGATTGTTGGTTTTCAGGATCGTTAAAATTGTATCGATTTCGAAGTGTTCGGCTGGGATCTATGTGCAAGTTTTCAGCCTACTCGGGATATCCTCCCTCGCAACAACCTCGAGCTTAGCACCTGGCTATAACACCCCTAATTTGCCTATAGCCAGTTTGTAGAGGTTGTATGGCCTTTGATCTTCGCAGCCGATCAGCTTCACGTGGCCTTGATGGCATCCACCATCGTACCATCTGGAAGCAGGACCTGGGTTTCCCGTCTTGATTTCAAGGAAAACTAAGGCTAGGTTTGCTGGAATGATCTTTCATTTTTCTGGAGCGATGGATCCATCCACATTGCTTTTGTCAGCGGCCGCCAGAACTAATTTGTCCTTGAGGACATCGCTGTAGGACTTAGATATAGCGTTGGAAGGCCTAGAAGATATACTGGTGTTATGTACCGTGGCTCTTTGAAATCCGCATTTCTCCAACGGTCGCTGACACTCTGATGTGGAGTCACTGCTGTATTATACCTGGGCGTTCGCCTTTTCGGTTCTTTTGCACTCCGGTATATTACCAAAGTGCTGCAGAATTCGGCTGGAGCACGGGCAGTGGACGCAATTTGCATCTAACATCCTCAAATGTTCGACGTTATCATTGTAATTCAATAAAACATTGAAGTACGTTCTCGGCCACTTTATACTGGCAGGATAAGAAGAAGGACAAGGTATCATACAATTCTTTGCAGACGGATTGCAGCTTTTCCGTAGGTTTTTATCCGAAATATCGCTTGGGATGTCATACTCTTTTTATCTTTTGTGACTCAGTTTTATTGTGCCCATGAGTGCAAAGTTACACACCCTGTTTAAGGATGAATCATTGTACATATTTCAGAAAGATTTTTATTTCTTGCTGTGATTATTGTAAAATTTGTAATTTACACACTTAACTGATAAGAGCTGTACGATATCACTTATATGTAAATAGATACTGCTGCCATGGAATTAGACAGATAGCTAAGTAGATTTTGTTTTCCCACTTTATTTTGTCTGTTTTCGCACTAAATTAGTAATGAAAAATCAACAACAGCGGTTGCAACAAAGCGGACCGTTAGTGGTGAAAAGTGAAACAAACTGAACTTACGGGTTCATTAATTCACATTAATTCTTTCCTTACCTTGCCTGTCACCCAAACAAAAATTGAGTGAGTATCCTAGAGACTTCTGATGGTCGCAGGACAGGTACGCCAAAGATGGTCATTATCTTCGGTATCACTCTTACTCCAGGTACTCCTCGTCCCTTTTGTACACCTTGACAGTCATGACCGCTTTGTCGTTCTCTTCACCCAAACTAGCCAGAGATTCTTTATTAACCACAGCCGACCCTGGGCTTCTTTTAGGTAATATTCCAACTGCTCGTCTGAAAATGAGGGTTTGCTGATTTAAATAATTTTTAAAATCAGTGACGGATCTGAGCTGGTATCCAGAAACGAATCTTAGTCAATGATAGTCATGCTTTCGACTTCTACCTGAGCCCCTTCCTATGATTCACCTGGCTTTCCAACCATGCATCGGTTTCGCAGAATTTTAAGGAAGTGAGTTGTCAGTCTACATAACTTCTACTTTTTCCGCTTTTCCGAAGCAATACTGCCGTCAATGTCACCGTGACCAGATTACGCTTGAACACTTTATTGAAGAGCTTGTTCGGTTTTACGGAGGAGAAAGAACTGCTACAGTTGACCGTTGCTTGTTTTGGGTGCATAGAGGATTCCTCCACCCACCTCTGGGCTTATAGTCCTTGCTAGAGGGATTGGTGGTCTGTGCTGAGAAGATTCGATCTGCGAAACGCTACCATAACGCTCCAAGAATCTAGAGGCTGTACGAAGTTCACGGCAGTTATGTTTGGAGGTGCTCATATGCAGTGAGTTAGAAGAGATATTGCATTTCGACCTAGAGACTTCCGAGCGGGACTTAGGATGTGAAATTTTTCCTATAAGGTGTTCAGTGGCATCCACGCAGCAGTTGGCTCAGGTTTGGTGTCCAGTGTCTTAGCTGTCAGCACTTCAGGAGCTGTTCTTGATTCCGTTTGTTTTATTGAGCTATAAGCGACTGAAAGCGACCCACGAGCAGTGGAGTAAAGATTTCCATCTATGCAGACATCCGCGGTACACACATATAGTGTAGGGATATGTTGGCAGGATTGCCAACATTTTTAGCTTCTCCAGTGGTCCGGCTAGCTTCTGACGTCTTAGACGTTGAGGACAAGTCTTCTGACACCTTCGACCTTTGAGGCTCTCCCTTAGCCATTGCCGCTGAGCTGCTAGCTCCGGATGTGATTGGTTCAGCTGTCTGGTGGTTCTTTTGGGCCTTATTAGTGTATTTCCCTTTTTCGCTTCGATTAATCTTTGCTAAGCACTCAACTTTGGATGAGCAGCTGCTCTGTCCTCAGTTTCTTTACTCTGGACTAGTCTCGATGATCCATTTATTCTAAGCAGGACCTGCGAGAATTTGAGGAAAAGTTTACAACCCTGGCTTAGGATGTAGTCCTTGGAAATCGTATCTACAGCAAATGTGATGGTTTCCCTTCCGCTCTTCACCTTGGTGACCCTGAGGACTCGCCAGCTCTTAGTAAATACGAGTGTTTTGTTTGAGGATCCGGGCTAGGAAAACGTCCTTGGTAAGACTATCTGCTCCTGGAACGAAGACAACGCAGGTGAATAACTTGGGTACATCCAGTCCCTGAGTTATACGCAAGTTTGCATTTTCCACGGCTTGATTCTTCCTACCGCAGACATTAGCCAATTTTTGGTTGCTGTGTCATGGTAGGTGATCGATAACCATCCGCCTCTAGCTGCGGTGGCTACAAATCTTAGGATGGGACAGTTTTTGTCGGTTTTATCCAACTCTTGGTCCGGCAGAATTACATTAGGCCGTAGTATCCCTATAGGATAGCCCTGTTGTGCTAGGTCGCTCCTGTGCAGTCTCCACCCCGCTGGAACTTTTAGGCTTGCTTTCTTTTATTTTGTCTTCACTTGGTCGCATCTGATGGGGACTTGGGAGCATACTTTTGTTGTTTACCTACTCTTTTAGGCATGTGTCGTTACGTGGCTCTGGTCTATGTTTTTTCGTTCTTTCCGCCGTAGGAAAGCTATCTATGAACCTACTACGCTTGCTGGTGGTTGGTCCACTTAGTTCCTCTTTTACTTTTTTTCCTTGCGCGAGAACATAAAAGTGCATATCTGGCTCTTTCTAGCCATTTCGCCTCCTCGGATTCAATTCTGTCCCTGATAAGGGCAGTGATTCGACGCTTTTGGGCCCCAGTGAAGTACTTGTACTTCTGCTTAGGCTTGTTAGCTTCGGTATTTGCTACTATCTCGGTGCTTGGTACATTTTGATCCTGAGCATCCGGCCTGTCCGAGATTTCTGATGGGGATTGTGTAGTCATCTCTTCTGTATCCATTTCTGATAATGGTGAACGGAGTAGAGATTCTTCATCTGACTCCGTTATTTTTTTATTGTTGTTTTTGTTCTGTTATTGTTTTTGTTATTTATTTTGTTATTCCTGTAGATCCCACGTGTAAGGCGAAAAAGAAAAGTGAGAGGTCGCCTGGTATCTCATAAGGATACTACGTTCACGATGCACATTCTTTAAGTTTTCTGCACCATTCAGTCCTCGGCACGTATTCCAAATTGTTACCTTTTTTCCGATCTTTTAAATAGTAAGACGCACCTCAGTCTAAATATTAGGCACACAGTGAAGCTGAGGTTATCAATTGGTTGTTGGTAGATATTACGTTCACGTTTGTATCTTCACCAATAGGTGTCTATCCTCTTTACTTGTTTACAGTCCTTTCAGTACTCTTGACAAATAATGAATAAACTATAAAATAATGAATAAATCTACGACTAATGAATACTACGGTTTTGCTTGTTCCGTCGCGGTAGTTTGGATTCGAATTTAAGAGGATTTTTTCAAAACTAATTTTCCACCTGAAGCGCCCACGTGTATCTAATTGCAGCCTTGGCTCATAGTTTGCATACCAGAGTGACAATACCCTTTAGTGTGTGAAATGGATTCTAGAAAACGTCAGCATTCAGCGCCATGTTAGCGAGGACATTTTTATTTATTTTTTGTTGTTTTTGTGTTATTTGCTGCCCTAGTTCGTTGCTGCTTGGTTGGTTGGTTATGAAAAGTTTAAGGCGCCCCTGGGAAATTAATGCAAAATTAATTTATATCTTTGCTGTGTGAAGTGTGTTTCCAGGTGGAGGTGCCATTGTATACGCGACTCTTTGAAATGGCTAAAGTATCTTTTTCATTAAATAGATATGCACAAGTGTCTAAACGTTTGTGAATGTGTTAATGTGTGACATAAGTACGCGCATATGTTTCCAATTGCTAATTGCACACAAGGACACACATTGTAATGCCTTGTTTGTGCTGTCTATCGTGCGTCGGGTGTAATTCACTTACAATGTCCACCCTGTTCTCTCATATTTTATTCCATTTCGAATATTGACATACAATAGGCCGCAATTAGGATTGGGTATCAGATTGCACGACTAAGGCAGAGGGTTGCGATGTAGATGATTTCATGTGCCTGCGGCCTGCCGCCTGCCACCTGCCACCTGCCACCACCTTCTGGCAGCGCCAACTCCACTTTAAAGTTAGTATTATCGATTTTTCTTTCAAGGCAATCGGATTGTTATTATTGATTGCATTTACTTGCGCAGGAAATTTATAGTTTATTGGGTACGAAGGACTTGGCAAGGAAGCACAGTGTACAGGATACGAAAGAAGACTTGTAAACAATTAAGTTATGCAAAATTAATGGCATAATTACGTATGGGAAGGTCCGTGGTTGAGGCTGATCCTGTGGCGTATTAGAGATACTTTTAAGAGTTCCGTTGTGTGAGTTTGTGTATTTTTAGACTACAAATGTGCGTTGCAGGCTTTGACTATAATGTTCCCTTTCTGAGCTTTTATTGGCTTCTTGTCCTCGATCTTACTTCAACACTTGGAAGGCAAATTTATTGAGTGAGCGAGTTCATTATTGAATTTGACTTGCAATGTGTTGTGGACGCCGTGGGTTAAGTGGTTAGTGCGTTGGAATACGGGGCGAGGGGTTCGAGGTTCAATCCTCAGATAACACCTAAAATTTCTTTCAAGGACCCACCTCTCGCAAGCGTCTGACAAACATCCGAGAGTTGATGTTCCGCAACGCGTACCACCTAGTGTAGCGCTATATCCGTTGACCTGCCAGTTCTGTGCGTTGTATAACTATTCAAAGGATACGCTTTCGCGCCGTGCTCTCCATATGGTCCACCACAATTCGTTCCATTGTTTTCAACAGAAATGATGTTAGGCTGACCGGTCTTAAGGATTTCGCTTCGGGGTAGTCCTTTCTTCCCGGTTTTGAAAGAAACACCACATTTATTTCTCTACATGTTACCGTTATGTAGCCTATTGCTAGAGGCCTTGGTGCAATGAGCTCTGCACCCTATTGCATTAAAGCTGGGAAAATACCATCTGATCCCGCGGTCTTGTAAGGGGAAAACGTTTCTATCGCCCCACTGACCGCTTCAGGCGTTACTATCCGTTCCGCTTCTATCCTACTTATCCTGTTTGCTCCTTGTTTCCTTAGAGCACAGGACTGATCTGACTTAAGACTTCCCGGACCGTGTATTTCCATGAGGACCTCATTTGTACGATCCAGTGTCTCAACAATCTCCCCCGTTCTATAACGAATGAGTCCGATTTTCGGAGATAATTTTCTGAAGTCTATTGAACTCAGCTGTGCTTTTATGTCGTCGCAGAGTTGCCTGGGCATCTTTGCGTCGTTTGATCTTCGATCGGCAGCAGTCCGTAATTGGAAAGTCGCTATTATAAGATGGTAATCACGTACCAACCCCATATCTGCTCCATGTCTGTTTCGAACGTCTAGGAGACTACTTCTAAAACGGCGACTGATGGCAAAGTGGTCGATTTGGTTGGAGGTCGCTTGCATCCAGCTAATATTATGGCAAGCTTTGTGCTCAAACATGGTGCCACACATGACAAGGCGATTTGCGTAGCAAAAATCAATGAATCTTTCATCGTAGTCGTTGCGGTTGCCTAGGCCTTGTCTTTCCTTAACATGTTGGATCCCTCCGTTGTCGTTGCTTATCTTGGGATTCGGGTCCCCCATCACAATGACAATGTCGCCGTTGGGCGTTGCATTACAAACGGTCTTCCTTAGACGAGCATTCCGGGGGGTGGTAACACTATATAATAGTGACGCGACGTACTCTAGTTCGGAAAGTGACCGTTAAGATCCTATCACCGTGCGACTGCCATGATTACAGGCTTCTGCATGCTGTCAATGCTGCATATCCACGGGGACGTTCGGATGGTCTTCTGGAGTAGAGTAGTACAGTGTTACTCGTTGGGCATTGCCACCCGCGTCTAACCATTTTATCAAGCTTACTCCCCATATGTCCAGTCTATAACGCATGAGCTCATGTTTCAGTTGAAGGAGTCTGGCCTTCTGAAGCCCTTCACTCTGTGAGTCGAAGAGAGTCTTCACATTCTAGAAACAAATCTTTGTCCGGGTACGATAGACAAAAGTCGTCAATTGGAGGCATTGTGTCATTCCGAGGCATTGTGTCGGTTTCGGTAGCACCTTTTACTTCGGTATCGTGGACAACTCTGTATTAGCAATTTTTCCTGCATGATAAGGATTTATAGATGCAGTTGCCCACGAGGAGATAAAGCAAGCACTAGATTACGAACTTGATTGTTGCACTACTGGGCCAATCCATGTTTTAGGCGATCAATAGTTTCCCGATCAATCGCTATGCAGATCTCCAAAAGGTTAATATGACACTTGAAACCAAATTTTAGAGGGCAACTTGCCTCGCGAATACTTTGAACTGTACAAGTCGTTCAAGTCCAACGCATTGCTTTTGGCAACCTGTTTCCAAAGTCCGTCTGTAACTATATACATACCTCACCGTCTTCTCGTCAATAAGATCCACTTCTTGTAGATTTAGTAAGTAGATTGCATCAGCTGTGAACAACCTTAACTGGATTGATGATCGGGGATGTGGGTCCAGAAATAAGTGCTAAACATCTGTGTTACACAATACGTCGAAACTGCTATCAAATCGCCTTTACGGACGCACCCATTTTCCCTTCTATTAACTGTACCACCCATTTCACTCGGGGCTCTTGGAACCCTTTTCAATTGGAAGAACGGCTAAACAAACTAAGCAAAATCTATCTCGCTTTTCAGGACGACGAAGATGATTCTTCATGGCTGTGGATTACGTTTGTCCACAAGTTTGCTATTAAGATTGTTAAATCCTAAAAAATCTCCCAGATGCCCAGGCAGTAGGATACAAATACCAACAGGTCCAGACAAAGCTCTATTAGGGCGCCAAATAAGCATTGGTCAAGTCCATTTTGTGATCTCGAGAAAGTTGATCAATCCATAGAATTTTATGTCCGAAGTTTCTGTTTACAACTACGGCAGTGTGTATTGAAGGAGATACCGATAGCTAGCCTTACGGTACGCCTCACCCTTTTTTGCCATCTATGCTGGTCTATGCGATGAAGTTTTTTTTTTTTTTCTATTGAGAGTGAGACGAGGACCTATAAAGTACCTTAAAAACTCAATAGCGAGTCGGAATGCTTGTTTGAAAACAAACTTCCCTATTCCTCAGATTTGAAGTTGGTTGCATTCTGGGAAAGCCACTCCCTTCCCATGACACGTCTCGAAGGTATAAATTAAATCATTCACCCCCAAAGTGAATAATTCCTGAAGTGAGTTTTTTGATTCACCCTACTTAGTGGCAGTGGACCTATTTCCATTCCTCCCAGCTACATCAAATAGGTCAGAAATCTCATCTCTGAAAAGTTAATATCGACTCTAAGTGCACTATAACCCCTCCCAGGACCGGAAAACACATATCAGTTGCATCCATGGTTCCAATAAAAACACCCAAGCCCGAGGAACTTTGCTTATCTAAAATTTCATTTGTTTCTCGGTTCGGTTTTGTTTGCATTTTAAAGTAAACTACCCCTTCCCCCCAAAAAAGAATGAAATACTTTCAAGCGACTGCCCAACAACAGAGGAAGCATATCCATCCGTTTAACTTAATCATTCCCTAGATGATGGTTGTTATTTATGCCGGAGCTGAGCATACAGCAAAAGACCAAAACTTGTTCGACACATCGATTTTTAAAATGAAAACAGCTCGGGGATGAAGGCCACCAGCCTCACTGTAACCCGACCTGACCGCCGTCCCTAATGGGCTCACAGCCCTGGGGTTGCATGTATCCAGTGTTTGTTTGTTTGTTTTGCACTTTCTTGTTGCATTTTACATCGCAAAAGCACTGACATGGAAACAACTCGATTCACTGGAATTGATAGGTTCAATTAAAATTTAATGTGGCTGTCATGAGTCGAAGGATTACCACGTGGTATTTTATAAAAAAAAAAAAAATACCCTCAGCCAACCATCGCATATAATTGAAGGGAAATCCAATAAAGGGTAACCAGGATAACGATACATTTGACATGATTTTGATTACATGGTCTGCTCTGAGATTGCTAGTGGAGTCGCCTTCATCCCCTTTATGTGTGCCTCAACACTTTGGGGTGCAACTCTTTTGCAAAAGGAGGTGTAATTTTCGACTGAGAGGTTTTGGGCGGACCATTGTCTGCGTATATTTTCCATTTATACAGATGACATCATCTTTCAGGGGATATACATACATACAGAGTATGTATGCACGTCTCCCCAAGGAGATGCGCATGGCACACACTAAGGAATCGGGGATGAAGAAAAAGTTAATTTGTACAGTATTTGTATTTCTTACTCGACGTCTTGGCGCCATGTATTCTTTCTTATAATCTTCTTTCAGGAAGGCGGACCCATATTACTTGGAAAAGCGTCCGAAGATGCTTGTTGATTCTGCTCTAGTTACCAGTTAACTTGTTTTGTAACAATTGCAGTTTTGTCGCGTTTGCATAATGAAACGACACCCACATGGTCTTCTGTTGTTTTACTTGATAGAGTACATGCGTAAGTCCTGAAATACCAGGAAGTGTTACGGGAGAAACTGAATGGGAGGGTACCCAAAATACCTAAAACCACTTGGGATGTAGAGTCACAGCTGAAGTACTTACAATCAGCTGTTGAAAATGCTTACCAAGAGGCGTGTACGCCTACTTTGGTATATGAAAAGGACCCCACGCCTTAGTGGTGGAGGGAACTTGAAAATCTAAAGGATAAGGTGAGAAAAGCCTTTAATCATGCCATGATCCTGGATCATGGGATGAGTATAAGGCAAAGAAGAAAGACCTAAAAGGAACTTTACGACGACGTAAAAGAAGGGAGTCGTGGAGGGAATTTTGCTCGAATCTGAGAAGCACAGCTGAGGTCAATAGACTTCCTAAAATTGTCTCGAGGGATCCAGTTGCCAAAGTCGGACTCATTCGCGATAGAACGGGGGAGATTGATTGAGACACTGGATCGTACAAATGAGGTCCTCATGGAAATATACTTTGCGGGAAGCCTGAAGTCAGATCAGCCCTGGGCTCTGAGGAAACAAGGAGCAAACAGGATGGATAGGACAGAAGCGCAACGGATAGTAATGCCTGAAGCGGTCAGTGGGGCGATAGAACCGCTTTCCCCTTACAAGACCGCGGGACCGGATGGTATTTTCCCAGCTTTAATGCAATGGGGTGCAGACCTAATAGTACCAAGGGTTAGGGGTATATACGTCACATGCCTAGCAATAGACTACATACCTGTAAAATGGAGGGAAACAAATGTGGTGTTTCTTCCAAAACCGGGAAAAAAGGACTACACCGAAGCGAAGTCCTTGAGACCCGTCAGCGTAACATAATTTCTGTTGAAAGCAGTGGAAAGAATTGTGGTGGCCCATATGGAGAGCACGGCGCTGAAAGCGTGTTCTTTGAGTAGTAGACAACATGCGTACAGAGCTGGCAGGTGTACGGAAATAGCGCTACACTAGGTGGTATGCGTTGCGGAAGAGGAGGTGAATATCGGAGGCATCGCAATGACCATAATAATGAACATTGAAGGTGCCTTTGATAAGATATGCTTCGAAAGTCTGAGAGTAGCCTTAGAAGAACTCAGGGTTAACCCATTGGTGGTGAGATGGGTGGACAATATGCTGAAAAATAGGGCGATAAATATTCAGACGGGAACTTTAAGACTTAGGGGAAGGGTTAGCAGAGGTTGCCCGCAAGGAGGAGTTTTGTCAGCTACTCTGTGGAATATAACTGTGGACTCTTTCCTGAGAAGACTTGAAGAGACTGGCATCCACACTGTGGGATATGCCGATGATATAGCAATAATGGCAAGAGGCAATTCATGAACATTACAGCAGATACCATGAGAAATGCTCTCAGAATGGTGGAGCGGTGGTGTCAGGAACAAGGGCTCTCCATTGATGCGGAAAAGGCAGATCTGATCATCTTCACAAGGAAAAAAACGAGATTAGGGAGTTGAATATGCCCATGAATGGAATAAAGAGAGTGCATGTTACCGAAATGTATCTCAAAACTCTCATTGGAGATGTGGAACACTTCCGGAAAAGAAGATTGGTGATATAATCATCTTTATGGGTGGGTCCACGATGGATGGTAGAGCGGGGGCAGGTATCTTCTCAGAGGAACTGGAACTAGCCTGTTATATTAGTCTGGGGAAATATACCTCAGTCTATCAAGCCGAGATGATAGCTCTGTTGCATGCGTTGGATCACCTGAAAGAGGGTCAGGTCGAGGGTAGAAACGTTACCATAGCAGTGGACAATCAATTAGTGATAAGACGCATGGACCAAACAGATATCAATACATCACTGGCGTTGGAATGTGATCATAAGCTCAATGAGTGCTCATCTCGAAATGAGTTGACGCTGCTCTGGTTGAGAGGGCACATAGGGACGAAAAGGCGGACTCTCTGGCAAAGCAAGGGTGAACCTCGGAGTTATCTGGTCCGGAACCATTCGTTGCAATTGGCAGAGGGATGGTAGAATACCTGATTAGCAACTGGATTAGCGCGTCGGAACATCAGAGAAGGTGGTCAACTGTGGAAGGTTGCAGGCAGGCGAAAATGGCTAATAAAGTGCCGATGGCACTTTTTACGATATTAGCGACCGCTCTTATAGCATCAACAGTTGATCGCATTATTCTGAAGCTAAATTGATGTTTTCGAAGATCTGTCCCATGGTATTCAATAGGTATATTGGTTCTTTTGGATATTTCATTCCTTTTGAAAGCAGGATCAAATGGTGCATTTTCCATTTTTTGGGAAAGGTTCCTTCTTTCTGGCACTTCTGCATCCTCATTAAGAAGCGGTTTGGCCTCTTTTTTACAGCTACCTTTAGTGTCTTATTTGGGATTCCGTCAGATACGGGCGCCTTGGTGTCCCATATCTTGCTGTATGCCTGTGGCAGCTCCTGCAGAGTAATTAGTGGAATATATGCTGGACTGACCTCCATTACGATGTTGCACATAGTCCTATAACCCTTTAGTTTGGTCATTACCATTCTGTATGGCGACAGAGACGTTTGAAACATTAAAACTAGTGTTCTAACTTTTGTTTATTGTAGACTTTTGTTGGAGTTTGGGTTTGTCGTTCTTGGAATCACTTCCTCTGACTTTGCCTGAAGCAAATATTTACATTTATTTTTTGATGAACAGAATATTAATATCTTTTCCTTTCTTTTTTCTTTTCAGGTAAGTCATCACGTTTTAATGTGTTTGGTAAATATTAAGTAAAAAACAATACTTGTAATCGTGTGAAAAGTGGACAAAGCAAAGCCACTAAAGTTGATTCTGAACTAGTAACGTGTTGTAGTTAAGCTTTTGGATTTAAACTAACAATTGACAATTTTATAGCAATTTTCTGCTTAGCTACACATCTAGATAGATGTCATCAAATAGTAGATACACATAGTAGATACCAAGAACAGCTTTATATTCGAATGGTTTCTCTTAGCTAAGTTGTGTAAGCAGCTTGTTGCAACTAAAACAGTTTTTATCATCTAAGCAATTTTAAGTACTACAGAATGACCGAAGATTCTCGGAAAATATGTACTTCTGAGCTGAAATAGAAACAAAATCGGTTATTCCCCAAAAAAAGTATTCTCTGCAATATGCGATAAGCACATAAATACGTAGAAATGCAAACGTAATCTGTCCGCTGTTATCAAACTAAGTACCAACTCATATGTTAATAAAGTTTCCCGTAATAGAACTTTCCCCATTTAGTAGGGAAAACCTCCCTTTTGTCATATCCGCTACGATAATGCGTTGGAGGATTTGTTTCCTTCTCTACAGAGGTATAAAGTTGTAGAGCAATCCGAAAGAGTTCTCTAAAGTAAAAGAAGAAGATTCTTAAATAGACTCCAAAATAATAGCGGATGGTGCCAATACAGAGAAGTTCTACCATCATTCAACAAGAGACAAGGACCCATGAATAAATTACACTCCCCATCATAAACTGTGTACTTACAAAGCATATTCTCGTCAGCCAAGTGTTTAATGTCATTGTGACGAAGTTTTGAGATCATCTAGCTTATGACTTTGAGAACTCTTCAACTTTCTCTCTCTTTATCTTACTAACCTTTGAAAACAACCGATGCGCTTGACAAAATAGTCTTATTGAAGCTGGTTCCTTGCCGAGGACATCTTAGTTACGTGAAAGTTATATCGAGTAGCTTCTGGGTCTGCCACTGCATGGTTGCCAGCTTAGATTTAATGTAGATGTTCATTATAAATTTGCGGAAAAACCTAGTAAGTTCCAAGAATTACCGGATAGTAGCTGTCTTCTGTTAAGTGGATTGCAGTCACTGACTCGGTATCCCAGCAATTTGACATTAGTTTGCAAAAACGCGCACTTACTCACGATTCCTTAAAGACTTCGAGGAATCTCTTGAGTTTCTGCAAACTTTCTTCGATCAACTTAGTACTAATTGTTATGTCGTTCAGATAGGCTGCGATCTCTTCCTTACATAAGTGTTTCTTAATGATTCTCATCCGCGATTAGAATTTTACCAAGCGATTGACCAGCCCAAACAGCATTCGATTGAACTCGTACATGACATCATGGGTGACAAACCTCTTACTGCATTCCACCACGGAGATTTGTTGATACCTCGAGGTTAAGTTGTCGTGAAAAGACGTTTCCAGCTAGAGACTCCACCATCTCCTAGACTACGGACGTAGGGAACTTCCTTTTCACCGCCACGTTATTTAGTGTCTGGTAGTCGATATACATACGTATGTATATAGAACCAGAGCAACCGGTGCACAGTTTTCTGGCCATGAAAGCCGGATCACCTCCTCCTTAATGAGTTTCCACTTGGCAAACGGTTGAACTTATACGGACGTTCCTTCAATTGAGCATTCCATAAACCAAAATACTTGACACAAAGTATCGCAATCTCTTCCTAAGCGTTGGGTGGGTCTTTCAGGCTTTCACCCGCCTTCGTGTATTCCCTGTAGCTTGGGTAAGTTGCTGCGGGCAAACTCGTTGGCAAGCAAATCACCTTACTCTGACCCCTGTACCTTTCTGACTGGTCACTCGTCCTTATTCTCGACGTTTCATGTCTCAAAGTCGAGGCTTCTCCATCCTATGCTGACACCTGAACCTCAGTTCAACGACCCATCGAACTTTTTACCATCCCGAACGTTTCCGGATTCATTATCTGCAATTATCAGATACAGTGATATATACCGGCTCTGCGGAGGGCAAAACGAGACTGCAGAATACATTCTTTGTGTATGTTCAGGACCCGCAAGTTGTATCCAGTTTTGATGTATCCTTATGTCTCCATGGCATTACTTGATATAACTCTTCGAGAAGTTTTTTTAGCACCACCATAGCTATCACAACCAATTATATCAGCTATTACACAAGAGTTCCGAACTGAAAGACGTCATTGTATGCTAGGTTCCACAGTAGCGAACCTAGTACAGAACCTTGAGCAACCCCCCGTGCGACGTGATGTCTAATTCAAAAGTAGTTCATCACTATCATCTGCAAGAAGTCTGGCACTCTTGCACTCCTGCCTTGTTCCTCATGTCCTTTCATCGGGCCTTTGATTGCTTTTCTTCTTGTACTGATGACTTCATCGATGCCGTGGAATAAACCTTTAGTGTAGAGGAGCGTAACTCCTGGAGTCCTATATTGGTAGTCGGAGTTTCTGAAGAGATTTCCTTTGGGGTTGTGTACTTTTTGTTTCTTCTAAAGCTTCTTGAAAGCGAACACTTTTATACACCATCTGGTTATTGTCTTCAAAGCAATGTTAGTGATTTGTGTGCAGACACACAGGACAGCTTTTGAGCTGATGGGTGAGGGTGGATGGGTGGATGAGGCTGATGTTCCGAAAAGCTCGTCGACTTGATCATAGGTTTTCAATTCCCCTTCAGCTTCAGCATCACTACTTTGCTATATGGGTTCGTTGCAGAATGTTTGGTCACTTTAGCCTTAAAAATGAGACCTCTCTGGTTTATATTCTCGTGGAGTTCTCTGTAGTTTCTGATGCAGTTGCTAGATGGGACACTCCGCCCAATTTGTCGATCTGCTTACTATATTAGTTCACTGGAGACCGTACCCGTTTTCTGTCCAGCACTGCATTAATGGATTAGATTCTCTCTACGGCTGATTCACATGAAGATGCGACATGTATCATCAGCTAGAGTGGCTGATTGCTCAAGGTTTTCTTGAACTCTTTGGTATGGTCAAGCGTCTTCTTTTCACGATATAATATCTGACACCACGTTACAGTCCGTGTTTGGGACGGAAATTGTCGACCCCCTGCTCATTTGTGCCCTCAATAGGATCAGACAGCTTCTTGGTAAATTCCCTGGGGAGTTTCTCATTTGCATCCCATAATCAGTGAATTTTCATCCCCTAACTTTCTCAATTTCTTCTCTTGCTTTCGCATTTGCTTCCATTCTACCCTACTTACCTAAACTTCTTGACACTTCCTTGAACGCTTGTCAGTCTATTCGAAATTACCCCTATTCCCATCCACCATATCATCGAACGCATGTTGCTCCACACACTCATTCATAGTTACAATTTCTCGTTAAATTACTGATTTGTTTAGATACATGTTAATTATCCCATTAATTACAACAAGACCCCCAAAAAAGATACAACACGACGCGGACACACATTCAAGAAACCGTATTCATTCAGCCTCGACCTTCTTCCAATTGACACCCTCGTGTTGAACAACTGGCATGTGTCTAACTACTTGTAGTTCCTTATCTCCAAGCAACGGAATGACCTACCTTAAGTGTGTTGCCCCTGCTCCTCGCCCAGACATACCTTTCAATAAAGTGTCTTGATTCAATCAACGTTGATAACATCAACAGCTCCTCAATTCGTTCTCCCTGAACACAAAATTAGATGAAATTCCCACCGCCTACACCGCCATCACCACGACCAGAACCACCAAACCCCATGGAGTAATTCGCTCGACATATCCGATATTAAGATCGACCTATTAACCATTCGTGCCTGACTGTGGATGGAGGGAGAAGCCACTAACAAACCACAACACCACAGCGACCTACCTTTCATAAATTTATTTCAATAAAAATATCGTTATACTAAATAATTTAAAAAGACTCTCAGAGCGAACGTCAATTTACTCCTCGTCTTCTCTTTACCATTCTCTGACTAAGTGTGGTGAATATCGTATGACATCATTTGGGCTTGTGATACAGTTGTGTCATGAGAGAAATGGTGACGTTAAAGAATAAATTTTGGTAGTCATTCGTAAACAAACACTTTCTCTCGGCTGTGTGGGGGTAGGTGTATGTGAATACTGGTAGTGTGCGCTCTATTTAGCATTATTTTGTTTTGGGAAGTGTTGCCAAGATGCCATTTAGATTTTGTATTTAGTCACAAACATCGACATGGGCTAAGACCGAAGTATTGCAGACTTAAAAACTTAGAAATAGTATCATCGTGTTTAAAAACCCGTCCACCCGTCACTGCTGAAATAGTTGCCGAGAATTTGTTCTTTTGTTCCTTAATCGATGAATGTTTGAGGATCTTACCTCTTACTAATCATATGTAAAGAGGAGTTTCAGACGCAGTTAGGTTCCAAATACTTTTCTGTGCAAATTTTTTGACAACTTGCTTCGTCTTGGTGTCTTTAGCATACATTCCATCAATAAGACCCACATAATTCTGCAGAAAATGGTGTTGTCAAATGCTTCCTCGATCTTTATGATAAGTGCGAGAGCACTCTAGGTGTTACCACTTTGAAAGGCTTGCTTATACGTAGTCAGAAAGGTGCTGAAATGTTGATAGTTTTTATGTTTCATAGCTAGCCCTGGTCAAAGGAATACAGTGCAGATCAATGCTTGCTTATAATTCTTAGTTAAGTATTGAGTGTGCGGTTAAGATATGCATTGGGACAAAAACGCCACGCCTACTGACCAAACATATTGCATTGGCCGCCTGTAGGTTGCATGCTCAGTTTTTAAGTTTCAAATTGGAATTATCGTGCTGTAGGCACAAGTCTAAGTACTTTCAACTTTCTTTCCTTGCTATGTTCAGTTGCCACACACAGTAAGGTCTATAGTTGGTAGCTCTAATTTACGTCTGAAATATGGTGTGAACATCAAAGCTTTTCATACCATCCTTGTAAGATCCGTCTACGCACACGGAGTCACAAAACTTTCCTATAGAACGATGTATCTAACCATGGGAGAATAGACTAGATCTCTATCTACTGCTGTTTCGGGTGAAGCCTGGCCTATAAGAACATATACATATACCGCGGTGCTCAACCAATTGTCTCTAGCTATGGACTCTAAGTTGGTTTAGTTCCCTTTCTACTTCGGACATTGCGTTTCTCTACTACATTGTCCTTTTGGCATAGATTTGGGGAATCTCGGGCTGAAGCGTTGATTTATATGTATATGCTCTGTATGTTTATCGTGGCTGTATAGCGGGTTCAAAATCTTCTTCCGAATCCGGTCAAGGCAAATGGGATTGAATAGCTTACAAAGAATTTTTGTCTCGAAGTGGCAGAGTATACTTCATGTATGCAAGACATTGGATTTTTATGAATTTATTTGGGTTAATAGTATGGGTGTTAGTGCTTAACCTTGCGGCATTTGTTTAAACACCAGCATGAGTTTTTCTCTTCTTAGTTCTTCGTTCGTTCATCTTTGCGTAGTTGCTGCTTTATACCTGTAATTACTTCGTTTTCAGATTCCTAGTCTTCGTGCAGTATAAATGAAATTAAGTCACTTGGCCGCTACTTTTCTTTTCTAAACGATGGACCCAATTGCATTTAGATGGGTAGTTTGAACACCGCTGCTATTATTTGAAACTTTACGTGGTATCCTCGTCGAAGAACTGGTTCAACCACCTGTCTACTCTGATATCTATAGTTGCTTGGCCAGTACGTCTCTTGCATAGTCTGAAGTTGTGCAAAAAACGGGGTCTACACTCAATACATCCAGCCGTTTTATGGCTTTAATTTGACGCCTATGTGATTCTTATTCCATAGCCCTTGTCCAGATTGGTGTTTTGTAAAGCATCACGGACGAAACGGTCTTAGCTAGAGGTAGTTTTCACTGACCATATGTCTAAGTTTCTGCTTTTCATTTCTAGTACTGATCTGTCGCCTCTGTTATTTCAGAAGTTAGCTTAAACTCTGAAATGGAAAGTTAAAGAATGCCATCGTAGAAGGTGGTCAACAAAAGAGGACCTAGTATCGAACCTTGGGGTATACCTCTTGCTTACTCTTTTGCACCATTATACTCAATCGAAACTTGGAAAGAAACACGACAGAAAGGATGAGAACGGCATTTAAAGCATTCTCTATGCGCAACAAAATTTTTGGTAAAAAATAAGGGTCTAAGCCTGTCATCATCTACTGAATGTTCACAGCCATAATTAGACCTATTCTATCCTATATGTGCAAAGTCTGCTGGCCCGCAGTAGATAAGGTCATGTACCTCAGGGAACTGACTAGATTAGCATGGATAGGGACTATTAGGGCCATCATCAGCATCACCGCAATGGGAGCCCTTGAAACTGTACGGGCACTGATACCATTATACTTTCAACTACAGGAAACAGCTGCAAAGAATGCCCTACATTTGAAAGGATCCAACCTTTAGAAAGAGGACGACATGGGCTACCGTTCTATTTCGAGATGGTCATACATGTGTACCGAGACAGACTAAAATTACCAACCCATGACTTCATTGTAAACGCGAAAACTAAAGAGTAGGGCGGCGTTTTCTTCTTTTAAGGTTTCTCCACGCCAGGGTTCACAATGAATCAATTGGTGATCCGCGTGCTAGGTGCGATATACTACTTTTGCCTCTTCCTAGCTTTGATCTTCCTCTTCTCGGTTAGGTCTTCCATTAACGTAGAGTTTCTTACGAATCCAATTGTGCGAAGCGATGATATTTCGGATTATTTCTTTACTTATTGTTCAAACTGATCTTGTAAACTCTTCATCACAGAAGCCCTTACAATCGTAGGGACTTACAAAAGACTAGTAAAATAGGTAAAACAATGATGGACCAGTTGCCTTATTGCAAAAACATAAAGAGCAACACTTTACCCACTTTTTTCTATATTTCTGTATATACCCATACCTTTTGTCATTTTACTGAATCTACTTTCCCAAAACTATTGATTTCTTTGACCCGTAATGAACTCTAAGAACTTCTCATAAAAGAACCAACTTTTAGAATTATACTACCTTCCTAGTACTATTTATAGCACCACTGCCATCACGATTCAACATTCAGATACGTGAGAAAAAAAAGTAGCGACAACATCTGGTCGGTTGTGGGCAACATTCCATCGACTCGCGCGCCGAACTCATGCTAAACCTGAATGAATAGATACAATTCAGTTGAGTGCGGGGCATATTACAATCTGTACGCCGCCGGTACGTTTGTATCTATCGAATTGGATTTAGTGTGTTGTTTAGTTTTCCCGCCGCCCCAGCATAGATACACTCAATCGGGTTATGTGTCAAATAAGTGATGTGGGAATATGCAAATAGTTACTTCTCCATTTCGATTGTATCTTCTCCCCCCGATAGTGAGTGTTGGGGTCTCTAGAAGACCGCAGTTAACTGCATAAGTGGTTTCAACTCGTGCGGTCATTGTTCGATAACTTTCGAGAACGGATTGTTTTATTTTGTTTTGCTTTCATTTGATCGTGAATCTACCTATAACTAACTACAGTGTTGCAAATGATTGAGTAAATGTATCTACAACAAGAGGGAGGTGGAGCAGCAACAGCAGCATTAGCAGTAGCAGTAGGAGAAAATGTCTCAATTGGATAAAACTGAATATACCAACGTCAAGACAGAGTTGGATTTAGGTGAAGCTTCCTTAAGTAGTTCAATGTTCAAACGGCACGGCATCATAATTCATTCGTATCTTGTTGAACAAAAAAAAAAAAAATAAAATAAAAAAGAAGAAGAAAAATAATTTAATTTTAAGTTTGTGTACCTAAGCAAAGTGTCTGCCACATATGAAAGAAAAGATATGACATGTTTGTGATGCTGCAAGGGTACTAGTTTGTCTGTCTGTCAAGTATTTTTAGACACTCTGTAGTCGGTGTACATATATAAGTGCATCGTCATTGCCAAACAACCAGCCGGCTGCCTCATCATCTTCATCATCGCAGCGCACACCATGTACATCATTGTCATCTCATCATAGTACTCGGTGTATCTATATAGATACATTCATACGTGTGTAGTTTAACGCGTCATCATCAGCATCAGCATCAGCGGTGTTTTGCAATAACTATCTAAGTGTGTATCTATTTGGTTTAATCTATGTGTTTATGTATCTCAATGAGTGTGTTGTTATTTCTTTGCTAATTGTTGATGCATATTGGTTTTGGGTTTGGGGAACTAGTGTACTCTGATTGTTAGTTTTCATTTCTAATGAAAATGGTGAAATTGCATGTTCTGATTGCTTTAGTGCATTGCATGAGTCTGGCCATTAATTGTGGTGCTGACCTTTGTTGATGGGAATATAGTGGTGTAACATGCGATGTGACATTCGATTTGGTCAACGCTCTTCGAATTTACTGTCAGCAGTACTCGCTTCATGACATTCACCACTTGGACATGTGAGCAATAGAAAGGCCGATATAACTCGTACCTGGCAGAAGGGTCCGTACACGGTTGACTTTCTGTGATTCCCTTCACTTTTTAGGTCCATTTTGCCCCACTAATAGTTCCTTCATCCGGTCTATGACTTTCAGCACATTTCTGCAATTTCCACTTGGATAAATCGACATTTGTAACGCAATTTTACGCTAATTTTTCACTACGGCATGCTCAAACAGTTATATCGGAACTTTTAATTAAATATCATTATCCGAGAAAATAGTTTTATTTAGCATACAACTGCCGTTTGTTGCTTCAAAATCGGTTAATCGGTGTATTAACATTGCCTTCTTGAAATTGACTGTGCAATCAAATTGGTACTCCAACTATCCGTACATATCCACCACCTCGTCCGCAATACCTTTCCCACTGGGGGGGATATATCCTACATACACGCTAATACCTAAATGAACAAAATCTATCAGTAACTTCGTTTCCTACGAAATGACTACCAAATTTCGTTACATTTACTCTTCTGGCTTGAGCCTCTGCCGGCAGACCGAATAGAGACTGAGTTTTCTCCCTTTCCGCCGTAGACTCTAAACTAATTAAAGCTGAGATTGCTAGAAATTTCTGTATGTCCTGTCTCCTTGTCAACTTTTTCAAACAGTGTTCACATTGTTTGCACCCAAATTCCTGAACCACTCTATTTATATTTTTGTTTAACACTTCAGATTGATTTGTTTGAGCTGTCCAATCTCAAAAATGCGTCACTCAGTACATCCTCTAAAGTATCTAAATGTCAAATAAACAATACTTCGATTGAAATTCATTGCAACAATGTATCTATTTCATATGAGTACATTTAGCGGGTATCTACCGCTAAATAATTTGTTCGTTTAGCTCATAAGGCACCATTTCCTGCGGGGAACGACACACAATTATCGAATTTCAATGAAAAACAAAAAAGTACTTGCAACGTGCGTTGCCGCATAAATAATTAAGTAATTTGTTTGACAAATATCCAGGTTTTATTGAAAGAAAATAAAGGAACGTGAAAACAAAACGCTTTTGTAATTCTTTCTTACCCAAGCGTCACAAATTCGATTCGTCGTTGGCTAAATGAATGACAATTATACGACTGAGTTGATAAAGATACATACTTACATACTTTCACGGGTAGATGTATCTGTACACATATCTTTGACATCTTTCGATAAAATTTCTAAAGAAGTATTTGCAGTTTAGTTTCCTAAACTCGTTATCGTCATCGTCATCATGAACTCATGCAGCATTTTACTTTAATTTGTCGATCGTTAAGGCATTGCCTTGATGATCTAAAGATGATTCTTCTGTTCAGGTTGATCATGAATACACATACATAAATAGCAAGTCTACTGCTCTACGATGTGTCACTGGTTGCTTCCTCATCATGATTAACATATTTTTAGCTTTAAGCCATTATAATTGATTATTTGAATCTCCTCCACATTGCCAAACTGGAGACTAAGGTTGAAGTCGGCTTCGTACCTAAACCAGGTAAAATTCCGCATGTGGAACCGAAGTATCTCCAACCTATCAGTGTATCTTCATTCTTGCTGAAGTTGCTGGAAAGCGGGATTGATAGCCATCGGCGAAAGATAACCGGTCTGACTATCTTGCATTCTCTTATACTCACCAAATTAGACACAATAACGGACGAAATTGCAGGACTGAAAGTGGATACTTCTCTCGGAATATTGATCAATCAATTGCATGTAAGAAGGTTTATTTACACATAGCTGGGCGCTGCATCGGGTAGAAGATTTGCTATTTAGGAAAAGCGTCAAGGTGCTGTTTTGTCTCCTCGTGATCATCTATACAGATGATACTGCTATTGGAGTCTCAGACAAACATGCAAACATTCTCAGTGAAATCCTTCAATATGCTGCCATCCTGCTCATCAAATGGGGCTTAAAATGCAGACTTGGCTCTCAGAACTGAACTCGTTTTCTTCACGAGGAAGTAGAAAGTTCTCCTAATAGCCTAAGCTAAGTACACCCTTCTCGCAAAGGTCCAGCCATCACGATGGCCACTCCTTGATCCTCGATCAACTTATCGCTATCCATGAAAACATCGACTACACCCGCCGAAATTGAGATTTGACTTACGACCGAGCATCCACTCTCGTAGTGGCGATAATGCCGTGAGATTGTCACTATAGCATTTTTCAAGCGGAGATCATGGCAATCAAGGAAGATACACCTTTCACCTCAAAAGCCGCTTTGAACTTCCGTTTTTATTTCACGGAGATGACGCAGTAGTTCAACATTTTTCTATACTGGATGTCTGGGGAGTCATTCCATGCAAATGAAAGGTTGACGAGCAGAAATGACAGTTCTCTAAGGAGTCATTGGTATAACCCGCGCTGCCTTTCAAAACATTTACTAAAGCTAAACACCATAAGTAGAACCCATCACAGATGGAAAAATGATTCGACGTATCATATCTCGAGACAGATCTGGCCTAAACTGGATGAGAAAGATATTACCGGGTTGCTTATGGTTGGGTTGGATGGTTGTCCCAACAGGGACATACTTTGACCAAAAATAAGGTCCATTGTGTTACTACTAGAGAAAATCTGGGTTACCAGCACCGGAGACCTACATGGAGACTTCCCAAATGGGATATGAGGCAGGGGAACCAGTTTCGGTGTGAACCCTTAGCTAACTGCCTCCAGTCTCGCACTCCAAGTTTGTTGAGATCCCCTTCTACTTGTGCGCCCCACCTAAGGCGAGGTCTTCCTCTACTGCGTTGCCCCGCAGATTCGAAGACTACAGGCCGGACCATTTGTGTCTATCTGCTTTACATGTCCTAGCCAGCTTAAACGACTGATGCGCAACTTTTTAACTAGGTCGATGTCGCTGTATAGCTCGTATAGTTGGTCGTTGAATCTCCTATGTATGGTTCGCCGTTTAGGCATTAAACCAGCTTGAACCGGTGACAAAGCTTTTTATTTCGCTTAAGTCAAGTCTAGTTAGGTCGTTAAGATCTTTGAATAAGTACTCGTGTAGGGTTTTCCTTCTTAAGACCGTCAGGTACACAGCTTATCGTCTCTACAGTTTCTACAGAAATCGTTGAAGGGAGCACCAAGTCTGATTGGATTGGATGGGGATATAACCCTGGACTACCTGTAAATTCGAGCCATTTAAAAATGTTAAAAGCTGTGTAAACTTCTTTATTCACTGAACTTGGATTACATTCTTATCCTAACGCCTTAACATCTATTATGTGACTGGTGCATACACTGATTGAATCTGCGATTTCATGTTTGTCTCGGAGAGGGGCAAACGCGTAATTCTCGATTTGAAAACATTTCCGTCTAGTCAAGCCTAAAAGTATGTCCTCTTTTAGTGCAAATTGCTAATTACTGCGCGCGGAGATTGGATAGAAAGGTGAATTTTGGTGTAGTGGTTTGAAACTTAGATAGACTAGTTTTCCTTAAGTGGTTTCTGCACTAATTTATTGGAAACCTACAACAACAATCGATCACATTACCACTGCACCGTGACCATAAGGATGTGGGAAAGTAGTTCACTAAGTTACTTTTTACTAGAATACACATATAACACGTTGACGTCAGTAGCCAACAATTTGTTAATCGGTTCCAACCAAATGAATGCATTCCCACATCGATGTTCAATATCTTAAATCTTGTTGGATGGTCAACACAAACTATCCTGACCTGTATTGACCTGATGACTTTTATTTCTATTTATACATTTATTTAATGTTATTGTTGCGCTTTAAATTGTAGCATGACACTAGCTTATGTCCACATCTATTTATACTTGTTTTTTTTTTATAACAAATTCATAAAACCATCCACCCTAACAATTCGATTGTACGAGTAAACATTTTCCAGTCATTATGGCCAGAAAAACTAATCATTTTCGGATAAAACACGATAATAATTTATTTTTTGGTCAAAAATATATATAATTACTGTAATTAGAAAACAACGATAATCCATAATTACAATAGTCATCAATTAGCAATACAATGGAAAGCAGAAACAAGTAAAAAACAACAGCCGATTCGCATGTTTGTTATTCTGCGGTGAATGTTCATCGTAAAATGCAACAGATGTCCCTGACCAAATTGTGAACAAAAATTAAAACAAAATATGCATTACACTCGTAAATTAGAAAAACAATTTAAATTTAAATTGAAATTGAATTTTATTCGTAAGAACAACTGATGCATCTATTGCGTTGTTTTGGATGCTTGTGTTGGTGTGTTGTTTTTTTTTTTGTCCAGAATAACGCCAACAGCTCACCTTTAGTGTAAATGTTTACTTTCAACCTGTTGGTTGTGTAACAT
The DNA here is from genome assembly GCA_905220385.1 of Xylota sylvarum. Taxonomy (NCBI): domain Eukaryota; kingdom Metazoa; phylum Arthropoda; class Insecta; order Diptera; family Syrphidae; genus Xylota; species Xylota sylvarum. The sequence continues at coordinate 28,353,855 of LR999960.1, forward strand.
AAACAACATGGTATTGTACAAAAGCTTACAACAAAACATTTTTTTCTCGGAAAATGGGACTAAAAATACGAAGAAACGACACCAGAATTAGCATTGTTTACATTCGTTCGAAAAAACCAAAAAAAAAAAAAAAACAAGTGCATGCACCTATTAGACAGACGCTGATTTTAGATATTTGAAAACTGCAGACATACAGTGGTGATGGAAAATAAATCAAATTTTTTGTTTCCTTTGTGCCTATTGTAGTTTATACTTCTAGTAGTTTATACATTATATAAGCTGATTCATATTTGAATACCAAGTGTATAGGGATCTCCAACAATGAGCCAGGCTATTGGAAAAGAGCTGTAATGAGCCAACGGCAGCGCTCATATCCCGAAGCGAGTTACGTGTCGAAGTAGCTTCCGTATCACGGAAAAAAACAAATAATTGCGAAGCAACCAATGGCCTCGAAAAAGGATGATCTTACTGTTGATGACCCCGGTAAACGAAGCAAAGACAACGACTTTCGGACCTGCACGTGGAATATTCGGACCCATTAACAGGCCGCGTGCAGTCGAACGACTCGCAGAGGCCCTAGACTGCTATAATTCAGACATCAACGCCATCCAGGAAGTGCGATGGGATGGCCCGGGCAAAAGGAGGATAAAAAATTGTCACATTTACTACGCTGATTGCTATGGAGAACAGAAGCAGCGCTTATTCGGATTCAGATTTGTCATACGCGGCAGACTTAGACGAGAAATCTTCAGCTTTTGACACGTGAATGAGCGTCTTATAACAATCCGCATCAAAGCTAAATTGGTTAACATAAGCTTAATAGCATTAAAGAATGTTTCTTCTAGTTCCAACGGCAACCGGACTTAGACTTATTGACTTTGCAACGGAGCGAAAAGTCACTATAGGAAGTACACAGTTTTCTCATCTCAATATCCACAACGGGAGATGGCGGTCTGAATGTCATAACCTTCCGAGCAGCCAAGATCGATTCGGATCAGTACCTTGTTGCAGCCAAGGTACGAATTTGGATAACCCAAGCGCCACAACAGAGAACACCTACTGTGGGAAGATATAACGTCGAAAAGCTGCAATTGCAAGATACCTTGCGTATCCCGAAAGCTCGCTACGGTTCCTATGCCGCCAGCATCGAGTGCCAAAGACCGTCAGAAGTGCCTCAATTATTGTGGTGGTTTCAACCGACCACCATCAAAAAACCCCTGGTTTGACGAAGAATGTCGGCAAGCATATGCAGCTGAACTAGAGGCATAAAAAGCGTCGCTGCGAAGAAGGACGAGGGTGGCTCGTGAGCTCTACGAGTAGAAAAAAGGGGAAGAACATGGAACAGAAAGAAGAAAAAAGAGCTTGAGAAACGCGCAATTGAGAGATTATACTCCAGGAATAATGTACCGAAGCTGGAGCAAGATCGCGCTGTCAGGCAGAATGAACCATTCAATCTATACAATGATAACCAAACTTCTGTCCACCTGACCAAAACGAAGTGAGGATAGCAATATCCAAGCTTAGATCCAACAAAATTGCTGTACCTGACGACTTACCAACCGAGGTATTCAAAGTAGCTGGAAATGATCTGGAAGAGAGCATACACTAACTCAGTTCTAAGATTTGATCAGATGAGTGTACGCCTGATAAATGGAACCTCAGCACCGATTGCCCGATTCACAAGAAAGGAGATCTCCTGAATTGCCCCAATCACAGAGGAACTAGTCCAATCAACATCGCGTACAAGATTGTATCTGCTATACTATGAGAACGCCTGAAACCCTTTGTCAACACTCTGATCGGTCCCTGTCAGTGTGGTTTTAGACAAGTAAAGTCCACAATCGATCAAATCTTCACACTTCGTCAGATCCTGCATAAAACTCAAGAAGTCCAAATCAATACCTACCACCTTTTTATCGATTTTAAGTCCGCATATGACACCATTTAAAGAGGCGATCTATGTAGAGCCAGATTGTTGTAGTTTTGACAGATTGTGCAGTATAATGGTGGAGAATTCCCGCTGCTCCATCAAGGTTGGTAGTAACCCCACCGAGACCTTTGATATCAAGATAGGATTTAGACAAGGTGAACCGCTGTCTTGTCACTTCTTTAATATCATACTTGAAAGAATTGTGCGAAAGCCACAAGCCAACACTGGAGGCACAATCTTTCGAAAGTCTGATATTGATATTATTGGCAGAACACAGCGGGCTTTCACTGGTACGTTCACTAGTATTCAAACAGAAGCTGCCAAAATGGGTCGCCTTAGGTGGCACGCACAAGAAAAATGGAACTTCAACCCTAGATAGTCCTAGATAGTCAACTTTCCATCCCTTGGCTTAGAACATCCTCAAACGGCCCGGGCCTGATTTTCCCTTTCGTTTCTATTGGTGAATAAGTGTAATTAAATATTTGTAGTTAAATCAGCTCATCTAAAGGTTCAAATCCGTAGTTCATGTAATTTTGCATTAGTGTGGAGTAAGTCTATGCTAACAGTTTTCACCAAATTGGAGTAAATGGAAATTGGTTTTGTATTGGTTAAACAGGTGGCTGTAAAAACTGGTGGTGATTTCCCTGTATGTTCCATTTTCACCACTTGTTTACTTTTAAGCTCAAAAAGAAGTACGTAACCGTACTTAAATATATTTTTGATTTTAGACAAGTAGATTCGACTTATTGCACTGAATTCAAAAATGTACTCAGGTATTGTCGCACCTTTACTGTTTAAGTGATACAGCATTCTGAAATTGTCATGACACAATGTAAACAAAGGCAGTGGGCTGCCGCGGGTGTGTTTGGAAGTGCAGTGGGGAGTTTAGGATGTTAAAACAATATCTTTTTGTTTTAAATGAATGAAATGTGTTTTAAACAAATAAACAAATTGGTATTATGTAACTATGAAATTGTTGCAAGTTCATATTTTTATTATTTTACTTATTTTGTTTATGTAATTATCACAGAACCCTGTTCGAGTACGTTTCTCGTAGAAGAGGGCGCTCACATGATAGTACAAAATTTCCCCACTCTACGAATTTTAGTGCAAACAATTTCTTAGCACTGTTTTATGAAATATGCCAAATCTGTCAAATCGCTGTACGTAATTTTTTTGGCTTGTGTATTTTTATACGGTGGGCATTTGACGTCTAAAAAGTGGGCAAATTTTGTTGATTCCGCGTTCGTTTATTATTTTATTTTTCTCTGAGAGAATTTTACCCCCAGTCCTTGAAATTTCACAATCTACGAATTTTGGTGCAGAAAGTACCCGAACAGACCTAATAATAATGGAGAAGAGAAATATATTTATGTTTAGGCGATGAGAGACTGACAGCGAAGCGGCTCGGATGGGATGTGAGCCAAACGTCAACAATGCAAATGACATTACAACTTCGAAAGTATAACAGATGGCAAGTGACAGGGTGTCACATTACTCTCCTCTTTCTGTCGAAAGAAACTAGCTTTTATCTGTTTTATCTGTCCATGCAAAATTCACAAAGCGTCTTAAAACGAATACCTTATTGAGTAAAGACATTCCTTTGTCCAAACAATACCGTCCAAAAGAAGAAATAAAGGGTCCGAATATTTGTCTACCTATGTATATCTGTAGGGTCTACAATTTGGATTAATCGAGTTGTGTGGCTATTTGTCCATTGGGTTATCCATTCACAGCTTACGTTAAATTCGGCTGAGACTAAGGCAGCAGCGGTGCATAGTGTTGGTCTATTGGATTTGAGTTTCGAGGGTTGGCGCAGAATGGAAATCAGGTTGTTGTTTACTATTTTGGCGTGTTTTCAGATTAGTTCCGAGATCCACGGTGGTGCTATGTGGCTTAGCACTGGAAGCCAATGTTTTGGTGTAGGGTAAAGGTTCCTGTTATGATATTCATCCACACCGGGGAACAATATTCAGATGCCGAATACAAGAGTTGGTTTGCGGTAGAGCGAAATAATGAAGAACTAGTCCCCATGGTGTCACAGCGAGATTTTGGATGATGTTATTTCTTGTCCTTAGTTTTCCAATTGTTTTCGTGAGATGTACTCGATAACATAATACTCTATCTAGCGTCACTCCAAGATACTTTGGGTATGGGTAGTGGGTTAGAAGGGTACCTTTGAAATTAACCGTTAGTTTGTTAGATGACAACTTACTGTTAAGATGGAAACAAACCATTTGTTTCAAACCCTGCTTGATATATATGTTGTTAGGGTAAGTACCTGATTGGTGCAGCTGCGATCAGTACAAAAAGCAGCTTATTCAATGAGAATGTGTTCGTTTATGATTGGATTGATTTTTTTGAAAATAATTCATTCTAGTAGCTTGTAACATGAATTCAGAAGGGCAAATGTTGCAAGATACGAGACACAGGTTAGGATTATAGTTTCTATTCGCACAGCACTTGTAATGCCTATAGCTGCTGTTCGCACTTTGTTTAGGCCACAAAATAAGCGAGTCGTAGAAAATGATGGGCCCTACTACTTCCGTAGATATTCATCTTCGGTTGAATTTCTAGGAAGGAAACATACCGGAAAACACTGTAACCAAATGTTGATTGAATAATTTTAGTTCTTACCCCCTGTGTCGGCTGTACGGGAGCTTTTCCCACTACACCTGGTGCTCCCCTAAATACTGAAGTAAATATCCTTATCCTACGACCCTGGTCTCACATACCGTCTGATCCAATGACACCAAAATATCCACTCCTGTGTAAATTCGAAATCGATTTTCCTGGCGTTCCTGGCTGGCTGGAGTCGGAGTCTGAATTGGGCTATAGTGTAATTTCCACGAATCTTAACTTCACTACTCGTTAACGCAGACTTATGCTTTCCTAATTCCTACATATGTACTTAATTGTAAAGAATAAGTGGAGGAGTTGGAGCATATGTAGCGATAGCCAGGCTGCGCTTAAGTCCTAAACTCTGTGACTCCGATGAAATTTCTAGATAAGGCTCAGAAGATAATTTCTTAGGACTTGACATTGGGTCTTCCCGCCACCTCCGTCCGAACGCCTACCCAGTGTTTTGCTTCTTTTAACAACCGAACTGTTGCATTTTACACCTCAGTTTGACTTGGGTTCAGATTACTATCGAATACTTGGTTTAAAATCGTAACAAAATGCTTCTTCCATCTTTTCAGGTGTCTCTTATATGTGTAATACTATAGAATAGAACCATCTAAGCCTTTCACCTGGCTATAACTGACCATCCGTCAGTTCCTTGGTGATTTTTTGTCCGATTAGTTCGTTTGGTTTTTCTTTATGCAATATGGAAAGTATCGCTTCCATTTTTCTGCTGTATGAGTTAGGCGGAAGCTATTATAAGATGATGATCTCGGCCGACCCCATATCGGACTCAAGAAGACTGCTAATAAAACAGTGACTGATGGCCAAAACATGTACTTGTACATAAACTTGGCGTGACACGTCTAGCAAGGTTAGCTTCTTACAATGGTATGGAATGAAATGGAATGGTATGGAAGGGGCCTACTGTTCAATACCGTGTCCGAAGGCCAGTTTGAGTTTGACAGTTTGTTAAAAGTTCGTTATCAAAAGCGAAATGAAGAAAAAAAGTTGGTGTTGTCTGGGAAATGAAATTCAAACTCCCACTTAGCACGGCAAATAATGACAGAGTGGTCAATATGGTCGGAGATTGTTTGGGTGTCAATTGACACCCAGCTGGCAGGTCTTGTGCTCAAACATAGTGGCGTTTGTTGTTTCTGAAGTCTACAAAGTGTTCGTAGTTGTCATTGCGGTTACCTAGTATGTGGCACCGCTGCATAACTTGACCCCTTCAATATCACTGGTCCAAACCAGAATTTCTTTTCAGCATCTTACAAAAACTTCTGCATATCGAAAAAAAGGTTCAATTCAGATTCGCACAGCTCAAAGAAAACTAAAATTTCTACCTACCCACATGTTCATCAACTAACCAGAACTGCTGATCACTTTTGAATGTAAATTTACCAAACCCAGTCAAAGATATTAAACTTGGCACGTTCCACTCAGTAAACTCAATACTTAATGACTTTATGTACCTAAGTATATGTTTTGAAAATATATTTTCGAAAACATTTTTTTCAACACAATCGAAGGACGCGATCTCATTGCACAATTAAGTCACTTAATGGATTCTCAGACAACGACAGATGGAGCCAATTTCCTTCGAAGACTCATTCAAATCAGATTTTGGAATCCTTCCAAAATATTACAAAAATACACAATATTACTAATAGAAATCTAGCTCTGAAATATTTTCTAAAATAATTCGATTTGAAAAAATACCAAATGAAACTTTTACAGTCTGTAGTTTTACTGTAAGATAAATAGCCAATAAATGATAATAATTATTGATTTCTCAAGGAATAAACAATACAATTAATATATCGAGAGACTCAATCAAGAAGCAAGTATCGCCAAGTACGATACTATCGAAATTAACCAACCGAAACAGACATAGCGTACTGTAGACTCTCATTAAATCACTGAGACGGTACAAAATCTCTGTGCACATATTGCATCACAAAGCAATTGAGAAAGGAAGAAAGAAAGAAATGATAAAACAGAAACAGAAAAGACGAAGAGAAATCATGTGAAGCGTAATCATTCAGCAAAAGTACGCGTCTATTTGCGGCATGAAATGGCGACAACTTGGACGTGCGACAACTTTTGTAGACTTTCTGTGATGATGCCATCACTGTGAATAACGAAATTTACAATATACTCGTAAATAAAATAAGAATACAAAAAAAAAAAAAAAAATTAAGAAACGTCAAATCAAAATAGAAAATTTTATTTAGCGTGGAGGACGAGGGTGATTCGGCTACTGTGATGGCGGCGGAATGAATATAAGAAACGTGATTGAAACACTGTCGCAGAATGGCACAAAGAATGTGCAAAATATTTGACCGAAGGCAGGCAAAGGGAAATTAACTTGCAATAGGCCACTAATGCCCCAACCTAGGTACCGGAGAGTCCTCTCACGCGGATGTGCCGAGTTAATGTTCTCTGCGGAGCTAAACGGATCGACGTATTCAAAATCACATTTTTTATATCCCGTTTTTTATATTCTCGATTTTGTAACCCCGTTTCTTAAAATACCATTTTTAAAATGTTTAATGATATCCGCTCCGCTCGCTTCAATGCTTCGTTCAGTTTATCTTAACGTCAGTTACCAAAATCTAAGTTTCATAGGTTAAATGGCAACTTGGACATTATTGAAATAGAATGACGGGAATGTAAGACATGGGATTAAAAGTAATCGGGTTTTTATAACATGGCATTTCAAAACAGTTTTTGGTGATTTTGATAAACGTAATTATAGAAAGCGGGTTATCGTTGTCGACCCGAGCTAAACAAAGCGGAGTTTTAAGACTGCCGATCCCAGCGCTAGGAAACCTGACCCCGAAGACGTAGCATTTTCACGAAATTCAAATCAAACATACCCACTTTCAAGTTATGCTAAAACTAAATTCGGGATTTAGCGAAAAAAGATTTAGATTTGCGTAACGTGTTCCCACCGGAATTTAGGATTTATATTGACGTTTGCTGTCAAGAAGACAGTCACAGTGGGGACACTTGAAGGGTGCTATAATTGTTCGGTTGCAATGTTCCACCTGTCCATTCGTTCTGAGCTACTTTGAGTGCACTTACAGCGGTGCCTCAGAGCGGTGAACACCCCCGTTGTGTTCACTTTTCTTATCTCTCGTGAGACAACATACCTGGTCCCTCCCTTTCCTCGAGTGCAAGGTCGGAGATGATCCAGATAGACTATGTCAAAGGGAAATGGTACTCGATCCGCATTATGCAGCCCGTTTTTTCCTCGCTCACTCGCTCGCCTGCTCGCCTTCCACCCTTCTCCAAGTAGGTACAACCTATGCGGTCCTTGATATACTTGTACTCCCGATTTACGTTCTAAATAGTTCACCTACACATGGCAGTTTAACGCTACGCTATCGTATTGCGTCGGCACTTCTACCAATGGGTACAGCCGCATCCTTCGGAGTTTAAAGTCCTTTTTCAGTTGTCGCTTGGAACTCGTAAGTTCTATGAATTTCAGTTCCTAGATGATTGCGCGTTACTTGTTGTCTTATCCTTATGTTCGCCAGCCAATCATCGTTCGTAATGCACAGGTTGAGAAGTTGGAGGATGCTTCATAATTTTTTCTTCCTCCATCGACTGTCGACTAATCACATTCCCATAGGTCGTCTTCTTTTCCGGTTGATACCCTACGCTGACCCGTGGAACAATATTCGGTTTGTTCTTTGTAGGCACAATGATTTCACAGTCAGTGACAATTTTGGACTCCCTGTCCAATAGATAGACCCGAAATTGGTCAAAGCGATCAAAGTTGGCGATAGCCAACATAACTCCAGCACCACGGACGTTGCATCCGTGTATACCTCATGTTCGTACTCGGGAATGGGTATCATGGATGAACCATGGTTTGGCTGAAGTGGCTGCCAACTCAGGAATGCCAAAACACTTAGATCAGCAATAGGTTCATTGTGATACCACATGGAGAAATTTGCTCTCTACCTACTCGTTAAACCATTTTGAACTTCTAATGAAGCGTAAGTAGCTCATGATATCTATGTTCATCAGATCGCCTTAATCATTATAATAGAAGGCTCCTAAGTGAAGTTTTCTTCTACGGGAGAGAGCTGGACAGAAACAAAGAAGGTGAGGAATGCTCATCCATACAGCTTCTACCTTTCTATTAGACAGTGTCCAGTGGTGGCACCTATGGTAGTGCCGATATGCAACCTATTGAGAGAAATCAAATTCTTAAAACGTTTTAAATCCAGCTTTGGCCAAATTTGATTTTGTCGCTAGATATGTTGATCCACTTTGTCCACCTAAAATTTTTACTCTCGATAGCATCCAGCTTGAACTTTAGTTAGCAAGTAGCGATTGGTATACCTAAGGTGCATTTGTCCGGCAAAATGGGTTAAGTTTTTTATAATCTGGCGAGTTTATCGGCCTTACAGTTGATTTGGAAAACGGAAGAAGAGCTTAAGATTAAGACTGTCGGAGAAAACCCAACTTCGTTTTTGATTTTTAAGCCGTCAGTGTAGAAGTGTATCGACTCATCTTCTACAAGTGCTTCTTCATTCCAGAGTGATCTGGAAGGGATGATGACTAAGAAGTTCTTATCCAAATTTAGACATTTCTAAAATTATTTAGAATAGAGGCGTGAATTCTTTTCTTGACCACTGTAGGGTAGCTTCGAGTTGAACGACTGCACTTGCTGCCATTTACTTGCTAAATATATCCACAGGGAGTTGTGCGTAGAGCACCGCTTATGCACTTACAAGCTGTACGCTGGACCTTACTTTTATGGTCGTGGTTCGATGGACGTACCATGGTTCCAAGAACTCTGAGATCGCTGTCATCTTTCGTCGACTGAGTTTCAGACCCTCCTTGTCAATTTCATATCCAAAAGACTTTGTTAGTTTAAAAAAAAAAAAAAATACATTTATTTACGTTCTAGCTTCGAAGTCATTTTCAGCTTCTCCACCGTTCTGCTGGCAATGGTGGTATCGTCCAGATACATTGCTGCGTCGCCCCTCTGTTATGAAATTTGAAGGTAACTTGACGCCAAGTCCACTGAGGTATCATGCAACGATGAAAGTAACACATCTTTAACTGGGATTTCTCCACCTTCTAATGGACAACCGCTCATTTTGCAAATGGGTGCCTATACAGGCTTCGACAACTTCGACTCGCCCAACTTCTCGGGATCTATAACAAAACAGTCTTAAAGGATGTCAACAAGTTCTTAAGCCTTCCATTTATTTTCTTCTATGAAGTCTCCTACGCTTCGCTACTTTGGGACACGCCCCTTTGGCCACTAGAGTCTGTTGCTTTGACTCCTGCATACACTCCTTGATGGGCAAACCCCCTTGCTTCACAGTAGTATACATAGGAGTTTCCTGAATATTGGCTACACACCTAGATCCTAGAGAAGGGTTAATTTAGATTCTACACATACACAACCCTAAGGGGTTGGGGTTGTTTCCAATAAAAAAAAAACTCTGCGGAATGTAATTTTTAAGTCAAGATGGCTTCGTTTGGATAAAATGCTGTAAAATGGTTTGGGTGCCGAAATGGGGTCTTCTGTCTTCAGACCCATCCTGATGTGCGAAATATTAATTTGGTAAATGGAACTGGACAAGAAAGCGATGTCATAACGAGTGCCCTCCTACTCCTACAGCAGCACTAGAAACTATGCTCCACTAGCTTCCCGTTGACATATGTATGTGGGAAGCTGGGGTGGTAAATGAACGTATTTTTTAATGAGATTGCTGTCAGATGCGATGCATTCTTGTACAGGGTTCGAAACTACAAGGATATTTCAGGCAATGGAGTGACTGGGATCGTGACTGGCCCTACGAAATCGGTAAAGTTCCACCTGGATACTAAGTCCAGAATTTGCCTGACTTACAAGCAGAAAATTCCTAAGTGTCACCAAAGAATATGGTACAGTGAGTAATCAAGTTTAGTCTATCCCTCTGTAGGTATCTGCTTTCAATATTTAAATGTATAGGGTGGGGCATCTGGGTTTCTTTTTGAATCATATGTTATGTGCTCAAAAATTGACAGAAACGTAGTATTAAGTATATTTTCGCGGTACGAAATGGATCGATTTACGCTTTAATTTGTATATTAGACTGTGCTTTCTAAAACGACAGTACTGCATAAATTCCAGGGGGCCACCAGTTATCGAGCAATACGTGACTGAATAACGTTGATTGGGTATGATCGTTTACGTGAACGAGTGTCGAGTGACGAGTACCGAATTTTGGCATTCTGTCATCAGTGAACGAGTAATTTCGATAGGGTTGTTGGTAACAAGTTGACTGTTGGTTTTATCTGTTAATGTTACTTCTCTTATGTAACGATTTCGTTCACTCGTTAACTAATGTCGTAATTTGACCCCAAGCTACTTATAAGCTGACATTTGTTCAGAAAAAAAATAAGAAAACAACCATATTCCCATCTTGCCCTAGATAACTTCAAATAATTACTGAAAACAGAAACCTTCTTTTAAATCTCTATTTTTACCTGCAAATCTTATTACAATCAGATTTTATAAAACAATTATTTTTTGGAACTCATTATGCGGACTCCACTTCGTAGTTCGTTAAACACTTGACTTTAATAATTGTAATTGCTATCATAAAACTGAGTTAAGAATGTGTTCGAGTTCATACAGCCAGATACATAACCATACTTCAATCTTTATCTTTTAATTATTATTGCTGTTATTACCATTAATTCATAAAAAAAAATGTACTTTATGTATAGTTGTGAAATGTTGGTAAATTTTATCTTTATTTGTTGCGGTTTATTTTTATTTAAAAAAATATTTTAGATATGAACTTCCCAAAAATAGATCGGTTTAAATTGAATACTATATTACCGGGCGGTGAATAATGAATAATGTCAGAAATAATGAATACATCGACAACTAATGAGTACATAAAGTTCTTTGGGTCCAATTTGTTTGTAAAACCATAAATTTCAAGAGCGTGTTAAGCTCAATGTTCTAGACATTCTCCAGTTTTGAAAAAAATATACTGCAAAGAATAAGGTTTATTTTAAAGACTAGTGCCGAACAATCACACTTTAGGTGTCTTGTACTTAAGGATCTTGTACACGATGCTGAGGAGACTGATACTTCTGTAAATAACACAATTGAGGGGATCTCCTTTTTGTGGATCAGGCAAACGGTTGTCAGATTCCATTCATTAGCCATACACTCATCTCACCACATTTTAAAAATGAGTTGGTGTATGATGTCTACCAGGTCATTTCCAGCTTCTTTGAACAGCTTGACTGGTAGGCCTTCAGGTCCAGCAGCCTTATTGGATTTAAGCTTGGATATTGCTAATCCTAGAGATCTCGACGGGTTCGCTATGGTGCGTAGTGCTTTCTGATGAACTCATAGTCCTACTCAACCTAACCTAACCTAAGGGGTACACGTTTGTTTTTCTTTCAAAGGACTTATAAACAAAATACCCACACACGGGATATTATAAATCGATACAGAATGGTTTGATGACCTAACTTCAGTTCCTACTTCTCCATCCCAAAGCTTGCTTCCTCATTCAAATGCTCGCACAATCCCTTACCAAATTCGATTACAAATAGATTTCCAATAAACGATTTTTGACCTAAAGAAATAATTTATCAAGAAAATATCCATTTGTTTACATTCTATTGTATTCGTATCTACCCCCGACACAACGTCATTCAATAATCATTTGTCATCCAGTGAAAAAGTTTCGACTATATTCGAAATAAATAGAAAGTAATTAATTCAGTAATGTTAAACAAACTGGCAGCAAGCCTAAACTAAAGGTTAATTGCATAAACAAACGTTGACATAGAATCAATGTAAACAAATTTATAAAACAGATATAACGTGCCACCGTTACCCACGTTGCGAGCATACGAGCAGCCCTAAATTCAATTTAATTTGTGTGAAGTTGATAAGAGCCTTTACCACTAAAGATAAGCCATTGTTGATAGACTAGTCCAAAAATAAATAATTAACTCGCTTAAAATAGGAAATCCATGGACACGTGCATGCAATTGTTGAAATAATTTGATTGAAATTCGGAACGTGTGTTTGTGGGATGTTGCTAGAGGCGACTGATGGGAGATTTACATGGGACTGACAGAGGAAAATATGGACCAGAACTAACCCTGCTACTCGGTTTCTAGGAATTATACATCGAAATTGGCGCAAAATTGGCCCTTTACCATGGCAAACATGCCCAAGTGCCGAGCCTTTCCTAGCCCGTTCACCTGGGCCCTTTCATATCCTGGTATAGCCTTATACATCCACAGGATAATTTTGGGACTTGGCCCCCCCGTTTTTCCGAAAATCCTACTACACGAGTAGAAAACTATATTGGCTTTCGTTCCTCGGTACTCAGTTTCCAATTTAGTCTTTTGTCGACCACTAGTCCCATGTATTTGGCGCTGTCAGATATTCTGAGGAGAATTCCGTATTCCTCCAATAAAAGGAGTTTTAAACTGCAGAATTTTTTTTTTTTTGTAAGCAGCTACCTACAGTTACCTAGAACTCGCACCTAAACAAGATTGCGAACAAAGAGACTACGATAATGTTAACTGCTAACGTCTTGGAGACTGAAATTCAGACTAAAATGTGGTCCAAAACTCTGTGAACTAAAACGCTGTAAGTCAAGTTTTCTGCTGCCTGGATACTAAATAGAATACATTAAACACGATTGAATTCTTAAGATACCAGGTACCCCGCTAAAGAAATTCAGGTTTCCCAGAATAAATGCTCGAATTTGGAGACATCTCCAAATTGTAAAAAGACTTGAGGTATATGACCCCAGATTTCAACATGTCGCAGCGTTTAGAGAGTCACCAACAATCTTTGAAGGTAGAGGTTCATGGTGTTGAATTCAGGCACCATTAATGCTTTGGGACTACCTTGTCTACCCGAAGATCTTGCAATTATATATTAATAAATATTAACATAACCTGGATGCTTTTAGATGCAGGTTGGGGGGAAATGAATAGTATAGAACCAATAGAGCACTTTGTTAGGTAGGTAGAGGTAGGTGGGTGCACATGCAGCTAACACTCGGATCACAAATGAATCCATTGTGAACCCCTATGGTGGTGTAACATAAAAGAAGACAGACATACTATTGTGGTTTTGGTATAGGTAAGAGACCTGCCTGAACTGACCCGAAATTGTTATAAATTTTAGGATGGTAAATGGTGGCTTTCCGGACACATGTCACCCAGGTCTCCGAAGTGTTCGCCGAGGACTGTTTTCCTAGTTGTGCACAGGCCTGGGCATTCGTATAGACGTGCTCTCTTCTGAGTCTGAGCCACAGCCTTTCCAGAGGTGGTCTGTGTTTAGTCGAGAGAAATGGTCTGCATGGCGGCTTGACTATCAATGTTTATGTCAATATTTCAAGTGGAACATTGACAATTGAGCACAAACAATTGAGCACAAACAATTGAGCACAACGCACAATTTTTCTTTCCAGACCCACAATACGCTTTTAATTGAGATGTTTGGCATCTCAACCAACTATTCTGTTATCAAGCTATTGTTCTCCACGAAAAGGTTTTCAACTTTTTTTAACGATTTCATTACCAGTCGCCTCAAATTGGGCGTTCTTTGCCGAACTTTCCGGTGAAAGATTTTCCGGTTTTTTAACTCGACAGGAATCCTGTGACTATTCGAATCTGATTCCTGGATATTCTCACAAAGTTCTAGCTTGTCGGTTACTTTCAGTTCCTGGCCAGTCATGGTGTACCACAAAATGGTCTTGGCAATCATTGACATTTTTTGACGTATACATAGATATGTCCACCATTTAATATAGATATTACCTAGCCGCTGGTTCTTTGTCGATGTACGCAGTTGTAGGCAATTCCATGCTAGTTTTGATGATAATTTAAAAGGGTTGATTGAGTACCTACAGCGATTTCTGTTGACATTGGTTACACCTCAGAATGTGAAGTTAGCTGTATGACAATCTGATTGGCTACAAAAGAGTGAGTTGTCTCAAGCAAAGAACCAAATTAATAAACTTGAAAATTTTAAAGTCTATCGTGTCTCTCCAGCTCGATACTGCAAATTATGTTATCACATATTTTGATGACGTAAACATATAAATAGAAAACCAGAATTGTGTTTGAATCATATTTTCATTTAATTAATGATAAATAACTTATATCAGTAAAGGGGAACGTAATCGAAAACGTTCCCCGAACTCACGTTCTATTTACCGACAGACTTAAGATAAGCTCGAAAGTAAATATCATACTTACAATATTTTGTGATAAGACCATTTAAAATATTCAATTTATATGAGTGTTTAATTAAAGACACTTAAGTACATCTCTTGTATATGTATGTAAGGTTGACAAACTGTCGTTGTGCAACTTTGCCATTTATTTCCTCAAAAACGAATGCGAGTTGTATGTGTATCTACTTGAATCGTATTTAATTTATTTTCATTAATAATTTACAAAAAAAAAATTTCCGTCTAATTTATCAATCACCTGCCAACAGAGAATAAATTTTCCTGCCAGGACATACACGTTTAATTGACATTTTTATTAAACCCATGTGGATGACCACAGAGCATGTCCAGGATCTTGATAAATGAAGCAAACGTTTTGCTGTTAAATGTCTAGTTCTTGTGACAGGAATGAGATGATATGGAAATTGTTTGACCGTGGATAATTGTGTAACAAATTCATTACTAAACAAAATATGTACATATGGTAGTTTGAGGGCAATGTAATGTGATAAGAGTTTTGTCAAGAGTTATCGCATTTTTTCCTTGATCTGAAAACTTGTACACGATTTCTTACGTTGTGCAATGAAACACAAAACGATTTACTTAAACCTAACAAAATTATTTATATTTATTGCGCGCCATTTTTTTAAAGGTAAATGTCACCTAAACTTTGACATTTGTTATGTTATAAATAAAAGAAGAAGCATAAAGTATTTGTCTCTTTTACTTCAGAATAGAGCCCTGAACTGAGAGTGTTTATAAAATACTATTGAGCACTTAGCTCTCTTGCGACAGGACATGCTAAGTATTCGAAGACTCATGCTTTTGGTCCACTCAAACCAATGCAAACCATTGTGCATCCATGTAGGCCAAAATTGCAATTGTGAACGGGCTAGCATTTCAAAGTTCAGACAACGTTAGCATTCTGCGTACCTGAAAACTAATGACTAATGATGAAGCCGACACCATTCCTTGGATGATTCAACTTTTGGACATGGTTAATGTACCTGGGCAAAGATTGGTTTTTGTAATGGCAACATTGTCCTCGACACAGACAGCCGTATGTCTAACGAAGACTATCGTGATAACTAGATACCATCAACTGCAATGTGCAATTATTGGCTTAAACTTAACTTTCTGCGACTAAATGGGACAATGTGGTTGGACGCCAACGAATTCGCACCTGAAGGTGCTAGCACTGTTCTAATCCTTTCCGAAAAGCTCTACGGCAATCACAAATAAGGAGTGCTGTTGAAAAATCTGGAGTCTCGACAGCACCATTACGATAGTATTCTTTCAGTCAGATACCAGGATAAAGTAAAAAACCTGACGATAATTTCGTGTTATGTCTCATCAAATCTTGCCACAAAATCTTACAATAACTTGTGCGCTGTCACTAACGCAGGACCGAACGTATTAAGAAACCTGAATGGCAATCAAGGATTTAGACATATAATGGCCAAACAAGGACTCAGAGTACGGAATGCAAATCGCGAACGATGCAACGCAAATCACATTGTTAAAGGGGGGCATCATATATAAGCACAAGTGTTACAACAAAGACAATCATTAGATTGAAAACTCATTAATATCATTAGGTTGCTCAGGAATAAAATTGACCAACAAAAGAACCCTTTAGTGCGCCAACAATTAGGGGAACATCTTTCCCGAGAAGTAGAACCAATCAGCAGTGTAGCCAACTATCTAAGAGCATTGGAAGCATGTGAAAAATACTTTCACCATTAAAGCGGAAGATATAATCGATAAGTCACAAAAAATGAAGAGCACCTGACTTTCTGCAGATAACTGGAGACTGATCAGGGGGCCTAGAGCTCTACGAGTTCGTATTGCAGTCGGGAGGAACGAACGAGTGAGAGAATATTGACTGTAAATGAGAAAAGTTCAGCGTAGTGTACGACGTCATAAACGCAATTATATTAAGATCTTGAGCCAGAAATTGCAGCAAACAGATGTGATAGCAGTACCGTCTACAAAATCACCGAAGCGGTGGTTGAGTTCTAGAGAACACCTGATGAAAACCTTAGACGGCTTTCTGCTCCTTCTGGACCGAATTTCCCAAATTGAGGACCAGCTTAAGATGTGGAAATAGTGCTCGAAATAGTGCTATACTAGACGGTCCGGAATACTGGCCGAAGAACAGGAAAGCATCGCCGAATAGTTGAATATCAGTATGCGAACACCATGATCTCTACGAGTACACTATAATGGACAATAATGGTGTTGACAAGGCAATATTTAAATACCCAG
The DNA here is from genome assembly GCA_905220385.1 of Xylota sylvarum. Taxonomy (NCBI): domain Eukaryota; kingdom Metazoa; phylum Arthropoda; class Insecta; order Diptera; family Syrphidae; genus Xylota; species Xylota sylvarum. Next base: position 28,370,919 of record LR999960.1, read on the forward strand.
TGACAGCGAAGAAGACCGGACTTCCAATATAAAGAACAGCTGTCGATCGGTTGAAATATTGACACAATAGACACATTTAGAGTTTAATCGGTTAAATTCGGAAACGTTTTCTTCGAGATGTTTGTCCAAAAAGTGTTTGGTGATTAGTTGGATTCGATTCTTGAATCTCAGGCTAATAGTTTAAGGTAATAACCAAAGAGCTATGGTTGGGGCAAATCTACGCCGCTCTACACAGCTCTACCAAGGCCATCCTGGTTGGGCTGAAACGCTTAACAGCACGAGTGATGCCAGATTTACTTAATAGCATTCCCTCTTCAACTAGACATCTCTAACCTCACTGTGCATAACCACACTGGCATTGAAGTCTTTAAAGTCATTTACTTTGTTCTTGTAATTCAAGTTCGTAAAGTCGTTGACTACATCGCAGTGCTCTTTGTCATTCAATTCATAGAAGATCATAGAAGATGATTTGGTAAAATGCATTGAAGCCAATGAGGACCCTAAAGTCCTTGACGCCATTGAAATCAATTATCTTTTCTAAACTAAAATCTCTGTATCTATGTATTACTTGAAAAGAAGTCCAACCCATTGTGAACTGTTGTCAAGATTGAAATTCATTGACTTCAAGTAACTTCATTGACTACAAGTTATTTTATTGACTTCAAGTAATTTCATTGACATCAAGTAATTTTATTAAAATTAAGTAATTTTATTGACTTCAAGTGATTTCATTGACTTCAAGTAACTTCATTGACTTCAATTAATTTTATTAAAACCAAGCAGGGTCAATGGGAAAATGGCTTCAATGAATGTAGAAAAATCGAATATGATTGCATTTTTTTGCTTCAAGCTTGAACTTAAACATAAACACCATCTATTTGAACGAATTCCACGAATGTATTAAAAAAAATCCTAATTTAAACGCAGACTATTGAAAATCCTTCTGAACGCGGACGAGTTATTTTACTGCTCTGAAAAACTAAAGACTTTTATGACTTCCTGCCTCTAAGTGTACATATTGACCTCACTATCAACAATCCCATACAATCCCAACCCCTAAGTGTCAAAATTTATTGCAATTTTCATACATCTTGTCTCTGCTTTACTTATGTGTATTTTTGTGTGTGTTGTATATGTTTTTTAAAGCTTTAAATTTGCTTTGCTTCATTTTGCTTTTGAAATCGCTTTTCATTCTCGCCTTGTTTATATTCGTTTTTTTTTTTGTTACTCATAAAATTCCCAAGTCATCCCTCATCCAACAAGTTTTTTTTTCGTTTTTCTTCCTCTCATTTCCAGATGAAATCTATGTGTAAATCAAAATTCAACCTCAAGTGAAAGTATCTATGCAGCATAAACAATTTTGAAGTATTTTTTTTTCTTCTGATAATCAATCGATCGTACCACGAAATCAATGAGTTTTGCCTCGAATGTGATTAATTCCTCTCGCACAGTATGAATAATCAAGGAAGTGATCCTGGAGAGCAACGCACAAACAGTCTGCACCAAATACAAAACTACGGAATTGCAGTAGCAAGTCATGTGCGGTTACACGCTCAACAAGGATGGATGGCATTGCGGGAAAGTGTACAAAAACGATCGTTTCGCAACAAGCAAGCTCGTTGTCGACAACGGCGGCGTAAATGTGAGCATCCGTCTAAACATTAACAAATTTTTCTTGTTTTTTTTTTTTTTTTTGTTATTAGAAGTGAAATGTGTAGATTTTTTTAATATTTGATGTAAGGTTGAATAAGGTTTTACAGATGGACATGGAAGTAATGAAGAATATTTTCAAAGATACTAGTTAAAGCAAAAATTCAATCTGGACCTACTTATATTTTTAAACATAAGTTTTTAAGTCTATCAAGCCTAATGGATATCCAACCATTCAATATGGGTAAAAAATCTGGGAATTACTAGATGTCGGTGAAAGTAGCGCCTATCTACAAACATTTCAATATAAGAATCGAAAAGCAGAGTTAACAGCCATCCACATATGTATATAATATTTCCCGAAAGAAGCTTATAAAAAAAGTTCCTTTTAAATGATAAGTCTGTTAAGCGTCCATGTTGAATTCTGACAGATTAGAAAATTGTGAAGCTAGTACTGACCCCTGTGGCAAGCCGTTATTGAGCTTTTTGTTTTGATGGCTCTATGGCCCGGAGCCGAAGCGTTGGATAAAGTCTGTTGGAGTTAAGCTTTGATCCGGTGGACGGAATTTTTAGCTATTATCATTTAGGCCATCACAATGGGCCTACACTGATGGACAAAAAAATAAATACACCTGTAACCATTCAAAGATTTGCTTTATTTCAACTATCTTACGCATGCTATTAAAGAAATTGGTTTAGCAAAATACATCTACAGACAGTGGACAAAAATCCACATATGTAAATAGTGCGGTTATGTCCTCATTTTAGAAAGATTGTTAAAACTTCTAGAAAAAGCAAGTTTTAATGTGAACAAAAAAATAATTACTTAGACATGCATACCTTTATTAAATTTACTAGTTTTGGTAAAAATGATAAGAGAAGCGACTTTTTTACCTTAATACTTAGTATTTTATTGCATGACCTTTATTTTTGATAATTTGGCTTAATCGTTTACGCAGAAAATTACTTAGCCGCTGGCATGCCTCCAATGATACTGACTCCCACCCCATTCACAAGGACTACCACAATTCTGTTTTATTTTTGGGATTGGTGGTACAAACAACGTCTTTAACCTACTTCCATAGATTCTCTATGGTATTTAGGTCTGGCGACTGAGCAGGCCACTCCAACATTAAACGGTTGGATTTCTTGCTAGTTTTCGTCTTCGTCGCTAATGTGTTGTCTGCAGAAGTTGTTTTTCCATATTTTCAGCACCGAGTGTGACTCTATTACTAGGTTTCCGTGTTCATCTCTACAGGCGTCTGTACTGGTCTTGATAGCATAGAAGTCGTAGAAAGACTTCGGAATACGTGTTATCCTTACACGATTCACCATAATAACATTAATAATGTAAAGTCAATAGTATTGTCATTACTTGGAACAATGGCCTACATATGTAAGTAGGTAGGTACATTAACAGAAATTATTTGTATTTTGAAATTTATTGAAGATAAAAAAAAAACCAAAAACCTATATAAAACAGACCATCATGATGTTGACCTTAAACTTTGTTGCACAACTTATCAATCTAATAGTTCCGGGAAGAGACTTTCACAGCCGAATAGCGTGAATGAATAATTGGCCTTCAGATACTAAAAATGAGAAACGTAGGTACTGCAATCAGGTCACAACTTCGGATAGAACGCGGAAAACAAATCTTGTTATAGAGATCTTGTGTTCGTAGAAAAGAAAAAGAAAAAGTTCACATCCAAGTAATGGAAATGGGATTAGTTTTTACAGGAATGATTCACTGGGTGGCCGAAAACATACGAAGACCTCTATAAACTTTGCCTATTGTTAATCTAATGTGCTTATTCAAGGTAAAGGCTTTGTTAAAAGTTATACCGAGATTCTTTGCAAAGCCATCAAATTCGAAGGGTACATTATTGAGATGTATCTGAATAAGAAATATGTATCTATTAAAGTCCAGAGATTATTTGATATTTTGATTTGGTCGGGTTCAAGCAGAGATCATTAGACCGTGACCAGTACAGTATTTTATAAAGATCTTCATTAACTACACATACTTGTCTGATCCTTTCTATCACATTTAGCTTAGGACGAAATTCAGATTGAGTATGACATAGTATGTTATTTTTGTTAAGAAATTTCCGCGCCTGGACCATTCATAATCTTTTCATCTTAGATAAAATGTGCAATATACCTACCTCTTCAGAGAATAGGTATACTTTTGAGTGGTTGAAGTTACAATTACAAGTGCATTATTATGGAGGCTGATAAGATAGTGACGACGGTGACGGTGAAGTCATGTGTACCTTTGTTGAGATTTACTAGAAAAAGGAATTGTTTAAGGACATATATAAGTGCCTAACATGTTTCAACTATGGCAGACCTTATCGAGCCTGGGGACATATGTACAAATATGTAAAGCTACGGAAAACTTGAAATCTTTAAAGCTTCTCCATGTAGCTACATACATTATGTAGGTACTGTCAACCTTTTATGTACAGATAAACTTCCCTCATGGTAGTATTTTTCCTGGTTAGAACAGGTTCCACCAATCGCAGTAGGGTGTTGAATGTGTTCTTTTATGCATTCGGTAGTAGTTATGGTAGTCTTTTAATTGCATGACGCTTACATATTTCTTTTAACAAAAAAAAAATTTGATCATTTGTCGTGAATATTGAGATGATGAAACCGTGAACTTGCTATACATTTCGTCCCGGAAAATCCAACGTGAATGCGATGCTTCCGATGCAGGCGATGCAATAACTAACTGCGGTGAGCTTTTACAATCAAACGTTGAACACAGCATAAGTCCATTGCCAGACGTGGTATCGAGTAAGCTATCCTTACCAACTGTCCTACGAAGATGTCCTCCTTTCTATCTTATCATATCTAGGACATTGCTGGAGGAGCTCTTAAAAATACTCTTTGGTGGAGTCGTCCTTATCTCATGAGCCCATATTAGACTAATGTTAGCGAATTTAGTCTTGATATGGATTCTTGTATGAAGTTAGCTCACCTGTCGAGAACTCGAGACTTTTTTCTCCGTCAAATCTTCTCTGTAGCAATCATCATATTATACTCCATGGTTTATATTTGCTTCGTAGCATTTTAGGGTCTCTGCAAGTTCTTTCACTGCACGTGGACTATTAAGGAACCGAACATTCCATGTAAGGATCTGAATGTAGTTGCCCTTGTTTCTTCGGCTGTGTCTATTCTTCTTTCATGGTAGGGAAGTTACGCAGGCACACAACCGTAACCGCATAGATCCTTTGTAAGAACCCCAGTAACCCTTTTTTGGGGATGCAAGAACCTCCTTTAGGCGACATGACTTAAGTGGTTAGTGCATTGGACTATAAAGCGAAATTTCTTTCACGGCTCACCTCTCGCGAACGTCTGAAAAACATCCGAGAATAAAACTGTCATGAAAAAGCTTCTCAAATAAGAAATAGCCCTTAGGACACGGTATTGAACATTAGGCACCTTCCATTTCTGTAAAGAATATAACACGAAAAAAAGGAATGGTTGTGAGAAGCTAGACCGGTTGTGCCAAATATTTGTATTTGTAATCAACATGTGGACAATTAAGGGTTCCTTCGCCAACATATCTTATTCAAGACCGTGCCTCAGTTTTGATAAATCCTTATATAGGTACCTAAGGTCCGGATTTGTCGAAGTAGTTCAACAAAGGCATCCGGTGTACGTTCTCCTTCCGATGACCGCTTGTTACTGCTAATCAGGTCAACAAGAGACGCTTTGTGTGGGACATGCGTGCGGATGTTTATCCGTCGGTGCTTCGGAGTTCACCACCAGATATATATGTAGTTATCTAATAAGGACTGCGTAGAAGTATTTATGTATGGCTGCTCGTTCCTCCCTAAAAAGATTGTTTTTCAGCACAATACTCTTTGTTACCACAAGACACTATCTCATTGGCTTCATTAGAAGCTTCAACTTGTTCTAAGGAAGGTGCAAGTATTTTCCTCGCCAAGTTCCTATGAATGTCTCGAAGAGCAATTTTTTCCGGCTTGAGACTAGCAGTTGTTGTTTCTATTGCGAGAATCTTCAACTTTCCTAATCTAAATGTAAGTACGATATGTGCCCTATTTTTCTTACATAAGACTCTCTTTTTATTGCTTTTCTTGGACAATGTCAAGTCGTAGAGAGCTAGGAAATATTGTCGGTTTCCAAGTAAGAAAGTGACATTTGTATCTGTGTCAATCTCAGTGCATCATGTTTACTAAGTATGACAGACTTCAACCCACAAAAATAAATGCCCACCATTAATTAATTCGCGACGTGACTAATCTCATTTTGAGTTATTAGCGTCAAGCTAATGTATCTAAATTGGTTCAGGTGTGGTTGTGTGACTACGTATTTAATAGAACTCACGTGTCTTATTTATTTGACACATTTTAATGAGTTACGATACATTGACAAATCAAAATCTGAAAATAATAAATGTTTAGTGAATGGCCTGTTGGTTTTACATAAAACCTTGGAACTGTTCGTGTATAATGCGACTGTACGCAATCTTGTTTTGAGTAACTTACTGACTCATTTGGCAGTTTCAATGTCGTAACTTGAGAATGAGCACATCACATATGTATATATTTATTTCTAACTAGAATATCTATGACACTTGTGAAACTACATTCTAAACTACAACCAAGTGCAATGTTTGAAAATTGATCGGAATCCACCTGCGGGTGACTAGTTGTGTAAATTAAGTTAATCGAAACCACTGACTACGGTATACATAGATTTATATTTTTATTTTTCATCGAATTACACACGAAGGTGAAACATCTCAAAAGACACTTGGTAGTTCTCGGTTACCAAGTACTGTGGGACTCTAACGCCACTAAAAAACACCTCCGTAATCAGGAGCAATCTGTGCAAGACCGACAAATGATTTGTGTGAGTGAGTCGATTTTGACTCATTGAGTTTGATACGGCATTGTTGCGTCTAATCACTTATTCTATTGACTGCATTCTGCAGTTTTTCACAGTGCATTTAGAGTCAATCTACAATATGGGATCTCAGTATTTCGCAGTACTGTCTAGGTAAACCTCTATGCAGTTTATACTCAAGATCCGTATGCCAAACCTTGTCAAACTTCTTCCAGTGCTCGAATTAGTAAACCGTCTGAACGCGGCTGCATTTTGTCATCGATTTTGCTACATGTATCTAGAAGGTGACTAGTGGTATAGTTTCCATTGCAGGCTTGCTTAACTGTGTGATCTCTAGGTGAGGTGAACATAGAGTTGGAACGTGGTTATGTTTGTAATTAAAACTACCTGTTTTCATAGCTCCTAAAAACTTCTGTTTCTCCTATTGGCTAGCTTCAACTCCTTTCGACATTCTTTAAAGCGCTGCTGTAACTTATAGAAAATCTCTGCTCTCCTGGAACGCTGGTAAAATCTTTTTGCCCGATAACATTAGTTGTAGCAGTACATCGGTTTACTACAGCCTCAGTATTCTGATGAGCTCTTTGATTTCTACTGGGTGGCCCAAAATCACTAACCCGGTGTTATTTATATTGTCTTTGAGAATTTGTGGCTTGTTCTCATAGGCCCGTAATTAAAAAAAAAAAAAAACAAAAAACCCAAAGAAAGAAGTCTGAAGATGTCAAGTCGGGCGATCTTGCGGGCCAAAACGGAACAATGGGCGACCCGGAAACGCATCTTTCAAAATATCCATTGTCCCGCGATCTGTGTACGGTTGCACCGTCCTGTTGAAACCACATGTCCCCCAGTCCCAATTCATCAATTTGCGTCAGTAACTCGTTGATCATGGTTCTGTATCGCTGACCAGTCACAGTAACCATGTTACCCACGGCGTACTCAAAAATTAAGCCCGGTGGACATCTCTCGATGTAATGGCTTTTCGTGAATGATACGTGGATTCTGTATCGTGTAGACGCGATTGGCGGTGTACAAGCAGTAGCTGATGGACTATCTGATAAGAGGACATTTTCAACACCTTAACTAAAATATGCTGCAGAAACGAAATGGCCAATTGCTTGGCATGCCGTCTGGTCGACGATGATGGCTCATTCGCGATATCTTTAGCCACAGCGGCGATATTCTCGTCTGAACGAGCACCACAAGGCCTTTCTTTATAGCGTCCACGGTGGATCAGGCTTTTCGGAAGCAATACTAATGATCGACAAGTCTCCCTACTACCTCCAGCACGGTCTCAAGCCTATCGCAAATAATACGGTCTAGTTCTTTGTATCCGCCATTTACATATAGGGTCGGTAAGTTCCTTTGTCCTTATCTTGTATCTCTCGCTGTTGTTAGAAAAGGCTACAAAAGACTGTTCATTCTATTCTTCATTAAGGGGGCCCATGTTCACCCCGAACTGTAGGACTACCTAAGTGAGTAAGTAATAGCTACGAACCTCTTCCAGAATGGAAGGAAGAACTACTTTAACGAATTCTGTGTACTTTGCAACTTATGGTGGTGTCGTCTACCTCCTTGATGATCGTGCGACACTGGAGATACGTTTGTGATAGTGTATGGCATGTTCGAGAAATTTTCGTTCAATCTCTCCCTGTAGTCTCTAGCTTTCTTTTTCAGAAAGACTGAGAATTTTTATCTTTTGATAGTCGAGGTTTTTTTTGTCGAGCTCTGAAGTTGACGATAACCACAAGATGGTCATAATTTGTATTTGTGGTTTTTGTCCCAATAATATGAACGTTGTCGATTTGGTTCGCGGTTCGACCGTCTGAGGAGAGTCAGTTTGCTCTCCTACGGAGAAATCTAGGGTTACTTATAACATGTACTCCAAGCTGGCGTAAAAGCGGTAAGTCGGAAGCCGTTGATGATGTTGTCCATAGAGGCCGTGCTTTCTGACTACTTCGACAAGTACGCTTTCGGAGACATTTGACATCGTTCTCAGAACATGCTCAGTCCAATAGGTTAAAGACACGTATAAGGCTGATGTTGTAAATATAACTTTAATACGGATCTGAGCCATGCGATTGCTTATGGGATTGAAGTCAATGATGTGTGACCGCAGCGGAGTTCCAACGACTAATCCGCATCCCAATATGTGCAGCTTTATGCGACGGCTGTACCTTTAATATATGTCGCAATTTTTTTCGTTATTCCAGATCCTGTCGAATGTATCTCCTGGATAATATCTGCCTTTTATTGCATAAGAATAGTTTTCAGTTTTTGAGCTGTCCCACATATGAATGTATTTTAGATGGAAACTCTTAAATCATTAGTCGAGGGTGTCTCTCTAACATGTATGGGCAATCACATCGACGGATATCATCCCATCAAGAGGCTGGGTCCTTTTAAGTAGGAACCTCGAACTCTACTTCAAAGATGTCGAAGAAACTTGTAAATGGTGTTTTTTTTATAGAGGCAGAGAAACTTAAATTGAAGTAAAACACAGAAAAATGTTTCCAATATCCATGAAATTGGCTTTATTTGACAGATAATTTTCTGACATTAATGTTTGAATATGAGCAGATGATATGAACATACATATGTATGTAGATATTTAAAGACATCCATAGCTTTGCAATGGATTCGGAATCTGTATGTGAAGAAAGTCTTCAAAAGAACCCGCCCATTTGTCAAACGACTTAAGTAAAGCTTAATCAACCACCTCCTGCCTTTTATCGATTTAGATTCAAAAAAAAAATTCCTTTAACAAAAAAGAACATTCTCGCATGTCTGCATCTTTTGACACACCCTATCAACTTTGAAAGTTTCAGTTTACTTGTTGAATACTTTTTACCTTCCGCGTATTACTCCCACAAGTGAAAGCTTCATACATTTTCACATACACACACGCGTATCCTGTGAACCACATACTTACTCCAAGACAGCTGCTAATAATAAATTATATCATCGTCAACCCACGACAACCGCAACTGCGTTTTGCCGCTCATGCATTTGCATTGCACCGAATTGCACTTGACTCAACGACGCGCTGACATTTCTAACATGGCAATCCTGTTTTTTGTCCTTAATCCTTTTATCGCAACACCTGCCAGAACTTTGATTTTAAATACATTGCTCACAGTACATCAGCTTGCACTTTGGAAAGCTCTTTATCGAGAAAACAGATACAAAAGCTCTCAAAGTAGCAGAAAGGACATTTCAGTCGTTTAGTTAAGGTGCACTCGAGTTGACAAGACACCGTTTTTTCCGTTCCGCGTTGGTTGTTTCTTGTTTTATTGTTTAGTTGTTAAAAGTATTCACAAAATGGAATTCATGGAAGTAATTAACAAGGAGTAATCCCCTTCATCCGGTTTTGTTTCTGTTCGTGAACGATAAATCGATGCGATAGTGGAAAAATATGTGAATTACATCACGAAATCTAAGTGTTTCACTTGATTCCTTGGATCATTCCTAAACGATACCATAATGTTTTCGTACAAAAAAGTATTTCATTGATTTATTTCCACCTCCTGCGCTCTTCCCCCTAACGATAAAAAAAAGAAAGGCAACACAGAAAAAAACAAAAATTGGCAAAGTATTACAAGTGAAAAAGTAGTTTTGAAATGTCGACAAAAAGCTTTCGTTTCGATAACGATAGTGTCACATCGGTCTAATCCTTGCGAACGGCATTAAGCAATGGAATTGTCGAAGGACTCAATATGTTCGACGTTAGTTTAGAAATTATTGGCGAAAAGGATTAAAACTTCAATTAGATGTGTGTACAAACGTTGAATAGGATACACAACATACCGACTCGACCGGCTGGTTGTTTTATTCTCGGTGTGATGCTCTTATAAACCAATACACACTCGCAATAATCACAGCCAAACCCATACCAACTAAATTTTGCACCTACTGTGTGGAACAACGACAACGAGGACGGCGACATCAGACATAAGGATATACCAGCTAGCAATGGCTTTTAGAAATGTTTATAAAGCTCTTCGATTGCGCCTCAGCCGTAAGATGTTTATGTTTATGTTTTAATTTCACATTCTATCGCTGCATGTGTGTGTTAATTGTTTGCAATATTTCCCTTTTCCTGATTACAATCCAAAATTGCTCCGAGGATGTCGTGTTCTACCAATTGTTCGAGATTTATTTGGGTTTTGTTTATTAATTATGTTTTTTTGCAGAACTTTTGGGTTGCAGAGTGGTTATGGAAAGTTCTATTAGTATTTGTCTGCGGGCTTTCTAGAACAAAAGGTCGACATGATTAGAAATCACGTAGTTGGGAAACACTTTAAGTCGTTAAATATCAAAGTTCACTTCCCTGAAAAGGAGGAGAAGAGAGGTGGCATTCGCTACGATAGGTGCCTACACGAACGAAATGTGTACTTACACAACGGTAAACCAAAGTTTCACCGAAAACGGAACTCAACCGGAAATTATAATTTTTTTTTTATTCCCTTGGGCTGAGGTTTTATCGCAGTTGGTTGCTTCACTGAGCATATTATGCTAGTATTTATTTTTAGTTGAAGTATTTAAAGAATTTAATAAAATTGACTGAGTTTACAGGGATTCCATATTGGATGTTGAATTCTTAATTCGTCTTCTAAAAAACTTTGGTTGAATGAAATGAATGATGAAAGGATGAATAATTGAAGTGAATAACGAGTTACTTAATGAATAAATTAAGGAATTCTATTGTCTCTTTTAATTAACCTAGCCACAACTAATAGCTTGTGGTGTCGATAATAACTATTCAGCCATTTTATAAAGAAAAAAAAATGCAACAAAAAGAATGTCGCAAGGGGAACATACATAGAAATCGTCACGGTTTTTGCTGCTAATAGAGTCAAAGTTGTGGTTTATACCAATGATGTAGTCACTTGTTTAATCAGAGTTACTTTACTTTACACTCAACAAGACTACAGGACTCTCGAATTCACTCCATATTTAACTTACTACCTAATTTTTGACATGATAAGGTGTTATAATTCAGTTTAATGGTTCTTGGACCTATGCTATGTCCCCACCAAAACTAGATCCGGGATTTAGCGAAAAAAAAATTTAGATTTACGTAGGCTGTCCCCACCGGGATCTAGGATTTATATTGACGTTTGCTGTGAAGAAGATAGTCACAGTTAGTAAATTCTTTATAATTTTTGGAAGTGGATACAAATTGTATTAATTAAAGATCAGAATTACTAAAATGATTTAAAACCTGATTTGCTCAATGCATTCTGGATTTTTTTTGACGTTTTAAATTTTTTTTTTTTTTCTTTGTCAGCAAACGAAAATGACATGTGCTGACATAAAAACGGATTGTTAGATTTGTGTCGCATGAGGATTTAAGTGGGATTTATTATAAATCTCGGATTTAGATGGGTTTTATAGACGTCAAATCGTATGGTAAATCCTCGAGATTTAGTGAAGATTTAGGTGGATTTAGGGAAATCATAGCTAAATCCCGGATTTAGGTTTGGTGGGGACATAGCATTAGTGTAACGAAATTCGGTAGCGGATTTAACCCCGCGCACCTTACAAAGTTACTAGTGGATTTTGTTCATTTAGGTATCAACGTGTACGTCATATTCCCCTCACTATTCGAGTAAATTTATCGAATGGGAGAGGTGTCGCACCTTGGTGTGGAAGGGCACGTGGATAGCTATAGTATGTTTCACCTGCACAGTCAACTACGAGAAGACACTGTAATTACATGCATCGTTCAATTTACATATAATAAGTTGCATTTATTAGCTAAATAAGCCGATTTTCACCGTCGAATAGTGGTATTTATTCATACGTTTTAGTTTTAATTGTTTTGAGCTATTAAACCAAGTTTTGTCCAGTATAAGCAAGACGGCGTAACATTACGTTGCAATGGCCGATTAACCCCTTGTCGAAATTAATATATAGATTGAGTCGGTAATGACCTAGGAACCCTTGGAGATTTCTATATGGATAGCTAAAGGGTTACTTGTGCTCACATTTTGATTTGGAAAGATTAAATTTCCAATGGCTACACAGCGATTCCAAAAAGTTGTCATTTACTAGTACAAACTGTGAGAAAAATTAGCTACAGTGAACATCAGAAAACGACCGCGAACTGCATATAACCTAATACTTGTATCTCTGTTACAGTCGATCGGCTTTTGGAATGTCCTCTGTAGCCAGCTAAGCCAGATCCTTCGTTTGTGGCTGACTTTTTCGTGGATGTGTTTAGTCACAATATATGTACTTTTTGTCTTTTGTCTTTTGTCGATTATTGCGATTCTTACAGTATTTCTGGCAACCACTGAAGCAGTTTTGGCCACTTCGCTCGATGGCGTAAGCGTCTTGGTGTTTGGCGAAACTAAACTAGGCAGACATAGAATTCTGTCTGTGTCTATTGGGTGACTTAAGTCTGTTTGTTTTTATTGCCTTCTCCAGGGCTCTGCTTCCTTTTGTCGGATTTTGATGTAAACTTTGGCTAGTAAACCGTTTCTACCTTATTTCTTAGTGTTTTAAACTTCATGGTCATGAGATTTGTACATTCATCCTGCTTCTTTGTAAATTGCAAATTTTGAAAGCTTAACTTTGCATATACTCGTATGTTTGTATGATGATTCCTAGATAGACCGTGTGTTTTGATGTCACTACTATTGCTATGTCGACAGCAAAGCCAACCATTTTAAAGAAATTAATATCATCAGGAGATTTAGCGCGAAGACTTGCGGAACGGACTTGTGCGAAGCGCATTTTTGTTTTATTTTTTTTTTAAGCTTGTTCGTTATACTCTTGGATGTTGATGTTGATAAGATTGTTGATAAAATTGAATGGGATGTAGGAAGATGCCTTTAGAGGTGTTATATTTCCCGCACTGGTTGCTGTAGCTAGTGTAATATTGGTCGTTATTTGTAATATTTTTTTTTTTTTATTTCTAAATTATATAATTAAAACACAGTGATTGACGTCGTTTAATTCTTTATTTTTAACAGTTCTGTTCGCTGACTGACTATCAGAGTCTTCCACTAAACTGACCAGTCGTGGAGATGACAGCTACATACAATACAGTTATGCCTCGATAGCTATATTTATGGGGTTACCAGCATTACCTAATTTTGACAATTATTGCAGCTAGAGAACCCATTGAACCTAGAGAAAAGTAAATGTAAACTGCGTAAATTCTACAGAGTTATTGATGCAACATTCTGCATCTTAAAATTATGGAAAGAATAATACGTATACACTCGTGTCGATGTAACGAAACTGTAATCTATCATTTGTGTTACGTTAATGTTACATGATTGTTATGTTTAAGAGTATTAATATACTAGGCCTCATTGTCACTTGTCAAACACCCACTAAATTGTGATGACATCTGACATACATACGGCATACTTTTTCCTTTTAATTTTTTTGCAGTCGTCTTCTTTCCGTCCTCTACCAAACCAAGAGTTTTTCCAATAGAAGTAGCAAATTAAGATTGATAAATTAATAAAGTAGAACACGTGTTTTTTTATCTTTATTCGAATAGACAACAATTTGGTTAACATTTGTTTTTATGCAGATTTAGTGTGTGTTCAATAATACCGACTGCAACTCGATAGCAGTCTCTACTAAGGTGTCATTCGTGGAATTGATACTTACTCCGAAGTAGGTAAACTACTTGACCTCTTTGAAGTCACTGTTGTCAACAGTCACGTTTTGTCCTAGGCGGTGGACAGATGCTTCTTTGTTTGTTGATAACATGTATTTGGTTTTGTCCTCATTTACTTCAAAGCCAACTCGTTTCGCCCATTTTTCAATTAAAAGCCTTTATGACGGTGCGCTGGGAACGATCGATGATGTCGATGTCGTCTACGTATTCCAGCACCCAGTATCTGTTCCACTACGAAATGGAAGAAGTTACATTTTAGTGCATCTACTTTTCGAAATCCGGTTCACGTTTAGAATAGTTTGGAGGAACTGTTTCTGAATTACACATTCCTTCGTCACACGGCACAGGTGAATCAGTTTTGCTTCGAATCTCGAATTTGGCCATGCCTTTGTGGAGCTCAAGAGAATAAATGCTATCATATGCGGCTTTGAAGTCGATGAAGAGATGGTGAGTCTTGAAATTCATTGATTTTTTTCCAGGATTTCCCTTAATGTGAAAATCTAGTCGATCATCGATCTGCCGGGCCGGAAGCCACACTGGTACGTACCGATTACTCCGTTGCAGAAAGCCTTCAGAAGTTCACATAGCACGTTGGATAGAATCTTATATGCGACATTAAACAGGGATATGCCTCGGTAGTTCTTACAAGATATGGGATCGCCTTTCTTGAAGATGGGGCGATATAGAGCTGATAGTGCAGTCATCGGGCATGGCTTCATCCACCCATACTTGGTTGATGATTTGGTGCATGCACCCTACCAAAATATCATCTCCATGTTTGAAAAGCTCCTCTGACATCATCAGAGCCGGCGGGCTTCTTGCTCTTTAGGTTTTTGATAGTTGAGCCAATCTCTTCAATACTGTGAGGCGGGATAGCTTCTTCATTGACTGGAAGGGGGTCCTCTTGTCTTATCACTCTCTACCCGATCCCCATTACATTGTTGCTCGAAATGCTGCTTAAACACATCTACTATTCGCTGCGTTTTGGTGACAGTTGCATACAGTATTTCGAAGAGCCTGCTTTCTGGGTTTGAAAAGAGACTGACAGCTGTTGGCTGCTTGGCTTTCCAAAAAAAATAACTGGATGTTATTCCTATCGCAGAACTCTTCGATATTCTTCACCTGTGAGACTGCATAGGTTCTTTTCTTTGACTCGGTACTGTTCGCTCGCTGCCCTTGTTTTACGCTGCAGCGTTTGTAGGTGAGCAATTTTTGTCACCTTTTTCCGGCGTACGCATTCATCATCATACAATGGATTCTTTAAAGCTGATGGATGGTAACGTACGGTGGTTTCAGCTATCTCTTTGTTCCTCTCGTTTCACAGATTGTTGTTGGCGTTTGTAGATCTGTAGGCTCTGGCTACTTTAAACAGATGTTGCTTTCGAAGATGATTTTTGCTGTACTGCACATCTCGTTCTGTGACGACAACCTTGTGGAACATCTGTAAATAGTTGGTCCAATAAAGACATCAAGGAGCTTGTAGTACTTTCGTCCCACATAGTGGATTTTACGACAATTAAGTGCTGCTTCGATAAGAGACAAATCATTGCTTGGGAGCTAGGATGGATTTGCCTATCATGCATTCTTAGGATTATTAGCCCTTTGTTTTCATTAATTGGACAGTTGCATCAGGTTGATGGTGATCTTCCTTACAGCCCTTCTATGCCGGAGATACTCGTATCATAAATGTGGTTCCGTAAACAACATTGCACATCTGTCTACACTGTTCAAAAAAAAAAAAAAAAACAAGAAACTCATTTAGATTACATACACCTATGTGTTTCCACAATCTTCAGGACGCAGTATCAACCATTGACCAGGGTTCTTTATAGCAACAAATAGGGCCACCTTAACTTCATTGATTGATTGCTTCATTACGTTCCTTCTACAAAGAAGGGAATAAGTATCTATATGTAAACTCCGAATGATCTATAACAGCTTTTCAATATCTTTAGCTAATATTTACAGTCGTCTCTTTGAACGGGAGAGGGGTTTTGACACATCGCTACACTCCCATCGGTCAGGGCAATTCTTTTTATTTCTATGTTGCACTTACGTAAACCTTCTAATGGCCATTGTCAATGTTTCAATCATAATCCCTCTCTTTCGCTCCTTGTTGCTATACAATAACCGGAAACCAACCCAAACCCAATCGATAGCATGTGTAGTTGGCTTGAGACATACACTATATGTGTATAATAATGTAGCCTAAGGTCATTTACACACTCATGCGAGACTACCCCTACTTGACGGGGGTTGTTTGCTTTAACTTGTTATTCTAACACCAGCGTATATGTACATTTTTCTTTTATGCGTCCTATATTTATGTTCCACTACACGAGAGTGTAAAACGAGAGATTGCGAAACCTATGTACACAGAGGGATGCACGACGCCTATACGTAAGGAGGCCTTGAATTTATACCTAATGAACTTGACAAGGTTGGGTTTAGCATATTTACATATATGCGCTTGAGGTGTAGACGACACGGCTAAGAATAATCTTTTTTATTTCGGAGCTGTCCCTCGATAAAGTAGTTTAATAAATGATAAAACCGTTATGTTCTCGGACTAATTAAGTAATTTAATTAGGTTGGATATTTTTAGACACTATGGTACCATCGCCGCGAAAGCTAAATCTGATTATGGAACTCAGTCATGTGGAACCCTCTTTATTTATGGAAAGTATTTTTAGTAAGTTGAACAAAATTATCCGATTGTCCTGCGAAAGGATACGGCAACCCTGCTGTCAAACACCTAGAGTTACATTCATCCATTTTTCCAAGTTTTTTTTTTATAATTTGAGATTTTCTAGTTATTCTACACACTTGCACCTACATAACATTTTACTGCACGCTCATTAGGATGCATGACCTACGGCTAAATGGAAGTAATGAGGACTGGCATTCGCAGAAATGTCACAAGTTCAAATGCCTGTGAATGGTGGATAAAATATGATTGTTTCATCCCCAATGGGGACGACTTTACTGCCACAATTAACATGCATACTTTTTGTTTTAAGGATTCAGCGCACCCGCAGGCAAAATTTCGAGGATTCAAAACTAACGCAATGTTTTGTACTTGAATTTTAAAAATAGCCCGCCCAATGGTAGACAGACAATTAATGTCTAAGAAGCCGTAGAGAGTGATCTTCTGTTTATAGTTGAGGGAATTAAAAAATAAAATTGAATCTATTGTTTTCGGATTATAATGAACTATGTAATAGATAGGTAGTCCTAAGCAGCTCACTTAGGGTATTATCTGGTTATGGGACCCAGGGTATAACTTCTCACAACCATTCCTGTTTTTCGTGTTATATTCCTAACTTGAATGGAAAGGGCCTGCTGTTTAAAGACGATCTTTCATGACAGTAATACTCTCGAATGTTTGTCAAACGCTTGCGAAAGATAGTACCGTGTAGAGAATTTTGACTTGGATTCTAAACACTAAGTTGTTCATAGTTGGGCCTAAATAAGCAAACTAATTCTGACAGTATCATGTTCAGGAAGTGTTTAAAAGGACATGAATACCCAATCAACTTTAAGTAAACTGGGTGAGTAAGCTAAACAACCCTTGGATGTGTACCTAAAACAAGGTTTCAAGTGTCTCCATTTGGCTAATTCGTTTCACTGACAGTTGCAAATTTTGAAGAACCTGTGATGTCGCAGGATTTTTTCAAGCATCTGGTTTCGTTCCATATACATATTTGTTAACATAGCTACTTAATCTGAGGTGTAGCAAGCTGTTCATCCCACAAGGGAATCAGGAACGCATTTACTTGTAAGAAAAAAGTGTGTATCGAGCTTCCATTCCACTGTCTTGGTACTTTCTGTACGATTTCACCGCGAGGGGGACTTCTGCGTTTCGTTGCTGCTCCTGTCTTCGCTGCTCTTTCATAAGTGTCGCTAACTGCGTACCAAGCCTCTTCCCTGCTCATCATCTGCCTGGTGAAGTTGTCTGGGGTTAAATCCTCGGCCAATTGGTTTACCAGCAGATGCCGTTCTACGTAATCTGGTGGGCAGTGGGACATGATGCGTTGCGCATCCTCCACTGCTTCCGTGAACGTTGGAAAAAAAGGGTTGTTGTATTCTCCAAATCTGTGCAGGTAGGCTCTGAAGCATCCATGGCCAGTAAGCATCTGGGTGAGGTAGAAATTCAGCTCCTCATGCTTCCTATTAATCCAGGCGCTGCCGATGTCCTGCTGACACGGTATTTCTGTTGCGCTTCTTTGGCAAGAAGGTCTATTGGTACCATGCCAGCCACTACACACGCCACATCGTAGGAATTTGTTCGGAAGGCGCTGCATACTCTCAAAGCATTGCTTCCGTAGGCTGCCTCAGTCTTCTTTCTGTATGATTTTGTTTTAATGGCACCAGCCCATATTTGGGAGCCGTAGAGCATTATTGATGCGGCAACTCTTGCTAAGAGTAATCTCTTCTTATGTTTCGGTTTCCCGATATTCGGCATTATCCTTGATAGCCGTTGCCTTTGTAGCCTTTTCAGCTAAATGTTGCAGGCGCTGTTTATAAGTTAGCCTTGCATCTTAGGTAATGCCAAGGTACTTCGGCTCTGATTTGGAAGCTACGACGTGATCGCCCACGATTACTCTTACAGTCTCCATGACTCGTCTGCTGCTGTTGAGCATTACTTCAGTCTTTTCTTCTGCAAGTTGTAGGCCCATGCGTACTAGCCAGTCCTGGACCATCCCGATAGCCTCATTGCAGTCATGCTCCAACTCCTCAAGGTGTTTGTTCACTACAACGATTACTATGTCATCGGCGAAGCCAATTATTTTCGAAGACATCGGGGTTCCAAGTCTGAGGACGTCATCATACATTAGGTTCCACAGTAGCGGACCTAATCCGGAGCCTTGAAGAACGCCGTCTGTGACGTTATACTGCCTCGTACCATCGTCGGTGTCGTAGAGCAGTATTCTGTTTCTAAAATAGTCCGTCATTATCTTCTGCAGGTATTCTGGTACTCTATTGGCGGTAAGTGGTCGCTAGATGTTTCTCCAGTTTGCGGTGTTGAAGGCGTTTTTCACATCCAGCGTGATGATTGCGCAGTACTGTTTGCTCCCGCCCTTCCATCGTCTTCCTTCTATGGCTTTTGTGGCGGTATGTATGACTTCGTCGAAAGCGTCGATCGTAGACCGAGTCTTACGGAAACCGTACTGGTGAACTGCAAGGCTTACCGCCTGATCGATGGCACTCTTCAACCTGTCACTTATGATGCGCTCCACTATTTTCCCCATGGTGTCCAATATGCATAGAGGCCTATACGATGAGGGATCCTGTGGTAGTTTTCTACCTTTTGGTAGGAGGACCAGTCTTTGTTTCTTCCACTGTTCGGGGAATACTCCTTCTTTGAGGCAAGTGTTGAATATACCTGCTAAAATGTGTGGGCGCCAATTGATTGCTACTTTTAAGGCAATGTTAGGGATTCCATTGACACCAGGCGCCTTTTGGTTCTTGATTTTTGCGCAGACTTGCAGGACTTCTTCTGCGGTGACGAGGAGTATTGGTAACATCCCCGTCGTATTTGCCCTTTCCGTTTGTTCCTCCATTTCTTGTTGTTGTGGGAAGAGTACAGCCACCACGTTTTCGAGAAACACTGTGGACATAGGCGCGGGTTTTCGGCCACCCTTCAGCTTCATCATCACCACTTGGTAGGCTTTTCCCCACGGATTCTGGTCGGCTTCGTTGCACAGTTCGATGAAGCTTCTCTTTTTACTGTCTTTAATTGCAGTTTTGAGATTTCTTCGGGCGGTTATGAATCTCTCATGGAGTTCTCCATGGCTGCTGTGTTCTCTGGAGCGCTGGTACAATCTGCACGCCCTGTGGCACTCTGCGCGTAGTCGTGCGATTTCGTCGTTCCACTAGTATACTGGTGGCCGCCGCGCATTTGTTGTTTTCTGTTGCATGGATGCATCACAGGCGCGTGTCAATCCTCTTCTGAGCTAATTCGCCTTGTCGGCGGCCGGTCCACAAAGGGACATATCTTAAATCATCAGCTGGACTTCTTCAACGTCCAGAGTGTGTGGTTTCCATCCCCTTTTCCGCGGCTGCCTTTTCTGCTCTCTTCTATCTTGTTTACTAGAAGAAAAGCAAATAAGTGTGATAGAGATGCCAAAGCTGACCATGGAATGATACCTGTAACTTATCGCTGCTATACGCAGTCTGGAAGTCTAACTTCGTTATATTCGAAGCTGGATTCCATAAGTTTTTCATGCCGCCAACATTAACCACAAATGATCATTATTAGAACAATCTGAAAGACAAAATGAATTGTGTTCAGAACAATTCCCGTAGCCTGTCTGCCTCTTTAACCAATTGTTGGTGAACGAGATTTTTCATGAGAAACTATGCTCTTATCAAAGAATTAATTTTCCATGATTCCAATACTATCTGGAACCCCAAACAGAGTAAATAAAGGATATACACAAATTCTGGATAACTCTACCAACACATATACTGCAAACAGGTTACAGCTCTAACTCTAACCGTGGTTTGTGTGCAGATAATTCCACTGGTAAGAGTGTTTTCAGCAGAAGCACAAACAGCTTGCGGTTTAGTTATCCAAACCAGCGACATGAACACATCTTTGCTAATTATTTATTCCAAGTGAGAGTTCCATGCTTTTCATCTAGTGAAATCGATTAGTTAAATCACCTCCTCTAGTCGAATAGCTTTGTTGAATCGCATTACCTGAAGTCTACCCAGCTAAGGCAATTCCGCTCTGAATGCGAAAAGGTCATCATTCATTTCATCATCTGAATTAGTGCTTCACATTCTATAAAGAGATATCCCTCCGCTTTGACTATTCTCAGAAGAGTTTCCTTAGCAAGTCTTCTAGTACTATGTGTAGATGTGTAGTGCTAGTGCTATTGTGGGACAGGTTTTCATAACTTTTGTTATCCACATATATGTAGATGAGTTTCTGTACTTTACCGAACGGATATAATCGTTGTACTTAATTATATTTTTTTCGCACGACCACTTTTTGGGTGCGTAATCATCAAAAAACCTATTTTGATAAAATTTTACATGTAACATCCTCAACCGTTCGACATTATAGCTATATTTGAGTACAAAATGCAATTTGGCCACGCCCACTTTATAGAGAGGAGGATAGGGTATCATACGATCCGTTCCAGACGGATTGTAGCTTTTCTGTATGTTTTATCTCTCGGTTTTACCTGTGATATACTGGCAGTAAGTGCTCGAATGAATTTGGTTTCTATAAGCTCTACATTACTTCCTTCTACTTGCCTTGCAGTTATATTCGATAGTAATTTATTATAGCTTAATCTATGTACCTATCGATTGGACAAATTATTAACTAATGTTAACAAACGAGAAGAAAAAATTCCCTCTTACGGCAATCTTTAACATCAGTCTTTCAATTACGTGCCCTTCAATAACGACTGAGCCACTGCCCAAAACATGGATTGGGCCAGTAGTTCGTAATGTAGTGCTTGCTTTACATCCTCGTGGTGGTCCCCGGGCAACTACATGTATAAATCCTTATACATGCAGGCCAAAATTGCAAGTGCGAGATTGTCTAGAGTCTTAAGTTTAGACTAGGTAATCTGGGCCAGCAACCCGCGTTACCGAAACCGACACAACACCTCGGATAAGGACTGATAACACGTTGACGACCTTTTTCTATTGTACCCGGACTAAGATTGGTTTCTGAAATGTAAAGACGCTTCTTGACTCCCAGAGTGAAGGACCCCAGAACGCCAGATTCCTTCAACTGGAACATGAGTTCGTTCGATATAGGCTGGACATATTGGGAGTAAGCGAGATAAGGTGGTTAGATGCGGGTGAGTACCAATCCCCAACGCGTAACACTGTATTACTCTACTCCGGAAGACCATCCGGAAGCCCCCGTGGATATGGAGTTGGACTGCTGTTAACACCCACAGCACGCAGAGGCCTAATTTCCTTGCAGCCACACGGTGATAGGATTTTAACAGCCAGATTCCGGACGAGAGTACGTCGCGTCACCATTATACAGTGTTACGCGTCCACGGATGGTTCGTCTGAGGAGGAAAAGGAGAACTTCTATAACCAGTTGGGAGCTGTGTATAATGCAACACCCAATGGCGACATTGTCATAGTGATGGGGGACCTGAATGCCAAGGTAGGCAGCGACAACGAAGGGCTCAAACATGTTATGGGACGACACGGATTAGGCCACCGCAATGACAACGGCGAAAGATTCGTTGACTTTTGCAACGCAAATCGCCTTGTCATAGGTGGCACCATGTTTGACCACAAAGCCTGCCATAAAATCAGTTGGGTGTCAACTGACAGGCAAGCAACCTCCAACCAAATTGACCATTTTGCCATCAGTCGCCGTTTTAGAAGTAGTCTTCTAGACGTCCGAAATAGACGAGGAGCGGACATGGGGTTGGCACGAGATCACCATCTTATGATAGCTACTGTCCAATTACGCACTGCCGCCGTTCGAAGATCCAACTGCATGACCACATTGACCGACTGAGAGATCCCACAGTGCGCCAAGAACTAAGGGACCATCTTTCACGTGGAGTGGAAACAATCAGCAGCTCACTGCCCGCCACCATTCAGGACCATTGGTATGCTGTGAAAACTGTTTTCACATCAGGTGCAGAAAGGATTGTCGGTCGATCGCAAAGAAGTGCAGCGTAGCGTGCGAGACAAGCGCAATTATATCAATGCGCTGGCTACGGAAGCAGAAGAAGCAGAAACGAGGTGCGATAGCAGAACCGTTTATAGAATCACCAAAGAGCTAATAGGTGGCCGAAGCTCTACTCAACACCCAGTGAAAGGCTTAGACGGTTCGTTGCTAATATCGGATGAGGATCAACTCAAGAGATGGAAGGAGCATTTTGCTTCTGTTTTAAACAGAGTGCCAGCAATATGCAACCAAGTCAGACTGAAGTATCCGTGGTAAGAAATTCCCGAATTCGCACCTCAACCCCCAGTAAAGAAGAGATCATTACCGCGATCAAAGCACTGATAACCAATAAGGCGGAAGGACTTGATCGCATACCCGCGGAGCTTTTTCGCCAACTGCACGCGCCAAATGCACGCGTCAACTGCATCGGCTGAGCTTCTATTTCCACTTGTTGGGAGAACATGGGAAGAGTTTTCCGGATGTGTGGAAGAAGGGAATGATCGTCAAGCTCCCTAAAAAAGGCAACCTAATGCAGTGCGAAAACTGGAGAGGTATCTGCGTGCTACCTGCTGTGGTTAAAGTAATAGCTAGAACTATCCTGGAGCGAATCAAAGAACACCTCGAAGACACTCGACGCTGAACAAGCAGGTTTCCGCTCTGGATCCTCCTGTATCGACCACATCAACACCCTGCGGATCATCATCGAGCAATGCGTTGAATGTCGATCACCACTACACCTATTGTTCATCGATTTCGAAAAGGCGTTTGATAGTGTCAATCGGGAATGTATTTGGGTTGCCTTGCGCAGGAGAGCCATTCCTGATAAATTAATAGCTATTATCAAGGCTACATACGATGGATCCACATGTCACGTTTTCCACAGAGGAAGGCGAAGTCCAAAGTGGGGTTCGGCAAGGCTGCATTCTTTCACCAATATTATTTCTATTGGTGATAAGCGATGTGCTAAATGCGGAGGAATTCGATGGACTCTTACATCCGAACTCAAACACCTCGACTACGCCGACGATGTATGCCTACTGTCCCACAGAATAATGGACCTTCACCAAATGACAGCAAATGTGGAGAGGGAAGCTAACATCGTTGGGCTGAAAATTAACTCGGCAAAAACAAAAATGATCAGCCTAGGACCGAACTCATCAACTCATATATGCATTGCTGGACAAACGGTTGAGAGAGTAGAGAGTTTCCAATACCTTGGGAGTATTGTCTCAACTGATGGCGGAACCGAACTGGATATAGCCAGCCGAATAGGGAAAGCAAAATCTGCGTTTGGGATGCTATCCACAATTTGGCGTAGTGATGCAATTAGCTTAAACACCAAGCTACGAATGTTCCGTTCCAACGTTGAATCCGTGCTGCTATATGGATGTGGTACTTGGAGAGTGACCGCTACTATCACGAGGAAGCTGCAAACGTTTGTTAATAGGTGCCTACGCAACATCTTAAGGATTTTCTGGCCAAACCGTATCTCTAACGAACAGCTTTATCAGAGAACGGGTCAGGAACCTATAGGCACAACCATACAACGACGAAAGTGGCAGTGGATTGGTCACACTCTCCGAAAAGGTGACAGGTCCATAGCTAACCACGCGATGCAATGGAACCCGCTTACTCAGGATGGCAGAATACGCGGCGGTCCCAGAAGTACATGGCGCAGAACAGTCGAGAACTAAGCACGGCAATTGGGAAAGAGTTGGGGAGAGCTAAGGCACATTGCCAGAAACCAAACATGATGGCGCGTAGGCGTTGTAGAGGCCCTAGGACCCACAAGGGGATAAGGACATAAAAAAAAGAGCCATGACGCCCACAATAAAAGTCTAGAAATCGCTCACCATTGTCACTGCGTTCGCCGATAAAGAGGCCGTTTTTTCCGATCGCGTGTCTCAATTGTCTACATTCTACATTCTTCCTACTGACCTTGTCAGTCTAAGTCCATTGTGAATACTTAAATACAGTCTGGAAGCTAGGCAATAAGGTCCATTGCACGCTGTTGGTTTGGTGTTACCAGAGGACTTTCCGTAGTTACCTGTTGGAGACTGGTGCACTCTTCCTTCTAATATATCCAGTTTGTATCGTTCACGTTACATTTGTAAAAATGTGGCATTTTGAGTTTCCCCGCTACCTAGTTCAACTAAAAACCTGACAAATGGCTCAAATACTACATACTACTACATACTACATACATACATATGTACTTTAGTGAGATAGGTCTAAAAAATGGTTAATTATAGACAACAAACCTCGTCTTTAAATCAAAAACGCACATCTTTTGCCAGTACGTACATATATTCTTTTTCTAAAAAAAAAGCTCTGCGCAAACATACCCTTACTTTACCGATAGTAGGATAAGAAAGCCGTTCCCAAAGAAATACCACAACCTGTTGTTAAAGAGTGACGCCATTCTTTACGGAAAGCTTTCCAACTCCAACAGCACCACCCTTAATTTGTAGCGTCTGCCTTCACCTGTCTCAGTGTGTGTAGACAATTGAATGCAATAAATTTACATTTAAACCACAATAGAGGGTTAAACAATCTGACACTCTTTCTATTGCATGTGAACCGACAGCGGCGATATTTACGATCAATTTGTGTTTGTTTCAAAAATTTATGCAATTTGCAATATGTTTTGTATTTTCAGACGACGATGATGCAACAACATCCGGAATAACCCTCGACGATGCAGAGAAACGGGTAATTTTGATAAATAGGCCACAATTACAAAAGTTCTGCAGTAATCACATATCAACTGCAAAGTATAGGTGAGTGTATCCATATGACCATATAGTGTTCATACTTTTGACTAATTCTTGCCTTTTCTTTGCAGTTTTATAAGCTTTTTACCTTCGTTCCTTTTTGAACAATTTAGACGTTATTCGAATTGTTTTTTCCTATTAATTGCATTACTACAACAAATTCCTGATGTATCGCCAACGGGTAGATATACAACGTTAGTTCCATTAATATTTATCTTATCAGTGAGCGCAATAAAGGAGATCGTCGAGGATGTTGTAAGTTTTAAACAAAGTACAAGTATATGTGCCAAGTTTTAATGAAATCCTTTTTTTATTATAGAAACGCCACAGAGCGGACAATGAAATCAATCACAGACACGTGGAAACACTACGCGAAGGCTCATGGAGTCTGGTGCGATGGCAGGAGTTAACTGTGGGAGACATTGTCAAAATACAGAATAATACATTCTTTCCAGCTGATTTACTTTTACTATCCTCGAGGTAATTTCGCACAAGATGATTTCGTAATGTATCTACATGTTTTTATTTTTATCCCTACGTTGTAATTTCCAAAGGACCTTTTTTTTGATAAGGGACCTGAACTCCCAGTGACATTGGTAGATGTTTTTAGATTTTTCTTGGGATTATTCAATTCTATGATGAATTGTTTTTGTCCTGCGCTGAGATATGAAATGTTGGAAAATGAATCACTATATAGGTTGGTATTGTCAGGTTTTTACGCCTGAATGCATAGTGAGTGTTTTTCTTTCTTAGATGTTATCTACGTTCCTAGACTCGTTAAGAGAATTCGGGCACATCATTGCCGGTTCAATAAACCAATCATCGGTCTCTGTCCTTGTTTTTCTCCATTTAACTTTTTTTCTTTATAAAGCGGTTATTGTCTGATCCACTTTGCTGC
Organism: Xylota sylvarum; assembly: GCA_905220385.1. Classification (NCBI taxonomy): domain Eukaryota; kingdom Metazoa; phylum Arthropoda; class Insecta; order Diptera; family Syrphidae; genus Xylota; species Xylota sylvarum. Next base: position 28,397,423 of record LR999960.1, read on the forward strand.
TTATCGTCCTACCATTCGCGAAATGGTCCAACTAGCAGAAGAAGAAGAAGAATGTATTCCATGTAAAAGAAGAAAAGACTTAAATAGAGTCAAATCAACATGGCTACCACTAAACTGGACTATGGCGCATTTTTTTTAGAGCATATTGATAATACGTGATAATTCTCTAGACCGCGTTCAGCCCTATTTAAAACTCCCATTGTACCAAGTGTGTTAAGAAATCCAAATGAAAACCTGGACAGAATCAGTATACCGGATCATAGATTTCTTAACTACACGTATGTAGTTTCACTGCATTCACTGCTTAATAGAGTGCTTAAAATTAGGGTAATAAATTCATTTTTCGGAAGTAGCTCTATCAGACGAGAAGCACATCGTGAAACTTCTGAAAGGGTAATAACTTCCCCGCTGTCCTTCTAAATATTAGAAGAACTGGATTACTTGGTTATTCAAATAATGGCGCTACGTTTATAACAGAGAAATAAGTAGTTAATGAACTGTCACTTGGACCAATAGCTGTGGTTTTTGGGTCAACCCGATTACTGGCTTGAGCGTGATCTCTCTTCAAACAATGAACTTCTTTCTGGGCTAAGTGCACTCTAAACAAATTAATTTGTTAATTTATGCCTCCCAGAGGCTCGGCACTCACTTTCTTATTTTCATAAATAGTCTCTTGTCTGCTACTTCTAATTCGATACATTCCTTCGCTGATGATAGAATGACAGTTTCTCATATTCCTTCCCAAACTAACGTCCCTGCTCTTCGGCCGTGGAACTGGGACGTTGGCGTATGTTAACCTCATTAAATTCTAATCTGGACAGGGTATAAATAACAAAGTAGAATTTAATGCTTCAAAAACTCAATGATGTCTTCTGTCGCTTAAGCTTAACTTAAACACAGTATCAACAAATAGCACTTGCATCGCCGAAATCGAAAAAAACAATCCATGTGAATGTGTGCTAATGATCATCTCCGTTGAAATCACCACATATTCGAAGTGGCCACAATTGCTGCCAAAATCATGTAGAATTCGTCAAACGATGCAAGGAGTACTTTACCCAAAGAGCGATGCTGGGAAAAAGCAGGAGTCACCGGGTAACAAACGAATAAGTCTAAAGAAGAACAGATCGCAAAGGTGGAGGTGGGCAGGGCACATGGTAAGGATAACATACAATAGATGGACAAGGACAAAAGTTGATCGAATAGAGACACAGAGAAGACCCGATAAACAGAGAAAAATCACCATCGCGCTGGAGTGACGTTATAAAAAGGTAAAAAGAGTAGTAGCAGACAACTGGGTCCGCACAGCTCAAGACAGAGTGGAAACGTTTAGACGAGACCTACGTAGGATTTTGGACAAGGCAGACTATATGATCATGAAGAGTACTGAGATTTTCATTCCAACAGGGTGGTTTCTTCTTATCTCAAGCTTTACGGAGAGAGCCACTGGCAAAGGGTCATTTAACGCGATTGTTATGGAGTTAACTAAGCAGTCAAGCTCATTGATGTTCTTAGGTTCAGTAGGCAAAGTGCAGGGGGAAGCGACGTTTGTAGTCATTTCCTGTAAAGAGACCCGTTTGTCTTTTTATAAGACAAGAGCGTAGCGACAAGATGAACCCAGGTTGCAAAATAAGAGGTTAGCACTTGGAATGAAATTAAAAAGCTGTTCACCTCTTTTGTTAAAGTCGGAACTGCCTCATATTGTGATGAGAAATTACATCAAATCTAATGGTAAAGATAGTTTTAAAACTCTCCGCTTTCGCAACCGAGATCGTCACATTGTCCGGGGGTGTTAGCTGGGGTGTATGCCCAAATAACCCGTCACCAGTCAGTAATTGCCATCTTCAATTCCAGGTTGGTAGCGAAGATATCTTTAGTGCTATAATTAGAATAATTAGAGAGTAAAGTATAATAAGATTGGTCCGTGCAAGGATACCCTGTTGCTAAATATCCAGGATTTGGATCATAAGATGTAGCATATGTTCGTAGTATACCACGCTATGACCATACTGATACTGTTATTAATATGAAGAGAGCAAAGATGTTATATGCATTCCATTCCATTACGCTCCCTTTCCAATAGTTTTTCTCTCCGGTAGCTTAGGATCTAAAAAATCTTTCTTCTGTTCTTTTTCGTCACATTTGTAAAGGCGAAGGGTAATGCAGCTGAACCCATAATTGAATACCATTTTTAAAGAAGCAAGTGCGGACAGAGGCTGTTCCCTACCCTCTTAGCCACCTTCCTATTTCAATTGAAAATTAAAATATTTTAACATCTGCTTAATTTTGATGGTGTGATGTTTTTCTAAAGGAGATCGACACATTTTGATTATGGGGCTTGCAATATCTTCTGGGTTAACTGCTGAGTTTTCTTTGCTGGCTACGTTTTTTCTCGCAAAATTTATTATATGTATGGGCTGTGATGCGTAGTTAAACACAACTCACTGTCCAACTCTAATGTATTTATTTGCTGACTACCAATTTGTTTTCAAAATGTTCTCATTAAAATTAATTCATTTTTAACACTTTCTTACAGTGAACCCCAAGGAATGTCATTTATTGAAACATCCAATTTAGATGGTGAAACAAATTTAAAAATTCGCCAAGGTGTACCCTCAACGGCGAAACTCCTGGAAACAAAAGATCTCATTTACTTTCATGCGATTATCGAGTGTGAACTACCGAATCGTCATCTCTATGAGTTCAATGGAGTTCTTAAGGAACAAGATAAGCCGTAAGTTAATTCTTTTGACTTATCAAATGACTAGAATATTCTCTTTTTTATAGTTCTGTATCTCTTGGTCCTGATCAAGTGTTACAACGAGGCGCGGTTCTACGTAACACATCTTGGGTATTCGGTATCGTCATCTACACCGGTCACGATACGAAACTTATGAGAAATTCTACCTCAGCACCATTAAAACGTTCAACCGTTGACAGACTGACAAATACACAGATTTTAATGTTATTTTTAATTTTAATTGTTCTTTGCCTATCAAGTGCCCTTTTCAATGTACTCTGGACAAGTAATCATTTCAAGTCCGATTGGTATCTTCAAATTGATGGTAAATTAAATATCATGTATGTGTGATCTCTAAACCTAATAACTTTATCTTCCGGTTCCAGATATCAAAAGCAAAAATTTCGGATACAATCTTCTTACATTTTTTATTTTGTACAATAATTTAATTCCAATATCTCTGCAAGTAACACTTGAGTTGGTACGATTTTTACAGGTTAGTCGAAAATCTTATTGCATCCATTTGTATTTAACGGTATTTGCGTTTTTTTCAGGCTATTTTCATCAATTTTGATATTGAAATGTATCACGAGGAGTCAAATACACCGGCAATGGCAAGAACATCAAATCTTAACGAAGAACTTGGCATGGTTAAGTATATCTTTTCCGATAAAACGGGCACGCTAACGCGAAACGTAATGGAATTTAAAAGATGTTCTATAGCACGTTATGTTTATATGACCGAAAGAACGCCCGAACTATCGCTTTTAGTGCAAGTAAGTGGTCATATTTACTAGCTTTATAACGTGAGCATTTTATCATTGTTTTTGTGATATAATTCGAGAGTCTGCCAAACATTCGAAATTGTCCTTCGGACATGACATTAAACAGTAGGCCCCTTCCAGTCGTGTGAAGAATATAACACGCACAATCGAAATGGCTGTGAGAAGCTGGGCCGTCCATATAAGACAAATGCCTTAAGCGATACTTAACTTTTGTGTTTGTCGCTAGTATGAATTAACGAGCTCAGTCATATGGTTTTAAAGACACATCTGTGGATGTGATTTCTATAGATTGGACTCCTTATGTTCATTAAGTATCTGCGCTATAATGCTGTCGAGTTTAAACATTTTTATTACTCACACCATTCAATCGTGTGGTATACATTCAAATGCTATCCAATAGTGTATGTGTGCCATAAACCGATTCTCACTCTAACTCACATAAAAAAATTTGGGATATTCAAGTTCTTATTCTTGTAAACTTCGATTTGAGTAGTGAAAATCTTTCGCTGAAACGTAACACAGAAGTCATGTCTTGCTAACAGTGCTGAACTGGTTGTTGCCGCTGAAGCACTTCTCGAGAGCTCTAGGGAAACTCGATCGATTCTCATAGGCATCTTTCTGGTCGCAGCATTACTAGATATTCGAATCCGTACCTTTTGTGCAACAAAGTAATGGCTCCGTTGATCGCAACGTGAACAATTTGGTTAACAATAGTTTGATCTGGTGATGTACAAGTATACACTACTACGTTCTACTCCGCGCCAAAGTCGAAGGGCGATGGTCCACAGAGTTATATTTAGTACCCGTATTCATGTTTTGGCTCACCAAGGTTTAACGTGACGTTTGACGTCCCTTTCTGCCTCAATGACTTAAAAACCACGACTTATTGCATTGCCTAGGTTCTACAGTCCCGATGCGTCGTTGTCGTATAAAATTCATCATATTCTGCCACTCTTTTAATGGTAAGTGCTCTCGGGATCTTTATAAAGATGATGGTGCTTTTGCGGTTGTGTTCTCCGATCGAGCTGACTGCAAAGAAGGGTGTTAAGCGTGCTAGCAGGCAAGAGATTTTATATGTCCGGTGTTAGCCATGGCGCGCTTCCTCTACAGATTTTACAGTTCCTTGTGGCTATACCCAATGTACCGGTACAATCTTTCTACAGTACAGTTGCCTCTGTACAAGGCGTGTTGAAAAGTGGATGACGGAAAAACAGAATGTCTTTTACCAGACGATATTCTTGTTACATTCCCAATGTTTTTTTTCACCGTCTATTTATTTTCTAGAATATTTTAAACAAACACCAAACTGCTCCGATTATCAGAGAATTTATGATTCTCCTTGCTGTCTGTCACACGGTGATACCGGAAAAAAACGATGATGGTACAATCACCTATCATGCGGCCAGTCCCGATGAACGAGCTTTGGTCGATGGTGCCAAACGTTTTGGTTTCGTTTTCGATACCCGAACACCAAATTATGTGGAAATCGATGCGTTGGGCCTTCGAGAACGTTATGAAATCCTGAATGTCCTTGAATTTACATCAACACGAAAACGTATGTCTGTCATAGTACGAACGCCAGAAGGTGAAATCAAATTATACTGCAAAGGTGCTGATACCGTCATTTATGAGCGGCTATCACCCGATGGTCAGGCTTATCGAGAAGTAACTCTTCGACATTTGGAAGAGTTCGCTTCGGAAGGCTTACGAACCCTCTGCTGTGCCGTGTCTGTAATTCCAGAAGAGGTTTACAACGAGTGGAAGGAAACCTATCATAAAGCATCGACATCGATGCAATATCGTGAACGGAAAGTGGAAGATGCAGCAAACTTGATCGAAAATAATTTGATGCTCTTGGGAGCCACAGCTATTGAGGATAAACTGCAAGAAGGAGTTCCAGAGACAATAGCTGCTCTGTTAGAGGCAGGCATCTATATTTGGGTGCTGACTGGAGATAAGCAGGAGACTGCCATTAACATTGGATACTCTTGCAAGCTAATATCGCATTCTATGGATCTCATTATCTTGAATGAGGATAGTCTAGATGTAAGATGATCTTGGGGTTATAGGTGGAAATCGATAGTAATTTTTGGTTTTGTTATGCAGAACACCCGAGATGTCATTCACCGGCACTGTGGAGACCTAAAGAATTCCGATGCGAAGGGGTGCAATGTTGCACTCATTGTGGATGGAAAAACGCTTAAGTATGCTCTTAGCTGTGATCTGCGTCTAGACTTTTTGGAACTCTGCATAGCATGTCGTGTCGTGATCTGCTGTCGTGTCTCACCGATACAAAAGGCTGAAGTAAGTGTGGGATGAAGTGACCTAAAAACGTATTGTTCTGATGTGTAAACACCTTCTAGGTAGTTGATCTAGTAACAACAAATACAAACTCTGTAACGTTGGCTATAGGCGACGGCGCCAACGATGTGGCGATGATACAAAAAGCCCACGTGGGGGTCGGAATATCTGGTGTTGAAGGCTTGCAAGCAGCATGCGCATCGGATTACTCAATCGCACAGTTTCGATTTTTACTACGACTATTACTGGTGCATGGTGCCTGGAACTATAGTCGCATGTGTAAGCTGATATTGTACAGTTTCTACAAGAATGTCTGTCTGTATGTGATTGAGCTTTGGTTCGCTATGTACTCTGGATGGTAAGTAGTTGATAGTATGTCATCCATCATGTATGTAAAATGAATTTCTCACAGGTCTGGACAAATTCTCTTCGAACGCTGGACAATCGGTTTGTATAATGTTGTATTCACAGCGCTACCACCCTTCGCTATGGGTCTCTTCGAGAAGGTCTGTTCTGCGGAAACAATGCTAAAATACCCAGCTCTGTATAAACCCTCACAAAATGCCAAACTCTTCAATGTCAAAGTGTTTTGGGTGTGGATTTTCAATGCTCTTCTACATTCGGTGCTGCTCTTTTGGCTGCCAATGCTGGCTTATAAATCCGAAGTGATATGGGGCGATGGTAAGACTGGTGGATATTTGGTTCTAGGAAATATGGTTTACACAGTAAGTAGACATATTTTTAGATCTAATCTGTCATAACGTATTTCTCCAACATCTTCTAGTACGTTGTTGTGACTGTATGCCTTAAAGCTGGACTATCAACGAATTCATGGACGTGGCTTACACACTGTTCCATTTGGGGATCAATTGTTTTATGGTTTATATTCATGATTGCTTACAGTAATATTTGGCCGCATCTACGATTTGCTGCTGTTTTCCTTGGAATGGATCGAATACTCTTTTCGTCGCCAATATTTTGGATGGGACTCATCTTAATACCAGTGACAACATTGCTGGTCGATGTTATTTTAACTTTGTACGTCTTGAAGTGGAGAGTTCCACACTTAAGCATCTTATCACATTTATTGTTTTGTTTTACAGAGTGCATAATACAGTTTTCAAATCGCTAACAGAAGCGGTACGGGAATCGGAGATTAGACAACGTGATCCAGGACATGTTATGCGTGAATCAAGATCATCGTGAGTAGTGTTTTGGTTTTGTATATCTTTGAGACTTACTTAATTTTTTCTTTCTCCTTCCTGTTAATACTTTTTTCAAGCTATTCTATCCTATAACTTTCCTAATAACTACCTTTCTCATGTTTGCTTAAAATTTGCAAGTATTTTTAAAATTGTTTGTGCTAGAGAAGGCATTAGATGTTGATTTGATAGAGTTCTTAAATGGGGTTAAATGGGGTTCTACGCAAGAAGATTAGATGTTATCGAGATTTCATATGTCATGCATATTTATACAAACGTTTTGAAATCATCCAAATGCATTGGAGGATTACATTGTCCTTCAACAAGGTTTCCCGATTAAAGTTGCTTGCTTTTGTATTGCTTTTCATTAAACTTTCATTAATTATTTAGGAGGTCTTAGTGCCTGAGGATTTGGTCCTCAATCAACAAACCCCAATTCCAAATGCCCCTAACTCTATTATTTAACAGCTGTTTTCAATTGCACACAATTTTCACCCTCGAAAGACGGTTAACTAGACGGAGGCTCGACTTAAGGTGACGTGTGACGTAGAAAGGACCTTGACTATTCAAGTAGCAGACGTCTTAGTTTATTTTCTTGTTTACGCTGAGAGGTGAAAATTTTTTAAAGACAAAATTGACTCCGGCAAAAGTGATATTCTATTCCCTTATTCCTGTGGTAACGCCGTTTAAACATTACTTTAAATGGTGACTAAAGTATTACTTGCCTACTCTTTTTCGATTCCACTTCGTCTTCTCTCCTCAGTCTTTTTTAAATTCGGATTGGGAGCTCGCTGACATCTTAGACAATCTGTTTTTTTTTAGACACGTCTCAGCTTGTCTAATGTCATATGTTTATGCTGTCTAGTCTTCCTTTATGGACTCACGAAAGGTAAATCATGCGAAAGGTAAATCAAAACCAAAGGTTGCCATAGTATTCGGAGTCCACATACTTGCGATAAAGCTCCCTCTTAGCTCAAGAAATTTCTTGAGGTTTACTCTCTACGTTACTCATTTTAGTCGGTTTTCATGCTATTAAAGCAATCTGATCAATATCAGGTTTACTGATCGGAGAGGAAGTGTGAGAGCCATTACCTGGTGACCGCCGTGAGGAGGCAGCGAGTCCTTCTTGTAGCAATTACTGATAGAAATCGTCCTAAGACTGTACCTACGTACTTAACCACAGTTCAATTTTCAATTTTAGTACTAGACTTTAAGTGCAGAATCAGTAAATTTATATGTATTATAATATAGCTCCTTATAAGTACCCAATGACGCAAAATGCCTTTAGACATTCGATAAGGTTTGAGCCGCAATTAAATAAGTTGTGTTCTGTGCAGAAAATGTTTCAAAATTTGAACAAGCTTGCAATTTTTTAAACAAACATCATTCCCAAACGCCGCTACTTCCTTTTTAAATATAAATATTTTGAATTTTGTTTTATATTTTCAAAAGTGAATCTAATTTTGTAAAATATTAGTCAGGAATTTATGTTGTTCTTTGTTATTAAATAAACTTGGTTTTGTCTTACTGTAGTAAACACTAAAATATTATATTGCACTAATTTGTCTGCATGCGTGCAATGTAATTGTACTTTATTGTTGGTTTCCTGTTATTGTGCTTTTTGGAAAATGGAGAAAATACTTTATTTTTTTTTACTATGAAGGTTGAAGGGTATTATTGTAAGTTAGATATGGGAATTAAAGAAAACTGATACGAACTACAATCAAAATGGGCATCGTTATTTATTTTAAAAAAAGAGGCTTACATTTACATTTTTATTATATTTACAATAAACATAAACATAATGTCCATTATAACATCTTCATATTCGAATTGGCTTGAAAGGCCAAAACGCATTGTCGCCGCAATAGATTTTTTTTTGTTTCCGCTATTATTAACAACAAACATATTACATTTGTCATATCTAAAAATCATGTTTAAGAAATACATTTAGTTCGATTGTCTTATGTTACGCCAGTGAAGTAAAGTGTACTTTTAATTTTTACTATTGTGAACATTAACAGTATATATTAAAAAACAATTTGTTAAACATAAACTTAAAATTGGCTAGAAAAGTAAATGACTCTTTTTGTTCAAAAGCATTCATTGAAGTTATTATTATTATTTTTTTTTTTTTTAGTTTTCGTTTAACGAATCCATAAATATACATTTAGAAGCGGAGCTCATTCCCGTCACGAGGGTGAGCTACTTAGGCTCACCCCAATTTGCCACTTTGCTATATACTATTTTTATTTAACATTAATTAGAAGATGCCTGGAGCAGATCCTCAAGTTTGCACAGTGGGATATTAACAATTTGCTTGCATTTTGTGAATATCTCTAAATGAACTTTCATCTTTTCAGACCTTGTGGATCTTTCATAAAAGTTATGGGATGCCATTCAACTAATTACAAAACTGGTGTTAGATTTAGAGTGCGTCATGTTTACTCTTATAGTGGTGTTCAGTTCGACCTTTTTATTTAAACTAGGGCTTCATACTCTGCATATTTTTTTACGATACATCTACATATTATGTGAGGCTTATACGTCAGAATTCTGTCTAATTTTGTGCCTTGGTCATCTTTCGATATCCTGACAATATGGGTAGATACACTATTTGACGAGCCTTACATTTGCAGTAAGCTAAATTCCTTCCAGCTTGAATGTTTGAAACCTACACTGTTGACTCTATTAATCGACTTTTGTTTTACTAAGTTAACATTTTGTTATTTTCTACCGCTCACCACATTCCAGCGGACGATTTTGGAGGGATGAATCAATTGGTATCATTCATTTTTGTTTTACAGAATATGATTGAGTCTACTTTTAGAAAACTTCACCTGGGCTTCGGAGTCGATTCAACTATCCTGCAGCTGACATATACACATGAAAACAGGAAGGTTTTGGCTATTTGGGAAGTCTGATTTCATAGTTTAAGATTAGGACTGGAAATACCAGAGACTAGCTTCTCACAACCATTCGTGTTGTGAGTGTTATATTTTTCACACGAATGGAAGGGACCTACTATTTAATGCGACAAGAAAAATTTTTAATGTGTCGAATGTTTGTCAAGAGTAACCCGGTTCTAAGGTTATTGATTAGGAACACATCCTTCTTTCTTACAGTGGATAGAGCAAAATAAGTGCTGGAAAGAGGATAATGTGTCGCCTCCTCTTCATCCTCCTCGTTTCTATAACTTCTGAAAAAATTCTTGCGAAGTATTCTTGATTTTTCCTGCTTATTTGCATATTAAGAAGTCGGCGAACGCTCGTCAGCGAATTCAATTCTCGCTGAGGTGACTAGAAAAGTACATACAAGCGTTGTAGCACGAAGCGATTTATTGTACATGTACCGATACATTGTTGAACTGGACACAATATCCTAAACCTTGCAAGTTGATTGATTAGGTAAAAACATCAAGATTTAAGATTCTTTTGGTGTTCGCGATAACATTTTCTTGAGTTTCAATGGCCAGTTCATTCGCGTATCTAAATTTCTGGGACATTAGCACAAGTATATTGTTGATGTAGAGGTATGTTGTTAAGTTTTCTTAGAACAACTGGTTTGATGGGAGATTGTTTATAAGCCACAATGTTCTCATTAAGGGGATTGCTTCTCTTCTAAACGGTGGAATACGCTGCGATTGAATAGACGAGTGCAGAATTATATGAAAGTTCGTTAAAAGTATTGGACATAAGACATTTAATTAATTTTTTGTGAGTACTCAAGTCATTAGATTTACCAGGCTTGAGAGTGTCGTATCATTTTTATTCTTATACTAATTTTTCTTATTTTATAGTAGCAATCGCCTTGTATATGCCATCAAATCCATGTATATCCAATTACCCAGACTATACTTCGTGGTTTTCTCCTAGAGTGGTTGCATCTAAGACGGCTATGTGTTGCTATTCAATTATTCTTTCGGATCTTGTTTAGCAATCTCAGAAATTTGGTATACAATTTCTAGAAATACGGAATCAACCGGAATGGCCGGAAGTACGATTTTAGTAGAAAAAAGGTCCACTTGCGATCCGATAGTATATCTCACTAACCATCACATACATAAGTAAATGCTGGTGTTCGACAAGATACGATCCGATACATTCCTTCACCGACGATAATACACTCAGCTTCTCATATTTGTACCGATCTTTCCAGGTGCACGTCGATGGTTTTTTGCTTTGGAACTGGTACCGCAATGTTGTATAAAATTTAATGCTACTAATCAATGCAGATTTTCATCGTCATCTCATATAGACAGATAAGTTTAGCAAAGATATCAAAACTGGATATAGATCTGCATAGTCTAGGATATAGAGTTTTGAAATTCTTAAAATTCTAAACTATTAAGGTTTGGTCATAGTTTGTTGGTCATTGTAATATATGTATGTATGACGTCAACACCAACACTTTCTAGTGCTTGGTTTATGTTTAGAAAACACGTGTATTTTACCAGTCTGAGAGTGAGTTACCCGGACTTCCTTCTTTCATGTGTCTAAACTAAGAACTCTAGCACTCATCATCTCTGGTGGCCTATGATGCCAAGATCCTCTTAAATCACAAATCACAAATAGATCTTCTGCGAAGGAATTCTGAAGGCTTTAGTCGGTCTCAACTTACCCCAGTTTAGTCCAGGATTACTCCTTGATATTGAATATCAAGATTCTACAGTTGATTGCTGATTTAGAAATTTACATAGCTAAGTAGGCTGAGCCTAATGTACGAGTATATTCTGTTTAAGGGGAACCTTTTCCGTAGGGTCTAATGCTAGTGATGTCTGGCTCATTATTTGTAAATAAAACCTTCCATCAAGAGTCCCGTCCAAAAGTAACTTTTCTTTTTTCTGTTCGTCCGTACAAAAGTAGTAGATGTTGAACCAAAATTTACAACTTCTAATAAATTTTCGAATCAAAATTGATTGCAGCTTTAAACTACGTCGCCTTATGTCGATTACAACTTTTTCCTACGACGAACTACGAACATTTTAATCCATTTTGCCTTACATTCTGCAGTTATTCCTTACAAGGATTATTATACAAAACTATTCAAAATGTAAATACAATTTAATTTTGTTGATTTTTTTTTGTAATACATATTTCGAAATAAATTAAAAAAAACACTATTGTTATTGTTTATTTTTGTTCTTCTATTTCACAAGATTAAAAGAAAAGGATAACTTTTCTTTTTTGTAAATACAATGGAAATGAATGCATTAATAGACAAATACATACATTACAAACAATTTTCTTAATTTTCACAAGCAATATTAGAAGGTCATTTTTACTTCACCGTGTGTGCAAACTTTTTTCTATAAGATATATTGTTAAACGATTTTGTAAATTGTTATATACATAAAAAGAAAAAAAAAAAAAACAGAAAGAAAAAAAAAACTTCATTTAGCTAAGTGTAGCAAACAAAAATATTTTGTTCTTTCTTTTAATCCATTTAGAAAAGGTATTCCGATTGCACTATCATGGAGGAAGCTAAACGCAGTGGAACCCGATCCAGTTGTCAATTCAAATATAACCGTTGAAAATATCGAGAATCACGAGGAAGCAAACGGTTGGAAGATAACATCTACATCGACGACAATGACAACATTGCATATCTAAAACGAAGTGTAGTATTTTTTACGGGATTTCTAAAATGTACTTAAAAACTTAGTACAACGTTGTACTAAATTAAAAAGAAAACAAAAAAAGCTAATCGATAGGTAAACAAGAAAATCAAAAACGTCACAAAACTCAGGAAAGACAATCTAGAAAATTACTATTAGTATTGTATATTATAGTGTATTGGATGTTTAATATAGTTTATATATATTTATATATTTGACTGTGATAAACATATATACATGTGTAATATTTATCAAGAAATTAGATGTTAAAACATAGAATTAAAATTACAAATCAAATCTTCTTCGTTGCAACTTAACGCTCAAATTGTTTAGTTTTAGAAAGTAATAGTTTTTTTTTTGTTAAAGTTTTTAAATTTAAGTTAGTTTAATTTTATTTAGGGAAATTGATCTACTAAAACGATGTTGCCGTTGAAATGCATTTTACACAAAATCAGACCCATAGAAAGGTGTAAAAGTTAAGTTATGTGGTCTAAGACCTAAGAAAGCCATATAATTCACAGAGTCAATTCGACCCTATAATTCAAGAGATACTAGAAAAATCCATTTATGTATGTAATTTATCGTATGGTATTAAATTTACGGTAACAAAGATACATGCATAGATATATAGACAACACTAGAATTCAGTACTCGATAGGCCAGAATGCCTTTATTGTTCCAGCATAGATCTATGCTATCCTAATGGTTACCGACTATATTGTTAAGAATAGTTGAAGAGGCCTTAGTATCTGCGTTTGTAGCGACATCAGGCTGCCCTTAAGGCTTTGCACAACTCTATAACTCGTTCCAAAATAGTTCGAGAATGCAAGGCCGCAAGACTGATCTCTTTAACACTTGTCCGGGAGACTATAGAGAATTAGGTCTCCCGCATCCTCGGTCAGGGCGTACATTGACGATTGGGTCTATTATGAACACAATTATATGTGGCACGGCTCTGACGGCTAATACTGACTCTTGCTTCCTGGCAGTACAATGTAGCAGTTGCGTCTGATTGCTCCAATAAAGTGTTTCTTAACCCGAACAAAAAAAAATGTACATTGCATAATTGAAATCCTTGCATTATTGTTTTTTATGAATTAAGATCTGTATTCGTCAGTCATGCAATGACGCTAGTTGAGAACCGAGTACGTCACTTATTGTATGCAGCGTGTCTGCACATGCATCGCAGTCGAATCGAATGCCGTTGAGTTGTACCCGTAGGTTTCGAGGCAGGTTAAATTCAATGAAATGTGTGATGGGTACGACTATACAGGAAGTCGGTCGAGATTATTGCAGTGCTCATGGGTCGGTTTCAAAATGAGCCTCGTCAGTCAGTTAAGGATGGGAATATCGATCAGCAGCTATTTTTGCATTACAGCGACAGATCTTCAGTCGAGCTATATGCCTTAGTACAGGAAGTAGGTTTCAGAACTTCGGTTATGTACACAATTCATCCACACCAGAGAGCAGCATTACGCTACTGAATACGCAAGTTCTATTGTTGTGGGACGAATTTTCCCGCTACGTTGACTAGGTGGATCAGGTAGCATAATGATCTATTGAGTGCCTCCCTGTTATTTCTGTACAGCAGAGATAGTTTATTATTTAGATGGATAAAACAAACCTCAATCTTGGACATATTTCAGCGTGTACACTATTCGCTAAAGTATGGCTGAATTCCTTAATGCAGTACTGCCGAAGTACTGCAAAGTCAACCGTTTCTTAACGCAGCAATACTATGGTGATACAATGTATAACTTTTCAAATCGCAGTGTAAGCGGACGTACAGCGCAAATAAAAGCAACCTTTGTAACACAAACAGATCTGATGCAGATGAATTGCGATGAATTATTTTTTTCTTTTTACAATTTGTCTGTATAACAAAACAGCTGAGAAAAAATATGCACAAATTGCGTATCAAAACGTTAAAAAGTGAGTGACTCTGATAGTGACTTTTGTCTGCTGGTAATCGTGACATAAACGATCTGCCAAGAGTAACTTTTATGGACTAGTGAATTGAAGTAGATTCCGTTCCTTTGTTTTTACCAGCAGCTCCTACAATATTGATTATAGGGTAGACGTAGCCTATTATGCAGGGACCGCCCACAATATATAGTTACGATTATATATAGCTAGTTCGTCCTCAATACAGACTCATCTCATATTCTGATATTTATATTGAGATAGTCAGCTTGTGATATTCTCATACGCCTGACCATATAGCCTCCCTGTCCAGAGATCAGCAGTCCTTGTCTGAGTGCAGTTTTATTTCTTCCACAGTATATGTCTAATGGAGGAAGGTGCCATTGGTGTTGATGTCATCGACCCTGTTGGCCCCAAATAATCTGCCCTTTGGATCATGTTTCCCCGAAGGCTGTGCTAGATGCTTAGAACTCCATATAGGCTTTATTTTATTTCAGACCAACGCTACTCAGACGCAGGTAGTTGTCGTAGGTATTGACCTTGTTTGTGGAAGTTACTAGTTCGGTTTTTGTCTGGTCGGCGATAGGACAACATCTTGGGAGGTGTTCCAGTTGATTGTCATTCTGTCATTCACATCTAATATAGTAGAGCCAATTAAGCCAGTACTAAGTATCTGCACTATCCACCTATTTAAACATTCCCAGATTGATGTGGGTACTGTATTGACGGCTTTCTATTGCTTTAGTGCACACATTATTAAAAGGATTTTCAATGTCGAGGAAGGCACCCAGAGTGTATTCTTTTACTTGAAGATATTTTGATATTGTATCCGTATGGAAGGCAGTATCTACTGATTTACCTTTTATGTACGCATTGTGTGATCTAGATAAGTATTTAGTTATGTCCAATCTCTATTCTAACGTGCATGTCAATTAATCCTTTCACTGTCTTCAATAAAAATGAAAATTAACTTTTTGGACAAAACGACTCTTCAGGATTCAGAACATAACCCCGTTTAGGACACTATCCATATATGAACTCGAGCCGTAGAATAATAGATTTACCCGATTCTTGTACCATTCCTGTATTCGGGTGCTTTATAAGGTGTAAGCGAGTTACTTGCCAATTAAATTATCTGATTGTCGAGCATTTCGTTAATCGTTTCTCAATGCTTTCTAGAAAAGTTGTAGTAATCGCATTTGATGTCCCTGCTTCTTTACAGCCAGGAAAGTGAGATTTCAAAAGGGTTTTCAGAGAATTCTCGTAAGAGTCACTCCAGCTCCCGTCGCAGCTCTTACAAGGAGACATCTGTAGGAGACCCTTACTAAAGAACTTTCCCAGACGAAGCTTCTGCATGAGTTCTTCTTGGTAAGATCTGACTTCTTTTTTGAATATCTTAACGTTCTTGTTTTTAAAAAATTAGTGGTAACGTTCGTCGTTTTAGTAGAACAATTTACATATTTGTTAGACAACAATCATTTTTTAGACTATATTAACCGAAGATGTATTGTGTGCTATTATAAAGAATTAACGCCATTTGCTTTTCCATATATTTTAAGGATGTTTTTATTTTGTTATACATACAGTAAATAGAAAAATTCATTTTGTTTCATAAAAATTCCGTCCATTATTTAAATTTGCTTACATAATCTTGTTTTAATTACTAAGTAGAAAAAAAGAACTTGTAATAGTTTCTAATAAGGTTTACTAATATCCTGCCAAAGTGGTTATTATTATTTTAGCATTTTACAATTAGAAAAACCTACTAGAACTAGTCACATTAGGTGATATTAAATATTATTCGTTTTAGTAGAAATACATTCCATTATTATAATTTATACATAATGCAGCTATTTATTGAACGCAACAATAAATTAAGCTTTAATATAGTATTTTTTTTAAATATTAAAGTCCAGTGCTTTATTAGTTTTGTTACAAATTACCAAAATAAATCAACTTTTTAACTTACATACAAAGTTAGTTTTTTAGTTAGCTTATATATATTAATTTGTTGCAAACGCTCAAAATATCTATAAGTAATGCTTTTTTTTACATATATACATACATATACATATAACAATGTTATTTAGTACATATCGTATAATGTCCTAGGAAACAGGAAGTGTTAACAAATTAAATCAAATTTTAAGTAGTCAATTGTTATTAAATAAAAAGTAAAAAAACAAAAATATAGATTTAGTATATAACAACCAAATATGTTTGTTTTATTTCTTTTAAAATAAAATGCAAGCTAATATTAATTTGCTAATAACATCAACAAATTGTAGTCAACGTATCAGTTTTCGAAACCAAATATCGATAATTGCAAAATGTTGAGTTTTATTATTATACAAACTTTAGCGTTGTGAGTTGTGAGTGTAATGAAATGTCATGTTGAATTTTTGTTCTTAAATTTATACAATATTTTATAAACTTTATGTTTTTATTTTTAAGACCAAAGTATATTTTATGGTTCCTAAGAATATCCTTAAATTGTATCTGTCTGTATTAAAAATACAGCGTTTTTACAATTTTGATTTCGTTAGTTGTGCCAGCGATTTGAAGTTCTCAACGAGGTGTACTTTGAGAAACTTAGATTTATTGTAAAATACTCAATACACACAAGAATCAGGGATCTTGTTTTTTACTACTTTAGGTTAAATCATTCATTTCAGCAGAGTAGGTTATGATCGGATTGTTAATATAATTGAAGGTTTTGAAGCTTTGTAGTCCTCCTTGTATGGACAAAGCAATAGCCTCTGCACATAACTACATATTTACAGCAGACATAATGAGCACTTGAGTACTGTTCTAAAAGAAGTAAACCTTTTAAGGACGAACTAGTGGCAATTCCATCGACGTTTATGTCTTTCTTTTACCTGGCAAAGCATGTTGTCTTAAGGTTTGTTTGTCTCTACTCGTAAAGCTGCCACATGTTCGTTGATTGGCTGCCAATTCTTCTGAGATTCCATATTCACTGCCATTCGATTATCATGCTTATTGCTATTTTCTAAACTGTGTACTTTCCTACTACAACAGACGATGTTCAGAATAATTAAAGGATCCATAGAGGCTTGTTGGTGTTTTCTTTGCTGTAATGACCAATACTTATTTTGACCAGGATAATGTTTGGCAATATACATATGCACATACTAATACTAACTGGTTTCACCTTTGCAGCTTCACACCTACTTATGTGCATAATATGAGTATAGTGTGGATACTACTAAAGTACATACAGCTGGATCTGTTGGAGCAGAACCCTTTAAGACGTGAGTGCCCGCAGGATAAACGTTCAATTTAGTATATCGATTGCATTCGATAGTCGAGGCATCGCAAGTCCCGTACCCTTCATCCTCGATTGCTCTCTCGGAGTACTTAAGAAATAGCATAAGTATGTACATAGGCATCATTGTCTAAATGCTGTCACTCTCATTTCCTTATCTCATCGCTGATATAGTGCCTTATCCTCCAATTACAACCATTATTTTGTAGTTAGGAGGGGATCATTAATAATTTACAATTGAATAGAAAAAACACACCTCCCTGTGGTATACCACAATACATTTGGTACCAGCAAGTAACAAATGTACTATATGTATATATATATACTCCTTCAATATCTAGGAATATCATCAATAAAATGTGCAAGCTGCCCCTAATTTAATTGCTAAAACCTTATATTAAAATAGGAGCTTAGATCAATAGAAATGTGGGTTAAACAGCGGTTCTGTGATAGTTGATAGACTTCCAGGCAAGTCATTCTTTTTAGATTAATAGTAGGTTTTCGTCAACATCACAGCAAAATATTTTAAGGTGTAGGTTTTATTAATTATCTACCTAATTAGTACTGGATTGGTCCCTTCGTCCCATGTTTTTATTATATACCTAGCTGTCATTTATCTTATAATGGTAAAGACATCCACCTCAGAGTCCTTGGTCTTGGCACGAATATTGCTATTCGAATGTCAAATATTTGCGAAAGTGGTTTGCGATTCTAATCTTAACAGGCACTCTGTAAGAAAACCGAATCGAAATCAACTGCTGCCAACTCGGGCTATGAAATTTGCAAATTTATTTGCGAGTATCGAAATTTGAAATGTCTAGCAACTAATGATTCAGAAGTTTTGTGGTTTATTCACGTCCACTTGAAAGAAAAAGTGAAATTTGTAGATACATAATGTACGTATTTATGTACCTATTATAAAAATACAATTGGACGTCTAGTAATGGTTACATAAAAATTACACAAAAGGAAAAATGAATTGACCGAAGGCTAATCAACGACAAGTCGAATATAATCAATCTTTTCTATTTCTCTACAGCTCCCCTTAAAAACTTTTTCTCCTTATGGCCTTTGAGTGAACTTTAAAATCGCCTTATGCTTTAGGGAGTCAATACACAATAATTATTTATGCAATCATTGCATAAGATTCTGCGCACATTTTTCCGATTCCATTACGCATAAGTGCGGAATTCTAATTCCTTGGTTATATTTGCCCAGAGATTAATAACATAAATTCATAACAGTATCTTATATTGTATAAAAACTATTAAACTATTAAATCATTAAATATATACATTTCCAAAGAAACACAATTCATTATCTCAAATCCGCAAACAAAATAGCAATAGAACAAAATTGTGCGATTTTGAATGACTTTAACGTTAGTCTTAGCAATAAAGAGTGGCGGATCTCCGAAAAGAAATTGAGATTGAAGCTGGCAACGTAAGATTCGAATTACAAAGTGGAAATTTTTCGAATTCGAATGATTTCACATTAGAGTAGCAACACGAAGTGAAGCCGCAGATTTTTTCTGAATATGTGTGTTATGTGGGAGACAAACTGCTGTTATGAATACCATGGTATAGTGAATACAATAATCTCTGACAGACTGCATTTGGTAGTACACATTGCTTTTTGTAGTACACTTTGACGTTTATATTTGTATTTATTTTTTCAATGATAACGTCATTTATTCGGTTGCTTTTGAAACGTCCTTTGAACAAATTAATTTCGTGAAATGTTCCGAGTTTGAAGGCTCAATGTCAAAGAGTTTTATTATCTTATACGAGCTCAACATGATATTTCAGACTTGCTTATTTTTTTATTTATTTTTAAATTTAGGTCTCACAACACAAAATACTCGCATTATAGTTGGGCTGTTATAAGACTTTAACATTTTCCTACTAAAGTAATTTTCACTAAATTTATACTTATTAATATGTATTCTTATCTTATTGCACGAATTGTTGTTAGACTGTGTTCTGTTCCGTGAGTATTAAACGATGTGGTAGTTTTAGTTGAAAAAAAAAAAAACTATACAAATTAGCATGTTCTTTGGGTGTAAAATTATTATTTTTAAGAAAAAAAAAATCTAAAGTAAAATGCATAAACATTATTACATTTGAGTTTCAATATTATTTTCCTTTTTATTTATTTAATTCTCGCAAATGCGCATTTCTGCAGTACAATGCATGCCTTGGGATCGATAATAAGGTGTAAGTAATTAGAAAAGTAAAACAAATAGAAAAAAACAAACTACATTATATAATTGCATCAATTCATCAACTATATTAGTTTCAGAAAACAGAACTCATTCATAAAAAAATTGATACTTAGAAAGTTTGGAAATCTATCTGTATTTGTTTCACATTAGGATGTCTAGTGGTTTAGATCAAGTTTGTTTTTTTTTTTTTTGTTAATAGATACATAGGTTTTAGTTAACCAATTCTGTAAGGTATTTAACGTCTCTCTGCACAACTCATCATATCAACATTAAACAACGGTCATTTTATAAACAACTTCAGCGAAACTCTCAATCTGGTCTGCAAATTTGTAGCGGTTTTATCCCTCCATAACCTAACCGCGAATAAAGTTTATCGGCAACAAGTATATTCCTCCTTGATTCAATTAATGAGACTCCTCACAGATGATCTGACAGAAGCTGCTGCAGTTATAGAGTTCACTCAGTCGAGTACAGTTGCACAAGAGATACCAATTCACACACGCTCACTGATTCCGAAGTCATGACTGACCTGAAATAGAAATCGGTCGACACCTCGATACGCAAGGTAGTCAGAACGATAAAGGCCTCGAACATACGAAAGTATCCGTAGGATTTTTTCTAGATATCAGAGGTGCCTTTTACAATATCCGAAAGTTGATGGGACGATTTATGGGAAGGCGATTGTCTTTTTTTTTTACAATAGGTTTAGCTTAGGTTACAAGAAGGAGAAGAGACTGTGTCGTTAACGAGAGATGCTGACGATAAAGAAGGAATACATGATGAACAGTTTTGTTTTTGGTTTAAGTATAACACCAATAAAAGTACATGGTAGCGAAGGAAGTGTTGGATCGGATTTCTTCTCAGGATGCGGCTGACACTAAGAAAGTTCAACAACATCTGCCACACTTCCTCTTACAGTAAATGTTCACGAAGAGCAAACCAATAGAATTTAAGTAAATAAATGATGAAATGAACAAAAGA
This sequence comes from Xylota sylvarum, assembly GCA_905220385.1. Classification (NCBI taxonomy): domain Eukaryota; kingdom Metazoa; phylum Arthropoda; class Insecta; order Diptera; family Syrphidae; genus Xylota; species Xylota sylvarum. Next base: position 28,418,482 of record LR999960.1, read on the forward strand.
CAGGAAACTAACTAACTCATATACATATGTATGTATGTAGGCTTCAGACCAAATCGAATTGGTTTCAACGTTGTTGAAAGCTCCTTCAATGTCTAGAAAAGAAGCTAATGTGAATTTCTTGATTGAGAGGGATTTTTCAATGAGTTGGGCGATAGAGTGAAAGGATGTTTCAACAGAGTTACATTTGTGATAGGCATGTTGTGACGTGGATAATAGGGTTGCTATCAATAGTCGCTTTGATGTGGAGATCTATAATTCTTACCAGAATCTTGAGAAGAAAAGACGTTAGGCTGATTGGCCTAAGGTCTTCAGGGAGGGTATGTAATCTTTTGCCTGCTTTGGGTACATAGACCACTCTTACCTCGGTCCTAGTTCCAGGCTAACCTTCAGAATACAGGACAGGTTTTGAGCTATTATGCTAAAGGCGGCCTGGATTTGCGACGATTTAAAATTGGTCACCGACCATTTCAGTTTATCCTCGCTGATAAGTTCAGGAGGTGGCGGTGGGCTTGCAGTATTTACCAAGGTGCTAGGGATAGGCATACAGCAGGGGAATTGAGTGTATAAGAAAATTAGGAAATGCTTCATCAGATCCTGCCCATGATCCATTGAGATTCATGAGGACACTCGACACTTTTGGTTCTTTGGAAAAGACTCTGCGTAATTTGGAAGATTGAGACATATTGTCAATACTCTGATAAAAACTGCGCCAGAATCTACGTTTGGCTTTTCGAACTTCTGCTTTGAAATTTTTCAAGCTTTCTTTATACATACACACATAGATTTCTCGGTCCGTGGCTAGCCTTGTTGATTTGACTTTGTTAAAATTGTTCCTTCTAACCTAAGCTGCGGTTGCTAAGTTATGCATTCCACTACGACGGACGATTGTCTACCTTTCTTGTTTTGATGCGACAAGACTCATTAAATGTTGAGTTTAGAGCGGAGGTTAGAACAGTGTTAAGATTACTTAATTCGAATTGTGTGGCTAGTATCATGTGCACACTATTGGACAGTTTAGCGGAGAGACTGTTGTTGTGTTTGAGGCAGTCAGTTCTCCGTCGATTGCGAAAAATTGATGGAGCCGTATTGCAGCTAGTTTATATTCCAGATAGCGGTGATCGGAAAGTGAGTGACTGTTAGATACAGTCCACTTAGAAATCGCTGGAGCTCCTTGAGTTCCTACTCTACTTTGAAGCGTTGGATTCCTCGTCTGCGCATCTGCGCCTTTTGCGAGCAATGGCGGTTGCCCAGATGTTGGATTCCCGCTCATGCCAGATCCAATCCTTTTCCGATTTTTTGCTTAGTCGTTCTAGGATGCGGAAAGCCGCTGCAGTCTCACGACCTAGCGACTTCTTCTCATGGCCAGAGAGCTTAGGAAGGGTTGGAGGAGCTGAGCTGCATGACGGTGTCGCGTTGTCCAGTTCATCTATTAATAGCGAACAATCGCTCGCGGCATCGTTAATCCAAAGGTTTTGCAAATGCTCGTCCACACGGGAAGTTCTTTCGGAGCTGCTGGCGATGTCAGCTGTATCCGGATTGTGTTAAGGTCTGGTCTCAGATATAGTTTTATTTTCTGTGTTGTATTTTTTGGTTTCGTCACGGCGTTACTTTAAGGATGTGATACATCGCCGATGTCGATTCTAACCGTCCTGGGCTCCACATCGCGACAAAGTGGGTAATCATCGTGATGGGACAAATGGTTTCCTCAGATATGTATAATTAGGTACCCAATAAAAATCACGAAATCGTCTATGATTAAGTCGCATTGTTCAGATATGAGTCTATTTAATATATTTGCACGATGAACATCAGACATAAAAAATGAAAATAAAAAGTAGTGGGCAAACGGACAGCTCAGTTTTTCACATACTTCTACTACACCCTTTAGTAGCCTACTACACGCAATTTCAATTTCTAATTGTAGGAATCTGACCTTTTTGGAACAACCTTTGCCAGAATCTACGCTGGGCATCGAATTTGAAGATCGTTTTTGCAAAACTCAACAAGCGCCAAAAATTGAAAAAAGAGACTTGGATATCGATATTCTTGAAATCAAAAAGCGCGTCGATTGAGCCAATAAAAACACAAGAAACCCCAAAAGGACCATTCAAAAAAGGTATCTGCACTTTATGGTTTCTGGTATGAAGTCTAATATTCCCTTTATTATACTTTCTGATGTGCTGCTGAAGAAGAAGAATAGGTGCTTAATGGCAACGCAAAATGCGTTCCTAAATATGTACATCAGGAAGGCTTCGATTTATGTCGCCTCAATTTGTGTCTTTTCGATTTAAGTTGTCCGATTTTTTTGCTTCGCAATTTCGATTTACGTCCTTACTCGAAATGCACGTTGTTTCGATTTACGTCACATTTTCTTGTTTACGAAAACGATGTACATATATCGAAGACTTCCTGTACATACTTGTGTACATCTCTCATTAGATCATAACAAACCGAAGCCTATAACGCAGAACAGCATGTCAAGTGTACAAGATAACAGACACTGATTGTTAACTACAACCTGTATGACCAATAGCCGTGTTTTTTTTTTTGAAACCACGCCAGTAAAGTCAAATTTTACATATAAAACAAATACACATACTGGTGACAACTCTCGATTTTCTCCCCAGTAGTAGAACTGCTGGCTAGGAATTCATCAACGTGTTGCGCTTTTATTTCCAGACGTTGGTGTCGCTGCGAAATTGTTCGGTTCCGTGGAGAGTGTTCGTGAGTTATCTTGTAGAATGCTCCTGATTGGCCGGAAAATAAATTGGAGTGAATTATGGAATTCAGTGGATTAATATTGTTCCATTCTGTGTCAGCAATTTTTTTTCTTAGGTGGCCCGATGAACCTGGGTCTGCAATAACAAGCTTTTCCAGTTAGCCCGGTCCTTAGCTAACTTGAAGACTCTACGGGTCGGAGCATTTGTGTCCATCCGCTCTACATGTCCTAACCATCTTAGACGACTGATGCGCAATTCTTTGACTAGGTCGATATCGCTGAACAGTTCATATAGTTCGTCGTTGAATCTCCTCCTCCCAAGCCCGTCAACGCAAACGGGACCGAAATTTTACGAAGAATCTTTCTGTCGAAGCGACCAAGGATATCTTCATCCGCTTTAGATAGAGTCGAAGCTTCGGCGCCATAAAGCAGGACTGAAGTGACTGAGATCAAGGTTTTATACAGAATTTCCTTAGTTTTTCGGGATAGGGGCTTACTAGTGCGATTGGCAAGAGTTATTCCATATTTAATTTCTGCTGAGATATTGTCAGAGATTATAGCAGAGTCGAACTAGACAAAGTCCCTTACTACCTCAAAGTTATAGCTGTCGATTGTGACGTTCTGTCCAATTCGTCGATGTTGTGTGTCCCTTCTTGTTGACAGCATATACTTGGCATACTTCGACAGGATCTGCCGAAGTGTGAAGATACGATCGGCTGTGGACTTTTCTGGTCTGAAACCACACTGATAGGAGCCAGTCAGGTTGTTGACGAAGGGTTTCAGACGTTCACACAATATGGCAGATCTTGTACGCGATGTTGAGGGGGTCTCCTTTCTTGTGGATCGGGCAAACGATGCTGATACTCCATATATCAAGCAATCTCTCAATAGCTTCGATCGCGCGCTTCTCATGCTCCTTTTTTTTCGGAGAAGCCGATGTTCTTTTGCTCGTAGAGCTCGCGAGCCGCTCTCGACCTTTGAAGCGCCGTTCTTTCGGCATTCTTCGTCATATCATCGTTCTAATCACCTTGAAGAAAAGTGAGGTGAAGTCGTAACTACATGCAGGCTGTTACTAAACTAATGGATACTGAAGTTTAAGTTAAGAAAAATGCAAACATATATTGCAGTATAATATTGCATATAATATTGCAGTCTTCATTTTGAATTTAGGACGAAACGTTGAATCCAATTTAACTAAGATTGCTAGATTTACAAATCAAACGCAATGCAAACAAGGAAAACCTGCGCAAATGCAAGTTTAAGTCTACTGCAACCCAATATGATTCTGACAGCTGCACGATTGCGCTCAAGATTGCGCAATGAATAGAGCTAAACTATATTAAGGGTGTTTTTTTGCAAGCCCTTATGGGATTGTACAACAAAACATCGAAAATAAGCAATTTTCATATTAAATACAGCAACAACTAATCCGATTTTAGATTGGGTAAGCCCAGATAAATTTCGTGGCTAAACTCTTAACCTCGATAGAAACAGTGATGCCAGACTTGCATTTTCCTTGTGTTATCGATAATTTCTATGAAAACCTCAAAACTGACGTACGTTGATGCCATCCAACAATTTTTTGTTACAAAAAAATCAGATATCTAATTGATTTTACTAGTTGCTTCTTTTATTTTTAGCAATTTGTCAGAATAATGTAGGCTACTGCTTTATTTTTATTGTGGCTTGTATTGATAATTTTTATTTTGTTTGTTTACCTTACAACTGAAGAGTGTCAGTGTATACGTAGTGCTGCCAAGTTTGCTAAGTCTGTATGTCGGTTTTTCGTCCAAGCTCATATGGGCTTGCAAGGAAATGCGTCCATTAAAAAATTCTCAGGCAATTTATGCAATTGTGAACTCTCTGCTTAGCACATTTTGCGTAATATTGCATTTATGAATGAGCATTTTCATCAATTGTTTATAATTTTTAAAGGATTTGGTTTGTTAACCTTGGTTATGAAATATCAGTTTGATGTTGATATACAATGTCACTTATTTGTCGAAGAAAGGCTTAGTTTAACTGAAAAATGCAACTTGTTGTGTAGGTTTAGTTAAATTTCAATTATGCTAATAAGGACTATCCATAATCTGTTACGCTTGTCGAATCATATCAAGTTGGGTTTAAGAATTACATGGACCTTAACCAGTAGTTGTCAATACAACCTTAATATATATACATATATATACCACGATTTCAATACATATATATACCACAAAAATAAAATCAAAACCCACAAGAAAATAAGCCGATTGCTGGTTAGGTATATTTTTAAGGATTTCTTCACAAAGGCTTGGTATTATAATATTGTTCTTGTTACATACATTTTGTTTTATCTTTATGACTTTGTATAACTTTACGAAAACAATTTAAAAAATTGGCTTAGTTATGGTAAATAATATATTTTACGCCGTAAAAGTAAATTAAATTTTTTTTTACATATCACTTAAAATATTTTTATATTACCTTCGCATGAATGTATATTAAATTATGTTTATCCTTTAAATGTTAAAAAAAAAATTGTAAGTTATTCCAACGTAATGCATGTATAGCTTAACTTTCAAAAAATACTCGTAGGCAATCCTTTAAATTTATTATTTATTTTTTTGTGTTATTATTTCTTTATTTACCATTGATCCTAAGAATCCTATTTCCATAATCCATTCCTCTATAGACTATCTACCTATGTATGTATTTTTTCCTTCTCTTTTCTTTCTTCTATTCTTCTTTGTTATATAATCTATATGTTCTATGGTCTCTCTTCTTATTTGTTTTAATTTTATACAAACAAAAAAACACATTCGAAAAAAAAAACTAAATTTTCAGATTTACTGAAACGGCTAGACTACTACGAAGTGTGTTCACACGTCGTGCTAATACACGAGTCGATACGGAACTAGAACTATCGCGTGAGTACCTCAAATTAAAACAGAACAAAGCAAACAGTTTATATAGTTTAAATATAATGAGTGTAACGTAGAAAGTGTCACTCGGTGTGACATAAATCTTTTACTATACAATTAAGTAAAAAATAAAAAAAAATTCGTTCAACTATCAATTATCTTCATATCTTTCAATTTGTCGCATGTTCCATTGCTGAATCACATAAATCATAGTCATATCTGATATGCAATTGCAATGGAAGTGTATAATTACATATGGATAGTAACACAGACTGAGTCTGCACCTAGTAGTAAAATAACTATTCAATTTAGTTTTCTAAACTTCATGAAATACTGTCATATTGTCCAATCAAATATTCAAAGCGAAGTTTGTTGCAACATTTCTGTTAATAAAATGAGTAATCTAAGATTCTGTCGTTATGACGGTTCATGTCTATGAAACAGCACTCTTCAATCCTGAACAAGTTAGACCAATTCACTGAACGAAGTTTCATGGCTGACATAGAGAATAACGTCTCCAGAATTTTGTGAAACCAGACGCCTATTATTCAAAGACTGTATAATAGAGCAATGTTGATATTTCAATTGCTCAGTCACATGATGTATCCGAGCTAATGTACATATGTACATACATATATCGTTGTTGGCAATAATGTTCGACAATTGACACATGTATTACGTGTATGAAAGTATCGTCTTTAACTTTTCTTCTTTAAATACATGGTGCGTCATATTTGATTAAAAATGTAAAATAGGTAATTTAGTTAGATTTAAATAAGTAATGATGCTCGTATATATAATTAGAAAGTCCATAGCATATCATTTTATGTGAGTACTATGTCTTAGATCACTAAGATGGCCTCCATTGTTCAGCTGACAAGTCCCTGCACGTCGCTTGAAAGACTCCATAGTCTTCGTCAGCATTTGTAACGGAATCTGTTGATCCGCAGTCGTGATTGATCCAATACAGACCAAACTGTTACATTCTCACTGTGTAAAGGAGATTAATGCAGTAAAAGAGGGGTTTCCTGTGCCCAATATGTGATATTTTGTTTATTGACATATCCGCATAGATGGAAACCAACTGCTTCAATCTTTGCTAAGAGTTTTGTGCAAAATTTCATTCATTGATTTAAATCTCGAGATAGTTATTCTTGAACCACTTGCAATTTAAATGAAAGTCCATGTGTAACATCCGCCTAACACTCCTATCTGACATATGTACATATGTATGTAATGCTTCCTTTACTCTCCACATTTTCTGAGGTGCGAACTTTTCTTGGACTTTCAAAATTCTTCTTCGGTAATACAGAAAAAGTCAATCTAAACTTTCCTACCTTTCCCTTCTTTTTATAATCATTTGACGGATTAAGACTCTTCCAATTCCTATTTTAAAACGACACCTAAACTAACATTCTGTTATATTAGCTAAATCAGAATTTAAAAAAAAGCATCCATTGTGACTGAAGACTGTGCAAGACATTCATTTAAAATATTCTTATAAATTCTGGCGCACCCTGTAGTAACAACAGTTCTCCAGTTTCCTAATGCTTTCCTTGTGCCCGGCTATTAATAAGCGTTGGTGTTTTGGTCTGTTTTTGATGACCATGACCCAGGGTCTTACATCGAGCAAGATTAAACTAACGTAGAGTACACTGAGTGCGAACTTAGTGTAGTGAGCGCTCCCTAAATAGTTTTTAGTTTATGTAAGGTTGGCTATCTGTGGGATAAAAAGGATATAGACACACTTAGACTTAGAAATGAGGTCCATTGTGATACCATGAGTCATGAACTTCCATTTGTCGACTAAACAAAAAAGCTGCTTATAACTTTCTAAGAACACCAGTTCGGTAAGGTAGTCAAGGAACGAACCCTTAGATGGAGCAGTCTTGGGACAGTACGGGCCAGGTGCGTTGGAGATGGATGATGGTTACCTCCTCCTTCTCATCTCTAAAGCTCTTGCAGAAGTAATTTGAAAGAGGTTCAACTTTTAAGCAGGTTAGCCTATCACTCTGTGTCCGGTGAAAACAAAGGTTACACAACTGATCTGTGATCGCCTTAGAATAGCCAAACCGAGACTTCGTCTATGATCTACTTTAGGCCAGATTTGTCTCGAAATATGACATGTCGACACAGTTGTTTATCTGCTGTTAGTCTTTCCAATAGTGTCCATTTTTCGTAGATACTCCATGTAATGAGAACCATTTCGGCAGAATCCTTAAAGCTATATGTGTAGAACTGTTGCACTTGTGTTCAGCTGTTTGTTGGATATATTTAAGGGCATCAGATGAAACATAATGTCTTATGCAGCAGGAATAGTTTTCAGTGCACTGTTGATGTACATACATATGTACATGCAAATCTTAGAACTTTTGCTAAGCAATTAGGGTCGGCCTTCAAGAGTCGGCCTTCGAACGATCACACCATATACTTGTACTACTACAAGGCCTGGTAAGGGACAGGTACCACATACGTGTGATTTGATGAATAGAGAACTACATTTAGCCTTTAGGCATAACCCATTCTAGTAGATTAACTTTCCAGTCTAGTTTCACATCCAAAATAAGAAGGAGGTAAAGGATGCGCCACCTGTTGATTTCATTTTAAAAAGCGTGTAATGAACACTGTTCTATGATTGTTGCTTTATTGATTCATCCGATTAATTATGAAATATTATTTCATTCAAATGACTGCCTTGTATGGCTAGGCAGTAGGCCATCCTGTCAACCCGATTTCTCAATACATTTTCGATAGTCTTTCTCACGAATATCTTGAATAATATTGTGCTTGAGTGTCTGAATCATCTCTGGATTGTTCACATAGCACCAATCTTTAATGGAACCCCACAAAAAAAGTTCAACGGCGTCAAATCGCAGCTCTGTGCGGGCCAAGCAACATCACCAAAGCCACAGATAACAGGATTATTATACTTAGAGAGCAATAAATCGATTGTTGGACTTGTATGGTTGTAGACTCATCTTTGCTGGAACCATAGCACGCCCAAGTCCAAATCCTCAATTTCTGGACAAAAAATCGGTTATCATGCCTCGGTAGCGCTCTCTATTGACTAACGAGTCGTTTTGGAAGAAAAATGGGGCAATAATGCCACCAGTCTAAAAACCTGCAAAAGCTGCAATATGTTCGGTTATCAACATATAAACCAGTCTCACGAACTTTCATCACAAACTTGCGTACACCAACTGCAGTTGGTGCATTATTTCAAACGAAATTTCTTTTCAAAATTCGCACTATTTCGGCGACACAGCATCCACCTTAGCAATAAATTTGTAATATTTTTCAAAGTTGTTCAAGCATGAATCGATCCATTTCGTACCGTGAAAATATAATACTGAGTTTCTGTTAGTTTTTTGAGCGCATAAGAGCTGTCAGTGTCAAAATAACATATGATTCAAAAATTAACAAACAGATCGCCTGTGTAAGACTGGTACCTTTAACCGTTAGTGGGTGGTATAAGGCAAACTTTGTATTTCTTCGTGAAAATAACCAGTACGGCTTTATGGGGATTAAACCCCAGCTGACTAACTAACTGAAACGATAAACATATTTACTAGCTCCCTTGAAACATTTCTAAAAAATTTACCTTGCAGGGGATATACCCATGCCTCAACATGGTCTGGCTTAAGAAATCAGGTTGTCAACTACCTGATCTTTCTTGGAATATGTGGCTTCCCGGACAAGTTTTGCTTTCTTAAAATCGTTTCTTCTTCGCTAAGCAGTCAAGTTAGGATGACCCAATAATTTGTTCTCATCTGACCTATCAACCGCACTAGCTATCGCAGCCTTACTTTCCTTGCCTATTTCCACTGTTATAGTATAGGGTGTTTGACTAGGCAACCATGTGTCCAGGTGCCAAAATGATATATTTTTCCCCTAAGTGTAAGAAGCTTCTTCATGCAAGTATCGTCGATGGCTAGACGTTTTATAATATAGGTTTTATTTCAGCATACCGAACCGTAAAAGTAGCTAAAATCGTTTCATTTGAAAGCTCCAGACTTAATGTTGATCAGAAAAAATTCCCTTTTCCACCAGCGTCACGCTCAGTCTACATTTTGCTCTACGCTTTTCGAATTACAAATGCATCCACCCATGAATAGCAAACCTTATTTATATTGCGAACTTGTAAATGTGCTCGCACGGTACAGTTGTACGACTCACTTGATGTTGGGACCAGCGAATTGACTGAAAGTGGGAAAATGAGGTGTAGGACCTGCTGTGATATCATAATATCATTCAACGGCAAACTATATTTAATGGCCCACAAATAGGAACAATTGTGTAGATTTTACAAAAAGGGTACAAAAATAGAAGAAGGGGCAGATCTTGATTCAGATTAATGCTCTATTCCGCTTAAATTTGATGGTAAGTTTCTTTTAAAGGAAAATGACCCGCGACTTGTAAACAATTACTTCATTCAGAATCTGGAAAACAAAGGCTTAACTGCCTTAAACCTTCAAGAATCTGCATGGAAATGTGTCACTTGCTTGTGGAAAAGCGGAAAGCCAAAACCTTGATAACAGTCAAGAGCGCAAACTTATAAAACAAAACTTAATAGAGAACTGAAAAATGAGTGGATACTTTACTCACGTCGGAAGACTATAATAGATTATTCGGAATAAAACAGAAATAAGAAATAAAGATGAGCATATACCGCACAGTAGTATTTACATCCCTGTCTTATTTCTGCTGTACACAAAAGGTCTACACATAGAAACTACTGATGGAACATATCAACAAAGTTAAGAGAACACCCCAGAATAATTGTCTATACTTAGTACATAGGAAAAAAAAAAGAAAATCTATTTTCATCATCTCATTAAAATTGAATTTCATTTATCATACATGCATATTCTTAATTTATTTTATTTATCTTCTTATATTTTTTTTCCCATACAGATGGATACGCATTTTCACAAGAGGAAGGAGGTGCTGTTCCTCAATCTGCTGTTATACGTGCGTATGATACAAATCTCCGCAAACCCGAAGGAAACTAAGAAAGTGGAAAAAAATCTATTGAACCACTATAAAAACATAAAACGGAAAACAATTAATTGATGTAGGGAATTTAAGAAAAAAAAAGAAGAAACAAATTGTACAGATATTTAAAAGCGAAAATGCAATTTTACAAAAATCATTGAAAAGAAAAACAAAAAAAATCGAAATCTTAATAAAATAAGCTAATGTATACAATATTAAATTATTTCTCCTTAAATCAATTCATAATTTATCTATGTATAATCTATAATCTTTAAAGTTTTTCTGTTTTTTTAAATATACATATGTGTTTATTTTTTTTAATAACATACATACATGCATACATACATATATGAGTGTGATCCTTTTTGTGATTTTGTAAATAATACTATGAGAAGAAATAACAATGTTGGAAAAAATAGAAAGAGTTTTTAAAAGAAAAACAAAACCAATGTTTTACTTATTGTATTTAAAAAAAAGTACTAATAATTTATGTAAGTGGCCAAAGATAAACTGAGATTTTCTTTTGAACTAACAATTTTATCACACAAAAATAATTTAACTTAATGTCTTTATTAATGTTGTTAAGAGTACCATACTGATATTAAAAAAAAAAGAATACAAAATGAACTGTTAACATACACACTCCCAAGTTTATTTTGTAAACAAAAAAGACAAAATTTGCAGCAGATCAATGGAAGGTTTGGTTAGAATTTATTATTTTCAAAGTCTGATGTTTTTTTTGTTCTTTTTGTGTTTCTAAATTGTTGATAAAAGGTTGTTTCTGTCTTAAACAAATATAAACTTTTATTAGAAGGAGTTTTGGCTCCTAGGTATTCAACCCCAATGGGGCCTATTGTGTACCCTTTGTTTTGTAAACGGTGGACTAGTTTTTTTTTTCATTGAATGATTAAATTCAGTTTTGTGTGGGTTTTCCACCCACTTAATCCTGTTCCCTTATTCCCCACGGAACCGATGGTGAGGAGTAGATTCCACGTTATGCGTTCAATGCGTGGATTTGGCTCTCTTTGCATAAGACATTGGCATAATTTTTCGATGCAATCCAATTATCTTACTATGTTCTCTGGAGTTGGTGTTTCTTCAGTTTCCATCTGTTTTCTTTCTGAACCTGTACTCGTTTGACGGTTTTATTTCTCAACTCATTAAGAAAAGATCTGACTGAAAAGAGTTTGTTGTTGTTTTTTTTTTCCAAAGAAGTGTAGTTTTTATGCCTTTTAATATTACTCTTCGTACTTTACGATCTATCTGTGACTGATAACTTATGTTTTAGAAATTTAAGATGTACATAACAAGTTTCCATTTGTTAGCTCACTTCTACAAAGCTGTTTTTTGAAAATCGTAGCTATCTTTTACCCAAAGTAGTCTGTATACCGACCGGTGGGCTTTGAAAAGGATGGGTTAAAGGTCAACTATGTAAGTACATAAGTGCCGAAGTGCCGAACTATTACGTCAATGAGTTGTCTGCAGTCTTTTTTTCACTGAGAAACACGAATAATGTCGCTGATTTTTCATAGATGTGCGGGAGAATTCGTTTAGTCTGCCTACATCCTGGAGAACGATGTCCCAAAGAGTTGTGTACTTAAGAAACCCTGTCCGAGGACACGGGAAGACCTAACATAGACACAGGCCCTGAAAAATTATCGTTCCAGTCATTTTTAGCAATCATGTTGGAGATCTAATTCCCAGAGATAAGAGTCAAATTGTAGCCTTGGGACCAAATTCAGTGAGTTCTTCCGCTATGGAAATATTTTGGAATTGGTTGTAGGGTTAAGCAAGACTTTAAATACAGATACTCCGACCCATCCAACTATTATATAATCCGTGACCATAACCTATAGAATAGCATAGGTTTCCGCTTGGAAAAAAGTCTTCACGAAGACAACAACACAAAACACTTGATTGATGTTTCTACGTTCGTGGAAATTCTCCAACAGCTCGGTCCAGGCTAAGTCTCTGACAGTCAAAGTGACTGAACGAATCGAAATGAAGTCAGAATTCATGTAGAATTATTTCCAGAAATTACTATCCTTTTGCATGGGATAAAAAGGATGCATAAAGATACTGCCAAAGAAATGGCAGAATTATTATTTGTGTTATATAAATACATATGTAGGTATGTATCTTCTTGCTGGGGTATTAATCTTTAAATTAATAAATAACCCTTTGAGTCCAAACACAAGCGTCTAGTTTACGAACATTTTGTCCGTTCAAGATTCCGATACAACACTACTCTACTTTCTCTTTGTGATTTTGTACCATCAGTAGAACTGGACACACTTTAGGTAATTATGCACCCTAACTCCACTTGATATTCAAGGCCTTGGAGGAAATACTCAAGTTGATAGGTATAGTATTGAAATTGAAACATGGGTCATTAGTAAATCCTCACTAGATATAATGTGTACTAAACATTTACTCTTTTGTAATGCAAATTATGACCAGTGTAGTAAAGAGTGCTATGCTTGCTTCAGCACCCACTTTAGATATAACTGAGAATGCAAACGAATCTCTCCAAAACTGTAGCGGCAATTAACCGTTATTAATTATAGAGAGTGTATCTGGCTCATAAGCCGCTGTTTTCTTCCAATGATTTTCTACTGAAATCCAAAGTAGCAGCTCACAATTGACATGGTCACATAAAGGACATTAAAATTGGTAAGTGCGGATTATAATGACTCTTAGCATCGACAAGGGCTCCTTTAAAATAGAAAAGCGTTGTATCATAACTCGTAAGTATCCTTAAAAGCCCCAATTAACTTTGCTACTATACATGCTTGTCACAAATAATTAATCCTTAACATTTCTTAAAGATAGCTTGCATACTAAAAATAAGACAAAACAAAATAAAAGTGGCTTTATTTTGCTGCTTGTTTGTTTAAAGCAGATTTGGTATATTCTACATTGTACGCGTATTCATTAACCCCTTAAGTGTGAGCACATAAAAAATGGAGTTCTTATCTCGCCGAAAGCTTCACCATTGTGACTTTCTTTGTAATACTTTTTAACAGAATATTTTTAAGTTGACGTTAGAGGACGTTTGTAGTCTAACATGCAGATGTGCAGATTTGTAGGGGTCCCTGTCCTGTTATCAGCAGCAATAGGCTATACAGATCTTGAAATCATAGTCAGAAATAAATATGTAGACAATGCATACCAATTGTCTTTCATGAAGTGGGCTTTAAAGCTTTCACGAAATGAAAAATCTTCATATTGCAACTGTTGGTATATATAAAAATTGTCCTTGAATTACGGCATTGGTCCTGTACTGACCTGTTGCGCCAAATAATTGTATTTTGGTTTAAACCCATATTTCCAGATCCAGGTATTCAAGTATTTAATTTAGAACCCAATATCTGTGGAAAGATGACTTCCTCCCTAAAGACGAAGGAAGTAAGACTTATCGGGCTAAAATCTAATCCGTACTAACAAATTCTTTTCTAAAATTTCACTGAAAAAGTTAAGGTCCATAGATCGTCCACATGTTTAGTTCGCATAAATAGCTTAGATATCATGGTGGGATTATTGTCTAAATAAAGAAGCTAAACGCAGTACTGAGAAAATCGGAATATATATATTTGTTGGCAAATTGGAAATATGTATTTGTTGGTAAAGTAAATTAAATTCTTTGTGCGATTTTAAAGATCTTCATATCGAACATCGTCATTCTCCAGTCTACAAAATAATTCATCTCGAGATTTCCAAAAAGTCTACTAACCTCTTATATGTATAACGCCGTAACGTAATTTTAATAAATGGATACTTCTTCTAAGTCAGGGACGAAGCCGAGAAATTTATATCAGAGGTGGATGAGACCTGCGCAATAACAGAGAAAGTGAATTGCATCCTCATTGCCTTCCTCATCTCCGACATGATATAAATCGTCTTTCGCTAGTCTTAATTCTTCATGTGGTAATGCAGACTGTTATGCACCGTGATGACTTCTATCAGGGCTGACAGGGATTTCCTATCCTTTTGCATAATTGAGTCGGTCCTACTTTGGTCGAAGTAAGGCCATAGTCTTTTTGTTACATAAGTGTCTAAGGCTTCAATCCCTGCTTCGATCTTCAGTGTACAAGAGGGGATGTTCACCGATGTATTGATTTGTTCTGATTTGAATTCCAAACCTCTTCTAGCCAATTTGTCGGCCTTCTTATTAGTTGGTATATCTTCATGTCCCAGCTGTATATTCTTGTGCTGAGTTCCAACACCGTTAAGCTCTTCTCGATAGTACTCCATAAGCTTGAATTTGAACGTTTATTTCGAAAGCTAAAATCCCTTTTTTTGCTGCCTGGTGGTCGATGAACAAAGTGATGCCTTCTTGTGGTATTGCCTTCAACACTAGGATCTCTGCTTGGAAAACACTGCTATGGTTTGGGAGGTGATTTATTTAGAGCCTACGTCTACATTCATTTTTGATCCATCTTTTAAGACAACGATAGATTTTTTTTTCTGATAATCCATTCAGGTAATTCATACATTTCCTAGATATTGGTTTGTTGTATTTTGTCTCCAGCTATATGGCTGACTAGGTCTACTTGCACCAAGGCTGCCCAGCGAAAGCTGATTGATGATAGCCTCCAGTCTTGGAGTATTGAACGTTAGTCTTAACCCTAGCCTCACGCTTCTAAACCTTCCAATTGATCTTTATACTATATGTAAACTGATTTGTATATTTCTATGAGATTGTTTATAAATATGTATGTGCTCTTATTTAGAAAAGATAAAACTGCTATATTTCTTTTTTCTATCTTGTGTACTATATACTAATAATGGAATTTATTTTTGCACACTAGAATTAATTTAAATATATACTTATATATA
The DNA here is from genome assembly GCA_905220385.1 of Xylota sylvarum. Classification (NCBI taxonomy): domain Eukaryota; kingdom Metazoa; phylum Arthropoda; class Insecta; order Diptera; family Syrphidae; genus Xylota; species Xylota sylvarum. The sequence goes on from LR999960.1 coordinate 28,433,938, forward strand.
TACATAATTATACAAAAATTAAAAAAAAAGCTCTAAGAGAATTGAAATACTGCAAAAACTTGCAAACTACCATTTAAATATTTCTGATCTGTGTTTACTTAAATATATATATGTACATGTGAATCTGGAGTTTATAAAAGTATTCATCATCATCATCGGTGTGTAGATAAAAAAAAAATATTATAAATGAGATTATCTATTTCTATTGTTAAACATTAGCTGTTAAATCATTCAAATCCACATTATCTACCTACTACATAGAAGTAAACGTTTCTATTTTATTTTTAATTTCAAATTTTATTATCGAGTTTTATATGCTAATTGGTACAATTTTTTATTCCTTAAATCTGTTATTAATCTTATTATTGAAAACCTACTGCATCTACATACATATGTACTTAAAGGTTTAACGATCCACGAATGGTTCACATACATAGGGTTTCATAGTTGCGGAACTAGTCGTAATGGAGTCTTGGAGAACGCCGTCCGAATTCCATTGTCGGTGTCGTACAACATTACTTTGTATATAAATGTACATATAGTCCATCATAATCTTTTACAGGAAATCCCACTTTTGGCGGTGACCAGAGCTATATGGCTATTGCAAGCTAGAGGCAGAGTTATTAGTGGAGTAAGAAACATTCATATACATATATATGTACATACCTTCAAAATGAGAAGATCTACCTTCGGCGCAAGGTTTGACATACATAGGTAAGTACTTCCGACGACTTACAATTCCAAGTCACGCGATGTTTGTGCTAGTAGTAGGTTCACTACTGATAAATATTAGGACCAGCTAATATTAAAGCCATCAGTTTCGGACTTTCTCTCTGACAAGCCAAATCTGATCTATGTACATACGTATCAATTATAACATCATAGCATCGTTGGTCCTTTGTAGTTCACAAGCTAAGAAATCTGCTGGTAGCATTCCCGCACATATAGCATCATCTGACAGCATTTCAAAATCCAAGGCTCATACAATCGATTGAAAGAGTTAATCCTTCTGGCATAAGATGTAATAGTCATTGTTTACTAATACATACTACTGTTTACTAAATTGTGATGGACTTCACTACAGAAGAATCCTTCTAGGCCTTCATTACTATAATTAGCCTAGCGCCGATCATAACACCTACATGAGTATCTGATGACCGGTTTTGATGATACAGGAAAGCCTTGATATCCATCGTTTTCGGGACCGAGAAAATGCGACGTAAAATAACGTACATACATATATCGAAAATTAAATTATCTAAGACAAGTGCGAAAAAATGCCTTCACGTGCACGAATTGGGCGAAATGTGGATTCGAAAAATTCCGTAAATCGATATTATGGCAACGTTAATCGAAATTGGGAAGTAAAAAACCAGACAACGTAAATTGAAATAACGCAAATCGATTCGAAGAAAATAGACGCCTTCCTCTGTACACATGTTGTGTTTTCCTACCCTGTTGGTAATCGCCTATCTTGCATGCGGCTGCTAAATAGTATACTATCCACTGCGAGCTTTATCCCAACTACAACTGTCATCCACCGCCTTACGTTTAGAATATAAGTATGTATGTCTTCATGGCCTCACTTCATATTCGAATATATTCAAATATTTGCGAAAGTGATTTGCGATTCTAGTGTTAACAGGTACTCTGTAAGAAAATTGAATCGAATGCAACTGTTGCCAACTAGAGCTATTAAATGTCCGCAGACAACTAGAGCTATTAAATTTCCATTTGCGTGACAAGTAAGACCTCTCGTATTTTCTACGGCTCTGGTGGCGTTTGCGGTGGAAATGATAGTGACTTTTTTTGCACAGCTATAGAGGGTAGAAGTGCCCTCATGCCTTTAAGTTTTGCTATGACTGTTATTTAGGCGCTACCCTAAGTATTCAGATTTTCTTGCTTCCAGAGTACTTTTTGTGCTTTTTTTAATAGTTAATTTCACGTCCCACTGCGTATTTTTGTATTGAATATTTTTAACATCTTGAGTGGGCAGAAGTTTGAATCTCTCGAACAATTTTCTCGCTCTTTGATACTTGTTGCGCAGCTCTGCTATCCCTTAGTTTGTAAAGCCTAACAAACTTGATTAGTAACGTCAGGAGCCATATCGCTTGATGGTCTTGGTAATACTTCTGACTCCGTTAAAATCAGGGCGAAGATGTCTGAGTTCAGTTTGTTTGCATATGTATTACACTTCCCTTCCTTAACAAAGAGTGGACCTTGGATAATTCCTGCCACACCCATATCCACACATGTCGCTGTCTTCAGTTCTATCCCCCGAGCTTCCACATGCCGTTGCTAGATGCCCAAAGTGAACTTATCTAAAACATAGAACATTTTTCTGTAGTCGGTATACTGTCCTTCTGTGCTGAGTTTATGTCAGTGCGTTTTTCTTTCCTCATTCTTTACACCGATGGATTCTTTACTTAACTATCGTTGTCGCTCTTTTCGTGAGGATATCGACGTATGAATGCCAAGGGCTCTTCGTAATTAGAACATCTACTCCCTCTTCGTTTGGTCTCTGGCAGTTGTTCCAACGAAGAAGTATCCAACTGACTCATTGCTGGTGGCTGGATAGATTGAATGGTTTTACTCGCTCTTCTATTCGTCCTGCATCTGCAAGGATGTGTGCCAGTTATTCGGAAAAGTCCTTATAACCTACATATTGTAGCCCCTACCATATAATAAAATTAATCATTCTAACAACTCGTTTAACCATATAACATCAAACAAAGTTCGCTTATTCTTTAACCTTGGAAAAGTATAAAAGAGTTCCAATAGTTTTTAATTTTACTTTCAAATCTAAATAATTTTATTTTATATTATTTCCCGCCAATTGCACTCATGGTTTCATAATAAATATTAATGTAATTCTATAGAAATAAAATCATTAATAATCGAGTACCTTTGCGAGAACAACCAGACATAATCATTTAAAAATAATACATTTATCTTCACATTCATCATCATCGTTAAAAAACAAAAGTTTCCAAGTGAATTGAGCATAAATAAAGATTAAATTAATTAACACAAGAAACAAAAACACGTTTGTACCTAAAATAAAAAAAATTATTTAGCAATTAATTTCGCAAGAAGAAGATAAATTATAAAACCACCCCTTGAAATGGAAAGTTAATGTAATATTGATGTGTTACAAATCATTTTGAAACAAACCCTTAATTATAAACTATTTACTCGTAGTAATTAACAAAAAAAACTGTGAAATGTCCTTTTTTTCAATTCATTTTATTGTGTTATTTTTAGTCAAACCTTATGATTTAAATTGAGGAATTATAATTAATAATAAAAAAATTATTATTTTTTAATTTTTGTATATTTAATTTAAAATTAAAGATATACATAAATAAACCAAACGTGAGTTAATTTAATGCATTTAATTTAAAAATATTTTATATTCATTTAGTTTTAAAAATAAGAACAATTCATAAATAAAAACGATGTTTTCAATTAAAAGAGAGAGGAGTTGTGTATTATTGATAATGCTAATTTGGAACCGAACCGAACAAAAGGTTTAACTGGTTATTGGTTTCTTACCTATTCTTGGTAGCTCAAGCTTTTATTTATATAAATATATGGCCATTACTTAGGACCTGGGCTTCAACCAACAATCCTCTCCAGCTAACTGTCTCTAGTTTCACTCTCCAAAATGGTAGAGGTCCCCTACCACTTACGCACCCCACCTAAGGCTGATTTGCTCTATTGCGTTGATCCTCCGGTTTAGAATCGAAGACTTCGGGCTGCAGCGTTGATGTCCATTCACGTAATGCATTCTGTTCTCATTTTGGGTTTGTATTAAGGAATGGTTGCTGATTTACAAAGCACGCAGTGCTGCTTTTGGTAAAGCACCCATAATCACTGACTACCTCAAAGTTAAACATTAGTGTCTTGTGATATTCTGTGCGATTCATCGATGTTGTCAGCCCTATCATGGTATCCGTTCTGAAAAAGTTGAGAAATTGTAAAGTTTTACCAACAGGTAAAAGGCACGTGTCAAGCCAATCAGATCCGTACATAAGCCTATGGAGATGAACAAGGAAACCTCGTATTAGGGTCACAGTCGGTACTGAGAATATGGAAAAACTTCTTCTGCAGACTGCACAACGGCGTCGAAGATCAGCATACCGCTGCCAGGCATAATGAACTATTCAACACAGGCGATGATAGCCAAAACTTCCTTCCACCTGACCAAAACGAAGTGAGGATAGCAATATCCAAGCTAAAGTCCAACAAGGCCAACAAGGTTCAGCACTGACGGCTTACCAGCCGAGATATTCAAAGTAGTTGGAAATAAACTGGAAGAGAGCATATACCAACTCATTTCTAAGACTTGATAATACCTCTGTGCGTGCCTAATGAATGGAATCTCAGCATCGTTTGCCTGATTCACAAGAAAGGAGATCCCCTCAATTGCGCCAACTACAGAGATATCAGTCTCCTCAACATCGCGTACAAGATCTTAAATGCCATATTATGTGAACGTCTGAAACCCTTCGTCAACAACCTGATTGGCCCTTATCAGTGTGGTTTCAGACCAGTCGATCAAATCTTCACACTTCGTCCAAATCGATACTCACCATCTTTTCATTGATTTTAAGGCCGCATATGACAGTATCTATAGATATGAGCTATACAGAGACATGTCTAGCTTTGGCATCCCTGCCAAACTGGTTCGCCTGTGCAGGATGGCGAAGGAGAACGCTCGCTGCTCCATCATGGCTGGTATCGACCTCACCGAGACATTTGATGTCAAAAAATAAAATTTAGACAAGGAGACGCGCTGTCATGTGGTTTTTTCAATATCATACTTGAAAAAAGACAACACCGTAATACGATGTCGACGATATTGACATTAGATCTGTTCGCGTACCCTCCCAAAACAATGAATTTTCACAAAATCCTGTTCGACTACGCAAAAGTTTCGTAGTTTTTCGTAAAAGAGAGCGCTCGCGAGAGAATAAGAAATTGCCCCATGCTACGAATTTTAGTGCAAGAAATTTCTTTGCACCGATTTATGAAATCTGCCAAATCGTATGTATACATACATATGTACGTTTGACCAGTTGCGTAGCTACCTTGAGACAAAGAGAGACAGTAACCCGGGGCAGCAAAGAGGAGAAATTAAGCAAAAGTTGTCTAATCTGGACATATTTTTAATTGAATGGTTCTTCGGAGATTACTTGATATTATAATTAGTTTTGCAACAAATTGTTTGGCTTTGAAACCACATCAAGAGGATTTATGTCTTGAAGGATGCAAGGGGCCCTTCCCCACCTGCGATGAGTCTGTTAAAATTGGACCTCCAGATTACGCCATGTACGCACCAGCCGGGGTGCCACATGTCATGTTTCAAAATAGCCTAACAATCTATCTTTCCCTTATTGATCTATTTCGACGTTCCAGCCAAAACTTGACGACTTTGCATAAAAAGTAGTGAGTTCCTTGGCTTTATCAGTTTCTTTCCCAATGCTGTCTTTAGTTATATGTATTTATAATACTATCGGGTGTTTGTCTGTTCACCGAAGTTATCAATGACAAGAGTGCATTAATGCAACAATGCAGGGCCGGACAGTGAAAACGGAAATGAAAAAAAGAGTTCAGAGATTGCACTTCTTGTTATTCTATTGTGTTCTGGGATTCGATTAATTTTAAGTGAAAATATACAGAAAAGCTAAAATCAGTTTGTTACGGATGGTTTGATACCCTATCCTCCTTTCTATGCAGCCCTAATAATGTGGGCGTGGCACACTGCATTTTTCTCGAATTACAACGATAACTTCGCACGTTTAGGATGTCACATGCAAAAAAATCTCCAAAATCTGTTTTGTTAATAAGAACGACCCCAAAAAGTGGGCGTACCCAAAACTTATGTACCTAAATATTTAGTATTTACAAAATTTTTCGTTTTCATTTTTCGCTATTGATACTGAACACGAATATAAGGTATATACTTTATAGGGTCTATCTCGATCATTTCTTTATGTTACAAACTATGTATCAAACTTAATATACCCTTAGGATAGGGCATAAAAACAAGGATCGTGTACTCGTGTCCACGACCATGTCATTTTAAAAGTTCTAAACGCATAGCTTTGGTTAATTAAAGTATTTGAAATTTAGTCAGATGTACTAGATCCCAAGGATTTAACAAAACGAAAACGCATTGCACTGCCAACTCAACGTATTTCGTCAATAATTATTTTCTACACAAAACATTGATTTCTATTTGAGTGTTCTTTAGCATGTTCATGCTACCAATTCTTTTGAGTATATTGGATTCCACAGTATAGTATTGTTTCTTTTAATGCTGTCTCTAGCCATTCGATTTCCAAGTTGTTGACAATCAAATTTCAGTCTGCTATCATGATGTTACTGTCCATTTAATTTCCAGTTCCCATCAATAGTCTGAATTACTGAAGCAAATAGCTACTAAGAACAACGGCGTTGAAAGTATAGAACCTTACAACAACCCACTTTGGATTCATAAGTCTTCTGAAACCTTACTATTGTAAAAACACTTATCATCGGCATGCCTACAAATACCGATTGGTAGGGACCTTGAAGGAACAGAATAGAGCAAGTTGTTGCACTGCTCAAGAAACAATTTCCACAGTCATCCATAAATCCTGCCACTTAACAACACGAAGGTGGTTAATTTGGGTAAGTTTTGGCGGATGACATTTCTTCAATAGCTATTGATGATGAAATGTTTCATATGGTTCCCATTTGAACATAAAATAGTGTTGCCTGGTGGAGCTCAGAAATATTGTATTTTGTTCAATCATTTCACTTCGAAACAACTGCGGTGAGATTACGACAACAGCCTAATTAAAATACATTAATTTTATTTTTTTATGACACATTTTAACAGACTACATAAAACTCTAACGCTCTTCACAAGCTTTTAACCATACAACACTGACAAACTGAATACATAATCACTTCTATGTAATGCTATGGATAACAAAAAAAAAACTATGCGTGGTAAAAAAAGCTTTTAAACGATCTTAACTAATAAACAAATTTAAACCATATTCTGAATGGCTTCAAATAGTGGCAAATCTTGCCGCTTTCGTCTTCGCTCGCATTTGGGACAAGGCTCCAATTCATTCAGACAACTCGCATGAAATACTGCCCCACAAGGTTCGCACTGAAAATATATGTAATTGTTAATTTATGTGTAAACAAGTAAAGCTATGCCCACTTACGCGATACGTTGTGTCAATGTGAAATGGATATAAAACCTTAGGACTATTGCAAATCTCACAAATAAAGCCTTTAACGCTGCACAGAGCGCACTTCAGCACATGTTGTTCCCCAGAGTTAACTGCCTTTTGAAGCTGCTGTGCGAGTGTTCCCCTTTGGATCATATTCAAATCAGCTATCGAGTATTGATGTATATGCTCGAAGAGGTATTCCTTCATGAACACTAAGCGTTGTAGTTCCTCTATGCTAGAAGGGCAGCAAGTGTAGAGATAAGCTCGAATGAAGTTTAGACGAATGCGAAGCGATTGAAGATCAGCCATTTGTTCAGATGCATGATAGATGTCAGGATTTAAAAGCTAGAAATACACATAAATGTTTAATTCCACACAAAAGCAACAGGCAAAATTTTCAGGCATACCTTCAGATCAATAAAAGGTTGATACTGAAATTCAGCAAGAAATGCAGCAGCTCTCTTAGATACGGGATACCGACGAAAGTCCCAATTGTAGATAATTCTGGCGGGAATCGCTACTTGTTCAACATCCATACAGGTTTCACAGTAGTAATTGCCGCTAAACGAACAGACTCTAGATGGATAGCGGAGAACACTCACTTGCCGATATGTATAGAAAGGTACAAAATTAAAACTTACTGTGCAGTTGAAAAGCCAATTCCTAGAGGATGTGCACAAGATTTGCACAGGAATCCCTGTGCATCTAACCCAGGTTCTCGTGCCAACTTGCACAAAGTCTCTACCATTTCCTGCAGCTCGTCAATCCCGAATTTCTCCGAAACCGAATGTGGAATGATTTCAAAATCGAGATTACTCTAAAAAAAAATTATTTCGGTTTCGTTTTCTCCTTCTCTATCGTCAAAAATATAAACCAATTTCCTTACATTAGACATTCTATCACCACTACTATCCTCCTCATGGACACTACTTCCCCCAGCTCCTGCACCAACACCTCCATGTAATCCAACGAACTTCTCCCAAACATCCGTCCAATCCGCTGGTCTATTATCCTCGTGCTTTTTCAGCAACGCATTATAGCTACACCGATCGACAGGCGATCGCATTGAGCTCACCGAACTAGCATTACTAACGGAACGAACAAAACCAACCCTCTCTGACATAGGCGTGTTATTATTTGTCAAATTCTCATCTGCTAACTCAGATGACCAAGAGGTGTGCATTAGGTTTGTCAACGAATTTCCATGCGACGGTCTTTCGCCAAAGTTTTGTTCCTTATTTCCTTCCATTTGATTCTCTTTGGATGTGGTACGTGAGTCTTTCCTTTGCCTAGGTTTTACAGGACTTTGTCCATCAGCATCTGCTTCAACAGATTCACCCTCTTCTACGATTTTTTCCATCTCGTCCACTTTTTGCAAAAAGATTTCCAAATTCTCTCGATGAGTTAAATCTTCGCATGGAAAGTTCGATGTTCGACTGAAGGGAGAATTCGAAATCGACTCAGAAAATAATTCATTGGTTTGCAGCGGCCGTGGTGTAGGAATTGTAACGATTTCGGTAATAGAACTGGCAACATCAACACCACTGCTGATCTAAATACGAATGATTTAAAAATATATTATGCTTTCTAAAGAACAAAACTATTCTTACCGGACAAGATTTTAAGGGCGGCGTCCAGACACCAGCCAGTTGTAATGCGTAGTTTGGCCATTGATTGAGAAGGCTTGAGTTGACAGGCAGATTAATTTGAACACACGACTCGATGCCTTCCAAGATTTTCGAAGCCACTTCCATGGTATCAGCGTCTTTGAGAAATGCAAACTTCTTATAGTATGGGTTGAGAGCTGAGCCATTCTTACGAATGTTGTTTAAATACGACGAGAACAGTGATTCATTGAGACTTAAACGAACCCAAGAACGACAGTATCCAATCTCAGATGTGATTTGAGTATATGTGTGAATCTGAAATGCGAGGAAAAGTGATTAACTGGTTTAAAGTACGATAAAACTAAGCAACTAAGGGAACAGATCATCAATATACCATAAAGTGTCCGTCAATTTAAAGCCGAGGATAGATTCATATTAATTTTGTATGACTTTTATATACCTAGAACCTGAATGATTATTTTCTTGAGTAGTTGGTTGAAACGTTTCTAGTTATCGGTCTATAGGATACTAAGTTTGTCCACATTGCAATTACAGGTACAACATGTCTCAAACAATAGGTACACAGCTAAGTTAACAAGATTAATCTTCTCTGGATTGTAAGCCACGGCAAGTAAGCAACGTCAATCGAAAAAGTACAAAAACAATTTCGTTTCTCGTTGCCCTTGTTCGCGTTCCAGCTTCTGAGGGAGTGCTTCTTCTCGTCACTTTTCTCTGTTCTCTCTAAACATCACAGCACATACATTTTTTTGGAATCACTAGCATTTCACATTAGTTTCGGTGTGCATCAGCATTATCAGGGAAAGTAACCGCATCTGCTAGCCTTGCGTCGTTTCAATGGGCTTTAAGAGTTCCTACTTCATCATCTGCTCTTCAATGCTTCTGGGAACAGAGGTATATATCCCTCACGCTCAGAAAGCACTTGAACAATCTCGAACAACTAAGGAGATTTCATACAGGACCTTGATTATCCCAGTTATTCTTTAAGGCGGCCTCTGATATACCTGCAGGAACAACGGAGTATGGGAAGACCCCGCCTTAAGAGGCGCGTAAAATTAGAAGTAGACCTCAACCTACTTGGATTCCAAAATGACTGAAGAGGCTTGCTGGTTGAGGACCCATGTTCATTCCGAACTGTAGCACGACCTAAGTAAGTTAGCAAGAATGTAGACCTAATATTAACAATATATTGTGTGGTGGAATGAATGTGTTATGAAAGTACTACCGTACTACACTGTTTTGGTTTTCCAAATCATACGTATGTGTCATGTTATAGATCAATTGTTTAGCTTATGGTCCATTTCTAGCCGGTGCACCCTTGGATAATGTGAGCATGCGCATTGGTGATCATACGTATTGATGGCTATTGGAAATGCTGAAGGCAATTAGTATATATGTAAGCCGCAGAAATTATTGAATAAAACTAGAATCAATTTCGACTTCACTCACTGGTGTTCTCACTTATCGCTCTTCAGCCTTGCTTCTTGTAAGCGAACTATGGGAAAAAAACTGATGGCGTAAAGGCTTGACTATTTAAGTCTCGAAGCTAGGAGGTTCACAAGAGTTAGGGGGAAACAATTTTATCTTTCAAACTTTAAAAAGTCGCTCTGACAGGCGCCTTTGATGTTATGGTGTTCGGTACAACTGCCAACTGACAGCAATTGGGTAGCGATGATGTGGGTTAGGATGTAATATTTGAGAAAGACGCATAAGAATCACGAAATTAGCGACATGTTGTAGACATTGTTCTGGTCTAAAGTTTAAGACTTATTGCTTAAGTCTGCCTCTGACACAGTTTTTGATCTGTTTCTTGATATATCCCATTTCAGTTTTCATGCAGTTCCAAGTATCTACATATTTGCTTAGTTCTTATCAGAACGTCCCACTTGTTGTACGGTTCTAGCAGTTATCTATCGCGCTTCAATCACAAGCCAGCTGTCGTCGACATCCATCTTTTTCCAAATACTTATTGCCGAATATGTTCGCTAGACTACCAATGATTCTATTAACAGAAATATTCCTGCTGCATTCCTTCCTTCACTAGTTTAATAGGAAGTGCCTTATTTGATTCAATAATTGTCTGGGCTAATCAGTGTTCTAATTCCTTAGTAACAGTCGGACTGAACACACGTTAATCGTTTGATTACTATCAAATATCAATATGCAGGTATTGCGAGGTAGTGATAATACAAGATTGTCCCATAAGCTGACAGCACTCGGTAAGACCCAAGATTCAGGGTGCTTCAGGAGCAAAGGTGGATCGCAAATAGTAACAATATCTCATAGTCAGTGCAGTGTTATAACGTCAACGTAATCATTTGCTGAGGGTTATCATTGATTTGGAAACTGAATTGCAATTAAGTATGTAAGGTTACTATTTAAGATAAGAGACTATTAAAGACACTCCCCGTAAAACTTGTTGATTAAAATAAAACCTTTAGAACAGCGCATGCCTGCTTCGTTCCACAAACCTAGATCCACACTTACTAGCAAAGCTAAATCAATTAGAATGCGAAAGACTGAAGGATAACTCACCAACCACACCAGCTTTATCGAACTTACCTGCTCAATCACTTGCTTATGCATGAACACCAATATTGGTGACCAAAAACTCGGCTCAGGACGACGATCCACATCTCCAGATATCACATTGATTGTTTGCCATAGAAATGAGTCTTTCAAACCGTGCAAGAAGATAGCCTCCAGTGTTGTGCACAACGAATTAGTAGCATCGTTGAGCTCCAAGTAATCTTCAATTAGTAAGTAAATTCAATTACAAACGTACAAAGCAACCCTATGATACTCCATTACCCTTCCCATTTTCCTTGAACTCGAATTGAATTTCCCTTGCATTTTCACTTAGCGTATTGATTAGTGTCTCTTTCACGACATTTTCACGTTTCGTGGAAAAACTAGACCGAAATAGAGAGCTCATTGCACGTGCTACTGCTATACGAGTATAAAAATTTAAAAACGCTACACTTTACCAAAGTTATGAGAAGAATGAAATAAAAACCAGAAGAAATAAATTGCGATACGAATCGTTTTGTGAAAAAAAGGGTGCGAAATCAACAATAACAAAGTAGAGAAATGTCAAGTGGAAAACAGCTGATTGCTAAATTTGTAGGTGGTGACTCTTTTAACTGATTTTCGCGACATCTGTGGGAAAATTAAAGATTATATTCACATTTGAATCGAAATTAAGAATCCGCAGGCAGTTTGAATTTGAATATCTTTGGCTGGCGAAGAGGTATTATTTATTTGCTGCTTTACTGCTCATAAGCTGGTTTGGGTTAGTAACACAATTAATTCTCGTGGTCGTTGATGTTGTGTGTCCCTTTTTTATTGACAGCATAAACTTGGTTTTGCCCTCGTTAATATGTATCTAAACCAATTTTGGCAGCTTCACTTTCAATACCAGCGAACGCTCTGGTGACATCCCGCTGTGTTCTACCAATTATGTCAATATCGTCGGCGTACGCTAGTAGTGCCACAGACTTTTGAAAGATTGTGCCTCCGGTGTTGACTTGTGAGTTTCGCACAATTCTTTCAAGTGTGATGTTAAAGAAGTCACAAGACAGCGCGTCATATTTCTAAATCCTTTTTTGGCATCAAAGGTCTCGGTGAGATCATTACCGACCTTGATGGAGTAGCGAGAATTCTCCATCGTGATTCTGCAAAATCTGACTAGTTTGGTAGGGATGCCAAAACTATGCATGGCTCTATATAGCTCGCCTCTATAGATACAGTCATATGCGGCCTTAAAATTAACGAAAAGGTGGTAGGTATGGATTTGGACTTCTTGAGATTTCTCTAGGATCTACCGAAGTGTGAACATTTTATCGATTGTGGACTTTCCTAGTCTGAAACCAAACTGACTGGGGCCAATCAGGTTGTTGACGAAGGGTTTCAAACGTTTACACAGGATGGCAGATAAGATCTTGTAAGCGATGTTGAGGAGACTGATACCTCTGTAGTTGGCGCAATTGAGGGGATCTCCTTTCTTGTGGATCGGGCGCTCAGTTTCCATTCATCAAGCATACAGTATGCATACAACTTCACATAGACTGCGAGAGTGGCTATTGGAACAGAGCAAGTTAATTTGTTCTTCAAATTTCTTTTCACAATAAAAGATGAAACAGTTTTAGCAATTTTTCCGTAATCACGATTTTATTATAGGTTGTCTTTAGCGATGAGTGTCGCTTAGAAGTCGTGACGGAGACGGCCAAATTCATCTGCAGAAGGTCAAACACCCACCCTCTGTGATGATTTGGAGTTGCATAATATGCGAAAGTACGGGATCAATTTATTACGTTGATGGAACAATAGATCCCAATCAGTACATTCCTATCCTGAGGAAAGTTCTTCGGTCGTATTTGAACACATTAGACTCTCCCAGAGAAGAATACGTCTTTAGGCAAGATGGAGCTCCATGCCACACATCCAAAACAAGCATGAAATGCTTGAGTTCCATGAACTTGGAAGTCTTACCATGGCCTGGTAATTCTCCGGATTTGAACCCGATTAAAAACTGCTTGGCCTACCTAAAATCTCGCCTTTGTATGGTATACAAGAGCTCAAGCAGAACATTGAATCTATCTGGAAAAACGAGCCCGAAACGGGCGAAATGCATTGCAAGCATGCCCACACGAATAAAGGAGGTACGAACAAAAGGGCGGTAGTACTAAGTATTAAGATTTAATAATTTTTTTCTACTTTGTAATCACTGATATGCCATGTAACAATAAATATGTGCAACAAGATTTTAAATAATCAAATTAATTTTGTCTTTATTTGCTGTCAAAGCGAAAAAACGCAAATATTTCTCATCGCTTATAATTCAATGGCCACATACTGTACAGTCACCAGGTTATTTCCAACTGCTTTGAACAGCTCGGCTGGTAAGCTAGCTAGGCTTGAATATTACTATCCACAGTTCATTGTGGTCAGGTGGACGGAAGTGGCTATCTTCGTTTAGATTGAATGGTTCATTCTGTTTGACAGCAGGATGTTGGTCTTCGTCGCCGTTATATAGTCTGCAGAAGAAGTTTTTCCATATTCTCAGTACCGACTATGACTCTACTACGAGGTTTCCTTGTTCATCTGTACAGGCATCTATACGGGTTTTGTTGGCTTGACACGTTCGTTTTACCTGTTGGTAAAACTTCCGTACATTATTCCTGGAGTATAATCTTTCAATAACTTTGGACGTTAAATCTTCTCACGGTATTTCTTCTTTGTTGTGGCTTTTTGGGATATCCGCATTCGTACCTTGGCTGCAACAAGGTAATGATCCGAGTCGTTATTAGCTGCTCGAAAGGTTTGGACATCCAGAGCATTGGAGGCATGCCTTGCGTCGATCGCAATGTGATCAATTTGGTTGACTGTTTCATGATCAGGAGACTTCCATGTCCCCTTGTGAATATTGAAATGAGGAAATCGTGTGCATTAGGATTAGATGCCAATATCCAGTTAGGAAGCCAATATTCTAGCTAAAAGGGTAAAGGCCAATACGGCGGTGAAGTTCAGCGGGGCTATCCGACATGCTCTACAGCTTACCATACTGGATCTCGGTAAGCTCAGCGGATATTTTACCTTGGAACAGGGAAGCTGATCGAAGAATCATTAGCCAAACCGATCATTGGTCATATTCGACAGAATATTGAAACCACTGACATTTGGTCTCAGCAACTGGAAACACGAAATCAGGAAACACTTCTCAAGAAAGTCATTCTTATATTTAAGCCTTGGGTGAACACAAGCCCTTGTACGACTCATGCCCAATATAGGATTTCCAGGGCACAGTCGAAAACTAGTCTTGGCCACAATAGTAGCATCCATAAACTTCTACGGGTCATCAATCTGGGAGAGTGCCTTGACCATTACAGTAAACAATATTGGTTCAGTGTATTTGTGCACTGAGAGTATGCTCCCCATACCGAATCGCCTCCAGCTATGGAGCCATAGACATTTGGCAGAAAAGCAGCAACAAAAATACGAGTTGTTGGACTTTCGTTACTCCACTCGGTAGGTTGTGGCCAATTGTAAGACCCAGACCACCAGACGCGTGTATGGATCTCAGGAATTTCTTCAGCCCAATGTTTCTTAGATCTGCAGTTCCGCAAGGAAGTAGCTCTTAGAGTGTATTTTCTATAGGTGCAGAATATGAAGAAGGCCACCTATGGTCAAGAGAAAGCTGCAAACGTTCGTTACCAGGTGCCTACAAAACATCTTAAGGATTTTCTGGTTCAACTGTATCTCTAACGACTGTATCTCAACCTCCGCTCGAAATGGTAAGGTAACTCCGTCTTCATATCCATTTTCACAGATGGGTCAAAAATGGACGAATAGTCTCAGCGGCACCATCAATTGCCCGGTTAATAAAACTTTCCAACCAAACAAGTATGTTCCAAGCGGAAATATATGGAATAACCGAGGCCTGCCGGGACCTATCCACTCTGAATAGCAACAATCCTATAGAGGCCTACATAGACAGCAAAGCAGCCATTAAAGCCATCAGTTCGATCACAACCAAGTCAAAACTGATCAAGAGATGCAAAGAAAAACTCAAATCCCTTAGCCCGAGGCACAGCATCATACTCTGCTGGATTCCGGGACATATGGGCTTCCACGGGAATGAAGAGGCCGATGAGCTAGCGAGAAAAGGATCCGAATCAAACGACCTCGGTCCTAAGGCTCGTCAGTCTTCTTATGAATAGACCATAGCTGAGTCTCTATCTTAGAAGAATGGGAATCAGCACCATAAACATATGCAGAGGCTGTGGCGACACACAGGTAGTGAAAGACACAACACATTTCCTATGCGAATGCCCAAGCCTCAATAGAACCAAATACTTAACCCTGGGAAAAGTATCCTTCAACGACCTCAGCGAACTAGCAAACTAGCAAACACGCCACCTAAAACCACCCTAAGATTCATTATGAAAATCGGATGGTTCAGGAGGGTCGCTTCAGTTATGGACTAAGTTTTGGATTAATATTTAGTCATGTTTTATTTCAGGTATCTCACATCGGGGAACACAATGGATCCGCTGAGATGCGAATAATGCTGCACCTCCCTTCTAGTTGCAGTCAACCACCCAACCTAACTACCTACCTAGATGGCCAAGTGAACCAACACGTCTAGCGACAAAACAAATTTGGTCAAAGCTGGATTCAAAACGCTCTAAAAATTTTATTTCTCTTAGCAGGTGCCATCATTGGACACATCTAATAGCCAAGCTTGCTGCAAGGCTGGGCCTTTTTGTGAACGACTTTTGTAGAAGCTGCATGGATGAGGAAGAGGATGAAACCATTCCTCACCTTCTTTGTTTATGCCCAGCTCTCTCCCGCAGAGCTTCTATTATAATGATTTAGGCGATCTGGTAAACATACGAGTAGATATCAAGAGTCTTTTACGCTTCATCAGAAGTTCAAAATGGTTTAACAATCGTATGTGTGACTTCATTTCTTACAACGATCGATGTAACTAGAGCTGCGGCGTACTCTTATGTTACACTTATTGCACCGCTATCCCCACCATCAGCAGTCCGAGGATGCGCTGCTGTTCCTGTCGATGGAACATTAGTCTGTTTACTTAGTAGACTGTTGCTAACAGCTACCACATTAGAGCCACCATATCCTGATTTAACTGAAATCGGGAAATGATGGCTAAAATGTTGAAGGTGTTGACTTAAGGCAAATGCGTGATGTGGATGTGGCTGTTGCTGCTGATGTTGAGCAGAAGATGTTGTCGATGTTGCAAGAGTTGATCCAGTTGCAGTAGCAGCAGCTATAAGTTGGTATTGCTGTTGGGATTACACTGAAGACGGATGTTACAACTGCAGCTGATGATAGTTGCGTTGCAACGCATTGGTTTTGTGGAATATTTTTAGTGGAGTTAAACGAAGGAACAGATGGTGCAGTCCGGGATATACTCATCATATTCAGCATATGGATGTTGAAATGTTGTTGCTTCAATCCTATTGAATTTAATTGTTGCTGCTACTGCTGCTGCAGCAATAATATTGGTAGCGAATTATGGTTATGAATATTATAGTCACGCTTTGTTAATTGATTAATGCTGAGTGGATTGTTTACATCTCGAGGATTCTCACCGACAGGATTATCTACGGCTTTTTCAAAGAAAACTTCTAAAGGCGATGATAACGCCGGTTTAACACTGTTTCCTTGGCAAGATGATGATGAAGATGATGAAGAAGATGCCAAGGACGAAAACGAAAGCGATGATGATAGTGAAGAAGTTGATCCGAATCCAGATCCAGATCCGTATAATGATTGCACATTTTTATTACCTGTCTGTGGAGGTAGAAGTTTACCGCCCAGCTTTGATTTGTCGTCATCGTGGGGAGTATTTGTGAGGTTTGAGATGCCATCACTTCCCACATTAAAGGCGGCTTTACATCATTTTCGGTTCCAGTTCCAGAAACATGACTATTGGGAAGGATCATTAATGTGTTTGTGGTTGCATTCGATACTGCTGATCCTGTTTGATCGCTCAGTCCGAGCCGCATTTATGACAGGTGACCTAATCGGCTGCCTATGTTAACATTATTCAAAAGTGATTAATTAATTAATTTAACCGAAGGCGTTGTCGATGGCAAGTACACTGTAGATGCGGCTGTAACAGTACCTGGATTATGCAGCATATGATGCACAGATGAGGCGGAATTACTACTGCAGTTACTGTCTGTCACATTACGGCTTGTATCCATAAACATTGGATTCTGATACTGATGCGACTTTTGTGGTGCGGGGTGCTATTGAATGATGTTGCTGAGTGCTTGACTGAAGCAGTTGCGTATCAGTAACACCTGTTGTTATTAAATTTGTACCCCCACACACACAGCTGGGTTTATGTACTGCATTCGGTGTCGACGGACTAGTTAACAAATTTAGCGGAGTGGCCACGTTTGTCGACGGACTTTGCAGACTAGACTGTCCACTCAGGCATCCCGGACTGGAAAGCGATTGATTAAGGGATTCACTGTCGTCGTCTGATGTCTTTGCATCATCAACACTTCCACAAATCCTAAGATTATCATCGCTGATTTGATTGTCAATATCATTGGTGTCATCTCCGTCCATTTCCATGTATCTTATGCATTTTTTCTTGAGCCTGCAAGGTTTACACCATTGATTTTGTTGATCTAATCCGAATCTTGCGCGGCACTTCTTCATATTGTTACCCGTCGCCCAAGAATTTGGTTAATGGCCGCTGATTCTTTAAGCGTGCACTCGGCAACAACCTTGGCTCTCATCTCATTCATGTATAGCATAAATGCATTTAATGGCTTTTTGATATGCGGTTTCTTCATATCATTTGAATTATCTTTGCAATCGTTACTCTGTTTACTAGGCGAATTCTTTTGATCTCGGCCCCTTCCATACCTATGATTTTATAAATCCTGGCCAATTTCCTGTTTTGGTCCAAGTGACACACGCCGGATGTGAATTTAATACCGTATGGACCGAAAGCAACAGACTCGGTGAGAAGCGGAATGAAAAATTATTTGACAACGTTGTGTTGATGGGTAACGATGAGGGATAAGGACTTCCAAGACTAGACGCTGCTGAATACACTGATAGCGTATGTCAATACGCTACTTGGGACATATCCTGACTCAGCATGGGATATGCATATTGACTGGCGGCAAATGGATATATGGGGGGACTTCGTAACAAGTATGTAGAAAGAAACTTTCTCCCATGATCCATATGGTATCACAATGGACCTATTGCTGGTCTAAGTGTGTTGGCGTTTTTAAGCTGGCAGCCACTTCAATCAAGCAAAACCAAACCAAGAATCTCACACTGCTTACCCCCGGAAAAGAAAACGCTTTCCCTTCTTCATTTGAAAATAATTAATTGTCTGACATATTTGAGTGCAAAAAAATCTGAAACACTTCTGGAAGACTTTCCCATATCCTCCTCCTCAAAATCGACTTAAAATAAAAACAATTGTTTTTTTTTAAACATATGTTAAATATATATATGTATATATATATTTGTTTTTAATTTCTTCATTCGTTTTAATATACAACTTACAAATAAACTTATATTCGAAATATTATTAATACGTTCATAATTTATAATTAACCATAATTTCTGTTTTAAATATTTTTCTTTTTCTTTTATGTTGTTGTTTACATTTGTTTGTAATATTTGTTTTTTTTTGTTTTGTTTGCTTGAATGTTTTTTTTTTAGTATAAAAATGAAGGGGATCTATGCGGTAATTTTATTATTTAAAATATGTTATATATTTTTTCCTCATATTTTATGTTTATATCTTTTTTTTGTATGATTTTTTTGTTGTTTTTAATAATTTATGCATATTACTCATCGCTACATAAATATTCACACTTCTATTTGCACCGTTCGTACTACCAGTTACTTACTAACAATCTCTTAATTTCTCTCTCGTTTCTTTTTCGGTTGTATTTTGTTTTTCTTTTTTTATTCTTCTTTAACTTTTTTTAATATGTAATATATAAATAAATAATTATGTTTCTGTTTATATGTTTGCATTTTTTTGTTTTTATTTTTTAAATATTCTTAGTTTAATATGAATTTTTATTTTAAACATATACTTTAGATTTAAATATTGTGTTTTTTCTTTTCCTTTTTATGAAAGTGTTTACATTACCCCATAATATATATATGTATGAATGCACTTCATACCTGCGTTTTATAATAAATATAGATAGAATTTATTTATTTATTTACTTTACTTTTGTTTTGTTTTTTTTTTTTTTTTTTGTTGTAAGAAATCTCACTATTTTCTGACCAATATAATGAATGTATGAAAACTATTTTCTGTTTTTTTTTTTAATTATTTTGAACAGAGTTTGAAGTTTTGAATATATTTCTATATTAAGTTTCTTTTTTTTTCTTTCTAAATAAGAAAAGCAATAGATTTTACGTTTAACGTTACGTTCTTATTTAGTTATTAATATTTTAAGAAGTATATAAAAAATTCGTTAAATAAAATCAAAAAACATTTGTACACGAAATAATGCGCTGTGTATCCTATTTATTAATGTATGTATGTATATATAATGCTAATTTGAATGTAAATTTTAAAACGAATTTTATACTTCTAATATATAACGCTTTTACCTTCAAAAAAAGGAAATAATAACACAAAACTAAAAACAAAGTTCCGATATGGCAGTGTAGCTTTTGGAAATAAATATTACCATTTAACTTTTTTTTCTTAATTGCTGCCTATTATGCATAGAATTTATTAATAGAATATCACTTAAAGTATGTAGCTTAGTGCTTGTGAAATGGTTTAGGCGACGAAGGATTTGATGAATTTTGTTGATGAACTGAGAAAGCTAAAATGGACTTACATAACTTCCAAAACTCTTTAATGCGAATTAAAAAACTTATACTCTTCTTTAAGGAGAAGACATTTTGAAAATATATATTCTTTTTAAATAAGGCAATACTAGTCTCAAGTCAGGCTTAATTATTAGTTCTGCTACATCATCTGCTAGCAGCTACACCTAGTCATATCCTAACGGTTAGACCAATTTGTATCAAATTCTTTGAAGCTCTTCATAAGCTTCAATACAGTTCTAGGTTCTGTATGATCCAAGTTTCAATTGGACTGACCGAGCCAAAAACATTCACAAAGAATATGTTCTGTGGTCCCTTTTTGCGTCCCACAGTTGCAGCATATTAGTATCTGACAATTTTATTTTTTGCAGAATGCATCTAAGTGGGCAATCTCCCGCCGTTAAAGATTTTAGGTCCTCTTTGTTAAGCTTGAGTACCCTTATTTCGCTTGGTGTTTCGTTTTTTAACAGTTATTCCAGAGATTGAACGCCACAAAACTCTTCCGTCGATAAGTAAATATACACTCCACATGCGATCCACTGTCATTGCAACAGCTGATTTACCGCCATGACAGATAAATTTCAAATTAATTTTCAAAACGAATTTAAAAATATAAGTTGAATAAATTAATATGAATAGTATTGCAATATCTTGGAGTAGCGACGAAAATCTAATCCTTTAGATTTGCCGCAATGTAAGTGGCAAGGCAAATCTTATTTCAAAACTGATATATCGTGCTTAAGGAAACGTTGTTTTCAGTGAGTAAGAATCTCAAGAATCTCCAGATCACTCTGTAATGAAGAAGCACTTTTAGAAGATGAGTCGATTCATTTCTACAGTGACGGCTCAAAAACCAAAGACAGAGTTGGTGGAGGAGCGTTCATATATTTGCTGTACGAAGCAAAGAATTATTTCTCTGAAGCTACTCCCTTTAGTATTTATCTCTAGCAAAATACTAACAGGAATGCTAGATATAAACTAGACCCAATTCTGCCCTCGATGGTTAAAATCAGAGTACACCAAGCAAGAGAAGAGATCAAGCCAAATTACTTTTTTTTAAAAAAGCTGGAACCCCAGGTAATATTGGCATAAAAATCGTGTCACTAACCAGGCGGAACAGTATTTATACTACTACAGCAAAGGATATTATAGCCGAAACTAAACAATACCGCATATAAATTTTAATGGCTATACGAATTGATTTTTAAGTTTTGTGATCATCGATTGTTCATCAGACACGTAGATGACAGTCATGACTCATTCGTTTGGAACTCAAGTGAAATTCGACGATTCAAAGGAATTATCAAAGAGAATTTGAATTTACCAAGTGATTCAGACCAGCAGAAAAAGGGGGACCAATGAAAGCAGGTTTAATAGGAACCATTCACAGACTAAAAACATAATCGAAAGAACGACTCGTGTTTTAAAGAATCGGTAACCCTACAAATTAAAATGAATTAATTTCCATTATCAGATGAGTAAACAAATTAATGTTCACTCTTAGGCGTTTATTATTTTATGAACGAAAAATACCGTCGTTTTATTTTTGTCGTTTTATGACGTTTAACGCCTCAAAGAATAACAGTCTAGGTACTCAGACGACATGCCTGAAATCTCGAATAATTCTGTGAAATATGGGCCCATATCCTAAAAGAAGAATTACATAAGTAGATTGTAAAAGGAAAACCGGGTAAGAATTTGAAAAGATTTTTATTGCCTAAGGCAAGTTATGTAAGTACTTCTTGCGAAATACGAATATAACCAAATAATATTGAAATCACGAATCAACCTTACCCGGCTTCCTAAGGGTCCAATCCAAAGGAACGCCGAGGAAATAAGGCGCGCTGGATTCATTGCAGAATCTGCAAAGGCTTGACAGCTTCTAGAATCTTGAGGAACACTGACCAGGTATAAGATTAGGATATGCTGACCATAACTCTACTTTTTTTTCTTGGCATTCTCAGATTCCTCAGAGAAACTACATAAGAGGCGGTGTTCTACGGTGAAATGCTCTACTAAGTACTCTAGTGTACAAGAACCTCAACCATAATTGTTGGAGAAAATAACACCTAAGACCTACGAGACAATTGACCAATAGGTTGCAGTACAAGATAAAACGTACCAAAAAAAAGTTACTTAAAATTTTCTTAATATCCACAAGCCCGTACATTTTAAATAGAAGCCCATTTCTTAATTTGAAAGAAATTCCGTGTGTGATTAACCGAGGAAACTTGGACCTAAGCCCTATTTCACCAACCACTTTGTACTTAGCAACATAAAAAAAAAATTCCTTCAAAGTACAAATGCGATGGTTTCACTAAATATTGCAAAGTTCTTACGTCTTACGTTACAATTTTTCAGACTTTTTCGAAAAGTGAAAATTTTAAATGTTTCACCAATTAAAAGGGAACTTTGCATTTATAATCGTGTTTTGGAAAGTTGCAAAGTGTAAATATGGCATCGTTTCCCTTTAAAACTCCCCTAGATTTTTCAACGTCACTTTTGCATTATTTGGTAGGAGTTTTACTTCAGAAAGTTAGTGTGGAACCCATCGCCGTAAGTTAATAACCTTTCATATGACAATTATAGCTTTGGCTGTTAAACTTCAGCTTATGTCTAATTCTTCACAAAACACATTTAATATTAGTCTTTGTTAAACGGAAGCTTTCCAAAGTTAAAGAATTATTTTAATTATATTAAATTCAATTATTTAATTAAATTAAATTCGTTCTTAATTTGACAACTCTTTGTACACTATTAGTATCCTCTTCGTTTTTAAATTATACTTCGAAACGGTTCATTTTATTTTTTTAATTATTTCCACCAATTTGTTGTGTAAAACAAATGCTCAACTGCAAATGAAATTGTTTCTTTACATTTAGCAAAGCAAATTTGCAAATTTTAAGTGCAAAGTGCAAAGACTATTGTTTGCTGGAACGATATGGAATAATTCTTTGCAAACTGACAAAACTTTTCACTTTGCAAAAACATACTTGTGACTTTGAACATTTTGTGTTTGGTGAAACAAATTTCGCAAATTTCGGAAGGAATGAAAATTTTCAACTTTTCAAAAGAATAATGTCCTCTTTGCAAATTTGCAAAGATAAATTGAAAAGTTGCGAAATTCAAAGTGGTTGGTTACCCTGGTTACTTGATGTTAGCACGAAAATCTTCAATAAATTTTGACTTTTAGATAATGGCTCAACATTCGCAATTCAAAAAAATATACATATGTATGTACATATGTTGCAAATTTGATCTACATATGTATTATATGTTAAAAATCCATATTTAAATAAAACAGAGTCCTGGAAGAAAAAATTTACATGCGTGTATGTATATAATTAAATACTAACAACACAATTATGGCAGTGAGAGATTTAACAAATTTGTGAAAATAGACACAGTCATTCAAAAACTAAATAAAACAAGTGTATCACAGTAAAAATAAGTGTAATGTGTATTTGGCGAGGCGGTCGTAAAAGGATTCTGCCAATGGAATTGAGACAACTTACATATTTCTAATGGAATTCATCAACGTGTAAAGCTAGCTGCTTTTACTAGCAACACTTGCAGAAAAAGAAACCGTATCTTCTAGCCTTGACTGAGCTTTACATATCTTCGACAACTTGGCTACTAACTCGACACTCGGTTTCCATTTAAGGGTAGTCATTAATTTCTTTAAAAGTTGTGCGTGCTAACGATATCGGTCTAAGGCCAATCACCCGTCAGACCAATGAACTATCTATCTGAAAAGATTGAGTCAGATTCCGAATTGTCTTCAAAACTCAGTTACAGCCGACCGACTGTACCGGAAAACAAGCTCAAGCCTTTACTTTCAGTTGCAATTTCACCTAAATTATGGAAAGCCTAAACATTTCAGATACTCCAAGAGACTTTGGAATTAAGTCCCCTGTGTTAAGAATTTCTGTGGTTTCAAGAATTTTGGATAATGTACATATGTACTATCTGCAATAAGACTATTGTTGTTCATTTTGGGACTAGAAGAGTCTAACTGAACCGATGAGAATAACTTTTGGCATATTTTCCATGAGCTGACCGACATATACATATATGTTCACTGACATGTGATTCATCTCAGATGAGGGCTACATACATACACCTCACTATATTAAAGATCACACTCAAACAAACCATGACCTGGAAAAGATTGTTAGCGCAAAGAGAATGTGCAACCATTGGCTCTCCAACCGAATACAACAAAGAAGAGCTTGCTAGTGAGCTTGCGAAGTATGTATGTCTGTATGTACATATGTAATCTAACTATTGAAACATCATCACATCCCATTTTGTTAATGACAAAAGTGAGTATTTCTTCCCTTTCACCTTCAGTGCAGTTCTAATAGTGGTCGACGTTATACATAAATAAGTATGTATTTACTATTAACGCTGACAGTGCACAGGGGCCTATTTTGTCACCTACTCTATTCCTTTTCAACGTATAAAGAGTGGTTAGACTAATAGATGATCCAAGAAATACACTAACATCCAACTACTAGCATGTCAAATGTTCCGATGAACTCAATGGAAAGACTGTATTTGTACGCTCCACTATGCAGGCACCAGGTCACATTATCTCCATTTTCAGCTAGCACCACGCAAATATGCTCTAATAAAATTCCTTCTATTACAAAATAAACTTTACTACGAGCAGAGATATTTTTAATTATAATTGAGGTGATAGGCTTGAAGCAAGGTATATCTTGGGCTTGAAGTAGGCTCAATACACCTTTCTACCTGAAGGGGGTCTTTGTGCTATCCCCTCGGCACGTGTCTAAGGAGCTAATTATAATTTTCTTTAGGTGGTATTTGAGGGAGTAATGATCACTTAGGAAGCACGTCAGGATCTTATCGTTATATTTGGTACTTGCTAGAATCTCTTTCGCTTTCTTTTTCCGAGAAATCAATGAATTTCTGGGTATGTCTGAAGCCACTTTGTGAATTCCAGTAAGAGAGCTTTTCATTTTGTTTCCAGTAATTTAGATTTATCTTTATCTGGCTAATAGGTATACCAGATATGGCATGTTCATCAGCAGCTTCATTCCCAGGGATACCTATATCCTGGGACCCGGGTTAATGTGATTTTATTGTGTGCAATTAGCTCTAGGAGCGTTTGAAGACAGTTCCAAACCAGCTTTGACTCATGACATGTGAGCCTAGAGCTGCTTATCTATATCATAAAATATTTACATGTGATTTTCCGAGGTTCCTTCTAATACACTCTCTGGCACAGAGCTCGATAGGAATAACCTTTGCTTGCACGATGGAAGTAGAGTATTCTAATGACGCAGACAATTTGTAGTTGGGGCCGAAAATTCTGACTCCTACCCAATTTGACATTTTAAATTCAGGAATTTAAGGATTTCGGAATGACAACTTTGAAGGAGCGAGAGATATTGATTTTTTTCGGAATGAAGTCCGAGGTGCATACTACTAGTGAAAATAAAAGCGAGATTCTTTCAAGGATGCTCATATGTCCAGCTAGGTTGGTGGCTTTGTTGTTGCATAAGAGGTGAATCCTTAGGGTGCTTGCCACAGTAGATCTGGAAAGACTTCCAGCGCAGCAGTCAGACAGATACGCATTGCACCCGTAATACCTACACAGGCCAGTCTTTGTACCTTTTGTAGCGTGGAGTGGGAGAAGGCTTGATCCGCCTTTTTCACCGTATGAGCGACACATAGGTTATTATTGGGGTGATGATGGTGATGTGAGTCCAGTGAATTATCTTTGGTTTCGATGCCCATTTTTCCCCGAAAAGTCTAGAGCAGGTTCAGAAGGCTTCAGTCACCTTTTTAATGGTTCTGTGTCGATGAGGTTTCCAATTGAGTTTGTGGTTTAGTCTTACCCAGAGATATTTTGTTTCTTTTAAGAAATTGAGTTGTGCATCATTTAGTATTAGTGTCTGGAGGTTTAAGTTTCTTCTCTTGGTGAATGGTATGTAATGGGTTAACTTTACGTCCTTATAAATTGACACTAGCTTTACTCCTTATTATTATTACTAAGTGATCTGTAGAGCCTTGAGTAAGAAATACCTAATTCCGTCGTTAAAAAGAGTATCTACTATAATGGACCACAGAAGGGGGATAAAACTCCACCTTGAGGAGAACCTTTAGTAGTTTTAATGGAAATCGAATATTGTAAAAGCTTGACAGAAATGATTCTATAGATATTGAGCATGGAGCATATCGAAAGATGTACCTAATATCAAATGCTCTCGAGATCTCCAGAAAGGCACAGAGAGTGATTTCTTTCTTTGATAGAGACTTTTTTGAATCGTACTAACAAAATGATGCAAGGCTTAACTGTCAATTTTCCAGATTGATGTGCGAATTGAGGGTGGTTTAAGGGATGTTCTATTAGGACAGTATTTCGGAATTAATTTTTCTCAGAAACATTGGAAATATTCAAACAACGCAACACGTAGTCGAAACAAACTCATCTTCAGCTATATTTAGGCGGATGTGAAAACCGATGAAATCATTCTCCAAACTTGATATTAGTTTGTGTCAGGTTATATGTAGCTACTCGTTCTTTAGCGGCCTGAGGGATTGGTGAAGGGACGATCTGTTGACAAACATTTTGTAGAAGCAGTCTTCAAGAAGAAGATTCCAAGAAAAAGCTACAATAGTACTCGTATTAGGCTGGAAAAATTCTGAAATCGAAACTAATCAAACCATGCTGTCTAAACATGCACTCTTGGACACCAATATACCGAATAAAAAATTTATTTGAATCCTGTGAATCTGAGCAATAACCACCTCAGGGTCCGTACTGCTACCATAAGTGGCAACTGTTTCCTGAAAGAGCAGACTTAACTCATCATCAATCTTATCAGCTGAATATGCTTCGAAGGAAATTAAACTACTAAAGAGACCGCAGTACACCCGAATAACATTAATAATACTTAATATTGTTAGCAGCTACATAGTTTAAGGACTACTATTCTGAGGACTCTTTTTGAATGAAAAAACTGGCTGTATATCTACGAGTACTACTGGTTTCAATGCAAGAACTACCCTTCGTCCGACTTTTGGTACTTCTATATGAAGATACAACAGCAAATTTGAAGACGTGATAATACCATGTTGTGGACGTACAATGTTATTGGCATTTTGCAGATCAGTAACAATTATGACTTTTAATACATATGCACTTACAAACGTATAGAGCAAGACAGTTGTTATACACATATCATTTTCTATTGACCAGCCAACTTGCAGCTTAAGCAATGAGTCTCATGGTCACCCTGAAGCGGCCATAAGAGTTTTGGTAGAACCCGATGAATCTTAAACTGTTAGCGATATTGTAGAACATGCGTTAATTATATTAATGTAAACAACATGAATAAGATGGTTTAAAAACCCTACATTTAACAATGAACAATTGGCCAGCGAAGAGATTTCTCTGCTTCAGTCACATATGCTTGACGCAACTGGGAAGACCTAATCTCTATTTCAAAGTCCAAACGATTGCGATAAAGCTGTCCGATGTCGACAAGGATGGAAGACTGGAATGTATTAACCAGAGACTCTCTTCAGATCCGACGCGCATGGAATATACAAAAGGATGTATGCAGGTCGTATGTATGTTTTTTTCACTGTGATACACTGGATAAAAAAATTAATTTTCAAGGCATAAGGTAGGAAAAACGTTTTACGATATTTATCTAATTAACTTTACAAATTTTTTTTTATAAAAAAAAATAAAATAAAACCAAATAAAACCGGAGGTATTTCATGAAAGAGGTACATTATGTTTTCGTTTCGTTATACGTTATGTTATCTCCAATGTTAATATTAAAAATGGTTTCTCTATTTGTGTTTTTTTTTTATTATTATGTTTTATGTAATTCGGTAATGCTCTTGTTATCTTTGTTTTGTTGTTTTATTAGTACATATGTATATATATATTTTTATTTTATTTATTTCTGAGTGTTGCATATTAACTTGTTGTTTTTGTTTTATTTTTCTTTTTTATATTGCAGCAAAACAGGTACCCTTAAGGCATGATGGCATTTTTCAACGACAAAATTTTACAAATATACTCTTCTTGTTTTTATTTTGTATTTGTATGGGGGAGATGTAAATGGGTTTGTTTGGATGTCTTTCTTTTCTTTTAATTTATAAAAGCTGATTTAATTTTATATATAATATATAATATATTATTTAAGATTTACGTATATGGAAATTGATAGTTTTGTTTTATTAAATTTTTTTTGTTTTGTAACTGAAAGGTGTTATGTACATTATTTATTTATATATTTTGCTTTCGCTTTATAGAATGTTTTATTGGTTGATAGAAACCAAAATGCAAACCATAAACATTTGTTTTGTTTTTTTCTTATTTTGTTTTAGGTATTTTCATCTACAATCTAGACTAAAATTATTACAAATAAACAGTTTTTTTTTGAATAAGGTACTCGACAAGAATAAATAAAACTTAAACAATTTCAATATCTAGGCGCCATATTTTTGTTTTATTTATTTTAATTAAAAGGCTGAACAAATATGTACATTTAAATTATATATAATGTTTTTTTGTTTATTTAATAATTAACTTGCAGAAATTATTAAAAATTGAAAAACAGTAATAAATTTTCCACACGCTTTTTTCCTGGTAATTTGTAACTAAATAATTAAATACTTATTTAAGTGATTTTTTTTTAAAAATAAATCAGTCATTTTCTTATTTAAATATTTTTTGTTTCTCATTTATTTTTGGTTTTGAAAATCTACAAAATTTAAAAAAGTCTAAGATTATTTTTTTTATACTTCAGTAGTAAGTTATGAATGTTTAATATTTTTTTATAATTTAATTTTATTATTTTTTTTTTTAATTCAAAAAGGCACCATGTTTTATAAAGAAATTAGAGAAAATTTAAAATAAATGTTAATGTTTTTGTGTTTCAAATAAAAGCAGTGCTTTGGCGAGAATGTTTTTGGGGAGGAGTTTGCACTTTTTTATGGATGGTTGGGTTGGGTGAATCCATGTTATGGGTGCCATATTATCAAGTTTGGATAAATACGCAGGTATTTCAATTCAATTTAAAAAAATAATTGGGGTCATTCAAAACTGAAAGACAAAATAGTTTGCTAGGATGTTCCTAATAGCTGTAGCTGGATTATGATGCCATTTAAAGCTACGACTAAATGGCTGTGTTGACTCAGACATAGAGTGGAAGATAACATCGCTCCAGCGAAGATGGTTTTCGAATCTATACAACAAGCATAACGATCGATATGTAGAACTGAAAAGAAACATCAACGACAGTAGAAGCCGGGTCTTAGACAGATATACTCTATACTTAACCCAGCTATATGAACATCGGACTTAACAGACAAAGCAGAAAATCGGGGGATTGAGCTTCTTCCAAGCAAAAATGGCAAGATCAGACTTTTGTTTCGTGTGAGTTAAAATAGACGAAATTTATATACGAACATGTATAGATACAAGAAGTGTACCGCAATCAGAAATTAATACGATTCTTTACTATAGGCTGCTTTCCTAAATGCAGCACTGCCTGCTTTGTGCATCAGCAACTATTCCTAGATGCAAACTCATAATATGACGCAACGCATGTGCGCATTACGTTCCTTAATGCGAATACATTGCGCAAACAAAAGCAAACAGCGCATCGTGAACTAACACGATGCAAATGGTATTTGTTATTGCTACCCTTTTTGGATTAGCTTTAAAATATATTTCGTGAATATTCGGTTGTCACCAGCTCCACAATTGATTAGTAAATGATTAATTATCTGAGTTGCAATTAATTTATTACACATTGTTTCAGATTTCCAAAAAATAAAAAGTATATATAACATTCCTAAACGTCGTTTACAATGCAACAAAATGTGCATCGCATACAGAAAGCATCGTGTGTTTGCAGCTTGGATGCGATGTGCAGTCGTGCATTTTGGTTGAATTTAGGAAAGCTGCCTGTACTGACTGGAATGCAGAGTTAGATAGTTTTAACTGACCTCTGATAGGTCTCAGGACTTATTGGCCTATATAATTTATGCAGCTCGCTAGTCATGTTGCCTGGTTTATGTATGAAAATCACAGGGTGATCGGGATGTATGCCTGGTTATAACTTGCTCTCTTTTCTAAAAGAGTGGAAATGAACCGTCTCCGCCGGGAGCTTTGAATGATTTGAAAGAATCAGTTCCACGAACCTGAGTAATAAACTTGAAATAAGGTTGCAAGTGTGTACGTAAGGTGCGAATATCTTGTGTCATCAAATCTAAAGTCTGGCAGAATGACAACTGTGATATAGATTTTACTTCTCGGAGATGGTCAAGACAAAAAAAAAACAAAAACAAAAGTTTCTTCAGGTCTATACTATTGGATGCTATAATTACGGCTCAAGCTGAACTGAGATAGTATCTTGACAATGAGGCTAATTTCTCTTGGCAATATACGGAGGTTTTACTATTCTGAAATTGAAATTAATTTTAAGATCAAATAAACCACCCAGGGTTAATTGTAAGTTAGATTTTAGCCAATATACCCTCAGATATCAAGACTAAAGAAATTACAAAACGTTTACTAAATATATTCAGACTTTATATTTGACAAAAATGAAGATAAAATAAATCTACAGTCCCACCATTTATTGATCCATTAAAAAGTGCAAAAACTTAAAAAAAAGTTAAATGAGAAAATTTAGCAATTTGTTTTTTTTTTTTCTTTTTTTATAATATTTAATGAATTTTAAATTTTGTTTATATTTTCAGTTTTGTTGAAGTTTAAAAATTTAATTTGTACATTGCGTTTGAGTATGTGAATATTTGTTTTTTTTTGTTTTTGGGATATTTTTTCATAAAATTTATTTTCTCGTAACATTTTTATTGTGTTTTTTTTGTTTGCCTTTAATATAACTATTTTTTAAGTTTATTTTATATATATTTTATATTTGTTTTTAATGCAATTTTCGTATTTATTTTATTTGCTTGTTTTGTTTGTTTCAATGAGGTAGTATCATTTGGACTATTTACATAAAAAGGTAATGAAACAGGTATTTTTTTTTTAAAATGTATGTGTTTTTTCACAAATCAAATGGAAATTATTTTTTTTTTACTCAAAACTAATAGAATAGCCATTTTTTGGAACGTGGGTCGAAAAATGTATAATGATGCAATGTTTTTATTTTAATTATTACTACTTAGTACATTGTGCTTCGATCTCTTACCGAATTTTTTCATTTCTCTAGCTTTTCAATATTTTTGTTTTGTTTTTTTTTTATTTACAATTAAAAGTTGATATTTAATTCATCTACTATAATTTATAATTTTAGTAATAATTTAATAAAAAATTACCTTAAAGTGCGTGTTTTTCTTTCGAATAAGTATTTTCTTGGAATACTGAATCCAAGTATTTTTTATTTATAATGTTTATATATTATTTATACTTGTATGCAATTTTATGAGAATGTAAAAAAGTTGTTTTTTTTTTTTCAAATGAAGTTTTGTCGTAATTTTTTTATTATAGAGTTCTCTGTTTTTTTAAATGCAAATTTGCTGTTTTATTTTTATACATATATATACATGTAAGAATTATTATTTTAAAAATTGCAGAAAGAAAATAATTGAAAAGTCAAAAGTCTTTTAATTTTACATTGCACAATAATATATAAAAAAAGGAAAATATATATCAATTTTAATTACGGGAGGGTCTCATACTAGCTTGTTTATTTTATTTCGTAAAACATTATATTGCTAGTAAAGCAATTCACAGCCAAATCGTCTATCTAGTCTGTCAGTCAAACAAGCATAGCTTAATACTCATGTTCAATCTCATTCATTCTAGTATCAATAATTTAATTTAAAATAAATATATTTAAATTCAAGAAAATAGGAAGAAGTAATTTAAGGCTGTTTTGAAAAACTGAGGCAAAAGACAAAAATGGTTGAGGTTTTTGGAAAATTTCCCACTAAAGAAAAATTAAATTGAATTAAACTTAAATTTATGTTTACAATATTTTATTACTTAGATAAAATTAAAAATACATACATAATGCAAATTTATAATAAACAAATAAGAAATCGAACGATTTCATTGAAAAGGCAACCATGAAGTAGAGCCAGTGATAAGGAAAGCACTACTAAGTTAAACACGGCTTTGCTGTCGACTTTTCGATGGTGTTAGCAAGTGTATTCTTAAAAATTGGTGCCCTATTACCAGAACCCCTTAACCGTACCATATTGTGTAAATCCCTGAAATCCCTTGACACAGCTATAAAGAATCTGAAAAGCAACAACGTTGCTAGTTTTAATTGTCAACTTTACAGTCGCACATGATAGTATTCACCGCCTGAACTCTACAAGATGATGGCTGAATTCAGGAATCCAAAAAAACGAAACGATTGCAACTGTGCACGTGATCCCATCCACAGTTTGAAAGCAACATGCAAGATAGTACAGAAAGTCCATCCAGCTGGTGGATACAACCTCGAACTTTAGGAACTCTATGCTTTGGCCAAGAGGATTTTCGAATTCCAACCTAAAGACTCAAGATAACAAGGCAGGTGGAATTTCCGATATAAAGACCAAAAGATCACGGTTACCAGAGTCGCACTTCTAAGTAGAAGAAGTTTGTCCAGGATGGATGAGGATACCCAGCCCTATCATAGTATCCGTTCCGAAAAATCCGTTCGTAAAGGGATTCCGATTACAATGCATGACACCATCACACCGTTTAAAGAGATTTCCAACGCGCATATGTAAATGATTTACCCAATGCAAAATAGGAAAATCTCTTCCTGACGAGTATACATATATATGTATGTCAGAGAACTTTGGAGATATAAACTGCGCCGTTCGTACTTGCAGCTTTATGCTATAAGTTTACAAACTTTTTAGGATTGCAATTCGAGTCTTATTTTTACATAATGAAGTGGGTGTGTCATTCAGAATTTTTGATAGAACTATAACAATAACATGAAACTGATTTTATCTGTGAGATTTCACAATACATTTTTTTGTTTTAGAACGCCCTCAAGAAGTCGGCTTAGCTCTATACACTGTTCAGATGAAAAACTCATATATATATTTTCTTTAAATATAAGAAGGGTAAAACTGCTATCTTTATGATGGTAGTCATTCAAAGATTAAATGTAAAATAGTTTTATCATCCCCAAAGCAACACAATGGATGCACCTCTAAAACACTAAAAACTGTGATATACTTAGCAGGTAGTTAGCCCTTCTATCTTTTAGGCTGTCCATCATCAAGCTATCTGAATACGTTTAATTCGTTTATAAGTGATAACTGATGAGTACAGCGACATCGACCTAGTCAAAAAACTGCGCATTAGTCGTTTGAGGTGGCTAGGACATGTAGAGCGAATGGACACCAGTGCTCCGGCCCGAAGATTCTTCGAATCACACCGGAGGGACAACGCAGCAGAGGAAGACCTCGCCTTAGGTGGCGCGCACAAGTTGAAGGGGACCTGAACAAGCTTGGAGTGCGCAACTGGAGGCAGTTAGCTAAGGACCGAGCTAACTGGAGAGGCTTGTTAGTTGAGGCCCAGGTTCACCCCGAACTTTAGCGCCACCTAAGTAAGTAAGTAGATGAGTAATGGTATATTAAATCCCAAAGCAGCATGCACCTTTAAAGGACTAAGAACAGTGACGATATCTATACCTAGCAGGTAGATAGCTTTCTATCTTTCGGACTGTCTCTCTGATTACGTTGAATTCGTCTGTAAGTAATGAGTAATGATATATTAAAAGTGGAAAGTGGTTCAATAAAGAATTCTGGTGTAGATCATTGTAATAAAAAAGTTAGGCACTAAGCGTCAACGTCAACGTCAACTTCCACTGGCTTCATAACATCGAAAAGTTAGTATTCATAACGCTACAAGAAATTCCACAAACAACGAAGTAATATTGCTGTTACTGTTACTACTGATGAAACCATAGAGTCCTGGAAAACTATGAGTCAGCCATTGAAGCAGTTATTGATACAGCGCTAAAAGCAATAGCAGATGGAAAGGGAGCACTAAGCCTCCTTACATAGTAAAGTTGTTGAAATGTGCTCTATTCTCCAAGCTAGAATCGTTTTCTTAGACCACATGATGCGAACCCGTGCGCGGGCTGGTTCTGGGCGCTTATATTATATGCAACGGGATCTTCCGACTGCCTATACATAGAATAAGTTAAGTGCTAAAGTGCTAGTACTATCTAGTAGCTAGCGAAGAACTAGTAAAAGAAGTTGTGCAAATCAGCAACCCAACTCCGTCGTCCTAAAATTGTCCTCGGTTTAGAGTACGCACAAATCATTTCAATGAGTGAGAAGTAGGTTAAAAAACAAGAACACCAAAATGCATAATGGGGCATCCATCTTTAACGAGTCAGCAGAGAACCAGTGTTAAAAAAAGGGCTTTCCGCCGGATAACTTTAACTATCGATAAGGAAATGCTCAGGTAACATACATATATGTTCAAAAACCCATTCTATCCGCCGACGACTTAACATACTTTTCAGAACAAAAAATTAAATACATGTTATGTGCATGTATGTATAAACAAGTAAGCTATATGAAATATCAATAAAATTGTGTTATGTTGTGTATAAAATAAAAAATAATTAAAAACTTACCAAATCAACTTCATCTTTTTTTTTTAAAGAAAACATAATTATTCGGAAAAATATAATATCCGTATGTATACCACGATCTGAAACAACATAAATTCCCCCCAAAAAACAACTCAAATAGCATTCAACTGAACGAAAACCTCAAATTAGACCAAAAACAAGGAAAAAACACAAAGTTATTTAAAGTTTTTTTTTTTATTTATTTTTTTAAGAAAAAAATAATCTTTATTTACTAAATAAAATTCTCTTTAATACAAGAACAACTACTAATATAAGTAATATAAGTTTTTTTTTTGTCTCTTCATTTCTTTTCACCTTTACTTATTATATATTTTATATATAATTTATTTTTTTTATTAAAAAAAAATTAAAGTAAAGAAAACGATAATAAAAAAAACGAGTTTTAGCAAAAAATGTTTTGTTTAAATACATATAAAAAATAATCATAATGAAAAATAAAAAAAAATAATTTATTTTGATTGCACACACATCAAAAATATCATCTTCGGAAACGAAATGATGTTTTTATTAAAACTAAATTTCATTATTTTTTTTTTTTAAATATATATGTATAATGTATATATTTTTTTAAGAATTCATTATCATTTCTTTTTTTTCATGTAATTTATGTTTTCTTTTTCTAATTATCTATCTTTTACATGTTTTTTTTTCGTGTATATACTAAAAAAGATAAATAAAATACATAAGGCCCATTTTGTATTCGTATTAATTTCTATACAATAAAAAAAAGAGTAAAAATAATAAAATTAAAATAAAAAAATAATTGCATGAGAGTGTGTTTCTTTATCTTGTAGAAAGAAAAGGTAAACAAAAAATAAAGTCTTTTAGAATTAGGTGTGTATTTTAAAAGAGAAATTAAAAATCAAAATAAATTTATGCAATATTCTTTGAGCTGGAAAGTTCTTCTTTTTTTTTACATTTACAATAAATAAAATAAAACTTAGAGGAGAAATAAAATTTACACCTAAAGGGAGAAAGAAAGGATGAACAAAAAAAAATTCTCTAAAAACAAAGGTACATATACTCGTAAATATTTCTGCTTAAGAAATACTTCTGACTAAGAAAAATTTAAACTATTAGCTTTAAAAACAAATCAATATTTATATATATAATTTTGTTTATTTATTTATACATCCAAAAAAGGGAAATTTTCCAAAGAAAAAATAAAAAACACAAAAATAATAGATGAAAGAAGAAAGAAAAATTTAGCTTGCACACAACCCAACAAAATTTTGATTTTTTATCCCTCATAACAATGGTTTCAAATTAGTAAAAATTTGTCAACCGGAAAACAACCCATTTACTGCCCAAAAATTAAACTCCCATATGTATATAATTTTACAAAAGAAAAAAAAAAACGTATTTCGAAGAATGGAGGGGGTTCTTTGTGAATTATTTATATTTTATTCAAATCTTAATCAGTCGATAGTTTTAAAAAAAGAAATATTGAAATATCAAAAGCTTAAGCGCAGCTGTGCTCCTCTCTCTTTCGTGTGATAGGATGCAGGGGAAACATGAGGTTTTATAATTTATAGATGAGATAGAGAGAGAAGTTTAAAAGTACTTATCTTTTTAAAATGAGATACTAACAACACACTTTAAGACTTAAAATTTGAATTGAGGAGTTAAGAGGCAGTATGACTTGAAGGCGATGGGATTGACTTTACTTTCTGTCGGATTAACAAATCGTCAAATATTGCTCATTTCAATCCCACCATTCATTGCTCACAGTTAAATCCATTAATCTGCTTTAAGAATGACCAATGAGATGTGACAATAAAAGGTCATTCCTTTTAAAAAAGCATGCTCCCGTCTTTACTCAATATCGTGACTGTTTTCATTTCAAATTTTTCTTTCTGTTGGCCATGGACAATTCTCAAGGGTCACTTTAATACATGGGTTGTTGTCCTTACTCAAGAGCGCCACAGTTCTAGTACTCATTGTTGAAGAATGTACATACGTACCATCAAAATGTGCATAGCAAATTGTCTGCTGCAAGAATGACTCTAGACGCTATGCACGATTGCCGTTTTAATCTTCAAAAATCTTATTATACTTTCCGTCGGAGGCAAATGACCCTGAACATGGTGTTAAAGTTCTGTTAAAGCCTGATACTAGTATATTTCTGGAGGACAACAAACGTTTTAATTTGTTATTTGGCTAATATACATGGTGAGATCTACTCTATCCTAATGGCTACGAAACGAATACAGATAACTTATAGAAATGACACAGTATAAACATGTGCCTGAATTAAGGTGGAATTCATTAAACTTTTTTGAGATACAACTTGAAATGGGTCACAAACAATGTTCAAGGAAAGACAAAACTTTCTATAATTAATAGACTAATTAAATAAAACCTGCTAGTGTTCAATGGTAGTCTTGAACATTTACTGTCTAGTCTATTAAATAGGTAATCAAATTGCCGGACGTTTAGATTTTATATGATATGTGTCAGTCTTACAGGAGATAGTCAACCACCGATTGCACGAAGACAAGTTGTGGTGATGACAAAGATATTTAAGGAAATATAAGGCTCTCT
This sequence comes from Xylota sylvarum, assembly GCA_905220385.1. Classification (NCBI taxonomy): domain Eukaryota; kingdom Metazoa; phylum Arthropoda; class Insecta; order Diptera; family Syrphidae; genus Xylota; species Xylota sylvarum. The sequence goes on from LR999960.1 coordinate 28,471,345, forward strand.
GGCCATAAAGCAAAAAGCAATCATAAATAGATGGGAAGACACTAGTTGCATTTACTAGTTGAAAAAGCATATCTTATGTGCATATTTTTGCACATAAAACATTTTGAGTTAATATTTTCGTCTGATGTGAAATCGAACTTAGAGTCACTTTAAATCTCTCTATTTTCCCTATTTCTTCCATTTTCCTTCTGGTTTAAAAAGATAAAGTTGAGCATATACGTATGTAGCTTTAAATGTCAATCAAAAAGGAACTTCAAGCTCTTTAATATGCATATACCTCGATTCTAAGAAGTTGCAATACAATATGAGTTACTAACTGATTCATGACGTTGCCGTCAAAAATGCGTCTTAATCTTCCTATATCCATTGCTTGGAAAAATAGAGCAAATAATCATAAACGGCAAACACAATAGTACATCTCAAATCTCGAAATGTAAACACGCCATAAAACACAATATCTCTTCACATCAAAAATGGGATGGTAATTACTTGTGAGACTGTTAACTCTGTATTCCTATAGCATTTCATCAGTGAGTCAAAGAGTATGGAAGAGTACGGAATCTCCATGGAAACCTACAATGCCATAAGCAATGAGTTGCATTCCAAAAGCCAAATAAAATAAAATAAGCAAAACTTACTAGTCGCAACAAAAGCCTCAAAGTATGTGCCTGATCTTCCTTACGGTTCACATCAATTTTTTCCCTTTTGCGCTATTTTGTATTTGTCAGTTTTTTTTAACGAACGAACATGCAAAACTTATTGTTTTTTCTTTCTCCATGCTTGGCCCTCGCTTTCATCTTTTTCTCTTTTCTCCTATTGTTTCTCATTCTTTTTTTTAAAACATAAAGAAAAATTAATTTCAATTAACAATAAATCCCTTCCGTTTCACTTCATCCGCTTTTGTTTTATAGACTACAATAATTAAATTTTTCTTTGTAGTTTATAGAATATAGTATTAAATATTTTTTTGCTTACGACATAATCATTTCTCTTTCTATATAATGTGTTATTTTTCTTCTTCATGCTTTTTTTATACAAACTTAGTTTTAATTTTTGTTTTTTTTTTTTTTTAATATAATCGATTTTTTTTTAATAATCATTGTATAACGTAGGTAATAATGCATTTTTTAATATATAATTTTTTTAATTTTATTTATAAAAAACAATCTTTTCTCTCATTCTCTTAAAAATTATTTGAATATATATAATTCTTGCTTTCTTTCACTCGATCTCGCTCACTTTTCTTTTTTCTTTTTATCTTACAGGGTTATAATTATACAAACAAATCCATACTCACTATCTAGCGCCCTCTCACTAACTCTCGCTCGCTCGCTCTCTCTTTTCAGAATGCTCACACTTTCGTTAACTTTTTTTTTATATTTTAAAAAATTTGCAATGCCATTCTCTTCTTTTTTTATATTTATGTACACTTTAAAATTAAAAGAATAATAAAAAAAATAGGAAAATGAAATGTAGATACATGTATGTATACTATATCTTTTCATCTGCTGTCACTGTCTCTATAGTACAGATTTTTTTTTATTGTTCTTGTACATATATGGTATGTGTCAGTATTAAGTGGAAAACTTAACAAAAAGAAAAACAATTCAGTGTGTGTATCTGTGTAATTGGTTACTTTCTAAACCTAAAGTTATGTACACAAAATAAAAAGAAAAACAAAACTAAATTTTATATTAGAATTAATTAAATTATTTTATATACAAACATATCCCTATGTTTGTATATAAGCCCTGCACAACTAAACGAAGAAATTATTTTATTTTTATAGGTGTTTGCTTTAAAAACTAAGTTTATTCATGTATATGAGTGTATGGTGTTTCAGTGTGTGAATAATAATATGTATGTTGTCCGAATGGTGGAGAAGGATGAAGAGGAAGAGGAAGAGGAGGAGGAGGAGGAGATGACGTGATGGAGATGGACGACGGTAACGACAATGACTACAACTAATCCTGCTATGCACCAGTACTGTGCTCTCCAATACCTCCAATACCTCCGCCTCCAACAGCGCCAGCAAGTCCGCTTGCAAGACCAGTAACACCCATCATCAAATCATCTCCACTCGTATTACTACCACCACCAACAACAACACCGCCACCGTTCTCTAGGCTAGACGCAGCGGCTGCTACTGCCGCCGCTGCAGCCTGCGCTGCTTGTGTTGCTTGTATATGCGACTGCACCGATGGTGGTATCGCATGGACATCCCAGATTTCTTCGAGGAATTTCGGTAGCTTGCGATTCTTTAGTTTCAACGAGAAACACATTTCGGCATTTTGATTGCCCAACGTTCGCAGTTCTGTGAGAATGGAGAGAAGTTTCGCGAAAAATACCAAACATTTGGCATCGCCTCTATGCCGATTAAGGATGTAGATTCGTAACGTATCGATGTAGTAACTTTGTATCTGTTCGACTAGTGCGGCTTCTTCGAGACCGGGACGATCCGAAAAGATCACAATGGCAGTGAGCAGGGCATACTCGACATTATCGACTGTCATCGAGTACATTTGCCGACAGAAATGCAATAAATCTTCAATATTATCGGCCATGCCGGCCATTTTATATGAATCACGGGTATATGAACGATTATTGGCGAAGAAAATTGAATCGGATGCCGCGTCGTAGCGTCGTGCCATACGCAACATCATTACCTCACTTGAACATGCCTGAAATGAAATAAAAATAATTATTGAAGTAATTGTTGAAGACGCAAAAATAGAATTAGATGTTGCTGTTTACACCTGAAATAAGTAAGAACAGACATAAAAGAAGTAAACACATCGCAGTGTTAAACTGCATCAATAGTCATCAAGCTACATTTAAAGCGCTAAAAATATGTATGTGTACAGCACTAGAAATGTGTAAGAATTCCTATAATACAAAGAAGTCTAATATAGTAGAATGTGTTGTCCAATACCTTCTTACTGGAGTTTAATCAAAAAATAAATAGATAAATACTTAGGCAGTTTATTTTCCAGTACTAAAGAGGAAGTAGACGTTATCCACTCCAAATAATTTAGAATTCTATATTCTTTTGAAGGTGTAACCAAAAATAGGGCGCATGAAATCGAGGGCTAAATAAATTCTATTCATTTATGTGCAAAGCATATGGACATCAAACACCATAAGCAGAACTGGAAAAGATGGCAAGGTTTGAACCCGGTTTTGTGCTAGTAAAAATAGATGGAGGTTATATATATGTAGCTGTTAAGCACTATAACAGCACTATAAGCCACTCCGGATGTTAGGCACCTTGTCGTGGTGGGGTGGCTTAATTAGAGGAACAGGAAGCACTGCCAGGTAGCTACCACTACTCTGACAGAGCAGAATGTGAATCTAAAACTAAGACCCAACAACCCTTAACTCCAAGGTTGTAAGTCGCCACGCCGAGGGAGCTGTGTTGAAGTAGTGATAGCCGATGGACAATGTGGTGCTGCAAGCCGCCAAGAGGTTAATTGACGTCGTGGAAGCCGAACCCAAAGATGACGGTGCAGACCCTGATTCCGAGCGGAGGCTGCGAAAGCAGCTAAAGCAAAAGATAAAAAGGGCGAGAAGGAGACAGAAATTGTCAATGGCAAAATCAGTCTCGGGTAATAGCGACACATCGGTCAATGATTTGACTGATAGGATCGCTAGTCTAACATCAGCCGAAACCACCCCAGAAGAGGCAAGACCAAGGACCAAGCTACGGGGAAGAGAGCAACGCCACTAAGGGGAAGAAAACTCTAGAAGCGAGCATGCTAAAGTCGACAAGGGTAAAACCTATAGTCAGGCGGCGGCAAGCGACCTTCTAATGGGTGTTACCGACATGGGAAGGGAGGGGGGACTAGATGCTGCTCACTTGAGTATCTTTAGAGGTGCTCTTTTAGCGGCACTTGACTCTATTCCTGTCAATGCCGAGGACATAGGAGTACGGGAAGTTACCTTGGAGCAAGGATTCATCGCAGTAAAATGCGTTAATCAAAGATCCAATGCGTGGTTTAGTGAAGCCGTAGGGAAGATGACCACCCTTTGGGAGGGAATCAACCTGAAAGTGGATCGACTCCACATCCTCAAGATGTGGAGAGACTGATCATCTTTGTCCCGGGGGAAACCACGAGCAAAGAGATCACCCTGGTCAGGCTGTGTCGCCAGAATGAATGTGTGACGGACACTTCCAATTGGAAGGTTAGTCTAACAGAAAGGTACGGCGATGCAGCGACAGGCGGCACCAAATTGACAATCTGGTGTCCAAGGGAGGAAGCGAGACGGGTAAGGAAGGGGGAAACTCAACTGCGGGCTGAAAGTCGCTCTCGTGAAATTCCAAGGTTCAACAGAAAAGACTCAGCTTGGGAAGCCACCCGGTAGGGCGACGAAGTGATGGACCTCATGGATATGAGGTCAACACTAGTCGGGCGGGAGGAGGGCCCGTACTGGGAAAAACTTATTGTGATTCAATTGAACCTTCACCACAGCAAAGCTGCATCAGCAATGCTGACCAGATGTTTTGTGAAGGAATCAATTGATATTGCCTTGTTGCAGGAGCCTTGGATCTTCAAAGGAAGGATTAGAGGTCTACCTGAAAGTATTGCCACTTTACACTATGTGCGATCTGGTGAAAGAGCTAGATCTTGTATACTGGTGAGGCACGGGGTCAAAGCGCTTATGCTGCCGCAACTTTGTGTCCCAGACCTTGTCGTTGTGCGAGTAGGAGCAGGTGCGGGCAGCTTTGTCATAGCATCGGAATACCTGCCATATGACTCCCCAGAGCCACCTCCAACAAAAGAGGTCGAGTATCTGGTAAATGTCTGCAGGGGTAAGAGCCAAGATCTAGTGATTGGTTGCAATGGGGAAGCACCAACCAGAGGAGAAGCTTTATTCGAATTTGTAGTGTGCAAAGAGCTAACTATTCTTAACAGAGGAACAGAACCGACCTTTGTGGATGCGAGACGAAGGGAAGTGACTGATGTGACTCTGTTTAGTAATAGAATGCTTGATAGAATATCAAATTGGAAGGTAATGGATCAGACAATGATGTCGGACCACAGAGCCATCTCATTTGATGTTCGATACGGATCTAAAAGGAAGAAAGATCGAAAATATGTCAGGATTCCCAGGAACACGGACATAGTGAAATACCAGGAAGTGTTACGGGAGAAACTGGATGGGAGGGCACCCAAAATACCGAAAACCACTTGGGATGTAGAGTCGCAGCTGAAGTACTTACAATCAGCTGTTGAAAATGCTTACCAAGAGGCGTGTACACCTACTTTGGTAGATGAAAAGGACCCCACGCCTTGGTGGTGTAGGGAACTTGAAAATCTAAAGAAGGAAGTGAGAAAAGCCTTTAATCATGCCATGAGAAGGGATGATCCTGAATCATGGGATGAGTACAAGGCAAAGAAGAAAGAGATAAAAGCAACTCTTCGACGACGTAAAAGGGAGTCGTGGAGGAAATTTTGCTCGAATATGAGAAGCACAGCTGAGGTCAATAGACTTCAGAAAATTGTCTTGAGGGATCCAGTTTCCAAAGTCGGACTCATTCGTGATAGAACGGGGGAGATGGTTGAGACACTGGATCGTACAAATGAGGTCCTCATGGAAATACACTTTCCGGGAAGTCTTAAGTCAGATCAGCCCTGGGCTCTGAGGAAACAAGGAACAAACAGGATGGATAGGGCTGAAGCGGAACGGATAGTAACACCAGAAGCGGTCAGTGGGGCGATAAAAACATTTTCACCTTACAAGACCGCGGGACCGGATGGTATTTTCCCAGCTCTAATGCAATGGGGTGCAGACCTCATAGTACCAAGGCTTAGGGGTATATACGTCACATGCCTAGCAATAGGCTACATACCGGTAGTATGTAGGGAAACAAATGTGGTGTCTCTTCCAAAACCGGGAAAAAAGGACTACACCGAAGCGAAGTCTTTTAGACCGGTCAGCCTAACATCATTTCTGTTGAAAACAATGGAAAGAATTGTGGTGGACCATATGGAGAGCACGGCGCTGAAAGCGTGTCCTTTGAGTAGTAGACAACATGCATACAGAGCGGGTAGGTCTACGGAAACAGCGCTACACCAGGTGGTACGCGTTGATCGCAATGACCATAATAATGGACATTGAAGGTGCCTTCGATAAGATATGCTTCGAAAGTCTGAGAATAGCCTTAGAAGAACGCAGGGTTAGCCCATTGGTGGTGAGATGGGTGGACAATATGCTGAAAAATAGGGCGATAAATATTTAGACGGGAACTTCAAGACTTAGAGGAAGGGTCAGCAGACCACACCTACTCTGTGGAATATAACTGTGGACTCTCTCCTGAGAAGACTTGAAGAGACTGGCATCCACACTGTGGGATATGCCGATGATATAGCAATAATGGCAAGAGGTAAATTCATGAACATCACAGCAGATACCATGAGAAATGCTCTCAGAGTGGTGGAGCGGTGGTGTCAGGAACAAGGACTCTCCATTAATGCGGAAAAGACAGATCTGATCATCTTCACAAGGAAGAGGAGAGATCTGGAATTTCAGCCCTTGACACTTTTCGGATCGGAGCTTTAGGTGACCAGGAAGGTTAAGTATCTGGGTGTATACCTAAATGCTAGACTAACTTGGAACTTCCATGTGGAAGAGAAGATTAGAAAGGCGAAAAGGGTGCTTCATCAGTGCAAACGAGTATGTGGACTAAGGTGGGGAATATCGCCGAGGTCAGCATACTGGATGTACACGATGATAGTTAGGCCGATTATCACATATGCGTCAGTTATATGGTGGCAGAAAGCCAACCAGAAAACTGTAAAGAAGCAATTAGGTAGGGTCCAACGACTGGCATGTTTAGGGATCGTGGGTGCAATACGAACTACACCAACATGCGCAATGGAAGTGATCCTAGGTATCCTGCCGCTCGACTTATTTATTAAGAAAGTGGCGGCCTCGACGGCACTTCTTTTGCACCGGGATGCCAACTGGCACTGACGCGGTACTATCTATGGGCATAGGAATCCTGGATCTCGTGAAAAACGAGATTAGGGAGTTGAATATGCCCATGGATGGAATAAGGAGAATGCGTGTTACCGAAAGGCATCGCAAAACTCTTATCGGAGATGGAACACTTCCGGAAAAGAAGATTGGTGATATAATCATCTTTACGGACGGGTCCATGATGGATGGCAGAGCGGGGGCAGGTATCTTCTCAGAAGAACTGGAACTCGCCTGTCATATTAGTCTGGGGAAATATACCTCAGTCTATCAAGCCGAGATGATTGCTCTGTTGCATGCATTGGATCACCTGAAAGAGGGTCAGGTCGAAGGTAAAAACGGACTCTCCGGCTAAGATGGATCGTGGAAGAGACACGAAAAGGGACCCAATACAGTGGTCTGGTTCGTAATCTCTCGAACAATATACATAAGCACTATAAGAGTTCCAAACCATTATGAACGAATAAGCAGAAGGATTAGACGTTTTCTTCCCTCGAAATACATAGCAGTGCTGAATATAAGAAATGAACAATCATTCAGTAAAAATGGAGTCTGACATCGCAGCTTATCGGTTTTCCGTTTTCATTGTATGTGAAATAATCTAATTCGAAGACTTGCACAAAAGGTAAAGGCCAAAAAAAAGGTTAAAAACTAAAATCGCGGGATGAGTAGATTTTCGTTTGAATCGTTAAAGAGCGAATATCTCATTCACTGGATATGAAGAATTAGTTGGCGCAATAGATTCATGTAGAAATTCTCAAAACTGCCAATCATGGGAGGATTAATCCGAATAGCGTCGAAAACCTGAAGCTTTTTAGCTAGAAGCAAGCTGAATGTATTGTAATTGATGGCAAATGACATCGTTTTTATTATAGATAAAGTACTTTAACTTATACATAGAACAAAAATAGGTCACATATCTGGAGATTGGCATGTGTACATGCAAAATCACACTGTTTTCTTTCCTGAAGATTTCCAGAAGCAGCAAAGATAAATTGGACAAAATTTGATCCCAAAATGAATCTTCTACCCCAGGTTTTCTCATGATTGATTGGATCGAATGTATTCTTCAATAATTTTTTGAAAACGGACGGTCCCAAAAAGTACACGAAAGATAATACTTAAAGCACTGCTAATGATAGCACAAAGTTGGCTGAAACCTTTCGAAAATAAAAATATAATTATTAGTTACTAGACTTACCTTTAACAGTGTTATTTGGTCCTCTTGTGGAATTTTGGTAAAAGCCGGCAGTCCCTTTGCGAATTCGACTATTAATTGTACTGTTAGGATTGTAATTTCGGTGATGTGTCTAAAGCTCACATCATGTTGGCTCTCGTTCTCATCGGGTGAACTCTGTTTTCAAATAGAAATACATTTATTGTATTATGTCAAACTTATTGGATTGTAATACACTTACGATCATTATCCGTTTGAGATCTTCTTCGGATGGTTGCTCATAACCGTCCTGATACCAAATTAATTTGTATATGACTGCTAATTGATTAAATGTAAGAGGAGGTATATTTTTTGCTTGATTCTCAGCCAATAAGCTTGCAGGCAGTAGCTGTTGATAAAATAAAAACAAAACAAACTCAATAAATCTCAACCTTACCACACTAAACAGACTTTATTAATACTTACTGGACTTGTCGCATGCGAAGGCGCCTCACACTTCATCAGCTCGAGTACTTCTTTCTTAATGAAATCGGTCGTACTAACTGCGGGCGATATCTGTTGCTTGTCCTTTTCTTTTTGTGCTTTCTTCTCTCGTCGCTTTAAAGCACACTGATTCTCGGGTACAACACACTCAGGTCGCATGCCAACCGCTAGGCATTTTTTCAGTCTACACTCTTGACATTTACGTCGCATATACATATCCATTTCGCAGGCATGACCAAACTTACAACAATAGACGGCATTTTTGGTAACGCTACGCCGAAAGAAACCCTTACAGCCTTCACATGTGAGTGCGTTATAATGATAGCCGGACGCTCGATCGCCGCACACCAGACAGAGTTCTTCTTGTAGTCGAGGCGCGGGTCCTTTTTTACCTTTTTTTGCATCGCAACCATCGTTTGTTGAGTAGCCATTGAGACTGCTCGATGGGGATAGATCATCACGACCTGTACATAGAAAACAAATGGGCACTCGGTTAGTATTATCAATTGATATCCTTGAAATTAATTAAAAACAAAAATTGATGGTGAATAAGATTCACATTAATTAATTTTAATTGTAAGCCATCACCGCAACGAAATGGATACCCATGTCAAAGTTCGTAAGTCTTTCGATAAAGGAGACAATATTTTCATTTTAGGATGAGTAGAGTATACGCCATAGTGTATCATCAACCCACACGCACAGAGAAGACACGCTCTTTGTTTGACATCATTACGTGTTCATTCATCCTGAATCAATAACATGAATCCTTCCATTCAGTTTGTGTTCTTGGGTACACGCGCGCACACCCAAACTTAATGGGGTGACAGAAAATTTTTTAACAAGGGAAAATTAATTTCACTGAAGGAGATTAAATTGTGTTATCCTTTTTTGGTCGATTTACGCATAGAGACAGTAGAATGGGGGAGGCTGGTGGATTTATCATTAAAAGTCATTGGCCTAGTTAAGATTGATGTGCTGGTGCTGAGATTGTTGGTATGGGTGACCGTGACCTTATAAAACCTACATGCATATGTACATATATAACCAAATAGTGAGTCAGATATCCGTACTGGGTCACTTGACCAGCATTACACACCGCGCGTCCATGTAACTTTTAATGGAATCTAGGGCATCGAGGAGTACTCGTATATGTATAAGTACAATGTATGCAGTTCAGGGCTGATGATATGAAATGTTGCCAAGTTTTAGTGATTCTCATTCAAAAGGGAGACGGTCTATGTATATTGCTTACATTAGGTATGGAGTTTATTGTGGGTTGCATTAGAAAATTGCAAACGTAATTGAAAAGCCCATTGTCTGGTGTATACTGGTATGTACATATTATATGCCTACTGCGTCGTGATGATTTGCAGTAAAGATATGTGAAAATGTGTCGGAGACTGCTTTCTAAATAACATTTTATTCCTACGAACTGTAAGACAAAATCTCCCTAAGTTTAAAAATTAAAATGATCCTTGCCGATTTTTATGTCAATTTTGAGAGACAACACAATCTCGAGCAAGACATCGGTGCTAATTGACTTTGCAAAACCATGAAATGCAAGTTCGTAGCACGAAGTCTCCGGGCCTATGGAAGCAATGTGGTAGTAATGTCAGTTTAATTATGAGAAGCATTCCTGCAGGAATAATAAGACTCCAAAATCGGCGCTAAAGACAATGTTTAGAGTACTCAGTATTTCGTCGAGTGTCCCATCATCTCATAGCACACGTTTGTGTTCCTACATAAAACCCTATTAGCTCCACTTTTAGTAAAGAAACGGCCAATTATACATATACTGTATATATATATATGCATTGTATACTTGCTCACACTTCAGAAGGGTCCACTTTTTTCGTGAAATTTACGATAAGAGACAAACTTTATTGGATATGGGCCAAGTTCCCCTTCCCTTCTATAGAGCAATGATATGTGACCTTCACGAGAGAAGAGATAATAAAAGACCATTCTTTTCCGTGGTAGAGTGGAAAACCTATAAGTAACAACTTTTAAGACATCCAAGCATTGAACTATTTTACAACTTTAAATAATGTTTTCAACACCTCGTTTCGTTTCTCATGAAACGTACTTAAACTGATTAAAGTTCACTGCCCCTGTCTAAATGCATTAATTAAATTATCAACCTCAAATCTAACCCATCAATAGACTAACACAAAGTTACTGACTCCCAACGATCGTTATCAATTCAAAGCCAACCCTGACCTTCACACTGTCATTATCAAAACGTGCATTAACATTTTTTAAGCCACAGACAGCAATAAAATCCAAATAAATAACATATAATTAAGTGTAAATATACGTATGTATGTACTTCAAAGATACATTACACTACACAAGTGTGTTCTACTTGTGAGGCGGCACGGTGTGGATTGTAGCATACAATGTATTAGATTTATTATTATTACATTTATAACCAGTTTAAACTAAATAAATAGAAATCGCGAATATTAATAATATATGTACGTGTAATTTTGTAACTTTTTTGTATCAAAGTTTTGCTAGTTTGATGCTATGGGGAATCCGTCTTATCTACATGGCCATATACAAACATTTATGTATGTATGTATGTTTCAAGTTTCAAAATGTAATATTCCGAACTTTCGATAGATAAGGAGGTTTATAGGTTCATAAGTGAAGTAACTTATGGGTATAAGCGACTCATTCGACATGGACGCAGTTAAAACAAAAACTTCGGCAAGTACGCTTTTAACAGAGGTCAGTTGTTTGAATCCTAAATTATAGATTTGTGAAACTAAAGAGGAACGTTCTAAACGAAAACTATTTTTTGTATTTTGGGTATGGTTCGCTGTTTTTTCACCCGTTTTGTTATTTCGCTGCGATCATTTCGCAATTTATTATTTTTCATTTCAACAACTCGCATTTTGTATTTTCGCAGTTTTTATTTGGGAAATTCTTATTTAGGCTTTTAATTATTTGACCTTAAGATATTCTGCTTTCATTATTTCCATTTAGACGCGAGGTAATAATTTGCAAAATGAAAACAGCGAATGGGCGGTCACCTAAGTGCTTGGTGATGATAAAACATATTGAGGTAGTAAGGACCTTTGTCTACCTTGGCTGTGAGAACAACACCTCAGCAGAAAAATAAAACAAAGAATAACTCTTGCAATCGTGCTGTTTCTTTGGACTGAGAAAGCAAGTGAGTATTAAGGCGCTATCCCGAACAACTAAGAAAACTCTATGTAAGACCTTGATCATCAAAGCAGAACTTTATGGCGCCGAAGCATGGACTTTATCGAAGGCGGAAACGACTTCGGTCGTTTCGAGAGAAAAAATCTTCGTAAAATATTCGGTCCCGTTTGCGTTGACGGGCTTTGGTGGACGAGATTCAACGGCGAACTATACGAGCTGTACAGCGACATCGACCTAGTCAAAAAACATACAGAAAAGCTACAATCCGTCTGGAACGGATCGTATGATACCCTATCCTCCTCTCTATAAAGTGGGCGTGGCCAAATTGCATTTCGTACTCAAATATGGCTATAATCTCGAACGTTTGAGGATGTTACATGTAAAATTTTATCAAAATCGGTTTTTTTTTAAGAAAACGCCCCCAAAATGTGGGCGTGGGCAAAACTATTCTACGGGTGAATTGTAGGAAATCTAAATGTCCAAATATTTGGTCTTAACAAAATTTTTCGGTTTTATATAATTTAATGAAGTTATAAAAAAGTAGGCGTGGGAGTGGGCGGATGTAAAAAAAATTTACATTTCTACTGTACCTTTTCGTCAGAAGCCCAGATATGAAATTTCAGCGTCCTAGTTAAAAATTTAAGGCCCAAAAATCGGTTTTATGATGTAAACGCCCCCAAAAAGTGGGCGTGGTCAAAAATTTAAGGCACAAAAAGCGGTGCCATACGGACGGACGGACGGTCATCGCTCAATCGATTTCGCTATTGATGCTGATCACGAATATATATACTTTATAGGGTCTATCTCAATTATTTCTCTATGTTCCAAACTATGTGTCAAACTTAATATACCCTTAGGATAGGGTATAAAAACTGAGCATCAGTCGTTTGAGATGGTTAACACATGTAGAACGAATGGAGGGAGACCTGCGCTCCGGCCCGTAGTCTTCGAGTCAAACCCGGAGGGACAACACAATAGAGGAAGACCTCGCTATAGGTGGCGCGCCTGTGGAAAGGGACCTCGACCGACTTGGTGTGTGCAACTGGAGATAGTTAGCTAAGGGCCGGGCTAACTGCAGAGGTTTGTTGGTTGAGGCCCAGGTTCACCCCAAATTATAGCGCCACCTATGTAAGTAAGTAAATAATATTGGAAGAAGACGAATTTACATACATATATGTACATATAAGAATTGTGGGGATGAGGATATTCACAAGGAAATACCCGACTTCTCAGTCCTTTCCACCTAAGATTTAAATTCCTTGGGCGACACTTTTTTAGACAGAGAGAACCCTGCGAGAAATCTGTAAAAGAATCAGATATTTTGATAAAAGCTGCGGATTGGTTTAGGAATTAAAGAGGAAAAAAGATTATTTAAGTCAGGATTCTTGGCACAAAACGAAAGCTGACCTTCTTATTGTCCAATTTTTCAAAAAAGAGCAGCTATACACATTCACTTGAGATTTCTGACAACTGTTTTAACTTCAAATGATTGTTTTCCACGAAAGGTTCTTCAAACACTTTTGATAATTTGTAACCATTGATTGATTTCAGTTGGAAATTTTCCCTCTTTTGTTAAGAATATACTATATTGTGTGCATTGATGCAATGGACAGTAACTTTTTTAAAATGACCGATAGAAATGTGGGGATTGAGTACTTTTCATCTAACAAGTTTCTTACTTAATATTTGGATTAAATAGCCAAATATTAAGTGCCCCCGGTGCACTCCAGGTTAAAGATTTGTTTACTCACTACATATGTATGTATGTATGTACATATTTCATACAAATATGTACAGTGCGAAAGCTTTTAAAATAATTTTTGTTCAAGAGGTCTGCTCATATATGTACATACATAGGTATACATAGGTTCTAAATTTTAAGTGCGGTATTTATATCGATATACTATCGGTGCTCTTAATATTTTATTTGTTTGTTCTTGAAGAAATTCAATTTGTAAATCTCTTACCACATACTTTAGCAATAAGTTTTATTTTCAAATAAAATGTAATCAGGTCAAATTTGTATCCGCAAATACCCACACCATGGGCTGAATTCTATTTTTTTAAAACTTTTTTTCTATTCTGTTGTTGAAATACATATATTACCGGTTCTCAAGGACTTCCATGGAATATATGGTAAAAACCATCAGCCCTTCTATCACATCAATTGGGTGAGTAAATATAACCAAAAACAAAAAAAAAAACTAAAAGTGAATTAAGAACCCTCACGAAGTTGTGAGATTCGCTTTCACAACGAATTCGAAGTACAGTAGGGTGCAGAAATCATTCAAAATGAACAAACATGTACATATCTTCCAATTATGAACATTGAGGTATCTTAAGGACCGCCCAGCGTATATAACTTAGGACCGTTTGCATTATATTCTAGGCTTAAAGTCAACTTTTGCTAGTAGTTTTCAAATGTTCACTATTTTGAATTTTGTTTGATTGCTCGAACATTCAAAAAGTAATTTTATTATAGCTCTCAGTTGATCTGATCAAAATAATCGTGCCACGTCTTTACTGGTCTGATCTGAGTATGTAAATGTTGCTATGACAAGGTAACTTAAAATGGGACCTTTGTCAAGTGCACTGAATGAATTAGCGACTGTTTTTCGGGAGACGGAAGTTCTTGGAATACCCAGAGTATCAGATTAAATAGACTGAAGAGATATGTCATAGTAGACGTATCAGCATTTGTACCGTCATCCAGTTAGGTTGCGCTAAAAGAGGCTAAATTCATTCTGAATTCGGGAAACCATTAAAGAAGAAAGGATGGGCTACTTCGTTCGTCTATGTCCTGTTTTTAAGAGGAAAGACTGCGTTGACAATACAAAATTATTTCTTAATGTCTGGAGTAAAGTAATCTTTATTCCCGCCACCGATTGGTGTTAGGCATTTCCCGATATGGTTTCAAATTAGATTTTCTGTTGGTCAAATGGCCAAGGGTTTGCCTGACCAGGCGAACTGTAAGGCAATATCATGTTTACTGAGCTTATTTTGAATGCCATTGACACATATAAAAATAGTTTAACACATATAGAACTAAACTATTACCTAGTGCACATGTCAGCAGATCAAGGGTGCTTTTTGGTGTACTTAGAAGCAGCACAGAAACCGCTACAGAATCGAATTGTATCAGTTAATGGAGAAATTTGGTGAGACTATTGTAATTAAAGTGTAACCGAAGACCTAATCATAAAATGCATTGTCACGAAGACAGACGAAAGCAGATCAATGGCAAAATGGAATTGTAAGTGACGATAAAATGCCTATCGTTCCTTCTCTGGGTCATTCCATTGATTGTTATTCCTCCAAGCTGTGATAATAATATGTATGTATGTACATATGTACATATGGGGCGATTTTGACACAATGCATGTTTTGCGCAGACTGTCAACATAATCCTCGGTAGGGCAGTGCTTGCTTTTGAAGGTTCTTTAAAATCTATCTTCGACCAAGATTACTTATGAATGACTTCAACTCTATCCTAGTCAGACATCTAGCCAAAGTGCTCTCTCCATATTTATGGCTTCTTTGTTGTCTGTTTATTTTTATACCCTATCCTAAGGGTATATTAAGTTTGACACATAGTTTGTAACATAGAGAAGTAATCGAGATAGACCCTGTAAAGTATATGTATGCGTGATCAGCATCAATAGCGAAGACGATTTAGCCATGTCCGTCCGTCCGTCCGTCTGTATGTCACCACTTTTTGGGTCTTAAATTTTGAGCTAGGAGGATGAAATTTCATATCTGGGCTTCTGAGAAAAAGATACAGTACAAGTGTAAATTTTTTTTAAATCCGCCCACTGTCACGCCCACTTTTTCATAACTTCACTAAATTATATGAAACCGAAAAATTTTGTTAAGACCAAATATTTAGGAATTTAGATTCCCTACAATTCACCCATACAAATGTTTTGGCTCGCCCACGTTTTGGGGGCGCTTTTTATCAAAAACCGATTTTGATGAAATTTCACATGGAACATCCTCAAACGGTCGACGTTACAGGCATATTAAAGTACAAAATGCAATTTGGCCACGCCCACTTCCGTTCCAGACGGATTGTAGCTTTTCTGTCTGTTTTTTTATAATGTGCTTGTATTTACGGGGTTATGATACTATTATAGTGTCAGGACACAGTACGAGCGGTTGATGTTGACTTACGTTTAGGAGTATACACTCCTTTATGACGTAAGTAGAACTTGAGCAGAGAAGATAGGATCAATCTTGTGGTTTCAGTATGTACTCGATGTGTTGTGTAAGTACGGGACAGGAAGAATTTTTGCATTTTTCTCTTGATGAATGCATGTGCCTATTCTAGGTGGAGTTGCAGAGGTGTCATTATTAATTTTACAACAAAACAAATGAAATGGGTATGGCTGTGACATTAACCAACAAACTTTCACAACGCATTACCACTATACTATTATGACGTAAAGATTCACAGTATTTTCTATAACTGCATAATAACGTTTCGCCTCGTCTGAGGCATCTAGCGTAGTTTCCAGAGCGTGTTGTCCCACAGCATCGTACTGCAAATGTCTATCAGTTTCCAAGATATCTTAAGATAAAACTATCGTATAGATACATCTAGTTCAGATCTGTATACCGTCTCATGCGTTCTTGTACCTGATTATCTTCCAGAACTAATGCCTTTAATAGGTATAGCTCACATATTACTAAGTAAGTTATTACGGTGTTCAGACAGAAGCCCTATATTCGTACGCTCATTCCTTAAACCACACCTTTTCTACGAGTTTGTTCAGTCTGCCTACAAAAACATGGATTATAACTATTCCATTCCACTGTACCCGATGCTACCAGCACCCAACACTCTTCGTCTTTAGTCGTTGAAATGCAAATTTGTGGTTGTATGCTATTTGGAATTTTAATCAGCACAAAAGAGCACTAAAAATACGGATTCGTTTCGTTTGGTTGGAGGCTTCTAAACCCATAAAAAAATACCACACACACTTAGTAACCGAATAAGACTGAATGTTCCTCTTTAAAATTCTGAACAATTAGCAACTTATCGATACATATGTACATAGGTATGTATGTAAAGAATCTATAGACAAAATGCATTAATCAAATTCTTGTTACTATAAATACTTCCTTGTAAATGACCAAAATATTGATCGGATGGTTTTTGGTCTTGTGTGCCGTTCCTCTAGTGTCTTAATCAAGTGCTGATACATAATCCAATTACTGGCTATAATTTTCACTGCCAAAGGAATTGCACATTAATTGCTCTGACATTAATAGACTTTGGGTTCTGGAGAAAACTAATCATAAAAGGATTATTGCTCTATCTCTTCCCTCAGTGATTATTTATACCACCTACCCCCACTGAATTAATTTTTATGGGTTTTCATTGCAGTGGATTGTTTACGACCATACTTTAGGGAGAAACTAACGAAAAACTATTCAAGATTGATGAGCTGCATGACATCTTTCTAATCTAATAAGTGTCTGCTTGCCTAGTTGAATTTGGGTTGTGTTGATATTATAGTTAGGTTTTGTGTTATTAGTTTGTCCTCAAAGCAATTATGGTAATGAGATAGAAGAGTGTTTATTTTTAGGCTTGTTGTTAGAGTGTCAAAAAATGCCAAAATAAATACACTTATCTATAGGAAATCCCAAGTGTGACATTACCATTGAAAGGTTACCGACTTCATTCAAGCTACATTTGTACATATGTTAATGTGAAATACTTATTTCTGTTCGGGGTAAGGACGAATTTTTACTATACACAAGTCAAGCGTTGATTAATCCGTGAATCGAACTATAAACGAGACTTAAAACAGGGATAGTAATTCAAATCAAGAAGATCAGTACAATGCTTTAACAGAATGGGGTTCTATCACCCAATGTTTACCTTTTAATGCGAACGAATAAGTCCGATTCTTAGAAAAGAAAGATAGTGCCTGTAGACAACTAACTTTTTAGTTATGGCAATATTGTATGTGCTTTATGGATCATATCACCAAGAATGAATTCAGTAGGTCCTGACACTATTGGTGCTATTGCGATAAATAATTATTTCAATTATTTAATGCTTCTACATGGAGGTATAGAAAGGGACATGATCGTCTTATCATTTCGACCTCTAGGAAAGAGAAGTAGACGCATTAAATTCTCTAAGCTTCCTAACGTCTACACAATAATAGAAATAGATACCAGGGAAACTTGAGTATCGAGCCCATCGAATGTCTCTGTCTCTTATACATTATGAACATATATACATATACATATGTATGTAAATGTCCATAAGCTATTTTCACCAACCTCTCTTAAATAAAAGATTTCATGCATGTAATATTGGAATAATAGGGATTTACGAAACAACAAGTCCTATTGCTATTTCTAAAAGTAAAGGTAGCGGAGGATGCTAATGATCCGGAGGTGTAAATGTGTAAATAGGTGAAACCATCCACTCCGCTTAGAGTGAACACACTACTAGTAAAAGGGTAAAACCTGGGATAATCAAGAAAAGAGGACCAGTTACTTGACCGATGAGGAGACTAGAAAGAGAACATGTGGATCGTATTCTTATAGAGTGTAAGTAGTTTCCCTTCCATGTGGACAATTTTATTAGGAAAGTTATTTAGGTTAGGTATGTACATACATGGGTAGGCGAGGTGGAAGTGATCCACAACACCACACTCAGGTCAATATAAACCCATTGTGTTACCCCTAGTGGAGAGACGTCCATTCCCCATTGGTTAACCTTTATTCTACAGATATGGTTTTTACTCTTGTGAACCAGAAACCGTTCAGTTGGTTTGATGTAGTTCAAGGTGTGGTTCACTGGTCTACTGAATAATTCATCCAGGTAGGTACTGGAAGAAATGTCTCCCGAGAAATTTAAATCTGAAGTGGATGAGACATGAGAAAGTGGGTTGTATGACAGAGAAAGTGCTTTGTATCCTCATCTCCACACGACATAAGTTCTCTTTGGTTAGTCTTAGGTTTTTCATATGTTACCACAGAGTGTTATGGCCTGAGATGACTCCTATCAGGATAGGAAGACATTTCATATTCTTTTACATAATCATGTCGGTCCATCTCCTATCGATACAAGGCCATTTTACTATTAACTGTGCACAATGGTGCAGGGTTTTAAGTCGACAGAAATGGCTAACTTGTAGCGCTTCGCTACTCTGTTTACCTTATCTGGAAGAGACTACTGGCATCAGTAGATTCCCTGTACTAATTTTTCTTCTGGTTTCTCTGATGGACTTCGTGTTTGTTTATCTTTCGATCAAAGTGAATATTCTCAGTACATGGCCAAAATTGTTTACTAACGCCCTGCATATTTCCGGATATACTCGTGTTCATTACTGTCATTTCTGTTGAAACGCTCTAAGGATAGCTTTTACGGAACATCCTCATACGTACATATATCTTTTGAAGCGAAATTCTAAGCCAACCCAGAAGGCATATTGTTGACTATTTGCTTTGATAAGGTCAATGGCCAAAGTATAATCCCCTGACAAACACGTGTGTAAACATCATCCAATAAAAATAACAAAATAAAACGTCACACTGAAACCATCAATATTCGCTTGGCTGTACATAAGCATCTATACACTTCCGAAAAAAAGATACACAAACCTTCATACTCGAATATATTTTAAGAGCACAATAAACAATAGCGACCTTCTCTACGAGTAACATTCGCGTGAACAAATGACAAACCATAACAATGGTAATGTGTGCTCTCCTCCTAGTATTCTCTTCCTCTTGTCAGTATTTAATTGAATTTATTTCTCCTCCCACTGAACTAGGCAACATAATATCCCTAACCTTTTCACACGCAACAACCTACTTCATCATGAAAAAAAAACGCAGATAGTATATGTTAACCTAGCCTAGACTTGGGAAAATCCAGTCGTCGCAAATATAATGCTTATCACTTACCTCCTCTTGCTAGGAAAGTCAAAAGCAACATAGAAAAGTCAGTGGATATTCACAAGGATTGACAACAACAAAAATGTAGGTATCCACATTATGTATCTAGATATAAAAATAGAAAGCAAGTGCATTGTCGCACTTACACAGATCCCTAGTTTATGCAGCACTTTTCTTTCTATTTATCTCTTCTCTCCTTTGTTTTGTTATTCTATTTTGTTTCTCTTCTTCGGTATGGTTATTGCATTTAAATGATGGTGATGATAGTTTCGTGGTTAGTGGTGTTTATAGTGCAGAAAGTCAGGCTCGTGACTGATCCACCTTGGACTCGACGAGATGGTGGAGTTGTTGTTATGTTAGTCGGTCGATTGGTTCGTTGTTTTCATATGTCCGTGAAAAAAAAACTCTATTCAAAAGATACATTGCCTATCGTCAGCAACATCATCATCATCATCATCATCGTCATCAAAGAGGAACGAAAGGGCTATATATAGATATGTAGATACGGAATATGGATTCATTTAGACAGAGCATATGGTGCTGTTTAAATAAATTTCCATGAAGATTACTTAATATACGTATGGATGGTATAGGATGTGAGTTGATGTGATGGCTGATAGCAGGGGTGCAGAATCTTTTATTGATATCGGTACATGGGTTTCACTCTTTTTACATATCGGTTCCAAGAGAAGGCGTAGTAGTTTTGGAAATTCAAATTCAGTTATTCTGCAAACAGAAAAGCGGTTGTATACAGATTTTTGAATCTGATCCTAAGCGAATGGTTTTCCGGGGAAAGGCTTCATCCGGTGTTACTAATTTCCATCATTATGGACATCCAGCTGATCGTATCGGGTTCGATGATGGATTGACTTAGGAAGCCAGTGTATCTTAAAAGTCAATGGAAGATAAATAGCAACCTTCCTTTAACAACGGGAAAATAATCAGATTTGTGGAAAACAATTTAACCGAAAGCAATCAACCTTTTCGACCCAACTACATATGTCTGCTCTTTCAACAGTTTGAACAGGCTAAGACGGAAGAATTAATCTTCAAACATTTTCTTACCTCCAAGTAAACAGTCTCCTGCCAGGGACGTTTTCTATGCACACAATCTGGTTGAAGTGTATGCTGTAACTTCTAAATATCTGGACACAAGTGGACTCAAGTTGGACAAGGTAAAACCGATTCTCTCGGCAGAAAGGTTATGTCTTAAATTCATTTAAATTAACCTGCATCACTCCAAAGCTGCTTCTATCCGTGACTCATACGAAATCCAAAAAGTAACTATCCAGAATTCGTAGGTGTCGAATAAACGCATCTGTGATTTTGGAAATGTACACCATGAACATTACAAACTTTTTGTCAAACAATCTGAGCGACCGAGGAATCTATAACTTTTGTGTCTAACTTCTGCTCCAAGTAACCAGGCATGGTTCCGAGCGAAAAGTGGAAAATTTACTATCTTTGTCGTTGCATCAGTTTACTTTTCTTCTGATTTCTAATACGTTCACCAACGAAGACCGTTGGGTAATCGATGATTGGTGCAGAAGTTAACTTAAATTGAAAAATAATACCAAAACCACTACTACACGGTCTTGTGCCGCTGGATTTTCCCATGCCTTATCTTTAAAATAAGACTTACTCAGTGGCTTCTCCAAGACGACAAGAAATACAAAAATTACGACATACTCGTAGTAATGTCACTTGATGGCCACGTTGTTTCATAATGATTATAGAAATCTAACGAAATGGGAAGAACTAACACAGTTCTTCAGAAAATCTGAATTGTTCTGTGGAATTGGCGATAAAAGAAAAACCCATGAAAGTAGAGAAGGTAAGTAGGACCATCATTTGAAAAACCATTGAAGATTTAAGGCTAGCTAAGAAAAACGAATTTAGTAGAAGCACCAGTTTCCTAAAACCGCACTCCGTAACGATTTAGGTTGCCGAGTATCTTCTTTCCAGATTCTATAATTCTGTAGAATAGGAATATGCTAATCCTTCTTTTTTTAATCATCATTTTCAGACTTCTGATACAAAGAAGCTGGCTAGGATGAAATATATTTGCTAACGCTAATCTAGAGTACGAGATTCTCAAGCACAATTCCTGGATAATTATAGTGCAAGGAGAATTATTGAAGAAAGCTAATCTAACCTTTAATGGATTGCTTAGAATTTCGTTTTTTATTAAAGCTGCCATCATATATGCTTTGAATGGAATCCCCAAGTGCTTGTTTTTTACAGAGTACAGGCTCAGCCACCTTCTTAAACATTCACTCACATTAAATAATTTTCCAACAAAAATATCAAGCAAATCGTTCCTAAAATAAGTACCAAAGCACAAAAACAGAGCTCCTGCAATCCCTATCCTATGACATAATGATTATTTGTTTTGACGAAGAAAAAAATAACTCCTCTCTTCAGCATTTTATGCATATAACACAGAAAACGTGCAGAAATTAGCGATGTACATTTTTTTTGAAACTCAAATCCCATTCCATTGCTCCTGTCAAGTGAAGGCTCAGTCATATCCATGCGCCTGGATTTAGTATTCTCCATTAAAACGAATAAAAAAAAATAGAACAAAATGAATATTAAAAAAAAAAAAACATAAAAAAATAAAACTCCAACAATTTTATTTCATATCCATGGCACAAAGCCATCCTCATTATCATGTTCCTGAGGATGATGATGACGAGAATACTACACCCAGCATGATATACAACAACACGTTGCACATAATCTTGTGTAGGAAAAAAAAAACTTTAATCGCGCTACATTCAATCCAAAGAATATGGCTTTGTAAGTATCTGGATACACATACTTTAGCCTAGGTGCAGTAGAAATACAACAGAAGCAAACAGTAGAACATGAAAAAAAAAACCAAAACACTCTACGACAATGAACAAGAAGAGGGAACCATATCTGTATATCTACCCCAGTAGATGATACTTTTCCTCTACACCCTCTGCACATTGGGCTTTGTTTTTTCGCTGTACTTACCTATCCTACTGATATACGTGTTACCATACCACATCCAGAAAGAGCGTTGTACGAGAACCGTATTCAAAACGGAGCTAAGAATAATACTCTATTTTATCATGGTATATGCCATGAGTGGCTTCAGGGCTGTGTATCTATTGCATACTGAGCTCTTCCCTTCAACATGTGCAATTCGAATATGTAAATTAATAGATAATATAAGTCATTTGGATAGTTATAGATACTACTTAGATACAAAAATCAACCATGCTTATCAGATGTGTATCAGGCGCATGCAGTTCTACGACTGCCATTGTCCAACAAATTTTCAGCAAAACTCTGACAGGAAATTTTCTGGATGAATGTACGGAATATGAAACGAGCTAAATTATTCATCCACGTCGTCAGGGGTTAGCAAACAGTGGTCGCCGGATACTAAAGACTTTGTTTGCCTTCTGGCGATCATGTAGGACTGTCTTCTATGCAATTCTATCTGAAGTGCTAAGTGTCAAAAACTATGTATGTATGTTTAAGAACATCCAACTTTTAAGGGGACCCCGAATGATATCCAAATTATACAAAGGCCTTCAAATTCTACCAAATTTCGTTACACCAAAATATTTAGTCTGCACCTCTACCAACGGACCAAATCATAAGACCTTTTCATGCCAAAACAGTTGTGTACCTAAGCAGACTTACTTTGTTACTGATAAACTGCGTCAAATAATTCAGTGACACAAGCCTAGGTGCCTGAACATGCTGGCGTTTAGCTTTGCAGCTTGTGGATCTGTATTCGGAAATGGGAGCGAATAACCAGTGCTTCATAATTTTTCTAGAATCTTCGAGTATTTTCACAAAATTGGATTATTATAATCTCAGACTCAAGTAAAGACCAAACTGCAGCACCATCTATGCTGAAATACAATGCATCATTGTTTCTAGTTAGATAACCATCCGACAGATACAATACGTCAAAGAAATAAGACATTCAGTTTATCCTAACAGATGGATCTAGACTTTTATAAAAGGAGAAATATACAACGTTTGAACGGGTAAAAAGAAGCTTGCAGCAATTATGTAATCAGGTAGAAGTCCGCTGTTCGCCGATTTATCTATCCAACCAAATCGATGACATGCAACATATTCAGAATATACATCAGATATTACCATATCAGCAGATTGTGCAGAAAGCCCTGAGAGCGTCTATAAAGCCGACCTTTACCAAGCCATGCCTAGTTGTATCATTCCTGCCAAACTGTGGGTGTAAGGAGTGATAGACATCGAGGACTCGATGACTTCTTCCAGGTTCTGGTATAAACTTAAGTAATGGGAACAGTTTCTTAGAACTAAAAGAACTGGTCCAGCGACTATGACGTATGGGCCCCTATTCTCTTCGAATCAATTTCAGAGGTACGGTAAACTAAAGAAAGGCCTCAACTTAGGTTGTAGTTACAAGCTTAAAAATAGTATAAAAGACTTAAGTCAATCCCAGGTTATGAATAAATAAATAAGAACCATCAGAGATTAGTGGCTTGAGTATTCATCGGAGCCTGAAAGATCTATTGACCCAGCTCAAATGTGAAGGCTTGATGCTATGAACGTGGCTTAAAATTCTATGTTCTTCCATGTTTTGGACAGCTTCCCACGTTACGCTCCTGGGTACTGACAAAGAATTTTCTTAGTCGTTTCTTTTACCATTATTTTTTAAGTGATAAAGCGAAATACGTCATCTAAACTGGGTAATTCGAATGGACTAAGAGTGGGTAAGCCCCTAGAAAAAGTAACGAGTAGAAGTTACCAGGTAACTGTCAGCATCTGATCACAGTTACAGAAGGTACATACATATATGTATGTCCAAGGTATAGATGGTTCTTGACTAGGTACATATTTTCTTGTCCAAGATCAATAAGGTTCATGTCCATGATACAATTTCCCAAAACGCCTCTAAGTTAAATATCATATCCAAAGCCTTAAATTAAAGTGATTGGAACCCCTTTAATCTACATACATACATATGTATATATCTCCTTATTAATTGTATACGAAAAAAAGTGTAAGAAAAATGTTTTCTTCCATCCTAAATTAATGGGGTATCCCTCCTGACAACCCAACACTTGAGAAGAACCTGAGTGCATGTTTGCTTTAATGACACGATGTGACAGATGCTATTAAAACAGTGCGCAAAATTTTGCATCTCATCATCTCACCTAAGATACACAGAAACCTGTACAATGATATATACTTATGGGACACCCATATTATTCCATGGGAAAATAAAAAAAATTCTCATCTCTTCTGGGTAAATATAGCAAAAATAGTCATACAGCAGGTACATGCAGATACATATGCTCATATGTACATATATGAGAATAAGTATATGATGTACGTGTGAGCACAGCACCAGGTATTTAAGCACGCAAGCAGTAGCCACAGAAATCATATAAAAAAAACCAAAGAACAGGGAAAGTCAAGTTTTCCCAACTTCAACTTGAAAACACCACCCGTAAACCCCCCTTTCTGTGGGCACAATTTGTGTTGTGGTTCAATCGCTTTTTCTTTTACATCCACATCCCTAGCCTGGTTCTCATCATAGCTATGTATGTGACTGCGTGTATGAAAATGCATTCACATGGGATTTTCCATGTTCTATGAAACACATTGAATTGTACTTATCCATGGAAAATAGAGAAAAAGGAAAAATCAAGCAGAGCACGAAAGAAAAAAACAAAAAAAAATCTTATGAATGGAAAAAAGGTTCCCAGAGAGCTATGTATCTATGGATACGCGTATTCAAACAAGATCGTTTTAATTTTTTACTAGAGTAGCTTATGGGTTAGGTATTCACTTCAAGCAATGGAAGGATGAGAGAAACGTAAAGAAATGCCTCGATAGGGCGTTGTACTTTAATGGTATGTCGAAAAAAATAGGCGTGGTTGCTTGAAATTTGTGTTCTACTTCAAGAGAATCGCTGTGAAGATTTTGGTCTATCAGAAGATGAGTCCAAAATAGTTTAAAACCTCTATTCAATGAGAAGTAACTATTGCAAATATATTCGTTTAAGGTATGTTGAGAGCCGCTGTACAAATTTGTACTCAATTTCTAGTGAACTATGTATTAGACATTTGTCGTACTTGTATCTTGAAGAACAGATTAAGGGATAAGTTGTTCCATATGATGCACATCTTGTAACTCTGTTTATCACGAGAACCGCTGCAAAAATAATTAAAAAATATTAACTTCTATGAATCGTGGCTATATAGCCCATTACAACTGAACCCAAAATCAGTAAATTATTACAAATTAGCTACTACGCCATATCCATATGTAGGTACATAGGTATAAGAAAACCGCTGTATAAACATTTTTAGCGATTTTTTTATAAATGTATGATTGGGTTCGAGAAGAGACAATAAGATGCACTTAAACTTATAATAGATAAGAATGCAGCCTTCCATTTATCATCATAGTATCTGCAGAATCATCTCAGTGTACAGTGCAGGTTAAGAGGTTTAAGTCCAGTATGAGCGTTACACTGATGTTTTCCATATCCAATACGTTTTAATAGGTGAGCAATTTAACAAAAGAAATTGTTCATATCATTGCTGTTTCGACAGCCTCGTTTTCAAAGAATATATAAATACAATATTGACTTGTTTACTCTTCACTGCTTCACAGCAACTAGTCCGAATTTTTGGACAGCTAGGGAAGTAAGTTTCCATCAACGGATGTAACGATCATCTTCGGATTCTCCTCTTCAAATCATTACAGACTCGGCTATAGATAATAGAGTAGAGCAATCGAAGTTGAGGACACTCAAAGAAGGATGGGTAGTCAATTCAACCGAAATTGAGGCGAGTGAGGTGAGAGTGAGTCACTTCAATGATTCAAAATTGGTTCAGAGAACATAAACTTTGAAACCAATAGTGTACGTACTTCGAGAAACAGTAAAACTTATTTTTTTAATTGGAGGACTTGACCACCTTTAGAATTACAATAGCATATGTTCATAGTCACCAAACAAAATCTGAGTTAACTTAGTTCAAGTGTATCTACAGCCAACCCTACAACTCACCCTATTTAAATTTAAAGTAGCTTCTCATCTCTTTTACACATTTTTAATATCTCATCAGGCTTAAGGAAAATTTTTCTGGCATCAATGAAAACCAGAATAAAAAATATAGTCTCCTCCATATAACTGGATACTCTGATTCATTATGTCAGAGCAAAAGACTGAAGCGCCAGTGCGCTTGCAGCAGTAGAAACTATTTCTTTCTTTCACCAGAATGACATACCAAACAAATGGTACATGTATCTATGTATATATCTTTCACTGGGTATATATGCATATTTTCCTATTTTTTTTAATGGCTTTCAATCCTTCTTTTTGCCGCCTAGCCTAGAGCTCAGAAAATGCCATAAAGCCATATAAAGATATAAAAAGCGCGGGGATTGTGAAAAAGTACTGAAGGGCGCGCAACGGTGGCGGTAGTGGTGCACTTGGGGTATTGTGTGTGTGTGTGTGTGTTAGCTGAAGAAGCTTTTTGCAATCTTTCGAGTGGATTTTTGTTATATTATGTTTAGCATGCTGCTTTGGGTTCTTTCCTTTCCTTCTTTTATACTCAATTCTTTTTTCTTTTTTTTTGCATTTGTTCTTCTGTATAGGACAGCAAACTTTCGTTAAATACTGAATGGATGCTTCATTCATTGCAGTTGGATGCATACATATGTATCAGTACAAGTATATTGTTTGAAGGACCAAAGCAGAAAAAAAAAAATAAAAAAAATTATCAAAGGAAACAATAGTATCTACTTATGTATTCATATAGCGTGCTCATCTCTCTTGGTGGTTATTAAAACAAAAAAAAATATATGTTGAATTAAAATTGCAGATACATTTAATAAAGAGAAACAAAACTGTATCAGAGGGTTTCTTGAGGTCAAGGAAATAACCTTTAGAAAGTATTCGACTTCCTTTCGACTTTTCTTTGTGAAATTTGTAATTGAAAAATACGTTCAACTGGTTTAGGTATCAGAAAAGAATGCCAGCAATAGGGTGCGATCAAAGATAAAGCCTATTTTGAAGACTTTATCAGACTAGACATAATCAGAAAGCAAGATTTTATATCTCAAATCATAAACTACTTTCGAGTTCGTGGTTAATATAACACATTTCTTAGCAGAGATACTTTCCTTTTTTACCAGCCTTACAGCAATAACATAAACCTTTTCACTTTATTGGTAAGGAAAACTCAACATACCGAATATTCGCCTCCTAGTACACAATTTTATAAGCACAAAACTCATCTACTCAACCTATCCTTGAGAATATGTATAATTATTAGGAATGAGATGCTTGTGGTTTAGAAGAGTTTACTTAAAAAACATATTCGTCTTACTAAGTCGACTTTGTATATATGTATGCATGTGACACGCAATTCGAGTATAAAATTAGTTTTTGTAACGTCATTTAATCCGAAACCTTTGGGAACCAAAGGTTCGTAGAGGAGAGGATTTTAAGAAAGACAAGAAGTTGTGACAGAAAATTGTGTAACAGAGTTCATACAAAAAGTAGTGGCTTTAGAAAACACAGACTCTTAGAAAATGTATTAAAGATACATTCCGATAAGATGTAGAGATATACAGTTGTGGCGAACTAATTAAGAACGATACACCGGAAAAATGTTTTTAAGTTTTTTTTATTAAAATTTTGATTAGAATGGGGTTCTTCCTTTTTTGTTTTCTTGTTCTAAATATCAGTTACATAAGACAATCAACTCAGTATCAAAAAAATTAACATAAACATAATATTTCATTTAAAAGACTTTTGTGAAAAAAAATAGGTGGCGATCTAATTAAGAACAATGAGAAAATATATCAATATTCATTTAAATAAACGTTTTTTCTTTAATATTTTGTCGGGAATCCCTTGTTTGCAATGACAGCCCTACATCGTTTTGGCATTGACATAATGAGATCTTGACATTTTTTTGGTGTTATCTTTTTCCAAGCTGTCTTTCCGACTTCAGATAACTCAGTCAAATTTCCAATTTTTTGCTTATTAACTTCTCTTTTGAGTTCATACCAGAGGTTCTCTATAGGGTTGAGGTCTGGACTGCATGACGGCCAATCGATAACATCCACAGAATTATTCTCAAACCATGCTTTTGTTGACCTCGCAGTATGTTTCGGGTCGTTGTCCTGCATAAATTTCCACGTTACAGGCAATTCTTCCTCCGCATAGGGCAGCATTACATCTTCAAGAATGTCTATGTATCTTTGAGCATTCATTATGCCTTCTATGCGGTGCAACGGTCCGGTTCCTTTGAATGACATACAACCCCATAGCATGATGCTCCCTCCTCCATGTTTGAGCGTGACTGTAGTATACCTTGGATTGAATGCTTCATTTTTTGGCCGTCTCACAAATTGTCTACCATCGGAACCCACTCTATTGATTTTAGTTTCATCGCTCCAGAGTATTTTTTTCCATTCAGCGATCGTCCAGTCCTTGTGTTCTTTTGCGAAAGCTAATCTAGCCTTTCGGTTTTTCAGCGAAAGCAATGGTTTTTTTCTTGCTGATCTCCCAAAAAGCTGACTTTCATTCAATCGCTCTCTAATAGAGCGTGCCGAAACTGCATTTGGGTCTTCACCGAAAACTTCTTTTCTTATATCCTTAGAGCTCAGAAACGGATTTTTTTTTGCGATACGAACTATCAGCCTATCTTCAGTTGCATTTGTTTTACGTGGTCTTTTACGTCTTGGAACGCTTTCCGTGGTTTGATGTTTTTCAACGTACTTTACAGCGTTAAAAATCATCGTCTTTGAGCAATTCATTTTATTCGCTATAGCATCATAGGACAATTTTTCATTATTGCGAAGTCTTATTATGGCATCCCTCATGCCTGGTTTACAGCTCTTTTTCTTACCCATATCACGTCCAAAATACCTTTAAACGCAATAAAAACTTATAATATACATTTTATTTAAAATGAATTAGTATGTTTACCGAAAACTTTTTTCTGTGAACAGCTAAAATTTACAAACAAACTAATTTATCTTAACGTTCTTAATTATATCGCCAAGAGAATTTACCGACTACCACATTAAAAACCGATTTAAACTGTGAAGCAATGAGTAATAACTTTGACATTTGCAGTTTCTCATGAAAACAGACGTGAGTGAAGTGATAACGGTACTTTCTGATTTTTGTTGCCATTTGTCTTATTGTTGGAAGAAGGTGTTGCCAGTACTTACTATTGTTCTTAATTAGTTCGCCACAACTGTAGTTCAGCTGCCAAACACATATGTCCATGCTAAGTTTATCGGTGCCTTCTGGCACTAGTCACAGCTCACTTATACCATCTTAACAACCATTGAGCCTATTCTGATTAAATGGGGGAACTTGTAATGAATAGATCGGAATTTAGAACCGAACACATACTAAAGCAACAGACGCCCATAAGGTTTTAGCCTTTGAGTATGTATCCAAGCGGATCCTGATGACCTCGTTTTCATTAGAATTTCTTTTATTGAGCTTAGAGGAACTTTGATAAAGTGAAGAGCTTTTCAAAAGTGTAGGGAACTATATACTCTGGTGTCTGTTATACAACAAAAAAAAAATCACCTTATAGGCTTTAGATATCTTATCTATGTACATTTATGTATAAATCATATAGGTTATCACTAGCCTTGATCTAATTCCTGCAAAGTTTAGCATCTCGAGGGCTGCATAGGTGCTAATGGTGGACGATGGTTTTGCAGTCTGCAGGATTACTGTAATTTCGGTTTCAAAGACACGGCAGTTGTTACTGATGAAGTTTGAAAGATGGTATATTTTGCCAAATGCATTTCAACATACTTAAATACGAGTAATGAATAGTTAAGGCTTTCGCTTAGAACTGGTATTCACCTCATACAGCTTCGTTACAAGCTCTACACTTCAGATTCAAAATAGAGTATACTCTTAGATGTTAGATAATATCGGCCATTCATGCAATGTTTCAATATTTTATAGGCCCTTGAACTCAAGTATATCATTAAAGGCTCAGGAGTATTCCGAGAGTCTAAGTAAGGGTAGATGCCAGAAACATGTTAGTCAATAACGAGTATCCAGGAAGTAGAATCTACACAAGTGTGGTACTAATAAGCTTTCAGCAGTTTCGAACACCATTTTGACATATTATTCTTGATTTCTCTAGAATAAGATTCTAGCAGTTGAACAAGGATTTGCTGTGATAAAAGCTAAGTCGCAAGAGTTTTTCTATCTGACACAGGACACTTGTGTCTAGTCAGTGTGGTTTCCGGTTCGGTAAAGCGAAAATAGTCTTAAGCTTTACTATTAGACATATTTTGACTGTCCTTTATGATTTTATTCATCGATTTCAGACTCATAAGATGCTTTGTGCAGTTTAGAAATAGTTTCTCGCAGCTACTGCAGCATGTAAATATGAATGCAAGTACAAATCGAGGATAAGATGATGCTCTCAAGAAACTGATATCCATTTTCACTTCACAGTGTTCTTCTATTGCACAGACCTCCGCACGATTCTTAATTTATACCAAGACGACTCAATACCCTTCCACCCAGTTAGCCTTCTACTAGAAATGACTAGACTACTTTCTGGAAAGGAAACATAGTCCCACAAACGGTATTCTTACTTTTCTAAAACTATTGACTGTCAAACAAAAGTACAGTAACTCTAGTTGGCTTAATGTTGGGCAAAACGCAAGAAAAACGATCTTGGAAACTACCTACAGGAACGAGGAGTAAATGTCTTTTAGGGTAAGTTTAAGTTACAAATACAAAAATACAAATTTTTGGCGCGACAGGTCCATGGGACCCAGGGCCTAGCTTCTCACAACCATTCGTGTTGTGCGTGTTATATTCTTCACACAAATGGAAGGGGCCTACTGTTTAATGCCGGATCCGAACGGCAATTTTGAGAAGCTTTTTCATGACAGTTTTACTCTCGGATGTTTGTCAGACGCTCGCGAGAGGTGGGGCCGTGAAAGAAATTTTAGGTGTTGTCTGGGGATTGAACCTGGAACCCCTCGCTCCGTAGTCCAACGCACTAACCACTTGAGCCACGGCTCCCACAAAGTTTAAGTTACTCCTGTATTAATAGAGGCATTAAACGCATTTGATTGGTTCTGAATAAGTATCTCTAACGTTTTACCTTCCTACTAGGTGGCAAATTATTAGTAGGAAGATTCATCCTACTAATAATTTTCATGTATTTACTAAATCATTTCAAAAATGTAGTCATCTGTATTTACGATCAGATGTCTCGGGAATAGAGTGCAATGAAACGTGGTAAGGAAAAGTGTGATTTTGATTGCAAGAAGTTTTCTATAACCCGAGCCACTTTTTCACAATAATATTCTATTCCGCCAGTTTATAAACAAATTTGCGAAAGACACATACATATCTCGTCAATACCATCGTCAGACAAATGAAATGGATATCTCTTGCTCCTGTATAGACATACAAGTATACATATGTATATCTTCCAAGTTAAACTTCCTACTAGGTGGCGAATCACTACTAGAGAGAAGTATGTACTAAAAGCTAGTAGTCCTTGCTAAATTACAGAAATCTTGTTGTTAAACTAAAACCTGTCGCACAAATGGCTCAGACCATACAACAATTGTTCTTGTACTTGCTCAGACCCAATAGAACATAGGTACTATGAAACAAAAACGTTCTGCAGCCCTGGTCATTGTAAAGAAGTTGTTACTAAGCATACAGAGATAGAGTAAAGGAAAACGTCAAACATTCTTTCTAACAATGAAGCCTTTTTGTATCCCATTTCACGAATTTAAAAACGAGTTTACGAAAGACCTTCAGCTGATCAACACCTCCGTCAGTTTATTTTAAGAACACCTTTCCACCAGTGTCTTCCTCTCCTTACACATAAACTAA
Source organism: Xylota sylvarum (assembly GCA_905220385.1). Lineage (NCBI taxonomy): Eukaryota > Metazoa > Arthropoda > Insecta > Diptera > Syrphidae > Xylota > Xylota sylvarum. The sequence goes on from LR999960.1 coordinate 28,503,981, forward strand.
AAATGTACTAACGACCTTAGATAGCCTCCTGGCTTAGAAAAATAGTATTTCCACTGAAAACTGGCAACGTCACGTCACATTCAATGGTTCTTTCAAAGACTAAAGACACTAGGTAACACAAAAAAAAAAAAATATCCCCTATGCACTGCATCTACAGCGCATACACTAAATTTGTATCTGAATGTGTAGTATCTGTGTGTGTGTGCTCGAATGGTATGTGCTAATGCTATGGTGTTGCCCCGACTTTGACCGAAGTGGTTTTTCATGGGGAATGCACGAGTATACCCAGCCCCATGATCTATCTATCAATGCTGTTCTCTAGCACTGTGCATTGTACGAGTATGTATCTAAATACATAACCATACCCACAGATATTTATGTTCATCGCTTCTCGGGCGGCGTGTGAGACTTTGGCACACATCGCATTATAGGTCCGCGGCAGATCCCCTCCTTGCCGCCCATTTGTGCGAGAGGTATGTGTGGCATTAGATGTGAAATGCTGTTGATGTTGGTTATGTGTGGCAAGGCTGTATGTCTAGATACTTTATGAGCCTAGGTTAGGGCTACCATGCATTTGATGGCTGTTTCTGTGCAACGACACCATGAAAGCGGCGTCGTTGTCGTCGTCGTCGTCGTCGCCTAGTTTTTTCCTTTCTTCTTTTATTTCGTTTTGTATTTCTCATTCTCTTGTTATTCTTGTTTATCATGTGAATAGTGCAGCATTATGGGGCGATGGGGGTGGTTGAGGTAAGCTTCAAGATAGAAGACAACACAACAAGAACTGACTTTCATAATAAGTAGAGATAAAGAAGTGTATTCACGAGCTCAGCTGAAAAACAAGTTGTGAAGTGGTGTATAGCGTGTGTACAGCCAAGAGCAGCAGCAAAATCGAGATGACAGTCTTCCACCAGTCATAGTGTGTTCTATTCTAGTGCGAGGAGGTGTACATAATATAGAATCCATGTTTCGTATGCATGCCATGGGATGGATATGTTGAAAGTGTGTTTGGTTATGGGGTGTGGTAAACAACGTTTGCTTTCGGTTCTGTGTTACGAGTATGTGTTGTTTGCTATCGTTAAGCTGCGTTGCACTGCGATTCGGTCGAGTTCAAGGAGAGTAACAAGAGAGAAAACAGTATGTATGTACGTAGACGTACCACGTCATGCCTAAGAGTTTGGTTTAATTTTGTTGTCGACTGACTGGCATATGCACAACACCCTCTATAGATTATTTAATAGAAGAGTGACCAGATAAATCAAAGCTGAATACTATTGTACTTTCGAACTTTGAATAGGAGCGGGAGTCGGTAAGAGTGGCACCTGTATTTGATGATGGTCCTAATAAATTTTATGTACAGAAATGTCGGACCAAGTTAAAGAGTCCATGTAGACTATAGACTGGACAGAAAATCATTTCCAAAAGAGTAGGAGTTTAGAATGATCATCAAGCTTCTAAGGAAAGGGAATATGGTGGGAGCGTGGAAACAGTTGCTAGAGCGAATCAAAGAACACGATCTGACCCTCGATGACAAATAGGAACGGTATCACATAAACACCTTGCGGATTATCGATCAACGTTTCGAGTGTAGATCTTCCTTGAACTTTATTGGCTTTAGGGCTTAGATTCAGATATCGTGATTACTATGAGTATTATGCAGACCTCTTATGAGTGGCATACCGCAGGGCTGTATACATTCGTCACTGTTATTCCTAGTTATGACTAGTGGTGTTCTTTGCGCCGCATTGGCTGGGGAATACGATGAATTATGACATCCCACCTCAAGCGCTTGTGTTCCTGCTTCTCCATACAATAATGGATGCAAAGTTCGTTAAATTTAACGCAGTCGGGCTATTAACCTCTCACACTCCTCCACTCATGTAAAACTTCCCGATCAACATAGAGAAAATGTCACTAGATTTCTCTATTTTAAATACATTGTGGCGCAGGATACGGAAAGTAGAAGCAATTACTACAGCCGCGGATGTATTACTTGGAAGGTGACTCCCAATAGCTCGTTAAAATATATCTTCTTGTCGTCGTAAGCTTCTTCAGGCCAGCTCGTGTATCGTATGAGCAGCGTAGACCTGAGCAGGGATAATTCAGAGCCATCGAAAAGAAATGCAAGTCTTTTGGACATATTTTTGGAGAGACAGTTAAAAGGCGTTGCAGAAAGCCTCACTGAAAAGCTCTCACGGTAAATATAAAACGGTTCCACTTACTAATATTGAGACGTAGAGGAGATACCAGTCAAAGTTGCATATTTGTGTACGTACTTCTTTTTCAGTCCAACTATTGGTCTACTAAATCCTAACATTTTTAGCCTTAGTTTCTTATAAAAACCACTTGAATGAATAACCACCCACAAACAGCCTACTTCAACTAAAGGATGAACATTAATACAATTTATTCCATAAAAAGTATATGAAAAGGCAACGAACGTATTTGAATAAATGTGTTTCCAATTTTTTCCCCCTAATCACGATGAGATGTCATTCTCAAGAATGGGGGATGTTATACAATTCGTCCTCGAGTAGGTTCGATGCTTTAACAGAAAACTCCATCTATGGGATGGCATCTGCCTAACATTAAGTGGATGTTGTATCTACATACATACACGTGGGTATGTTTGATTTATGATTCCTTCCATCAGAGATGGGTTTTGTTTGCCAAAAATTTTATCCATCTAGACATTTTGGCGGCTTTTCTTCTTTCATTTCCCCTTAATCATCGGTCATGTGTCTGTGTGTATGTGTATAAGCTCGAACGCTATTTGGCAAATGTAAATGCAACGCCCCAAAAGCCATAGTATAAACATACACACACTCCCTAGAGCAAACACATTTGTAAGAGGAAATGCGAAACCTTCCATTTTTCATACCCTCCACAGCATTCCATGGTAGCGCGCCTCTTTTTCTTTTGGACTCTTTCCCAACTGATAAGCGAATTATATTTATGTTTCCCTTGGTTTTTCATTTCACTTTTTCTAAGAAAACCAAACCCAACAGAGGGACACAAAAATTATTTGTAATTGAATCAATTTTGATTGCAATAATTGCATACTTGACAGTATACTGTGTGAAAGAGGTGCACAAGAGTATCTTTTACTCGTGGGGTGTATCTATGTGTGTATCTCCACTAAATTTTTAAAAGAGGAAAAATTATTTTCATTATTTTTTGTCACTGCTTGCAGTGGGGGCAGTGTGCGTCCTTGACTTGTGAGCGGTCTCGACGTTATAAATAATCATATCCGCAGCCAAGTGAATGAATTTCTGTTTTCGTTTTTTTTTTCTTGCTGTACTCACCACCTTTGATCTAAATTTACGTGCGTCGTCGTCGTGAATTCCTTTTCAGAGAGAGAGTTCAATGTATGTACTTGTTTTTTTTTTTCTTGTACTTGAAGTCCTTTTTTGTTTTGGTATTACAACATTCCCTTTAGTGGGGTAGGACACGAAGGTCAGGCGAACGAAAAAATGCAGATGCGCATTATTCGCAAGAATGTGTGTATGCATTCGTATTGCATCAGAGCACCCCTTGAACTCTTTTCCTTTTTAAAGGCATTGAGATTGTATGTTTGTATTCTTGCCTGTGCAGTGTTATATAATTGCAATTTTAGTGTACAGACAGCGCGGGTGTGTGTGCACGAATGCAGAGAATTATGCAATAAGTGCACGCGCTTAAGGGCATCGCAATGATGCCAAAGTTTTGCCATCATTTTGAATAATTATTTCAGTTTGGATTTTGTTTTGATTGCGGGCGAAATTATGATGCCAACGATGTGTGCTGACTATTAAGCTACTGCGGAGGTTTATGCTTGGTTAACATCGGTATCGATCGTATTAACTACTCGACGAGCTATCGTTTAAGTGCCAATCATAAGGGGGATCAGATTAAAATGCCATCTTGCGAAGATGGTTGTTAGCATTTTTAATAACCTTTTACGGGAATTTGGTTGTGCACTGTATTCATGATCAAAGATTGGTTCAATTAAAATTACCAGCTGCTATTCGCTAATTCTGGGCAGAACTAACATTGCAATTCCACGGGAAATAACTGCTAAAGATACAGTTTACTTTCCAATTTGAATATATTTGGCAGACAATTTCAGTGTCGCTTTCTTAACAAAGGAATCTTAAACTCATTAAGCAGCTTTATCTTTTAAAAAACGCAACCAGAAGTAGTTTCGCTGAGATTTTGCTAACACTGGGCAGAACTAACAATGCAATTGTACAGCAAATGCCAGCTCTATGAAATTCTTTGTACTTTTAATGGTCTAATCAACAATTTCAACATCAACTTCCCAACAAAACAATTTTGAACGAACGCCCAACAGTCAGATGGTCTCCATAATGTCAATTAACGTTGTCATGGTATTGATAGGAAAAAAGGTTTCAAACAAGTTAAAGCTGTAACTAAACTCATTACCCAAAATCACATCTAAATATAACTGAAAATTGGGTTTGCAGTACGTGTTGCCAGGCTGAAAGTAATCTAGTTCGTGGATTTGCCATCGTGTCGTATAAGCTATTTCCAAAATGTTAGCTATAACTGGAAATTGGGCTTGCAGTATGTGTTGCCAGGCTGAAAGTAATCTAGTTCGTGGATTTGCCATCGTGTCGTATAAACTGTTTCCAAAATGTTAGCTAAAAATGCTTTGATTTGACTATGTCGAAAAAGAAATATTTTTTTTTGAGTCCTTCAACACTGACTGGAATGCGTAGTTCAGGCTTGCGCTCCACATACTGTTTGTAGATTTCGATCATGCAAACCACGATTTTATCTGATCAACCATGCGTATGAAATATATCTTCCAATGTCACGTCCTGCGCAAAAGTTAGGTGTCTGATGATGTTGAAATCCAAAGTGGAGTACAACAAGGTTGTATACTTTTACCACTCTTATTTTCTGTACATACATACTCGTACATATAGGGATATTTGTGAATGACAGTGCCAGTAACGACGCTAAAATAAATGGTCGTGGATTGGTCATATCATGACATGGAAACCAGTAATCCAAACTGGTGGAAGAGTCACTCTAATTGGAAAGAACTAAAATAGGATACTGATTACAAACCGAAGTTCTGACGATGTGCCTATGTATTTATGAAAGATAATCTAAAATATTTACGAGAACTGCAACCCCTGAAGAACGTCATAAAATCGATCCACATGAGATGGAGCGTCAGAATACAAAATAGAAATCGTAAAAATCCAAGCATGACTGCTTTAACAGTCAACATACGTACATCTTTAGATAAACATATCTAGGACACTTTTTTTAAATTTAAAAATACACAAGTACCATACGCGGGTATTATATATTTATTTCTTTATTCATCATCATTCCCATCGCTCCTATATTTTCCATCTATCTTATGCAGGTCTGCTTAAAAATAATCTCTTTGCTTGTGTGATTCTCCTTTGCTGCGTACTACCAACAATATTCATGTATCTAACCACTCAAGATTCGAAGAAATATATATGTTGAGTACGATGCGAAATGATTGAGATACATAATAATGTATCTTCAATAGAGTGCTTAAAACATTACACGTTGGTTGACTTTCACATTCCATTTGAGTGTTGTGTGCCCAGCACTCTTGTGTAGCATGATAATATAGCATCAAGTCAAGCAGCTAACATATGACTGAGATACTATTGCTAATTGTTTTTCAGTTTGTGTGGAGAGTTTTTAATGTTTTTTTTGCAGATATTTTCAATTACTTGGCAGAAAATATTTTGTGTCGGCTTTGTAAATAGTTATTTATTATGTGTGTATAGTGAAAGATGATTGACAGTTTGGTTGCAAAGAGAAAATTTCGATTTATGAATAATGAGGTGAATGATATGTGATTGTTTTTGTGATTTACTTTTTGTTGAAAAAAATTCGATGAACCATATTTTCTCTTAAATGTCATGGAGGCGTAGTATATATGTATAGATTCTCTTTATTGTTTAAAAAAAAATCGAAAGATTATTGTCTGAAACTCCACCAAATAGACATACAACACGTAATCTATCTTATCCAAGCTAAATACATGAAGAATTAGTTCAAGGAACCGGAGCAGACTTCATTTTTTTAAATATCCCTAATGCCATCATGTCAACCATTACTACGAGCGGCAGAACTAAAATTGAAATTGTACGGCAAATGCTATTCCACAATGTTTTTCCAATTCTGGACTCTGAATTCTGAACGATTTTAGTATCGACTTCCCAATAAGAGAACCTTATAAATTTTGCATAAATTATGCTTGTTTTAAACAAAGATATGTTCCACATCACTGGAAGATACCTAAATAAGGTAAGCGTCTATCAGAAGTTACCTCATACAGGTCAATCTAACATTTACTGGTATTATCAAAACTTTTCGAGAAACTGCTTCTTAACAGACTAGGTACAATCATAGAGCAAAGAAGGCTTATTCAGACCCTTCAGTTCCGGTTTAGAAATAAACAGTCGACAATAGATCAAGTGCATCGTAAAGGGTGGGCCATCTGTTGGTTTCTTTTGCAATCATATTTTATTTTGACACTGACATCTGTTATGCGCTCAAATTGACAGAAACTGAATATTATACTTTCGCGGTATGAAATGGATCTATTTATGCTTGGACAACGTTGGGAAATATTGTAAAGTTAGTTCCAAAGTGGATACTGTGGGGCTCGGAAGATTCATACGTAGTCATAGAGTTTGACTGTTTGGTGTTTTTTGGAGTGGCAGCTTTATTGGCCCATTTTTCTTCCAAGACGATAATGGAGGAAAAGTTACAGACAATGGAAAAAGCTACCGACAGCTGATTTTTTATGACCAGAAATCGAGGATTTGGACTTGGGCGAGATGTGGTTCCAGCAAGATAGGGCTACGTGCCACACAAGTTCAACAATCGTCCAACAATTTATTGCAAACTAAGTTCGATAAACGTGTAATCAGTCGTTTTGGTGATGTTGCTTGGCCAGAACGGAGCTGCGATTTGACGCCGTTGGACCTTTTTTTGTGAGGTGTCGTTAAAGATCGATGCTATACGAACAAATCAGAGACGATTCAGACACTCAAGAACAATATTGGTCAAACTATTCGTGAAATAGGGATCAAAACCATCGAAAATGTATTGAAAAATTGGGTTGACAGGATAAGCTACTACCAAGCCAGCAGTGGCAGTCATTTGAATGAAATAATATTCCATAATAAAAATATTGAACAGTGTTTGTTTTTTATAGCCTTTTAAAAAATAACAAATGTTGTAAAAACGCCGGAAGACTTTCATAAGAAGACGAGGCACACTACATGGCCTAGAAGCGTATATTGATGGAAAACTTTGTTATGTTTTAGCTGTTCTCTAGAAGTTTTCAATCTTTGTAACGTCAAAGGAGCATAAATCGTAGTGTGGATATAAGAGACCACTTACTGAAGATGTTGGCGACCGTTACGTAGCCATAATTCATGACATTTTAATATTTTCAAGTTGGACGGGGATGGTTGTCATGTTGTTTTACATGGACTGTGTCATGAGATATACAGGGCGTTAGTCAAAGGCAATCAAATTAGTCGTTCAACGCGATTTGATCAACAAGGTCAAATGATTTAATTGCTTGGATTGGTCGAATTTGAAGGTAACACTATCTTTCTTTTGTTAGGGGTGGACTAAAAAGAAAGGATATGTGTATATTACTACTTTGAACTGCTGTTATCCACGGGACATGATTATATTAGAACAACTGAAATAAAGTACATTTTCGATTTTCGGGCAAGTTCCTGCGATATGCTGTACAGACACAGTGGTTAAGGGCACTTATAATATTACTACATACTTATGGGCGTATGGCTTCCGAATTGAGAGGCAATCATCACATTGTTATACTTTACATACCTGAAAATATAAGAAGAAAATACAACATTAGAGAATGCTTGGTTATAAACAAAACATATATTATATTTCATTATTTATTCTATAGGTCCTTAAAAAAATCGTCACAAATTTAAATTAATTTCCAAAATTATTTTATTTAAGATCTACGCATTAGTGTTTATAAAAGGGTACCTGTCAGGTTATCATGTATCCAATAAATCGACTAAAATGCATCAAGTCAGAAAGGACAAAAAGTTTTTTTGAGATTTGGAGAAGATAGTGATAGGAATAGATTAAATGTCTGCCTATACGGAGATATTTCCAAGCAGAGCTCTCCGAGTAAACCATACCCTCAACTGAGTCCTAAAGACCCTTCAAAGCCCCAAATTCGACAAACTACTTGTCTGTAATCAACTTACGGATTATGTGTAATCTAATAAGGATTTTTGAAAAGTGTTTCCACTAAGATATTACATCTTGAATCCAAGCGAAAAAATTTAGATACAATCAAACATGGTATGTACGGATCGCACTACCTATTTTGGTTTTGTGGATATAGGCAACTCTCCACTTAAACACTCTGACTCACTGGTGCATTGTACTATGTACTATCAAGCAGACTTTCCTTGTCTTCAGTGATCTTGCGAGATGCCATTAGTAAAGATGCCTACCCAAGGCGTAACGAACGGCAAATAGTTCAGGCTTTTCCGCTGAAAAAGCTAGAATGCTGCTGCTTTCTTCAATCCTACAAACATCCGAGAGCATGTCTGTAAGGTGTAGAGTTTTGCAATACTCAGCTATGTTCGTAAGAAACTTAATAGAAGCGCAGACCGTTTATATTCAATGTAGGATCAAGTACTGAGTAAATATCCCCTGAGACTTGTCCCCAGATAACACAAATAAAAAAGCTCTACATAGCAACAGAGGTAATGATCTTTAGGACTGGCTGAAGATTTTCGAAGTTGTTATTTCAGAATTCACTCCTTAATGTTAATAGAATTTTGTCGGTTTAACTATCCTGCAATTTAAATACAATCGAGTAATGAAAAAGTAGAATAGATGGTGGGAGCAAATTTTTACAGGCTGGTTAAAGAGGCTAAGTCCTCCCCAAATAACGTAGAGGGCATCCTAGATGTTATCCCGGATACATTGCCTGACTACAAATCTATTTTAAAACATGTTCCAACCCAATTGGGACCTACAAATATCTTCTATTTGATGCCAGTTACCTGAACAAATAAGTAACAGAAAAGCTTCAATGCAATTTATATCCTACATCTTTTACCTCCTCGCCACCCTTGCTATGGATCAGTATCTTGCAGGAGAATTCAGGCCTGGGACCACTATCAATTCCAACAGAATAAGAGAGACCCATATCCTTCAAACTGATAACAGATATCTCGAGCGAATCAAGTATTATACTCGCGTTATCTTGTTTCTACCTACGTGAACCATTGTCTCAGACATGAAATGTAGATGCAACTCAGGAGAAAAATCTTATTCAAGCTAACTAATTTCGAAGCGGTTGGTTCGAAAATTATCTTCTACAGACGAGATCAGTTTATGTTGTATACAGCAATGCAAAACTTTCCACTTACTTTGCTGTAAATATTAGAATGCCTTAAAGTTCCATTCTAGTCCTACTGCCCAAAACAATGACAGCAGGATTGAGAGTCAACAGATAATAACATTTTTTATGTAATAATTGTGATTGCCAACACCTCACATCATCAAGTATGCAATCAAGTATAGATAGAGACATTTAAGAAAGAAACATTTCCTGTCACAAAACACAAATAAGAACTGTGATTAAATTGTGTATCGTCTACAGAAGTGATTACCTTACATTGCTGCGAATCCTGTCATGGGATGCCCCAGGGATATGTGCTTACACTAACTCTGTTTTTTCCCCATAGAAAAGTCAGAATTAACTATGTTAAGGAAAACAAAAACACCCACTTATCTTCAGATAATCTTGTAGTGGGGAACGCCAAACTTAGTGAACTTCAAAGTAAAGGAGCTTAAAATAATCGAACAAATAATGAAACTTAGGGTAGCCAGGATCCATGAAGTTTGGCTGTTGTTTAGAGCTAAAAGATACATCAGATTGGCGGAGGTCGGTCTATTATGTAAATTGTGACTTAGATCAGGTATTGTTCTCAAAACATTTTTACATCTCCTCTACAGTAAGTAGAGTGACAAGCGGTTCCTGTAATATAATTTCTTATATTAAACCGTGTAGTTACAATGAACTGAGTCCTACAAAAATCAATATTAGGGCATCCAACCAGGCAAGCCAGGATGTCCGTGTGCAGATTTTCTAACAGAATAAGCAAGCATTGAAATCAACTCCTTAGAGATACAGCAGATATAGAATTTATACTGTAGCTATATATTTGACATGTACCTGCACCTCGGAGGCTTGTCTCAGTGTAAAAGTATCGCTTCTCTTGAGAAAATGCTACAAAAGTAAGCAGAGATAACATCATTTAGTTTGAACTTCCTAACCCCTTCCACCTTCAACAGAATTCAATCTTCTATTCAGGATATCAGCTTCTAGATATCTATACCACACCACCAATTGACCATCAATTACATGCCAAACTAGTCGATCAATTTCGATGCTGCCAGTCCCTCGCCGCGCTATCTCGAAACCTTGAAACCTTAAAACAAAACAAAAAAAACACCGCAAACGAAACCGAGACAGATTGAAGGCAGCATGCAATGTGCATAGTGATATCTTCTTATATGGAATTACAAACAGACAGACAGTCGTATTATTGTTCTCTTCCTGCTTTTGCAAAACATTCCACTCCACTGTGTGTTGCACTCTTATGAAAAGGAAGACGCAAGACCAGAAACTTGTTATTGTAATCCCGATGAGCAAGACAAAAACAAAGACACGACGACGACGCGACGACCGACGGGCTAAAAGAAGTGAATATCGTTTGATATGCACAACAGCAAAGAAACCAACCGAAAAGGCGCAACGAAATCATCTAAGCATCCATCCTGAAACCAATTAGATATTAACCATCAGATATCAGAATAAGAACATGAAGAGGAAGAAAAAAAAAAAAACAACAACAGAAAACCAACCGAACTATGACGCTGCCTCCGTGTGTATAGCAGTCGGTAAGTAAATGTGGTTGTTATGTTATAGAAGTTGGTAAGATGAGATATGAAACTCGATTTAAAATTCAAGGCCAAGAGAATGAGGTTCTTTTTATTCTTTTCTCCTTTTTTGTCTTTATGTCTCTTCTTGGGGTATAATATGCCTTCTGTCGGCCTCCACTTCCCCTCGGGTACATGTATCTAGGTCTGTCCCTTGCAGAATCTTGTCAAGAACAGAAAACAGAACAAAAGCGCAACCAACCAACCAGTCGGCCATCGAGCCAATCAAACCATTTTTAGAACGTGTATCTAAAAGAAAAGAAAAAAATATATATACTAGCCAACAAGTACACTGAAGGCTATCTTCTCTCGCTCCCTGCACATGTTTAACTGGACCAAAAAAAAAACAACACACCATCGGGGGACCAGTTTTATTTTCATTCTCCGCATATTCGTGGTCTATTTTGGAAGCCAGAACTGAGCTCTGGACAGAAATTGGAAATTACCTCTCGGCTGTGTGGAGCCGATGATTCGTTTTTTTTTTTAAAGCCAGGCTTACAAGGAAAACAAAAGAAAACCAATCTCTAATGCAAGATGTTGCCTTTGCGAATCACAGTATATCGTTTGTGAGGTCCAAATTGGTTTTGTAGAGCAACGAAGCAGAGGCGATCCTTTCCAATAAAAATAATGGTCAAGGATTTCAAGACTCTGTCGGCAGACTAAGTTAAATAGATGAAAACTAGATAGAGATACAAAAAAAAAATTATATTCTTCGAAGCTGTATGTTAGGAGAACAAGGCAATTACACAGAACCAACCAGCCGCCAGGAGGGAGGGAATTGTGTTATCTGATCGGACCTCGCTTCGTAGAGGCTATAATTTCGCATTTTTATGTGCAGTCTTCTTGTTTTCTATGTTATTAAAAGTAATTTTTAAAATTAATGCAAAATGATGTGTGGACTAGGGTTTTGTGTCTTGCAGATGGTTAACTACTCTACACACGAAAAAAAAAACTTGAAATGGGTTTCTTGAGAAAAATGTCTTTCCTCCTCGGACTGTGTTTCGGAAGATAATGTTGTTCTATTGTTTAGGGGGAAATCATAAAAATGTTTCCTCTAACATTGGACGGGTAGTATATGTAGCAACTGGAATTCTTGGAATTCTACAACAACTTGTTTGCGAACATGAGATCGTAGTAAATTGAGGCTGAATTTGGACGTTTACGATCTTGGGATCATGGTTTCTCATAGTGAAGACGTAGATACATGTACCTGGTTGTGTGAATTTGTATCACTTATCACCTCGCGTGATACGATGTAACATCCTCAAACCAATCTCTAGATCCGCCATATCAAAGGTGAACCTTTTTCTATCTTTTCGGTCGAGTCACCAATGATATGTACTTTCAATCTTGTTTTTACATTTTTGTTGCGAAATCCATTATCAAGTCGAATGCCTTGAGTGAAATTACATTTAAGATAAAGTTTTGACATGTTTCAGGATGGGTTACAGGCTAGAGCACCTCATGTAACGAATTTGGGTAGTATTTTGAAGCCTTCGCACGATAGGAAGTTACTTATGGATTTCGTTCATTTACGCATCAACGTGTAGTGAATATCCCCCATTACGAGTTAGCTGAAGTATAGACCACAAAAGATCTCAGTGCCTATGAAGAGTATTTATGAGCTCTATCTATCTGGCTGTTCTCTCTTCGATACCTTAATATCCACGTACTACTGATATTCTATAAATATGTATATAAATTACCATTATCAAGCCATCTCTCGCTCCTTTGAATAACTCAACACTCAGGCCATTATCTACAGCAGTTTTATTGGACCTCAGATTGGTTATGGCTATCTTAAACTCATTTAGATCATGTGGACAGAAATTTTGGTTATTATCGGCCATGATTATTTCTGCCTGACAGTGGAGTTTCAATCCCCATCGCCTTTACACAGTCTGCAGAAGTTATCTTCCAATATAGAAAGCAGTTTCTGTGAGAATGTTTCTTCTAGGGACATGAAGATATTGCAGATATTCGTATATGAATAAAATTTGGGAGCTCGTGCAAAAATAAAAATGGTTCCATGGTTTCGTTAATCGTTGTTTTGACTCCCGAAATTGCAACGAGTGTTATCTGTACTATTAACTTGCGCAAAATAACTGGAAGTTTAAAAAGTAATGTTTAATTTGAACACCCTTTAGAAAACTCCCACCCACATGTCCTATTCATCTACGGGTTCTACATTTGAAAAATCGAAATCGTAGAAGCGTTTCTCATATTCACATACACACGTACATAGCTAACATATGAAAGTAGATAGATACCTTTTATATAAACCTACTGTGTGTAGATACTCGGTTCCGATAGACTTACACGCGAAAATCCATTCTAAGATCACAATTTAGAACTATACAAGTGTATATACAAAAGCAACACACGGGGTCCACTTTGGTGGTCCAAGCTCTGTAGTTCTCCTCAATGTGTCCATCCCATGGATTAACATAACGATGCCCTATAACCTAGGACACGTAACAACAACGATAAAGAATCTCTTCCAGAAAAAAGAACCTCCACAGTACCAAAAACTAATTAAAATTAACTGCGACAATTAAGTCGTAGTGAAAGTCAAAACATAGCAAAACAACGACAAGGAGATGGAGGAGAAGACCGTTCTGGGCCACATTAATTGTTTTATAACCCGCTGCCCGCACGCGAAAGGATGAGATAATCCCACATCTCTCGTTTTATTGAAAATCAACAACTAAACCGCACGCCGCATATAGTGTTTAAGTGTTTTTGTTTTTATTTATTTATTTCGTTCATATAGCCAGAGATCTCTTATCGTTTGCAAATAATGTCCTTTCGGAATAAATCGTTGGACAGCACTTGGCTGACTTTGAATGACTGTTGTGCGCGCCGTAGATATGTATGTACGTCCAATACAAGTGATGATTAATGATAATCTTAAATATTATTCCAAAAGAAAAACCAAAAACTCAAATGAACCACACGAATATTTTATAATAAAAGCCTGCGGGGTTTGTTTCCACCTCTCCTTCGGTATACCATGATGTACCCGACACGATGACGAGGTAAAAGATGGAATAAAGAAGAGTTGGCGGCGCGCACATGACATCATCTTTTAAACTGAACTTTCGCATGTATGGAAAAATCATCACTGAATTTGGTGATGAGTTTCGGTTTGTTTAGAATGACTTTTCGATTTGGGCGGGATGTAATCACCCGAAGTTTAATTTATTTACCAAGCATTAATCAAATCTTTCGCGGGAAGTAATGTCGTGTAAACATCACCGGTGTAGGTGTAGATATTGCTTTTGAAAGTTCCATTCACCTATGGGAGTATGTTAATTGACAGACACTTTGATGACAAACTGGCGCTATGTGTACATTAGTCAAACAGTCACTGAGGATGTAATCCGAATCTTATAGACAGATACACGGTTAGACACTGTGTATGTTGAAAGCTGTCGAAGCGGTATTCGCATAGTGTTGATTGCACCTTAAATATTTACTTGCCTTAAAAGAAAAGCATTCTCAGATCGACACAAAAAATGAAGATTGGTCTCACTTCAGAAGGGACAGAAACTAGGCATCCCTTGCATGTTGGATACTGTGAGGAGACATGCAGACTGAAAATTGGGCAAAAAGCCTCGTATATTACTCCATAAGGCATTATCGATAAATTCTTGCGAGTCATTACCACTCGTGCTGTGCGTGTTATATTCTTCACACGAATGGAAGGGGCCTACTGTTTAATGCCGGATCTGAACGGCAGTTTTTTCTTTTGAGAAACTGTTTCATGACAGTTTTACTGTTTACTGTTGTTTGGGGATTGAACCTAGAACCCCTCGCCCCGTAGTCCCACGCACTAACCACTTGAGCCAGGGCGCCCACATCTGGTCATGCACCCCTATAATGCTCATGCCTGGTTCAGTGCATCCAAAACCTGCTTGCGCTTGCTAGATAGATTTCAACATGGCGCACTAAAATGAATAGGAGACAGAAGAATAGCAGAGTCAACGAACACTGTAGACATGTTTCCTGTCTCTCATTGTTTTATTGTTTCTTTCACCAACATTGCTCCAGCGAAGTAGCCAGTTAGATTCCACCCCTTCGACAAATTCTCAAGACACCCGTCACGTTTTTAATGCTCAAACCCCATCTTCGGACGTATCGTCAAGTATAAAGATTCGTTCCTTAACCATACAACGCGAATGTGGAATTCTCTTCCAAACTTTATTTTTCCCTCACATTGTAATCCACAAACATTTAAAACCAACGTTCATCGGTATCTCCTATCCTCTCATCCTAATTTCCCTACCTCCCGTGCAGAGTCATGAAATTATAAGGGTAGCCTTAAACACTTGGGTGCACGTGAATTATAAAAAAAAAGAACGGTCCTCAAGCGCCTAAGGGTGAATTAACTAGAGTATGGATGGCTCAAATTCACCCCGAACAGTAGCGCCATCTAAGTAAGTAAGTAAGTAACATGGAAATACACATAAAACTTTCAAAGACAACTGTAAGAACAAATTTTTTTAACAAAATCCTGCTAACATGTGTAACGCATACCATTTGCTTCATGTCCTAGTAGTTTTAAATCCGAATGGTATACATAAATCACTAAAATGACTAATTAATGGAGTTCATCATCTGGTAGATACCACACAAATCACTCATTGCCTTGCAAATTAATTTTGCATACCGAAATATGAAACATATTAAGTAAAGCTTCTTCTATTTGAGGAGTTCAAAAATATCACCTGTTACATGGCAGAGTCCTTGAAATTTTCTCGAATATTCTCAGTTTTGTCCCGCAAAAAAGAAAAAAAGAACGACGAGAGTCTTGTTCTATTTAAATTGTTCGCCAAAATAAAAAGTAATTTATCACACGTTACTCATATGTGGAATACAAATTGGAATTTATTTATTTTTTTTTTTTTTTGTCTTAAATAAAAAGAAAATTTATTATTTTGCAAACATACACTTGTACATACGTGCGCATCTATATTTAAAAAAAAAAAGTAGAAATACTCGTATTATATCAAAACCGCGTGAAACCTTTGCAATTCTTTTTGAAAAGTTTTTCCATATTTTCTTTTTTTTTTGCGTTGTTTTGTGGATCAATTTGATTTATTCTTGTCCTCTGTTTAGGTTGAAGGATGCATGTGATTGTGAGGATTTGGAGAAGGAAGGGTACGAAAATAAATAACGAACTTGTGAAGGCGTACGAAGATATCTTTTGAGGGTTCTGTTTATTTCGTTTTACGTAACTTGATTTCAAGTTCAATGCCTTATTTAGTGAAAGGTTCTTTGGGATTTGAAAAAAAAAAAATAAAACGCCTTAGGGATAGTTTTGATTTTTAAGTTAATGGAAAGAGAAGCAAGTTTTAAAGATAAACATTTGGATACGATGATCGACGAATAAGCGTACTAGACATCTTTTCTCTGAAAAGATGGTCCCACTATTGCACAACAAAACAAACTTTAACAAAAAAACCGAGAGCCTAACCAGACCTATTCATAGGATTTCTTCTTAATAAAATATCATTGTGTAGAGTATAGTATCTAAGTATGTATGTACGTTAAACAAGTCATTGGTGAAGCAAGAGATCAAGGCATTTAGTTCGACACCCGAAAATCTCGCCATAAGAAATTAAGCCCGAAAAGTTTTGAACCGACAATTTTGGAAAATACAGCAGAAATTAAACTGAACACTACACTAGGCTAAGTTCGGAGGAAGGCATAAATTATCACGAAATTTAGCTCATAGTAAAAATGGGCTACACTTGAAGATATATGGTGAATGGAGTAGAGAAGCGGAGCAATAGTTTGTATGATATGTATGACGGCATTTCTTTTATCATTTTTTCAAAACATTTATTATTTCTGACGAAAATGGAAGAGATCTCTAAAAGTTTTGTGAATTTTGGGCTCTTTTACGAAAACAAAACAAAATATACATATATCGATTTGTTTAGTTCAGGATTTTCTACCAAGAATATTGCTTATATCCATACATATGCTGTCGAGGGGATTTAAGGACTTTCTTGCAATCGAACCTTAACCCCAAGAATGTTACTACTTCAGTCGCAGATTAACTGCTAAACAAATTGATTTCAGCCGATCTGCTCTAACCGCATAAATTGACTTAATGGACGTTGTGTTTTGTAATGTTTGGACTTGGGAATTTATATCACATTTGGTGGGAAATAATTTCATCAAAAGTCAGCAATAATTTCACCAGAACAACAGTGCCTTAACCTCCGCTATTGGTGCAATAATTGGAATCCTCACATATTCCATAAACGAATACCTGTATTCTTTTGCTTCTGGAATTAATTCTTATAGTTACTTTTGGGAAGATGAAAACTTGTTATAGGAGTGAAGTAGTTTCTCACTACGTAATGGTATTATTTTTCACCATTTGTGAACAACAAATCTGGCTTGAAAAGGTGGAAATAATCGGTAGTGTATGCGAGTGCAGCGGCAACGATTGACAAGTATGTAAACAATCGTAGATGAGATCACTTCAATAAGCTGAACTTAGAGGATGGTGTTACCCAGGTGTGCCCATCTTGCAATAGTGCGGAGTATTGCTACTATCTCTTTCTCCAAAAGTTGGATTGTTTCAAATGTAGGAAATTATAATGGAATCAGTGCAAGTATACTAAGGTTCAAAGCCTCAGGTTAGGGTGGTTCCAATAGTGCTTGTAGTGCCTATGCATACTAATCGTTGGATCTTAGTTAGTTCTCTAAGTTATGTGACTTTACCTACTGCAGGGCACCAAACTAGGCATCAATAGAATCATAGAATGGCACTGACGACAGCTCCCGGTTTTACTGCATGTATATACTATAGATGCGTTTCCTATATCAAATCCTTTCTGATGTTGGAAGAGCTTCACTCGTATACACTACCCAAACGAAATATGGAGTAGAGCAGAATCCGTATGAAAATGTGCAGGAAAATAATTTTACAACTCGTTTTCTATTGCTGTGTTTAGTCTGCTCCAAATGATATGTCATATTCAGCATACATACTTGACCAAACAAACAGGACTCGTCCAGTGGCTTGTTTCTTTTATGAGCGTCTCCTACTGTCAAGCATGAGTTGTCCATGGACTTACCTGGATGCACTTTAATTGCCGTATTACAGCTATGTAAAGGATACCGCAGGTCCCGGTGCTTCTTTATCCCCAAACTTATTGCAGTTTTACCAATTCACCTTCGGTGACAAAGTAAGTATTATCCTGTTGGTCTGGGAACTATCCTGTGAGATCTTTACGTCCTGCTTGGAGTCCTATGTTGGCGTTGAATAGAATATACAACATCTTCAACTAGTCACGTTTGGTACGCAGCTACCCAACCTCTTCCTTTCAATAGTAAACAAGCAGGTGGTGATTTGTCGCTCTTATTCTTACCATTGAAACGGGGGTTGCATCGATGATTGGCGCAGCAGAAGTTGTAGTGGACGGTACGTAAGAATTAAAAAAAAGTTCAGATACTTCATCGCACGACATTTTTGGAGTCTTGTGACAACAACTATTTCCTCTATACAAATTCCGAACTGACCATCAAACGTATCCTATCCAACAGCTGATAACCAACCCTTGACTAAATCCTTCTCAATACAAGTTCTTCATCCAATTAATACAACCCTATCACATAATAAATTCTATAACTTCATCAGGATCTTTTTTGTTTTAGCCACAAAATTCGCTTTAGCCATTTTTTATTCTAATTTATTTCAACCTCCTTATCGCCCCCAGGCTAAGGTGTTCATTTATCCTGCGGTGCGACATAATTTATCACATTCCCGGCTCATCCCTTTAGTGTGTCCTAGACAGCAGAGTATAATGCCAAAGCTAAGAATTATTACTTCTTTCAAATCTAATTTCAAAAGGATATCCGTTAACAAAGGGGCAAAGCAAAACAGAAACAACGCGAAAGGACATCACCTGTTAAAACAAAACAAAGCAGGTGGTGTTATATTTACTTTTCGTCCCATTTCAACAATAGATTAGTAATGTTGTTCTTATACACAAAGATATACGTAAGGAACCGCTGAAATAATAGTGCATTTTTTTTTCGGTTCGATTTTGGCAGGTTCCCATGAAATTGCCCAGTAGCGGTGGAGACCGCCGACACATAAAGGAGTTCTTTGTTGCAGCTGCGAGTGGTTTTTTAGGGCTGTTTCCTTTATAGATTGTGGGATAAGAATTGTTCTTAGGATTGAAAACAAAAAAAAAACACAAACAAACAAAAAACGATTGGGAAGGACTTACGCCTCTCGAGCTGCAGGTGATTCGGATTCGGATGCTCTAAAACCCTCTAGGTTCGCCTATCGGCCTTCTTGTAGACCACGCAAACTTGACAGGCAAACGATTATCATTTTCATCGAAAAATATTGAATTTGTTTGTCATCTAGAGCCTACAGGGTAACGTTTCCACTTGGAAACTTTTCAGATTACGCCCAGGCCTATCTATCAATCCAATCAATCAATATTGAAAAGAAAAAAAAATTATCTATTTGCCAAGAAAACTCCCCAGGCATGTTTGGTAAACACAAATAAGTCCATAAACCGGATATTTGGTGACTTGGTTTATCTTTTCTTGGTGGAGGCGACACATGGGAGTTCTCTTCCAGGTAATCTCATAACAATTTCCAAAATAAATAACAATACTCTGTCTATATACCTTGATGTATAGATACATAGTCCTCTCCATGAATTAGATTAAATTACGAAAATAAACCATTAAACCCAGAGGATAATAGGCACAGATATATAAAAACGGATCTCTTAATTAAACTGGCTGCCTTAATTCTTGACATTAAACACCAATCCACCTACACGGTGCAATTTTATTCCAGGAAAACAAAAAAAAACATAAAGAGGGAAACCTAATTGAACAGGTGATTGTGACTCGAAGGGATGTACATAATTACACGTGAACACACGAGAGAAGGACTAAGGATTTTTCTAGCAAAGGAGTTGAGTGAGTTGAGGCACATAGAAGAGGGTATTTTTATAAATTATTGTTATTTCCAAGAACACGAAGGGTAGGTGGAATGCCAGTTTTCACACCAAGACAAAGGATTTCAATTTAAGTTTCACGTTGCCTCTAAAAACCAGAATACCTGTCAAATGTTAACATCTGAGGTTAGTATCGCTGTTTTGGGAGCTGGTCTCCATGAGACTTAAGACGAAATCCGTTTTGTTACAGGACACACGTGACCAGTAGTTTTACATTTTATTCCTGACGGCGAAGAGGACATTAAATCACCTTTCCAACCATCATAAATATTTTCAAAAACGCGGATCAGTTTACCAAAGAAGATGCTATTAGAGTTCTGTCAAAGGCTGTCGTTTATATAAAGAAGGAATAAAGTAGGTGAAAGTATAGATCCCTGAGGCACGCCAGTATTAATAGCAAATACATCAAACGTTTTCTATTCATTCGTAGTATTGGTCTTCGATTTACTTTGTTGTTTGATAAGTGACCTCTATGATTGGGTAACACATGTAGATGAGTAGTTCCCCTGCTTATTAATACGTGTTCCTTGGCTCACTATTAAGCAAATTGCTAAACTCAGCTCATTCTAGTAAAGAACGAGGTTTAGGTACACTCTAAAACGATTTAGAAAAAAATCGACAATGAAGCATTGAACGTTACGCTTGTTTAACTTATGAGTTCACGGAAAGTGGTTCACAATTGCATGAATCCATCCACAGGTGTTTATAGATCTTACTAGTACAATAGAGCTTATGAAGCCTGTCGCCAGAAAGGATGCCTTATTATTAAAGCAATAAAATACAGCATCTCATAACGACGTAATCATAAACAGTCGCAGCTTCGAAAGTCAAAGACTTATTTCTTATTTCATTTTGGCACTACAAAAGTACGTTCAAGAGAACCTGACTCCTTGCTACAAGTTCAAAACAGATTCGGTTTGATAGAATCGACGACTGTGAAAGCACTGTACTGACAGTTGGTTTGGAAGCAATGAAAAGTGCATTCATCTTGTCAGCTAATTGGGACTCAAGCTTGAACTGAAGTACATACGTCACTGAAAAATCCAGAACAATTCTTGGTTACCATATTCTCAGGTAAGCAAGTATGATCCACTGACTAGATCCAAAGTGATGTGAAAAAAACTCTTCACATTGTTACAGTCTTCCTTATAGCGGCAATTAAAAATATGCTGTACCTTTTCGCAACTTAAAGACTGAAGGACTCCACGACATAGAGAACCATCCATAGTGGATATCCTCAATGTCACCGACACTATAGCTTGATAAATAGGCTTTCCTTTTAAAATATCTCCTGGCAGCCAAATAATAGTGACGCGGATACATGCGAGCACAAACGCTTTCATATTAGTCTTACACTATCAATTCCTATTCTGCAGCTCCACGGTGGTGGCTCTTGGGTGCCTAGTGCCTTGGCTGGTGATTGGATAACCAATACCTTTGGAAGAGAAAGGGGGTAGGAGTGTTTTCTCGCTAGACCACTTTCTCTTGATCTGGACGGAAGAGGATGAATTCTCTAAATAAAATCGACGGTAGCGTCCACAGTTCCAGTCAGGCCACACTATCTAGTGTCATGAGCTACTTCGGCATATGTATTCGAATTCCAGATTTAGAGGGATCTCCAACACTGAGCCAGAGTGGTGGAGAAGAGTTAATGGCGGATCAACCCTTAATGGGCCAACGGCACCGCAAGTGGGTTACTGCCTAGGAGTATAAAAGAGAACTGGTCCTTCAGGTAGAGGGTTGTGCGTCGAAGTAATTCCCCGACGAAGAAAAAACCAAAAGTTCCGAAACCTAAACAAGCCTCGAATCAGGATAAATTTTCTGTTGGCGACCCTAGCAGTCGAAACACGGATAATGACCTTCGGATCAGCACGTGGAATGTTCGAACCCTTAACAGAGCGCTGTTTGACCTTAAGAGTGCAGAGGCCTTAGACCGCTATAAAGCAGACATCACCACTATCCAGGAAGTGCGATGGAATCTCTTTACCAATTTCATGAATGCATATGACAGCATTTACAGAGACGAGCTATGTACATATGTATATAGCGCGATGTCTAGTTTTAACAACTCTGCCAAACTCATCCATTTGTGCAGAATGACGATGGAGAACGATCGCTGCCTTTGGTGTCAAAAAAGGATTTAGACAAGGTAACACGGTGTGATTTCTTGTGATTTCTTTCAAAATAAATGCGCGAAAATCTGTGCAACTACTGGCGTATGTCGACGATATTGACATAATTGGCAGAGCATCCGCTAGTATTCCAACGTCAAAATGGGTCTGGCGGTAAATGAGGGCAAAACCAAGTACATGCTGTCAACAAGAAGGGACACACAGCATCGACGAATTGGACAGAACGTCACAATCGACAGCTATAATTCTGAGGTAGTAAGGAACTTTGTCTAGTTCGACTCTATAACCTCTGACAACATCTCAGCAGAAATTAAACGTGGAATAACGCTTTTTCTTTGGGCTGAAAAGGCAATTTAGTATTAAGCCCCTATACCTGCTTTATGGCGCTGAATCTTGACTCTATCTAAAGCGGATGAAGATATTCTCGGCTGCTTCGACAGAAAGATTCTTCATAAAATTGTCTGTCCTGTTTGCATCGCAGTGCTGCTTTGGAGAAGGAGATTCAACGACGAACTATACGAGTTGTACAGTTACATCGACCTGGTTAAAAAATTGCGCATCAGTCGTCTAAGATGGCTAGGACATGTAGAGTGAATGGACACAAATGCTCGGGCCCGTAAAGTCTTCAAATTTAACCCGGACGGACAACGCAGTAGAAGAAGATCTCGCCTTAGGTTTGGCGCACAAGTAGAAAGAGTCCCTAACCGACTTGAAGTCCGCAACTGCAGGCAGTTACCCAAGAACCAGGATAACCGGAGACTCTTGTTAGTGGAGACTCAGGTTCACTCCGAACTGTAGCGCCAGCAAAGTATCTTATAAAACCTGCTTCTGGCTATGAAAACCATACTTCCACCATTTCCAAAATATTCGAATCCACAATTTATTTGCTTGTCTAGGAGTTCGTCTAGTATTAGACTACGCATTCAGGTTGTTGAGCACAACTTTTGTCCCGACGGTCTTGCAGCAATTATCTAAACCTAAAGATGTGTCAGTGGTGTTAACTGCACCAAGAATAGGGTGTTTTCTTTTAGTAAAACATACGATTTCTTTTTTGGGGCAGCACAGATGCATTGTCAATAGATCCTTCAAATAGCTAACAGCGTTGATTAGTCTAAATTAGTAGTAGAAGTTGTAGCATCGAAAAAAGAGGTAGCAAAACTCAGTCTTCGGGGTCTCTTTTCCCAGCCAATATTGGCTTACAGATATTGCAATAAGTGATGAAAAAAGCCTGTACGTCTCTTGGTATTAGCCGGTACTTTCAAAAGCACCCTCAGTACAGACCACCTTTTTTATTGATCAGGTTTTCTTAAGGACCCCTAATTACTAAATTTACCCAAACGATCTCCTCTTCCTATAGACGATAACCCCGCCCACGTTCAGCTCTCGTGCTTCAACGTCAAAAACCTTGACATAATTGATAGAAAATATTCAAAACAATAAAACTTACTATCACGGTAGTAGTAAAGAAAAAAAAGTAATGAACAGTTAATCCTTTCATATTTTATACTCTATCGACTTCCACGTTGCCCATTAAGACCGCAGGCTAAATATACAACCCACAATAGATGGGCAAAAAAAAACATAAGAAAACCAACTCCCATCCATACATAGCGTAAATTAACCTTTCTGTTGGAGGAGCCGACCCAAACACTTGAGGCACCGTATATGGTGACTTGTTAATGGTGTTTTCTTTTGCCCCTCCTAACGGTAGATGTGGTCATATGTGAAACTATCTATGAGTGCCATCCATCAAAAATCACCGCTCAGCAAAAAAAAAAAACTAAATATGCAAATTAATTACAAAGAATTGTTTGGTCGAGAGTACATTTCGGGTCTTAAGGCTTCGGGCTAAGGAATTCCCATCCCATCGACGTGGATGGTAGTAGGTGCGTGTTGAATATATTACAAAACGATTTTGTTTTTTTGTTCCACCCTGTAGAAGAACTTTTTGTTGTCGTCTTCAAATTGTATATTGGATTTTTGCTACTTTGTTTTGATGGCGTTCCTTCTTTTTCTTTTTATTTAACTTTTTTTTAGAGAACAGGTACCTACTTCTTTCTTTTCGTTTTTTATGTGCCCCCCTGTACTGACATTTTTCAACCCGAGACAGGTTTTTTGATATTTGTTCATTTAGGATTTTCTGTAAACCAACCGAAAAGGGGGTAAAAAAACTTTTAAATTCACTTTGCTTCCTTTTACTTTTTGTTGTTCTTGTTTGTCTCTCTCTCTCTCTCTTTCAGAATCTTTGCTTACTTTCGATAAAGTACGACGACAAGGGAAAAGATTAGCAGAAGAGTTTTATAAATAAACGAGTTTTCATTCTTACCTCTTTTTTTGGTCGTTTTTAAGCTTATTTTTGGAAAAGGAAACTGAGATTGGTGTTGGATGAATTTTAAGTTTGAAAACCCCTTCAAAATTAATTGGTATGTACGATCGTGTACTAAGTTGAGAGACAGAAATTTGATTTTATTGTTTACGAATTAGCAGGGAACGTGAAGAAAATTTTAGATCAGGGGACTTAATGTAGGCACAAGCCTCCTTGAATAAAAATCATTAACCAAAAGGTAGATGATGAACTGAAGGAGTTTAAAGACTTAAAGTACAATCTTTGTTTAAAAAAAAGACAGTTTTGTAAAGAAGCCTTGCGGAGTGGGTTTCATTAAGCAGTACCTGAAACCAATCAGGTGAGATGGAGTCGTAGATTCATCCTCCATTTCGGAACGACAAACATCCCTCCATAAGGGTATTCAAAAATATAATCAATTATAAAAAAAGGTGGTCCATTTTCACCAGCTTCTCTGTTTGGCGTTAACTCCTCCGTCACTTTCCTTTATTATCCATTACGCTACATCACGGGGTGTACAGTAGCGTCAACCTCCAGAGTTGCTTCCCACTTGACCTTGTTACTGTGTGGGAGCCATTCGCTTGAAAGTGGACTATCAAGTAGGCCTTAATGAGCTAAGGTTTTATGTCTGCTTTACATTTTTTGAACTCTGTTCCCTAATACTAGTTCAATAGCAAGCCGAGTTATACGTCACATGACGGTTATTCAGTGAACAAGACAAAAAGGCCCTAGTGGTAAATGGATAGTGCTCTGACCTCCGAAAATTAAAGAACCAACGGTTAGTAAGAGTATTTATGTAGAACACAAACCTGTCTTATACCTGTTAGATCTTGAGATAGACTTCAAGTGTTCCACAATACGCCAGATGTAGATAATGTATCAATAACTCTTCTTCTTTAACTTCGAAATAAGTTAACGTAAGCTTTCTAGAAACTGTTTTAATTAGTTTGATAGCTAAGCTACATTGCATTGAGTTCCACTTTCTATTTACATATAGGTACATACATATGTATGTATGAGTGAGTTCCAAAATGTATCAGATGCGTCATAGATGCAAAGCCATAAGTTCCAAAAGTCAAATGAAAAATTTTGACAAAGTCTCAAGTTTCTAAACGTATCCTAAACATTATAATATGTAGATGCGCATCAACTGAACAAACTATGCATCAATAATTTTTTCGATGTCTTTTGACATTCAAATCATTCATTTAAATTTATTTTTTATTCAAAGTTTGTCATTTTAATTTTGGCAACTGCCTGCTTGTATAAACTACGTTCCGAAACATCGAACTTGTGAAGTGTAAAATGTATACATTATCAAAGTTGCGTTACAGATGCGCATCAAAAGAATAGTACTACCGCGTCAAAAATATTTTTTTACATTTTGGAACTCAGCCTATCTATAGGTTATTTGAGTGTGAATATTGCTATCTTCATCTAAGTTGGTTAGGTGATGGGATTAATTGCAATAGGATTGCCAAATATATGCAGATACTGCAGTGATCTTCACGTTTCGGAGAACATCACACATCTACTCTGTGAATGCCAAGCCATAGCTCGGGGTAGACTTAAACCCCTAAGAAAGTACTTCTTTGACAACTTAGAGGAAGTTGGGTCCGACAACCAAATTTTTGAGATAATAAAATTTCGTACGAAAATTAAATGCATGGAAATGATGATTTAGTTTAGGTTTGCTACCGTTTTGGTTCTCTTGGGATCACGATGGGGCCACTATGCCGCCTACTGTCGTATGAAAAACTCATAACCCTACCCTTCTGTATAGAACCAAGCATTAATATAGAAAATTGACTTATTTCTATCTATGTCATGGCCATCCCTACAGAGGGACGCATTCTCCAAGTTAAGGCATTCCTAGAAATATGACATAATATGAGGATGCTCAATCACTCGTCAGCCTGCTGAAGTCCACAAATATGTATGCCGGTTTTGAAAAACCAGTGGGACACAAAATTAGGTTATCAACCTTTGATTCGTTTAGTTCTGTACCGGGGACCAGGGTTGCCGTTAATTTGTTTGAAAAATGCCGAAATTGAACACTTTTTCAAAATCATGCGACTTTTGGGACACTTTTTTCAGGATTCATTTATAAATTGTGCTGCCAAATTACTTGATTGGCGACTGGGCTAGAATCGTAAAAGAATTAAATCTTTTGGGAAGTTAAGTCTACTGAATTCATCTAGAAATCATTTGAAATCTTTTTTATAAAAAAGATTGGGATTTAAAAAACGTAATTCGCCATTCTTTTAAAGTCACTGATTAATACAATCAATATCTTACAAGCACTGAATTAAAATCATTTTGGAAGCCAATCGAATTCACATATTTCGTTAAAGTCAGTAGTGAATTCACTTGAAATCAGTTGAAGTCACTGAATTCAATTGAAATTATTGGAATTCATTTATATGTGCAAATGTATCTGTTTAACATCCTTTGAAAAATTTTTCGCAAAAAATAAAGTTTTTGTTATGTAAATCATTAGACGATGTTGAGTCTCGTCAGCTTGGTTAAGCAATTTTACCCTTTTCTGTTTTGCTAAGACATCAAAATCGCCTTCAAGTTTCAAACATCACGGTATCTATACTACCTCAAAATTTGAATATCGTCCACAAATGTCTTATCAGACATCAATATCAACATGATCCACCACCTGGAATCAAGTGAGTTAAAATTATTGCAGTTGAATTCACTGACTTCAACAGAATTCACTACTGACGAAATATGTGAATTCACTACTGACTTCAACTTCAGTGATTGCCAAAAATTAAATGTATTAATCACTGACTTTAAAAGAATGGTGAATTCAAGTTTTTTTTTTAATTTCGCTGTCTTTTTTGAACATGATTGCTCAAATCAAAAATTTTAATTATTTTTTTATGAATTCTGTGAATGCATTAACAAAAGAATGCATTCTTTTATAACTCTGCTACTGATTTGGGAAATTCCATAGCATTTGACGGGCAAGTATGTAGCAATACTTTGTACGAGTATATGTTCGTAAAAATTCTGTTAATATGATTTAAAACGATATTTTCATGATTATGAATCGACATCATATGAGGGTTTGTCCAACTTAATTTTGGCAGCAGCTGTCTGAATATGTGATTGTACAATATTAGACAGGCATAGTACTATCAAAAATCATATGAAATGATCTGTTTGTAGAGGCTTCTTTCATACAATCGAGCTCCGCTTATACTGACGCTTGTCTTGTAATCGGTATTCAGAGAAGTTTCTACCCTATGCGTTGATTATTTTTCAAGACTTACTCAGAACAATGTAAGCTTTAGTGAATACAGGATCTGGCTGATATGGAACGACTGTACAACATAGCATAAGGTAGCCACCTAATGTTGTGCAATACAAAAGGCATCCTTTAAAATACCAGGCAGGATGTCACAGGCTTTTAAGCTTGGGTCATTCCCATTAAAGATGTCACCATATTAACATGAATTTAAATGCTGAATGTAAACTCTGTCTATATGAAGACGGAACTGGAGAATATATACATATTTACTAAGTAGGTGGGCGCCTACATATGTACGTACGCCTAAAAACTGCTTCTGCTGATTTTTCTTCATCTCAAATATTCAATGATCTACTGGAATACAACCGCACTTTTGATACAAAAAATATTTGAATTCCTAGCAACAACCCTTTCGCTGACTAATTTGTATTTGATTTGTAAAATCAGTCAATTGACTGTAAGTTAAATGACTGCAGTCAAACGACTTACTGACTGGAAACAGAAGTTATGTAGACTGTCTGTGAAAAATGATGCTTTGTACGACAGATATTCGCAGCCCTACAAAGACTTTCGCTTCAATATATGTACCTAGAGTCCATTAGAATACCCAAGAAACAAGGATCGACAGAATTCTGTCAAACCATCGAAATCCTCAAAGAATCACCAAGGCTCAACAAAAATCTGTCTAAACGACACAGCTATTGGTTTTTCTTGAAAGTCTCTGGAACTCCTTTTGAACATAGACTTTCCAGACTCAAGTGATGGTGGCGCAGAAGAAACTAGTTCTTATTGTTCACTGTCAGCAGCAGAAGAGAAAATCTCGTAGTCCATATGGATGTGTATAGCTTTTCCCCTTATAAGAAGTCACCTGACAGCATTATGGCTATTATGCTAAAGAATTTCCAAGACATAACAATTGCCTGGCTAGTACCGATTTATAGGAGCTGTCTATATCTATTTCCTGGAGACGTGTCAAAGGTATTGTTTTAACTCCGAAATAGTCCGTTGTGAACATGAATTCGCGAAGGATATTAGGCCTATTAGCCTGTCCTCTTCTGTATAGAAGACTTTAGAACATATCCTTGATTTTCACATCCGTGACACTTTGGAAAGTTCTACTTTATCGAATTCCTAACATGCATATGTATCTCAAAGGTCGGTCTACAGAGAGCTCATCATGAAGTAGTGCGTATGGTGGAGAAGATTCTCCACTACAAAGAATATTATATTCTTGCAGCCTTCCGTGACACAGAAGGTGCTTTTAACAACTTCCATTCGGCAACTATTCAAAAAGGTTTCACCGAACTAGGTGTAGACGGATTCCTTAGTCCTACGATCGTATCCATGCTAAAAACTCATCGAATCATTCAGGCTGTTTAGGTAACAGCAGTACAACGAACACGGTAAGCAGCGGTATCCCGCAGGGTGGTGTTATCTCCCCATTGCTATAGCTTATGGTAATAAATAAAATCTTGATGCAACTAGATAGTGAAGGGTTTAAGGATGATATGGTTATTTAGAGTAAGTTCCTCTCCACGATAAGTCACTCATGGGAAGAGCTCTGGATAACATACACTCATCGGCTACGAGCAGCAGCCTGCAGCCTTGTTGCCAGTTCAGATAAAACCGAAATGATACTATTGACCACTAACATCAAGATAGACCAACGAAACTAGATAACCACTCTAACTATGTTGTAGTGCCGAAACTTAGTTGGAAACTCAACATAGAACAGTGGGGAAAGAAAGCAAGCATAGCTTTCTATGTCTGCTGCAAAAAATTCGGTAAATAATGGAGACTACAGCTAAAGATAACCCTATGAATGTACATAGTCATAGTGCATCCAATCTTTACTTATGGGGCTATCGTTTGGTGGCAATCACCAAAAATCGGCGTATGTAGCGATCACAAGAGCGCTGAAGTCTTGTCCAACAGATGCTCTAAGTTTGATACTGCACCTGATAACCCCTGGAACTTCACATCAGAGATATGGCTATATGCAGTTGGTGCTGGATCCCAAATCCATATGCTCATTGTAGACTGAAGACGATACTAAGTGAATTGGTTACATCTTCGACCTATTACAAAACTTTTTTAAAGAAATTCCCTACCAGAGAAAAATGGCAGCGTTATCAATGACTAAGATATGTTGAGCCATTTACATAAACGGTTCAAAGATGGACTGCGGAATCGACGTAGCAAATCGCTGGTCTTACTGCGCCATTTCAATAAAGACGTGGACTAATTACAACAAACCTAAGTCAAACGAGTTACTCGGCAAATCTAGAGCAGATATTGCAAGAATTGTAGGTATTATCATTGGCCACTGCCCACTTGGAGACCATGCGGCCAAGTTTGGTACACAAAACCTTCCGTAGAAGCTGGAAGGACATTTATGTACTAAAAAGAATTTCTATGCCATTTCGTCTGCAGATGTCCGGCCCTAGCGAGGATCAGACTGTTAATTTTAGGCAAACCCTTCTTCGAGGATCTCAGAGCAATAGCAAAATATAGGATTGGAGAAATTATCCTGTATCTGCCACACAAACCGTCCAACAATCGATTTATTGCACACTAAGTTCAATAATCGTGTAATCAGTCGTTTTGGTGATGTTGTTTAGCAGGCATGGAGCTGCGATTTGACGCCGTTTTTTTGCATGGTGCCATTAAAGATCGATGCTTTCCGAACAATCCAGAGACGATTCAGGCACTCAAGAACAATATTTGTCAAACTATTCAAGAAATAGGCTCCGACACCATCGAAAATATATTGAAAAATTGGGTTAGCAGGATGGCCTACTGTTTTGCAGAGGCAGTCATTTGAATGAAATAATATTCCATAATTAATCGGAAGAGTGGGCATCGTAGCTCAATTCTGAAAAACATCCGAGAGTAAAACTGTCATAAAAAAGGTTTTCAAAACAAAAATTGCTCTTCGGATATGGCATTATACAGTAGGCCCATTCCATTCGTGTAAAGAATATAACACGTACAACACGAATGGTTGTGAGAAGCTAGGCCCTGAGTCCCATCCTGGACCTGTCGCGCCAAAAATTTGTAATTTTTTTTTGTAATTAATCCGAAGGTTTACTCTTTTCAATAAAGGAATAATCGTTGAAAAATATTGAAGAGTGTTTTTTTTATAGCCTTTTTAGGCCAACCACCCTATATACAGGTGTCTTCAATCTTAGCTAAGCTTGTATATAAGCCGAGTGAAGACTAGTTTTGCCTCTGTCTAGTAAGAATGGTCTATAGTTATCGAAACTAGGTAATACCATACTAGGTTGATAGGTAAGCCTCCGCAATATAAGCTTGTCTTGTATAGATACATAAGCCGACCTAAAAACTAGAAGTTTAGGGTTGAAGCAGTGCATATCTGCATCTTATGACATAGTTGAGCTAACAATAAGGCTATCAGCGTCAGTCCTATTAAGTCATCTTCGGTTCTCCTAGTGTCGTATACTAATAAGATTTCAAGGTAGTTATAATCAAAGTCTCTCTACTTCTAAGACTAAGTATTTATGTATCTTAGTTATTCATTTGCGCGTTCTATCCGAGATAGTCTGTACAAAAATCTCTTCGTTCGAAATTATTGTAAGTCAAAACTCTATTACACAACTTATAGTTGGTTAACTATTTGATCAGCCGACTTGTGTTCCCTGTTTCCAGCTCATGGGTATTAGTCTAGTGACTTTAGCTCTTGCCACAGTTTACATAAGAGACTTTCCTTTTTATGTGAAACGTCTCTGAAGGTTAGTGGTAACCTTCGCCATAGTTTACTCAAAAAAAAAAAGACAACTTGACATCAACATTATAACCAATTCATACAACTAATTATCGTCAATTGAATTGCGATCTAGGAGAATGACAAAAAACAAAAATCAAGGCTTCCGATCGTAACTTTCGAAAGAAAGTATTTTTTTTTTCTGTGAATTTAGAGTCACCAATCCGCCACAACGATAAAATATTTTTTTTTTACAATTGACAGCCTCCTATCATAGTCACATTCCCTTTTTCCCATGTATCCGTGTGTGTGTTGAATTCTTTTTGCTCATTGCAGATACTTTTTTTTTGTAATAATATTGTCGCGATTGTTTGGTTAGCAATCTCAGCTAACAATGTAAGCCAACTTAACTAGTGCTTAGCGTGAATTGTTTTTTTTTTTTTTTATTTATGATTTTATTTTTATACTGTGGCCATTTTTCTTTTTCTTCTTCTTTACGTGCCTTGAATCATTATGCGAAATTGTACTTGAAACGAAATAATAATCATAATAACAGAAGTAGGTAGGTATACGAAGGAGAGCGCAAAACAAGATACTTAGATACATACATGTATTTTTGTATCTATGTAGAAAAACGTGTGCAAAATCGAAGCAATTATGCTCATTGTGCTGATTTTGTTGATGACTTTTGAGCAGGCATTATATGTATGTACACATACACGAGTATCTATAGGTAGTACCGCCAGCTTGAAGAAAAGAGGTGTACTTGACATCGCGTTGATTGGCTGAAGTAACTTGATGTTACTTGGCGTGGATTTGATAAGTAGATAGATATGTTATGTTGCTAGGTACTGAATATAAATTCAAAGAGCCACACTGCCCGCTTAAAGTTGCAAGACACTCTTGAAACATTGAAACAGTGATGAGCAGCGGTTGAAAACTTAGTGTGTTCAAACTTTTCATACACACTGTGTATGTGTATCTATACCTAACCCTATTGTTCTATTCGCGTAATTTCCAACATCTCAAGAAGCCATTTAAGATTTAACACGGCGCACCACATACCACAACTATCATCATCGTCATCTATCAAACCAGGCATGGTGTACGAGTATATAAAAGGGAAAAGAACTACCCACAAATCTGGTTCTTTCCACTTGCTCGGTCCGTCTGTCTTGGCTTGACTTTCTTTAGAAGTCGAACTCATTTGTATGTTCTCGCTGTAACCTTTGGTTTGTAATTCCTTTTTCTTTTTTTGTTTTGTACGCACCACATTTTAAAATTGTATTCATTTGAGTCGTATGTCTGTCCAAGGTACCGCGGCTGGTTCTTGAAAGCTTGACTCTTGATTGTTGTATAGCTTTCAAGACACGAAAAGCGAAAAGGAAACCCGTGTTGCGAAAGCAAAGTAGAAGAACACAAATCCAATTCTATTCAGTATTCAACAAATGGCAAAGAATACCTTAACAGGGAGGGGAAAGACAAAAAAAAATAAACTGAAAACCAAGAGAAGATGGAAGACAACAACGAAAGACAACTTGTGTAGAAATAATTCTTGTCATGCACGAAAGAACAGCGAGAGTTAGTCTTGGTTTTTTCTATACGATGTTGGTTAGATATATAAGTAAAAGTTTTTTTTACTTGTTTTACTTTACATAATGGTTAAGAGAAAGATAATATTCTAAGCAAAAACAAAACAAAATAAAAAAATGTATCTTATGGATGGTTACCGTATTTAATGACATGGTAATAGGAAATGGGTTTTTCTTTATTTATTTGTCCATGACTATAGTTCTTTCGCATTGCACCTTGTTTTGATGATAATTCAACAAGAAATGTATGCGGTTGAGGTAGTGTGGCTAGGAATATGGGTGGTTAGTGATGACGAATGGGTTCCACTTTTAAGTTAATAAATATCATTCGACCCTAACTGTTAGAATAAAAAATTTTGAAATACAAATTATACAAATTCATGGACACTTACACCCATAAACTTGACCGACTATTTGATCGGCAGACCGACGCATGTTAGAAGGTAATATTCAATAAAAAAAAGTTAGGCTCTACTTCGTAACCATGTACATACATAAGTAATTGATGAACTCAAAGGCTTGCATATACATACATACAAGATTTATAGTACACAGTTTATTCTCAAAAGTTATCAATTTTACCGAGCCAACTGAATAGTTGGATACGGAAATAGATACTTTAAAAGGTGTAGGTTGCGCAGTGCAGCTCTTTTTCATAAGTTAATGTTAATCATCTCTAGTCAACTGAATACAGATGAGTAGCGGAGCTCAATTTGTGCTCAAAAAGAAATAGTTTTATTGACCCAACTAAATAATTGGATGAACGCAAAAATCGATACATTTTAGCCAGATGGTTGGGCGCTGTAGATCTGTGTAATAACAAATTCAAGCTGATAATCTCAAGACTATTAAATAAGCAAGATTTCTTAACTTGCTTGTGCATACATCAGTTGAGCTACTCTTGAAATATAACACTATTCTAGGAAGCACGATCGTCTGATAAAGACAACCAACATGCAACAAAATTTTCTGAAGTGAATGCTTTATACTTTATACTTTATCCTGTATATTGGAAAGTCGACTTTTAAACACGCACATAATCATATCTAGGAATACCCTCTGTTTCTAGGAAACATTCAAATGAGTTTTTGAATAAGTTGAATAAGTAATCGCAAGTTAGGAGGAAGAAAACTGTGATAAACGGTGGTAGGACTTTTCCAATTGTATTATAACAAGGAAAACTTGATTCGCTTTGAACCCAAGTGCTTAGTAACCTCAGTTATACTCGTAAGTTCTGGACACTACATCATCGGCAGATACACTGAAAAGCTAAATATCGTAAACTATTTATGCTGCCGTTGTAGCGAGGAAGATTATCTTGTTAATAATCGTCAACTAATATCTAAAACCACCAACACTTAGACCAGAAAGAGGTCCGGTGATGACCGCCTACTCCTAAAACCATTTGCTTCTACTGACGAATGGCTTTGTAAAAGTCCTTCGAGTGCCGTCCTCTGTTGTTGGCAGCCGCCAGCAAGACCACCAACTTAGCGGCTCTTACGAAGATACAGAGATTGGCTGAAATTGGCACCACAAGCGCCATGAGAACCACACCTACAGCAGGAGTGGAAGCTATCCTCAATCTACTTCCGCTGGATATCTTCTTTTTAACCTCGGAAGCTATAAGCACCCTGAGAATAAGTCATTCAAACAGTTAGAGACAATACACAACAGGTCATTCTATGATCCTGAATAAATATCTAAAAAATGTTCCCACCACGGATTATCTGACTCCGTACCTAGATTTCAAGAGACCCTTCACAAGCTTGTTCCCGAGCAGAGAAGAATGGAAAAACGGTCAGCCTACCAATACACGTACCATCTCTGTTTTCACAGATGGATCAAAGATAGATGTAGGCGTTGGGTATCTTTTCGGAACCATTAGTCATATCCAAAACCATCCGTCTCCCGAACCATAGCAGTGTTTTCCAAGCGGAGGTCCTAGCAGTAGCAATAGCTTCCCGTGAGACTGCGTTGAAGGCAATACCACCGGAATGTATCACCTTTTTCATTGACAGTCATGCAACAATAAAAGCGATTTGTGCTATCGAAATAAAATCCAAGCTTATGAAGTGCTGTCGTGAAGAGCTGGGTCCCTGGACATAAAAATATACCAGGTAATGAGAAGGCCGACGAGCTGGCCAGAAGAGGTTCAGAATTTACAACACATCACATACCTCGGTGCACATCCCACCTTGCTCACTGAAGCTGAAAGCAGTGATTATGGCACGGAGGGAGGCTAACATTAGATGGTCCTCCCTAGACACTTGTGTCATCACAAGAAGTATATTGCTTCGATAAGATTAGTACCCGCAGAATTATGCAAAAGGATAGGAAATCCCTTTTTATTCTGATAGGAGTTATCACGGATCATAACACTGCGGTATCACATGAAAAAACTAAGATTAATGGAAAAAGACATATGTCGTCAATGAGGTTACAACCCATTTTTATTCTGTCACCCTCTGCCACCTATTGGAGTTGACTCCTTTACATCTTGTGGTTGAGGAATGTGCAAGTAAAACGATCCTAAGGATGGCCAAGGAAGGAATAATAAGAGACAAGTGCATTACATCGAGACAATTCAATGCACTGCTGAAAAAATTTCCACTCCTAGCCTTTCCTAGGGATGATATCATTAGAAGGTTTAACTTACAAAAGAACTTTGCTGCCAAGCTTAATAACAAAAAAAGTTGGAGCAATGTATCCACTATCTACAAACTGACCAATCATACAACAAAGTGGTACACAGATGGATGAAAAACTGATAAAGGAACTGGAGCAGGGGTATTCGGGCCTAGAACCAAATACTCTGTATCCATGGGCAAAAGTACCAGTATCTTTCAGGCTGAAATCTATGCCATTGATAGATGTGTCCAAATCAATCTTGATAGAAACCATGTCAACTGTGATATATGTAACTATAATGTCAGATAGCCAAGCCTGCTATCATGGCACTTGACTCCTATATCATTAAGTCCAAACTTGTGTGGGAATGCCTGCAAAAACTTAATGAACTAGGTAGTAGAAACAAAGTGACACTCTATTGGATACATGGCCATGTGGGAATAGAGGGTAATGAAATGGCCCATTACCTAGCAAGAAAAGGAGCATCAAAATCCTTCATAGGTCATACTCTCAAAGAAGAATTCAGGAAACAAGAGAGGAAACACAGGACAAGAACCTGGAATAACACTCATGGAATGAGACAAGCCAAGAAACTTCTAGGGCAATACAACCGAAAAAGATTCGACGCATGTATCAGCATGAGCAAGAATAACCTTTGTATCCTAACGGGCCATTGTAAACTCAAGGATCACCTAAGGAAACTAGGTATATCTGAAGAAGGTCTCTGCAGTCCAGTGAAATCCCAGAACATGTGCTGGGATCTTGTGCAGCACTGACCCACAAAATACTGAAATACTTGGGCAAGTACCAATTATCCGATAAAGAAATACCGTCACTACCAATATGTTGCAGTGCAACATACGCCATCTTCAAATAATAATAATATTACCTCTGCTCAAGTCTAATCGATGGGTATGTGTGTATTTCGAAAAGTTATGTGTTGCTCCAGGTTATCAAGACACAGCTCACCTCAATTTCCATCAAAACCCACCTTGTTATGAATAGATAATGTATGCGGTATCATGTCATCCGTTCCAGACAAATTGTCACTTTTATACACAGTATTGCGTGACAAACTCAGTTCCATTTCCACATGATACTTAGCCTTAAGTTAACAATACTGCAAATCAGCTTAATTACCATTATCTTCGTTCACTGAACGCTGAACAAATACCAGAATTACTACCAATAAAGTGGCATACCAGTTTTTTGTTTGATCTCATAAACATTTTAATAACTACATACAGTGCCCCTAACCAGATTGTCATCCAAAGCTTTTAACTAAAAGCCAACAATCCGGAACAAACTATTCATAGACGCCGATACAACAAAATTCCACCACAAACCACTATTTATATTGGATTTCCTATTTTGTGTTAAATAAAAACACCAAAGACCATGAACCTGAATCTTTTAGTGTAAATTCGAAACAAGTTGTTTCAAAGTTCATGAACTGTGAAAGGTTAATTTTAACGATCAGTTAATATTCGTATTTAATATATATGTATGTATACATATAAGAAAAAAAAAGACAATTTTAATTTAAATTAATAACAATTGAATTATGTTTTTTTTTATTTTGTATTTTGAAGAAAAAAATCCGCCGAAACAAAAGAAATTCGACAAAAATTCATTTTAAATTATCACCACTCCGTGCGCGACGGCATGAGAACCCCCCCGTCCCTACCCACTCCATATACAGCCACCATACACTCTCAGAGCACAAACATGTCATTTAAACACAAAAATTTAAAATCAAAAGAAAAAAAAATCATTTCCCAGCTCGCTTTGGGGGTTTTAAGTTGTTTAAGCCAACCTGTTGGCCTTGAAAACGGATGACCAATACAAAACCAACTACAGAGACCATACACCCGAGTACAATGACTTGTGTGTTTGATTGTGCTAAACTTAATTTTGTTATTACACTCGTATTTCAATTAAACAAAACAAAATACATTGTATTTCGGTGCGCGGTGTTCCCGGTATTTTGTAAGTAGATTCGACTTAGGCAAGTGGAAACAAAATATCTTAAAAGGTGTACTCGTATCTCGTGTGGTGATTCTAGCCGCCCGTGTTTGGTTGCCTCCCTACCCTACCCCGCTTTGTTACTAGTGGTGGTGGTGGTGGTTGGCCAAATGACGAATTATAGCCATTTAGATGTTTATCGCAGAGAACACTGGTGGTAGTGTAGTACCACCAGCAAACACCCCACCAGCATCAGTGACGAGAATATAAACAAATTAATTTTGTAGGTTTTATTGAACCCACATGTGGATGGCGGAGTGTGTGACTACTTTTCGTTGAAATCGTAAAGGTGAATATGAATAGTATACATACATACATACGTCGGTTGCTGGTATACATTTCGAACAAAATATGACGCAAAATATGCGGGTTAATGGAAGTCATCATCACCGCTCGCTTGGGGAGTCAAGTTTATGGGGAAAGGTGATCGGTTGGTTTGTGTTCTTAATTTTTTTTTTTCTGAAGCTCATTTTTTTGGGGCTAAGCTGATTGGGGATAATATATTTGGAAAACAAGTGGAATCGTACATTCTTTAACTGACAGGACATCATGCATCAAGTCTTCTATTCGTGGATATGAACTGAATCAAGGTTATGAAAAGTATGGAAGTTTCTACACGAATTGATGGTGCTACCCTAAGCATGAAGACGACACGCATGGCTTAGATGATCTCTCGCACAACTTGACTCAAAACTCATGACTCACTGCGGAAGCATTCACAATTGTGAGTTGTTGGGTGAGTTGTAAGTTGAATTATGTTTGTATCTTTTAACACAAGAAACCTAAATTTCCCTCTGATTATACTTGCTGTTTTGTCTCGGAGCAGGGAGTCTCCTAAAAACAAGGAGTCCCATACAAAAATCACTGTGAGATACTTTCGAAACTCACTTAGATGGAACATCACATACATCATCATCATCACATATTGCTGATCTACCATTTAAGGTAAAGCTTACCTGAAAGTAAAAGAAAATGAAAAAGATATTAGTTTTCAGTCGAAATACAAAAAGAGAAAATATTTATATTGATAGAAGTTCTTTTAACTTTAAATAGTAACTTCGGTCTAAGCTAGAGTAAAAAAGATTTAAAATTAAATACGTTAAAATATCAGCGATATCGACAGATCCGAATCACTTTTAAAAAATATTTCACAACTCCACAACAAATTTATTACAAATGGTTGAAAAAATTGGGGATATGTAGATACAATATTAGAGTAAACGATCACAAATAAAATCAACCTCATCTTCTCAATCTAGGTCGATTAGATTAGACATCAGCCTTTGCCTAATGCACTTCACATTAGAAGAAATGGGCCTACTACTCTACCTTCCGGTATTCCAGCGTTTTTGGGTTCACTTCTCCATTTTAATTCAACAAAATAGTTCTACTATTGAATGATAAAACAAGTGCATCATAGTGCTGCCATATCATATATGTAATGTCATACTTGGCTGAAGATTTATCGTTGGAAATGTAGTCAATTTTAAGGCGATAAGTCATCGCTTGCCTCTAATTCCTATCAGAACTGGATTCTATTACTTCAGCCTTATTTGTGAACACAAAAAATGGACCAAAACCAGAGGCTGCCCTGTCCTCTGACGGATAAGTCGTATAGCATAATTTCAACAAAACGACAACAGATAACAGTTTTTAACTGATGGAGCTTGTTGGTAACAAGCACTTCCATACTATAAACTTGCTTGCTCCAGGCAGTCTAAAGGATATGGTGGACACGAGGTATACGTATTAGCTAGATGTTCGAAATTTTATGTTGCGTACACAAATTTGGATTACGTCTAAAGTCCTCAGAACATACAGAGAGCTTCTTCATGTAAAAGATTCCTGAATACATACATACGTTTGACCACCATCAATGTGTACGTTCGACTTAAAAATATGATGAACGTGACACATAATAAGCAGTAAAATGGAAAACAAAAGCGTCGAGGTAAGCCTACACGCAGCTTCTTAGCTCAAGGATACAATTCTGCAACACACTCATCTGGAAGTTTGATCACTTAGATTCACTGTAGAAAGACTGCGAAAAGTTAGTTAAGCACAGACCTTTACAATTACTGATCCATTTTATGGGCTTGCTATACCGACTCACATAATGCTTATAGAGTAATGCGACCTAGATATCTGCACATTCATATAGGTTGATAGTCGCTGGACTAACCAATTGGCTGTAGAACTTAATCTATTCAGGAAGTCTGGTGCTG
Organism: Xylota sylvarum; assembly: GCA_905220385.1. NCBI lineage: Eukaryota > Metazoa > Arthropoda > Insecta > Diptera > Syrphidae > Xylota > Xylota sylvarum. The sequence goes on from LR999960.1 coordinate 28,543,943, forward strand.
TCAGACCGCATCAACCGTTGTCCAACGGCAATCATACGTATGATTGCTCTAGAATCAGATAAAATCCCATAGGGATTAAAGTCTTTAGTCCATAGAGTGGGTTCCTAAACTCAAATGGTTAGTGCGTTGGAATATGGAGCGAGGTGTTCGACAACACTTAAATTTTCTTTCTCGATCCCACCACTCGCAAACATCTAACAAACATCCGAGAGTAAAACTGTCATGAAAAGCTTCTCAAATTAGGACCTGGGTCCCAATTAGACCCTGGGTCCCATGGTATTTATTTATGTATTTAGTCCTTAGAGATAAGAACAGATTAAAAGCTGAAAAGATACTGATTCTTCAAAAGTTTGTAAAAAGGCATATGAATACTTAGTCCTGTCCAACATTTGGTCCATCTATCAGTCTTTGCGAATGTAGGCATAAGCTAGGTCCATAGCATCAGCCAAAAGCTAGTTTGCAAGATCAGCTTCCTTATTACTCTCAAAACCTATGTGCATCCAGGTAACATGCCAGTGTCCCAACCTCCTCCACTTCTTTATTTGAAATTAATCACTGCAGCAAAGCAGACTTAAACAACAGCTTAGGTATTGGAGTAGATACCTAAATAGAAAGGGTTTTACCTTTTGCTCTTTTCCTTCGTTTCAGTCATGATTCCACCCAAGACTGCCAATTGGTTAGGCTGTGCATCACCAGGCTACAATCCAGCTTTAGAAAATCTCCATGTGGGTTTCCATGTCCATAGAGGACTGTCGAGCAGTGAGAGCAGATAAAGCCAATCTCTCCTTCACTCTTTCATTCGAGCCAATCATTCGAACGAAATCCCGAAATACGCGCTCAAAAATCTGTTTAATATGGTGTCGATATATATCCCGATATTCTGCATCGAAAATATTTTAGTCTAAATCTCGGGTTGACATCGATCCGTCATTAACTTATGTTGTATAGCAAGTTTCTGGCTTCAGTTTCAACAGATACCTCCAGAACTGTTAGACTATCTGACAGCTTACATGGCATTCGCACAGTTGGGGCATTGATTTCCCTCTTCTATTCCAGTTGTTCATGAAAACGATAATGGTGAAATACCCTGCGCACTTCCATCTCTGATAGGCGGGAAGATGGCGGCGAATACTCCTGCCTAAGTTTATCAACGATCAGTTTTCCAATCGCCTTTGGCAGAAATGAAGGTAGGTACATACATATATACATAGATAGTCCTAAAAGCTTTTTGTAAGGTGGTGGTAGCCTTACTCTATTTAATTACGTTAAATTGTGCCTATACCACTTGAGATGACACCATTCTAGGTTCGGGTAAACTAAAGCCGATTGGCTAAATGTAGGTAAATGATGTAAGTCGAATTAGTATTCCCTAGTTCAAGCGTCAAATTTGAATCTGAATTAATTTACTTACATCGAGTCGAATCTCCCTGTTTCTCTAGACTGTGAGATCAACCACCACATGCCCAAAATGTAATTTAAAAAATATCAAACCAAACAAACATGAGTTATTTGCTTTGAATGGAAATGTTTCGCCTCAAATCGGATTGGCATCATGGCATTTATCAAAAAATAAATTTTTTAATAAAAATTCAAGTTCAAGGTTATCTCTTCTACAGAAAAAAGCAAAAAAAAAGTATCTTTGTTTATTTGCGGCCAATATCTCTGGCACATTGAGTAGAGTATAGTCCCAAATCCCACTCTCAGATTATTAGTCGAGGAGAGGTCTCTTCAAGTGGCTTTAGCTTGGTTATAATACCAAAAATAAACCAGCTGCTTCTACTTTTGGATGGTTCTGTTGGTTCTTATTACTACTCCAAGCAATTTCCTATTGCGTAGTTAAGACTTTTTGTGTTATTTTTTCCTATATCAAGTCTCTCCTCGTCCTCTATCCCAGAATACAGATTCGTCATGACCATCACTTTACTATTATTAAATTTTTTTTTCGTTGTTGTTATTCTTTCGGGCGTTCAAAGAACCTCAACAGAAAAAAATCAACCGAACATGAAAAAAAAAATAAATCGTTCCGCGTTTCGGTTTTAGTTTCAAATTTTTGTATGGCACGCATATCTTTTCCTTCCTACCTTGGTTTTTGTATCTGTCGCTTCTTTTGCTGTGTGTTCACCTGTTGTGTGAGAAGTAACTTGCTAAAGCTAGAGAACTGGTTTTGAATTTGAAGTAGTCATTATGAGATACACAAAAAAATATAATAATAATGATAATCAAGACAAAAAGAAACTGAAAAGCAAATGAATTATAGCATGTGAGAGAACTCGTTTGAAATTGAGCTTAGATTTGGATTGATAGATACTTGTATCTATAGATGCTTAGCGTATGTTGTTAAGTTTTTTTTTTATATTCATGAAAGAATACTTAATTTGCGGGAGGATTGATCTTGAAAAATGTAGTGTAATATGAGTTGACTAAGCCTATGACAAGATAGGCGTCTGTTACGACTAATAAAATGTACCTTTTGGGGTAGATGTTTATTGATTTAACTGTTGAAACTTGTTTTATTTGATTTTTATCATTTAGAATGACTGTTTTCTGTTTACTGAAATATGTTAATTGTGTCAAGAAACGACATATGGGTGATCTGATTTTAAAAGGAATTTAAGGAGATTTCTTTGGAAATTAGATGAGATAGAAGATACCGCGCATGACTTGAAATTTATATGATAGTGTGAAACTTTGAAACTTAAGACGGAGTAGACGGAGGCTATAGATTAGTGAAAAAGACACTAAGCCCCTTTAGCCGATGCGATCTGCGCCACTGCGATGTGTGGTCCGCCAAATCTGCGACGTAGTTTCATGGTGGTGCAGTTGAGACGATAATAACGATAATAACAGTTTGGAGACTACTCTGTGATTCTATATAACCGCCAGATAGTACGTCGCACGACTTTGATGAGAGTTTCCTAGATATTGTTGTAGCGAAAATTAGGCCTACCTTCTGAAACCACGTCATAAGGAGTCCTCGATAGCCATGGTGTCCTCGAAATTGTTTGTGTTATTCAAGAGACGTCACTGAGAAAATGAATCGTACTGACCTAATACCATACGAAAGCACAATAACCTGATGTCGATCTCGGTATGGTCGGAAAAACAATGCTAGACTACATAAGACCTAAAGGCAGTATATTGATAACCGGGCCCTATCTCCGTAGAGAACGAATCCGAAACAATCTCAAATATCTTAACCCAGAGCACTTGAGTAAGGAGTGGGAGATAGTTGATTTAGGCGAGCATACAAATCAATGCCCTTGCTTCGCAAAAATAACTATGTATGTACATATAAAGTGATCGTCGGGATCATCAGATGTAAATAAATCCATTTGTGGTCTAACCAAACAAGGAACACATCGTATTAGGCTTCTGACACCTTTTCCGTCCAACAGCAAGATGGGAAAACTGTTTGAGAAGATGCTAAAACCACGCCTCACAGCAGCAATACAGAGCGCAGGTGATCTGTCCGAAAGACAACACGGATTCAAGAAAGGCCACTCTACAATAATTACTCCTAGTGGCAGGAGGCAGTGATTAAGACAGTCCAAACCGCTCAATAAGGCAATCACTACTCGAGGAATATTGTAGTGCAGCTTTAGATGTGAGGAACGCCTTCAACTCGGCCAAGTTGGAAAATACCTTCAGGGTCCCACAACATCGCACGTTGATGAACATACATACATATGTATGTCACCACCGATGAATCTCGCAGAGGGGAATTGACAGCAGTGGCAGCGCAAGGTTCAATATTGGGGCCCGACTTGTGGAACGTCTCTTATGATGAAATCTTCCGTATAGAGATGTCCGAAGATACCTTTCTGGTAGGGTAGGGTGACCACTGCAAGAAGCACGGAGGATCCAGGAAGGAGACTTAAACAAGTCATGAAATGAAAGACCAGCGAATTTCAACACAACTCAAGTTTCATGTTGGACTGTATCACCAGTAAGTATGCAGAATGTTTCTAAACTCCAAACTTTCCTTCTGATCATAGATCAAAACTGCATCCGATCGAGCCGCGAAGATCACAACATCACTCAGCAGGACCACGGCAAACGTTGGAAACTTATGGTCCAACCATAAGTAAGCGACAACTTCTCATGTCAATTATGCACGCCATCTTCCAGTACCTATGGGTTCGAAATATGGGCAGATGCGCTTAAACAAGAAAAGTACAGGAAACAAATGGTCCGCGGGAGTGACACCAATTGATCTCTTAACAGCAGAGAGAAAGTTCGCGTACGAGAAGAAGATGGAAGTGGGTGTGGAAGCAGCAACTGATTAGGGAGAACAGCTCACAAAACGACTATGGCAACTAAGGAACTAATGGAACTCTGAACGAAAAGGCAGATGGGCCGCTAGGCTAATCAAAAACGTTGCTGAATGGCCAGAGCAAGATCGTCATCTTGAAAGCGTGACAAGGATTCAACGGGCAGGCTGTCTGGGAGTGATGGAATCGATGAAATCAACACCAATAGCAGCCCTAGAAACAATACTAAATCTTCTTCAACTTGATATCTACTGCGGCAACTCAGCAACTAAAACAGCGCTAGAACTAAGGGAAGCCGCTGATGAACATACTCCTGAGATTTATACACTTATGTATCTGGGTGGTTTGGTTTATCTGCCGATGACGGAAATTTAGATTCTCAGGATTCTTATAATTGGACATAATGGACTCATCGCTAGTCTAAGTGAACCGTTGACAATTTTTCTATCTGTCAACAAGGACACCTTGACCTAACCAAAGGGACCCTTATAGTATTTAAAATCAAGATACTTTGAAGGTAATAGGCTTATTTTTGAATTCAACGTAGAAAGGTTATCAGGAATGTTGTGCAGCAAAACGAAAAAAAAACATTATTTAGTGATTAAAAGTATGGGATCAGAACAATTGGATCAATGTAAAGACCATCTCATTTTATAGCTTGCTATGAGGAGTGTCGGTAATTAAAGTCGTACATTTTTATAGCTGGTATCCATTGTGTGTCTTATGACACCGGAAAGTAGCTGATTACCGTTCGGATGAAAAAGAGTTTAAAAAAAATTCATGAGCACAATTCCATGAACAAATTTGCAAGAAGATTCTACAAAAACTGTGTCACGTGTAAGGTACTTCACACCTGCTATATATTGCCAAAATTGAGTGCACTTCAAAAACTATTTTCTCACACCTTTTTTCATGAGGTTGGGTGTATCTATACATCGTCACCGACTGTATAACCATGTCGTACTTGTATAAATAAATAAAACCAACATTCATGTGACTAAAAAGACCGAAAAAAGCAACACTTTTCAACCTCAAAAAAAAAAAAAAAACATAACTTAGAAACAGCCATTGAAATGTAAGAAAAAAGAAAGAAACTGGTGTGAATAATATTTGCGATCCGAATAAGAAACAGAAACAAAAATTAAGTGCCACCAAGTGGTGCAAAGTCTAATACAGCAACGACACGACGACACAACCAATATTTTGTTGGCAGGTTGACATTTTACTCCTCGACGACACGATACCGGGTTTCTATAGATTTGGTTTGTTTTGCTTTTATTTGGGATAAATGGAAACGAAGATAAACCATTAACAAAAAAATGCAAACAAGTAATAAAATTTAATTTTATTTTGTATATCTTTTTCGGAAAAAAAAAATAAATAAATTTCGACCTCAAAAATGCCATAAAATTGGTTGAATTTTCAATAAAATTGTCACACAACCTTAAAGATACTTTTATTGGTGTGAAGATGTGTCAACACATGGGATGACTTTATTTTAGTATGTACTCTCGGTTAATCGCAAACACGAGTACCTACCACAGACTCATTCGAGTCATAAAAGTTTCACGGAATATTTTACTTAGAAAACGTTCGTACGTAACGAATCCATCAAGTAGTAACAACTACAACCGCGAATAGCATTTTTGGCTTGGAAATGTCATAAACAAGAGAAATATGGGGGTCAAGACTTTAGTCGAACTATGACGATGGATAAACCACAAATGCTAATGACTTGTTTCATGAGACGATTTAATACGAGTTGTTGGATTTAATAGGATGGTGCTAGGTTTGGTCGTTTTAACTAGAGGGAGTAGAAAGACTCAAAGTTGAATTTGAATGAAATTTGATAAGATTGGATGCCGCAATATGCCTTGGATAGATTGAGAACGAAAAAAAAATGCAGTAGGAACTGACTGACCATGAAAAGATATGTAAGTCATCTATGTATGCATATCGTAATTGTAATTTCTTTACAAACTTCCTCTGCCATGTTGCCAAACATAATAAGGTAAGCAAATTCTCAAGATAAGATGGATTGATAGTTAGATAGCATGATGATAGATATTCATGCACGAGCCCAGATATCCGACATATACAAAAGTCAATCGATGTTATCGAACACTTTTGGCTTTCGATATACTACATACATAGATCCGGAATATACGACTTTTTGTCTTCCGGAAAAAAACTTAAGTTTTATCGGATAAACGATTTGGACAGATATGTATATACATATATGTATGTTAGTGTAGAATTCTCAATGAGTGCTTTCACAATATTCATCGATCAGTCGGATACAAGACTGGAAAACATGGATTCACATGTACATATCTGATATCGGACATCCGATTCGGATAAACAATTTTGTCTTAGTGCTAACACTGGAGATTTAAGAGCAAGTTTCGCCATATAAAGTGTGTTGTTGAAATGTCTACGAAGAAATTGGAGGTCGGATCAGGAGTAAACTTTCAGAGGTATCTAAATATCTAGGGGCTATCGTGATCAGTAAATACGATCCTAAATGGAAAGGTTATTAGTTTATCTCCAATGGCCTTAAGTATTTCAAAAACAGTGTTATACATATGTATGTACGGAGACTACAGTACTTAAAGCTATATAGCCCAAAGCTTGCTTACAAAAGTAAAGAGCTACCGTTGCTTCTCATCAGTATCGGTGTAAACCAAAGAAGTTTGGTTCGCCGTTTAAACATTAAACCAGTTTGACCCGCTGACAAAACTTTTTATTCGGCTAAGTCTAGTCTAGCTATATCGTTAACATTATCAAAGAAGTACTCGCCTAGGGTTTTCCTTCTCAAGACCGATAGAGTCGAACAGGTACACAGAGTATGTATCATGGCCTCCTCCTCCTCCGCGTCCCTACAGCTTCTACAGAAATCGTCAGAGGGAGCATCAAGCCTTCTGGCATGTCTGCCAACCAGACAGTGCTCTGTGGGGGCCCAACTACATATATTCAGATTTATCCTATTGACGGAAATAAGTCTGCTGGTTTTCTTTCAATCCAGCTCTGTCCACATTAGATTAGAAGAGAGACATATGCTGATATTGTTCCACCTACTGTTTGCCATTCTAAAGGCTGCAGTATCTAATTGGAATTTTGTCGATCCCATCTTTTTTCCACTGACAGCAATCTCGTTAAGAGATCCGCGGCATTGCTTTACCAACTTGGATTGAATTATTGGCGATTCCTAGGCTTTTATCGCAGCTTGGCTATCTTTGCAGAAAACAGTGGCGCTGTACTCTATCATGGACTGCTGTGACTTCTGCTTGCAATACACAAGAGTGATCCGACAGTGAACCCGCAGCTGTTTCAGACACCGCGCTGTCTTGGATCAGTCTGTGTACATCTCTGTCGCAGATTCGTTTAAAATTTGTCCCAAGCACTTCTGCTAGGAATCCTGGTGTTATAATTGACGTTAAAGTTCAGATAGGTGACAATGAAGTCCGAATTACTAGGCATAGTGTTATGGCCGATTAGGATGCTTGCGTGCACAATATTTCCACGAGTCAGTTGCATGGTTTCCTTAAGCCGTAATGCTACTTTAGCCGCCATCAGCTACCCAAAGATATCAACAGGGAAAAGATTCCATCATAATTTAATTAGTGCAGTTGTAGCAGTGCTTCTAAGGGCGCCTGTTATACAGACGCACGATAACCTTTGAATCTTCTCAAGAATTGCAATGTTGATTTTCTAGTCTAGTGCCGTCCACCAGACTAGTACTCCGTACATAAGGATGGATCTGACAACTGCCGTGTGAACAATCCGGGGATGGAGACCCCTGGAGTTTGGCCATAAGGCGTTCCTACATGAATAGAGGGCAATCGTGCACGGTCTTAAATATTTCGTTTCCAGTATTCCAACTGAGTTATATTTGGCGCGATCTGCAAATTGGAAATCAATACCACTGATTTTTGTGAACAATACTAGTTAGACAACACCCCAGCTCAGCGTAAATGAGGCTGCTTTTAGGCATTTGCTCGATCCAATAGCAAAGATAGTTGTTAACCTTCAAGTTAAGAAGTGCAGCAGATATACATAGCTTCTGTTTTGAGATTGTTTAAATCTCCTTCAATATCAAGAAAGGACATCATAGTATAGTCCTTGTTCTTAAAAGATTTCTCAATGATTTCTACCAACCAGTGTAGGGCAGGCTCTACCGATTTTCAGCGATACGCGTGTTGGGATACTGATAGGAGATTACTATCTAATTTTGTTTGGTCAGTTCGATCAGCCATTTCTTTAATAAAAATGAGGATAGCCTAATCTTACCGACTTTTGCGTATAAAGACTACTTTGACCCTTCTCCAGGATGTAGAGGTGTACCCGAAGTTTAAACAACTCCTAAAGATAATGTGGAGCCAAGGAATTAAAGTATCAAAACCTTGCTGTAATTCCACTGGTATCCAGGGGATTTGTACGGGAGGAAACTGTGCACTGCCCACTGTATTTTCTTGGGGATGACAACGTCTTTGTCTAAGTAGTAAGCAAGTAAGTAACCTCGGCAACTAGGAATAATGGAGTATTTTCTATATTTTCACAGAAAAGATGCCAAAAGGCCCTTTGAGATTTCCTAACCTCTAAATTAAATTTCTTAAGGCTGTGGTTATGTAGCAAGCGAGTAATACAAGCGCGAGCTCGCGCTTTGAAATTAAATGTAGTTTATCAGAGCATTGTGGTTATGTAACAAAATTTTACAAGCGTGAGCAAGTGCGAGCAAGCGCGAGCTCGCGCTTTTAAATTTTCTGCAGTGAGAATTGATATCAGCCTAACTAATATGGATAGTGAAAAGTCTAAAAATAGCGACATGTTGTGCACTTCACTAGAACCAAACTGAAACTGAAGTGTTAACTAGCTCAATTTTAATCGACCACCTTACAAGCTTAAACAAGCGCAAGCTCGAACTTGTAATTGAAAGCGTGAGCTCGCGCTTGTATTACTCGCTGAATAACCACAGCCTAAGACTAAACTACTTCGCCTAAGGTTTTCGATACTTTGGCTTTAAATTCAACTTAAAGTCGACTTTATAGTCAAAACTATGTTCTATTTAGGACTACGCTATGCAAATTATGAAAAATTAACGACAACTTGAGTAAATTGAATAAAGATTTACACAGCTCCAAAGGATTAACAGGGCTAAAACTTGTCAATAAAGAAATGACTCGCATTGGTATAATTTTCATATCCGGTGTGATACTGATTGAAATCGATGTTAACATTAAAAACGAGTCAAGACCCAAACCTGACGCAGTTCCTGTAATTTAGTTATTATTTCAGTCGGAAACCTAAGGCCATCACTAGACCAAATGACGACCCTGAAGAAATTCAGAACTAATTCCAATGCAATACCTCTATCAGAACTCAGCAGGATCGAAATGGTTTTGGTCACGAAAATATTAAGAAAATTACATAGGAGTCGCATTAGGGATGACCAAACCACGACAGTGGGTGGTAGAGGTTGGGTAGTCGCTTGATTTTGACACAATGTCAAGTGGTTATATTTCTGTTTTCCTTTTTTGTTTCTATTAAGAAAATTGCTGTTGGTTTCTTTCCCCGTCATTAATTTCGAACAATTGTGTGTGCCCTACACTGATACAAAGTTGCATGTATTTACTGTATAGGTATGTATATAATTACACGCGACTATTCCACGTTGGAGGGAGAGACGGGCAGCTGCTTTCGAAAATACGTCAACAGAATCGAGGTGGTATGTGTTTAGGTTATTTCATTTTTTATGATAGGTCAAAAGCGTGCCTATACAAATTAAGGTTCAATGACCGACTCTTGGAATATTCGTTCTTATTACGCAATCAAAGTGAATTATCCTAAGCTTCTAGGGTTCTATAGATACAATTTAAAGAAATTGAAATACGAACAAAAAAAAAAAAAAAACAAACTCTCACTGAGAAAATTACAACTCTCAAGGAGCTGCACGAGTTTAAAATTGAAACCCACACGAAAAACGGATACAAAACCGATATAAACAGATCTAGATACAAATAAAATTTCTCCTCTTTCACTGTTATGAATGTTATGAAGAGCGTTTTCGATAAAAAATGAATTATGAAAGCTTTATTTGTGTACATTGTAGAGTGGTGCACCTACATACTCTGTCATCGATTTGCCTAAGTAGGTCAGTAATTAGATTTGAGTTTTTGATTGCCGGCTATTGGGATTATTGTCACAAAAAAAAACAGCGTTATAGCCATGTCATGGGTTTAATTATTATTGGTTAGTTTCTTTTTTTCGAATTATAATCCCACGCACTGGGTTTCGAAGTGAGCTCAGGCGATACAACGCGACCTCATTTCGTGAGGTGTGCGTAAATTTGCGAATTCGGTAGTTTTGTTGGATTTGCTATACACACTCCTTCGTAGGTAGTAAAGTGTCATAAAAAAAAATTAGCACGATATTTTATCAGTTTTATTAGATTGAGTGTGGGCTTCCGGTTGGAATGGCCGTAGTTTGAAATTTTCATGGAATTATGGAATTGTTGGCAGCTCAAAAAATTGCCATATAATGATATGAAACTTGGGCTGTGACTTTTGGGAAACTACTAACTGCTTAAGACATGAAGTAGTTTACATTTATACGATTTAAGGATCTCCCTTTCAATGAACGCTATCATATATAGAAACTTGATCCAACTATCTTATCCTTAGCCAATTAGACGATCGCCTAGGTTATATGCACTACGTCGTCTAATCATCAGAGCAAAAATTGTCCAGTTTCGCATGCTCTAAATCCCAACAAGGTATTCCTACAACACCACGAAGGGATCTTATTATGGTCGCACGATTAACCTATGGGAATTGCAAAAGCCTAGCTTTAGCACTAGGTTCGGCTTAATAATAGATTAACCAAACTGTCACAATATTATTCCAAGAACCATCGATCTATTTTCGTACCAAATACTCAAGAGTTTACCACGAGAAACCCGAAGATACGACTTATCTCAAACCATAAACTATTTTTAACATACTCTCAGGCATTCTAAAGTCAAATTTCGATAAAAGTCGCTTTACTCATAACAAGTGCAAGAACGAAAATTGTTAAATAAAGGTAATGAGTATGGCTAAGTATGGCCAAGTATTACTGAGTTTCGTGGAGTATTTTGAGGCATCTTCTCGTTAAATTAAATACATTCGACAGCTTTAAAAAACTTTGTTACGACATTGTTCTCATAATTTTGGTAAATTTATGAGAATTGTCAAGTATTTCTAAGTATCGCCGAGTATCTGTAGGTATAGCATAACTTTTTCTTAAATGAAATACATCTTAAAATTTTATAAAAGCATACAATATAACAATAATCCAAAACAATTAGCTATTTTTTCTTTAATGTATAGTTTGGCTGAAACAAAAATGTAAGTATCTGCAAGTATTGTGTAGTATACATGAAATTTCATAACATTTCAGAAGTCTTATGGACACTTATCGAATAATAATAACGTAATGAAAACCCTGTGATTTTGTCTAGTATCTATTCTCCTTATAAATTAGTTAAATCTAAGAGTATTATCGAGCATCTTAGCGTATCGCATAACAGTTTTCTAAGTTAAACAACTCACAACCTTGAAAAACAATGTTCTGTCTGAGATAATCATGAAGAATGGAGCAATTAACTCACGTAAGAAACGAGGGCAGCTGTAAGATACTGATCACATGATCTTGTCTCTAACTAAATTTCATTAGAAATTATTGCTGGCAACAAAACGGGAAAAAATTCATCAAATCGTTGAGCTACTGCATAACCACACGATCCCGATACTGACTAAACAGTACTTTAACTTCTAAATGTGACAGTCCCGTAGGTAGGATTAGAGCTCGGCGGTATAATGAGCGATTACATCTCATCTCTCAAAACCGGACAAGCAAGGATATACGAGTATGTAACTGAGAATACTTTTTATATCAATACTCTAAGGAACTATTCGTCATTTACTCGCTGCCCGATCGGAACCAGGTTTAAATACTTCTAAAAGTAACTAAGACTTGAGTTGATTTCATTTGACGCCGGCAATACCTGCACTTTATTAAGCTTAATACAAGTCGTACTTAAACGATCTACACCTAAAAACTAAAGATGAACTTACAAACTACCGAGAGAAGGATGAGAGAGGGGGTAGGATTAGAAGAGGGGAGATGTGGGACAGTGGTTAGGCGAATTGGAGCGATGATGACGGATGTTCCGAAAGGTGGCTCTGCTGCAGTGAAAGTCAAATGAGTTTTTCATATTGTTAGCCAAACGAAGCATTCTAGACAGAGGAGTGTTGTAACCATACTGGTGAGTACTGAGACGGAAAATTGGAATAGACCTAAGGCTATGGGGATTGGTATTAAATGAGACCGATGCAAGAAGCGCTGGGCAATCAATGTGACCAGTTATTAAACGATGTAGGAAGATAAGGTTAGCATTTTCGCGGCGGTTTTCGAGAGACTGAAGATTGATCAGTTTCAGGCGCTCAGAGTAGGGAGGCAAATTGAAACTATCAACCCAAGGAAGACCGCGGAGGGCGAAACGTATAAACCTGCGTTGAACAGCTTCAATACGTCGGACTTGGACAGCATAGTGAGGAGACAAAGCTGTGCTAGCATAATCAAGGATGGGTCTGACGAAGGTGATATAGAGTTATTTGGTAACGTAGAGGTCTGAAAATTCTTTAGACTAACGTTTCATAAAGCCAAGCGCAGAGTTGGCTCTACTTACAAATGCTGTGAATATGCGACCGGAGCTTAACTCCCTATCGCAGATGACACCTAAATCGCGCAACAATGAGACTAAACGGACAGGTTCGTTATAGAGAAAGTAATTTAGGCAGGAGAAAATATTCGTGGGAAATGGACAATAGAAAAAGTCAAGCCAAGGGTTGCGCCAAGGGTGTCACGCATTTTTTTAAGACAATAGTGGACACTTCGTCGGGACCAGGGTAGTAGTCATCCTTAAGTTTGTTAATCTTCTCTGTGACAAGTTGCGAGGTGATATTGACCGAGACTAAGGACGTTTGAGCGCAGTTATCTATGCAGGAGAAGTAGTCAAGGTCAGGTTCGGGGATGCGGTCAGTAAACGAATGGCTAAAAAAGCTTAGGGTCAGTAATTAGATTGGATTGCATACGGACAAGGTAATCTTGGTAAAGAACCTTACTTAGTTCAGCGAATTGTGTAGTCAGAGTCGGAACGAGATTTAAGGTATACCCTCCAAAGTTCGTTCATCTTATTACGAAGTACGCGCAGTTATTTATTATACCATGGTGGGGACGAAGAACAATTTTTTTGCGGCGAGTACGGAACAGTTTACAGAAGGCAATCTAAAATTAAAGAATAGAACGATGCGAGAGCAATATCCACAGAAATATCTCTGAGAGATGAGAAAATAATTCAAGTTGTCTGCCAAGGCTATTAGTTATTTCACTGATTTAATGGAGACCAGAGTTGGAGAGACAATCTGTGCAAAGAACTTCTTTTTCTGAGGTTGCATTTGAAAGAACGAAATGGGACTCATCCTCAGTCTTCTGGATTACCTTAGCCAGGGATATTTTCCTATGAGCTAATCGAAATTGATGTTGTCACTTGTTAATCAGGATTCCTTGGGGATTGTAAAGTATCGTACTAGCATTCAACTGACATAGTCATTTGAGCGCTGCTTGCCTATCTGAAAAGAAAAGTATCCTTAGTACCTTTATAAAGCTTACTGCTAGACCAAATGTCTTAAAACACACTGAGAAACGACCCCAGTAGGGATAGTATAGCTTTAAGGTCCATCTTCCTCTTACGGACATGATCTTAGCCCACAACTCAGCTTAAGTAAACACCCTAAGTTAAGATTTCCTTACTTTGACTGTTTTATGTTGCATCACATACCTCTGCATCATGTCAAGGTCATGCATTGAGTCAACTCAAATCTCCATTTTCGAAATGAAATTCGCCCTGAACTGTCAACTGGTTCAATAGATCATGCACCCAAAAACACAAACCAAACAACAAAATTTCCATCAACTAAAAATCGCATGACGTTGAACTCATTCTGATATATGTTGACATTTATGACTGATATTTTTAATTAAAGACGAAGAACGGCTAAACAAAAAAAAAAACGCTTATTATATAAATAGACTGCAAAAATAAAATCTACACAAGGTCGCACATGTTTAAGACTCAGATCACTGACGGATTGCAGGCACGACTAGATTTAAGTGCTTTAGATTGTTTACAATTTGAAAATTTCCCATCTCCATCAATCAATCGGCAGAGTAAAGAGAGAGAGATATTCTTAAAAGTGAAAATTCAGGTCAGTCTTGAGTGAATTTAGAAATCGAAATCGACATTCGCTTTTACCCAGACCCAGAAGGTTGTCGTGTAGATATACTAGACACCAACACGCAACAAGGAAAGTAACACCCAACGTCATCGTCACTCGAATGCAATCGAATGTAGTATGGAGTCCCGGAAAGTATGTCATCGCGCATAGGACACGTATTCTAGCGGTTTTCTGTTTTCATCTCAAGACCGGTTCATGGAATGATGCATCATCCATCCATCTGGAGTATCTGTTCTGTATGCGTGCGCAGTGAAAATTGTATCTCAAGAGAATAAAGATACTTTATGAACGGTAATATCTGACAAATCTGCGGCTAACATGCGTAAACGCACAACTTTCTTTCGAGACAGATCGGTACGTTGAAAACAAAAGCCGATGTCTGCTTTAGAGAATGGCAGACAATTATGCCCCAACAATGCTGTTGCTTTCATTTCCCCTTTCACATAATTTTTTTGTTTTTTTTTTTTCGGTGCTACGCACAATCGAAAAATAACGAAAAAGAGGCCAAGAGCATACGCTCTGAGATACCGAATGCGTACGCACATTTAAGTACGTTCTCTCGAATGTTTATGTATGTAGCTGTGGTTGATTAATTTTAGGTCACGTGCCTGATCGTGTGTACGTTGGGTTAGGTTGTAAAGGCGCAAGAGAAAATTCGGGGCGCGAACAAAAAGAACTTCGACCTAATTTGCAAGGTTCCCGATTTAAACAACCGAATGAGTAGACGATTTTTTTTTATCTACGCAATTCCCCCTTCCATTGTCACTCAAATACTGACTGCTGTATTATATGGGGGAGCAGCATTGTAATACGAGACGCACATAGGAAATAGGTTATCAAGATCAGAGATTTATATTTTAATCCCTTGTCAGATTGGCATGTTACTACAACAAAAGTTGATTTAGGTCAGGAACACAAACGACTGACAGTGAGGACTACTATTATTAGATCACTTGATTTGGAAAACAGAAAATACGAGTTCTTTACGAATATGAGTCATACATACGTTTGGTATCAAATAAAATTGCGGTTCTGAAAGACTATTGTGCTTACCTGGAAAGAAAAAGCGGAAAGTTTTTATTAGAAAATGAATAAGTACAAAAATTAGACGAATTAAATGTTTTTGAACAAACGAACGAATATGCAAGAAAGTATCTGTAAGTATTATCTCTAAATAGATCCAAAATCATCAATATTCAATAAGTAAAACGCAATGTTTTTTAATGTAATGATTTAGCAAAACTAGTGAGTATGACTATGTATGGGCAAGTATTGCCGAGTATGTGCAAGTATCCCATTACATAACTTCTACGTTTCATACACAAATATAACAGTATTGCAAACCATTTTCAAGTAGAGTATAACATTTAATTAAGTTTGTTGGTGAGTATGACCAACTATGGACAAGTATTTCCGAGTATTGACAAATATCCCATCACATAACTTCTAATTACATTAAATAAACTCGACAAATTTGAAAAATTATTGTAAGTTAAAAAATGGATGAGTATTTCAAAGCATTAACAAGTATGGTCGAAATACAAATTTCTGATAAATAAACCTAAAATACCGAAAACAAAATTCAGTTGCTACATACAAAAGATACTACAAGACCAACGTTGAACTGTCTTTTAAAATAAACAGACAAACTTTGTGCGTTTTATACTATTTCCATCAATAAAACAACACACCCACAATTATAGTCCAATCACTATGCATTTATTGCGTCAGCCATTAGATGATAATATTGTGAAATTCGCCCTAGAGTACAATCCATAGAGAACCCGTAATCGTCAATGCGCATGAATCATATTGGCGAAGATCTATTGAGGTCAAGGGTATAAAATAGAAATTCTAACGTGACTAGCATGTTGTATATCTTTTTCATTTTAATTTTAGAAAGTTCTAAAGAATAAATACTAACAAGGTCCTAAATCATCAGCGTGAACTAGGTCAGTCTAATGTAAATACAGAGCGTGCAGTTCCGTACGTGTAGGCAAGCCTTAAATTGGTATTAAGTCAGAACGTAGAAACGCGCGAGAATATTATATCATTTTTACCAGCCATTTGTTTTTGGAATGATCAACTTGTCTACTGATAATAAAATATAAACAAACTTGTCAACTTACTCTATGCATAGTTTCAGATACAAATAAATTATCAGTGACTAACTTGTGGTATTGTATGTACTGAAACGAATCCCACTATCCATTACACCTCAACCGACAACCCGTCAATGAATTCCAAGAAATCTCGATAATTTTACAGCCGCACTTGTAGTATGGACCTCAAAATTCATATCTAAACGTGTGTAGATACACAATAAATGAAAACAAACTATTACTGCACATTCACCCCTACTCAAGGTCTCCACTTCAAATTTGTTTTCTCTTTCTTTCTTTTTTTTCTAAATTATATTTATCGTTTATTGTTGTTGTTTGCGATCATTCACACAATGCACACAATTATATCATTAGATACAGAACATTAAACTCCTGCAACTAAAAATAGCCCAAAGTATCTCAACTTCTACACACTTATAAAATTAAATGCAAACGTTATATGTACACATGTATGTATATATTTCTTTTTAATTACTTTGGACTTTTAAATTTTTCCTCTCACCTATACTAAGTCAAATAACGAAAATATTTCGATTTAATCTAGAACAACATTCCAGTGTCGGATTGTAAATATCTATTCGTAGCGCAACTGGAGTAAGCATTTATTTTCTTCTTTGCTATCATGACGTAGAGATACTATTTCCCGCGCGCACCCACTTAACTATGTCAGTAGTGTATTGTTATTATAGTGCAATCTCCTCACCCGCTAATAGAAGATGAAGGAGGACGCAAATTCTTGCTGAATCATACGAAAAAGTTTTCTAAAAAAATTCGAAAGAAAAAAAACGTATCTATTCGGGTATTTTTAAAACAGGGGTGCAGAAAAAAAAGTCGCAATCACATGACACACACTATACTACATACAGAACAAAATTTGTGTACGTGTATCTGATCTAATGCAACGGGCATAGACTATCTCACTCTTAGATAAACGAAAACGTAACGCAAATCAAATGAAAATAAAATACAAAAAAAGTGTCATTAACCTAAAAAAAAATTTTTTTTTCTTTAATAAAAAATACTATAAAGCAGCACGTTGTTTGTTGGTAGTAGTGTTGCCGTCGAGTTGTTCTACAAGTAGCTTTATACATTACCGTATAATTTTACAATTTAATCGTTTGATTGTTGTTAAACAATCGACCGAATTTAACTCAATCTCACAAAGAATTCTCTAGCAGTTGCTAGAAAGTGTACGTAGTGTAAGATACGTTCCTGAGGCAACTCTCCTCAGAACACGGACTTCAAGTTTTTGTGAAAAGAAAATATCTAAGGCTTGAAATGATATCTACACCTAGGCGCAGGTGAAGCCAAAAGTACACGAAAAGAGAAAAAAAAACATCGCGAGGTTAACTGCCACAAGATAATGGTCCACTCTTTGTATGAACTTTCAATATGCTGAGCCAAACAAAATGGTTTATATGTCCTCAAATTTTGCCTAGTACAGAACCTTTGAAATAAAAGCTAATAATTATGCGTGTAAGGCAGTTACCTAAGAGGTACCACAGGGTTACATGTTGCGACCATTACTCTTTGTATCACCAGTGATATCCGGAGAGTATTTTAGGATACTGCTGCATTTCCAAAATAGATCTCTAGGAATCCGAGAAATTAAATGCAGCTAGAGTATGAATATAGCTTCACGATCAACTTTAGTATGCAGACATGTATCTAGCATAAAAATAACGCACATCAGCGGACCAATTTAAATTGTTTCGAAAAACTAAGTTTGTCTATTCCCTGGATTGTATTCTGATTGCCATTTTTGAAGCGATATATACCAGTAGATACACCCTACATTCCAATCTAAATAGGGGATTCGTATTACTAAGTACCTCATTTCGGTCCGAACGGCAACTCAGTTTAATACTATAAACTAATCGTATTGTAGAGTAATAAAGTAGTAGATCTCTTTTTAAGTGTTTGCTATACTGCATTCGGGTGAGTGAGCTTCGCTACACTATTTCTCATCATGACGTCACAGTTTTAGGGGGTAAACAACTTTCAATGTTTTTCTACCTCTTTCTCTCTCACACACTCTCTATCTCTATTTCTGTGAAGAATGCCTTTGAATGGATTTGTATTTGTGTTGGCGCTAATTTTTCTAGCTTTTAGGCAATTAGCGGTCAGATATAATAAGAATTTTCTATTTTGTTGACTTTTCAAGATGAACCTTGACGTTTTGGAAAAGCGACTTCATTGGAAATGATTTAAAAAAATATATATACATATGTATATATATATTTTAATCAGGCATAGATAGTTTCTCTTCAATAGAACGTAAGCGGATATAGTGTAGTGTGTTGATGGTGTTAATGGATTCTTATTAAGTTCTCATAGAAATGTGATGCTACTGTCACACGGTTTGACAGTCTATTTAGTTAATTGGCGTTGCGAACGGATTTTAAGGTAAAATTGTGTCGGAAATATCTTGATTTTATCTTTTGGAAGTAGACATGTGGTATAAAAATTGGCATTAGGCGTTGGCATTGTATTGACAGAGGCCTTGAACTGTTGAATGTCCGACAGTGCTATAAAAAAAAAAAAAACAACACTGACATGAGAAATAAGGATTGAAAATAACCGCGCTGATTTTTTTAGTCGAATCTGTCACCGTTATATGTTAACGACATCATTATATATTTATCATGCATTAAGCAGATTGTACAGGCAACATAAAAAGATAGTTATTATGTCCGTTGTCAAGTTAAAAATAGACCACGTTCTAGTGTCACATTCGTTTGTACTAGTTTGTAAATAGGTATAGACAGATCTTGATCTCAATGTTATTGACGTAAAGTGTACTGCTGATGTCCTGACATCCTGTCAAAAAAGGGAAACTCACGGTCAAAAAAGTCCCGAGGTATCTGCAGAAAATTGGTACCGTTCTATGACATTGACAATGTAACTAGACAATATAATGTCACAAGAGGTATTCCGCAAGGTTTCGTACTAGATTCATCACTGTGGAACTCGATGTACGATAACATTCTTACATGAAACCCCGATGTCATCAAAAACAATTGACTTCGCGCACGGTATAGCAATCGTTGTGGTAACCAATGTATTGATGACTAGATTACTAAAAGCTTGTTGACATACATATATGTACATAAGTCTGTCACTTACAAATATTTAGCGCCATATTAAGGACTCAGGGAGCTTGTTTCTTACAACACGGATGCAGAGATCATACAATTTTATTCCCCAGCCGTAGATATACTCCATTTACCCTGCTTGTCAAGCTTTCGCTAGAGGTGGAACAAAGCAAAAAAGGTGTTATCTGAGAACGCACACTCTCACGCCGACTACTAGATTATCCATTACTATAAGGCAAGTCCTATAAGTAGAAGTACGTCTTAAGATAGATCGAATTTTTGTTTAATTCCAAATCCAAATCTACATCCCTATTGTAGGCAAAGACTCACTTGAATTATAAAAATATACTAGAGCTAACCCTAGTACAACACTCACTACAAGTTATCCCGATTAGTTCGGACAGCATCCATGCAACACCTAAGTTTCAAACCACTACAACATAAATTGTAATTTCTGATCGAGCAAGTTCAATCCAAATGCCTATAGCTGAGGTAAGTCAAGTACGAGTTACAAAAAGGTATCAGAAGGCGCACACTACCTCACAGATATATAAGATTGGAGATAGCAACTGCACTTATTTATATCAAGCTGGATCACCTAAGGATGGTTGTGCCACTGAGGTATCCTTCAGTCGATGTATGGTGCGATTCTCGGTTTACAAATCAGTAAGATCAGATATTTTTCTTATGAAGAAACCGATTCATTAAGTGCCTTAGTGTGTCTCCTTGTGTGACATCATTTGACGAAGTTTTCTCTATCAAAACTCCAAAGAAACGATCACTTTCCGCAGCTGAAAGCGAGAGTCATTCTGCCATGTATTGTAAAACAATGAACGGAGCCACATTAGCATTTTTTTCTCTACTTTGTCACACTTAAATTGCTTATCATTGTTGCTGACGAATATCAGTATGTACGTATCTTTTTCTATTTGTTTGTTTTAATTTCCCCTGAACATGACCTCGATACGTAACCAACCATAAGCTCAACCCAGACCGCTAACTTTAATAATTTTCTAATGCCGCCTCTGATGAAAAAGAAAGGCTTGAGAAGCAACAAAGAAGAAAGATATAGAAAACAAAAAAATTCCGATAATAAAAACAAAATAACGACTTTCTCTCTCGAAAAAAAAGTACATATGCTGGACAAAAAAAATAAAAACCTCAGAAGAAAGTTAAAAGCAAAACAAGAAAGAAAGTTTACTAATACAATTTTCATTATCGTTCATTCTTCTCTTTTCATCTTTCTTCGTCGACCAACAACAACAACAAACGCTGGAAAAAAAATGAAAAATAATACGAAATGTGTAACGCATGCATGCACTCCATGCGTCATGTGAGCACACAGAGATCAGTATAAACTGACCGGGCGTACAACAACAATAATATCATCCAATTATGGACAACTTGATTCTAGTCATTCTGAAAGTCCATTCAGTGGAAAATCGCATGAGATGTGTCGCACAGATACGACCACAAGTACACAATGGAATGTTAAGTAGCAGTCAAGGACAATGCATGATAATGCCGCGACACCCTTATTTATACTTGAAGCTTTATGCTGATGCGAACACGTAATTTCAATAATAAATTGCATCAAGCTTTGATGAATTTATTCGCATGATCGAGAAAAAATAAAAAATACAATTCGTTCAAGAAGTATTGCAACGAATCGGTCTGTTTGATCTTTAAAATCCAACACGGTGTTTGGTATCATACTTGCACTGTATATGGTCTGCTCATGTTTCGTGAGCTACATAAATGCATATGTACATATGTAGCTTTTGAAAATCCTGATACAATGCTGTGTCGAATTTAACCCTAATAGTTGAAGTGAAGAAGATGTTTTTCCTAGGATATCCATCCTATTCTATGTAAACTAGACATCAGGCAAAAGAGACATGTATGTATCTATTGCCCTATAGTTTTGCGCAATCAAGCTTCCATTTCCAAAATAGTTTAAGAATTGAAGACCTCTCTGAATTCGATCGTAAAGTTAAGCTTTTCGATTAATTCTTGAGTCCCAGGACATATGAAAGTCATGGAAATGAAGTCTTCGTTTCCTTTCTTTTCCAGAAAGAACACTGGTCATTCTCTCATACTCTCTCAAAGTAGTTGATCCAACACCTACATACATATGTACATCAAACCTACAAATGTTGCTTATACAGATACTGCTACCTCAAACTATCTGAAGAACTTTTTAAAAATACAATATTTGGACACTAGACTAGGCAGAAATTCGTGCCTTTCGTGTGACTATCAAAATAACTTTGGTTACAGAACGATCAAACTCTATTCAAAACGAGTTTGTTGTAAAATATTGGTGTTCCACAAGGCTGGGGCATTGGTCCTGAGCTATTCTTACTAAAAGTTAATGGTGTGTGTTGTGCGACTAATGCTATCTTTTTCGTGCTTTTCAACTGTACTGCACTATCTGCATACAGTATCAACGACAATATTGTTAAAGAAGTTGCACTTATCAAGTAGACAAATAGTGGGCAATTTTTATTAACTTGCATCTCATACTGTAACTAAACAGACACGAGAACAATTCACCCTAAATTCACAAGAATCAAACTCCCTTTGCGCACTCCCTTTAAGTCTACACAGCTTGCAAAGTAAGAAAAAAATAATATTTACACCCTCCACGTCTGGATGGTTCCACTGATAATCCTCTATCCATACGCAATGGCGAAAAAAAAAATTCCATACCATGCCAAAATTAAAAGAAAAAAATAAAGTACAGGAAAAGGAAAACCATAACAAAGGACTGCAGAATGTATTTATTCATAAAGGGAAAGGTCATGTACGCACTAGTAACCTAGTTATTGTAGTATGTGTGTGTCGACGAAAAAAAAAAATAAATTTAAGTGCTCATGTACTCAAATTTTGTTTTATAGTATTAGGGCAAGAGTGATGCGGGTTCTCCTTATGTGTAACAACAACGCCGTGCAACATTACAGCCGTGTCGTCACTCACTACCCTTGGCAATGAACGAAAATGATGATTGCAGATTTAAAAGGAAATTACATACATACATACATACATACATATTTATCCAGAAACACACATAATTTGCAAAAGTATGTATGATGACGGGCGATGAATAGGGTGTTTAATATGAAAATAATTTAATTGTACACATGATGTGTGTTCAAAAGAGTGAATGAATGAAGCAACTAAAATTCAAGTTTTCCAACTTTCAATAGTTTTGTTCGTTTGTCTGTAAGGATCTCTGGATGTATTCATTTGATTTTGTATTCAAGCCGTTTCTTAGATTATGTGTCATGTAAGTCTCAGAGCTACCTGCAGGTTTATATCTCTGGAGTACCTACCTCACCCAGTGCCTTCACTGGTTTTACAACTATCTGTATACATACATATGTATATTGCAATCTCATTTTGTAGAGAGACTGCTTTCCTTTGCCAGCAATAGAACAATTTCAAGATATCTTGAACGATCCGAAAAGGACAGCTCCGCCGCTCGTATCTACCCTTCTGCTAAAAAGTACCAGATCTGTCTTGTCCGGGTTAACGTGAAGTCCACACGCTTCAGCCCATTTAGCGAGACTGTTAAGGGGCTATTCCATCATTTTACTGAATGTGTCTACGAATTTTCACGGAACTAAAATAAAGTCATCTTCGTTTAAGTATACTATCAATGACTAGAGTACAGAGAAGAGAGGATGTAGTGACAGATTTCCTGATTGAACTTCATATATCCGAGAATGGTATCGTTTAGTATCTAAGTAATGAAATTATTACCTTGTACTCAAAACACCACTCGGATCGGTTCTCTGTACTGGAAAGCTATTGTCCGATAAGCATAATTATGTATGTAGATTCAGCAGCACTCTAGAGAATATTGACAATTGCGGTCGGATCAAGCCAAAGTAAAAGGAATCTCGTAGCTAGAGTTATGCAGTCTGTAATAATGTAGGCAGCATGAGTCTGGACGACAGCTTTAAAATTACAGACTAATGCCCTTTGTCATAGGAGTTCCTACCAAGGACATTGGAGGATACTTCCATACCATGTAGAAAAAATTAATAGTTACGACACAACTGCTTCTGATACGAATAATTCAATCATTGATGACCCCAGCAGACCGCATCCTACCGAAGAATTAGCTTAGACCCTGGACTACTACAAAGCACATATTACTAACGTCTAAGAAGTGCTTTGGAACGGGCCGGTCAAAAAGAGGATGAAAATCGGCGACATCTACTAAGGCGATTGCAACCAACAACAGAAGCAGTGCCTACTTCGATGCGGACATGTGATTGGAATAAGACTTAATCCATAAGTCTTGAGTTTCGAACAAGAACCAGCGTCTCATGACAATGCGCATCAAGGCTACATTCGCATGCATTACCTTAAAGTGTCTTCATGAGCTCCTGGACAAAATATACGAATAAATATTGAGGATAAGGAAAGATTACTTTTGCAGACTATACACCGGCGACGATGACCGAAATTCCGCTGTTAGGCAGAATGAACCATGAGATAATAAAGGAATCGTTCATCCTACCTGGGTGAGGTAAGATGAAGATAACCAAACTGAAATCCAATAAAACTGTTGAAGCTGGAGCCTGATTGACAAGCTATTCAAAGCAGAGGGAGAAGCCTTGGTAAGGAGCATGTACCAAGTCATCTGCACAATATGGTCGGACGAAAGTATACCCGATGAATGAATCCACAGTATTTGTTACGAGTGAGGTGTCGGCAACGGAGGCATCTTGTCGATTGCTGATCTTCAAGAAAGGC
Source organism: Xylota sylvarum (assembly GCA_905220385.1). Classification (NCBI taxonomy): domain Eukaryota; kingdom Metazoa; phylum Arthropoda; class Insecta; order Diptera; family Syrphidae; genus Xylota; species Xylota sylvarum. The sequence continues at coordinate 28,568,536 of LR999960.1, forward strand.
CCCTTAAATTCTAAACAAGATCTTATCTTCTGTATTGTGTGAATGCTTTAAACTCTTTATAAGCAATCTGATTGGTATTATTGAGGCTTTATTGATGAAAGTCCACCATCGACCATATTTTCGATACGATACACTTTTTTATCGATTTTAAAACCGCATAAGCGGCAAGGATTTATAGAGACAATCTATAAAGCCATGTTTAGCTGTGGCACCCCTGTCAAACTCCTCCGGTTGCCCATTATAACGACGGAGAATACATGCTGCTCTTTGAAGGTCAGAAGAGACCATCATAGAGACCTTGGATGTCAAGAAAGTATTTAGACAAACGATGTGGTACCCAGAACTCGTACCCCGATCTCAGAGGCATAATATTCAAAATCCCATGCAACTATTTCCATACGCCAATCATATTGACATAATCGAAAGAATACAACGTGATAGTCAGTAGTACTTTTGTTAACGAGGACAAAACAAAACTGTCATCCTCGACAGATACATATTAGTTCGAGGTAGAATCCACTATCAATTAAGAATAAAATAACGCCAGTGCTCCGAAGAATAACTCTTGCCAATCACTGTTTCTATGGGCTACGAAGCCAATTGAATAGCAAAGCCACAACTAAAGTGTGGATCAAGAGTAGATCAGGTTGCTTTGAGATAAAAATACTTCGAGTGATTTTTGATCCCGTCTGCATAGCTGGTGAGTAGAGCGAAGGATACAACTATGAGCTAAACGAGCTACATTTGTACATATGCACGCATACAGCGACATCGACCTAATTAGATACGAGTCTTCGAATCAACCCCAGACGCACTGGGCAATAGAGGAAGAACTCGCCTAATGTGGTGCGAATCTCAACCAAATTAGTATGCGAAACTAGATGTAAAAGGGTAACCATTGGGCTGTCTTACTATCGGGCTGGCAAGAGAAACTTGTTGATTGAATTACAGATTCACCTAAGTATTCCAATGCAACCACCTGTGGAAGTCGAATGGACAAAAGCTAAAAAAAAATGTTTCCTGAAAACTAGAGAAATTATCAATTAAATATAGAGTTCATAAGTTCGATACTGTCTAAAGTCCAGCCCAGTTCTCATTACAACCTTCTGTATGTTTAAAAAATTCTCACCCTCCTTATTGGTCCTGTATTATATAAAAACGTTCAGACAATGATCTACCATCCAAATTGTTCTCATTCCCAGCCGTGATTTCTGCCAAAAAGGAATTTTGTGATACCAGACGCTTAGACTTTGAAAACTGCTCACTATCAAGAATTCATTTAAGCTGGTCAGAACTCCACACGCATGTATGTCTTTCGGTGTTCTTGTTAAATGTGCTAACGTGCGTTGTTTATTTTCACTACAAATGCGGATTTTGAGTTCAGAGTACCCAAATTATGTAAAACCCTACCATTTTGCTGAAATTGACAAAAAGATATAAATAATTGGGAAAAACTGTAAAAATATTTCCAAATTGCCGGCCCAAATTATTTCTGGTGACACCAAACGTTGTTTAGACAAGAAAATTGGGTTTCACGGTTTCTGAACTGGAGTTGCAATTCAACGAAAATAAAAACGTATCCCTGGGAATATCTAATTTATGAAATTGACATACAAACTATAACTGGTTCTGTAGCATTTTGTTACGCTACGTTAATAATAGAATTAAATAAATATTTTCTTTGGGTACATGCGTGTGAAAATGGGTTCTGTTTGTTGAACTTGTTAGACGATTAAAAAATAAATATGTGTATACTTAAGTATCTGGGGTTATAATGTGGAACATATGGGGGTCGTTAGTTTGACAAATGATGTATCTGTGGGGTTTGTTTCAGTGTTAATTTTTTTAATATCTCAGATAGTTAAAGTTGTCAGTTCTGAAATAACAAAATTATTTATTTAAACTTGCAAATATTTCCGGGATTATGATATAACCCCCAAGAAGGTGGAGATCAATGACGTAACATATACACACCTTGTAGAAATATCTCAAAACTTTACAATGATCACGTTGTGAGTCCTACTATCATACATACATACGGATATATGATTGAATCTTTCTCGTTATTTGATATCCTGGAGCCTGATGATTGAATTCAGAGCGTAGGAGATCTTGGTTAAGGTTTGTGTCGAAATGGACCTAGTGTTGAAGGAATGGTATCCAACATAAACCTGCACGAATATAGGACACATCATAGGAGCATATCTGCAGTCAAGCACCTTGGCAATTAACAAAATAACATCTAAGATCGTGAGACGTTTCCGGTTTTAAGATTGTAGTTCAGTATCCAAAATACCTGGTTTGGCCCCACAACTAATTGCTATGCCCGTGTAGGATTGGACGAAAAAAAACGACATCCAAGCTTACAAGCCACATGTCAGACCTAATGTCAGACTTTATGTTAGAAATTTTTATTTCTTAACTGCGTGGACTAATTATGTCAAAACATTTCATTTTGAACCATGTTGCAATAACTAATTCTTACCTTAATAGCTTTGAAATTAAGTCCAAAAATTAAAAAAATCGGGAAAAAACATACAGATAAGCTACAATCCAATGGATCATATGATACCCTATACTCATTCCTACGCAACCCTTATAAAGTGGGCGTGGCCGTATTTCATTTTGTACTGATATACAATGATACGACGATATCTTCGGACATTTCATTTTACATGTAAAATTTCAAAAAAAATCGGTTTTCTGATAAAAAACGCCTCCAAAAAGTGAACGTGGCCAAAACTGATGTATGGATAAAATGTAGACAATATAATTATCTAAATATTTGGTTTTGACAAAATTTTTCGGTTTCATATACATATCTAATTTAGTGAACTTATGAGAAGGTGAGCGGATTTAAAAAAAAATTTACACTTGTATTGTATCTTTTTTTCAAAAGCCCAGATATGAAATTTCATTCTCCTAACTCCAAATTTAAGGCGGTGACATACGGCCGGTCATCCCATATCTCGATTTTTTCTGTATGTTACAAACTATGTGTCAAACTTAATATACCCTTAGGGATAGAGTTTAAAAAGAATCGTTTTGGAAATATTCATTTCTAGAAAAAAGACATTTCTTCACGGTGTTTTCGGAAAATTCGGAAATCAGCCATGTTTCCTTTGTAGTAATACTCAAATTGACGGTCAATGTCAAATTTATTTCAGGGTTTATGTTCACAGAGATGGCAAGAAATAAAATCAGACATAGTGTCTTGCCATAAATTATGTCAAGAAATTTGCGTTCTCCATTGGAAAGTTCAATGGCATTACATATTTCTTGCAACAATGAGAGTGGACACTAAGGGTTAGCAACATCATCACAAAAACTTTGCAGTACTGCGTATGTACTGACCCTTCAACTCTTCAGTTGTAAGGTAAACAAACACAAAAAGAATTATAAGTCAACATTATTTTAAGTACTACGTGCAAAAAAAGGAAAAGATAATAAAATCAATTGGATATCTACGACTCTTTGTAACAAAAAATTGTTGGATGACATCAACGTATGTATGTACGTCACTGTTGACGTTTTCATACAAATTATCGATAACACAAGGAAAATTCAAGTCTGGTATCACTGTTTCTATCGGGGAAGAGTTTAGCCACAAAATTTACGGAATAAGTTGTTACATTTAACATGGATGTCGTCTTTTATACAATCCCATACGGGGTTGCAAAAAAACACGTCTCTTGATAAGTAGACAAGATAAGGTTAAGGTTCGCTGTAAATAGCTAGGCTACCTACAAAATCCGAAGCCCATTTGTCATAATGAAAATCACAGATGAGATACTATCATCATACCCAAGATGTAAGCAAATTCAGCGTTAAAAACCACTCCATGTCGATGAGCAAAACCATAACAGTGCGGCATGCACTCAAAACAAATTAATGAGGACATGGTAAAGAAGCTGTGCACTATTTGATTGCATAAAACAGTGCAACATATCGCTCCAAAGAGATCAATTCGCTTGCTTTACTTTATATTAAAAAGTTAACAAGTCCGTCACAAGAGCCCTAAGAAGTAGAGTTGGTAATACTCCAAAGTTGAAGAATTATACCTGCATCCAAAGTTGCCTGTAAGATTAGTAAGAGTAAAACAATGAATCAAACAAGTATTAGAGCGGGCAATATGTTTGAATTTATGCAGAAATGTTTAAAAACTTGGTGTTAGGGAAGATTTTTCAATTAAACCTAGCAAAGCAGTCATTGAAACAAACTTAAACGTAGAGCCTAGATGCATATACATATGTATGTATGTAATAACCCTCAAAGGAAATATTGGTTTTGAACATCTAATCTAGTGCCTACTCACTTATTTACTGAAATATGATTGGCATTGTACATACATAAGTATGGAATGTGATCCTAAAATTGATCTTACTGAACCTTGCGTCCGTTCTCTGATGAAACAAATTTAAAAACATAGCAAGATATACATATTTACCAAACAAAGATGACCTTTGACATTACTATGGCTTGGTATCATGGACGTCCTACAAGGCATGGGACTCATTCGTATTTTTCTTTGTCTAAAAGCTGCAGATCACACAACCTTGCGACTTATAGGCTATCCTCAAACCACTCTGTTTTCACTGAAGGTCTGAGATAAAAAATGCTGCACTTTATCCATATACGGTTCGAGTAGTAGACAAAATATGTTGATACACAATAAAACATGAGTGTACCCAAATTTTATAGTATACGGCATTACCATCTATACACTCACGGTCAGCCTTGAATCTTTCAAAAATTACCTCACAATATAGTTAAGCTCTAATGGATACGGGGGTGTGAAGGAAATATAACCGTTGGTGCCGCTTTCGATGATGTAGTCCTAGATTACGCTTTCAAGGCTTTAGTAAAATAATGTGAAAGCAATAGATGCTAAGTTACAATTATACTGCGACAAGTATCAATCCCTTCTGTATGAATGAAAGATGCCCTAATATACAGAACAGACTTTATCATATAGAACGCTTTGAATGCTTTAGACGATGGGAACAAATTGTGGAGCGTATTATAAATGACATTAGTTGAAACACCAATCAAATATGCAAGCGGATATACGCAACATCAACACGAGTTCTGAAATATTGAGGAAGCGCTGAGAACAGAAAAAGATTCAATACACCTGCATATTTATTCTGTAGGCTCTCTCGCTGCCAAAATAAAAATCGATGCTATGCGAACAATCCAGAGACGATTCAGGCACTCAAGAACAATATTGGTCAAGCTATTCGTTTAGTAGAAGCCGAAACCATCGAAAATGTATTGAAACACTGTGTTGACAGGATGGCCTACTGTTAAGCCAGTAGAGGCAGTCATTTCAATGAATTAATATTCCATAATTAATCGGAAGGTTTACTCTTTTCAATAAAGCATCAATCGTTGGCAACTATTGAACAGTGTTTTTTTATTGCATTTTTAAAATGAAACCAACAGATGGCCCACACTTTATTTACTTACGTATTCTATAAGCAAATCGATGGGTATCCTTTCATCTTAAAAGCGGTTTCCTAAGATTATATGCATTACTAGATCTCTTCGCTGTCATGATTGTTGGTCTGTAACTTCAATTAATCCAAGTGGTGTAAAGCCCTGCTCCTAATAAATTATCCATAATGAGTCATAATTTCACAAAATCACTTGGTTCAGTGCACCAAATCCCGACGAAATTTTCATGTGAACTTATGCCTCATCCGCATTTCACAATAGTATATTGAATAAAGATTTACCTTAGGAGTTAACCAACAAATAATAAATAGAATAGATACTTATGTCAGAGGGCTATGTATAATATGTTTGGAATGTCATTTACTACTTAATACTACTCAACTTTGTACCACCCACCCGTTCGAGACAAACAAAATATACTTAGATACAAAAATATCTTAAAACTCACCTGATGAAATTGAATTTGCCGAATCACTACGCGGCGTATGATGATTCACATTCTGTTGCATCGGTGGCAGTGGTATTATTGTTGTTTGTGCTGGCAGCGATGTGCATCCGTGCACCGATGTTATCACACTATGTTGGTGCGGATTGTACGGCATTTCATTGTACATCCATAGATCCTCACCATAATCGGGTGAATCCAATGACGTTGGTGACATAATCATACCGGATGGCATAACTAAACCGTTTGACGATGAAGTTACTTCTGATGAGGAGTCTTCCAGCATACGTAGGGGGAATCCACCATTATTCGACCAACGTCGTTTCATCATTGCAGGATTAAACTGAATACCGTTAGATTTGTTTCCAGTTTTTCTTTTGTTTTGCTTTTTTTTTTTCAAAGAATTTATTTTTTTTTTATTTAACGCGATATATAAAAATTGAACGCGTTACGAATTTTTCACGAGGTGTTTTGTTTTGATTTTTTTTTTTATTAAATAAAATTGTAAACAATGCGTTTTATGTATAAAAAAAAATTAAAAAAAAAATATATAAATTGTATATAATTAAATTTAAGGCAATAAAATTTCCATTATGTGTTGTTGTTGCGCCCCTCGTCGTGTTGTCGACTTTTTAACTTTTTATGTTGTTTTTTGCATTGCTTTGTTTTTGTAAAGGCAGAATTGCTTACGGGGGGGAACTCCGCGACAGGCAGTTTATTGTATAAGAAAATTGTATATATTTTCTTTGCTCTCTCTTTCTCGCTCTGTTATAGTCTGTCTCTCTCTCACGATGTCTATCATCAGTCACAGCTGTCAAAGCGCATTTTTATAATTTATTATAAATCGATTATTTTGTATACACAAAAATTATAGCAAGTTTAAAGGATGATGACGACGACAAAAATTCACCGACCGATCGACCGGAGGAGAGGAATGTAAAAATTTATGTGTAGTCAATTGTTGCTTGTGTATCGCAGATTAACGAACGTGTGAGTTACGAATCCGCGCGAACAACAAATCCGGTTTTTGGGAATTTCGATTCTCTTATTATATATATATTTTTTTTTTATTTGCAAAAAAAAATATTTAAAATTCTGCGCTATCAATTTCGACTGCAAAAAAGAAAAATGAAGATAATGATCTTGAATTAAGAGAGACAAGAAAAAAAAAAAAACAAAGAAGAAACACAAAATTATGGCAACACGTTTTTAAAATGATTTTTTCTGTTTTGTATAACTTTTTTGTTTTAAGTTTAGGAAGAGCACATTTTGGAGATACCTTAGTTGTTTTTATTTTTATTTTTGGGAATGGAACGAAACGCGGTGCCGAACATATGTACATGTGGTGTGTGCGCATTTGTTAGAGATGCCAATTTTGTAAGTCATTAGACCACTGCGTGCGCTGTTGATTACACAGATTCGGGCACCACTCTGTAGTACCGACGAGACGACGACGATGGCGATGATGATGTCATCATTTATAATAGGATGCTAATGGTATTTCTTTTGATATACATATTTTATCAATTAATAATTCTAATTTGACATTGTGTTCTAATGACCCTTGAGAGAGAAACACACAGAGGAGGACGAGAGATACACTCGTATAAACAACATTCTAAAAATTCCATCCGGTTTATTCGCATTAGATGGAATGAATCGTAAGTATGTAACACGTGATGGGGGTTTTCTATATTCAGATGAAGATGAAATGAGATATGAAAAGTGACTTGGCTATGAAATCAAAATCGGATGGGCCTTGTGAACCCCATTTGACGCAAAGTAGCTGTAAGGTAACATCGAGCAGGATTTTTTGGTACCAACACTTCAAATTTTAGAACATAAACAATGTCATTCTAAATGTCAACCAAAACCTTGACAAAAGACCATAGTCCTATCACGTAACAATAATTTAACACATCAATAGATATTTGCTAAAAGCAACGAGTTAGCATGTGCAGTCAATTCGTTGAACACGACCATTGGCATTTGTTGAAACTTAACATTTTAACATAGAAATCGGTTGCCGACACCTTAATGAGACATACATGACCATTAAATAGCATTATATACCCATATACTTCCCGATTTTGATTGACAAAATTAAAAAGATACTATCTGTCGGAAAGCAATACATGATAACCTAATCTCAAAGGATACCTCCATTCCTACTTGATACGACAGAGAGGTCATGTGCAACTGCTTAGAATTGATTTTAAATGATTTCAAAACTAGACAAAAGACAATTTTAAAATTTTTAAAAAGTTTTTCTGAAACCAATACGATTTGTAGCCAAAATACATGAAATTGGAGATAAAATGAGATTCGACCTTAACATTAAGAAACCAAAACTTTGTTCAAACCGAAATAATCTCAAAATATATAGGTGTTTGAAAATGATTTTGGAAAAGTGGGCGTGGTTTTTGAGATTTTAATAATTACTATCTGGCATTCAGAACAGTGCAGAAAGGGTATCGAAAGGGCAAATTTTTCTTTCAAACTGCATGAGATGGGGAATTTAATTACATACTTAGATAGTTTTTGTAGTGAAAGTGCTTTATTCCACAGGGTGAAACTTTTTTTTAACTATTCATAAGAAAAAGTATACATTTTTTTAGTCAAAGTGAAGATGGAGAGTAGGCTTTTGAAAGCTAAGAAAACTGAACAAAAAGTAGAAAGTTGCTTAGAAAAATGTCATGTGCACCCTGTACGTAGTAAAAATGGTCCTAACTACTTAGTTTGTCAAAGCTGTTTCAGTTAAAGATGTTGCTATTGAATGTTGCATAACTAATTTTGCACAAGCTCATGTATGAGGAAGCAAATAGGAGGAAAAGATGGACATAGATTTTTAATGTTTGAGGTCTATAATGATAGTGAAAAATATATCTTAGCAAAGTATTCTACAGTCATCTTGTATGATTCAGGATAAACTCTTATACGTACTTAAAAGAACGCCGAACGTCAGACCAAAATAACAAATGGCCTTTATACATATATTAACCTGAGACGAATGAGTATCATACTGCTTCTCTAGTTACACTGCTAAAGATCGAGGACGTAAGCCTAAGAACGAATTTGAGAAGCTGACTTGCATCAAGACAAATTTGACCAAAGCTGTATCCCTCAATAAGTAAGAAAAGTGCTGCAGAAGACTAGTGCGTCTTACCAAATGAAACTTGCTAAATATCGACAAGAAAATATTACCAGAAGAGCAACAAAATCAGCGAAGAAATATACAAAACTGTTTCAATTACCAGAATGTTGAGGAGGTTGGTTCCACTTTTCAGTGAGATATAGAACCAGATTATTCGTGAACATTTTGCTACGATACCCTGTCTGCTGGTCATTGATCGATGGCTTATTAGAGCTTCTGTAACCTTGAAAAAGATTCTCACATTTTACGGACGAGCTAGACAAATGATGGTTTCCAACAACGCGGAAAGAATCCAGAAGCGCAAACAACAGAGGAGGAAACTTATGCAGAGGATTTTTAGCTTGTGAGTATGTTAGATACCATTTGGACGGTCGAAAAGATACGAGGGCGAAAAGTATTTGTCTCACAAAGTATTTCACGTACTCAGATACAAAGATTGCAAAGAACATACTGAAGTCTTGTCTAAAGAGCTGATAGATGAAATGTCATTAATAACATGCGTTGGAATGTGACACAATTGTCATATATTGCCTGCGAACAACCAAAAATGATCTGCTACCTTTTGGGATAATGTAGGATGTATTGCTCAATTGGTGGTGGTGCTCGTCATAAACGGGCCCATTTTGTAGTACCGAAAACTTAGCTCCTTCAGCGGTCAAATACTTCAATAGACATCATAAAGGGTCTGTATTGTCCTTAGTATGGCGATAAAGAGTATCTTCGCCCTTTCGTCAGTACCTAATCTAGATACCAAGTACATCACCAAATTTTTTGGATTTGGTTGCTTACATTACACCTTAATAGGCATTTACATTACATTAACGAGTGTGGCATTAAGGAGTATTTTCTCCCTTTCCCCAGCATACTTTCTATTTTCGTAGTAGAGGCTAAGGACAGTATACCCGATGCTTTGCCTGCGGAGGCGTTGGAAGCTTCAGGCATCTCAAAAGGCACCATAATGCGTATTTATTGGTCTGAGTGAGGAGTATTTTATCCATTTAGTTAATTTCAGTACTGTAAGCCCGATGTCTTGATCTCGGAGGCTTTGGAAGCTTCAGCTGTCTTTACATCGAAGACATTCAAGTTTTTTTTAAAACTACATGTATCTACTAGTTTGGTTGGTTACTTCAAGTCTTGTATTCTTTCATCTGTCCCTAGTATTGTTAATGTCAGCTATCATAGGCATGAAGATAACTCTTTACTTTACACGGATACGTCATTGCCTAGGAATTGGACATACATATGTATTTCCACTAAAGTGCGTCTTGTATTCAAAATCTCAAGTTGCAGGATGACATTGACCCCATGGCAAATGTTAAGTGCTTAGTACGTACATAACTCATTTATAACACCGACACGAGGAAGACATGCGGAACAAACTTTTAAATCATTTCAATCTGTACCATAAAATATAACGATCTCTGTGACACTAGTTCAAATCTGAATATCCCACGTATTTCCCCCAAGAGACCTAAAGTTTAAATTAACAAATAAAACAACTCCATCCGCGGCACAAGGTAAGGTAAAATATTGCTGTGTCACGTATCTTTTACAAATATTTATATTTCACAACTCTTCGATGTCCGATGATGATTCATCGACTTTGGCTATAACGAAATACACATTAAATTGAGTCTCGTTTGACTAGGAGGGTTACTAACGTCTTTGTAAAATTCATATCCATTACGGCCCCTTATCATAGCACATTGCAACAAAAACAAAACCCTCCTCCCTGCACTAACAAATTACAAGGCCGTACGACTCCACTGATAAGCTCACACCACTCCCACTTACTACAGCCCGCTTCTAATCTCATTAATTGCAATTGTTTATGTCGGTCGGTGGTTTAATTACATCTAAGTACACAAATAGACCCCACAAACCGGGTGAAAGTGAAAATTGTAATAAATTTCTCGGTGCAGTACACCTCTGGTTTGGGAAATAAAACACCCAACCCACCGACGACAGACTGTCAATAAATAATGCGCCAAAAAAGAAAAACAGATATGCATGTATATTTTTTTCAAAAATAATAAAATTAACCAAAATGTGTGCATGTGTAGCTGTTGCTGTCCTGACTTTGCAGTTTATGGCTGCTTTTCTCCGTTGAATTTGCCCCTGAGAGGTCATCAACATTTCAGATATCCCAATGACGTTCTGATGATGTTATGGGGTATAAATAAGAACTCAAATAGACAGAGATATCGCACCACATACAGCAGCGCAAACACACCAAAAGAAAGCATCGACGGCGGCCACGACTGTGTTCGAGAATTGTGTTGTATTTACACTGACATGCATGCGAGAGCGCATTCTTGAGAACTCCGCCGCCGCAACGCAATTTGTTTGAGGCGGCCATCGAGTCTGTGTGCCTGTGTATTTGTATATTTGTATATTTGTCATTTGACTCATCGCAGCTGAGAATACATTCGAAAGAAAATTGACATATGGCCGAGATCATATTTTTATTTGAAAGCAATTTTGTTCCCTTTAAATGAAAATGAATGACCTCATTTGTGAGATGAAAAGTATCTGAGAGGTGGTTACGACACAATTTTATAGTGGAGTAAAGTTGGATCATGTTTTCTGGCATGGGGTGATCGTGACCTTGATTGTTATCCACCGGAAGTAGAGTGACGAGATCAGTGGCGCTAGAAGATACGGTACGAATACTGAGGCTGGGAATGAAATGAGTCGAAATGAGGTGCATTTGCAACGCTAGAGGTGAACATATTCTTGTAAAAGTCAGTGGTTTCAATCCGCCAGAAACTTAGGGAATTTAGAAGGGAATATTCTGTATCAACAAGGCACAGATTAGGTAAAGTAATTGAGGTGATAAACAGGCGTATGTGGTATGTATCTTAAATTCTCAGACAAAACGCTGTTATTTACTACAACTTTTCCACATGCAATTAAACAATCATCTAGCTTCAACATTTTGCACATTTTCTTCACGAATCGTCCGTGAAGTTTTTCTACCGTGTAGAAGGAATGACTTCCAAAGATGGTGTTTCGAAATTGAGAGTGAAATGAGTTGAAGAACTCGAACTCGATAGTTCGATAGCATCAATTGAGTTGGAGTCACATCGTTTGAGGTGAATACAAACTTGCATTCTTTGGTTTCTTTAAACCGGCGGCTGATGGAAACATCTTGTAAAAAGGTGTCAGTTAGGATAGGCAATCGAACTAACAGATGTAGGTACCTTTCCTCTAGAACGAAGATAAAAGTAGAGTCAAAAACTTCTGGTAACAATTCGATAAGAAGATATCTCTCTGTCCTCGCTATGTTCAGTTGCAGATATGTACGAGTCAACTCTGGCACAGTGACAGTCATTCCAATCTGTGTGTGTTTGGGATTAAATGGAGCTTATTAATCTCTCTGTTAATAATAAGAATAATTCATATAATTCAAGGAAACCTGGGGAAAGTGTCTTTCATTTCTAGTAGTAAATAAACGAATTAACGAAATCAAGATTTCATCGAGATGAGATTACAGGATGAACAACCAATTACGTTCATTATCCTTAAGTAGCAGATACTTTGAATCCAAAGATCAGCAGAAAACTGGGCAAGGAGTGAAGAAAGCTCCAAGATGAAGTTTTAAAAGTGGTTCTGCACCTTACTAAAGATTAACTATAGAAACTATGAAAATTTTGTAAAAACAATTCTACAGATATAAGAGTTAGTCGTTAGTTCTCACTAACAGTGAACAACAATTTCATTTCTCAAATTCCTGATATGAAAGAATACGCAGCTTTATAGAATACATGTACCTTCAAATGACTGCACTGCTTTGCTCCATCCATCCTTTCAAGAGTGATATCAATACTTTGCATAATTAAATAATTTGTAGCGATGAAGAAACCAGTTTGTAGTAGAGTAGAATTTTCAATTTCTAAGAAACAACTCCACCAACATTTCAGATGAATTAATTGCTGTGAATTGCTAATATGGACTAATTTCCCTGTATTTTCACAAGTGAAATTCAGTCGACAATATTGCCAGATATTGCTTAAGTTGTGACGATTAGCACTGATCACTACCATAATACATAGTTCGTACATTCTTATTTCAAAACATCCAATATTCTAAGCACTTTCGAGTATTCCAAGGTATTCAATGTTAATATGATTTGTCAATGATTCCTGACTTTGAATGCGTCAGCATACAATTTATTTCATGTTTATTCATCGTACTAAGTTAATGTGACCTTGATTTTGGGTAATGCTAAGTTTGTTTGCGAATTCTTTGTCCCCTTCATTCCCAAAACAAGGCAATGACTGCCTTGTTACACAAGTCTAATAAAATTTGCAAAGCAAATCAAAGATCACGTACATTGTTACTATGTTCACAAACAGATATACATACAAGTATATTTGTCTAATATTTTAAATCAAGAGGGATATGAAGACTTTTGAAAAATTTTAAAAATAATTATGTGATCGTATACATGACATTTGTATGGAAACTCTCTGGCAGCTTATGACAATGGTCAACCGCGTGATGTGAATTTTTTTAAAAGAATGAACTCATTTCATTCATCACTCATGAGTTTTAGTCATACGGAAAAGGCATACACATATGTATATTAGTATGTTAGCTTGATTGTAGTATCTTTAGACGATTTTCGATGGGCAAAATATTATACAGTCTTAAAAAGAAAAAAAAGATACATATTCTACTACCTAGCAGATACTTTTACACATCCTCTAAGACAGGTGATTCCAGTTAGTCACACACGTGAAGAGAAACTAATTGAGCTTTTTTTTTGTATTTAATGTGTAAGACTTACTGATAAAGAGAAAGCCATGCTATGTCTATATGTATCTATGAACAGATTGTCCATTGAATACCCCAATTGGAATCAATAAAAAACTTCTCCTGCTAAAATAATTCTTAATTACAGATGCGTGCCCAGTTTAAAAATAGATAGAGACCAATTTGCATTTCAATTAATCAAAGTGTCATTAGGTAAAGATTCTAATTTGGAAATGATCACATCACATTATACATTCAATTAAAGCAAACAGTAGGCTTCATAAACTGAGGTAAGTCATTGCCTTCCAATCTTAAAAAAAAAAATTGTAGTCAAACACGTATGTTAGCAATAAGCATTTGATTTAGGTTGGATCGTTAATTTAGTGGTTCCCATGTGATTGCTGTTGAGTTTGCCACACAAAAAAATACCTGGGAAACAACCACTTCATTGGTTTGATAGTCAAATTCAATGAAACTATAACGGCAAGTTTTCTTTCGCTTTTGTCTGAAGAAAGGGCGAGATTTTGGTCCATTTACATATATTAGTGACCGATCTTAGATTGATTTAACATACATAGGTAAGGTAAGGTAGGTTAATAAAATCACCAGCTCCCCCGATGTCATCAAAAAACTTTGCAAATTTTCATATAATAACTACTTTTCAAATCAATTACTTTGCAATAGCTGCGTTCAACAAAAGTTTGCAAACTGTAAACAAGATTCAAATCCTGAAAAACTTTTTCAAAAAAAAATTAAACAAAGCCCCTACCATATGATAAGTGATAAGTTGCTAATTTAATTCGCGGTAATGAGGAAAAGGACGGCAAAGAATTAATGTTGCTTGGTTAAAGGAGTATAAGAGTGCCGGAAACTTATTCCCCAGTTCTCTACAGAAGGAAACATTTAATTTTTTCTTATACATACACACAGTATGTGGCCAATGAATTATGACCGATGGTGGTTTCAACGATTTTTTTTCTTTTTGATGTGTTTTTTCTGTGAAATGCGTTTTTTCGTTATTTGTTTTTAATAATACGGCTAGCTACGGATTTTCTCAAAAGCAGTCACCGAAGGACTTACCTACGTACGTACGATAAGCAACACATAAATAGGTTTTAACGTGGATTTGTTATCATTTTCTTTAAGCTCGCAGTTGGCAATAGTGCGGTTATAAAAAAGTATTTTAATAAGTGGAAAATTAATTTGGGACTTAAATTAAATAAGTTGCAGTTAGTAGCATTACATATTTGTTAGAAAATTAATATATATGTATACCTCATAGAAAGTCAGAAATCTTATTTTAATTGATTTTTATCAATATTGGTAAATAAGCCGATATTCCTTTTGAAAAAAATCACAAGTTGCTGCTTTGTTGACTGAGAAGAAGTCCAGCTATGCTTAAATAGCCAAGATTGTTGGAATGGCAAAGTCTTCAGTAGTCAACATAGCAAAACACGTGCACGTACCAGGCGGTTCAACCTTGGTTACTCCAAATAATCGGCAATACTGTGGCAAAAAAAGAAAAATAACACCGTGGACTGACCGGAAAATTATTCATAAAGCTCTACAGGAACGTAATCCACCAGCTCACTGCATTTTGAAGGTTTTGAACGAAGCTGGAATCGACATATCGGTGAGAACTCTGCGGCGTCGATTGGAGACAAGCGAAGGAGGCAAGCAAAGAAGACCAAATTGACCAATGTCATGTAAAAATGGACATTATAACTTCACATAGACTGCGAGAGTGGTTATTGGAACAAAGCAAGTTAATTTGTTCTTCAAATTTCTTTTCACAATAAAAGATGAAACAGTTTTAGCAATTTTCGCGCAATCACGATTTTATTTTAGGTTGTCTTTAGCGATAAGTGTCGCTTAGAAGTCGTGCCGGAGACGGCCAAATTCGTCTGCAGAAGGTCCAATGACAGATATTCAGAGCATTGCGTAGTTCAGACGGTCAAACATTCACCCTCAGTGATGATTTGGAGTTGCATAATATGCGAAAGTACGGGGTCAATTTAATGCGTTGATGGAACAATAGACCCCAATCAGTATATTCCTGTCCTGAGGAAATTTCTTCGTCCGTATTTGAACACATTAGACTCTCCCAGAGAAGAATACGTCTTTAGGCAAGATGGAGCTCCATGCCACACATCCACAACAAGCATGAAATGCTTGAATTCCATGAACTTGGAAGTCTTACCATGGCCTGGTAATTCTCCGCATTTGAACCCGATTAAAAACTGCTAAACCTACCTAAAATCTGGCCTTTATAGTGGATGAAACAATACCATACAAGAGCTCAAGCAGAACATTAAAGATATCTGGAAAAACGAGCCCGAAACGGGCGAAATGCATTGAAAGCATGCCCACACGAATAAAGGAGGTACGAACAAAAGGGCGGTAGTACTAAATATTAAGATTTAATAATTTTTTTTTACTTTATAATCACTGATATGCCATGGAACAATAAATATGTGCAACAAGATTTTAAATAATCAAATTAATTTTGTCTTTATTTGCGGTCAAAGCGAAAAATCGCATATATTTCTCATCGGTCATAATTCAATGGCCACATACTGTATATCATGTTAAGTGAGAATTCTCTTCCGAAAGATAAGTAGTCTATCTTTGTAGGATTCAAACAAGATTCAATGAGTTCCATCTTAAGACTGAATTTAGAGATATTTTATATTTATTTTCACTTATTTCGAAGAGGTTGAAGGATAGAACAAGACTTCATATATCTTAGATTCGAGACAAAGACGTTCGTGAATTTCAGCCAAGTGGAGTTGAGTTCCAGTTGAAATTTGAGTGTAAATTGAAGCAAATGCAGCGGATTAAGCATCTTTAAGCTGTTTGTGGACATATTGTCAATGAAAAAGCTTTGAAAAAGGAAAAGACTTGCTAGTTACAAAGAACAAATTTTGAAGACATCCAGTTTTATTTAGAATGTTGATAAGGGATATGTAGACTATGCGAGGCAGATCTTCGTAGCTTAGAACGTGTTCCAATGCCATTCAGATGGAATGAAATATGTGTGAATATTCAAGATTTCAATATGAAATATGAATGACATGCTCTGTCATTTGAGAAAAGGTGTAGACATACAGGCAGTCTAGAACCTTGAGACTTGGGGGAAACATGACTGTGCCTGACAGTGAAAAGGGTCTCTGACGTTTCACCAGCTCGCATTTGACATTCCTTGGACAATGGTTATACCCGGCGTTTATAACTAATGTCTATACCACATTTAGTTTAAAGCCCCACATTAAATCCAGTCGCATATGCCTTATTAAGGCTGTTTCCACATTCTCTCTTTAGTTAAATCGGTAACCTTAAAAAATTCAAAGGAGCTTTGATATATTTGTCGCACAGACAGTGGCAGTGTATTTTCTTCGTGCAAATAGAAGAGACAGTTGGTATCATTGTCCGATTTGAGCCAGTACAGGAGTTACTCAATTTGATCATCACAGCCATCGTTTATCATGCTAGTGGTTTTCCGAACTCCACACATATGCATAACTTTGTAACTTTTTCCTTAACAAATTGCAATAATTGATTCGAAATTGTTTCAAATAACACAATTGAAAAATCAATTGCAAAGTGCTAAGTGAATAATTGATAAGTAAGTTGATTGCTTAAGAACTGCATGGTGGTCCTTAAACGAGTCTTTATGGAACAAGGATATGAGTGGATGAAACTACCGCTCGAAAATAGAAAAAGCGATAATTTACCATCAAAAAACTTGCATCTTTTCATTTGATATTTAGCACCACTGTGATGCTATATGCATTTCATATTTATTTTAGTTTAGTAAAAAAATATTTACCAAACATATCACAAAATGCTAAGTGACAAGTTTCTAAGTTGGTAGCCGGAATGGATATATAGGCTAAAGAACTGTATCTACAGTCAGTATCTACAATGATGAGACGAAAGTTTTCAACCTATCTCAACAAAAAAATACAATAAGTTGTTTTTATCCAGACAGATCTCGCGATTTCCCTTCGACCGCATACAACAACCTTTGAAAGCCTTACAACTGCTACTTAATCCAAACCACAATTGATCGAAAGTTCAATTCACAATGTCATCGAGCATTTTTCTATTTAACGCAATAAAACCTACACCAATACAGCGTAAACGAAAATTAATAGCATTTAAATAGACAAGCGTGCACTGGCAATGGCTAGATAAACATTCTGTATTCATTTACTTAAATTAATGTCCATGTGCTATGGGATGGGTTAAGTGCTCACGATGATGACTACACGACTCGCATCTACATATACTATAACCCCCCATCCCTCTGCCATATGTGATTAATTACAAAAGTAACCACGAAAAAAAAAAGGAAAAGCATATCCCAATCCCAATATGAAACAGCACCCATATATCTTATGTCTGACATATCAATTTCTATTACTAATCGAAGAAGAGGACTCCCTTGAACCACCATGAATCGTTGGCCTGCTGCTGGCTGCTGCTCTTTGGTGTTTTTCATGAAATATAGTCTCGCGCGTACACTTGAACTTTCCATCTTGTTTGCTTCTGCTTAGAGGAGACAGAGAGAAGTAGACGCGCATCCAGCAAGTTTAACTTGTTTATCTCTCCTCGGACAAAGGGGGGGCCCGGAGGCCTTATAACGTGGCCAAAGAGAACTCGACCAACAGCATACAGATACCCGAATGACGTCTTGGTTGGTTTCAGTTGACTTTGGCCTAAAGCTTGTTTATTGGAGAGTAAATGTAATCGAGTTTTATTTCTCGATTTATTTTAGAAAATAACTCAACAAAGTATGAGATACTTGGGTTAGTGTGTTAGTAAAACAACTTTCAATAAGCCGGCTAATCACCATGTTTGGATGAGTGAGGGTTATTTAATTTTATGGTTAGTATCTAGTGATATTATTCACATATCAATGTTATTTGTTTGTGAGGTATATCTACATAGGGATGGTGTGTGTTGCGGGGATGGTACATACGTGCTGATGGTGGTGTTGGTTAGTTGAATGACCAACGTGATAACAAAAAAAAAATTCCATAGTTAAAACTTTCCGAAAATAAATTAAGGTGACTTTCAATATCAGTAAATACTGAAGGGAGGAGAATGCTGGTTTTTGTTTTTGCTAAGGTTAAATGAAATCTAAAAATATGCACATTTTCATTATGCAAACTTGGCAGCACCGACATTTTAATGACATTTAACGACACTTAAAAGTGACAGTTGAAAAGTCCAGGTGTAATGACGTCATGCGTTAGCTGCCCTCGTGGAGCAATAAATGTCACATTTATACTCAAAGTCTCAGCACACAAATCTAAAGAACTTCAGGCCAAGTGGCCTCATACATTCGGTAGTCATGTAAACTAGTAGTAACTTGCAAGAAGTATCTATGTAAGTGAGATATCTAGAACCAATGGTGGGTACCAGGCCACATTGATATCCCAAGTAATGGCTTATAAAATTCCACCGACGCGTTCGGGGTTATCATATTTTGAAACAATAAAGTTTGCAGAAAAAATATTAAATACGACTATTTGACGTAACAAGCCCATATAACGTACAGCTTCTTCCAACCAAAGCTACAGCTGAATGCCGTATTTTTTTCTTGAAAAAATTGTTGCTGACTTTCGGATATTTATCAAATGTCCTGTTCAGCAAAACAGCGACCTTAAGACCTTTTAATCGTACCGTAACCTTTCAGATACTTTAGAGAAACTGCAAAGTTAACAAACCTACCAGAACTGCTAAAACCCTAAGAGATATACAGCAAAAGCAAATAGGTTACTTTTACCTACAGTAAAGCCAAAGTCAGGTGTGCGATTGACACGGTATGCCAGTTCTGGGTTAACCTGGATCAGAAATGCTCGTATGGGTTAATAATCTTTAGGGGATAGTACTGAACCATTTTAGAGTGGTTGCATGTACTAGAAAATGCTAAGACATTCCATCTGAAGGTTATTTTAATTCACTATTTTGCAGATTTCGGTGATCATCTTTCGATGCGGAAGAATTCCAAAAGAAGCGTTTGCGGTATCTTTACGGTACGAGGATAGGATGATTTATATGACGCTCCTAATAAGATTTCTCAATTAAAACCCTCTTCTCCCCTACGACTTGGACAACGTGACCTATATCAGTCAGAAACATCCTTCAGTTTATGAAAAGTTCTATTGAGTTCAGTAGTGCAATGATAAATCTCGTTTTATAACTATACATCTAAAAATGGGGGCGTAGATGCAGACCAAACTTAGTATCAAAGTATCTACAGGGTTAATATCCAGTTTCAGATAACTTGCTTTGAGTTAATGCTATAAAAAAGGACGTAGGGGTTCTGAAATGCACGAGAACTGTATCTTTTGCTGGTGCAAGCATACTGGAATCCTATTTTTCAGGTCAACCTAGACAAAGAGGGTGACTTTGAATATCAAACATTTACACACTCTTCTCTTAGAAAATCCCAAAGTAATATTGGATAAGGTGGTTGCAATTGCTATGTCGATGCCATGGTATGTCTACCACTCAACAATTAAATTTAAACTCTACAAACAACCTCTTCAAACACACCCAAAACCTATACCAACCTTAAATGGAAGTTCAAAGTTCAATGAATTACAACAAAGTTCCAAGACCAATTTATTCTAAATAAAGAAAAGAAAAAAATGACCAACAACCTCGCAGCCCTCAGCTAATAGGGGAAGAAAAAAAAGCGAAACTATCGATTTTTTAATAAATCAAAACGAACACTACGTTTCACCACATTCATAGACCTTACGTCAAGTCCTCTATTGACCACTAGGTGGGTGTTGGGGGCTATTGGGATGGAAGTGAATTATAATACCTCACCCTGTCTAGTAGTGGTCGCATGTCGCTACCGGTATCCGGCAAGGCTAGTGTATAAGGCTGACACATTCTTTCTCACAAAAAAAAAACAAAAAAAAACATTGAAACACGAAACAACAGGAAGTATTGCATTATTGTAGATTCCCTTTTCTGCCTCCTTTCGTTCATTTACTATACATATGCATTAGACCCAATACAAACGAAAATACACGTGCCTAAGTCAAAATTGTATACCCACCCAACAGCAACAATAACAAGAAAGACTACATTACAGCGCGGAATAATTGCCTTTTCAGTCCCAAAAGATACTTTTTTCTGTTGTTTCCTTCGTTTTGGGAAAACCAAATGTATCCGCTGTGGAATAGTTTGGTTCTCGTTCTTGTTTCTGTTTTTCTTTTCTTTTTTTTTTTGGGTTCACTTCCCACTTTCTTGTCTAATTTTTATTAATGATAGGTATACCATACCCAAAATGTTTGTTGGACACAAAGAGATTTGTATATCATGTATGGTAAGTAAAATGGTAAAATGTATCTACGATGATTGATATAAGAGTGATTGATTGAGAGAACACGGGTATGATAGTGTTTTCCATAATTTTAATATTTCTCAAGCTTTTTGTCTGCCCAAAATGTGAAAGATGAAAAGCTGATTAATTTATAAGAATTATTTTTAAGAACTTTATTTTTGGTTTGTTATATTTCTCTAGAGATCTAAATCAGTGTGGAGCCGAACGTGACTGATGCGAATTTGATGGTATTATGGTTTTTGCGTTATTGTTGGTAGAAGAGCTTGCGAAAAACGGCCAACAATGTCGAGAGAGAATTAGATGAAAATGCAATATTGGCACGTACAAAAAAAACATACATATAGTATTTGGATAGAAGTTTTAGTGTGGGTTTTTATTCTGGTTAAAGTTATGAGATGTACACACATCTGTTTAAACCACGCTCTTGTTTGAAGGGGATTATTCGATAGTAAACAACTTGAATGATTGAGAACAATGGGCTGTGCAGAGGATGCTACTTGCATCTAGTGTTTGGTGGGCGATACCTAATTGATATTTCATAAGCTTATTGCTATTAAATAGTCCACATGAAAACATAAATAGGGATTATGAGTAGAGTAGAGTATGATCTTCTGGAATTTATTATTCTCAACTTGCCATTGTTTCCTAAGCTACTTGACGCGTTATTTGCACGAAACCGTGATAGTATCTATAGCACTGTAATAGAATTTTGAACTCTAAATATTTCTGTTTCATAACATTCTATTGTAGGTTAAAGCATTGGGGAGATACAAGCAAAAACAAACACCTACTAGTTAATGGCAAATGGAATTATTTATCGTTGTGGGCTTAACACTACCCACTAACATTGTCTTTCGATAACACTAAAACTAATAAGAAATACTTGATATAACTCAAGATCCTTGTAGGAGATTTAATTTTCAATATTTTGTCTCTTACAGTTTTAATCCAACCTCAAAGAATACTCTATCACTATGGACCTTATTTTTAATCTAAAAACAATACTTAAGATATGTACATAGGTATATACACTGCTTTCCTTTCGGTGGGTGCCGTGGCTCAAGTGGTTAGTGCGTTGGACTACGGAGCGAGGGCTTCCAGGTTCAATCCCCAGACAACACCTAAAATTTCTTTCACGTTCCCATCACTCGTGAGCGTCTGACAAACATCCGAGAGTAAAACTGTCATGAAAAAGTTTCTCAACACAAAAATTGCCCTTCGGATACCACATTAAAAACAGTATGCCCTTTCCATTCGGATAAGAAATACATATACATATATAACACGCAAAACACGAATGGTTGTGAGAAGCTAGGCCCTGGGTCCCATGGACCTCTCGCGCTAAAAAATTGTAAATTGTATTTATTCCTTTCGGACTTTTTGGTGAATGTAGCTTCGAGATATCGCTAAGAGATGTTCGTTGTCACACATGTCGAATGAAGTTGGAACCGTTCCTGCTTTGTATCGATATTAGGTGTGTAGTTGAGTCATCAATTTAAGGCCTAATCTGCAGTTCTAGGTGTAAACTGAATTTAGCGCAACATTTTCACAAAAGGTTAGCTTACTATAAAAGCTCAGTATTTGGTTGTAATACTTTCCTATAAACCTAAAATTTTTGTTATCATTATGTGATTTCCAGATGTTTGTCATATGTTCGTTACCCGATACATCTAATCCCGCAGTAGGGGATAGGCCAACGCATTGATACCTAAATGAACAAAATCCCTCGGTAACTTCCTATCGTACGAAGGGATCTAACATTACGTCAAAAACGTTTAGGTGGTTCCTAACACATATTCGAACCTTCACCTAATCATCCAGAGCAATGATAGCACTAAAGTGTGGAAATTGGAAGAATGCCTCGATTCAATCATCTTATTAAATCTGCAATCGTTGCATCTCTAAAGTTAACAGATAGATCTTCATTGCTCCACATTACACATTCTAAAACTTCTGAAACCCAGCCTTCAAATATTATTTGGCTATTGCCGCTAAGTCGTCGACATAACCAATGATAAACAATTATTTAGGGACTATAGTAGATTAAGTATGACCCCCGATCACAGTAGTAACAAAACGCCTCGAAGTGTTTTAAGGTTAAGTGTGAACCATCCATTTACCATATGTTTATGAGAGGTTCGTGTCTATGGTACATTCAGTCTCCATGTTCACCTGGGCGGGTACTTTTGAATACCAAATTTTTTTTAGACAGCCTACTTTTAAGCATTTGCAGGATCAAATATCGATGTCAAGGTAAGGTACCATTGTAGAATTCCATGACAAGGCAGTCTCTATAGATTATCTATTTCAGAATGCATACTAGATTGTGGTGCACCATAAGTTTTAACAGCTTTTAAAGACAGCATGTACCCAAGGTCATACTATATCGAATTATAATGAGTATAACAAACCATAAATCTACTTCGAAGTTTGAATATGAATTCTAGTAACTTTGGTGAGTGAAAGAGAAGTCTGTCTCCCGAAGTCTGGCTTAAGAGGTTGTTTGCGTGTCAAAAAATATTTCGAACGTTGCTAGATACTTGATGAGTATCTTGCTATTGTTAGGCTTGAACCGGAAATTAGCTCAGAATTTATCTTTTTTCATTGGCATTAATGGCTCTTTCAACTATGGCTACTATGACTTCAATCACCCAAGAAGTGCATCTTTGAGGAATTTCATTGCATTTTTAAAGTCGGCTGACCTCTATAACCGATTTGAATATTAGTAGTCAATTGGCAGGCCTCTTTGCAGTTCTGAAGGTGGTTGCAAAGCATATTACTAGACAAATTAAGTACAACTTTCATTAGTTCAACTGTTACGAGTGATGTCCTTACGCTATGATCAGTTTATATGGCAAATCATGCAACTTATTTGCATTTGTTTCTGTTCAAGATTTCGTCTTCATGACCTATGGAAACATGTCAACCTTGAGAAGATTCATCGCATAAAAGATGTTTTTTGCTATGCTCTACATGTGTCTATGGACTTTCAGGACTTTCGCAAGGTTTAGCCCTAAAACACGAGCTATAGAGTGAACAGTATTTTCACAGCCGAAAGCTAAGCTATTGCAAGTTATTTCCGATGACAATATTGAAATTAAAACCTTGACTCTTGTATAGTCCATAAATAGATGCACAAAAGCGTAAGAGACTGACACACCTCTTTCTACATCACTTAATTGCTCCTTTAAGAAAAACAAATTCCTTTACTATGTTAAATCCACACGTGTAAGCACTGAGTTTGCAATCTTCTTCGCTTATCTCTCCTACTAAATAAAATTTGCATTTCAAATTGTGCTATCACAAAACTTACGACCAAAATAGACAAAAAAAAGAAGAAAGAAGGAAAACTAAATCAATTCGCATGTCGAGTTTAAACCGCTTTCGTATGAAAAAAAGAACACATACTAAAAAGAAAAGTAAAAAATAAAAACGAAGAAAACAAACAAAAATAAAAAAAACACCAAAAACTCGGAGTAATAAAAAGTGAAAGAAATATAAATTAAATAAACAACGCGGCGGCGGCCGCACGAGTATACATAGTCCCAGTCGCATCTCTGCTTCTTCTTTTGTTTAACCAGTTGAACGAGAAAACCATATCGAACTCGAAAAACAGCAATAAAATCCATTAGCCATGTTATAAACTGTATAAGGAAATTTTCAAGTTTTAAATACAATCAACTTATAAAGTAAAAGATACATGCTTTCGATACAATCAACCTGTGCAGTTTGTGCAGTCATGGAACTATCAAAGTATAAGATCAAGAAACTGGTTATAAAAAAACAAAACGCCTCGTATTCGACGAACAGGATCAGAAAAATCAATAATACCCAAAAGACAAACTAATATTGGTAAAAGAAAAACCAGCCTGATGACACATTTAACAGACTTCGAAAAAAATAAAATAATAAAATACTTTAGTACTTAAGCAAGAAACAAGTCACAACCAAGCGCAATTGCTGTTTGACCCCATTCTTGGGAGTCTTAATCACTGATCCATCTGTATAGCCCCATCAACCAGTACCAGGAATCAATAAAAACCAACACAATAATTCCGTAAAAATGTTCTTAAAAACGAAAAGTAGGCAGAGGTAGAGCAAAGGCCACCCAAAAAAGGGCTCTCCACTTGCAGGCAGTTTGAGTTTGTTTTCTGTATTTGTTCTTTGTTTTCTCTTTTTTTATGGCCCACCATTCGTTAATGGTCAGTTTTGTTGAGGAAGTTTTATCGGGAGGGGAAAAACCCTTCATTTCTTAAGAAACCTCAAGAAACCAGTAGGTCAACATTAAAAATCAACTAAAGAATATAATGTGGCCATAAACTTATAGATGGTGAAAGTTTTTTTTTTGTTTTTCTTTTATGAATATATTATGTTGTCTAATGGTAATCAAAAGTGAATCAAGTGAAGGGGAAAATCTAAGCTTTGGACGTTTTAATAGCATTTAGATACTTGCATTATCTATGGAGCTCATGGTACTGACAACACAAGGTTTACTGAAACCGCAGTCAGATATTTGGAGCTCATCAGTGTGGCTCTGAATACTCAGACTTATAAAAAGTATTTAGGGCAGTTTTACTTATACACCTTTTTTAGCTCCTTATGAGAGCCGCTGTACATATACAGTCATTATGATCGCTGAGTCATTTAGCTCCTAGCTGCACTTACAACTGCGGCCGAGGTTTTTACAGACCTGTCCATGTTGATAGACGATCTTTTAGTGAGATTATACTATTCCAGTCAGGTTAAGATTGGAAGTTTCTTTCTAGCCTTACCTACAGCCTTTGCAGTAGCCATTAGGAAGGCGTCTAAACTGATTAAAAATATTCGGATTGGAGTGAACTCAACCTTGATATGGGCTGATATCTACTTGACATCACCTAACTTAAATAGTAACTTGAATAATGGTATTGCTATAACTGGTGTTCAATGAGTTCATTAATCTTTATACCCCAAACTTCTGGCCTCGATGAATGTGAAACTACTCAGCCATCTCGTCAAGGTATTAACAGCGAGCTAAAGTTACTCTGTTCATGGGACTGATTCGAACAATTTCATAGCACAATGTTGGTTCACATAGGACCAAGCTACATTCATAATCAAAAAGAAGTATTGTCATGTTACACAGATGCTATTCCAACTTCGTGTCAAAAAATAGTTAATGGATAGTCAATACTCCTGATCGGCCTTTTGTAGTAACTGTCTAAGGTCACTGGATTATTGTAATTCTAAAATCGACCGTAATAGAGATAGGCGGTTAGTGCAGTTTTCTGACGTTCGATGTATCTCCTTTGCCTTCCAGTATTAGTAAGTCAAACTTTTCTAGATATTCATGAGAACTTCTCACTTTATCATGCTATTTGAATATATAATCTTAGAAAATGTAAGCAGTAGAATTCCTTTCTGGCGTTCCCTGCTCTATCTGAACAGTTCAGTCCCACTCATATTGGAATTTACTGACTCCTTGACCCACTTTTGGCTTTCTGAACGTTTTCCCATTTTATATCCAGATTATTGTTACTTTTTTTTTTCAAGATAATAAATTTATTTAACAAACAAACGCCGCTTATTGCAACACTTTTTGAAATTTACCGTGAACTTGAAATTGACTACAGCTATCATTTCGCTTCCCCACCTCATACACACCACCTCTGAGAGTCTGCATAGCAGGGCATACGCCCAAAACGTTGATACCAAATTGATAGAAATCCATCAGAAGCTTCCTATTGTACGACGACTTCAAAAGACTACCAATTTTCGTTACATCCGCAACTTTCGTTACATTTGACGTTATACTGTCAAAAAATATGCTATTTGGACAAGTCGACATCTTATTATTCAAGAAATGTCAATGCAAATCAAATGCAAAGTACACAGAATAGACGCTTGGTCTTCGAATCGATCCTAGATGCTAAGAGAATACCTACTTCCACCAGATTGGCGCATAAGACTGGAAGCAATTACTCAATCAAATTAAGCTATCCCACTTGTTTATTTTTTCTACAAGACTTGTAAAAATACCCAAGCAAATACGCAAAATACTGCGTTCAACAACCAATTATTCTTTTATGTTATGGATACACCCGGCATCATGGTGACGGTGAAATTTCAATTAAAAGAACACTCATATCAATTCCCCTAGCAGATGTCAAATTGTGAACCCAATTACCATCGGAAGTCACAACATACTGCAAACTGTGACTGCAATTAATGTGTATTATGATTCAAAACCGCAGCGGAATGTAAATGTGCATGACTAAGAAGAAAGAAAGTGGTTACAGATAACTGAAAGGAAACCATTAATTCTGTCAAAAAGTATCTTGCATACCTGTACCCCAGAGCTGCCAAATATACTTATCTTTCCTGTTATTCAAAAAGTCATAAAACTCTTAATGGAAAGGTCGGTTCGAGTGAATCATAAAAATTCATAAAAAATGTTTGCTTAGTAAGTTTTGGGCTCGTTTGCGTAAATGCGGATCTTAAAACAAAAAAAAATAATTTTAACATGGCGAATGTATCTACCAAGTATCTAGGTTAGTTTGTGGGTATCTCCAAAGGTTACCATTTTTATGATTCAATGTAGCACATCATACGTGATGTAAAAAAGGGTACGCAATCTTTTATAATTATACCAAGGATACTCCACCTCCAACTGAAGGTCTCTCAGTTTCCATGCTAAATACACCCGGTACGAACGACACGAATAAATTAAAAAAAAAAGAACATTTGTACCCTTGTCAAGAAGACAGAAAGCGAGATAAAGAACAAACGTGTTTGACAAAATATATGTTAACTTGATTTATTCAAATGCAAATTTATATATCTTTATCAATTAAAAGGAACGACAAAAAATTAAATAAACAATATAAGCAAGACTGCAGTCAAGGCAGACATACCCACACCTTCTGTGTATCTTTGACTCTCTCGCGCAATCTTTGACCATAAATCTCTCCCTCGACTTAACATAGTAGTAGTGGTGATGTTCGTATTAGTGCTGTAGTTTAGTTTACCATATGTGGTTGGGGTCGTTTGGTCGGTTTGGTCATAATGAAGAATTCCATGTCGTCGTACATGGTAATGACCTTTTTTGTGACGCTTATTTTAATTTTTATTTTTTTTTATATTTTTTTTTTTTTGTTTAAACGCGAATTCCTCTCATATTGTTGTGTGTTGATACTTTTGCTTGGGCTTTCAAGAGTGAACCGCATTCGAAAAGTGCAAGGTCACACTCAGTAGAGGCTTCGGTTAAGTCAAGTCAATGACTGTGGGTTTTTGTTACTCGAATGGCACGCAGGCAGTCATCGATGGCATTCCAGTTATGGTGATGAAGGAAATTTGTGTATTTACCTAACTAAATTAACTAGATACCTACAAATGAACAACAGTGGGGCTACGTGCTTAGCGATAAAGGTAAATGCCTGTTTAATTATTAATTTTGGTTTTGTTTTTAAAAGATTTTTATGGAGACAGGCTTTATGTGTGTCATTGAACTTAATTTCGTGCCAAAAAAATATAAAATCTGGTTTTGTGAATTAATATTTTGGAATCTTTGCGAGCAAATTTAAATACATTGGTGTTTATATTTTTAGTAGTGTTCAGCAACTACCACTATTCGGTCTTGGCTTCCTAGGTTTATTTTGATTCAAGGATGATGTAAAATTTTTCTATTCTTCCTGATAGCAATCCACACGAGTACTTCTGTATAATTTGATAAGCGAGCACGTTTCCATAAAAGCAACAAGGGTCAATCAGTCATTGTAACGCGATGTAACGTAAATTTAGGTCCAAAATTTGTCTACACTCCCACAACAGCCACATTGAATTTCACTATTCGTCCGATAAAAAAGGTTTATTTAGCAGACAAACGTTACTTATTGTTTCTAAATCGGACAACATTAACTATGCACCCGAAACTGTAGTCTAGCTATCCACGTAACTCTACCACATTGTGCGCGACATACATACATATGTATTTCCGACTAGACACACCTAAGTGAAGAACATGACCCACACTTTAACTCCTAAATGAACAAAATCCATCAGAAGTTGCTTGTCCTTGGAAGGTTTCAAAATCCTACCAAATATCGTTACACCAACTTCTCTAGTCTATAGCCCTATCACCGAATTAGAAGACGATATCACATCAAAAGTGACATTCTAGAACCGTATGGTGAACAAAATCGAATAAATGGAAAAACCACCACCACTGCTTGTGCTTGTTCCGAGTGATGAACACAACTTCATACATTTTTTTTCAAGTAAACGTGATAATTTCGAATTCACAACTGACGAACCAACGCTTTTATGTGTCGGAGGTGGCATGAAGTTGGATCGACTGTCCATTCAGTCAGAAGAGCAAGTTGCTCCGTGCTCAGTGTATCTCTGTCTCGGTAGATCAACAATCGATCAAAACTTCACACTGAGACTGATTCACGAAAGAACAATGAATTTTTAGATGGAACTCACTACCGTCTCTTCGACTTTTAAGCGACTTCGATAAAACTTTTCGTTCAGCTCTAGCTGTCAGTAGTTGTATTCACGATTCTCCCAACCGTAATCGCTGGAGATCTCTTTCGAGAAAAAGATACCTTGCTGAGTAGTAGACTTGCTTTGGACGAATGGATGAGATTCGTGCTCTACAGAACGCTGGTCTTACCACTTCTACTAAATGACGCCCAATGCTGGACCATAAGTAAAGAATCAGCGCAGATATTGAGTTATTTCGATAAAAAGATACATTGTCAGGAATTAGACTTACTCTCGACGAATGAAGGAGAGTCTTGCTCAAGAAAACGCTGGTCCTACCACTACTACTAAATGGCGCCCAGTGGTGGGTGACAAGTAGAAAATCAGAACCGATATTAGGTTTTCTTGAGATAGACACTTTGTCGGGTAAGCTAGCGTTGCCTTTGATATCCACAAAACCTGATTACCTGTCTTATCATCTGACTGCAGACTTTTGCTACTATTTCATTTATTTTTCTATATACACACGTGTATGGAAACCCTTCTCAATACTGTCACTTACAGTTCTTATCAAATAAATCGATGGTTAGCGTATCATTGCTCTAAAATTTTAAGATTCCATCTACAATTCAAATTTAAGCTCTGCAGCTTCGTCGAGATTTGTCTGATACAAATCAAATAAATTAGCTTCGTATATGGTCATTCAACTAAACATGCTACTTGACGTTACCTTTATTGTCATCATTAACTACTTAATCCATCTTCCCTATCTATCTGGCTATAGTTAGAAAGCAAATCTCCGCACACAAAAAAAGGGAACTATCCAATAAAAAAGCTCATTTATCTGTCATGTCCTCATCAAGCATATCTGTCATTCCTTATCCCAAGTCATTTGCAATTTTCAGAACACTGCACATACTTCATGGAATGAGAAGTCCCTTACGTAGGCGGTGACATTTATTTGAAATACTCTCAGTCTTCTATAAATATCTCTGAATTGGAATATCTATAGATACCATCGTAAGTTTGAAATCAAAGTTTCAAAAGTTTCCCAATTTGTTTTTCCTTTTTTTTTCTGGTAGCTCATACTTAGATACTTAAGTGAATGTAAATTAAAACTTGATTTCCGAAAGATATTTATCTTCGTGTGAAGCCACTTGTGCGCCTATAATTTTGTTTTTTTTTCTTTTTTTCTACACCCAAAATCAGTTGAAGTAATTTGGAGAGCAAAAATCAAAGAAACAAAAAAAATATACAAAAAGGACTTGAAGTGTCCAGTATCTTTAGTGATGTGAGATGAATTCGCCTGAAGATAGAGTGGGAGAGAATTAATGAAAATACTCGGTATATTGTTACGGTGTTTTATTGGTAATCAATCACTTGGCTATGAGTCCACTAGAAAGCACAACTAAGCAGCAAATGCCCGACAATAAAGTAGAATTAATCAGATCTCTGTTTATGTGTGCTTCCGTCAATAAGCAATTTATTACACAGCGTATGGATTTTTTTTAGAAAGAAACAAAAAAATGAGAAGAAAATCTTACTACTTTTTCAAAAAGGCAATCAAATATCCACTCACTCACGAGTCGTCCTACACACACATGAGAATTCTTCTATTGTGGTAACAAGAGTATCCAATGGGTACGTAGAATTCTGGCTGTTTTCGTGCGAATAAAAGGAATCCTTTTTCCATGGAAAAAATATTGGTTCAATGGATGTTTGTGTTGCTCTACACAAAAAAGGAAGAAATATGATGGGATTTCAGTAAAAAAAAAATTGTTTATTGTTGCTAAAAATTCGCGTGGTGTTGTATTGAAATTAATTATAGGTTATTTTGTTTGGCAAAGGGATGAATGACCTCTGAAGGAAAACAAGTTTTGTTTGCAGTGAAGCGAAGGGATTTATTTTTTAATTATAAGTGTTTCAACCCAATTCGCAACAGGACTGGTAATAAAAAGACAGAATTTTAATAAATCAATGTATAAAGATACGAGTTTCTTTGGGGAATTGCATCATAACCATCACCGTCAAACACCTTAACTCTACAACACGACCTTGTGACGATATGTATATGTTAGTACATTGAACTGATGACTGCAGTCTTTCTGCTATCGCGATATCTATGTTTAATATTGTCTAAATGAGGACATAGACATAACCTCTAACTGGATAGCGCTCCCAGTATCCGAAATTTTTAAAGACGTCTGATTCCAAAGAAGAGTATCTCACACAACTATTCCTGAAAAGACTACAAAGCTACAGAACTGGTTTACTTTATTCCAAGCCGGGATTGTAAAATCCCATGAAATTGCACACTTGAAACCCTTTAGGTCCACCTTCTCTCTCAAAACACAGAAGCCATAAGCTTGGTTTAACAAAAAAAAATCCTTGCAATCGGAAAGAGGAAACGAATTCACATCCACATCACGTCATTATCGACTTTTCAAAGAAACCAATCTAGTATCTTCACGGATCTAAGTTATGTAGTAGACTCGATTTTCTTCAAAAACTTTAAGTCAGGCTTAAAAAAAAACTAGGCGAATTTTATTGAGTAGCTTAGCAATTTCATGAAAACGAATATCTGATGTAAATAAAAGCCTACCACGAGCCTACGAATTTGTTGATCCGAAAAAAACGAGAAATTTACTCTCATACATGCACACATTAGTTTAGCTAGTAGCTTTACAACTATATTCCGAGAAGCATGCGTGATCTGTAAACTGGAGTTAGTTAAAAATCCAAAAACGTGATTTCAGCCTTATACAACCCTGACAGAGGGTTTCATGATATGAAAACAGAAGCAATGTATGTATGTACAGTCTTCAACGATTTAATATATCTCTTAGGTACAGATAAAGGCTCTTTTATCTATGGATGTATGTAGAAGTTTAGTTTGAATGAATTTCTACGCAGGTAACAAACCCATCACTAACTGCTCTAAGAGACATCACCGAAAGAAGCTTAAATGATGCAAGATCTCCAAAAACATAGTAGCTCATGATAAATATATGAGGGATTGTATGGTATATATATTCCTATCATATTCGATCAATCGCCACTACGAAGACACTTTTATTGCGTTTTTCCAGCTCTAAGTCTGTGTACATAAATGCACGACGAAATAATTTAATAACGAGTAATCGGCATTCTCCGAAATTAGGATTGATTCTGCACTTGCTACGCCAATCATTTTCGCCTATATGACCAAAGATCCAGCAAGGTCTTACTTCAAGCTGCTCGATAGCATTACACAAACTTCGATACAATTTCTGTAGCAGATATCGTATTTATTGTGGCTTGTCCATGAAAAATGTAACATCCACCCCACCGTCTTCTAAAAACAGCGTCTTCCCACATACACAGTTCTTTTTACTCGAATTAAAGCTCGAAAAAGGTCTTACAAAGTTTAATTAATAATGAAATATGCACAAGTAACTGCCAAAACTCACAAAAAACTGCACAACAGTTGATTTGAGAATATTTCCTAATGCGACATATATACATACATATGTATGTATAGGTATATCATAGAATTGTAGCGTCCAATGGGAGTGGTTTTTTACATATCTCAGTCCTCTCTTAGAGGGAATACCATTAACAAATTTCGCTTAAATAAATTTTCGAACCCCGAGGGAAAACCAGCAAGCAAGTTCTTGCACTGGACACCCGGTTAAAGCGACGGATGATGACATCTTTGAAAAGATTTCATAATAGATTATAATCGGTTGACTAAAAAACAGATGGCCAATATGTTAAATATATCAACTGGATACGTATCGCGAAGTTTACGCGATAAGTTAAGTGCTCTGAATGCGAATAGCCAAAATCAAGCACTAATGACTAGCGGTTGCGAATGAGTTTCTGCACATGACTAGGACAAATACAAAAAGGATTCATTGCGCTGTAACTTGTAAAAAAATTAGTACTCCAAGACTAAGCAACAGAGTGAGCAATGGAATCGACGCAGAAACTGTGCGTCAAAAAGTTCAAGGTTCAAAACCCAGTGTTGATAATCAGGGTCATAAATGCGGCAATAATGGGCAGTGAGATCATTGCCTTCTCTTGCCAACATTCGGCTAAATCACGGTAACAACCGGTCTACTTGATCCAATTGTGAGACAATGTCCAAAATCGACTTCAACTAACGTAAACAACAACGTTTAGAAAAGTTCACCTTGATGTTCTACACGCGTTTGAAATAAACATTTGTACTCTTATAATGGTGTTGAATGTGTAACTCCTTCGCACAGGAACAGAAGTTAGAAAATGGTAAATCCGGACTGTAATGCGAATTAGTTATGAACTTTATATTTATTTGCATTTTTAGTTGCTTAGTAGTTAGTCGGACTACTAAATTCTATCAAACATTCGAGAGTAAAACTGTCAAAAAAAACCATTAAACAGTAGGGCTTTTCTATGTAATTAGTCTTAAGAATATATATAACATGCAAAATACGAATAGTTGTGACAAATTATGCCCTAGTTCCACAGTTTGAAAAAGAAGGTCGTTCTCACATACTATTCCGAAAAAATCTGGCCAACAAATAACGCAGTAAAGTTCAGCATTGACGATTGACGATCCTCCAGTGCAGTATTCGAAAAATGTTCGAGGACTGTAGCAACCAATCTCTGTGAAAGCTTCACCGTGTTGAACACTTTTTTTTATCATGTTTGTTTGAATTTTTTTTTAGGATTTTTTTGCTTCAGTCGACTTGCAACTTTTTTGTCAAATTGTGGCGTATGCACCGAGTGGAAACCTTCCCGACGGCTACATGATCATGGAGAATTGTTTCAATGCGAGTTATGGCTATGCACAATCAAAAATCGATATCACTGCATACGCATCGGTTGTAGACGAGTTTTCACTAGGTCTGTTCCGTTACTTTCTGCACTAAACATCGTAAAATCACAAATATCTAATAGTGGGGGATAATTTTCTCAGAGAATGATGAAAATTTCATGAAAGTTATGAAACGAATCGAACAAAACCAGCGCACAACTGAAATGTCATATGTATATGACGAAGAACAACCCACGAGCAAGATGATGAAATTTTCAGAAATCTTCAGAAATATTTCTATGTTTCCAAATCAAATAAAAATTAAATCCTGAATAAATTTATTTGCCAGGAGGAAAAGAAATATAATAAACTAAAATGTCTGTTGATTGTATAGTGCTTTTCACAGATCGTACAACACTTACCTACAAAAATTTGTTGGAGAAAGAATTCGTAGCTTCTGTCACTGAGAGAACATTTTTTAATCTTTCGTGTGCTCTTTCTTTTATGACTTTTTTGTCTTAGGGAATGGAGTTCGTTTCGAATTCGTCACAATTCGTACGAACTTTCAGGTAAGGGAACAGACCTACTGTCATAATGTCAAAACTGCTACTACATAACAAATGTCAAAGAATCAGAAGATAACAGTTCCGAAGTTACATTTTGCAGGAAATAGTCAATCCGCAAAACATACATAGGTATATAGGTATACTAATGAATATGACGACCCAATACTACTTGCAATAAGAAGTGTTTGAATGTTGTTAGAAAAATTTAGCAGAGCCCATGTGTACTTGTTTAGAAACTTGAAATGCAAATCACCTTCCGCAAAAAAATTGACAAACTACTTAGTCAAGTCATAAAAATGATGCGTTCATTACGTACATATGTGATTGGTGTTGAATGCATCCATTTCATATTTGCAGATATCCGGTGACATTTGAACTAAGTTAGACATGAACATGGAATGAGGCGACATCGTACATCGTATTTTTATAATTGACCTTAACAAGTCCAAAATGGAAAGGGGTGATACCTTTCGAACCGTCCGACCACTCGCGATCAACAGCACATCTTGTCGCCAAAAATGAAAGGAAGGTGCTGCAAAGTCTCTCAACCAAATATTGTTTACAAATAACCAGTTGACATTCGAACAAGATTCTCGTCCAGCACATAAGGCGGCAACATAAAAGTGGCTCCAAACCAATGTTGGGGGCTCTCTATTATTTAATTACTACTAATTCTGCATTGAGCACTATATCAATCCAATCGTAATGCAAAGAAACTTACATATTGGCTCTCAAATAAAACAAAAAAAAATGTCTCCTCGTAGACTTCTTTATTGCAAAAGGAGTGTTTAAGCACATTACGAACGTAGATAAAAGTTTTGATATCTGTTCAGCTCAACCACCAGTTATCCTGACAATAAGTGAAAGCCTACGGAAGAATAATGACCGCCCAGATTAACTATTTAGGACTCTCTGTGCTTTTAATGTAAATTGGGCGATAACCTATACAAAAAATTTAAAAAAAAAAAAAAAAACTATTTAGGACAGCTTTAGTAAAGCCTAGAATGGCTTAAAATATACTACGGTATAAAAGACGAGGTCAGCAGATGTCTTGTAGAATGTCGCGTGGAACAAGACCTCCTATAAGAGCCATAATGTTGGAAATAGTGAAGGTAAATACCTACGGGAAATAAAGAAACTTAAGAGGGACCGCTAGAAGAAAAATAGATTTGTTTTAACGCTTTTCTTGATGTTTCTCAGGCCTTCGACATAAAGGGGTTTTTACTAAGGACATAACAATCACCCTTATTCCGCGTGGCATTTTACTAAAACGCCGAATGTCGTTATTTAAGGCGTTTCGATTTTTAAAAGTTATTCCAAGAATTGAACGCCACAAAATGCCATCGTCGATAAGTAGGTATACACTCCACATACGGTCCACTCTTAAAAAACGAAAAGCCTTAAAGAAAGACAATTGGCGTTTTACGACGTTTTGATAAAACGCCACGCGGAATAGGGTTGAATTTTGTATTTTAACACAAACGTACCCTTAAACTTTTTTTTACGATCTGTCAATGTCAAATCGTTAGTCAAGGTTTACATTTTTATTATGGTAAAGTTCACAATCCAGCAACGTTTGGAAATTATTAAAAATTACTACCGAAATTCTGAGTCGATAGTCTCAACTTTAAGACCGTTTACTCCAATATTCGGTCATAATAATCATTCCACCAGACAGGATGTGCGTGCTATAGTGGATAAATTCTAGTGAGCATATTCACTGTTGAATGTTCCTGTACCAGTGAGACAATGCAGCGAAGTGCCGAAGTACCGAAAATATCGCAGCCATAAGCGCTTCAGTTCAAAATCGGCCAAATCAGTTGATTCCATGCCGTCCACAAGAATTGGGAATCGCTCAGTTCACATTGTGGCGAATTGTGCGTAAAGTTCTTGGCCTACAAGATCAAATCAAACTCAAGAACTGAAGCCTCTTGATCATGATCTTAATGAAGCGCCGTAACTTCTCCAATTGGGCTCTGCAATAGTTTGAAGAAAATCCTGAATTTCATCGAAAATCATCTTCAGCGATGAAGCTCAGGCTTAATGACGATAAGTAGTCATATGAACGAGATCGAATTCCATACTTAAATTTAGCATGTGCAATAGACCTGGAATAAATTTTAGCCCGATATCTCAATTATTCTGTGTTTTATTTAAATACAAAATTATTATGTCCTTATTGAAAAATCCTTTAAATACCCACGGGAAATAAAAAAACTTGAGGAACCATTAGAATTAATAGTATGTATATGTTCAAACGATTTTTTTAATGTTTTTCAAACCTTCGACGTAATATGGCACGAAGGCTTGAAGTGTGGACTACACTTTAGTCTTCGGAAACGGTTTAGGATGGTAGCTTTCAAGAAAAACTCTTCCGTGTCAATCTGAATACTTAGTAAGTATTTAAAAAATTGCCTTTAGAGTTCAGTAGTAAAGGATCCTAAGTTTGGTTTTGTTTAAGCTCTTCACTCGAAATATACATATGTATGTAACTCAAGAAGGTATGGCTATGTTACCAACGGATAATTCAGTCAAGTTAGCAACTGAAATGCTCTATGGTATATCTGAAATAATGGCCGTTTTCAAAAACGTCATCTGCATCAAATTGCTTTTGGAAAACGTTCTTTCGCAAAATGACAAAATCCGAATATTCAGTGGAATCTCCGTCTCGTGAACAGTAAGTACATAAAATTGGCTATTTTATTTGTTGTAACTAAATATTATGTTTATTAGAACAGGTACGGGACTATTGTATAGAACGATGGGCGCGAGGAAACATAAAATTACTTTTAACAGATTGTTAATAAATTTTGTGGGTTCCATTTTACTCTGTTCAAAAACTTCAAATGCTCTTACAAAGAAAAAAAATCATGCAGATGACACAAATCAACGATACCATACCAAATGACGTTTGGAGTTTGATGTTCGCAACCCTAAGTATTGCAAATGACGATCAAATGATATTTTCGAAAACCAATAATATCCACAAAAAGCCTCCGTCGGAGATAAGAGAACAAACTTTAGTTACGGGTTCCTTAACCGACTTCATGGTGATTGTAACACAATGCTCCAAATTAGGGACGTAAGAAATCTGGAACAAGAGAGATTCAGTGTCTGCCTTGGCCGACCAATGATCAAATGTTTTGTAAAAATAAAAAAGGTGCAGTTTATATTGCGAGAAACAAGTCCAGTGGGACCATAAATACATGATCCTTGCTGAACATACATATTCAGTGAAATATTTTATTATACGGATGGTAGCTCAATTATTCAAACACAATTCACAGATTTCCAGCATTCATCTGACTTAAACATAAAAATGTGACAAGTTTCCTATATGATGTATCTATTCCATGTAATAATGTGTTCCATTCCCAAAATGATTTAAAAAAAAAAAACATTTAAAAAAGATGTCTCCGTAATTCACACCGAAAAAAAAAAATGTGTTGCCATTTAGAATTTACAAAATTAAAATCATATACAAAAACAATATAGTTACCTTGATAATCTTGTAAGTCTCGTTCTAATCCATTTATAAAGTAATCCAAGTAATACGGTCGTTGATTGTAGAATTCCATTAAAATCAATATATCCCAAAATAAATGTAGAAATATCCAACAAAACAATAGTGTGTAATCCAATTCTTTTATGTAAAAGAGATTGATATAGATATATTCCACAAAACACCAACACGAACTTTCTTTTAAATTTTCTTCACTTTTCTATTGTAATCATGTAAAAAATATATATGTAGGTATATATTTTTTCAAACACTTTTCTTCGAACTTTCTTCTTATTTCTTTTCTATTACGAATGACAAACGAAAACAGAACTCATAAACTAAAAGAGAAAACGAAAAAAGAAACGAAATTAAAAACAACCGAGTTTTATTTTTATGAAACAAGAGGATGTTAGACAGTTGAATGCACTACCTAAATGCACAACACGACCACGATTGGATAGGAGGATATAAAAAATACGGAGCGACACAACAGAGACGAACAAATAAATAGATGCAAGGTGTAGGCACAGATACACACATATACCTAAATCGCACCCTAACACAATTTCAAATTCTTTTTTTCTTTTTTTTTTCTTTTCCTGCTTTCTTCTTTTTTCACTCTCTTTTGTGGTGTATCTTTTCGTATTCACCTCCACTTTTTGAATGTACCTTCGTTGTGTTGTCGTCGTCGTTGTTTTGTGTGACTTGACTTTTCTTTTTGTGTCTGTGTCTACGCCGGTGATGCACAAAAATCCGATAGATATACACACCACCAAGAACCATTCAAACAACCAGCAGCCTGCTGTTATTGCTTTTCCAGCCCACACATGGAATGGTATTTTTCATTATCCAGACGCGCACCTTCGGGAATTCTCTCCCTCGTCATACACAATAAGGAAAAAAAAAAGAAACCGATCCCGAATGATGATAGAATCCGCACGCAATCCAGAGATAGACTTTACACTATAAATAGAACTCTTGTATACGTCGTAGATACACCATTCATCCACACAACACTATTGTAACGTTACGGTTGCTGCTGGTGCTATGGCGGCAGCGACAACGACAACCACGACTACGATGTCTATGGCTATAGCGATGGCGACACAAACGATAAATTTAGGGATCCCATAAGACGCACTATATAAACATAAACATTCGAGTGTGCGTTTCGAGACACTATTACAACATATTTCTAGTTAAAAATTGAGATTACCTACACGTTTTTTTCTTCACTTTAACTCCGAAGCACAATACAATTTTTAGAATCTTCCCTAATTCACTGTGTATCTCTGAGATACTCTCACTCATGTGCGTGCAAAATTTTTGATTTTTTGATTTGAAAGAATACGACAAACGAAAAACTAAAACAATTAAACCGGAGAATGCATTTGCAGCCACTAACAACAGATAGGGATAGGTAGCGAATAAAACGTTGTCAAATATATGAAACCAACCACCGCTAACGATGGGCAAACAAATACTAAATCAACCCACCGAATATTATGAGTACAACTTTATGATGAAGGAAAGTGCAAGAAATACAAAAGAAAAAAAAATGCCGACACACTAATTCACTCTCTCCCTCTCGCGGTCTGGCTGTGCACACATCACACTACGCCAGTATCTACACGTTGTATCTGTGTGCGACCAAATGAAGACAATGTGAAGTGGAAGAATGTTAAAAATGTTAAAAGTCAGAATCGAATCCAATCCAATCGGTTCGAGTTTTTTTTCTATCAAAAGATACAAAATTTACTCACATCACAGGGTGATATCCCAACTGCGGAGTAGATACAAGCAAACATTCGGTTCTTTTATGTTTTTTTTTTGCTTTTTTGTTGTGTAGGGTAAGTTCTCGTGAGTTGGTAATTATCATGCGCAGCGCAAGTTCAAGTGTATGACAGTTGATTGTGTGTGAGATATATGAGTGTGGTAGTCTGATGCGTTTGCTCGGTGCTGCTGCCTGGCCGGCGAACGCCAAGAGGAAGTAAAATGTCAAGAACCAAGAAAGTAAGAAAAAAAAAAATAAATAAATACATACTAACACACACACAATCGTATTCATCGGGTCAGTAGTCAGTAAAAACAAAAATATCTGAGAATGACTACGGCGGCGACGGCACAGCCACGTGTGATTTATTGTGTATCTGAAAATCGAATAGACAAAAGTGTGTGCAGCCAGTGGCAGTGTTGCCATTTAAAGGCTCCGTTTTTTTAGAGAGTATACTAGAACGCAATTGAAAGTAAACTTTTGCAAATGGAGTTTTGCAAATCATTACCAAATGGGTATATTATCTGTACTTCTACTCTGTATTTGATTACACGATTGGCAAGAAGTCTTAATATATACATACACATGTACATATGTATATACCAACTTAGGTACACTTGTATGTAATTTGATATCGCTTGGCCTCCGAAAGCATTGTGCCTCCAATTCAGTCTTTAAAGGAAATCAGACCCAGCAATCAGTTGGGATGTTTGATGAACACTGTCAATGTATCTGTAATAAAATGTTTGTAGAAGTGCCAAAAGTCGAGGTTTGCTTTCTAGAATTCGAAGATAAAGACACCGGAGTTTCGAAATTCAGACTACTCTAATGGGATATTTAGAAGTTATTTTAAGAAGACTTGGATGTCAAAGGCATCGCAAGAGATACGCTATTAAAACCAATATTCGAAGGAATTGTTTTATTGTCAACTAAAACACGGGTACCAGGTTCTGTCGTTTTAAGACCTAACATTACTGGTTGTAATGTTAGTCATAGGGCTAAAGCACCTATCTTATGCCTGAATACATACTGGCCTCGGCAAGCAAAGGTAAAATATCCCACTGAAATCAGGCAACTAATATTAGATAAGAGAATAACCTGCAAGAAATGGTAAATAACAAGATATCCAGGTAATAAAACCATATTTAATAGACAAACAAACTTCCCTTTGGAAGTCTGTGAAACATTTAAAGAGACCTCAAGCGCAAAATCCCCTCGACAATAGACCAAGTTCATCGTATAACTACCTAAATGTTATAGAAAAAGCGCTAAAAGAAAAATAAGTTTATTCTACATTATTCTTAGACGTGGCACAAGCTTTTGATAAAATATGGCATAAGGGTTTAAATTACAAACTACATAGGGATCTACTTAGACAGTACTTTGAGATACTTAAATCTTATATAGCAAATCGGTTCTTTAGAGTTCGCAGGTTTTCCACAGGAAAGTGTTTTAGGACCCACCCTATATTTACTAATTACTAGTGATATACCATATGCGAATGATACTATGATAGCCAGATTCGCATACGACACTGCTATCCTATAAACTGACGTATGCGTGACTAAAGCAACAGAAAAACTACAAAATTCAGTTAATGAAATATGTGATTGGACGCAACGGTGGCGAATTAAACTTAATGAGTCAAAGTCCACCCGTATCAATTTCACAAATAAAAAAATAATAACGAATGTTCCTGTATTTATTAATAATCAACTAGTTCCTTACTCTAACATAACCATGAATCTGGGTATGAATCTAGATGCTAAACTGAAATGGAAGGAACATGTGAAGAAGAAAGTAGAAGAACTAAACATTAGATATAGAAAACTTTATTGGTTGTTAGGACAACTGAAAATATAATCTTACTGTATAATCAGATTCCAAAACTTGTTTGGACATATGGTATTTAATTATTAGTTTGTACAAAAAAACGAATGTACAAATAATACAAACATTTCAACACAAAGTCCTTCTGGGAGTTGTAAATGCCCCATGGTATATTAGAAATAATGACTTGCATCGTGATTTGCAATTCGCCACAACAAGCGTCTACAGATGCATATTAATCCTGCGATAGAAGACGTCTTAAATGTGCGATATAATATTCATAGAGTGCGAAGACTTAAACTTCACGAACTTATAATTTGACAATTATGAGAACCCGTATTTAAATTATATCTCAAACGCAACTGAACGTTGAAACTAAAATCATTTGTCGATCTTTGTGATTAGTCATGATCAAGGAGGTGTTTTTAGTGCAGTTAGAGTCCCACACTACTCTGGGTTGCAAACCCCACAGTGTCTTTCGAGATTTTCACCTTCTCTAACAAAAAAAAAAAACAAGAAATACTAGCCTACTTGGTGTATCGCCCATATGCCTCGTGACTTGGTAACAAAAGCGACAGCGTACTATCCTGTTCGGGGGAGAACCGATACAAATGGAAAAAATGTACATCTGATCAACTTTTTCGATGCCACTCAGTTTGACATATTAACACCGGTAGCGACCCCATCTTTCTTGGGAGACCAGGCAAGAATTTACTCCAGGGCATCTAATATGAGAAGAGACGACATCAGATCTTTAAATTGAGCACATATCGATAGGCTTAGAAACGACATCAGGGGGACATCACTGCCAATCCAGAGCAGTGCTGCTATAATATGAACACCATTTTATACTTTTCGTCTTGGGAAGGAGCATCTTCTAAATCTAAGCATTGGTGAACTGAAGGGTCACTTCTGCGGAAAAATAAAAAGTTTAGTTTCTTTAGTTTCGCTTTAGACAGACCGCTGGTCAAGGGACATGCTCTTACAGAGGTGGAGCTAATAGTTACCAGTAACGTGTTGTAGCTAGAACTATAACAAGAGAGAAGATGAGACGGTATTGATGGCATTTATCCTGTCCTCCTCTAAGAAGGCATAGAAACAATACTACCTATAGCCTGGAAAAGTTCTAGGATGGTTTTCATTCTTATGCCTGGGAAGACTTTATATGACCTTCCAAAAAGCTTATGGATTGCCAGCATATCCTCTTCTTTTGAATGACTTTTAAAAAA
Source organism: Xylota sylvarum (assembly GCA_905220385.1). Taxonomy (NCBI): domain Eukaryota; kingdom Metazoa; phylum Arthropoda; class Insecta; order Diptera; family Syrphidae; genus Xylota; species Xylota sylvarum. The sequence goes on from LR999960.1 coordinate 28,611,863, forward strand.
TTATCGATGTGCAGCTTGTGCAAAATATTCCGCCCGGCGAGAATATATGATACCCAGCACGTCTGTCAAACTCTATGGAAACGTCATTATTGGAGCTGTCGGTAATATCATGCTTCTACCGTTTTCATGAAGAAAGAGGAAACATTTCACAGTTCTACTTTCTGTAGCAAATAGTTTGCCTTGGCATCAAAAGACATCGATCCTACATTAGTAAAATATCTAGATCCTAAAGATGCTTAAGAGCAGGGCACCAGAATTCTGAAAACTGTCAAATGCTTTACATAGGTATGCGTGCTTTCAACCACTTTGTGGAACCAATTTGTTGATTCCCTATTAAATGAATTATGGTGAAAGGTGTACCACTGTCAGCGGAAATTACTGTGTATTCATTGATTGGTGTAAGGGATAACACTGTTGATAATATATACTCTTATGGTACGCCCCATTAAATATGGGAACACACAAGTATTTATGTAACTATGAAAGCTGACACATTTCCTTGTCACAGAAGCATTCACTATGGCAATAAGTCTTACTGGGACACCTCTGTTGTCCATTATTCGTCAGATGATATTCCGATACACTCTACTGAAAGCCTTCTCAAAGTCGATAAAGAACAAATGAACCGAAGACCAGTACTCAGTACATTGCTCTATGATGATCCGAAAGGTATTTATGTGACCAAATGAACGGAGTTCATTCTTTTATTATAGTACCATCGAATTTAGAAAATTTCAATAAAAACGTAACAAAGGTAACAGATAATCCAGTAATTGTCAAAAGGCAACACTAGACACAGCCTGTAGGCATATGGGTTAATTATTTTGGATTCTCTTTCTAGGTTTTTCCTTCTTGAAACAATACATATACATACATATACGTAGGTATACTCCATTCATCATGTTAGGTGTGTTTTCAATATCTTTACTTAAATGTGTGTGCAGACATATTTTTTTGAATACCTATCTCTGCAGAGGTGGGATCAAGCTTACAAGCTTACAGTGGGTGAAGAATTGTACATATACATAGGTTGGTTTCCATTAACAGAATAGACATTTTTTTAAAAGTAAGCTTAATCAACTGGATGAGAATATACAAGGATGACGACTAGTTAATTAGAAAAAACTTGAAAATTTAAGACTTAGCGAAGAAGATGTCTAGGTACGAATTTAGTCCTTAAGAAATGAGTTTAGTTTTCCCAGTTAGAATTGTCGGAATTGAATCCATATTACTCCATGAATAGACATGGCTATCACAGGACACCATGAAACCGAGATTTTATTTGGAGTGCATTTCGCATAGCATCCCACATCATGGCTATGAAGCTAAGTAGGTAACAGACCGTCAGAACAGACCAAAGAATTGTCTAAAGTGGACTGCCGCAAGGCTGCATACTACCCCCGCTATTGCTCCCAGAGCCTATAAGTGATATTTTTGTGCAGTAATGTTGAATGAAGGCAATTGTTATTAATATTTTGCCGCAAAAGTCTTGAGTACGCTTGTGATATTAGTGAAGGCAGAAAAGCAAGTTCCGAAGTAACGTCGCACTGCCCACAAGATTCGCTAACAGAAATGTCGCATTAGCCTAGCTCATGGAAATGCTTAGCAAAAGTGAAGTGATCTGGTAGAGCGTTAAAAAAAATGTCGGTAGTTTTTTCTGTTGAGATACAACAAAGATGCTGTTGATTTCTTAAAGAAGTCCGGATCATTCGTTTAGTTTGCCTGAGTTGTGCAAGGCCTTACAAATGCAGACTCACCGGCCCCTCTTACTATCCCTTATAATATAGAGTGTGGTCATAAGGATAGCATATGTAGGTCTTCATTTGGTAAACAGTGCAGTCTTATGTTCTTCCACGAAGACACCAGAACCGCACCCTTGAATGGAGTCATCCGTAAAATTTTGATAACACCTGTGTCCAGACTCAGACTCTAACCGCAGTCAGTCCTAAACGCAAGGAAAGTCAACTTTAAATATCCACACCACGCAAATGTGCGGTATCATTGCATCAGATGAGACCACGCATATATAATATACATAGATTAGACCAGAGTCGCAAATAAGTGCCGATAATACGACAAGTCACCCATTCTAAGATGAAATATAGTTTTAATTGTATGGCGCATGATATATGAGTGCCGCCGGGACAGATCGCTCTTCGTAGTTCAGTGCAGAAGTTAGTCACATATTCACACGAAAGTTCCCTACACGAAACAACCGACTTATAAGCTAGGTATGGTACCATCATAGTCGTATAAATCAAAAAGACTTCTTCTATAATAAGATCCTGTGCCACACCATTTCACTCCCTTCTTGACATGCTTTACTCAATCATGTCTGCTCAAGATTACTCCTAGATATTTGGCTTTAACGGATTGACTCCACATTGCTTTTACTAGATGTGCGCAGTAGTGCCGAATAGGCAGTTCTATGTTTGAGAAGCTATCTGACAAAACTAAGCTAATTCTGGCTCTTACTGAGTGTAGTGTACCAGTGTCACAGTGACAACCGCAATTACATCAGTGCATTGTAAAAGGAGCAGGTCCGTTTACAGAATCACCAAAGAGCTAATAGCAGGTATGACTCTAGCCAACATCTCGCAAAAAACTTAGAAGGTTACTTGTTTGTTTGGGATGAGAACATATAGAAGGGGTTTGTTACTACAGTTCTAAATTGGCAAACAAATGGTAGAATGGAACAGCTCGAACAATATCGACGGAACTATTGCACTCACTAACAGAGAAGGTTCAAAACAACTGCGGGATCGAGAAGAATGGCGAGACAGATCTTAAGTATTAGTCCATTTTGTGAAAAGACTATTTGTTACATAACTTTTCAAACACTAAAGAACAAAATAATTTAAAAACTTGCGTATAGATACTGATGACGATACTGTAGATACTCAATTAAATATAGGTTCATAATACTTTTAATTTTTCTCTTCCTCGCTATAGAAATACTAATTGAAGCGTTTGCTTCAAGATTTGTGTTGGTTTATACTCACTTAAGAATTTTATGTAAATACCTCGATTAATAGCCCCGTGCCAATGCACTTTTATGATCTGTATGACTCACCTGTAAAGGAAAAGAAAAAAAATAATAATAATTAATCTCAAACAATTAAACTGCATTCATAAAATTTTGTTTTTATTGGAATAACATATGTAGATAATAAATATTCATATCCCAAGCAAGGCTATTGTATAGTAAATAATAATACACGTTACGATTTTAATTTACTACACCGCTTAGGTTAGTGACATTTAAAGCAGCTTGAGAGTAATTAAGCAAAAAGGTAATTATAAGGCCAGTGGAATGACCTTAACGTTTTTGTTACAATGTATTGTATTTGTAGGGACGTCATCCGTACAAGACAAGCTTGACCTTGGACCTAGACCTAAGAGACACCCGATCACCAAGGTCTAGTATAAACTTGCTCGCAGTCTACACGAAGTAGATTATTCACAAGACAGAAAGCAAGTAAGTATTGAATATAGTCAGAGCCTCCAACGGATACTTGAACCATTTAACAAGCAATTCGTAGTTTCTCTAGTTTTTGAACTTTTAGTTGTACAGTGACGAGACTCACTAATGCTACCAAGATACGTCCGTCTAGACTCCTAAATCCGGCCTCCTTTTGGTACACCTTTTCCGGTTTTTTTGATTGTTGGCAAAGGTTAAGACTATACCATTTCTCGTTTATAAGTTCAGCACCGGCCTATGCCAATAAAGGCAGCTAATAAGCATTTTCTGGTAAGACCATCTGCACTTTTGTTTTACAAATGATGTATGTAGTTTCTGTATAGACATTAAGCAAGAACAGCGTCATAGATTTACGTTGTTATACCGACTTATGTAGTACAACGTTTGACTCCCCCACGATTTAGAGGTAGTCATTATACCAAGATAGAAGGATGTTTGCCTTTCAGAGCAGGTCTTTAAAGCTTTTTCCTTTCCCAGCAACACAGTGTTTAGTCTACCCAAGACTGCCTGAGACAAGTCGTCAATAAGCGAAGCTGAGTATATACAACAAAGCAGACCCCAAAGTCGGCGCTTAAAATGTTGAGTGTTGAGAAGACGCTTGGAATTTTCGCTGACATTTTGATCCGCCTTCCAAACATTACACGTATGCTGTATAAAGCCCTTCTAGATTAGATTTGAATACGAAGAAATACGGAAAGAAGGCAAAGCATGACCGAACACGAACAACGAGAGATGTTGAAGCGCACACAGTAGCCTCTTGCAGATATGGTCTCTCTACCATTAAACAATAGCTCACGGAAGTAACCACCGACTACATATGCCAAGCGCGAACACTTCTGACGCAGGAGGAACAACGTGGAACAATTAACAAAACGCAAATAGGTATGGTTCAAGCTGAGAGGCTTGTTAATTCTGCTCCTGGTCTACTTCTGTTTGGAACACACTACCGTGGTTTAGTAGTCTAAGCGAGTGACGGTACAAATGAGTATATGCCAAAGTCGACTTTTTCAGCAGTTTTTGACACGTCTGTCAAAATCGAGATATTGTTCGGGATGATGGCCCTACCGTTTATCCAAGCCACTCTCAAGGGGAAGATTGTTTTAACGTTTAGGCTGAAGTCATGGGTTGTTGATATTTATGTTTAGTCTGTTTTGGTAACCAAGTGTGCCCATCTCGCAACTTTCTAAAAGTTGGACTGTTTTAAATGGGAACGCTTTGCAACTTCTTCTTGTAGGTACAAGTCTAATGGAACGAGTGCCAGAATGGTTTTAAGCGCTTTGACGTGGTTCTGATAGCGCTGTGATAGTCCCTACACATGCTTATCCTTATTTGCTGCCGGCCACCATAATAGGCACCCATAGGATGGAATGGGCTTGACGGTGGCTGTACACATTCAGTGGATAATGGCGGGCTTAAGCCCCCATTATTTAACATAGATTTCCCTATACGTATAAAAGGCTATGGATGCCGTTCTTATCCTTTCTGATGTTTTCTCTTTCCAAGAGAATACTCGACTCATACGGTCGAGTATAGAGCCCAATTATCTCGCCTTATTTCAGATGTGGAGTGGTGTATCATTGAGCCTCAAGGACCTGATCTGTGGCATTTTTCTCTTGTTAGTAAGGAGGACCACTTCTGTTTTAAGGGGGTTAATATTTAATGCACAACTTTTCGCCCATTACTGTAGGGTATTGAAATAGTTCGGTGATGGTGGGTTCGAAATTGTTTTTGACAACATCATCCCCATAAGCAAAAAGGTTAATCCCAGTTTGTTCTAATTACTTCATAATATCGTTCGCGACCTGTATTTTTCAATAGAGCAAGTAGCACCTTTTCATCTTGCGGGGTGGCTCTAGAGGCCGATCACATGCATTCTACAAACCTACAAACCTTTCCCAAACCCTATATCTGCACATTTTATTCCCAAAAGCTAGACTCAACTACAGGTCTAGAAAAGCATTTAGAAGACTTTAGGGAGTACTTTTCCAAGGTGACTTAAAGGAGGTGTGTATGTAGATCGTCAATCATGACAGCTCACGAATCACCAGGTGCTCCAACCTATTTCTCTGTTGACACACGCCATACGGTACTGTAAAAGTACTAAAAGCCTTGGTCTACTACTATCCATCCAAACGTCCACCAAAACTTTCCGATAATTTTATAACCCACTGTAAGAAAATGCAGCGAAACGAAAAACCACATCAAATCAAATTGTCCCAGTATGTGTGTGTTCGGTATGTTGCCTTCCACTTTTTCTTTTCTATTTCTATTCGTTTTCGCTCTCATTTTATCTAACACATTGGATGCGGTCCGTAGCCTAGAACTTGCAATTGCAATATGTGTCTGCTGCCATGGTCGTGTGGTTCTTCTCTCTCCCATAACCCCAGTTGCATGTGTATGCAATCATTGATGAAATGCGCGAAATTGTATTCCCCGTCGTCGTACCTATGCATGTGTGGGCACAGGCAGGCAGTGCTGGTGGTTGGTATTTTCATATTTCTTGTCTTCGAGGCGCGACCAAAGCAAATGAAAGGAAAGTAAAAGCTCAGAAAGTCAAGTTTTACTTTATTATTCCTTCTACGTGGTTAGAAACCGAAAGAAAGATACTTTTTCCTTTTCTTTTCTGTATGGCAAGTCTTTTTATAAATTTTCTTGTGCACACCCGTAGTTGGGGAATACGAAGAAGAGGAATTATTAGGTGAAGCAACGATAATGAAAGACCGGCATCTAGCCTCGAAATTTCATTTTTTTTCCTTTTCATATTCATGTAGAAGGCGTGTGTATGCGTGTTGTAGGTCTCAAAGTCTTGATGGATACAACCGAGACGGATGTGGGGAGAATGATGAGGGTATGTGTGTATCTACGAACATATGTGTGATCGCATCTATTACTTGAAATAGTATGCACTTGATATGGGTAACAAATTGCGTTTTGCTTCGAGTAAGAGATACCAGTATCTGTTCTCGCATACAAAAGATTTTAATATATTGAGCCTTGGTGTGTCCCTTTTGAGGAGATGGGCGCTAAAAATAGAAATACATACATATGTAAATATGTACTTGGAAAATCTTACCAAGTATCTATGCATTATAAGTGGGTCAATTCGTATTATGATGAAGTAAAACATTCATTTGAATGGAAATTAAAATCAAGGAGATATGTATGTACATATCTGCAAGAGATACAAAGGGAAAAAATGTATCTTAAGTGATTATACTGTATAAGACATGAGCTTTAAAGGTAATAGGCGTACTCAGGATACCTGTGAAATCAATTCACATTTAGAATAGTTCGTTATTCGAATTCGACATTATACGCCACTATTATTTTCATTCTATTTCAGCTGTCTTGTCAGGGTGTGAAGTCGCCCTTTTAAAGTCGGAATGGTACTGTAAAGATCCCATCGATGAGATGTCAATCTATAGGCGTAAGTCCCTTTCCAAAGGGGGGAAAGCTAAGGAATCAAAAATTCTAATGTTCTGCTGGAGGCCGTACCCTTCTTCAGCTACCTTCTCTGGGTGGGATTAATATCCACTGATTCTAATGGTCTGCAAATATTCCAGATTGTATTCGTGAAAACAAAAATGCATCCACTGCCTTCTCTACTGCGGCGGGATCATGAATTCTGAAGACCCCAACCAGAGATGTCTACCACGATATCTAGAAAAATAAAATATAGAAAGCAAAATCTAGAAAACAAAAATCTCCAATAGTAAGAAATTTAAAAGAATCTAGAATTAATATCAATTTTTGAGACAATGGTAACAATTCGGGCGCAAGGACATACTTATGTAAGTCACTGTTCAGTGGGACATAAATCCACAATCGAGTTACGAACTTATATCCACCCCATAGGGGCATAAGTCCAGATATTTTTTGTCGAAGATGGGACATACATAAGTCCACAATTTTTGGAAAGAGGAGGATTTGTACATTGGTTAAGGTGGTACCATCACACACTTGTGTGTTTTGTTTCTGTTAGGAAAATGTGTGAAACGTTTGTTATTTTCAATCAAAAACTATAGAGTGACCATTTTAAAGCCGTTAGCTTCCAGAAGAAGGGAGCTACTGGGTAGAAACCCAGAGGATCGACCAGATTTCTGTTAAACAGGTGCTAGCGTTGACACGAGGAATCAAAGCCAGAGAGGAACCGTGGAGGAATCCAAAGAGTTTCTCGGGCTAAGATGGATCATGGAAGAGAGACGAAAACGGACCGAACACTGTGGTCTAGTTCGCAATCTCTCGAATAATATACAAAAGAACCAGCAGAAGGAAAAACGATGAAAGATGGCGAGTGCAAGGAGCAAAGACGCCGCAGAGACAGTTGAAGAAGCAACACTCGTTTCGCAGCGACACGGAGAATACTCTGGTCAGTGGACGGTACTCCAACATTATATTCTCTTGCTTCCGCTCTAACAAGCTAACGTCGAAAAAACAGGTGCACATCTAGAGATATTTACATAACAAAGCACCGGGTGAAGAAGTATGTTGCTTGAGGTAGAAGCGGTGCAGGGACACAAGACCCAAACTTTTTTTCGGGACTTAAGTTCCGATACAGTGGGACATATGTAAGTCCCTAAGTCGATTGGACTTATGCTCCATCTAAATTTTTTTTGGATAAGCTTAGAGAATTCAAATACCCAGAAGAGCATGAAACAAGTAAGTACATGATAAAGCTACATTAGGCACATTTTGCTTAATGTCACTGATATACATAAACAGTGGAATATCTGTGGGGGCATGGTGTCCCCTGCAGTGACATAAAGCAAAATTTGCCTAATGCCGCTTTATCAAATTTAAGGGTTATTTAGGACTTACATACTTATATCCCTTTTTCCGCAAAAAAAGTTTGGACTCACATAGATCGCAAAAGAAAATAAAGTGCACGACTGGGTCGTACGTACTTGCACCTTAATGCTATAAGTTTATAATCGTATAAGCACTGAAATTCAAGTTTTTTGTAAAAACGCCGTCCTAAAGTGGGCGTGGCCATATATGATGTTAAGGTGAATTGTAGAGATTTTCAAAGCCTATGAACTATGTTTTAACAATTTTTTTTTGATTTCTAGTAAAAATTTTGAAAAAGTAAAATTTTTGGAAAGTGGGCGTGGTAGATTCAAAACTTGGTACGTTATGTCCTTGCATTTATCATACCCACCTCAAATATTAATTTTAAGCCCAATCGCTGAAGAAATGGCAGATATACACCCAATTCGTAAAATTACTGTTATACGCATTTTTCGCGCAAAACGTGGTATGCCACCTACTAGCATATGCCCATACTAACGCACATATGAAATTTTATCAAAATCGTTAGAGCCGTTTTCGAGAAAATCCATTTTTAGTGAAATCGGCCTTAAAGTACCCTTAATTTTGAGGTTAGAACGAAAATTCCAATTTCGCCTCTAGGGATCATCCCACAGACCCCAGATATGAAGTTTGAAGCAAATCCGTCCACCCGTTTAGGCTCCAGTCGAATATACAGACAGACAGACAGACAGACAGACAGACAGACAGACAGACGGAATTGGCGGACCCACTTTTTTGGACTTCTCCATCATAGTAATGTCAAGTTTGATTAAAATCCCGAGTTCGAAATTTTTCACGAAACCAATACTTGCCCTATAGGTATAGGTGCAAGTAAAAATAGGACTTATGTCCCTGCGCCGTCCGAAGCATGGTTCTACCTAATTCCAAACCTACTCTCTTTCATGTCTATTCAGAAGCAACAGGTTGTTCCGCACAACCTTATATTAGTTTCGTCGGATTGACGGGAGTCTTACAATTTTGGTGTGGTTACTGTGTCAACTTACTAAGTAATTGCCCCTATCAGCGAAGGTCACTGCCGAACTTATACAGCATTGTGACATTCGGAAGAATAGATTACTCATATACTACAATGCTGATTGCTCAAAACCAAATGAAGAGAAATGTTTTGATCCTGATGTGCCCTGGTAGATTAGATACAACTTTTCAGACCAAAAAATGAACGAAACTAAATCCATCAGACAAACATAGATACTCTGACACTTTCAGAAGGAGAATAAATGACGATACACCATATAAGCCGTTTAGCAACGTGAATGAAGCCTAGAACCCTAGAACATGTCGACTATATTGGCTCAAGGCAAGAAGATCTTCGAAGCTGAGCGTGAGAAAAGTATCAAGTGATCGCGGATACTAGAGCTTTAGTTCTAGAAAACTGAAATCATTATTCTCGCGATCGACGAGTATAGAAAATTGTTGTCAGGCAAGAACCCTACACTGGTTGGAAGCCCTTTAAGTAACTGTGTTGATAAGTTTGTTGTAAACTGCATGTTTGTCTGGCGAATAATGAAGCCTTATATTGTCGTCTTCCACAAAGATACCGAACATTACAGTATTTGCACATAATCCACTATTAACTCAAATTCTAGCCGAAGGTAGTTACAAAATCTGGGAAAGTTCCGGGGTCATTCCATCATCCAGCTGACTTAGTCTGATGGGAACTTAAACCTTGAATTTTAACAAAAGTCACCTATCTATGTATGTTAAGACGGGTTGAGTTGATAGTACGGCAAGTATTTAGACCGTATTTTAAGCAGAACCCATTACCACTGGAAAAAGCATTCACATATGTATGTACATTGATAACCAAGATGTTAACCAAAGAATGTAAAGAATATATCCGTCCAAAGTACCTTTTCGGTGACAAGCACTAAGTTTTGTCTAAAGTACCTGTGCGCGCCGTCTAGGACGAGACTTGCACATCACTTTTCCATTGCGGATTTAAAAAACATTTTTGGCTGAAACACTGGTGTTTATCCGCTTATTATACATACTCTCCTTGGTAAGCCAATATTTCTACATATTTAGGTAATATAGCTCCTGGTTGCATCAGAATCAGAATATTCAAACCAATTTTCTCTTAAAACAACCGAAAGTGGACGTATCGACAAGGTGCATTCTTCTGCGCTAACTAGGCTTTATCAAAAACAGTTGAATCTATGGTATTCTCGTTCTCTAAGGAATCCCATCCTGAAAAACAGTCAGCATATTCTTATCTACTGTATAGGTAGATACACAGAATTTCTGAATGTGTTTAGAAGTCATACTAAACTATTTGGACAGTCTATAAACACTTTATTCTTTAGTCCTTGAGTCCTAAATATTCAAAGGTTTTCCAGGTTCTAGTATTATTTACTTTTTAAATTCTCCTTAATTCTTTTTTAGCGTGTGATTAAGATTTTGCAGAATGGTTCAGGTCTTAAGAAGTGTTCTACTGCCTTTAGGTTCGCAAGTGGATATGCTGCTCCTTTACACTGCTATATACCTATATACTGTTGGAATAATTATTTGTTATTAGTTCTTTAAGTTTGTTGGATTTTGAGCCTTGAATTCGTAATTCGTTATTATAAAGGCTTAACACAATGATGGGAAATGACATCTCTGGTGCAATTGTAATGTATCATGCTGAAGTTTCAGAGAACTTGGAAATCTTAAGTGGAATACCACAGGGTTGTATACTTTTACCATTGTTGTTCCTAGTGGAACAACAACAACAACAATGGCCAACAACTGAAATTCCCAAAAAAGTGAACTATTTTCTGTACCTGCGTCTACAGTGAAGTCCCACTCGCGAAACAATAGGATCAACTATCAAACGGAGCAACGCTGGAAACGAACCTAAATGACGTGAAGTAGTGCACTAATATATTCTATAAAGGAATTCCTGTGTATTCTATTCTTATTTTCTGCAGCAGTTATTGAAAATTAAATGCTTTTCATAAAAGTAAAGTTATTTCTCACAGGAAACTGCAATTATTACTCACTGTTAGTGGGATATTATATCACTTTAAAAATGCTTATTAATTTCCCACCAAATGTGACCTTAATTCCACTATGGAGCAGATTTTCTTGGAGTTATGGAGTGAGAACACAAGATACTCTACGACACTTAGGTGTCCAGGAATAATATAAAATTGCGGTTTCAAGACCTTAGTTCTTTGTGTCATTGGCATTCGTTGCAGGAATATGATCAATCATTTTTTTGTTTTAGAAAATATGAATGGATAATGCCGCTAGTTTGATCTCATCAACAATTGACGCCTTGGAGCCAACATTGATTGAACTTAAAAAAACAACTGTTGTTACCTACTAATGAGAGATTATCTAGTTTGGATTGTTACAGCCACTAAGTAGATATCTTGCCATATTCCTTATAAATCTTATAAATAAGAACTTTAGACTAAAGGTCGGTATAGGAGTGTTATCTCTGTGGATCCTATTTGTTAGTATGTATAGTCTTGCAAATTAATACGGAAAGATCTACTAGGTCACCGCTATGTACTACATAAATACACACATACACTTTCAGACTACGATTCCAAATAAAAACATCCAAATGAAATATGCAATCCAACTTTTTTACAGATTAATCAGGGGAGACATTTAGGGCATATTCTCTTTGGCGACGTCCTTATACCTATATCCTGCTAATATGAAAATAAACATACGTTTATAACCTTCACTGCAGGTATTGTTAAAATCGAATGCAGGACGTGACAAAATAATAGTGTATTAGGATTTTGTTTCTAAAATATTATACGCGCCTTGGAAAATCACTGCGCGGTGGAAGGCGCTTGCGTGAACCGCTTCACGACATAGACTCAAAAGTGCTATTAAAATAAACGAACAATTTTTAATAGCGTCTGGCTGGCTATTGTTTAGTTATTTGCGAAAGTCATACCAAAATAAATAAACACATTTCTTAGCGGTGACTGCCGCCAAGAAAGCTGATAGCCATTTAGGCACGTGTCTTCTTAAATGTGGATAAGTGTCGATTTTTATGAATACGTATTTTATTAGAATCTATTGTCATTTATATTGTGCTTACGGCATTGTATGGTTCGCCTAATACCTAAGGTGTATAAAATGAAATATGAACGTAAGTCAGAAGCTAGTTCTTCATATGGAATGAGAGGTGGTATCTATTGATAATGGTTTCGATTAGGGTGTCACATTTGAAGTATCTTCTTACCTTTTTCTGAGTAAGAGATGACTTTTCTTTGAGAACAATCCTAGATGAGATTTATTTTGAAGCTAAATGTCTGTAAATTATTCAATAAATCGTCGTTATCTACCATGTGTTACAGAACCCAGTTGGAGAGGTTAAAATAGACTACGAACTGGAACTTTTATATGCTTCCAAATCCCTACAAAACGTATGGAGTTTTCAATTACTATTTGTGTATAACTTTCACTATTTTACCCTCAGAAAACATCTCAAATGATATCTACATATCTGCCAAGTATCAGATCCCTTGTAAATCATATGTATTGGCGCCAATGTTTATTCAAAGCCAGATACCGGAAGTAATGTAGCATCGAGATTCTATTGCTCCTTGCGGTAGGTATGCTTGATTTTATTTCGTCTATGTGCAACCCCCTGTGGTGGTTAATGAGAAACCGCAAAAAAAAAATTAAATTTAATATTATAATTTCTTATAGCGCGTAGCGATTCACGGCTCTCTATTATCAATCAAGCAATAGACGTCGCCATAAAGTCGACGCATGTAACTCGTATCTATATACATATGTATGTATCTGTAAGTGAAAAGATATAAAAATTCTCCTGTTCCCCCCTGAATCTCAAGAAGCATATGGCTCGTTACTCGACCGCGAACTACGTAAACATGTGTACATTTGCAACCATCTGAGTAAAATGCATAAATAGATACTTTTTTATTTCTGTTTACTCGCACTATTGCCTGTTGCAGGTTGTTCGATTATTATTGTATCTGCAAAAAAAATAAATAAATAAACGAATCCAAGTCCAAGCCAGTCTTCATACTTTGTTGATACAAAGTTTACGTGTGTGTTTACATAGATAACTTTGTGTAAATAATTCTACCACTTTACTTTTGCGCCTATACTAGACACTAATGAATCATTTATTTTAATTTGTTTTTTTTTAAACAAATTGAAGGAACACAGACTAATGTTTATTTAAGTGCAAGCCAATTGCATGCATGCGGTCTGTTGGTACAACTGTTTGGGTAATTTATTTAATTTATAATTTTTTTTCTTTCATTGATTCGATTTATTGTTATGTCTGTGACCGAGAATGGCATACTGTGCGTAGTGGATTGGTTAGATTGTATTCACGTTGCATTGACGTGGTCTATGACGAAATTCGAGTGAATGTGGGAGTAAGTGTAGAACAAGTGGACTCCGAAAGAGGATCAGTGGTATATAGTATGTATTTTCTTCGCTGGCTGTAGCGAAATCAACCCGTCTAGTTCAAAACTCATTAATAACTTGGCTTGTATTGATAAAGGTATATCTATTTATATTATAATCACTGGCCCAGTAGTATATTCATTCCCAAAATCATCAAATAGGTTGTATCTACTGAAACCGCCTTCGAATTCTATAGGATGTACTCATCTCCAATGCGATTTGGCTTAGAATCGCTCACTCTGTTGTATTCTATTGCTGTATTCTATTTATTGCTTATTTCACTCTTTATATCCAGCTCTGATTGCACCGTTAAGCTGTGTACAGTTTGTACTCAAAGTTTGTTAAAGACCTTTTGGTCTAATCTTCTTATGAAGAAAATAATTGATCCTGAATTCAATCAATTTAGAACGCCCTCAAAACCGAAGGGTTAAGTCCATCACCGCAGTTTGGTGTGGGTTTCATGCTGGAGGAATGATTGCCCATACTCCTTCTTCAATGATGCCGGCAACAGTCACAATCAATGGAGGTCACCACCGGACTATGTTGATTGACTATTTTTAGGATAAACAAATGTGATTTCAAAAACTCTGCGCCACATTCCGCTCAGCTGTCCAAAATATAGCATTAGTCTTTGCTAATTTCAGTGACCATATTACTTCTACAAATTGACTAGTTATTTATATTTATTCAATGGATTGAATGTATTTAGTGAATGCTATTGATTTTAAGGTGTCTTCACTGAATGTAAAGCAATCGAAAAGATTGCATTCTTTTTGACTTCAGCACTTTGATTGCTGAAAATGATTGCTTCAATCATGACTTCAAACTAAATGCTGATTTTTTGTTTTTAAGTTGAAGTCATTGAGTTGAAACAAATCCACTTGAATTCTTAGTATGACTTCAAGGAATGCATTCCACAATGATTGCATTCTTTTACAGCCCTGCTCTGGAGTACCTCAAGCCAGCCATCTTGGCTCTTATTATTAAATTTTACAATTATTGATGTCTTTTATTTTTCTTTTTAAGATCCTATCATTGTAAATTCATAAGATCTTCAGACATATGTACTATATCGCCCTCCTTTGAGTGGCTTCTATTGCGGGAAGTCTTGGATAGGTTTTCTACTTGGTACCATAGCAACTTCCTCCTCAACGTCAATAAGTGTCAAGCAATACCATATTCCCGCAAGTGTGCTCAAACTATACCTCGTAGTTTCTGATTTTCAATGAACAATGAACTGAAAATGCGCGACCTAGGTGTCTGTAGGTCTGTAGAGTACTCTAGAATTCATAATTATAGTTTCAAGGAACGTTGTTTAGAATATAAGTAAATTTAATTTTTCAAGTTCTTCAAAATCCAGAGGATGACTTGCATCGTGATCCTGGGCTATTTCAGAAAAAATCATCAGAATTCCTGACAGACTCGGTTTTGTGAACCGATAGGTCCTTAACGTTAAAGACTTAGCAGATTTGGGAAGTCAGTGCGGGAGCAGGGTTTACTGCAAAACCTTATTGACAAATTCAAGTCGAGATTACAATCATGCTACAAGCTGCAAAAACCATCTTCTAAAGCAGTCGAACAATGATTGTATATGTCGGCAATCAGGCTACCGTTAAGGCTCTAGACTCTTAGGAAATCTAGGCTAGTCAGTATCTGTAAACACGGTGTCTATCAACACGGTGATTCTATGCCGATAATGAAATGATGAAAGGTTGTCAAACTTAGTCGTAGTAACGCATGAACTGCCATTGGTATTCACGTGGAGCGACACGAGATTCCTTAGAATGACTACTGCAGAAGCAGGTAAAAGAAATTGAAATTGAATGTAACCATCAAATGCTATGCGACTGTCCTGGATTCGGTAACGGGAGAATGAGGATTTTGGAGAACCTAGACAAAACTGAACTGAAAGATCTCCTGAGATCCATATCCCTATCTGGGTGGTTCTGAATCAGCGATAGTTCTAACCTGCAATTGGCAACAAAAAGATGAGAACCATGTAACTTCGGAAATATGAGGAATTTGTTTCTTTCCTCAGAGCCAAACAACTATATCAGTTGGTCCTCAAAATTTCTGTCTTGTTTTTAACCTCTTCTCGGCACACGCGTTGCTACTAATTCCAATGATAGACCAACGGAATCACCGTCGTCTTATCGGGGACACCAGGACGACTAACTGGAATGAATATTGCGAGACCTTTTTTTTTAAGAAGTTTGTCTTCAATATCTGTACTTTTATAGCTTCCTTCAACAGACTCGATGTCAGCTACAGAATCGGAAAAGTCAAGCGTTTGAGTTCGTCCAAGATCCAACTTATATTGAAAGATATAAGTTAGAGGGAGTAGACTCCTCATCATCTTACGAGTTTCATCAGGAACCAAGAATAGAATTATTTTACGATCCATGCGACCATTATAAAGCAACAATTTAGTTTAACAGTTAACACATTTTTTGGACTTATATTCCATTACCTGTGAGTATTGTGGCCACCATTATCTTATCGTTTAAAAATAAAACGAATTTTTATTTCACAACCCAAAGGTACCCGAATATTTTACTGCAACACCTTAACGTTTTATAGTCTCCGTTAATGTGAATTATACAGTTCTCCCCAAAAGGGATTTGCACAAGTCACATATTACCCAATTTTATTGGACACATCCTTCCGATTCAAAAAAAAAAAAAAATTCCTACTGTTCCATTTCTCTACCTAGGGGCATTCCACCTTTACTACCCTTGACCTAGAGCAGATGGTTGCGACCATGACCATAATTCTTTCCATTCTGTCCTTCAAATATTTTTTTGCTCATTTTTTCGCGAATATCCCCCACACACAGAACTGAAACGATTTCATTATAACAAAAAAAAAATCCAGTTGTCCCAACAAAACAAAAAAAAAGTCCAGATACAAATGTATGTACATACTGATAACACTTGCCATTGAATTTTTGACGTCTGTCACACCAGCATGGGTGTGTGCGTCGAGTATCTCTATGTACTTGCCTTCCTTGCATTTATTTAATTTTTCGTCTGTTAACCGAAATGCCGTGACACATTTCACTTCGTGTCTCGACGAAACGACGAATTTGGTGTGTTTTACTGCAGCTACCCTCCCATCCGTGTTGCTGCACCCATACTCTATAAATTGGCTTTGCAAAGCCCAATTTGTTGGTGGCTCATTGGTTGGACTTTTCGTGAGCCGATTTCATTACTGAGGTGTGTGCAAAAAGTATTTAATAAATATGAAAATAAATATATATTTGTATGTGAGCAGGCTTCGACGAAACGTAAATGAAATGTGAAGTAAAGTTGATAATGATGGGCTGGATGGGCTGGTGGAGATGGCACGGGTTGGTTATAGGGTGTATTCATATGTTGACCGTTAATGGTTAATATTTAATGTTTTTTTTTTTTTTTTTAAATAAAAACGCTCTATAGAGAGCTTATAGAATATTGTTTAGAAAAAATCCAACATTATCTGGCAGTATTCGCTTTTAGTATTGCGGATTGGCAGCACCGGATTTTAGCTGTCACTTTTCTTTCTTTTTAAAGGGTGAGCCATCTGTTGGTTTCTTTTTAAATCATATGGTATTTTGACACTGACAGATCATATGCGCTGAAAAAATTGATAGGAACTCAATATTATATTTTCACGTTACAAAATGAATCGATTTACTCTTGAACAACATTGGGAAATATTGCAAAGTTACTTCCAAAGTGGATGGTGTGTTTCGGTCGAAAAAATGCACCAATTGCAGCTTCCCGTTCGTTCTGTGCACTCAACGGAGAATATTGAAGTTTTTTGCAGGATCATTATTGGCCCATTTTTCTTCCAAGGCGACAATGGAAGAAACGCTACAGTCAATGGAGAGCGCTACCGAGGTATGATAATCGATTTTTTATGGCCAGATATTGACTTGGGACAGCTATGGTTCCAAGACGATGCGGCTATGTGCCACATAACCCGTCGATAATGGTGTAATCAGTCGTTTTGGTGATGTTGCTTGCCCGGCACCAAGCTGCGATTTGACGCCGTTGAACTTTTTTTGCGGGACGCCATTAAAGATCGATGCTATTCGAACAATCCAGAGATGATTCAGGCACTTAAGAACAATATTGTTTAAGCTATTCGTGAAATAGGAGCCGTAACCATCGAAAATGTATTGAAAAATTGGATTGTCAGGATGGCCTACTGTTAAGCCAGCAGAAGCAGTCATTTGAATGAAATAATATTCCATAATTATTATTAATTATTTTAAAACCTTTTTAAAATGCCAACGAATAGATGGCTTATCCTATATTAACCATCTTTTCTTAATCCCAATCGCAAGTGGTTCATCTTTCTTTTTTAAATGAGGTATCTCTATATAGATTGAACGATGAACTAGGTATATGAGTCTCTATAGCTCATAGCTCTGTAGAGGTAAGAAACTGCGGACATAAAACTGAGGATATGTAGAACGAATGGACGTATATCAACAGCATTTCGGCAAGCAGAGTGTTCGAATCCAACCCGGAGGAACAACGCAGTAGAGAAAGAACTGACAAATAGCAGGGGAAGTTAGTTAAGGTCCGAGCTAACTGGTGAAGCTTGGTGGTTAAGGCTCAAGTTTACCCCGAACTGAAGCGTCACCTAAGTAAGTAAGATGCACAGATTTAAAGGATGTTGCGAATGTATAAACTGCAGAAAATTCTCGCTGTCTATCCTTGTGTTATGCTTGACGGATTTTGACGACTTAGACGGTGTGTTATATTCCATAAGCAGAACCTAAGGCGGTTTCCAACTTTAAAGCATTGGGATTCATCTTTTTATTGAAAGTAAAACCTGAGTATTGACGGCGAATCAAAATCAGTGAGGGGCCTGAGAGCCCATTTATGGTTTTCTCTGGGAAGGGAAACAGTGAGGGATACATCCTAGAGGCGTTTGTAAGCGGCGAAAGAGCAACAACAAGTTAAAGTCAGAATGGTACACATCGATAAAGAAGCTTTTAATCAGGCTATCCATCTGATGCAGTTCATGAGTATACTCATGGACGCGGAACTACTTCTTAATACCGGAACCCAGGACAGCAACATATCTGTTCGGACAGATAAGCACTTGCAAATCCGAGAATCAACTCGGGTATCAATATCCGCAACTCAATATCCTAGCAACCTCCACCCAACTCAACCTATTCTGGGTATGAACTGAAACGGACTGGTAATTCCGACACCCACACGGTTACAACCATAAGTGTAGGAGTATTGAAACATCATGACAGCATGTGGAAAGGGCTGTTATGACTGAGTGCCTTTGATTTCTTTAGACAAGAGGAAAGAGGGTAGAAGACAATTCAGACAGATGCCGATCTGAACAGGATGCAGGATACAGAATTACCGTATTAAGAGTGCCTTTTGAACTACAATACTTGTGAAGACTGTTCAGAAAGGTATCAATTGACTTTCTTACGAAAGATGCACGAGAGAAATACTTCCACAGCAAAGGAAAGGTAGAGGTAAGGACAGCAAGTTTGCCAGAATGGCAGCATGGGTATATAGATGCATGGAGTGATTTCCAATAAAGAAACACGGATTAACAGCAAGCATGGAGTGTTAAACTTTTATCTGACTGGAACGGATTACAGGCTGTGAATGTTTTAGGGCCTATCTCCAAAGTTTTGGGCACGGCGATAAGACAAGCTTTCTTAACCCCTACAATCTTAACCTCAGAGAGGATGGTTTGACCGCGGTAAAGCAACTGTGTGACAGATAGAGATAGTTACAAGGCTATTGCTGCATTATTAGCCTTTTTTCTAGTTTCCTCCTGTGATTGATATAGAGGTAGGCTGTGCCTCAGACCTTGCATTGGTATTAGGCCCATGTATTCGAACAGGTACACACCCGCAACCAAAATAGGATACCAATGATGTCGGCCTGAATAAGGGCAAAACCTGAATTTCGAAACCGTCTGCCCCATATCCCATCATTACGAACCAAGGCTACATGACTTTTTAGGCCAGTTCGGACCGCCAGGCATGATTGTTCGCCAGAATGGGAGGGCATTTTCTGTCACTCAGCATTGTAGCATATGCGGAATCTTTCCAATTTGAAAATTACCTAATCGACGGTTATGTTTTGAATATCGAACTTCAGGTTCTAATTATGGAAATTAAACGTGCGTGTCCGCGTAACTGTTGCCTCTGCTACTTCTTGGATGTTGTCGGTAAGATTGTCGTCCTTTGATTCATTTGGGGTGGTCTAGAGATAGGAAGTGGCGGAGATTTACAGCCGATGGTCCTACAACGCTCAGTTCCTTTTCAACGGGAATATTCCTTCGCAACCCGCTTATCGACCAATATCAGAGTTTGGAGACTGATTCGGAGCTATAGAGGAAGAAGTACGACGCCTAACAGAATCTATCGAAATCATTTGATTAATTTCCCAAACTAGACAGAGAACTAATCAAACTTTTGAAATGTTCGAGCTGAATTGAAGGGTTGTTAATAACTTTTCAAACGAACAGCCTTCCAGAAATGGTCTATGTTTGTCGATGAAAACGTTCTGTGACGACTATGACCAGCTAAGGCACTCTTTCCTGGTTGCGAATCTGCACTCTTTCCTGGGCACCCAAAAGAACCCGACTGTTGTGCATCGGGGTAACTGCCCGTCCAAAAAAAAGTAGTTATGAAAGAGACGCCCCTGGCCTCGACCCCTTCAACAGGCAAACAGACCGAAACGAACATGGACTATGATTTAAGATCCCTTCACATTCCGGGGGCAGCTCAAATACCGGAAACTGTCCACTTGCAGTATTAGGCAGTGAATATTGCGATCCTGGAGATACATTGGAAAGGACTTGGAATAATAAAAAAAAAAAGAGTTGTGACATTTATTACAGCTGCAAATATTGGGATGCGCTGTCGTCGTTTGTGTAAAACCAAAACACGTCGACTACTTTGTCTCGGCCACATCGGGCGAATGATGACCATACTCCAGGCAAGAGAGTCTTCGAAGCCAAGCCCTAAGGATTGAGACGACGAGGAAGACCGAACCTCCGTTATAAGACCCAAACAATCGCAGATGTTAGTTTGCTTGGTCTGACGAACTGGCAGAAGTTTGTCCGGGACCGAAGGATATGGAACACCGCAGTGTCTCAGGCAGGACTCTTTAAGTGTCTGAAGCCCAATAAGTAAAGTACTTGGGTAGGTACATATGTAGGTAGGTAGGTAGAACGGGTGGCTGCACAAGCACCCAACACTATGATCACGAATGGAACCATTGTGAACCCCTGTCGCGGATAACTTAAAAACGAAGACAAAAGTTGGTCTGTAGCTTTGGGAGAGCTAAGCGGCCTCCTTGAACCAACTCGTTTCTTGCTAAATCATCCGCCCGTTCCTGGAATCCAAAGGAGTGTAACTTCGTTGACGACTGTGGATGAGATGACCTTCATTTCGTAGATAGTTCTCGTGCCTCTTGAGAAAAGCATGTTTACTTGTGAACAGCGCAATGCACCTTAGTCTAGAATGTACGTTAACCGTGTTCTAAAAACAGCCTTAGTTGTGAAAGCTCTTTTGCTTTACCTTGGCAGTCAATGTGGTATGAGTATGAGGATATTATGTCAAGGTTTCCTAGGTCCCACGAGAATCTGGAGAATTCTTCAAGCACATGGGTGCCTCGAAAAACATTCGCATACAAGTACGTATCCCCTCAAATACTCGTCGAAAACACATCGTATCGATCACGATAGGGTGTCCAAGATAATCTGTCTTATTCTGCTGTTTTTTTTCTTTCTTTTATTTGTTTTTGTTTCACAGAAGACAATCATTACCAATGTATCTACAGCCAGACGGTTTGGCAAAAAAACGAAAAAAAAGAATTCTTTCTGCGCAGAAAAATATATTTGTTTTGGTTTTTCTTTTCGATTTCTTTTAATGATCCAAGGAGAGTTTGGGGGAAGTAAGACTCGCACTCGCATGATAAACAAGTGCCGTAGGGGTGGGGTGCGATATTTAACACGTTTGTTGTGTTTCTTCATTTTTATTGCCATGTATGGTCTGTATACTGTGCTGGCGGGTGGGGGATGCAATACGCTATGCAAACATGTATGTATGTAGCTACAGATACAGTATCTACTATTTGTGCATGCCGACTGGGTGGGGGGGCTGGTATATAATTTCTTTGTGTTGGTGGTGGTTGTTTGTTTTGTGATATGCGATGGATGATGCATTATTTGCTGGAATAGAGGTCACTGGCAGTTATCGGGGCAATTTTCTAATCAGACAGCTCGTCAAGGTTATCGCACTGCTGCTGCATTATTAGCGTTGGGAATTCATAGCATTTTGTGTGTATATGTACGCGGTACGGTGAGGGGGAGGGGCAGAACTGTCGGTAATATCTAACTGTATATAGTCGAATAATTTTTATGTTATTTGCCGTTGATGGTATTTATGACTTCATGACTCTGAATGAAATTGAAATTTATAATGAGCTATAGACTAACTTTTTTTTTCTGCATCGTTTGCATATTTGTCGCTCGACGACGACGACGGCGACGACGTGGATGGTGATAACTATGCGCCTGTTGTTTGGGGGAGATAAGAGGACTTTAAACTTTAAAGTTCGTGCATGAGATACATATTTTGTTGGGTAATTTGATAGGTTCTGTATACTTGTATGTGTACACAAATTGCAGTAATTTATAAGCCCGTCGCCAGACGGTTCGCTATTTAGGCTGACCTTTAACTGAGTCAATGTGCTGAACTGAAAATATAATAGTGAAATGTTTCGCGAGGTAATTTGATTTTATTGCGCACTGTTTTATGGCTTTGTAGTTCGTTCGCATTGTTTTCCTTTTTTTTTTGACGAAAATCGACAGAATTTTGTGCGAATGATCTCATGCAATTAAATTAATTTTTTTGCGTGAAGGTCGCTTATTGAACAGGGAAGTGGGATTTGCTTTGTGCATTCATAAACAATTATCAGAGGTGTGAAACGCGCCAAAAATAATTGTTTTTTTGAAGTTTATTTTGTGCAAAAGCGACCCGTATTCGCGTCTAAAAGGTGCGATCGATCCTTGGAGTTAAATGAAACAGATTTTGCCTGGGGTTCCCCTTAAATGATTGTTGACTTTTACAGTAGGTTTTTAGTACTTATTGCGAATTTCTTTATGGAAGAAACGTCTCCTAAACTAATATAAAGACGGGCATTCATGTAGAATATCTTGAATATGGAGCACGTTCCCATAGGTATAGAGGCATGGAGTACAAAGACGCCAACTCCAACTCCAGATTCCATCTTCAATTCGTCGTTGAAGCAGACTTCTAGAGTCCGGTACTGAAGTACCATTTGAAGTCTAATATTTCTACCAAAACAGTATTCTTTAAGCATAATCTCGGAGATAGTATAAAACATGTCACTTTCAGGATTTGAGTCAAGGATTTTAGGGTCACCCACAAGATTTCGTGGCTTGTACCTAATTGCAGATTGAAAGCACATCTAGCAGCCGTCTTTCAAATGAAAATTTATCTACAGTTGCCATTCTCCGTTTGGTTGGCTATTTTGCCAAGAAGGACGTTCCCGGTACAATGCTCGACTCAGCTTAATACCCCATGCACGACTTTGCAGCGAATTTTTAAACGTGATTTGCTATAATTTAGTCACCAACTGCTTGTCAGAGAACACACAAGACGGTTATTATTGGCCCGCACACTGTTGGGCCAAGGAAGCCCATATCCACCTCAATGGCTTCATCAATAAACAAAATATACGTTTCTGTGGTAGAGGAAATCCTCGAAAAAAAGGAGCTGCAAATGCATGCATTTCGAGTCACAGATTGGTGTAGGAACTCGGCTCTATGTATTTCTTTCAAAACGTAAATGGGGATCCTGTACTGGTAAATGAAAACGAGTACTGATCAACGCTCGAAAACTTTTTACATCCGCAACTGTGTCATCTATCCTGTGCCCACATGTGGTTTCAACAAGTCGGCGCCACTGCTAATACATCAGAGTTACGATGTCTATTTTTCGAGAAATGTATACAGGACGAATAATCTTGAAAAATTAAGACATTGGTTGGTCGACTCATTCTCCGGACTTAACAGTTCTAGACTTCTGCCTAAGAGACCGCAGTCTCTTGCAGACCTTAAAAAGAACATTAAGTCCCACATATAAGCCTTGACACTACAAACTTAAAAACAAAAAGTGTTGGAAAATTTCATCGAGACTAACCAGACTAAAGACACAACAACACACCCCTTCATCAGTCTTGGAGCCGTCCGTGTAGAAGTGGACTAAACTGTTCTCAGAAGAGGAATCTGTGACCCATTCACCATGGTCAGGGATGCTCGTATAGAAATTTTCATTAAATAATAGGACCGGGCGGGGTGTAGTCGGTGTCGTCTAAAGTAAAATTGAGGAGATCAATGATCGAGGCCCTCATGATCGTTAGACCACTGTGAGGAACTTTTGAGTCGGATTGCCGGATAGCCGCATTAGCAGCCAACTGCTTGACAAGAATAACTAAGGCTAGGTGGAACATAATATCTAGAGCCGCTAAGGGAGAAGTTCTCATTGCACCACTGATGCACATACATACATGAACATACATGCAGATCTTTGCATCTTAGATAGATGATTGAGGTGAGTAGGCCTATTAAGAGTCGGTCACCAGGCGATCACGCCATTTAGGAGTATAAAGCGGCAGTTGCTTTCTTTACGCGTTTAAGTAGATTTGCTGTCCAGTTTAGTTCCCTATATAAAATGACACCAAAGTATTTCGCATTATCTTTAAACGAGAGACTAGCGCCATTAGAGGGTCAATAGGGGAAACTTTATATTTCCTCGTAAAGAGGACAAGTTCTGTTTTGTTGGGGTTAACTGCTAATCCGCATTTTAAGGCCCATCTAGTAAGCCGTAGGAGAGCACATTCCCTAAACGTATTAGGATGTTTTTCGGAGGCAGCGATAGCAATGTGGCAACCACTTTGAATATAGTCCTTTCTATGTTCAATAGCAATTCGTTGACCACTAGATTCAACAGACGAGGAGGCGATAAGGACAATATGAAGTGTAAATACATACTTGAATCTCAAATCCAACAAACCAGCTGAAGATGAACGACTAACTGCTAAAGGATGCACAATCGACATACATACATACATACATACATATATTATGTGACTAAAGCAGGCCGGTGTATGGAGTCTGTGTACCGATTGTTTGACCGAGCATTAAAAAAAATACTTTCTGAATTGCGTCAGCTTTAGAAAGATCAATCTCCTCTATATTGAGTACAAAATATTCTTTGCCGAATGGCTCCAATGTGTGGTTTTAACCCTAAAAAGGGTGAAAATGTAGGTACTTGGTTCCATAGAAAGAATGACTTAACGATAGATTTTCAGTCCTATTTACGTTTACGGAGTAGAAGATACGATGACGAACCATACGGATTATACTGTGACAACATTTAGACAGAAATTGTTGAAGTTAAATGAAAGCAAAATCAATTGAGGATTGAGAGCTCAATTAAAAAGGAACCTCAACTACATAAATTGATGCACGAAACTAGAGGCAATTACATATACATATGTACATATAAACATATAAAGATCTTGCTAAGTGTAGAGCACCTAATCTTTGATTCAGTCAGTATCTGCGACAATAAATAATATGCATTCATAATTGAAAAAGTATTCCTATGAACAAGAATACTAAGTAGAACTTGTGCCAACACTCTGCCCTGCGGCAGTCCATTAAATATAGATTTTGTCGTTGGTCTTGTAAAATGCTCGCTCGCTACAAAGTTTTAAAAAGGTTTTCCGTTGCGTACTCTGCATAGATTGTTGATTTTTCCCCGGAAAGAAGCCCCATTTCTTTTGAGAAAAGAAATTCGCATTTATGACACATTTCTCCCCTTCCAACCATATGACAGACGTTTTGAATTGAAGCCAAATGATTTTCTTACTCGATATTAGGCGAACGTTTCCAAGTCGCCGTCGTGTGTACAAAAAAAAGATAATTTTGTAGCAATTATCGTTCAAATGCCTCAAATATTTACTGCGCGTCTCAAAATAATACTTTTTTTCGTTTTGTTTTCGTATGCATGTGGGCTGTGCATTCGTATCTTTCGGATTCGTTTTCTTTTCCATTCCAAACCAACGCAACCACTGAAATCGACTTGTTTTCGATCGCACCGAATCCACCTAGTGCAGTTAAATGAACTTGGCCGCATATAAAAAAAGCTTATCAGTTGTGTGTTGTATTCGTATTCGAAAAAAAATGTTTTGTTTAGCCTACACCACCGATTATTATAAAAGTATTCCCATCCGAAAATATTGTGTGTTTACATTTCCATGCAAGATACTTTTCGCTTTGTATGTATTTTCGTTGGGCTTGGATTTTTGTTTGTTTCTTTACTTCGCTGTCAATGTTGTTTTTTTCTTTCTGTGGATTGTCTACTGTATGTATGTATGTAAGTGAATCCAAAAAAACGAAGAGTAATCCAACTCAATAACACATCGCTGTGCCTTGTATCGCAGCTCTGTGCTGTTGTTGGTTTTCGAAAACAAATTTCGGTTTTGTTGGCTGATTTTTATGTGCATCACATACGAACGAAGTAATGATAATTCGGTTATCACAATGTCACCTTGCGTGACATTGAATTTCTTTAGCTTTTGTTTTTGTTAATTTTTTTTTCTTTTAATTTATAAGCCATGGAAATGTACAGTGAAGGTTCGGTTGTATATTTAAAGTATATGTATGTACATACGTGCAAAAGCGGAAAAGAATCTATGACTGAACGTTGAGTTCCAAAGCTTATCACAAGCAGCGGTGTTAGACGATCGTACTTATCAGATTTTTCACGACTTGGAGAGGAGTCATAATGGGTTGATGTTTGCCAATATTTTCCGTCTCTACGGTGATTTCAAAAACTTATAATATGTCACGCAACACGACAGTCGAACGTAGTGGACGGCACAAATGAAATTTAAAAATTTGTTCTCATTTTAAATCGCCACGTGTTTCACACTTGAGATGACAACAACTCACAGACCGGTGCGATAGTATCACAAGTCTCTGAGAATTAGTCTTACGTTATATTACGTTTGGAGCGTTACGACAAATAGATCAGGGCAACCAGCAACAACAGAGGTGGACAAAACTTCCTGGAATATAATACAATTAGATTCCCTGAGCACTGTCTCAAAGCACCAATTAATCTGTACCACACAAACTGACTCGGAAACGGACGGACTGGGAAGATACGACTGAAAGGCCTCAGTGCGCTTGTTTTTGCACTGACGTTCTTCGTATTTTATGGTCCGTTTAGTCCCACTTATAGCACACATGCGATTCCTGGGTTTCCGTTCTTAAGTTTTGAGCACGTTTTCTCAATTTCGACTTAACTGAATCTGTTTATGTAACGCGAAGTTTTTACTTACATTTCAGTATACGGTTACACCATCCATGACGAATCCTTTGACTGAATATTATTCCTCTTATTTATTTCATATTCTATTATATAACTATTCGTCAAAACGAATTCACCAACACATGTAAGCACAACACCTTCTTAAATTTACTGTACAACCGAAATTGTAGTCCAGGTATCCCCACCACCCTGTGGGGAACACCTTACGGATCGGCATACGTATTCGTCTTGTGAAAGATATACCCCACACGTGGACTCCTAAATGAACGAAATCCATCAGTTACTTCCTGTCGTATGAAAACTTGAAACGCCTACCGAATTTCGTTACATCAACTTTTTGGAATGGCCGAAATGTAAAATGATAATATCCAACCCAATCTCCGGAACAGACTGGAATTGATACCTTTCGATATCTCATTTCGGTATCTGTGATACATAACTACAGCAGGATCGTGTGCTATTTTTATTGCTCTCCAAACGATGGCCAGATTATTTCACCATCAGAAAATATACATAGATTCGGAAGCTAAACTGAAGCATTAGCCATCAATTGTAACTGAGACGATGGAAGGGACCACACACGGTATCGATAATCCATACGACTTTAGAAATTCTTTAAACCTTTAGTAAAAGAAGACGGGCGTAGGGAAATAAGTCCACAATCAAATTATGGACTTATGTCCCACCCCATCCACAAAAAAAAAATATGTGACCTTATGTCCCACCTAACCTAAGGAACTGCAAATCAAAGCGAGCGGTGAACAATTTTGGTTGATTATCTTCCCAAAAACTGTGGCCTTATGTCCCCTCTTTGACAAAAAAAAGTGGACTTTCATATACATATGTGCCCCGATGGGATGGGACATAAGTACATAATTAGATTATAGATCGTGAATTTATATACCTGCGCCAAGGAAGACATTTCATTAGGGACACCACCAAATTAAAAATCAAAAAACTTGGAAACACTACCTACACCCGAAGTGTATACATCGATGCATGAGGTAAAGTTCTTAAATATGTACATATATAGGCTGCAAAAGTTGTCTGCATCAGGCATCATTCTTAAAACCAATTGACAAGCAATACCCCTGTTCAAGCAGCTCTATTAGTCCTTGAGTCCTATAAGATGTAGTCTAGGCTGATTTAGGACTGCCTCAATCGCCTCAAAAATCTTCCATCCATAAACAAGGTTACCGTAGCATGAATTCAGGACATTGAATGTTTTAAGAGTAATGAACGGGTTGTTTGGCTGGCAAGAAAAAGGGTCCACAGTACCCACTCCAAGATAATACCATAATAGATGCACAGACACTCTGACTACTAGGTCAAACTTCAGCTTCAACATCATTGCAAAAATTGCTCTAATAGGATTTAATGAATTGAAATGCGGTTATGTTATGTAAATGTCAGATTGATCTCCCATTCTATCCTATGAAAGTTTTTGTAAAATGTAGTGTAGTCAGCTATACTTAAGTGTATACGATGCATCTGTGAATGTCCTCTAATTCTGAATCTTTAACCTTTAGATTGGCTTAGTTTGTTAGTTATTGTACTAATAGATTTGCAATAAGTTAAAAATCTTGTTGTTCGTGTGGTTCTTATTTCTCAGGTTAAACAAAAAATGAATCCGGGACCCACAGCTTAGGTTCTTATAAATATTTGTATTGGACGTGTTACGTTCTTCTCACGAATGGAAGACGCCTGCTGTTTAATAATGTTGTGTCCATAGAGTAATTTTTGAGAAGCCTTATTATGACAGTTATACTCTAGGATGTTTGTCTGACGTTCGCGACAGGTGGGACCGTAAAAAAACCTGGTTACTGTTTGGGAATCGAACCTGGTACCTCCCGCTCATTAGTCTTACACAATAACTACTGAGTAATGGCACACATTCTTTATTCTCTGAATTTTCTCCTGAGGTTTGTGACTTAACTTGCCGATGATACCCAGTAGCTAAATACTTCTGCATTGTGTTGTTAGATACTTTGTATCTATAATAATTATTTTTAAAGATAATTCTCTCTATGATTACAGTTATATACCATATGTGATGGATTGAGGTCAGGAAGATATGTGATCTTTACAGGTTACAAGAGATTCATATTCGTGACAGCGAACAACTTTGTATCCACATGTCGTATATGAAAACTACATTAAAATAGATCAAAATGTCCATGCTATTAATATATGGACTGATATTTACTTCATGCGAGAGAATACAATTTACAAATAAAAAATATCACCATTCAAGCAAAAACAGTTCACAAACTCCTCCACATGGGTATTTCGTACTTCACTCTGTGCATAAGTATCTAAAACTCATTGCTTTTACAATATTGTTTTCCGCAGAATAATAACTACTTCTTCATTCCAAAGGTACCTACCCTCGATCAATTAATGACGATTCTAACTACCTGTTTGCCATATAAGCACTGGCTTAATGCACATCGTATGCAAATTACCCAAACACTCCTGCGCTTGTTAATACTATGCTTATGCGAACCAGTGACTGTTTATCTCAGCGGGTGGTATGCAAGCGCACATATGCGTTGTCCTACTGACGTGCAAAGCATTAGCAACTCAAGCTTCTTTTACAACAAACCAAGTTCTCATTCTCTGACTGTTTTCTGAGTTTAACTCATTTTTGCGTTTCCCCACCGCAGCTGCTTTGCTGTGCTGCTATACTCGTAACTCTATCTTTAGCTATTGCGATTGACGAAAAAATAGCGCGCGAATTTTAATTTTAGTACTGACCTTGAAGGAAGTTATTGCTTTCGGACGGTATTACGCAAGCTATTTTGCCTTTCTTAAGAACACGCATAGTGTGTTCAAAGTGCGATACAAAATTCATAGAATGAATGATTCGTGTGAACTATACGCGTACACACGTTTGATAAGTCAATGCCTTGTGACGTGATATAGGTTTAAACGTATTGGAGGTTGAAATGATAAATATAATATTGGAGATATCTATTGTACATGAGATTCAGTTTTAATAAATAAATGAAAAAAAAAAATTAGGTTATCCAACAGCACATTTGGGTTATGATGGTTACGGAGTGTTCTCGAAGTGCTGAATACACGTTGCTAGCATTGCGATATGCGCTAGTATGAATCTTATGAAAAGGTATCAAGGGTACTAGAATAAATATCTACCTTAGTGGAGTCAATGTCAGTCAAGGGCTGCTGCGATACATAAACATTTTGTGCCTGAAAAAAGGTCAAGCTTTCTTGAGTTTCGAGTCCCCAAGAAATTTCAAGCGATGAGTTTATATGTATAGGGTCATCCAATGCAACGTTTTTATAAAAAGTGTTGACATTTTTTATTTAGTCTAAAGTACAAACTCTAAGGTAATATTCCATAAACATCGATAGTCCACACTTGCGATAGTTCACGATAGTTTGCGAAAAACATCCGATAGTATCGGTAGTTATCGATAGATACCATATTTTTAATGGGGGAATGAAAATCATTACAAGAGAAGAAATGAATTTATTTTTAGCCAAAAAAAACATCGTTTTGTTTTAAATATAGTAGTTCACTTAGTACTTTTTTCTGCTGTCTGGTGCGGCGTTCGTTCATTATTTGGCCAGCTATCGAGAATATCCTCTGCTGCTGGTATGCAAAGGAGCATTTCTGCAACTTCCTTAAGTCTTGTTTCAGACTTCACTCAATATTTGATTGGATATTCATCCACTTCAATGGCGGGCTATTCTAAATATTGCCTTATTGCCTTATGTCCACGATTGCGTCACTCACTGGTGTAGGTGTACCTACATACTATAGGATTCATCTAGAAATGACATAAGTCGTCGGATATTTATTTCTGAATCATTTTTGATGTTTAAGGTTCTAACTTTAAAACTGTTATTATTTTGTTTAATCGATGTGTACTCGAATGAAAAGCAAATATTAAATAGTATGATATTCCAATGACTCTGTTTGTTTGAGAATTCATCACACGTAGAAGATTAAACCATTAAGTATTACATTTATTACACCAAGGCGGATTCCCCTTATATTTACTTGTGGCTAGCATCATCATCAATAGAAAGCTCTGTTTTCGTTTACATCCAACATTGTGTGCGGGAGAGTGCATTCAGTACAATAAAATAATATATTTTGCGCCTTAGAATAAGTGAATGGAAAATGATGCTTTAATTTTTGGTATTTGCGATTGTTCTTAAAACTATCGATGTTTTAGATAGTCATTTACTATCGATAAGTATTCATAGACTATGGATAAGTATCACCTTCTACCTTCTAGGACTAGAACTTTACTGTAGCATCAAGTGGGCTACTTTTACAGCGCTGATTTGCAATTAAAAGCATCTATTTCGACAAGCACATTAAAAAAGTGTCCAGGGGTTTAGGTAAAGGGAGCAAATGGGAACCGCTCGCTCTGAAGCATTAACCAATGAACCACGCCACCCATCTCGATACTTGTATAACATCCCCATCCCCATCTGTGGTTGGTCCCGCTGAAAGCGTCCAGCTTCGGTAGTTTTGCCTTTTAGGCTGAAAGCCTAGGTCCGTACCGAACTTCTTAACCTTACAGTTGACACTCTAAAATGTTGAACTGCTCCGTCATCTTCAACTGAGACAAAGGTCAATATAAAGCGGCCTTTGATGAGAAAGAGCACAATTCTAGGGACTTCATTGCAGTTTGAATGTCTTGAAAATGCAAATATCCCAGGAGAAAGCCTGGTCAGATGACGCTACAGTGATTAAAGAAGATCACAGCCCACTCTGCCTTCGGTCTTGTAGCCTTTTGTTTAGAAGTGAGTTGAACTATCATCCATCAGGCATCGTTGTCCTATTTACAGCGGGCAGAAATGCTCGTACAGAATTTACAGTCAAAATCGCAGATTCGGCAGGATGTAGGCGATATTTTTAGGGGTAAAGGTTAATAGATTAAGGATCAAGGTGTGGCCAACGTTGCAACGTGATAAGAGAACACTGCGAGGAGACTTTAAGAAGGATAGCCGCACTGACAGCCATTTGGAAGGAGTAGTTTTATGATCGCTGATACACAAATATGCAAATTTTTTACGCTTTTGCTAATTAAGCGAGGCCCTAACACCTCACTTATCAAGGACTGACCACCATATAGTGGTCATATAGTAGTAAATGATCACGTCATATAGTAGTATAGGCCTAATGACGGACACGTCCTATCTGTAGCCTTTTTTACAGGCCCGCCATTTAATGAAGAAAGGATTGAGGACCTCATAAGGTGGAAGAAGCATCTTGTTGTTGGTAGACATTTGCGTGCTAGACATATCGGTAGTATCGCCAAATGACGCTCAAGAAGCTGTACAAGAGCATATGCATCGACGTGTACACCCTTTTAATGGAGGTGTTCTTAATGTACAACTACAAATTACTTCCAGTTTATCAGATACTTTAAAAAACCAAAGAATTTCAGTATGGAAACAGCGTACCATAGTTTTCATCCTCTTGAACTTTGCAAGGTGATAGCACAACGCAAGATCACATCAAAGGCATTCCATTTTACCTCCTACCTTATGATATCTAGGTTTATGCTACTCAGGTTACTTATGATATCTGGATGTCTACATGTGAGCAAAAAGAATCTAGAAGCGAGTTAAGAGCGCAGGAAACCTAGTTCGAAAAATTAGGATACTCTGAAAGTCTGACTATAATGGTACCATCGCACAATCATATAAATAACGTCACAAGCGAGTAGTTATGTATACTATGGTTGGTCAAGATCAAGGTGTAAAGTCAAGTCTGCAAGTATTTTATGGTGGTATTTTGTCTAAGCATATTTTAAATACATACACATTGACTTTACGGTGGGGCGTAAAGCCACTATAGCAAGCATACGGTTTCGTCATCTGAATATTCAGAAGGGAACATGGCGGTCTCCTGATCATGAGCAAGTAAGGCATGCCTCCAGTGTTTGGATGTCCGAACCTTCAACCAACAACGAACAGCCAACATTCTGAAAACAATCTTGCCAATCGCTGTTTCTTTGGGCTGAGAAACCAATTGAGTAGTAGAGCCCTATTCCGAATAACTAAGGAAATTCTATAGTGCGCTTTTACACGATGACTTTTTGAGTCAGCGACTCTCGAATGTGTAGGAAAGGGAAGTGAAAAGTGCCGGAGGTAGACCGAGCCGCACGGGTAGAGGATTTGTGTGACTTTTTCGTGTTCTCTTTTATTTTGTTTGTAGTTTTTCTTCAGTTGCTTTATTCTTGTATTCTCAGCGTGGAGTTCGTATCACAGACACCTTGTGTCGGAGGAGAGCAAAATGCAAAAGAAGGGAGAAAGAAATATAAAAAGTCCCTGACTCAAAAAGTCATCGTGTAAAAGTACGGCGTGTCTCCAAAAGAGAATATGAAAAAACCCCTGACTCAAAAAGTCATCGTGTAAAAGTGCTCATATAAGACCGTGATCATCCTTCATGGCGCTGAATCATGGACCTTAGCGGATGAAAGTATTCTCGGTCGCTTTGAGAGAAAAATTCTTCGTTGACAGGCTTTGGAGGAGGATATTCAACGACGAACAATACGAACTGTACAGCGACGTCGACGTAGTCAAAAAATTTAACATTAATTGTTTAAAATGGCTAGGATATGTAGAGCGGAAGGACGCAAATGCTCCGGCCGTAGAGTCTTTGATTGAAACCCGGAGGCACGACGCGGAAAAAAACCTCGCCTTAGGTGTCGCGCGGAAGTAGAAGGGGACCTCAATCGACTTGGAGTGCGCAACTGGAGGCAGTTTACTAAAGACCGGGCTAACTGGAGAGGATTGTTAGTAAAGGCCTAGATTCACCCCGAATTGTAGCACCACCTAAGTAAGTAAGTAAGTACATATGTATGTACATATTATAAACAAGCTTCGAAATGTATCAACACACTAAAGAAAACAAGTCTCACGATACAGCCCTGTGGTGCTCTATTATCTAGTAGTACTGCTTGAAGAGATCGGAGCAATGGTAATAAAAGTATTTTTCCAGCACATAACTTTAAGAATTGCACAACGAAATGAAAAGTTGATGCTTCTCTTAAAGTTTTCCAAATTAGTCAGCCAAGCAATTTCTAGCTTAGAGAAGAATAATGTTTCAGCTACACAGTCCAAGAAAACTTTAGCTAAAAAGATGTCAAAATTTTGCGATATTTTAGCTCGTTCGTTGAGTGTTAGCTATGTAGTTCGTTGAGATCGTTGAAAGATACCTTTCCCAGGGTAAAGTATCTTGTTTTGTTGAGGCTTGGACATTCGCAAAGGAAATGTATCGTGTTACCTACAAATTATTTAAAGGACTTGCTGTAAATAAGGCAAGAACTCTAATCGTTTTATTTTTAACAAATGAAGAAGCTAAAACCTTTTTATTGATTTACAATTTGTTTTTTCTGGATTGTACGAATATCGTTTTGCCTGAAGCTTATGTTTATGTCCTCAAGAAGCGCTTACTTCCGTCCGGATTGCCGACTTTCTAGTTTTTCGTGGTATCGATAGATCGCAAGACCGAAGGAATGAAGCAGAGCCAGACTTCGAAATTCTTTCTTTCAGCTCCACTTGATGTGGTAGGTTCTTCCATATTAAGTGGTGTCTCATCAAGTACTGTTGAGGGTGGCCTGTCAGGAGCAAAAGGAGAAGAGGAAATCGCAATCTTGAAAAATGTTGGAGATAAATGAAACAATTCCAGTTTTTTGGAATCCATTTATGATGTTAGTGGGATTGAGGGCTAAAGGTAGATCTATTCTTATAATTGATGAAGTTTTATAAATTTCCATGGGTTCTTTAATAGGTTCATCCACTCGCAGGTTTAAGGGTTATGATTATATGATTGGACTATACTTCTGTATTATTAACACATCTGTATATATGTATGAAAGTATTTCCTTGTAATGTAATGTACTTTTGAATAATTCTTTTAAATGTAAAAAAATATTCGGGGTTAAAAAATAACACGTTACAAGTTATGCAAGTTACCCCGCAATTCTGTTACCAGTTACCCTTCTATAGAAATTACAGACAAATGATATCATACACTGAGTTACAAACAAAGTGGCGCAGTGATACTTTTTCGTATGTTTTTATCATTTTGGTAATATGCTGCTATATTTTTGGCGAGCTTTATTTGTTTTTAGTGGGTTACTGGTTACAAATGGTTTATTTGTTTGCCAGTTTGCATAATTTCTTTTAATTTTCTTTGTGATGTGCACATCGTATTGAAGAAAACCGTATTGTATTCGTGTTTTCCTACAGACGTGAGACATGCCAAATTTGTCTTCCCTGATCTCGTAAGTGGTTTATTAAGTTTATTGTTCTGGATTTGTTTTAATTTGATTATTAATTAGTTGTTAGTGATTTTTTTAAAAAAAAAATGCAAATAATGGCAGAAGAACTCGCCTGTGTGCTGGCTTTAGTTGAGGGTGGCCGAGGCGTACGGAAGCCGATATTATGAAAACCGGAAAAGACGTTAAGAAAAGCCATTAAAGGAACAGGAAGACCAACTCCTACAAACGGCGTCAAGTATCAAGTCGCCCCGAAGTAACTACTGCAAAGGATGACCGATATACACAGCAGTTGAGCTGGGCTCACTGACTTCGAACTGTTAGAGAGAGAGATGTGAATGCTCAAACGGTAAGGCGGCGATCAGTAGAAAGTGACCTGAGAGCAAGAAGACCTGCTCGTGTACCGAGACTCACGGTACAACATAAGCGACGTCGACTTGAATTTGCTAATCTTCACCAGGATTGGACAGAGGCCGACTGGAGTAGAGTCCTTTCCACTATGACTCCAGGAGCCTATTTCATAAAACTACAAGTGTTGTACTTGTAAACTTGTAACTATAAGCACAAATGAAGTATGGAGTTGTAATTTTGTGTTCCATAAACATTTTTCAGCACTTGTAGCGATCAAAATGCTACAAGTCTACAAGTCTGTAACTACTAGTTTGTAGTACTACTACTCTTGGCCCAGCGGAAAAATTTCTGGAGAGATTCCGTCATGATGTGGGAACAAAGTTCCATGCACGGAAAAATCGAGCTGTGCATCATGGAAGGATCAGTGAACTCCACGTATTATACCACCAACATTCTGGAGGAATATGTGGTTCTATTCGCACCATTTATTGGGGAAAACTTCTTGCTGATGCAAGACAAAGCTAGACCATACGTCGCCAGATGCGTTACCGAATATTTGCAAGAAGTGGAAATCGACGTAATGGCTTGGTCTGCGATGAGCTCGGACATGAATCCCATTGAACACGTTTGGGACTTGCTGGAGAAAAAGATTGTGATGCGACCTGCCCTGCTAGAGACACTCAGCAGCCCGAGATCTACTCTGATCGAGGAATGGGAGAATTTGGACAATACCATCGTAAAAAAAATTGATCCAATGTATACTTACTTAACGGGCTCCCGACCCGTGAAGAGTCTCTGCCTGAGACACAGCAGCCTTCCACTCTCTTCGATCCCGGGCACGCTGCTTCCAGTTATCTAGACCAAGCGCTCTGGCATCCGCGATAGCTTGATCCTTAAAACGGAGGTTCGGTCTTCCTTGTCTTCTCGAACCTGGGGGCTGTGATTCGAAGATCCTCTTTGCTGGAGCATTATTGTCCATTCGCTCGATGTGGCCGAGCCAGTGTAGTCGACGTGTTTTGGCTTTTTGGACTACATCCACATCCTGGTACAGCTCATAGAGTTCGCGGTTATATCTTCTCCTCCATTCGCCCTCCTCGCATACGGGACCGAATATCCGACGAAGAATTTTTCTTTCGAAAGTGTTCAGTATTTGCTCTGCTTTCCTGCTTATCGTCCAGCACTCGGCTCCATACAGCAGAACTGGCAGGATCAAAGTTTTGTAGAGCATACATTTCGTCTTTCGAGTTAGGAGTTTTGACCCCATTTGTTTCGCCAAACCGAAGTAGCAGCGGTTTCCTAGGGTAAGTCTTCGTCGAATCTCCACTAAGTTGTCATTCGTGGAGTTGATATTTACTCCGAGGTAGGTAAACTCCTTAACCACTTCGAAGTTACTGTTGCCAACAGTGACGTTTTGTCCTAGGCGGTGGACAGATGCTTCTTTGTTTGTTGACAACATGTATTTGGTTTTGTCCTCATTCACTTCAAGGCCAACACGTTTCGCCTCTTCTTCAATTGCCGTAAAAGCCTCTAACACGGCGCGCTGGGAGCGACCGATGATGTCGATGTCGTCTGCGTATCCCAGCAACTGGACAGATTTGTTGAAGATAGTGCCTTCCGTGTTTACACCTGCCCTGCGCACTATCTGTTCCAGCACAAGATTGAAGAAGTCACATGATAGCGCATCCCCTTGCCGAAATCCGGTGCATGTTTGGAATAGTTCAGAGGAACTGTTGCCGAATTGCACGTTGTACCGCGTGTTATCCAGCGTCACGCGGCACAGCTGGATCAGTTTAGCCGGGATCCCGAATTCGGCCATCGCCTTGTAGAGCTCAAGACGATGAATGCTATCATATGCGGCTTTAAAGTCGATGAAGAGATGGTGAGTCTCGACTTGAAATTCGTTGGTCTTTTCCAGGATTTGCCTTAGTGTGAAAATTTGGTCGATCGTCGATCTGCCGGGCCGGAAGCCACACTGGTACGTGCAGAAAGGCTTCAGACGTTCACACAGTACGTTGGATAGGATCTTATATGCGACATTAAGCAGGGATATGCCTCGGTAGTTCTTACAAGACATAGGATCGCCTTTCTTGAAGATGGGGCATATAGAGCTGATAGTCCAGTCATCGGGCATGACTTCATCCACCCACACTTGGTTGATGACTTGGTGCATGCACCCCACCAAAGCATCACCACCATGTTTGAAAAGCTCTGCTGGTAGACCATCAGAGCCGGCGGCCTTGTTGTTCTTCAGCTTTTTGATAGCTGAGCCGACCTCTTCAAAACTAGGAGGGGGAATGGATTCTTCATTGACTGGATGCGGGTTCTCTTCTTGCCCTATCACTCTCTCTA
Source organism: Xylota sylvarum (assembly GCA_905220385.1). Classification (NCBI taxonomy): domain Eukaryota; kingdom Metazoa; phylum Arthropoda; class Insecta; order Diptera; family Syrphidae; genus Xylota; species Xylota sylvarum. The sequence continues at coordinate 28,649,946 of LR999960.1, forward strand.
CCTGCCCATTAAGTAGCTGCTGGAAATGCTGCTTAAATACATCTACTATTCCCTGTGCTTCGGTGACTAGGTTTCCTTCACTGTTTCGAAGAGCCTGCGTTCCGGGCTTGAAGCCAGCTGCCAGTTGCTTGGCTTTCCTGAAAAACATCCGGATGTTGTTCCTATCGCGGGACTCTTCGATATCCTTGAGCTGGGAGGCTGCGTGGGCCCTTTTCTTCTTACGCAGTATCTTCTTCTCCTCCCTTCTTCTGGTTCGATACTCTTCTCTCGCTGCCCTTGTTTTGCGTTGCAGCGCTTGCAAGTGTGCATTTTCTGTCACCTTTTTCCGGCGTACGCATTCATCATCATACCAAGGGCTCTTTTTGGGTGGTGGCTGGTAGCCTATGGTGGTCTCTGCTACCCCTTTGATGATGTCGCGATACTGGTTCCACAGATTGTTGGCGTTTGTGGATGGTGAATGCACAGCGGAGAGTCTCTCACTCAGGCGCTCCCTGTAGGCTCTGGCTACTCCAGACGTGCTAAGGCTTCCAACGTTGAATTTCTTTTTCTGGGCGGTCTGCAGCTTCTTCTCATTGGATAGTCGAGCTCTGAACTTAGCTGCAACAAGAAAATGGTCAGAGTCGACGTTTGCCCCTCTGAACGTTTGCACATTCAGAATGTTGGATGCATGCCTCGCATCTATTAGCACGTGGTCGATTTGGTTGGCGGTTCGACCATCTGGAGAGCGCCAGGTTGCTGTGTGGATTCGTAGTCTTGGAAACCTAGTGCTACTTATCACCGTATTACGAGCTGCTGCAAAATCGATTAGCCGGAAGCCGTTGTCTGTTGTCGTGTCGTGGAGGCTGTGCTTTCCAACTAATCCGCCGAAGATGTTTTCCTTACCGATTTTGGCATTGAAGTCCCCGAGTATGATTTTGACATCATACTCCGGACAGGCTCCGTAGGCTCCGTCCAGGAGGTCATAAAACTCCTCCTTGATAGAGTCTTCAGCTTCGTCGGTAGGGGCGTGTGCACATATTATGCTGATGTTTTGAAATGTAGCCTTGATGCGGATCACAGCCAGGCGATCGCTGATCGGCTTAAAGTCAATTATCATTGAGCGTAGCCGATTTCCCACGACGAATCCGCATCCTAACATGTGCAGTCTTTTGTGGCAGCTGTAATAAATGTCGCAATTTTTCCGTTTTTGCATACCTGATCCTATCCATCGTATCTCCTGGATCGCGGTAATATCTGCCTTGTACCGCGTGAGGACAGATTCAAGTTTTTGAATAGCACCAGGAGTGTACAGTGTACGTACATTCCAGGTGCATACTCTTATATCATAGTCCGTGTACGTTCCGGGTCGTGGTATTAAATGAGGGGGTCCATTATCCGAGGCTTGTGTCTCTCTCATAACTAAATTTTTTTTACGTGGTAAGGAAGTTACCCCGACGGCACAACCCCCAACCTGGAGGGCCAGTTCCATTTTTTGAAACCCCTAGGACGAGGGGCCGGTTTTAAACCGAAGTCAGTATCCCGCTTCGGGGATATGAGCGCTGCCGTTGGCCCAATAAGGGCTCATCCGCCACCATCTCTTTTCCAAAAACCTGACTTATTCTTGGAAATCTTTATCGGCTTGAGCTCCGAATATGTCGAAGTAGCCCAGATAAAGTGTTGTGCTTCCGTTTGAAGCTTTAACGCCACCGTTGACTCCATCGAGAGAGTTCGTCCGCTGTCGTATTTATAGTGCTGCAATTTTCTCTTGGTCAACACTCGCGCTTATAAGTTTAGCAAGTCGGGTCCGGATGGACACCAACCAGTACCCGATGGCTACCACTAGGAGGTAAAATAAGCACAATTGATGCGCAGTAACAGTTACAACACTGGACGTCGCCAGGTTGACGCCAGTCAGTGCCTACCCTATTTCTACAGCATCCAGCCATATGATCCAATGTATGCCTCGGCGAATATCTGGTTTCTTAGATGCTCGGGGAGGCAATACCCACTATTACATGAACAAGGACCCGTTAAAAAAAGATAATAATAAAAACGTAAAATGTTAATTTATGAAGTTTTTGTCCCTTTTCCTTAATTTATGTTTTATTTCTAAGATACTATATCTTTGGCTAAATTTTATGTGTTTCCAAGTCTTTCTCTGACTAGGATTCTTAAATTAAACACGAAAGTTCCGTCTTTCACCACACTAACCCCAAATACTTTTTAGGATACATCGGACGACGACTACTTCAATTTGTGCACCTGCACGTTTCGCGAAAAATAAGACTTTATATAACTCCATTGCCTCATTATCAATCTTTTGTTGCAATATACATACGTACATGTATCTAACCTTGCTCACACAATAACCATTTATTATTTTTATTGATTACTATGCTTTTCGTGTGTAAGTGCTCAGATTTAATCCCTTCAATTTTACAGTTATGGTCATATATTTGCCAGCACGCTTGATAAAGTGCGATTTGATTACAATTTCAAAATAATTTCACGCAGACAAAAAAAACAAACACCAACGCTATCCCCGCCTAAGGCCAAGACTTTGCAAGTATTTCTCAAACTTTCCTTTCAATTTGTGTTCGATTACTTTTCGTTTTCGCTTTGTCGAAGCTTACCTCATAGCTACTTCTTTGCAATACCCGCCAAAAAAAAAAGTTCACATATTGCAAAAAAAAAACGAAACAATAAAGCAGTTCAAGTATACTCGTATCTCGAATACAAAAAAAAAATAAAGAAACGTGTACACCACACCATCGAGTTGCAATTGTGCTTCGTTGTCTCGAAGGCGGTGACGAAACCGCCCCGATACTTTGACTATAGATACCGCGAAATGACCAGAAAAAAACAAAATCAACATACATATTAACATAAAATTAAACAATTTCATGCTCATTACAATATTTGTGTTACTTTATTTTTATTTAAAATAGTCATGCATTACGAAAGAGCACATTGAACTAATGAATGCAGAATTAGGAGCACAAGCACCACTGCTGCTGCTGCCAGTACTTTGCAATTTATATCTCGGCCAAATGCCAAACTATTTTTAGCGCCAGATTCAGATTCAGTGGATTAGAAAGAAATTCGCGGTCATCGACAAAAGGCGAGGTAATGCACATGAAAACAGCGATAGAAGAAGAATGAAACACTTTTGATCTTTTCTGTTGCGAAAGGCAATAGTAATGAACTTCTAAATATTTACAGACAGGGTGTCCACCAATGAATTAGTTTTTTTTTTTTATCCTAATGTTTGACGGGTTTCAACGCTGAAAGTGACAAATGACTGTAGGTATTGGGCGCGAGATAAAATCCTTAAAGGACGACTTCTATAACCAACTGGGGTCTAACAATGGCAACAACGCACGCGAACACGTACACTGCCGTCCATAAGTTTCTGGAGAGTACATTCCAATACATTCTCAAAGAAATTCATATAAAACTCGTTTTTCCATTTCATTTTAATAATCAAAATTTATTGTAAATAGTTTCATCAATATTATGTACATATAGTCAAATGACCAAATTGAATAAACCTAAGGCAAGAGTGTTGTCACGCTAGTGCACTTCCGTTGATCAAGGTGGCAACGGACGAATTCTCTAGATGGAATCAACGGTGGTGTCCATACTTCCAGTTAGGTAGAATTATCTAGTGTCATCCCTATATGAGCTGCTTCGACATATTCGAATCCCAGGTCTACAGGGATCTCCATTACTGAGCCAGGGTGTTGAAAAAGAGATGGTGGCGGACGAACCCTTAGTGGGTTACTGATTCCGGAAAATTCGGCCCCTCATCTTAGTGGTATTAGAGGGAACTGGTTCTCAAGATAGGAAAGGAGGACATCTTTGGTAGGACGTGCAAGCAAGCACGTGGTTTCCTCATCTCAATATTCACAAGAGGACAATGATCATCAAACGGTCAACCAAATTGATCTTATTGCGATCGACGTGGGGATGCCTCCAGTATTCTGGATGTCCAAACCTTTCGAGCAGCCTAAATCGACTCGGATCACTATCTTATTGCAGCCACGGTGCGAATACGGATATCCCAAGCTCTACAACAAAGAAGAATTACTGTCAGAAGATTTAACGTCGAAAAGGAAGAGATGGCAAGAGATCGCCAGAATTTTTGGGAAACGCGATACCGAAATCTCACAATGACTTCTATGCCGCCAGCATCAAGTGCCGAAGACCAGTAGCACCGCTGCCAACATGCCATCAGAAGCGCCGCAAGTGATGTCAGGGTTTCACCAGTCCACCACCAAGAAACCCCTGCTTTGAGGAAGAATGTGGGCGAAGAGACATACAAAGCGTCGCTGCAAAGAAGGATAGCTTGTGAGCTTTACGAGCAGAAGAGACGAGAGGAATATCGACTTCTCTAGGAATAATGTGCGGTACCAACAGGTATAAAAAAAGTATCAGGCCAAAAGGACCAGTACGGAGATATAGAGATGAAAAGGAAACCTCCCAGTAGAATCACAGTCGGTGCTGAGAATATGGAAAAATTTCTTCTACAGACTCTATAACGGCGGCGAAAACCAACAACGCGCTGTCAGGCAGAATGAACCGCTCAATCTAGACGATGATAACCAAAACTTCTGTTCACCTGATCAAAACGAAGTGAGGATAGCAATATCCAAGCTTAAATCCAAAAAAGCTGCTGGGCCTGACGGCTTACCAGCCGAGGTATTCAAAGTAGCTGGAAATGATCTGGTAGAGGTCATACACCATTTCTAAGATTTGGTCAGACGAGGGTATGACAGATGAATGGAATCTCAGCATCCTTTGCCCGATCCACAAGAAAGGAAATCTCCTGAATTGCGCCAACCACAGAGGTATTAATCTCCTCAACATCGCCTACGAGATCCTATCTGCCATATTGTGTGAACGTCTGAAACTCTTCGTCAACAACCTGATTAAAAAAAGGAAAGCCCACAGTCGATCAAATCTTCGGCTGATTCTGGAAAAAACCCAAGAAGTCCAAATAGATACCTAACCTATCATCTTTTATCGTTTTCAAGGCCGCATATAACAGCATTTATAGAGATAAGCTATACAGAGCCATGTCTAGTTTTGACATCCCAGCCAAACTCGTCAGATTGTGCAGAATGACGATGGAGAATTCTCGCTGCTCCATCAAAGTCGGTAAGGACTCACCGAGACCTTTGATGTCAAAAAAGGTTTTAGGTGATTTTTTTAATATCATACTTGAAAGAATTGAGGCACAATCTTTCAAAAGTCTGTGCAACTACTAGCTTACGCCGACGATATCGACATAATTGGGAGAACACAGCGGGCTGTGTTCGCTACTATTGCAACGGAGGCTGCCAAAATGGGTCTAGCGATAAATGAGGGCAAAACCAAGTATATGATGTCAACACGAAGGGATACTCAATATCGACGAATTGGACAGAACTTTTAGGTGGTAAGGGACTTTGTTTACCTTGACTCTGCCTTAAGCTCTGACAATATCTCAGCAGAAATAAAACGAAGAATAACTCTTTCCAATCGCTGTTTCTTTAGACTGAGAAGCTAATTGAGTAGTAAAACTACTCCCGAACAACTAAAGAGATTCTTTATAGAACCTTGATCATCCCAGTCCTGCTTTATGGCGCTGCAGCTTGGGCTCTATCTAAGATATCCTCGGTCGCTTTGAGAGAAAGATTCGTCGTAAAATTTTCGGTCCTGTTTGCGTTGATGGGCTTTGGAACGAAGACATCAACCTATCCTAACCCAACGAGAATGTTTCTGAAAATTGAAGACACCCCTTGATCTAGCTGCAGATTCCTTCAACCGAGTGTTTCTCGCTCATACAAAAATATAAAAAAAAAACTGGAACTGCTATAGAAATAATCCTAATAAACCCGCAGATCTTGACGAGTATAATTGAACAAAAAATTATGGTGGCGCCCCAAATAAAGAATTTTATAAATGAATACACCATCTGCGACCTTGGTCACCCTGTGAATCAAAATAAATCCCTAAAGAGTCTGAAATAAATGTGAGCAAACACAAGTGGGAGGGAATTTTAAATTCAAATTCCATTTCTTAGATTCATCCCACCCAATCTTTCGATCTACAGTATCTAATGTATCTACTGATCTTCAAAATGATAATATTGTGTTTTCCTCATTCGATTACGGAGACGTATGGACTTTGATCTGAGTTGGTTGTACATATCTGTTGGATCTAGTGTGTCACAATAAATATACTAGATCGACTTTGGTCTGCTCTCATGTGAATTTCTATTTGATTACAAATCATTTCGCTTTGCTGACGGATTTGCTAATCTTATTCCAAGATTTACAGACACATCGATATTTAATTTTGCTGAATAGACAGATGTTCACAGATAATGATGATTATCGGGGCAGAGAGAGGTCAAAGCGGTTTAACATTGCACAAGTGACTAATGAATGGGCAATGGAAATTAATCAATAAGACTGTCAGTCCGATCGTTGATTTATTAATTGTTGTAACGCTTTACATTACAAAATAGGGGAAAAACTATAATTTTTATTTTATGGTACCTAATCAATTGTAAGGCTTTTAGGCATTGTAAAAAATAAAAGTTTTTCCAAATGTGAACATTGCTTACTTACGTAATACATATGCACATATGTATATGTATCACTCACTTAGTTTAGTAGTTAGTTGACTTACCTGCAAATAAAAGAAAAAACAATGAAATTAAATGAAGATATAGATTCAGATTGCTTAAGAAAAATAGTGATAACATTAAAAACCTGCTGTGGGTAAGTAACAATTTTCGGAGTGGGGTTTGCCAATTTTGATGAATAGTTTGCAAACGCACGGATCTATCTCAGGATAGGTGTTGGTTTGTTAAATAGCGAGAAAGAGTATTCATTCATTCATTTGGTCATTCATTCATTTATTCAATCATTCATGCATTCAATCATTCATTCATTCATTCATTCATTCAATCATTCATTCATTCATTCATTCATTCATTCAATCATTCATTCATTCAATCATTCATTCAATCATTCATTCATTCATTCATTCATTCATTCATTCATTTATTCATTCATTCATTCAAACCCAAGATGTCTGGTTTATATCGAATAAACTCACACTCGAGTTATAGGAATCTGCCGTTTTGGGAACGTTCTTTCCGTGAGTCCAGCAGAGTCCTAGCAATTATCCGTCAGTATCCTAGACATTGAAGTCCAATTCGTAGCAATTGGGGTATCCGAGACATTGAACTACGGTTCGTAGCAATTGGGATTTTAACGGGTGCTGGTAGCAGGCCTATTTGAAATTTACGAAAAAATCCCCAGATGGCACCCAATGGAGGTAGGATTTGGTCTTATGCATTACTAGAGCTATAAGATGTTTGTTAGTTGGATTTATTTCAAATGATAGGCAACGCACGTCCAACCAGATCGACTATTTGACGATCAGTCAACAGGGTATAAATAGTTTATAAAGCCGCGCGGGTCTTAGCGCCTGCTCATACGGAATCCGCGTGGTTTGAAACATAGAAAAATATATACACGTACAAATAGCGCGCACAAAATAACTAATCGCTCTCTAAGCAGGTCATAGAAACTGAACCCACAGGTTCCATAAGTTAAGTGGCGGTATTCCCGCGGATTGATAGGTATGAATGAATAATGAATTTAATGTAAGTAAGATCCGCGAGGTTTGCAAATGCACGGTTTCCGGTTGTCTGAACAACTTCTTAGACATCTGCGACAAGCGTGTTGGGATAATAGCAATGGTACGGGATCACCATGTTATGGTGGATCTTGTACGCTTTCGTACTGAATCGAAAGTGGAAAAACGCGGTATAATAGAGAACAGTCACAGTCATGGAGCCGGAGAAAATACATGAAGACGACTAATGGGTGGTCAAAACTCCACTTAACATCCAGTGAAGAGTGCGGACAGTATTATGCTAACTTGGGACGAGGTTCAACTCAGACGATAGAAAGAGTATTTCGCCCGGTACTTAACCATTTAGATGATAGTTTCCTGGACACAAATGAGTCCAGAGTTATTTAGTCTTACATATTTAGGAGTAGGGCAAAAATTAAGCAAGCGAAACCTGCATTCAGTATTCTATCCAAAATCTAGAAGAGCATAAGAACAAACCTAGAACTGTTTTGCTCTAATAAAGAATAAGTACTGCTCCATGCGTGTTGTCACTTAAAAGCTACAAACCTTTGTGAATACATGTATGTATACGCACCATTTTAAGGATATACTGGCTGAACCATACCTACACGACGGACCGTGCGGACACACATTACCTTAGGTTCAATTCCTACGTTCATCTGCTCCTGCATTCCACACGTTCCCGAACGCAACTGACAATAGGGTCTGTATTGCTAGTAGAGTAATTAGTTTATCAGGCGAAATCTGTAGCCCGGATAAGGTTTAACGGGTGGCAGGCTTTTGCAAACTATTCAAAGCTCCTAGCATTTCTACAAAAGGTGATAGATCTCATTCTACCGGGAATGATTAGAGCCAAGTAAAGATACATCCCGACTACCAGATAAGTGTAATTTCCATTTTCAAACCAGGCAATGAGCAGCCTAAATCTTGAAGACTTATAAGTCTAATATCATTCACGTTTATATTATGTAGATGGCGTTTATATCTGTCTCTGCACACGAGTCAGTATATGCACAGAAAAGGCAAATCCACGAAAAGTGCTCTTTCCCATCTAGTCCAAAAGATAGAAGGAGCATTCTGTTTCAAGGAAATACATAGTTTAATGTGCCTTCCTAAGCACTGAGGACGTTTTTGACAATGCTGGTTATGGCTTGATAGGAAGATCAATCACAAGCAGAGTTATCGAAAATTCAACCATCTTATGGATTAGAGGCATCTTGAAGGACTCTCGGTGTCTGTAGCTAGAATTGGGAAAGAACAGCCGCTCAGTAGCTCGAGTCCTAAAAGATCTCAACAGATTCCTCCCCTGTTTTGAAGAGGTGTTCTTATACCCAGGCTAAACTTCTACGTAAGCTCTTCCACCTGTCATACTCTGCAGGCATCTTTCCAGATAGGTGGAAACTTGAGCACGACCAGCCAGTCCCTAGAAAGGGCGATAAAACCTCCATTTCAAACTACCGACCCATAGATCTAATATCAGTGCTCTCTGAGGTCATGGAAAGGAATTTAATATTTATTATCGACCTCCTCTCTTTTATTCGCAATCCAATCTATTTCTTTGTGGATGACAGTAGTTTTGACTTTGCTTACACTTTGACGCCTCCACGATTGAGACCCCAAACTGTGGCAGGAATCTAATATCTTGTCAATGCTTGGCATGGAAGTTACTAAAGACCTTCGATGAAATCATCAGATTTTCGAAGTTTCCGAAACAGGTAACGCTAAGTGCCTCGGGTTCCTTAAGAGATGTAAACGTGTTTTCAGTCCTGAAGACTTGGCTACTATCTATAAAGCTTATATTCGTTCGAAACTCGAATACAACTCACATGTTAGGGCGAGAGCTCCCGTAACTTCTCTGAGTTTATTAGTTGTCCGTTCAGAGTCAGGCATGTAGACTGATCGGTGAACTATCAATTTGCAACCAAATTCCTTCGCTAGAGCATCGTCGGAATGTTGGATGCATATTGGTCCTGTACCGATATTTCCATCACAGTTGTTCGGATAAAATCTATAGTTGTGTCCCGTCTGTCCACCAGTTTAATCGCACCACACGAGCGGCTTCTTCCGAGCACTCTTATCTTTTGAAACCTATTTTCGGTCGCACACTGGAACTCAGAGGAATTCATTAAGGAGTTGGAACTGGTACCTTTGGACTCAAAACAAAAGTCTGAACATGTCCTACTGTTTTCCAGGCTGATGTCCATGGCATTGAGATCTGTGCTAGGTTAAACCTTCGAAAAGTTGTTAACGGCTCTAGATTGCATAATGTATCTTTTCTGGTAGTCAAACAGCGCTAGTGGCACTATAGTCCAACTCAGTGGACTCAATATCAGTTAAATGATGCTATGATGCATTCCAATCTCTTGGTTTGGTTCCTGGAATTTGTGTTCATAGGAGCAGAATTTTACAGTGGCGGCAACTGGGCGCTGATTTATGACTGGGAACACAAACTTCTTGAAGTCCACTGAAAAAATGTCGCCTTCGACCTTCTAAACGATTAATAAAGCCTTATTCAAGGAAATCCGAAGAATATTTAAGAAGGTATCACCATAACAAATTGAAACTATGCCCAGAGACAGAATGTTGGTTCTGTTTGGAGGATAATGATTCATCTAAACACATTCTCTGTGTGCCCGGCACTACAAAATTTAAGGCGACGTGTCTTCCACATAGAATTAGGCAGGTGGTACGTCTATTAGGTTGATTCTACCCATTTGATACAATATCTCATTTAGGTCACAGTGTCAGCCATACGAGCAATGGTCCAATATTGCTTCATTGTCGATAGCCAACTTATTATTAGATCCTTATAAGGGTGGGTCTTCGACCGCACAGAAGTACTTACTGAGTTCCATCCAAATGATACATATTGACAAAATAATGAAGCCGGTAATATAATCAATCCAAATAATCGATGCTGAAATTAGGCCACCAGTAATCCGTTCAAATGGGGCAATTTGCGGGACTCCCCATCCGATACACACTATACACCAACAAACAAGAGTCTCATAATCCTTGTCCTTAATTAATCAATTTATTGCTAATTAAAGACTAAATCCTAATCCTTCCTCTACTTTAGCTACCCCACACCCACCTGTTACAGCCCATGTAGTACACACGCAGCGAGGAGCTCTCTCAAATGGGGAAAACTCACGCACAGTCATAGTCAAGTCATCCCTACAACCAGTTGCTTTAGATTAGATTTTTGTTTCCAAAAGAATATTGCGTGGGCCCCCACATCCCATATAGTAGCTTCGTGCCCCAAATTTTATGTCTATTTCCTAGATAACACTTCCCCAGTGTGTGCTTTTCAATCAGGCAGCAAAAATAACAACAACAATAAAAAAAAAAACTACACTCATCGCGCACACATGCATATACTCGCATAGTGCGGCTGCTGTGGTACAAATTGGGGTCATGGCTATCTGGGGAATTTAGGTTGGAACCCAATTACTATTTCACTGTTGTTAGTGCTGCGCGCCCAAATTACGTTCGACGCCCGACGACGCACTGATAATGCGGGGATTCTAGATAAAGTTCCATTCGTCGCTGTTGCTATTTCTGGGGTTGGGGAGTGTATTTTTCCATTCATTCGACTTACACGCACTCTGGTGGGTGAACTAAGACATTCTGAATCAGAAAGTAGTGTTATTTACCTTTTTTTACTTTTTGTTTTGATTTTTTTCTTTTTTTTCTTTTTGCAGCGAATGTTATGAAATTTTGGTGAAAGGAATAATCACCCGTTGCGTAGTGTGCGTAATCGTTATTTGCTTTTGTTGGGGTAGGAGGGCGCACACGTTTTGGGCAAACCAAAAAAAAGGAATAGAAATAAAAAACAAACAATTGGACAAGTAATGAGATAGAAAGTCAGAGGAAGATTGATTGAAATATTAATATAATGATGTTGAGATACTTTTTATAGTTTTGTACACAATATCGTTTAGAAACTTTAAGGTGGGTGCTGGTGAGACCACAAAGCGTTATATGCATGGATTTTGGGAAGCAGTTGGTATAAATGGAACCACCTCTGTGTTGTTCGGTGAAGTTTGTATCTGTTTTGCGCACAATGAGAGAACTGAGATTCAACAATATGAAATCGAAATCGAATTGTCTGGTTTGTACCTCGAAAAACGCTTACGTATTTGTTACGAAGGAAAACGTACATATCGAAACGAAGGCAGAAAAACCGAGCCAATATGGAGTTATTTACATAGATGACTCTACCTTTCGACTCCCCAGTCCTCAGTCCACAAACTTTTCCAGGTACCCCGGTCCTTACCTAATTCACACCAGTTGTGAGGTATTTCTCTAATGCGTTGATCTCCTGGGTTCGATTCTAGGATTTTGGGGTTGGAGCCTTTGACTGAGTGAGAGGGGCGAACCAAAACTATCCAATTCCAACCCCCTTAATCTAGGGTGTTAAGCTGGAGAAACATCCTGCGAGCACTTACCGCCAAGAGAGTACTAGAATAAATGCAGAAGAAAATGATGGACTATTTTAGAAGTAGAATACCGCTCTACGACACCGACGATGGAACGAGGCACTATAACGTCATAGGCGGCGTTCCTGAAGGCTCTGTATTAGGTCCGCTACAGAACCAACGCATTGAGAGTATGCAGCGCCTTCAACAACTTCCTACGACGCAGCATACATATGTAGTGGCTAGCATGGTACCAATAGACCTTCCTCCTAAAGAAGCGCAACAGAAATACCGTGTCAGCATGACAACGGTAACAGCAACGATTCGAAGTAATATTGAAGTACCACCAAGAACAAGTCTGCTGGTAAACTAATGCGATGCGTGCCAAGTTCGCCACCAGGTGTTATACCCATTATCGAGGTTCCTCTTCAATAGATCAATTGTTTGACCAGCTGTGTGGCATGTGGCACCATCTTGTCGGAACCATTTATCACTGATGTTAAGTCCATCCAATTCTGGTCAAAAATAGTCTTCCAACATGGCACGATAGCGAACTCCATTGACCGTAACATGGCTATCATTTTCATCGAAGAAAAAATAAGGTCCAATTACACCTCCAGCACGAAATCCACACCACACGGTTACTTTTAGTGGATGCAATGGAGTCTCTTGAAGGACGCGAATTTGTTGACAAAGCTATTAAACCAAAAATGACCTTCACCGCTGCAATTGATTTTTCGATGGAATTCAGGATTTTCTTTAAACTTTTGCAGAGGCTTCAGTTCTTGAGTTCATTTGATATTCTAGGCCAAGATTTTTAGGCAAAATTCGACATATGTGTGCCAAATTCCATTTTGGCAGCTTTTGTCCGAATAATCTGACTTAATGTGTTTAAATACAACGTCAGTCTGTCTAGATCCTTTCTTGACATCAAAGGTCTCGGTAAGGCCAAAACCTACTTATCCCTATGACATGCTGTCATTGCAATCGGAGTATCTTCAGTTTTTTCCAGAATCAACCAAAGTGTGAAAATTTGATTGATTTGAATTATTGTCTTGTTCCTTTCCCTTGTTGAACTCACAAAATACAAACATGACGGACAACTCTCTATTCAACTAGTGCTACGTTTAATATGAAAAGATACGACTAAGCTATGATAGATTTTCCGTCTGCAACTTTGTATGCATGTTTAAACAAGAAAGTTTACATTACAGATACGTACTTGTATTTATCTACGACGCTATTGAACTAATTACCTTCAGACACGTGCATACACAACTTTGTTTGCACTATCTGTAAGCCCCCCTTTTAATTTTAATCAAAACCGTTCACCTACCCCCATTGGAATCATATTTCAATTGCGTAAGCTCTAACAAAACTCTATCATCATCAATGAGTGTCACCCGCCGCCGACGTTGCCGCTGCCGCTTTGCAAACCAATAGTAAATATAATTTGCACACTCGATCTATTTACTTTTTCTGTGAATGAAATTTAGGTCATTGGTCGGATGAGAAAATAGAAAAAGAAATAAACAGACAACAAGCGAACAAAATCATAAAAAAAAACGACGAATAAGATAAAATGTACGAGGTCAGCTGTTCTATTGAAATTTGACAACAAACAATCAGCTGACTAGTGTTTAGTCATACTCATACACGATACACACCGAGTTAGACTACTATCGGCAAACTACACTAGTTTTTTTTTTTATCTTTACGATTGTGTATCTATTGGGTATATATAGTAAGAGAGACACACTACTAACGTGTTGAATAGGTCGGGGGCATCTATGGAGAATTTCCCAGTATCTCGCTACATAACGCCTACGCGCGCAGCAACAAATTCGATTCTCGTCCACAAATCTTTGAAGGCAATTTATCTATTTGTGCTGTTGCCCTCAATTTTTTTTCGGGGATTTTTTTTTCTTCTGCTACTGCAAATATGATACGACTTTAGCGCTAATTCAACGCGTGTGTAGATACATGGATACAGAAAAAAGAATGAACGAATTGAACAAATAAATAACTCGGCACACAACATGACACAAATCGGTCTGTGGTCAAGTGGAATGAAACGAAATAAATTAGAACTATGCCAAAGTGTCTGCCAAAAGACCCTCTGCCATTGACGTTATTGCAATAAAGAAAGAAAGAAAAAAAAAATAGACCACTTTAAATGATAACTGACAGTGGGGAACGAAAGTTTTGCAATGGTTTCCGTCTAGACTTTGACACTTTGAGTTAATCCAGTATCTATAGATAGATAGATATGCTTTAGGAAGAATATCCTTACTAAGCTCAGCAACAAGAAAGACTTGGAAGGATATATTCACAATCTATAGTACGAATGAAGGAATGGGCACATACGTAAGTGTTTGAGCATTTATTGAACACCAGGCCACCAGCTATAGTCATAAAGGGTAGCGAACCGCTACTTAGGTCCTGAGCCATCCTGAGCCATCCTGTGTATACCCTAAAGAAAGAATTGATAATTTGAGCCAGTTGATTTGGTGTATGTAGTTCAAGATGTCATTTACGGGTCTCGACATTTCTTCTAGGTCCGGGAAGAAGCGTCGACTGAAACATTTATAGTGGACTAATTCCCCACTAGAGGTGGAATAAATTCCCATGTGAAGTAAATTCCTGTGGAGTAATTTCCCTGCACCGTATTTTTAATGGGTATTTTGTCTTGCACGTCTTTACCCAATAACATTATCGAAACGAATGCTTGATACACTCTAGCTTCTGATATAGTTTTCTCGCGGTCTTACCATCCCAACATAGGCATGTCTGAAATCATTGCATTGGTAGTTTCTATAGACTGCCGTAATATAAGACGCCGATATTATGAGTGGGACCATCAACTACAAGCGTGCCTCCAGTAGTAGTACCGAAGATACATCTAAGGCCTAGCCTCCCTCAGAACAATAATAAACTGACTACAGGCAGAGACCACTGCAACGCACATCTTTTTGAGTTACGTCTAGGCCGGCTAGGACGATGTAACTCTGTGAGGATGGCCTATGTTCCTGGACACGTACAGTTATTTAGAGTAAAGAAAGAGCTAAAAATGTTTCCCAAGAAAGGCTGAGTAGCTCCCTTTGATGACCCTTACAACTTACTGTCGTGAAATAACTGAGTTCCTATGTACTCAGCATAGATTTAGCTCATGTCAGAGTTCGAAGAGGCTCATAGACGGACCTAGAGTAACCTGATCGGACATCCCTAAGAGGGTTTTCTTACTCATTTCAGCTCCTTGAACGAGGATCGCAAATCCAATGTTAAAGGAAGTTCTGATTAATATAAGGTTCGAAGAATTTTTGAGCGGACTTTGGACAGACTTAACTGGGAAAAAACTAACAATTAACATCTACTCCTGATGGCTGATGACATACATATGTATCTCAAATGAAGAACGAGTATCAAGGAACCAGTCAACAGCTCATAAATTGAATACCCAGTATAAAAAAAATCGTAGATACATATCCTCTTCTATGGATCCACTGCACAGCCTTAAAAGTCATCTGAGTTCTACGTATGACCAACGAATACATGAACACATTTAACCACATGTACATGTGTCATTATTGTGTGCTTCATACTTTGCATGGTTATGGTTACACTTCTGTTCGTCCAAAGCTTGTAGCAAAGTTCGACTGAAATATAAATCCATGAGGCATTTTATCGGCTAATAGGTGAAAGTGATGAACTTGATGAAAGACATTCAATGAAAGTGAATGATACATTTTTTTTTCCTTCTTTCTTTCACTATTTCTTCGTCTCCACAATTTCCATTGAAGAATTCCATCATGTACAATGTATTTTCACTGCCACTGAGATGGAAGAAGGAAATAAGGTTATGTGCGCTAAAAAAGGCAAAAGATGCTTAAAAAAAAAACACCAACTCGATCTGGAACTGGAACATATCTTTAAGGTGATGGTGGCTGCTGTGTTAATCTGGAATCATGTGCACAATTTTACACCGCTATGGGTGGTGAAAGTAGTTTACCGACTCTCCAAGTTGTAGTCATGAAGTTGAAGGTCTTCTTCTGACAAACACAGCCAACTGGTAATGGGAGTAATGTGCATCAGGTTTCGGAATTCTTGGTAACGAGACCAAGTCAATGCCTTGCGATGTAACAATTTTTGCTTGTGTACCCATTGAATGGATTTTTATTACAAAAGGTTAGTAGTAGGTTAATTCAATCGAAACTGAGTGTGTGTGACATAGAAACGAGAAGGATTATGAGAATTATGCGATTTAAAAAAAAAAAAAAACAAAACAATATTCAAGGTAACTAGTTCACGTTGTGCCAAATGGGTTGTCAGGTTTGTTATTTTCTTTCAGACTTTCGTAATGGTTATTCTTATTGAGAGACGTGGACATTGAACTAGATTTTGCTGATTTATTGGAGGTATACCATAGAAAATTGGACTAGTGACTGCGCACACAAATCGTAAGGTAATGCTAAGGCTATTCAGTCTTCGTAATTTTCTCTATAGCATCGTTGTACAGAGGAGGCATAACAAACACATTCTTGTAACTTTGCTACTTTATATCCTATAAGGAATGGATGCGCCGATAAAAATTAATACACCAGGATATTTTCTGCGTGTAATCGATAACTACCTTCACAAAAGATCCACAGGGCCCCGTTCTCGGACCAATACTATAGAATATACAGTACGAGTCTATAGGATTAGCTGACAACATAGCGATAGTGGTTACGGCGAAGCATATCAGCGTAAGCGAGTTTGAACTGAACGCAAACGAGATCATCACAACTGTCAAACAATGGCTAGAGTCAAAGAGCCAGAATACAAGACTGAGGCAGTTCTTATTAGTAGACGTAAAATAAGAGAGACCATGAAAGTCAAAGTATTAAATATTTCGAGGTTATAATAGACAACAGACTAAGCTTTGGTAAACATTTGGAGTACATATCAAAGTAAGCATCTAATGTATACTCGGCGCCCAAGAAGCACCAGGAGAATACTACTCTCTAGAGTACTGAGCTCAACAATGCTCTACGCATCGCCAGTTTGATCGGAGGCACTAAAAGTTAAACAAAATCGGCGACGGATAAACAGTGTCTATAGACTAACCGCACTTTGAGCTATATAGGCTTATGTGACAATTTCGGATGAAGCGGCGTAGGTTATCGCGGGAATGATCCCCATAGTTATACTGGCTGATGAAGCTCAAAGAATTCGAGACGAAAGAACGGAGTACATGTATCTTAAAGAACTAAGAAGATAAGAATGTACAATATCACTAAGAGTGTGGTAACAAAGATGGGACACCTCACATAAGGGAAGGTGGACATACAGACTAATCCCCAGAATATAACCATGGATACATAGAGGTCATGGAGAGGCAAACTATCAATTGACACAATATTCGTCAAGCCATGGCAGTTATCGCCGATGCCTTTATCGCTTTAAGCTCCACGATTCGCCAGCATGCCCAGTTTGTGCTGGATGCAATGAAGACCCGGAACACGTTGCTTTTAACTGCCCATGGTTACTTGAGGAAATACGGAGAGTAGAAGCTGAATTAAATGTCGCACTAGATGTTCTAAATATAAAAGATGAGATGTCGAAATCAGTGGGTAATCGGGAAGCAGTTTGCACACTACTGGCCCGAATAGAAATTGAGCTCAGACAGACTGAAAAACAGAGAACAATGCTGCAATCACAGACAATGACGGCCGTGTAATATGGTAAACCTACCCGGTCCCGCATGGCGAGGGTCTGAGCTAGCGGAGGTTAGGTTTAGTCAGTACAAATCTGACACTACCATGTAACTTGGAATGCGGTTCCTATAGAAGGTTCTACCTGGGCTTACCCAAACAAAAAACATACCTCGCATAAAAGCATCTATAGAGACGAGCTATACAGTGTCCAATCTAGCTTTGCCACCCTTGCCAAACTCGTCCGTTTATGCAGAATGACGATGGAGAACGGCGCTAACTGGAGACCCTTGTTGTTTGAGGCCCAGGTTCACCCCAAACCAATTTAGTTGTATCAGACGGGATTATGGACTGCAGTAACGGCAACAATCAGTCGTTTACTAGGATTTGTTTGTAAGAGTTAGAGCGAGAGACTCTCCAAAGTACATTCACCATAAACAAATACCAACAATCTGTGGAACTAGTATCCCGACAAAATCAGTGGGGTAGCCAAGTCTACCACAGGTTTCCAGCCACAACCAAAAGAGAGCCCGTGGTATGATGCTGAATGTGTACGCCGGAAAAATGTAACAGAAAATGCACTCCAACAAACGCTGAAGCGGAACAGTGACAGCGAGGGAAAAATATGAAACGAGAAGGGAAGAAAAGTCGATGCTGAGTGCAAAAAAAAAAGGATCTAAACAGTCTCGCAGTCTCAAGGATAGAGAGGAGTCCCCCTATATGAACAATATCAACCTAGATGCCTTTGAAAGAAAGCTAAGCAACTGGCAGCCCAGAACGCAGGCTCTTCTAAACAGTAAAGAAAACTTAGTTACCGAAGCGCAGCCAATGGTCTCCGCAGGGATACACTTGGACCAAAAAGAAAGTCTATTATGATACCGCAATGGAAAAACCGGATTGCCAGCACCGGAGGCGTACATAAATGGTGACTTCCTAAGGAAACATACATGGAGACAGGAGGCAGTGCAACCAGTTTCGGTGTAAACCCATGCCGAAGGAGTATGGTTCGTCATTTAGACAATAAACCAGTGTGACCCGGTGACAAAGCTTTTTATTTTGCCCAAGTCTAGCCTAGCTAGATTGTTAAGATCCTCGAAGTAGTACTCGCCTAGTGGTTTCCTTCTCAACACCGATAGAGCAGCACAGGTACATAGAAGATGTGCCATGGTTTCCTCCTCTTCCTCGTCTCTACAGCTTCTACAGAAGTCTACGCTACCAGACAGTGCCCTATAAGAGTGTCAGCTATCTTTCTCAGATTTATCCTATTGACGGAAATAAGTCTGCTGGTTTTCCTACAATCCAGCTCTGGCCAGATTTGTTGAAAAGAGAGAAATGTGCTGTTATTGTTCCACTTACTGGTGGTATTTACAATTAAGTACTTACTTAATGGCTGCGGTACTTAATTGGAATTTTATCGATTTAATAGGTGCTGACGATTCTATCTTTATATATGGAAACTAATAGGGCTGCACTCTATTGAAAGCCAGGTCATAGCTTGTCGGACTCCTATGACTTCTGCTTGAAATGCGGTACAATGCGGTCTAGCAGTCAAGTGGTGATACAAATCTGTTCCACACGCTGCCTTGCAGCCGTCTGTGTAAATCACTGTCGCAGATTCGTTTGTAATTCCTCCCGATTAATAAGCACTTTTGCTAGGAATCCTGGTTTTAAGCTTGACGTTAAAGTGCAGATAGAGCACAATGTAATCCGTATTACTAGGAATAGTATTATGGCCGTTTAGGATGCTTGCGTGACCCACATTTCCACGAGCCAATTGCAAGGATTCCCTAAGCCGTTGTGCTGCTTTAGTCACCATCAGCCTCTAAAAGATATCAACAAGAAGAAGATGACGCATAGTTTCTAGTGCAGCTGTAGGAGTGGTTCTAAGGGCGCCCCTTATACTGACGCTGGATAATCTTTAAACCTTCTCAAGTATTGCAATGTTGCCTTTCTTGTCCAGTGCATTCCATCAGACTAGTACTTCATACGTAAGGATGGGTCTGACGACTACCGTGTATATCCAGTGAACGATCCGGGGCCCTAACGTCCAAAGCCTTTTTCTAACACACTAATCTGGACGTACCACGTCGACAGATCGACGGTGGACCAAATTTTCACACTAAGGAAAATTTTGGAAAAGACCAACGAATTTCAAGTAAAGAGTTACCACCTATTCATTAACTTCAAGTGAGCTCTATACGGCGGTGGCCGAATTCGAGATCTCGCCAAAACACCTCCAGCTGTCCCGCGTGACTCTGGGAAACATGCAGTGCAACGTGCGATTTGCAAACAGTTTCTTCAAACTATTAGAAACTTGTACCGGATTTCGGCGAGAAGATGCGATTCATTATGTGACTTCTTCAATCACGTGTTAACAGGGAAGGCACTATCTTTAACAAATCTGAGACACAACAAAATGGATGTTGGCAACAGTAACTTGGTAATGGTTAAGGAGTTTACTACCTAGGAGTAAATATCAACTTTACGAATGACACCTTAGTGGAGATTCGGTGAAGACTTACTCTAGGAAACACTTCCGGTTTGGCGAAACAAATGGGTTCAAAAATCCTAAACATTGATTCCGGCGCTTTACACACCACGCCAACGGCTGCACTCGAGGCTTTTATGTATTTTCTACCATTGGATCTACAGATAAAATTACAGGCAGGTAACAGTGCGATTCGTCTCACCAACGCAGGGTTCTTCAAATCTAGCTATATCGGACATAGTTCTATTCTTCAGGGATCATTCCCCAACATTCCTGACGAAACGGATGAAAGTCTTGGTACACTCGACTTCGATACACGATACGAAGTAATATACCCAGACAGGGAGGATTGGATAAAAAGAGAAGTTTCGATCGAAAACGAAATCACAATTTTTAAGGATCGTTCCAAAACTAGCAAAGGTACGGGGTCAGGCATATATTCGACAGATATAGACCTACATGTGGGTCTGAAACTTCCGGGCATATGCAGTGTGTTCCAGGCAAAGGTTCTGCCTGTACTCAAATCTGCGGAATTACTTGAGATGGGATCAATATCCAACAAGAATATCGCCATCTACATTGATAGTCAGGCTGCGCTAAATTGCTTTCTGAGGAAGCACGCCATGAGATTAGGTTTAACAAACACGGACACATGCAGGTATGTTGCAGATGATATTACTCATATATGTATTATGTGAATGTCAAGTCATTGCTAGGAGTAGAGTAAAGTAACTCGGAAGATACTTTTTCAACAATCTGGATGAAGTTAGTTCACTGACCAAAATTGAGGACATAATTAGATTCTGCAAAGAAACTGGCAGTAGTTTTCAAGCCCGGAACACGGGCTCTTCGAAATACTATACGCAACTATCACCAAAGCGCAGCGAATATTTTAAGGATCGGACTATCGCGGATGCCAGTGCGCTTAGTTTAGACAACTGGAAACAACGTCCCCGGAGTTGAAGAGTGTGGAAGACTGCAGTATTTTAGGCAGAGACTCTTCACGGGTCGGAAGCCTGTTGATAGAGTATGTCTCAATATCGTCTCAATTGCTTCTGTAGGTGTTGTTAAGATCTGGGATATGGTCGTTAACACACATACCGAGAATTGAAAGTTTTTCGGTTTCGACGATGCAGGTGCCATTCATTGATGATGGTAAAGGGTTTAGGTTACGCTTGAGCGACAGCTGACAGCATTGGGTTTTCGGAGCTGTAGCGCCACCTGTGTAAGTGGAAATACCCTAACAACCCAGGGGCTTTCCTTACTTATGGTATTTGCAAGCCATCCGATAAAAGAGGATGGGACCGTTTTCATTCGAATTGAGAGACAGACATCAATTCAACTTGCCTTAGCTTAAATTTGCTTCATTTATTATGTATGTACACTGTCGTATCAACCCCCGAATAACCACGGTTGACGTCACCGTCAAAAAATATTCATTTTTCTCTCACCCTACCTACACGGCTGTAGTGCAATTTATTTTCAAAAAAATTATTATTTGCTAAAAAATCTCTCGAATTTTTTAGCACAAAATGACACGAGAACGAGAACATGTATTTCACGAGTTCGTTCTTTGTCATTTAAAAATAAACTCAATTCAACTACACATACGTACATATAAGTGAGAATAAGAAGCAAAGGAAGACCTCCAAAATAAAAAAAAAAAATATTAAAATTTGGTTTCCACACCAACACCACCCAAGCCCATGTGCATTTAAGTACACACGCCGCCGCCACCATAGTATAGTCGTTGTTTTTTTTCACGACGCTATGATAAACATATGATATTCGTTTTATTTATTTTTTGCACTCTGTTTAGATAAGCAATATTATTATTATTTTTCTTTTTTTGAAGAAAAAAATAAAATCGAAAAAAAACATAACTTTTGTGGTTCAATGGAACGAGAAAGTATATTAAAGAACGTGATAAACTAGGCGAAGTATTTTCGAGTAGAGAGCGAAATATTTTTTGGCCGTATCTAAGCACAGACGGGCGCACACCAATACATTCGGATTCGGGTTTTTTTTTTTTTTTTTTGATAAAAAACATACAGACAGAGTAGGTTTTTTGGGGGAGAGAGGGAGAGGGAGAGAAGATTACAAAAAACGAGGTCAGTGTGAATGTTTACATTTGGTGCGATATCGCACTGTTATTGTGTTAATAGGTCTGTGACCTGATTACGCATGAAATTTGGAGCACAATACGTCTTCGATCTCATGTGGTTTTATTTTAGTTCTAATAGTAGAATTTTTTTGTTTTATTTTTTTGCGAAATTTTTTGTTTTATATGGGGGCGCGATGTTAATTTATATGGTATTCGTGATGTTTACTATAAGAAGTGGATTTATTAATTTATATCATTAATCATTGGGTTGACGGTTAAAAAAAATAAAAAAAACAAAAGTAGATGTTTTAACCGAAAATTTATAGTGAAAGTTCATAAAGGGGAGACATTTTAGATTGTTATGTAATGGTGAGGCATCGTTCTAGCTCGTATTACTCTAGAAGAAATTGCAAAGATTGAGGGTTAGAGGATTTCTTTGTTCATAAAACTTGTTTAGATTAGGTTAGATAAGCCGGCTGTCCTTAGATGAGCTAATCTTTTAAAATTACAGGCGCGGGTAATAGTGAAAAATATATATGAGTACAAGCGTTCTTACCGCAGTCTCTCACTATTAAGTCCTACTCTAGACCTCCACGTTGGTGGCCTACTACCTCGACTGGAGATTGGGTAACGAACCCCTTTAGAAGATTGTTGATGGTAGCATACGAGGAAGGAAGACGAGTGTTTTCACGCTAAGGAACTTCCTCTTGATCCGAACGGCAACGGACTATTTCTCTAGATACAATCAACGATGACGTCCATAGTTCCAGTTAGGCCGAACTATCGAGGGGCCTCCCTATATGAGCTGCTTCGACATATTTGAATCTCAGGTCTATAGGGATATCCAACACTGAACCAGTGTGGTGGATGAACCCTTATAGGTCAACGACAGCGCTCATATTCCAGAAGTAGGTTACTGACTCCGGAAAATTCGGCCCTTCGCCCTAAAAGGGTAACTTCCCGCTTCCCGAATTCGTCGCTGTGATAGTGAATGGCAACCTCGGTGGACTTGCGTCTTTTGTTAGCATAATCAGTCGAGTTCACAGCAATAGACCGGGACAGGCTAGAGCTCACTGCAATCAGCAATAGTGGACTTCGGTAAGCCAAATGGCCAGTAATCCTTCCAACGCAGATGGTAACAGAAAGAGAAGGTTTCAGCCATTGGTCATTGACTAAATTCGCAGGAATATCGGTTCAAGGTAGTGAACTACGGTGAACTGGAAGGATCAGCTATTTGCGAATTAAAATCAAGCAATACCTGCTTGGACATATCAAATGGACTCAAGGGAAGATTATGTGTAGGATAAGGATGCTATCTCCGCCTTCCTTAAAGTCCAAAACTCTTCAACTGACATGAAGCTAAATCGTAGTCGAGGAGGAGAGTGCCGACAATGGCTCTTTAAGGTTCTTCATTCAATAAGCAGGTGCAGCTGTACTATGAGTCTGGAAGGGTCACTCTCGGACTCATAAAACCTACTCAGCCAACTAGAACCCATGAGGCGACGGAAACTATAGATCTTCAGTTTGCAACAGCTCATGCAGGTAGTGCAAATCAACCTAGATACATATGAACATCATAATGCGTTACTCACAATTTGAAACTGCTTCTTCTTGAGCAGCAGCTGAAATTGGTCCTTATCCAGAAACCGTGAATTCATAACAATCACTTGAATGTATTAACTTCCAAACAATATGCCGATAAGGTTAAGCCTCGTAGAAAAAAAAAATACAAATTTTTGGCGCGACAGGTCCATGGGACTCAGGGCCTAGCTTCTCACAACTACTCGTGCTGTGCGTGTTATATTCTTCACACGAATGGAAGGGGCCTACTGTTTTAATGCCGGATCCGAACGGCAGTTTTTTAGTTTTGAGAAGATTTTTTGTGACAGTTTTACTCTCGTATGTTTGTCAGACGCTAGCGAGAGGTGGGGCCGTGAAAGAAATTTTAGGTGTTGTTCGGGGATTGAACTTGGAACCCCTCGGTCCGTAGTCCAACGCACTAACCACTTGAGTCACGGCGCCCACAGAAGGTTAAGACTTGTGTTGTAGTGAAAAAAGTCTTGAATAGGACATATCCATATCCTAGGCAACGAAAGGGCAGATGAACTCGCAAGAAAAGGCTGGGCCTAACACACTTCACAGACTTTCTTCTTTTGCGTTGTCACTGCGGCTTCGATTCGAATATTCTACGGGCTGGAGCACTGGTGTCCATTCGCTCTACATGTCCTAGGCATCTCAAGCGTCTAATGCGCTGTTTTTTTTACTATGGTCGATGTCGACCTTCCTTCTTTTGCTACCTAGCGCGGACATTGACACAATATATGCGCTGCCATCCCGACTTCCTCCAGGTATAGGTGTCATCCTCCAGAAGACCCATCTTCTTTAGATGATACCAGAAATTTAAATGACCTGTAGTTAACACAACCACCCGTTTCAATAATCCTCCATTTTCGCCTGCGTGCAACCTTCCACGGTTGACCACCTTCTCTGGTGTTTCATAGCGGCCAAGTTCCTAATTAGGTGATATACCTCATATTGTTCTTTGTTGAATCTCCCCCTTCAAAGTCTGTCAACGCAAATAGGACCGAATATTTTACGAAAAATCTTTCTCTTGATACGACCGAGGATATCTTCATTCGCTTCCGATAAAATCCATTCTTCATTGCCATAAAGTATAACTGATACGATCACGGTCTCATATAGAATTTCTTTCGTTGTTCGAAACAGGACCTTACTACTCAACTACCTTCTCAGCCCAAAGAAACAGCGATTGACAAGAGTTGTTCTTCGTTGCCTTTCTCCAGCGGTCTTGTTTTAAGAATTGATAGCAGAGCCAAGGTAGACAAATCCCTTTCTACCTCAAAGTTATAGAATTCTATTGAGACATTTTGTAAAATTCTGATGTTGTGTGTCCTTTCTTGATGTCAGCATATGTATACTTCATTTTGCCTTAATTTATCGCTAGACCTATTTTGATACCAGTGACTGCCCGCTAATTTTTTCCAATTATATCAATATCGTCAACGTACAGTAGTAGTTGAACAGACTTTTGAAAGATATTAAAAAATTCACATGAGAGGGCGTCACCTTGTTAAAGGATTTCGGACTTTAAGGATCTCGGTGAGGTCGTTACCGGCCTTAATAGAGCAGACGTGCGTTCTCGTCATTCTACTCAATCTGACGAATTTGGATGCCAAAACTAGACATGATTCTGTATAACTCGTCTCTATAAATAGTGTCATATGCGGCCTTAAAATCGGTGATGGTAGGTATCGATTTTGACTTCTTGAGTTTTCTCCAACATCTACCGAAATGTGAAGATTTGATCGACAGGGGACTTTTAGTTTGTTCACAAAGGGTTTTAGACATTGACACAGTGTGGCAGATAGGATCTTATACACCTCGTTGAGAAGACTAATACCTCTATAGTTGGCGCAATTGAGGGGTCTCCTTTCTTGCGGAAAATTCCTATCAGAAGAAGAAGAAGCCTTTCACAATCCTACGATGGTAGGAAAACACTTTCTCTGAGTAAACTTAGTTGCCAGACCATATCTCCAGCATCACTAACGGGTACTGTGCCATAAGAACTCATGCTGAGGCGAAGAAGGAATAGAGTGTTGAATTCTTGTACAAATAACTAAAACCCTCTATTTTATTACCTTTGAACTGAAATATGCATATGTATGAATGAAGCTAAATTTTATCACTTAGTAACTTAAGGTAAATTTATGTAATAGTATTTATACTGAAGCTTGCACAATTTTAAAATATACTGTATCCTACTGTGTAAGGCTAATTGTAATCAATAAGGAACTACAGAACGAAAGAGTCTCTTTATCACCTATTGTGTGAATGTCTGGCTTTTGTCCACAAGAAAATGAGGCATATCGGCAGTCACTTCTTCCAGGAGATGAGGGACTTACGGAAAATTGACCTGAATGATCTCATAAGATAAATATCCCTATCTAGGTGGTGCTTAAACACGCATACCTCAAACTAGTAATTGATAATAGAAGAATGAAAAATGGTTGCTTTTTCATAAAGTCAGGACATTAGAACGGTTTATCTTTGCAGGTTTCCATAATAGACCCAACAATGACTTATCCAAGGCATCTACAACTGCAACAGCGAAGGCAAGCTCAAGGCATCATCAGATAAAAGAAAAATCAGCTAAATACAAAACCACACCTTTTGATGAAATACAGTGAAGTGGAGTACAGTGCAAATACCTACATAAGCTAAAATCCTACACTGTTACTGGGAGTAGACTCAGTTTCGTCTGCAAAAGAATTCCATGTACCATCGAAAAAAAGTTTGATAAGATTGCATACAGTCTCATTTCAGTACCGGGTCGACTAGTGAATAGGTCGACTAGTGAATAGTGTTTTCTTCGAATAGTTCCCTATTCAAGCTGCGGTGGCAACACTTGACAATATAGATCAACTTTCACCGCCTTATAGAACCCTATCTCTACTGTAACTTCTCAAGTGCGATTCTAAACCTGAAAGACATAAAACTCATGTCCGGCAACAAAGCAATATCCGTCTAATTCGAGACTCTGTTTAAAGCTATATTTGGCTCCCTTGACTATTAAAATGATCTCAATGCTCGTTAAAAAAGCAACGTGGTGTCTTTACGTACATATATATAAGCATTTAGTCATTCATTATAATTACACTCCGATAATAAATAAGTTTATCGACCCAAATTTACCCTTGAAAATGTGTCATTCCACAAAAAAGTGCAAATGTACATATTTCTATGACAAAGGAAATATATAAAAAAAATTCTAAAAATATTTATCAACCAATTGTTGGTTGCACTAAATCACTTTATCAATCAATGAGTGACTCCTATAAATAAATCATTCTCTTGCATTGAATCGCATTCAGAATACAAAAAAAATTCAACAAACCAACCAGCAGTCATTTTTTATAAAGCACCACAAAAAATGAAAAAAAAGAGCAAACAAATAAATTTAATTAACGCCGCCACATGACGTGATTTCCAGTTTTCGGCTACAAGACAGGAAAAAAAATAAAAAATAAAAAATATTCCACATACGTCACGTATGCCGCTCCTTGCATACATGTACATAATGTATGTACATATGTAACCTCTAAGAGGTCATTCGATTAGGGAATTAGTCACTGTTTTAATTTTTTCTCTATAAACATACATAGTTGCTTATAACAAAAATAATTAAATACTTGTTACCACCACTCACACTGCACTCAATTTTTTTTGTTTAACTTTTGCATTTTTCCTTTTTTTGTCTGTCTGGTTTGCTAGAGTTAAGATCTACAAATAACCAACAAAAAAAAGGGAAAAGATAAATAAAAAAAGAAACTTAAAAATTGTATCTATATACAAATGCATGTACATGTAGCGACTGACTTTTAACCTTGATTTTCGCCGAGAGAGTGTTATGAACGATAAACGTACACACAGGTAGAGGTAAAGGTCACTGCTTTCGTTCAAGGCCAACCAAAGAAATGGCTTACAAACGGACAGACAGACGAATGCACGTTTTTAGGGGGGGCTGTGATGATTATTTATTTTTTTCGTTTGCATTTTTATTTTTATTTTTTTAATAATAAAGCAATATCACTCTGTGTTGCTGATTATTATTCCTCTCTTTGTGGCTCCGATATGATAATACTTTTTGTTGAAAAAATGTACAAATTTTCTGCTGACGGTTTTTTGTTTTTGTTTGCAAATTGCAAATTCATTTGTTGCTCTTGTTTTGAGATTTATAACGTAATTACTATTTGATTACTTACAGGGATAAACAGCCTGTACCCACCATTGATGATATCATCTCCAAAGTGAGGCGAAAAGTAGCTGACGATATTGGCGCAAACAGAATCGGAAACAAAATCAGATTCACGGATTAATTGAAGAGAATTACGTAATGTTCCAGGAATATGACAAAAAAAAAAAAATACGAGACAGGTCATTGAAGTGAAGTGAAGTCTCATTTAAGCAAAGATTTGCCGTACGACAAAATATATTCATAAAATGTTTTTAGCAAATAAAACTGCAATCCACGGTCGATGGTGTGGAGCTTTTTAAAGCAGCTTAGGGATGACTTGGATCCAACTTATTTCTACGATTTAAGCAGACGAGTCTGACATACATATATATACTATGGTGACTGGTGATGCATAGCTACTCAGGCAAGACGTCTTGAGCTTTAGACACGAAGATCTGAAGGCAATCATCAGCAAAGCTAAATCCGCTAAAATAAACCTCATATGTACTCATCATCAGACGGTAAGCAAAACCCCACCAAAGACTGTTTCTATGACTTCCTCAACAAAAAACATGAACAATGTTCTAAGTAAATTCTGTCAGGCGATTTTAATGCCAAGATAGCAACGGAGGTCATATTTGGTTGGGCAATTGGCAAACATACCCTGGTAACGGACTTAAGGCAAGCGTACAATAGCAAGTTTCGTCATGTCAATATACACATACAAGAGAACATTGCCGTGGCTGAAGCCGCCACAGGATGCCAAAAAAAAAACCGGAGCCAATGGTCAAAGGCTCAAGCTCGAAACGCCAGCAAAAGCCGCCAACGAGTGAAGGACAAAAAGCACCGCAGGGAAAACCAATAAAGGAGAACCCCAACAAAGTCCCAAAAGAAAAGCAGCCAGACAACGAAAACTGGTCAAAAGTAGAGAGAGCCAAGAAGAAAGTGAATATAGAAAAGCCTTCCAAAGGTAAAATCGTTCGTGAGATGAGAGATTGCGAGAGCAGCAAGACCCGAAGAAAATCCAGAAGGCCTGATGCTATCGTTATCGCGAAAACTTGAGAGCAAACATCCTTAAAATGATGAGAGTGAACCCTGAACTTAAGGAGTTTGGGGAAAACCTCAATAAGATTAGAAAGACAGCCAAGGGTGAGCTGCTTATATCGCTCAAGATAGGAACCGATGGACAGACCGCGAAATTCAAGAAAGATATGTCCAAAATCGTCCAATCAGAAGCTAACGTGAAATCGTTGTGCCAACAAGTAACGTTCGAGATCCGCGACCTAGATGAAGCGACAACCATAGAGGTCCCAACAGCAGCGAGCATAACAAAGGATGCTAATCCATAAGAATAACAAGGGACGGATCACAAATTGCACTTATCAACCTCTCAGCAGACGTGGCAAACAAAATCATCGCTGCAGGACGCTTAAAGATAGGATGGATTAGATGCAGAGTGCGCGAGCTAATTTCGCCAACAAGATGCTTCGAGCGCCTTGAGTATGGACACATTGCTAGGCACTGCAAAAATGAAGTATATCGCACAGGAACATGCCTAAGATGCGGATGCAAAATGTATTGCACAGCGGATCCAAAATGTGCAATATGCGCCCCGGCATGTAAGGGAGGAAACATGACCCATTCTGTAGTCACTGTGAAGGCAAAGTCCAAAGCACCGAACATGTCCTGCTGGAGTGCAAACAATACGAAGCAGCCAGAAATGTTCTAGAACAAGAGATAAGCAATGAAATAACCCCAAGGAGACTGATAAAGTTCATTTTATCAACGAGGGAAGCATGGGACACCGCCAATAGTATCATTGCAAGCATCATGTAGGAGCTACGGCGGGAAAATCAAACACCGAGAGCCCAAGAGGAAGAAAACGCTGTATCATAAGAAGGAGAAGACATGATGTCGAAACCTGCCCTGGATGCACAAAACAAAGACCGTGTGGTGTGGATTTCATCCCGGAGGTGTGATTGGAACGTATTTTTTCTTCGATGAAAATGATCGCCATGTTACGGTCAATGGAGTTCGTTATCGTGCCATGTTGGAAGACTATTTTTAGCCAGAATTAGATAGACTTGACATCAGTGATATGTGGTTCCGAGAAGATGGTGCCACATGTCACACAGCTGGTCAAACAATTGATCTATTGAAGGGGAAGCTCGATAATCGAATAATCACGAGAAATGGTCTGGTCGACTATTGGATTTATTTTTATGGGTTTACGTTAATTCGTTGGTTTATGCCAACAAGTCAACAACGTTAGAGGAGTTCAGAAACAATATTGACCGCGAAATTGCCAATGTTTTGGCCGATATGTGTGGAATAGTTGTGGAAAATCGACTCCAAAGAATCGATCGTTCCAAACGTGCTCGCGATGGTCATATGAATGAGATCGAATTCCGCACATGTGTACTACACCTGGAATAAATTTTAGCCCGATACCTCAATTATTCTGTGTTTTATTTAAATACAAAATTTGTTGAAAAACCCTTTAGAAGATACCTTCTTTTTTTCGCCCAAAAGACAACACAATGGAACTTCCACTGACGTAACTTCGGCGAAATGGTGTATATCCCCAACCCCGCTTACTTTACCTAACCTCAGTAGAGTTTTTCATTGTTTAGGCCTCGGACATACATACTATGTATGTATACGTAGTGTAATCATCCACCACTGGAATTAGTCATCTCTACGTTACGTGTATCTCTCGAAATCGAATTCAAAAAACTTCTCATTTCAACCATCTTTTGCTCTGAAATATAATTTTATGATGGGAACCATCCATAAAAAGTGAATTACCATCTAGTTTACTACCCACTGAGGTATAAAAAGAAGTCAAAATTAAGAATCCCTCCCCAAAGAGAAGAACAGAACAAGAGGAATCCAAGCGCTTGTCAAGAGTATACTCGTGCAAATTATAAGCCCATTACTCAGCACAAAAAATACCCAAAACCAAATAAACACAAAAAAAACCTTAAAGACTCTTCCTAGAAGCGATTATATGTTCACATACTCGCCGCATGTGTATCTTTCTAATGCTCCAGCAGCGGCGGCAAAATTAGATATCGTCACGCATGTTGGGCCAAAAGCCACGAATAGGTAGTTCACAGAGCCCCTATTCCTTTGCCCGCACCACAGCCATAACTCAAGCACGCGGATCAGCCATTGTAACCATTTTGTGCCTTAAGGCCAATGTAGGCACTCGGTAAGCTTAGTCAGTCTACTCATTGTTATGCGATTGTACTTTGTAAGCCTAATTAGGATCCGGTTTTTCTTATTTTCGGGAGTTAGCCGCATGTGTGTGCGTCTTAATTGTTGGCAGGTAGACTTACGCAGAACGTAAACAAGTCAAGTGATGCTTAATTGGAGCGCTATTTCACATTCGGTTGCCAGCCTGTTTAATCTGTAATCTAACGAGATGCAGAGAGAACATATGTATCTACCTGGAAAGGTTTTCTTCATTCATTGTGAGGCTTATAAATGCGTATTTTAGCAAAAGCCTCAGGCGAATAGTTATGAATTTAAATTCTTAATTTTCGGCCTGCGATTGTCTACAATTTACAATGTGTCAAGCCTCATGTCAAAGGTATTTAGAGAGTGACATAGGTTAACCT
Organism: Xylota sylvarum; assembly: GCA_905220385.1. NCBI lineage: Eukaryota > Metazoa > Arthropoda > Insecta > Diptera > Syrphidae > Xylota > Xylota sylvarum. Next base: position 28,681,665 of record LR999960.1, read on the forward strand.
TCGTATCCACTTATATAGAAATACCTGCACATATATATCTATTGAGAAATATTTGTCTGGCTCGCGAAAAAGAAGGTGTACGTCACCCCCTTTAGCATTTTTCACATTAATTGGGAATTACAGCTGCTACCTCCGATTGGTATAGATAACCAGATGCTAACGTTTATTTCGAAACGAAAACATGAATTAGGCTAGAAGCAATAGGAAAAAGGCGTGACAAGTTAAATTTAAATTCAAAAATAATCGTTTCTATCAGAAAGAAACGAATTTCGGGGTGATTAGACGGACTCGTTAGTGTATTATTCCAATTACTTGCACCTGTCTTCTGTAGACGATGAATAACCAAGTTCAGGTGGCGCGAAACACACAAAAAAAAAACTATTTAATGGAAGGACGCATTAAAGTCTATCAGCAGGATATGTGTAGCTTTGTAAAGTGACATCACTTCACAAAAATAAAAGAACACTGCGGACATTTGCGAACGATGTAAGCACAAAGGTTTTAACAATGACGACTCCTTTGTGAGAAATCCTTTTGTGAGAAACTCAGCCGTAAAACAGGATAAATTTGTAAATTTGTTGTTCTGTAGTCCCAAGTTCAACTTGTTTGGGGGCTGAATCGATCAGTATAAGAAGAAAGAAGCCGCCTTTCCCAGGACTTTCAAATCAGAGAAATTTGTAGTCCTATCGACTAACGACTTCTTTAGCTGGAATCTAGCCTTCTTTAGTTACAGATACAAATATATGACAGGTAGGGGACTAAGCTTCTTACAACCATTCGTTTTGTTCATACTGTATTTTTCACACGAAGGAGCCTACTATCTAATGCTATGCCTGAAGGGCAATTTTTGTTTTTAGAAGCTTTCTGATGACAGTGACACTCTCGCACGTTTATTGAAAGTAAAAAAACATTAATGTTGTTTGGGAGTCGAACCTCTCGCTCAGTAGTCCAACGCGTTTACCACTGAACCACGACGCTCAATCTTTGCTCGTTAGTCTGTGGATTTTCGTTAAGTCTTGTTTCCTTCAGAGCTTCATTTAGACAAAGACTGGACACATACTTGTAAAAGGAGTTGTTAGTTCCTATTTCATACGTCGCATTTCTGTTTTGTTTGCTTAGTCTGGGTTTCTTCACGGAATCCGTTTGTAGAAACGCCTTTATACAACTTTAAGGAAACGTGTTCAACCAATTCAGTGATTTTTCTCCTCTTAGCCTTGACCGACCAGTTATATTTATGAACCCAACTTGGCGGTTGGGTATCCACATTGAGAGCACTTTTACTTTTGTCTATTAAAGGAGCTTTATTGTCAACGACAGCACAAAGTGTGGATCTTATTGTGGCGTCTAAACAAAATTGATGTGCCTTTCATCATCTTGGATGGTGAACGAATGTATACTGTCACTGTTTCGTCTAAGGAAAGGATGACAATCCATTGTGGACCTTGCCAATATATTCATTATTGACCTAAAAAGTTTCCAATGCGTCTTTAAGAATACCACAGCAATTGTGCTCCATCTTAATCAGTGATCATTCATTTTGTAACAGCGAACATAATAGTTCAGTAAACAGCTTCCTTTCTCACTTCCTTTGGAATCTATGGTATAACTCCTTAGGAACAACAACAAAACCTTCAGAAACTGCCACTTCACACTACAAAATCTTGGAGATATTGACTTTTAGATTAAAATTATGTCGACTGCTTGACGGGTTATCAAACAGTCATGGCAGGACAAGGAATCCACAATGAAGAAACTTTGCTAAAACCGAAACTATAAGCATAGTTATGTATCCGTGCAAAGTGAGTGGAGTAGCTTGGTAAATAGATTCCAAGACGGAACATTTTTACGACGTATATTACTGTTAGTCGAAACTCCAACTGTATAATCTCAATAATCTCCAAAGTGAACCAATACAAAAATGGTGCAATATCGAGTACTTGTAAGAAGATACTACAGCTTGACGGCCAAAAATAGTCATAATACTGCAATACCTATCTCCGAATTGTCACACCATGCCTCCTGAATTTTAGTCGAATCCTAAGAAGCAAGACCTTTCGGATAAAAATGTTCTTGCTTGAATCGATAAGATATAACCCTGCAATCGCTAATAGTAATGCCAAGCGTAGAGCTTAGGGAAAGGTAAGACTATAATCAAGCTTCCAGGCAATTGCCGTGTGGTATGCACGTTAAGACAGAAAACTATAATTGACCTAGGTACCCTATTAGGTTTAGACATCTGCAGGATGATCCCATTGAAAATTACGTCTTCTAGTGCACGGGAAAAACCGGGTTATTTAACAATTGGTACAGTAACAGAATTAATCTGTTTTCAATAGCCATTAGCTCTTAGTTCTTTGGGGAAGATTCCTTAAGGTAAACAAGGAAGGAAAATACGTTCCTGTCTTTGCTTTGTTTTTGCACAGTATTTCAAACGTACTTTTAAACGCTTACAGTGTTGGAACCAAAGGCAAGGAAAGTGCGACTAAAGATAAACACAGTGAAAAATAAAGTTTCGAGCATTACGAAGTGTCAAGACTCAGCAAGATGCTGGTCAAAAACGCAGTAGTTCCCGGCTTCGGTAGGAAGTCCGATGGCTGGTGTCAGGAAAATAGCGACGATGTATTAGAAATCTTGGTTGTGAGGTCCGTGGCTCAAGTGGTTAGTGCGTTGGACTACGGACCGAGGGGTTCGAGGTTGAATCACTAGACAACTCCTAAAATTTATTTCACAGCCCCACCTCTCGCGAGCGTATGACAAACATCCGAGAGTAAGACTGTCATGAAAAAGCTTCTTAATGGCTTTTTATGGGTTAATGTATCCCATGGACCTGTCGAGCCAAAAATTTGTACTTTTTATTTATTTTGCTGAAGCTCATTTTCCAGGTAGCATGTCTGTAGAGGAGGAGGTAGTGAATCTCATTATATAAAAGAATCCAAGTTGGAGTATCACTGCACCGATTAAAGCCCTGGCTTTAAAGGCATTTTGCTAGCTATGATAGAAATAGCTTCAGTCGACGTTAGAATCAGGGAGAATACCAGTGGTATGAGGATTAAGAGTACCAGTGGCATGGAGTCAAGTGCGGATGACATTTATACCTAAAGCAGGTACACCAGGCCATACTTCAGCGAAAAACTACAGACTGTTATGAGTATGGTTAAGGACATGCGGCATGTTTGCGATTGCTCGGCTTAGCTCGTCAGATGGGATGGTTCTTGTCTACCCCACCATAAACCACCTACTCAAATAAAATAAGTCATGGCACTTTTGTACAACTTAACCTAGTAGAGGTTAGGAAGTGAAGCTATCTCTCATAACATATGACCAGAGAGATAGCATTTGGTTTGTGTCGAAGGACATAAAGGCTGGGCAGGCCAACCATTGCCGATAACATCGGGGATACTTCGGATTCTTCACGAACCTTTACACTGGAGAGATTCGGGAAAAGGGAAGAAGCGTTTCGGGTAAGTAAGGTTAGTTTTAGCTTAGTTTATGGCTTATGCTAAGTTTGTAGGTTCAGCTTAGGTTAGTTAGGCTTAGTTAGGTTAGTTTCGCGTCTCATTTCTCAGCTTCCTCCAGGATGTTGGCACAAGTCCTTGGTGACTAACTACTGCGTTCTATCCTATCTTTTCAGTCCGTCCGCTGTCAAATTGGGGATAAACTTACTTTTCTACTAGGTTTCGCTCTACAAAATAGCATGATCTAATGTTATTTGAGTTATTTCACTCATAACAGGACCCATAAGTCTCTTGTCATTTCTTATTTCTTCTCAAGAAAAAGACTTTTCGATAAAAAACATAAGTGGTAGGTAAGTGTTCCAACAGTACATTATGCAAAGCTTTACGCAACGACATGGCAAGGAGAATAGAAATGAGGCTTCACTTAAAGGAGTCGCCATCAAACGTATCCTGGAAAGTATAAATGTCGAGCTTAGCATTGGCACTGTAATCAATTTCACTTTCGGATGCACATACATATGTAGTTCAATAAGGACTGTTACCAGAGGAACTCCCAATGAAGGCATTATATCCCTTGTTCTCTGGATTCTAGTCTAACGTAGAGTAAAGTGAGTGGAGTAGCTTGGTAAATAGATTCCAAGACGGAACATTTTTACGACGTATATTACTGTTAGTCGAAACTCCAACTGTATAATCTCAATAATCTCCAAAGTGAACCAATACAAAAATGGTGCAATATCGAGTACTTGTAAGAAGATACTACAGCTTGACGGCCAAAAATAGTCATAATACTGCAATACCTATCTCCGAATTGTCACACCATGCCTCCTGAATTTTAGTCGAATCCTAAGAAGCAAGACCTTTCGGATAAAAATGTTCTTGCTTGAATCGATAAGATATAACCCTGCAATCGCTAATAGTAATGCCAAGCGTAGAGCTTAGGGAAAGGTAAGACTATAATCAAGCTTCCAGGCAATTGCCGTGTGGTATGCACGTTAAGACAGAAAACTATAATTGACCTAGGTACCCTATTAGGTTTAGACATCTGCAGGATGATCCCATTGAAAATTACGTCTTCTAGTGCACGGGAAAAACCGGGTTATTTAACAATTGGTACAGTAACAGAATTAATCTGTTTTCAATAGCCATTAGCTCTTAGTTCTTTGGGGAAGATTCCTTAAGGTAAACAAGGAAGGAAAATACGTTCCTGTCTTTGCTTTGTTTTTGCACAGTATTTCAAACGTACTTTTAAACGCTTACAGTGTTGGAACCAAAGGCAAGGAAAGTGCGACTAAAGATAAACACAGTGAAAAATAAAGTTTCGAGCATTACGAAGTGTCAAGACTCAGCAAGATGCTGGTCAAAAACGCAGTAGTTCCCGGCTTCGGTAGGAAGTCCGATGGCTGGTGTCAGGAAAATAGCGACGATGTATTAGAAATCTTGGTTGTGAGGTCCGTGGCTCAAGTGGTTAGTGCGTTGGACTACGGACCGAGGGGTTCGAGGTTGAATCACTAGACAACTCCTAAAATTTATTTCACAGCCCCACCTCTCGCGAGCGTATGACAAACATCCGAGAGTAAGACTGTCATGAAAAAGCTTCTTAATGGCTTCTTATGGGTTAATGTATCCCATGGACCTGTCGAGCCAAAAATTTGTACTTTTTATTTATTTTGCTGAAGCTCATTTTCCAGGTAGCATGTCTGTAGAGGAGGAGGTAGTGAATCTCATTATATAAAAGAATCCAAGTTGGAGTATCACTGCACCGATTAAAGCCCTGGCTTTAAAGGCATTTTGCTAGCTATGATAGAAATAGCTTCAGTCGACGTTAGAATCAGGGAGAATACCAGTGGTATGAGGATTAAGAGTACCAGTGGCATGGAGTCAAGTGCGGATGACATTTATACCTAAAGCAGGTACACCAGGCCATACTTCAGCGAAAAACTACAGACTGTTATGAGTATGGTTAAGGACATGCGGCATGTTTGCGATTGCTCGGCTTAGCTCGTCAGATGGGATGGTTCTTGTCTACCCCACCATAAACCACCTACTCAAATAAAATAAGTCATGGCACTTTTGTACAACTTAACCTAGTAGAGGTTAGGAAGTGAAGCTATCTCTCATAACATATGACCAGAGAGATAGCATTTGGTTTGTGTCGAAGGACATAAAGGCTGGGCAGGCCAACCATTGCCGATAACATCGGGGATACTTCGGATTCTTCACGAACCTTTACACTGGAGAGATTCGGGAAAAGGGAAGAAGCGTTTCGGGTAAGTAAGGTTAGTTTTAGCTTAGTTTATGGCTTATGCTAAGTTTGTAGGTTCAGCTTAGGTTAGTTAGGCTTAGTTAGGTTAGTTTCGCGTCTCATTTCTCAGCTTCCTCCAGGATGTTGGCACAAGTCCTTGGTGACTAACTACTGCGTTCTATCCTATCTTTTCAGTCCGTCCGCTGTCAAATTGGGGATAAACTTACTTTTCTACTAGGTTTCGCTCTACAAAATAGCATGATCTAATGTTATTTGAGTTATTTCACTCATAACAGGACCCATAAGTCTCTTGTCATTTCTTATTTCTTCTCAAGAAAAAGACTTTTCGATAAAAAACATAAGTGGTAGGTAAGTGTTCCAACAGTACATTATGCAAAGCTTTACGCAACGACATGGCAAGGAGAATAGAAATGAGGCTTCACTTAAAGGAGTCGCCATCAAACGTATCCTGGAAAGTATAAATGTCGAGCTTAGCATTGGCACTGTAATCAATTTCACTTTCGGATGCACATACATATGTAGTTCAATAAGGACTGTTACCAGAGGAACTCCCAATGAAGGCATTATATCCCTTGTTCTCTGGATTCTAGTCTAACGTAGACTTCTTTAAAACCAGCAATGTGGGTTTATCCCTGATAAATCGGATGAAATCCTTGGTACCCTCAACTTCGACACAGCATACGAAGTTATGTAGCCTGGTAGGGAAGATGGGCAAAGGAAGATAGTTTCTTTCCAAAATGAAATAGCAGTATACACAAATGGTTCCTAAACCAGTGAGAATACGGGGTAGGTATGTACTCGAGCGATAGAATCATCAACATGGTTGATATAAAATGGTCCAACTTAGAAGTGCATAGGACTTCTTGCCAGAGTTAAAACTTACAAAAATCTGTGGAAATTATAAAATTAACCAGATCACGGGTAAGAATAGCGATAGGGTTACTCTCTGGTCACTGCCTTCTAACGAAGCACGCTATAAGATTGGGATTATCGAATACGTATGCGTCCAGGTACTACACGTCTCAAAGGATATTACATATCTAATCACTTTACATGCCAAAGAAATGCCTGGAGTAGACTAAAATACTTAAACTACTTTTTTAATAACAAAATATCTTTCTTCGTGAAAATGACAACCTCAAAACTCTACTCAACATAACCTAACCAAATGTACGTATGGTATGTTTTTTATTATCAAATGTATTTAGTTAGGTAAGAAATAAAATATCAAGTTTTATGTCGCAAGGACCTCCAATGAATTCGATGACAAGTTACAAAGCGCAACATCTTTATTCTGTTAAAATTCAACAGATCCTTTTGTTTAAATGAATTACCCTCCTACACGCATAATTGTTTAGCCTTCTCTCTAATATCGAATTACTTGACAGCTGTTCTACTACACGAAGAAGAAGTTGATGAAAATACGAATAAACGGAGAAAACTAAAATTGGCATGCTTTTCGATCTCAGACTCTTCTTCGTAATTGTGGACTTTGTTTACCCCACAGCACATGTGCCTGTGTCGTGGTTTATTTACTTGTGTGTATCAAAGTTATAAGCGGAAGTAAATTTTCAATTTTTTTCTTTGTCTATTAACAACAAAACTCGAATCAGAGTTTTAGTGATTCTCACATTTAAATTAGCAAGAAATGACAGAATAATTTTGAATTATCAGATTGATTAGTTAATTAATATTAATTTTAAAGTTCTACGACCTTAGATAGGTATTGGTTAAGTTTAAATATTTATTGATGGGAATTTTAATTACAAAATGCCTAGGATACAGGTTTTTTTTTGTTTCAATTTATCGGTGGAGGAAGGTTATGGTGATTACTTGACAGATGACAGATAGAACAAGATTTTGAAAAGTTTGCTGGAACTGCTGAGACTAGTTGTACTACAAGTTGTCTTGGAAAACAAATGTTGAACACAGAGTGTAAAAAAGGATTTAAAAGTATTGATTGGTTACATTCTTGCTTATGTAAAGAAAATCTTACCAACATTTAATCAAATCAGGAAAAGAACTGGTGACTTACCTAGAAAGGAGAATAAAAATAAGTAATGAAATGTTTATATTAAAAAATTTAAAACAAATAAAAGTAATGTGTAAGTATCTGACAAATAGAAATGGAGTAATTAAATGTAGTTTACAAAAAAACAACCACTTCTAAACAACCTTATAGACAAGAATATCAGACCATGCGCTTTAGATTAAGCTAAACATGATAGATTAATGAAGGTCCTTTGTGTAACCACATAACAAATAAGATTTCAGGCAATGCGAATCATGAGGTCAGGGGCAGTAGTGGCATCAATAGACGGAGTAAGTGTCTTTTATAATATCTTGTTAGTAGTCGTGTAGATATTTTGAACAAAATCTTTAAACCTACTTTCATAGATGCGATTCGCGAAGTGGTACTTAACCTTATACTCGTCAGTCGATTTAGCTCCAACTTTGTTAAAAATTGGCACGTGTCTGACGAAGCCTTGCTGTCTGACCATCAACAAATCCGGATCGACTTTCCCGACAAATTGTCACATGCTTATTCTAGATATGATTCCAAGTCCACGGACTTGTCTTCTCTTAAATAGATATGCTTGTTACATCTACCGAGTCCACAGGACATCGAGATGAATTAGCTCACAAATTGAACGTTGTGTTGCTTACTTCTTATCACCACAGTTGAGTCTATAAAACCAGACTGTGTAAACGTAACGTTCCCTGGTGGAATGACCATCTTGCCAAACTTAGAAAGAAAGTTAGAAAACTCTTTAACTCTGCTAAACGCACCGACCATCTTCTAGTCGATCTACAGAGATCAGGCTATATTGCCATTGAATATACGGATGACGAGGCGATTATTATTAGTGGTATACACAGCACAGCACTTCTAGTGTCATGCAAGGTCCTTTACTACACATGTTAGAATAGTGCAGCATAGAAGAGGTATCCATCAATCCTTGCAAAAACATTCTAGTGGATTTCACAAAAAGAAGTCTGGTCAATCTAGACATCACTTTAGTTTATTCCAAATGCTTCTACGATGCAGCCTTCAACTCCGCAAATTGGAGAAACATCCTGCGAGCACTTACAGTCAAGAGAGTACCAGAATACCTGCAGAAGATAATGACGGACTATTTTAGAAATAAAACACTGCTTTACGACACCGACGATGGTACGAGGCAGCATAACGTCACAGGCGGTGTTCCTCAAGGCTCCGTATTAGGTCCTCTACTGTGGAACCTAATGTATGACGACGTCCTCAGGCTTGAAACGCCGATGTCTTAGAAAATAATTGGCTTCGCCGATGACAGCAATCGTTGTAGTGAACAAATACCTTGAGAAGTTGGAGCATGACTGCAATGAAGCCATCGGCATGGTCACTCTAACAAAGGCAGGTGGACGCAGAGATTGATATCCAATATAGACGCCTAGATTAATAGGAAGCATGGGGAGCTGAATTTCTACCTCACCCAGATGCTTACTGGCCATGGATGCTTCAGAGCCTACCTGCATAGATTTGGACACGGCGACAACCCCTATTGCCCAACGTGCACGGAAGCAGTGGAGGATGCGGAACACATCATGTGGAATATTCCACTGCCTACGATATTACGTAGAACGGCACCTGCTGGTAAACCAATTGGGCCGAGAATTTAACCCCAAACAACTTCACCAGACAGATGATGAGCAGGGAAGAGGCCTGGGTCGCAGTTAGCGACTCTGTGACTACCATTATGAAAGAGCAGCGAAGACAGAAGCAACAACGAAACGCAGCGCAGCAAGCTGTCAACTTGAATGAGCCGAGTACATAAGGCTGAAATCCCTCCTCGCGATGAAATACTTGACGGCAGTGCCGCGAGGACCAGTGGTAGAAGGGGAGGTGGGTTTAGTGGGTGGAAATTCCACACTGAGTACGGGCTCAGTTTCGTCTTTGAAAGATTCCCACCTTCCTACGTAAAAAAAAAGTTCTAGTGATAGATACAAAGAGCCAATATGTTATTCATATCTAGCTGTAGTCGCCTTCTCATACCTTTTGCTTTCTCCAGTGCATAGCTGTAGTGACTTAACACCTTCTAGAATGTTGGGCTTCCAACTGAGTGTCTTCAGGATCTGAATAAGCTTCAATCAACCCGCTTTCGGACACTAACCTCTCCTGCTATACCTATAGGTAGGTTAAAGTGGTAGCTTCAGCGTTCCATTCTGGAGCCTAATTAGCGTTTTAGGGACTTTTTTAAAACCTTGATTCACGTGACCTGATTGTCAATATTGTTATAAACCTAAGAAAAGGGAGCGGAAGTCCTTACATCTATCCTGTGGCATCTAGGAAGCTAATTAATTCGCTCTGATTCAGCAGAGGAGACGAAACACCGTTTCTTTCTTACTTTCATTGTTGGACCTTTGATACTGTGCATTAAATGGAATGCCCATTCTAGACGCTTATATTCCTATAGGTTGGAACGGTAGGCTGGCCGTTCCCCTACATGTTGGGACGCCCAGGCATCCATAGGATTCTGATCTTGAAGCGAAGCCCTAATAAATCCAGTTTCACTGTGTCCACTGTTTCACCAAATTATAAGACTTCCTGTCCGACAGCAATGTTTCGGATGGGCGCGGGGTTAACTTTTTATAAACGTCAATATACCAATAAGTTTACCGTCAGTATTACTTATAACTCTCAAAGGAATAATAGAGACTGTTGGGAACAGCGTTCTTCTGATCAAAAATTATGGAATGCGACAGTAACTCGTCATGAAAATCTTGAACTGGTTTAAGAAGAAAAAAATGAAGTTACCCCTATTACCATAGATGTCTGTTAGTATTTCGCTGAAAATCTCCATTAAATCGAAAAGTTATTAACTCCTTTGGCATGATTTCAAAAAACAGGAAATAAGACGCCGCCATCCATAACCCCCAACGACGCGCCAACCAACCAATTTAAAGATATACAAGAGGACGACGACGACAAGAAAAAAAACTTCCCAACAACCAGTTCTCTTCGTCTTCCTAATTTCAAATGCACAACGCATACGAATACACAACTGAAAAAAAAAAATACCCCTCACCAGATACACATTATCCATCTCCATGTCTTATTTTCACTAAAGTATCTCAAAATCCAAGCAAAAACGAAAAAAATGCGGACAAGCAATGGCAGCAGGAGTAAATCGTTAGTCGGTCAGTAGTTGAGAATGTGAATAGAAAACCTGAACCTGTTTCATAATTGCCGTCTGGAACTCTCATGGCCAAGGACATGGACACTTAATACGGAATGCATAAACACGGCTCTTCAGATGAGCTAACATAACTACCACGAACACAAAAGCTTCTTTCCATATGTACCTCTGCGCGCATATGTACATACATACGTGTGTGTGTTAAGTCCAATCATACTGCAATTTGAACTCGAATGTCCTCGAAACGGCAACAGGAAAAAAAATTGTAAGAAACCAAAGAAAAAAAAAAAGTCCAGCATTTGTACTTGGTCGAATGGTTTCTCAGGGGTTTTTTATAATCTCCCGACGGATCGCACATGCATTTCCTGAATCCTTGCAAAAATGCATCTGCACCAATGTCAAGGTGAAAGTAAAACGAAAAAAAAAACTGTAAAACAACAAACAACTGGTTCGAATTTCCTTTTCGACAAAAAACCCGAAGAAACCCTTTGAGTTTCGAGCTCCTTTTTTCTGCTCACGCTGTGTGCCTGAGCTGAGTGTGTGTGAGTTTAGTCCGACGATGACGCGACCTACAAAACCAAAAGCAACAAAACCCAGCGGTAACGACTGCACAACAGCGACATGGTCGTTTATTTATAACAAAAACACATGACCAAGAAAACAAAAAATAAAAAAAAGCGACGACAACGAATGGAAAGGGATATTTTCGTAAACAAGTCAAGCAAAAATCTCCCATGACCTTGAACATGAAAACTCTACACAAACACACACGAACGATGCAAAACATGCGTCCTCAGTCCTCTCCCTTCTTGTTTCCCATTACTATCTGAGGGTGTTGACGACGACGACGACGATAAAAACAAAGCACATCCCTGTTCGTCGCGGAGACCCCGTTTGACAGATCAAACGCATTTGTGTGTGCTTTTGCTTCACGTGCAGTGGATATCCTTGCCCAAACCAAACACACATTCGTGTACTCTACATACCCCTCATGTGTGTAGACGCCGAAGAAATAAGAACAAAATATTGGAAAACGTATAAACAAAAACCTTTGTGTGTGAGTTGGCGTTTCTTTTTATTTTTTTTCTGCCAAATTCCGTACAAAAAACTCAGAGAAGCAGAGGAGAAGGAAGGCAAAACAAAAATAAATGCTGTCCTTAAAAACTTTTTTTTTCTGAGGCCCATGTGGGGATGGGGATGTGTGTGTGTGAGTGTTTGAAGTGCAAGGGATTGAATTTTTATTCTTCCATCGTTTTGCTCGATTTTTAAATGAAAAAAAAAAGTGCAAAAATTCATCTGCGAATGAAGTGTGAGCAGAAAATGGATAAATTTTGAACAGGAAGCTCGCACAAAGAGCAAGAGACAACCTGTCAATGGTATGCATGCAGCAGATAGCAAAGGGTGGGCCTGTTTTAAATAAAATTTAGGAACCAAGATGGTCATCACTCATCAGTTTAAGATAAGTTTTGAATGATGAGAGATATCTGCGACCTGTTGACTTCAATCCTAAAAAGGATGCACACTTGAATTTTATCCTTCAAATGACTGAGAATTGTTTCCTTTTGAATTCAATTCAAAATTGGTTAGTAGCTTGAGTCCTTTTGAGTATTTACAAGTTTCGGTGTTTCGATCCGATTTTTTCTCTAATAACACTGTCATCAAGGCACCGAGTTCAGTCGCCACTTATCGGTCGTTAACTTTGAAATAGTGAGGAAACCTAGTCACCGACACACAGGGAATTGTAGATGATCCCATCAGGATCTACAGGTGCAATTTAATGATAGGCGAACGGAGCTGAAAGTAGCTATCCGCAGAAGTAAAATCAATAGCTTTAAGATACTCTGCAAGTAAGCGAATGTGAATCCTTCGGGTACCGCCTACAGAACAGTCATGGCAAAACTTAAAGGCACTAAGGGCACTCTCACCCACTCCTTATGCAAAAAAATTGTATCGGGATTATTTTCACCACAAATACCAGCAGAGAGTATAGAGCCACCTCAGGAAATACAGAACATCCCAACTGTCAAGCAAAGGCAACGCCTGGATGCATGCGGACAATTCGAGGATACTAAGTCAAATGGATTGGATGGCATACCGAACAAGACCCTTGAATTAGCCATTAAAACGAGTACACAACTATTTGTGGAACACTACAAAAAGTGTCTAACAGAAGGAGTTTCTCCAGACCAATGGAAAATGCAAAGCCTGGTCCTGCTTGCCAAAAGGAAAGAACCACCAGATCAGCCCTCGTCATTCCGTCCCATATGTCTGTTAGATACAATGGGTAAAATACTGGAGCGCATCATATGCAACCAATTGGAAGTGGCAATTGACGAAGCCGAGGGACTCTCCAACCAACAGTACGCAATACGGAGGGTAACTACAACCTTGCAAGAAGCTATTCATGGCAGGAGATGAAGAGGGGGTGCAAAGAAATATGGTGCCATAATAACATTAGATGTCAAAAATGCGTTCAACTCTGCAAACTGGGGACTCATAGTGCAATCGCTTAGGTCAATGACGGTTCCATGGTCTATAATTACAATACTACTAAGCTACTTCGAGAAACGGTTTCTGTTCTTCGATACCGACGATGGAGTATATACAAGTATCTGGCGGAGTTCCACAAAGATCGGTATTCGGTCCTATCCTATGGAACATTATGTATGATAAGGTTCTAAGACTTGGAATCCCAAATGAGGCAAAAATCATAGCCTTAGCCGAAGATATTGCAGTTGTTGGGGCAGCAAAACATCTGGAAGAAATAGAGAAATATCGGGAATGTATCCGAAAAGTGAGACGATGGATGTTAGAAGTCGGGTTAGAACTCGCCAAGCATAAAACAGAGGCAGTACTAGTAAGCACTCGCAAGAAAAGATACCAGAAAAAAAATGTAGCTATGCCGCGTTACGCTGGAAAACAAACGATGTACAGTGCTGTTTATAACCTCATATTTCGGAACTTTTCCAAAAATGCACCGACTTCGGGAAAGACGATACTCAGTCATGGGATTTCTTCAATTTAGTGCTGGAGCAGATAGTACGCGAAGCTGGTATCAACATGGAAGGTTCTATTTTTCATAAGTCATTCCTGATACGCAGTTGACATCGACATTTTCAGGCGTTCCAAGCGACCTTTTCTAGTGTCATTTACGAGATTTGAAACAAACAAAGGACCGAAGTGATGCTCTACAGACTATTGATCGTGTCAGTCCTATTAAATGGCGCCAGGGAACTAAACGATAAGCAGAAAAGAAAGAAAATTACTTCGTTTAATATTCGGTCCCATATGCGGGACGGATGATTAGAGGACAAGATTTAACTGTGAACTCTATGAGCGGTTCAAAGATGTAGATACAGTCCAGAAAGCTAAAATATGTCGACTACACTGCCTCGGTCATATTAAGCCAATGGAGAACAATGCTCCAGCCAAGAAAATACCAAGCAGAACCATCGGTTAAACAATCAAGTAATCGCAGAGGTCAGGATACATGGTTTGACGGACTGGTTGCACCGTGTATGGTGGAAGACTGCATTGTTTCAGGCATATACTCTTCACTGGTCGTGACCCCTATGTAAATAGTTTTTCTTTTTTCCTTTGAGCTAAATCAAGGTATCAAACTTACCATCAACCTGACTGAGTAACCAAAGGTTAAAAAAAACAAATATCTCGGTCACGAACTGTATAGAATCTCAGAACGTGTTTCAGAGTATCGATACTCATGCTCTGGATGAAGTTTACCTTTTTTATACATATATCGCGTGGCTTTATGCAGATCGGCTACTGGAACCAAAATCTTAAAAAAAAAAAGTCGGAACACAGCTGCGCTAAAAGGACTTTAAGTATGGAGAAGCATCTTCATAATCTCTCACTGTTAGCCCAGCATTCCAACACCTTATGCAACCATTATAACACTTTCCAAACCTCGATACTTCGAAAGTGAGTTAAAACAAAATTGACTCTAAGAATTCTTGAATTCGGCTAGACTATGAGTCGGAAAAGAAAGGAAGAGTGCGGTCCAACGAGCTCCTGGAACTCAAGTCTTTACCGCAATTCGCCCCATTGTACACGTCACTCCACTATTCGTAGCACATCTCACCTATCTAATAAAGAAGTTAATCCCTCTAAAAGAAGCAACTCATGCTATGAAACTACGCTACCGATCCATGCTGGATGCCAATAGGTAATTGCAGTAGTACCCACGTCAAAAGGGCGTAGGTCCTTTGATACGAAGCCAAAGAGTGTAGACACATTCTCCACGGGTAGAGAGCGCGTTCATCTCGAACCGAGTCCTCAATTACCAGAACTTCTATTTGCAAGTCAAAGACTGGCATCAAAGAAATACAAATGAGGTTCTGTAAGTTATTTATGGTCCTTTGTGCTGAATAACAGCAAGAATTCCTCTGATTTCTTACAAATATTCGGAAGCATTCATTTAGTCAATTTTAGTGTTCGTAAGAAACCCAATTTTGAAGTCCCGACCGTGGAGCCGGGAAGTCCCAAAGTAGGTTTAAGTTCAGAAATAATCGTCTAAGCCCTACTCAACATCTCATTACCCGCAATTCCAGTGTGATCTGGGATCCAGACAAGAGTCAAAGACTTTTGTCTTGCAATAAAATTTAAAGAGTTATTGGATTCTCGAACTATTTCGGAATGTCTGACTGTCGCTATAGATGAAGATACTCCAATACCTCCACTTATTCTTTGCAATATGGTATCTATCCCAATGGATAGGATAGATCTCGGTATAAAAAACTGAGGCACCATTGCCTAACGAGTAGTGAGACCTTGTGTTGTCGGTCTTCATGAAGAAACAAGTACCAGACCCTTAACTAGTTTTCCACAAAAATTCAACTACGACCCTCTCCAGGCTTGACGGAATCTATATTTAAATAAAAATTGCACAACAGCTGAAGTTCCGGTGTTATTGCATCAGATGGCATATCCATTATACCAGGGCCGTAGTATAAGTGTCGGGCAAGGTCATCAAAATTACAGACACGATGATAACAAAAGTTATTGACATAACTATCAAGAGGTAGAAAATTAAGGATAACATTCACAGACATGCGTACATGGAAAAATTTCCGACAGGCCGATCTTTAAAGCTTAGTACAGAAGGTAGTCACATACATAACAACAACTAATGCATATGCTAGCAATGACCTTATCATACCTGCAAAGACCCAGAGGACCTTTTGCGCTCATAAGCACCACGTCTTGCAAAAGCAACCTTACTCTGACCGAAAACTGAGAGGCCCTGGATGTCTTTGACTACATACATACATTCCTCAAAGAAGTTCTGGATAAGACCAGAATAACTTACAGATATTTGGATTCATCGGAGATCAGGGTAGTGACACCATTTAGCATTGGCTGAGTTAGATTCATAGAGGTCACAATTTTTCTTCTCAAGTGAGAAACCTCAGTTTTCAGATGGTTGACTAAAATCATCAGCACAGACAATCCCTTGAGACTATGCAACAGAAAATTATGCGTCATGCAGCATAGCAGTGGTGACAGAATGCCACCTTAACGACAGCCTCTATTTGCCTCCGCCATAACATCACCCTAATGTCCTTTCTATTGAAAACACTAGAAAGACTGATTGATATCATCTACGCCAGAGCATCAACCCATCTCTCTGTGTTCTAACATGCGTACTACAAAGGCAATCGCACTCGTTAGTGCGCATCACTTAAAAGTCTCTGAACATCCAGAAACTTACCAAGGCGTTTCTGGACATCGAGAGGAAATATTTGAAGATTGTTCACACGCAGGATTATCAATTCGTAGCTGGGGGCGCATCGACTAGAAATTAGTCTATTAGTTGCGGAATTCCGCAGGAGTTCCATTGGAGATAGAAAGTACTGGTCGCAGAGTGTTAAAAATCCTGATACTCTCAGGGAAATCCTCCAATGTGCTCTTCTACGGCAGTTAACCCACTCAAAACAAAAACTTGTTCCCCTTATTGACCCTCCCACGACTAATGGCTCCAGTCTCTCCTTAAAATATAATGCAAAACACTTGGGTCTCATTTTGGATAGGAAGCTAAACTGGAAAGCCAATCAAAGCAATTGCGACTCTATACTCCTGTAAAAATACTGGGGAAGCTTGAATTTCCAACCTTATATCATACGCTTAATGTACGTGTTCATTTTATCGGGTCTATACTTCTATATGGCGTGATCGTCTGGTGCCAGGGCTACTCACCTCAATCATCTATCAAAGATACAAGGATCTGCATTTGCATCAGTGGTGCACTGAGAACTTCTTTTACTGCTCCCTTTAGATATTCTTGGCAAGCAATTGGCTGGCAGCGCGTCTATCCGACTCAAAGCATCCTCACATTGGTCTAGCTATCATAAAAGCCGCTCCTCGATCACTGATCTCCTCAATCCTACCCCAGAAGACACCGAACTACAACCCGCCGATCCTTTTATTTGACCAAAACTACCGCACGAGCCTCCCTGACTGAAGTGAATGGGTCACTGCTCCCTGCCTCTACTGAGGAGAGTTGAGTTCACTTCTACACGGACGGCTCCAAGATGTAGTTTTTTCTCCCATAAGCTCAATTTGAGCATATCTTGCAGCCTCCCAGATCATTATAGCATTTATCAGGCGTTAATCATGGCGATCGAGGAAGCCTTGTGCTGGCTGAAATGTAGTGCAATATCTGCCAGGGATATTAGCATTTTCACTGACAGTTAAGTGGCAATCAAATCACTGAAATCGTGCTCCTTCACTTCAAAGGCCGCTTTAAACTGCCTTTTGGTTCTTCTTCTGGTTCTTGGACTGAGCAGTTCAACATTCACCTATGCTGGGTGCCAGGCCACAGAGAGCTCGCCAGATAGGGTACGATCCATAGGATCCTGCCGAAGTGGCGCAATCTGGGTATGCCTCTCGCTACATGTAAACTCTTACTAAAGCTAGACGCTTTTAGCAAAACCAACTGTAGATGGGAAAATCTCTCTACTCGCTACATTTCCAGATAGATCGGGCCCAAGCTTGAACTGAAACGTAATGCTGATTTGGTTCTATTGAAACGATCACAGATCAGCTACGTTATAGGTGGTCTTACTGGACCCTGTCTGATAGGCTAACATGCCAAAAGGCTGGTCCTCTTTCCACACGGCTTCTATAGAAGTTGTAGGTGAAGTGAAGATGAGCCCATTTCTGTTCCAATAAAGACTTCTCCATCTAGGAGCCCACTTCTTTGACAACCTAGGAGAACTGTTGTCAGCTGGCGTCACGAGCCTCCTTTACTTTATCAAAAGCTCCGGTTGGTTTTAATTAGTACCGTGTAGCCAAATGGTGATATCCATGGCATCACATGGTCTAAGTGTGTCTAGACTCTCTAACCTAAACCTAAAATTAACACAGTTCGCATTTATGTACAACCAAAGTTTAATTCCTTAGCATCCAGAGTAGCAATATCTCATACTACAATTAATCGCAGTTTCAGATGCTACCGAGCATATCTTCATCCGATGCTACCGAGCATTGTATTTCCCCATCAAGTAACTGAGCAATAAAGCACTGACGAACAGAATATACTATGTACCTATGTACATACATACATAGTTTAAGTGTATTTCTGATAATCAACAACAAGTCGAATAAAAGTTCCCCTCCGGTGGCTATTGATCCTTTAACCCTAGGCATTCCGATTTACGTATGTAACCTTTACAACGAACACTCCAAGAGAACTTACAAAGATGATTTATTTACTAACCTGCTGCCTTGCCTACTACCGCTCTTAACATTTTTTTTTTTTCGCTTTAAGTTATTTTCTGTGAAAGGTCACGCATATTTCATTCCATCCACTTCATAAAGATACTTTAATTCCGCAAAAAAAAACACTCTTTACTCATCAGTCTACGAGTCGTCCCATACAAACAAGTTTAAACTTTCAGGCTTCTATTTACAAATGTATGTGTCTACTAACAAATTACGCACCTGCACGCACGCAAGCAAGCAATCCAACCAACCAAGCGATATCTTTTAGTTCTTAAGAACATTTGCTCCACATCTATACATCTCAAGGTTAACCACTACCATCTGTTCTAACATGCATTCACTTTGAATCTTATACGGCTACATGTATGAGTGGATGCTGGATATAATAAACCCTCTGCCGCTGCCGTTTATATATACATACATACTACGTATGCACATTTCAAATGCCAGGAACGACGACCAACATCGCACACACAAGGCTGACGGCAGTTCAAATGAAGTCAAAAAAAAAAAAAAAGAAATGAAAATGGAAAAATTACTCAAGACTCGCTCCTCGTTGGCGTTTTTCCTGCTACAAGACAATTAAACCGGCTCACTGACACTTATTAATTGGGGTCATTCGATTTGCGGCAATTACTTCTGTCGTTGCACGACAGTATGCCGTCAAGCTGTGGGATGGAGTCTTGTTTTTCTGGCTTCGACACATGGACTGTTGCAAGAGTTATTTTGAAAAACTATATTCAGTTGGCAAGGGTAGGTGTTCGTTTCAGACTGTATCTGTTAGCAGATTACAGCATGCTTCCACATCAAAACATACACTGAAGGAATGACAAAGTCAATCACGTCCAAGGCAGATTTATAAATTTATAAAAATATCAACGTACTGCACCCTAGATACCCAGTTTGCAGCGGCAATCAATGCAAACCTAGAACCATAGTTAGTTAGTTAGTTAACGGCAACTTCTTATATGATCCTTGTGTAGGTACGTTTAAGGCGAAGCCCTTGGACGGACGAGTTCTGAGTAAATTTCTAAAAATAAAACTAAAAGTCACACACACATACATGCATACATATGTAGGGCACCTATGGTGAAAGGGTAAAACGAGTAATAAAACCAAGCGAAAGAGAAAAGAAGAAAATTATAATGTTTTGCACATGGAATTGGATACTAATTGAAGGGTTATCCATGCATGGGTGTATTTCCAGTTTATCGCTGAACGGTGCTCTAAGTGGATAAGAGGTTAATAAGGAATAACAAGTATTTTGTGCGGAAGGACTCAGTGTTTTAATACTCATAAACGGAAAGTTATCGTTAAATTCAGTAGCTAAGTTCACTGCATTCTGTATTGGATAACCTTCTTTCAGGAGATGTGAATATATGTACATATATGTACATATGTACTTGTAATGGCTGTAAGACAGGGCTGCTATAGCTGTTCAATGCAGCACCTCAATACGCTCAGAGACCTTTTGCAAAATGCTCTCTCTAAACCCTCTAAATGGACTAAGGGATGTTTAGGGATGAAGGCTAAGTGTCAACCCACACTCAAAAAACAGAACTTGTCCTCACCATTAGGAAATACAAAATTCCGCATTTTGACCTCCAAAATTATGTGGCATTAGCTTGGCACTTGCTTGATAAGAAACTAGCTGGAAGGCCAATATTCTTGAACTTGAAAAAAAAAAGTCACTATACCTCTGGTACTGCTGTATCAAAACGATACGTAAACGACGTATTAAATAGATACGTACTGGCTCTATCTTTGCATCATCAGGCCTACATCAACGTACGGTGGACGGCTTTGGAGAAAGTCTGCTACCTATCTTTTCTCAGACGGCAACAAAGATCGGCTTGCCTATACATCAGTGGAGCACTAAAAACCACCCCTACATAGTGGTTTTGGATAATCTGTTTCACTTGCCACCTTTAGATATCTATAGTAAACAAGAGGCAGCTTGTGGAGCTACTCGTTTGAAAGCTATATC
Source organism: Xylota sylvarum (assembly GCA_905220385.1). Taxonomy (NCBI): domain Eukaryota; kingdom Metazoa; phylum Arthropoda; class Insecta; order Diptera; family Syrphidae; genus Xylota; species Xylota sylvarum. The sequence continues at coordinate 28,702,290 of LR999960.1, forward strand.
TCAGTGGTCTAGTCTAAGAACTGGACACTCCTCTATTCTTAATAATCTTGAATTCCTTTCGCAAAGCAGCGACTACGTACTTCCACATCTTTTGTTCTACAAAAACCTTAAAACACGTATCCCCTCAAAAGTTGATTGAAAGGAGGACCTGTGGCTACAAAACACAGGAACTATATGTTTCTATACGGATGGATCTAAACCAAAATCGAGGAGTAGAAGGTGGTGTCTTCTCCAACGTTCTAAATACAAATATTTCCTTCCGCCTTCCCAATCACTGTAGCGTCTTCCAGGAGGAGATCATGACGATCAAGAATCGGGATATCACAATTTTTACGGATAGTCAAGACTATTACAGTCGCCTGTTTCTTAACGAGATGACTGAACATTCATCTCATTTCGGTGCCGGAAGACAGTGATTTTCTAGGCAATTGTATGGCCGATGAACTCGCCAAGCAGGGTACAGCCTTATCGATTTTATCGGATAAGACGAATATCGTCATGCCTCTCGCTACAGTTAAACTACTGGTTAAGTTCAACGCTGTGAATTTAATTTCAAGCTGGATCACTCTCCGACTGTCGGATCAGGCAGGTCACTCATCGGTAGGTACGCCATTAGGCTGGCCATCATAGATAATGATTTCTGTAGAAATTAAATGGACGAAGAAGAGGAGGAAATTATAGTCCATTTCCTATGTATGTGCTAAACTCTCTTCGCTCGCAAAAGATTGCACTTAGATGCCTACTTCTTTGATAATTTAGGTTAACTGGTTAATGCCCGTGTTTCTCACTAAAGCACTTTCTCTTGATCTAGATGGCAGCGGACGAACTCACTAGATGGAATCAACAGTGGCTTCTATCAGTTCCAGTCAGCTTGAACTATCAGTGCTATCCCTATATGAGCTACTTCGATATACTTTTTAATATCAGGTTTATAGGGATCTCCAATACTGAGCCAGGGTGTTGGAGAAGAGTTGGTGGCGGACGAACACTATTTAATGGGCCAAAGAAAGCGCTCGTATCTCGGGATACGGGATAGCGGTTTACTGACTCCGGAAAATCCGACCCTTGTCACAGGAGTATATATGATATATCGGGGTAACTTCCCTATGACGGCAAAAAAAAAATTACGTATAAACGAAAAGCCTCGGAAAAGGATTATCTGACAAAAGAAGGAAACAAAAGAAGGACAACGGCTTTCGGATCTCCACGTGGAAAGTTCGAACCCTTAACACGCCACGTGCAGCCGAACAGTTCACAGAAGCCCTGGACTGAGACAATGCAGATATCACCGTGCATTGCGATGGGCCAGGCAAAAGAAGGACCGAAAACTGCGACATTTACTATGGAGAACAGAACAGAATCAGCGCTTATTCGGCTGCGGATTTGTCATACACGGCAGAATTAGGCCAGAATCTTGAGCTGTCGATACGTAAGCGAACGTCTTATGACATCTTTGGTAGGACAGTTGACAAGTATAGCCTACAAGACCTCACGTCTGCCAATAAAATGTTCACATTAACATTGCAGATGTTAAAAAGCATGATACAATAGTAGCTTAGGGCACAATAGTAATACTCAGAATCCATGGACGACAAGTTGTATTTTATTACCCATGCTTCAGTATCGAAAGGGATCAACTGAGGGAGAAATTGGGGAAAGCCATCACCCTGGAAAGGAAGATTTCGAGCAGAGCAGCAGCAGAGTGCAAATGTGGACGAGCTAATGGCATAAGGCTGGATGAAATGCTTGATGGCAGTATTGCGATAAATAAGGACAGAAGGAGTTGTGGGTTTAATGGGTGGAAAATCTGAGTACGTCCTCGCTTTCGTCCAAGATTCCAACCTTCCAATTAAAAATAAAATGTGGTACCCTTACCTACAAGGACAGTGGCGGTTCTTCCAACTCGCCAAAGGGACACTCATTCACTTTTTGCGTAGGTTCACTATAAAAACAAATGACTATACCACGCAGCTATGTGACGATACTTGAAAACATCTCTGACATTGAAAAAGTTTATGGATTGTTCGCGTGTTCTGAGAATTAGTAGTGAATGGGGGTTAAGCTTTGAAAACTATATGAAACGAATTTTGGAAAGGTCATTGGCTTCCTATATGAAAAGCACAAAGCCTATTCGTTTTGGGACACCTGATCGATCGACAACACTCCCAACGGAGAATAAACAACGTTTCAATGAAAGAAGCACTCATCCCTTTTGTCTTCGGTTTCCCTAGCCATAGAAAGGAATCATATGACAGACAAATGCTGTCATGCCAACTATACCAATGCCGCCACCCGTCAGTCTCAAGCCCATTATAGTCATCATATGAGTACATACATTGTTTACTTAATCGACACACATACCTACATACATCAGTGTATGTTTAACATGCATATAAACTCGACCGGCCGACCGACACGACACGGACGACTCTTTATTGTTTTCCATTCGATACCGATGTTGTTTACAAAATCGCACACACATGTCCGTGCGCATTGTGTAAATAAGCGTGTTTTACGGTGGGTCATGGCAACCGGGGAACACATCCCCACTGGCACTGACACTGTGTGTGCATCGCGCCTTTTCAATGCAAAAAATGCACTTGCATGCAAGTATGTGCCCCAACCCTCCGCATCAACGTCATCCACCCACGACATGAAACACACTTTCCGCTTAACAAAACACATCAGCTACATACGTTATAAACTGTTACATTGTTGGGGTAGTTGGTGGTGTGCACCCACATTCGATGCCACCACGATGCGCTGATACTGCCGCACTGCCGATGTAAACGTACCTTGGAGGGGTTACTGGGTGGCTTGTGCTCGTGTTGTTGAATTGCCTGTCAGTAAGGCAGGCAGACAGGAGGCCAGTAATCATAAACAAACTCAAGCGTGAAACTGTGCGCCGAGGGGTTGGGATTGGAACTTGTATCCGTTGTCGACATCATCATCATCCGTTGGGTGCTAAGAGGAGCAAACGAGCGGGTGGGGCACTGCGTTGGATAGAATGTTCCAGGCATGGTATATGTTCATTTGGCCAAGGTTACTGGCTCCGCGCGCGTTTGCATGTCTCATGCGAATTTAAAATTAGAAATTTCATTTGCATGGAACGACGAGATGCAGATAAACGAGATCTGGAGATGTGCAATGGTGTCGGATGTTGTTGGTTTTTTTTTGTCTCCTCTTCTAGATAAATGAGGGAGGGACAAAATTGGAATATACGAGTATGTATTTGCGTAGAGTGTGTAGAATATGGTGCTCGTGATGTATGATGTTGCATTAAACATTGTTGTTAGCTATGTAATAAATAATAAATAAAGCGAAATTGCTGCTGAAAATTTAACTAATATGCGTTAGAATCGCGTGATAGCTGGTAAATTTGCTGTGAAGGGGTAGTCTAACTCCGACCGACTCATTTCCGTTCGATTAATTTGAATTCTCGTAGTAGGCTCTGGAATTGGAACGGAATGAGTTGAAATTGGAAACATATATAGATATAGAAGATATATCTGTGTAGAGTTTGTTTGGGCATTAACTGCAGAATATTTACCTCAAATGAGGTGTTCGATTGCTTTTCCCTCGATTAAACCGATTTTACAAACAAAACTTCGATATTTGTTGCTGGTAACAGCATACTTGAGAACGGAACAGAGTTGCAAAAGAATGCATTCTTTTGGGAATGCATTCACAGAATCCATTCAAAAGAATTCAAATTTTTGATTGAAGAAATGAAGTTAAAAAAAGATTGCAATTTAAAAAAAAACTTTAATTGACCATTCTTTTGAAGTCAGTGATTAATACATTCAATTTTTAGCAATCACTGAATTGAAATCATTTTGAAAGTCAATTGAATTCACTACATGTAAGTTGAAGTCAGTAGTGAACTCACTTAAAATCCGTTGAAGTTAGTGAATTCAACTGCAATAATTTAAATTCTCTTGATTGGAGGGGGTAGATCATGTTAATTTTGAATATTTGAAACGTTAATATTGCTCGTTTGAAGTCGATTCTGATGTCTTAACAAAACAGAAGAAGAGGATAAAATTGTTCAACCAAGCAGACGAGACTCAATCTAAACATCGTCTAATGATTTAACATAACGAAAACTTTAATTTTTGTGAAAAAATTTTCAAAATAGTGAAACAGATACGTTCGTACATATAAATAAATAAAAATAATTTCAATTGAATTCACTGACTTCAACTGATTTCAAGTTAATTCAACTACTGACTTCAACGAAATATGTGACTGATTTCAACTTAAATCTACTGAATTCAATTGACTTCCAAAATGATTTCAATTCAGTGATTGCTACAAATTGAATGCATTAGTCACTGACTTTAAAAGAATGGTGAATTACGTTTTCTAAATCCCAATCTTGATAAAGAGTTTTATTGCATTTTTCTCGATTGAAAGGACCTTACAAAAGTAAAACTTTTTGAAAGATGCTGCTTCCTTAAAAAAACTTTCATATCTTCTGGTAGTGACACCATACTTGAGAACCAGTCAAGCCGGAGGATCATGCATTGGTAAGGCTGTAAGTTTACGAAAAAACTTCTGGCAACGATTTCGGATTTATACTGTATTAGGTAGTACATACATATGTATCTATTTTAAGTTCTTAGGAGGTTTTCACTTCAGAATTTCACTGGTACAATGTCCTACCTCAAATGAGGTGTTCTACTTAACTTGCTTCACATGGATGGCAGACATTTAGACACTGTTTCGCTAGTTCTGGGAAGGACATGTATCTGTGACGAGATTGAATGTAGTATTCATCTCAAAACATGTAGTAATAAAGTGTTCCAACTCAAATGGGATGTTGCACTGCATTGTCCATTTAATTGAATTGCGTTTGTATATGTTGGCATGAGAATAAGCGAAATTCCGTCTTGAAGGGTACAGTACTATCTATAACGTTACTTATTCCTAGAAATAAGAAATCGCCAACTATAAGCTCATAATAGGAAGGCTAGAAAGAACTCAACTAAGTGACAAAGACATCGAACGCATGCCCAGTAGAAAGTACAAACTTCAACGAACAAGGTCTCCCGTCATACCCTTTCATGCCACCTGGGTTTTTGATCGACGACAACAAATTAAGACGAGTTTCGGTTGTATCAAAAAATCCAAAGATAGGACACATCAAAGACAAATGCCAAGCGATTGACTGTCAAACTCATAACTAGATGTTACATCAAGTCGTAGATAGTCGAAGAACGCAACTAGCTACATCCGACCACCCTGGGATGTAGCTCATCAAGTGAGAGACATGCGGATACTTTTCCTGAGCTAGGGAAATGTGGATTGGAAACCTCAAATACGAACCTTATAGCGAGAGACTAAAGAAAAACATAACCCAAGAGGAACTTCCTAACTCATCCAGACACTGTATCAAGACATCAAGTTGAATGGGTCTAGCAATAAGCGAGATAATGTGCGAGATATGAGGGAGTAGTTGCATCTCACGTCCTAAACCTCAGGTCACCATGCACATTGACACTAAGAATCTCTGATCACTTAGTATAAAAAAAAAATATTCTGGAAGTCCCCCACACGCAAATGACGACCTTGTACGGAATAGAGGCACCTCCTAAGCTATTCCTGAATTCTTTAAGGTCGATTGTGGGGTGAATAAGTTTTTCGCATTGATCATGTGCGAAGCTTAACATGTGTGGTTATTAAAGGAACCTCATGGAGAATTTTCGAATAAGGATGTCTAACAGTCTCCACGGGGAATAACACAGTGACCCAATCTATCATTCTCTCGTCAAGCGAACCCTGAAAATGCGGTAACTAAGCAAATTGGCGTCTAAGACTGGACGCCACTAAACACAAATAAATACGAAACGGTTACGTCGGATACAGATACTAAAACAAAGCGGTACAGAACTTTTTCTACTAAAAAAACACACAGCAAATATTTGGCCTAATAGGCACGTTTAGGCCCTGAGACCCACCTTCACACAATTATTCATAATATTAGTGCCATATTCTTCGCATAAATAGAAGGAGCCTACAATTTAATGGCGTTTGCGAAGGATAACTTTTCTAAGAAACTTTGTTATGACAATTATACTCTCGGATGTTTGTCAGACGTTCGAGAGAGGTAGACCGTGAAGAAATGCTTCATGTTATCTGGAAATTGAATCCTGAACTCTGAAATAAGTGGTCCGACGTACTTAACCAGTAAAGCCGAAGCTACACCCATAATTATGCCCTGAGCCTACTACGGATACTCTATACAGGTCAAACTGACGGGAGACAAAGACGTTAGCAAAAATGGTCAAATCTTATTTGAACGCTTTGGTTGCGATAGCAGACTTCAGTAATCCCATTCTAGATGATCATATCTTAAAGCGCCCAGGTTCCATACAGAATTTTGGATAGCTCACCGCAGATGAATTCTTTTAAAAAAGTTAAAACAAAAAATTTTTTTTGAGGAAACTAAGGCTCCATTGGCAAATGCCGACCTTTGAGTATTTGACAGGAAAGAGTTAGAAAACTTAACCTGATTCACAAAGTCCGAGAGATTTTAGGTTTAGGTTTTAGGTTAGAGTGGGTGTCTGCCGATAAAGTGGCTGACCAGTGATCGAGCTGAGGACCAACTCAATACTACATTTCAGATCAAGCCTGGGCCAGATCGGTCTCGAAATGTTGCAAGTAGAGAGATTTTAATATCTACAATTAATGTTGCTAAAAGCGTCCAGCTTTAGTAAGTAGCATTCCACCAAAGTGGTTTCTTCTTCCCTCGAGGCTTGCGAAGAGAACAAGCCAACGACATAGTCCGAGAGATACATATTAAGCAGAAAAGTGTGCACTATTTCAATACTAAAATTCTCAACTGAAAGATACTGGAAATATAGTATATAACCACAAAGATATTGCTTCACTACTCATGGCTCATATGATGCCCTACAATGCAACACGTCCTGTAAGCGCACACGTTACGCTGAATACAAATTTCTGATTATACATACTCCCAACTCCTAGTGACACAACCCGTCAATGAAGTTCTTTCAGCTCTCATGTACAATACAACATTGCATCACTTGTCCGGTGTAGTGTACGCGATGAATTAGAAAAACTCGTACGTGACATGTGTCGTACACTCTCCTTTCGGACTACGAGTAGAACCATTCGAGTTGTTTATGTTTCCACTGTGCCACCTTAGCAGCGCTAATAATACTTCCTCCTACATTCAGCACCTTATTTACGACATTAATTTGCATAAAAGCAAAACAAAAGGACTTATGCTTGTACATTTGTTTGGTGGAAATGTTATAACCAGCATTGCAAACTATGAGTAGGATTGCGTTAAGGGTGCAGATACGTTGTCTGCTAAGCCATGTCAGATAAAAAGATTCTCATTACGTTTATAGTTCTGAATGGGCTTAAATATAGTCCTTAATGTGAATCGGCTTTAGTTCATGTAAACGGTGTTGTCTGTCAAAAATTATTTGACAAATGTTGGCTAGTAGAGTAGAGTGTAGTATAGAGCGATTAGAGCAGAATAAATTTAACAAAAAATACAGTCATCGCGTCGTCTTCTTCTTTCGGTATATCACGATTATAGTATAACAGGTAGAGTAGCGGCCCAAGAACGTTTCCTTGCGGTACGCCGGCCGAGATTTCTTTACGCTCCGAGTATTCGTTTCTATGTCTAGTCCCGATATACGATTCTAGAATATAGTATACGGGAAGAACTTGTCTTAATTTGCATTGTAAGCTTTCGTGCCACACACCAAAGGCTTGCGAGACATCAAGGAATACTCTTGAGCATATCTTTTTTCGTCGAGTGCTTTCTCCATTACGTCAGTAATTCTATGCACCTGGTCAACTGTGGAATGCTTACTTCTGAACACAAACTGGTGGTCAGGGATAAGATTATGATCATGATTCTTAAAATCCTTAATAGTCTCCTTCAACAAATTGCACAAAAAATTCAAACGTGCTTTATGTTGCAGAGCACGGCTCTGTTGCCGTTTTTTATTGCTTTTTCCTTGATCAATCCTTCCATTTCCGGTGGATATCGTAAACCGTATTTGACCGGCGTTTTCTTTGGATTGGGTGTATTATTCCAAGAGGCGTGCTAAGATCCAGATACCCTTGAACTTTTTGTGAAAGGGTCATTGAATTGCAATAAGCGGCTGTCCCTAGAATCCGTACAGCCGACCTTCGAAGAGGGTGGATTTTCTAGTTAGGCTAGACTGCCACCTGGGATACTAAATTTTGTCGTTTTGTTCATTGCATGTTTTGTATACACTATATACTCAGTATACGGAGGTTGGATTTTAGTCGCCTACCTCGGGTATATTTCAACCCCTACCCGAATGCATTGAGCGTTAATTGGCGCCCCTCTCTGAACTCAGCCGCATCTTATGTTGCATTCGAAACGAATCTACTTTCAATTTTTAATTTAATTTAATGTCATTCACCCTGCAAACGAGAAAAACCACTACTCGTCATCGAATCTGCGGGCAGAACCAAACAAAAAAAAAAAAAAAACACCAAACTAGTATCGTTTGATGACAATGACACTTTTCTGAACCTCTAAGTCCTTGCTACACACCACCGATGTGCTATGTGTCAAAAGTAGGTTAGCCACCAAGGCTCACCATGATTTATTTATATCGTACATTGAGTTCTCTTTCGCTGCCCCTATGACACCACCACCACCACCATTGTCAGGGTATCGGTGTGCCTATGCAGCCGAATGCATACATATGTATATATGTACATGATCGTCGTTTTTACCATTACCACGACCACACCACTGTCATCACATCGCCTCGAACTTATTTTTGTTTTCCACTCGTTTGGTTTCAACGATTTTTGTTTTCCTTTTCTTTTCTTTTGTTTGTTCCTGACCCAGTAACGACAAAAAAAAAAAACAAACCCAAAGAAGAAGCATGAAATTTTAAACTCGAATGTCCTCAAATTAAGGGCACCGAACCTTTTTTTTTATTTGGTTTTCTGCCCACCCTCCACCCCGTGTATTTGTGCTTGGACGCCACGCGGTGGTAATGAAATGACACACAAAAGAATATGGGTTAAGCTATATACATATGTATGTATGTGGTGTTGCAGGCACAGCGAGAGAGGGGGAAGCCAAATTAACAACGGGGTTACAAGGAACCAACAAAATAAATTCGGACTTCGAATTAGGATCAAGGTCATTAGGCCATTTCATTTCGGGTTTTTCGAACGCAAAGAGGTTGCCACCACAGTACAATGTATCTGCAGAGGTCAGTGTTAGATACTTGTTTGACAATCTTTAAGGGAACAGATTAAATCGGTTTAATTCACGAAAAAGGGAAAGACCTACGGTACCGCATTCCATTTGCATAATTTATCACTTCCCTTTGCGTTTATAATCATCGTCTTCGTCATCATCAACATCATCATCCTTTCCGACTGAGGAGAGATATAATTTTTGGCGAAGGCCACCAGACGTCGTCGTCGTGTCGTTATCATCTCCCCCACATTTGCAAAAGGAAAATCCGTCAAACATTTAAGGGGTGTGTTTGGTTCGGGGGCCCAGCGGCAATCTAAGTCCTTCGTCTATCTTCGTTGTTTTGGTCTTGTTTTCATTTCAAATTCAACGAGAGATAGTCGCCTAAAATGATCGATGAAATTGGGTGTGGGAAGTGGGACAAAGTATAGTGTGTACCGGAGACGATGTCTGAATGAACATACGGACGTAGGGAAGAGGTGCCTGCAGACATATACAGAGATGTTCTATAGACGACTCCATCATAGCGCATGCGATTAAGTTGGCTATGTGGATGTAGTGGAAAAGGGTGTAACCAACGTAAACAATAAACATTCATACCGGTTTCTATTTTTTTTTGTGCATAAAGGACTAGACTTCTTCTTCTTTAGAGAAATAGCTTCACTTCGCTGAAGAGGACGACTATGATGGAACAGATTCCGCGAAGATGTGGAAACAACAATCCATTGTCGCCTTTGACAATCATGTTTAAGAATACATACATATCTGTAAGCATTTCCGAGGTAACTGTAAGTTTTGCTTATACAGGAACGAAGGATAATGTAAAATTATTCATCTTGAGGTTGATTGCCGTGATGCAATATACCTTTGAAATGTCACCAGCGTTGCCGATGTGTTGCGTTATGATACTTTTTTTTTTTGAGAATCGAAACAGTAAATCGTAATCGTTTGTAGGTAGTACGGTGAGCAGTAAAAAATCGAAAACTATCCAAGAAATTTTCTGATAAATGTACCGCATGGCATGTCTGTTAGTAACAGGAACAGGAACAGCTATCGAAGTGTTTCCAAATATCACAGAAGTGCGGCCGAAAGTGAAGATATTTGCAAGCCTCTCAGTCACATCGACGAATGTACAAATATAGGATGTCCACACATATGTATGTACATACCAAGAATGTGGAGAGAGGACAAGGTTGCCTGTGTAAGCCGCTAATGCAAATCATAGTATCCCACCTCTTTCTTTTGAAAATCCTTCGGAAGTCTGGTAGACATATGCCTATGTACATATGAATTCCAGAAAACTATGTCCATAGCAGTACCTATGTATGTCTTTACAAATGGCAATCAGTTTAATGAAAACCACTTTTGGTAAGCAGACGGGTGCTGTGGGGTGTACCAAACGTAATGTTACGGTGGCCAGGGAGGCCATTCTGGACCTGTTTTCGCTGGTCATCTTCAAATAAGAATCAGCGCCTAATAAAGTCTTAAAAATCCGACAATTTGATATCTGGAAGCCAAAGAACACGATAAACGATGATATGACCCGACAAAGATATTTAGGCTAGATGACTAGCTACACCTAACTGACCTTAGTAAGATTCTCATTCAAGGAACATCGACAAGATACATCGGGATACTGTCAGCCAGTCAGGACGCAATCAAAGCTCTGTGTACAAACTGGAATAAGAGTGACCGGATTTCGGCAAGGAGATGCGCTATCAAGTGACTTCTTCAATCTCGTGCTGGAACAGATAGTGCGCAGGGCAGGTGTGAACACGGATGGCATTATTTTAACAAATTTGTTCAGCTGCTGGATACGTATATAAGATCGACATCATCGGTCGCTTCCAGCGTGCCGTCTTAGAGGCTTTTAAGGTAATTGAAGAACAGGCGAAACGAGTTGGCCTTGAAGTAAATGAGGACAAAACCAGGCACATGTTGTGAACGAACAAAGAAGCATTTGTGAACAGTCTAGAACAAAACGCCACTGTTGGCAACAGTAAGTAATAAGTAAGTGGTTAATGAGTTTACCTACCTCGGAGTAAATATTAACTCCACGAATGACACCTTAGTGGAGATTCTACAAAGACTTACCCTAGAAAATCGCTGCTACAGCGGTTTGGCGAAACAAATGGGGTCAAAACTCCTAGCCGTTTGCTGGACGATAAGCAGGAAAACAGAGTGAATGTTGAATACTTTCGAGAAAAAACATTCTTTGTCGGATATTCGGTTCCGTAGGCGAGGAGGGCGAATGGAGGAAAAGTTACAACCACGAACTCTACGAGCTGTACCAAGATGTGAATGTAGTCCAAAAAGCCAAACCACGTTGTCTACACTGGCTCGGCCGCATCGAATAATGAACAATAATGCTCCAGCAAAGAGGATCTTCGAATCACAACCCCCAGGTTCGAGACAACAACGAAGACCGAACCTCCGTTTTAAGGATCAAGCTATAGCGGATGCAGCGTGCCCGGGATACCGGGATCGGCTGCCGTGTCTCATCCAGAGACTCTTCACGGGTCGGGAGCCCGTTAAATAAGTTAAGTATCTTCTATACCACCTGATAAAAACAAGAATCTTTTATCCTAACAATCGCTAAGCCCATAAATTTTCTTAACTCAAACGATTTTATTGCTGAAGATTTTGAGAAATGAGCAGCAGAATCCATCAAATGCCAAATCTCACCCCACGAAGTTGTACCTAGTGCACACTACATTCTGTCGTGCACGGTGCCTTTCTAAAGGGCAGACAAACTGCTTTAAGCATTCTATTACACAAAAACAGGAAAGCAATAAATTTACAGACAGACATACTACAATGCCATAAGTATCTATCATTTGAATACCCGTGCGTCATACAGAGTAAGAAACCTTAAAATATCTCAAAAGAATACGTCATTCCAACATTGCTAGGTGGCACTGATAAGGCGTTTCAAGCCTCGTTAAATTCCTAATACCTGCAGACTATAAAAACCACAAATTCTTACAAGTATATATAGCACTCTAAACAAGTGCAAATTTGTATGTTTTTTTATTATTATTCTCTTAAGGCATTCACCTATCCATCTGACTTCTGACTATACTCATACGCGTATCAGCTCTCACATACAACATTCAATTCAATTATAGAGACATACATACTTGTATCCAACGCTTTGCCGTTTTTTTTTCTTTTCTTTGCATGAATTTGTCTGACCGGCATTTTGACATATTCTTTGACATGCGGCATCGACTTCACACCAACACACCCAGACAGTTTGGTCAAGGTAATATGAAATAGATGATTGGATGGAAGTACATAGATACATACATATGAGTATGAACACTTAACTGACCGAAAAAGAACAAGAGAGAGAAAACACAACAATCATCAAAGTAACAAACCGGCACAGTATGTCATAAATTTAGAAGAGAATAGGAGCTAAGAGAATAACAGAAAGCTTTCGGAAGCTTCCAGTACACGGAAAAAAATTTAACTGAAGTTGTAAAGTCTATGGTTACAAGGACTTTAAATGGGACATCTATGTGGATGTGGATATGAATGTCAATTTTTAATGATACGATCATCATTATTAATTTTCAAATACATAAATAATAAGGGACCAAAATGGCTACCTTGAGCTACTCCAGAAGGTGCTCTTATTGGGTTAACCATTTACCTAAACAGGATTTTATAAAGTCGATCTTCTAACTAGGATTCAATCCAAATAGACCGTCCATGTTGTGGGAAAAATTCTCTGTGAGTTAGAAAGCTGAAAGAGAGTTATGCAAGGAGGTGGACAGAACATTTTGTAATGAACCAAACCGGGTGGTATTGATCAATATCAAGCGATCATAAATCGCAACAGGAGAAATGTTCAAACTTATTGACGAATATCGGAGCAGTGTAGGGTATCGAATGTCAGCAAAGGCTTTTAAAAGGGATTGAAGCAAAAAATATCCAATATTGGGTAGAGTGGTTAATAACAACCTTCCGCAACCTTCGCATAACAAAAGCCGTTCTTCCTTGAACACGGTACACAGTGAACCATTGTCCTGCCGTTCAATCCATCAGTTAATGGTTTATTCTAAAAATAGTTGATAACAATCCTCTTCAGAGTGTGCAACTGTTCGAAGCTTACAAAGGGACAAAGAAGCACTCGCTTACTAATGGCGACCTACAGGACACTATTCTTGAACCGCTTCTACCCTCTATTGTGCATGACGGTACTTTGAGGGTTATCGAGTACAAACCATAGAACGTGCCGACAACAGTGGCACGTCTGAGCGAGCTAGAGTTGAACTCTAACGAGAACATTAACTTTGTTGAACAATAGCTAGAATCAAAGAGTCCAGCGTTGGCAGAATATCAGACTAAGACAGTGGTTAGATCAGTGGATTGGGTTTCTGATCTAGTAGAGGTTACATAAGTAAATCTATTGAGTAGGAACCGCACACTAAAGTTGTATGGCTTAGGAAAATCAACCTCTGCTATGCAAAAAAGTAGCAAAAGTAGCAAAAAAGTAGCATTTGTTTGTATGTGGCACCGGCTATACTGGGCGTATGTTCTGTAGGTTGAAACCTCAATAAAATCTAGGAAATCTGAGCTATAGCAGCAATGTTTCATTCTGCTGGATCTATTAGTTCATTTTATGTTTCGACCCTTCTATTAGATTTTTTGAATGTGATAATAACTTGAGTTCATATCAACGTACGTTGTTGTGAAGACGTAGCAGCTAAATCAATTGACGATTCTGAACTGCAAAGCAGCAATCTTTCAAGGATTTCAAGACAATAAAAGCGGCTGCTACGCCTATATGTCTAGTATTATAGTGTCTAGTTCGTCCATAAATTAACTTTTCAACAATTAGATGTCCTTTTATCACATCTACTTTGTCTATATCATTTGGCAAGAGTACACGATAAAGATGCGCGTAAGCCGCGTCATTCAAGGCGATTTCTACAGAGAGCAAAAAAAGTGCTTAGGCAAGTTAAGCTAACGACACATTGATATGCCACCACGCCATAGAGAGGCTAATGCGAGTTAATAATAGAGCGCTTCTTGGATAGTATACTCGGTAAGCTTGTTCAAGATGACAGTACGTCCGGAGACAGATTCACCCAAGTAGACGGTTTCTTCATTTTCAATATTCATTGAAATGGTCAACCAAATTCATCAGATGAGCGGAGGTCCCAAACACTCCAACAAGAAGACTGCTTCATCTATGGTATCTACTCTTCGACGACCTCCTGCGCTTCATAGAAACTACAAGAAAGAAGAAGTTGGTTCAGTTAGTTCTGGGCAAAGAATGAAAATAAATCCGTGACATCACAACGGATTTCTTCTGGTCTAAGTGTCTCTGATTACATATGCAAAAAGGCAGCAGGATCCACTTGGAGTCTAGAGCCGAACATTATGCACTGGCTACATGTATGAAGTACTACTTTGGTGGCCCGACCTGGAGCAGAATTCCAACCTAGCTAGAATGGAAAAGAAATTCTACAAGTCGCTTTTCTCAGTATTACTGGTGCACGGAGAACTTGTCCTACAGCAGCGCTACATACCATGCTCCTGGCTAGCTGCTCAGTAATAACACTGGACATGGAGAATACTCTCGATACATCGTCATCTTCTACAGATTACCGATCACCTGCCCACTTAACACAACTTCAATATAGGCTACAAATTCTCAATACCAAACAAAACTCAATGGACACACCGGGGTGTACCAAGAATCGCTGTCAATTTTTACGGATGGGTCATAAACCGAGGACGCAGTCGGTGCTAGAGTCTTTTCAGAGGACCTGGATATCCAACTCTCCTTTAACCTTCCAAACTATTGCAGCGTTTTTCAACCCGAAGTCACTGCTATTCGTCAAGCAGCTGACGGTTAATGCAGTGTCAGCATCGGATATTGCCGTATACATCGACAGTCAGACAACCATCAAATCCTTTGCATCCAGCACAATGAGATCCAAGGCAGTAAAAGACTGCCGCGTACTTCTTAAAGAGATAGTTGGATAGTACAAACTCTCACCCTGTGCTCGATACCAGGTCACTGCTGTAACATACCAGGGAAATGTGAGGCTGACGAACTTCTCTGGTTTAAATAGTATAAGTGACACCGAGATTGAAGCGCCAACGCCATATGATAAATACCTTATCAAAGTGGTAAGTGATGCCAATAATCGATGGCATAAACTGGACCAATGGAATACCGCTAGGCTGCTTTGGCTGACTCTAAATAAGACCAGGTCCAGCAGATTCCTACAACATAAGAGAGAAACCTTCTCCAAGATAATTAATACCTCAAAGATTGGACATTCCCTGCAATGACTTCTATAAAAGCTGTTGGGACGAAGTGGAAAAATAGTCCATTAGTCACCTCCTATGCACGTGCCCTGCACTCGCCAACATCAGGAAGGCTACATTAGGTAAATACCTATTCAATGGTCTAAACAACCTCAGCAACGTCTGGCTAAAATTATCTGTCTCCTTCTTACAAAGGAGCAAATGGTTCCCTTCGAAATATTGAAGGCTAGACCATGGTTCTACCACCATAAGTATTCTTCTAAAGAATCTCTTCAACTTGCCTTCCACACTGTCGTCATTATTTAATTAAAACTTCCCCAACTAAATAAAAAAAATATCAAAACAAAACTTTAAGTGACTAATCACAAGCTATTTCTCTCTTAAATTATTACGTCGTGACGTATCCACCACCATGACTAACAAACAATAACATTGCACTGCAAGTGTATTTAAAGCCAACAAACCCTAGTAAGCCATTTCATATAAAAAAAAAGCTTCCCCCACTGACTGTGGCGTATTAAAAAAATAAACAAAACAACGACGACATCTGCTGCTAACTTATGGAACTGGATTTGAAGCTTTATTTTATTTTTGTATTCCATGTAATCTAGTTATCGCTAGATGGAGACGTACACACCATAAAATATTGAAATGCAGGAATGGAAGGAATTCAAATGGATTGCAAAGAATTCCTTTTGTTATGAGCGTAAGTTTGTGCTGTAAGTTATAATGTCAAGCTATATAATGAGACGATTCGTGATAATAACAGTTGGCTGGCACATCGTTATTTGCTAAATAAGGTGAGTTTAGCGATGTTGGGTAAATAAAAACTAAGATTGCTACAGAGAACACAGGCAGCGTCTATTTGGATGTGGATTTGTTTAAAGTAGCAGTCTTGAGCTTTACGTCATTGAAAGCTAAATTCGCCAACATTAGCCTGATATGCGATAACGCCCCCACAGAGGAAAGAGATGATGCTACCAAAGAGCGTTTCTACGAGCTCCTCGACAAGACATATGAGCAATGTCCGAAGCATGACGTGAAAATCGTTCTATGTGATTTTAATGCCAAAATCGGAAAGGGGAACTTCTTTGGTAGCACCATTGGAAAGCATAACCTACACGACACTACATCTGGAAATAGACTTAGCTGCGGGACGTAATGTTACTGTAGCTAGCACACGGTTTCCTCTCCTGAACATTTATGAGGGAATATGGCGGGAATATGTTGCGATCGAAGTAAGGCATTCCTCCAGTATTCTAGATGTCCGGACACTCCGAGCGGCCAACATAGACTCGGACTACTACCCAGTTGCAGTCAAGGTACGTCTACGTATATCGCATACGCCACAACAACGTAAAAATACTGTGAGGAGATTTAACGTTGAATGGATCGCGCGTATCCCTTAACCTCTCGAGAAGTCCTATGCAGTCAACATCAAGGGCTGAAAATTAGTGGGATCCTCAACTGATGAGCTGGGTTTCACCCGACCACCTTCACGAAACCCCTGGTTTCATGAAGAGTGCCCGCAGGCACATGCAGTAAATCAATTCGCTCGGCTTCTTTGAAGGAAAAAGTAAGATCATGACAAACGTACGATCGAGGAATTAGAGAAGTTCTACTCCAGGAACAATGTTCGAAAGTTTTAGCAGAAAGTAAGAACATGTTAAGGCAACAAAACCCGAACATGAACAAAGAAACCTTGTAGTTGAGTCACAGTCAGGTCTGAGGATATGGGAAAACCACTTCTGGGGACGACGACCCGAATTTCGCTGTCAGACAGAATGAACGAGAATGAAGTGAGGATATCAATCTCTATCCTAGCCTATCAGCCTTGGTGGGGAGTATACATCAACTCATTACCAAGATTTGGTCAGAGAAAAGTATGCCTGATGAATGGAACCTATATTACTATAGATGCATCAGGCTTCTTAACATTGCAAACAATATCCTGTCGGCCGTACTGTGCGAGCGCCTGAAACCCTTCATCAACAACCTGATTGGCCAGGAAAGTCCACAGTCGATCAAATCTTCACACTTCGGCAGATCCTGGAAAAAACTCAAAAAGTCCAAATCGATACCCACCGCCTTATTATCGATTTGAAGGCCCGAGATGACAGCATTTATAGAGACGAGCTATATAGAGTCATGTCTAGTTTTGACATCCCTGCCAAACTTGTTCGCTTGTGCAGGATGATGATGGGGAATGCTCGCTGGAGCCATGTCTAATTTTGGCAAACTTCTTCGCTTGTGCAGGATGAGGATGGAGAATCTTTGCTGCTCCATAAAGGTCGAAAACAATATCACCGAAACCTTTGATGTCAATAAAGGATTCAGACAAGGTGATGCATGTCATGTGACTTTTACAACATTGCTTGAGAGAATTGTGCGAAACTCACAAGCCAACACCAGAGGCACAATTTTCCAAAATCCTGTGCAACTACTTGCATACGCTGATGACATTGACATCATCGGCAGAACACAGGGAGCTGTCACGGGTGGATTTGCAGGTATTGGATCAGAAGCGGCAGAAATGGGTTTAGTTGTGAATGAAGGCAAAACCAAGTACATGCTTTCAAGAAGAAGGGACACACAACATCGACGAATCGGACAGAACGTCGCAATAGATAGATAGAACTTTGAGGTAGTTAGGGACTTTGTCTACCTCGGCTCCGCTATAAATTCTGACAACATCAAATAAGAAATCATACGAAGAGTTACACTTGCTAATCGCTGTTTCTTTGGTCTAAGAAGGCAACTGAGTAACAAGGCCTTGTCAAGAAACACTAAGGAGACTCTATATAAGACCCTCATCATCCCAGTGCTGCTATATGGCGCAGAGGCATGGACGTTAACGAATGCGGATGAAGATATCCTTGGTTGTTTTGAACGCAAAATTCTTCGGACGAATTTCGGTCCCGTTTGCCGTGACGGGATTTGAAGGAGGAGATTTAACTGCAAACTCTACGAGCTGTACAGCGACATAGATCTAGTCAAAAACTGCGCATCAGTCGTTTGAGATGACTAGGACATGTAGAGCAAATCGAAATCAACGATTTGGCCTTCGAATCGAACCCGGAGTAACAACGCAGTACAGGAAGACCTCGCCTTAGGTGGCGCGCACAAGTGGAAGAGAACCTCAACCAACTTGGAGTGCGCAGCCAACCAAATAACTTGGAGTGCAAACTGAAAAGATTTCGAGGTAAAAATTAGACCTGTATGTAGAGGCACTCCCCAAGAAGGTGTTCTGTTATCCCCTCTTCGTTGGAATTTGGTAGTCAGACAACTATTGATAATCCTGGAAGGCGAGGGATGGACGGCGATCGCTTATGCAGATGATATTGCTTTAGCTGTATCGGCAAAGCACTTAATTACTCTTAAAGAGCGTCAACAGAACGCTTGAAACAAGGTCGCTAGTTTTGACCGATCGTGGTTTCAACGATTTTTTTTCTTTTTGATCTGTGTGTTCTGTGAAATGCGTTTTTTCGTTATTTGTTTTTAAGAATACGGCTAGCTACGGATTTTCTCCATACTTTCTTTAATTTCAAAAGCAGTCACCGAAGGACTTACCTACGTACGTACGATAAGCAACACATAAATAGGTTTTAACGTGGATTTGTTATCATTTTCTTTAAGCTCGCAGTTGGCAATAGTGCGGTTATAAAAAAGTATTTTAATAAGTGGAAAATTAATTTGGGACTTAAATTAAATAAGTTGCAGTTAGTGGCATTACATATTTGTTTAAAAATTAATATATGTATATACCTCATAGAAAGTCGGAAACCTTATTTTAATTGATTTTTATCAATATTGGTAAATAAGCCGACATTCCTTTTGAAAAAAAAATCATAAGTTGCAGCTTTGTTGACTGAGAAGAAGTCCAGCTATGCTCAAATAGCCAAGATTGTTGGAATTGCAAAGTCTACAGTAGTCAACATAGCAAAACACGTGCACATACCAGGCGGTTCAACCTTGGTTACTCCAAATAATCGGCAAAACTGTGGCAAAAAAAAGAAAAATAACACCGTGGACTGACCGGAAAATTATTCATAAAGCTCTACAGGAACGTAATCCACCAGCTCACTGCATTTTGAAGGTTTTGAACGAAGCTGGAATCGACACATCGGTGAGAACTCTGCGGCGTCGATTGGAGACAAGCGAAGGAGGCAAGCAAAGAAGCCCAAATTGACCAATGTCATGTGAAAATGGCGATTATATTGGCCACAACTTAAGCAAGTTAATTTGTTCTTCAAATTTCTTTTCACAGTAAAAGATGAAACAGTTTTAGCAATTTTTCCGCAATCACGATTTTATTTTAGGTTGTCTTTAGCGATAAGTGTCGCTTAGAAGTCGTGACGGAGACGGCCAAATTCGTCTGCAGAAGGTCCAATGAAAGATATTCAGAGCATTGTGTACTTCGGACGGTCAAACACCCACCCTCTGTGATGATTTGGAGTTGCATAATATGCGAAAGTACGGGGTCAATTTATTACGTAGATGGAACAATAAACTCCAATCAGTATAATCCTGTCCTGAGGAAAGTTCCTCGGCCGTATTTGAACACATTAGACTCTCCCAGAGAAGAATACGTCTTTAGGCAAGATGTAGCTCCATGCCACACATACAAAGCAAGCATGAAATGCTTGCGTTCAAGGAACTTGGAAGTCTTACAATGGCCTGGTAATTCTCCGGATTTGAACCCGATTAAAAACTGCTTGGCCTACCTAAAATCTCGCGTTTATAGTGGAAGAAACAATACCATACAAGAGCTCAAACAGAACATTGAAGATATCTAGAAAAACGAGCCCGCTATGAAACAAATGGTCGCGAAATGCATTGAAAGCATGCCCAAACGAATAAAGGAGGTACGAACAAATGGGCGGTAGTACTAAGTATTAAGATTTAATAATTTTTTTTTTTACTTTGTAATCACTGATAAGCGATGTAACAATAAATATGTGCAACACGATTTTAAATAATCAAATTAATTTTGTCTTTTATTTTGGGTAAAAGCGAAAAATCGCATATATTTCTCATCGGTCATAATTCAATGGCCACATACTGTAGAACTAGCGCTGAAGAGAACTGCTGGGTTGGCTGCTTTCAGATTCTGAACCCAAGGTTATTTCAACGAACTGACCACAACGGGGTCGTCAACAGTGAGTCCATCCATATCCGAGGCTTGTATTTGTTTCGGAACTAAGTGTGTCCGTGGTCGGCAAGTTACCCCTACGCACAACCCCCAACCCGGAGGACCAGACCACAACGGGATACAGGAAGATCTGGTATAAATTTAGCTTGCCTCATGGTAACCAAGCGACCTTTTTAGTGAGGAGTATGACTATAGTTCGATTTCTCAAACCAGGGGAATGGCAACACAGCACTACCACCCCAAACGACGCATGGGGGAATAGAAGTGTGTATGGATGGATCACACATCGATGAAAAATCCAAGGGCGAGCGTCTATTGCCGATCACAATATTCATTTAGAACAGTTCGCGGCGGAATCTGCTCGGACAGTCAATGGCTCTAGCAAACCCGAGAACCAACTCGAAATTGGAGAAGGAATGGAAGGAAAACTCGATACATTGACAGCCTTCTGGCTATTCAACATCCTCTGGGTCAACTGCCCAAAGCGAAGTCACTAAAGAACTGGGCGAGGCATCTACACCTACAACCTTAGGAGTAGCTTTAAATGTTATTAAAACCGTCTATATCACCTTGTTCCGAAAAGGTCATGAAAAAATGTTTATGAAGCTATATCTTTGTAAAAGACAATTAAGACATGAACGGTCTGTACATTGGACATACACACAAATGTATCAACCTGAAAAAAACTTGCTTACAGACTGGAATTGGTAACGTATCACACTTTCCCTGGATCTGAAGAGAAGTGGAAAAGTATCTATAACAACTGTGCTAAAGTACAAATAACTGGGAAGACACGTCCTGTTCTTTCCTTAGACGCTTTAGTTTTGGAAAAATTCTGAAGTTCACTGGAAATATAAAACATGAACCTCCTTCCCCCCTTTGCAGTTCTATTATTTTTTGTCAAATTACTGAGTCGTTAGGTCCGACTTGGCATCTCTTAATTAGGCATTTTGTTCAGAATTACTTACTTGTCAAACTCCTTCAATAAAGCCAGTTCACGTTGAAATGCAAATGTAATGCTTAAGGGATACCGCCTTACAATATATCTTTCCACAATATACAACCGTATTCATGCATCTACATATGTATCTACATTGATTCATTATCACTTTCTTGTTGTCTGGCAAATCAGTCTATCTGTCAATTCATATTAAATTTGACATATTGAAAAATCCTGTATGTCAATCCCAATATACATCTATTTTCCGTTCAGGAATAGTATTCATTGAGGCGTTGCAAATTCAAAAAAAAATAAAAAATTAAAGAAAAAAGTGTCAATTACGGTTTGTGTTACATGTCCTTCAGGCATGATGAACACACAAAGAGGACTGTGTTGCACACTATTGAAAGTTATATGCTCTATATATGTACGTAACTCAATGTGCTTCAGTTTTATCAGAATATAATGAAATTAAAGGAAATGTAAAGCAAATGTGTCCTTGAAAGTGTAAATTTTTACACCTTCATAGGTAGCCTTGAAAGTAGTAATGTGACAGTTTGCTGGAGCAGGATAGTTAAAGCGTTAAGCAACCTGCATATACCTAACTATCTGGCAGCTAAGTGAGA
Organism: Xylota sylvarum; assembly: GCA_905220385.1. Taxonomy (NCBI): domain Eukaryota; kingdom Metazoa; phylum Arthropoda; class Insecta; order Diptera; family Syrphidae; genus Xylota; species Xylota sylvarum. The sequence goes on from LR999960.1 coordinate 28,724,534, forward strand.
GAACCCTATACTATGCCACGGAAGAGTATCCTAAGACATACACAAACACAGGAGGCATTCCACAAGGGTGAGTATTAGGCCCAGTTGTGTGGAATGTAATGTATGATGGCATACTGAGCGGTGTAGACATTATCGGCTCTTCTGATGACATTATAGTAATCGTTGTATCAAAAACACTGGAACAAGTATCCGAAAACTGAAGTCAAATAATCAGAAACATGAGGGAACGACTTCAAGCATCAGGCTTGGAACTGGCAGATCATAGGTCAATAGCAAAACAAATGTACACCACATTACTATACAGGTCGATGAGCAAATCATCAAGTCGAGTCCACACATGAAGTACCTGGGTATGGTACTGAACCGATAGAACCTCCCCGGAATTAGCGGCACTGTCGAGTTTAAAGTCAAAACTTGGAGGACCCAAGCACCCAATTAGAAACCTTCTAGGAATGGTAAGCAAGCACCAGCGACGTATAGGAAAACGTACATGAGATGGAAGAACTAGGTGCGCAGAATCGAATCATTGAGACGGTGCTGTGCCTTTAGAATGATATCAATGGATATCTGGTCGAATGCTGATTTGGATATAAAAAAGTAGCGAGAACGAGACAGAAGGCAGGAGAACTGCCAGCGAAGCAACACTAAACTCAAAGGAAGATGAAGCCATCCGCTGATCCCCACTTTAACTTCTACCTGACACAGTTTCGGATGCTCCTTAGAGTATATCTACAAACATAAATATCATATGACCTATGCTGTGAAGTCAAAATCCAGAATGTGGAACGTGTGTTGATGGAATGCCGGAAGTATACGACGGTTGGTTGGGGTTGGTAAAATTGTTCACTTGTCTTATAGGCTCCGAAGGTTGGCCCACTAATTAGCGTGTCTGACGATTTCCCATTGTGTTATCTTGGAGTGGTCACTGTTAGGTCGTACGCCAAAATAGGGCTCAGGACCAACGAGCCGACGACACGCGTCGCGTCTCGAAACCTTCATGACATGCAATCCAGGCTACTCTAACCTCGTTCATGAATGCAAGACTTTAGAGGATATTCAGATACTTCCAGACAAGCTTAGACCCGACCGCGTAGGATTTGTGGCTCAATAGTGCTGGTTGTCTTTCTGAAAAGTTCCTTTACTTTTGTCTCCACAGGCCATCTCATGTATGTATGTACGTACATACGTTCAATAGCATTAACTTGTGTTTGAAATATTGTCGGTATAGTCGGCCTTTGAAACTGAGACCCTAGTGCTACCATTTTTGGTAATCCAATGAGACCTTCATCTCTTCATTAGCGGTACGCCGACTTATTTCTTTAAGGAATCTAGATCTCCAATTCTAATTCTTGAGAAGTATGTTGTTCTAGCCTTCAAGGAGCCACAAATATCTACTTTGACTGGACACATTCCAGGGTTCCAAAAACATGCACGTCTAATCTTACAAGATTTTCTAAGACACAGCACCAACTGGGTATTGAACTGTTGAGAAAATACCAGGTGAAGGCAGAGCATTGAACTAAAACTTTGGAACAATATATCCCAAGCCCGATGAACCTATACCTCTTGAGACCTAAACATCCTGTTTTAAGGACAAAAATCGATCTAAAGTAAAATAATTTAAATTTCTTAAATGTAGAACTCACCCATTTTTCCATTTGGACTGTACGGGTCGTAGCTTCCGGTTGACATTGGTGATGCATATCCGTTTGACATATTTGTATTATAATTATGACTTTGTGAGCCTGGCGATGGGCTCAATGGTGGTGCCGAACTGGGTACACTATTGGGACTGGGCGACGATATCCAATCGTCAGGTCTGTAACGAAACAATAGTGTCAATAGTAATATCTCATCAAAATCGGATTTGTAAGAGAACAACTTACCCATCGAGTCGTACCCGTTTCGTTGGCACGAACACTAAATGACCGTTTGTTGAATTTGCACTTGTTGAGGCCGATGCGGTACTCGCTGAATTGTTATTAAGGGCGCCGCTAGCACTCAGGACCACACTACCATTTCCAGCGACGCCCACTGTTCCGCCGCCAATACTGACGACACTTATGCCCGGTGGTCCGGCGGATACAGTTGGCAGGACCATATCATGGATTGGCTCCGATTTGATGGCAGTGAGAATTTTCAAATCGTCTCCATTTGCATTGAGTCCATTATTGCCATTGATTCCGACAACAGTACCACCTCCACCGCCGCCACCACCACCTCCACTGTCACCGCTAAGAAGGTGCTGGCCACCTGCTTGCTGGATTATCAGATGCTGACTATTGGCAGGTGAGAGCTGTTGCGACGAATGCGGACGCGGATGTGTTTGAGCTTGTTGTTGCTGCTGATGTTGCTGTTGCTGTTGCTGTTGCGGCTGTGATTGTGGCGGATGCTGGACATTGAGTCGGTACATCATGGATGACAGATTCATTTAAATCGTTTTTGAAATGTAAACTATTTTTTTTTCCTCCGGTTTCTTAACAGAAAGCCTATTCCGAGAGGTCCTTTTTTTCAGTTTTTTTTTTGTTATGTTGTCGAAGTTATTTTGTTTTACTTGGTGTGCGCTCTCTTGTCGTCACATTATGAACTTTCAGGACGAGCTGCTTTGCCAAGCCTGCAAAGAAAAAGAAAACTGTCTTCTTATTTATGTTTTGAAATGGGAACATGAAGAGAATGAGGTCATTCGTCAAGGATTTCAGGTCAACGATTCGGTTACGGAAATAAATTTCCAAGTAAATGCAATCATCCTATCGCCCGCCCCCCCTCCCCCACCATCAGGACATGTGCATGTGCACCAGATTCACACAAATATGTAGGTCCTCTGCAGAGTGCTACCCCTGTACTCCCAGACTACCAACGACGATACTCACAATTGCACTTGCACTTGAGCTAAATTCAATGCACATAGGCGGCGGCAACACCATCATTGAGAAGAGAATGACAGTTTATGCTTTGTTGTGCATTCTTTCTTGCAGAGAGAGAGAGAGAGAAAGAGAGAACGGAAGGATGTATCGATGGGGGAGAGAAAGTAACATGCAGTTAATTTGCTACTTTTCAATAGTTCACCTCAATGACGCAAGTGCTGCAAAAGCTCAGTCTAGCTGACATTACAAAAAAAGGACATAAATTCCAAATAGCCTGTCACACCCATTCCTGTAAACAGATATTCGCGCACTTAAAGGCTCAATGTTGCGTCGTCGTTACGACTGATTTAACCGAGGGATGGTTCATTCATCGCGTCATAGGGATGAATGACGTTTTGGGTTCTCGGAATTTTAAGCTCAATTCGAATGAATCCAATAGGCATGGGTAGGGTGTTGTGGAATTTTTACCTGCCCGTCTGTGGCCAATCTACGACTACGACACAAATTTATGGTAATTTCAGGACGAATTTGGATTGAAATTATTCTAAATTTAGACCACAAGTAGGGGGGAAATGGGGTTCAAATAGAGGGCTTATATCTGAAGATAGGTGAATGGCATATCGGCCGAAAGGGCTGAATAAAGCGGGAAGGGGCCATAAATCTGACTATATCGTGTCAGATGAAGGGTCTTTCATTGGGGAGACGCGTGAGGCCTGATCAATATTTCCACTTTTTCTTCAAAACCGATTTGGTACACTCGAATGAAAAAAGAAGATTGCAATCATGTCTCAGCGTATTCGCAGATATCCGGGTAAAGACCCTCTTACACGAAGACCAGATACCGTCAACCCATAGAGAAGTAAACACAGTCTTCAGAAGGAAAACCAAGAATCTTTCGGAAATTTTTCATAGTAGTCATTTTTCATTTCATTTCATTTCATTTCATTTATTTTACAGAATCTTTTACATTGGACTTATAAGTTAAAGTCTATAAAAGTAAAAGCTAATTTATTTAGATATAAACAATTCATTTAGCAGATTTGCTAATTAAAAATTCAAATTGGAATAACTAGGTATGTTAACACTGGAGAAAATGGTGTTCGAAAATAAAATAAAAAAGGATTTACATAGATATAAATAAATTAAAAGGAAAAAAAAAATAATAATAAACTCTCTTATTACAAAATTAAATTTATCTAAGCACCTTCGGTCAAATACTTAAATAAAACTTTATCAAAAGACTTGGTTCCACGAAGCCTTCTAATGTCCATGGGTAAAGCGTTCCATTCTCTGGCAACATAAACAAAATATTGGTTTTCAGAGTTTCTGCACGTAAACCTAGGTTGAATAAACACTAACGAACGAGAGGAAGTTGGAAAATGAAGTTTCTCGTACAGGTACTGGGGCAGGGTTTATATTTTCAGGTACTGTCAACTTTTGCCGACCAATTCCAAGCTCTCGGATATTTTTCCACAAAGTTCTTGGGGTAGAATTTTGTTAAGTCGCTTTGAGTACACCCGCTTCTTTTCTTCTCTTATTTTCATGGAAAAACTGTTTCTTAAAGCCCGAAAAACTGCATGAAGTTCAGGGAGTCTTGTATTTCAGGTGTAAACCACGTGATCGTATTTGTTCGCAAATATTTTGTTTTTATCGGGACGTGCGAATTATAGAGACGATGTATGGCATTTTGCAGAAAATCAATTTGATCACTGGCAGAAGTCATGACATACACATCTTGCCAATTCACCTGAAAAACATCCTCTTCCAACTGGTTTAAATTGATTCCCCTGAAATAACTATACCTATACACAGACGGTGTTGTTTGCGGCAGTGGGTGTTTAAAAGTAGCAAAGATCAAGTCGTGTTTCGAGAATGCCGACGCTGACAACTGAGTATATAGAAGGATGTTTTCAATGTTACTTGTAAGAAAAAGGTCCAACAGCGTCGATGAGGTACTTGTGAAATGCGTTGGAATAGAAGTGTTGACAGATCTTAGGTCAAGAGTACTAATTTTGTTTGTAAATAACTGCGAAGTGTTTTTTAAAGAGGGTCCAGTAAAAGATCTATTGTCAAGGGAGTAGACAGTGGATCCTGTTTTAGGAATGCAAATACTGTAAAACACTAGCCACTGTCATTTATTTTGTTTCCTGTCTAAGTACTATCAGTTGCTATACCATGGTAGCGAAATCTGTATCTAACATGTCAAAGGAAGTCCATGGGATTCAAGGGGATTTATTGCCTTTTTCAAAGATTAAGAATTAGAGACTCATCAGGATCATCTCTCATTATGTATGGGAGATACCATAGAAGAGTCAATCATGCTATGAGTCTGCCACTAACAGAGTGTCAATAACTGTCCCAATACCTTCTTTACTTTGAAATTAGCACATCTAAGGGCTTAGTAAAGTACTCCGTCTTCCTAAAACCTAGCCCAGCCCCATTATTATAAAAGGGTTAGGTTTTACATATGAAAGATGTTACATGAACTTCAAGGTACTTCTCGATTTTTAAGAATAACTCACAGAAATGTTGCGAAGAATAGACACTTGAGGTATCCCATCGTTTTAAAGTAAATTTGTAAATGTTAATCAACCGGTGAGCTGTAGTGGTATGTATAATAGAAAGTAACATGGCTTAATAAGGCTCTATGAGAGTTTTAAGAAGACAGCAGGTCTTAATTTTCTGATTTTCTGAATCATTAACGTCTATGCGTGAATTCATTAAGTTCATTAGGTGTCTAGCCCATATTCCTCCACAGATTTTTTTTCCCAATAGTAGAACACCGTAGTGGAGCAAGGCTGAGGTACTGCGTCAGGCATAGAATCTAGGCCGAAATACTCTAAAGTTAACTTGTTTTTTTAAGTTTTGCGATAATAGAAAGGAAGGACGAATGAATATCACTTCTGTCATTAATCAGAAGGCACCTAATTATGGAACATTCATGTTGATCTTGAAAATTCCACATAAAAGTAAACCAGTCTTCAACGCAACAGCCGATGTTCTGGTGGTATAGGTTCAGACGACATGTCTGTAGTCTGCTAATCATTAGATAAGAATCGCGCAGTTATCGAAAGTTCAATGGGGAATAATTATAAACCATCTCATCTAAGCATTGAATTCAAGAGGTAAATACTGGTGGACCCAGTGCAACTAGAATAAAGCAGGGCGTACTTAGAAAAACTCTTGAAAGCTGAGCCAAGCTCTTCTTTGAATATCGGTACAAAAGGCATATCTTCTTTTATCCAAAGCCGCATTCTATGGCAAAGAATAAGCCGTAATCCAAAACAGGGATCACCTTGGGTATTTTAAATGAGAGATCTGGATGGTACACACGACTTGTAAATAAGTGTTGACAGTTTTAGAAGATCTTTCTACCAATAAGCACTTCTTTTGGCTTAGTACGACAATTATTGTGCAGACTTTAATATAAGATCGACAAGATATTTGGTTTGAAAATCACATTCTGAGCCACTCATCTTATAATATCAGATTACATATCGATTCTTATCAATTTTGTATCATCTGACAAAAATAAAACTCCGGCGAGGTCAACTTCACATGATAGGGGCAAACGACTGACTCATCACAAGGAATACTACTGCTGGTTTGGCTATTTCATCCATAAAGACTTGTTGGGCAACAAACTCATAACAAGGCGGGGTTTAAATTGGTGCTTATTGAATTTTGTTTTACCATCACTCACCAAAAAATGTATATGTATGCATATTACCATCATCATCAGCATACATACATTTGTCATTATAAAGAGCTTAGGCCCAATCTGGCTGCCTAGAGGAACTCCAGAGATGGTCAGCAGCTTGTCAAGATAGGTAGCAATTAAGTTAACTTCTTTGCCTTACTTCGAAGTTAAGTTAAGTTTAGTTAACTTCTTTGCCTTCCTTCTGCTTATAGCTCCAGATACGAACTCGGTTAGGTTGAACGTCTGTCGTGATAAACTGTTTCAACAGACTCGAAATTCTGGTTTGTAGGGATTTCAAGCTGTGTTAGGCCATTGACAAGGCGATTAGGGACTGAGTACTAAATCGGTTTAACTGATTTCTATTCAAAGACATTGCCATGGAATTGGACCTACAAATTGGGGTTTTCGAAATCGGGGAAGGTTCCTAACCACGTAAAGAGATAGTCACCACTCTCTTCGGGTGGTTCACCGATTACGAGTATGGCATGTACATATGCACCTTGTACAGTCCTACTGCAAGTCAGAAATTTGAAACAGTGCTCTTGCAGTGTGGGTTAGTTGGCCTCCTATTGCAAGCACTCTGACCAGGGGCCTATTTCATAAAACTACAAGTGTTGTACTTGTAAATTTGTGTTCCATAAACATTTTTCAGCACTTGTAGCACGGCAAATTCAAATAATAAGTGTAGCGAACTAAATGCTACAAGTCTACAAGTTTGTAACTACAAGTTAAAAATTATTTGCGAAGAACTACGAGTCTGCGGCTATATTTCACAGTTAAGCGATCACAGTACGTGATTTTATTAGTCTCTCTACTCTTGTAAGAAAACCACTTGTAGTTACAAGTCCGTCGCTAATAATTTTTTGCGCAAATACTTTTATGAAACAGAAAAGCTTGCCGCAATTGTAAATTCACTTCTAGTTACAGGCCTCGCATACTTGTAGTTATTAGTGAATTGGCATTCTTTATGAAACAAAAATTTGCACATAATTTACAAGTTACAAGTGAATTCACAAATAATTATTAGTGTTGTAGTTTTATGAAATATGTATGAGTAGATCCGACTGAATTCGCCACCTATTTCTGGAACCATATGCTTCTTGTACTATATGCTTTTAGTGAACTCAAAACAGTACATTGAGTTCATTGAAGAGGTTGTCATACATACATGTATGTATGTACTAATTAGTAGTGTAGGCTTCATCAATCTTGACGAGTGTGGATCTTACTGATATGGCGATACAGCTCGAGATTAACTTAGCATTTGCGAGTGCAGGAATGTTTATCACTCTGTCCTCAATGAGACTCCATTTTTCGTAGAAGGATCTTCCTTCGTCGTTGGGCAAATCTACTAACGCAACAATATATCAGGATAGGGACCTTTGACTCTTGGGGTTTGATCCTATCCGACGCGATTACTAACCACACACTCCGACATCTAGTTCCTCTAGCATAGGATCATGTAGAGATAGAAGAAGGGACTTCAGGCCTCTAGGTACCAATGACTAAATTCTCGTTGGTTAATGATGAGCGAGTTCGATTGGAAAGGGGAAAGAAGATGTATACAAGCCAAGCCTACAGAGTACAAAAAAAGGCGACGAGAGATGAATATCAGAACAGAAGAAAGAAAGTATCTTTTCTGAAAAACCCTAGCAAGCAACCTCAGAATTCAGGTTCTTTAAAGAATGGAAGGATACCTATTGCCTTAGTAGGATATTGCAATGAGGAATCCCTCCAAACATTTTATAAGAGATTGAAGGGCCAAGGCAAACGGACCATGTATCTAGTACGACAGGAACATCTTCCTTCCTGCATAGGAGTTAGGAAAAGATCACAAACTTACAATTTAAGGCTTACAAGCTCTTAAACTCTCCTAAGCGAATTGTAAATTCCGATAAGTATTACCAGAAATCATGTAGTTTTGGAAACACCGGGTCTGATCTAGGAGATGCGCTGTTACTTTCCAATCTCGAGCGGAAGCTGATTGTGCGAAGTGTAGGTGTCAACATGGAAGAAAATTTCTTTGAAAAGTTCCCTCTAGCTGCTAAGGAATCGACAACATTGGATGCTATTACGAGGACTTTCATGGCAACTGAGGATCAAGCAAGACGAGTTGCTGCTAAAGGAAATGATGCTCAATACTGATTAGCACTGAGTCATTGTTGATACCAGTTATGGAGTTCACATTTCTCATATAAACTCCATGAATGACACCCTAAGATTAACTCTATGCAACACAGACAAACCCGCTACATCGTACTACAAGTACGAATACCTGACGGTTCCGTAGTAACCAGAAGCCCATCGGGAAGCTAGCAGAATAGTGAAGTAAATCTCCTGCCTCCTATATTAAAACAAATTCCAACACCATACAAATATTCCGCACAGGATTGCATTTCTTGCACTTTACAAACATTTGGTGTAGGTGTACCCCCCACTACCCAGCGCGTTAAGTACTCGTCAAAGCATCTTAACTGGGAAATCAATACCCCCTGGCTAGGAACAGAACCCTTCACTCTCACTGTCTCTCTCTCTCTCTCTCTTTCACATACTTTATGATACAATACCAACAATCGGCCTATGAGAGTCATTGGATTTTTTTTAATGGATTTTCTGAATGAGCCTACCTCACACAAGACTTTGTTTCTTCGTTTTCTCGTTGCATAACTATTTCCTTTGCCATTTGCACCATCCATTGCAACTAGCATTGGAAAGCAGAGAAGAAATAAAAAAAAAAAATCCACAAACAAATTAAAAACGAGAAACGTGCACAACAAAAGGGTTGCAACAATTTCACAATTCGCCCCACTGCACCCCGTTCGTTCGTAGTAGAGGAGGATGCAACCACGTCCCATCTCTACACCCCATCAGGTACGTGGTAGAGTACAAGAACAAAGGAAACGAGAAAAAAATATAACCCCCAATCTACCGACACCCTTAGCTGAGTTCGCATTAGGTTCTATGCAGCTCAGTGTTGTTGAAAGCTGGAAGGCCTTAACCCCTTTTTCTTTGTGGTTGGTGTTGTTGTTGCTGCTGGCAAACGGGGTGGTGGGGGTAGGATTAGGTAGGGTAGAATAATAACATTAGACTAACTGTTGTTACGATTCGCGATATTTGCCATTCACCCCGTCCCACAATAGCCATTGCATTGCAATGACTCTGGGGGTGGCTGCAGGGCGATTTACCGGATTACATGTTTCTCGTTTCCAGCACGAGAAAAGCTGCAATAACGTGATTATAGGGTGGGAAGAGGACAACGAAAAAAAAAACAAAACAGCTTTAAGCTGAGGAAGCAGTTCGACGCCCTCGTTCCATGTTGCACTATCACTCGCTCGGCGCATTCTGGTCGATTGACGCGTTCCGACGAGTATGCATTTTTTTTTGCGCTTAACCAGGGGGTTGGGGTGCCCATTCCCAGTGCCTTCAGACACATGTGCATTAAAGTTCAAAATTAATTCACAAATGCGAGTGTGTGTGCGAGTGTTTGTGTCATTATAGAGGCCATTGCACATGCGATCTGCTAGAGTGCTCCGGTCGAATGCAATAAAAGCAGTTTTTTTTTTACATGCCCTCTAGATGGTACTCCAACTAGGCGGATAGGCGGTTGTTCAATGGGGTGGGTGGTTCAGCATGACATGGAAAAAAAAAATAATGAAAACCACCCCAATAGCAAAAAAAAAACCTCCTCTCTCACTTGGAATTCGCAATGGCACTCATGAAGATGGCTCCATAATGTCGACGTCGTCGTTGTTGATGTCGTCGGAGCTTTTCAACGAACGGAGCGACGTTGTACAATGCACTTTAGTGCATTAAACTGCTGCATTGACCTAGTTTAACATTGAGGGTCGCAATCAATGGGTGCGAGGCGGGGAGGTTTTATTCGCCAGCCTATGTTGTGAGGGTGGTTGTCGTTTTCACGAGCAAGAGTGGAGTGAAAACAAAAAAAAAATGGAAACGATTTTAATTCACCATTTCGTTCGTGAAAATAACGGAGTATTTCTGAAATAATAGGGTTGATGAATGTGTGGGCGGTTGGCCACCTCACCCTCACTCTATAAGGATGCTCTTTGTTATGGTCCTGCTTTTTGCTAAATGGTAATTGAAAATTGCTCGTAATTATTATGGTTTTAAAGCATAGGGAAGTATCTGGTCTACCACGAAGGGGTGAATTAACTCACAATCAAAGTTTGTTCCTTCCTCAATTATGGAAATTATAAAGTCGACTCTGGAGTTAGATTCTGTTGGTTAAATCTAATGTATCCTTCTAGCAAGGACTCTATTGGGAATCATTTTGTAATACTATTGTGAATTCGACAGATGTGATTTTAGATACGAAATACTTGTTTTTACCGATAACTTCGCTTTACCCTTGACATTTACCTAGTTCTGTATCTTTCGGGTAGCACTTATGTAGAACCCTCTAGCATTTGACATTGTTTTGAATCATTTTGTATTACTATTGTGAACTCGGTCGTATTGTTTTTTGGAAAGAAGAGACCTTAGATACAAATTAAATATTGATGACTCCAAGCTGACAATTTCTTAGATTTGAATTACAGATACATATGTATTTACAGAATTTCGAAGGTTTGGTGTAATTCTAACATCGCCTAGCATTTGACATAAGGTTACTCTATTGCGAATTATTTTGTGTTATTATTGTGATCTCGACCTGACTGTTTGGTTGTGATACATTTCCATTTAGATTTAACTTAAATATCGATGACTTCAATCTAACTGTGACATAAATTGCAGGGGTTGGTTGTTCTAAGATTTGTCAAAACACATTTTATTGTGAATTACATATGTTGTATTATTATTGTGAACTCTATCTGGTTATTTATTTGACGGATGGCACATTTGACTGGAACATAGAGGTTGGATGTCAACAAACAAAATTGTCCATCGCTGGAACGAATGTTAAGAGAATATCTATCGACAGGAGTGGAAACAATTAGCACTTTTTTTAACTTAAAGGGTCGCATTTACCCCATTAATGGGAACGAGTGATCTAAAAATTGTATGAACATGAGGTAAGTACGTATGACAATGGACATTAAAATATTGGCAATAGGATCAAAGGAGGCTGCGAGAAGCTGTGACAATCGGATTGGGGAGGTTTTCCCTAAGACATAAGCCCCAAGAAGAAATCCGCAAACCCAAAATCTCCAAATTGAAACCCCCAGGTCGCAAAATCCCTAAAGAGAGAATCCCCAGGGCTAAAATCCCCTAAAGAATATCCCCAAAAGAAGGACGTTCAAGTAGTGAATCATTTAAATAAATCGCTGCCTTATGACACTTTGATAAAGCTATATTAGGCCAATTCGGCTGTATGCACTTATATCCGTAAACAGTGGAATATGTGTTGTGAATATGCTGCCCCCTGCAACCCCCCTGCTTGGGATCACTGTTGGATTTGGGGTAGGTGCGAAGTTGGGTGTATGCGAAGTTTCTTTAAATTGTAAAATTTGGGGCTTTTCGTGTTGGGGCGGTACCTACTATATTCCGAAATTATTTTTTACCAAGCCGATGCTAAATAGAAATGTTAAAGGCATGGTTTTAAATGTCAACGGAACAAGTATTTTAAGAGTCATTCATCGAGTGTTAACTAATCCCCTCCGTTAGGGCGAGGAGAGGCACAAAATCTGCGCTTAGATACCCGTTCGATAATAATGGAACCAAAACGATAAAAATGCAGTGTAGCAAATAGCAAGCGCTCGATTGAAACTCAAAATGTAAACAAAACATGAGCGTTTCTAAGTTTGACGCAGAACTACTGATGATAGACTACGAAGATCACAGTATTCATGGAACGAAATTAGCAAAAATGCGCTGGATATGTCATCTCTGGATATGCAGAAATGAAGTACAATGAGTTAACCAACTTGGAGACGGTCTTTTTTACAGCACATTTCCAACCATATCATAAGTGCCGTAGAATTAAAATGGATACGTATACACTCATTCACTAAGCTAAGGACAGACCCATCTTAGAGATTCTTTTGTCAATAATTTGCTGACAGGAGGAAGGAAGGTCGATGTTCTATGTATTGGTCCTGATATAACAAAGGGTTTTAGCTCTTAAACAGAAGGAGTACGACTATACTTGATTGCAATTCTAAATTCAGTACAATAAGAGAAATCAAAAGATACACTGATTAACATTTATTTGGGTTTAAAGTTAAGGAATTCATAACAAATGTCAACAAAAAGTAAACTAACAGCTAATTTCACTCTATTCTTGACATTCATTGACAGAGATGGAATTTAAGAAAGGATTACACTAGGGATTTATGCTACAGTTTTTGAGAATTTCGGTAGCAGTATGTACCTTGATACTGGGAGGTTTCTAACAAGGTAAAGCAAGGTTTGTTTTCAAACAAATATGTAGACATAGAAACACTCGATAAGTCATCACGTTAAAGGTACATACAAGCATTTTCATGAAATATTAGAACGATATTCTGGTCGAAACAGAATGAGAACCAGTATCGAATAAGGAACTTGTAAGGACATTTAACGATAAAACTGCCAGTGCTACTTTTAAATAAAATATAGAACTAGTATCCTCACCAGAAACTTTAGAATAAATTTGCGGTAGAGATAAATATACATAAGTGCTAGAGTGCTCAATCCAACAAAAACAAAAATTATTTGGTAGAACAGGTTTATGGGATTCAGGACCTATCTTCTCACAACCATTCGCATTTGCGTGTTATATTCTTACTACGAATGGAAGGAGCCAACTGTTTAATGTCGTGTCCGAAGGGTAATTTTTTTTTTAGTGCTAAGTCCTCTGTCCAGGTTCATCCCGAACTGTAGCGCCACCTAAGTAAGTAAGTTCTCTGTCCTCAGTTCATGCAGATCGAAAGAACATCAAGCGCACTTTAGTAGAATGGATCATCGAGATATTTAAGACCAGGAAACTCACGGTTGCATTGCTCTGCCTAAGTCCTCACCATACACATGGGACACACAAAAGTATGTGCTCGAAACAACTGTTTGAACATATGTATGTTATGGTCCTATATGGATGGTCTCTTTATAAACGGGTTTTCTGAAGGTACAGTCTACTCTGGTCTACTGTTTTTTCGGTAGAGTTTGTGCTAAAGCCACTGCAGTCCACATCATTGAAACTGTTGAAACATCTGCCCCTATAAAGATCTTTTCGGGTGTAATGGTTACCTCCCTGAGGGGACTCTCGTTAATTTGAACCATGTCGGTCGATAACTCTACGTTCTACATTGATATGAACTCATCCTATGTCAATATTTAAAAAGGCTGATAGACGGAAAAAAATTTGCAGAACGAAGTATTTATCTGGTCGGACTCAACCGACTCGGTTTGAGAACCCTAGTGGATCTCATGACTGGTTCAGTTTCTTAAACGAACATTTTAAAACCATTAGCAGAAGATTGTATGAGTACTATCTTCGGGTGGATGAAAGCACTTCAGATTGTATCTACGAATGTCGCAGTAGAGTTGATGAGCTATTTGAACCTAAACTCGTCTCGTTCTCTTTACGTTCTCTCTCTCTGCCTTAGAGATCTCGGCACAATCGCTAATAAATGAGCGCTCGAACATATAAACGCAACAAGAATCCATGTATCTTCCAATAATTTCTGCAAGAACTGTAGATATGTACGTAATTCTATGCGAAGAATTAAGAAATCATTATACTCTATTCTCTTTGAGAAAGAATTTTTTAGGTGACAACTGCATCGATGTTTGGATCGAGGATCGGTTTTGTACAGACACTAGGAAGGTGTGTTTTAAAATAGCGATTCGTATTGGAGGAAAACTAAGTAATGCTTTCAATAGATATTTCTTAAGTCTAAAATTCTTAGCTTCTATTCAGCACTTATTCAAAGTGCTGAATAGATCTATGTACGCAACTAATATAAAATAGTATATACTATTTTATATATATATATTATTATATTTTTCCCTTTAAACACATTAAGAGGAATAGAATCCGAATAGATAATATCGCCTTAGCATGACATAGATTGTAAATGCCCGTACCTTATTAATACACAGAGAGACCTCCTTTATAGACCTACAGAACTATTCAATAATTTTTGTACAAGTAAATATGTACAATCGACAAGGACAAACTTTGACAGATTAAAATTAAAAATTCTTCTTGTGAAACATGGCAAACTATCCAACATTTTCCTAACCATCACCTAGGTCAACCATCATGTAACCCCTTTTTTAAATGAATAAAACAATCCATCACTAAAATGCATTCACCCGAATAAAAATCTAAAAAAAAAAACAGCAACAAAATAAAATCGCAGTCACACGACTAACCAACATAAAAGTCCATGCTCCCCCAACCCCATCCACATCAACCCTTTTATTCTTTTTTTTTATAAATCAACACAAACCAATGGCATCGAAAATAGCAACGTTGGCTGAAAAGCCTTTAAAATCCTCCATATACCATCAATAACAAAACAAACAAAAATAAATACTATCCAAAAGGACGAAAGCAGAAGGATCCATCACATTCACCCACCCTCTACCTCTACCTAACATCCACAGTCCGCAACTATAACGAAAGGCAGCAGAAAAAAAAAAAAATTATAATAAAAATCACAGACAAAAAATCAGTCCTGGATAATGTGTACACGGTTAGGGGGGTGGCTCAAGGGTGGTTTTGGCATTGTTGCGATGGTTTGATGAACTAATACTTGGCTACAGACGACGCATAGTCCTTGTTTACTTCCAACGAAATTGAATAGGTCAGGTCACGTCAGTATATATGTGGAGAGGGAGAACGACAGAGACGGAAAGCGTGAGAGAAAGTGGATAAAGAGAGGGGAAAGAGCCGTGTTTTATTTTTTTTATTTTTTCTGGCGTATTTATATCTGTCTGCTGCTGGGTTGGCCTAGGTATACACACAGTATATTGACGTATGCATACAGACGGGTAGCTTTTGTTTCCCAGCCACGGGGAGGGTTGCCAAGTACGTTTGGTCGGTCGATGGAATTTTGAGGGTGAAAATGGTAATTTTGTAGTTGTTGAAAATTTAGATTGTGTAAGGCTGGAATTCGACTCAATAATACATCAAAGACAAAGTATATAAGACCTGATTAATTACTATATAAAGAGAGGCTAGTAGTATAGCTGCTGCACTTTAGGTAAATTAAAAGTACAATATATGGAGAGTCCGGGTATTGCTATTGTATGCTATCCTAGATATAGCTTCTTCTCAAAAAGCAATAAAAATACATGGAAGTGGGCGTGGCACTGCACAGTTTAAGGCAACATCTGAGATTATTGAGCAAATCCTCCAAATAAGATTACCATACGCCGCAAATATCTTTGAAGGGCTAAAATCTGTTTTATTAGAATGAAATGCTCCTAAAATGTGGGCGTGGTCGTGGCAAACATATGGGAGAATTTAAGAGAAATGAAATATGTCGATTTAATTGATAAAGATATGCCGGCCTAGTCTAAGGGTCATTTTGTCATCAAAAGAGGAAGTAATCGTAAAATTCTTCTTTTTTGTTGTTGTTTTTTTTTTTAAAGTGGGCGTATTTGTGACCGAATGAAAAGCCGATTTTGAAAATCTTATAAGATTATAGCTTTAAATTGAGAGCTTCAAATCTAGTGACATGCAGACAGACAGTGTGTTGTAGTCGTATTCCCCCTGGCGAACTATAAGGGATGCTTGACATTGAAGTTTAAACTTACAGATAAAAAAAGTGTTTGAAAAATGGGCGTGTCTGTAACCAAACCGAACAGAACCGAACCCTTCGATTCGGAAAGATTTTTAATGAAAATTTCAAGTTTACAGCTAGTAATATTGGCACTGCAGTGAGCTTGTTTCTAGCATAACTATTGGTGGGTCCAGATTTCCAGATGAGATGACATCAATTTTAGTCTTATGCTCTTCTATCTATTCCGAGAGATCCGTTTGCCTTTTGATGACTTAACAACACAAAGTTCATCTAAAAAGACCTGCACTGTACTGGTCTTACTTTGATCGTCTTAGGCAGTACTCGTTGATATTCATTTGTTCGAAGTGGATTTTAAAGGGTTGCTATTACGATTAGAAGACAGACTGTGTCCCTGTGTCCAGCCGTTTTACTTTACTATGACCCAATGACATCAAAGCGATAACACAAGAATTCTGATCGAATTGTAAGAATATGTTTAATCACTCACCGTCCTAAACTAGATCACTGTACCTTCTCGATAGTCAAAGATTCGTATGGTTACTATGCTATTCCCGGGTATGCTATTCCCGGAACAAAGACCATTGAAGCAGTAGCCTTACTAAGGCTATAGATATTCCCACACCTTTTTTGATATGTTAAAAGTCCGAGGGTTCATTTAGTCGAAACCCTACAAAATTTTTAAAGTAAAGCTTGAGTAGTCCATTACTGTAGTCCAATTAATGAAATTTCATTTTACATTTATGGAGCCTCAAGACTGCATTAGTTGAAGTGAGGACTATACACATTATGATTGATGCACGACAGGCCTGAATATTTAAAATTTCGTAATGGTTACTACCTAGCAACGCTAGCATTTCTACTTCCAAGCAACTTTAGAGGTTTTATGTTTTAGAACTCAGGATATCATATCCAGTATGCTGCTCCAGTGCACTTTGGTCTTTTAATACATCTATCGCCACACCATCGTTTCAGCCAGGTATTGCACAAGATAAACGAAGAAAATTATATGATTCTTTAAATACATCACCAATGTGTTTATTAAGTAGATGGTCCCAAAGGCACAAACTTTTTATAAAGATAAAGGGTGGCCAAACAAATAGCACTTTGTTCCTTTTTTAAAGAAAGCTGCGGATTCTTATAGCACGTCTTAGATACACTTCCAATCCGAGAGCTGTTTATGCTAATGAAATGAAAGATGATCTCATGCAAAGTTTCAGAGGCATTACTGAAAAAATAGAGCACTTTGGTGGATCAGAATAATTAAGAGAAGTACCCAAGGATAGGTTCTATTAGTCAATGGTTAAACCTCAAAGACTATGCAGATGACTTGCAATAATTAGCATAGAAGTAACTGTGATCAGCTTAATACAATTTGTCTTAGACACAACCTAAGGAAGGAAAGTAAATCCTTACACTTTTAACTCTATTGCTAAACTGAGCTTCCTTCCCTTTTCTTAAACGGTTCAGCACCCTAAGTTATCTTAGTATCATGGGTGGCTGGACTGGACGGAGCAGCTTGTATCGACACGGATCCTTACCTGGCTGCAGTTAAAATACGAATGCAGATGGCTAAGATAAACCAACACTATTGCTTTTTATAGCTACGGATTTTCAACGAGCAACAATAAATCTGAATAAATAAGAAGCTCGTTCTATTTTTTAAGATTAGGGGCCTCAATAGGGATTAAACAACGTCAACGTAAGCTATGTCCGTCAGCACTTACAGGGAAAGAAACCACACCTGCTACCTTCAACCGATATCCAAATTAGCAACTGATTCCTTATAACTTCGTTTTTCTGGCTACGAATTCCACGATTTAAAGGTAATCGGTTTCAAATTGCCCAACATGTCTGATAGACTTGGTACGACGGACTAGCGGTCATATCACATATTTGTCAAACATGTTGGTAAACTTCACTTTTAAATATTGTGGACATTTGGACTCGTCTGAGATACAATTTAAAAAAAAAGGGTCAAGCCTTTGTGGAGTCACAAACGATATCTAGAATATCCAAAGTACTCTCCTCTCGATTGGTAGATAATCTGTTAGTAGTCAGAACAGAACACGAAGTCAAGTAGTCTTCTGGTATCGAGAAGCAATCACCGAATTTGGCGTAGCAAATAGCTCTATCCATAGTAACTTAGAATACTTGCTATAGACGCCTACTTATATCTATTGTTTCGACGTTGACTATCAGACGTCTGAAATATTCGCAGGACAGTGCTAAAATCCCGAAAATGAAACTGAAAATTTTCGTATGGATTTAAAGAAATTTTGCTTATACGAAACCTTGCACCTACTTCAAAACCAACAGTGACTCCAAGTAGGGGGGTTGCAGGGGGACACCTTGCCCTTGTTTTGCGGGATTGTTTGATGGTAAGGCTACCTAGGAGGAAACTAAATGCCACGTCTTTCATGCAATTAAAGTGTGTTTGAAGACGATGTGAGTGCCTCAAGGCTACATATTTGTTCCACATTTATTTTTGTTCATAAATCAGTGACGTACTTCGTGCATCTTTGACGATAAATATACGACACTGACGCAGGAAGGTACAGATATAACTATACAGCTGCAGCTATAATAAGTTCCATTCGTGTACCCAAAATGATAGAAGCTTAAGTCAGCCAACTAGGCGTGTGCCAAAACTAAACACGCTGGTAGCTGTACTATATATATTCTAGCCACTACAGGCTCTTTTTTTCATTGGAAGATGGGAATCTTTTAAGGACGAAACTGAGCCCGTACTCAGTAACAGTAACAGTGTGGGATCTATGGTCCATTGGCTTTACTTCAGAAAAATCTTTGAACATAAATGCATATCTCACTGCAAATTCATTGGTTTTTCTGAGTAGTAAAAAATTCAAAGGAATAATTCTTCAAATTCCAACTCCTCTTCTAGTTAAGGGTTGTTTGACAACAAACACCCCCGTCGTCACAGAAAATTGTGTCAACCACTAATACCACACACTTTCCTCGTACATATTTATGAATTCATCTGAACACCTGAATAAATGTTGACCGGGTAGTTTTAGAAATTCCATAATTCAGAAGTCATCTATTCATGAGAGAAGGAACTGCGAGAGCTGCCTGCTGCAAATCACAGTACCAAAAGGGTGTGCAGTGCGCAAAGTTGCAGGTAGAACGTGAACTTTACCCCTGAATCTAGTATTCACTTCTACGACACGACGACAACTGAATTATCATGGCGTCCGTCCCATGATGATGAAATCAACTGAGTGCGGCAGAATCATCTATGAGAGGGTAAAACTGCACCAAATACCAGACTGGGGGTTTGTTTGACTGCACAACACCGTCAGTGGTACGGCTGTGTGCACAGTAAAGTCCATTAGTAGCATGGAAACAAGTAAAGCAGATAGCTGAAGGGCAGTGGGAGTCGCTGACGGAGTATCTCGGGTAGGTAACAACAATGGGAATTGGTTTTTTTTTTTTTCAGTACGCCTTCCACTTTGTGGGGGTGGTAGTGCTGGTGCTCGTAATATGGAATTGACCTAAAATTTCATTATAATATCGCGAACAATGCAATGACATAAATTCCAGATTCCAATAGAAGTGTGTATGCTGCTGTATCGACGTAGTTTTGAAGGTCGCTATGGTTTCTTCTTTTTTTTTTTTTGTGAAAAATTTAATTTCACTACTTTAGTTGTGGTTTTATGGTGGGGTTCTGTCGACACCTCAGACTGCCGCAGTTCCTAATTTATTGCCGCCACTGATTCGGTCGTCAACCAGTAGACCGAAGAATGTAGTGAGCTGCGGTTGCTTCGGTATTGTGATTCTAAAACTGGAGTCAATCATGAATTAATAATAATCGCGCAGTCGGGCTAAAGTTTAGAGTTCAAGAAAACTGTGTAAAGGTTAATAAATAATCGACTCACAGGTTGGCACTTCACAGTTACAAGTCAAAGAGGCGACAATCTTAACAAAGAAGTAGGTGTTTGCTTACAATAGAACTTTTAGTTGAAGTATGTAAGTAGGTACCGAGTTTGTGGGTGTTCTGTGGAACTTACGTAGGAAATTTTTACATAACTAGGTAGTTTTATTCAAAAGTAAGGGAACAAACGCACTGGTTTTTTTAATAGGCGTCCTATGTACAGAAGGAGGTTTGGAAAATGTTGCTATACTACTCTGTCTCCCGGGGATCATTCATACGAAATTTATCCAAACAATTTTTTCTTCTTAGGCATGCAATGGCTTATGATATAAATCCTAGTAACCTCATTTATGATCAGACTGATGTACATACATCGCAGTTACGCAGGCCCTCTTCTTCCTTCTATTTGCCGACATCGAGAAGACTTTTGATATGCATATTCCCAAAAAAATTACTAAGAGCAGGAGGGCATAGGATATCTAAGGCTGCCATTCAAACTAGGCAGATCACTGTTAAGAACACCGATAAGCACCCTATCAGACTAGAGTTGTAAAAGAATGCATTCTTTTGGGAATGCATTCACAGAATTCATAAAAAAGAATTAAAAATTTTGATTGGAGAAATCAAGTTCAAAAAGAATGCGATTTTAAAAAAACTTTAATTCATCATTCTTTTGATGTCAGTGATTAATGTATTAAATTTTTAGCAATCACTGAATTGAAATCATTTTGGAAGTCAATTAAATTCATTTGATGTAATATCAAATTCTTAGTGAATTCACTTGAAATCAGTTGAAGTCAGTGAATTCAATTGCAATAATTTTAATTCACTTGATTCCAGGGGATGGATCATGTTAATGTTGATGTCTGCTTAGAAGACATTTGTAGACGAGATGCAAATGTTGTGGTAGTAGAGATACTGTGGCATTTGAAATGTGAATATTGCTCATTGGAAGGAGATTCTAATGTTTTAACAGAACATAAGAGGGTACAATTGCCAAGCCGACAAGACTCTATACTCGTCTAATGATTTACATAAAGAAAACAGAATTTTTTGTAAAAATGTTTCTAGGTTTGGAAACAGATACGTTCGTAAATATAAATGAATTCAAATAATTTCAATTGAATTCACTGACTTCAACTGATTTCAAGTGAATTCACTTCTGACTTCAACTTACATTAAGTGAATTCAATTGACTTCCAAAATGATTTCAATTCAGCGATTGCTTAAAATTGAATGCATTAATCACTGACTTCAAAAGAATGGTGAATTAAAGTTTTTAAATCCCAATAATTTTTACAAAAAAGACTTTAAATCATTTCTAGATGAATTCAATAGAATTAATCTCCCAAAAAATTTAATTCTTTTACAACTCTGTCTGGGATTGGTCCCCTCTGAGAAAGCAAGGTTTCTTTGGTTTTATAAAATAATTCCAAGTAAACCAACGTAAAGTGAACATAATTTGTATTTCAAGTATTGAAATGCTTTTGAAAAACATTGATAGTGAGAGGTTAATGTGGAAGCGCTTGTGATCTCATGTATTCGCATCATTATACTTTGGCCGCTGAACAGACGGCAGTCTATAAACTGGCTATAGGCAAATTGGTGGAAAGATAAATCCACAGAAGGTCCTTTTCACTATTTTGTGAAGGAGATAAAAGGAACTTTTCGTTCATTGAGGGCGCATTCGTTAACACCGGCTATAACTCAATAGCAAGAGCTATTAGTTGCAGAGGTATCGAGGATTCGACCAACCAATGGATAAGGATCATGCTTGAAAGTCGAATTATTATTTCCTCAGTGAAGAGCTATCCCCATGGAGGAGTCCTTTCACCCTTTCTATGGCCACTTGTCATCGACAATCTTCTTCTAGTCGATCTAGATCGCTATTGGTTATGCGGATGACATGGTGATTTTCATTAGTGGTAAACACAGTACGACCGTTCTAGTGCCTTTGCAAAAGAAGAAGAACACCGATCAATCTATGACCTATCACTATCAAAGGCTTAGTGATGTGATTAGTATATTTCAGTGAGGTTAAATATCTCGGCGTCATCCTTGACAAATGGCTTAGCTGAAATTCTCATATCAAGTCCGCCATCGAGCGCGCCACTAGAGCCATGAATTTGGGGTCTAAATTCAAAAATGATACATTGGATGTATACAGTGATGGTGACGCCCATTATCACATACGCGACCATCATTTCGTGGCCAAAAGTTCTTGAACGGACATCGGGAACTAAGCTTCAGAAGCTTCAGAGAATTGCCTGTCTCGGTATTACGGGTGCCATGAGTACCATTATAAGGTGTTGCCACACCATGAGTGACTAAAGGATACTGATGCAAAACTATGAGAGCAGAAGCGTTCTTACAACAGCCTCTCACTATTAATTCCTACTCTACACCTCCACGTTGGTGGCTACTGTGTATCTAGTACTTCGGCTGGAGATTGGGTAACCAACTCCTTTGGAGGGTTTTTAGTTGTAGCGGTAGAGAGAGGGGGGAGGAGTGTTTTCTCACTAAAGCTCTTCCTCTTGATAGAGGCTTTTGATCTACCAGTTCCAGTTAAATCGAACTATTAGTGTCCCTATATGAGGTGTTTCGGCATATTTGAATCCCAAGTGTATAGGGATATCCAATACTGAGCCTGGTTGTTGGAAAAGGCGGATGAACCCTTAATGGGCCAACGTGAGCGCTCGTATCCCCGAAGCGGGTTACTGATTCCGTTAAATAGGGGTATAAAAAGGGAACTGGTGCAGGTTAGCGGTTGTGCGTCGGGTATCATTAAAAAATAGTTACAATGCAACAAGGAGCCTCGGATAAGGATGGCACTACTGTTGACGACCCCAGCAAACGAAATAAAGACAACGACATTCAGATCTGCACGTGGAATGTTTGGAATTTTAACAGGCCGCGTGCAGAGGACTGTTAAAGTTCCTAGACTGCTACAATGCAGACATCACTGCTATCCAGGAAGACGGATGGGATTGGTCGGGCAAAAAAGGATGAAAAACGGTAATGTATACTATGGGGATTGCTATAAGGAGTAGAAGCAGCGGTTATTCGGATGCGGATTCGTCATACGCGGCAGACTTAGGCAAGAAGTCTTGAGCTTTTAACACGTAAGCAAGCGTAATTTGCTTGTCGTTGGACAATCTTTTAATACTAAAGAAAGTAATGACATTTGCATTGATGATGTAAGATTCAAAAATGAATGATGAATACAATTTGTCTGTGATGACATTATTATTGATCGCGTAAGGTCCGCTTAAAGACCTTTATCATTCCAACACTAATTTGAATGTCATTCGGAATCTGTCTGTAGCGTACTTTGGGTTAAGGTCGTGGCTAAACTCGGTTGTTTTGTTGGTATTAATCATTCATGTCTGGAGTTTAAGGGGTTAATGTTACAGGATATAAATATTTCTGAAAAAAAAAACTATTTTTAATTTTATAGTATGATCCGGTGTGAAGATCCAATCCATCAAGACGACTCATTTGCTGTCGGTATTCCCACATAAAATTCTATCGCGTCACTTGCCAAAATAATAATAAATAAATGCAAAACGAAAAATAAAATCCAAAAGAATGTTAGTAACTTGCCGACTACCTAACTGATCGTGCTAAAAATACCCAAGCTATCGTGAATATTGAAGAGCTTTACCAAAAGAAAATGAGAAACAAGAAAGCAGAAGATACAAATCCCTCTAGGCCTACCTAACTAAAATAATAAAACGTAAGCCAACGAAAAAAAAAAAATTTAAGAAATAAAAATCAAATTGCGAATCTCCGCCACAGAGAATGTAGCATGTAAGTATGTACTTCACAAACAAACTAAAAAAAAAGATACAATACAAAATTTCCGAAAGCCAGTCACAGTGAAAAATACAATATTCATCCACAAAATCCAAAAAAAAAAGACGATAGGTGGAATAAAAAAAAAGCAAAAATTGTAGTCGCGTGTTCATGTATTCATGTATCTGTGTGCATACATATAGAACTGACTGGGTCAAGTTGAATTCGGGTGTTGGTTTGTTTTATTTGAATTTTTTTTTTTGTTTAGCTGGTTGTTGGCTTTTGTACCTACATTCGTCCGTTGACGATGAGTTTGTTCTTCTCTTCTTCTCGTCGTCGTAACTTCACGTTATCCGTATGTCGGTCTACTTTTACTTTAGAAACGAAGAAAAAAAAAAAAAAGAAAAAAAGTTGTTAGTTGAGTTCTTTTTTAGATTCACACTTTATTTATACACGACGCGTCGCGGTAAGGCGGTAGAATTGTATCTTTCAATTTGCACGTGTATCTATCGCCGCAGCAGTAGCAGCATCACACACAAGAATAATACTTTTACTTCCATTTGAGAAATCTGCATGCACCAGATACAATTTCAAATATGTTTATGCAATAGGGAATATAGACTCACTTTTCACTGAACACACACAAATACTAGAACACGACACGGCGGCGCGTATGTACTAGGCGCACTCTATGCAAGTGTACACAGATCCATTTGTATCTTTTTTTTTTTACTTCTTCTTTTAGCTGGCTGGCCGACTGGGTGCTGGGGCTGGCTAGAGATGGGTTACTTTACTTAACTCTCGTTCGTCGATCGTTAACTATACATACGTACATATGTATGTATGGATGTATTTTTTTAGTATTATTCTCAGGCCCTAAGCAGAAGCACACACTGTCAAACTGACTGGAAGAAGAGAATAGATTTAAGTGGTAGTGGTGGTTTGGGGAGCGCATATAATGGAGCTTGCACGACACTGACCTGTGTCATAATAACAAAACTCGTTAGCACATAAGAGCACAGCACTCATTCACTGTATATGCGCGCCTGTATGGGTGGTGGTTTCCTTTTTTTTTTGTTTTTTCTTTTGGTTTTTTTTTTTTTTATTTATGTTTAGTGCATATTTTTAAAATGTAACCCCATTGGGGGGCGGCGTGTCACAAGAAACAAAACAAAACCGAACTAAATACGAAATACAACGCACTGCACTTCCGTAGATTTATCTGTGTTTCTCTTGTGGATTTTTACTATTATTTGCAATATTTTCTAAAGTGGGGCACAGCCCTGCATCAGTGCTGCAATCCGTTGCACGCACACAGACACGCAGCATACACGCAATTAATTATAGGCATACACCACACCACAGAATGAATTTTTTTTTATTTTTATTTTTTTATTTAACACCAACACCAGATACACGTTGATATGTATCTTTTTTAATAAAATTTTATTTTTAATAAAATTAAAATTTAAATTTTGATTCACTTCATGGAAGAACCGTCAGAATGCGCTCGCTAGCTGGGCAATTTGTTCTCCTCCTCGTGTGCCCCACTAAAAGCGACCGATAATAGCCAAGGGAAAGAAATCCGATTTATTTTTCAACCAAGAAAAACAGACACGAGAGAGAGAGTCAGTCATCATCATCATTGCCGTCGTCGTCAACATCATGTTAATCGAGAGAGGGAGAGAAAGAGAGTGATTTTTTTTGCAAAGAAAACAAAAAAAAAAGTATCTATGAACTACAAATCTATCTGTACAAACTGGGAGCCTATGCGGTTTCGACGACGACGGTCACAAGAAGCACAGAAAAAAAAAACAAGAATCCATTCCTGAGCTAGACAGTTCAGAGCTCTCTCTCGTGGTCTCTCAATGCATCCGAGAATCAGAAACACATAGGAGAGCGGGAAAACACTTCTTTTTTTTTATTATTTATTCTCTTCCTCGATTTTGTTTTTTTTTTTTTTTATGTAAATATTGCAAGTTTGACCGGTTTAAATTTCGTATCTGTCAGATGCATTTAATATTCTTTTTTTTTTTTGATCTTTCGTTACAAGAATTTTTTTTTATTAATTTTTTTATGTTTAAGTGAATTTTTTCAGTGTTTTTGCCTCGTGCGGGTGTCTCTCAGACGACGGGCGCGAATTTATTCACTCGTTCGACCAATTCACAAGTGATACTGAAAAGCTTTTTCTCTGGGATTGTGCTGTGTGGTGCTGGTGCATTCTCCAATGTTTTTTTTGCTTCTTTTCTATATAAAAGCAGCAGCAGCAGCAGCATTGCTTGGTCTGTATGCGCAACGACAACAGTCGGTGTAAAGAGGGGCAAGGCATGTGAACAGAAAACTGAATTAAACAATAAAATGTGGATGTTTTTTTAAACCGACTATTTGGAGCTTTTATTTCGACTTCTTCTTGGCTAGTGTTCGTTTTATTCTTTGGAACGAGCTACAGAGCACACCTACTGGCGATGTGAAATGTTTGGCTCATTGTCGTTACCATGCATAGAATGCAGAGGGGGGACTGTTTGTGCATTGTTTTCCGGTGGAGAATAGGAGTGTTTTTCTTTTGCTATTTGTCCAGGTTTAGGGCGCATCTCATCGAAAGGTCAATGGGGGAGGAATGCAGGAGGAGGATGATGAAAGCTTGAAATAGAATGTGAAACCTATCGTTTATAGAAACAGAATATGCAGACGTGCAGACAGCATGGTGGTACTCTTGAGGAGAGTAAAAGCTTGTCAAGGTTTAGAGCGAGTATATTGCCAGACTAAATTCAAGGAAATTCCTGCCGTGTGAATAAAAAGTTACAAAAAAGTAGAAATAGAACACGAAATCGAAAGTAACGAGGTTGTTTCTGGTGAAATCAGAAAGGCGGTTACTTGTAAATTGATGCATGAAGGCCGGGGAGTTGGCAGTTTTTTTGGCGAAGGAATACGAAAACGTTTTACTGCAATATCCTGTCATAGATGCTTTTGAAGGACCATCGAAGTCCAATGGTCTTGTTATGGCAGTAAAAATATACATACATATAGAGTGGATTCCACTTTAATCGGGACAACCGTTTAACTGGGACAAATGCAAAAGAACAGGAACGAAAAGAGATGTATTTTTAAATTCGTTTGATTAGGACATCGACTTAATTGGGACTAAACGATCTACCCCGTTCGAAATAAGCGTAATCCACTGTAAATCTAAGTGTGCCACTGTGCGTTCAGTGGATAATGCGTCGGACTACTGAGCTGGAGGTTAGAGGTTCGATTCTCAGATACCACCAAAAAGTCTTATACAGCCCCACCTCTCGCGAGCGTTTGACAAACATCACAGAAACATCCTTCAGGCACGATATTAAACCATAAGCTCCTTCCATTTGTGTGAAAAATGGAATGCACAACGCGAATGGGTAAATGTTTACAAAAGGTGCCCCTCTTTTCGTTAAATCCATGCGAAACATGCTAAACATGGATATAAAAGAACTTTGCATACACCCAACCTCGCATCTACTCCAAATCCAACAGTGACCCCAAGCAGGGGGGTTGCAGGAGGGCAGCATGTCCCCCCCTAATATATATTCCTATATCTCGTTAACTATTCGTTTGCGACCCATTCGTGAATATATCAAAATTGAGGTGGGGGAGGGCCCCTTTTATAAAAATTGGATGTAAAGAATGGTTGTGAAGAAGCTAGGCCCTCTCAAAAAAAAGTCAATGTAATGACTGATGGTGCTTGACAAGGTAACGAATATAGTGTCAAATACTTTTAGCAGAGACGATAGGAGGTTCAGCTAGAATTCGTGCGCAGGGATGAGATCCCTAGAAAGTCCTGGGCTCATTTTTGAATAATGACCGAGCCCTCAGATATCCTACCATCGCAGAAATTAATCTGGTCAGTAACCTTCATTTAAAGATGGCCAAGCTAGAAGAACCAAAATGAGTCCTTAACCATTGTGGTCAATAAGGAATCTCTGGCTAACCTGACTAAAAAGAGGGTCAACTTATTTGTGTCTTTGGGAGATGTGTCAGAGTGTAGGCACCTTATTCTTCTACACCCATCTCGACCGTACATGCTAGTATCTAAAATATCGGTCACTTAAGATATTACGGGAGAGGAGGATGTGAAGGAATGTAACTCCGAAGAAGCCGCTCATCCTCTCAGGCTCGTCGAGATAATGAAAGCCTGACTCTGTCGGTTCTGGATCCGACGATCGTTATAGCCCGTCCGTGTCTGAATTCGGACACGTTCGTTCGAAGCTAAAAGTGAATGTTATAGAAACGGGGACGACATGGTCTTGATCCGGAAGCCTGGCGTCGTTAATAATCTGGTACTAGGAGATTCCTTACTTCAAACCTTCGGAGTGAACCTGGGCCTCAACCAACAAGTCCCTCTAGTTAGCCCGATCCTTAGCTAATTGCCTCCAGTTGCGCACTCCAGTCGGTTGAGATCCCCTTCTACTTGTGCGCGAGATCTTTCGATAAAGTTCATGCTTCAGAGCCATAAAGGAGGACTAGAAGTATCAAGGTCTTATACATATGTATATATATATGTAGAGTCTCCTGGCATTGGATCCGCTGTTTTTTGTGTTCAGCTATGAGGCTTATTTTTAGCTCTATGGGGTTAATAAGCAAAATTGTCGCATTTGGAGCGAAGATAATCTACATGGGATTATCGAAACCCCGTTACATCCCGAAAAATGAACAGTTTGGCGTGGTCTGTGAACTGGTGGAGTAATCGGACCATATTCTTTCAAAAACAAGTCTAATCAGCGTATTAGATTACAGAGTCATGATTAATGACTTTTTCGTTCCTCGATTGAATGGCATGAATGTGGAAGAGATGTGGTTCCAGTAGGAATGTGCCACACAGCGAAGGAAACAATCAACTTGAAGGAAATATTCTATGTACGCATAATTTCGCGTAATGGACTCTGAAATCTTTTGATTTGACGCCACTTTATTATTTTCTTTGGGGATACGTAAAATTGTTAGTCTGTGCTGACAAAATAACAACAATCGACGCATTCGAAGCCAACATTATTCGTGTTATTGCGGACATACGGCCACAAAAGGTTGAACAAGTGATCGAAAACTTTGCCTTTTGGATGAAATTCATTAGATCCAGCCATAGTGGGCATATGTCCTCAGTTGTGTTTAAAAATTAACTGCAGGATGTATTCTCTCGATTGAACACAAAGTGGCATAAAAAACACACGCTAGCTGCGTTAAAGATACAGAGCAACCTATAGAAACCCTTGCAGTATCAGTGCCATCTACCTTAACAAATCTTAGGACTTGCAATTTTTCTCCTTCTTTGGAACCCAGCAGTGAAGAAATTGCTCCTAACCGGTTCGACGAGACGATGGTTCTCCTTAAAAATGCTATTAACCTCCCTTGATCTGGCTGCTTTTATAATGATTTATATGTATCGCGCTGTACCTCCTTCTCTCCCTACTAGGATTAAAGGTCATCTATCCCTAATACTGAAATTGACGTTATAAAGTTATCAAAATTCTTCGAGCAAACGTTTGTGCAATACAAGAAAGACATCTTGGGGCTAAGTGCGGGAAGATAATTTGATTTGGAACAATACTACTAGTCACTGCGTGGACGGGTAAATTGACGGCTATATTAATATCGTAGCTTCAATGTACAAATGTATATGCCTTCAGAGTGTTTAGGTCATCAGCAATCACTGTAACGTGCTCAAAATAATAAGGCATGACATCATCGGCTTGGGGATGCCTTACTCACCCCATATAGCCTTAGGAGAAGAAACAACTAGCAGTTAGGTCTAGAAGAATTTGTTCAAATGGATTGGACAAAGGTAGAAAAGACGTATGTTTTGAAATCAAATGCAAGGGAAAAAGAAGAAAATACAGAATTGGATCTGTGGAGAAGCCTAAAGACCATTTCGACGATCAGAATCTAGGCAAATCCATAAACTTAGTAACGTTTGGTGCACTATAAATAAAAAACCAAACGGGTAATGAGCTGAGTGCTTCTAAGACTATACCCATCTTAAGTCTAGAAATCATGGTTATACTGATGCTTCTAGGTCTAAATTTTCTGCAAAAAGCGCAATACGCATCAAAGAAACAAGGAACTCTTAAACAAACCTATATAGTTGTTATAGAATCGCCTTGAATGTAGTTGATGGCAACAGCTTATATTTCGATTACATGATCTCAGACCTATGCTTGATGAGGAATAAAACAACAACGTCATATATTTCTCAGTTCAATTTGCATGGATGCCTTTATGACTCTGGTCGTGATTGAAAATACTTACCGTCTAAACTACATACGTGTGTGCTAGTCCATAGGGACTACATCGAAAATGAACATGCGAATGAATTAATCAAGATAAGGTTCTGCTGAAGTGGTTTACTATCAAAGATAAGAGCCTAATTATAACTAAAGGAAAGTGAGGATGGATTCGTAATCGAAGTCGATCACTACGAAATATTTTCCTTTTCGCCTAATTTTACCATGTGAGCTGAAGGTGGCTTCAGGCTTCAAGCCTAAGTAATATATTAGTGTCAGACATAAATGTTGTGTCCTTAGCATAAAGACATATAGAGACAAAGACGGAAAATCATAATAGTATAATGTACAAAATAAATAAACACATACATATGTACATATGTACATATGTACATATATAGAATATATCTGAAATCTACAGTCCAAATGTTTTCCCCTAGCCGGCCGACTATTGACACTTGATTCATTCTTACCTCTTTAAATAGCTAGACCCTTTCTTTAAAATGAGCCAAAGGAACCTGTTGGTTTTACAGTAATGTAATCTTAAATAGGACCACTTAACACAGCTAAATCTGCATGAGTAGTGACTGATGCGTGCGACTGTTTGCTATCTAGCCGTATGTTGTCAATCTTCTAGTGTCAACATTTTAAATATAAAGTTTAAATTTCACATAAAAGATTTTCGCAATCTAAACTGCCCGCATTTGTTACAAAAGTATTGATTTTCCTAACATGCCCATTGCCATTAGATACGGATATAAAAAAAAACTCTTAACGGAATGAACATATGTATAGATGTTGACTTTCTTTCTTATAGTTGGTCTACATTATATTACATTTTATACGACCACGCCCATTTTTATTGGTGTTTTTTCTTTAAAGGAATGCTTTAGTTCGACACAACTATTTATGTGCTATGCGGGTTAAACCTTATTTTAAAATCTTATTAGAATCGCTACAGCCACGCCCACTTTTTGTCTTAAAACATAAATGATTGTAGGTTATGTGAAGATGTATTTAACAGATAACCCTCTTTAAAGCTTTTCTTTGGATAAATTCCGACCGTAACTCAGTCGTATTTTAAATACATAATCAGAATCTGTTAATTTAAGCTACTGACCGTAATGACATGCTATGCAGAAGGTATCTATGAAATTTTCTTACGAATCCTGGTAGCCTTTTCTTTTCATACACAAACTTATTCCAAATTTTCTAAAATAGATCTTTTACAAATTTTGCATCAACATGACTTGCTATGGATAAAAATATGTATGATAGATACCAGATGGATTTTAATCTTAGTTTTAAGATGTCATCAAATTTCATACATTTTTATAAAAATTTCTAAATTTCGTTACATTGTAACGAATAGGTTGAATGATGATAGATACTTGGTGAATTGCAATCTTGTTGGGAAAATTTCATCACAAATTGTGATATCTTTTTTATGAATTGTGGATGCCACGCCCAGTTTTTTTTTCAAAAAAAATGAGTTATAGCCCTTTTCCTAACAAACTCTCTAACAAAAAATGATTTAACACATCTAGATATGAGGTATGAGGATTACAGATACTTTAAGGATTGTAAATTTATTTAAAGATAAATACATTGGTATCTTCCGAATCTGTGACATTGCTTTCACACATTCTTTTTTCCAAAAACAGAAATTACTACCATTTTTCGCATTAAATCTACATATGTATATGAAAAATGCTTCATTGATGCTTCTGATGCTATGTACGAGGTGGACGAGAATCGGCAGCATCCGCTACGTAGTTTGCCGTGTTTTACTATACTGTCACTGGCACATCCTAAACTCATCGAAATACAAAAAAGTCTCGACAAGTCTATAACTAAACAGATTAAAATACAAATAATCCCCGACTTACGACGGTCTACAAACTTTGCACATGACCCACAAGAAAACGAGTAGGATTCCGATCGAATGAAGGAAGAAGACCACCTCCTCCAACAACATAATCGACACATTACACCGATTCACAAAGTTATTCTTTAGCCAAACACCTGACGACGTTCAAATCTGGCAATAACCTCCAAAACAAACGAGAGTTATAGCTAAAAGCTCCAACGTCTAACGGGGTTACGAATACTGGTAGTGCTACTACCACCACAGGACGATATCGCTGAGCTTGGGTCATCCGATTTACAGAAATCTGCAAAAGGGATATAATGGTAGATATGGTACTCGCATGCAGAATGTGTTCAAGTTCTCAACGAGTGCACGCCTCAACCGAATACGAATTGAGCTACCACCAGCAACTGCAGCTTTTTTCCTGCGGGGGGAGCAGCTTTATAGATCTTCATCTTCGAGCGTGAGCGACTATGCATATAGCAGAGAAGACATGCATATAATCTCACCCTGTCGAGTTGATGGGGCGTTGGGGGCGACACCAGTGGCGAGGGGAGTAAAACGGCGGCGTTTTGTGTTGCTGTTGAGAAGCTTTTTCTCGATGCCAATAGATGCGATGACGATGACTACGTCGGCGCTTTGTGCACGCGAGCACAGACGTTTTTATTATTAAACTCGCTTCGGAGGAGGTAGCTGGTGGTGAATGCTGCACTGGTGGGGGGTGGTGGTGGGGTTGCTGTTGGGCCTCGTTGATTTCTGAGGATGTGTGCGCTACGACGGCGGTCGCATGTACTCTCTTCGCAGAACGTATATACATACATAGATAGAGGGCGGGCGGTGGATGCGCATACACACATACACACATTCACACAGCAACCCATACTCATCCATCCGTTTAGGTATACATATACATATGCGCGCATGTAAAGTGAAAATTATTCATTTTCTAAGGTTCAGTCTTAGAGTTGAAGGTCAGTTGATGTTTTATGTCATTCAACTTGCCTTTTGCTGCCAGCAGCAGCAGTAGCAGCAGCAGCAGCATCAGCACTAGCACTAGCAGCAGCAGCGGTTGAGTGTGCGGCGGCGGCGGCGGCGGCGGCGGCGGTGACGACGACGACAACACGGTATGATGTACCCGTGATATATGTACGTTCGTTCGTTCGTTTGATCGTATGTATGGATGTATCTGACTGTGACTCTGACGGTTCTGTGTGGTAATTTGTTCGATTTGATAAGGTGGGTGCGCGCGGTGACGGATGGCAGGGGCGCATTATTTTGTTTTGACGGAAACTTTTGTTGTTGTACTCTCGTTGTCGTCGTTGTCGTCGTCTTCTTTGAAAATATTTGCGCTCGATTGTGTGAGCGTGGGGCAGTGTAATGTTTTTCTTTGCGTTTTCCTTCTTTTTTTTTATATATTTTCCATTTAATAGGTTATTGCATGCTCACTAGGCGAAGCAAATTGCTACACAACAAAACTCTGCCAGTTAATGATGATAGGTCGGTGGTTGGCATTGAGACAGGGGTGGGGGCGGGGAGGGGGAGAGAAAAGTTTTTCATTTCTCTGATACACCAGTAACAGACTGTTCGAATGAAGCCACTAAGGCTCTCTGTCACAGGAATGCTCGCGCCAGAACTCGGGGGATTTTTATGAATTAGAGGTAAGAGAGCGCTGGTTTCGAGTGTCTGGCAGCACGTGTAAATAATATTTTTTATGAGGGGCTAAGCAGCGGATTAAAGACTTTTACGATGCAATTTTGGTTAATTTCTATTTTGGGACAATTTTATTAAAGTAAATCCGGTGAGGATGGCATTGATCGGCCGATGGATACGACTGATGATTCCAAGGTCATGGGTGGCATAAAACGAGAAAGCATGTATCTGTAGCTAAAAGGGGTCATGCATGCACATAGTAAGGGCAGTATAAAGCGATGTAGGGGATGGGACGTTGTCTATGAGTAAGTAGGTACATAATGTGCAACCAAAAGGTTAAGTACATAGTTATGGTTTCCTGTTTAATTTTGTTTCCTTTTTTGAACTCTTTTGTGAACTCAAATGATGGTGCTTGCAGTGTAAATTTTCCATCACGAAAAGGAAATTTGTTCTGACGAGACTAAAACAAAGCGATACTGGTCTGATGAAAGGTCTTGGGTTTGGAAAGGCCTTGGGTTTGGAAAGGTCCTAGTTATTGGTTCTACATATTCTTTGCCCTTGACATAGCAAGTAGGTAGTGTGTTCATTTGCATCTATGCATGTACATATGTATGTACGTACTATGTAAATATGTCCATATCCATGTTCGTTATGGTTAAAAGCAATCTTTTAGAGTCCGCTAGTATCGAATCATCACAACAACTATTGTCCAACTTGGTATTGTTGCAAAAAGAAGGTGCCAACGGCCAACAAAACTAGAATGCTCAAGGCTGAGGATAACTGATTCCTCAGTAAACTAACAATTACGGGACCATATTTCGCAAGGAGTGAAAACAATCAGCAGCTTACTGCCCAACACTATGGATAACCATATGTGAGTTGTGAAAAATGTTGTGACATCTGGTCCAGGAAGTACTGTGGGTCTGAGAACACTGCCGGATGATCAAAAACAGCTGAAAGTTTGGATTGTAGTTACGCCAGCAGCAGAAACGAGGTAGTGACCCTAGGTCGCATGAAGATGATCACAAAATCGCAGGAAGTAACAACCGGTACCCTGTGATGGCGCCGACTATCTTTCTCAGATTTATCTTATTGACGGACATACATAAGTTTGCTGGTTTTTCTACAATCCCGCTCTGTCCTCATCTGTTTAGAAGAGAGGTATATGCTGTGATATTGTTCCACCTACTGTTTGTCATTCTTATGGCTGCAATATCTAATTGGAATAGGATTCCCCCTCCTTAGCTTGATCGTCCTGGATGATGTGGCCTGGAACCCAGCACAGGGATATGTCGCACTTGACAGCGATCCGCGCCGTTAAGAGATCCGCTTATTATCGGCGATATCAAGACTTTTATCGTAGCTTGACTACCTATATAGAAAACAATAGCGCTGCACTCTTTCGAGTTAATCAAAAGCCAGGCTTTACGGACTGCAGAGACTTCTGCTTGAAATACATTACAGTGATCTGGCAATCGAGCGCTGGTACAAATATCCATTGCACTGGAGTAAACTCCCGCACCTGTTCCAGACGCTGTCTTAAATCCGTCTGAGTAAATCTTTGTCGCAGATTCGTTTAAAATTTTTCCCGATTTCCAAGCACTTCTGCTAGGAATCCTCGTTTTATACTTGGCGTTAAAGTTTTATTACTAGGAATAGTGTAATGGGCGTTTAGGATGCTTGCTTGGCCCGTATTTCCACGAACCAGTTGTAAGGATTCCCTAAGCCATCAGTTTCCCAAAGATATTGACAGGAAGAAACTGGAGCATAATTTTTAGTGCAGCTGTAGGAGTGGTTCTAAGAGCGCCCATTATACAAACGCAGGATAACCTTTGAACCATCTCAAGTATTGCAATGTTGTTTTTCTTGTCCAGTGCCGTGCACCAGACTAGTACTCCTTACATAAGGATGGGTCTGACGTCTGTTTGTGTATGTGTATATCCAGTGAAAAATCCGGAGATGGAGACCCCAGTTTGAGAATAAGCCCTTCGTACATGAATAAAGTTAAAGGAGGAGTTATATATGGTGTTTTATACCATCTTGTGAGCAATACTATTTAGTTTAGTTTTGGACGGATTAACTCTGAGATCGACACCATTCTTCCACTTTGCTAGTTTATTTGGAAAAGACTCCATCATGTCTGTAACTGTAATAAGGAATTTCCCTGACATCGGTATCACTATATCATCCATATAGGCTATGACACTGACACTATCTCATTCCCTACCACGAGCTACAATAGTGGTGATAATACTCCGCCCTGGCTAAAAAACTGACACCAACAAATTAAATGCATTTAGTGACTTCAAATGACATCAATGGATTGACTACATTCAGTGCATGCTAGTTATTTCAAGGTGACTTCACTGACTTCAAAGACTTTAAATGACTTCAACAAATTGAATGCATTCAAATGACTTCAATGGATTGAATACATTCAGTGAATGCTAAAGACTTCGAGGTGAGATCACTGAATGCAGAGGAATCAAAAAGATTGCATTCATTTTAACTTCAACACTTTGATTACTGAAAATGATTGCTTCAATCATGACTTCAAACTGAATGCTGATTAATTTTTTTAGTTGAATTCATTGAACTAAAATATTTTTCAGAGCATTTAAAAGAATTATATTCAAAAATGATTGCATTCTTTTACAGCTCTGCTAAGTAGTCATTACTCTCTACAATACCACCTCAATAAAATTGGTTTTAGTCAATCGAACATGTACCGACTATGTCTTGAGGAAACTGGAACTGCCAAACATATTTTATGTGAATTTATGTGAACGGACTAGCCTCAAACACTACCATAAAGGTTATACCTCGCTTTCTGATATCACCTCCTCCACACCTCAAACAATCCTAAGTTTCATTCATGAACTTGGAACCACACAACGGTTTTAAGGAGATAGCCCAAGAGATCTCTGAGGTTGCAGTGCTTCCTGAGGCTTCATCCCAATTATTACAAAAAAAAAATGGCCTGCAGTAGATAAGGTAAAATCTCAAATTGAAAAAGCGTTAAAGCAATTGGAAATGAATCGGAGAAAACTGAGACTCAATCAGAAAGTACCAGAAAGTTGTCGTATAGGGCCTGGGACCCACACTGGGAAATGGAATATACATGAGTAAGTAAATAAACATCATACTCTCTCACACTTTTGACTCCTGTGCCCAACTAAAGATAGTGTTGTGATCCATATGGGCTGGATTGTTGCAAGTGAAGGGCATTTTAGATGACTACAGTTTTTGTCCACTAGCATTAGCACGATATAATCCTTATAACTGTGTAGCGTGCGGGTGTTTTGTAGATACATATGAGAGAAATGGGACCGCAATCTGACAACTCAAAGTAGTTGTGGTTAATGGACAGATCTTAGGAATTGGGGACTTGAAAGTAATTCTAGCCCGGAAATCCCGTCTTTAGGAATTTCAGAAAGACGCTCTGGTCCAAATATAGGAATAGTGTGGAGTCTTCTCTAATAAACAGTACCCCTGTCCTTCCACGAAGTAGACGCGATGGTAGAGGATCTAAAGAATGTACTCAATCATGCAATGTATATTTCATGCCCAGTAAACAAACCAAAGGTGAAGCCAGACCACCTTGGTGGAATCAGGAGACTCTTCAACCAGGCGTTTCCGTGAAGCTTCCGACTGGATTCTGGATTTCGTATAAAAAGGTCCTCCAGTCTTATAAGACAAACATTAGAAAAGCCCAACGGAAATCCTGGAGACTCTTGTGTGGTACGATAGAAGAAATCTCTGAGGCATCCAGGCACCGAAAAATCCTCGCGGCTACTCCCAAAATGCCTAGCTACCTCAAAAAGGTAGATGACTCGTGGACCACCTCCAATGCAGAATCCCTGGACCTATTACTGGATTCCCACTTCCCAAACAGCTGCAGTGCCATTTCGGGTCCAATTGTGATCTCGGCAAGGTCAATGTTAAGCAGCTCCTCTTATCTTGTTACAAGGAGCAACATTCTTTGTGCAATAAGACGGCATTATATCGGCTGAACTTTAGCGAAATGTGGGCCTGATCCTTCCGTGGGTGACTGTAATCGTCAAAAGTTGCCTGGATTTGGTTCACCTTCCCAAGCCATGTACGGAAGTCAATGTGGTTTTCATACCCAAGGCGGGTAAAAGCTCGCACGTTAATCCCAAAGATCTTAGACCCATAAGCCTGTCGTCATTTCTCCTGAAAAGTTTAGAGAAATTGATAAAAACCCATATACGCTGCAGTGTTAATCCAAATCTTCTGTCAGCCTCTCAACATGCATATAGTAAAGGGAAACCGGTTGAAACAGGGGTACACCACAAGGAGGTGTGATCTTCCCTCTTCTTTGGAACTCAGTGGTGAATGAACTGCTTCTAATCTTGGAAGGTGCAAGGAAATTACCGACAGCAAAGCCGAGGAAATCACTACGGTCTTCAAAGAGGTTTTTAACATAGGATGTCCGGTGACCAAAAGGAAGAACAAAAAATCACCTCCATGGTGGAGTAAAGAGCGAGCAGACATTAGGAAACCAGAAACCTCCTTGATGTGGCCAAAAAGACAATCAGACATAGACTGAGATCAGTATAAAGCGACGACATCAAGAGAATGACAGAATCTGCGAGGCTAAGAAAAATCCTTTGCAGACTTTTGACGGCTATAGGGTCACTCGAAGACCCCGACGGTAATTGGACTCAATCTTGTTCAGACTCACTAAGATTACTGATAAGTACGCACTTCCCAGGAAGTGTAACTCCATCTATCGATAGCACCAGAGTTAATACAACCACGGAATATGTACTATCAGCATTCCAAGCGGAGGTCGTAGCAGTGACAATAGCCGCCGGTGAGACTGCGTTGAAGGCAATACCACTGGAAGGTATCACCCTTTTCATCGACAGCCAGGTAGATATAAAAGCGATTTCTGCTATCGAAATAAAATCCAAGCTTGTGAAGTGCTGTCGTTCTTGGAACATAGTACAAGGTTGCACTCTGCTCGGTCCCTGGACATAACAACATACCAGGTAATGAGAAGGCCGACGAGCTGGCCAGAAGAGGTTCAGAATCTACACCAGAACAGGCCGACACCTCGGGGCGCATCCCGCCTTGCTCACTGAAACTTGGAAATAGGGATTAGGGACCGGAGGGAGGCTAACATTAGATGGTCCTCCCTAGACACTTGTGTCATCACAAGAAGTATATGGCCTTGCTTCGATAAGAGTACGAACGACAGAATTATTTATAAGAATGTAGGTAGGTTGGGAGTTGAATGCAACTTTAACGGATGTGCAGCCTCACTCGGAACTCAATGGATCAATTGTGTTCTCCGGTCCCTGGACATGACAACATACCAGGTAATGAGAAGACCGACGAGCTGGCCAGAAGAGGTTCAGAATCTACATCAGAACAGGTCGACACCTCGGGGCGCATCCCACCTTGCTCACTGAAACTTGGAAACAGGGATTAGGGCCCGGAGGAAGGCTAACATTAGATTCTCTAGTCCTTTTATTGTCGTATTAGGCCGAAAGTCTTTTAGAGACGCGGCTTTAGGAGAGTGTACTCCAGGTTACGTTGGCCATGTTGTGAAAGTCCGAGGTGATTTTGGACATGAAAAGACTAATGAGCGTTAGGACCGAGTGATCTGCTGTTCACTCATCGCCCATTTCATTCCCGTTGAAGCCCATATGTCCTGGAATCTGGCAGAGCGTGATGTTGTGCCTCGAGCTAATGGTTGTGAGTTCCTCTTTACATCGCTTGATCATTTTTGTATTGGTTGTGATGGAAGTAATGGGTTTGATGGCTGCTTGACTGTCTATGTAGATGTCAATAGGATTGTTGCTGTTCAGAGTGGATAGGTCGCAGCAGGCCCTGGTTATTTCATATATTTCCGTTTGAAACACCCTTGCGTAGTTGGGAACTTTTATGGACAGGGGAATTGATGGTATTGTCCACTTTTCGCCCATCCGTGAAGATGGATATGGAGGCGGTGTTAATGACCTCATTCAGCTCTTGTCCAGCTCGCTCTAGAGAGCCTCGGAGTTGAGGCTGAAGTCCATGCGGAGGATAAGGTAGTCAGAAGGCATGTTGACGTTTGACCATTCGGTGATGGTGCAGTGTCCGATTTGTAGGAGACGTAGGGCGCTTTTTGTCGTTACTTCTTTGGTGAAGAGATCCAGTCGATAAAGTCAGAGCATGGCTCCAAGGACGGCGGTAGGTGTTGTCATAATTGCGCCGGTGGTACACAAACACGCTAGATGTTGGATCCTTTTGAGGGTGTTCAGGTTTGTGGGTTTTGTGGCAGCAGGCCACTAGACCACTAGACCAGACAGTACATATATCTATACATCCAGTGGATGATGGCTGGTTTTGGCCCCCATTGTTTATCGAAGTTTCTGCTGCATACGTAAAAAGCTATCGAGCCCTTCCTTGTACCCACAAGTACATATATAGTCTTTCAGTTCAATTTTCGCACTAATATGCATCCTAGTTATCTTGTCTTGTCTGATATTTGGAGTCTATGTGGCTCGAACTCGGTTATGGTCTTCTTATTTGTACAGAGAACTACATAGTTCGGTTTTGTTCATTAAGACAACGTTTGGCCCAGTTGTTTAGGGCAAGCAACGCGGTTTGTAGCAGGTCAGCGATTGTGGGCAGACGTTTTTCAGTCACTAATAGGAAGACATTAGTATTTCGTTTATCAATGGTGAGATGGTACAGGTGAGACGTCCCTTGGAGTTAGTTTGGAGTGAATGCAGATGTCTAGTATTCTTTCTAGGGTTTTGAGCAGAAGAGATGTTAGACTGGTCGTTGTAAAATCCTTTGGTGTGACCTGGCTCTCCCACCTTGAGGATAAAAATAACGTTGTCTACTCTCCATGATTGGGGTACATACATAGGTACAGCATAAGCAACCTTGTGAGCCATGGAATGGAATACGCCTTTGAGCTTTGCAACATCATGGGAATAATGCCGACGGTTCCCGGCGGTTTGTAGGAGGAGAAGGTGTCAATGGCCCATGCTACATTCTTTTCGTATTTCGTCTTCTTGTTGGTGTCATTACCTGTCTATGCGGTGTGAGTTGGTGAAGGAGCAACCAGGGAAGTGAGTGCAGGTAAATTCTTTCAAGGAGTCAGTCCAGATGCCGTCCTGTTTTCTAAGGAACCCCGCAACTGTTTGAATCTTTGACAGTGTCATACTTTTCTGAGTTTGGCAGCGTCTTTGCTGGTTTCAATGTCGCTGCTGTGAAGTTTTTCCAGGCTGCTCTCTTGGCGTAAGTGGGGTAACTGATGGAAATACTTCAGTTATCTGCGCTATGCCGATCTCTTCGATAGATCACGTGGGTTACTACTCACTTAGACCATCTGGTGGATTGAGCCCAAAAAAATTGAACATTGGTAGACAAATATTCGAAGTTCAAATGCTCAGGTACCTACTCAAGCTCTTCGAATTCTATTATATCAACAAATGTGTTAGATAAATTTGCATGCAGTATTAAAAAACCAAATTGTATGTTAAATTATAATCAAATCCTGTTACACTGCACCCCATTTAAATAAACAAGCCACAACAAACCGAAATTAAATTTTCAACTTGATTTTCCCACTCAGCAACCCCCCAAACAACAAGTTCAACACCAAATACCCGCACATCCAGATGCTAAGACAAAGTGGCAAGGCAATACGCCATAACCGCTATAACCGACTAAAAAATCGAGTTCCAGGAGGAAATTTTTTTTCTTTCTTAAATTAAATGAAATCTGCATAATAAAGTCTCTGCCGTGGAAACGACCGAAACCAATCACCCAACCACTTCTCAATTTGGTATGTATACTGAGTAAGAGGTTCAGATACACAGCATGCTTATAAAAACTTCAAGGACGACGGCACTTACCCACTATGACGACTAAGACATTAAAACCCAAAAAAAAAACATAAAACATAAAAAATCTCTGAGAAAAGGGGGAGACAAAGATTTGTTGGTACAGACTCTCCCACTCAATCTGTACAGCAGCGCCCCTACCACTCAAACCATACCTTCGGCAGTGTCCTTGCCCTTGCTCACTTGAGGCTTCAATTCAAAAAATACACATAAATGTGTACAGCCTGCGTCTAATTTGGTTGGCAGGTGAAGGACCTTGTTACCGTCGTCGGTGTCTGGCCTACATAATAATACGTGCGGTAGAATCCTGGTGTGGATATGGAATCTATTCACCTCTCCCTCTGTATCAAGCACCGGGCGTGGACACCAAGAGAGAGTGGATAAATCAATACGGGAATTTCAATTATATGTACATAGATACATGCATATGTATGGACTATAAACGTAGGCATGTACATGACATACTAAACAATTCAGTAGGCCTCTGACATTTCGCAATGGAAATCGCCATTCCCCCTTGGCAAGGAGCACATCCTTTCTTGCTCCACGTTTTCGTTTGTTATCCTTGTCTTTCGTTGGGGGTGGTTTTTATGCCAAATGTCGGGACGATTGCCAAAATAATACCCAGCCGCTTATGTACATGTGGCTGTGTGCCATATCTGTAGATACATAAGTACATAGATACACGTGCAATAAAATTTGTCTGTGAAGCTACGGAATGAATGAATCGTTGTCGTTCTCGTCGTGCGTCGTCGTCGTCGTCGTCGTCGTCGTCATTGTCGTTGTGTTGTGTTGTTTGTTGTTGCTTTGCTTCTTGTGTTTTGCATTTATTTTTTCTTTTTTTATCGTTCTCTTTGGGGTTATTAATGGATTCACCGCGACGGCGGCGACAGTGGCCGGAGATGTTGGAGGTGGGTGAAGGAAATTTGGGTTGAGGAAGGTCTGTCTGGTCCTATCGATCCTGTGGAGTGTTTTTCTTTCTTCTTCGGTTTTTTTTTTTTTGTATAGTTTGTATGTGTTGGTATGTACGCATTTAGTATATGTACATGTATTTGGGTACACGCAATTTTCCTTCGTATTTATGGCATCTTGCAGACGAAACAAAGTATCTAATGCTTTTGGTATATAGAGACTCGTGATAGTATATGATACCCAGACAGGCTTTGGAAAAAGGAGGACATGCCTCATTTTTTATGACATTTGAGGCGCTTTCAGCACTTGATGTTGGGTGGTGATATGTACACAAGAATATTGTAGTAAAGCTAAACTCCTTGGAGGTTCAACTTTAATGCCGTATTTATGGATGAAACATTTTCCCTTTGGGCAGTCTTTGAACTTGATAAATGGGGGGCGGGATGTGTGAATAGGTGAAAGGTTATTTCACTTGTGACGCAGAAGCACAAATATTTGCAAAAGGAATTGTGAAATTGATTTTCGCTGTAACCGATTACCGTTGTTCGCTGCTTGGGGCTGGATTTCCTGTTGAAAGAACTGCACCTTGGGGAGCAATTTTATGAACAACAGAAGTCTGGGAAAGAAAGTGGAATCAGTGAGATATTTAGCTATGGGAACTGAACAGTATTGGAAGTGGTAATGGTTTCTGAGTGGTCATAGACAAGATGGGATAGGAAAAAACAGCGAAAATTGTCAGAAACTCTCAAAGGCATATGAAGGCTGGTAGTCTATTCGTATCTATTCATGACATGGCAAATAGGAATCCGCTAACAACTGAATGGTTAAGGTGTACTTGGTCTCTAATTGTCCACGTACCTAAGTTCTATCAATCTAAAAGGTGACAGTGATCTTGTTTATCTAGACCTCAAACGATAAGTCTACTTGCAAAAACATGGTTTCTACTAATAATAACTGTATCCTTTCCTTTCACATCTTCGCTTCGAAAGGGACCTAGACGCAGTGCGAGAGTTTAAGTTGAAAGAATTGGTTTGGCGCAGAGGTCTTATCTCCTGGGTGAGCCGAACTAACTAAGAACAGCCCCCTTATTCCAGCGTATTACACGAGTGGCTATATTCGAACGGAGAGTTTCTAGAAGCAGGACGACAGCATACCTCTTTGTGGTAACTTGTCATCAAAACGAAACAAAAACATGCGTAGTTTGCCTACACCATGGCATCCAAGACGATGACCACTACAGATCGAGTGTGAGCTGTAGGAGAATTCATCAGACGCAGCAAAGCAGTACCAGATGCCACAAAAGTGTCAGAAATGGTGGCACAAAGAAAAAGACATCCCCTTGTATTCTCTTTTAAAGATGATAAACCGAAATATCTCTTCAATTTTCAAAGAAACCAACGTCCAGTGACAGAAGAACTTGGTGGATTAGACGAACCATTCAGAAAATGCATTCGCAGAGCAGATGCAAACTGCTACCTACACTTCCGAGCCCAAGATTGCAAGCAGAAAGAGGTCTGGGAGATAGCTATGAAACGAAACTAAAGAGTGGAAGAGATACCATCAAGGCCCCCGAGAAAGCAGACGTTAAGTCTCAAAAAACCACAAACAGACTCAGTACGGCTCGGTGCCTAGGTTCGTCGCGACCGAAATAAGTTGTAGAGTAGAACTTAAGATCAGCTATCGAGGATCAGAATTAGAATGGTTGTTAGACTACTCGACAGCTACGATGAGCTCTTCGTAGTTAACTGCGGTTAAAGACGCCATTATCTAATAGTTAATCCTAGGTTTCGAAAAGGGCCTATCGTTGATGTGCTATCGTTGATGGCATACCTGTGAGACAAGACCCAATGATCTACGAAATCATCAATGTAAGCTCAGAACAAGGGGCCAAATAAGTCGCACCGTGGAAAACGACTAGCTGTCGTGAAGAAGGAACGTCAACATCATCCGTCATCGACGATCAATTGGCGAACGCTGTTACCAAGCAACGCAATCCGGCCGAATTGACTGTAAATGGGCTGAAGGAGCAGGGAATCTAAACCGCGAAAGAAAGACAGCCGCTTAAGTTCAAATGTGCCAAACTCTTAGATGGCAACTCCCAACTGAAATACTCTAACTGAAAAGGTACTATCACTAACTTCTATAAGTATGATACCCTATCCTCCTAAAAACGACAAAAAAAAGGAGCAAAACCTGTCCTAACATAAAATTAGGTAGACTCTGCAGATCGTGCATGGATCAAAATAAGCATGGACACTACATGATAGAAACCGTCTGGGAGACTATT
The DNA here is from genome assembly GCA_905220385.1 of Xylota sylvarum. Taxonomy (NCBI): domain Eukaryota; kingdom Metazoa; phylum Arthropoda; class Insecta; order Diptera; family Syrphidae; genus Xylota; species Xylota sylvarum. Next base: position 28,769,315 of record LR999960.1, read on the forward strand.
TGCTTTCAGATTCTCTGCTTCCGCTAGATCCGCTTCATCAAAGCTGTTGGACTAGGGCACAGATTGTACAGATAATCTGGGGTTGGAGTTGGATCTTTGCGATTCAAAACGAGGGCATTGGAAGAACACATGTTCAACGTCTTCCATATTTTCTCCACAAGTTGGACAGTAGGGTGAGTTGTCGCTTGAGAGTCCACTTCCCTATGCTTGCGTCGTAGTCACGTTTCGATATGTCCACCGCCCCTACTTGAAGTATTCCATCGCTGTTGCCATATTCCCGTATTATTACCTCTTTTTAAGGAGTCATCACTGCGGTTGAAGTCCGGTTGTTGAATCCTTCCATCGATTAAGGAACATTCCTTCACTCAAGCATGAGTTGTATGTGTCAGCAAATATGTCTACTCTTGTTAGGTATTCCGTCGGGCCCAGGTACTTTCTTACCTGGGCCAAATTCTCTGCTGCTTGCTATTAATACTTCTTCTATAGTCACCGGGATTGGCTGTGCTAATTCCGATAGCTACTTTTCAACTGGACTTTCGCGTTGTTTTGGGAACAGCTCATTGACGATGTATCCCAGCAACCTCGGGCAGATGGGAGCTATTGAACGGTAGCTCTTTAGTTTCTTCATTATCACCTTGCACGCCATACCCCAAGGGTTTTACTCAGCCTCATTACACAGTTCATTAAAACTTTTTCATTTACTTCTTTAAATTGCGGTTTTAAGCCGTTTGCATGCTTCTTTGTATCGATTTTAGAGTTCAGTGAAGTTATCTCTTTCCCTGGAGCCCGATGACATTCAGACAGCTGTGCAAATCCCTCACTGCACTAGTAAACCAAGAAATAACCACAGTTGGGTTTCCTTCGTGACATTGAAGCATCACATGCACTTCCGTCATCATCTGTTCAGCTTTATTGAGTGCTGACCCCGATAGCGTTGTTAAAAGTGCTCGATTCCCAATCATACATTTGAATTGTGTTTCCATGGTAGTGCCTCATGGATCATGCCTTGTATGATGATTTTTGATTTCGTAAAGTATCGTTTAGTGATCGCTATGCGTATAATGCGGACTTAGTTTCTATGACGTTCTCTGTAGGTACTATAGAGGCAATAACAAAGGTAAAGCCCATTATAGAGTTTGTACTGTGAACTCACACTATATGCAGGATTGGAAAAGTCTCCAAAAAGCTATATTGCTCTTTGATTGCCCATTTCACGCCTATGTGTTAAAATCGTCGGCTATTACTACAGGATTTTTCCCTCGGGCGTCGGTGGTAAGTCTGTCTAAATAGAGCTCAAAGTCTTCGATAGAGATGCTCGGCGGTACAAGTGAATACCATCTGTCTTAGCTGTGACGAAATAAGTGTGCCTCCCATCTATTTCTTGATAAGGACTTGTGGTAAGTCCAGATGCTACCACTGGGCTTAACTCTTTAGAAGAATGCAATGATAGTCTTGTAGCGACTTAAGAAAATTTAGTGGAATACTAATAAGCAAGAGTTTTGAGCAACATGCTGTGCTTGTATTAATCTATCGATAGTAGTTATGTCAATTTTCCTCTACAAAGTCTATGAAGGAGTTTTCATTACAACATAAGTTATACATATGTACATATGTAAGCACAAAGGACTGAGTGAGTGCTTGGGGTAATCTAAACACAATGCAATTAATTTTCATTAGAAATACATAAGCAATGCGCCTACACACAAGTTTTCATGAAAACGTTTTAAAATTTAATGTTTCCATTAAATATAGATTTCAAAATTTAATCTGAACAACATCAAATATGAGGGAAGAACATACACATATAGACACCAAATTAATCCGCGAAAATCTATCTATCCATCCATAAGATACATACATATGTACATATGTATATATGTATAATGCAGAGGAATAGCAATTTCCGTTTACTAGACTGGTAGACGGAAAACCCTGACAAGCTAAGGCAGTAAAAAAGGAAATTAACGAGCGTGATGTTTTGTGCTATTTCTTCTGTTTTAGTTTTGCATTCATGCAAGTCCAATGCCTTTAATGAATGTATGCTGACGTTTTAAAAGTATTTTTTGAAATACGAGTAGGAACAGTGGCAGGAAAGAATTGTATCATTCTCAGACGATAAGAAAATATTACTACAGACGTTTTCAATATGTATAATGCAATAGAAGCGAATTGGGATTGACATTTGCGATCTGTCAAAATGGAACCGTGTTGAAATGGCGGAGCAAATGGCGTCACAAAAGTGGTAATCAGACAGGCGCCATTTAAATTGCGGCTTTGTGACGCAGTTTTGAGAATAATGGCCGTCTAATAGTAGCTTGGATAATAGCTGCATCAGATGAAGTCGCTACAGTACAAACTGTCAAAAAAGTCGTTCAGTGAAGTAGTAAGGCATGTCCACAATGAGCACCGCAGCAATGGTGTTTGTTGTCAAAAAATAAAAATAATCTCGAAGTGTTTCGTGAATGTTTTATTTTTTGTGCATTTGCTATATCATAATGACCGAGGAAAAAGAAATTGTATTTATTGCATTGGTGCTGCAGATGTACTACCTTTCTCTGAAGCTTGTAAAGTACAAGAGCCGTAGGTGGACTGCTCTGCCAATCCTTTTTTCTTTTTGTTTTGATTTGAAATGTCAAAAAGCAGTGTAGCACGTTCGAAAGTAGAAGTTGACTCAACTTGTGCTGCAGCTACTTTTCATACTTCAGCTTCAGCAACATATTGTGCTCGCAGCATTGAGTTTGTGTATATTCTACTTTTGACAACTCGTACTACTCTGCTGTAGCTGCACCATTGTACCTATATTCGGGCAGTTAGATTTCATTTATATACATACGTATGCACGTCTGGTTAAAAAAACACAAATCACTTGACTCTCACAATAGCCTCTGACAATTGGCAACTTGAGAAATTGACAGCACTGAAGAAAACTTAACGTAGGATTTTGACATTAGCTTTCGTCCTCAGATTAGATGTCAACCTAGAGGGGTTCTCTCTTTCTTCCCTCAAGCTGAAACGCATCAGAAAACAGTTGATACATAATTTATTATATGTATAGGTGCTTGCATCCAAATCAAACGGGAGCTCACACACACACTCTTTCGTGAACAGGCAAAATCATGAGCGCAGCCACCTTGGTGTCAAGAATTGACCATTAGGGGATTTTTTATATTGCTATTCGTTATTATTCAAAATTGCAATTTCAAAGTGCTGTAATTCTTAAATGAAAGGAGTATGACAATATCTAGTTGCAGCTTTGAATTCAGTGCAATAAAATAAATTAATGGACATAAACAAAAATAGTGCCGAACTGAATTAGGTTTTCGCATTCTTGGGATAAGTTTTACGAAAAAAAAAAACAAAAAGGAAAAGACTTAGACTTAGTTCACACTAATGAAAAGTGTGAACATCCTTACATCCAAACCGTACATAGAAAGATGAAATAAGTAACTAAAAAAGCCGATAACATCGGTAAAATTCTCGGAAAGGCTCTTGAAAAGGCATTTCCAATAAGAAATGCGAGAAAAAGCAAGAAGTCTCCTCCATGGTGGACAAAGGAACTATACAACATTAGAAAAGTCCTCGCCAAGGAATTAATCGCACTGGGCTCTCTTAAGGCTCAAACGGTCACTGAACAGAATCATGCAACGAAACGCTTGAGCTCTTAATGACGGCGAGCACCAATGGAATTACCGACCGAAATAAGTACTATATAGAACACACACCTCCAGCGGAAATAATAATGGAAGAAAGGATAAATCTCCTGAAGCAGATGGTATCTTCCCTATGCTTCAAAAATGTGAAGAACTTAATACCCCACATCTTAAAAACATCTTTCTAAGCAGTCTAACTTGGGGATATATACCAAAATCATGGCGGAAAGTTAAAGTGGTATTTAATTTATACCCGAAGATGGGAAACCCAGTCATACTACCGCAAAGGATTTTAGACCTATCAGCCTAACCTCATTCGTTCTAAAAACATTGGAAAGGTTAATTGACATTTACATTCAAAGCAAACTCAAGCCGGCTCAACATGCTTATACCAAAGAGAAAAGTGTAGAAACAGCACTCCACAGTGTCGTCAGTATCGTGGAGAAAACACTGAAGGACAAAGAATATACTCTAGCTGCTTTCTTAGATATCGAAGGGGCCTTCAATATTGTCCAAACCGATGCAATAAGGAGAGTTTTAGTAAACCTTAATGTGAACAACATCATTATCAATTGGATTATGTGCATGTTAAAAAAACACAAATCAGTTCAGAACTAGGTGGTGTGCGAATCACGGTGTCAGCATCTAGAGGCACTCCTCAAGTTGGTGTATTATCACCCCTTCTCTGGGTGGTAAACAAAGTCCTAGTTAAGCTAAAATTTAGTGGAGTTAAAGCAGTAGCATATGCAGATGACTTAACACTGCTAGGAAAATGTCTGTCCACTCTTAGTGATCAAATAGAAAACGCTTTATCCATGATGAATACCTGGACCAAGAACTGCGGACTTATAGCCAATCCACAGAAGACCGAATTGATTCTTTTTACAAACAAAAGGACAATTAAGAGGACTCAGCTAAAAGTTTCTCACTTCTGACATAAAGGAAAGGACAAAGAAAGCAATGAGAGCATATCATGCCTACAACAGGATATTTGGCAAAACCTGGGGTCCAAGCATTAAAATCATCATGTGGCTTTACACGGCGGTAGTAAGACCGATACTGACGTATGGCAACTTGGTCTGGTGGCAAGCGACAAAAAAAGCCACCAACATGAAGATTATGACAAAAATTCAAAGAATGGCCTGCATTGGCACCACTGAGGCAATGAGAAGCACTCCTACAATGAGGCTGGAAACAATATTCAACCTAAAACCCCTAAACCTCTTTGTACAAGAATTCGCCGCAAGTAGTGCTCTTCGAATAAGCCAAACTGGAATCTGGAAACACAGTAAGATAGGGAGCGCACAGATTCTATAGAAATATGCACAGACTACACAACCCCCCGTCTTGACTTTACAAGACCATTTGTCACTTACTTTCTCTACTGGGCACCAGTTAATAGATAAACGATACCCATCAACATGGATGGCTCCAAGATGGACACCGGCGTTGGTGCAGGTTTCTTTTCCGAAATTCTCGGAATGTCCAGTTCGATCAGAATCCCTGATCACAGTAGTGTTTTTCAAGCTGAGGTCCTGGCAGTGACAACAGCTGCTAAACAGGTTACAATGAGGGCATTACCATACGCTGATATTACCTTCTTCATTGACAGCCAAGCGGCAGTAAAACCGATCCTAGAATTAGGCAACGCTTTGGACTGCATATTCCTAAATGGCTCATATGAAGCAGATCCTGAAGGTGAATATATTTTCCTCCGTGGAACGGCATGCTCGGTAATAGACTATTGCTTTATAGCTGCAAATTGGTGTTTGGGCCACAGTGACTTTCGGATACCGATGAAAACATAATCGGACCACATACCTTTAGAAGTGTCGTTTATGATCCAGGATTCCCACAAATTTGTAAACACTTACTAGCTAGGACATCTGTCGAAGTTGATTTCGAAAAATCTATTTCAGGAATGATACAAAGAAAATCTAAATGTAGAACTTGCAAGATCAGCAGGTAACGATAATTCACTAAATATTGACGTACTAACAGAATTAGCTGACTCTTTGCTCCTGGTCATAAGGCTCAACAAAAAAAAATTAAGAATACATATTTTTTTCCGAAACAGAAGTCATTTAAATTAAATTAAGCAAAGGGAATTGTTTTGAAAAATCCACAGTATTATGAGTATACACTTGCAGATATATAAAAAAATTCTTAATACATGTACTGAGGCCCATTTTAAATCACCTTCTTTAAAAAGTTTATAAAGTTGAACTTACCGCTAAATTAGATCCTTACTTCATTCACATATTTTCGTGATACAGTTCAGTTGGGCCCTTCTGCAAGAAAAATTAAACAAAAATAAAAACCAATTACAACATATTGTTTATTTAATAATTTTTAAAATTCGGAATATTATTTAATTGTATTTACTTACATTACCTAAATGTCTACAAACTTTATTTTAGCAAACGTACATATGCACATAATACATATGTCTAGATATTATGTGTAATATGTCTACATATTATGTAGACTGTAAACTGCAAGCTAAGTGTACCTAGATTTAATGGTTTCTATTTATGAACAATCATTTTAAATCGTAACACTACAACAGCGGAATCTAAGTATCTATTGCTTAAGTTAGATAGAAAAACTCATGGAGTACACATTGAGTCTTTCTTATTTCAAAGCTTAAAACCAGTATTGTCGTTAGGTGACTAAAGTCGCCATTTTGACGACTTTTTACCGTCCGGGACATCAGGCGACAACTTTTTTTAAAAATGCCGAAATTGGACACTTTTTCAAAATCTTGGCGACTTTTGGGACACTTTTCTCAGGATTCATTTATAAATTGTGCTGCCAAATTACTTGCTTGACTACTGAGCCAGAGTTGTAAAAAAATTAAATCTTTTGGGAGGTTAATTTTATTGAATTCATCTAGAAATGATTTGAAGCCTTTTTCCTCAAAAAGATTGGAATTTAAAAAACATAATTCGCAATTCTTTTGAAGTCAGTGATTAATGCATTCAATATTTAACAATCACTGAACTGAAATCATTTTGGAAGTCAATCGAATTCACATAATATTTCGTTGAAGTCAGTAGTGAATTTACTTGAAATCAGTTGAAGTCAGTGGATTAAATCGAAATTATTGGAATTCATTTATATGTATGAATGTATCAGTTTCAAAATCTTGAAAAATTTTTCACAATAAAAATTAAGTTTTCGTTATGTAAATCATTAGACGATGTTAAGTCTAGTCAGCTTGTTTAAGCAATTTTACACTCTTCTGTTTTGTTAAGATATCAAAATCTCCTTCACGTTTCAAATACCACCACAACAATACAATTTACTACCTCAAAATTGAATAATCTCGTCCATAAATGTCTTATAATTAGACATTAATATCAACACCACCTGGGATCAAGTGAATTAAAATTATTGCAGTTGAATTCACTGACTTCAACTGAATTCACTACTGACTTCAACTTCAGTGATTGCTAAAAATGAAATGTATTAATCACCGCCTTCAAAAGAATGGTGAATTAAAGTTTTTTTTTTAAATCGCAGTCTTTTTGAACTTGATTGTGTTCCAATCAAAAATTTTAATTTTTTTTTATGAATTCTGCGATTGCATTCCCAAAAGTATGCATTCTTTTACAGCCCTGCTATTTGTTTGGGACATTTCATAGCAGTTGACGGGCAAGTTTGTATATGTATGTTCGTAAAAATAGTGCCAAGTGCATTGGAATTCCTTTTTCCAGAACTTGCTCGCTGGGTTAAAAATTCGTTTTCATATCAGTAATTACTTAAGAAAAGGATAAATAATCGTAGTGCTGCCTGTGTGTCTATCTTATAGTTTGTATTGTTTTACTCCTTAATTGCTTCTGTTAATATGATTTAAAACGATATTTTCATGATTATATTGCATTGGTGTGCTTTACTTCTGCAAATAATTCAATGGGGACATTTTATATGCTCTGGTCTGGTTTTTTTGGAGAGTTTCTGAAATTTTTCAGCGGCAACCCTGCTTAAAACTGTACTCCACCCACTTCTGAAATACTTTCCTCACGTTAGAAGAAGGAAGGAGTATCAAAACAGATCAGTATCTCGCTAACACCTCAGACATACTACTTACTGTAATAAATGTCAAACTGAATTAGTAAAACTTTCTATGGAATGATTACTTAATTCCTTAGATGGCGGTACAGTTCAGAGTGAATCTGGGCCTCCACTAACAAGCCTCTCCAATTAGCCCGATCCTTACATAACTGCCTCTAGTTGCGCAGTTCAAGTTGGTTGAAGTCCCCTTCTAAGGCGACGTCATTCTCAATTACAGTTCTCACTGGCCGGCGACAGCTCGCTGTGTTCTACCAATTAAGTCAATGTCATCGGGAAAGCTAGTAGTTGCACAGACTTTTGAAAGATTGTGCCTCCGGTGTTGGCTTGTGATTTTTGTATATCCTTTGAAGTATGGTATTGACAAAATCACATGACAGCGGATCTCTTTTCTAAATCCCTTTTTGATATCAAAGGTCTCGGTGAGGTCGTTACTGACCTTGATGAAGCAGCGTGTTATCTCCATCTCCACCCTGCACAGACGAACAAGTTTGGCAGGGATGCCAAAACTAAATATGGCTCTGTATAGCTCGCCTCTATAAGTCCTGTTGTATGAGGCCTTGTAATCGATAACAAGATGGCGGGTATTAACTTGGATTTCTTTGGTTTTTCCAGGATCTGTCGAAGTGTGAAAATTTGATCAACTATGGACTTTCCTGGCATGAAACCACACGAGGACTGAAGTAGAGGAGTATAAAGAGTTAGTATTGTCCGGACTGCTAGTCAGGACTAACAAAGGGCTTTATAGCTGAACAGGTTGCAGTACTGCATTGAAAGGATCTGTATGCTAAGTTCTATGGACGTCATAGCACGAAGAATGAAGATCAAGGCATGAGGGATTCTATAATAGATGGTCGTAACGTGGTGGCGGGGGAAATACTGGCTACTGGTAGGAGTCCTTTGGTGTCATAAAAGCTCAAAATAAGACACTGACCTATTGGTTCGACAGATACCGGTGAATAGGCTCAAGAAATGACCGACCATAACCAGATTTCCCTGAAGACACAAAATGAAGTAGAACAACCTGATCCAAAAAAGGTTCCGTCACTGGGTTTTGCTGCGGAATAAAGAACTCAGGACAAGACAGAGGCTATGACTATCTCAGAGGGCCTACGCTCTGACGAAGAACTTCATCAAATGGGCATAAAGCTTTATCTGGACTTCCAGGAGAAGGAGTTCCTTCGATGATGTTGCCCAGGAAAATATGATCAGAGAACTTCTCTACAAAATGACTCTGACATCTCTACTGTACTCTTCATGGATAGCTTGGTATCAAAATAGCCCGTTAGTACTACTTGAATCATCAGTTCTTGTAAGAACAACTTGCAGATACACATAAAAAAATAAAAAAAAATTGAATTTAATCGATCCTGCCAGGAGTCGAACCTGGAATCTTCTGATCCGTAGTCAGACGCGTTATCCATTGCGCCACAGGACCGCGTACCACTCGCCATTCCAAGTCTCGTTATCAAAACAACCTCGCAGCACCATAAATGAAAATGATAAACAATTTTTTTTTAATAAATAATGCAAATTAAAACGACCTCGAGAACTAACGTGTGTCGTGGACACATGTAGTCGATGTGTAGACGTGTGGTCGTAGATAATTTTGTTTCATTTTAATTTAATTTTAATTCTTTTTTCGTTTTTTTTTTTTTGTTCATCTATTAATTGCTCCCTCTTTTGTTGACTTTCCCATTTATTACAGACCGAGTGTAATTTGCATAACCAACCAACCAACTTAACACAGAGCATTGTACTTTGTAGTGGATGTGTGATGTGTTCGTTCGTTCGTTTGGCAGTTAGATAGATTTATACCGAGGCTAGGCTGTGGGGATTCATCTCTCATTTATTTCATTCACACACAGCGCGAGGCGCACAGACAATGTGTCTTTGGGTCTCCACCAGCAGCAGAAGCAACAGAACTGTAATGGCCGGCAAACGACTGGAGTATAATTATTTCCAGTACCTACCGAAGGCGATTTACACCTGTAATTACTTGCACACGCAAAAGTTGACTATAGCATCGATGATGTATCTAGATGGAGAACAATGTACGTACCTAGTTATTAGTCATCGCCTACATACACATACTTGGACTTTGTAGGAGGGAAGCTTAGAAATTTAAATAATTTCGGTTTCCTGTCGGATTTCACTAAAAGCACGTAAATTGGATATTTGGGGAAGGCATTCTCGTAGGAGATTCATGGGATTACAGATTCTAAATGATGGTTCTGTCAACAGTTTAAATAATCCTTTAAATATATTTAAACTATCAAATCAATTCTGAATGGATCTAGATATGTTTTCATGATTACATTTGACATTTACATTCGCGGCTAAGGTGATTATGGAGATAATGATTTACAAATGCTTAGTAAAATAGGTGCCATGTATCATCGGCTTACATTCCTTTTCTTTAATTTTTTACGATTCTACTTTTATTACTATCGCATGTTCCATTTACAACAGTCAAAGATTTCAGCGGTCGCTTTTCGTTTTATTTTATAGTAATAAACGGCACGAGACTGAAGGTAAAGTATCTATTCATATCAGTCGGCGGTGACATAAGAGAGAAGCGATTTCAAATGAACCTCAAAATTAAGTCACACTGAGAGAAATTCAAATGTATCTCTTAGAATGAGTGGCGAATATTGTGTTCACTTTTTGATACTTGAATGTGTCACACAATAATTCCACCGGAGTCTTTTTCACCCAAAGGTTGCATCAGTGCTATTGTAGAGTTTAATAGATATTTCAGGTGGCATTGTCAGCTATAAAAGGGTTAGATTTTGACTTTAATAGTCGGTGAGAATACTATTTTCCTGGAAAGATCCTTCTGATCTATTCCTGTGATGTACTGAGTCGTTAACTATTGCAGTGTTCACCCCACATTGCCTTATTAAATGTGTACAGATAGGAACATATACATCATACATTTTCAATTCGAAATGCCAGCTCGGTAGATATTTTAAGGAAGCTTCTAGAATTCTTCTACATCTCGCTCCAATTCGAAGTATATCATAACCATGTAAGTATCTAAAGCCTTTTTCATCTCACCTATTCCCTTCTACCGCTAGGTTTTGTTTAGTTTCTCGTTGCACTGTTATTCATCGCATTTCCATGACCACCCATTGACATTGAATCGGAAAAAAATGTGTTATTGAAGTGCTAACGCATTGCTAGGCAGTTCCTTCTCTGTTTACATTCAAATGCTGGAAGTTGCGCATGTAAAACTACAAAAAAAAAAAAAAAAAACTTACATAAACCAACTGCACAGCGGAATGCGAAGGGTGCTTGTTACAAACTATGCAGCATCGGCCTTGCATTGGCGTCTGTTGTTCCACTTTGAAGCCATCCAAGCAGATCATCGATGCACACTTGGATATGCGATTATACCGGACTGATGCCGTTGCTGCCTCCTATGATGATGTTGATGATGATGATGGGACTAATTGTTGCGTTGAAAAATAAATCGTATTTTTAGAAATCGATAGCGATTAGATTTTATTTATATTTTCCTCTATTTTCTGATTGCATTCTCATGATATTCATGAACAGAGACCATAAATATTGTTTTACTACTCTTAACAAAGTGAGATTGAATTGCAGGCCGAAGCCACAACTAGAAACCAAATGAATACTAGTATGGTCGTACCAAGGACAATTATTGCAATCGGAGCTAACTTCAGGGGAGTGAGGTTGGTATCTTTCGAGCTTCCGGGATGTTATGCATGTGATTCTAGTTAATGCTATACGTATGCACGTAAATACCAAAAGATCCATATACATGCATATAAATATATATATTTTTTTTATACACTCTTGCCTATATGGCTGACACTGCGAACTAAAAAGATCTATTGTATCGAATAGACTATGATTAAACCAAGAGTCGTACCACCTCCCTAATCAAGGATAGTATGTCCTTAGCAGGCCACAGTGACCTTTGTGAAAGCTCACCAATATTCTAATACTACACTTGTTTAGATTTTAAAACGCTCACTGCCGAGCGTGTATTTTTTACAGCTCAAAATTTTGGGTTCACTTAGACAAAGTGATATCTAATGTTTACGAGCGGGTTGCGTTAACACCCTCCCCCGGTATGGCCACTCCTGGACTTACCAAATCTTTCGAAACTCCAACGTCTAACACGGCTAATTTAACGGCTGGGCTCTTATAGATTCCGCTGGCAGTCTTAACTGTGGCGTATCTAATTTGCCCTTGGCGAGACTGGTCGCAATCACTCTCCCTCTTTGCCAGCAGTTACGAGGACTGGAGGGTTCTATGATGATGACAATATCTCCAACTTCAATGGGTTTTTGCGCTTCAAAACATTTTAACTGTCTCATCAGGGTTGGGAGGTTCTCGTGCACCTATCGCTTCCAGAAGGCATCAGCATATTGTTGGGACATTAGCCAGTTTTTTCGAATCGCAATCCCATCGTCGTTGGGTAAAGACAGTGGCTTAGTACCATTTGAGGAACCGAGTAGTAGGTGGTTTGTCGTCACAGTTTTAATAAGTAACGTACGTTAGCGGTTACCTGTTCTTCTTCAATTAGGGCGTTTTGAAGAACTTCGTGGGTAGGGCTTTTATTTCTTATAATTCGCTGAAGTACTTTCTTTACAGATTGAAGTAACCTCTCCCAACTGCCTCCCATATGAGGCCAACTCGGAGGAATAAATGTCCATTTGGTTTGAGCACTTGTAAATTCCCTTACCATCTTCTCCTGATCGACCTTTCGAAGTGCTTCGTGGAGTTCCTTGCTTGCTGCTTTGAAATTCATACCTCGATCGCTAAATATCTGGATTGGAGTTCCTCGTGTGGTGACAGGTTATTAAGTCTCCCCATCTTTTTCGTTCTGTCGTCCAACTAGTTAATAAGGCCGAAATAATCGATTCCGATGTACGAGAAGGGTCGACAGTATGGTGCGAGTCGAGCAATAGGAAGCCCGGCCATCATGGGGGGACAATAATAATTGGTCGCATACTTCCCTGCTTGTCACACTCTGAGCATCGATTCGACCTTTGATCCGTAGGATTCCGTCGTCGTCCAGATAGGGTGAAAGTTGCCAAAGCGGGCTCATCTTCTTGATATACTTCTTTTATCTCGTTTGAATACACGTCACGCTGCGCTTAACGGTACAGGTAATTCTGCGACTGAGTGACTTCGTTTCGCTGTATATAGCCAGTTTGTGGTGGTTTTCGGGTAATAGTTTTGGATTTGAGGTTGTTAACGTACCTTAGAACAAGAGCCGTCGTCCGGAGCAGTATGTATGGCCATTGAGTTATATCTTCTAGTGGTTCTGAGTGGTGGTCTAAGTTTTTCGGCGTTAGCTCCTCGTCAGTGCTTTCATGCTGATCCATATTAGCAAATTGAGGCCAGTTTGCTTTAGGTTCGCGAAGCAATTGTGGCCCGTTTAGCCATCGGCTGTCAGTAGAAATGTCTGGACGTTGTTGCCACTTAGTACCCTCGTCAGCGACATTAAATTTCGTTGCAATCCAATGCCATTCTCGAATTTCGGTTGTGTCCAAGATTTCGCTGACGCGGAATGCAACAAATTGACTGTATCTGTATTGTCTGTGGTTCCAATTCAACACATTTCGAGAGTCTGACCAGAAGTGTCGACAGCTTGCCTTTATCGAGTGTTCCTTCATGATACAGCTTGCCAGCCTCGGTCCGAGAACTGCAGCTTGTAGTTCTAACTGTGGTATTTAAAAGCGTCTTTAGAAATGCGACACGAGTTTTGGCAGCAACTAATGAACATTCTATTGCAGCTGAATCGACGATGCGGAAATACGTTACAGCGGCATATCCATTTTCGCTAGCGCCTAGGATTTCCTTGTAGGAATGTGCTGATTAATCGCTTGGATTGTCTCAGCCCCAAGACATTTTTCCAGTGAGTCAGACGAAGTTTGTGTTGGCAATCGTTAAATTGCTGTGACGGCAGTCCAGTTGACACCACAGTAAGGTTCAGGTCCTATGAACGCAGATTCTGAGCCAGCCTTAGCTAGTTCATCTGCAGATTCATTGTCTGCAAATCAAATTGGATGACAGCGCTTAAAGTGCTGCCTGGCTATCTGAAAAGAAAAACCCTTAATACCTTTACTAATGTTTATCATAGCGCAGATCTCGATAGCATGGCATGAAGTTCAGCTTGGAAAACTGTGCGAAACATTCCCATAGGTATCGAGGTTTTTTGTATTGGGTCCAAAGACGCCAGTTCCACCTCAAACTCGACCCATCTGTGAACCAGACCAGACCTATAGGATACAGTGCCGGAACACCCATTAAGGTCCTCGGGCGGTCCAATATTTTTAGCTCAAATAACCTATCGAAACAGCACTCCCTGGCCATGATGTCAGGGATAGTACAAAACATGTCCTTTTTGGAAATTGAACCAGATGTCCCACATGGTCACCTGGTTTACACTTGTATTCTAACTGCATCTTAATAGCGCATCAGGAGCCCTCTGCTTAATGAACATTTTTAGGGGATAAAGCCCAACAACAGCTTTAAATGCTGCTGTAGGGCAGGTACGCATGGCACCCGTAATACAGAGACAGGCAATTGCCTGGAACTTTGGCCACTAAACGATGGTGATAATGGGCCTCACCATCATTGTATACATCCAATGTATCATTTTTGGATTAAGACCCCAAGTTCTGCCGCGAAGGCGTCTACTGGCCCACATGGCCCTAGTGGCGCGCTCGATGGCGGACTTGATATCGAGAATTCCAGCTAAGCCGTTTGTCAAAGATGATGCCAAGATATTGAACTTCACTGGAATAAACTAAAGTGGTGCCTTTGATGGTGATAGGTCTAGTCCCAACGCTCTGGCATCCGTGATAACTTGATCTTTAAAACGGAGATTCGGTCTTTTTTGTCGCTTCGAACCTGCGAACTGTGATTCAGAAGATTCTCTCCTCTATTCGCCCTCCTCGCATACGGGACTGTATATTTGTCGAAGAATTTTTCTCTCTAAATTTTTCAATATCTGCTCTGATTTCCTGCTTATCGTCCAGCACTCAGTTCCATATAGCAGAACTGACAGGATCCATGTTTTGTAGACCATGCATTTCTTTAGGAATTTTGAACTAATATCTTCCGCCAAACCGAAGTAGTAGCGGTTTTCTAGGGTGAGTCTTGGCAGAATCTCAACTTGGGCGTCATTCGTGGAATTGATATTTACTCCAAGGTATGTCGCCATATTCCTTAACCACTTCGAAGTTACTGTTGTAGACAATGACGCTTTGTCTTAGTCGGTGGAAAAATACTTTTTTGTTTGTTGATAACATGTACCTGGTTTCGTCCTCATTTACTTTAAGACCAATTTGTTTCGCCATATCTTCGATTGCCGCAGCAAAAAAAAGTGAACAAAGTCGACGTCCCTCACATCTATCAGCAGGTGGTCGATTTGGTTGGCGGTTCGACCATTTGGAGAGCGCCAGGCTCCTGTATATAAGTTCCAGTTGTATATTTTCATTCAAGTCGAGTCCGGTTGGTGGTAAAATAAGCACAATGGTTGTATAGTAATAGTTACAATACTGGACATCGCCAGATTGACGCCAGTTAGTATCTATCCTATTTTTACAGCATCCAGCCTATGAGGCTATCGAATAAGCTTGTTTAGTCATATGTTGTAGCAGTCATTGATACTGACAGGTGACTGAACTCGGGAGATAACCCCCTTCAGACAAAATTATCGCAGATCACAAGGTTTCATAAATGGGACACAAACATACTCAGTACAAACAATAAACTGCATTGGCAACTATGTGGAAGCTTTTTGGATAAAATTCCAATGTTTCCGATAAATTTATTTAGGATTCATAAAAAAAACGTTTTCAGTCGATCCTGCCAGGAGTCGAACCTGGAATCTTCTGATCCGTAGTCAGACGCGTTATCCATTGCGCCACAGGACCGTGTACTATCCACTAATCTATTTTTGCTTTCGAACTAAAACCATTTGCGAGACTACCCACTCGAAGCTATAAATTACGATCATGCCCTTCAAATGTATCTTCCATTGAGTCGCTACACAATGTATCGTCGTCATTCATTATCATTTTGTTCAATCATGTTTCCATTAAAGCCAAAGCCACTTGAACACGACTCATCACTCTCTCATCGTTTCCATTTTAATTAGCATAGGTAGCAAGCACATCGAAATCCAGCGATGATGATTTAATCGCATGGGTTTCTCTTTGGCTAAGTAGGTTCTGGTATCGATTTCTCGTACTGATATCGGGCATCGTGATACAAGTACAAATATGTACATATTTTCTCTTAGGGGGGAATTTCATGAATGAATGGAACTTATCCGCATAGTTCCACTTAAAATGAGGAAGCTATGGAGGCACACTACACAGATGCAAAAGTAAACCGCCCCCGGGTGGGCTCGAACCACCAACCTTTCGGTTAACAGCCGAACGCGCTAGCCAATTGCGCCACGGAGGCACTTGACTCCAATTATTTACAGATTTAATCATCAGATTTAGTTCTACAGTGGCTTAAAAGATACAATTTAGTACATTTTGTGATCTGCTCTTCTTATTTACTTTTAGTATCTATTTTCTTGGTTGCTTATACATACGTCGTAGATACTCGTATTTCTTTTGATAGAATCATTAGTCTCTCTGTACCGAATACTACGTACGAACACATTCCTCAATAAAGCGCTTTAATCGAAGCACAATCCCTCCTCAATTAAACACACAACGTTCAACAGGTCCTGTGGCGCAATGGATAACGCGTCTGACTACGGATCAGAAGATTCCAGGTTCGACTCCTGGCAGGATCGATTCAAATACTTTTTTATACATTTATTTTGAAATATTTAGTGGACTATCTTTGCCGATGAACATCAGAAAAATTGCTGGAATCCGAAGCGTTTCGGTAGTAATGCTAAGCAAGTCTATTCCACGAGCTAATCGAAACCCACAAGTAATGCCTAAAATATGACTTTAAGAATCAAAGGTCTACGGAATAAGGCAAGTAGGCTAATTTTTAAATGCGATGAACCAGTGCCTGCTTAATCAGCACATATATTGAACATTCTTCCAATTTCAGAACTCATGACGAAAGATCTGGTGGCCCTACTAGTAGAAGTTCTGACCAAAAGAGGAACACAGAACATCGTGCATGTAGGTTTTCGAAAAAAATCGATGGCACATACACGTTGGAACGTATGGATACTCTTAGTACCTTACTTCAGGTTCATTGTCCAGGTTCGTCTACTCGTGTATTCCACACGTACCTGAACGCATCTGCCCATAGGGTCTGCATTGCTAGTAGAGTAAATAATTTATCCGGTAAAATTTTCAGTTCGGATAAGGTTAAATGGGCTGTAGGCTCCTTCAAACCAAAGCCCCCGGTGGTGATGGTACAATTCCGAGGGTAATTGATTTCATCCTACCGAGTATGATTGCTTTATTTAGAGCCAGCCACAACTGAGGGTAATCTTTATCCTCAAACCAGGCAAAAGGTCTAGTGAGCTGCCTAAATCTTATAGACCTATAAGTATAACATCATTTATTCTCAAAACCATGGAGAGACTCATTGACGAACATATTAGAGGCCGACTAGATTTGTCTATCCCTCTGCACTCAAATCAGTTTGCATTCAGGAAAGGTAAATCCACAGAAGATGCTCTTCACTATCTTGTGAAGAAGTCAGAAGGAACTTTTCGTTCCGAGGAAAAAGCTCTGTATGCATTTCTTGACATTGAGGGCGCATTCGATAACACTGGCTACGACTCAATAGCAAGAGTAATTAGTAGCTGCGGTATCGAGGATTCTTCCAACCAATGGATAAGGGCCATGCTTGAAAGTCGAATTATTACTTCCTCCTCTGGGGGAGTGTCAGTGTCTGTGACCTTTCTCCCTTTCATCGACAATCTTCTAGTTGATCTACAGGGATCCGGCTTCATCGCCATTGGTTATGCGGATGACTTGGCGATTTTTATTAATGGTAAACACAGCACGACCATTTTTAGTGTCATACAAGTTGTAGTAAAGCACACGTGTTATAATGGTGCAGCAGAGAAGGACTATCCATCAATCCTTGCAAAACCGTTCTAGCATTCACTATCCCCGACATCATGGCCAAGGAATACTGTTTCGATAGATTATTTGAGGTAGAAATATTGGACCGCCAAAGAACCATAATGGTCTTCCGGCACTGTATCCTTGGTCTGGTTCACCGCCAAAGAACCATAATGGTCTTCCTGCACTGTATCCTTGGTCCATAGGCTGAATTCCATACCATCGAGATCTGCGCTAGGATAAACCTTAGCATAGGGTTTAAGGCGATACGTTCTCGCACTCTTGTCGGATGTTCTTTTCCAGAGTCTCATAGATGACTTCAAAAAATCCCAAGGAAAGAACTCTGGAACGGTCAAATCGGGTGATCTTGCCGCCTATTGCAAATCGGCAAAAGAAGACATTAGTCAATGTGGAAACGCATCCTTCAAAATAGCCGTTGAGGTTCAGGAGAGTGTAAATGTTGTTTAGACGTGATTGGCGTTCTGCGGGCAGTAGCTGATCGACTGTCTGCACTTCGCAAGAGAACATCTTCAACTCTTTTACTAAAATGAACTACAGAGACGAACGTGTAATGATCAATTGTAATGACATTCCGGCGCCCCATCTGTCACGTGCTGTTCCAGTCTCTTCAAGGTCAACTGCGAAATGCCTTAGTGTTTGACCTATTGGCGTAGGACGGCCGAAATTCACGTTGCGCCAATATCGCTATGTACACTATGCTACTATGTACATATGTCGACCGACGATGGAAAGAGGGAATATACATATCGTCATAGACAGCGTTCCTCAAGTCTCCGTACTAGGTTCGCTACTGTAGCATCACATGTATGATGACACCCTCAGATGACTCGTTGAGATGGTCGTTCTAGTGACCAAACTCCTTGAGGATTTGGATCATGACTGCAATGAAACTATCGGGGTGGTCCAGAACTTGCAGAAGAAAAGACAGAATTAGTGTTCATCATCACCAGTGGAGTCATGGAGATTATAAGATATCCCCAATAAAGATGCTTGGAATACGTGGAAGCGTGGGGAGCTGATTATCTACCTCATCCAGATGCTTAGGTTAAGTTAGGTTCGATTGGCAGGCTGCAGAATGTGCTGCCACACTTAAGCCAGAATAGGCTCATTGTGATGTCCTCAACTACCCGTTGAACCAACATGAGCTTATTATAAAGCGCTGGAGGGGGTTAATACGTTTGTTAGCTAATTAGGTAAGGTTGTCGAAGATACAGTTTCCTAGATACAGTTTCGTTCGAGAGCTTGGCAGGTGCATAGGAGGTGAAGAATAGTCTCTTCCTCTTCCTCGTCAATGCAGCTTCTGCAGAAGTCGTTTGCTGGGAGACCCAGCCTTGGAGTTTATCCTTGGAGTTTTATTTATTCATTCATCATCATCATCATCATCATCATCATCATCATCATCATCATCATCATCATCATCATCATCATCATCATCATCATCATCATCATCATCATCATCATCATCATCATCATCATCATCATCATCATCATCATCATCATCATCATCATCATCATCATCATCATCATCATCATCATCATCATCATCATCATCATCATCATCATCATCATCATCATCATCATCATCATCATCATCATCATCATCATCATCATCATCATCATCATCATCATCATCATCATCATCATCATCATCATCATCATCATCATCATCATCATCATCATCATCATCATCATCATCATCATCATCATCATCATCATCATCATCATCATCATCATCATCATCATCATCATCATCATCATCATCATCATCATCATCATCATCATCATCATCATCATCATCATCATCATCATCATCATCATCATCATCATCATCATCATCATCATCATCATCATCATCATCATCATCATCATCATCATCATCATCATCATCATCATCATCATCATCATCATCATCATCATCATCATCATCATCATCATCATCATCATCATCATCATCATCATCATCATCATCATCATCATCATCATCATCATCATCATCATCATCATCATCATCATCATCATCATAAGGCATGCTTTCTTGATCGCCATTATTTCCGCCTGTAACACGCTACAGTGATTGGGAAAGCGAAAGGAGATCTTGCAGTTCAGATCTTAGGAGGAAACACCACCCCTACCTCTGTTTCTGCTTTAGACCCGTCCGTATAGACGCAGACGGATCCACTGCGAGACCATACATATATCGCCCTCCTAGTCAGTCCTGGAGGGTATATAGGTTTCGAAATTTTTGTTGAAAATGAGCTGGGGGAGTGTGTAGTCAGTGTAATTTCGGATGCATTATTTAGAATAGACGAGTGGCCTGTACGCAGATTGCTCGACAAAAGTATTGCTTTCATAAGAATAGCTACATTTGCTGCCACTTGCTTGCAATTGATATCGAGCGGAAGCAAATGGAACAGTGTATCTATACCCGCAGTAGGAGTGGTCCTCAGGGCTCTACTAATTGAAGTGGATGGCTTTATCCAGCGAAGTCCACCAGACGATCACGCCATACGTAAGCGTAATAACGGATACATAGACCCAATATGTAATTCGAGGCTTAAGTCCCATTTTACTTCCAAGAGCTTTCTTACAGCAGTACAGAGCTTTCTTAATTCGCTCCAGGATGTTGGGTTTCCAGCTTAATTTACTGTCTAGCAATATTTCACACTATTTGACATTAACTGCTTGATTGGTGTTTGCAGGTTTGCAGCTTCGACTTGCTCTGCTGAGTTGATGGGTGATGAACATCTTTGAAGTGTTTCCGATGAAACCGGTAGCTTAGACGATGCAGAATTATTTGTAGAATTCGCTTCCTCCTGATACGGAAGTTGGGTTTTCTCTGACGAGCTAACGTCGACGGTCGGTGGACTCGGAGCAGTATATGTAAGTGAACACTTATGTGTTGTTCCATACCTCAAATTGGTTGTTTACCAATGTACCTTTACGAGGAGAAAGTTGATTATTTCACTTGCTGGAGTTCGACTGCGTTTTGTATAGAATCGGCTTCCCGGTTCCAGGTTGGGGGGGGCCGAATCTGGTTTTGATGACGCCTTTGAGAACCATCTTCGGTTCGGATCAGATACATTCGCTTCCCCAAAGCTTTCATAGCATGTTCCTTGGTCTATCTCGTCCTGCGGTCATATTGTCGCACAAAAACGGACTGTCCAACAGTGAACTTAGTTTTATTCTCATCCGCTACAACTCTTGTGTTGCTAGGAGGTTTCGGAAAAATTGCAGAAAGCAGGGTACGATGGGGTCGTCCGTCTAATATTTCCGCAGGAGATGTTCCACTTTCATCGAGCGTCGACCGAAAAGTGGATAAGAAGGTTGCCAAACCGACTTCACCCTTTTTGTCGTTTCGGTTTGGATAAGTCCCCTATACCCACTTCATCTATGATATGGCCTAAATATTCTACCCCGACTTCAGCAAACTTGAATTTGTCTAAAAGACATCGCATCCCATGAGTTTGAAGGTCTAGAGTCAAGTCGATTTTAATAAAGTGCCGACCGCCTTGCAACCTGTGGAAAAGTGTATCCGGTTTCCGTTTCTACGTCGCCGGCAAGTATCGCAAACTGAGTCAAGCTGTTTGCAGCTATTTCTGGGATGTTGTACGAAACCCACAGGACACGATTTCCTAGCATTAAAATTATCATTGAACTTACTTGAGGATCTCCGGTAATTTATTTGGTTAAATTGGTTTACATCTGAGGACATCGGTGTTGGTGGTGTGGAGGTACTACTCCCTTTCGACTCATATGCAATTGGTGTTTGAGACAGACTAGCCACAGGGTGTCTTAGTTGTATCATTAAAGATAAAGTCTACGCAATGGTTTTACGTCAAACTCAGAAGAAATATAATTGTTGCGTCAGGTATAAATAGCTGGCTATAGCTGGAATATCTGCCTGTTTTGTGCGGAAAGTGAAGCTCGGCATTCGTCCTTTGTCAGGCGTTTTCCATTTCTATATTAGAAACTAATCATATATATGTATTTCAATGGATTTACCTATCAATGTCGAATGTTATCAAATGAATTTGATGATTGAATAAAACTTTGTGTTCAAAAGGATTCTCAAAACTTTGAAGTCCTTTTCTATTCGAAATTCTGTTGATATTTTAAATTCCCTTGAAGTTTTCTTTCGTTTATTCCGAGTTGCTCTCGTCATACAAGTGCAAAATGAGAATTAGTGAGAATGAAAAATAAAAAGTAAACATTCCAATGGGATTCACAAAAAGAAAACGAAACGTTATTGATGACCAAACAAGATGTGTCTGGACTGTCTGTCTGTCAGGGCAGCCATCATTCCGATTGACAGCTATTCGGTGTGCACTCAATGCGATGCGATTTAAATAAATATTTGTTCAGGGCACCACTGTATGGCTGACAGACAGAACACCTGATCTGTGGTGCGGTGCTCTTGGAGGATTTTAAATAGCGCATGCTGTGGAGAGCAAGGAGAATACCTTTGTTCCATTAGTTCTACCCCAGACTCGCGCGCCTCTGAACACAAAGGTGTTTGGAGATAATTTACAATTTAAATTCCATCTCCTGATTACTTGCCCCCCTTGCGTACTAGATAGCGCAGCAATTTTACCAATCAAATTCAATTTGCAACACATCATCCGGTGGAATGTAAAAGAAAAACCACCGATGGAGCTACACCACAATCAATTGACATTCGCTCAATTATCAGTTTATCACATTTTGAGTGTTGCATCGTTCCAAATACAAAGTATCTCGATAGAAGTTGCAGCTTGTGTTAGCCACAAGAGAGGTTCGTCTGTGCCATCATCATCATTATCACCATTAACATCTTCTTCATTGCTATCGTCGTTGTCGTCGTCGTTGTAGTTTTCTACTTCTCCTTCGTGCGGTGGATAAGGACAAAATAATGGCAAACCACATCCAAGTCATCTAGCACCATAAGAAGTAAAGTGGTATTTCCGCAACTATCTTGGAATTCATGACACGCACAATGGTGTGCTGAAGTTCTGGGATGTGCAGCATCTTACTGGTGTGAAGGATTCTCACTTGCTCTCTCCCTCTCTGTCTGTCTCTGGCTGGGAAATGGAAAATGAGGTTAGCAGGCATGTCTATCGATTGGGCTGGCTTTCCGTAGGGGAAAGTGGTTATTGCCGTGACTTGAAGGATTGCAACTTTTAATGATTTGAATTAGCAATCGGGAGTTCTGAGTGGGGAGGTACTTTGCAATGAAGTGGTTAAATTATTGTATTAATTGGAGTAGTTTGTAGAGATATTGTGCGGAGCAAAAGAACATGTAAGCACGCATCGATGCGATTTCTGTACCTGTAGAGCTATCAACAACCATTCGTTATACCAAGAAGCTTTACGAACTATTATTTCTAGATTCAACGGACGAGATCGTAATAAGTAATATCAGATCGCCATTAGAGATTAGACCATCAAAGAGATTCACCAAGAGAATATTGGCCAGACAATCCCGAAAACGTATTTCGATTTCCACTGATCTATTGCCTTCCATGACATAAGGGGGGGGTTGAGGCACTAAACTCACTTAACAAACCAATGGCAGCTAAGACATCCGTTTGACTCAAACTTGCGTAATACTTGCTTAACGGGTTCCGGACCCGTGAAGAGTTTCTGCCTGAGATACGGCAGCCTTCCACTCTGGGCACGTTGCTCCATCTACTCTGGCATCCGCGATAACTACATCTTTAAAACGGAGGTTCAGACTTCCTTGACGTTTCGAACATAGGGACTGTGATTCGAATATCTTTTCTGGAGCATTATTGTCCATTCGCTCGATGTGGCCGAGCCAGTGTAGCCAACGTGTTTTGGACTTTTTGGACTTGCACATCTTGGTACAGCTGATAGAGTTCGCGGTTGTCCATTCTCCTTCATTCGCCCTCCTCGCATACGGTACCGAATATTCGACGAAGAAGAAGCACTTTTCTCTCGAAAGTGTTCAACATCTCCTCTGATTTCCTACTTATCGTCCAGCACTCGGCTCTATTCTAAGCAGAACTGGCAAGATCAAGGCCAATTCGTAAAAGCCTCTAACACGGTGCGCTGGGAGCGATGATGTCGATGTCGTCTATGTAGCCCAGCAGCATGACAGATTTGTTGAAGTGCCTTCCGTGTTAACTTCTGCACACTATCTGTTCCAACACAAGACTGAAGAAGTCACGTGATAGCGTTGCGTAGACCACTCCACAATTTCTCGAATTCATTGCAAGAACACAGACTACATCTTACCTTCTTAGTGGATATTTTCATCCCCAGTGACCGTCCGGTTGATATAAAATTTTCGAAAATGATTTCTTTCAAATCAAAGGTTGTACTAGGATCTCAAACTCTCAGGCAAGAAATGGGGACTTAAGGAACTCTAAGGATGTTGAGATAGTCAAAGGTGCTGCGGTTTAAATTTTACCGGAAAAGGACTATTTCTATCATCGCAAGCACTATTCCAGTTGCAACCAATTAAAAACGCTAACCTTAGGAAACTAACCAGGATCCGAAGACTAGCATGCATGGGCGCACTATTGCTAGGGCACACCGGTATCCAAGGGAACGAACTGGCGGACGAATTAGCAAGAAAGGGGACTGAAAAGATCTGACAATTTGATATAGAATACGACAGGGGTTCATAATGGATCCATTGGTGATCAGAGTGCTAGTTGTAATAATACAATTTTAGTTCAAAATTAGTGTAACATCGTATTACAATCGCCGATTAACTCAAGTCGAAGTTGAGGAAACCGATACATGACGACACTCAGACATATCAAAAAAATCGAATGCGTGGACGTCGCTCAACCGATAACTAGCCCTGTCGCCACTCCTACTATTTATAGAAGATTTCACAGCGAATCTAAAAAAAAAAAGATACAGACCTTAACCCGTGCAACTGACTACGGTCATTGAAGAAGCTACCGACATTATCACGCCAAATTTTGTTGTCATATCAGCGCTACTAACTGTGGATGCGATCTATTTCGATATTTTGCTTCGTCGGTTGTAGTAAAAACGGAATAATGGCCTAGCTCTCCCAGTTGACTTTGTTTATTTGTTTGGGTTATCCCCATTCACTGCAACAACTGTTTTCATTCAAAAATAGTCCCTCATGTATCTTAAGGTTGTTTACATGAACGGATGTGTTAGAAATGAGTCGCAAGTGACAAATATCCTAGGTTTCTTTAAGGTCACGCCTTTATACCTTTCAGTATGGTAGGCCACAAGGAAGTCATTTAGGTCATGTTCTTTTTATAATTACTTGTCACTCATTTAAGCGTAACATTCGCCGCGTACTATTGTCTCCGTTCGTTACTTGTATCTGAAACCATAAAGCTGAGCACGATAGCCACAATTTTTTGAAAAGTGGTTGCAAAATCAAACTAAAGCGTTTCTAACCTCGACGGACGGATGTATTGACTTCGATTTACATGAAACTATGTAACAACTTCGACTATTGTTCTTGGTGTCAAAACAGCTGTTTATTATTCCCAAACTCTATGCATCGTCTTATGACTGCCAGTCCAAATTTATTCATATGCAAGTATGTACACTCTCTTCGTCTGTTAAAAAAAATAAAAAATAAAAAATTGCCATAATATGCAATTAACCGACCCAGCGGCGGATGAACTGATCTCTCAACGGATGCGACAAAGATCACCGCTCAAGGTTATAGTGACGGCAACGTACCAAATGTGTACACGTTCATGCATGCATGTATGTACCAACCGACAGTCGAGCCAATAAAATCAAGCAAAAAGCTAAACATTCACCACCACCACCCGCGTTCTATCCTCTCAATTCACCAAGTTGAATGAAATGCAATTAAGCGTGCACTTTGTAGATACATTCGTACAATGTGTGGCGAGTGGTTTGTTTTGGTTTTAGTTTTGTTTTTGTTGCTTAGCTGCAGTTAAGCTTTTTCCTAAAAATTGCCGGCAATCTTTGTTGCTGTGCCTGAGCGCATCGGCACGGATGACGCGATCAAACTAAAGTTCAAGGCGATCGTTCGTTCCGATCGCAAGTCGCGCACATAAAAATAAAATTGCATTCAAAATAATGTAGATACGCAATTGGTTTGGACCCGGTCGTGCTACTCTCGATGTAGCAGATACTTTGTGCTAAATTCAGGCACAGTATTCGTTAGATACTTGATAATATTCTGCGGCGAAGGGAGGAATAAATTGCAACTTTGTGTTGATACGGTTCGGACAAAGCAAGTTCAGTCGTTAAACTTAACCCCCAGCCAGAGTTTTTATGGGGGTTTTGTGGCAAGACACAAACGTACTACGAGTATCTATCTCATCGGAAATTAATTTCCACCTCGTCTGTGGATGTGTGTGTGTGTGTGTGTATGGGTTGCACATGCAAAAATAAATTAAAGCAAATGACTCGCCAGCTATTTCCGCGAATTCTAATCGATTTGCATTCTAATTGATTGCATAAATCGACGACAAATGAATGGTGGTCAACGAACTGCCAGGCGAGTCGTCATATGTACATATGCGCGACAAGGGGGCTTGGTGTTTTCGTTGTTAGCACTTGGACACTGGACTTTTGGGGTTATATCATATAATTGGAATTGATTTAGATTTCGTGATAAATATCGTGACGGAAATTCTACAAGCGACACTGAACCAACTTTACAGCTATGGAAGGATTTTGTGATCTAAATGTCTTCGCAGATGGGACCGGATATTGCTATCCTCACTTCGTTTTGGTCAGGTGGACGGAGGTTTTGTCTATCATCATCTAGATTGAATGGTTCATTCTGCCTGACAGCGGGATGTTGGTTTTCGTCGCCGTTATACAGTCTGCAGAAGAAGTTTCTCCATATTCTCAGTATCGACCGTTCGACCACCGACACGCTTTCATTTTGAATAATTTCGAAATCATTTGCGAAACCATAGACTACACTATTCCCATAAGTTTTGACACAAATTTTCGCGTAACCGACCTTTCTAGGAGCGGAAAGGTTTTACTGGAAGACATGTCTATTCACTTTTACACCGCCGGATCAGAAGCTAACGACGAAGAACGTGGAGGTGTCTTATCTGATAGACTTAATCTCAGTCTCTTCTTCCGTCTTCTTAATCATTGTAAAGAAGTCTAATATTGGCTCAAGACAAACTACAAATATCCACATCTTTTCAGATAGCTCTCTAATAATTCGAAAGTTGCTCTAGCCTGTTCGCCTCCAGGGAATTATAAGGCCGATGATCTCGCCAAGAATGGTACTGCTCTACCTAATTTACCAGGTAAAGTTATCGTAGGTTTTCCAATAGCTACATGCTAATTTGCATTAAAGCTGGATGCTCTCAAGAGATCAAATCTCAGGAGGACATGCCACTTGTGTAGCGACAAAACAGATTTGGACGAAGCTGGATCAGAAACGCTCTAAGATCTCTCTTAGCATATTGCATATCAGCACTTTAATAGGTGTCATCATTGAACATTATCTAATAGGAAAGCACGAAACTATGCTATTTTTGCAGCAGCTGCAGAGATGAAGAGGAAGATGAGTCTTCACCTGCCTGCTCTCTCTCACAAAAGAAAACTTAAGTTGGGAGCTTTCTTATTTAATAATGTTGGTGATCTTATTAACACCGACATTGAGTGTCTACTTCTTATGGAGGATTGTATGGCACAAGTGGTATCACAACAGACCTATTGCTGGTCTAAGAACCTTCGCCCAGACCTACACAGCTCTCTAGATACAGTATAGTTCCTTATTAGTTCGCTTATGATCAGACTAACTATCGTAAGGTGGAGCACTTTAAGCTCACAAAGGATGAAATCTTTAACACTTCGCTAGGCGCTAGTAAAAGAACTCCATTTGCGCAAAAGCATGAAGTAGATCAATGAATTCATTCTCTTGGCATTAAATGCATCTGTACTCGTTGTATTTAATAAACAGAAATAAAAAAATAAAAAAACCTTTTCGATCCTGCCAGGAGTCGAACCTGGAATCTTCTGATCCGTAGTCAGACGCGTTATCCATTGCGCCACAGGACCGTTGACTACAGATCGCTCCAATGCTTTACATAGCACAAATACTCAATGAAACTGCTAATCTATTTAATTTATTTTTAGCTTTTCCTCATCCCACGTATCTTAAACTTAAACGTTTCTAAATACACAACACAATCACTTGTGTGTTATTGATAAGCTGTACGCTAACTTGTGTGCGTAGAGTGTGTGGGCATACGCTGCTCTGGTGTACCCCGCCGCCATATAATTCTGGAAGTTGACTTGTGATGTTTTGAATGACTGTCTCGACGGAATAAATTCGCAACTTGTATGCTATAAGCCGCTTAATTTATTCCGAAAAAGAAAAACACCGGCAAGCAATTGAATACAAATAAACTACAAACAAGGTGTTTGATTGATTGATTCACTTATTTGGCAGTAACTGCCATTTGGTCAATTGGAATTCGATTGGGGAACAGAAGTCTCGTTTATTGTTATGTGCTCTGTAATGACAGGGATGGCCATACACTGAATGCTTTTATTTTTTCAAACAAAGAAATCAATTTAATTATTTGTTTTGCTTGTGTTTGGTTAAGTTTATTACGTATAGGTCGTTAGTTTGTTTTTATTTTGCACTTTGGGTATTGGTTTGTTCTTTGGTTTGCCGTTTCTTACTCCGGTGACTGACATTAGGAAGTGTATGGTTAGTATACGTTGAAATGTGATTTTCTTGACCGTACTAGTGAAGAATGTGCGGTGATTTGTTTAATCACAGAGAATGATAATGGAGGCAAGATATTTTTTCTAATAACACTCCAAAATTGGAGTAGGGGATCATTCGAAGACGTCAAGTCAAGCACGTAGACAATTGGTTTCTCTGATCACTGAATGTGCACTGAATTGAGATTTCTAAACCTGTTAGTAGCCAAAGCAAAGAAGACTTTCTGAGATGAAATGTGAACCAGTTTCATCCTCTTGAAGACAGAACTCAGTTCGGGCCGCGGTTCTTGTACAGATGGTTTAAAAAGCTGAAACTTACAACGTTACCCACTAAGGTTCTCAAGTTATGTCAGTTCAATACGAACTCAACCGCATACATACTGCCCACTTTGGTTCATTTGTCAGGCTCTTCGAATGTCAACATGATCTGAGTTAAATCCAATGTTCGTAGTGCTAAATACGTACCTGCCAGTTCATGAGGACAGCGTTATATCAAACTTTCTGTTCAGCATAACAAAAGCCTTCTCCACGAAAGCCTTCCGAAAATAAAGTCCCATTCAAGAAACCATCAAGTTCTTCGCCCAAATCGTATCGCTGAATCTCTCTATAAGTTCTATGCCGCCTACATCAAATACTGAGTATTAGGAGTAACGCTGACAGTATGACATCAGAGAAGCTGTAGGTGCATTGTGATACAACAAGGATCTTGAATTCCCAAAAACTACTCTAAGAACCAGCGGGTGTAATTCTTCTTCGAGCGGAAAGGACTTGGCACATACGAAGGACGTGAAATATAAATCTCTTCCCTTCTTTAGAAGTCGTTTGAGAGGAGGCGGTACCTAAATAATATGTTAGTAATAACCTTTCCAAGCTTATTAGGCAATTACAGCGTTTTTTATCCAACTTAAGTCAGATCTGTCCAGTGATGAGGCACGTAGGTTGGTTACGATGATCTCAATGAGCTTAAGTAGAAGTTTAACTGTACCAATCTCATGCCGATATATAGTACAATGCACCTTAGCCTCGACAAGGTTTCCCTGATCGCCATGATCTCCGCCTAGAACACGCTTCTGTGGAAGGTGGAAGATGGTTATGATTGCCAGAGAAGGCACCTATAACCACGCAGATATTGGTTTAGATTGATCTGGAGATGAGGGAATGCAGGTTTCAAAGCTTTTTTGTGAAGTTGTGGGTGCCGCACGATCACAACATACGTCAGTATAGAGCTGTAGTGGCTTTCTTTACATGTCATAGAATATCGGGTTTCGGGGTCGAATGAAACCCAAATATTTGCGATTACCACTAGTGCGACTAGTGGCACATAGTTATATAAGGTTCAAGGATTAGTTTTAATTCATTCAAAGGTTTAAACCGAAGCCATATTCTTTAGTGCATGTAGAGAGCTTAGAGAGAGCATTCAGCTAAAGATTGAGGTGATTGAGAGTACTGAGGTGATTGTCCAAGCCTTTCCCTTCCAGGTTTAGGTAACTAGGTACAATACCAAATTGTTATGTCCCTATTGAAAACCCCTTTATGTATATGTAGATACATATGTCGATCATCTCTCTGGAGTGCAGTTTCATGGACAGTTCTTGTGCTGCTTCTGCGAATGTTTCCAAGTCTGCCCATCTGAATATACATAGTGCGATCGCCCATGTTGCCCTCTTTCCAAATGTTGAACTGTGTCAAACGTGGGGTACTCTTTGCAGCTATATCCTTTAGGTTAAGTCTAATGGAGTGCAGTTGGCGTGGTTCAGGTGGCGTTGACAGTCGCTATGTATAAAAATCTTTGGATCCTGGTCAGTGCTATGAGGCACCCTTCTCGGTTTAGAAGCACTTCGTTTACCACAACGTTCCAAAAATGGAGACAGACCGACAACAGCTGGATAACTAGCTAGAATTGGTGCTGTAACTCAAAGGTTCCTAAGTGCACGAAGAATTGGCAGAGCTTCAATGTTTTTAAAAAAATCCCTGGATATCGAGAAATGCTATAATGATGCGCATCATTAAGTGCAATATCATTTCATCAGATCTCCCTTTACTGTACGCATGTTGGTTGGGAGAGAGCAAGTTTGAATTGATACTGCAGTGGTTAATCGGATCCTAAAGAGTTTTTAAGAATGATCTATGGACAAGTTCATAAAACTCAATCGAAGTTTTAGTTAAATTTTGGCTTTATGATATTTTACTTTACAAATACGTTGATGTACCTATATATACATATATTGACTTACCATCGCATTGAAGAAAATATTTAAATGTATCTACATTAAGAACTGCTGACTTACCTAAAAGTGAATAAAAAGGAAACAATACATAAATTAGTGACTGAGATTATTTAAAGTTTAATTAAATAACTATTAAATATTTCAAGACCGGGAAAAACACAAGCTTCTCAGGCGACGTGGCGCATCTTATCTCCAAAACTGTTGCCCAAAAGCGTCGAATCGCTGTCTTATTAGGGACGGAATTGATTCCGAGGAGACGACACGGCTAGAAAGAGCCAGATATGCGCTAGTTCTCGCGCAAAGAAAAAAATAGAAAAAGGAACTAAGACAGCTCTCATAGGCAGAGTCACTGAGCGACATATGTGCAGGCACGCCTAAAGGAGTAGCAAAACACCAAAACTGTGCTCCCTAATCCCACTCAGATGCGACCAAAAGCTTACGTGGAGACAAAATAAAAAACATGCCTAAAAGACCCAACGAGGTGGAGACTACACAGTAGCGACCTAGCACATCAGGGCTATCGTATAGGGATACTATGGCCCAATGTAAGGTTGCTATAATGTACTCCATGCACCCAGAGATTCTTACGGACCAGGAGATTAAGCTAGTGATGAAGAGCTTAATGGAAGAGATGGACACAACCGACAAAAACTGTCTCATCTTAAGATTTGTAGCCACCTCAGCTAGAGACGGATGGTTATTGATCACCTGCCATGACACAGCAATAAAAAAATTGGCTTATGTCTGCGGTAGGAAGAATCAAGCCATGGAAGAACGCAAACTTGCGTATAACTCAGGGTCAGGATGTTACCAAGTTATTCACCTGCGTTTTCTTCGTCCCAGAAGCAGATAGTCTTACCAAGAACGTTTTTCTAGCCAGGATCGCCAAACAAAACACTGGCGTATCTACAAAGAGCTGGCGAGTCCTCAGGGTCACTAAAAAGAAGAGTGGAGGGGAAAGCATCACATTTGCTGTGGATGAGGAGTCAGAGTTATAAATTTTTCCTCAACTTCTCGCAGGTCCTGATTAGAATAAAAGGATCATCGGGACCAGTCAAGAGTTAATAATATGAAGCCAAAACTAAGGATAAAGCAACAACTCATCCAGGGAATATACTTGGAGCTAATAAGTCCCAAAAGAACCACCAGACAGCTTAACCCATCACATCTGGAGCTAGTAGCTCACCGGCAATGGCTAAGGGAGAGTCTGAAAGGTCGAAGGCGTCAGAAGACTTGTCCTCAACGTCTAAGTAAGAACTCAGAAGGCAGACTAGAAAAGCTATAAATGTTCGCAATCCTGCCAACACATCCCTACAATAGTTTTTACTATGGCATTAAGGTACATCTAAGGCATGCAAAAGCCGCCTCTGCGGTATTAAATTATAGATTAAATAAGGATCACCTAGATGTAGCCTTTATCCAGGAGGCGTATATATAAAAGACCAGAAGCAGTCATTGACATCACCGTAT
The DNA here is from genome assembly GCA_905220385.1 of Xylota sylvarum. NCBI lineage: Eukaryota > Metazoa > Arthropoda > Insecta > Diptera > Syrphidae > Xylota > Xylota sylvarum. Next base: position 28,801,484 of record LR999960.1, read on the forward strand.
GTACTCCATTTATAACTAACGCCTTTATGCTCATATCTGAAAATGACAACAAATCCAAGCTAGTCCATTCAGATACTGAGGCAGAATCAAGGAAAGATTAACTACTTGGAATTACCTTAACGGATAACTGTCTACCAAAATTTAACTTCAGCCAAAAGTTCAAGGTTACATTCCCAGACCCCTATAACTGGGAACAGAACAAACCTTAATTTGTTAGCGATTCTCTGTAGGGTAGACAGATGAAGGAGTTGAGGCTGGAGTATACGGTGTCAATACAAAAACATTCATCTACACAAGCCAGACAAATGTAACTCCGTATTTCAAGCGGAAATCTTTGCTATGTCATTAGCCAGCACAAACAGAGTTCAACTTAGTTCGGTCCCAGGACACAGCGGACATATGTATAGGCAGTCAAGTTTAAGTTGTTTCGATTTGTTTAACCTTACAGAGCTACCACCAGAATATGACAGTTTTAAAGAACATATTGTGGTTCAGTTACCGTGACTGTGAGCACATTCAAAGGTGTTATTCAAAGGTCATTGGTAACATATGGGTCTTGGAGTCTGCACTCATTGTTTAAAGTGGACCATGAAGGCTCGATACACCCATTCGCCCCATTGGTTATAAATTAGAATTTAGCTCTTGTCTATCGGTGCCAAGTATGCATTTGATTTTACAAAAACCTTTAAAAACATTCTATTTGTATAAATAAACTTAAATCTGTATATAAATGATTTAAAAAAAAAAAAAATATATATTCTTTGAGTTTGCATAGTGAAGCCTTCAAATTGCATTTCAATTAAAATTAAAAAGTCTGCAAGAAAATATGGAAAAGAAAAATAAAATCTCAATCAAAACGCGAACCAACCGCACGTTGAAAACGATAAAGAAAACAAAAAAAGAGAAAAAAAACCAGAAAATGTATCTCAAACGTATTTTTACGCATTTCATTTTGGCAACATTAAAAATAATTATATACCTTTTCAATTGAAGAAGCTCTTGTGTGCAGCTTTTGTGAATGGCAACTTCGGCAGACAAGACAACGCTTTAATTAAAAATAAATCTCATTTGTCGGAGGTCATGGTTGGCATAGTGGTGTAGTATTTTTAAATAAATTTATTTTTAGCTCCAATCTTAATCTATATAGTTTTTTTTTTTATTCCCTTTTGCCTTTGGCATAATTTAAATGAAATTCTTTGTTTGTTTCTTCAGATTGCTTGCAAAATAAAAATTGCGAGGGCATAGCATTTTGTGTTTGAGTAAGAAGATATGTTTACGACACGAGTATGCATTTTAAGAATAACATGCATACCTACTAGTATACGAAGATGAAGACTTTTTGAATAGTTCATCTTCAAGTCGTATCGAAAGTTGTATGATAAGAGACTACAACAGGAGATTCAACAGGAGATCAAAACTTCCTCATCCACGATAGCAAAATTGAAGATAGGATCCTAAACAATGGTGTACCTCAGGGCTGGATTTTCGGTTCTTCGCTTTTTCTCAATCAGTAATATATTTGCTACAACATAAAAAAAAAATTGGATAGGCAATTGCGACACAAGGTAATGACATCGTGAGCCCAAACGTAAGCGAATTTCACTAGCAAGAATTCGCAAAGTTCCCTAAACTCGTTCAAAACTACGCATTTCCTATGTTGTGGTTCGGGTGCGTAAAATATATGTACTCGCTCAAATTAAGCTAATCTGGGCGAAAGAAATTTCCGATGTTTTCATTTTTATTTTACTCGCACGAACTAAGCGAATTTTAGCCAATTACAAACACGGAATATAACCTACCAGCGGACTTGATCTCAGAGGAGAAAATTGAATGGACACTTAGATCATTCTCCCCTTACAAATCGCCAGGGCTGGATGGTATTATTCCGATCATGCTATAGAGTACTGCGAGCACGATTATTCCGGTGCTCAAGGAACTAGTTACTAGTAGTCTCATACGAAGACATATCCCACGAACTTGGAGAGAGGTCAAGGTGGTATTTATAAACAAGGCTGGTAAAGCAAGTCATTCCACCGCAAAAGACTTCATGCCAACAAGCCTTACCTCCTTTATACTGAAAACCTTTGAGAGACTAGTTAACATTCACATTCGCAGTAAGCTACATCCCGAGGATATATCCACAGCCCAACATGCCTACTTCAAAGGTAGACGTGTTGAGACAGCTCTGCACTGTGTGGTTAGCTCAATCGAGAAATCGTTAAAAGATAAGGAATACACTTTAGCTGCATTCTTAGACATCGAAGGAGCATTTAACAATGTCAGAACGGAAGCGATGGGTAGATCACTCATAAATGTCAATATCCACAATACCCTGATCAATTGGATTGTGGAATTACTTGAGGAAAGACCCCTCAAGGCGTAGTAATCTCCTCACTACTATGGGTCGTTGTACTAAATGAAGTACTCAGACAACTCAGATATAGTGGGGTTATGACCATCGCTTATGCGGATGACGTCGTATTGATGGCTATGGGCAAATTTCTGCCTACCCTTAGTGAACAATTGGAAGGTGCACTGAGGACTCTAGACACCTGGACCACGAAATGTGGACTAGCGGTCAAAAAGGAAAATTCCTGAGTTTACATTACCTTTCATAGGGGGCACTCCCTTAAGAATCTCAGACAGTGCCAGATACATAGGCCATCTTAACAAGAAACTGAACTGGAGACCTAATATTAATGAAAGAATCAAGAAAGCCACTATTACGTTCTATACATGCAGCAGAATGTTTGGGAAAACCTGCGGACCAAAACCCAAAATTATACTATGGATGTATACGGCTATAGTAAGACCTATTCTAACTCATGGTTGTCTATGACCCGGCACCCAAAGAAGACTAATCCTGAACCGATGTCCAAGCAAGCTCCTCTTTGCATTGTTCTATGAGTTTCGAAGATGTGGTGACAGATATAATAGCCTCGATAGCGGCCTGGCTGTCAATGAGGATGGCTATGGTGTTAAGGGGTGTAGTGGTTTGCTCGCGTACAGCAAGAACTCCCGCTGGAAGAAGCTGCACGAGGCACGTATTCGGTAAAACTTGGAAATGTTGTTGTAATTAGAGATTACCCCCGCTCATACCCCACTGTCCATTTTAGAACCATCGGTGAAAATTGTTGTTTCGAACTCATTTGTCACTACGCCTGATTCCCACTCCGTCTTTATTGGGAATCTCACCGTGACGCCGTTTTTGAAGTTCACTCTAGGAGTTATATAGTCGGTTGGATTAGCTATTCAGGATGCTGTTGTAACCATAAGGTTTGGTACATCAGCATCCTGTTTCTCTTAATCTGAGCACACTACATGAAGATGCGAACATAACGTGAAGGTCTAGTGGTAGAAGGCGCAATATTACGTTTAATGCCTCCATTGGACTTGTTCTCATGACCCCCGTTGCCTCTTACTGAAGGTTTTACTGCAAGCATAAAAGGCCACACAAGCTTTATTTGCCCTCTGTTCAAAGATTAGTTTCCAGCTAAGTTTTGAATCAAGTACCCCACCTCTGGATAATAAGGAGAGTTGAGACCCGCAGAGTCGTGAAGGTCGGTATTGTGGTTTTTGTAGTAAATAGCATCAGTTCAGTTTTGCTGGGTTGACGCTGAGACCGCATCCAGTGACCCATTTGCTAATCTTGTTCAAAGCACCTTCCATAATCTCACTGCCTACTGAAGGAAACATCCTTGATACCAGTATTACCACATCATCCGCACAAGCACAACCTTGACTCTATCTCTGTCCAGCCTACACCGTATTTTGTTGATTACCATAAGCCAAAGAAGCTCGATCACAGCTTGCTGAATCAATTCAGTACTGTCGTTATTGAAGGCACCTTCAACGTCTAAGAATTGTCTTTTCCATCGCTAGCAAAACTTCGTGGAGTGCCGTCTCTGTCGATCGCCCCTTAGGATAGGCGTACTGTGATTTAGATAGAAGGGATTGATCTAGGATATTTCGTATGAAAACCTTTCATGTCCACGCTTCCCAACTTTCGGGATGAACAAACAACACGAACACGACTCCAAATCAGGGGAACGTGGTTGAGGAAGATACAGCCTCTATAGATAGGTACTAGCCATGGGACCACCTGATCCAATGTTTTCTGCATCATAACCGGAAGAATGCCACCAGGGCCAGCCGATTTATAGGGAGAAAACCTATTAGTAGCCCAGGAGGTATTAAGTTCTGTAATTGTTGTATTAATGTCATTCCAGGATGAGAATTGCGCGGCCTGAGGCATCGGTGCATGAGCAATCACATTTTTACATCCTGGAAAGTGTGTTTGCATTAAATGGTCCAACCACTCTTTAGAATGGTGTGGACACCACCCATGGAGCAAATACTGAAACCTCACATCACCTGAGTTTCAATACCACTACACCACAAAATAATCTATCCTATCTCTCTATTCATTTCCGACCTACGCCATGCTCATTGTTAGGCGTAAGTCAAAAACTTCCGCCTACGCTGTGTCTCAACACTTTAAGGGTAATCATAATCCCTTGAGGGCAAGCTAATTATAAAAAAAAAAAAAAAAGAGGAGTCCGTCCATGTCACATCCAGCCTTGTAATAAAGGACGGGCTCGATTATTTTTTGGACAGAATTTTACTCAGTCTGGCAGAATCTTTTATGGTTTCAATGGACTGACAGTAGTCCATTCAAGCCAGAGATTTGGCTCTTTTAATGGATTTCTTGTATTCTTTGAGACAGTTCTTATATGGTTGCCAAAACTTGTATCTATATATATATTGTATCTATATAGATATTGAAGGTATCTCTGGTAATCTTCCTAAGATTAGATAGATCTTCGTTCGGAATTTTTTCTTGCTGTATTTGATAGGACACGAAACCTTAAAAGTCACACCACCCTTGGCCGTTTCTAGGGTCCTAATTTTTGTCTAGTTCCTCACCTGGTTCTATTTTCAAGTCAGGGATTTTACGAGTTTTGATTTAATAACCTGACCAAATTTCTTCCAATCAATTCTCTTAGGGTTTCTAAATGGCTTACGAGCCTCGACCTCGAGACACACATTGTATAAGATCCATCTGTGAAGTATTATTAATCTCCGGTGACTGTTTCGAACTAGGAAATACGATAAATCGAAGATATTTGAGTTTGAAAGCGGTATCCCGCAAGGCGGCATTCTAACACCAATTCTTTTTCTCATGTAGCGAAGACTTTGAGAATGCTTTGTCGGTTTGAGACGATGGTTTAAAACTTAAAACTAAATAAAAGAATTAGAATGTGGTTACATAAACCAAGTCCCAATTGCAGTTACTAAAACGAATTTATCTTATGTCTCCTGGATTACATGCGATCGAAGAACAAATCTTGCTGTAGCTTAGACGTATTGTGAAGAAGAATAAAAATTAAGATTGCTCCAAATATTTTTTCAAAAATATTGTTAATAACGAATGTCATAGAATTTCTTCCCCACAATATGAAAGGATATTAAATCACTTGGCATAAGACAGTCAAATTATTCACAAGGCCTGCCTAATATCATCTTACGCCACACAGTGAAGCGTTCCTGATGTTGGCCATACATCACCAATTAAAAAGAAATTAAAAAATTTTAATGCAAAACATTATTTTCAATTTTACAAAAATTCCGTTTGAGATAATCCAAAGGAAAGCATTTCGGGGACCGCAGCCATTAATCAGACAAGAGACTTGCGTACGAGTTTGCTCTGCGCCTCCGTCTTTTTCACATCTTTTTGTCTCGTGAATTTTTTAAGAAAAAAAAAACAAACTTTGTTCATTCAAAATTTATTGCTGCTTCAAACTTTTTTACTGCGTTCGGCATTTGGCATTTGTATCTGTCTAATGGTATGTCTGTCTGGCTTTACTCAATGCATCAGATGCGTGTGTAGGTGTTCCAACAGGATTTTCGTTTTCATTTCAAACAGAAGAAAATAATAAAACTTTTCATGTCGGATTAAGTGAAAAAAAGCTTAACGATTGAAGTTGAAATCGCACTGCCAAAGCCGCGTGTATCTGATAAGATACATCGCAAGCGGTCGTCAAAGTGTAAAGATACATATTGTATCTGTGCGACGAATCTTGTTGGGTTAAGAACGTCAGGGATGCTTAAGCAGTGCCAATGATATTTTTATGTGACAGATTGAGTGGTTTAGGTGTCAGATGAAAACTTTTTTTTTAGCCAAAGATTATGGTACGCGACTCATCTTTTCTTTTGAACTTGTACAACAGTGAAGTCGTCAAGTTAAGGACCAACACAACATCTCATGTGATAATGAAAATACTCACACAAGCATGGAATTCCTAACGTTAGTCTTGAAAGAAAGGGATAAATGCAAATGCTGGGAGTCTAGCTTATATGTATAAAAAAAACACACATTCATCCATGTAGTTGGAGAAAAAAAATAAAACCAAACAAAAGAACAACAAGAACAAACGGCAAGCCGAAACGGGTAGGTAATATAATCCCCTTTTTGTCGCATCGAAAAAACAATGGAATGAAAGGACAAACTAGTCATATACAGGACGAACAAAAAAACAAATTCCTAAGTGGTAGCAGTCTTCGTAGTTCTGCAGCGAAATGAAAAATACACACCCGCGGTGAGGTATAGAAGAACTGCTTTAATGTCATATAAGTTGGGGTAGGTCGTCTCGTGTTTCGGCCAACTGTGGCTCTTCTTCAAATCGATTTTAGCTTCATAATGAGTATGCGACTGTCAGACACAGTTCGCTAGGGAGATTTTCAACTGCAGATGAATAGTAGTCGAGACACTATGAAAACGTGTAAGCCAACAATAATTTCAATATTTGTTTCACATTCGCAATATCAAAAACACAAATTTTTGCAAGGAGGGAAATACCACTATTTTACGTGGTTGTCATGTCACCTGACTAGGTGGACTAAATTCACCATTCTTTTAAAGTCGTGATTAATGCACTCAATTTTTAGCAAACACTGAATTGAAATCATTTTGGAAGTCAATTGAATTCAATAGATGTAAGTTGAAGTCAGCATTGAATTCACATATTTCGTTGAAGTCTGTTGACACTTGAAATCAGTTGAAGTCAGTGAATTCAATTGAAATTATTTGAAATCATTTATCTGCATCTCGTAAATGTCTTATTCCACCCCCTAGAATCAAGTGAATTATAATTATTGCAGTTGAATTCACTGACTTCAACTGATTTCAAGTGAATTCACTACTGACTTCAACTTACATTAGGTGAATTCAATTGACTTCCAAAATGATTTCTATTCAGTGATTGCTAAAAATTTAATATATTAATCATTGACTTCAAAAGAATAGTGAATTACGTTTTTTTAAATCCCAATCTTTTTTAGGAAAAAACTTCAAATCATTTCTAGATGAATTCAATAGAATTAACCTCCCAAAAGATTTAATTCTTTTACAACTGTGCTGGCCACCCAGATTGATCTCCCAGTTCACTGTCCGATTTCGTTTATATAGAATAGCCTTCGAGTATATAAGAGAAGATCTCCTAAAGATTGACTAATAAGATCAATGCCTACTAGAGTCATCACTTAGAGACGAGTCTTCGAAGGAAGAATAACGAAGGACTATGATCTCAATGGGAGATAAAAAAGCATTCAACTCCACGAACTGTAAAAACATCCTGACAATCAAAAAAAGCACCGAATTACCTGCAGAACATTATGGTTGACTATTTCAGAAAAAGGATACAGTTGCATGACGGTGACGGTGAAACTATGCAACACAGGTGGCATTCCCCGAGGCTTCGTATTAGGTATGCTACCGTGAAACTTGAGGTGTCATGGCATTCTTAGATTTAGAACTCTAAAGCCAAATAAGCTGACAACAACAGAGCCATCAGGACTCTTTTAGCACAGCTGACATGCATTGGTACATTTTGGAGATGATAGAACGAAATGAGTGCTCATCAAGGACAACACAGATCATGCCATGGATTCGAAGCCGGAGTTAAGATACCTTGGAATTATTGTTACTGCAAGAATAATTTTTCCACAATATACAGTTGACAAGACAGCAGATGAAATTGCTTGTTATGAATCAGGACAGGCAACGGAGTCAACTTCGGTGCGAAGGAGGAGGTCTGCCACCAGATATCTAAGCCTAAGAAAAGAGGGGATAGCTAGACCCTGATTTTACTGCAGACTGAGAAAGGATAGGACAAAAAGCAAAGGCGATAAATGGAAAACAAGACTGCGAGCTACTTTTAATCTTTATGAAATGAAATCTCTGCACGTCTCATGCCAGAAATGTGGCCACTGTTGATGGCACCGGTTTGACTAATATACCCAGGTGACTGAACAACACCCTTATCGTGGAGGGACTAGGGTAAAGAAGAAATCCGTTTAGACTAATAAAGATTAGTTTTAAAGTAGCATAGGCATACTTTCGGGTTAGTTTTAGGTTGAGATTAGGTTCATTTTTGTTTGTTTTTTGTTTTTTTTTTCTCAAATTCTCCAGGGCATTGGCATAAATACTTCACCACTTCCACGTATTTTTATTTTTTAGTGCAATCGATGTGTAAGTATGGTTCAGCTTACGTCTTTATTAAACTAAGTTCACACGGAATGGCACAAATGGATGGTAGGCTCCTTTAAGCCTCCGGCGGGGACAGTCTATTTCCAGCGCTTGCGGGAATGATCCCTTTATTTAGATCGTGGTACTACTGGGGATACATTTCGATCACCGTTGGGACAGAAAAATGTAATCTTCATTCCCAAGCCAGGCGATAGGTCTAGTGAGGTGCCTCAAAACCATGAAAAGACTAATTGATGATTATATTTGAGGCCATCAGCTAGTTGTGTCTACCCCACTGCACTCGAATTAGTATGAGTACAGAAAAGACAAATCCACGGTAGGTGCTCTCCATCAATTCGTCAAAAAAATAAAAGGGGCATTCCACTCCAAGGAAATCGATCTATTTGGCTTCCTAATCGAGGGCGCTTTCGATAATACTGGCTACGGCTTGATAACAATAGCAATCAGTAGCAGAGGTATCGACCAACCAATGAATTAGGGCTATGTCTGTATCTGCGGTTAAAGACTGGCCCATATATTTAAGCGGGTCCTCAGTCTCCTTGTGTCATCGACAATCTTCTAGTCGATTTGCAGAGATTAGGATACATCGCCATCGGTTCTAATGACTTGGTTATCCTTATAATTGGTACACATAGCACGACCATTCCATGTGTCACACAGGGTGCTTTACTACATGACTTAGATATAGACACCGTATTGGTGAATTTTACAAAACGCAGTAACTGAAAGGTCCAGTATGCACTAATACGGCAGAACTTGGGCTTTCAGTCCTAAAATGGAACAGTAGTCGCACATAATTATGGTGAGACTCTTTATGTCGAACGTGGCTGAAAGTTATCGAACAGACGACGGCAATTAAGCTACAGAAGCTACAAAGAATTGCCTATATCGGTATTACAGATGCCATATGGAGCATTAAAGGTCATTGTTGTGATATCCTTCCCGTACGTACCTTCATTGGGAAGATGGCTATTAGATGTGCTATCAAACTGCAGCTAGAATACAAGTACAAACCAGGAGATCGTATGGGTTATCTAAAAATACTTGACTGAATTCCTAATCAGAGTCCTAGTTAGAGAATACTGTTTTGGAAGGTTATCTGAAGTCGATGCCATTGAGAGTCCTAACATTCAAAAAGATTCTAAGGACTTTCTCTTACAGTCGGGCTGCACTTAAAGCCCTATCACCTAACTCAGTGAACTCAATGTCAATCAAATGCTTCTACGATGACTTACGATCTCTTGCTATACATAACAACGTCAAACTTGGTGGGGTACCTGGTTACCAGAGAATTGTAGGCAACGAATCTGCAGATGAATTAGATACGGCTGGATCAGAATTTGCGTTCATAGAACCAGAACCTCACTGTTGCGTCAAATGGGTTGTGGTCAAAGCGCTGATTAATGACTGGGAACATGAACTTTGTTTCGTTTACTGGGGCTTAGATAATCCAACACTTAGTCAAGTCTTATTCCTGCAAGGAAAGTATCAGAAAGCTAATGAGGTTTCTCACAGGCCATTGTGGGCCACTTTTGGGTGTGTTTTGATGTGTATCTTAGAAGTTTTGTCCAAGCAAGCATTGTAGTGGTAGACATCGAAAGGATAAGCGTCAGCAGGAACATCAGTCACAATTCAACGAGACAGGCACAGACATTTTTACTGCACAAATACAAACTTAAAGCCACAGAATGAATTCTGGATTCTGGATTTGGATTCTAAAAACTAACCGGGTTTCACTGGAGTCATCAGAATGGAATCCTTCAAGAGAAAGACAAAGGCAGCATACAAAATCAATGGGATGAAAGTGTACACCATCTGTGGCGACAAGTGAAGTAGCTGGCATGGGGCATACCGACCTTCCTGCATAGAAAGCGTTATATAATTTTCAAGAATGGAAGTGGTAGCCATCGGGTACTGGTTGGTATCCATCCGGACCCGACTTGTTGAACTTATAAGCGCGAGTGCTGAACAAGAGAAAATAGCAGCACTATAAATACGACAGCAGACGAACTGTCCCGATGTAGTCAATGGTGGCGTCACAGCTTCAAACGGAAGCATAACACTTTTTCTGGGCTACTTCGACATATTCGGAGCTCAGGTTCTCCAGGTTGGGGCTTGTGGCGTGGGGTAACTTCCTTACCAGGGAAAAAAATCTAGTTATGAGAAAGACACCAACCTCGGATAACATTTAATATCACGACCCGGAACGTCCACTGACTATGAACTAAGAGTATGCACCTGCACACTCCTAGTGCTTTTCAAAAACTTGAATCTGTCCTCACACGGTAAAAGACAGATATTACCGCGATCCAGAAGATACGATGAATAGGATCAAAAAAAAAGAAAAATTGCGACATTTACTACAGCTGTCACAAAAGACTGCACATGTAAGGATGCGGATTCGTCGTGAGAAATCGGCTTCGCTCAATGATAATTGACTTTAAGCCGATCAGCGATCGCCTTAAAGATTGGCTGTAATCCGCATCAAGGCAACCTTTTAAAACTTCAGCATTATATATGCACACGCCCTACTGACGAAGCTGAAGACACTATCAAAGAGGAGTTTTATGACCTCCTGGACGGAACCTGTCCGGAGTATGATGTCAAAATCTTACTCGGGGACTTCAATGTCAAATTGGATTAGTTGGAAAGCACAGACTCCAGCTTGTCGCAGCTCGTAATATGGTGTTAAGTAGCAGTAGGTTTCCATTACTACGAATCCACACAGCAACCTGGCGCTCTCCAGATGGTCGAACCGCCAATCAAATCGACCTGAATGTTCAAACTTTCAGAGGGGCAAACGTCCAACAATCCACATCCACAAACGCCAACAATCTGTGGATCCACTATCGCGACAACATCAAAGGGGTAGCAGAGACCACCATAGGCTACCAGTCACCACACAAAACTCTGATCCTGTCAGTTCTGCTGTATGGAACCGAATGTTGGATGATAAGCAGGAAAGCAGAGACGATTTTAAGACAGAAAAATAGTTCCTCGGATATTCGGTCCCGTTTGCGAACTCTATGAGCTGTACCAAGACGTGAATGTAGTCCAAAAAGCCAAAACACGTTGACTACACTGGCTCGATAAGATCGAGTGAATAGACAATAATGCTCCAGCAAAGAGGATCTTCTAATCACAGTCTTCATGTTCGAGACGACAAAGAAGACCGAACCTCCGTTTTAAGGATCCAGCTATCGTGGATGCTAGAGCTCTTGGTCTAGACAACTGGAAGCAGCGTTCAGCATAGATTTCTAGGTGGAGACGTACGAGATCAATTGGCGTGTATAGCTTACCCTCAGAGCATAATATTACGACATGAGCCGCTTCTTGGAACTGTCAGTGTTCAGCTCATTTTTGGTACTTAATTCGTAGAAAATCAAAAGCAGGAGTAAAACTATTTTTATAGACTCCAGACTTAAAGTATTCATTTTCATCCATTCATCGGTCGATGCAACAACCTGCCCCGGCGGCGGCGTCATAAATCCGCAAACCAATGATCTCCATACAAGAACGCGTTCCCTGCATTTATTGCATGTTTCCTGTTATTTAGTTGCTTTACGTCCAATTCTCCCTTAAATGCGTCAGAAATCTGCAAATTGAGTATCCACATCCCATTCGCCAGAGTTTAACTATCTCGAGAACACAAATCCACCCCAAGCTAGCATCGGCTTTGTATCCGAGCATCAGTTCGGTTCGGGCCTAGGGCAACAGAAAATTTATTGCTTTGTGGATGGCTGCCCCCTGTTGATGCATCTGTTTCCCCGATATGTTTACATAGAATTCTGTCAATTTTAATGCCAGTGGCTGACGGATTCAATATTCATAAAACTGACTGACAGACAAGCACACACACAAGCATGTAGGTTGTTCCATTTTAAATGCTTTCGCCGTTTTTTGTGCGCCATCCAGCCAGAGAGAGAGTAGCACCACCCCACCCCGCCATCGTTTGTTTAACAGCCCAGAACCCTGAATATACAACTAGTCGCACGACTTTAACTAGTTAAAACCGTCTGGCATTGGTATTGGAATTTCATGAGTTTGGCAGTGAGTTTGCCACGGTGGTGGCTGGGGCAGGGGCAGGGGGTTGAATTGAATTTGAACGAAAGGCACGTTTCTGAGTCAGATGTGTGAATGGGGGTGGGGTGGATGGATGAATATTATTATTAGCTGACGAGAGCATTCGTTTTGAGAGGAGAACTAAAAAAAAAAAATATGGCTTCCATCCGAAACGAATGCCAATGGAGCAGCCAGACCGTTTGATTGAAGTGCCTCCAAATGGGTAATGAACGCAATGGCATAGTAGCACAGAGGGGTTGGGTTTGGGATTTCGCATAAATTATTAAAGTGCATAGTTGCGAGAGGCATAGTTGAAAGGTATTAGTTATTGGGCCAAACAACAGAAGAGTTGGAGAACATCAAAAAGTCCGATTCAATGGCTTTTTTTTTTAAAAGAAAATAGTAAGCGGATTACTGCCTCGCATTGACTTGAGAGCAGCAAATGCTGTGCTCATCATGATCGAAAGAAAATCTTGGCATTGACCAAAGTGGAGAAAAGCTACACTGAAAGAAAATCCGTAGTAAGAACCCCTGAAAGGCATCATGTTGGCTGCAAGCCATCAGAAAAATGGACAGAATCACGCGTCACGGATAGAGATAGAAGACCGATCCTATTCCAACAAAGTTTTCACTACAACTGCCGCACCTACATACCGTATGAAGACATGACAGGTATAAAGACTGGTCCCACTGTAAATAGGAAAGAAAGCATCCAAGACGTTTGCTCAGAATAGGAAAGGAAAAGTCCAGAACTCTCTTCCTTGTTGTGGATACTGGTGGTGGATGAACTACTGAAATCACTGGAAGGCAATGGGTTGAAATGGTTGCTTATGTTGATGAACTCGCAATCTTAATTACGAGGAGACATCTGAATACACTCGACGAGTTCATCCAGTTGGCGTTGCACATCACGAAAAGTGGGCAGAAAAAATCTGCGGTTTGGTCGTCAACCCTGACAAGACCAACACGTTATTCTTCACGAGAAGATACCAGCTAGATGACTTCCGGGCTCCGTTTTTAACCGCATATTGGACCCAAAAACGAGGTGAAGTATCTTGGGATTATTCTGGGCAACAAGCTAACTCTGAGAAGCAATCCAGAAAACAGAATCATGTTTGAATCTGAAGCAAGTACCTACACTCGATTTAGTAAAGAGAAAATGCCTTCCTGAAAATAATCGGATCTAGTACCTCCGTATGACAAGAGGTAAAAAAAAACTGTCGGGTTGGCTGCTTTCAGAATCAAGACCCACGGGTATTTCAACGAACGGAATGCCACGGAAGACAGGGCTAACTAGAAGGAAGTGCAGTGGCCTCTGGACTCTCTAACGTATTCGACTGAAGGAATACTTACTTCATACAGATTATACAGTTCTATTCCCCAAACGAGAGGAATGTTAGTAGTGAAGCGGGAATATAAGATAAAGCACAAATCGATGGAGAATTGAAGGCAGGAGTCTATTGCCAGTGTCACCTCTCAATTATGCTATCCACACGGGCACCGAGACGGTTACGTCAATAGGAGTAGCCTTAAGGGTTTTTATACATGCTTACTGTAGCTTGTTCGCAAAACACCACGGAAATAAGTGGAAAGGGTTGCCAAAGCCGTGCTTGAGCGCTTTTGCTCCCGTCAAGCAAAGAGGGCGTTCAGTCTGGGCAGAAGATAATTAACTTCAACAAGTACACTTACAGACTGGGACAGGTGACATCTAGCACTTGGCCGAAATGAGAGACAACCCTGGAGTTCACTAGAAATACAGGATGTTTCCCGGAACATTGAACTCCAGCAGACTTTCCATCCGCATATGTCTCCAATGCGTTCTAATTTCCATTCACGACCAGTATCCCTAGTAGCGGGGTGCCTCTAGAGGCCAGTGCATGTTGATATTCTGTTTGAGATCACTGGGTCTATGGTTTGTTGGTTCAGTGCTAGTCGTGTAGATTCAAATTTTACATTGTTGACGGCACTTTCTATATCCAGGAAGGCCGCTAGTGTGAATTCTTTGTGGTGGAGTGTACTTTCGTTCCTTGTTACCACCTCATATAGGGTTGGTTAAAACCGGCCGGATAGGAAATGCACTTACACCAGAGAAGGCCCATTGTGCTGCCGATTTGCAAGGTGGGTGGATCAGCCTCTTACTCATGTGGGGGTGGTCTCAACAGATTGCGTGTTGGGTTTGGGACATATCCCTAGGACTTAGTTTGAAGCGAATGTGTAAATCTATTAGCCTTTCAATTGTCTTGAGCAGGAACGAGATAAGGCTACTCGGCCTATAGTCGTTTGGGCTAGTATTTGGGTATGAAAATGACTTTGACTTCTCTCCAGGCTCGAGGAATATATGAGCAATTAAGACACTCGCGAAACATATTCTCCTAGCCGCAGACTGATATATGTAGTATTTGTGGCATCATGAGGAAAATATCGTCAGGACTGGGTACTCTGAGGGAATCAATCGCGAGTTGATTTTCTTTACGTCTACAATCTGGTTGCGCAGGGAAATGTATCCTAGGGTCTCTGAGCATGATTCTGCCCAGGATTCGTCTGGTTTTCTGATGAAACCTGAGACAGAGGGTATATTTAAAAGGATTTTCCGTAGTCTAGCTGCATCTTTAGTGGACTCTATTTCACTACAGAACTTGGTCTAGGAGGCCTTCTTGGCGTAGATTGTTTTTTTTTTTTTCGTCTTGAAAACACCTTTTCTTTTCTTGTAGCGGTCCCAGTCAGCGGGACATTTTGTGCGTTTGGCCACGTTGTATAGCTTCAGGGCATTTTTCCGCAAGGTCGAAAACTCGGCTGACCACCATATCGGGTTGGGCTTCTTCTTGCCTCTAACAATGGGGACAGGACCTAATGAAGACTGAATGGCGAACTAAGGTAAGTGTTTTGACCTCACGGTCAATCTCAGAGTGTGTGATTGAAGACCCCTTGAATAGTATATAACGATACTGAAAGCGTCAGTTCTTTTGGGGAGCGCGACAGAAAGAGGCTTAAAGATGGCCAACGTAATGAGGAATCTCTCCCACTCAGGAAACTAATCAACCAACTAACCAAACAACCAACCTTTTATCATATAGACCGCCTATGCTGGACAAGATGGGCAACAATTTGGAACTTATCACAAGTAACAATCTTGAAATAAACATGGGAGGATGCGAGTGGACTTGTGAAGATTCAACCAATTGGTTTCATGGTTGTCATTGGGAAGCACTGCGAGAAAAGCAATACAGGATATATGACGGAAGAGGATGTATTATTTTACTGGAAATAAAAAACACTTTTCATATCCTGTGTTCATTTAGAGCCTAAAGATTACCAGTTAATGTACAGAAAATATTGGTATTCTTATCATTCTATTCTTATAGGCGGTAGTCCTCAAGGATCCATACTAGGGCCTTTGCTGTAGAGTGCAAGCCTGTCTTACTCAAATAATTCCAGGATCCGTTAAAATAGGTGGATTAGCTGATGACATTGCTATTGCAGTGGTAGCTAATTACCTAGAGCACGAGAGCAATGAATCTGTTAGCATTATAAACGAATGGATCACGCATATGAAACTACAACACTAGAGTTACCGAGTGCAAAATTCCGGTGTGTTGAACTTTGGATGAAGATTACTCCTGACGAGAGTGGCAGTATCAATCATTCCCTATGGATCGCAAACCTTCGTAGATCCTGGACAAACGACTTTTATACTTTTTATAGAAGTGGAAAAGGATAGGTACTACAACCGTGGAAACCAGTAATTCATCTAGCAATATCGGAAATAATGTTGGAGTATAGTAACTAGGGGATCGCCGAATGGACGAATAGGATGTTTGTCAAAATTAATACCCCACGCAGTTATCTGGGTGTTTAAACATAGAAAGAGGAAACTAGAGAGCCCAGCTTGCCAGTATGGCGACTCTCTTAAGACAATGCTGACAATGCTAAATGTTCACATGTACACAGCTTGACCAGCTAAAAGCTGTTGAACAAAGAGTATGTCGGCAATGCAGTATGGCTAGGGTAAACATAAGTTACACACTACCTAATGGAAGGAAGGATCTCCAGTGAATTTCTACAATGACTGGCTTCCAAGCGCTGGATTTATTGAATTTGATTTTATCTAGAGGGTTTCCGAAAGTATCTAGACTAACACACCGCATATTACAGTGCGATTCAAAATAAGCATTTGGGATGATACATGCTATCGTTTGTATACCCTGCATATCAGAGTTGTAAAAGAATGCATGCATTCTTTTGGAAATGCATTCACAAAATTCATAAAAAAGCATTCAAATTGGAGCAATCAAAACTTTAATTCACCATTCTTTAAATGTCAATGATTAATGAATTAAATTTTTGGCAATCACTGAATTGAAATCATTTTGAAAGTCAATTGAATTCACTTGATGTAAGTTGAAGTTCTTAGTGAATTCACTTGAAATTAGTTGAAGTCAGTGAATTCAACTGCAATAATTCTAAGTCACTTGATTTCAGGAGCTGGATCATGTTGATGTTGATGTATGATCAGAAGACATTTGTAGACGAGATGCAAATTTTGAAGTAGTAAAGATACCGTGGTATTTAGAACGTGAATATTGCTCATTGGAAGGAGTTTCAAATGTCTTAACAAAACAGAAGAGAGTAAAATTGTTCAACCAAGCCAACACCGTCTAATGATTTACATAACGAAAACTGAATTTTTTATTAAAAATTTTTCTAGGTTTGGAAACAGATACGTTCGTAAATATAAGTGAATTCAAATGACTTTAATTGAATTCTGACTGACTGACTGACTTCAACTGATTTCAACTGAATTCACTACTGACTTCAACAAAATATGTGAATTCTCTACTGACTTCAACTTACATTAAGTGAATTCAATTGACTTCCAAATATTATGAAAAGTCCTTCGAAAGACGCACTGAATCACAATGACTACCCGCCCTTGTTAAAGTAGTTTAAATAATTTTAGTGTCGCAAACTTATCAGTGTCCTCCAACCATAAGCACACGCTTCCTTGAGTTATAGACTATGTTCTCAGAAAATTTCATTTCCCAACGTACTGCTTTACAAAGTATTATCTAAGTCTAAGGCATGACAAAACAGTAAAAAAAAAAAAATATTTCCATAAATATCAACAGAAACAAGCCCGTAAAGTTAAATATTATTTTTACGACGACCGCGACGTTCCCATTGCAAACAACGACCGATTAACTCAGCAGACTTAGTTGCCAGTTTAATTATTAGATTGACAGATGATTTTATTCAACACGACTACGCGTAGAAAATCACGATAATGAAAATGATCAAGACTTACATTTTGCAACAAAGTTGTAAGGCACGCGTGATGGAAATCGTAAAAAGATAATCACAAGCAGTGCGCCTTTAACGAGATGTGTGGATGAGTGTCTATTAAACTTTAACTTTACATTGAAATGCAAATGCCTTACAAGTACTCTTTTGAGGATCTGAATCTGATACATTATGTATACTGTATAACGTCGTACGATCATTCGTTAATGCTCACTTAAGGACATCTCTACGAATTTGATAAAAATGACGAGCAATGTGGTAGATATAGTTTGGAAATAAGGATATCTTTAGTAAAGATAGTGTACACGACACCATCACAATAGCACACGCATACCGTATCCCGCAACTTAACATTCAAAAAGGAGCTATGGTGCCTTCATAGACATTCAATCAAATCCATCACATAATTAGATATTTGCAATGTTGTGTAATATGAATCAATTGGCAAACAAAATTGAAAAGCTATATTCGTACTTTATGCAAAAATATAAAAACAAGCAAAAAGATATTTCGCCCAACGTGGGGCTCGAACCCACGACCCTGAGATTAAGAGTCTCATGCTCTACCGACTGAGCTAGCCGGGCAGATACTATCCCAGTTTCCCACTCAGATCCAGATGCATTCCAACACACATTCGCTTAGTTTGAATTTAAGAAGAACTGTCCCAACTGTCCCAACTGTACGTCTTAGTCTTATAAGAATCTCATCTTATTCCATCATAAGGAGAGATGGTTTGTCTTCTCAACGGACACTCACACGGGCGATGTTTTCGGCCGAATTTCTACCAAGAATACCAGCGAGCAAATGCACAAGCACTGATACCATACAAAGCGGTGCTGCATAGAAGGACCAGAGCTGTTTGCGAGCTCTACAAGCAGAAGTGATGGAATGAGCACCGAAGGAAGCAATGAGAAGCGCGCGATTGAAGAAATAGACAGATGCTATTGCAGAAATGAGGTTAGAAAGTTTTACCACAAGATAAAAGGAACATGTCCAGGCTACAAAGTCAGAACCGAAGCCTGCAGAGACGAACCAAAAAACTTAGTACTAGAATCGCAGTCGATGTTGAGTAAATGAAAAGATCACTTTTGCAGACTGTGTAACGGCGAAGATGACCAAAATGTCCCTGTCTGTTTGGAAGATGATAACCAACATTTCCGCCCACCCGACCTGGATGAAGTTCGGATATCTAAGCGATATCTAAATTGAAATCCAATAAAGCTGCTAAAGCTGATGACCTGACTGCTGAATTATTCAAAGCAGCGGGGGGTTACTTAGTAAGGAGCATCTACCAACTCATTTGCAACATATGCATGGTCGCACGAAAGTATGCCCGATGAATGGAATCTCAGTATTGTTTGCCCGGTCTTCAAGAAAGGATAACCTCTAAACTGCGCGAACTATAGAGGAATAAGTCTCCTCAACGTCGCCTACAAGATCTTATCTGCTATTCTGTGTGAACTCTTAAAAACTTTTATCAGCAATATGATTGGTTGATCCATATCAGTGTGATTTTAGGCCAGGAAAGTCCACCATCAACCAATTTTTAACACTACGGCAGATCTTGGAAAAAACCCAGGAATTTCAAATCGATACTCACCACCTTTTTATCGATTTCAAGGCCGCCTATGACAGCATCTATAGAGAAGAGCTATATAGAGCCATGTCTAGTATTGGCACCCGACCGGTTGTGTAGGATGACGATGGAAAATGCATGCTGATCAATCAAGGTGGGGAAAGACCTCACCGAGACCTTTGATGTCAAAAAAGGATTCAGACAGGGCGATGCGCTGTCATGCGATTTCTTCAACATCGTTCTTGAAAGAATTGTGCAGAACTCACACGTCAACATCGGAGGCGCAATCTTTCAAAAGTTCGTGCAACTTCTTGCATATGCCGATGATACATATTGACATCATAGGAAGAACAAAGCGTGATGTCAGTAGTACTTTTGTGATCATTGAGACGGAAGCGGCTAAGATGGGTTTAACGGTTAATGAGGGCAAACCAAAATATATGCTGTCAACCAAAAAGGACATAAAACACCGACGCTTTGGGCAGAACGTCACCCTTGACAGATATAACTTTGAGGTAGTTAAGGACTTTGTTTACCTAGGATCCGCTATAAATTCAGATAATGACACCAGCGCTGAGATCAAACGAAGATTTTGGGCTAAGAAGGCAATTGTGTAGCAAAGAACTCTCTCGAACAACTAAAGTAACCCTATATAAGACCCTGATCACCCCAGTCCTAGTCTAAGGATCCTATTACGGAGTTCTCGTGCCAAAGATTTGTATTTGTTTTTTTTTTTTAAACCTAATTTAATTGGTTAGAGGGATTTTATTGAAACAGTTTCGCACTGTATCTTTCAGACAAAAAAGTTATTTCGCCCAACGTGGGGCTCGAACCCACGACCCTGAGATTAAGAGTCTCATGCTCTACCGACTGAGCTAGCCGGGCAGTTGGTATCCTAATTTCCTACTCAGATACAGAATACATAACATATCTACATGTCTCCGTATGTACATTCCAATTAATATTCGATTTGTTCTAGTTTAAGAGCAACTGTCCTAGTAGCACTTACAAACGACGCACGGGTTGATTTATGCTTCTAATAAAAATCCCGTATTATTCTATTTAAAAATGAACTAATGATCCTTCCAAGATCCTGTTCCTTCCTTCTTTCTCACATTTATCCGAATCAAAAGCATACCTAAAGAAACATTCAACAGCTATAAGCCACCTAAATAGTCAAAATGTATAGAATTCATTAGATAAGATGACTATAGCAGGCCGATCGGAGACACATGAAAGAAGTGGAGCAAGGTCATCCGCAAGCAATATTTCACGGAATAAGTAGGAGGACCCGACTCGATCCCAACATGAACTATCTTACCTGGCATCAATGTACTGAGTTCACATTTATAACATCACCTCAAAGGTGGTATGGAATGACTGGACGTAGGTACCTACTCATCTGCCTGGGAAAAAGAATCAAAGGCACCTTATACCTATTTATTTATTTCAGCAAATACAAGCTTCTCTTAACTAACTTAAAACTATATGCTTAAGGCACTTAGAAAGAAGGGAGGAGTGGGTGGTTTGGTTTTTTTTTTTTACTTACAATCTAATTTCAGCTAGAACTTAAAACTTAAATGAGAGAGGTAAAGACAATTTCTAAGGGAGGATAGCCTGAAATGAAAGTCAAGAATGTTCTGTACATTGTTAGCTAGACGCAACATTCTAGAGATAGGTTCGAAATGGCCATAGTTGGTTCGGTGGTAAGAAGCGAAATAGCGGCACAGACCTAAGGTTACGTGGGTTGCTGTGACGGGAAATCATTTTCAGTAATGCGGGAATCGATAGTGCCAGTTAATAATTGGCGAATGAAGAGTATGTCTGCAATTTCGCGACGTTTTACAAGGGTATGCAAGTTAATCAGTTGTAGACGGTCTTCGTATGGGGGTAAGATATAGTTGTCGGCCCATGGGAGACCGCGTAAAGCAAAATGGATAAACCCGAGCTGCACAGCTTCGATTCTAAGTGATTGGGTAACTTGAAAAGGTGACCAAACTTGGCTGGCGTATTCAAGGAGCGGTCTGACGAAAGTAATTTAAAGGGATTTTGTAACGTATGGGTTCGAGAATTCTTTAGACCAGCGTCTTATGAACCCGAGAAGAATTGGCCTTGAAAATAATATGATCAATGTGGGAATGGATGTTTAGCTCCTTATCACAGATAATACCCAGATCACGTATAGGACTGACTGAGGGAACATGCTCGTTACGAAAGTAATTAGCGTTTACGGGAGAAGGTTATGGATTGACATTTACTGACATTAAGACGTTGAGTTGAGAAAAACAATAGGTTAAAACCTATGAAACCGATTACAAAAGGTTCCGTAATAAATTAAATAAAAAAAAAAACAATGCAAAAAGCTAACTTTTATATAAGTAAATTCAACGAAACACGAGGTGATCCTCGTAAGACGTTGAGATCCGAGGAGTACTTGCAGACTGGATCAGCGATTACTTTACCCATAGGACTTTTCGGATGAGAATTAAGGATGCTTACAGCGATACAATATGGATTTCCAAACTGGGCCCAATCCTCTTTATTCTGTATGCAAATGAACTGCTCCGAGTCTTTAAAAACAGTATACCTTTCGCTTATGCAGATGATACAGCCATAGTCGTTCGACACAGGTCTCTAGATGTGGCTATGAGAATCTTGCAAGAAGAATTAAACGATGCAGTAAAATGGTACCACGATAACGGACTCATGATAAATGCAACCAAAACTAACATGATGCACATCTGGGGATCACATCTAGCAGAACAGGATACATGTCCAGAAAAATACTTGTCCAACTACGTATACGAGACAAGTAATAGATGTTGTCGAAAGTTACAAATAACTGGGAACTACCATTGACACATATTTTATATGGGAACAACACATGTGGACCTGAAGAGAGCACTCTTTGGGCTTAATTACTTAAAAACTTATTCTACTCCACAGGTACTAAAACAAGTTTACTATGCCCTGGTTGAATCGAAGCTGAGATATAGAATTCTTGCATGGGGTGACGATTGCACGACACACCTGCAGAAACTTCAAAAGCTCCAAAAGTCAGCTCTAAAGCAAATAGGCGTCGTATCTGAGGGAAGACCGTTTAAAGTCCTTAACGTCCAAGCAATTTTCAAAATGACAGTATTATTGGAATACTACGACGGGATCCGTTCTAAAAAGGTTATTAACCACCACCATTATACTAGAGGGAGGGCCTTGGGTATGCTACAAACACCTATACCATACAACACCCACGACAATTTTTAATGAACTTCCGCAAAATTTAAAAAATATTGTAAACTTCAAAACAAGGAAACAACTTATCAGAGATCTCCTCTAGTCTTAAGCTTTTAAAGTACATATTTTTTTTTTCTTATAAGAAAATTTTTTGAAAAATAAAATATCTTTAAATTTGAAAAAAAAAATTCTAAGAAGTTCTTGTAGCCCCATGTGTAGAATGGAATTCAGGTCGTTTTGAAGTAAGAATACTTTGATGATTTTTTTATCATCCGCATAAATAGATAGATCAGAGTCTTTAATGATGTGACCAATATCATCTATTATTAAGACAAAGATCAGTGGACCAAGATGACTGCCTTGAGGAACTCTTGAAGTGGCGTTAATGGGGTCAGAGACTAAATACCTAAACGCCCGTATTAGCGTTTCTCTAAGTGACAGATTTTATCAAACGCCTTGCTGTAATCAGTTGTAATAACATCCACTTCCTTACCTTCCTCCAATGCTTGGAGTGTTTTGGAAACGAATTTGGTAAGTTAGTCGTTGTGGACCTACCCTTTAAGAAACCATGCGGTTGTGGAGAAAAGATGGATTTTCTCTGGAAATATAGTGTGTCGTAGACAATGATTTCGAAGAGTTTGGGAATAGAAGAGAGTTTAGCTATGGGTCGGTAGTTAGATATATCATTTTTATTACCTTTTTTATGAATACGGAAAATAGGAAGGAATTCTTCAATAATTTTTGGAAAATGGCGAGAGTGAGAGTCGAAAAAGGGTGATAAGAGGCTGATACAGAAAATCAACACATTTTTCTTTTATTTGAATATGGCGGACAGACCATCGGGATCGGGGAGAAAAGTCATCCCTGAACCGATTAATCTTTTCGCGTACCATAACAGTTCATAGTACCATTGTCTCAGTTGATGACTAGGGAGGTTTGTGGGCAGTTATTCAGACTTGCGGTAACCAGAGAATTGTGCGCGTCGGATGAGAAAATGACATCCAGCTGCCTACCAAGGTTGTTAGTGCACTAATCTGAAAAAGATCGGAGCCAAAAAGACGATCAGTAAGGAGGGTTACTTTTTCTGAGGAGGAATTGTTTGAAACGAAAGATGATTCGTCTTTCGATGGAGCCCATTGCAAAAAGGGGTGATTGAAGTCACCAACAATTATAAAATTGTCCCCGGGGTCTGCAACATCAAAAAGAGAGTCATCTTCATCAACAGCGAGCTGGTATGATTGTACGGGTTAAGAAGGACGAATATAACAGAAGAGAATGTATACATTCCATTTAGATATGGATATTTTAGCACATACGACTTTAAATTAAGTGTCGTTTGAAATTTTAAACAGAGTTGCATCGAGATGATTATGCATGGCAATAAGAACACCACAGCCGAAGGAGAGGTCATCATTACCCTGGCCGTCAGCGCGAAAAACTTCGAAATCAGAATATGATGTATAATTCACAGTTTTGAAAATTGGGACTTAGGTTGGTTTGAGTTAAGGCAAAAATGTCGTCGGGCAGTGATTGTGAGTTAAGGTCCACCAATGAAGTTTTGGTGCGAAGTCCTCTCATATTTCTGATAGTAAAGGATTAGGAACTGTGGGCTAGTACCGACAGAGTGAGATGGAATGATTGGATGCGAGTTAGGGACGAAAATAGTTGTTATAATTTCTGCGAGATATTTGAAGATATGAGAGACGTTTGGAGCCAATATGAGAAGCAAAGCTTGAAATGTTATTAGCCACAGTGGAAGCGGAAATGTTAAAACTCTCATGGGAGTACAATTACTTACAGATTTCCGCGTTACTTAGCGAAACTAGCTTGGTTTTTTTATGCTTTAAACAGAAAACCAGATGAAATAACAGACCTATTAGCACGTGTGTTTAGTAGTCATTTTGGAGCCAAAATAGGGAAGAAGATTGCTCTTGACGAGAGCGGTAGCAAACATTAATATACATAGATACATATATCAAAAATTACCAAAGACTATAACAGTGAAAGACTAGGAAAGGAAACGCAGGATCTTATCGACCAGATTACACAGTGTTACCCCTTTCTGAATCCTTCAACGAAGGATCAAAAGGACAAATTTTACAATGAACTACTCGCTACACACAAAGCAATACCACCGTGCGCTGATATCGTGTGCAACTTGAATGCGAAGATGTCAGACATGTGATGGAAAATCTATGATGAAAAGAATTGCCACACGTCATACATCAAAATATTCGCATGCATTGTAATCAATTTTATCAATTCCTTAACATACATACATATGTTATATAAATGATGAAGATGAAAAAATCTATTGTAAATAAAAAAAAAAACATTTCGCCCAACGTGGGGCTCGAACCCACGACCCTGAGATTAAGAGTCTCATGCTCTACCGACTGAGCTAGCCGGGCACATGTAATCCCAATTTCCCAATCACATACAGAACAGATGACCAAACACCGTGCGTCGGACAATTCTAAGCATACACACGTGCTTTTCATCCACACAAGGTGACTCACGCCAAAAATGCAACTGCCAAAGCAAGAGGAGAAAACCAAATGCAAGTCATTAAATTAATATTCATTACCAGTCCTATCATCATTATCGTCATTATTAGCATGACAGCGTAATTTTTTCTTGCATGGCTTATGTTTCCATGTCTAACATTCCGAATGACATCCACCAATAACCCTCGATGATGAGTTAGTAGTCAGTCATGGAATCATCGAAACAATCCAACCAGTAAGAATTCTCCCATGCACAGGAGAGTGATACCGACAACGACAACTCTCTGCAACCAGCATCATCATCATCGAAAGTCATCATTTGTGGTGACCTAGAAATGGCGCACGGGTATGTTGCTGTTCTACGCTAGTGTAGGCACCATTTACCTTGAAAGGAAAAACCTCCACGCACACGGAACGCAGAACAGGCATACACGCTGTCAGTTGCTCACATTTTTTTGTTAAAACACATTTGTTACTGTAGTGTGAAACCGATGGTATGTTATGTAGTTTACATATATCCAAGCGAATGCCAACTTTGTATCGGGTGCATTTACAGTGAGAGAAATTACTATATGGTCACTACCTAATATCCAGTCTTCTGCTTTATTAAAACAACTCTGATGTTGAATTTGGCAAAGTAGTAGAACTGTGTGGGAGACCGACTGCTGATAGGCTCAGTTTTGCGCTATTACACATATTACGCCTCTGTTAGATAGAAAGGGTCATCGTGAATCGAGACGTTCGTTTTTTGAAGCACAACTGTGTAATTTAGGTTATCGATAACATTCCGTCCCACGATAACATCCAGTCCAGCCCAAAACTTCTATAGCCGGACTATATAGCGATTTGTCTTGTATGGTGTCAACTCCATACACATGTCACTTCTTGCTTGCCTTCATTTGTAGAACACTAGAATGTGAGTACAAAAAATTCTATTCCAATGAGTGAATGAATCTGATCAGAGTGGACGAGGTCGTATTTCATTGCTCAGTGCTGTTATTAAACTACGTAAGCTGGTCAGGCTATATATGTATAAAAAAATAAATAAAATGCAAGCTTGCCCTACCGGGGCTAACCAGGATTACTTACGTACTTAGGTGGTGCTACAGTTCGGGGTGAATCTGCTCCTCAACTGACGTGCCCTCTCAGCTATGCATGTATAGCTTAGAAAACATCCAGAATGTATTCTTCTAAAACTGTCATTTAGACAAAAAAGTTAAAAAGGATTAATTCAATGAAGCACTAGGAGCAAGCCTACTAAGTAAGGTCTTAGTTGTGACTTGTAAAGATCTAGACCTAAGGACCAGATCGAAAGATTTGTTTGTCTACTATAGCATTTCTAAACATTTTTCTTTCACTGCTTTATGGATAAAATCAGTAATGCCCAGCAGATGAAAACGAAAAGTAGTCTAATATCGTTAGAGTTGTGAAGAGCATCTTAATATCAACTTTAGTTCATACATATGTATGTATAAATCTTACGCTTGTTTATCATCCCTTTTAGAAATCATAATTTTTTCAAGACAGCCTTAAAAATGACAACCTGATAGTTAGGGCGACCAAATATCGTAATTTGCGATTAAAAGGCGTTCCTACGTGGGAAAAACAAAGCAGACTGCAGGTACAAGGTACAAATGATGGGAAAAAATATTGTAGTGTACTCGCTGGCAGCCACTTTTACTATCAACGAGCTGAACACGGTATGTATCTATAAGCCATAAAACACATCTTGGACAGCCTACATTAATACGCTATTTTAATAGTCATCATGATTCGAATGGGGAAGTACTTGCTAACTAAGCTGACAACATGCATTTAATTTCTAATGCTGAAGACCATTCTACAAGATGCTTCGTATTTTATAATCAAGAAAAGCGGCTGCTCCAAGAATCAAGAACAGTTTTTTCATACGCATACACTTATTATCTGCCAACCCTAAACGCATTCTCTAAGCAATTGGTTTCACAGGAAACCACCACCAATCGAAGCATATGTATATCTCGCGGACTGAGAGATATAGAAAGGAATACAGCCATGGATGGAGCACTGAAACTTCACACCTATTCAAAGATTCCACGGAAATTCGGGCATCTTCCTCTATATTCCGAATGAAGTACTTAGGTTTCTTAAATATAGTTCTTGCTTGTAGAAGGTAATGCAGGCAGCGCATGGAACTCAGTAGGTAACTCAGAAGAAATTGAATTAAATACCAACTGCTCTGTCCTGCGTGAATGTAACGGCTTTAGTTAATCTCTGAAGTGCTGGACCAAATATTCATCCTGTGAAGACCTATCCTATCTATTCGATAATTTGTAATTTAATAGGACATATATAAGTTTTCACAACGATGCCAAAAACAACATAAAAAGCTGCTAAACAATGGACTACCGCAATGGTCACTACTGGCACCAACTCTGTTCAACTTGAACATCTATGACAGCCCCAATTGTTATCGAGAACATTTTTATCCATTTATCCCATCGATATATCCATCCAGCATCAGAATATAGCGAGCATATCTCGAACATTGATTTTAAAGTTCTGAATTATGGATTTAAATGGCGGCTATATGTCAAAGAGCAAGGTTTTCAGCTTCCATCTAACTTCTGCACTATATCCATTTTGAACCATCATCCCAACTTAAAGTACCTTGCAGTGAGGCTCGAGAAATAGTTATGCTACCGGATTGACCTCATAAACACAGCCGACGAATTGAAACGGTGGTCGTGATTTAAGGATACGGTACAACCGCATTTACTTCAACTGCGGCATCTGTAGTAGGACTCTGCATAAGTAGGGCGTATCAAGTTCAAAAATCTGCGATTGTGGAGCGGATCAACAGATGAAGTCTCGAGAACACCTTGTAGATAGATAGACTTCATGCCAGGATAGGGCTCCAGTAAACGTTTTGTAGCGCCACTCATGTTGAAATCTAAAAGTAACGCAAGACATCCGTCATCAGTTGTACATTTTGCGTCATGTCGAATCGATCCAGTGGTTGCGTCAACCAAGTTTGCCTTCTTGTATCCTGTAAATGGGGTACTGCATGGTGGTCAGCACTATGAACCCGCAATTTGAAGTAGACCACCATGCAATACCCCATTTACTAGAGACAAGAAGGCTGACTTGTCTGACACATACCTCCAGAGGATTTCGTCCAGTTAACAGCTCTAACGAACTTTATTCTCTGCTTTGTTTTCTCTGCAAAGTTGAGGTAAAGAAATTCGGAGTAATTTGAAGCAATTTGCTGATGGATTCGATTAATGTAGGTATCAACGTGTGGGACTTGATTACGTGTGCTGGATGGGAGTATACAGTAAATGGATTGAGAAACAACACACAACACAAGGACCTCGAGAAAAAGATCATCTTAAGATTCTTCTTTACTATGTAAATGCAATAGTGACTATATGAACGAATGCCTCACTGTAGAAGCAAATATTTTAGTTTAGATTTTCTTTTATTTAGAATTTTTTTTTTTTTTTCCAATTTTCCAACGTCCACCGGTTGAGCAATTTCTGTGTTCTCTATTTTCACATGCATTCCCATCTGGAATCTTCTCAATCCATGTGTGTTCAGTGAAAGTATCTATTTATCTTTTTTTTTTTTGTTTTGTGCTACATATATGTATCTACGTACATTTGCAACGTAGTTTGGGGTGTATGTGTGTAGTTACTCGTTCAATGGCTTTATGCTTGAGTACTTTATGACTTGATGTAGCGCGAATGATTGCATTCAAGAGAGAGGAAGTCTACAATTAGAATGCACACCAGGAAAATTGTTTCTAGATTTCGAATGGGAATTTGTGCGCATTGCAAACATGTGGCCCATTAGCTCAGTTGGTTAGAGCGTCGTGCTAATAACGCGAAGGTCGTGGGTTCGATCCCCCCATGGGCCAGTGAAATACTTTTTGTTTCTTTTTTATTTTGTAGAAGATATTGGGCGATTATTTCAAGTAGATATATGTACATATGCATATGCGAGCATTAGTCAGTAGACTAAGAACAAACCTGATATTCAAACTACAAACCATCGAATCCTTCAATGCATAGAACAGATACCTATGCACAACAAAATTATAGTTCAAACAAAACGAAAAGAATTCTCCTTGAACGCATTCCACGACCCAAGCGATAGTGGGTGGCGTTTAAATGACATTAAACCTGTGTTTGTTTGGTATAATCCAATTTGTCATTCGAAGTGAAATATATTTTGCACAGCTCTGTTTGTTTAGTTGGTTGTCTTTGGTTTTTCAATGACTATGGCACTAAGGTGCTTAACACATACAGCAAAAGTGTATTATACCCAGAGACAGCAGTGACCCTCCTTGATGGGTTTCAAATCAGATTCCCATGTTCTCTCTCTGTTTAATTACGTATAGTCTACCAGATACAAGGTACATGTATGTATTTAAATGAACTTACATTGATTTTGCATCCGATGTTTGTTTTGTTTCTTCGCTCTTGATGTATCCAAATGCAATGGAATTATATTATTCTACTTCACATGCACTTTATATTTCTTAATACAAATTTATATATTAATTCACTTATTTATAATTTAAAAACAAACTCTAATAAATATTCAAAGTTAAGTAGATAGCAAAAAACACTCCGACACAAATAAATCCGAATGCACGTGCATGATATATTGTGGAAGTTATGCATATAAACTATTTTTTTTATTTTATTTATTTATTTATATATAAAAATGGCAGTAGAGTATTGAGATAAATATATACATATTTATTTTTATTTTCTTTTTTTGATTCTTGTGTTAGAACAGTTTTGTGGAAGTTTGATTCTCAGCTTTTGTTATCTGCAAAAGAGGAAAGGTTTTGGTTTTAATCTTATAAAGCTTGTAAAAATATTTAACATCGATTAGTGAAAAAATAGTTTAATATTTAATGAGTTAAATGAATAAGAAACTAAACAAGACTAGACTAGAAACTCTAAGTAATTAGCATAAGTAAAAACTGTTATCAAGTTAGTTGCAATAAAGTATCTGGAAAGAAAGCATCGCCTTAGTACTCAATTTATTTTGCACAGCTTACAGTTGTTGCAAAACTTGGTACGCCATATCCTTGCATATGCCGAAGATCCTTCAGATATTTATATCAAGACCAATCGTGGAACAAATAGCAGAGAAAGAGCCTATTTTCAAAAGCACCATTGTATACATATATATTGCGAAAAACATTGTACGTCATCGATGCCCAAACTAACTAAACTATGAGATTTTATCGAAATCGTTAGAGCCGTTTTCGAGAAAATCGATTTTTATAAAAATACCATTCATTTTGAAAAAGGTGTTAGTTACGAAGCAACAGCAAGCCTCGGATAAGGATGACCCTACTGTTGACGACCCCAGCAAACGAAAGAAGGACAACGACCTTCGGATCTGCACGTGGAATGTTCGGACCCTTAACAGACCGCGTGCAGCCGAACAATTAGCAGAGGCCCTAGACGACTGCAATGCAGATATCACTGTCATCCAGGAAGAGGATGAAAAACTGTGACGTATACTATGATGATTGCTATAGGAAGCAGAGACAGCGCTTATTCGGATGTGAATTCGTCATACGTGGCAGACTTAGGCAAGAAGCCTTGAGCTTTCGACACGTGACCGAGCGTCTTATGACAATCCGCATCACGCCTAAATTCGCGAACATAAGCCTAATATGCGCTCATGCCTCCACAGAGGATAAGGACGACGACACCAAATAATGTTTCTACGAGCTCCTCGACAAAACTTACGAGCAATGTCCTAAGTATTTTAACGCCAAGACAGGAAAGGAAAATATCTTTGGTAGGACAGTTGATAAGCATAGCCTAAACTACACCACGTCTGGCAACGGACTTAGGCTTATTGTTTTTATTGGTTTCCTCATCTCAATATTCACAAGGTGACGTGGCGTTCTCCTGACCATCAAGCGATCAACCAAACTGATCATATTGCGATCGATGCAAGGCAGTCTCCAGTATTGTCCGAACCTTCCGAGCAGCCAACATCTACTTGGATCACTACCTTGTTGCAGCCAAGCTACGAATGACGATATCCCAAACGCCACAACTAAAAATAACTACTGTGAGAAGATTTGAGGTCGAAAAGTTGCAATCGCCAAGAGATCGCCAGAATCCTCTCTGAACGCGTATTCTGAAATCTCTTAACGACTCGTATGCGGCCATCATCAAGGGCCGACGACCAGTGACAACGCTTCCAACAAGTCATCAGAACTGCCGCAACTGATGTGCTGGGTTTCACCCGACCACCACCAAGAAACCCCTGGTTTGACGAAAAGCGCCGGCAAGCACATGCAGCTAAACAAGAGGCATACAAAGTGACGAGAGCTGCTCGTGAGCTCTACGAAGAAAGAAGGATTAACCTTAATAAAGATATTAAGGACGCTAGGTTATGTATCTTTTCAGATATCCAGGCAGCACTTAAAGCGCAGTCTTTCAATTTAGTGGACTCTATCACTCAAATGCTGCTACGAGGCACTACAATCTCTTGCCAGACATAACAGGGTAAACCTCGGTTGGGCCCCCGGTCTTCAAGGAATTGCAGGCAACGAATCTACAGATAAACTAGCTCAGAATGGCTCTTAATCTGCGTTCATAGGACCTGAACCCTACTGTGGTGTCAATCTCCAAAGCGCTGATTAATGATTGGGAACACAAACTTTGTCTGGCCCACTGGGAAAATGTCTCGGAGCTGAGACAATTCAGTGAGTAATCAGGCCTTATTCCTACAAGGGAATCCTTAATCTTATTCTTCATCTTCTTAGGTGGCGCTACAGTTCGGGATCAACCTGGGCCTCCAATAACAAGCCTCTGCAGTTACGCCGGTCCTTGGCTAACTGTTGCACACTCCACGTGGGTTGAGGTTTTCTTCTACGTGCCTCCGGTGCTGACTTGCGAGTTTCGCTCAATTTTTTCAAGTATGTTTTTAAAAGAAACAGCGCGTCACCTTGTCTAAATCCTTTTTTGACATCAAAGGATCGTCAGACCGGCCTTGACGGAGCAGCAAGAATTCTCCATCGTCATTCTGCACTATCTGACAAAAATTATTATCATTTGGAATAGATTTAGGTACTTTGTACATAAAATTTTGAGCAATCTCCTTTGTTCTGAAAGGAGGCTGAGAAGTCCAGTCTTTTTAGGGTTATTCATGTACGTAGTTGTAAATTAAACGCAGCAAGACATCACAACTAGGTATAGTGCTTCTTTTTTATTGTTTACACTGTTATACAATTCATTATACAAAGTCTCATAAATAAAGAATGATCCATTTAAAGACACAATGGCTTCTTCTACTCTTCAACAAAGAGTCCCTACCACCACCTAAAAATCATTAAAACTCCATAAAGTGCACTGAGTGAATACAACTCATAAAATAAACTCAAACATTAATTCCTCGTAGAGTGAAGTTTTCTGTTCGGTTTTTTGTTGCTTTCTTATCAGACGTTGAATTAATTTAATTACTCCCTTCCAGCTATTGCTGCATCAGTGGTGCCCATCCTTGTGTGCACCACACCCTAATGACCTTCTATTTAATGCGTGTGTATACCTACCTACCCCAACAGCACATTTATGACACAACAGATGTCCACGGCTATGGTGGGGCTGCGACCACTTACATGGCATAATTCAATGCGAACATAAAACCACGAAACATGAAAACACAAAGGCGGGCCACACTGTCATTCGTTTGGCTACAAACATGCAACATGCAATGTTGCTGGTGCTGCACCAGATAGGAATCCAAAACCACAGGTGTCTGGGAGTGCAACGGTGTTTTTTTCTTTCTTATATTTGCGTACAACAAACCATAAGCGAAAGATTTTATTTTTGCGGTAGGAAACGGTGTTATTATGTAATTAGATGGAAGTGGTCGAGACAAAGAGCTAAATGTAGCACGAAGGACGACATTCTTGATTTAGTTTGCGGTGTTTGAATAAAATGAATAGAGACGACCGACGACTATCATGGGAACCAAGCAAAAAATAAAAAAAATAAAATAATCACCGATTTTACTCCCCGACGGGGAATTGAACCCCGGTCTCCCGCGTGACAGGCGGGGATACTGACCACTATACTATCGAGGATCTTATAATGTTTCTGCCAAATGGTTGTGTTGTGTGACAGAGTTGTTTAGGTTAGGTTAGGTTAGTTTAATAGGTTAATGGGTTGACGGGAGAAGAGAAACTTGCACCCATCACACTTAGATCAATGTAGATCCATTGTGATGCCCTTGGGTGTTATACCTCCCATACTATACCTATAGAACCTATGGATCTTCAAGCCATCCCGAGGCGATTATGAGTTTATGCAAATTTTAAAGACTTGTCGGAAAGTTCTTCTAAATCTTGGAAGAAATGTCTGACAGAGTGCTGGGCAGTGACAGATGAAGTGTGGAGTATCCTCATGCACCTCCTCGTCACCACAGCCCGTGCATAGGTTGTCCGTCCTAAGTCTCATCTTCTTTGTGTGATATTTTAGCATGTTATGTCCGGCAATTACACTCACAAGAGAAGACAAGGATTTTTTACTCATTTGTAAGATTCTCTCGGTTTCTTGTTTGTTGTAGAGTGGGCACATTTTCCTAGTTGGCTATAAGTCCGCAGTTCTTGGTCCAGGTATTGACCATGGATACAGCAATTTCTATTTGATCACTAAGAGTGGACAGAAAATTTCCTGTCGTTAGTAGTGCTAGTCGTCTGCATATTCTACTGCTTTAACTCCACTAAATTTTAGCTTAACTAGGACTTCGTTTATCACGAGGACCAGAGAAGGGGTGATAATACACCACCTTGAGGAGTGCCTCTAGATGCTGACACCGTGATTTGCGCATCACCCAGTTCTGAACTGATTTGTCTTTTAGCATGCACATGATCCAGTTGATAATGGTGTTGTTCACATTAAGGTTTACTAAAACTCTCCTTATTGCATCGATTTGGAAATTATTGAAGGCTCCTTCGATATCTTAGAAAGCAGCTGGAGTATATTCTTCGTCCTTCAGTATTTTCTCCACGATACTGACGACACGTTTCCCTTTAGTATAAGCATGTTGAGCCGGAGATATAAATTCCGGCTTGAGTTTGCTTCGAATGTTTTCAGAACGAATGAGGTTAGGCTGATAGGTCTAAAATCCCCAAGTTAGACTACTTAGAAAGATGTTTTTATTTTATAGTTATAAGTCCTTCACATTTTTGTAGCATCATAGGGAAGATACCATCTGTTCCAAGAGATTTATTCGGTGAGAAGGAGTTAATAGCTCATCTTATCCTTTCTTCCGTTATCATTTCCGCTGGAGGTCTATGTTCTGTATAGTACTCATTTCGGTCGGTAATTGAATTAGAGATGCTTCCTGGAAAGTGAGTGATCATTAAGAGCTAAGGCGTTTCATTGCATGATTCTGTCCAGTGGTCGTTTGAGTCTTTAAGAGAGCCCAGTGCGATTGATTCCTTGGCAAGGACTTTTCTTTCGTATACTTCCTTTGTCCACAATGGAGGAGACTTCTTGCTTTTCCTCGATTTTCTTAGTGG
Source organism: Xylota sylvarum (assembly GCA_905220385.1). Classification (NCBI taxonomy): domain Eukaryota; kingdom Metazoa; phylum Arthropoda; class Insecta; order Diptera; family Syrphidae; genus Xylota; species Xylota sylvarum. The sequence goes on from LR999960.1 coordinate 28,836,256, forward strand.
ATATGCCTTTTCAAGAGCCTTTCAGAGAATTTTAGCGATATTATCAGTTGCCATGTCTATACTTTCAGACTCATGCATAGTATTCGTTCCGAGTCTTCTTGCTTGGTTAAACATTATTTAAAAAAGATGTTATCCGATTGATTGATACTTAAGAAGTGGTGAGGGCTTTATAAGCTTTATAGATTTTGATGCAATAGAACACATAAGCAAAAGTTTTATGTGTCCCAAAAGTTGAAACACAATATCTTTCGGATCCATCACGGCTTTAATAAAAAATCTTAAATATTTGATAATTTTTCGAATTAAAAGCCGGTCAATGGCATCTGTTGCAGCCAATCAAATGTTTTCTATTAAAGCCGCCATCGTCTTGTTGCAGTGGCTAAAGGTGACTTCATATCCACGTCAGTTCACTCAGGACACATAAATTGGATTGAAATTTTCGAATATTTCCGGATAGGTCTTTTACATGTTAGACACGAAATCGCTACAGACTCTGGTGTAATGTAATACCCAAAAAAGTCCAAGGAATGACTTACGAGAACAAAGTGCCAGCTATTAGCGTGCGACATCTACTTCAAAGCTTGAAATACTCGATCTCTCAAAACAGATCCGTCTATATGATATGGGCTGCGATGAATTGCATATTATACCCAAAGAGGCGAAGTCAAACAAACATTTGTTATAAAAAAAAATACTAGGAAGGCTTGACTGGTAACTATGGTTGTAGCTAAGCTCCCAACTTATGAGCAGCACTGTCGTGTATACATTTTGTACTACTATTTAACAGTACATATGTATTATTGGGATATGCGTTCTTCGCGAAATTCATATAAATGAAGTAGTAACTAAATAATACAACAGAGGACCTAGGCAACCTAGCAAGATAGGAAAGGAGGACATCTTTGGTAGGATAGTTAGTAAGCACAGCCTACACGACAAACGAAGTGAGGATAGCAATATCTAAGCTTAAATCCAACAATGCTGCTGGACCTGGCGGCTTACCAGCTGATCTATTCAAAGCAGTTGGATATAACCTGGTAGAGAGCATGCACCAACTCATTTCTAAAATTTGGTCTGGTTAGTGTATGCCTGATGAATGGAATCTTAGCACCGTTTACCCGATCCAAAAGAAGGATCTCCATTCCTTTCAATTGCTCCAATTACAGAGGTGTCAGTCTTCTCAACGTCGCGTACAAGATTCTATCTGCTATATTGTGTGAACGTCTCAAAGCCTTCGTCAATTACCTGATTAGCCCTTATGAGTGTGGTTTCAGACCAGGAAAGCCACAATCGACCAAATCTTCACACTTCATAGTTCAAGGCAGGTTCTTGAGAAAACTCGAGAAGTCTAAATCAATACCCACCATATTATCATCGATGTGAAGGCTGCATTTGAAAACTTCCTTGATAGACTGACTCTAGATGCCAGAGATCGAAGTCCTACTGTCATAGCTGGTGATTTTAATGCCTGGGCTACAGAGTGGGGCAGTTCCAGAACAAATAGAAGAGGAACTGTTAGAGGCTTTCGCCGTACCTCTTGTTAACAATGGCCAGGAAAAAACATTTAATCGAAGCGGAGTGGGTTCGATTAGTTAGCTGTTCTTTAGCCCAAAACACCGCGTGGAAAGTAAGCACCCACTGCACCCACTGCACCCACAGTGACCATCAGGCAATACTGTTTGAGATCAACATGAACAGAAATACTACAGTTCCAAATTCGACTCAAAACCTAGGATGGAAGGCCAACACCCTTGATAAAGATGCATTTTTGATTATGCTAGAGGACACAACACTGGCAGGCTCAGCAGTAGACAATGAGAAACAAATAATGAGACAACTTACACATGCTTACGATGTCTTTATGGTGCGAAAGAAGGGAAAATGTAAAGATATTACTTCAGTCCATTGGTGGAATGAGAATATAGCACAGCTACGCTCCGAATACCACTAGACACATTCGAAGAATTGCAAAACCGATACAGAAGAGCGCGCAAGGATCTTAAACAAGCCATCCAAAATAGCAAAAGTAGATGCTTCTCGGAATAATGTGATGAAGTGGACCAAAATCCATGGGGAATGGCGTACCTAGTCGTTTTGAAAAAATTTAAAATATTCCAGCAACCACCACCAACTCTTCCCAAGCCAACGGGAAACCCAATTAAGTAACGTACAGCTAGCACCAACCCAGCTGATACCTATGATAACCAGAGATGCGCCAATTACCATCTGCAGCAGATTTGGAGATAGAAAAGCACCTGGTCCAGATGCTGTACCCAATACAGCACTGAAGACCGTAATTAAAGCAATTCATGCCTGCAAGAAGGAGTGTTTCCGACTCAATGGAAAATGCAAAAATTGGTCCTCATACCAAAAGGAAACAAACCACCGGGAGATCCATCATCTTATCGACCACTCTGTATGCTGGATACAGCTGGAACGGATTACTGGTACCAGGCTAGAAGCAACAATTGAAAACGCGGGAGGTCTAGCCGAACAACAGTACGGTTTCCGAAAGGAACATCCACGATAGATGCAATCAAGGTGGTAGTTGATACTGCACAGAAAGCCACAGATGGCCTAAGATGCAAAGGAGGCTCAAAAAAGTATTGCTCCGTCATAACATTAGACATTAGACAAAAATTCGTTCAATTCCGCAAACTGGGAACATATTTTGGTTGCGCTAAGGAACAAGACAGTTCCACAGTATTTAATAAATATAATAGCGGATTATTTTAGGCAACGGATCCTAGTGTATAATACAGATGAAGGTATTAAGGAATACATAGTCTCGGGTAGCGTGTCACAGAGCTCGGTCTTAGGGCCGCTGTTGTGGAATATTATGTATGATCCCATTCTTCGATTATCAATACCCGAAGAAGCAAAAATCGTATGATTTCCTGACGACATCGCCATTGTCGTAGAGGCCAAATTTTTGGAGGAAATCACACGAATCAACAACGACACTATTAGGATAGTCCAGAAATGGGGATTACTTCAGTAGGCCTTAAACTTGCCGAAAATAAAACCGAAGTGGTGCTGATCAGCAGCAGGAAAAAGTGCGAGACAATTACCATCACCGTAGATGGACACGAGATTAAATCGAAACCAGCCATCAAGGGTGTGGTGGTCGATACTAAGCTAACATTTAAAGAACACCTTGGGCCTATTTCATAAAACTACAAGTGTTGTACTTGTAAACTTGTAACTACAAGCACAAAAAAAGTATGGAGTTGTAATTTTGTGTTCCATAAACATTTTTTAGCACTTGTAGCGCGGCAAATTCAAATTATAAGTGTAGCGATCAAAATGCTACAAGTCTACAAGTCTGTAACTGCAAGTTAAAAATTATTTGCGAAGAACTACGAGTCTGCGGCTATAGGTACTTCACAGTTAAGCGATCTAAGCAAAAAAGTTCATTCTAAATTTTTCATTAAATTTATGATATCTAAATTTATACGCTCTTTAAAAATTCGTGGTTCTCGTATCCGATTGCCTTCGTAGTCACTATCATCACTGCTTGAGATAATTTTTATTTTAAACGTCTTAACCACACGTTGTCTAAGCAATAAATTCTAACCGCGAATAAGCCCAATTTTTCCAGTACGTCATTTTATTAGTCCCTCTACTCTTGCAAGAAATTCACTTGTAGTTACAAGTCCGTCACTAATAATTTTTTGCGCAAATACTTTGATGAAACAGAAAAGCTCGCCGCAGTTGTAAATTCACTTGTAGTTAGAGGCCTGGCATACTTGTAGTTATTAGTGAATTGGCATTCTTTATGAAACAAAAATGTGCACATAATTTACAAGTTACAAATTAATTCACAAATTTTTATTAGTGTTGTAGTTTTATGAAATAGGCCCCTGGAGCATGTAAGTGAGAAAGCCTCACGAGGTAATATTGCACTCATAAGGGATATTGCCAAACGTAGGAGGACCAAGGTATAGTCGAAGACGACAATATGCGAGTGTAATCAAGTATGTTTCACCAATCTGGGCAGAAGCTATGAAGACCAAGTCGTATAAGAAGAAAATCGAAAAAACGTACAGATTATGTGCCTTGAGACTATGTAGTGCATATCGCACAGTATCTAGCGATGCAGCATATGTCATTGCAGGAATTATATCTATTGACCTGTTATCAGATGAAATGCAGAGAATATATGAAAAGAAACACAACGTGGGCGACGAATATGGTGAAATGAACTGTCAGTCTACGAAAATGGCAGCAGCTCTGGAATGCATCAAATAAAGGTCGATGGACGTACCGACTCCCGACAATCAACGACTGGATAGTAAACTCAGAGAACTGAACTTCCACATGACTCAAATGCTAAATGGGCATGGATGCTTTGGGATGCAGACACCTACACAAAATACATCTCGAATGAACTTAGACGACTGGAGCGGAAAAGAAGCAGAGATGAAGAAATGAGAACGACATTTGAAGAAAGCAAGAATTGCTATATCCTGCCCCGCGAAGGAATACCTGAAGGTAGTACCGCGGGGTATAGAAAAAGAGTATAAAAGGGAGGTGGTTTTAGTCAGTAGAAATCTGGTATACTGATCAACCGAGTATGTCGTCAATATCTTTAAAGATTTCCCTTTCCAAACAAAAAAAAAGGCTGCATATGACAAGACAGCGTCAGTATTACTCAGTAGTAGCCTAGTGATAGGTTCAACCTGAGGATCCATATAAGCTTTAGCAATTCTTGTCCCTGTTGTAGATACAGGATGTCAGGTTTCCATAGCACTGCTAGCGAATTCCATTTGGATTAGATATGGATTCGAGGATCTTGTTAAGCCAAGTGGACTTTGAAAAAATTACAATTCTTCAAAAGTGGGTCTATCTCGTTTATAATTCTTGCAGAATATTGTAGGACCTTCATTGACTTAGGTCTTCCTTAAGATTATATTTAACTCTGTTAAATAATCTTCCCGTTTCTTGGTCAATTCTCTTCTGGAACAAGCTCCTTACCAGCTTCAACTTAGAGTGAAAAAATAATATTACATTAATTCTCAATGCTTCCAACCGTATCGTATATACTTTCGTCCACTATTTGTTTGGCGTAAATATAACATCAACCTTATCACTACTAAAATCATAATGTGGTTCCCTACCATGGCAATGACATCAAAAAAAAAAAAAAAAATGCCGGGCTCTAACGAGTCATCCCAACTTCCCTAATATTGCGTTGTTTATATCGTTTAACCTTTTCAATGCCTCGAAACGGTGAGGCCGACGACGCAGACCCATTTCTTAATTTGCACGGAAAAGGAGTGCCCATTACCGGCCACGTTCAGCAATTAGTTAGCCGAGGATGACTAGAAGCAGCAGACAATTCGATTATTGATGCGATAACGCCACACACAGTGAACATTTTAATTTTCTACTCTTGTACACATACGCGTACGAGTTAGGGAGTCTCATGAAAAAAATTTCCATATTACTGTGGTGGCTGCCTCCTCCTCAACCCCTTATGGGAGATTTCGACTGATAGTCATATTTTGTGGTTCATTGATTGCTAATTTCAAAATTTTTTTTTCATTGAATCGGTTTTGAGGGAAAAATTGCTCTTGTGGAAAGAAGGGACATTTCCCTTCTGAGGTGAGGTCATTTCCATGATTGTATCTGTTGCTACTGCAACAAGTCGAAAGACCAGAGAATAACTATCATACATGGAGCGAATAGACAATAATTAAGAAGATGATTTCAGTTTCAAAAAAGTTTCTTCCATGTTCAGTGAGATTATGGAAGCGTTCCTAAAAAAATTTAGTTCATGGGTTGCGTATGGAGGGCCCATACTTTGTCGTCAATGATGCTGGCATCTTGACTGACTAATTTTGGGATGAATTGGAAGAGGTTGACTTGGAGCATATGTGGTTTTAACAAGACCAACAATCGAGTTGTTTGGAGGCTGTGTTTGCTTCAGAATCAGTCAATTTGCTGCCACGTTTGTGTTATTCTGGAATTGTTTCTTTGGGTCTATGTGAAGTCCACGGTCTATGGTCATTAGCCACAAACTGGTGACTCAGGACTAACATTGAAATCATGAAAAACTGGATTCAGCGCATTCACTCGGGTAGGAGTTTCCTTGGAGAAAATTTTAAGTAATTTGATGTTTTGTGTTCTTTTTTGATATCTGAACCGCAAACTATTTTGTTGGGACGTTCTCAATGAAACACCTTTTAGCTGGGTCAGGTTTTCTCAGCTAATTGTCTAGCTCTTTATCTTTCAATATCTTGGCGGTCTGACACTCAATTTAGTTTAAATTTATACGATCTGGTAAGAAACTGCAGAACATCGAAGTAGAAACGACGAGGGACTCCTCTCGAGTAATGAAAATCTTCTCCAGATCCCCATGTCAAGCAAGGAATGTGTTAAGCTTCAAATGGACATCCATTTTCGTAATACCAAAACAGAGGTAGAGCATTCTGAGCTTGAATTAGAACAGGGTTTCGGTATATTAAGACCCTGGATCCACAAGATCCTAAGATCCACACTATGCTTAGGTACTTTAACTGCATTTTTAGATCAAGTAGGATGGTCAATGTAGAATTCAAATGAAGCCTTTGGCTACAACTTTAGATTCTAAAAGACAGTCAAAGTAGACTTCATATAGGAATCCACTTCCGTCCAATCCGCCTTTGCTTGAAGTCCACATAAAAACAAACTTCAACCAAAACCCTTACCGATATCCCAAGATGCACATTTGAAGGAAAAATTGCCAACCAATTGCGAATCATTGACAGATCTTTCGAGAACAAGGATTTCAATATGGTATCCTTTCTTGCCACTGAGGATTAAACAGCATAAATCTGCTGCACTTCTTAACTTGAAGACTTACAGACTTACCCACGTTGAACTGGAGTGCTGTATAACAAAAATGTAGCTCATGGTAGTAAATGAGATGTCCCTAATCCTGGACCGGTTTGCGTAAATATAGAGAAACTCGATCGGAAAATGTTCTGGTGATCTGTACTTTGAGTACATGTAGGTAGTCAATCTGCATTCTTCAGAACGTTCTGACATGCATCATACTCAAGGATTGTAATATCATCAATCTGATTAATGGTTGAGTGATCGAAAGACATCTATGTTTCTTTGGCAATATTAGAATGTGGGAACCGCGAGCTAGATCTGCAGGAAGACTTTATTTTGCGGCTCCCTCCCTTCCTCAATCAGACAATTGTTGGCGAATTTGTTTCTTTTTGTTTAAGCGGCAGTCCAAAACCATGGGTTTTTCTTCATATGCAGGTCTGTTAAGGGACCTAACACTCCACCTTCTTATCTGAAATTCGTTGTTATGTTTTTTCTTAGTATGACTTGCCTCTTGTACAACCTGGCTCAGTCTTAAAAGATTCTTATTGACCTTCACATACGTCGAAGTAACTCAAATAAGGTATTCCACAGTCTGGCTATGGACGTAGCCTTTGATTTGATCGCGGTAGTTCACACAACATCCCAAAGCTAACTTAAATGCCAACAGCAACTAGATGTGGTTTAATGAGACATCAACACTTCATAAACTCCCGCCCAATGGTACTTTGAAGAAAAACCGAAGATACAATGACAACATCGAAGGTACCATCCACCATGGGCAAATTCCGCTATATGGCTTACGCCATGCCAGATCGACGTTTGTCACAAGTTGTTGCCACAATGAGGAGAACCGTTGAAGTGTGGAACGGAGAGGTTATCCCGCTGGACATCAAGAACTTCAATACGGTCCATTATGTACTCACTACGAAAAAGTTTCAAAATACATTCAAAAGAATTACTGGACTACTTGAGAAACAAAGGACGGAACAAAGAAAAACAAGAAGGCTTTGCTGTACCGGTGCATGACTGATCCCGTGCACGTCCGAAAAACTTCTGAAGTTGAACATCCACTGCACTGATAGCTAGATCCTGAATACCGAATTTGGCCATCGCCTTATAAAGCTCCAAGCGATGACTTCTGTTATTCACAGCCTTACAGTCGATAAACGTTTTATTAACGTACCAGCCCATTAAATTTGATGAAATTCATTGGTTTTTTCGAGAACATACTTAAGACGTTCACACCGTACGCTGGGCAGAATCTGTGGAGTATTTAGTAGGGATATGTCTTGATAGTTGTTTCAAGACATAGGATCGCCTGTTTTGTAGATGGGACACTGATTTACTACTGATTTGATGCATGCACCTAGTCAGAACACCGCCTTCATATTTGAAAAGGTCCGATGGTAAGATCTGGGACGGCGCTGACCCAGTACCGCAATAGATGTACTCAGTTTCGCTCGACCACCACCAAGAAACCCATGGTTTGACGAAGAATGGCGGCAGACACATGCAGCAAAACAAAAGGCATATAAAGCGGCGCTGCAAAGATGGACGAGGGCTGTTCGTGAGCTCTACGAGCAGAAAAGACGGGAAGAACATCGATACCCACCATCTCTTGGCGATTTACCACACTGTGCGACTTGGAGTGCGCAACTGGAGGCAGTTAGCTAAAGACCGGGCTAACTGGAGGCTTGTTGGTTGAGGCCCAGGTTCACCCCGAACTGTACCGCCGCTTAAGAAGAAGAGGCTTATGATAAAATACAAGATGGCGGAGCCTTGAAAAACAACTACGGTACGAAGTCTAGTCTGGTATAATGTATCTTTTTCATAATCTCAGTATTTTTTTTGAAGATTTCCACCTCTGGTCGACTCTAAAGGGATATCTGGGGAATGCCGATATCGCGCGACTTCACATTTCGGACCTACCTAGTTTCCTTCTGTTAGATAACAAGAACTTGCACGAAAAACTATCATTCCAGATAAGTATCATGTCACCCAATCATTTATTCCTTTCAACCGAGAACTGGAAATACATTTAAGTAATTTTTTCCCCAATAAAATATGTAACGTCAAGCATCGTCGCCTTCCGATTATAACTCGAAGAAAAATACCGACTATATCCGAATACTTTCTCCATCGAATCGATTAATCAGTGTCGGATTATTCCATTAGTCGAAGAGCTCCCCCAGCCAGCTCTGCATTCATCGATCGTTAATCACGCGAAAAATAATTAGCACGCAAAGTGTTTTCAGTGCGAAATGAATGTCTAAACTAATTTTCGCGACCGTTAATTCGTTAATTCGGGCATGTTGCGGCGACAAAAGTGGTAATATGGTTGCCAAAATAAAACAAAGTTGCGTAGGATACCTCACGAAAGCTTAACGAACCTTTGAGTCACACGGTTGCATGCAATGCATGACAGCTGGGACACATTCGAGATACATTTCGGAGACTAGAATATGATTAATTACGAAAGGTATTCTTGTATATTTTCCTTTGTTTTCTATTTATTTATTTTTTTCTCCACCTAATTACGGTGCAAAGTATGGCGGGTGGTGAACGTGGACCATCCCTCAAATGACTCGCGCATTTATTAAGGAAATTTATTATTTAAATTTGCAGTGTAAATGTCAATGTCCTATGGCGTGACAAATAGCTACGGTGGCTAGCTTCTAAAGATCTAAGTATGGTAATAGGGTATGCAGACAGAAAATTTACAAATCTAATTTCACGGTTGAACTTGAAAAAACAATTAGTCTGACTGCATTGGAATTATAGGTCCATAGGTATTTGTATTTGTAGGTGACAACTACAGCATGCCGGTATTTGCAGGGCAAATATAACGTGTATGTATGTCTACGTCTACGCAAGTGTTTGTTTTCCTTTCAGTTATTTAATTAAACAAGAGCACGAGAAAATTGGTGACTAAATCAACACCAGGTGTGAGTCGAATGTAATAAAAGTCTAGCGTCTGGCATGATTAAACAGGCCAGACCTGGAGATAGGCAATCAATTTTGTTACTTAACCGATGTTCACTGCGAACAGCATTGAGTTACAATATTGTCGTAAGACAAATTTAATTTCTTATTCTCAATATTGTGCGTCATTGGGTTTAATTTGTCTTTGAATTGGGCTATAGGGCTTCAACATATCGCAAGTATAGCTAAGGCAAGGATTCTCAATGATTTTATATTCATGGGTGTCCACAGGCTCACAAATGGACAATTTAGTATACTAATTTACTTTCTTGAGTTTTTGAGTGTACGCTTTTTCCTTCTATGCCAAGACTAAGCAGATTGTCTATTTTGAAATTTATTAAAGATCTAAAAGGATTAAGTCTCACATTAAACGCGGAAAACAAATCTTGTTATGTATAGAAATCTCGTGTTCGTCGTCACAGTAAGAAAAAAGTTCATATCTAAGTAATAGAAATGGGATTAGCAAGGTTTTGGCTAGAATCATCCTAGTTTTTACTAATTTATCCTAGTTTAACCCAAAGCATACGAAGACCTCCATAAACTTTGCCTATTGTTAATCTAATATGCTCATTCCAGGTAAGGGTTTTTTTAAGTTATACAGATATTCTTTGCAGAGCCAACGAATTCGATGGGTACATTATTGAGATGTATCTGAGGAAAATAAGAAGTATCTTTAAAGTCCTAGAGATTACTTGACGTTTTGATTCGGTCGGGTTCAGACAGAGATCATTAGACCGTGACCAGTTCAGTATTTTATAAAGATTTTCATTGACTACACATACCACATTTTCAATAAGACCCTGGGGATCATCATCAGCATATGTAAGTATGAATAGAGGAGTTAAGTGAAAGTGAAGAAAGATCATTAATATGCATACAAAAAAGTAATGGACCCAGTATAGAGCCCTGAGGAACTCTTCTACGCAGTGGTAGCTTGAAATCGAATTTTTCCCACTAACTGCCTGGAACTTTTTATCTAAATAAGAATAAATTAGCTTCGCCGAAGATAAAGAAAACTGAAATTGACTCCTAAGTTTCATACATAAAATATTGTGGTCGACAGTGTCAAAAGCTTTGGTAAAATTCAAAAGAGGTGAGGAAAGTCGTTATCATTATTAACAGTTTGTTTACGACATTTATCAGAGCCGTTGTACAGTTGCGCTTAGGATCAAACCTGACCATTCATAATCTTTTCAAGCATCTTAGATAAAATGTGCAAGAAAGCTGTCGGTCTGTATTCTTTTCTCTTCTGAGAATAGGTATAAATTTTATATTTTTCTAAGCGGGTGAAGTTACAATTACAAGTGCATTATCATGGAAGCTGATAAGACCACTGTCGTGATGAAGTCATGTGTACCTTTATTGAGATTTACTATTACCCCTATCGTGGAACGCGTCAGGGGGAATGATTCACTAAAAATGAGTAATTTGCATCGTGCAATCCGCTAAAGTGAACGATTCACATGTCGGCAATGTGAATGAGATTCACTGTATCGTGGAAAACGCACGGATCGAATCTCTCCATACATTTGACATCCGTAACTATTTCACTGCGGATTTGGTTGTTGTGTTGTATTTTTCTGAAGGATTACCACAAAAAAACAAAGGTTAATTTAAAAACCCAAAACCGGCTGAGAACAGTCGAGAATATAGGGAGTATTTACAAATATATATAATACGTTGTTTTTTGTAGTTCTAGTAAGATTTATTGGTATAAATAACTGATCAGTTAAAAACTAATTTCTCTCACTACACACTAGAGCGCTAATATTAAGCAGCTCACAAGATTGGAAATCCTACAGGTGGATTCTCAAAGCATATGTAAGTATTTCCACTGAAAATCATCCAGGGAGGAGTGCGTTTAACAGATTTTGTATACGGTATTTCCCAGTTGTTGCAAAGTTGCACTTTATCTATCAATCAACAAAAACACACCAGTAACAAAAAGTCTCATATCAAAGACGAAAATCCTTTAGATTATATGTACGTAGATTCAAACTGCTTGAAGAGATAATTCCTTTAGAAATTCAGAAGTCCTCGGACATTTTTAACTCGCTTCAAGTGAAATGTGGATTTGGGGAGGTGAATATCTTCATCTTCATTTTCATTTCATGAAGAGAAGAGAAAAGTAATTTTGCTTTATCTATTTATTCAGTACAATTTATTTATTTATTCCTTCTTCCCGTTACCAAAAATTGAATTTTTAAATTATCAAAAGTCATCATTAACCACAAATGCTTTTCAAACAAGCTGTCAAACGAGCACTTCCTAATCAACAATACTCGTCGGTAAGACAGCGTATCCGACGGGTTCCACGATAGCTATGAGAGATTCACGTGAATCGATTGGGTGAAGTGAATCTCAGATCCGTCGGGTTTCGCGATAGGGGTGTTAATAAAGACCGTCAGGAATTGTTGAATGACATACGTATATAACATGTTTTAACTATGGCACAACTTATCGAACCTGGAGACATATATACATATGTACAAATATGGAAAACTTGAGATCTTCAAAACCTCTCCATGTAGCTACGTACACATTTATGTAGGCACTGTTAACCTCTTATGTACAGATAAACTTTTCCTGTTGGAACCTGTCCGCCAATCGCAGTAGGGTGTTGAATGAGTTCTTTTATGCATTCGGAAGTAGTTATGGTAGTCTTTAAATTCCATATTTACATATTTCTTTTAGCAAAACTAAATTCGAATATATTTCGCGGTTTTTAGCCAATTTACCCAGTGTCGTAGATTAACATGGTTTTTTTTAATGAAAAATGCAAAACTATAACAATGCAAGCTTTTTACGTGAATCGATGTACATACATACATAAGTTTTAAATTGAAAAATATAAAAATTGACTGTTCAAAAACATAAAATAAAATATTAATTTAAAGCTAAAATTCTACTCCGACCTTTGTTAAGAACTCTTTGTTGTTTAAGGCAGCCTTTCAATGACTTTGCATAGAGTCCGCCAGATTTCGGCACCTCTTCGGAGCAATCTTACTCCATGCATTTTCGAAAACTTAGCATAGATCGCGATTGTTTCTTGGTTTAGCCTCTCAAACCAATTTTTGACATTGGCGCATAGATTTCCTGTGGGATTGAGGTCAGACGACAGTGCTAGTCACGGCATAACCTCAATCCACTCTCAACGAAACCATTCCTTGGCTTTTTAATTGGTGGGGCACAACTGTATATTCTTATATATTCCTTATATGTACATCACAATTTTTAAGGCCAATCGCTGAATAAATAGCCGAGAAACAGCCAATTTTTGAAATGATCGTTATACGTCTTTTACCCACAAAAAGCGGTATGGTATCTATTAGAATATGCCCAAACTAACTCACACATTTTTTATCAAAATCGTTCGAGCCAATTTCAAAAAAATTCATTTTGAATGCCATCGTCCTTAAATAAAGTGCCCTTAATTTTGAGGTTGGAATACAAATTCTTATTTTGCCTCTAGAGACCATCGCAGAGATTCTAAATAAGGTTCAGGCTGTAGCCTCGTGTACAGACAGATGGTATTGCCAGACCCATTATTTCGACTTTTCTATAATGTTAATGTCTAAGTTCATCAATATCTCGAGATCAAAAATTTGCACGAATCCAAAACTTGCACTATGTTATAGGTGCAAGTAAAAATACAAATAACAGACATTCTTGTCTGGCGGTCGAATAAGCGAAAAGACTCTGAGAGACATCCATGCATTGCAAAGAATTCCACACTAGCATGGCAAGAATGCCAAACACCTTAAAAGAAGGTAAACAACACTACTGAACCGTCTCGCTCCGCTGCACTGTTCTATCAAACTTATATTCAGACTTGCCTAAAGTTTGAAACAAAGCTGAATGGTGCAGTGGAGCGAAGAGGTGCAATAGTGCTCGATTACGCATTTCAATGAAGATGTAATCATGCGGCATTGTTCACAGTTAACTTTGAAAGGAGTATACCAATTATGCGTCTAAGCTTGTGTCACAATGACATGTGTCTCAATTGAAAAGTACAATCATACAAATCGATAGACACACATTTTATTATTTTTTTTTAATAAGAAATACGTTTAATGTTCAATCAAAAATGTTTCATTTAAAGCGATAGACCTGAGTTCCAATCTTGCTACATCTTGCATTTGCTTTCGGAGAAAGTTACAAGATTGAACAAGTCCTAAACCATAGTCTATCTGAACTAAAATCTACGTATCGTCAATTTACACCGCTCATTCATCATAAGCGACGAAACGTATTTTGGTTCAAGGAACGAATCACGAATCGATAAAGGTTTAATTCAGCTCTTTGGAAACAGGATAGAACCACAGATATATTCAGGCGAAAAATATAGCCGGGACAACATGAATAGTTCCGAGAAATTAGACCTTCAACCCTTCACAAATCTTTGTGCCAGCATGACATACAATAAGTGAACTACTGAACTTGGCAAGATCTTCAACCTGAAGAGGAGTAGGTATGTATCTGTGCCTCCAGCTGTAGCCAGATTATATGTAGCAGGAAAGACAACTTTGAATAGAATCAAAAAAACCCTCCGGATTGTTAAAAGCAATGTGTCGATCATAAATACATATATGTAAGCCTCTGCTGCATCTGCCTTTCGTTCAGTACGAGAAGACTTCAAACGATGTGAATCGGGATTTAATTTAGTTGGTCTCATACAGCATACAACAAGGCTACAGAGTTTCACGACTTATAATAATTATGGTGGTTATCAGTGCTGCGACCTATGAACACTGACAAAGAAAAGCCGAGGAGTAGAATGTACATATAAGATTCTATGTATGTAGCTCGCAATATAGAAACTAAGGCTGATGATAAAATACAAAACTAATATGAATCTACGTGTCATGTCCTGGAAGACTATCAGAATAGTTGTCACCTCAAACCGAAGTTCCGCAAGGGTGGATTCTGTTTCGAATATTTTTGTTATTGGTAATTACAAATGAAACCCTATGCGACGTTATACAAAACGCACTTGAAATGCCTCGAGAATGGTGAAATACGGCTGGACTATGTCTAAATTCGACAAAAACCATAGTAGTACCTGCCCTTCCTGAGAAGGGATCAGGAAAGAATCATCTGAACCCGATAAGGCTTCGGGTATATACTGACACGAGCCAAATAAATTAAATATCCTGGACCCCACCTAAACAGTAAACTCATCCGGAAGAAACACACAGTAAAGATAAAATGGTAGGCCATCCGAGATCTAATGATCTGATGGAGTCTAGCAGGTAAATCCTGGGGTTGTACATAGCTCGATCATCCTTAGTTAGATGTATATTGCTATCGTGAGACTCTGAATAAAATGCAAAGACCGGAATGCCTCTGTATTACCGAGACCATGAGAAATAGCCCAAATAGACCTATGGAGGTACTACTGAAGCAGACTCCTTTCCATCTTGTGGTGGGTTGAACAATGTGCAAGAAACACAATTTTAAGGAAGAGAGAAGTGCATAAAATCTAAGGACTACTGGCCTTTGGTAGATATGTTATTTTCAGAACTTTCTTACGAAGATCAGCAACAAATGTGCCGAAAATCTGGAAAGGATTGTTTGATACCCTATCCCTCTATACTACATTTTTTTTCATAATACGATAACTTTGAACGTTGGAAGATGTTACATGCAAGATATCACAAAAATTGTTTTTTAATGAAAAAAGCCCCCAAAAAGGGGGCGTGGCTAAAGACAATGTATGGGTGAATTGTAGATAACCTCAATATCTAAATATTTGGTCTTTCGATTTCATGTAAAATAGTAAAGTTGTGAAAAAGTAGACGCGGTGGATTTAAAAAAAATTTAAACTTGTATTAGTACCAACATTTTTCGGGCTGAAATATGTATGTTTATACGATAAATGTGTCCATATATATAGCAATATAGTCAAAATAATTAAGTCCAAACTTTTACCACAATGGATCTCCCTTTTGGCGTAAGTGCGTCTCTGCTAAGCGGGGACAACCACCCAACCTAAGTCCAAACTTGTGTGGGAAGAAACTTAAAGAACTGGGCAGAAGAAAAAAGCTGACCCTTTGTTGGATAAATGGTGATGTGCGAATAGAGGGTAGACTCTCTGGCTATAAAAGAAGCATCAAAAAGCTTCATAAGTCCTAAACCATTCTTCGACATAGGTGATTACAACATCAAAGAAAAATTTAGGAAACAAGTAAGAGAAAACCGACCAGAATCTGGAATAACGTACAGGACATGAGGCAAGCCAAGGAACTTCAAATCCGAATCATTATGAGCAAAAATAACCTACGTGTCCTAATGACTGAACTAAACAGAACTGAAAAAAAGTCAAAATCACTGTACATTATGTGTTCGTTCCATTGAAATCCCAGACCATGTAGGAAGTCTGTTGGGCACTGAACCACAATAGATGGTAATATTTAGACAACTATTCCTAAGATAAACTGGATTAGAGAGAGTGGTCCGGGAGGGTTAATAAGGGTTCAAGACTAGTGGGTACGGCTAAGTGGTAAAGAGTTTTCTAATAGGGACATACCGATTTTGTATTTTAATACATGCAGCTTTAAACTTTTTCATGTCAAAAGGTCAGTCAAAGTCAATGTCAGAAGGTCAGTCAAAGTTTACATCATTATCATGGTGAAATTCACGAATGAGCAACGTTTAGAAATTATTAAAAATTGCTACCGAAGTTCTGAGCCGGTGGTCACAACTTTAAGAGCGCTTACTTCAATTTTCGGTCGTAATAATTGTCCCACCTGCTGGAATGTGCTATAGTAGATAAATCGAGTCATCATATTCACTATTGACTGTTTCTGTGCCAGTAAGACAGGCACAGGCACAAGGTCGAAGTATCAATATAGCAGCAGTAAGTGCTTCAGTTCAAAATGAGCCGAATCAGTCGATTCTACGACGTTCACAAGAATTAAAAATCTCTCAGTCCAAATTATGCCGAATTTTGCTTCAAGATCTTGGCCTACATCCTTACAAGATCAAATTAACTCAAAAACTGAAGCCTCTTGATCAGTTAAAACGTCGAAATTTCTCCGATAGGGGTCTACAAAAGTTTGAAGAAAATCCTGAATTTCATCGAAAAATCATCTTTAGCGATGAAGCTCATTTTTGGCTTAATGGGTTTGGCAATAAGCAAAATGTACGTCATTGGACAGCAACAAACCCACATGTGCTTCAAGAAACTCCATTGCATCCACAAAAATTGACCGTGTACTGTGAATTTCATGCCGGAGCTGAGGTGTAATTGGACCGTAGTTTTTCGTCAATGAAAATGATTGCCACAGGAGAACTATTTTTTGGCCTTTTTCGAACTTTGAGGTCAAATAGACTAATACGAGCAGAGAAAACGTTATCGAGCTTAACCCATTTCAGTCTAAAAAAAAGATATGCAAACAATGCTCCATTGATGATTTAAGTGAAGTGGAGCCTGTCTAAACAGCAGAAAATTTTTATTACAAATTTTTCTTACAAAAATCTTCCGTCTACGACTACCTAAATCCACATAGCCAGAATCTAAATGAAACAAAACCACTACAAAACCAGAAAATCACTGAACAGACTTTTCAGATACAGATACAACATGTAAACCCAATCTAACCTATATTTAGACTGCCCACCCCCTTAACAAAACCCAAATTAAGAAAAAAAAAAAAAAAAAAAAACATTGACACAATTTTCACATCTATTACTCGTACCTTGTATCCTTTCGGAGGAGCGAGGAGCACACGTGACACTATATCCACTTTCGACGGGAAGGGTGGCGGCGAAATATCCTAACACAATAGCTGTCCTATCAGGTTTCCAAGTCTTCATGAAAGGCGCGCGGCGTTCGATTTGACAATTGCATCCTCCCAGATCCGAAGCCAGAGTTCCCAGAGAGTAGGTACAGGGCGAGTTGGCCAAAAAAAGTGTGTTGCTATTTTTAACTGGTATTTGTTGTTTGTCGGTTTTGTTTTCTTTTTTTCGACCGCGTTCTCTATCTGGTCTTGCAATTATTGTTACTCTCTGTTTTGCCTACTTTTCCTCTACCACAGGCACACTACACACACGACACGACCGACGACGGGAAGACCACAAAAGAGCGAGAGAAAAGCAATGAAATGTAATGGCAAAGGAGGCACAAGAAGAAAAGAAAAAAACACTTACACACTCAAACCGAACTTGTAATGGAGTAGGCCGCACGAAACCGTGAAATCAACAAAACAACACACACACACACTGCTACACAAACTAAATCCGTTGACTGTATGTGTGGTGGAGATTTTCACACAACACAAATAGTACTGCCACTGTCGAATTTGCCGCATACAAATCAAATCAAACCCTAAACCAGGCACAATCAGCAGCAGCAGCAGCAGGAGGAGTAGGAGGAAGAGGAGAAGGAGGAGGAGGAACGATTACGTCTTTTGAATTTAATTGACCCGTCGCGACGCTGCCGTTCCCATGAAGAGCAGCACTGGTCGGCTGGTCGGTCGGTCGATTTGGCGGACGGTTGACCAGCCAACAACAACCGGTTTTCACCTGTGTGCGCAAAATTTTCAAATACCGAACTTAATTAACGAAAAAAATTCGCAAAAGATACTTTTGACTGGCCCGCGCGATACACAACGACGACGACGATGGGAAGAGGATTCCCAGTGTAAACGACAACGACGACGACGACGACGCCAATGATGACGTTGATGACAACAACCGAACGGATGCAGGTAAGCCGAAATACTATGTGCTTGCCATACACAGGATGGTGACGGAGCTTCGATTTTGATTTCGCGAATTCGTTGTCCAGCGACGAGAAAGAAGAATCACCACACGACACTAGTGTGAACAATCGCAACAACCAAACTCTCTCATCGACAACGAGAGACTGGCAATTTCTCGCCCCGTCTTCTGTCAGAGTTTGTGAATTAAACGCCAAGCATTCCCTGCTTCGAGCAACTCCTCCGCGCCTCACCGAACCGACGACGACGACGACGACGACGACGATGTGTATTCTTTCTTTTCGCCAGTGTCTCTGTTTACGAGGTCTCTCCATCCATACCCTACTCTACTATGATGACTAGCAACAGCAACAGCAGCGCTGTGTACAGGGGGGGAGCTGGCTTCGCCTTCGGTGCCATGCCACCACCATGCCAACCGGGAGGAAGGTGTACACTTGCTGCATTCATTTTGCTAGCTAGATACAAACAGCGAACAGCCAACAGCGCCACAGCGAAGGGGACGGCAAGCAACACACAATTCGCATCCCAAATGGTTGGCTGCTTGCCTTGCTGCACAGTATGACCAAGCGACGACAACGACGACGACGCGAAGAGTTTGTTATTGCAACATACGGTGCGTGGATTGCGTGTGTATGTGTGTATCTGCGTAAAATTGGAGGAATAGTACCATGACGAAGGGAGGCTATAAAAAGCAACATCACCATCATGGCCAAGCACAGATGACTCTGACAATGAGAAGTCGGAACCCCAGAGGTAGGGGGGTGCCAAATGCGAAATGCGCGCAAAACTCACAACTCGCACGACGACGAGTGCATCTGTAGACTTGGTAGGTACGGACGTGTATCTTATACGCCAAATGTCAAAGCACAAAAATTCAACTCGCCAACTCTTAAGGTATCTATCTATGTATCTATGTATCTGGTCGGTTGGTCGATTGGTCGGTCGGCGATAAATTAAAATGCAAAACAGCTTCACTCGACGACTTGACTCTCTATGCAAACGGGGGAACGTGATTTCTGGACAGAAAACATCGGTAGCCATGGATCAGGCAACGGAGTCGTGTTTGTTGATGGGCCCCCGAAAGAACCTGCACATGGAACGAATGGTCGTCGGTTGGTCGGTTGTTGTTGCTGTTAACAAGGAAGCTTTGGAGTTTTATCAAAAGTAAAAGAAAAATTCAAGATCGAGTGTGCTGTACCCTATCTTACTTAAATGTTTGCATGGAATTCAAGTAGCTGTAAAGCCAATTGAATTACAGCTAAGAATCCCTGCTAATAGCTAAGCTGGTTCTTAGATTAGAGAAGATCTAGCTATTTAGCTAAAGAGCCCTGGATGAATTTAGGTCAGACTAGAATGAATGAATGGTACGAGTAAGCGGCAGAACTTTCTAATAGCTCAGGCACTGCGGTTTTATAAGAGATCTATTGTGCCATCGAAGCCCTTAACTGAATTTTTCAAAATTTGTAAAATTCTATTCGATTTGTGGCCACAGCGGAAGAAACCGCTCACCTTGGTTGAACGGTAAGGTATATTTGAAACATCTCTAAGCTAAGGGTAGCCGACTGGTCCATCTATAAAAAAAGGATCAGAATCTCTAACAAACACGTATGGAGGAACTTTACAGCTCTATTGAATCAACCACTTTAATATCTCGTCTACAGGACGGTCCTAGTCTCACTCAAAAGTGTCTGCTCTAAAGTAGAGCCCTTTTGGAGACCTAAAGGGTTATTAAGACCGCCTTGAAATTTGAAAAAAAAAAAAAAAACAACACGCTGTGTTCATTTGAAAAGTTCTGACACATGATAGCTGTCAAACAACAACGCTGTTTGATCGACATAAAAAAAAATGGCGCTTAATTCAAAATAGGTGGTCTTACCCTTTATATTGAAGACTGACTCGCATGAAGAGAGGCAAGGCAATGGCTCATTTATTCTAAAGACTAAGTCGAAACTTATGCAGATAAAACTGATGCTGCACTAGACTAGACAATTGAATCGTGAGTCCGTGAATTAAGCGGATCGTAACAAATTACCTTGAGTTTCCAAAACATGGTCCAAAACGTGGTTATTCCCAAAGCTGGGAAATGCAGCCACAATACCTTAGTGATCAAAGGACACCAAACCAATTAAAATACTGTAGAGCTTGTTAGATACACATATGTACATGTAAGCATGCGTCTGACAAGTAAATCGGTGGGAAGGGCTCTTTACCAAGAAATGTGGGCTTCATCATTCCATTATATGCAATTTACTCTCGCAATATATTGAGGGAGCTTCTAAGTATGTTTCGATGCGACACTGAATGCGGCATTAGATTGATCCGACCAGTACTATGTGGCGCCAGAGTTCCAGAAAAACATGTTCCTGAAGCAACAAACCTTCCCAATTATACCGGTAATTAGTTGCGCACTTCAAAATGGTTTCGGTTACGTACACAATGTGTTGTCTCTTCGGATTAGAGTTTGCGGGCTGGAGAATTAGTGTTCAATTCTTCTACGTAGTACAAGCCAACTGACTAATGAATAGGTTTTTTTTTGAAAAAACAGAAGTAAGTAAGTAAGGGACTCCAGAGGTAGCTTTAAATGGGTCAGATATACAAGAGATGTATAGAGATATTCCTAATATCAGTCTTCCTTTTAACCCACGTAATTCCGACTGACAGCCAAGAACACCGACTTTAAACAAGATCATTTTGTGCGTTTGTTAAAGGCCCTACTAGAATCAGTTGAAGAATACAAAGTGGCTTTTTAAATGGCGTTCAGAATACTAAAAACGAATTTGTTAAGTTGGTGATCCTGCTCTAGTGTTAGGGCAGACGGCATAGCCATGCCTTAATGATTTTTCTAAACATTTATGAATCGAATTTGAATTGAAAGACAATAAGTCGAATCTATATATATACATATCTATCTATATATCTAGTGTTAAGATCAATCGAAATTAATGAGGTTTGAACTGATCTGTAAAGGTTTTAGTCCTAAACGACTTCTTTATCTAAGGAGGGATTTGTAGTGACAAAGTTGGACTCAATATGGGCAAACAACTAGTCGTAGTTTCTCCAAATATGTTCCAGACTTTGATAGGGATCCATTTGCCATTTCTTCAAGTTTCTTACGTAAGAGATAGTGTATAGGACATAAAATCGATAACAATGTAACTTGCGACGAATCATTGTAGAAATAAACACGAGCAAGCAAATCACTGCGAAAGATACATCAGCCTACCACCCAACGTTGCAAATAAGTCAATAGAAATGTGTATTATGTAGATTGGGTTGACGATGTGTCGAATCCGCCTGGAAGATCGGTACAGAGCAAGATTTTGCTTGTCGTCCTTGTTAAAATCGAGTAAAGTCTTAGTATTATTTTCATATTGGTTGAGGTTGACACATCTTGTTATTTGCCTTAGGCCTTGTGGGTTAAGCCCAGTTATCAGCGTTATTGTCGATCTGCCACTGTCGTATACGTATCTTGGAGAGGGTAGTATTTGGTGGTATCCAAAAACAAGGTTCAGGATTAACGAGGTTATGTCGTATACGTATCTTGGAGAGGGTAGTATTTGGTGGTATCCAAAAACAAGGTTCAGGATTAACGAGGTTATGTCGAGGATCTGTCTTTCTGCACTGGTAGATGTAGCGAGTTTTTCATTGCCCTGGTGATGCACACGGAGGAGTTTAATTACACTGAAGATACAGAGGGTTAACATCGGTCTGATAGTTGCGTTGTACGACCAGTAAATCATCTTGGGTTTCAATCCCCAGGTTTCACGGTAAACAGGAACATTGCCCGAGTTCCCTAGTTTGGAATTCCAAGGAATCTCGCTACTCCGTACACATCAATGGGAATGTTTCTATTCTATTTCTAAAAATGGATACAAGAACGGACAAAAAGTCATGATGTCACTTCCTGGGATGCAATATTCCCGAGGGAAAGTCGTCTCCTATTCCATTCGGATCTCCGGGAGGACTGTCTCAGGGGTACAACTTGAAATTACTAACTTGCATTAAACACGAGTGCTTGGAAACAATTTTTTGCAATATTAGGGGTTTGGGATTAAATAACATACACGTGAGCAGCGTCCATCTGTACCTACAAGAAAATAAGCTGGATCTTCTAGGTTAAGCAGAGATCCCATTTAACGTTTTAACTGACTCTTCATATCAAGACTGTCTTTGTTTGATTGGAAGACATAATTTCGCCTGTCGGATGCAAGAATTGATGGAGCCCTATTATTTCGATATTAGGTGGCTAAAACTTGTGACACGTATCTAATGGTGTTCCGGCACTGGATCCTAGACATTCTAGAGGTCTGATCTGGTTCACAGTCGGATCAAAGATGGAAACTGGAGTTGGAGCTGGCATCTTTAGACCCAACACCAAAGTCTCGATACCTATGGGAATGAAACTTACGATTTTCCAGGATGAACTCCTTGCCATTGAGATCTGCGCTAAGATAAACCTTAGTAACGATAAACCCTAAGTAAGCTAGGATATATGTACGTCTTTTCAAATATAAAGGCAGGACTTAAAGTGCTGTCGTCCAATTACTATCAGTTAAATGCTGCTACGATGCACTACAATCTCTTGCACCGAAACTGCAGATGAACTAGCTAGGGCTGGCTCAGAATCCGTGTTCATAGGAGCTGAACCCTACCGTGGTGTCAACAGCGCTGATTAACGATTGGGAACACAAACTTCGTCTGGTCCACTGGGAAAATGTCTCAGGGCTGAGACAATCCAGGCCTTATTCCTACAAGGAAATCCTTAATGTAAGGAGTTAAGAAATTTTGCTGCTAAGGACGTACTATCCTTCATTAGGGAGGTGGCACGACTCTTGGTTTAAACATGCCCTAATATATACAATAAATCTTTTTAGGTCGCAGTATCAGCCATATGGGCAAGGGTCTACACAAAACAAAAACCCTCCAGCATGAAACCTGCACCAAACAACTTTGGGTTACTGACTTGCCCAAGTGCGACAATTTTACTAACAAAGCCGTTGAGTCAGAAATAGGCTTCATGGCTGCAAATGATTTTGCGATTAAAATCATACGTAAAGTTGTCGCAACAACATACCCAAGATTGCAAGACCAGCATCCATTAAAATAAGCTGCCTGTTCAGAGCAAACATAGACTTAACGTCGGCGTAGCGCCTGCCTTATACAAAATGCAATTAAGTTCAGGACTAGAGTATTGTTCTTACTTGTCGAGCTAGGTCCCAAAAAGTTGTTTAGAAAAGCATCTAGAAACAAGAGATTAGACTTATGTACATCAATCTTTCAACCATTGACACATCGAAGCTGCCTTTACTACACTGAACTCAAGGTAATGATGCCTAGAAATACGATATTTGGGCACCTTACAGGACACCAGAGCACCACACCAGGAGAGAAATTTTCAATCCACTTCAATCTCCAGCAATCCAAGAGCAGTATCAACAAGCATCAGCTAGGATCTCGATTCGCTATCGCAGCGTTATAGACTCATCTCTTCCCCGAAAAGATAATAAACCAACAAATTTATGAGCTACACCTTTAGCTACAGACTTGTATTAGCCGTCCAACTAAAGACTTATAAAAGTGCCATCTTGTCAACCCGTTGGCCACTATAAACTGGCATACTAAAGCCTCTACTTCACACAACAAGAGTGTTCCACTTGCGTCTTCAAAAACCGTGTTCTCCTTAATTGAATGACCCTACATCACTTGTTCTAAATGCTTTCGACTACAACCTCCGCTCCTCAGTGTATATGCACCAAAACCACTTTTCCACAATCGTCATAATAAAAGTTGCACAAAACCAAACGAGATACTATAAAAATGCTTCCAATTCCCACCCAGAGGAACATCTTACTTATCCCCTTGGTGGCTATAAAAATTTTCAACGAGATATTCCATTTCAGCCAAGGCTCGAGCCTCTACGAAAAACATGTTGAGCCGGGTAAGTTATGCGACGGCCCAGTGACTAGGTAAGTATGTTGTAGCGCACCGCAACCAAGCCGCACGATGGCCAAAGCCAGTAATTACGGTAAGCGGGTTACCCTGCCGTACAGCGGATTCATCCAACACAAATGGCGTACAGTTGTATCTTTCATCGTATTTTATTACCTGTTTTATTGCCATGAGATGCCTGTGTACTGAGGGTTATTTCTCTGTTCCCTCCAGCCCCCCATACAAGTAAACTCACACTTGTACATTAGTCTATCGTATCTGTTCTGTTCTGACAGTGTGGTACGGTGCGCGGTGGTAGAAGATTCTCGTCGCCTTGTTTTGTGGGGGTGGAGGGAGGGTTTGGTAGGGAAACGCAATGAAGGAAAAAACCTTGCACAAGTGCAACCGTACCGACTCTGATTCCTCCTCTCATTTTCGCGCTTTTGTTTCGCATTCCCTTTCGCATTACTTTTGATTTCGTTGTGTGTTCGCTCCCTGTATGTACATAGAATTGTTGGCGTTGCCCCAGTCCTCCATTCTGGGGAATTTTCTTTTTTTTTATGCCATTTTCAAAGGAAATAGAACGGAATGGTGGTGATGTGAAAATTGCTGACATTAGGTTGTTAAGTGGCGGATGAACTTTATACTCGAAATAGTGATAGCGAGAGTGGATATCTGTAAGGATGGAGCGACTTTTTTTACGGCTTTTGCATATCCTTGCGGGATGTTTACGTATTAAGAACTAACTGGAGAATATTTGAACTTTGGATTCTGGCGAATGGAATAGTTTTTACCGTTTAGAGGAGTCGCATTCGTGGTACTTGTAACGAAATTCGTGGTACTTGTAACGAATTTCGTGGTACTTGTAACGAATGACTACTGCCTCACAATTCAGGTCATTAAGTCAAAGTTTCATGGTACCTATTACAGACCGAAAGAGATTCCCAAATACAGATTAAAGAAAATGAAAATTTTTCGTCAGCCCTACATATGTATCTTTAGTCCTAAACTTGTCATATAAGCCCTAAACGACTTTAAAGCCGCATATGACAGAGTTTACCGTCTTGATCTTTTCAAAATTCTGGTATACATCCCGAGAAGAAGTTGTAAAAGGTGTGCCGCGCAACACTTGTACACTTTGCTGGATAGTCGTTCCAATTCTGACTACTCACAAATTGGTACGACTATCCAGCAAATTATCTATCTTTCGGAGATACATAGTTTAACACTCTACGCCTTATAGAAGGTAAGGTGTCTCAAACTCGGTTTTGATGTAATTTGTACAGGATCGTGACGTATAGACGATGGCTATGACTTTAGAGGTGACGGTAATTGGTACTCAGAGAATTGACTCCAGAGGACACCAGAAGAGGAATATCAAGCTATCAGAAGCTGAACGAAAATGCCTCAAGAAGCTCCTGAGAGATAGCCTCAATATAGAACGGGCTCGAGAGAGCCATTGCCCGAATCGAGTGAGAGGGCATCTTAAAACGTCCCAGAGGTGACAGCGGTACAAGGCCATGAAACACCGAAACGCTGCAGCGAATACTAATATTGAATTTCTCGAACACCTTATGACAGATGACAGATCAGCTTAAGCGGGTTCAAGATGACATAGTCGACAAAAAGATGAATCTACAAAACACTTCTCAGCTGCTGGCTTGTCTTCAGCTACAGGGGCCAAGTTACGGAGGACTGGCTCGAAGCAGAAGTACCGCATCCAGTGGAGAACTGTAGACGAGTACTTTCCTGGTAAAGATACGCCAACAATGCATTCTTGACCTTATTAAAGGTCAGAACAACAGACTACGGGTAAAATACTGGAAAGTGTTCTACAGAGTCCAACAAACAGCCGTCATGAGTCATGAAGTTTACCCTTAACTCCTGTTTCGTCCATCTTAGGCTCAGACACAATAGAGTTCTTAAGGTTCGCAGACAAACCCATTAGCACGGCCGTGGTAGTACTGAATTCCAAGTGTGAGAAGGAACATACCAGCGACACTGCGGCTATTTAGTGTCCCAGTACCAACGCTGAAGTAACAAAAGGGGTTGATTGGGGGAAAGCTGACAAAAGCGCAATCAGCGAGCCCTCACAAAAGAGGGCAGACGCATTAATCTGGGAGAGCAACAAAAGGTGCTATATGTATGTATGTATATGTAGCAGAGGCACTAGAGGGTGGCACTATCGATTACCTCTCCACTTTGCAAAGGAAGGTAGATAAAGTGCCTTTAAATTATTCCTATTATACCAGATCAGTATCTTCGCCAAGAGGTGCTTTATCTCAAGCCTTTCATTTATAGCATCATCAGTAACTGACACATATCCCACGAGGTTTCTATATCAGATTATAACCATATAGGATTTGACTTGGAGGCGTTTCTTAAAGATTATCTAAGCGTTAAAAATCACAGACACCCACAAGTCGGTTTCTGCTCCAAATAGATCTAAATAATGCCTCGAATCCCATAACAACTATTTCAAAATAGAAGTTCAAGGCAGAACATCGACGAAACACAATTTCTCCCACCTAAGAGGGCAGCTGTGCTCAGTCAGAGAAAAAAAAATATTGGCGAGATGACTCTTGGTGGAACAAAAAGAATGCGGCAGCTCAGGCAAACGAATAGGTTTGTCAATAGATCCAAAAGTAATGCCATATGATCCCAATACAGAGCAGCTCTAACATTCAATAAAAAAGTGAGAAAACCTAAAGCAAGACATAGAGCTCCCATTTCAAGGCTAATGGCGTTTAAATGAATTTCCTGTTGGATTCATTGAGGAACCACAGACTCAATCGCTCTACCCATAGTCACAGCGTTTATGGTAGAATTTTGACAGGTAACTACATAAAAGGGGAACTATCAACCTTCAGCCAATTCAAATCACCAGGACCGGATGGCTTCTTTCCCTGCCTCCTACAATATAGGAAATCTACAGATACTCTCCCTTATATGGATCCAGTACCAACCTTACACTAGGCTCCATTCCTAAAAGCTGAGAAGAGTATGGGGTAGTTTTCATACCTAAATCGGCAAAACAGGTGAAAGACCACTTAAAGACTGGCTATTTAATGGTACACATACTTCCTCCAATATTGAACGAAAACTTTGTAAGCGTCGAAGAGTCACAGCCTTCTACCTACATAACTTCCTAAAAGAACCTTCCTACCACTAATGGTGCTGGCCTGTGGTGGCCATGAACAATAACTAGAAACTCAACGCCATTCGTATGATTTATCTTACCTTAATAAAACAGTTCACAAAGACTTTTTGGTTTACCTGAAAATAAAATAAAAAAATAAAAATTAGAAATACATTTCGAGAATAAGAACAAAATCGATAAAAATATTTTAAAGAAAACTACCCAGAGACAAGCTATGCATCCCTATAGACCTCACAATAGGGAATCAACTCAACAATACCCTTGAGCTAGAGACTTTTGTAGATACATTTTTCGACACAGTAAGCCTAGACGCAAACCCAGACCTCCTTGGTGGAATCTGGGAAAGACTGCGACTGCTTTTTAATCAGACCAAACAGTTTCGTAATATTAACAAAAACAGGTCCTCAAAGTTTGTAAGACCAGCCTTAGAATAGGCCAACGAAACTCCGTCTGTGGATAAATAGAAGGAAATCTGAAGTATACAGGCTTAGAAAGATCATAGCGACCTGCTAATGGATTCTTACATCCCTAGCTGCATCTTAAACAAACCTCTGCAATCCTTAGAAGATTCCTGGACTTGGTTCACATCTCTAAACGGTGCCGTGACATAAGGCCATGTGACATAAGGCCATATTTCAAAGCATGGCCTTATGACGCTTTCGTAAAGTGACATGAAGCCATATTTCGGGGTATGGCCTTATGTCACTTTGTGCAAGCGTCGTAAGGCCATATAAATTTGAGACTTAAGACCATATGTTTCCATATCTGTCCAATAAAACCTTGCACCCAGTCGAAATCCTACAGTAACCCTAAGGAGGGGGGTTGCAGGGGGGCAGCATGTCCCCCCATACATATTCTACTGTTTATGCAATGTGGATATAATATATATATATATAAATGTAACAGTGGGATATGCAACCCCCCAGCTTGGGGTCATTGTAGGACTTGGAGTGGGTACGAGGTTTTTAAAAATCCATTTGAAAGCGACATAAAGCTATAAAGGCCTTATGTCGCTTTTCGAAAGCGACAATCGGTTAAAGCCTATATCTCAGTGATGCAATCCATGATTAATCACTACACTCCTCTATCTTTAACGACCCTGCTATTCGACAAAACCTTCGAAACCATTTCCTCCAGACTTCGTTCATAGGAAGATATTAGGCTACAAAACAGATCCATATCATATGTAGATGTGTCTTCTCCAACGATCTAAATATAACCAGCTCCTTCCGCTTTCTCAATCACTGTTGACGGACATCATGCCGATGAAGAAAGCCTTGTCGTGGCTAAAGTACTCATCGATATATGACCATGTTTTATTTATAGTCAAGCCGCCATGAAACTCCTGGGGCCTATTTCATAAAATTACAACACTAATGATTATTTGTGAATTCACTTGTAACTTGTAAATTATGGGCAAAATTTTGATTCATAAAGAATGCCAATTCACTAATAACTACAAGTATGCCAGGCCTGTAACTCCAATTGAATTTACAACTGCGGCGAGCTTTTCTGTTTCATAAAAATATTTGCGCAAAAAATTATTAGCGACGTACTTGTAACTACAAGTGAATTTCTTACAAAGACTTAAATGTCACAAAGAAAGAAAGAAAGAAAGAAGAAGAACGGGAAATGGTTAGATTGCTTAACTGTGAAGTATAGCCGCAGACTGTAGCATTTTGATCGCTACACTTATAATTTCAATTTGCCGCACTACAAGTGCTGAAAAATGTTTATGGAACACAAAATTACAACTCCATACTTTATTTGTGCTTGTAGGTACAAGTTTACAAGTACAACACTTGTAGTTTTATGAAATAGGCCCATGGAGTCTATCATTTTACTATAAAATGTCGCCGGTCTCATAATTGGATAGTTACAAAATTCAAAGTTCACCTTATTTGGATTGCGGTACCGGGAGACGGAAACATTCTAAAAAAAATCTATGGCCGACAAACTCGCTAGGCAGGTTATTATCAGCAGATATATCTGGCCTGAACGTCCCAAACTCTCCGCTCGATAAAAAATACAAGTAAACTTAGGAGCCTACTTCTTATAACAAGATCATCATAGTTTTAGGCGATTACCATAATCCTTGTTGTAAAAGTAATAATGGATCAAATAGAACCTGTCATGCATTACATAGACAGATTATACAAACTTTTATTTGAACAAAAATTATGAATTCTTATCAAATTCTCCGAAATAAATTTCAGCGCTGATATCTAACCGCAGAAACATATGCTAATTTAATTTAAGAACGAGACAATTTAATTAAGTATAGCTTGAGTCGCTTCTAACTCAACATCCTCGATAGTATAGTGGTCAGTATCCCCGCCTGTCACGCGGGAGACCGGGGTTCAATTCCCCGTCGGGGAGTAGTGAAATCAATTTTTCGTTTTTTATTTTTTTTTACATCTAGACGAATAGATAAGCCTTATGTGAATAGTGTCAATGTGGCTGTATAAGTTTATTTTGTATAGAGTTCCAACTCGGGTGGGCCTTTAAAACTGGGTCTGCCTACCTCTGACAAAATCTTCTTCTGATACACTTAGTTAGTGACAGGTAGAACCTCACACGCATGTACGCAATCGTACACAGTGGTTCAGTAAGACGTAGGTGGTGAGTTCACCCTTAGCCGTACTGATGACTGCATAGCCAGCGAGAGTACTCCGAGAGTTCGAAAGCAGTCAACAACATGAGAAAAACAAACAGGCATAACTTGGGCCAGTAGATCTGCACGTTCTCTTAGTGGTCGAGTGTTTTACCGACGGCAAGTCGCCGATGGAACCGAAATTCTGCTATAATTTAATTCTGCTGCGCAGCCTACATAGAGTGATCACATGTGAGGACCACTTCTGTGAGGATTTTCTCACTGAAATAGCCGCGCTAAGTGAATCCCACGAAGACCACCTGTGGTTGCTCAATATAATGATCTGTGCTATAGATAATCTGACATCGATACATGAATCCTGTAAAGGAAGTGGGCATAGCGCCAAGCACAGTACTGAAAGCATAAGCATACTGCATTCCAGCTTGCGCTGAACGCTTCCCAGAAGCCAATATGAAGGTTATCCAACTATATCTCAACCAAGCTACAAGCAGCTTAATGACAGTGTGTGGACAGCGGAGACTTCAGACAAAGCAGCGATATGGATATGCGGCCAACGAGCATTCGAAGAGAAAATTACGACGCGCCAGGCAGGCTACGTGTGGGCCAAAGTAAATGGGATATACTTCTTTAGCTGCGACGCGCCTCCCAGCATCACGCAAGAACAATTCGAGCAATTCGACAACATCGCAACCACAGCAAGAGGAAGAAACCGCGTCGTCATTGCAGGCGATTTCAATGCGTGGGCGGGAGAATGGAATGGTTCACTTACCACAAATGCCATAGGAAGAACACTCCTGGAGGCGTTCCCATCGTTGCATATTGTTCTCGCGAATTCCGGGAATGAGCTGATTTTCAGCAAAAAAGGAAAAGGGTCAATAATAGACATCTCCTTTATGAGCACGTGTTTGGTAAGTAGTGCTGAGTGGAAAGTATGCACCATGTATATAAAGAAACGCAACAGAAATATCGTGCCAGCAGGACAACGGCAACAGCAACGATTCGAAGTAATACTAAAGTACCACCAAGGACAAGTCTGGAAGAATGACAGGAGAGATGGTGTCACTCTGACAAAAGCTGGTGGATGCAGAGATTGATACCCAATATAGGCGCCTGTATTAATAGGAGCATGGGGAGCTGAATTTCTACCTTGCTCATGGCTTACTGGCACGACGACAACCCTTATTGTCCAACGTGCACGGAAGCAGTGGAAGATGCGGAACACATCATGTTTCACTGCCCACGATATTACGTAGAACGGCACCTGCTGGTAAACCAATTGGTCGACAATTTAGTCCCAGACAACTTCACCAGACAGATGATGAGCAGGGAAGAGGCTTGGGACGCAGGACCAGGGGTAGAAGAGGAGGTGGGTTTAGTGGGTGAAAATCCCATACTGTTACTGAGTTTAGTGTTTAAAAGATTCCGCCACAGGGATATTCCAGGCAATTGCAAACCGGACGAGCTAGCTAAGAAGGGTGCAGACAGGAACCTCCGTGACAATAAAGGAGAACCATCAGCACCTATTAAATCGAAAAAAAAAATCCAATTAGATACCACAGCCATTAAAATGGTGAACAGTAGTTGGAACAATATCAACAGGCCTATCTGCTAAACAAATCTGACCAGAGCTGGATTGTAGGAAAACCAGTAGACTTATTTCTGTTGATAGGACAAATCCAAGAAAGATAGTTGGCGCCCTCACTGGGAGGAAGAAGAGGAAACCATGAAACATCTTCTGTGTACCAGTCCTGTCCTACTGGTTTTAAGATGGAGTACTAGGCGAGTACTTCTTCGAAGATCTTAACGATCTAGCTAGTCTTGACTTACGCAAAATAAAAAGCTTCATCACCGGGTCAAACTAGTTTGATGGCTAAACGGCGAACAATACTTCTTCGGCATGGGTTCACATCGAAACTGGTTCCCCTGCTTCGTGTCCTATTTGGGAAGTCTCCATGTAGATCTCGGGTGACGGCTTTTCCATAGTGGTATCATAATGGATATTTTTTTGGTCTAACTAAGCAGGGACAATCACCCAAACCATCTTTTGTTGGTTACTTTTAATCCAATACATCTCATAGCAACATTACCCTCAACCTCCATATTTGTTCCAGACTTACATTCCGTTCTTGTCGTACATAGAATTGGAGTGGCAGCGTATGTTAAGTTCATAATCTGGTCTAGTGCCACTAAAACCAAAAAACACTTCTGTAGTACGTAGTAGATAGTATTCCAAACCGCTAGGACTCAAACTAATAGGAAACAGAAACATAACGAAAGAAACGCTTCTAGCCTCTTCTTGTTTTATTATCTCTTTCAAAAACAGTTCATAAACATAGAACCCAAGCAAGTACAGCAAACTTTACAATCAACAAATAAATTGCATGCATCTATGGATTACATGCAGAGTGGGCAGCTGCCAAATCATCACTAGCTAGCTGCTAATTTAATACAAACGCGACACGGCCTAAGAAATGTTCTAGCTTCACATGCTTCTATATCCTCGATAGTATAGTGGTTAGTATCCCCGCCTGTCACGCGGGAGACCGGGGTTCAATTCCCCGTCGGGGAGTATCAAATTGTGATACTTTTTTAAATTTTTTTCTATTTATTTTTCATTTTGTTTATAACGGAACACATGGATTTTTATAGTGGTCTATTAAAAAAAATACGCTTTACCAACCTTCAAAAATAAATCTGAACTTATCTAGCACGGTGGCTCAGTTCGCATGGTCGCGCATTAGTTTACAAGTCCCTTTAGGACAGGAAGGAGTGCGTTTTTCGAGTTCTGTTCCTTAACTGTTAGGCACTCTCTTAGGTATAGGCTTGGTACAACGTTTCTAATATTCACTGCGTTAAAAATACGAATAGCATTGATGTCTAGTCGCAAAACCACCAGATGCTAATCTATGTATATAAACAAGACAAGTACTAGACCCAACGCAACTAAGATTCTAGCCTCAAACTTGTCTATATCCTCGATAGTATAGTGGTTAGTATCCCCGCCTGTCACGCGGGAGACCGGGGTTCAGTTCCCCGTCGGGGAGTATTGAATGATGATGATATTTTGTTTAATTTTTATTATTATTTTTTTTTTTAAAACTTCATGAGAACAAGAAGACAAAACATCTTTTGCGAAACACATCGGATGTAACGTCCATATAGTTAATAAAACCAAACTCAATTATTAGGACGTACCTCCGAGAAGAAAGCACCTACCTTTGGGGGATTTCCGAGAGCGACAAATACACCAGTACCAGCTTTCCAATGGAACCTACTTATTTTAATTTCGGATATGCTGATCAAGAACTGATTTTGCAACTAGAATAAGGCACACACTTTAAAAGATCAGACTTTAAATTCACTTGAATTGTACACTGAACACTTAAATTCCTTTACGTAACAATCTTGTAGTGGTGTAGGGGCTCAGTACATACAAAACCTCTCGGGACTCACCTCCTCAAAGGAGATCTAAGGAAAAATATGGTTATTTCCGCTCCCAAACTGCCAATGTTCACCCACACCATTATTATATCTTCCTCAACCGACCCCTTCCTTTAGACCGGATCAAGGAGTCATATGACCCGTGCCGATAATCAACCTGTTTGAGGTCCCAAGTGCTCAGACGCAAATGGAGTATCCGAATATCTATCTCCATAATGCGGGACTATGTCTGGCGGAACGACCTCCTTCCCTGCCTATCCGTGGGATCCAAAAATGAACACAAGTTACCTTGACTAAAACAAAAGCAATAAAATAAACAAAAATAACAATACCTCGCCGACCACATGAAAGACAAATTAGAAGTGGTTGTTGTCAACATGACCAGCCCTGAGTAACGACTCAGTGGGCGACACTGGTACCGTCTCTTCTCCGGCCCGATTCCGCTCTTTGGGTATTAACCATGACATTGACATTGTATCGCACCTGTATATTAGCAAAACCACAAATTTATCTCTTCCTCTTCTCCCCTGCAGCAACGTAGATTAAACCTCAGACCGATTTGAGTGGGCAATCAGTTTTAGATGTATCTTTCACGCTAAACTCTGGGTCTCTGATAGTCAAGGACTGGAAATTAGTCGACACTGTTACATTTTCTGACCGTTGCATGATCTGTTTCAGAGGTGTTAAATCCCTAACCTTAATTAACCGTTCTGAGATTAAACGTGGGGCAATCAGATAGTGGACGAACGAAAGATCAACTGAGCAGTCGACCAGGACCAGGGAAAGATATATTTATCCGCGCCTGGCGTGCGGATGCCTTAATTGCTGCCTGAAGAAAAGACTGATTAGATCGATGGACCAAGCCTAACATCCCTCCCTAATCCAGGATGTTAACGACACGTGCCCATTGGATGGTTTGCAACCATGAGGTATACCGACTGTATTCCAAAGGATCCTCTCCGATACAGGGCATAGCCTTGTGGACTACTATAACAATCACCAATTCCCTTTGCTGATTGGATGTGATGCCAATGCGCACTACACTATCTAGGGGAGTACCGACACCAAGATCAGGGACTAGTTTTTACTAGAATTATTCATCTTAAGCTCTTATCTTGATATTTATAATGTAGGTACTACCCCCACCTTTGTTACTCGAGCTAGGCAGGAGGTACTAGACCTCACACTAGGAAGGTACAGCCCGAGTAGGTTTGTTAAGGACTGGAGAGTATCTAGTGAGTCATCTATGTCTGATCGCAGGATCATAACTTTTAACTTAGATAATACGTGTATCACAATCAATCCAGTTAGTAACCCGAGGAAGACTAACTGGAATCTCTTTGAATCGTCTCTTGAGAGTAATCTGTAGCATATTGATGTTAGAAGAACTTCAGCTTACTATCTACAACTGGAACACACTGAATAAGGATTCCCATGACCTGTAGATAACGCTACCCCCATTTCAGTGTCCTTCGCCCTGAGCTTAGAACTTCTCTATGAGTGGTGCCAATCGGCATATTAATAGCCATTTTCGCCTGCTTGCAACCTTCCACGGTGGACCATCTTCTCTGATGTTCCCTCGCGGCCCAGTTGCTAATTACGAATTCTACCATCCCTCTGCCAATTGCAGCGAATGGTTCCGGACCAGAGAGCTCCAAGGTTGACCCTTGCTTTGCTAGTGAGTCCGCCTTTTCGTTCCCCTCAGTCTCTACGTGCCGTGCCCTCTCACCCAGAGCAACGCCATCTCATTTAGAGATGAGCATTCATTGAGTTTATGAATACATTTCAATACCAGTGATGCATTGATATCTCTTTACTCCATGCGTTTAATCACTGATTGATTGTCCAGTGCTGCAGTAACGTTTCTGCCCGTAAACTGACTTTGCTTGATGGACTGAGGTATATTTCCCCAGACTAATATGACAGGCTAGTTCCACTTTTTCTGAGAAGATACATGTTCCCGCTCTGCCATCCATCATGGACCCCTCCGTACAGATGGTTATATCACCAATCTTCTTTTCCGGAAGTGTTGCATCTCCGATAAGAGTTTTGTGATATCTTTCGGTAACACGCATTCTCTTTATTCCATACATGGGCACATTCAATTCCCTAATCTCGTTTTTCACGAGATCCAGGAATTTCCTATGACTATAGATAGTACCGCGCCAGTGCCAGTTGGCATCCCGATGCAGACGAAGTGCCGTCGAAGCCGCCGCTTTCTTAATAAATAAGTCCGGCGGCAGAATACCTACGATCACTTCCATTGCGCATGTTGGTGTCGTTCGTAGTACACCGGCGATCCCTAAACATGCCAGACGTTAGACTCTATCTAACTGCTTCTTTACAGTTTTCTGGATGGCTTTTTGACGCATATATGATAATCGGTCTAACTAGTCCAGCATCTAGGTATATATCTAGGCTGAAATTCCAGATCACTCCTTTTTTCCGCATTAATGGAGAGCCCTTGTTCCTGGCACCACCGATCCACCACTCTGAGAGAATTCCTCATGGTATCTGCTGTGATGTTCATGAATTTACCTCTTGTCATTATTGCTATATCATCGACATATCCCACAGTGTGGATGCCAGTCACTTCAAGTCTTTTCAGGACAGAGTCCACAGTTATATTCCACAGAGTAGGTGGCAAAACTCCTCCTTGCGGGCAACTGTTATGCGGCATATTGTACACCCATCTCACCGCCAATGGGTTAACCCTGCGTTCTTATGGTCATTGCGATGACTCCGGTATTCATCTCCTCTTCCGCGACGCGTACCACCTGGTATAGCGCTGTTTCCGTAGACCTGCCAGCTATGTATGCATGTTGTCTACTAACAATTGGCATGTTGAATCTCCGCCCTTTTGTCGTTGCCAGAACCTAGGCAAATAAGTTCATTCACTACCTCAAGGTCGCCGTAGTCCATCAAAACGGTCTGTCCGAAACTTTGGAGTGTACTAGTTTACCAATCACAACTTCAAAAGAATTATGTAGTTAGGATACCTGTTTACAAGTCAATGACACTTCTGAAAACCTAGCCCTTCTGTCCGAGACGTGTCAGTGTTGTGTTTCACTGTTCGAAGAAGAAGCATCCACTCTGTTTTTTCCTCAAACTTATCTTAGTAGCTTCTGGTGTTGGCTAATGTGTTAAAGTAGGAATTTCGCCAGTGTGTCACCCATTCTAAAACCTCTACTGGTATTGAAGGTTTCGATGGTGGCTTCTTTCTAAAATTCTGCGTAAAGTTCAAGTCTCAAATCACACATTAATAAATCCCCAGCAATTCATCGGCGACTGGTTTTAGGCGCATTCCAGATAACATCTTACACCAGACCATGAAACTTAAACGTCTGTAAATGAAGCAAGTAAGTCAGTCTCCTTTCGTAAGAACCAGGCAAATAGTGCTTAGGTTCCAATCATTGGGCATGGGTGATTCAACTTCGCTTTGTCCCTGTTTTTTTTTTAGTGATTGGTTGGATTGGACTTACGTTGCAGTTGAATAAAATAGAAATACAAAATTTTTTTTGACAAGCCGGCCTAGGGCCCGAGGGTAGAGCCTAGCTTTCATAGGTTTAGCTTATTATTAGTCTCTGCCTAAATTTCCAAAAGTGAATTCGCAATGAACCTTTAGGTCTTCGAGTGAACGTAATGACGCCTTAAGAGTATGGCTATGCCCGAAGAGCAGTATCTCTTTCATGACAGGTGTACTCTCGGATGTTTGTTAGACGCTCGCGAGATGTGGGACCGTGAAAAAACTTTGGTATTGTCTGGGAATCGGACCTGGAACCTTGCGATTAGTATTACCGTTCTTGCCCTTTAAGGTTCTGGTTTAGATAGCGAAATCTTAGGATCCCTTCGAATGTCCTATTTGTCTATCCTTTTCTTCTTGTAGAGTTGCCAAACGATTATTGCAGACCTACTTTATAAGGCGTCTGTCTTTCTATGGCTATACGGTACAATACAGGGCAGTTATTGGACGTTGAATATCTATATTGAATACTGTCCCAATGGTTAACTGAAAACTCGACTGAGGTTCTTGATAAATCTCAATAGGGTCTTTGGTTTCTTGTTCCATTCATGGCAAGAGCTTCTCTAGCAGCCAAGCCGGTTTAAGGGCACTGTGCTCAGTAACGATGAAATCAAGGCTAGATCTGGACTACTATAGAAAAACTTGGTCGTATTACATTTGATACCTACTCAGAAAGGCCACATGGGCATCGAAATAGCCGAATCACTACCAAAAATTGTTGCATCATTCCCTCTAACTGCGTTTAAAGCGTTTTGTGGAGCAAGCAACACCTTCTTTAAACCACGACAGGACAGGTCCAAAGTTAGCTCCAATGTCATCTGGACAGAGGTGTACTAAGTACTTCGGTCAGGCACTATCACACAAAAATCTGTTAACCTGAGCAGGAACAACCTAAGCCAACTTACTCTAGGTACACAATCGGGCTCTTCGAGAGACCGCAGTCCCAGAGTGGACCAAACTTCAGAATAATAGTAATAGTAAATAAAAAGTGCCAACGTACTCGGATTTCTTGCAGATGACATCTGGTAAGTTAGATAGTCCCTTAAAGTTCTCAGGTGTCCCTTGGCAAGTTCAAGCAATATTTCAGCCTTACTTTGATTGGTATTGACAAACTGGAACGGTTGCCTTAAGTCCTTGAAGCTGTCCTAGTGCTTAGCGAGGCTTAGCGAGGGTAGGGTCCATGACCAACGAATGGCCCAGATCTCATTTCGCTCAAAACGATCTTGTCTTGTAATTCGAACTACGGTAACCTTATTTGTGGATGTTTGATCTTCAAGGAGATGAAGACGGTTCCAGATAAGTTAAGACTTTACTATAAGGATCTAAGAGCCATTAGACGAGGTCTGAATATCTATTTGCGTTCAATAACATAAACCTCTGATTGAAGGTTGTTTATGACCGAGTCGTACGTTGAAATAATATCCTAGCTTCAGCGCTGTCGCTTACGACTTTGGTGTACAAGACGTACTTTTGGAGACCGAAACCAACTAAGCATAATATCCAGAACCCTAAGGCTTGGGTCGTTATGAATCAACAACTTTAAGGTCTAGGAGGGTACCTAATAACATTCAGTATACCTTTGTCCTTTGTGCATTGGAAAATAAAGGGATAGCGTAATAGTTGGTGGAACATGGGTGTCGCCCGGTGAAGTTCTGTATATCGAAACAAAAGTGACCGGTGAGGCGATCGGAATTCGAATTCATTCCATAATCTTTGCAAACGCATTCTTCAACATACATTCTATGTACCATACCTTGAGCGGTTTTGCTAAACTCGAATGGATTTGGTGTTGCAAAACCGCGACTGTTTTAAGGAACCATTCTTGAACAAATATTCATCTCGCAACACCTGTTGCAGTTAAATTTAATAAAAGAATTCTCATTTCTATCAAAGTTACTAAAGCGATAGAATTTGTATCTTGCCAACAGATGGCAAAATAAGTATTCAAGCCAGATTTGCAATTGTAAGTAGTTGTCTGAATAATAATAAGCCAAACCAGATTATCAGTTTCACAAGTATAGAAAGCAACAATCGATGGATTCCATTCATCGGCAAATCGGCAAGCAACCATCGAATATCAAGAGGAATCAATTTGCGTCAAGCATACTTTAATGATACACTCGTATGCATGTATCTGTAATCAATTCAGTTCAGTAGTATAGTAGCTGATCCGAATGAACAATGAACCCACCTGCAAAGGATTTCCTAGAATCATTGCTGCTGGTTTGATTTATCAATTGCACACACACGCATACGAATGGCAGGACAATTTGACTTTTCCTTGAAATTAAGACGTTTTAGGTTGAAATTCATGAGTGCTGCTATTTCTTGCTAACTGACATGGCATTCCTGAGAATACCTGTTTGTATGCTGTTTCTTATAGAAGTACGTCCTTGTTTAAGAAAAGAATTTTTTTAAGCATTTCCAAGACCCCAGACCAAGCACTCGTCCTGAATCACATAAATCAGTTTTATTTTACAACTGCGCATTTATTTGCTCACGTCGCATTTAAATGCAAATTTTTCCAATCATATTTTCAGCACTTTTCTCGAAAACGGAACGGAACGCATCCAACCACAAGATCCACAAAACGACGAACGATGAGGAAAAATAATTTTAATTTTATGGTTTCTATAACGAAATCAAAGTGCTTTTACTGTCACTGTAAGCATTGGCATTTGTCATTGACGGTGCAATTTGTTCTTCCATTGCCATAGCCAGTTCGGTTGTGTCGTCGGGGGTAAATCATCCATTTCTAGAATTACGAGCATAGTCTATGGCCTTGTTGCGCTCCCTTATGATTTTTTGTTTTTTTTTTATTTTAGTTTGCGTCCTTGAGGGTATTGAGAAAAACAAACGCTTTGGGATGACATTGATGGAAAACATGAACGCAATTGGAAATGGAAAGCCCGATGTCCATATTCATTGAGGTATTAGAAATTATTTTATGTCCTTGTTTGTGGGAATAAACTACGCATAAGGCTGAGAATGACATTGACATTTTGTTGTTAGGCATGTTCTCACAGTGATATACAAAAAAAAACTGTTTTCCCAGTCAGAAGGAGAACAAAGAGCTAAACTCTAAGATGAGGCAGGTTCGGCAGTTCTACACTAGGGCGAATATTAGGGGATGAAATTATCCATAAAGAGCTAGAAAAATTCTAAGTACTTTATCAGGCAGTCTATGAGTAAATCTTGGAAACAATTCTGTGAGTCGATCGCAGATACATACCAACAAAGCAAGATGCTGGCTAAAGACTTGGCAGTTCCCAGCTTCATCAGGAAATCTGATGGTTCTAATGGGCGGAAAGTAGAGAGGAATTAGAAATCTTAGTTGAAGCTCATTTTCCAGGCAGCAGTACACCGTTTTGTCACCTATGTACTCTGTGGAATATAACTGTGGAATCTGTCCTGAGAAGGCTTCAAGTGACTGGCATCCACACTGTGGGATATGCCGATGATATAGCAATACTGATACTATAGATACTGAACTAACTTGGAACTTCCATGTGGAACAGAAGATCAGAAAGGCGTAAAGGGTGCTTCATCAGTGCAAACGGGTATGTGAACTAATCTCGCCGAGGTCAGCATACTGGATGTACACGATGATAGTTAGACCGATTATCACATATGCGTCAGTTGTTTGGTGGCCGAAAGCCGCCGAGAAAACTGCAAAGGAGCAATTAGATAGAATCCAACGTCTGGTATGTTTAGGGATCGCGGGTGCAATACGAATGACACCAACATGTGCAATGGAAGTGATCCTAGGTATTCTGCCGCCGGACTTATTTATTAAGAAAGCGGCGGCTTTGGCGGCACTTCGTCTGCATCGGGATGCTAACTGGCACTGGCGCGGTACTATCTACGGTCATAGGCAAAGCCTGGATCTCATGAAAAACGAGATTAGGGAGTTGAATGTGCCCATGTATGGAATAAAGAGAATGCGTGTTACCGAAAGATATCACAAAACTCTTATCGGAGATGCTACACTTCCGGAAAAGAAGATTGGTGATATAACCATCTTTACGGATGGTTCTATAGGAATAAGGCCTGATTAATCGTTTGGATTGTCTTAGCCCCGAGATATTTTCCCAGTGGGCCAGACGAAGTTTGTGTTCCCAATCGTTAAACAGCGCTGTGGCAGCAGCGTAGTTCACACCACGGTAGAGTTCAGGTCCTATGAACGCAGATTCTGAGCCAGCCCTTGCTAGTTCATTTGCTCCAAAGACGCCAGCTCCAACTCCAGTTTCCATCTTCGATCTGTCTGTCTGTGAACCAAACTGGACCTCTAGAATCCACTACCGGAACACCATTAGAACAGTTTGCACGGTTCAATATTTTTACGTCAAATAACCTACCGAAACAGTACTCCCTGGCCATTATATCGGAGATAGTCCAAAACGTGTCCTTTTTAGGAACTGAGTCAAGGTCAAGTGTTGGAAAGCCCAACAACAGCTTCTAATGCTATGTTAGGTAAGAATTCTCTGGAGCTTCTAAAGTTTAGTTGCCGCTATACGTTCAAGAACTAAACGATGGCTACGTACGTGATAATGGGCATTCATCATTGTATGCATCCAATGTATCATTTTTGGATTTAGACCCCAAGTCCTGCCCTAAAGACATCTATCGGCGCACATGGCAATAGTGGCTCGCTCGATGGCGGACTTGATATGAAAATTCCAGCTAAATCGTTTGTCAAGGATGACACTGAGATATAGAACCTCACTGGAATAAGTTGAAGTGTTGCCTTGGATGGTGATAGGTCCTAGATTGTCCATTTTGCAAGTATTGATAGATATTCCTTCTCTGCTACACCATTTTAACATGTGTGCTGTGTCTTCACTAATAAAAATCGCCAAATCATCCGTATAACTGATGGCGATGTAGCTTGATTACTGTAGATTCACTAGAAGATTGTCGATGACTAATGACCAGAGAAAGGAAAAAAGGAATTTTCCCTGGGGACAGCCATTAACTGCGGTTACAGACACTTACACTCCTCCAGAGGAGGAAGTGATAATTCGACTTTTAAAACCATTGGGTGGAATCCTCGATGTCTCTGTTACTACATACATAAGTGCTCTTGCTATTGAGACGTAGCCAGTGTTATCGAATACGCCCTCAATGTCAAGGAATGCACTCAGAGCTATTTCCTTGGAGTGAAAAGTTCCTTCTATCTGCTTCACAAGATAGTGAAGAGAACCTTCTGTGGATTTACCTTTCCTGTTTGCGAACTAACTTGAGTGCGGGGGGATAGATAAATCTAGCCCTCTCTAATATGAGTCCTGCTGTCTTGGATGAAAAAATTGGAAATCTTCGAGAAAAAATTCTAGTTCTAGATCCTGCAGGATAGGAAGATTTAAAAACGAACTATACGAGCTGTATAACGACACTGGTACTCTAACTAGAATGGCTAGGTCATGTAGAGGAGATCAACACTAAATCCTATTTATCTACCACTGAGGGACTATGCAGAAGAGGACGACCACATCTTCGAAGTAAAAGGTGACCTCAGTCAACTCAAAGACAGCAGGCTTGTTGTTTGTTGCTTGTCCTAACTGTAGCGCTACCATAGCAATGATGACCAATGAAAGGATATGGTTTTATCAGATAAAATTCCGTCACGCTTTTGAAATGGTTCTTCAATATAGAATACATATTCCCGTCCAAGGAAAAGATAATAATAATACTTGGGTAGGTGACGATATTCAAGTTTAATGCCTATTGCAATTCTTATGGGTCCTCGAGAAACAAATTAATTCAGTTCGCTGTCTCAGCTATTATTTACTACAACAAGAAGTATTTCTCTATTGAATAACTCCAGATACATATGTAAATTAACCCAATTCCAAATGAAACTCATAAAAAAATTATTTACTCAAGACACGTTCCATAAGCACTTGCAACATGCGACCAACCATCCTACAGATACCAAGTACGTCACCCAAAGAGCACCACAGATGTGCCGAACATTCTTTACCACACACACATCCAAATATAGTTAGATAACTGCAGATCCCTTTAGTCGGCGGCAACTTGTTATTCTATGGTGCATGCCACAACGAATAGAAATATGTTCACGTGTATACTTCAAATTGGTTAACTAGAAGAGGATTACTAGTGTTGACGTTGGAGGGTCGCCACGCCATTGTTACCAACTTGAATCTTTATAACGTCACTTTCACCCATTCCCATTCCACCACCACTTCAATTGAATGTGCAGGGATAAATGCATCAAGGACACTAAAGGTGAAACTTTCGTCTTCTTCTTTCTGTTGTATATATACACTGGTATATGTACGAATAAAAGGATTGCCAACCATAGAATGTGATTACATTTGGAATTGACTTTGGTAAATGCTAAGGAGTGGATTTTAGCGAA
Organism: Xylota sylvarum; assembly: GCA_905220385.1. Classification (NCBI taxonomy): domain Eukaryota; kingdom Metazoa; phylum Arthropoda; class Insecta; order Diptera; family Syrphidae; genus Xylota; species Xylota sylvarum. The sequence goes on from LR999960.1 coordinate 28,879,831, forward strand.
AGTTCCCTAATGGAAATTGTTTCTGCATAATTTACATTCTGTTAATTCGGGAAGCGGGAACGCACTCACTCGCTTTGATAATGATGATACCTTTCGCTGTAATGCGAGCTAATAAGGATTAAGAAGACTTCAAATGCACTAATGATGCGTCGTCGTTACGAGTGAATTATCGATGCAATTTTAAGTACTAGTAGGGAATGTCTTTGATAATAATTTCTATGTCATTAGGGTGACGGATGGATGTGATTAAATATACATACAGCATCGCCGAAGGACATTGTGTCCCTCAATTTAAGAAAATCCACCGCATTTTATGCTTTCGATTATCTTTAAGGATTACGTCCAACACTAAACAGGAAATAAATCTTAACTTGCTTCGAAAATGTTCCCCGCTGCAGTTTTCGTCCTTCGGGGGGCGCTGCTATCCTCGAGCGATTTTTAGTATCTACGAAATGCATTCTTTACGGGATTTTATCGCTCCTTCCAAGTGGTATCGGAATCATTCGTACTGTGTGTCCAATATATTTGGTGCATTTGGCGGGACCTGTCACATAATCAGGGAGATAAAAAAGAATAGTGCACACGATGACTCCTAATGGTTGGCGCTGCAGATATCGGGAATAGTTTGCTTTTCGGTTTAATTCTTTATTCTTCTTTTTTTCAGCTCGTTTATCCCAGCGTATTACATGAGAGAAAAGTGTAAGTTACGCGCGAGATAAATTTAAAACCGGGGGAACAAATGACTCGAGGGCGAGTCCAACTAGCGTCAGGGATAGCAACAACCTAACTGAGCCAGCACCCACTGAATGAATGGCGAGGAACTATGAAACGGAAGGATGTCAGTTTATGGCTCTATAGAGGGATATTCCGATGTACACTTAATCTTCTCTTCGTTTTTTTTTTTTTTTTGCTTGCCTTTGCTTTGTCCTTTCTCTCCTTTTTAGTTTAATAGAGAGATATAGAAATATAAAATATTGGACATGGCTAAATGAAGCGAGGAAAGTTCGGAATTGCAAAAAGTAGGGAGAAAATGTTCGTAGATTGGAAGGAAAATGCAAATTAAGCAATAATTAGAGAGTCTAGAGGGAACCTTATTTTGTTGGAAAAATGGCAGGACGAAGGTTCAATGGCTTCAGATGAATAAATCAAAGTGGGTTTACACACATATACACGAGTATATGTTAAGAGATAGCCGTCTATAAGGACTTGCATTTGGGTCAGTTTGCATGAGAATTTTTCGTATGATTCAGGTTGCTGTGTTCCTGTTCCGTGGAATTGGACTCCAACAACGATAAGGAATAATAAATGTATACATGAAGTATGAATGAAATAAGAAACAGACGGATTACAGCATAAAATGTTGTTAAGGACTAGATTCAAATACGATACTATCAGCTATCGAAGCTGGAACAGCGCAAACGTGTCGATATAACCAGCGGTCCTACCGGAGATTTCTTACATAAAAGCTACTGAAATCAACAACAGTTTTATAAAACAGTAGACTAGCTCTATCTTATAGGTTTGCATAAGTATGGCAACTTAGATTATAGACCTCACAGTCTACATCCCAGGCTGGACACTTGTGACGCTACAGAAAAAGATAGAATTTTCTTAGACTCAAACCAATTAAACTGCAGCACCTATGGCGGCTTAGACTTAGTCCTACAGGAATGCTTAAATCTGCTACGGGGTCTAGATTGTTGCCTCTTGTATTGAGAACATTGTGACTGAACTATTATCATTGATCTGTGCTTGGGGCTTACCGCATTCAGATATTTCAGGGAAGTCCAGTGATGACAAGCTACCATAGAAATCCTTCCACAAAAAGGGAATCTAGCCATTGCACCCCACATACAATCTGAAGGCAATTGAAGAAATATGTGTACCTTAGGTGGAAAAATACCATCAAGTGGGATGTTACTAGACAGTTTTAACCTAAGTTGAATCAAAAACAGTCCCTCATCACAGTCAACTGTCTTAATAGGAGTTTGGGATCTTGCGAATGACTTCTACTGAACCTACTCTCTTGTCTCTCAATCAAAAGGAAGCTTTAGATAGGAGCTATTCTTTTTATAATTCAGAGAGCCAGCGAATGCGAACAACGGTAATCTTCATCACTCCATTAGAAACTCCAACGAGTTTGAGGCTAAGAGGGTAGGTTTGACAACTATCTTTGCTACTGCATCGAGCAAATGCTTAAAAGCAGTCTTATCTATGTATGCTGAGTTAGGCTGCTGTCTAACTAGGTCGGTGTACAAGGATACCCCTGGGACCGACTATTATCACCACTATTGTGGCTCATGTTAGTGAATAAGGTACTCCTAATCTTGAATAAAGAGGGCTTCAGTGTCATATATGGATATACATGTGGATGGCATTGAACAAGAAAATCAACATTGCTACACTTGAGAAGGTTCAAAGCCTATCCTGCATCTGTATAATGGTCACCCTTAGAGCCACTTCTACAGCTGCACTAGAAAGAAACAGTGCTCCATCTTCTTATAGTTGATATCTTTGGATATTAGATCACTGTCAAGTGCGATGTATGTTGCTGGGTTCCAGGCCACAGGGATATTCCAGGCAATTGCAAAGCGAACGATCTAAGGAAGGTGCAGACCGGAACCTCCCTGATCGTCAGCACCTATTAAATCGATAAAATACCGCAGCCATTAGAATGGCAAACAGTAGGTTGAATCAGCACATCTCCTCTAATTATATCTGGCCGCAGCTGGATTGCAGTAAAACCAGCAGAGTTATTTCCGTCAATAGGACGAATATGAGAAAGGAAAGTGGCGCCTACACAGGACACTCTATGGTAGGCAGACACGCCAGAAGGTTTGTTGCTCCCTTCAAAGAATACTGTAGAAGCTGTAGAAACAAATAAGAGGAGGAAAGAATGACACATCTTCTCTGTACCTGTCCTGGCTGATCGGTTTTGAGAAGAAAAACACTAGGCGACTACTTCTTGGAAGATTTTAACGATTTAGATAGACTTCATTTAAACAACATAAATGCATGGCTTCACACCGAAACTGGTATGCCCTGCCACCTGTCCCATTTGGGTCTCCGGTGATGGTGATCCGGTTTTTCCATCGTCGTATCACAATGGACCTTCTTTTTAGTCTACGTGTGTCCCTGCTGAGCGTGGACAACGACCCAACCCAGAGTGGGTAATTCAGAGCACAGACAGCCTCTCGAACCTGACGTACATAACTGTTGAAAGGTGTACTTAGGTCCTATTTCTCCTTAAGGACACTGGGGCCTCTACCACACCTACAATCTATTGTTTCTAAAAATATATTGCAACACTGTCCAACTTTTTCCTAGCTGCTGTGACTTCTCCTCGAAGGTTCTGCGTCAATTGTGTCTCAGTTGATCCTTCATTATCTTGTCTTAGATCCCTCATCTCCGTGTCTTAGAGAAAAGATTCAGGTTTCAAGGCCTTCCATACTAGTGGATGTAGGACCTCCGCAGATGTTGGTGTTTTAATAATTCCGCGGAAATGACATCACCTCCTGCCGCCCCTTTGTTCTTAAGGGCATTAGTGATCTCATCATTGCTGGTTGTTCAGCTATGGATAGGGGCAGTTGTTACTTTGTGTAACGAAACAAAAGGTGTTCATTTCCACGAACTCAGCCTTCATTGCGATCCAACAATTACTTCTGCTCTAGAGGTAAAGACAATTTTCACAGCATACCAATGTAAACGTAAACGTAAAAGATGTTTCCCTAAACATGACCTGACCAATTAGTCAGCTAATTATTTTCCATCAATATTACTGTGTCCTAAGACCGATGCTGGTTGAGCTCGGTGTGAATATTACTAAAAGCTCCATCTACGTCTAAGAAAGATCTATATAGAGCTGTCCAGCAGATACTGCACCATGATGCAGACATGCGATTGGAACTAGGTCGGCATTTATTAAGAGTTCCAGGAATTACGCAGGAGAATCTAGCCAACCTCGATCTATCATTCTAAGAACAAAAAGCTGATTGTTTGCTGATTCCTAAGGAGTTTCAATAGATTGTTTTCCTGGGAAACCGAGATGGACACTGATAAAATTGGCTTCTCCCTAAGGATGAAATTTTATCAACCGATTAGGAGGAGACCAAAGATATCGTGGTCATCAGATTAACCTGTGCCACTCCAAAATGGTTTCGGTCTCTCTTTTTCTCCGACTCACGAAGGATAGAAAAGACATAGTGTTGGTCCAGGAACCTTGGGTAGTTGGCAGCTGAGTGTGTGGCCTCAAGACTTCAAACTAGAAACTAATCTACGTTAGGAAAAAAGGTAATGGGAGATCTTGCATCCTTCCTTCTTAATTATAACAATCAAGAAATCGTCGCTACCAACAAGGAACTTAGGACAAACAATTACAGAAGGTATCGGCCTATTTTGGTCACGATCACCCTAACATTGTCGGTGGATTGTCGTCTATGTCATCCTTGAGGTTGATACTCTTTGGAAAGAAAGTAGACTTTTTATTAATTTAGCTTAACGCTCTAATGAGACAACTGATTGGGATGCTTGTAAAATGTCTCTCAAAAAATACAAAGTTTCACTGAGGAAGAAGCAACGCCGATTCAGGAGACTCTTTTGTGATTGCATTGAAGATTTTGCGGAAGCTTCTAGGTTGAAAAAAATCCTCTCCAAGAACCCCTCAACACTCAGCTATCTGATGTATCCAGATAGCCTCTGGACCACCTCTACTATGGAGTCCATTGATCTCTTGCTGGATGGTCGCTTTCCTGGTAGACATGCTTTAAACTGAAAACTTTTAATCTCCATTAGGTACTTCCAACATCGGAGTGTCATCATTCATTTGTTTATCAAGACTCACTTTGGCAGTGCATCGGTCAGAATACTAGAGTCTATGACTTACTGGTAGGCTTGGAAAGGACAGGATGCAGAGTAATTGTCTATGCAGATGATATTGCTGTTGAAACCTCAGGCAAACAGCCGGACACTATCGGGGGTATACTGAAATATGGTCTCATCCTGTTTACCAAATCGGATTCACTCAAAATAGATGGAAATGGGGAAAACCTCACAAAACTATACTGATTATCCCCCTCAAAGACTTTTTTACGATTAAAGGCACCAGTCTCTCTTTCAAAGAAAATTCAAACTACCGGGTCTTATACAGTGTGACCAGCCGTGGTCTAGCTATTACTGTGATCACTCCTCAATCAACTGAATTTTACCCATGAAAACATAGACTCCGCCGAAACTGAGATTTTACTGTAATTTCTGGACGAGCATCATTGTCTAATTCATTTCTACACAGACGGCTCCAAGACCGTCCGACCGTTGTGGCATTTTTCTGATAATTTGACTTCTCTGATCTCTTTCCCCTTTACATATGAATGTAGCGAAAGCCTTGTCCTGGCTGAAATGCAATGCAATATCTAAAGCTACCAGCTTCGCTGACAAGTAACTACAAGGCAAGCAATTGTACAGAATAGTGCTAAAATGGTGAACCTTCGGTATGACCCTCGCTACTTGTAAGTATTTGTTAAAGCTGGATGTTATTAGCAAGACCAAGTACATATGGGAAATGAGCTCGATGTTACACTAAACCGATCACAAGCAGGTTCGTAACGTTGTCGGTAGTCGTAGTCGTAGTCGGACACTTTCTGATACATGAGACATGAGCCGATGCTCGCTGAAGTAGGATGTTGTGGAGAGAGTTATTTTCATACCCAAAGCGGGTAAACCCCCACACATACCAGACTTCAGGCCGATTAGCCTTACCTCGTTCCTACTCAAGACATTTGAAAGAGACTATGTCCGAAATTGTACAGATTATACAGACAGATTATATCACTAATTTTTAAGACAATCTTGCCCTCAAGAGAGGATTAGATGAACCACTTGCCCTCAAGAGAGGACCATCAACTGAATAATATCTCGATTTTTACGGATTGGTCAAAATCTGACGAAGAAGTAGGCTCTGGCATATACGCATCTGAACCCGAAATTGCTCGCTCACTTAGACTTCGCTTGGAACCGTGTGTTCCAAGCGAAAGTATTAGCAATCGCAGAAGCGATACGATAACTATACACGAAACTGCACTCAAGAAAGAGGATCGGCATATGCATCGACAGTCAAGCCTCTATGAAAGGCTTCTCATACACAGTCGTCAAATCCAAACTTCTGAAACAATGCCGTGAAGAACTTTCGATTCCAGCGACATTCATGGAAACGAACCGGCGGTAATGCCACCCAATGCCACCTCTTCTACCTACTTCCCTATTAAAAACTTTAAGCTTGGGTCCTGGCTAGATCTTACCAACACCATCGATGGCAGACTTGAATAAGTCCACAAAAGCCAGCTCAATTGCTGACACATTTCTGCATCTTTGTAAACGGATAGCGTAGATCACCTCAGAATAGTTGATGTACAGCTGAGGATAGGAATATGCGATCCTCTCGCCGAGGGAATCCGTCAAAACTATTGATTTGCCCTCCTCCATTGGACCCAGGGCCTAGCTTCTCACAACTATTGTGACCGGTTTAACTAAGCTATTTCTAAACGGTGTCACTCTCCAGACCTCCAATGAAGCCACATATCTTGGAGTGATCTTGGATATAAAAAAAACTTCTTTGGGCAAAGTCAAAATCATCCAAAGCGGTCTAACTTCTCTGGCTGTGTAAGGGTGCTATTGGTAAGACTTGAGGCAATGATAGGGGAACTTCAGCTGATGTGCAAATTTAAAGTCGACTTACGACGACCAGAGTCTAAGCCTGGACTGAATGGCTCCAAAACTAGTCAAGAGTCCGGTCGGTGCCGGTGTCTTCGTGGAGTCTGACAACACTAGACTTCACTACTCGTTAGTCAAGCATAGCCCTGTTTTCTAAGCGGAAACCTATGCCATCCTAATGGCTCCAAAATATATTCTGAAGAACAGCTGGAGTGGTCGGAGTGTCTGTGTTTCTAACAGCCAGGCTGCGCTTAAAGCCTCATCCTCTTAACCAAAATAGTCGAACTCTTTGACTCTTGCCTTGGTCCGAAGTCACACTGGGAAAGCGGGGAATGAGATCTCCGATTTGTTAGGCAAACCTCAGAGGATGACTTCTCAAGACGCTAACCTGCGTTGGGGCTCCCCGTGATTTAAATTTGAGCCTCCATTGACTATGGGGTTTCCTAAGAACACAGTATTATTGCTGTCTATCACCAGAAAAGACTGTACACAACTTTTTGGCATAAGAATGCGGGACACTTTCCTGTTACTAAGGATCTCAATGTGTTAGGCTTAAGAGACACCACAATCTGCGACGATGCTTTGGATCACTTTATTTGTAATTGGACAGCCTTTCTTCAGTTCAGGTGGCAGATGTCTTCACCACATCAGTAACGTTCTCAGCACTGAAGCGTCTTCTTGGCTTTCTCCGAATGTTGAGGAAATTCCAGTAAAATGGGTAATACTGAGACTTGCTTCTACGAATACTAACGTAATACAATGTTCCAGTTGCGTCCAGTGTGTTGAAAATCGCTCCATATCGTACCAGGTATCAGACAAAGCTATTTTTTAAACTGAAATCCTAGACACGGTTCAGTTGAAGTCATTGAATAACCCTAGGATATAGGGTAAAATAAAAATAGATTTCCCAACGAATTGTAATTTTTAAGGAAAAAAAAATTACGTCAACTAATTAATTAAGCTGCAACTTGCTGCTGCAGGACACACTTAACATCGTGATAGCATCAACACAAGGAATAAAGTCATTTTTATTGCATTACTTAGCGCATGACCTTCGCCACGAAAACCCAGCACACAAAGAATTTCACCCTTTAAAAAATAAAAAATAAAAAAAAATAAAAGAAAACATTAACTGTTTAGAAAATTTACATAAAAAAAAGAGGAAAAGAAAATAAACAAGAGGAGGGAAGGTCCACCGTTCTACTTCCATTTTTATAATTGTAAATTAATTTCGCGAAAGAAAAAATGTATTCCAAAGAAAAACAAAAGCACTATCAAGGGAGAAAACCTAGGGTCCTTCCCCACAGCAGTAGCTTTATTTATTTTCGTTTTTTTTTCTTTCACAACTTGGAAGATATTTACTGGATCATAAAATTAAATTTATACCCTCTCCTGTGCTGGCGTTACGTTGCATCTTGTCGACCTTAAAAGTCTTTGTGCAGGAAGTCGCTCCTGTTTAATTAGAGAGGGGTAGTAGAAACAAAAAAATTCAACTTTTCAATCCAGCAGAACCTTCAGGGAAATCAAGATATACATACCTTCTTGAGCTAGTCCTTTGAGCTTGGGATATGGTTGAGATGCACCCTTGGTTTTTCCCTCAATTTTTAGTGATTTATCTTTTTGTATGTATGTATGTGAGTAGGGTCCTGTCAAACGTTCTTGCTCCTGAGAGTAATTGATACGTGTGCATCTGCTTAAACAAACAAGCAACATGGAATAAGGACATCGGGCGGAGGGAAGCTTTGCTCTATTTTTCTCTTAACCATGACAAAATGTTTTAATTAACTAGAATTTGTAGTGTCCTTGTTGCATGAGAAGGGTTTCACTTTGAAAGAGCATTTCGCTTCGTTTCACTTTGATTGAATACTGCAATGCAATGACAAAGGATCGTATGCGGCGCTGTTTGCTTAGATGCGAGGTTAATTTACGATAACAAGCAATTGGATCGGAGAGTAATTGATTGGATACCCCATCGGAAGTGGGTACGAGCATAGGGTTAGGGTAGATGTTAACTGGTGACGATTTTAATTGTTCCAGGATGATGAATTGCTGTGGGTGAGGTGTAACAGATTTTTAACTTGGATACTTCGTTTCTAAGGCGTAGTTCCCGGGAAATGGAGGTCAAACTATCGTTCCAATGCAGGTATGTTCGAAGGTACGACTACGAAATCCAACGCAGTTGGCATATCTTTAATGCTTTGATCACGAGCCTAAATCCTTTTATTAGGCATTACTCTTCTTAACTGGAACAATTGAATTAGTCCTATCTTCAGCACCTACCTAACTGCCAACCTCCTTAGTGGTGTAAGGGCCGAGTAGGAACAAAGATTTTCTGGATGAATCCATAGTTGACTCCTGAAAGCAATGGTAGTCAAGTCCCTTATCTTTCCCCTGCTTTCCTGTCATTACCTTGGGCTGGATCAAGGAGTCATATGTCCCGTGCCGATGATAAACCAGGTTAAGGTCAAATCAAATAGATTTGTAAAAAAACGGAGTATCCGGATACTACTTGTTGACCTCCGGATTAGTCGGTCTCAGCTCCGCAATGCAGATGTCTATGCAGCTACCTTTCAGTCTCTGCTACTCGTGGGTCAAAAAAAAAACAAGCACAAAAGAGGCCATCCCTCTTAAAAAACGTCTTCCAGCATTCTGGTAAGCGACACTGCAATGGCTGCTAGTTCATTTCATTCGAATCCTGGCATTAGTTATGCGAGGAGCTCATGGAAAACATCGCATCCAGAATTACTGAACACACATATGGAATGCCGGCGGATAGGACATCGGTTTCGAAACCTTGTCCTATCCGAAATCCAGTCTATGAGATGCGAGGGATAAAGCCCTAAATAATGTCTCCATCCTCAGGGATGTCGAATCGTTTGGCTTCGGTGTCACTGCTGGGCGTGCCATCCTCTTAGAAGGAGCTACGTGCATCCCTTTCTTAAATCTCTTTCAAGGGTTGTATCCTGAAAACTGTTCGGTTTCGAGCTCACGGAATCTTCGCAGACCACGAGAAGACTCAATAACAATAAACTTCCTTTAGCTGAGCAACCCAAGTGTGCATGACTTCCTCTCGATTCATCGTCTAAGCGACAAATGTCTCATAATGATTCTCCGGCATTGACAAAGAAAACAAAGATAGTAACCTCCGTGGGACACAAGGCCAAACTCCTAACAACCATCCGTGTTGCGCGTGTTATATTCTCTAAATGACTGGCGGGGGCCTGTTGTTAAGTCCTATGTCCAAAAGACATTTTTTTTTATTTGAGAAGTTTTTTTGATGACAATTATACTCTCGGATGTCCCTGGTTTCATTCATTTAACTTACAATATACAAGTGCGACGAGAAAGAGCAGGGGAAAGAACCTTCCAAGAACGGCCAAAACTGACGCTGAACTGTTTTCTGTCATCAATGCGCCGGCCCATCTCTCCTGGGGGTTGACTTCTAGTCGAAGCATATGGAGACGATGGATGCCTCTAACAATCCGTCCCCTATCTCCTGTGCGACGACTCCTTGGGATCGACGTTTGTTTGACGAATACGGAGGTGGACAGTGATCCAATTGGCCTCTCTCTTCAGCATGACATCTGTCATCAGATTCGAAAGAGGCCAGTAATACCGCATCTGCACTGGAAAGTAGTTCAAATGCTGCGGTTCCTTTACATAAACATGCATCACTCCAAAACGGCTTGGGTCGCCCGTACAAATTGTAAATAAATCTACATAAAGAAGGAAGGCAAACCAAGATTGTGTATCCTTGCGGAGGCCCTTCTAAATACATATCTTTTTACCCTCTAATTGCAGCAATCAATACATAGTTACTACTAAGCTGGAATGAAGGACACAAAATTACCGGCTGATATAGGATTAGGGACATGATAAAATGGACACATTTGATTGTGGTTGATTAGCATTCGATTAGAGACTGATGTTGTAAGAAAACTCTTGAAGGGCGAAATGTAACTGGCTATTTCGACCATTTAAAACTAACTACTAACGTTTGAGATAATACCTACAAAGTATCACTCGATCATAATCCCTTCTTCCAACAATAAATGCAACCCCGTACACTATGGCGTATGTGAAACCTTGTTTCCTGATTTTACGTTCATCATCGAACATACGTTCGTACATATAAATGAATTCAAATACTTTCAGTTGAATTCACTGACTTCAACCGTGAATTCACTACTGACTTCAACTTACATTAAGTGAATTCAACTGACTTACGCAATGATTTCAATTCAGTGATTGCTACAAATTGAATACATTAATAACTGACTTCAAAAGAATGATGAATTATGTTTTTTTAAATCCCAATCTTTTTTATAAAAAAGACTTCAAATAATTTCTGGATGAATTCAATAGAATTAACCTCCCAAAAGATTTAATTCTTTTACAACTCTGGTACGTATGTATTTTACAATCCATAGCTCCCTTTTGTTTTTAATTGAACATTCAACTTTTACATTTGCCATCCCCCTCGATTGGGGGTAAAAGGCGTTCTTTGTATGGTCAAGGGTGCATTGGTAGTGATTGGGCTGACTACATTTCGAATTAATTATACGAAACGAAAGCTTGATGAAATCACAAGAACGAGGTCAACAGAGAAAATAAATTACTTCCGATTTGTTTTGCCCGGGGATAATACACAGAGAAGTTGGAATAGATGGGGTGTATTACCCGACAAAGTTGCAATTTAATTCCAATTGACCGTCAAGTTCGATTGATTTAAGAGAATTTGTTTTAATGTCGTCTTTGATTTCGTAGTAGAGTAAATGAGGTGAATGGAAGAAGGTTGGGAGTTACATAATTGTTATTAGATATTCCGATATTGGAGGGAGCTAATTTGCCTGCAGAGGTAATAGAACGGTTTTATACCAGAGGGATAAAGAAAAATCTTAACAAACTTCTTGAGTGCCGCTACACAATGGAAAATAACAGAATTCTTATTGAAGTATTCAAGAAATACGAACGACTTGGTCTAAATAAATTGCAATCACTGGATGGAAGGCTTCTCAACTTCGACTATTGATTACTACTTCGTACGTGGAAAGTGGTTACACGCTTTACGCATGGCAAACAGACTACAATGCTGTGCATTCACCATCCACAAACGCCAACAATCTGTAGAACTAGTATCGCGACATCATCAAAGGGGTAGCAGAAGCCACCATAGGCTACCAGCCACCACCCAAAAAGAGCCCTTGGTATGATGATGAATGCGTACGCCGGAAAAATGTGACAGAAAATGCACATTTGCAAGCGCTCCAACGCAAAACAAGAGCAGCGAGAGAAGAGTATCGAGCCAGAAGAAGGGAGGAGAAGAAGATCCTGCTAAGAAGAAAAGGGCCCACGCAGTATCCCAGCTCAAGGATATCGAAGAGTCCCGCGATAGGAACAACATCCGGATGTTTTTCAGGAAAGTCAAGCAACTGGCAGCTGGCTTCAAGCCCGGAACGCAGGCTCTTCGAAACAGTGAATTAAACCTAGTCACCGAAGCACAGGGAATAGTAGATGTATTTAAGCAGCATTTCCAGCAGCTACTTAATGGGCAGGTAGAGAGAGTAATAGGGCAAGAAGAGAACCCGCATCCAGTGAATGAAGAATCCACCCCCGCTCCTAGTTTTGAAGAGGTCGGCTCAGCTATCAAAAAGCTCAAGAACAACAAGGCCGGCGGCTCTGATGGTCTACCAGCAGAGCTTTTCAAACATGGTGGTGATGCTTTAGTAGGGTGCATGCACAAAGTCATCAACCAAGTATGGGTGGATGAAGTCATGCCCGATGACTGGACTATCAGCTCTATATGCCTCATCTTCAAGAAAGGCGATCCTGTGTCTTGTAAGAACTACCGAGGCATATCCCTGCTTAATGTCGCATATAAGATCCTATCCAACGTACTGTGTGAACGTCTGAAGCCTTTCTGCACGTACCAGTGTGGCTTCCGGCCCGGCAGATCGACGCACGACAAAATTTTCACACTAAGGCAAATTCAGGAAAAGACCAACGAATTTCAAGTCGAGACTCACCATCTCTTCATCGACTTTAAAACAAGGCAATGGCCGAACTCGGGATCGCGGCTAAACTGATCCAGCCGTGCCGCGTGACAGTTCCTCCGAACTATTCCAAACATGCAGCGCATTTCGGCAAGGAGATGTGCTATCATGTAACTTCTTCAATCTTGTACTGGAACAGATAGTGCGCAGGGCAGGTGTGAACACGGAAGGCACTATCTTTAACAAATCTGTCCAGCTGCTGGGATACGCAGACGACATCGACATCATCGGTCGCTCCCAGAGAGCCGTGTTAGAGGCTTTTACGGCAATTGAAGAACAGGCGAAACGAGTTGGCCTTAAAGTGAATGAGGACAAAACCAAGTACATGTTGTCAACAAACAAAGAAGCATCTGTCCACCGCCTAGGATAGAACGTCACTGTTGGCAACAGTAAAATCGAAATTGTTAAGGAGCTGCTACTTTGGTTTGGCAAAAGAAATGGGGTCAAAACTCCTTACTCGGAAGACGAAATGTATGCTCTACAAACCTTTGATCCTGCCAGTTCTGCTGTATGGAACCGAATGTTGGATGATAAGGAGGAAAGCAGAGCAGATTTTGGAATATTTCGAGTGAAAAATTCTTCGTCGGATATTCGGTCCCGTATGTGAGGAGGGCGAATGGAGGAGAAGATACAACCGCGAACTCTACGAGCTGTACCAAGTCCAAGATGTGGATGTAGTCCAAAAAGCCAAAACACGTCGACTACACTGGCTCACCACATTGAGTGAATGGACAATAATGCTCCAGCAAAGAGGATCTTCGAATCACAGCCCCCAAGTTCGAGACGACAAAGAAGACCGAACCTCCGTTTTAAGGATCAAGGTATCGCGGATGCCAGAGCGCTTGGTCTAGACAACTGGAAGCAGCGTGCCCGGGATCGAAGAGAGTGGAAGGCTGCCGTGTCTCAGGCAGAGACTCTTCACGGGTCGGGAGCCCGTGAAGTAAGTAAGTAAGACATGGCTCTGCATAGCTCTTCTCTATAAATGCGGTCATATCCGGCCATGAAATCGATGAAATGATGGTGGTTATCGATTTCGATTTCTTGGGTTTTTTCCCGGATCTATCGAAGTGTGAAAATTTGATCGAAAGGAGAGAATACTTCTGAGACTAATACTTCTGTAATGGGCGCAATTGATCTCGTGTGGATCGGACAAACGATGCTGTGGTTCCAATCATCAGACATACACTCGTCTGGTTAAACTTTAGAGATGAGTTAATGTACGCTTTCTAATAAGTCATCTCCAGCTGTTTTGAACAACTCGGCCTGCAAACCATCGGTCCAGCAGCAGAGTTCTACATAACAAAATCTGAAATAATTAGGAATTTCCGAATAATGCTCGGGCATATACGGAAAACCGTGTCAGATTATGTTAGTTACCTGGACACTGCGATATAGAGAGGAACGAAAGGGTCGAAGTAACTACCAAAAAAGGAGGAAAGCCCCCACAAAGTAACACAATTGGAGATATAAATCCACCAGTTCGCATGGCCAAGAGGATTATTCTCGATTAGCTAACCTTTGATGCTTAAACTTAGAAGGGTATAGGGTGTCTAGATCGGAAAGGTATGTGGGGATATAATAAAACTAATCAGATAGGCATAAGAATAGCTAAAGGGATACTCTATGATTATTGCCTTCTAAGGAAGTACGCTACAAGATTATTATGATCAAATACGGACGTATGCAGATACTACACTGACCTACACGTCTTAGAGGTTTTAAAGATCTATGTGAATGCCAAGCCATAGCCCGGAGTAGACGAAAACACCTTGGAAAATACGTATTTGATTTCGATTCGGAGGAAGTTGGGTTTTCGAACCAAATTTGTAACCCCTGTCCAACTGTAAACGTACTCGTATACCTTACGGACAATGTTGCTTTCGAAGATGATTTGTTGCAGGTCGTATCGTTACTTATTCTAAAAGAGTGGTCGATCCCTACGGTTGCGCTGCAAACTCAAGCTCTCGTACCGACATCCAATTTGGAAACTTTTGTTTGCTAGTTAGTGGCGATTCAACAAATCAAGTATGTCAGGCATTCTGATTAAGGACTTCGTGATACCGGAATAGTATGGTCAATCTTAGATCGCCAGTTTATGGTCTCTCATGGACATGGACGGAGGCATGACCGTAAGGCGTTGATCACCAGAATCCAGAATGACCATATGTATGTCAGAATGGGTCTCACTTGAGGGTCTATGTGTTGCTGATACCCTATTTGCATGCATAGAAGGCAAGACACGCTTTTTCAGGTGATTGTCGGTGTTTTCCTTTCTCGGTAACGAGCTAATCTTGAAATATTCAATTAAACTCCAATGATCCTTGAGGCTTTGAATACAGGAATTGCACTTTTTTTTAATAAAAATAACAATTTCTGTCAACCCTCAGACCAGGATCGAATAACGCCACCTACTTAGAACAACCGTCTACCTGAGTTGAGGTTAGGAAAACGGAGACATGTCGTACAAACAACGCAAATAGCAGATGGTTTGATTTGGCATCTTAAAACTTAACTATCGGAAAGAATAAACACCTGCGAGCTCTTTTGAAATACCACCGCCCTCTAGTTTTCATTACGATAGTTAGCATACAATCCTTTGTATGAAATGCATTTAGCTTCTTGCTAAATTCACCTTCTGCATTATTCGTAGACCATTAGATTCAAGCATATCCTTTACAGCGTCATTCAATTTAATTGTCATAATAAGAAATATCCCCCTAATCCTAATCAAAGACATAAAACTGATGAGCATGTCGATTTCTATGCAACAATCACAACGACCATGCAAATGCACTCGGTTTAATGTTATAGAAAATCCTTGCATTTTACCTTTACTCACACAGTGAAGCAGCTCCAGGATAAACCAAGGACATTACTCTGGGAAAAATCATTACAAACAACTATTCCACTTGAGTATTGTTTGCATTTGTTTTCTCCGAATACACTAAACGCGCACACGGATCCTTTGCAATGGAACTTGTGCTCCTTATTGCACATAAAGTGCATTTGTGTCCCTCATATTCCTCAAAGTCAATTCGAATTTTTGATAGGGGATCACGTCTTTTTCTCTGCTTTCTGTTCTCCCTTTCTTCCTGCAATGATTGAACATAAAAATTTAAACCAAAACGAAAAGAAGAAAAAGTTGCCATTTGTACTTCTTTTTTTCCCCAGATCCCCTGTAAGTGGGAATGGAAATGAAAGCCATTTGCAGAATCCATTCAAGTGTGAGAGATCCTTTTGATATGCTGCATGAAATTGTATTCTGAATGCAATACAATGGGGGCTGGCAGATAAGCAGCAACCAAGCCATATCTTGAGAAAGCGCAATCGGATGCACAGCGGACAATGCACATGGATATGCAAACAACAATGTTAGTAGTGAAACTGGAACACCAGTAGAGTAGGATAAAGTCCTTGACCTATCCCATCCCCATTCGCAGTGTCCATCATCCTCAATTGATTGGTTCATGGTGCGAGTATGTGGTGTCGAATTTACGAAAACCCAGCACAACCGAACGACCCTTCGTGCAAAGTAATCCGTGGAAATATGATGACTTCATTGAATCCACATATAGCAGCATATATCCCCTATACTTGATGTAGGGACAATGGAAAAAAGGAACCCATGAATAAGCATAAAACTTCTCGCATCCCACACACGAGGAGACTGACCATGGGGTATCCTCGCGTTTCCTTTCGCTTTGAATTGAAAAAAAGGGTTACGCGTAACTTCGTCCATGTCGATGCCATTAAATGGGTCCATCAAAATTTATCGCCAGGACATGACTATGCGAAATTTTCGATCATAAATGATACATCGCCATTGCGTCAAGGTTTATGTACTTTTCCTTAAAAAAAAACGCGGGGTTCTCTCGTCTTAGGAAATTTAATTTTAGTTTTAGAACTTTTACAGCGATAACAATGGCGAAGTAGGAGAAATGTTTTCATATGCGCCTTGGATTAGATGGATAGGCTTCATGAAGATTTTTTTTACTTTTTTTTACGATTCGTAGCGAACGATGCTTCCTTTCCCTATCAATGTGAAACTGACCAGCTTCTCGTTTTAAGGTTTACAGATGATGGCGTGCAATACCTATTTAGTTGGCTCGAGGCTAAAGATGTCCCCTCGCACAGATGTCATCTTTCCAATGATGCTACAGGCAACCAATAGATTCTTAGTATCTTTCTTGAAGAAGCTATTGTACACATTTGTAGTAAGCTGAGAGAGAAAAGATAGATGTCAAATATCTGGAATAAAGAGGACGCGGAAGGCTTTAGATTACTAGAGAATATGCATTAGGACTTTTAGGTCGCCTTAAACAGTGTACTGGAAAAGATTCTAAATGTACATTCGACAGTACCTCTCAACTTAATGACGGCCGGTTCTAAAACCGACCGATAATACGCAAACTGTGGGGATCTACCATCAACAGAATCGTTAGAGAAACCGGTGTATGGGCAGGTAAACTATGGCGGAGGAGCTTTCGACGCTAACCAGGTTTTCCGCATGGATCACAGAAGTACATGGCTGAAGAATCATTAACCCTGCTTAATTGAAGGGTGCAAGCCAAAACATTGGCCTCAAAGCAAACAAATGAAAAGATTGCCATAGAAAGCCGCAGGAAGGATAGATAGATTCGTAATAGCTGGGGTGATTGGTTAAATCCCTTCCTTCCACGAGAGGTACATATGTTGAAGGTCATACACGCAAATCGAAAGGGAAACTTTGCCATAATTCAAGGACCGTCGTCTGTCCACAGTGGAGGAAATATATCCGCCGTGTCTTGGCTATAATCATCATGAACAACCTTTTGAATTCAATGGAAAGAATCTGTGCCGTAAGCGTGGCATCTCCTATTGACTATCAACGTCGTCGCGGTGTAGGAGCTGAGTAAGGTAAAACTGAAACCAAAGGTAATCAATTCCTTCCTTTACCATCTTCGTATCCTATCTCTCTCCTTTCCCCTCTTGTGCTGGATCAAGGTGTCACACTACCCGTGCCGATGATCTACTATACTAAGAGTCCAATCAGTCGACTGAAGCTCGCAATGAACCGGCTTCCTGTTCTTCCATCCCGTCTCTTTCATGCGCCGCTCCATCTCTCCTAGTGGTCGACACGTTGCCGACGGACAGGGAGATGGACGGTGCCTATAAGGAACCAGTTCCCTCTGGTCCTCTATCACCTATACCATCTCTCCTGGGAGTCGACTTTGCGTTGACGGACACAGAGATAGTGATCCTCCTAGGCTCTCTCCTGAGGAGGACCTCTTTTCATCAATTTATGGTATGGTATCTGAACCGAAAAGTAACTCTAATGCTGCAGATCGTTCAGATTAACCTGCACCACTCCATAACGGCTTCGGCCGTCCCTATTCTCTGACTCACAAAATGCTATTCCCTGGATTGTTGGACATCGGGTATGTGGACTCAAGACGCCAAACTACACTCTCATCTACGCAAGGACTGAAGGTAAACCGAAGAACTATCTTAATATCTTTTTACTCTATAATTACAGCAATTAAGATGTAGTCGTTACCAAACTGAAATTGCGTTTGGTATCTGCCTATCTGGGTCACGACCAAGTGGGCCCACATTCACAAGGACTGGAGAGTCTCTGATGAGCACTCTTTTGCAGACCATTGGTACCACAAATTCAATCTAGATTACCACCCTTCAGAACAAAAGGTTTTCAGAAATTACAAAAAGACCAATTGGGTCTCTTTAGGGAACGTTTGACAACGTTGATTCCCCCATTTCGCGTATTGAACCTACTGACACTGAGGAGCTTGACTGCATACTGCCTGTCCTTACATCGGCACTAAATGACACTATGTCATTGGCTTGTCCTCTTCGCTAACTTTGAGGCAAGACGAAACCACCTTGGCGGATTGAAAGGAAATTAGCTAAAAGCGATCATGACACGGCTCATTGGGATAGCTACAAGCTGTTTCTTAGGAAATACAAAACTTTTCTGAAGAAGGAGAAACGACGTTCCTTCTTGTATGGAAGAATAGTACTCGGAAGCTTCAAGGCTACGGAAAATGCTTTCCAAAAATACCTCTACACCCAGTCACATAATGCAGCCAGATGGTCACTGGACCACCTCCAATAAAGAGTCCTTCGACTCTACTGGACAAGCATTTTCCTGGTAGTTCCTTAGGACACCAGTATCTCAATTTGAAACAACCTCTTCTACACTGTGCAGCAAGGCATTCCGAAACTATGGACCGAGGTTGAAGTTGTCTTTATACCCAAACCAGGAAAATGTTCGTACGTGGAATTTAAGGATCATCCGACTAGATGCAGAGTCTTTGCCTATACAGATTACATTGCTATCGTCGCCTCCGGAAAACATTCTGATACTCTCAGGGAAATGTGCTCTCCTACGGCTTACCTGATGAGCTTTAGATACGAACTAGGGGTTAACCCACAGTATCAGTTCATGTTCGTCGTCTAAACAGATCTACCCATACCTGGATTGGAAGTAAAAAAGTAGACTTACTCCCTTTATTGGAGCAAACTTAGAACATTTAGTTGGCGTCCTCAGAATGCATTGTAAGACATGCTAATAGGTTGCGTGTCCCCTTTAACGATTTCTGTAAAACAGTAGAAGCTGTAAGGACGACGAAAAGAAAGAAACGATGAACCAGCTTTTGTGCACTATAGGCTATGAGAAGGAAAATCCTTGGTGAATACTTCTTTAAGGATCTGAGTGATGAAGTCAGACTCTATCGGTTTCATACCTAACCGGCCAAATCATCATTTCTTTGGATCTCCACATTCGAGATTTGCATGTAGGTCCTGATGGTAATCCGGTCGTCAGATGGGATTCCTCTGACGAGCGTAGATAGCAAACAAAATTATACCCAACATCGAGACATATCCAAATCTAGATGTTGAGTGGACAAGGGTCCTTACATCTGTTCATGCATAGTATATTTCTCTGGGCCGTCAGCACGGTGACAGTGGCTGAGCTTGAAAAATTTCATGGTATGCTGGACAGGTTCGTGGATGATGCTAGAGGTCGTAGTCCACTTATTATGACTGTAGATTTCACTGTGGCATGAGCCACTGATTAGGGCACCATATTGACCAATGAAGGAGTCAAACCTCTTTTAGAAGCTAATTCATTACTAGACGTGACGGGAAGTGAGCACACATTTAGCAGAAACACCGTAGGCTCCACTGACTAGTTTCTTAACGGGAGGAACCAACGTCAGTATAAATCCACAGCAACCACCTGACCATCCTGTTTGATGTATGTACAATCGAGGAAGCGACTCAGGAACGATCCCAAAGAAGAGGTAATGTAAGACATCCTCGACTTGACTTTTAGTGAGTCTGCTGCTAAAACCCAAGTAATAACAAATGCTATAGCCGCTGACGCTACTTAACAATACGTCAAGAAATCTAGTATTGGAGCACCCTGAACAGGCTACATCTGGCAATAGTGGAGCAGTCCATCATAATGATAGGACAGTTAACCTAACACACAACTCACATGCAAGACGGTCTACCGACTCCCTGGAAGATACGGACACACATATTTACCCAATAAGGGCTTATCCTTTTCAAAGCTCCCTTTGCAACTTCCTATATGTCGATGTACATACATAGGTAATCTATTTCCAGAACTATCCCGGAAACTTATATCGCCTGGAATCTAGACGCAAATTGACATTCAACCGCTCGTCTAACCAGCTCCATTAGAAGGTCGGAAAATATATTTTTAAATGTCAACACGATAGTGCGATAGAATTTGAAAAATACCACTTTATTGCATTCGTGCTTTGTCGGTGAATTCCGTCACGACCGCCACGAATGCCATTGAAGTTATCAATGCCATTAACCAACCGCCAACAATGGTTACGAGTCCTTAATAAAAAGGAAAACAAAAAAAAACAGTCTAATCCTTAAATGTCACCTTGTCGCCGCTGCACTTCTGATATTTACAGACCCTTACCCCTACACGGTCGTATCCTTCATCGATATGAAGACTCCCCGTTGGGGTCTTCTCCTTCAATCGAAGAAGTTCTTCTCGGTTACCCACTGATGGTATTCTTAAATAATAAATTGACACTGCTAACTAAATCTCCTTGCATTCACCCACTCAAAGGACATTCGATACCTCGTTTGACATTGTGCTGAAATGTGTCATAATAAGCGGGGGTGCTTTTAATTTATTACATTTTCTGATTCAATTCGATTCAAGGAATTTCCTCCTTCTTTTATCCTGCTTTTGTTTTTTTTTTTTTTTTTGGTGGACTAAAACTTAAGGGGACCCTTCGTATGCAATGCATAAATCAAGTTAACTTATGTTGTACTTGTGCATTGTGTGCGGGACTCTTCTATCCTTGATACGTTCGGTTTGGAAAAGGCGGGTCACTTTCAAACACTCGCCATAGAGGTCATGTTTGTGATTGCTCTGCTTCTCCTTTGTTCTGCTTGTTCCTATAAAATAAAAAGTCCTTCTGGTTCTCATTTTCAAAGTTACTCACTCCGCGTTGTTGGAAAATGATCTGGAGCAACAGCTGCTGTTCGGTGAATGGTTAAAACTTTTGAATTAATTTTCATAAAATCAAAAATTAAATACACGACTAGTTTTGAGATTGTATGTACGTCCTGGCCATAAGGACACCCCTACTACAGACAGGATGGTGCATCAAAATTTAATGTGCATTCATTTTGCATAAGTCGTTCGAAAGTGATTTAAGTGAAAGGAGGGTTCACAACGTTAAGTAAGTTCTCGGAATTGCGAATTGAATTGGAGATAGTTATCACAGGATCCTTTCACAAAGGAGACATTAAACACACGCTCTCGTTTAGTTAATTAAGGAACCTGTCGTAAAGTTTTGCGAGCTATTTAACTCCCGCATCTTTTCTTGTCTTGGCTATGCTCTAGTTTAATAAGAGGGAGTGAGTCATTTTTCGCGGTATTAAATCTAATCGAATGCCATTCAAGGAGCGGAGCAATAAAACTTGTAATTCAAGCGTGTAAGGACACGTGGATGACTTCCGAAACATGTTTGGATGATGAGCTGTTTCGGGAGCAGGAATAGGGAAGTCTCATATACATACATGTTTTCAGAAAGGAGGAGGCAATCAAAAAAAACCGAAATACAAAAGCCTTCAAGAAAAAAAGAAACAAGAAAGCCAGTTAAATGCAAGAGGACGAGGCAAGACGTTCATTTCATAACTCCAGAGAAGGATTTGTCAGAAATTTGAAAGCAATAGGTACCTAAGGATGCACCTACGGGTTATGTGGGATGGAATAATTTTTCATTCTTGGTTCTGGAACAATCAATCTAAGACATAGATGATGCGGAGTGGTGGCCACTGTTGTTGAACGAATGGACGTTATTCTCTTTTTGGACCCAAAGTTTGCCTTTACTGAACATATAGAACATCGAATATCTAAGCCTATAAGTATCGAGTACCAAGGGGGCTAATGAAAGATCGCCCAGTCTCAGTATTTTAACTGGAACTGGAACTGGAACTGGAACCCTCCATCCACATCAAGCTATACTATAATAACTTTGACGAATCTGAAGACTCCTTAGTATATGATAAACGTCTGACTTCGCTGGACGAAACCCGTAGAAATAAATGTATATCAACTATCAACAGTCTTAGCTTCACCAACTCTAGCATGAATGCATAGAGTAGACTGCTCAAATTTGCATGAAGCAATAGTTTGAAACCCACCACATCGGTATGAATCCGAATCGAACCTCTGCTGACAGAGGACACAGTCATCATAAAACCGAGTAGATACAAAATCGTACACCACAGTCTTTACAGTTCTTTTGGGCGTAAAAACAGTGATACAGGCAGGATTTTATGGCGATGACTAGCGAAATTATAATTATATAGCATTTAAACGAACACGAATCACAGGCATCCTTAGGTCCAGGTAGGTCTGTTACGACGTACATAAGCGCCTTACCCCCAATCTGATCAACACTACTCCCATGGAGTTCATAATTTTTGAACAAGAATAGGAATTGTATAGACTATGGGCTATTGTTACAGGTTATGGGCAAAAGTACGACACCTACTGACAGCAATTCCTCCTATCAAACTGCCTACTCCAAATCTCCATCAACGATAGACAAAGCATATTAAGTTTGGCTGGAAGGTTTGCCTCTGGGTTCTGTGTCGCTCCTCTGCTTTTAAGCCATACAACAACCATCGATGCACCTGTGGTCAAGATCCATAGAATTTGAATACGA
The DNA here is from genome assembly GCA_905220385.1 of Xylota sylvarum. Taxonomy (NCBI): domain Eukaryota; kingdom Metazoa; phylum Arthropoda; class Insecta; order Diptera; family Syrphidae; genus Xylota; species Xylota sylvarum. The sequence continues at coordinate 28,902,821 of LR999960.1, forward strand.
AGCTGATTAGCCAGCTATAACTTAAAAGAAGGTCAAGACAAATGAATCATAAATCTTAACCTCAACCAACTCAGTTCAAACAGTGGAGAGTTTGTCCTAACATGTCTAAAATAGAACCCTACATCCGCTGCCTTGAGTCTCTTACGCAGAGTATAACTTTTGTCATTTATTTAAGGAAGTAAAGAGTAAGAACTTAGACCTCTTTTCAGATAGTAGAGCCACTATCAAACCCTAAGTTGTCGCTAAGACTATCAAGACGATTATTTTTAAGAGTGCCAATCAGCTATGTATTCAGGGTAATGAAAGATCATAGGCTGTACCCATAAACCTTAGTAGGTTTCGTTAGGTCACGTTAATCCAGAGCATCCTATGGTGAGAGGTAAGGAGACTCAAGATTTAAGCCTGATGAATCTTATAAAGATGGTACTTCTAGAATTATCTTCACATATTCTAGAATGGAGATAGAATTATCTCCACGAGGATATGTTGCGAGTTGTCCCATTGGGAACAGAGCGAAACGCGGAAGCCCTAGGCTGCTGTAAAATCGTCATCACCACTAGGAACAGGCACTGAACACTTACGCCAGTACTGCCAAAAAGGCATTCAAGTTGGCGTCTCTAACGTGCAGGGTTTCTCGTGGCCAGCACAACGAAACATTTGGTTAGGAGAAAAATGACGATACGAGCGAGTTAAACAACGAAGCCGGATCCTAGCTAAATTTCAAGCCCTTGATGGTAAGCGAGCATTAACTTCACTTATTCAAGCATTCACTTATTTCAAGCGTTTTATACATCAAGGTCTTCTAAGACAATAACCTCTAAATAAAGCAATCTTTTTCAGACTGGTTTGGATAGACACAACGGCAATGGATGATCCTCCCCTCTTTTCGTTTGGGAAGAAGCCTACAGCTAATCATGGATGATGTATCGCCGTGCGGAACAGCTGTCGACAAGGTCAAACCAGATCACAGATGACTTAAAAGAGCCTGCGACGCTTCGATGCAGCGAAAAACTGGCAAGGACCACCGGCCACCAGTGTATTGGTAGAGTGAGGATGTAGCTACACTCCGTGCAGAGTGCCATCGTGCGAGTCAACTCTTTCAGCGTTCCAGGGAAAGCTGTAACCACAAGGAACTCCACTGTAATTTCTAACTGCAAGACGATATTGTAGGAATGCCATTCTAGCGAGTAAGAAGAGAAGCTTCATTGAGTTGTGCAAGGAAGGGGATCAAAACCTTTTGGGCAAAGCCTACAGAATCGTAATACGCAGATTGAAGGGCGGTCGAAAATCCCCGCCCACGTCTGTAGCTTTCTTGGAAACTGTGGTCGCAGTTCTGTTATCACAACACTAAGGGGAAGTGGAAACTATGGAGGGAGGCAATGTAGAAATGATTCACCCGATACCCCCGTCACTCCGAAAGAGGTCTTACACGAGTGTGAAAAACCAATATTGCCCTTAAGCCAGCAATAACAAGATGCCCATATATATTTGCGGACACTTTCATGCGTTTTTAAAGGAAGGGATATTTCCAAACCAGTGAAAGAAGTCAAAATTGGTATTAATACCGAAGGGAAAGAAGTCCTCATAGGACCCTTCATCGTATAGAGGTCGTTGTGTATATTGGATACCATGGGGAAAATAATAAAGCGCATCATCAACGACAGACTGGAAACTGCGACTGTTGAATCAGGAGGACTCCCAGATCACAAATATGGCTTTCGAAAGAAGCGCTCTCCGACTGACGCTATTAATGAATCGAGGAAAACCATCCAAGGTGCATGATGGGACCGCGGTTGTAAGAAGTACTGCGCTATCATCATACTAGACGTTAAAAATGCGTTTAACACTGCTAACTGAAGTGATATCGTGCAGTCACTCATAGCCAAAAGAGTGACGGAATACCTTCAAAAGATTCTGGTTGACTACTGATACGATACATACTAACAGGTGGGGTCCCTCAAGGCTCTGTATTGGGTCCACCACTTTGGAACCTTATGTACGATGATGATTTTAACCTGCGAATCCCAAAATCATCAAAAAGAATTAGATTTACTGACGACATAGTTGGATTTGTGGAGTTTAGAAGAAGTGGAGCACGACTGTAGTGAAGCTATAAGAACCTTCCCATACTATCTAACAAGGATGGGTCCAAAGCTTGCTGAAGACCAAAGTAGTCCTTATAAGCACCAGAAAAGCAATAGAGACTATAAACATAACCGTCGGCGACACGTAGTGGCTTCCAAGCCAGAAATGAAGTATCTTGGCATAGTCATAGAGACTTGTACATAGGTCTATCTACAACCAACACCTACAGTACGTAGGCGACAAGGCAGCAAAGACAAACGGTGCTCTGGCAAGGATAATATCATATATTGGTGGATCGCGATATAGGAAAAGACTGCTGCTACCAAAAGTCGAGTCGTCAGTAATGATGTATGGGTCCCAAATACATATAAAAAGCCAATGGAGGCAGAGTACCGATTCAATGCTCTGCGAGAGAATAAGTAGTGCTTTCGGAAAACTTCTTATGATGCAGCGACAGTTTGGCTGGTAGGGTGCCAATCGACTAGCACAAGAAGCGCAAGAGAAGTATCTCGCCAGAAAATCAACAGATATTAACGACATCACCAATCGACAGTCAGACTCCATCAAGAGCGGAAAGCTTATAAGAATACCAAAGGAGATTGAACTGTTCTGAAAAAGGACACTGGATGCATAAAATTATATCCAACATCGAAGTGTGGATCAATGTAGATTTAAACTTCTATCTGACGCAGATTCCACAGGACACGTGGTCCTGTCCTGTACTATTGTCCTCGGTATGAAGCAGACCGGCATGTACTGGCACAGAGGCTAGAAGAAGTTTTAACCTCGGAAAACATGATTAAACAGATGATTATCTCTAGCTCGGAAGATAGTTGAAACGACGTCAGTCACATAGAGGTGATTATTATGATGAAGCAGGGAGAAGATTACACATCCTTTAGTGCAAGCAAAACAGTAAGTAAACCAAAGTGGCGAAAGCAAATTCCTATTCTCATACCTCGATTCAATTGACACCTTAAGCAATTATGGGGGTACTGTTGAAAGGCAAAATTCAAAAGCTCTGCTCTGTTTTAAAGAGTTGGTACAATATTACATGACAGCCCAAACAGAATGGAGTATGCTACTCCCATTCACATTCAAACAAACAATTTAACTATTCACATACGAAAAACAAGTTGAATGTCCTATTTAAGGGAAGACACGCTAATTACCAAATCCCTTGCGGCTGTCACTGTTTTATATTTATAGCTTTCTGTTAGCGAGTATGACTATATATAAAAATTAACTTCAATCTGTCCCCAATGAATAAAATGAATATCCCCAATGTCACGAGGACATTCACGAATACCCAACTACAACCCCGAACCCTCAACGAATGTAGTAGGAAATGTGTACCTACTTCTAAGTAACGTCAACCATTGCGTGTCCCTAAAATACCAACCACTAGGATAGATAGTGTGGACATACATCCAAGACAAGTTCATTGTCCGCTTAATCAAAAAAAAAAAAAAAAGAAGAAACTAAATTTCCTGCTTCCTATTATACTCGTACTCTGTACATGTGAACTAATAAAAGGTTATTCACATTCAATTCCACCCTCCTGTGTGTATCCCTGTCGTTGTAACTCGAGATGACTCACTAATTGCTTCCCTTTTGAATATTCACAGTGTATCCATATCCAATGGATACTGGATACGATAGAACAAATCAGTTGACCTCTTTTTTTCGCGTCCCCAATTGTCTCCTAATGAAAGATAACCAATTTGTAGCAGCTTAAAACTTTGGCGTATACCATATAACGATCGGGATATTGTTCTCAGTTGTTCGGTTAAATTTAGGGAACAACAAAAAAAAAACTCCACTTTGTCACAAGTTTTCTTCTTCTCCCATTTAAGTCGAAAGACAGTCTTACTAGAACCAGCAATACAAACATTTGTTGCTGCATAACAAAAGGAATTTGTTCTACCATCGAATAATTAAGTGAACTTCATCACCCTAAACTTGGAATACTTTATCCTTGTACAGGGGGTACGATGGTGCTGAAAGTTTTCTGTGAAAAGAGATGAAGGAAACAAACTAGAATGCTTCAAGATGTATTAGGAAGCACCCTATGCTACTAATAGTTGAAACTGAGATTTACAACCTAATCAGTTGGATACTGTCCAGAAGAGATATTCTTCTTTCGGGAGTACCTATGCTCTGAACCGATTTTTTGAAAAATTCTATCCGATTAGTGGTCACATTGGTCCTTCTAATCTGGACTCATCATGAAGAAATATTTGCTAAGTACTAAAACCTCCTCTATTAAGAGCAACGAGGTTTAGGTTATGATTAGGGTTCTGTATGTATCAAAATGCATACCTTTGTGATACCATTATGGAAAACCCGGATTACCAGCATCGAAGACGTACATGGAAACTTCCCAAATGGGACACGAAGCAAGGCAATCAGTCCAACCATCAAACCAGTTTGACTCAGCGGCAAAGCTTTTTATTTTGCTTAAGTCTGATCGTTCACATATTTGAAGAAGTACCCGCCTAGGGTAATAGGCCAATAGGACAGGACAAGTACGCGGAAGATGTCTGGTATCAGACTATCTTCCGTACGAATCAACGGAAGTTCCATCCGACAAGATGAGGCCAAAGATAATTGGCATTTTATCGTGGAGTGCAACGCTAATGCACACCATTCACAATGGGGTAGCAGTGATAGGTTAGGTTAGGTTCGTGGGTCGGCGGATGGAGGAATCCACCCATTGATACCCATAGGGGAAAGATGTCCCTTGCACATTGGTTAACCCTTAAAATGCGAATATGATTCTTACAAACTACCAAACCATCCAGTTGATTTGATGTAGTTCAAAATGTCATTAATTGGTCTACTGGATAATTCTTCTAGATCACGGAAGAAATGTCGCCCGAGATATTTAAATCTAAGGTGGATAAGACCTGTGCAGTGGCAGAGAAAGTGGGTTGTATCCTCATTGACTTCCTCATCACCACATCCACGACATAAGTCTTCTTCTGTTAATCTTAGTTTTTTCATATGATACCGCAGAGTGTTATGACCCGTGATAACTCCTATCAGGGTAGAAAGGGTTTTCCTATCCTTCTGTATAATTCTGTCGGTCCTATTCTTATCATAGCAAGGCCATATACTTCTTGTGATGACACAAGTGTCGAGGGAGGACCATCTAGTCTCCCTAGGCCCTAATCCCTACTTCGAGCTTCAGTGAGCAAGATGGGATGCGCACCGATGTGTCGACATGTTCTGATGTAGATTCTCAACCTCTTCTTGCCAGCTCGTCAGCCTTCTCATTACCCGGTATAGTTTCATCTCCGGGAACCCAGCAGTGTGCAACCTTGTGCTGTGCTCCAAGAACCTTAAGCTCTTCTCGACAGCACTTCACAAGCCTTGATTTTATCTCAGTAGCAGAAATTGCTTTTATTGCTGCCTGGCTGTCGATGAAAAATGTGATATCTTCTGGTGGTATTGCCTTCAACGCAGTCTCGCGGGCAGCTATAGTCACTGCTAGGACCTCCGCTTGGAAAACACTGCTATGGTTCGGGAGACGGACTGATCTGGATATGCACACTACATCCATCTTGGATCCATCTGTGAAGACAAAGATGCGACGTGTGATGGTAGGCTGACCGCTTTTCCATTCTTCTCTGCTCGGGAACAAGCTTGTGAAGGGTATCTTGAAATCTAGGTACGGAGCCAGATAATCCGTGTTGGAAACATTTCCTAGATATTTATTCAGGATCGTGGAATGACCCGTTGTATTTTGCCTCCAGCTGTTCGACTGGCTTATTCTCAGGGCGCTTGAACGAAGATATCCAGCGGAAGCAGGTTGAGGATAGCCTCTAGTCCTGCGGTTGGACTGGTTCTCATGGCGCTCGTTGTGCCAATACAAGCCAATCTCTGTACCTTCGTAAGAGCCGCTAAGTTGGTGGTCTTGCTGGCGGACTGCCACCATACAAGACATCCATAAGTCAGAATAGGCCTAATAATAGCCGTATACATCCACAGTATAATGTTGGGTTTTGGTCCCCAGGTTTGCCCAAACAATCTGCTGCATGAATAGAATACAATAGTGGCTTTCTTGATTCTTTCATTAATATTGGGTCTCCAGTTCAATTTCTTATCGAGTATGAGGCCTAGATATCTGGCGCTGTCCGAGATACTAAGGGGAGTGCCACCTATTGAAGGTACTGTAAACTCAGGAATTTTCCTTTTGTTAGAAAATAATACCAGCTCGGTTTTTTGTGGATTGACCGCTAGTCCACATTTCTTGGTCCAGGTGTCCAGAATCCTCAGCGTACCTTCCAGTTGTTCACTAAGGGTAGGGAGGAATTTGCCCGTAGACATCAATATGACGTCATCTGACCTTGACCTCTCTCCATGTTCGAGAGACATGTCTACGTGTGAGACTACTTGTAAATAGTTCCTTAAGCACCGGAGTAATCGTGCTCGGAGTCTTCTGTAGCATGGTAGGAATAATTCCATCCAGCCCTGGCGATTTGTAAGGGGAGAATGATCGGATTGCCCACTCAATTCTCTCCTCAGAGATCACGTCCGCTGGTAGTTCATATTCCGAGTGTGTACTACCTCTGGTGCTATTGACAGATTGAGTCCTGCTTCCTGGGAAGTGCGTACTTATCAGTAATTTTAGTGAGTCTGAGCAAGATTCAGTCCAATTACCGTCGGGATTTTTTAGTGACCCTATAGTCGCCTTTTGCCTGGAGAGGATTTTCCATAACCTCGCAGATTCTGTCGTTGCCTTGATTTCGTCGCAAAAGTGCTGCCATGAGCGGCGTTCAGCTCTTTGCGTCTCGTTTTTAAATTTTCTCTGATTGACCTTATACTGATCCCAGTCTATGTCTGATTTTGTACTTTTGGCCACATTGAGGAGGTTTCTGGTTTCTTTCCTAATGTCTGCCAGCTCTTTGCTCCACCATGGAGGAGATTTTTTGTTCCGGTAGCAGTGATACTAAAACTAGAGGTGAGTGGCTGTTTGATTTTATTTTATCTACTAAGCTGACCATCTGTACTAAGGGCACTACACCAACTTGCGTGGTGAGAAATAGACAGGAAGTATTAGACAACACTCTAGCTTCATCTACTGATGAATGGAGGGTTCTAGAAGAGGCATCCCTTTCGGATTACAGGTGGATTCTAATCTAGAGCTAGCAACACCTATAGAAACCCCAAGAGAGCCGTCTGGGTTAGGTTTAAACTAATAGCTAGGCAACATCTGGAGGATAGTCCATTTCTCATTGTAGGCCCCACAGATATAGACAAGGCAGTTGATAGTCTAGGCAAAATAATGAACACAGCTTACGAAAGAGTTTATCCGGTCAGGAAGACGGCAAAGAGATCTTAACCTCCTCGGTGGAAGAAAAAGATAAACTCCAAGAGAAAGTAGGTCACACATTTTTACAACAGGACTAAAGTGGTAGTAGATGAAATTTCATGGGAGGAATATAAAGAGTGCTATTCTGTGAATCGATCGCAGATACTACTGAAGCTTCTAGACTCCGCAAAATGCTGGCAAAATACGCGGCAGTTCCCAGCTTCATTAGAAAATATGACGGATCGTGAGCAGATAACAGTGCGATTCGTCTCACTAACGCAAGGGTTCTTCAAATCTAGCTATATCGGGCATAGCTCTATTCTTTAGGGAGCATTCTCCAACATCACTGACGAAACGGATGAAAGTCTTGGTACACTCGACTTCGGCTCAACTACAACCTATAACCTATAACCTTCCTTTTCATCGTCTCTGTAGCTTCAGCAGAAATCGTTGAAGAACAGAACGTAGAAAACAGAAGCTCTATCGAGTTCATCGGAGGCCAGGTTTTACGGACTGCTGTGACTTCTGCTTGAAATAAGCTACAGTGGTCTGGCAGTCGTGTGGTGATACAAATATCTTGTGATACCATGAATCTTTCCACTTTGGGTACTCAGGGACTTATGAAATTCCAGTTGAGGTCATTAAACAAAAGATCCCCTAAACGAAGCAGTCACCTTTTGGAACAAAACCGGACAAGTGCATAGAAGGTAAATGGTTGGTGGAGTGAAGATGGTTTCCTTCTCCTCTTCGTCCCTGAAAAGATCATTTGAAAACAGCCCCATATTTTAAATTGTTGACCTATCAGAGAGTGTCCCGTGAGGACACCGACTAAGTAATTGATCTGTGAACGCTTTAGCATAAACCCGGCTAAACCCACTACGTTTCTGATCCGACTTAGCTCTGATTTGTCTTGATATCTTTCTTGCTGAAAGCGTCCAGCTTCAGTAGATTTTAATATGTACTTATAGATACTATTTAGGCAAAATCCTTAGAGACGTACCTTTTCTGGCGAACTCGTCAACCTCCCAGTTTCGCGGAATGTTGAACTACTCCATCACCTCTGAAAGAGGCAAACGTCTGTTTAAAGCGACTTTTGACTAAAAGATTACACTACATTTCAACCAGGACGAGACTTTCCATATCTCCATAATTTCCGCGTGAAATACTCTACAGTGTTCTGGGAGGTGGAAGAGATGCTCAGATTGAGCTTTTCAAAGAAGACACTACATCAACCTCGCTTTCGGTCTTGGAGCCATCTATAAGGGAACTGAACTACCATCCACTGTGCCATCATTATCTCATTCACTGAAGTAAGGGATATTCGTTTGGAAGTTACTTCAATCTAGCACTGCAAAGATCTTTCGATGGTGAAAGGAAAAAAAATAGGTCGGCTGAAAGTACTGACCACATTATCGAACCCTCTTGTTCTTATAACTCGAGCAGGCCAAAATGAAAAAAAAATAATCTCGGCCAACCGTGTATTGTAGAAGTGAAGCTAGTGCTGCTACCTCAAAGGTTTGAGGTACACTAGTGGATAGAGTGAAACCTGCTTGTAAGAGCGCTCCTGGCGGTAGCATACATATGTACAGCCGCTTAAGACAAAATGGTTTCTACTCACGACACGGATGGATAGATAGTCTTTTCCCCCAAGTATGAAGAAGGTTCTTCTGTCATTATGGGCATGGACAAGAGTCGAAGTCATGAACTCTGCATATCACGTCCGTCCTTTCCTGAACTTGTGTATCAATATTGTTAAGCCTACGCTGCCGGATGGAGGTTCGAGAAAACCCTGCCCAGCATTTTGTGGTCGAGGAGAAGTTAAAAACGGTCCTAAGAATGGCAAAAATGAGATCAGGAGGAGAATGAGCATTAAGTCAAAAGAATTTGAAACACTTTCCTCCAAGCAATATCTGGAAATCTGTACCATCAGGAAAATCAACTTTGGGAAGCATTTCCTCATTAAGCTCAGCAACAAGAAAGGCTGGACCGATGTACTCCACATCATAAAGTGATACTCAGGTGATTCAAAGACTGAAAAAGGAACAGGTGCAGGAGCGCTCGACCTTGGGTTATCAGGACCTTCAAAATATACGTCATAGACAGATGCGTCCAAATCAATATTGACAAAAATATAGGAACTGAGACTCAGGCAGCCATTAGGGGTCTAACTGCCCATATTCCAGAGCGGTAAACTTGTGTGGGAATGCAAGACAAGGAACAGGTAAACGCTATATTCGTTCTGAACCATTCTGCGTTATAGTGAAACATACACTGAAATACGAAATAAGGAGGCTGACAAGGGGGAACACCCCAAGAACTTGGAAAAATATTCGCAACGTGAGACAAACTAAGAAACTACAACCAACTCGTCTAATAATGTTCCGGTACTGGACTCTAAAAGTCCAATCTGGTTCTTAGATGGATCGAAGAAGGGTGGAAGATGAAGTTAAAGCTGGCATCTATGGACCCAACAAAAAAAAATGTATAAATGCAGAACCTCCAACCTGAGCTAATCTCAAATTTAGTTGTTAAACTTGTCATAAGAAACATTTCTAAGCGCATTGGTCTATCACAGATGCACCCATTCTGGTAAACACCCAACGACCTTGGGAGAGGTCATGTTTCCTCCTTTGTATGGACACAAGAAAGTTCTCTTTCTTCTAATAGTGGGAAGGATAAAAGGAAAATGTTACTTCTAATGATTATCTTGACGTTACCTCATACTGTGTTGAATGCGCCACGAACGAAGGACGAATATTTCGTCCATGGTACTCCATTTAAAACGTAAAAAGGAAAACCTTGATAGTAAACGAAGGAAAAAATCTCCCATGTCCCATTGCTCTCTCTCTAGCGAAATACAGAATAGTATTGTGTTGTTTTTTCACCTAAAACAACCCACTATGTGTATTTTTCTTGTACATATATAGTACATGTATATTCCTTTTAGTTGTACCGTTCAAACGACTCCAAATGAAGGGGAACCATCGACAACGATGGCGACTTCATTATGCTGTGAGAGTTGAATTCGTTTTTCTTTGTTTAAATTTATTGAGAGGTTTTTTGTTGGATCAGGTCTATGAGTCAGAATAAGGATACATACATACATACATATGTATGTGGGACAGAGTTAGTCTAAATAATTAATTTCAATGACCGTCTGAGAAAGAGTTTAGGCGAGGTTTACTCATCCATTTAATGGAAGAAGAGAACTGCTTGTTTTTACTTCGGATTAGTTAGCCCCAACAACATATGCCACTGATGGCTCAACAATGACGAAGAACAATGTGTGTCTCCATTATTTTCTTGCGCAACAATGGTCATTTTATTACAACCAACATCAGTGTATGCCATTAAACAAATTGATCATAGCAACGTATGTGCGTAATCGTATGTAATCAGTGCTTTTGTGTCATGACCCAGGACATGCCACCAAACGCAATGCCCACATTAAACAACGAAAAATTGTCGGGACACATAAAAGAAACACTTTAACTTGCTTTCTGTCTCGACAGTGCGTAGCCAGTAAGGATAAAGCATTTAAGACAAAAAAATATAAAAAAAATCCGTTTGCGTCTGTTGATTTGATTCATGTATTATATCATGTCCAATCGGTGTGAGAGCATTCGTAGAGGATACGCAGAAGACCTCAATTTTAAGACAAAATCATAAAGGATTTCTCTTTGGCCAGACAGAATCATTGAATTTAATTATTTCAGAGTTACGAGTGAAAGGAGGAAAAAAAATGATGCAGACAGTCACGTGTTGAATGAATTGCAAATATGTACCTTCACTTTTAACTCGGATCAAGGAAAGTGAACCTATGGAAGTGCATATGCATATGTATGTGATGCCTCTCTGTCTTGTTGTGCAATATGAGTCCAGGTTTCAAATCATAGAGGAGTCATATGATTTGTGCCACTTTGAAAACGAGAAAGTTAATTCATCGAGGCATGAAACGCACATGAAGTTGTCCACATTAGTCATGTGTGCGCACTCACTAGGAACAGATGACCACCACCGGTCTCGAGCTGACCAATCATCAGCATAGTCACGTCAAAAAACATCAGCATACTCACTGCAGAGAATGAAATCAAAACAATCAATAAAGTTGCGGACAAAATGCCCACCCAATGCCTCCAAATAGTATCCCCTACCAAGCTATTGATATGTACATAAATCCTTTCTTAAAGTAGAACCCTGTCAGGAACAATGAAAGTCCAGCCAGCGTGTCGTGTCGCTTGAAAGCACTGGAAAAAGTTTTCTTTAAGCAACGACGCGACGTAATATATGACAGTGTTCTACTTCTTCCAATATCTGAGGAACCACAGATTGTAGGTTCCATTAACGATATTGCCATCATTGTTATAGCCAAACTGATAGTAGATATGGAGCAAATTGAAAATTAAACAATAAGGATCGTTCGACAGTGGCTTACCTCTGGTTATGTAACACATGTCACTTCATGAGTATAAAACTAAGCCCCCTTGAGTGAGAGACCTAGCAGAAGCTTCTAATATTTTAAGGTTATACCTATACCTTATCCAAGCGAAGACCCTCTCCTACCTATGTGAGGATATCAGCCAGACAGCCAGAAAGAGGAAGTCCATGAAGACACTACCCACTTTCTGTGCCATTGTCCAAGCCTCTGCCACCAACGAAATAAATTCCTCGGAATACATTTTTTTCATGACATCGAAGAACCGCTGAACGATTTAGATACATAAAATCAATCAATCAAGACAACCGGAAGGGCAGAGAAGAATGTGTGAGAGTCTGAGTTGGAAGAGATTTGGTTTAGTCAGTATGAATCGAATACTACCATTCCGCCTCTGCTAACCAATAAATTTTAGAACATAATGGATCCGTTAAGATGTTGAAATTGCAACCAACCAACCTACCTACCTCACTACAAGGAAAAGATCTCCTAAGCCCACCCAACAGCGTAAAAGGGCTAAAGAAAGAAACAAACTTTAGATGGCAACCTAATACCCAATCACACCTGCTTCATTGTCTAAAGCCGTCAGCCAGTGAAATTGAGTAGACAGTAGCTAACTAATCCTTTAGTCGAACAGATTTGATGAACGGACGGCAGTATCTGAAGTGGTTCCATCAAAGGCAGATCCGTGTATGGAAAAATATAAACTTCCAAAGGTACTAAGGTATAGCGGTGTTTCTTAGTGATGCATCCAGAATCTGCAATCTCATCTACACCTACATAGTTTTCTGCGATGTCTATAATGGCTCGTCCACAATCCGGAGTCAATTTTTGCTAAAGCTTTAGGCAGGTTATCCTTCTTTTCTGGTTGTTGTTTTACAGAAGTTTTTTGGCCAGTCTCGGTTGAGAGATGTCATTCCAAAGTTTGGTGAATTTGCTCTTATTTTGTTCATCTAGCTCGCCTCCTATTACATGTGGTCCTAACATGTAATAAGATTCTGGTCAGAAGAATGTGGATTCCGGGTCTTTCCATTCCAGTTTGTCAACTACTTTATTTTTCCTTACTTATACATACGTATTCCGTGTACCTTTATCAATTTGGACCAGTCGCTTGATCTTAGCCACTCACTCCGATACCGGCCTAGATCTGATAATGGACGATGCATGCGCCATGTCTGACAGTATCATCTAGTCGATTCGGATAAAATATTAATGTCTCACCTTGGGTACATACACACCTGCAACAGTTCAGGAGGACCTTTGGATCCATCAGACTACTTTCATTGTGTGCCGGATAGACTTATATGTGGCGCTACAGTTCGGGGTAAACCTGCGACGAATCCAGTATCCCACATGCCTAAGTCTGAGAAGGAGAGCCATTCTCTGAATAGTGGCTAAAAGGTATGCTTGTCAAAGATTTGCCTAAAAAGGGCAAGCTCTGTTAGTGTCTTATCCCCAGAGGCATCGTGTCGATCCAGCTTTCGTCAAAGTTGGTGACAAGAATTCAATTTGACATAAATTAGAAGTGAAGCGCTACTGTTTGAAAGCAACAAATCAGTTTCCGTCCTAACCGATCGTTACTGGTTCAATTTCAAGGATAATAGTGGACAAATGCATAGCCTAAGTCCTTCGTCCATCTTCTCAGCCTCTGATGGTCTAAAAAGCTGCAGTTTAAATAACGAGTTGAAACGGACAAAGAATCCACCCTACATTATACCGTCAAACTCTAGAAAGGTAAACAAAATGCCAGAAATAGAACTGATCCCTGGAAAAAGAAGCACATGAGTCAACAAATGTTTACGTTCCATCCCCGCCAGTTGAGGAAAAAGAAATCTAGCTGGTCTTAATCTTATTTTCCCTCACCTGCGACTTCCAATTCTCGCGAATCCAATAAGACTCATAAGACTCACGTTCCCAAGTACGAAGTTCCCCATTCATACTCAGCGCGCTTATCATTTAACCCAGATTCGCAATTATAAACACGTACTCCATAGTAATCGAGATACCACCTCCCTCCCGCTGCTGGCTTATTGGTGGCCATAAAGTACTAATTGTCCCCCGAAATCGATAGGCCTTGCGTAATTCAAGCGATAAACTACACTACGACAACGCTCAGCGGTATTGGTGTGCACCTACCTATCGTTCAACAAATGGATTGATTGACAAACAACAGGTAAGTGTGACATTAATTACCTTTAGTTCCAGCGATCGATCTCTGTGTTCGTTCCGTGCTACTCAATCGTGTGGTAGTAGAGCAGCGGTTCGTCGACCGCTTATCACAATGTGTGCGTAGCAGGTTCAATGACTGCGATTGATAGTAGGTCAACGGGCCAACGTAGAGCGATTCCCGACGCGAAGAACTCAGAATTTATTGCGACACCTGTTCCGAACCGAAACGCGATAATCCATTCCCGACACGACAACGACGACCGATAACGTTGGATGATCTTTCTCGCGCTGTGATAGTGTCTGCGTAACACCAAACCAAGACAATGGCGCTGATTGTGAAAGTTTCAACTGGGAGGGACAATTTCGATTCCAATTGGAATTGCTGGATGGGGTATTCTCCCAAAAGGACTTGTCTCCTATCACCGATGCTTTAGAGGCCCGGTGAGGATGTCAAGACCTGAATTCAAACATTTTCCCACCTGCGAGGAGAAATATGTTTTTTTCGTATTGCTTTGCCGATTCACACGTATTTTATGGACAATTTTCACACGACGTTCCCGGCGAATTTAAGCGCTTTCCGAGCAGGCGAGTGCGATTTTCCGAATGAATTATCCATTGGATTCGAGTTATTTTGATGTGTTATCCAAAATCAGTGGGTTTTGCACTTTTATTTTGGAATTTTCTTGGAGACACAACAAAAATAATAAAAAAAAACTTGTATACACGGCGAATATGTCAAGTAGCTCTCATAACAGAAACCATTTTTTGACGTTTCGCTTTGTGGTGTTGTTTTATTTGGATTTTTGCTTTCGTTGTCATTTTATGGGTTGGGAAAGAATTGAGTGATGGGACATCTGACGGAAATTTTCTGCACTGCAATGGAGTCGAGACTTCATGTGTAGATGGCAGAGTGGACAGTTGGTGATGAGTTGGTGTGTATGAATTATGAATTTTATGAATTCTTGGTGAAATGGTTGGATAATTTAAATTTTTAATAATTTAAAGGTGGAAGTGTCAATTACAAAATAAGGGTAGGTCTGATCCTAGACAGCAATCGGTCGTGTCTCATGTTTATGGACCGAAAACAGAAGTCGAAGGGGAAAGTCATCCAGGAAGCTGTGCATCACGGATTGCTGAAGAGCAGAGTATTGCTTTTGATCCACATGGCAAGGGCCAGTTCTCTTTTTATACGCCTAGGTCAAGGGGTCGGATTATCCGGAGTCAGAAACCAGCTTTGGAGATACGAGGTGTAGAGTAGGAATTGATAGTGAGAGGTTGTAGTGAGAACGCTTGTGCTCCCATATATTAGCATCACTACCCTTTGTCTACTTTGGTCAACGCAAGACATGCTTTCAGTATTCCGGATTGCCAAACCTTTAGAATAGTCAACATCGACTCGGATCACTACCTTTTTTCAGCCAAGGTAGGAATGCGGATATCCCAAGTGCCACAACAAATCACGCTGTCAGACACAATGGACTACGGAGTCTTAGCATCGTTTGCCCAATTCACGAGAAAGAGGACCTCCTAAGTGTCCTCAACATCGCATAGATTGCCTTATGTATTTGCCGTATTGTGTGACCGTCTGAAACCCTTCGTCAACTACCTGATTGGTCTCTAACAATCGATAAAATTTTTACACTTCGGCAGATGCTGCAGAAATCTTAAGAAGATACCTGTCATCATTTCATTGATTTAAAGGTCCTTTATGACAGTATTCTCAGCTTTGCTATAAACTCTGACATCGCTGTTTCTTTGGGCTGAGATTGTAATTAAGTAGTAAGGCCCATCAACTACTAGACTACTACTAGTCGACTGCGCATCAGTCAGCCGTAGAAGAAAACGTCGCGTCGCCTCAAATAGCAAACACAAGGAGTAGGTTCTCTTAACCGACTTGGGGTGCACAGCTGGGGGCAGTTATCTAAAGATCGACTTTAATGGATAGGCTTGTTGATTACGGTCCAGGTTGTCGAAATGGGTTGCCGATTGAACAAGATCAGATAGTTTCCCTAGGTCGTTGTAGAAATGTTCGGCCAGAGTATTCCTTCTTAATATGAAAAGAAGATTTTGGATAAGTTGGGTCAGAAACGTAGTGATGTGTTGGTTACACTAAAACGTTCACACATCAGTTACATAATAGGCTTCAACATGTTAAAATGATGGGCTTCTTTTCAAATTACATCTGCAGGGATTGCAAGGATGAAGAGGAGCAGGAAACCATTCTTCACCTCCTATGCCCTTGTCTGGGGCTCTTGTCTTCAATGACCTCAGCCAACTAGGGTTCTTAAGACATCTTGAACATTCTTCGCTTAGAAGCTGCGATTGATGTTATTATACCATGAGTGGTCAAAGTCGAAGGATCCATGGTATCATAAGGACTTCTTCTGATCTAAGTGTGTCTGTATCTTGGTACAGAAAGCTATCCTAAGTTAAACCTAAACCATATCATATTTTATTTTTTATTCTAAAAAGGTTATTGAAAATCATAGACCCCCCTTGCACAACTAAAGTATCTCTAGACATGACCTTATCACAATAGTCTTGATCTACGTGATATAGGCATGGACTACATCAAGATTGGAACAAATACTTTGAGTAATATTCGATTCCCTCTGTTTACACAGTGAGTTTGGAAAACATAATGACCACCTATACCTAGTAAAAAGAGTAGCACCACGAAAATTGTTGTGCCTTCGCGAGCTATGAATGGTAATACTCCGTTCCGGAGGGTCCACGTATACACCACGAAGGTATAGCACCTTATTCGGCAGTTTTCGCCTCCAATAGAAAGAATCATCACCCTCAACCAATTTGGAGTGCGATGACAGATGACTAAGCTAGCTTTATAAAGCTCAAAAATTAGATTCTGCTTCTTCACTTTGCCATAACAATTGAGTTCCAAATCCCTAAATGTACTAACTTTAACAGAATTTAGATGTTGGTTGGTTGGTGGAAACCGGCCCTCAATGATGATGCAGTTAGATCAGAAGAAGGTCCATTGTGCCGCCGGTGTGTAAGGTGGGCGGATCACAGTCTTACGCTAGGAACCATTTATTCCTTTGTATGAAGGAGCTAATCTATGGCGTGCAGTTGTTGCTGTAATCATTTAGATCATTGAAGAGGTATTCCCCTAGTATAGCCTTTCTGATTTGGAGAGTGCAGGGATGTGCGTAGGAGATGACTAATGGTCTACTCTTCCTCTTCGTCCCTACAGCTTCTACAGAAGCCGTTGCAGAGAATGCCCAATCTTTGAGCATGTCTTCCTATGGTACAGTGTCCTGTGAGGGTATTAAATATCTTGGAGAGGGTTTTTCTCTTATGCTTCAGAAGTCCGATGTACCTAGTTTTATTTAAAGTCGGCCAGAGTAGCTTAAGGATGTTGCATTGGTCGAATTGATGCAATCGATTATTGGCTTCACGCACCGTGTAGGCGCTAATAGGGTATTTAGCATAAGACGTTAGCGCCTCGATATATGAAACGCTTATTCTATTTATCTCGTCTAGCCTGTCCTTCATTAACCGTTAAACCCATCTTAGTCGCTTCCATCTCAATGCTCACAAAAGCACAAAAGTATTGATTTGAAATTCCTGTGGTTTTTCCAAGATCTGCCGTATTGTGAAAATTTGGACGATGATGGACTTTCTTGCCCTAAAACCACACTGATATGGACCAATCAGATTGCTGACAAAAGGTTTTACACAATGGTTCATACAGAATAGCAGATAAGATCTTGTAGGCGCTGTTAAGGAGACTTACTGCTCCATAGTTGGCACAGTTTAGAGGATCTCCTTGAGGGCAAACAATGCTAAGGCTTCATTCATCGGGTATACTCTCTTCCGACCATATTTTGCAAAATGAGTTGGTGCATGCTCTTTACCAAGTCATCCCAAATGAGTTGGTGCATGCTCTTTACCAAGTCATCGCCAGCTGCTTTGAATAGCTTGGCTGTTAGGCCATCAGCTCCAGCAGCATTATTGGATTTCAGCTTAGATATCGCTATCTTTACTTCATCCCGATCAGGTGGACGGAAATGTTGATTATCATCGTCCAAATTGAATGGTTCATTCTGCCTGACAACGGAATTTTGGTCATTGTCGCCGTTATACAGTCTGCAGAAGTGATCTTTCCATATCACCAACATCGACTGCGATTCTATTACTAAGTTTCCTTGTTTGTCCCTGCATGCTTTGGTTCTGACTTTGTAGCCTTAACATGTTCTTTTCTGGTAAAACTTGCGAACCTCATTCGTGCAATAGTATTTCTCTATTTCCTTAATCGCGCGCTTCTCATGCCCTTTCTTTTTTCTTTTGAGAAGCCGGTGTTCATCCCTTCTCTTCTGCTGTAGAGCTCGCGAGGAGCTCTGGTCTGGTCTTCTATGCAGCGCCGGTTTGTATGCCATGTATGGTTTTCTGCATTTGCTTACCGACATTCTTCGTCGTTGTAGTAGACGAGAGAAACCCAGCATATCAGATGATTGATCCCTGATGGCTTTTTGGCAATGTAGCTACTTGATGCTTCAGTGCTTGATGGTGGCGGCATAGGACCCCTTGAGATATTAAGAGACAATCGATCGGAAAAGGCTCTGGAAATCTGTTGCGATTGTAACTTTCCGATGTCAAAATTTTTCACAGTATTTCCTTGTCTTCGCGATGTTCTGGATATCCGCATTCGTACCTTGGCTGCAACAAGGTAGTGGTACGAGTCGATATTTGCTCCTCGGAACTTTCGGACATCTATTATGCTGGAAGAGTGCCTTGCATCGATCGCAATGTGATCAATCTGGTTGACGGTTCACTGATCCGGTGATCTCCATGTTCCTTTGTAAATACATAGAAGAATACATACAAGATTTTGCCCCACGGCAAAGTCGATTAGCGTGAATCCATTATCGAAAGTGGTATCATGCAGGCTGTGCTTTCCAACAGTATTGCCAAAGATGTCCTCTCTTCCTAGCTTGACGTTAAAATCGCCCAGGACAATTTTAACATCATAGCTAGGAAATAGAAAATGCTGGTACGGCTTGTCCTGAAGCTCGTAGAAGCTGTCTTTGGCATTGTCATCTTTCTCCTTTATGGCGCATGAGAGGATATCAGGCTAATGTTAGCGAATTTAGCCTTGTTGTGAATTGTTATGAGATGCTAGGTATACTGATTGTGTTGGTCTAATTGAAGACGACTGCCGTATATGTATGTCCAGTGGACATTCCGATTTTTAAGATTCCAATTCGGGCCCAGGGATTTCCTACATAAATAAAGTCTTGTTGAGGTCTTCCTAGCAAGGTCCTGAATATTCAGTTTTCCACTGAGTCCTTTTTTTTTTATTAAAAATAACCCTTCAAGTACCTATGTACATATCAAGAGACACATGCAAAATGTAGTTCATTGCTTTTGAGATTTAAAGGAGTTACACATGGTACGTTGCATCTTCCTTTTTGTGGATAAGGAAAACATTGCTGAAATTCCAATTATGAGACACTCATCTGAAATCAGTTGCTGTATACACTTTCCGAAGTCGTCGTCAGCTGTTTTACTTTGCCTTTAATCTGAAACGATTCTAGAATAATTGCATAAACATTTTAAGATAAGATGCCTTTGATTAAATGTCAACCGATTCGTCTTGCAAATATTAAGTCACCGTTAGTATAATATTTACTAAAAGTTGTAGTTGCCAACTCTATATGCATTAAGCAATATGCAATAAAAAAAAAACCATAAATAAATATTGTCGTCGTCAATTGACCTGGTCTTCAATGATAACACATGGATCAAGAAACTCGTCTATAATCAGCCGTGACTTTGAAAAGCACAAAGTATTTACGAGCGTACGACCGATTGTTCTAATCGAATAACCCATGACACTATTATTTAAAGACGGATGAAATAATACAGTTTTAACTTTTTACGTCTCCTCACCTTGTTGATAAGAAAGTCTTGTTTTACGTACATACATAAGTATGTATTTCGGAAGTAATAGATTAAAGACTATAAGCAGCTTAAATGAAATAAAAATGATTGTGGCCTTAATTGTGGCGGCGCGGTCAAAAGGACGTTCACCAATAAAATGATGCAAGTTGGTTTAACGAAACTTCACCAATGTATTGACGTCAAAGAAGAATAGTATTACTTAGGTTAGAAAGAAAGTGGAAAGTATCAGTTACATCTGGTTAGGTATGAGGGTAAGCGAGGCGGAAATGATACACAAGGCCACACTTAGGCATATACCTATACAGACTCTTTGTATTTACAGTCCACTTGTGGAATGAGAATATAGCGTAACTATGCTCCGAATGCCACCGCATAAGAAGGCTATACCAACGGTCTAGAGGAAGAGACACGTTCGAAGAAATCCATAGTCAAAATAAAAGAGCGCACAAGGATCTAATTAGATCATAGTAGGAAACATAAATGCATCTCGAAATTATGTAATGAAGCTGATCAAAATCCAATGAGAGGACTCACTTAATAATTTTGCCCGAATCTGCTTCTCAAGATAGTTAATGGGGTCTTCTCAAGGCAATAGGAAATGTAGTCTATGTAGAAATGAACAAATAATTAGAAAAAGTGTTCCCGAGTTATTGGAAAATTTGTTCTAATAGTTGACACTGCACAAAAACCCGTAGATAGCAGAAGATGGAGAGGAGGCTCAAAGAACTACTGCATTGAATTCTGTAAACTGGAATTATATTTTGGTTGCGTTCAGGAAGAAGAGAGTTCCACACTATTTAATAAAAATAATAATGGGTGGTTTTAGCCAGTGGATCCGATTGTATAATCCAGATAATGGTATTAAGGAATGCATAATCACATATGGAGTGATTCACGCCTCACTCTTTGGACCACTATTGTGGAATGTTACATATGTATGACGGCATTTTTCGATTACCAATACCAGAAGAAGCAATGACATCGCCGATGACCAAGGTACAGCCGAAAACAACACTAAATACTATATGTGAGTGTAATAAAATCAGTAAGCCAGTATGCTTCACCTATCTGGGCATAAGCTATGAAAACCAAGTCGTGTAAGATGAAAATTGAAAAAAAACGTACCTATGCGCCTTGAGTACATATCGCACAATGTCTATCGATGAAGCGTGCGTCATTGTAGGAATGGTTCCTACATATACCAGTGCTTCCACCTAAAGAGTCTTAGAATCTACCCCAGAGGGACAACGCAGTAGAGGAAGAACTCGTCTTAGGTGCGCGCACATCCCCGGACTGTACTTATTGTTCGTACAGTACTTACTTACTTACTTACTTATTGTTCTTATTGTACTTTTCGTTCGTACTGTACTTACTTATTGTGCGTACTGTACTTACTGTTTTACTGTTCCTACTGTACTTATTGTTCGTACTGTACTTACTTAGTTACTTATTCTTCGGCAATTCACTTTGGAAGTACCTTTACAATATTTCCCAACGTTGTTCAAGCGTAAATCGTACCCCGAAAATATACATAATAAATAGTACTGAGTTTCTGTTTCAATTTTTTGAGCGCATAAGAGGTGTCAGTGTCAAAACATATAATTCAAAAAGAAACCAACAGATGGCCCACCCTTTACATACATGTCTCTTTTTCGTATACCTGGATGCATCAATTGGTCATCGATTATGGACATCGAAAATTCTTTCCTGATGGTTTGTTCGCTCCCCTTCGATCTTGCTGCCTTTTTCTCGCAAGTTAGCTTTGCTTTCTTCTACGTTAGTATCGCCACATCCTCCGCAGAGGTCATCTGTACTAGGGGCGGCAAGAGATTGTGGCCGGTAACATAGCTTTCTTTTAAGCGCAAAGGATCGTTTTGTCGAATTTTGCATAGAGTCAGACGCAACAAGATGAGAGTGCGCTCCATATCTCATTGGCTAGTATCAGGAAGGTTTGTTCTATTTTGAAATTAACAAGTGCTAGGGGAGGTATAACAAAGTTATCGACCATTGTCAGGTCCTTTTCAGAGCCCTTTCTTAATAGTTCGTGCACTAGTTCGTTCTCTTAGATACCGGTGTGTTCTTGAACCGACCAAATCCCCACGTTTGGCTTTTATAGCGGCTTGACTGTTGATGATAGTGCTTCTTCTGCGTTTGCTAAAATGCTTGATTCATGGGTTTAGATTTAACAACCGTGAATGACTTGGCTTTTATAGAGTTTTATAGGTTGTTGATGATGAAGTGCCTCTTCTGCGATTGCTAAGATGCTTGAAACATACTGTCATTGTTTGGCATTGTTTTTTGACCCATTCGTAAAAATCGAGATTCTGTTCGAGTTAATGACTTTTGCCCAATCCTCTCTTGAGTGGAAGATTGTTTTAACATCTAAGCCAGAGCATCAGCCCATCTATGCTCTCTGCATCCCAACATGCGTACTACAAATGCAACTCAGTCGAGACAACTTTGAACTCGTTAGTGCGCATCATTGAAAAGTCACTCAGCATCAACGAGTTTACCATTGTCGCATTCCTGAACGTCGAGGGGTCTTAACAATGTCAGATCTACGTCAATCATAGATGCACTTGTAAGCCTTAAAGTTGATTCTTCGTTTGGAGTATTGATCAATCAATTGCTCACAAGCAGGATTATCAGTTTGCAGCTGGGCTACGGCGCATCTGCAAGAATATTTGATACTTGCCGAACTGCACAGTATGGCGTTCTATTCCCTCTTCTGTGGAATCTAGTGGTCAACGGGCTGCTAATGGACATAGAAATGACTGGATACAGACAGCTGCAAGACTGACGAGGGGGTGGGTTGTGGTGTTTTCTCCGATAAAATGAATCTAAGCACCTCTTTCCGCCTTCCAGATCATTGTAGCATTTTTTAGGCGGAAATCATGACGATCAAAGAAGCCTTGTCCTGGCTGAAATGTAATGTAATATTCGTCAGAGATATTAGCCTACCCTGGAATCGTGCACCTTCACTTCAAAGGGCGCGTTAAATTGCCGTTTGTCTTTTCTGGTGTCTGAAATTCCCTTTATGTCACTGTTATAAAATGTTAATAAAGATACATCAACCCTGAATGTGTTACTTTAGTACTGTACTCCTCTCAAGTATTTAACCCGCTGTTTCAGCGATAGCTTGTAGCAGATTAATAAATAGAAATACGACAGAATACCTGCAGTTCCACACGACAGTCTACCACACACTTCTGAGTAAAAAAAAAACAATTCCACCATTTCGATCCTCTAAATAAAAAAAATTTTATTCACTTCATTTTGGATCACAACGACAGCATAAAATTAAACTTGACGTGTTGTCATAAAATACCTATGTACGTATATACTTTAATAATTATTATTTACAAAAACAAATGCACTTCAAAACATCCATTCTACTTCAAGTTGCAACACTAAATAAAAATAGGAATCAATTAAGTAATTTGCGCAATATAAAGGCCGCAAGCAGTGTCACAATAGAACTACTTAAGCCCATACCACCTCCGGTCTTGGAACCGATCCACGTTATCCGACCCTCAATTCCTGGATAGACGACTTGACGATCTTTGATAAATGCCGATAGTGTTAGACTATCTATTAAAGGCAGCCGTTGACTTGAGATAGAATTTTCATCGAACTTATGACCATCGCCACCGTTTAATAGGAACTCTGCTAGTATCACACTGTACGTCTTTTCATCATCCAGGTCTTCATAAGTTGGTACCTCGCATTCAGCACACAATGCCTCAGCGCTCTGGACACGTTGTCCGGCGGGATTATTTAAATTGTACACCACTCGCATGCCGGACATTTGCAGAAAACCTCCATTCGAATCCTGATCGAATATTTCCGCCGATCGTTCGAGGGCATTGCGAATAGTCTTACCAGATACTTTCGTTACGTATACATCATTATTGAAGGGCAGAACCGTAAGAATGTCGTTTTCTGTGATTGTTCCGTCAGAACGTTTCTCAATTGAACTGCGAATGCCTTTAGAATGCAAGTATGGTAAATAGTTGTACTTTGGTTAGATTTTTATATGTATGTAGGAACTTACCTCCGCCTTGAACGAATCCTATGGCAGCATCTGTCCAGTACTGGCCACCAGCATCTTGCAAAGTCCTGGCATACACCAAACTGTCGGCAATCAAGTTTCCTAAATTGCACTCCTCGACACGGCATACAGAGGCACTTCCCTCCAATCGAACTTTTGTGCGACCAACGATGCTATTCTCGAGAGCGGTGATGTTAGGCCGGTATATATTGAGCAGTTCAAGGATATCAGAATCTCTGGGTACTTCTCCATTTAACAGGATCGGTTCTCCATCGAATTCAATAAGGTTTCCATTCGCATCAAACTGGGAAAGAATTTAAAAAAACAATAGTTTTCAAGCACTTTTTTGACATTCAAATGCGTATAGTCTGTTAAACCACGTTAATCTAAAAATTAAACTAAGGAACGCTACTCTTTCTAAGACCTGCAGGCTAGGTCTAGGATCCCCGTATCACTGTAAACTCTAAATAAACACATGCATGACCCGTGCAAAGTAATCTTTCCTTATGGCTCCTGGATACTCCGGAAGAATGAATTCTATGCATCTATGAACTTGATATCTAAGTGGAGACTATCCCACTAAGATTGTTAGATATACTGAGCTGAGGTCAAGTATTTTTATTTCAACAGGGAAATGGGGATACACTTAGGCTTTTGAACACTCAGGCTTGGGATCATGAACAGAACTGAACGATCACGTTCAAGGCGATCACTTGAGAGGATCAGCGCGTCTTCATTTCTCCTAAAAAGCCCTGAAAAACTGATCGACATGCAACTTAAGCAACATATTCCGTCACCAATAGCCAGTACGTCTATAATGGGGTCAAGTTTACGGTAAGGGTGATGTGGGATATGACGCCCAAAATGCACAGCGCAAATGATCGTCAAATCGACTCCATCGCACCCACTTTCGTGGAATAGATATGAGATGCTTAAGAACCATGGAAAGCTGCGAAAAGACAGAGATCCGCCCTTTTTACCATTTTGTGGAACCTATTCAGTAGAAGGCTACTCAATAGGCCCGGCAGTAGCATACCGGGCCATCGGGATGACATACTCAATACATAAAACTGTTTTTTCGGGCGCCGATTTCGGACTATTTTACAGGAGTTTTTAACTTGTTTATGTATACCTATACATTGAGCTCAGCTGACGCCTTAACTGTTTTACAAACGTCAATAGGCTACTGCTCGAAGATTGACAAACGTGAGTTGCTACATCTTCAGAACTTCATACACGACATTGAGGGGTGTTTTTGGGTGGCCCGCTGTTTTGAACGTTTTCGTTGTTAAAAGAAGAATGTGGACACTTTTTGTCTGTCAAACTTAGGGCATGAGAAACAATTAAACCCCGCCTTACTGACACCCTAAAATCTAATAAAAATCAATTAATTACCTGTACGTGAAGTTTCCCCAAATACTTGGTGTAGGCGTATGCCTGCACTACTGGCACCTTCTTCCCACTGGCTTGAGAGATAACTTTTGGATATGGTCCTTCAGGCCGTTCAGCGTCTGGTTGATCTCCAGTGTACAAGAATGTATTAGTATGACCGCCGATGACGATATCGACTTCGGGACACTTTGCTGCAATTTCTTGATCCTTTTGGTATCCCGAATGGCCGAGGGCAATAATAATCTTAATGCCCTGAGCTTTTAACTTCTCAGCTTCCTCACTGTAAGGAATTTAGTTTATTATCAACACCAGACCATATGATTCGACTACTTACTTGATTGACTCAATTTCAGGTGTAAATTCAACATTGTTTGGTTTTGTGAGATCTTTCGTTTCTGGTGTGACATAACCAATGACACCAACTTTAACTCCACCCACTTCTAAGATAGTTGACTTTGTAAGACTTTTGGCTGCCGCCAGTTCGGGTTCTTTGGAAAGATCCAAGTTCGCGGCCAGCACTGGGAATGTTACTTTGTCAAGAAAAGGAATTAGTCCTATCACGCCTTCGTCAAATTCATGGTTTCCCAGCGACTGAAACAGTGAAAGGTATTAATTTAATGAAATTGAAGGGCACTACAACTTGACAGACTTACAATTGCATCAGGCGATAGTTTGTTGAGGAACGCTGCTGTAATGTTATCTTTGAACACTGTAAACCAAGGAGTTCCGGTGTAGGTGTCACCAGCGTTTAGGTAAAGGACTGGGGGGCCTGTGGTTTTGGCCTCTTCACGGAACGTTCGAATTCTACGTAGTTAAGGATAAAAATAATTTTCTTAAATTTGACCTTAGATACATATGTGCGGTCCAACTTACACATGTGCGGTTCTTGCAAAGCCGCCGTAACATTTATTAGTGTTTTCGTCTTCTGGAGAACATTTAGTACTGGTAACGCTGGTCTGTTCGAAACGTGCATGCATATCATTGTTGTGTAGAATCAAAAATTCAATGGTATTAGCTTTTGGTACAGGAGCTGCTTTGGTTGATATGAATTGGAGGACTATCACAGTCAGGACAAAAATAAGTTGTGTATTCATTTTCAAGTTTTAACGCTGAAAGAAATAATGAGAAAAGGTTAAAATAGGTTCGAATTATTGACATAGAAGAGGTAATTTGTATCTAAGGCTCTTTTTGAAAAACATGTACACTCATCTAATGATCTTGGTTTGACTTAGATTAAGGCATTCTGATCTCGCCCCTTAACTTCATTAAGAGTTCAATGCTATCAGCATGATTCTCTATTCTCCTAAATTCATTATTTTTTACCTATCCCCTATTCTTCCGAGTAACGAGTCAGCTAAAGGCCTCCCTCGGACACGGATGATTACCCCAGCAAAAGTGATAAGGATCTACGAAATATTCGGACCCTTAATAGACTACGTGCAGCCGAACAGTTAGTGGAATCCCTGGACCGAGACAGAGTCTACAAGCTCTTGGACAAAAAATATGATTAGCCGCCTTTAACCCAAAGCTAGAAGGGAAAACATCATTGGTAGTATCGTCGGAAAGTATAGCCTGGGCGACACGACTTCCAATAACTGATTCAGGATTTACTGTGGGGCAAAACCTTTTCGTAGTTAACAAGCGGTTCCCTCTCTGAAAATTCGTAAGAGAAAGTCAACCTTCAACTAGATGAATGGCCGAACGTTACCAGAGGTAAAAGAACACGGACATACTGTGAAGAAGTCTAACGTTGGATGACTAAAATGTGATGAGATCCTTAGAGCTTTTTCCAATCGAGTCTCCTTTAATCACTATCAGCCCTACTCTGGCTACTACATTCAGGATCCACTTTTCTCTTGGAACCGTAATGCTCATTCCTCATCATTCCTTAATACGGGTATTCTTTGGCGAATGTAGGCAGAGATTAAATAACCAACTGATCTGAGTTAGTACCGATACCGACTTAGTTTAGTTAGAAGAATTCAAATTCAATCGCTAAGGTGACCTAGAGAATAGTTCATTAAACTGCGACTGTTGAAAGCTTTTGTTAAGGAAAGCACTTCATATTGCAGCAGCCTTTCACTTTTGATATGAATAATCAGAAGGAAACTCGTCCATTATCTCTCAAGATTGAGTAAAACTGCCACATAAATTAAACACATTTCTGTATGTGGTATGCGAATCTAATCACGTAGATACTTCAGTAAGTATGATTCCAAGCAACAATAAAATCCCCATCTGTTTCTAATCACACAATAGTGTTAATTGGTCTATTGTGCTCAACAGTTCATCAACCAACAAGGAAGCGGTGCCACTTGAAAGCACTTCTGATACTTCTACACCAAAGTGATTCATGAATGCTTAGCAATGTGCTAACTCGCTTGTTATATAAATAATAAAAGAAAAAGTGGAAAACTAACACGTTTTCTTGTTAAAAATTCTGAATAAAATATTAAAGCTATTTAAATGCAGTAAACTATGATACTTACTCCCATAGATAGACGTAATATATTATTAAGTATTCAGTAAAAGTGGATTATATTTCAGAATGTTTACAGAACACGTTTTTATCGATAAACAAAATTACGTTTTGTATAATTGTATATCGTTTGTAGTAGATAATCCATACATTGAGCAGTAAAACATGTAAAATGAAACTAATATACGAAACTACACAATTTATCGCATTTTTCCGTAGTGTATGTAAACATCAATAAATGATTTATAATTGAGATCCTTATCGTTTAGTCGGTGGCTAATCTTAATCGATAACACATGCTACATGCATAATTCTTGTCGATTAAGACATTGATTTACACTCCCTACTTTTTGATTCTCGTACAAACATGAGTGGCTGTGGTTTCCCACTTCATCGTATCTGATTGGCAATAAATTAGTTATCTGGGAATGCCAAAAAAAAAACTTTTTTGGTTTTCTTTTGAAATAATAAAATAAACTTCTCCTTATTTTGGGTGAATTTAGATGATGCAAATATGTATGAGCTGCTGATAGAAATAGCTTATGATGAACGTCTGAAATACCTAAATAGGTTAAGTCACTTATCACCAGTACCATTTATCACCACTATTAAAATTTAACACATGATAATAGTTTAAGTACCATTATATAGTTTAAGTGTGTTACATATTTTGTTGCGATGTCTAAAAGTTTATTGTTTAACAGTGACGTATACGCAGTCTGTGTATGTTATAATAATAACACATTGTTTAGCAAGTAAAACCCAGACTCAGTCAATAGAAACAAGTTAATCAATTATATATAGGTACATACATATGTATATGTATACTATATAGCTAATTAATGCACAAACAATATTCTGCATGCAAATATTTAATGATTTACGAAGAACCGGATTTGAGTGGGTTTTTCCTTCCCTGTCTGTTACTACAAAAGTTAATTATGTACTTCTACGGAACTGCATGATCATAACTTAAAATCACCTCAATCTTTCCTAGGGTTCTACTAGGTATTAGTGCTTCTTTGGCTTATTCTACTAATTTTGTCATAGGTTCATGAAATTAGACCGCGGATGATTTTTAACGGCGTTCAAAATTTATTTTAAAAATAGTAAAATGAAATAAAATCGTGGTTTAGTTTGATTTTCCGATCGCGGTTTAAATTCACGCAGCCATATTTCATGGAACGGATTTCTCGATAGACTACTAGACTTTTACCCTCTACATTGATAGTTAAAATGTCAACTTCAAGAGATTTCGTATAATCTACCAACTATACTTTCCATTGCAGTGAAGTAAATTGTTGACAGTGTGGCATGATGTCAAAGGCAATGAGAACTTATTTACTACGTAGTTGGCGCTACAGTTCGGAGTAAAAATGGGCCTTATCCAACAATACCGGTTAGTCCGGTCCAAGTGGCCAAAGAGTAGTAATACAAATATATGAAAATACAAAGCCTTCTCAAGTTAGCCTTTCACTATCAACTCCTACTCTACACCTCCACGATGGTGGTTGTTGGATGCCTAGTACGAAAAAAGACAATGATCTTCAGATCTACACATGGAATGTTCGGCAGACATTATCGCCATCCAGGAGAAAGATGACGATCCGAAAGACATCTTCGTTGAATCCACTTCTCCACAGCCCTTCAGCGCAAACAGGACCGAATACCTTACAACTATATAATTTTTCTCTCCAAACAACCGAAGATAACTTCATCCGCTTACAATAGAGTCCATGCCTCTGTGCCATAAAATAGGATTGGGACGATCCAGGATTATAATGAATCCTATATATCTTCAGGATAGGGCCTCAATTGTTTTCTAAATCCACAGAAGCAGACTTGACTTACTGTCAGATTTGATTTAAAAGCCAAAGTAGGGTTGTTCATGGCCATTCTGCACAAACGGACAAGTTTGACACTTATTTAGCTACGTTCGTTCTTCCCATTACAAGACGTACTGTTGTGTAGAATATGCTTACCAAGCGTTCTTCCAAAGATGTCCTTCTTTTCTATCTTGATATTAAAATCGCCCAACATGATTTTTATGTCATGTTTTGGACTTTGCTCATATATTTTATAGATGAACTCGTAAAAACACTCTCTGTAGCGGCTTAGTCCGTGTCCTATATGGAACCATGAGTCCATATTAAGCTAATGTTGATGCGGATTGGCATAAGACGCTCTTTCTAAACCTCAAGACTTCTTGCCTAAGTGTACAATCTGTCACAGCATTTGATCCTCCTTTTCCTGGGTGGCGTTAATATCTACTTTATAGTACTCTAGGACCTTTCCGAATTCATCGACAGCACGCGGCATATTAAGGCGCCCGAACACGTTGTTCTTAGTTTTCTTTAGTGGAATCGTCAACAGCAGGGTTACCCGCATCCGAGGCTTGTATTTACTTTGTAACTACTGACGAGCCACATTCTCCAACCTGAAAGGCCTATATAGTGCCCTGGGACTGATTTCGCTTTTATCTTAAGAACTGTAGGAGACACGCAAATAGTTTTCTATTGCAAATTTCTAGTCATTTGTGAATAGAATCTTCTCTTATTCTCATAGACCTCGCAAGTAAAAAAATACAAATTTTTGGCGCAACAGGTCCATGAGACCCAGGGCCCAGCTTCTCACACCAATCGTGTTGTGCGTGTCCGAAGGGCAATTGTTTATTTGAGAAGCCTTTTCATGACAGTTTTACTCTCGGATGTTTGTCAGACATTCGCGAGAGGTGGGGCCATGAAAGAAATTTTAGGATTTTAAGATTAAATCACGAATTTCTCGCTTCGTAGTCCAACGCACTAACCACTTCAACCACGGCTCCCACCTCACAAGTAGATCTTGTTATTATCTACATTTTATACACACCTTTGTATTATAGAACAATTGTAGTCGAGTTCTTAAAGACTCTTTTAATCAAACTATGGACAGCGCCGTGACAATCATACAAAACCCAGCACCCCAGATTCAAGCTTTCCTGGATTTCACTGGTGCCATTGAACTTCTTGAGAGGCTAGAGTAAGTTTGAAAGTTTCTGGCAGCTTCTTGCAATCCTCCATTTCTTCGCAACGATGTAGTGGTTCGATTGAACATTCGCTACTGAGAAAGTTCAAACATTCAAAATATCGGACCAATCAATTGTGTAGATTGTTGATTATTTTTTGATAAGGAGACTGGCAAGTCCATTTAGTGCCTATTAA
This sequence comes from Xylota sylvarum, assembly GCA_905220385.1. Lineage (NCBI taxonomy): Eukaryota > Metazoa > Arthropoda > Insecta > Diptera > Syrphidae > Xylota > Xylota sylvarum. The sequence goes on from LR999960.1 coordinate 28,933,874, forward strand.
GGTACAGGAAGCTACCAGCAACGATAAGATTGGTTCCATAGCAAATTCGAATTCAATGGCGGATACTGCCACTTAAAAAAAAATATACTCACGATTAGCGACAAAAAGATAAGCTGTTTAAGAATACTGTTAGGGAACAATTAATCGAACTAGAATGTAAAAAAACACGACTGTAAAAAAAAATATCAACCATATCCTAGGATGAAAAAGCCATAAAATTCGTCCCCTTACTACTGGCCCACACAAATCGAACGAACAACAGCAGTATTACCGGTTGATGTCGGCGTGCATCAGGAAAGTATTCTTAGCCCTGTTCTCTTTAGTGAAGTTTTTAGGTACCATTTGACACATTATGTGTAACAACAAACCAATAATTATCCTGAAATATTTTTCGGATATACTGAAAACGTTTGATTAACGAGTTGTGTAAATAAAGAAGTAACGGTCAAGTTGCGAGTTATTCTTCTGAGTAATCTGTGCCGTAGATTTGTAGACTAAGAGGCAATCTTCGACTATCATTAGAACTTGAATACCATGGCGTGGGAGTATGATTTCCTGCATGATTTACATACATAAATTCTGTATAAATTCTATATTCCAATGCCAAGTAATAATTTTCCGTAAAATTGGCTACAACTACACTACAAGTGAACACATCAAGTATCAACAGGTGCCTTGCACTGTTTGCCCACACTTTTCAGTTCACACACCTGATTGTTAGTTGACTGAATTATTATTATTTTCTGTTTCTGTTATTTTTCACAATTTTGCTTGAAAAGCGTGTACACTATCAGTCTATTAGCGCAATAATTCACCATGAAATTACACAATTTGTATTTCTCTAACAATTTTCTCTTAACACTTATTTATATAGAAGATCACTCTCGCATTTCATCACAAACCATTAAATTTTCAAAGGACAACATAAATAGGAAACCGCACACACAAAACAAACATATTTTATTTGAATTCGACACATAATGTCACCGACTCTTGATGTGTGACGAAACACGAAAGTCTTAACAACTAATTACTGTTCTAAATTTAGTAACAAATAAAACAACAACGCATAGATTTCCTCAAAAATAGACGAGACAAGAGAACCAGTTGATGACACAAGATCTCGGCAAAACCAGAAGAAGGGTAGTCAATTGGTCGCGTGCCCTCCTATCGATAGGTTGACAAGATATGTACATTCGAAAAATGTTTATTTTTAGTCTTTCACCGATCGTGTCTACCTACCTGATGATCTTCAGAGGGATATCACGACAAAAAATTGCAAAAGATACACCTACAGATACACAATGTATCTTCTAGTATAACCGGTTGGGTTTAATGAAAAAAATTCGCGCCACAAGAGTACAGAGTTAATCATCCTTAGTAGATCATTTTCGCAAAGATCAATGATCACCCCGAATGCTGTTTGTTTTTTGTTTGTTTATACGACACGCGGGAGGAAAACGATATTAATCCGTCGGAGTCAACCTCAACACTGACGATCGGCACTGGCCATTTTGATGAGAGACACTCGTCGCGGTTTCTATTCATCATCAAATCAAGTTAAAGGTGGTAGTGAATGGCTGTTGCGAGTTGTGACCAGAGTCTGTTGAGAGAGAGGATTAATTCATGAATATCGTTCGTTTGGATTGTTATCGCGAACAAAAGAACGAACAATAAAAAAAAATATTATTTTGATAAGATACTTGTACTAGGTGCGATTAAGTTAATAAAGTAACGTGTTGTAGATAAATGATTACAATTTATTCATTTATTATCGGCAGCTAATTGTGTTGGAATGTTCGTGAAGATACGCGTGTACAAGGGATGGATGGATACAACGTGTACCCTTAATGAGTACTTAATGATTTGAATTTTGCTTTTTTAATTAAAGGAAAAAGGTGTTCTGTTTTCGCATTTAGAGTAAACAGAAGGCGAGTGTTGTGTTGACTTTCTATCAACTTGTTCTAGATACCGGTTTGAGTGCCAAATTATGTGATGTAGATACAACAAGTGGATTGTGCCGATGAGTGCCGAGCATGTTTGTTTTTGCTTAGACCGACTGAGTATTTTCAATTTTGGTTGTTTTATTAATTTGATAGATAGGTACGAGTAGGCGCTAACAACTTAACTGATAGATGAAGTTAATGACGTTAATAATAGTGTTTTGATAGCTATACATAGTGGCGTCGTAAAAATGTGAACAACATGAACATGAACCACATGTTTTGATTTTTATTACTTTTATTATCGTTGCTAATGTTTTTCCCCTAACCTTTGGTTAACTACGTATTCTCCGAACACAAGAGGCAACAGCGATATTTAACACCAGCCGATCGGTGATGGGTATCATATCAAGTTTCTATTTTATCGATTAGCAATTACCATTGATCACATCTGACACTGCGAACTAATGGAAGCGCATGTTTCTATTTATACAAAATCGTCATTGGTACTGAATGACATATCACTAACTATACCTTGTAAGGGTAGCATCCTCTGAAAAAAATTGAAATAAACTGTTAAGGATGACCACTATCTAGATCTGTTGGTAGAACTTACATACGCAATGCATCTATGGATGGAGTCCCAAACTTCGTCCTGAAGGAAGCTATTAAAACTAAACCGTAGGCATTTTCAAACCGTGCTTGACAAAAGGAAAGTTCCCTCTGCAATGGAAACGACAGAGGCTGGTATTAATCTCAAAAGGCGACAACGCCGCAGATCAACCGTCGTCATACAGACTGCATGCGATACGTTGTTATGTGGTTACGCTAGATGTCAGGAATGCATTCAACTCGACCAATTGGAGTTTAATTATGAGAGCGCTGTGGAATATGCGAGTGCCAAGCTACCTGCTCCGAATAATCACAAATTATTTTGAAGACAGAACCCTCTAGAAAATAGGATTTGTTTTTGAGAAAGCTTAGACTATTTCTTCACTTATCGGAACGTTCGAACATCAATCATACTGGATGAGTACCTTGCGTCGATCGAAATGTGAGCAATCTGGTTGATGGATCATTGATAAGAAAAGATCCATGTCCTCATGTGAATATCGAGAGTATTTCACCCGCTGCAAAGTCGAGCCCAGCAGCTATTTAATAGATATCAGGTAGAGAGAGTGATTGCGTAAGAACAGAGCTTCCATCCAGTCAATGAAGAAGCCATCCTTCCTACCAGTATTGAAGAGTTTGGCTCATTTATCCAAAACTTTGATGCGTGACTCACATCAATAAACACGCGTTCGATTGGGTTGGCTGGTCGATCTTCTGGGGAAAGAAAGGTTGCTGTGTGTGGATTTTTTTTTAGAGAGGAAACCCAGTGATACAGATACTGACAAGTGAGTAAAAAGCGGGAGACAAAGGTGAGTGTACCATATGAAACTGACTGAGGCTATTAAACTCGAAGTTTTTCTTAAATCCCGCGTTGTGCGTCTGTAGTTTTGTATCCTTTTTTAGTAGATAAGTGAAAAGTGAAGTCTTCATTTTTTGTGGATTGTTTCTTTGAATCATTCGGGTTCACTTACTTAGTACTAAATTTCAGAGTGAACCTAGCCTCAGCTAACAAACCTCTCCAGTTCAGACAACTGTGGACTAAATGGCTTAGTGGGGTCTAGTTAGACACAAAGTTCTATACCTACAGCTCTTCTCTGTAAATGCTGTCATAGGTGGTGATGGAGAAGTGATATGTACAAATTTGCACAATATAGCATTTACAAAATATAGCAGATAAGATACTATAAAGACGAATGTCTCTTTAGTTGCTACAGTTTAGGTCTCCTTTCTGGTGGCTAACATTCGTCTGGTTTGAATGGTTTATTTGGTGTTCTTAGTATGCCATCGTACATTATGTTTCAAAGAATTGGTCCCAGGACCGATCCTTGCGAAACTTCTCTCGTTATCTTGTACTTCTTTTGTCCCTCTTCCGTGTTATAGTAGAGGGTTCTATCTTCGAAGTAGTTGGTTATTATGCATAGTACGTAGTTTGGTACCTGCAGGTCACTCAGTGCTCTTACTACACTGCTCCAGTTGGCTGAATTGAACGGGTTCTTGACGACAAGTTACGAAGCACAGTACTGTTTTGTCCCTCGGAGCCTTCTTTCTCCCGCAATTGCTTCCCGTGCTATGTCGCACACAGGCTTGTATTGCATGGATGGTGCTTAGTTTCGTTCTGAATTGTCGATTGCAACGCACCGAGTCCCCTTTCGTACATTGTTCTAATCTTGTTCGTATAATTCTTTCCAGCACTTTCCCCGATATATCTAGCATGCATAGTGGCCTGTTTGCTCAGGTGGTTTGTCGCCCATTGACATGAGCACTAGTCGTGGTCGTTTCCACTGTGATGGGAATTTTGATTTTCTTAAGCTTGCTCTGTAGAGATGTAGTAAGACCTCTGGTATGGTTTTTATCGCTTCCCTTAAGACGAAGTTCGGGATACCATCAATTCCTGGTGTCTTGTTGCTCTTGATAGCTGCCGCGGCTTTTGCGATCTCCTTAGTTGTGACTGCTGGTATCGTCTCCATTTAATCTGCTATTTCTTGTGGTAGTGTGAATCCATCTACCGACGAATAAACTGCCGACAATTGAGTTATGTTCATGATGCTTGGGCATATCGGTCCAGCTGCCATGCCACTATTAATTTTGTTCATGACTCTTTTATATGCGCTTCCCTATGGGTTGTGTTGTAGTTCCGCTCTGAACGCCTGAAATGATTCACTTTTGTTATTTTTAATGAGTTTACGGAGCTGTCATCCGTAAGGATTTGATAGCATCAGTGGTATGCTTCCGAACGGAAATGCTCTGCTATGGACTTGCTGATCTTTTCTGGTGTTGTTACCTCGTCTAGGTCGCGACATTGTAACATTATTTATTGGCTTAACGTCTTCACTTTTACATCGTTTTGGAGGATCTTGACCATACCTCTTGAGCTCAATTAATATGTCACCCTTAACTGTCTTTCGAATTTTGTTCACAATTTCGCTAAATTCTTTTATTTTCAAAATTTAAATCCAATCAATAAGCAATCTTTTAGAAAAAAAATGATCTTATTTTTCCTCCCGGATATTGAAATATTTGGCCCAAGTTCATATATTTCGATAAAGTATCTGTCTATGCCGCGTAGATACTAATGATAAATAAACAAAATGTTCTTAAAAATAAAACGAATTCTTTCAAATCATAGTGGCTATGGAGACCTGCATTTTTTACTCTTACTAAAATTCGCTTGTTTCGTTTCTTCTTTGACAGTTTGGACATAATTTATATGCTTAAGTTGTTTACACAACTTGTTGGCAACATTTTCTAGAGATACAACCTACAGAACACTTTGTTTGTTTTACATAATTTATTTATTTTTAAAGATAACAGAATAGTTAGAAAACATGTGAGTTTATACATAGACCTTATAAAAGCAACTTATTCGTTTGTTTTATAATTCCGTAAAAGGAAAGGCGAGACAGTCTACACCTACATATGTATATTAAATCTAGATAGCCTGATTGGTATTATTGGTATGCCTGACATCAATTTAAATGGTTGAATCGATTAATATACAAATTTGAAAAATAATTGCAAACTACTGACTGTTGTATAGAACAATACTTCTTTATGTGAAAACGTTAGTAGTTAATGATAATTAATAATAATACTGTCATTTACTGGGTTATTTTTTTGCACTTAGCAATTTAGATTTATCTGTGCAATTAAATTGAATTTGATTTACGCTAGCGATACAGCTCGTATGAGCGAATATTGTGTAATTAAATCTTGATGGCATTACAAATGAAGACATACTTCTCGAAAAGTACTCGTCTAAGGTTTTCCTGTTCAAGGTTTCCTTCTCTTCTTCGTATCTACCAATCCTTCTGGCATATCTGCCTACCAGACAGTGGCCTATGAGGGTGCCAACTATTTTTCGCAGATTTATTAGATTCTATCTCTACCTACTTTTTCCATTCTAATGGCTGCGGTATCTAATTCCAATTTTATCAATTTAATAGGTGCCCTCCTATTGTCAAGGAGATTTCTGTCTGGACCCTCCTTAGCTATCTTGTCGGCTTGGCAATTGCCTGGAATATCCCTGTGGCCTGGAACTCAGCACAGAGATACATCGCAACTGACAGCGATCTCGTTAAGCGGTCTGCGGCATTGCTTTACCAACTTGGATCGAATTATTGACGATTCTAAGGCTTTTATCGCAGCTTGACTACGAGTATCTATGTAGAAAACAATAGCACTGAACTAGATCGAGTTAATCGAAAGCCAGGTCGCGGTTTCACAGAGTGCTGTGAAATACTCTACAGTGGTCTGGCAGTAGAGTGGTGATACAAATATCCAGTGCACTGGGGTACACTCCCGTAGCTGTTCCAGGCGCTGTCTTGGATTCGTTTGTCTAAATGTGTTGCAGATTCATTTAAAATTTTTCAAGATTCCCAAGAACATTTGCTTGGAATCCTGGTTTTATATTTGACGACCAGATAGAGGACAATGTAGTCCGAATTACTAGGAATAAGGATATGTGCGTTTAGGATGCTTGCGAACCAGTATTTCCACGAGCCAGTTGCAAGGATTCCTTAAGCCGTAATGTTGCTTTAGCCACCATCATCTTCCCAAAGATATTAACAGAAAGAAAATGGAGCATAGGTTCTAGTGGAGCATAAGAGTATACACAACAAAAATCTCAAAGTTCCTAAGGGACGTAGATCACTGATCCAGACAAATGTGATCCCTACCAAACCGGAGACAACCAATTGTTTGGTTGTTGATATCAAGGGGATGACAAAGTAATAACTCGCGCTAACCAAAGATTAAACAACGTAATTGTTATCATCGAACAGTGTCAAGAATTAAATTCCGTTCTTAGAATTGATGAACAATAGGTGAAGTGGCGAAAGCTCTTAGTTTTTTGAATCTTCTCCATAAGTGGAGCAGTAGCTCAACTATTTAAAGCTATTCAAAGAAGCTGGTAATGAATTTTTAGAGACCATACACATACTCATTTCTAAGATTTGGTCAGACGAGTATGTGCTTGATGAATGGAATCTCAGCATCATTTGTCCAATCCAAAAAGAAGGAAAAGGAAATCCCCCCTCATTGAGGTATCAGTCTCCTCAACATTGCGTACAAGATTTTGTCTGCACGGCTGAAACCCTTCATCAATAACCCGAATGGCCCCTCGTGGATCCTGGAAAAAACTTAAAAAGTTCAAATCCATACCCAGCATATTTTCATCGATTTTAAGTCCGCATATGACAGTATTTATAGATATGCTAAGGAAAGCACCGTATAGTTTTGGCATCTCACCCAAACTCGTCCATTTGTGCACCGATTACATCACGACAAAGGCGACCTGAACGAAACCTTTGATGTCAAGAAGGATTTAGACACGTAGCATCATGTGACTTCTATAAAATCATACTTGGAAGAATAGTGCGAAACTCAGAAGCCAATACTGGAGTTACAATCTTTCAAAAGTCTGTCCAACGACCAGTGTACGCCGATGATATTGATATCATTGGGTTTAGCGATAAACGTGAGCAAAATCAAGTACAAGCGGGTACTTGAAGTTAAAGGTATCTTCGTTTCGAGAGAAAAATTCTTCATAGATATTCGACTTAGGCGGGCTTTAGAGGAGGAGATTCAATGACGAATCAGTGACCCGAGAAAGCTACGATATGTAGAGCGAATGTATACCAGCATTAATCAGGAAAATAACGTAGAAAGATCTCATCTTGCGTGCGCGCCCAAATAGAAAGGGACCTCAATTGACTTGTTCAGAGCAACTTTAAGCAGTTTGCTAAGGACCGGGCTAACTTGAGATCCTTGTTGGTTTAGGCCCAGATTCACCCCGAACTGTAGCGTTACCTAAGTAAGTAAATATGTAAGGCAGTGCCGATCGGAAATGTATAGGCTTCCACTGTAAACCACACAAATGTCAATATTACAATGTCAGGAGACAAACAAATATTTGGTGTAACAGCTCCATGGAATCCAGGGCCTAACAACTTCTCACAACCATTCGCGATGTGCATATACATATGTACATATATGTGCATATGCAGATGGATTATATTTTTTGCAAGAATAGATAATGCCGTGTCCCAAGAAGAATTTTTCTTTTGAGATACATTTTAATAACAGTTTTTTTCACGGATGTTTGTCAGACGCTCGCGAGGGGAGGGCCGTGAAAAACTTTTTGGTTGTATCTAAGATTCAAACCTCGAACCTCCAACTCAGTAGTCCGACGAAGTAACCACAGAGCCACAACGCCTACTGTTGCCAGGAGACTCTATCTGCTAAAATCCTGGACATTTCACTTTATTTAATATTTATGCATGTATATATAAAAACACTCCCACTTTTAGATACGTAACTAGAAACTTATTGCACTACAGTTAAACTGTTAATAAACATTAAATTCGACTTAATCACGATTAAGATTATTGTTGCGACGTCAATCTTATTATCAATTAATTTGACATAGAAATATAAAAACTTATCTTTTGATAATCTTTCTGTAAATTAAAACAACTTCTGCTTTCAATGACAAACATGTACGAGTATGTTTGTAGATGTGTTATCGATATTATTATTATTTTAGTTGAAAGTGAAATTATCGGTTGCAACGTGAAATTGTATTATTTTGAACTCAACACAGCATCTTACATCAAAATAACATCAAAAATAATGTGAATACATACATACAATTCACAAAAGTTTTGTATCATTTCATTGATATTTAAGCTTATCCAAACTATAGTTATAAAAAAAATAAAAATAAATAAAAGTGCAGTGAATTACTAAAATAATTAATATCTATAAGCAACTAGTTTAGTTTTATAGTTTTATTATTTTTAAAGCATATATATATATACATATGTACATACATATGTAGAAATTCAAGAGTTCATTGTACTCAACTGAAATTAAAAAAACTTTCACAGTATAAACTTAAAATAGATTTATTCCAATTGTTTATATACTTTAAACTATAGACTAAGAATAAACAATTCTGCGTGACACCTAATTATTATAAAATCCGCAATAAATACAGACATACTAATGAATTTTTTTTACACTTTTTGGAGGAAGAAGAGCCTTGAAATATTTATCACTTCAGTAATTAAGTTTTTAAATTAATAGCCCATTTAAAAAAACAAACAGAAAAAAAAAGATTTTTTTTCCAACAAAAAGAGAATATCTCATATTTTCCCCAAATTATTAGTTCAAAATTATAATTAAAAAATTGGCTTTAGTTCTGAGAATATTTAGCAATAAAAAAAAAACCAACAAATTAGACATAGAAATTATTTTTGTAAAAACAAATAAAAATTGAAGAAAACATAAAAAACAGGTGGTTTCGATAATTCATTTGTTTTAAGTATATGATTTATGATTATTTATCATCGTTTATTCAGATTAATATAGACAGACCTAAAAACTAAAGCAAACAAGAATTTTATTTAATAAGAGCTGAGTCGATACAATCGCATGAAAATGCCTCTCAAAAATATTTCTTATTGTTTGCTTCTTGCGTTTTGGGTGTCAGAAGTGACCAACTTGTGACATACATATGTATGTATATGTACATAGATAAACAGACGCAAGGCCACAGTATTTAATCCAATACCTTGTACATAGCTCCAAAACGGAGTATCCATACTTTGTGCTTGCCACTTCACCAAAGACTATAAAATTGCGATTGTCCTGTCCTATCTTCTATATCCTCTAATTCTCCATCATAGTGGCCTAAAGATCTTTTCAAGATCAAAATGAAAATCCGGGTACTCATATTGACTGGACTCTCTCCAAAGCCAGTCAGAGGAAGTTCAAGAGTGGAGGTAACAATGCTAAAAGCACCTCCAGACTTAGAAAAATCATTTCTAAAGAAACCCCCTATACCAGGGTATTTTAAGGATATCAATAAGGTATGGATACAATCCTGCTTAGAACTCTGAACTTTCTGTTACAAACACAGTCCAAGTGATGTACGAGATGGTCAAGAAACAAGAAAGTACATCCAGATAAATCTTAAGCATTGTGAAGTCGTACAGGACCTGCACAGACAGTAAAAGAGGAAAAAGCAGACCTAGTCCTCAAATGCGAGCAGTATAAAAATTTACACGTCAATTCAAGACGAGTAGATGACTCCACTAAGAAAGCAACGATAAGAACGTGCGGAAAATATGCACTTCAGCACAAAAACGGAAACAAGAGAGCGAATTTTGCCAATACCACAAGTTAGGCAAAGCACTTCTTCAGCTGTTAGTTCCCACCGAGCGCGTACATGGCAGAGAACCAACAATTGTAGCCAGAGACTTTAATGCATGGGCAGTCAAATGTGGTAGCATGAGGACCAATCACAGAGGCGAGGCATTGCAGACATTTTACTGTTTACAGCCAAGGAAACTAAAAAAAAAATTTTAAATTCCACATCTAGCTCCATAATAGATTTAACCTTCGCCAGTAGAAGCATAACAAGGAAAATCAAATGGAATGTCTCCAATCTATATTCAAATAGTGATCATTGGGCCATCAGTAGCCGTCAGTACCAAAATCCACTGTAAAGGTACAAAAGTTGGGCTGGAAATGTACATGTGTACTTAGATAAAGAAATGCTAAAGAAAACGGCAAACAGGTAACAACTTCTCTCATCCGAGGATGCGACGCATCCATGCCACACAAAGGAAATGAGAATCGGAGAACTCCGGTATACTAGTGCTAAGAGGAGACTGGCTCAGCAAGAGCAAGACAAAGACAAAGAGAAGATTTCGAAGAGACTCTAGAACAATATTTAAGGAAAAGAAAATAACTGCGGAAACTCATTAAAAGGAGTAGAACCGAGTCTTTCCAATCGCTAAAGGAAGACATAAACCATAGAAAGCGCCTATGAGATAGTTAAGGACAAACTTAAAAATTTCTCGGCCAGCCGGAATTCATTATGAAAGCGGTGAGGAATTTTCGAGTCCCAAGTTACCTGCTGCGAATAATCACAAATTATTTTGAAGACAGAACCCTCTTCTACCACACGGATGAAGCACTGGAAAGATATAAAATTACACAGAGATTAGTTCTAGACCGTGCCCTCTGACACATTATGTATGATGGAGTACCTACTACGTATGCGGAAATATACCGACATACCGTCGACCTAGATCTAGCAACACCGCTGTGACCTCCGCGAACTATTAGCATAACATCTTCCATTCGTTAAACATTCGAAAAACTAATAAACGTCTAGATTGGTAGCAGACTTGAACGCAGTCACTTTCACAGCGCAACACGCATATGTATGAATGTAATGTAAGAGAAAGGTCCTTAATAGATAAAGAACACACACTTGTTGCATTTGTAGACATCGAAGGAGCAAAGGGAACTTGAAAATTCCAACCTTAACCAAACTCTCTCCAAAGCTATCGTGAGTCTCCAGAGGTACGCCACTGGGAGCAGTCTTCTCCTCTTTGCTTAGGGTTTTAGTCATCAAGGAAATACTTTTGAAATTAGAAAACAGCGGATCTAAAATAGTTATCTCTGCATGCGATGTAGTGCTGCTAGTTACTGATCACGACAAAGCATTGAGAAATTTGGTCCAACACCCTAACACTAACAGAGGAATTGTACCACATTTCAAACTACTAGCTATTGAGGGAATACTCATAGGGATATCTGATAGTGCGAGATACCTAAGAGTCATACCTTCGTGTCGCTAAAAGAATAAAAAAAAGTCTGCAATCGCTTTCTACATACGCAACTGATAAGATATTCTATATAGGTATATGTATACAGAAATAGTAGGAACAGTAGGAACTTACATATGGAAACGCAGTCTGGTGACGAGTCGCAGACAAATCGACTAATCTTAAGGCAATGACAAAAATACAGAGACTTACATTCATAGGTACAACCATCGTGATGAGAACGACAGCAGAGCTAGAAACAATTCTCAACATGCTACCCCTAGACGTGTACATCCTGGAGTCTGCTGCCAAATAGCCCTTGACGATTAGCCATCAAACCGGTGAAACCCAAATTCAAAGGGTATGTACAGATTCTAAAGAAAGTCATAGGTGAAGACGTAAATAATAACTACAGGTCACCATACCTTACTTAAAAAACCATTCTCCTGCACTGTTCTAAGCAGAGAAGAATAGGAAACCAATTAACCAACAAAAGAACACGTCTTTATCTATTTACACAGATGGATACGGGAACAGGGATTGGTATATTCTCAGCGGAACTTAACAAAAAAAGCTCAATCGGACTTTTTGATTACACCAGTGTCTTCCAAGCAGAGGTCCGGACAGTAAAAGTAGGGTATCAGTGATGGCAATACCTTGTCGTGATATCACTATATTTATTGACAGTCAGGGGGCTCTTAACCCATTTTTTGCTACTGAAACCAAATCCAAACGGCGGTGTCACGAAGAACTTAAAATTTTTGGCTCGCAGCACAACCCCATCTGGTGGTCCAGCGAACTGGCGTCTCCAAGAAACAAGAAGGCTGAACAATGTAGTTAAAACTACAAAAAATCCCAATGACTGGGACTGCTACAAAGAAAGCAAAGGAAGATTAAGAAACACAACGACATATGCCCAGAGAGCAGCCTTGAAAAACTTCTGTAGCAGACTCAGAAAAGTCCTGTCAAAGGTTCAAACAGTTCCAGGGTTCCTTAAAAAATAAAACGGCACCTGGACTGACTCCTGCTCTGACACCTTGAAAAAACTTGTCTTAACTCACTTTCCTGATTAATCCTTCAGCAACTCACACTCCACAGAGAGGGTCAACAGCTCAATAACACCAAATAGAACACAATCAGTCGATCAAATAATTGACGAAAAGAAAGTAGTGTGGGCCATTGACACCTTTTCTCCCTACAAATCGCCGGGACTTGACGGCATTTTTACTATGAAAGAAAAAATTGAGCTGCAAAGCTCAAAGGCATATTCCGTTTCTCGACTCACACGGATTTTCATAGGCAGCCTTAGATGCACCTATGTATGTACCTCAATCAAGGAGAGATGTCAACGTCATTTTTACCCCCAAGGCGTGAAAGCCCAGCCACACCACAGCAAATGATTTTAGACCGATCAGTCTTTTCTCCTCAACACCCTAGAAAGAATATTAGACATCTACATTCGCTCCAAATTAACTCCAATGGGTGTCTCATCTAATCAACATGCCTATATGAAGGTTACAATCAACTAAAAATCGTTCCATCAAAAAGAATTTCCACTAGCAGCATTACTGGACATTGCAGGGGCCTTCAACAATGTAAACTTGAAATCAGTCAGCACACTGGTGGAGCCCAGGCCCCAGGCAGACTAAATGGAGCCCAACTGGGGAAGGCAAGATACCTGTGGTGCATATTAGATCGAAAATTGAACAGAAAAGCCAATATACGCACGCACACCAAAACTAGCCACCATCCACTGGATGTACACCGCCATCGTTAGACCTGTCCTCACATACGGCGGTCTGGTCTGGTGACCTGCTGCCGCAAAAGCCACAAACCTGATCCCCCTCACAAGGATCCAACGTCTAGCGTGTATAGGTACCACCAGTGCTATTGAGATAAAACCTACCTCCGCCATGCTCGTGCTTTGCCCACTGCACCGCTTCACTATAAGTAGCGATAAAAATAGCTCTTCGCTTCCGACAAACCTGGATTTGGAAAAGTAAAATCGGATACAGCACCATTAACAAGTGGTCAAACGACAACACGCCTTCTGACTACCTCTTAATAAACTGATCTAAAATATACTAATCTACCAATCGTTTGATTTTTATTATTTATTCGTTAATAATTATTTTCCTTTCAAAAAAAAAGTTAAAACGACTAATCATGTGGGTGAAAATATTTGTTTTTTAAATAAAAAATTGGCTTCACTTCAGAGGGGATTAACAACTAAACAGACAGACTTAAAAACAACTAATTTGTGATACAATTACTTGGCAGATGCATATGTATGTACATATGTAGATGTATTCCGCTCGTTTTTGGAAAAAAAAATATTTGAATTTCTAGAGAATTAAGAATATTTCCTTTATTTAGAAAACGTGGTCTCAGCCGACGGTAGCACCGAATTCAATGTGGGCAACACAATTGGGAAAATGAAGGCAGCGTTCAGTATCCAAAATCTGGTCAGACGCTCGCGAGTGGTGGGGCCGAGAAAAAACTTTTCGTGTTGTCTGGAATTGGAACCTTGAAACTTTAACTCAGTAGTTCGATGCACTATCATGAAGTCACGGTGCCCACGTCTAAGTATAATATTTTCAATTATTTTAAAACTTAGATGTATTTTTTAAACAATGTATATGTAGTATTTTCTGCAAATAATAAAACCAATTTTAAAGCTATACATGATACGTGCTTTTTAGTATTGTGGATAGGAAAATTGCACAGAAAGTGGATGGATTATAATCTTTCACTTCTCTTTGTTTTTACAGATTCTATAGAAATCGTTGCGTTCCTCCACATTCACGACTGTTCCGTCAAGGTACCTCTTGTAAGACTCATACTTTTGCTAAAGGCTTGTCCACACCAAACCATCATTTTGAAAACATTCGGAATACATTGTTTTAAAAACATTTTTTATAGTTTTCAAAAATGTTTTCCCACTGATAATTGAATCTTTTTCATTTGTCTCGATGTTTTAGTGCTTAAGAAAATGTATTTGAAAGAGAATCTCATTTTTTCTGATATTGATCTGCAGCTCCCATCCCTGACTTTGTCTACAAAAGCCTTTTTCGCGCCAATATTGTACTCTAGGTTAGGTTAGATAAGCTTAGATTAGGTTATATAGGGTTATGAGTTCGTCATAAAGCACTAGACACCATAGTGGTCCCATCGCGAACCTTCACGGTCAGAAAACCCATTCCTAAACATTTAATTTCCCTTCAAAACCCAAATATGGCCTCAATTTTGTTCAGTGAACTAACCTTATTCAAATCACTGAAGAAGTATCTTCCATTCTGATGTACTCTATTCTATTCCGAGTAATGGCCTTGACATTCACAGAGTAGATGAGTAATTTCCTATGTATCCCTATCGTTATTCTTAACTTTGATCTGCTGATTTTTATTTATTCTCCAAATTTTTTCGGATCTAACTCAGGCCACAAGGTCATTGCAAACCTTTGTCCTTCTAAGTTTAATCATCTTTGGTCCGCCATATTTATGATACTATCGAGAATAATTTTTTATTTGAGAAGCTTTTTCATGACAGTTTACTCTCGAATGTTTGTCAAATGCTCGGGAAAGTTGGAACCGTGAAAGAATTTTTAGGTGTTGTCTGGGGATCGCTCGGTCCGTAGTCCAACGCACTAACCAGTTGAGCCACGGCACCCTACTGGTTAAGACTCTAATGCCTTTAGCACAGACTGACTGTCGATGTACATGGCGATATTCTTGTTGATATTGTACTCTAAATCATTTATTTATTTTTTCAAATTATCTCTCTATAACAGTTTAACTATAAGGCAATGTTAACAAGCCATAAATTTTTAAATTCCATTAATTCCAATTTATTAATTCCATATTTTCGTGACACCACACTTGTTTTTCCATTTTGAATTAGGCTATCCGTCACCAACGACAGAAAGAGAGACATTTAATTTTCCCACTTCAAATGAAACATTTGAAAAACGTTCCGCAAAGAAACTCGTTCACACGAAAGGAAGATTTCGGAATGAAGCAAATGTTTCCGAAACATTCCGAAAAAGTTTTTAAAACGTTTCTGAAATGTTTGTTTCGTGTGGACAAGCCTTAAGAGATAACTTTGTTTGAATTTCTAACGTTCAGGCGTGGCCATATTTGTGAAAATGGAAAGTGATCATTTAATTATAATATATACAGCAAAACTCTCGAAAAAGCAAAATAAAAAACAAAAACAAACTTTATAAATTCAGTCTAAAAAGTTGGTTGGACCCCGTGCGGGTCATTCCACACTCTGAGTTAGGTTGCAACTGATGACAGAGGTTTGTGAACTCACTTCTAGTAGTCATCGGTTCTATTACTATTAAGGTGTTGAAACGAGCTCAAGTTGTGATCAAAGCTGTTACCAGTCAAAATTTTCAAATAGATTGTAAAATAATCTGACCGGTTGACCGATAAAGGCAGAACAAAAACTTGGGGAAGCCATATACCAATCACAACTTTTCGCCATATTTATGAAGACATCGGTCTCCGCCATCTTAACTTGAAAGTAGTTTAGTTCTGGATTAAGGCCAGCAGATGTGGTTTCTCTGCAGATATAAATGGACAATGCCTACAGTCATGTTGCTGAATTCTTGGCTTTATCCAATGCACCCTTATCCTAATCCATCTATGTACACAGTTTGTCTGTTTCCGATGTCGTGTAAAAGGCTTCTCCCTTTTTTGTTAACTCATACCTTGGCGATTCTTTTATGGTTTCCTAACTATCTGAGTAGATTCCACGAGTAGGATAGCCGCCCTTTAAAATGGCGAATGAGAGTTTCCTGGTGTATTCGTAGATGCTTATTAGATTCCTTATGTGGATTGCCTCTGCACACAGATTTATTACTTAAGTAATTCCTTAAAAAGACCAGCGGAAGAGAAAATTGTCAGTCTCTAAGTGTAATCATTATATTATCCGTTTGGAGATTATTGAGGGCACCTTGCAGTCACTATGAGTTCTTTATTCCCTAAGGACATTTTGATGACTCCTTATAATCATGTTAAGAATCTGACACAAAATTGCTATTCAGCTTCAATCACGATTTCAAGAGACTTTTTTAAAAGAAAAGAGGAGGCTCTGACTTTTGAATAAAGACTACTTAAACTGTAAATGTTTAGAATAGTTCCCCAAGTTTCTTCACTCGACAATGCTCGCAGAAATTACCAGTCACCAGAATTAATAATGCCTACTGTTGAAAATTGCAATACGGTGCTAGTGATGCGTCTTATACCTTTAGCCAGGATCCATGGTTCGTCATAGGTAAAATCATAGGTTATGTAGGTTATTATTTCCCTATGATTCAACTTCTCTTCTAATTTAAAAATGTATAACCAGACATTTGATGACGTTCACTGTTGTATGTAGTAGTACAAGAGCTGATATAACATTGTCAATCCTTATCACTTAATATGGGGAAGCAATGACACAAACAAAGGAAGTTTATCAATGCTTAACGTTTAATAGTATCTAATATTATTGTCTTCTGTCACATGTTTAATAAATTCTTGTTATCTGCTCATCAATACATCAGATTAGCATCTTGTGCGAAATTGACTATGAGTGCGCGAAATACTTGCGTTGATATGCTATCTGGGTTAATTGTATCATATATCAGTGGGGTATATCAGTGGTAGGTATCCTAGAGAAATTTTAGAGAACCTCCATACATACATATATACTTACAGGAAAGAAGGGACCTATCAACAAAATGAACTTCATAGGTAATTACCGAGATTTGCTTTGTTTTCAAAACTAGGTAGTAATACCTAGATCTTTTTTATTTTATTGAAAATCAGATAGAACATTCGTCATCACATTTTTGTTTTATGTTTATATTTTTTAGAAGTACATAGAACATAGTACTACACTCTGAAGCAGCCGTAGCATAAACCCCTACTCTAGCATGTTTTAAATATGATACCAAAATATTTCATTTAAACCTCTTGCTAATAATGACTCAACTTTGGCCACACTACTACGTAACTTGATAAATCATTTATAGTGGGTTAATCCATTTTTTTTGCGTCTTTTTATTAAATACAATAAATAAGAAATTTCACTCAAAACTGAGAATTATGAAGTTTATCACATTTATTTGTCAAAATTCCGAAATGTTTGATTAGCTGACTAGGGCTAACCTTGCTATTTGTTTTTATCTCAGATTCTATTTCTATCATTTGATTAAGAGAGGTTTTGCCAGCTAAATGTGTAAACATAAGATTTTGTCCTTGAAAACCATTGAACTTGAACAGAAACACAGTCATACGAAAATCGTGATGACTTGTAGTTTGTCTTATCCCGCTCTTGTGGAACCAAATTGATGTGTAATACACCTTGGAATTTGGAATGATTATAAACTATCCTCGTATAAGTTATCCCAACACGCGTATTGCAAGGAAAAATCGGTAGAGATTGCCCTGTACTCGTTGGTAGGAATCATTGAAAAATCTTTTGAGAATAAGGATTTCACTATAGTGTTCTTCCTTGATATTGATGGAGTTTTCAACATTATCAAAAACGAAACTATATCTGCTAGACTTCTTGACTTGAAGGTTGACAACTATCTTTGCTATTGAATCCATGTTGAACTGGGTGCTGTCAAAACAGAACGTCGGAGTACCCCTAAGAGCGGCGGATTATTATCACCACTATTATGACTCATGGTAGTGAATTAGATACTCCGAATCATAGGTAAAGAGGGTTTCAGTTCGAACGAACGCTAGAAGCCTTGGTACGACTGAAGTAGCCAGAGCCTACAGAGAGCGGCTGAGCCAGAGACTCTCCGCTGTGCATTCACCATCCATAAACGCCAACAATTTGTGGAATCAGTATCGCGACATCATCAAAGAAGTAGCCGAGACCACCATAGGCTACCAGCCACCACCCAAAAAGAGCCATTGGTATGATGATGAATGCGTGCGTCGGAAAAAGGTGACAGAAAATGCACAAAAACAAGCGATGCAGGCTAAAATAAGGGCAACGAGAGAAAAGTATAGAGCCAAAAGAAAGGCGGAGAGGAAGAACCCGCGTAAAAGAAAAGTCCACACGCAGTCTCCCAGGTCAAGGATATCGAAGAGTCCCGCGATGAAAATAACATCCGGATGTTTTTTTTTTTGACAAAGCTGCCAAGCAACTGAGAGCTGGCTTCAAGCCCGGAATGCAGGGTCTTCGAAACAATGAAGGAAATGTAGTCACCGAAGCATAGTGAATAATAGATGTGTTTAAGCAGCATTTCCAGCAGCTACTTCATGGGCATCGGGTAGAGAGAGTAATTGGACAAGAAAAGAACAAGACATCCCCGCTCCTAGTTTTGACGAGTTTGGCTCAGCTTTCAAAGCTGAAGAACAACAAGGGCGCCGGCTCTGATGGTCTACCAGCAGAACTTTTCAAACATGGTGATGCTTTGGTAGGTGATGGTGATGGTGATGCGCATTCACCAAATCATCAACCAAGTATAGGTGGATTAACCCATACCCAATGACTGGACTACCCCATCTTCAAGAAAGGCTATCCTATGCCTTGTAAGAACTACCGAGGCATATCCCTGCTTAATGTCGCATATAAGATCCTATCCAACGTACTGTGTGAACGTCTGAAGCCTTTCTGCGGTACACAATAACAAGGACAGCAGAGCAGATATTGAGCACTTTTGAGAGAATAATTCTTGGTGGAACATTCGGTCTCGTATGCGAGGAGGGCGTAATGGAGGAGAAAATACGACCGCGAACTCTATGAGCTGTAACAAGATGTGGATGTAGTCCAAAAAGCCAAAATACGTCAACTACACTGACTCGGCCACATCGAGTGAATGGGCAATAATACTCCAGCAAAGAGGACCTTCGAATCAAAGCCTATAGGTTCGAGACGATAAGGAGGACCAGACCTCCGTTTTAAGGATCTACATAGCTATCGCGGATGCCAGAGCACTTGGTCTAGACAACTGGAAGCAGAGTGCCTGGAATCGAAGAAAGTGGAAGGTTGCCGTGTCTCAGGCAGAGACTCTTTGCGCGTCGTACGTATCACAACGGTAAGTAAAGTATCACAACGGACATTTTACTGGTGAAAGTGTGCTGGCGATTAGTTGGAAGCCACATGAAATTAGCTTAATTTTAGTATATTAATGTCACATTTTCTTTCAAAAAAGTACCAGTAAAATATACATAGTATGTGGGCCTAATATTCTTGAATTATTTGTTATTTGCACCATTGCATGCACATACAATCAACTGATTTGAGGTTTTATATCCCAAAAAATCTTATATTTTTGGAAAAGGATTGAAGTCAGCAACGCATAAGAATGTACGTTGAGTTCACCTTGAAATGTGTTCAGAACTAAACCTCTTTTCTTTCTCGGTTTTTACTTGGAGACCAACTACTTATTCCAGTTCTATTTTTTTACAATGCACGACTAAATTTATTTGATTTTAGGAGCATTTTTCGCCACTTCCCCCATTTGGGTAAAAAATTGACCAAAATGGGAAGAAATCCCCACAACTTGCATCGCTGCATAGGACGCATTATAAAAAGCTACCACCACCGGAAGGCAGTCAACACTTACGTACATACATATGTATGCAGATAAACGATATGAGAGCAAAATATAAAAAAAAACCATCCAAAAGTTCAATGTCCTTATCCGTACACATACAACATGCAGATGCAGATTGCAGATGTACATATGTATAAGCATTCACCACTCGTAAGTAGGTCACATTTAACACTGAAGAAAGGATTGTTACAAAATGTCTTACCAAATTTCTTGTGATGACAATTGAATGCCAACGGAGCAGTAAAAGTTAAAAATATCAGCACTGAACTTGAATCTTCAAGGCGATTATCTTAAGTGTCTTAACAATATCACTTTCAACATAAATACACTTCCCACTTGTTTATTAAAACACAATGAATCTCAAAATATGTACGAGTATGTATTTCTTAACTTTCACTAACCGGTTCAGAACAACAAACTCAATTTTCGTCCGCACTGTCCAGCCGATCAAAGTAAACTACGAGTATGTAACATTACGCGAAATAAGTATCTGAAAGCCAAACAATTTGTTATTTTGGTAAAACACAGAATACAAGTCTGCCACTTTATCGAAGAGATAATGTGCTGTGTAAGTCAACTTACTCAGTGGGCAATGCAGAAGGGTTTGCAAATACTCGTACTTACATACGAGTATGTAATCGTATCGTACTCGTATTGCAAATTCAGAATTCTTCTCAGTTTTGCTTATCAGAGAACATTTGTTTTTCATGCTAGTGAGAGTCGGAAAAGAAATTGTAAATAAATTTTTAGAAACTTTTTGAACTATGAGTATCTACGCGGCGCGGCGATTATCCGCTGAAGGTCACTTTGAATGGTCCATCTGTGCGCTATACGAAATAAATCTTTTTTTTTTTATGTTAAATTTTATTTATTTGTTCAAGGGTTTTTTTTATGAAACAATTGGGGGAATTTCACTTGATCAGATTAGTGGATTTTTTGGGTTTCGATGTGTTATTCATCATCTTAAACTACCAATCTTGTTTAGGCAGTTTGGGATTGAAACTGTACCTATTTCTTCGAGTCTTGTTTGGATGATATGATATGCTCATTAACAATGTTTGTTCTCAAGCAACTTTTGTTATGGTAAGAAGAAATGATATAATTGACTTGATGTCTAACTAATTTGAGAGTGCTACCCGAAGTGTCCGTGTCAGATCATAGCTACATCACCTTCTGAAACAAATGCGAAGCTATTACTTTTTATAAGAAGAGGAAACCATAAAAACTGGATACGCTCTGCAGAGAAAAGGTATACGACTCTGTCGACACTCTTTCTAAACTAAAATCACAAAGAGTTTAAGATCCTGCTAAAAACCTGACTAGTAACCTCGCCAGATGTTGCGAACTGTCAAACTAACACAGAACCGCAGAGACTTAGATAGGAAGCCAGAAAACTTCTAACTTGGTCACTCAATACAAATTTAGACGGAGACTATAACGTTTTCCGATCGAAATAAAAAGATTTTAAGAAGGTAGTTCGCTTGTCGAAAGGTGCTTCCTATAAAGATTTCTGTGAAAAGATCGAGACATTAGAAACTGTCTATGCTAACAGTCACGAGAAGGAGCATTGTGCAGCATCAGGCTCAGCCAGTTGTAAAGGACGTCATTATCTAGATCTCCTATGAAGCGAAATATCGGGGTCCTGGATAAGAAATTTCTTCGAGGTAAAGCATGTCAAATAGACATTCATGGCGCTCTTAGTTTTCTGGCAGTGTAAGGGTGCTTTTGGTACAACATGGGCATTATCAGGGGAAATGGTCCTCTAGACCTACATATATTCAATACGGCTATGAAAACATCTTTTCTAGCGTATGGATCGGTTCTTTGTATGTATGTATGTGATTGCCTTCTTCACTTAACTTCAAAGAAGGGATTGTTACGGGTGCTGGCTTTGCTCTGGATGTTCTGCTTATTATCATGGGTTGTACTGTTAAAGCATCCTACCGTCTTAGACCGGTTGGGTATATTGGGTATATTATGTCCCGGCACTTCGACTATTGCGCAAATGTAGAGCTGACTTTCTTTGCGTGCAGAACTGGTTTTGCTCTGAGCCTGGACTGGGCTGTAGTCGAATCTTCACGGACCACTCTGTTACTTGCCACTTGTTAAGGGTCCGGTGCTGGTGTTTTCGTGAAGACCGACAAACTGGACTTCACTGCTAGTTAGATAAGCATGCCTCTGATTAATTTGCTTAAGAATACAATATTGTGTGTGGCATGTCTCTTCAAAATGCAGGAAGACTAAATGAATGCTCCCGAACGTTTGTAAGAAATGAGCGACATTCTTGCTTAGAGAGGACTGGGCAACCACAACATACATTTGTACAAAACATCGTCTAGATTGAGCTTTCTTTCTTTCGTTCAGCGGATTAAGGAACCAAGTGTAGAAGGTATCCTTCCTAATGTACTACAAGGAGAGCAGCAACTTCTAATACCACATCTCCTGGGTGCGAAATAGCTTCCCCCTTGGGTATATACCAAAAACATGTAGAAGGGCAAAACTTATTTTTATTTCGAAGAAAAGTTTGACCTCATTCATACTGACAACTATTTTGATGGTCATTCTTCCTAAAAGTGACGACACTCTTCACCATACTGAACATTACTATGCACAGTAACTGAGCGTTTATTCAACAGGTTTGATTCAGGATGCTCTGGAAAATAAGAAAAAAATAATTTGCGCTTTTGAGGACATCGAAGTATCCTTCGATAATACCTACCGCCCACGAAGCTATCGGAAGTAGTCTCGCAAAGATAGGAATAAATCTCACCACAATCGACCGGATGCATGAGATAATGACTGCTGAGTCTGAGCATCACTAGAGGCTGCCTACTAATGTGAATCCTAGGAGCAGAAGAGTGGGTATCACCCTTGTCCAGTCAATTTTATTGTGGCTTTGTCTTGCAGGCTAATACACTTTGTTTCAGGATATCACTGCCTGTCTTGGGTTCTTTCCTAAGTGTTTTTCTTTCCTTTCCTTTTGGGGCTTATGGACACTTTATTTGATCACAGTTGTCGCTTTTTGTGAGAATTATGGCATATGACGGTGGGCTTTTCGGAGATCTAGTCCTTTTTCGTTTGGTCTCTAGCACTTCCTGGTGGGTGGATGATTTGAGTGACTTAGTTGATCTGCTAATCGATCTTTCTAGCGATCCACACATTGCAATATTTACGCATTGAGCATTCTAATTTAAAGATGGACAATGTTACTCTTGAGTTTTAGCCCTGATCTTCAGTTCTTTATAGGACTTCTTAAGTAGAACAAAAATAATCTGGCAGTCCTCAAAGTGTTTTCATGACTTTGCCATGTTTTAGCGACACCTACAAAAAATTAGTAGTTAACTCAGACTCTTTGCAGTCCAAATCACTACTCCATAGGCGATTGTAGGTCTCAAAACCATAGCACACATCCAGTGTAGGGGGAGTCACCGCTTTGCCTGCAATGTTATCACATACTACTTCGATCTCCAGATGTAGAGTCTGAGGATTTGATCGGTATTCAAATCTTACTTAGCCTAGATATATTCAACGATTTTCAAACCTTGTCTACTAAGTGCAGCCAACATTTTGCAAAGTTTCTCCTCGAATGTTTCCTTTCAATGTACACTATGAAAGATTGGAATACATACGTACGTACATACATAAGTACCTACCTACACTAGACAAGTTTACCTTACCAGCTTATTTATTTAATCAATGATTGCAAGTTTTTCAAATCGTCTAGTTTTTATCTGACAAACGTTGTTATAAGCACGCTGAGTGCTTAGTCAGTGGTTACTGCGAGAGTACTTTGAACATTTTCACCGCTCCCGAGCCTCTGACAAGCTCGGTCAAGAGTCTAACTTTTACGAAATGAAAAAAATATTTACACAGTGCCATTTCAAATACATATGTATTAGCACTCGAATCTAGGTACTAGTTATGTACATTACATTCTTTATAATGTATTCAAAATAGTATTTATTAGGTACACACGTATGACGCTGCCGATAACCTTTGGGGAGTTGATAAATCGTGGATGTTTACGAAACATCAAGTGCACTGATATCACCCAATATGCCCTTTCTAAACGAACATGTGTTTTGAAATTCCACTTTTTTAATCGAATATAAAACTAACCCTTTAGTTTAAAAAGGGAAATCCCCTCTCCGAATGGGGAATTGTTATGGCATCCGCATAACAACAAATATCAAAGCAGACTTCGATTAATTGTGTATATTTATGCATTTATACTCGTACGGATATATGTATTTATATTTTATTGAAACTTTTTTCCTTTTCAAATTTGAATTTGAATATAAAAAACAGCAGTTAATAACTTCGATTTCCATACAGAGCCATCTGCCGGTACATAGGAAAGTACAAAAGTTGTGCTATCCTATACTTGAATCATATCAACAGTGACATCTAGATTTGAGTATCACAATGAAATCTTTAAGTGTCAGTTGTATTGTTTCGTTACTTATTTCGTTTTTGGTGGATTGAGGCAGGCGTACAAAACAATCCATAAGATGGAAAGCTATTTAAGAATTATACCTCTAACCATCGTCTCTTTACAGACGTAGGTAAAAGAAAGACAGCGACAAAACAGTAATCGACTATCGTGAGGTGATATCTTCACATCTTAATGTTCAGTAAAGCAATAAAAACCCCTCAAGTGAAGGTAACTATAAGCACGGTTACGACTTTGGTATTTTTTACCTAATTTGGTAATTTTCTGTTGGCTTGTAAATTTTTGGTAACTTAATAATTTTTATCTCGGTTTGGTAACTTTTTTGAACAAGAACACCAAAAAAACGTCACGAATTGAGTGAATTTCATTCATTTGAATATGCTTATCTCCGTGATTGCATGCGAACGCAATCACCTCATGTAAATGATGACTAAATATGTATGTATGTATATATATTTGAGCGAACGCAGTGCACTACTTTTAAAAATTACTGAATGCTTAGTTTCCTTGAACATAGACTTAAACTTGCCTTTGATTTATGGGGTCACCAACACGCTTACAGCCTAAAACAGCCTTTGAGCTATGATGTCACACACACAAAACACCTTTTAAGCTATGAGGTCACCAACATGCTTAAAACTGTTTTTGAGCTATGAGCTCATAGACATGCAGTGGAGGGAATTTTATTTGAATATAAGGAGCACAGCTGAGGTCAATAGACTTCAGAAAATCGAGGGATCCAGTTTCCAAAGAGAGACACTGGGTCGTACAAATTAGGTCCTCATGGCAATACACTTTCCGGAAAGCCTTAAGTCAGATCAGCCCTGGGCTCTGAGGAATAAAGAAGCAAAATGGATGTATAGGACAGAAAGGGAACGGATAGTAACGCCGGAAGCGGTCAGTGGGGCGATAAAAACGTTTTCCCCATACAAGACCGCAGGACTTGATAATATTTTCCCAGCTTTAATGCAATGGGGTGCAGATCTCATTGCACTAAAACTTAGGACTATATACGTGACATGCCTAGCAATAGGCTACAAGCCGGTAACGTGAAACAAATGTTGTGGTTTTTCCAAAACCGGGAAAAAAGGACGAAGCGAAGTCCTTCAGACCGGTCAACCTAACATCATTTCTGTTAAAAACAATGGTAAGAATTGTGGTGGACCATATGGAAAGCACGGCGCTGAGTAGTAGACAACATGCATACAGATGTGGCAGGTCTACGTAAACGGAGCTACACAAGGTGGTACGCATTGCGGAAGAGGAGATGAATACCGGAGGCATCGCAATGACCATAATAATGGACAATAAAGGTGCCTTCGATAAGTCTTCGAAAGTCTGAAAGTAGACTTAGAAGAACGCAGGGTTAACCCATTGGTGGTGAGATGGGTGGGCAATGTGCTGAAAAGTAGGGCGATAAATATTCAGACCGGAACTTCAAGACTTAGGGTAAGGATCCTAGGTATTCTGCCTAAGTATTCTGCACCGGGATGCCAACTCGCACTGGCGCAGTACTATCTCTGCTCAAACAAAAGGGCAGGTGTCTTCTCAGAAGAACTGAGACTGACCTGTCATATTACTCTGGGGAAATATACCTCAGTCTATCAAGCCGAAATGATTGCTCTGTTGCATGCCTGAAGGTCAGGTTACGGGCAGAAACGTTACTATAGCACTGGGCAATCAATCATTACACTGCGGTCTTGCTTAGCACAAGGTATCGGTCCGATCCGCCGAGTGGAGGGAATAATAGTGCCCGAAGAGTACAGGGAAAAGTTTAAGAACACCATGCTGCCTTATGATGGTTCCAACATAACACTGGTCCACACTCGACATAACCCTTCTTAACAATGGCCAGGAAAAAACATTTAATCGAAGCGGAGTGGGTTCGATTATAGATCTCACTTTGTTATCTGTCCCTTAGCCCAAAATACCTCGTGGAAAATAAGCACCTACTACACCCACAGTGACCATCAGGCAATACTCTTTGAGATCAAAATGAACAGAAATACTGCAACACCCTTGATAAAGATGCGTTTTTGATTATGCTAGAGGACACAACACTGGCAGGCTCAGCGGTAGACAAGTTGAAACAAATAATGAGACATCTTACAGAGGCGCAAAGATCAGTTTACTTTACCATTTTACTTTTCAGGAAGAAAATGAAGCCATTGTCTTATCTTTTAGTACATCCTGCATAATATCCTCTTATTTGATGTGGCTAAACGACAGTTTCAAATTCGGGTAATGAATTGATAAACAAACAAATAAATGTGACGTAATTAAACTGTCCATAGAAGGAAGTGGATAGAAGGTCTATCCCGGTGAAGCCTTCATCAAAGCATTTTTTTCTGTCGAACGTATTACTTACATGCATATTTCTTATTACAATGAAATGGAAATATTTGACTTAAAATGCTTTACCACTGAAACGAGTATTGCCAGTTCCAACCTCTGACCAGAATGTTGAGGTGGTTTTATCCTAGTTGAAGTGGAGTACCTACATATGTAGATACATACATATGTATATTAGGCACATAACTGCTGGGGATATTAACATCTTTAATAACAGTCAGACTATCATAAAATTAATAGAATCGATCTCCTTCAAGGTCGGTCTATATTATCGCATGAAATGTGAACAATTTAACGTCGCATAGATTCAGATTGATTGAGTCATAGGTATAGAAAAGTCAAAGATTTAACTTTGACCATGTGTACGATTATACTATAAGCACGCTATCAACACAATTTCATGGAAATTCTGTGGGCAAAACCAAAACATCTAATTCTATACATACCACAAACTGTATCGGAATTTATCATCTAACAAAACAAATTTGCTGCACATCTGGACGTAAACAGACTTTTATTCA
This sequence comes from Xylota sylvarum, assembly GCA_905220385.1. Lineage (NCBI taxonomy): Eukaryota > Metazoa > Arthropoda > Insecta > Diptera > Syrphidae > Xylota > Xylota sylvarum. The sequence goes on from LR999960.1 coordinate 28,961,443, forward strand.
TTTTATCTGGAAGCAGTACATATGCGGGGCAGATATCGTTTACAATTCCAACAAACCAACTGCTAATTAAATTAATCATCGCCATAGCCATCGCCACCGCCTTATTGTTCCCTTATCACAGCCAGCAGCTCAACACTGGACAGAGAATCCAGCCCAATCTTTTAATGAAATAATAAAGCGATCAACAACAAAAATGTGTTACACTGACGCAGACGCACACGTTTCTGTCTGAGCTGGATTACCTACTCACACTCAAACATATCATCCCCTTATTTAATGGAGTTGAGTGAGTACGTTACTGACCATTGCCTTATGGAGTTCACAGTTGGAAATTTGATTTCTACTTGTGTGAAATTCTCTGCGGGAAGAGAAGCGCCTGCATTGCATTGTACTGGTGGGAATCGGACAGGGTTGCCATAACTTTGGAATGTTTCGATTGCAACTATTTTGACTACTTGCCTTTCCATATTGTGTTTATTCCATCTTATGGATGTTTTAAGTATCTGCTATCAGCCTTCCTCTTAGTTTAGCACACTTTTCACAGATTTTTCATTCTTTTGGGTGATATTGCTGGTCCAATGTTTCTTCCTCTGAAAGAGATCTGGCTTGCCCCTCGTCAGTTCATCAGTACATTCATTGTTGTTAAGACATAGCATCTTGATTTAAGGACCTTTCAAGAAGAGCTCCTCTGTTCACTGTTCTGTCATCTGGGAGAAAGAGAGAGTTTCGATGGCTGTCTAACTATAACTATCACTATATTATGGGTGGATGTAGGGTTGTGTCTCATACTCTCAGTGCCCTACACGCCTCTAGAATTCTCGGTAAGAATTTGATACTGGCATTGTTTTTGAGTTTTAAGAATCCTCTCGCCCTACCTTAAAGTTAATACTTCCACTACTAGATTGTTGTTTTGAATTGTGTTGTCCTCGTCTGCCCTGGACGACCACCACAGTGAAATGTCGCATAGAACTCAGTTTGAGTGTGGTGTAGTTAGTCAGAGTCATTCGCAAATGTCCTGGTAGTAAATGCAAGATGCTGCCGTAGACTTCTGTAAACTAGGAGCTCTGATCTTTTCAATCTCATTGCACTACATGTTGATATACTCTTAATATGAAGATCAAGGGGTAGAACGTAGAACCATTCAAAGCACCAGGCCCTGACGGCACTCTTCAGTTATACTGCAAAAGGCTCCAGTGAAGGTTATAAACAGAATCATGGAAATTTTTATAAACTGTCTAAGGTTAGACTAGAATTTTTGACAACAAGGTAAACCACCCCACTTCAGCGAAAGACTATAGGCCCATTAGTCTCTTGTCGTTTCTCCTCAAGACACTTGAAAGACTTCTCGACATTCGTATAAGGCTGTGGTTATATAGCAAGCGAGTAATACAAACGCTGGTAAGCGCGACTTCGCACTTCAAACCGTATTGTCACTCGTAGTTCCTACAACCGCCGCTATCCGAACCTTGACTGCTCGTCTCATGCATGTTGTAGTTCTTACTCATAGTGGGCCATCAAACTAGCGATCCATAAGCGAGAATAGCACCACTGTGTACAGCCATAAATCCACCATCGATTACAGACCTAACATCTTACTAAAGTCGTAGAAGACTAAGTTTTTTTCCCAAGCTGCTACATTTTTAACTGAGCTTGGGATGGAATGCGACTCCTAGTCGTATAAGTATATGCAAAATACAGGATAGGTAAAATAGTTTGTTGTTTAGTCATGGAAGTGTTTGGACTAACACTAAGTCCAGTTGGCAAGTTCGTAGCCTATGACCCATACACCTTCCATGATTTCGCCTATCTATCATTGAAGGATTTTTTTTTGTTGACCCTTGCCCATATGACTGACACTGTGACCTTTAAGAACTATTGTATGAATTAGAGCATGTTTAAAGCAAGAGTGGTACCATCTTCCTAATGAAGGACAGTACATACCTCCTTAGCTGCAGACTTTCTCAACTTCGCTGATGAATATATGCACATATTTCTTTATGGAAAATACGTATACCGTATACTTAACCAAACTAATGATGGGCATTCAGATTCTACATCTTCCGAGCAGATCCTACATTCCGTTTCTGGGCACAGATTCAGCTTGCTAAAATGACACCGCATACCACAGTGGCCTGTGAGAAAGCTCACTAACTTTCTAATACTATCCTTAACAACATTAAGCATTTCCTTGCAGGGATAAGGCTTGAACCAAGCGATTAGGATTGTCTCAGCCCCGTTACATTTTTCCAGTGGGCCAGACGAAGTTTGCATTCCCATTCGTTAATCAGCACTCTGGCGGCAACCCAATTGACACCACAGTAGGGTTCAGGTCCTATGAACGCAGATTCTGAGCCAGTCTAGGTCATCTGCAGATTCGGTGCCTGTAATTTCTTCATGCCCAGAGACCCAACCTAGGTAGTTTCACCCTGTTATGTGTGGCATGAAATTGTAGTGCATCATAGCAGCATTTAACTGATACAGAGTCCATTAAATTGGATGACAGATATATATTCTAGCGCCCTTAATACCTTTACTAAGGTTTATTCTAGCACAGATCTCAATGGCATGGAGTTCAGCTTGGAAAATCGTGGGACACATTCTCATACATTTTAGTGTTGGGTCCAAAAACGCCAGCTCCAACTCCAGTTTCCATCTTCGATCCGTCTGGTCTGGTTTACAATAGAGTAGAGTCTCTCCATGATTTTGAGAACAAATGATGTTAAACTTATAGGTCTATAAGACTTAGACAGCTCATTAGGCTTATGTATATCCTGGTTTGGGGATAAAGATTACATTCATGGATAGAAATAGGGTAGAAAGAATTTTTCTCGCGAATGCTTCTGCCTTTTACATCACAATCAAAGAACATTTCTGTAGATGACTTTCGACCAATCGGATTTAATCGTTTTTCTCTCCGAACTTTACTACTTAAAAAAGCCTAACTATTTGACTGGGTTTGAAGACAAACTTTACCAACATACCTTACGTTTATCCGGTACATAATATATCTGAAAACTACTAATTAATTCAGTGGAAATAGGCTATAGTTTTTTTTGTTCATATGCATAATTCATATACCTAAAATTATTATACATAGTATAATGTTTCAAATTTCATGATTCATAAAAGCACAACATAGTACTTGGCAACCCTGTTCGTGGGAATTCAAAGGGAAATCCCTCATTATCCCAGGAAACGTTTCACATTTCGTACATGTGTGTTTTTCGTTCTTTTTTCCCCATTACCTCATCATCCATAGTCGTAGTCGTAGGCCCCTTCAATGCGCGAGTCCTGGCGATGCCGTCTGGTATTTCACGTTCGTTGAACTCAATGTGCTTGTGCAGAGGCACACATTTCAGTCGATTTGAGTGGAAATACATATTTCTGTGTTTTATCCGTTATAAGTCAAATCCCCTCCGAATGGTTTCTAGGCGACCGACCGAGGGCGCCTGCAATGATTGTTTTGTTGGTTGAGCGGTTGAGGTCCCTGTCCCTTCCTTTCCCTACGGTGCCGGGTGCGTTGTTATTTTCTACCCTCACTCGAGTACATTTTTTTATTTCACCATAGAAACAGCAAACGGCTGCAAGTTGAACTCATTATTTTGAGTATTATTGACGTCATTGTGAGCGCGAACGTTACCGATTCGTGCCCCGCTGGTCGTTGTTGCAGTACTTTCGCGTTGTTTGTCTTGTTTTGTTGTTATTGGTGGACCGACTGACTGACAAGACGAGACGAAGGGTGCTGCTGTGTCGTGTGCAGAACATATGTTTTTGTTTGTTGCTATAATCTGTGCGGATATCTACGGAACGAGCGACGGCGGCGTTGCTGATATAGACCGATCCAAGTAGCAACGGAAGTCTTGCCTGTGCCATTGTGGGATTACGTCCGGTGAAGATTATAATTTAAGGATTAACGCTGCTTCCATACACAAAACTGTAAGTACATTTCCAAACATTGTTTTTGTATCATTTATCCAAAAATAGACTGTTTCCTCTTGTGACTGTGAATGAGTTTCATCATCTTTAATTGAATTAATTAGTGCTGGTCCTGCGCAGTGTTTGCATTTATTCTTGTAGTATGTATTGTATTGTGTTGGTTTTCACTCAATTGAAATACGAATTCCCCACAGTGAAGTGTCGTTAGAGATGAAGTCGTTTATAGCTTATCGCTGCTGTTGGTTTATTAAAATTCCTTATTAACGATGTATGGTTTAATTATTTTAATTTGACTGAAGGTTGGATCTCTTTCTAGAAAGCGTTGTTTTAATGGAAATGACGATTCAATGTACATACAGTGGCGGCCACAGAATTAGAAACGACAACTAACAATCCTTGAAAATTTAACTTTTATTTTGGAAATCTGTTGAGATTGATTAGTGGTTTTATTAATTGTCATAGAGTACGTTTTTAATAATCTACGCAGAATATAAGGGTGACAATATAGGCAGGAGAAGCTAAACATTTATTTGACTCAAATTAATCTTTTAATCTGTGCCTTAAAGCACGACCTGAGACGCACTGGCCTATCATCAATTGCATTACGGACCTCATTCATCGGAAAGTTGTCGACAGCGCGTACAAGGGCTCGCTTCAAAGAGTCAATATTTCCGTGATGAGTAGAGCAGGCCAGTCCCTCCAAAACAGACCACAACTTGTAGTCCAAAGGGTTGAGGTCCGGACTACCAGCTGGCCAATCATCCGGTGATACATATAAAGTCGACACTCTTGTGTCGTTTTTGCCTTATGGGCTGGTGCAGAATCCTGTTGGAAGGTCCAATGCTTGTTTGCGAACATTGTTCGGCTTAGAGACTTAACGTCTTCCAAAACAGTGATTTGATAAACCTTCGCTGAAGTCTTGACTCCTTTTTCGCAAAAATGGAGGTTGGTTATGCCATCGTAGCTCACACCCCACCATACCATAACATTGCTGGCTCGTGGAGTCCTCACAGTGCGTCGACGGCCGGATCTTTGACGGTCACGTACTCCACCAGTATCTCTGAATAATTCTATGGTACCATAAACAAAACACCGAGTGATTCCAAGCCGTTGCAAGGTCCAAAAGATATCACCTTTTGCTATATTACACTTGTGTAAGCCGATCACGACACGATTTTCGATTTTGAAAAGCTTGTCAGAATTTGTTGGTTTTTAATTCTCTTTCGATGTCTGCCCATAAGTTTCCGATGTCATTCAGGTCCTGACTTTGGGCCGGCCAATCCAAAACATTCGTTCTTGTGTCCGCAAATCACAGCTTTACAATTCGTGAGGCGTACTTTGGATCGTTATCGTACTGGAAAACATAACTTGTGGGCATGTGTGGAAAGGAATAAGGTTATAATAAGAGAATGCACCTCAAACCATTATGTTTCCTCCCCCATGCTTAACAGTCATCAGGGTGTACTTTGGATCCAATTTCTTGGACATGCATTCATGTATGTTGGTCATGCTCCAAAGTCGACGGCCAACAATGACCTATTCGTCATATTAATCTGTCTCCTTTTGTCTTCGTTTTTCGGTTTATCGACTTTCTTTTGGGATTGTCTAAGCTGCCAGTCTTTTTATAAACTTGTATAGCAACTAAAACCATGTTCTTTTAACAGCTAAATCGTTTTGCTATGAAATCCATTGACTCATTTTCATTTTGGTAATAGGTACATACAGCACGATAAGTCTTCAAAGCTCTGGATTGCAAGACTTATTTTTAGCAATTTTATTACTGTATACCTACTACTTAATATTGTAAAAGCAATGAAAACAATCAAATCAGAGAGCTAATAAAGCTAAATTTTAAACAAATTCGATAACTCTGTTGTCGTTTCTAATTATTGTACATAATGTATATTCAGCTGTATCTTCGACTACAAATGAACTTCTAAAATTAGGACGTTTCAAACTACTTAAGTTCATACAAACACGTGTGAGAAACACACATTCCAGCAGTCAATGAATTACTAGCCAAACCCGGTGACCTTGTTCAATGATTTCTTAAAAACAAAATACTGATATATGAAGAGTGTTTAAAGTTATTGTTTCTAATTGTATGGCCACCAATGTATGTACATACATAAAGGAGTCTTTTGCATTCTTGATGCGGAACAGTTTGATGAAAAGTGTCAAAATCAACTGTTTAGACCGGCAAATTATTAGCCAAGTATTTATTTATGATACCTACCTACTTCATTATATCCAATACACCAGGAATTGCTCTAAAAGTCTAAACCATTCTTCTTATTAGCTGTCGTTAACAAAAGCCAACTGCACCGGTTTGTGGTTGATTTTCTAATTGAGTACCTACTGTAATGTATGTATACATGTATATACATACATATGTACATATTTAGGTACCTACTTATGTACCTGCATACTTTCTTGTTTCAATTTGTTCTCACAGGATTCGTTTATTTAAGGGGTCCTCTCTTCTTCAGTACTAAATTTCTTGTATTGAACAGATCAACTCCATTGTATAATTTTGTTTATCGAGTGCAAACTATGATAAGCAAAACTAGCTTATGTACATATACATACATAGATATGTACATTTGAGTACAGTGAGTCAAAAAAGTGTATATAGCCAGTACCTACTAGTACAGAAGTTCAATAGCGCTAGGTAACAAGTAATAAGAAAAATATTTCAAACATATGTATGTAGGTATAAAGAAAGCTCACAGCTTACTATTTTGTTTGTTATTCACAATATTATAGTTAAAAAAAAAGTATAAACACTTGTTGTTTTACATACATAGGGTAAAAAAAGCTAGCCGTTAGTATTTTATTAGACCTCCTCGAACTTTGATCACTGCGGCTAATCTTCTAGGAATCGAAGAAACAACATTTTTGGTAACGTAAAGGCAGATTTTTGCCCATTCTTCGGTTAATGCCGTACGAAGGCATTGTTTGGACGTTTGCTAAAATTTCTGTCAGAAACTTAATGGGATTAAGCTCTGGAGACTGTGGAGTAACCCACTTCCACAATCTCCAGAGCTTAGGAATACGGTCATGAACCATTCTTTGACAATCTCTACTGTATGCTTTGGATCGTTGTCTTGTTGGACGACCCTAGGCGATGTGAGAAGCAATTTTTGCACACCGGGGAGTAAATTGTTTTGTAAAATGGTAACATAATCCTTGCTATTAATTGTCGTTTCAATAAAAACAAGGTTTCCAGTTCCCACAGTCGACATGCAACATCAAAGCATCAATAAAACGCCACCATGCTTCACGGTAGCAGTGAGGCTATTTTTCTTATTTTGTTTTGTTTTGCGTTGAAAGATGAAAATCATCGAAAGACATTGTAGCCGCGATTGCTAGTAATAGTGTGGGACTTTAACCCGAACTAAGAACACCTCCCTTAAAAGGCAGAAGTATAATCGCTTTCTTATAATTGCGCCTAGTCGTTAGACTAAACAGCAAATTGATTTTGTCAATTAGAGTATGCCTGATAAATAACCGTCATATATAGGAAATTGTTCACATTTAGGTTGTGAATTTGTACTAATATTTATATGTACATATATGTGTACATATGTATGTACAAAGGTTCTACCCTTTTCAGTCTTCTAACTAAATTATATCTGATCTGAATATGAAGAATTTCGATAATGTCATGGTTGTGAAGCCTACTCTCATGTTTCCTAGCAACTTATTTGATTTTATCGTCTACCAGTTCAATTCCTAGATCTCTATACAGATCACAGTTACGTACATATACATATGTATACCACGGAGCATAAACAATGCTGTGTAGTACTTTGTTTTGGAAAGATTGGATGATTTGTAGATTAGTTCTGCACGTGCATCCCCACAGTTGAAGCCCATATGACCATACTGGTTTCATGACTTGCTTGCTTGTAGAGCAGTATTTTCTTTCAATTAGCCAATATATATTTCTATAACATATGTCTAGTTCTTCGGGTTTTTATCTTTACATTGGCTTTCCATCGTAATTTTGCGTCAAGAGTCATACTCAAATGTTTAGCTGTATTTGAGTATAGGACTGTATTATTATTAGTGAATACTGGTAGGCCGCCTAATATATTTCCAGCCTTTACTTCTTTAAGTACTGAGTACTGTTTTACTCTAAATAATCTTTGTTCAATATAAGATTTTAATATTTAACAGAATTGCTTTTTCCTTTCCTTCTGAGTGTGGATATAATATGGGTTATCGTCTCTTCTCCTCCTCGTTTCTACAGCTTATACAGAAATTGCTGGCGGATCTCTTATAATCTGGATAAATTTGCCCTAAATGACTCTTGCTATGTCTTTCGCAAGGGCAAGAACTTTACAACATTTCCTTTCCAGGAATTACACTTAGCAATTGCAATTACCTTATACTGGCCATACAAGCACTCTCAATAGTTTGTACTCATGGAACATAAATTGAAACTTCAACTACGTCTACGTGACTTGTTTAGTTAGTTGGTTTGTTCGTTTGGAATGGCCCTGAATGGAGGTAAACTTATATTAGAGAGAGGACCTTTATGCTGCCAGTTAGCAGATGCGGGTGGACCACATCACCTATTCCTGGATGCAAGGGATTTGATGGATGCTTAACCATCAATAGCTATGACAATATCGGACGGTGATAAAGTGTTTACCGTCAGCCAGATTGTTAAATAGCTGTTAACTTTGGCTTGAAAAACGCTGCAGTGCTCAATCAAATTGTTGAGCTATTTCCAATTAGAGTTTACAGGAACCCTAGCTATTGGACCAAGTGATTAGTTCATTCAAAGTTGAATGTACAATTTCAGCTAAAGTCAACGGGTATTTTGTTATTAAATAACATCTTCTGTGAAGGTAAGAAGGAACTTATTCATTGAAAACTATTTCAGTTTCAAAACCGATTAGAATAGAAGAGTTCAACGATGTGCCTGCCGCTTAACAAAGCTGCATCAGAAGGATACTTTGTTGTTTATGATAATCATTCGCCACATTTGTTGCCATTTGAAGGAGGTGAACTATTATGTGTGCGAGTAAGCATATGTCATCACTCTTTGAAGTACAGAGATGTGACTTGACGACAATGGTTGTGACTTTAGTTAAGAACCGAAATCTAAAGCTTCCTACTTGCTTCTCCTATATGGCGTAACTATGCAATTCAAAACAACAAAGTACCTTGGGAACATGTTGAACAGTAAGTTGTCTTGGAATGCACATATTGATCAAACCATCGGTAGAGCTGATAGGCCAATAGATGATATGGTTCAAGCAGAATAGTCACCTCCCCAAGATAGGACTGAGAGCAACTTAATCCTTGTCTAGTGCAATGCTAATATGGTACAATGATAGTTCCAAAATCTAGAATCTAGGATCTTTCGGAGACATCTACCACTAAACTTTCTGTAAGCCAACACAATTAGACCTACGATAGCTTCATTGTGACATCATTTGAATCTTGGACAAATTTTCTTTACTTCCGCGTTGATGCGATTGGAGTTTCTATGAAGCGTAGGAGACTTATAATATCTGTATTTTTCAGTTCGCCTAGATCCTTAGAGTAGAGAGCTTATTTTTTTGTGGGCCGGAGCTGGGTAGGTAAAATGAAAGTGAATAGTTTCCATTGCCAAGCATTGCATTATTGACAGCTGACACATATTGTTGTACAATATGCTGTCTATTGAAAGAGATCAGATTCTTAGAGCAGTACAGAGCCAGTTTGGCTAAATCTGTTTAGTTTCTAGAAACGTTATTTTCTGAAAGGATAAGATATCTGACGAGAACATCAGCCTTACAGTTCCATGGAACAACATCCCTATGGCCAGGCACCAGCTGTATCTATTAATCGGCAATTAAGGGCTTCAGTTTAGAAACAAGTGAAACTGACACCAAAGACTTGATGGCTGCTTCACGTTTGAAAGGATGCGATTATCTATAGTAGATATAACGTAGTTGAAACCACACTTCCTAAATGTAGAAAGTTGTCTTCTTTCCCGACTTCTTGTCCGGCAGTGTTGAGTTGAGCGTGGGTGTTAGAAGTGCTTAGGGGTGTTATTTGCTTGTGTCAGATGAAGGTCCATTCTCTAAAGTGAATGTAAGCAAACATCGTCAACAGGACTCTTAAGCAATCAGGTGACGTAAATTGTGGTTTTAAAATGGCAAAATCTACAAGGACTTCCATTTGTGTCGTCTTGTTCAAATTAGTTCAGTTGTTGCTGAGTTGGGTTTCGATACAATGAGACAAGATCTATTTTTTCGATCCTTTTTCTTAAAGGGGTCACATCCACGGATACCATCTTTAATCCTAGATACACGATTATTTCAAATTTTTTAATAAAAGTTTCTAAAGTATAAAAACAATTAATTACATTCAATATTTGCAGATGCTACCACCATCAACGGAAACACTGTTCAGCGCTGATGATACCTACAGCATCATTCAACGGCACGAACCCCATTACTATGAATCGAGTTCGTGCGCTCGCCCGCAGATGGCATGGCAAATGTACGAACAGCTGCTACGTATCGCCAACAACAATCAACAACAAAAACAATCTCTTTCAAAGGACGAAGACACCAAACGAGTGTGGCTGGCTGCATTCACAGGACCCAGTTTATCCTATCGTCCAGGGGTAGTAGCAGGTGTTGCAGAACCCCTCTAAAAAAAGAAAAATAATAAATAAAAAAAAGAAAGAAGGAAACAACGATAACGTACAATCACCGATGGTACCGACAGATATGCCTGTTTGTTTTGAATGAATAATATCCTTCTGCCATCGCTGCTGCTGCTACTGCACTGATTCCAGGTGCAATGAGAACGTTTTTTTGTTTGCGTTTGTATTTCTTTTTGATTTTATTTTTAGTGTAACTCGAATTTATGTACCAAAAAAAAATGTATTTGTTCTCAAATTTACTAGTCAACTGATATTATAAACAAAATGCCATCGAAGGGTTAGGTTTTTTTTTTAGTTTTTATGTTTTCTTAGTGTTAATGTTAATTGCAATAAAAAGTTTAAATTAAAACAAGTTTTATGGTATTTTCTGTTCTTTTATTGTGATTTGGTTTGTAGCAATATTTACAGAAGGGGGTTAACTTAATGTCTATGACTAGAGTTTGCTTGAGACTAGGATGTGAATTACCATATCTGTACTAAATGGGGAGGCCATCTTCGACCTGTCCGACAAGCTTTTCGCGAAGTGTTCTGTAGACTACACTGTCCTGGGGGATGCCTTCTCGCTGGAGAAACAGGAGTGTTTCACGAGCACACATTGCGAAGCCTAGAGCTTCTGCTTCGTGCCTTTGGCACTGCCTCTCAACCTGATGGTGATGTTCATTCAAATAGAAGGAAATCTCAGAGTCTGCATCTTCTTCATCGACTAAACCATGTTCGTCACTGTAGTCCAAGTCACTCTCGAATTCATCCAATTCTTTCTGCAGTTCAACGATTTTTTGAAGAGCTTCAATGAGAATTTTGTTTCTAGTGTTTGGCACTATCACTGGATCACGATCACTGGTCGGCTGTGTTGGTGGTGAAGGGGGTGGAGTACTATGATGTTCACTGATCACTGATGGTCTTTGTTGGGGATGACAATCTGCCTCAAATCTTTCTCGTTTACTATCCTGCGATGCGGAATGTTGAGCATCTCGTTTTCTTTTAAGGATCAGTTTTCCGTTCATATTCGCGGCGATACTTTGAAATTAAATACACGAACTAAGCAAAAATATTCATCACAGATACGAACAACCGAAAAGTATTTCAAACTGTATTCAACGAGGTGATCGCGACGAATGCCGAAATCGATTTGCTGCAATCCGTGGTGAACTTGTACCATCAGAGCGACCCCGACCCCTACTGAATGTGTCTGACACACACCAGACCAGATCCTGTATTTGGTCGTGTGCGGCTGCTGCAATTTAAATGTGCGTGCGCGCGTACACCATAAACGAACCCCGACCGAATAACATGCATGCTTCCTATTTCGGAACAAGTTTTTCAAAAATACACGTTGTACTTGTACACTGTACATCAAAGGGCACGGGAAATGGGGAGGATTTCAGTGTACTCGTATGTAGGGGAAGAAGTGCTCTTCGCTTTGTTTTGGAAACCAAACGCACTCGCATCTGCCGGAGGTGTGTGTAAGGGCAGAACAGGAAAAATCAATGCAGTGAAAAGGGAAAGCAACACACAAAAATTTCGTAGACAATAAAGCCGGGAACAGTGTGTGAAACAAGTTGAAGTCAGAGCAAGTCTTGGATATTTTTGGTTTACAGATGTGGGACACCTGAAAACGAAAATGAAGATCGTTTTTATAGAAGTATACTCCTCCTTTGCAAGTGAAATGAACTCCTAACACTTAGGTGTAGTAAATAATGAAGGTTCAAAGAATAGGCCACCATTGTCGATATACACCGGATCCTTGTACTGATCATCCTTCCCTTTTATGAAAATATGTTCGGTTGTCACAGCTTCTGATGTGTCGGTAACAAATACTTTATTTGGGAAAAGACCATGTGCATTGAGAGAGTAATCTTCGTAGCATATGCGACTCTGGGTCCTGGCCTACTAGGTACGAATCCTGCTTCTAAGCCGTTTATGTCGCCTGACCTCATTCACCGAATGAAGCGGCACAGATCGATGGAATCGAGTGTTCATGGCAGAGAACTATGATCAATTTCTTGTACAGTGGCTCTTTAAAGGATTCTGAAAAAGTTATGTTTGCCAAGATCTTTCCAGGCTTGATGGATACCACAAACCACATCATAGGTTTGTTTGTTTTTATTTGCATGGTAGCTTCAATGAAAGTTTACATTATTTTAATTAAAGCGTTTAAAAATGTACCATGGATTACAATCACAACATCATCTTCATATTCGTGAACGTTCATGAGCTATCGAAGGCTATGGGGCTAAGTATTTTCATTGTTGTGCTACCATTCTTCACTTGCTGAGTTGGCGCTACAGCTATGCAGAGAGAAAGGGGGAAAGCTGATTGGTCTGTATCTAATTTTAGAATACAGTAGCTCGGGACTCGATTTTTAAAATGAGAAGTAAGCATGCAAATTTTCTCTTACGTAATCGAAACCCACATCTGTACTTGTTTCTTTTCTTTCAGAGACATACTGTAATTTTTAATCTAACAAAACAAAGTGAACATGTGCAGCCGGCGCAATTGTCATTGCCATCGCCCGAATCATGTGTGTTGCTTGCAACCTACAGCCTTCCTGTCTGTTAGTTCTTCCCAATTTCCCTGTGTTTTTGTTTAATTCACATTCGGAAACGGACTTTAGTTGAAAAGGGAAGGAAAATGAATTTATGAGGAAAACGGTTCCATTAACGAATTTACCACGAGGGTCCCTTTCCTATGGCACAGACACCCCTTAATCCGCGACGGCGGCGCACGACCAAATAAAAATTTATTCAAACTCAATGCCGAGGCGTGCTAGTGCGGGCAATTCACACAGTGCTTTATCTTCGCTTCTATTCCTGTTGCAGTCTTCCCATCTAATTTTGGAGAGGACTACTTCATTGAAGGATTTGGGAGTGTAACAATAGCAGGAGGGGTTGCAATCTATTTCAATTCACATGCTATTTGGTTTTGTTGTTGGTATTAGCATATTCTTATTAGAATTTGAAGAGGACATGCCAATCCCAGATTATTTGGCTAGATTGGTCGTGTACCCCTTTTTAAATTATTATACTTCACTGGAGGAGATCTGTGGGTTTTTTTTGTTCTGCCTAGGTAGTCCAGATCGTTGTCGAACTTCGAAAGACATCCATGCTCCATTGTTTCTCAGTTTCATGTTTTTTCGAAGTCGATTTTTTTGCTAAGTACTATGTACCTCGTATGTATCTACATACATACCTCGTGTCATGATTCAAAATCCAAAGGTTTATTCGTAATTAATAATGTTATAAGCACTTGTCACATGAGATCCAAAATCTGCCACCTGATATGAGCAAAGTCAGGACAACCGTAGAGCAAGTATTTCACAATGTCGTCACTCTTTGTGCAGGTAACATAGGTACGGGTGTCACTTGAAACCTTGAACAATGTAAAGTTTGGGAAAGGTGTACTGTAGTGCAGTATCTAGGAACATTTTCTTAGCCTGCCTGTGTGCTGTAGAGTCATCTTAAGCGTGATGTTATGTCTCTGGTTGTGGTGTTTTCTCTTTAAAGCTCAATCCTCATTTCGCACAAAGCTCCTTTCGCCCCACATATTACTGCTGCGTTTTCAGACGGTAATTAAGGAAATTTTGTCCCGGTTGAAATACAATGCAATATTTGTGAAGGATATTAGCATTTTCACTGGCAGTCAAACCGCAGGAATACCCTGAAATAGTACTCTTTCACGTCAGAGACCACTTCAAACTGCAGTTTGTCTCTCTCGAAGATGAGGGAACAGTTCAACATTCGCATTTGCTGATACCAGTGTGGATAGACGCATTCCGGGAAACTGCAGGGTTCGTCAAAAAGGATATGACTCTAAGGATTCCGCATAAATAGCAAAACCTGGGATGCCCCTCGCTGCATGTACACGTCTTTTTAATCTGGACCCTTTCAGCTTCATTTAGCAGCTATTTTCTTCAATAATCTCAGCGAACTGTCGTCCTTAGACGTCATAAGCTACGTTATCAAAGTGGAAATGTCTATGGTATCACAAAGGACTTCTTCTGGTCTAGGTGTGTATGTATCTTGGTACAGGCAGCCACTCTAACCAAAGCATAATACCTACACCGGTAGATGTACTAAGACCCATGAAAGTTCAGGCCTTGAGATGTACTGCTCTAAGTCTTGTTTACAATTCTTCGGAGATCTTATTTGTCACGATCCCACTTATTATTACCTGGAACCCAGGTAAAAGTTACTGCAGTTTGGATTTTTTTTTTAAAGTGCGCAACGAATTTTTCAAGGCGCACCCCGGTCAGTTACTTACGCACTTACTTAGGTGGCGCTACAGTTCGGGGTGAACCTGGGCCCCTACTAAGAAGCCTCTCTAGTTAGCCCGGTCCTTAGATAACTGTGAGTTACTATAGATGTATATACTATTATATAGATACTTACTTTGCCGGTTTTAACAGAGATAGAGACATAGAGATAGAGATAGACACGATAAGACTAATAATATCCTTAATAAAGACACTAGCATCTACAGGGAGTTTGTCCCGAACAAGTTCAAAGCTCCTGCCTTTGAAGGAAGTCAATCGTTTAGAGCGACTACTTTTATATTTGCTCTTGCATTCCACTGTATCCGGTAGATAGCAGCGTTTATCCGCTAAATTACCATGTATGGGTTTGGTGATAGACCCCTTTTGCGCTGTAAATTATGAAGCAAGACCAACTGGTCTTCTAGAACACCACCTGAATTGTTACCCTCATGTTTTGATGTAGCTCTTCAAGTTTATCCTTTACTTACTTACTTACTTAGGTGGCGCTACAGTTCGGGGTGAACCTGGGCCTCAACTAACAAGCCTCTCCAGTTAGCTCGGTCCTTAGCTAACTGCCTCCAGTTGCGCACTCCAAGCTTGTTCAGGTCCCCTTCAACTTGTGCGCGCCACCTAAGGCGAGGTCTTCCTCTGCTGCGTTGTCCCTCCGGGTGTGATTCGAAGACTCTTCGGGCCGGAGCACTGGTGTCCATTCGCTCTACATGTCCTAGCCATCTCAAACGACTAATGCGCAGTTTTTTGACTAGGTCGATGTCGCTGTACAGCTCGTATAGTTCGTCGTTGAATCTTCTCCTCCAAAGCCCGTCAACGCAAACGGGACCGAATATTTTGCGAAGAATTTTTCTCTCGAAACGACCGAGGATCTCTTCATCCGCTTTTGATAAAGTCCAAGCTTCAGCGCCATAAAGCAGGACTGGGATGATCAAGGTCTTATATAGAGTCTCCTTAGTTGTTCGGGATAGGGCCTTACTACTCAATTGCCTTCTCAGCCCAAAGAAACAGCGATTGGCAAGAGTTATTCTTCGTTTTATTTCTGCTGAGGTGTTATTTTCAGAATTGATAGCAGAGCCGAGGTAGACAAAGTCCCTTACTACCTCAAAGTTATAGCTGTCGATTGTGACGTTCTGTCCAATTCGTCGATGTTGCGTGTCCCTTTTGGTTGACAGCATATACTTGGTTTTGCCCTCGTTTACCGTTAAACCCATTTTGGCCGCTTCTGTTTCAATACTAGCGAACGCACCGGTGACAGCCCGCTGTGTTCTTCCAATAATGTCAATATCGTCGGCATACGCTATTAGTTGCACAGACTTTTGAAAGATTGTGCCTCCGGTGTTGGCTTGTGAGTTTCGCACAATTCTTTCAAGAACGATGTTAAAAAAATCACATGACAGCGCATCACCTTGTCTAAAACCTTTTTTGACATCAAAGGTCTCGGTGAGATCGTTACCGACCTTGATGGAGCAGCGAGAATTCTCCATCGTCATTCTGCACAATCTGACGAGTTTGGCAGGGATGCCAAAACTAGACATGGCTCTGTATAACTCGTCTCTATAAATGCTGTCATATGCGGCCTTGAAATCGATAAAAAGATGGTGGGTATCGATTTGGACTTCTTGGGTTTTTTCCAGGATCTGTCGAAGTGTGAAGATTTGATCGATTGTGGACTTTCCTGGTCTGAAACCACACTGATAGGGCCCAATCAGGTTGTTGACGAAGGGTTTCAGACGTTCACACAATATGGCAGATAGGATCTTATACGCGATGTTGAGGAGACTGATACCTCTGTAATTGGCGCAATTGAGGGGATCTCCTTTCTTGTGGATTGGGCAAACGGTGCTGAGATTCCATTCATCAGGCATACACTCATCTGACCAAATTTTAGAAATGAGTTGGTGTATGCTCTCTACCAGGTCATTTCCAGCTGCTTTGAATAGCTCGGCTGGTAAGCCGTCAGGTCCAGCAGCCTTGTTGGACTTAAGTTTGGATATTGCTATCCTTACTTCGTTTTGGTCAGGTGGACGGAAGTTTTGGCTATCATCGTCTATGTTGAATGGTTCATTCTGCCTGACAGCGGGATGTTGGTCTTCGTCGCCGTTATACAGTCTGCAGAAGAAGTTTTTCCATATTCCCAGCACCGACTGTGACTCTACTACGAGGTTTCCTTCTTCATCTCTACAGGCTTCTGTACGGGTCTTGTTGGCCTGACACGTTCTTTTTACCTGTTGGTAAAACTTCCGTACATTATTCCTGGAGTATAATCTCTCAATATCTTCGATCGCGCGCTTCTCGTGCTCTTTTTTCTTCTTTCGGAGAAGCCGATGTTCTTCCCGTCTCTTCTGCTCGTAGAGCTCACGAGCAGCTCTCGTCCTTTTTTGCAGCGCCGCTTTGTATGCTTGCTGTTTAGCTGCATGTGCTTGCCGGCACTCATCGTCAAACCAGGGGTTTCTAGGTGATGGTCGGGTGAAACCCAGCACATCAGTTGCGGCACTTCTGATGGCTTGCTGGCAGCGTTGCCACTGGTCTTCGGCGCTTGATGCTGGCGGCATAGGAGTAGTTGAGAGGTTTCGGGATACGCGTTCGGTGAAGGTTCTGGCGATCTCTTGCGATTGCAGCTTTTCGACGTCAAATCTTCTCACAGTAGTTCTTCTTAGTTGTGGCGTTTGGGATATCCGCATTCGTACCTTGGCTGCAACAAGGAAATGATCCGAGTCCATGTTGGCTGCTCGGAAGGTTCGGACATCCAGAATACTGGAGGCATGCCTTGCGTCGATCGCAATGTGGTCAATTTGATTGACCGTTTGATGATCAGGAGATCGCCATGTCCCCTTGTGGATATTGAGATGAGGAAACCGTGTGCTTGCTATACTGACATTTCGCCCCGCCGCAAAGTCAATAAGCCTAAGTCCGTTGCCAGACGTGGTGTCGTGTAGGCTGTGCTTTCCAATCGTCCTACCAAAGATGTCCTCCTTTCCTATCTTGGCGTTAAAATCGCCTAGGACGATTTTAACGTCATACTTAGGACATTGCTCATATGTTTTGTCGAGGAGCTCGTAGAAACTTTCTTTGGTGGCGTCATCCTTGTCCTCTGTGGGGGCATGAGCGCATATTAGGCTTATGTTCGCGAATTTAGCCTTGATGCGGATTGTCATAAGACGCTCGCTCACGTGTCGAAAGCTCAAGACTTCTTGCCTAAGTCTGCCGCGTATGACGAACCCACATCCAAATAAGCGCTGTTTCTGTTCCCTATAGCAATCACCGTAGTATACGTCACAGTTTTTCATCCTCTTTTTGCCCGGGCCATCCCATCGCACTTCCTGGATGGCGGTGATATCTGCGTTGTAGCAGTCTAGGGCCTCTGCTAATTGTTCGGCTGCACGCGGCCTGTTAAGGGTCCGAACATTCCACGTGCAGATCCGAAGATCGTTGTCCTTATTTCGTTTGCTGGGGTCGTCAACAGTGGGATCATCCGTATCCGAGGCTTGTCGTTGTGTCGTAACTATTGCCTTTTTTACGTGGTAGGGAAGTTACCCCGACGCACAACCCCCAACCTGGAGGACCAGTTCCTTTTTTTTACCCCTAGGACAAGGGGCCGGATATTCCGGAGTCAGTACCCCGCTTCGGGGATGTGAGCGCTGCCGTTGGCCCATTAAGGGTTCATCCGCCACCAACTCTATTCCAACACCCTGACTCAGTATTGAAAATCCCTATAGACCTGGAATTCGAATATGTCGAAGCAGCTCATATAGGGATAACACTAATAGTTCGACCTAACTGGAACTGGTTGACGCCACCGTTGATTCCATCTAGGGAATTCGTCCGCCGCCGCCTGAAGCAAGAGAAGGTGCCTTAGTGAGAAGACACTCCTCCCCCCTCTCTCGTTCGCTGCCACCAACAACCTTCCAAAGGGGTTGGTTACCCAATCTCCAGTTGAGGTACTAGGCACCCAGCAGCCACCATCGTGGAGGTGTAGAGTAGGAGTTGATAGTGAGAGGCTAAAGCGAGAACGCTTGTGTTCCCATATGTTCCGCATCACTACCCTTTGACTTAGATAAATTCTTTGAAGGTATCCCCTCCATCGGCAATACTCCAAAATTCCGATCGGCTGGAAGTCTTATTTCCGATCCAAAGACTGCTTTGCCGGTGTCGTAAAGGCGTATCATGGGTCGGAGATTAATACGCTATTACGAAGCTGGTATGTTAGTAGGTACTTGCCCCAATTTCATTGATGTCTCTGTCATCCCGTCTGGCAGTTGTCATCCGCGTTTTATTTATATTCTGACCTAAGTCCAACTTCAATGGAACACCAAATCGAAACACCCAATTGTTTAGAACGCATCCACGCAAGTTTTTGGTTCGCCAAGACCCTATCACAGCTGTTATGTATTTAGTCATCAGTTCATATACCTCGTTAAAGTCTTTCCCCATAACGATTCTGTCACCCATTACTTGTTTCCTTAAACGGATGTATTCGTCAATGGGGATTGGAAGGATATCTGCCAATCTACAAAAGGCAAGTATCCACAGAATAGATTTCAGCTCCAGAGAAGTCGTCAAGAATCACTTTTTTAATCCTTAGCGATTCAAAGAAGAAGCGGAAATTAGCGTTCAAACAGAAACTGCCTAGAGACTTCTGCCGTGGCCCACTCTCTGTTATAGATCCACCGTCCAAGCACTACACTTAGAACCTTTTTGATTACACTTTCAACAAATATATACAAGTAAGGAAGACGGAGAAGTTTTGCTCAGTATTTTACGGGATTTTGAGGCTTGTGCTTCTGCGTGCTGTATGTACATATGTACATATGTATGTATATATGTTTAGTGAATGCTTGTTTTATTGTTTTGGGTAAATTTTTTTTATCACTCAATAAAAAAATAATAATAATAATAATAATCAAGAATAAAATATTCTTGACTCCCGGAGAAAGGCGAGAATGCACTTCAAAGATGGCTCCAGCATTCATAACATCAGCAGATGTTTGGAATAATTCGTTTAGACTGCCTGTATCCTGAACTGGCATGCCATACACAATTGTGTATGCAAGAAACCTAGTCGACAATGGAGGCCCTAACTATTACTACAAAATCAGATATCCCAAACTCTCCATCTATTCTTCACAGTATAGTCGGCTGTCATTACGATAGTAGAAGTCTCCAGTTGAAAAGCAGGTGTATAACGAATAGTGAACTCTAGTGTTGTCTTTCTCCACAAAAACACCAGCTTCGGATCCTTGACTGGTTTTAGAGCTATCCGTGATAATTCTACTGGATCCCAGTTCAGGCTCAGATACTGGGTAAAACCAATCCTGAAAGCTAGGAAAGTCTACTGTAAGCAAGTGAATTTCCGATGTCATTGTATCTATCATAAGCTGGATATGGTCGTATCATAGCCATATAGATCCAAGTGACATTTTTCGGTGATAAGCCCCATTTGTTGCCAAAATCATATTTTGCCCAAAGAAGTTTCTTGTATCCAGGCTGTCCCTTACCACTGTCTTTAGGCATGAACCAACAAAAAGTATGGCTGCATTATCCGCATATACATGAACGTATACGTTAGAACTTTTAAGGGTACGGAACAGAGTGTCAACCACAATGCACATTACCAGTGGGGATAGAACTTTGGTTTTCTCCACACCATTACATAGCGGCCACAGTCCGCATCTACAAAACAAAGTTTAATTCAAAAACATTGCTCTGATCCACAATACAAATGTCTCATTTACCCCGTGTTGTTTAGCAGAGTCACTTAAGCAATCATAAGTCAGGTTGTAGAATGCACCTTCCAGCTTCTAGAAAGCTACTAGTGCGCATTTAATTCTAGCAACTAGATTCTGATCGGGGAATGCGATTTGACACTTCATCTTTTGTATCAAATTTTGAAATATAAAGTGAAACCATTTGCTGAAAAATTGTGTAACAATAATAAATAAATAATAATTGTGAATCTACTAACTATGCACCTACTGACTGTGTCTCCCAAGTCGCAACTATTTGTACCCTTGAACACAGTGCAACATGTCGTTTCGTTGCCATGACAGCTGCAGCACTTGCATCCCTCCGACATTGATGGCAAACACCAAGATAGCAGTATAAAATATACAGTCCACCCCTAGGGGTAGAAAAATAGTGTTAGGTACGCATGTGTCTCACATTTTTCGACGGAGGGATCCATTATTATTTTAGGAACTATCATCAATGGACTGACAGATGCATTCTTTACCCCTGTGCCAAGATCCCTATTTTATGGAATCAATTTTTTTTCCTTCGTTTTGCTTTGTAGGGGATGGAATTTATTTACCTGGCTAAAGAACTTAACATACGATGATAGTATATTTCGAATCGATAATTCGATCCAAAATATATACATATACATAATGTATGTACATATGTACATACGACTATGCTATAGCACCAAAGAATGTTTAAAATTTGCCTTGTTCTATGGCGTACCAGTTAAAGATATTACTTTCGTCAATCACAAATTAAATTTTATACGCAAGTGTCTCCTTAATTGGCACAGTCGAGGGCATCTCCTTTTTGCAGAGATTCCATTTATCTTCTCACAGAATATAAGAAATGTGCTCTCTAAACAAGCAATCTTCAGCTTTATGTACGTAAACAGCAGTTTATGCTATTCAAGTCAAGTGGACGTGGACGTTCAATGGTTAATTCTGCCTCACAGTAGAATGTCTGTCCTCGCTTTTGAAATACAGTCCGCAGAATTAGGTACAGACATATGTGGTTATTCCAAATATTCAGCATCGTGACTGTGGCTATACAACAAGTTTCCTTCCTGATCTCTTTGCGAGGCGTCTACATTTATTTCGGTAAAACGTCAATACATTAATCCTGGATTAACAATTTTCAATAGGATCGCTCTCTTCTCATTCCCAACTATTGATGGAACAATTGACAACCTTACTTTGAATTGAGTTTGACTTGGTGGCAAAGGCTTCCCACTTCATTGGAATTGATCTTAGAGATCCTTAAGCCAACTGGGAAGTCATGTCTGCCGTAAACCGCTACGCCAATTTACAATGACTTTGTATAGGGCTTTATGTAACCTATTGGTCGATTTCCTGAAGCGGAGTCTTAAAAAGGAAAAATACTATGTCATTGGGTTACCCCATTAATGAGTGTATAATTGTCAGTCGAAGTAACTTTCGATTCTGGTTGAGCTTATGGAATATGTAGTCGGCGCTAGGTGTAGGCAGACATGGTTTGATGGACCCATCTGCGCGCACTCAATGGAATATGGCTATGTTAAGACATACGAAGAGCGGTTGGGAAATGAAGATAATGAAAAGGAAGGATGAACCATGTTCATGAATGCAAAATTTTCGAGGAGATTGAGACAGTCCCAGACCAGCTTAGACCCTACCATATAGGGTTTAAGGGCTAATAGTGCAGCTGAAAAGATATAAATGCGGGTTTCTCGAATTCTCTTCCGCAGGAATTCTCGTGCAATTAGTACAATAGCATGTACGTCTGCTTGGAATATTGTTGGTGACTTTTTAAGTGCTGTCACGCATTGGAAACTAGGACCGTGTGTATTTCGGAAGTAGGCTGTGTTATGGGACCTTAATTTTTCCATTCTCGGCGCTCACTTACTATTACTTACTTAGATGGGGCTACAGTCCCTGGTGGACCTGGGCCTTAACCAATAAGCCTCTCCAGTTAGCGCGATCTTTGGCTAACTGCCTCCAGTTAGCGCACTCCAAATTGGTTGAGGTCCTCTTCCACTTGTGCGCTCCATTTTAGGCGAGCTCTTCCTCTACTCTGTTGTCCCTCCGGGTTGGATTCGAAGACTCTTCGGGCTGGAGCGTTGATGTCCATTCGCTCTACATGTCTTAGCCATATTAGATGATTGATACTTTTCTGACCAGGTCGATAAAAAGATTGTAAGTTTTGATCTGGACTGCTTGGGTTTTCGGTTGTGGACTTATCGGGCCTAAAACCGTACTGGTAGGGGCCAATCAGCTCGTTTCCGTTCAACAGGCATACTTTCCTCCGAACAAATCTTGGAAATTAGTTGGTGTATGCTCTCCACCAAGTCATTCCCCGGTCCGGTTCAGCAGCCTTGCTGGACTTGAGTTTAGATTTTGTTATCCTCACTCCATTGTGGTCAGGTGGACCAAAGTCTTCGGTTTAATGGTTCGATCTGTCTGTCTGACAAGGAATTTTGCTTGTCGTCGCCGTTTAACAGTCTGCAGAAGTGGTTTTTCCATATCCTCAGCACCGACTGTGACTCAGCTACAAGATATCCTTGTTCATCTCTACAGGCCTCTGTACGGGTCATGTTGCCTTGACACGTTCTTTTTACCTTTTTGGGGAAATTTCCGAACATTGTTCCTGGACTAGAAGCTCTTCAATTCCTCGATCGCGCATTTCTCGTGCTTTTTCTTTTTTCTTCCGGAGAAGCCGATGTTCTTCCGTCCTCTTTTGTTCGTAGAGCTCGCGAGTCGCTTTCGTCCTCCTGTGCAGCGCCGCTTCGTAGGCGAGTTGTTTTGCTGTATGTACTTGCACTCTTCATCAAACCAGGGCTTTCGTGGAGGTGGTCGGGTAAAACCCATCAGTTAAGGCGTTTCTGTTAGCTTCTTGGCAACGATCTTCAGTACTAGTCTTCAGTACTTGATGCTGCCTACATAGGACTTCTCGAGAGGTTGAGGGATATGCAATCGGCAAAGATTCTAACGGTTCATTAATTGTTGTACAGTATTTTTCCTTTTTTGGGGCGTCTGAGATATCCGACGTACCTTGGCAACAACTAGGTACTGATCCGAGTCTATGTTGGCCGTTCGGAATGTTTGAACATCTAGAATACTGGATCGCAACATGATAATGTCGCCATGTTCTATAGCTATAGTAACATTACGTCCCGCAGCAAAGTAAATTAGCCTAAGTCCGTTCGCAGATGTGGTGTCGTGTAGGCTATGCCTTCCTTTCCTATTTTGGCGGTAAAATCACCTAGGACGATTTTAATGTCATACTTAGGATATTGGTTATATGTTTGGTCGAGGAGCTCGTAGAAACACTCTTTGGTAGCATCATCTCTTTTCTCTGTGTGGGCGGAAGCATTTATCAGGCTAATGTTGACGAATTTAGCCTTGATGTGGATTGTTATAAGGTATCCACTGACGTGTTTAAAGCTAAAGCCCTTATGCCGAAGTATGTCGCTTACATCAAATCCGCACTTAAATAGACGCTGGTTCTGTTCTCTGTAGCAATTGTCATAGTATATGTCGCAGTTTGTAATCCTTCATTTGCCCTGCCCATCCCACAGCAGTTTCTGAATGTCGGTGATATCTGCATTATAGGAATCTAGTGGCTCTGCGAGATATTCGGCTGCGCGTGGGCTGTTCATGGTCCGAACTTCCCACGTACAGATTTGAACGTACATATTTGTCCTTTTTTCGTTTTGATTGTGATTGTTTCGGAATTGATTGGCTTGTGATTGTTTCAGAACTAAAGTGTTTTTCCGTGGTATGGAAGTTCGCCGACGCACAACACCCAACCTGGAGGACAAGTTCCCTTTTATACCCGTAGAGCCGGATCTTCCGGAGTCAGTAACCCACTTCGGGTATATGAGCGCTACCGATGCCCATTTATTAACAACATTAAAGGTTGATCGGTCACTATCTCTTTTCCAACACCCTGGCTAAGTATTGGAGATCCCTATAGACCTGGGATTTAAATATATCGAAGCAGCATAAGCTGCTATTGGGGATAATACTAATAGTTCAACCTGACTGGAACTATAGACACCACCGTTGATTCTATCTAAGGAATTCGTCTGCTGCCGTCTGGAGCAAGAGGAAGTGCTCTGGTGAGAAAGCAATCCTCCCCCCTCTCTCGGCAACTTCAAAACTCCTGGAGAACCGAAATCTTTTAAGCTCCGTATCTGGAATGTATACTAATATTCTCAGATCTGTAAAATCACAGGCCTTAAGGCCCTGAAGCAGCTTATAAGCACTAAGCATGGCTTATTTCTGCACCGCCGATGTAGCGAACTGAGAATAAGCAATGCTTCCATAGCTGCACGTGACACCCATGCAGTTTATTTAGTCGTTCCTATGCTTTAATTTCAAATGTATCTGGCCACCATACTAATGACGCATATGTAGGTATGTGATCATTAGTTTGATTATGAGATTGTACAGTCTCCAGGTTTTGCCGTAGAGGCGTTGGCACATCAACATCACCTTCCTGGTACTGTCAATATATTCAGAAGGAGTTTTTTTTTGTGATTAAAACTCTTTACATGACCATGAAGAGAAAGGATGTAGATGTAATAGGTCGGTAGTTATCTTTAGAAATATTAGTGATATATGTACCATCTGGACCAGCAGTTCGTTTCCTACTGTACGAGTACGAAAATCCATTTTTCCCTAGAGGCGCGCTCAAGTACATACGAGTACGTGGGTAGGCAAGGCACAAATTGGGAGTGTGGGGCTCGCAGAAAATGAGCCGTAACGATACAGTAACCTTAGGCACCGAGAGACGACCACACATTTATAGTGTATTTATTAAGGTGTTAATTCCAACTGGTAAGTATAGAACTTCATACCACTTGACTACATCAGGACTGCTTGAAGTCGTACATTGTGATATGAACAGTTTCTAGTTCAAAATCCAGATCCAACGCGTTTTTCCCAATCCTGTGGAACCAGTGTCGGCAACATCATGTGGCGAACATTTTATTCACTCATTAACGCAATTATTCCATCTACGATCTATCACTATTGTACATTTTCCAGGTTTCAACAATGATTTTTTCCAAGTAATTCGGTATTCAATTTAAAAAAAAAGTTTTACACTCACTGTTGGTCGACTTTTTCGTTGAATTTGAGCGCCCATAACGTTTTAGAGGTACTGGATGAATGGTATAATTTTCCGTTGCATATGTGCAGGCTAATTGGAAATACTACAGATTTATTTTTTGTTTCAAGGTGTGTTGGCGCAGGAGAAATTTCACGTTATAGCTTTGAAATATCGATCTTTGTGGTCACCTTACTGATTCTAAATAGGAATCCTCTTATATCATACACATTCGGATCGTATAAGAGAAATTCACAGAATATATTTTCGTAAAAATGCGTTGGTATCTTGAGTCCTTTTACTGCGTATGATGCCAAGCCATGCAAAAAGATATGACTACAGATGTCATGTTTCCTTATGTGTTATGTATGGACCAAGGTGCAGCTTCATTAGAAAACAGATCGTGGGCAGAAAATAGTGAGATAATTTTAGAAACATTAGTCGAAGCGAAGGGGGGGCTTTTAAAAATGTCAGAGAGGAGGCAATTAAAAGTGCCGTGGAAAGGATAAATGTCGAACATAGCATTACCAATTGACCTTGCAAGATGCGCGTCACGAGAAATATCAATTCCACTCTCGGACATAGTTCAATAAGGAAATCGGTTACTAGATGCACTTCCTAGGGAGGGATTATCTCCCCCTTCTCTGGATTCTTGTCATAGATGATATACTTACGGATCTATGCAACGCAGAGTTTAACGCCACTGCTTGTTCGGATGACGTTGTAATTTTAGTTTAGGGAAAATTCTTAGATATGTTGAAAAGCCGTAAATAGGCTCGGAAAATGAGCTGAATAGTGTGGAATGTCAATCCGGAAAAAATAGAACTAGTACTCTTTAGCAGGAAATACAAAACACCACCCTTCAAATTGCCTAGGCTTGCTGGAGTGGAGCTTTCCCCCTCGGATCGCGCAAGATATCTTAGTGAGGTACTATAGATAAAAAAGCTAAATTGGAAACTTAACTTTCATGAAAGAGTCTGTAAGGCTCGGAATGCTCTCTTCATTTGCAAAAGGACAACAGGAAAAAAGTGGGGCCTGAAACCGGCAATGATGCATAGGCTATACATTATGGTAGTCAGACCTATTCTAACATTTGGGACTCTTGTTTGGTGGAAGGCTACGATCAGAAAGAATACGCGGAATGTGTTGACTAGGGTACAAAGAACAGCTTGCATTGTCATTACTGGCGCTCTACGCACTACGCCCACGGCTGCACTCTTTTACCACTGGATCTACAAATAAAATTACAAGCAGGTACCAGTGCAATTCATCTCACTAACGCAGGGCTCATCAAATCTAGATATAGCTCGTCCACATCGAGCTGTCCAGCTATGCTCCCAGATATTCTCCTTGCTTTAAAAAAAAAACTGGACGCATTATTTCCAGGAAAGACAAGAATGGACGGCGTCTGAATTTCAGATAGAAGGTCTGTGTAAGACTAAGCTCGAAAAAACCCAAAGAACTTAAGAACTTAGTTTTTTTGCATGGGTAGGTGAGAAGTCTTAGCTTTGAGGAATATTCGCATGAGGTATGTAGGTAGAGGTTCGACAAAAGCACCTGTTGCTACCGTCATTGAGTTAGGTTACCTTTTGCTGTGCTAAATCGAACGGTTTCGTTCTTTAAACTCGGCGAACAAGGCTTCCCACGTCCAATGCATATCATGGTTCCAATAACCATGCTTGTTTATTCGTCATATGTACATATGTATATCATTATATCTGATACACCAGGGAGCATTCACGATTGTCGATTTGGTCTCGTTAAGAACAATGTTCAGTCGCAGATTTTATCCAAAGCTCCTTGGAGTTTTTCAGTTCTTGAATCGATTGAGCTTCCCGTTGCTAAAATATCCGTATCGTCTGCGAACGTAGCTACTAAGGCACTTTCAGTTTGGGGTATGTCCCCAATGCACAGCAAAAATAAAATAGGATCAAGGACACTTTCTTGTGGAACTCCGACGTCGATTTTCTTGAACTCGGAGTATTCAGTTCCGGAAGAAGCCGTCTTACCTTGGTCTTCAACACTTCGTGTCAAACCTTGTCGAATGACTGAGAGACATTGAGACTAGCGTAAGAGTAAACCTTTTTTCAATATCATTGGTTATTTTATAAACCTGGTCAATTGTGGAATGATTGATCCTGCACCAGGTATAAGGCGTTTTTTTTTCAATTACCAATGGGATGCGCTTCAGTAGGAGTCTTTCATATACCTTTGATATTATTGGTAGGAGGGCTATCGGCCTGTACGATTTTTTATCGTTTAGAGATTTTTCCCGGTTTCAGCAGTTGCAAAACATCACGTTTCAAAACGCATCATGAATGAATTAGCTGCGCAAATAGCGCATTATAAATTCCTGTGATGCAAATGATTTTTCTGTTTTTGTTCTGTGTTTGACTGCGAAACAGTAGTTTTTGGAATTATTTACCGAATTATACTTAATAAATTGTTGCATTCAATTTAGTGGAATTAATGGCATGTAGTTGTTTCCAATTGACAAAAGCATGGCGTTGGAACACCACGCGTCTTTACAAACGTCAAAAGTAAAAAAAAAGTCATGAATGCATAGCAGTGTCAAAGCATCAGTGATGCGCATTTTTTGCCGTTTTGGAGTTCAGCCAATATTTATTCTAGAGTTGTCAAATGTTGTTGTCATACATTTAGGATGGTCTATTAATTTTTGGCCATCAGACAGATGACTTAAACGTTTCTTCCTCTAGGACCAGGTGTTCGACGAAAGGATTCGTCTTTTCTTTGTCACCCTTTGCCCATTCGTCTTGGTTTTTCTAATTGGTGTCGATTAGATTTGGTCTGTCCTTTTTTCGGCTGTTAAGACTTCAAGATAAGGCGGTTTTTTAAATCTTGAATCGCTTTTTAAGTTTATTACATACATAAGTATGTAGTTTGAATATGTATGCCCTATATTTGGGAGGTTTATAATTTGTTGCCATATTTCGCGGGTTCTCCTCTTTTCACGAATAAGTTCTTTTATTGCCGACTTCGTTGCTTTTGGCTACTTTTCTCCTTAAGGGATACTTTTTAATGGGGAATTCTGAATAGCTTCAGTAAGTTTTCCTACATCTATATTGAATGGTGTTTTAGTGACACGTTCAAGATAATATTTTCTTCACAATCATTCTTAAAGTCGTCCAAGTTACTTGTTGTTAATTAATCTAGGCACACCTTCTACTTGCCGAACTTAAGAGAGCTTTTTCACTTGCAGGATCTTGCTTGTAAAACGATAGCAGATCTATGTATTGAATTCTTCATAATTTTATTATTTGACAATATTTCTAAACAAATCAAATACATTTAATAGTCCTAAGTACATTTTCAATACTATATTGTACTATAGTAAAATAATAAAATACATATTTATATATAAAACTTCCATTCAACGAAACTATAATTATAATTTATTTTTCTTTTGTTTTCCTTTACACAATAATTCGAATTGTTCTTGTTCACTTAAATGAAATATTGACATAATCTGCTGGAATTTATTTTTTTTTATATTTATATTTAATACTTTTAACTATAATGTGTGTGTGATATAAATATAATGTGAGTGTTTTATGGTGATTGCTGCTTTTTTGCTTAAAAGTTTTTTTTTTATATTTATTTATTATAAGAGCTCTTTACACATTGATACTATAAATATTGTATATGTATAAGTATATAGATATATATTTAAGTTATTTTGTTGATAAATTGATGTTGTGTCTTACAGTGGTTTTTCTTTTCTTCGCATGGTATAATTACAATTAATTTCACAGATAGTTTTGTGATATGAATAAGGGAATAATTTTTATAGTTAAATGGGATTAAAAATAAAAAATAAATGTACAACTTAAGGATTAAACTATATTTAAGGAAATAGTGGAATTTTTTTCTTTGTTTTTGGTCATTTTGGTTGGGTGGTTTGCTTGGATTTATTACCACAAAATACATTTAGAGATTAATTGTGTGTATACATTATATAAATTTTTTTGTATGAAAAGTTTTACAATAAAACTGTGTGTATATTTTATGTATAATGGCTTAAAACTAGTTAACCTACAAGTTAATCTAAAAAGCACTTTTTTCTTTTAATAATTATGGTTATGATTTTAGTTTAATTTTAAGTTTATGCATATTTTAAGCTTTATTAAATTTATGATTATTGAAATTGCTTTAAGCTAATCAAAATAACATACATAACATAAATTGGTATTATTATTTTTTAAATAATTAAATATGCGGGCTTTGAAATATTTAAGTATTTTATACTAGAAAAGTGTGTGTGTGTGGTTTTGTTAAATGGTGGTGTTTTTTTTAATAGAAGTAACCCCATCGCCGGGTGAGACAAAAAAATATTGAACATTGGGTAGACAGTAATATGATCAGACATTGTCCTAGTTCTAAGAATAACGATCAGCAGACAAGAACAAAATTGGCTTTGTTTCCCTATGCTTTGGATGAAGAAATCGTTCTTCGTTCAATCATTCTTCTTTGATTTATCAGCATAGTCCAACTACTAGACGACAATATATTAAAGACGCCAGGATGAACTGACATAATGGTTTGTTTGTGATAAGCCATAGCTAGTCCTGACGGAAAATGATCGCATTTGTCATTCCGGAGCTAATATCCAATTCAGCAGGAGCGCCTGATTCAATCGGTGAGCCAAAAAAAAAGCGGTGGAAAAAATCGCATCATCGGCCCTCGGGGTGCCTGCTCGATGGATATCTTATATTAAACCACCGATGAGCATTTGGTGATTGTACACATAGACCTAGACACTCGGACCTGCGCAAGAACATTCGGGCTAACTTCAGCACGCATGTGCCACACTAGAAATCTCTTTTTGACTTAATTGCGTCTCATATGTCTAACAAGAGGTCCTCAAAATTAATTAGATGGAACGTTTATGCCACAGCCAGACTGGCGGATGCCTTATTTGAGCTTTTTCTACGTGTTCAGACTACAAATCAGTAAGGATTTTTCAAGACAACGGCAGGACTCGCTTCCCCGAAGAAGGTTACTAACATCACTACATATGTTCCTACGAGGGACCAGGCCGTCCAAATTTGGTCGGTATAACTTCCTTACCATGAAAAACCAATAGTTGCGAAAAAAATCAACCGCCTCTGATTTTACCGATATAATTGTAGACAACCCTAGCAATTGTTATAAGAACAACGACTTTCGGTTCTGCTCCTGAAATGTTAGGTCTCGCTTGCTATCAAACACTTAGCGTAGGCCAAGTTCGTTTGCCTGTGCAGGATGACGATGGAGAACGCTTGCTGCTGAAGATAGTGGATAAAGATACCCCTGTCGCTTCGAAAGAAAGATTCTTGGTAAAATTTTCGGTCCCGTTTGCGTTGATGGGCTTTAAAGGAGTAATTATACGAGCTGTACAGCGACATTGACCTAATCAAAAAAAATGCGCCACAATCATCTAAGATGACTAGAACATGTAGAGGGCTAACTGGAGAGGTTTGTTAGTGGAGGTCCAGGTTCACCTCGAACTTTAGCGTCACCTACATAAGTAAGTAAGTAAAGAAAAGGCATACGAGCAGTGCCCTAGGTATGATGTGAAAACTGTTGGAGGGAGGACATGTTAAGACGAGTGGACGAGGCTACTCTGTTGTTTTGAGGGAAAAATACTATGACCGATTTCTGGTAGGTGGTGAGTGGATAAGATGAAAAAAGTTCAACTACAATAAATAAGATGGTTGAGACAGCTTGGTTGAGAGACTTGTTGGTTATTATTCGCTAGAGACGCTTGTTGGATTTTAATGACACTCCAGTAACATATAGACACGGTTATACAAAAGCGAATATGGCTTTGGATTACCCACAGAAATGAAACCGATCTCTGTCGAAAAACTTGGTGCAGGAATGACGGCAACTGAGGAAGAATAGGTTGAAGTTGACGTAAATTTACCAGCAATCGTATGAGACGGACATAGACGTGATAGTTTTCAGATATTTGAGCATTGTGAACTAAACGTGGATGTATCTAGCTACAATCAATTTGAGTTTACGACGGATTTGAGTCCTGGCACAGGCATTTTTCAGAATAAAATGATGGTCTCTACGTTTAGAACTGAACTAAACAGACATTTAACACCTTAAGACGTAGCACCTAAATACTTCTAGACCTTGAAAATAAACACACATTCAGCTGAAATGGCTGCAGTTCCGAAGGGGAAATTCAAAATAGAAGTACAAAGTAAAACTATTCCGTCATGATACTGGTCGTCAAGAGGTACTTCAATTTGACGAGGTGGTACTTTATGTTTAAGGTACCAACATGATTGTACTAATGTATGTATATGTCCTATAAAAATTGTGAACAACTATTTTCCTTCCGAGTCTTGTTCTACTATACAGACGATGACAAAGGAGTACTCTGTCACATAATGAGTTCTACAATGCGTTGGCTACAAGAATACTGAAAGGAGTTATTCAAATAAGCAAGGAAACCATTTCAATCTTCTGCTGATGGACACAACATAGAAAATGAAAGCAACCAGTCACAATTGATTCAAGGACAGCAGCTTACAGGAATAACAATGACTAATACCCTTCCCGCGAATTAAATATGTATAATGTTAGAGTACCGCGATATAGTCAGATATTTCATCTACCCAGTCGTCACATCAATAATACAGACCTGTGAGATGTAAATCATACAAATATAAGTCCATCACCTTAAATCGACTGTCGCAGAATTTTGTCCGTATAAGATGGGACTACATATGTATGTAAATTCATAAGGATCAACTGAATCATAAGTCCACAATCCCTAAGTCTTCAATGGACTTATAAAACCCACTTTGTGTAAGGCTCAAGTCCACTGAATGTACCCTTGGTCATGAGTCCGATACTAACAAGTCCCTAATTAAATTATTACATGAGTTCGTAATCAATTCTTCCAATCTAAAGTTGGTAGTGAAGAAGCCTGAGTCAATTTTATATATGTACATTACAAGTAATGAATTGAAATACATAATTGTACACTATTGCACCGTTCTGCTCCGTTTCGCTGCTTCATTGACCTTATTTGAAGGAAAAGCCTTGAGTTTGCCAAATTACTGGTTGTAGTAACTTTTTTAAGATAAAGTGAACGGAGCGAAGCAAAACAGTGCAATAGTGTATTTCAATTCATTGCTTGTAATGTACATACATATGTAAAGTTGAAGCATGTTTTTTCACCATCGTCTCTATCTGAAAAATCTTATCTTAAAAAAGTTACTAACACCAGAACCATTACTTTGGCAAACTCAAGGCTTTTCTGAAAGATAAGCGAAGCGGAGCAAAACAATACAAATAGTGTACAATTATGTATTTCAATTCATTACTTGTAATGTACTTATGTAAAGTTGACTCAGGCTTCTTCACTATCGAACTTTATCTTAAAAATCTTATCTTAAAAAAGTTACTAACACCAGTAGTTTAGCAAACTCAAGGCCATTCTTGAAGATAAGGTCAATGAAGCAGGGAAACGGAGTTAGGGTTGCATAACATTTTGTCCTTGACTTGATGTTACATAGAAGCTGTTTCGTGAGATAATTGGAAATTGGAATATACTTTACCAACTTCACCAAAAGTGACGTAGAGTTCGGTGGAATTCTATCCCAGTATCTAATCATATTCTTAAAGCGAGTCATAATTCTATAAAAGAACTTGGTTCGGTGGGACTTAAGTCCACAATCATTTGCTTGGACCTAAGATCCTTCCAGGTGGGTCTTTAAAGAAAAAAAACCTTACAAGACTAGCACTAGCAGAACCCTGTATAGAGTCTCGAATACTAGAGAAATCATACACCAAATGAGGAACTTAGAAATATCGTTTGAGGAAGTCCAGTGAAAAATTCGATTTAGGGCATTGTTCCACAAAAACAAAAAAAATATTTGAGCACATTCCAGATATTAAATAAGCCCGCTTCCTCAGAGCAGGATGCTCCATGCTGAACTATTCTTCCCGAGACTAACTCAGAGTATATAAGACTTTCAAATAAAATGGCAGAGGATTGGTAGTATTGCCGAACTATCCCAGGAGGGATGACAGGATTTATATAAGTGCACAGTAGATGTATGAAAACTTAGCATAAGCCCGATATTTTTTAAAAATTAAGTCTATTATCTAGATTTTGTGTGCCTTTCTTTGCCCTTATTTGTTTGATTAACAATTTTAAACAAAAGTCTTATTGACTAGAAAGCATTATAACTAAAAACATTTTCGGTCCTTTATCTTCAGCTAATTAGAAATAATTTATTTAACTAACCAATTTGTACTTAAAGTATTTTTACTCATAAACGTACGCAATAATTAGTGTACATACTTACCTTTCGTAGAATGTTTCATTCCAACTTCTTAAATTACAAGTTCAAGCTAAAAACAAAAACTTTGGATCTAAATAACTTTTTTCATTGTTGGTGAAATATTCTTTCTAACAATTAACTTAAAAAATTTGTCAGCTTTTTACAAATAAAATCAGTGGGCTAACGTATCACTATTCTGTCTTACAAAAAAATAAAAAAAATAAAAATTTAACCTTAGACATGCCTTGGCATTCGTTTCGAGTGACAAATCATCATCCAATGCGAATCATGGAGTCAGTGCACCATTCAAAGAGAATTAATAATTAATTAACCAATTGGCCCGTGCGCTTTGTCTTTTAATTGATTATACTCGTAGTTATGGCTTGCCAATATCGTTTGATTGACAACCAATTGGAAAACAATCGCACTCTCTGACCCACGCACCAATTGAACTACATTTACAATTTTTTATTTTTTTTTTGTTTATACTTAAAATTAAGTTTTTGTGCTATTAGCAGCAAACTCGATAAATTTAATAAGTAAATAACGATTGAAAGCATTTTCGATGTGACAGAAGGTTAGTCATTAGAGTTGACACTAGAACTATGGTAAGGAGTGAGGACTGGGGTAGGTTGTCAGTCGCCGTTGATTCTGTGGATGCAGTGGCTGTAGCTGCTTCTTTGACTTGTGGTAGTTCTGGTGCAGTTGGTACTGCTGGTGCAGTTTCGTTGGTCACTTTCAAAATAGTCTGCATGCGGATATTTTGAGGAGCAATTTCACAGTGGTAGTTTCCGGCAAAGGATTCTGTGGCGTTTTTGATGATTAGGCTGAAGTTCTGCGTTGAAACGTTGTAGGCATTGTCGAGGACATTCAGATTGTTGGTGATTGTATTTTGCTCTTTGAACCAAAGGATTACATTGGTTTCTGGAAAAGATGAAATGTGAGTAAAAAATCCATCCATGGTGAGCAAATTTTACTTACCTGATAAGTTTTTCACAGGACACTCGAGAATTATATCACCACCAGGTTTGACAGTCCGTGTGACAACTGCAACGTCGAAGTATGGCAGCATTGTTGATTTAGGACTAGAAGCGGTAGATTTGACTTGATCGGCTGATATACTCCGATCTTCATAGTCATAATCATCGTTTCCATCATTTTGTAGGGTTTCATCGTTGCCTGTGGCACGTTCATCAGCAGCAGCAGGCTTTGAAGTGACTGAAAGAATAAGAAGAGGATTGCTATTACCATTGTTATGAGTGAGGTCGAAATGTGGTCTAAATAATTCTAGGGAATTATATACATACTACAACTTGGATTGGTTTACATTTAGTTTGCAAAGATATCTGAGGATGGATGAAGAGAATGCACGCAGATTGTGGTCTGTGGTAGTTTAGATGGTAATGATCGGTGAGAAAGTTTGGAAAGAGCTTTAGATGTTCCCTATATAAGGAGGAATTCTACAAACCTCTAAGCTTGACGAAAACATTGAGAAGGGATTTAGGAGCTCTTGAAGCTCTCAGGAGTTGAACTCCTTAAATGAATGTGGGGAGATCCAGAAGGTATTAGGGACAATGAACGGAGTTTAAGAACTGTTTTCGGTATTGAAAGTTGAAGTTGGTCGTTGCCTTCGAGGCCATGATAATCGGATAGCCAGGGAAGGATTATATCTTTTAGAGCCGAATATTTGGTTTATGGTCTGCGGGTGGTGGATTTGTTACATTCTTTTACATAGTGAATGGCATGTACTTGTCGCTGATGTACGAAAGAAATCACCAGTAATAGTAGAAAGAGACTTCAAAGCATGAGCAGTAGAATGGAGTAGATAGTATGAAGTCCAGAGAGGCAATACAATGTGGTTCCTTCATCGACCTTATTGGGGCCATAATATGAAAGAAAGGTTCTAGGTGCGAAATGTGGCCGACATGTTGTGGCAGGTGTTAACAGAGGCTGTCCGCAAGTTAGCGTTCTATGGTGCATGGTAGTTGACTCTCTGTTGCATACTCTCGATAGTTCAAACGCTCATATGAAGTCGAAGACATCCAAGGCGCTCTCAGTTTTCTGGCAGTGAAAGGGTACTTTTGGCAATATATGGGGCTTATCACAGAAAAAGGTCCTCTGGATCTATACGGCTATGATAAGACCGGCCTATGGTGGGGGGGGCTTTCACCATAGGCCGGTCTGCATTCATAGGTTGGTGACTGCATTCTGCGCAACTCCAACTGAACAGCCTGTCGGCCGTTGCACGAGAGCTTTCCCGAGTACGCCTGGCTCTGCTTGATTTCCCTCCCTTAATACTTCGTTCATGGTCGTCTGATGCAATGACACCGGAACTTCGGCTGCTGTGCAAATTTAAAGTCAACTTTCCTTGCGTTCAGGACTGGCTTCGGCCAGAGTCTGAGCCTGGACTGGGCTGCAATTAAATCTTCACGGATGGCTGCAAAACAAGTCTAGTGCTGGTGTCTTTGTGGAGGCCGACAACACTAGGCCTCACTACTCGTTAGGCAAGCATACCTCTGTTTTCCAAGTGAACATCTATGCTATCCTAATGGCTACGGACTAGATTGTTAAGAATAAGTGACGGGGTTCGAGGATCTGCATCTGGAGCGACAGTCAGGCTACACTTAAGGGCTTGCTCAACTCTGTAACGCTTTCCAAAATAATTCGAGAATGCAAGAACTTTTTGAACTCGGCCGCAAGGCTGAACTCTTTGACTCTTGTCTGTGTTCCAGGTCACACTGGGATCGCGGGAAAGAGATCTCCGATGAAATTGCTAAGGAAGGCTCAGAGGATGACTTCTCAGGACTTCCTATGAACACAATTGTATGTGGCAAGACGTTCCAGGATGAACGCCGTCCAAACGTATGTATGATCCTGAAAGTCTGTAAGAAATCAGCGGCATTCCTGCTGTCTCTCAGTAGAAAAGATTGTAGACAACTTATTGGCGTTCTTACGGGACACTTTCCTTTTACCAAGCATCTTAGTGCGTTAGGCTTAAGAGACAACACTGTCTGCGACGCTTGTGGAGAGGGCGACGATACTTTGGATCTGTTCCTTTGTTATTGTCCTACCTTTGCTCGGATTAGGTGGCAGATTTTTGGTGCTGAAGCGGTGAGTGCTGATACTGCTCCCAAAAGTCGAAGAAATTCCAGTAAAATGGGTAATACTGGATTTTGCTTCCTGGTAGTACAATGGGCCAGTTGCGTCTAAGTGGTCAAGGTGAGTGTTTCCTAGAAACACTGCCCATGCCATGTAAGTATGAAATCAGGTGGAAAGGAGGCAAAAGCAGCACTACGCCGTCGTGTGTCGTGACTCTCTATGTCAGTTTGCACATTATAATAACTACTGCGAAATATATAAAGAGAATATTTTGAGGAAAGAATCCTCTTTCCGAAGGGTCAAAGAAATACAAAATTACTGGAGGTGTTCTACGATACTCTGGTCAGTCGTGGGCTCAGTCTTGTGGAATATAACGTACTATGAAGAGCTAGGGAGTGCACGATGGCATCGTAATCGTTGCCAAAACTATAGAGGAAGTTACACAAATCTGTAACAACACCCTCTGGAACTGGCAGACCACAAAACTGAGATCATCCTTATAATTATTCGCAACAAAGTTGAGCGTCTGACCATACTGTTTGGAGAACGCAGTTTCGAGTCAAAGCCCCACATTAAGTATCTAGTTGGTGGTGTTGGACCATGGGCATAATTTTAGAAACCATTTAAATGCACAACTGAGAAGAGTAGTTGTCGCAATCTAGACTATCTAGACTAATGCCAAACATTGGATGTAAGCAGCTCCTATATGGGTACAAGGAAGAAATATGGAGATGTGCGAAATTTACCCCAGATGGGAGATAATTGCCCACTGCTTGGTTTTTCTTGAGTGTTCTGATTGCTCAACAGAATTCGACACAAAACAGCAAAATATTTCTTTACCATCTAAGTCCAGTCTTTTCACTGAGTCTTGTTTGAAACAATACCGATTATATTCAATGTCTTTGACAATCCTAACAATAATCGTCGTTAAAACTTAGGCTTGTAGTGAGTAAATTAGAAAAGGCCCCTTTGTTTACAAAACAACACCTGGAACTAATGGTTTATAGCAGGTGCAATAATAGCTGTAAAACAAATTCACTTCCAAACAATACGTGACAATGTTTGTGTCTAATGAAATTAGGGTTGGACTAGTTCTAATGAATTGCCCATGGCAGGATATTAATGTCAACCCGTTTGGAAGGGGTCTTTCGATAGGTAAGTCGATCGCAAAGATTTGACTGTGGGAAATTAGATATTCATATGACATTATTCAACGTGTATATAGAGTTGGTCCCTCCTTTTTTTTCGAGTGTTTAGCTGTGTAATGAATTGCACTATTCTCATGACATAAGTTGACATAAGTATTAAATGATAAATAAGGTTGACGGCAAGATCTCTACGATAGGCTGATCGATATTAAAAGAAAACGTTCAAATGTATTTTACTTTTAATGGCATTACAATCCAGGCTACATATCCTTTCTGATAGTTCTCAAAGCATATTTATTTTGAATGTGAATCATTTGATCATGATCGCAAACAAAATTTTTTGAGTAAGTAAGTTAGGTGCATATGTCTCTTGAATCGAAAAGGCAGACTTTCTTTTAGATCTGATCCTTATCCTTATCCATTTAACTCAACTGCGACCTAAGAGATTATTTGCATCGAGGATGAAGCTAGTTTTAATAAAATTACTACCTCCCTGGTTAAAACAGTTGCTTCACCACAGTATAGTGCATTTGTGTCTAAAGACAGATTTAATTCGATCAGATGATATTTCCGTGCACTGCGAAAAAATCACACAAGCTCACTAATACTTTCCTCGTCTAAGTTAAGGATTTCATTGTAGAATTAAGGTCTCCGATTGTCTTAACTCCGCGACACTTTCCCAATAGGCTAGTTCTGGTTGAAAGAATGTGTATGCTAAACCAGCCTTAACCCAATTCATTCATGAAGTCATTGCTCACATTTTTTCTGGTGTTCTTGGTCACCAACTGAGGTCTATCTGGCAAGTAATACCAGGACATCGTAGCATCACTTAACTGATATACATTTCATTGAATTTGTCGCTTTGAGCCCTGCCTGACTATGTGAAAAGATATGAACTCTAGCGCCATCTGTTTCAAGCTTTAGCATAGCTTTAGCAATTTGGACTTTCGCCTGCAAATCATTGGGGCATATTCCCATCTTTAATCCGTCAAACCAGAGAAAATTTCTTGGCTACAGTAACGTTTAATAACCACATTGTCTCACATAGCGCATCTAGCAGACATCTTCAAAAAGAAAAAAAGAAAGTGATCAAAGGGTAGTGATGCGGTAAACACAAGCGTTTTCATGTTAGCCTCTCACTATCAACACCTACTCTGCACCTCCACGATGGTGGCTGCTGGGTACCTACTACCTTGACTAGAGATTGGGTAACTAACTCCTTTGGAGTTGGTGGTAGCAATAGGATAGGGTAGGATTGTTTTCGCGCTAGGGCATTTCTTCTTGATCCGCACAGCAGCGTACGAATTCTCTAGATGGAATCGACGGTGGCGTCCACAGTTTCAGTCAGGTCGAACTATTAATCTTATCCCAATATGAGCCGGGATCTGCAATCCTGAGCCAGGGTGTTGAAAAAGAAATGATGGCGGATGGACCCTTAATGGACCAACAGCAGCGCTCATATCCCCAAAGTGGGTTACTGACTCCGGATGAGCCGGCCCCTCGTCCTAGTTGTATAAAAGGCAACTGGTCCTCCATGTTAGGGGTTGTGTATCGGAGTAACATCCCTACCACGGAAAAGCACTGTAGTTTCGAAACAATCACAAGCCTCGGAAAAGGACACATTTACTATTGACGACCCTGTAGAACGAAAAAATGACAACGACCGTGACGTTCGGATCTGCACGTTTAATGTTCGGACTATGAACAGGCCACGTGCATCCACTAGACTGCTATAAGGCCTATATCACCACCATGGGATGGTCCGGGCAAAAGAAGGATGAACAACTGTTACATATACTACAGCAGAGTCTATTTGGGTGCGGATTTGTTGTATACGGCAGATTTCGGCATGAAGTTTTGAGCTTTAAACACGTCAGTAAACACCTTATAACAATCCGAATCAAGGCTAAATTCGCCAACATTAGCCTGATATCCGCTCCCGCCCCCACAGAGGAAAGAGATGATGTTACCAAAGTGTGTTTCTATGAGCTCCTCGACAAGACATATGAGCAATGTTCTAAGTCTGATGTTAAAATCGTCGAATGATTTTCGGTCCCATTTGCGTGGACGGGATTTGGTGGAGCACAATTAACAGCGAACTCTAGGAGCTGTAGATCGATATTGACCTGGTCAGAAAATATGGATCAGTCGTCTAAGATGGAGAGGACATGTACAGCGAATGGGCAGCAACGCTCCGGTCCGAAGAGTCTTCGAACCCAACCCGGAGGGACAACGCAGTTGAGGAATACCTTACTTTAGATGGTGCTTACAAGTGGAAGAGGACCCCAACCTACTTGGAGTGCGCAGCTGGAGGCAGCTAGACAAAGATCGCGTTACTAGAGAGGCTTGTTGGTTGAGGCCCCGGAGTGTAGCGCCACTTAAGTAAGTAAGTAAATAAGTCAGCAAAATCATCTCGTACTTAGTATTAGCAAATGTCAATCTATGCTCCCGTAAACGCATTCTACCACCCCTTAGGTACTACATTCTCTGCAACGAACCTGTCCCTTCAGACTCATCGTCTGCGACAGGGAGCATAACTTCCAACTTTGCCCTTGGCTTTGTGAAACTTTGGTCTAAAGAATCTTCAGAACCATACGTTACCAAATTACGCCGCTAGACCCATCCCCGAATACGCTAGCCAAGCTTGGTCTATTCTTGGTCTATGCTGTTCACGTTCGAGGTATTAAAGCGAAAGCAGGTTTATATGTTTTGCCCTTCGCGGTCTCCATTAGGTTGATAGTTTCAATCGGCCTCCCTACTCTAACCGTTTGGTCTCCCGAAAACCGTCAGAAAAATGCCGACTTCCTCTTCCGGCATCATTCATTAACTGGTCACATTGACTGAATGTGCTTTTTGACGCTCTTGAGACCGATGTCCCATTTAACACAAATTACCATAGTCTTAGTCTATTCTCCTCTTCCGTCTCAGTATTCATCGCACCAGTTATGGTTACAAAGCACTTTTGCCCAGAATGCTTTGTTTGACTTTCACTGCAGCAGAGCCATAACATCCTTCAGACCTACTAACCCTACTTACCTAAAATGTTAAGGCTTCTCCACTCGGAAAGGAACGGAAACATGAAAATAGACAATCGGTTGGAGGTTCACCTGATAACTTCTTACTAAGAAAATTTTGTATAACAGAAGGAGCAAGCCAGCACAGATGTCTAAGTACGTGGTGAACAACATTTAATTGCTGTTTCAAAAATTCCTTATAAATACGACAATCAGACTTCAAAACTTTTCCAATTTGTTTATACTTTTGAAAAAAAAAAAAAAACACTTAAAATAGAATTTCTTATTAGTTCTCCGAACTTTTACTGCAGCCCCTGGTCTTATGCAAATACTTACTCAACCATCACATTTGTTCCATTAGCGCAGCTGACTGATGTGACACAAATGAACATAAATTTAGAATACGGGCCCGCATTCACATATATAATTGCATAATTACTTAATTTTCAGTCGACAATCCTATTCATCATGTCCATTGGAAGAACTCTTGATGACTTTCCAAAGTACTTCAAGAATCCCTTTCGGTTGGTATACAGCACAACATTAGCAAATAAATTGTTGCAAAATGCAAATGATAGACATTTGCATAGCTCACGAACGCCATTATTTACGCTGCATCCTTTGCGGCTATCTTTGCATAGAATGCCGCACTCTGAACACCCTCCGCTCTATCTAAGACTCATTTGCATAAAGACATTAAATCCCCATCCACACGCACACACTTACGATGACTGAACAATAAAAGGAAATTATTAATATGGCAATAGCAAATAAATGGAAACAAAAATCTCATCAATCCTGAAATGCGTGACGAAAAGGCTTTTCACTCCAGTTACATCAATTTCTTGACACACACACGCTCAATGCGTACGCTTCCTCCATTAAGTTGATTCCTTCTCAACCATCCTCAACCATTTAAAGACCACATGTGTGATAGACGTCAAAAATCATCAAGTGCTCACATGTCGTGTCAGATTTTGAAAAAAAAAGCGAAAACCACCAAAAAAGGACTCACCACGATAAGATCCAACTAAAAAGTCAACGTCCACCAAATGTAGGGCGACACTTGACCTATAAAGCCTTTCAGTTCGCTTTAAACCCATTCTGCGTCAGTTGCAATCAATTTTAATTTAGACACCGACCGTCAAGTTTGCGAGACTATTTCCACTTTTATCTCAATGATATCCTGGCTGAGTGCTCACCAAGGATTCCATACGAAACGAAACCGTTAAAAGTGGATAAAGAACGAAACGGAAATATCTGTCCATCAATAACATTTAATGCTAAAATGGTGTTGGCCCACTCCTTAATCTACCACCACCCCAAGCCACCATCGGTGACCTAGTCTAGGAGTCATAGAACTGCTGCCACGTTCAATGGGTCTCTGGGTGAATTTTAGGATAAGGATGGCCGCGTCAG
Source organism: Xylota sylvarum (assembly GCA_905220385.1). Lineage (NCBI taxonomy): Eukaryota > Metazoa > Arthropoda > Insecta > Diptera > Syrphidae > Xylota > Xylota sylvarum. The sequence goes on from LR999960.1 coordinate 29,004,132, forward strand.
ACCGCACCCAACACTACACATGGAGCGCTGCGGGAATTTTCATTTGGTAATAATAATAACGGCCATCGTGTGCAGAAAATTAAAAGCCAAGGAATCAAATTAAGCGGAGGAGTAAAAGGACATAAAAGAAAATAGGAAACACCACCTTAGTGCTTGTCCTTAACCCAAAAGGAGCAAAGAAAAATAAAAAAATATTTACGAAGCATATCGTTTGTTATAATAGAGAGAAGAATATTTTATCGATATCAGTCAATACGCGATGACGCTACAGGATACTAGGATAGAATAAGTCGGTAAACACGGCCGGATGGCTGTGATGTAATTTCCCAAAAAAAAAGAAGCGATTTTCTCGTTGGCATTGAGACGCGAGAAAACATTTATACTTCCTATCCTGTCGAGCATAACACTTTAATGGTGTGAAAGGCAAATAGAATTTCCTTTTGTGTCCTTTCAAAAAAAAAATAGGATCAAAAGGATAAAGAAGGAGAATCGAGCGGAAATAGGTAACAAGTGATTACGATATAAATCAAATATTGAGTCACACAATTCAGTCCGACAGGATGTTGGGGTAGGTGAATTTTTATTACGAAAATTTGGCACTAATGATGGTCAAAGGAATTAATGACATGAATTTGTAGACTCAAGTATTTTTAGACCTAGGCCATATAACGGTTAGCGATAAAGGAAAAGAAATGTGTCGCTATTTTTTCCTAATAGCTATGGTCTTTTGACATGTTTGTTCGTAGAAATGCGTGTTGAAGGCCAAGGCTTATAATATTTGAGTCTGAAACTGAAGTTTCATGTTAGGGCCTATACATACGTACAACCTATCCCTCCAGAGTGGCTTGTGATTTTAAACAAATCAAGTGGATGGCTGAAAAGATTTGTGAAATGAAGACAAAAAGGTCCATTCACAGCTTAGCGACCTGCGAATGCGCGAACTGCGAACAAACCGTTTTTACCATATTTATAAGCACGTCATTGGCAATTTTACTATACCAAAAAAACAGGACTTAATTTATCTATCGTTTTATATAAAAAAAAGTTGAATTTCAATTAGTTTTTGTGAAGAAATTACCAATTCGCTAATTTTTCCGCGAATACGCGAATGCTTTTTGCGAACTGTCAAAATGTATTCACATTCCACACTATGTAGGACGCAATCCACATTCCCGCGACCAAAACATTCGCGAGAGTTTAACCTCACAATTCTTTTGCTTTGTTCTTGGTGGTTGGTTGTGCTTGTGAATGACAGATGAAATTCGCACATTGCTGCGACCAGATAGAAAGTGGTTGTGAATGAAATGTCAAAATTAATTTGCGAATATTCACTTATTCGCATTTGCCTGTCCTTGAGGTGTGAGTGGCGCTTTAGTTAGTTTGAGATGGGGTTTCAGTTCCACAAGGCGTTGGTACATAAAACATCACCACTGTAAGTAAATTTAATGTCGAAAGGGTTCCACCAAAACTGATTGACCGCTAGAGTTTCCTTAAAGCTTTAAAGATGTATCTCAGCCACAAAAACAAGTGCAGAAGACTAGTGCCAGCAAACCACTAGAAATTCCGCGACTGAGGAGCTAGGTTTTACGCCTAAATCTACGTGATACCATTGAGTATCATTGAGTAACGAGAGCCGCTCGTCAGCTTTACAATCGAAGAGATGAAACGCACTTAGACAAATGAAATGATGGATGAGAAACGTGATATGCAGAAATATTGAGGCAAGAAAAAAATCCTGCCCATCAATAGAATTTGTACTATTCCACCCAGTTCTCCAAACAGCCTATGTCTATCTATAGTTCCTATGACGAAGGCGAATGTTTTTTAGATTTTGGCACTATCAAACCAAAGCCTCTACGTTTCCCTTCTATGTATCCTTCAATAGTCCGTCGAAGGCTAATGCTTTCTTTAGTACAGTGATGAAATTTATTAGTATACACCTCTGGATATTTTAGAGTCCGGCACTCTAACTTAGCATCGACAAGAATAGTCCACCTTAGAGCATCCTCTCCATACTTGTTTCTCTAAGGAATCTAAGACTGAGAATCACGTCTATGGTCAGAGTATCCTTATCTGATATTTGCAATTCCAAAAAACTCAGTATTCCTCAAGATTCTAGGATGTGGTGCATAGTTTTGTTGGACTCATTTCATTTGCAATGGTGTTCATCTACTTATTTGTGGCTCGTACGGGTATTGAGATTAAAGAGCATCTTTTTAAGCCTGGTCATAAGAACTGATGGCGCGTAGGCGTTCTTTTTTTTGTAGGAAAGGTGGAAACATCGAAAGTCTGTGTGTAGAACTTTAATCCACTAAAACCACCTCCTGCTTCTGCTCCTTGGTCCCCACGGTCTCACTTTTTCATTGGGAGGATTTTAGCCGCAGCTTTTTTCATCTTCACAGGCCTATATCGATGGGTCTGTTTTCCGATTCTAGGATGTGATGTACTAAATTCTCCGTGGACAGTGAAAGAATACATGCTAAATGGTTTCGAGGGCAGCACCCTACGATTGACAAGTTACATTGGTACAACCATGTCCCATAAGTAGTTGCTTTATGTAGAGTTAATTTCACAATGTCCTCATAATCGGGATAAGGCGGTAAGTCCAATGGACCTTAGAAGAAAGACTCTAGCGTTGCTACCACTCTATCAAACTTGTGCTTCTTTTTGTTCTGTCCGGTTCACTGTAAGTTTGCCACCCCTCGTGTCGACTCTCTACAAATTTTTTCTGCAGTTCTTCCGCCAGTACATCTATGGGTAACATTCTTGAGATGACGCAGGCCGAGATTGTGCGGAAGGCGCTACTCCCTCTAAATCCACATAGTCTATTTACTGCTATGATTGTTTTTTGTTTAGTATGAAGTCACTTTCATAGCTCCGGCCCAAACTGGGGATCCAAAAAGCACTACGGATGTGACTACTTTAGCTAAGAGTCTTCGGGTGTATCTTGGCCCTCCTACATTCAGCATAGTTTGGGCAATGGACGCATCCACACGAGAGGATTTGTTGATTATGTACCTCAGATGCTCTTTAAATGTAAGCCTTGAGTCAATCATAACGCCAATGCATTTAATAGCTGGTTTAGATACTATAATATCTTATGCTCAGCTACTGTGAGCGTGATGGCTTCTCGTTGCTTTCTTTTAGTATAGCTTGGATTTTATGTTCAGCTAGCGTGAGGCCGATTGATGCTAGCCGCCGTCGAATAATTGAAATGGTTTCGATGCTAGTTTTATGAACAACTTCTTCCAGTAGTTTTGCACTTACAATAGCGATGTCATCCGTAAATCCCACTATTTTAGACTCGGCTGGTATTTCAAGACGAAAGGTGCGATCGTACATGAGAGTCCTTAGTATTGCTCTCAGAAGCGTGCCCTGAGGGACTCGTCCAGTGACTGCGTATTTCTTCACACTATCATCTGTTTCATAGAGCAACACTCTTTGTCGTAAATAGTTTTTCAAGATTTCCCCAATCCAAGTTGGTAGGGTACTCTCATATTTCGAAGCCTATGAAGGATATGTTTCCAGCTCGCGGTGTTGAACCCGTTCTTAACGTCCAGTCAACCACTTCCTTAATGACATCAACAGTCAAGCGTGCTTTCTGATAGTCCACTTGCTTCTTCAATCGCTGCTTCCAATCTGCTACCGATGATGCGCTCCAACATTTTTAGCGCAGTGTCTAACATACAGAGAGGGCAGTAGGCTGATGGATTTCCTACGAGTAGTAGCACGAACCGCCGTTCCTTCCATTAGTCAGGAAACACTGTCTCCCTCAGGCAAGCGTTATAAATGTCCACAAATAGGTCCATTCTGGTTTTAAGCTCCTGCATTCAGAGCTACATTTGGAATCCCATCCAGTCCCGGGGCTTTCTTTATTCCTGTTGCATGTCGCAAGAATCTCTTCTGAAGTTATCCGAGGAATTTGATGAGCTGCTATGGATGACTCGTCCTCCAGTCAAATTTTCTGTTGTCGAATTGTTTTTTTTGTTTTCTCCAGTCGAATTTTTCTGTTTCTTGGAAATAGGTCTTCGACACTTAGACCTAGTATATGTCTTATGAAGCTAAGGCTACAGACATCAGGATTGGAACAAGCGGACCACAAAAGAAGCCGTTCTCAGAAGTAGACATAAAAAAGTAGAACGCGTAACCATACAGGTTGGTGAGCGCTTCATTGAGTCGATGCCGTACGTCAAGTACCTGGGTGTGGACACCTGGCCTGGACCACATACTCAGCCTCAATATGGGCATCAGCGACGTACCGAGAGTCGTACATTAGATGGATGAACTCGGCGCACAGAAATGCATCTTTAAGGGTATGTTGCGCCTTTAGAACTGTATCAGCGGATGCCATAACTATTATTTCCGGCCGAATGCATATCGATCTAGAAGCGAAGAAGTCTGGGTACCACACACGAGCACAGAAGAACAACCATGAAAGCTGTAAAAGCAGAATGGTAGCATAGGTGGAACATCACAACCAAAGGGCGATGGACATATAAATTGATACCATGAATGATAAACTATTACCTACTCCCATTACCGGGATTATCTCCATAAGTACACCCACGTGGATGACATATTCTGCCAGCACAGTGAAGGAGCAATCCAGAACGCAGAGCATGGAATAACAAAACTACAGAAAGGCTAGAAAGAAAAATTGGCAGCCAAGTGACCACAAAAACCCTAATCACATTTATGTTGGTGACAAGAGACGGCTGGGAGACTACAAATGAAATTATCACGAGTATGATGCAGCAAAGCGTGACGCGAGAAACGAAGAATCTGCTAGCTCGGTCAACTAAGTAAGAAGAAACGAAAGGTGCCACAGGGGACAAACAGAACAGAACAATAGGTGGGGATTTTTAGCAGGAAGATATGCCGGAGCATGGCAGGAGCATGGTACCACGGGCTACCTACCTACCTGCGACATATAAAAAAGTCCCTACCCGAAGGAATTTTTATTTAAGAAGCTCACATTTAAACTATTTAGGTGAGCTGGCGTCAGGAGTCACCATCGGCTCATGAGAAGCTCCAATCAGTAGCAGTAGCAGTAGCAGTAGCAGTAGCAGTAGCAGTAGCAGTAGCAGTAGCAGTAGCAGTAGCAGTAGCAGTAGCAGTAGCAGTAGCAGTAGCAGTAGCAGTAGCAGTAGCAGTAGCAGTAGCAGTAGCAGTAGCAGTAGCAGTAGCAGTAGCAGTAGCAGTAGCAGTAGCAGTAGCAGTAGCAGTAGCAGTAGCAGTAGCAGTAGCAGTAGCAGTAGCAGTAGCAGTAGCAGTAGCAGTAGCAGTAGCAGTAGCAGTAGCAGTAGCAGTAGCAGTAGCAGTAGCAGTAGCAGTAGCAGTAGCAGTAGCAGTAGCAGTAGCAGTAGCAGTAGCAGTAGCAGTAGCAGTAGCAGTAGCAGTAGCAGTAGCAGTAGCAGTAGCAGTAGCAGTAGCAGTAGCAGTAGCAGTAGCAGTAGCAGTAGCAGTAGCAGTAGCAGTAGCAGTAGCAGTAGCAGTAGCAGTAGCAGTAGCAGTAGCAGTAGCAGTAGCAGTAGCAGTAGCAGTAGCAGTAGCAGTAGCAGTAGCAGTAGCAGTAGCAGTAGCAGTAGCAGTAGCAGTAGCAGTAGCAGTAGCAGTAGCAGTAGCAGTAGCAGTAGCAGTAGCAGTAGCAGTAGCAGTAGCAGTAGCAGTAGCAGTAGCAGTAGCAGTAGCAGTAGCAGTAGCAGTAGCAGTAGCAGTAGCAGTAGCAGTAGCAGTAGCAGTAGCAGTAGCAGTAGCAGTAGCAGTAGCAGTAGTAGTAGCAGTAGCAGTAGCAGTAGCAGTAGCAGTAGCAGTAGCAGTAGCAGTAGCAGTAGCAGTAGCAGTAGCAGTAGTAGTAGCAGTAGCAGTAGCAGTAGCAGTAGCAGTGTCTTCGAATATTTCAATAGACTTAAACTGGTCAAAGTCTGAACCAAAACCAAACCAAATCTGAATCTCAAGATTTATGGCAGCTTGAGTTCTATTGCTGTGAGGTTAAGCTAAGCATCCTATACACAACTTCTGTTAAGGACGTTTTCATTGCCGTAATCTGCGTAGGTATTACGGCAATGAAAACGTAGATAATAAAGTCGATTCAACTGTTCCTGTGCTTCAACTTCTAGAGTTTCGTTCTTCGTCCAAACGGTTTGATATGACGATAAGGGTGTTGTGCGTACCTCTTGTGGTCTCGTCTTCAAGTTATTTCTTTAAGGCGTTGGTACATAATACTGTTCTAGCTGCCTTGTTAATATCCTTGTTCAGACGTTTGTTCACAGTCTGCATTTTGTAGAAGATACATATCTATCATGGGAAATGGATATTGCATGTTTGGTCAATTCTGTCGCCGTTGGTCCTCATCATGCTATAATCTGACTTTCTGTAGTCAAACAACATCGAATCAGTAAACTGACACCCTCTAGCTTTACATCTGTTTAACTACATTTCATTTCCCTCCAAAAAATCATATTTTAATTCACACGACAACAGTCGTAATAATTATGTATGCGTCAGTCTCATGCAACCAAACTGCTCATTGGCCCACCAATGTCGGTTGCATAGTTGCCACAATGATTGCTTCTTGTTTACATAAGAATCCATGAAAACGAATTTCTCGGAGACTATTTAAAATAAACTGCGCACCAACCAGGAGGGACGGGGGCAGCAAACAGTCAAACATAAACGATGCCAATGCAGCACACATTACCCGGTCGCCATTAGCAACATGAATTGCACAACTCTGTGCAGTTTTTCGAGCATGTGTTGTGCTGCCTGGATCTCTGGCTCTAGCACTGGCACTGTGGCGGCGGTAAACTTCCTCAATGTGGCAGTGATGAGCTCATAATGGGGCGCAACTCAACGGCACAGTGATGGCCCGCTGATAGGTGGTATATTGGTATCCCGCGTGAATGTTTTCCTCGCAGAATACCATCTCCACCTCCGCTGCCATGTGCAACAGAAAATCTCGAAAAATCTCCATCGTGTCGGATATCAGCGTGTTATTCATTTCCCTCTAATTAATATTCCGCTTGGATTGGCACTGAGCTGGAATGCAAATCGAATCTAATCTGGTCGACATACATAAATGCATGCATGCATAGACAGTTGTAGGTAAATACGAGCCACTTTTGAGCAGGAAGGATGGGGTTATCACATGCCATTCGGGTGATAATTCTGACACACAATCTTGTTGACAGAACTTCCATAGAACTGATAAGAACCATACATGTCTCCTGTACAACCGGATACAGACGAACTAGACAAAGCACATTGTTTTAGCATGGGATCAGATTTCCGCATCAGAATTTCATAAATCTGAGCCTCACCTACCTTCCCCTAGTCGCAATGAATGTCAAAATTACGCTTGTCCATTGGCAGCCACTTTAAGACGGCTCAGGTAAAACTAGTCATGTTGCACTGTACAAGTACAGCTGTCGTTGCATAAGTCTTGTGCTTGCTGCGAGTAATGCGATTCTACTTGTTTGCTTGACTCCAAGGTGGCATGGCTGTCCGAATGTAACAAGCAGTCGACGGACGCTGTTTCATAATTTTCAATCCTTATAGGGTATGTTCATTTGCATCCATAAATAGTAACGTAGAGAACAGATATACGGGGAGATCACAATTCGAAGTAATGAGATTGAAAGTGTATGGGTTAATTGTTTGCTTGAATAAGGAATTGATCGATGAAGCAGGAAGTTTGAGAATCAGCACTGACTTCTGTTACAAAGGAATCAATGGCGTTGACGACTGCATTAAACTATTCTGACAAGAGAACCCGTGTAATACGAGTTTCAGTTGGAAATACATCTCGAAAAGTCCAGGAAACATTTAGGTACGTATGTTCGAAGGCTCGATTTAGAACACCACTGTCCAACTGCTGTTGAGGGCAATGAAAAAGAAATTCATCATTGTAGGCCTAAAATAGTAAAAGACAGGGCTTGGTTGCTCATTTATCAGCCAAGAATACCAAGGATCAGGAGCATCTAGTCACTGACGTACTTACAGGGAATTGTAAATGTACGGTCTACTTGAAGAGATCGAGTATCCAACAGGGTTTTGTTCAAAAATTGTTGCATTATCGAATATACGTAGAAGATTGATGGACTGATGGAATCCAGTCGGGGATTTTTGAAACTGATAATGAAAATCCCATCTTCCCGGCTGTAAGGACCTTAAGTTATATGACTTAAGGCGATCTGATTTCAACGATCATTGTCGAAAACGAATTGACATGTGCTAAAAACTCGTCAGATGAACGTACTATTCCGAGGCTCAGATCCGTTCCCAATGTATGGTGGAAGTGCGCGTGGTAGCAAAAGGTGAAAAACGTAAGTCATAGCATTTCCAAGGATTGCAAGCAAATCAGACTGTTGAAAATACTGGAACGCCTGGTGGACATATACGTCAGGGACTTATTTGGTGACAGTTCTATCTATCCGGGGGTAACTTCTGGGTAGCGTTCTTCATATACATATCTTCTTATAGTGATAACAATTTTGGATATTTTAGACGCCAATCGCTTCATCGTGATGGCCTTTGCCGACGATGTTATTATCCTGGTATCAGGTAAATACCCTCTAGTTCTAAGTACTACCAGTTAACTATTGGGTTGGCTACCACGTATTAGAAACTTCAAGGATCATTGGAGTCGAACTGAACATTTCAAGATCAGCACAATATCTAACCGTAATCGTGGATTTCAAGTTGAATTGAAACAAAAGCAAGACGATCGGACTTAGAAAAGCCTTCAACGTAACTTTCAGGAACACGTGGGCATCCATTTTTATCTATTTGCTTAGCTGTCTGGTGATAGGATGTGATACTAAAATCCCATCATAGAAGGAAGTGGAAATTAAGACAAAACCAATCTGGACGAATGTAATGCATGAACCTGAGAGTATAGACATGACAACCGATAATATCACTAAAATTCTCGGAAAGGCTCTTGAGAAAACATGTCCATTAAGAAAGATCAGGAAAAGCAAGAAGACTCCTCCTCCATGGTGGACAAAGAAACTATACAACATAAGGAAAGAAACCAGAAAACTTTTCAATGTTGCAAAATACTCCAAAACCGACAGGGACTGGGGACGATACAAATCCAGTCAAAGAAAATTCAAGACATAGACTCAGCGAGCAAAACGTTGTCCATGGAGAACCTTCCTTGTGGTGGTAGAAAGTACTACTGAATGGGTTAGGCTTAGAAAAGTTCTTGCCAAAGAACCAATCGTCTTGGATTCTCTTAAAGACTACAACAGCCACCGTACAGAATCGAAATGTTGAGCTCCTAATGAACACTCACTTTCCGGGATGCATTTCCAATGGAAATACCGACCAAGATGAGTACAATACAGAACGCATAGCTCCAGAGGAAATGATAAAGGAAGAACGGAAGAACCTATGATGCTACAAAAATGTGAATAACTTACATATAACCCCACATCTGGAAAACATTTTTCAAGTAAGTTGAAATCAGTAGTGAATTCACATATTTCGTTGAAGTTAGTAGAGAATTCACTTGAAACCAGTTGAAGTCAGTGAATTCAATTGAAATTATTTTAATTCATTTATATGTACGAACGTATCTGTTATAAAATTTTGAAATTTTTTTCACAAAAAATAAAGTTTTCGTTATGTAAAATCATTGGACGATGTTTAGATAGAGTCTCATCTGCTTGGTTGAACAATTACCCTCTTCTAATTTGTTAAGCAATATTCACGTTTCAAATACCACGGTATTTTTACAACCTCAAAATTTGCATCTCGTCCACAAAGGTTTTATAATCAGACATCAAAATCAACATGGTCCACCCCCTCCATTCAAGTGAATTAAAATTTTTGCAGTTGAATTCACTGACTTCAAGTGATTTCAAGTGACTTCAATTCTTCAACGAAATATGTGAATTCATTACTGACTTCAACTTGCATCAAGTGAATTCAATTGACTTCTAAATGATTTCAATTCAGTGACTGATAAAAATTAAATGCATAAATCTTACTTACTTACTTAGGTGGCGCTACAGTTCGGGGTGAACCTGGGCCTCAACTAACAAGCCTCTCCAGTTAGCCCGGTCCTTAGCTAACTGCCTCTAGTTGCGCACTCCAAGCTTGTTCAGGTCCCCTTCAACTTGTGCGCGCCACCTAAGGCGAGATCTTCCTCTGCTGCGTTGTCCCTCCGGGTGTGATTCGAAGACTCTTCGGGCCGGAGCACTGGTGTCCATTCGCTCTACATGTCCTAGCCATCTCAACCGACTAATGCGCAGTTTTTTGACTAGGTCGATGTCGCTGTACAGCTCGTATAGTTCGTCGTTGAATCTTCTCCTCCAAAGCCCGTCAACGCAAACGGGACCGAATATTTTGCGAACAATTTTTCTCTCGAAACGACCGAGGATATCTTCATCCGCTTTTGATAAAGTCCAAGCTTCAGCGCCATAAAGCAGGACTGGGATGATCAAGGTTTTATATAGAGTCTCCTTAGTTGTTCGGGATAGGGCCTTACTACTCAATTGCCTTCTGAGCCCAAAGAAACAGCGATTGGCAAGAGTTGTTCTTCGTTTTATTTCTGCTGAGGTGTTATTTTCAGAATTGATAACAGAGCCGAGGTAGACAAAGTCCCTTACTACCTCAAAGTTATAGCTGTCGATGACGATATCGTCAGCATACGCTAGTAGTTGCACAGACTTTTGAAAGATTGTGCCTCCGGTGTTGGCTTGTGAGTTTCGCACGATCTTCTCAAGAACGATGTTAAAAAAATCACATGACAGCGCGTCACCTTGTCTAAATCCTTTTTTGACATCAAAGGTCTCGGTGAGATCGTTACCGACCTTGATGGAGCAGCGAGAATTCTCCATCGTCATTCTGCACAATCTGACGAGTTTGGCAGGGATGCCAAAACTAGACATGGCTCTGTATAACTCGTCTCTATAAATGCTGTCATATGCGGCCTTGAAATCGATAAAAAGATGGTGGGTATCGATTTGGACTTCTTGGGTTTTTTCCAGGATCTGCCGAAGTGTGAAGATTTGATCGATTGTGGACTTTCCTGGTTCCAGGTTGTTGACGAAGGGTTTCAGACGTTCACACAATATGGCAGATAGGATCTTGTACGCGATGTTGAGGAGACTGATACCTCTGTAATTGGCGCAATTGAGGGGGTCTCCTTTCTTGTGGATCGGGCAAACGGTGCTGAGATTCCATTCATCAGGCATACACTCATCTGACCAAATTTTAGAAATGAGTTGGTGTATGCTCTCTACCAGGTCATTTCCAGCTGCCTTGAACAGCTCGGCTGGTAAGCCGTCAGGTCCAGCAGCCTTGTTGGACTTAAGTTTGGATATTGCTATCCTTACTTCGTTTTGATCAGGTGGACGGAAGTTTTGGCTATCATCGTCTAGATTGAATGGTGCATTCTGCCTGACAGCGGGATGTTGGTCTTCGTCGCCGTTATACAGTCTGCAGAAGAAGTTTTTCCATATTCTCAGCACCGACTGTGACTCTACTACGAGGTTTCCTTCTTCATCTCTACAGGCTTCTGTACGGGTCTTGTTGGCCTGACACGTTCTTTTTACCTGTTGGTAAAACTTCCGTACATTATTCCTGGAGTATAATCTCTCAATATCTTCGATCGCGCGCTTCTCGTGCTCTTTTTTCTTCTTTCGGAGAAGCCGGTGTTCTTCCCGTCTCTTCTGCTCGTAGAGCTCACGAGCAGCTCTCGTCCTTTTTTGCAGCGCCGCTTTGTATGCTTGCTGTTTAGCTGCATGTGCTTGCCGGCACTCATCGTCAAACCAGGGGTTTCTAGGTGGTGGTCGGGTGAAACTCAGCACATCAGCTGCGGCACTTCTGATGGCTTGTTGGCAGCATTGCCACTGGTCTTCGGCGCTTGATGCTGGCGGCATAGGAGTAGTTGAAAGGTTTCGGGATACGCGTTCGGCGAAGGTTTTGGCGATCTCTTGCGATTGCAGCTTTTCGACGTCAAATCTTCTCACAGTAGTTCTTCTTAGTTGTGGCGTTTGGGATATCCGCATTCGTACCTTGGCTGCAACAAGGTAGTGATCCGAATCCATGTTGGCTGCTCGGAAGGTTCGGACATCCAGAATACTGGAGGCATGCCTTGCGTCGATCGCAATGTGGTCAATTTGATTGACCGTTTGATGATCAGGAGATCGCCATGTCCCCTTGTGGATATTGAAATGAGGAAACCGTGTGCTTGCTATGGTGACATTTCGCCCCGCAGCGAAGTCAATAAGCCTAAGTCCGTTTCCGGACGTGGTGTCGTGGAGGCTGTGCTTACCAATCGTCCTACCAAAGATGTCCTCCTTTCCTATCTTGGCGTTAAAATCGCCTAGAACGATTTTAACGTCATATTTAGGGCATTGCTCGTAGGTTTCGTCGAGGAGCTCGTAGAAACATTCTTTGGTGGCGTCGTCCTTGTCTTCGGTGGGAGCGTGAGCGCATATAAGGCTTATGTTGGCGAGTTTAGCCTTGATGCGGATTGTCATAAGACGCTCGCTCACGTGTCGAAAGCTCAAGACTTCTTGCCTAAGTCTGCCGCGTATAACGAACCCACATCCAAATAAGCGCTGTTTCTGTTCCCTATAGCAATCACCGTAGTATACGTCACAGTTTTTCATCCTCTTTTTGCCCGGGCCATCCCATCGCACTTCCTGGATGGCGGTGATATCTGCATTGTAGCAGTCTAGGGCCTCTGCTAGTTGTTCGGCTGCACGCGGCCTGTTAAGGGTCCGAACATTCCACGTGCAGATCCGAAGATCGTTGTCCTTATTACGTTTGCTGGGGTCGTCAACAGTAGGATCATCCTTATCCGAGGCTCGTAGTTGCTTCGTAACTATTTGCTTTTTTACGTGGTAGGGAAGTTACCCCGACGCACAACCCCCAACCTGGAGGACCAGTTCCTTTTTTTTTACCCCTAGGGCAAGTGGCCGGATATTCCGGAGTCAGTACCCCGCTTCGGGGATGTGAGCGCTGCCGTTGGCCCATTAAGGGTTCAACCGCCACCAACTCTATTCCAACACCCTGACTCAGTATTGAAAATCCCTATAGACCTGGGATTCGAATATGTCGAAGCAGCTCATATAGGGATAACACTAATAGTTCGGCCTAACTGGAACTGGTTGACGCCACCGTTGATTCCATCTAGAGAATTCGTTCGCCGTCGCCTGAAGCAAGAGAAGGTGTCCTAGTGAGAAGACACTCCTCCCCCCTCTCTCGTTCGCTGCCACCAACAACCTTCCAAAGGGGTTGGTTACCCAATCTCCAGTTGAGGTACTAGGCACCCAGCAGCCACCATCGTGGAGGTGTAGAGTAGGAGTTGATAGTGAGAGGCTAAGGCGAGAATAAGGCAAGCATAAATCACTGACTTCAAAAGAATGCTGAATTAAAGTTTTTTTTAATTCCAATCTTTTTTGAACTTGAGTGCTCCATTCAAAAGTTTTAATTCTTTTTTAAGAATTCTTAAAAGAATGCATTCTTTTACAACTCTTTCGAAGTAAACCAAAATCTAAAGGTATATCTTCGGCTCGACATGCTTATACCAAAGGGAAAAGTATCGAAACAGCACTCCAAAGAATACACTCTAGCTGCTTTTCTAGACATCGAGGGGACCTTCAATAATGTCCAAACCGATGTAATGCAATAGTTTTAGTAGACCTTAATGTAAACAACACCATTAACAACTGGATAATGTGCATGCTAAAAAACAAACAAATTAGCTTAGAACTAGGTGGTGTACAAATCAAGCTGTCAGCATCGAAAGACACTTCTCAAGGTGGTGTACTATAGCCCCTTCTCTGGGTCCTCGTGGAAAACGAAATCTTTGTTCAACTAAAATTTAGTGGACTTAAAATAGTAGCATATGCAGATGACCTAGCACTGATGGCGACAGGAATATTTCTGTCCACTCTTAGTGACCGAATAGAAAACGCTTTATCCATGGTTTATACCTGGACCAAGAACAATACCGAGGATGTGCATAAGAATACTCCACACTTCATCTGTCACTACCCAGCACTCTGTCACATTAGAAAAAAAAATTCTGGGAAGACATTTCTTCTAAGACTTAGTAGAACTTTCTGACAAGTCTTTAAAAGATTTGTATAAATTCGTTAATGCCTCGGGATGGCTTGAATATCCATAGGTTTTTCATAGGTTCTATAGAATGGGAGGCACAACCCCTATGGCATCACCAGGGATCTACGTTAATCCAAGTGTAATTAATGTCAAATGTAAAATGTCAAAACTTAACCTAACCTGTCTTGTGTATTGATTTATGTTTGGCTACATATCTATGAAGAAAAATGTTAGTGCATCGGACTATTAATTTGTACGGTCGTGGCTTGGAACCCAGATAACACCAAAAGTTTTTTCACGGTCTTACATCTCGTGAGCTTCTGACAAACATCCGAGAGTAAAACAATAAAAATTGACATTCCCTTCCATTCGTCTGAAGAACATAACACGCACAATGTGAATGGTTGTGAGGAGCTAGGCCCTGGGTCGTATGGACTTCTGTGAAGGTCGTCATCCTGGAATAATTTAGTTTCGTTCAGTATACATATAGTCTGCGAAAAAGCTTGAAAATCACTAAGGTGTCGGATTCTGAGTTCGACGCTATGACGCTTCAGTAAACGAATATAGTGGGCAAAGGTCAAGTTGCTGCAATCCGTTTAAGAAACTTTCAGTTACTAAACTAAGGCGGCCTACCCATCAAAAAGTACAACAAGTGTATTATCTACGTTGGGAAGTTGTACAATATACATATGTGATGACTCGCCTATATGGCTTTAGCGAGACGGAGGTGATCAAGTCATGTTTACTACTGGTTATCAGCACAACTGATGGCTACATAGCATTATCCGCATAGAGTCACTGAAAGATTGTCAATGACTGCAGACCACAGAAGAATTTAATACCCCTTTGTTGGTCAAATTGTTGGTTTCTTTACTGTTTTTGAATGGATGGTAAGGGGCAATCTTTGTGGCTTTGCTTTCGTTCTACGCATATCGAGTGCAGAGGGCTAGGTAATTCTTGTCAGCTTGTCAGTCATACTAGACTAATAGGTTTGCAAGATTTATGTCTTGATCGTTGATGAATATCACATATACCTGTCAGACATATATCCACAGTTCTAGGTTGAGGAGCTTGGGAATACAAGAGGGTTTTCATTCTTACTTATAGGTTGGGTTTTGGGGGCATGATTCTCTTATCCATCTTAGAAAGGTATTATGCCGTTCACAACAAGAAAAAAGCTATTCCATGAAAGATGCTATTTCTAGATGCATTCAGCTAGGATTATACAATAATGTGAAGGACTCCTCTCAAAATTCGTCTTTACTACATATATCCAGCCTAGAACCTCAAGGGCTACATAATACAAGACGTTCAACAAAACATCGAATCGAGATCCTAAACTGCTACACTGCATAGAATCGGCAGATAGTATAAAGGGGTTGGACGGTTGTCGAAAGTCAACATTATAAATGTCATGTCTATACCAGGCTTAGTAGATTAGACGGGGTACTTAATACGTCTATATGCTGTGTCAGCTTTTTTCAGCAAGGATTCAGGAATGTCATTGGCGTCATTGATATGAGCAGACGAGTGGAGGGAGTTATATGCGATTCGAAGTTTACCACAAAACGTCATAAATTAACCGTAACCGTCTTAGAGGCAGGATTTGTGATAGGAAACCCAGCGTAACTATATTTTCCTAAGACAGTCAGAAAAAATCTCCAAAATCCTCGTGTGAATGTCTGGGCAAACAGGTATTTAGGATGATCAAAGATCCATAAACCCACAATCTTCTATAGGACGTCGCCCATCGTCTCACAAGTGTCACATCAAAACAATAGACTTTGAAGAACATTTTAAAACCATTTGGATTTCGGAAATCTGTATGCACCAACACGCCATATCTGAGAAACTCTATTTGGATACCCAAAACTGTATGCAGAACCTTGGCTTTGATGACTCACATCTAAAGGGATAAAAGCCGCCATAATTGCCAAGAATTACACGCTGGTAATTAAATACATTTTAGCGTTAAACAAAGTTTAAAAGTTCAGTGTATTGTTGTTATTAACTCAAAAACAGCAGCCTGTTTTTCCAGACGCACTTCAAAGAAATGTCTTTTGTAATGTAAACATCATTGCGTCTTTTCCACACAACCCCATCTATTACAAGGAACGATCTCCAATGGGGGTAACAAAAAAACTAAATAAAATAAAAACTCTGATGCCTGTCGTAAGCAATAAATGACGACAACATGTTGCTGGCAGAGGACAATTTATGTGAAAATCCTTCAGCATTCCTTTCATTTAAATATTTTGTGGCACTGGCAACCTACACATGATCTTCGCCTCCTTCTTCCTTCTTTATTTCTTATTTTGTTCGTTTATTTTATTTAATTTGAAATATGAGTGCCAATTCTGTTTTTCATTTGAATTTAAATTCCAACAAAATTAAAAAAAAAAAAAAATACAACTTTATGCCACAATTGGAGGAGCAGTGACTTATCCTATCCGGGTGCGAACAAATTGCATTGCTCTGCTCTGCTCTGCTCTTATGCGTGTCATGTACCTCTGCTTAATGTCAGAGAGATTCCATCGTTTTATTGGCTTTTTCTGTTTCTGTTTAAAAATGTACGAATATGAAGTGGAAAATGGAAAATGGAAAAAGAGATTTTGTAGTGCTGCTTCTGAGATATGTCTGCTCCAGTTGGTTTTCTAAAGTGTATATGTAGTTGAAGTGTGGTAACGAATGTTAGTTTTATTCCTTCATTTGAAGTTTTGAGACTCAGAAAGTATATAGAATCCCGTACGTGTACTTTTAAGACTTCCTACTTTTACGGAGATATGTACATAAGTATGTACTTGACTTTAAGTGTAGATAGGTTGACAACATTTGAAGAACTTTATCTAGGATGAGATACAGCATTCAGACCCTTTTGTTGAAGAATCATAGAACTTTCTATCCAATAGGAATCAATGGGGTTAATAAACCTAACCATCCATCGCTTACTATTCTTGGAATGCGAAATGCATATATAGGAGGACTATGTTACCAACAATAGATTTTGATATACGCCATCAGACTCACCAACTCACGACGGTATCAGATTTCATTCGACCACCATCAACAAAATTGCGGGTTTCATTATGTTGAAGAAGGAAGCCTTCCAGACCGATACCGAGAATATGGAAACAATTTTTCGGTAGACTTCATAACGAGGATAAAGCCCAACATCCCGCTGTCATGCAGAATAAACCATTTAACATAGACAATGACAGGCAGGACATCTATCAGTGCATTTCTAAGCCTGGAGAGTTCATAAAATGTTCTATGGAAATAAACAAAAATTGCACTTCGGATACGGCATTAAACAGTAGCGCCACCTAAGTAAAGGGTTGAGCAAAACCTTAAGTGCAGCCTAATTGTCGCTACAGACACAGATACTCCGATAATATAGTCGGTAGCCATGAGGATAGCATAGATATCCGTCTGAAAAATAAAAGTTTGCTTGCGTAACGAGTAGTGAAGTCTAGTGTTGTCTGCCTCCACGAAGACACCAGCACTGCACCCTTGACTAGTTTTAGATTCATCCGTGAAGATTCGACTACAGCGCAGTCTAGGCTTAGACTCTGTCGGAAGCCAGTCTTGAACGCAAGGAAAGTTGTTTCTAAATTTGCACAGCAGCCGAAGGTCTGGTATCATTGCATCAGGCGATTTAATATCCATGGAACCAGGTCTCCAGTGCGGATGATACCAAAAGCCACCCCGTTTAAGGCGGTAGATTGCTTTCATAGTACACCCCATGATGGAAGCAGAATGGAACGTACAACAAGCAGAGCATCTGGAGCAGAACCAGGCGGAAAAACTCTCGTGCTGCCGAGACAGGCCGATCTTTGAAGTTTCCAAGGTACACGAATATATGTATGCCAGTGCCAGACATGCAACGAGGATTCTCTTCAGAGTTAGCAGCAACTAGTTTATACCCCGTTGCAGCAAGGCTGGCTTGCTGGCTATTAAGAGAAGCTATATCATATTTGATGGCCGCATCTGTTGCCACGATGAATGCTGTATACCAGCAATGCCGAGTTTTGCGACTTAGCTCAACCTGCTCTGGCGGGCTAAGCTGTAACCTAATCATTATCTGGTTATCCAGAAAGTGACTTCGCAGCAGAAGACTAAAAGTCTCCGCTTTCTTCTCAGTATAGGTATCTACCGTCAGGTGTTTTACGCGACTTCGGTTTGATTGGTTTGCCTCTTTTGAGAACTTTAAGCAACCTACAGGTTTCTTCTTGTTTGGATCAGAAAGGTTCCAGTCTCCACCTAAATTTATCTTGAGTGACCGATTATAACTTTTCTGGCTTCCAAGAAGCTGGCGAATTACAGGAGGTGTTCATAACCGCGACCATTCGTTCGAAACATCTGGTAAAGTTACTAGCAGTAGTTTTGACAGACTTGTCTAGGTCCTCTCTAAAGCGTTTTAAGATAGTTTTCGCGGATTCCTCCTCTCCTGCTTTCTGTTAGGGACTCTTTTCGGGCAGGAATGTTCATTCGGAAGTAAAAGTTCAATCTCAGTTTCAGTGAAATGAAGTCGACGTCTTCATGGGTAACGTTGAATTGGTCGAGGATCGAGGAGTGGCCAACTTTATAGTGAGACCACAACGAGTGCGGATGGCCGCACTGGATATGAACAAAGGTGTACGGCCAGTAAGAAGAAGAGCCGGCCAAACGAGCACGCTATATAGAAGTGTAGACCTAATAATGGAAACGTGTAGTCAGCGTGTGATTCGAGATTGAATACCTAAGCTTTTTTACAGTTCTAGTAGATTGGGTTTCCAGTTTAGTTTCCTATTGAAAATAAGACTCACGATAGGAAAGTCATTAATCGTATGTGGGTCTATAAGCGATAGTTATGTGAAGACTAGATCCCAGTCTGGGTCTTGAAGTGAGGGTGATAATAGTATATTGGATAATTTCCTTGAGAAAGTCCAGGTGTTTGCCTCAGGCTGCTATAGCAATGTCGTCTACAAAGGTAATCATAGGTCGACTGGCAATTCCTTGGCTACTAGATATCAGAGAAAAAGGAATAGGATACCGTCCATGATTGCCACTGATTTGACATAGTTCAACACTCCCTCAATGTCAAAGAAACCACACCACTGTTGTGATGTTTCAAAGATAAGCACAAGCGAATATAAGACTGTCTTTACTGATTTGATTTTGCAGTACATATGCATGTTGGAATGCAGAGAAAATCATCGGACTAATACTTTCAAGCAAATGGATATCAATCATCAATTTCCAGCGCTTTCAGCAGAAAAGAGGATAGACTAACAGGTCGGAGATCATTTGGTTCAACATGCGCGATTTTTCTTGCGTTAGATATTAAAATGACTTCAACCTCAGTCTACAGCTTGGGAATGTGCCCAACATGATGGCTTTAAAGCCAAGGGAGCACTACGTCTTCTGATTGCTGAATTTCAAATGTCTGATACCGTGTAGTTAGTTTGAACGACAGCACAAGAGGAGTTGCCAGAAAGGTGAGTAAGCAGAAAAAGGTAAATGGATCCCTCATTGGAGTTAGTCCAGGTGGGTGTTTTGGGAGATGATTATTTCCAACCTACATAAAGCTTCCGAGGACTCTTCAATGCTGTCACAGAAGAGTCTCTTGGATTGGGGTTAATACTTCTTCAATGAAGTTTTGTAGAATTTACAATTTATAGGAACTCAACCAACCGACTTACGAGAGCTTTTAGCTAGATTACAAAGAGTCTACATTCTTCTTTGAAGCAGCTACCGAGATTTGAATTCCACCAAGGTTTTCTTCTTATCACGAATTTTACAGAGAGGGTAAACCACTGACATAGAGTAGTTTAAAGCTAGTATCATGATACTTCAGACTACTGTTTGCCTCTGACGGGAATGACAGAAGAGTTAAATTTTTAGCTACATATTAACATAAGACGTTCAGGGCAGCAAGGCTGACGAGCTGCTTATAAATATCTACTAAAGATGGACGCTATTAGCGAGACCAACCGTGGAAAAAGGCTAGACGTGGCATAACTCGAGACAGATCTGTTTGATGAAACAGAGCTTTGTGATGAAACGTATCTCAAAAAAATTGTTCCTTGTCCGTATTGTCTCTGGGCTAGTCCAGAAGGTTTGGGTTTGGTTCCTTGATTGTTATGTGTATCACAGTGCATAACAAACTGAAATTATATTCTCTCTTTTGTGAGTACCCACTATGTACCCACACAAAAGCGAGCAACATGAATGTGAAATGCTCTATTAAGCTCTATTTTTCCATAACATTATAATCCACAAACATTTAAAACCAATGTTTATCAGTATCTCCTGCCGTCTCTTCCTAGTGTCCCTATCACCCGTGCGTCGGACGTGAAATTTGCATTGCGTTGGTTAGTGTCTGAACGTTAGCAAGGACCGCGTTGGAGAGTTCCAGTTCCCTTCGAAAAGCTCAATTTTAGTATTTTTTTCTGCCTGTGGGATGGTATATTTTAGGCACTCCCTTGTGGATCTGTGAGATAGACCGACCATGGATAAGAAATGGCTGCTTGACACACTATATGTTTCGACAGATTTGACTTAGGAATTAGGGTTATCATGAGGTACTAGGGGCCATAGTGGGCCCTTCGCCACGAATTCGTGCATATAATTCATTTCCTTACAGAACCTGAGTATGAAATCAATTTGGTTCAACGAACCAACATGCTCTGAATTACTAAAGAAGTATCTTCTAAGGAACTTAAATCTACTCTAAGAAATAGCTTGATTGAAATGCATTAAGTGACTTCAAATGACTTCAATGGATTGAATGCATTCAGTGAATGCTAGTGACTTCAATGTGACTTCATTGAACGCAAAACTTTTTGATTGCATTCATTTTGACTTCAACACTTTGATTGCTGAAAATGTTTGCTCCAATCATAACATCAAACTGTTATTATTGAAACAAAGTCATTGAATTGAAACATTTTTTGGAGCATTCAAAAGAATTATGTATGTATATTCAAAAATGATTGCATTCTTTTACAGCTCTGCCAGAGAGTATCCATACAGCTATTATTAATTTTGATCTGCTAAGTTTTATTAATTCTCGATCTAACTCAGGCCATAAAGCCTTTGAAACCCTGTGGCCTTCATTTGAGAATAATTTTCTTAGGTACGCCCATTGGTGGTTTCATGCCTTCAATTATGTCAATTCGTTGAAAAACACTCCTGGAGGCGTTCGCATCGTTCGAGATAGTTCTCGTGAATTTCCGGGAGCAAGCTCACTTTTGTCACGAGGGACAATGCAGTAGAGGAAGACCTCGCCTTAGGTGGCGTGCACAAGTAGAACGTGATCTCAACCGACTTGGAGTGCGCAACTAGAGGCAGTTAACTAAGGATCAGGCTAACTGGAGGGGCTTGTTGGGGAGAGCCGAGGTTCCAAAAGACCTAACCGTTCAAATCAGATAAACTGAAGACAGCCCTTCAAGGTTTGCTGGGTACATTTAAGGGTAATGTTCTTTTCACCTTCCATGGCTCCAATAATGTAACCTAAACTATTTATACAATAGCGATTGCTCTTTACACATACATATATACATATGTACTTGTGTACGTAAATAACTAATTCAATCTAAAACAATAGTCGACATCGACTATAGGGATCCAGTCATGTATTTATACGGCTAGCTTGAAAAAAAAAAAACAGGCAACATAGGATATCTCCAATTGGCAAGTGAAAATGTCGGTGTGTCAGAGTTGGTGCCACCTTGGTCTGTTCTACGTGTTTGCCTTGTTCCGTCATTACACCACCCAGCAAACCAAACCAGTGTAGCTCTGCTACCAACTACTTTTCATAACGTGGAGCCAAAACTCATTACGTAACTCATGGACATAATAAGAGGTTATCAGGCATAAGTCGCACCTACTTTAAACCCGTAAACGTTTGCTGAAAATTGATCGATAACACCCTCAATTAGAGATTCGCCTGGAGTAGGGTACCACACAATCTGCCATAGCTGTGTTGCATTCTTGCTTGTTGTTCCCGTAGTAGAGTATTAGGAAAGCACTCAATACTTTCAATATTTCATGCACGTCGCAGCAATGCAGAATGCAATTGAATAGAATTTATTGCTAAGGCTTGTCTTTCGGTCACTACCACTTTGGTGTTGTATGTACACATCCAAGACCAAGTGAATCGATGAGGAAATCTACCAGCACACATGCTCCTTCGTAGTTCCTCTAATAACCAAATCGCATTTGGAATACGGAAAGCATTACCCCGTTCACTATCACTAATAGCAGCACAGGTAGTTGCACTCTCTTATCGCCTTGCGTTCGTCGACAGCATTCCTCTATGGGTAGACCTGAGTTCAATAATAACTGTGGACCTCACGTGCAAAGGCAAAGGCACTGAACTGTTAGCAACCAGTACGAGTACGAGTAATTCCAATATATGTACATATTACCATAAGGAATGTGCAGCCCTCTCCGCCCTTGGTAATAAAATCCTAGGAGGTGAAATAAAATGCAATTCGGGTTGAGAACTCGCTGACCTATATATTCCGGATAGATCGGTAGCATAAGGAATTCCTTGCATCTGTACGAGTATCTGGCCGGGTGTAGCACAACATCAATCAGTTGTTATCGACGGCATCTGTATCACATGCATCATGGCAAGAGAACAAAACCGTGATCCATCGCAGCGTACCGGTCCTTTGAAGTTCTCTCCAGCTTCTGTGTGTTGCATCATACTGGGTTGGTGCTTGTACGCATCGAGGCTGAGTGCATCGAGAGGAGGCTTGCAATTGCAGTGCATCTCTCGATACTCACAAGTGGACCATCAATTTCCGATTAAGCCACCATGCGGTATAATGGAAGGGCTTAACGTTATTGATTTTCTTTGGCCAATTAATTAAACTTTAGCAGAGAATGGGCAAATTTATTGGCTGATAGTGGAACAGAATGAGTATCTATGTACATAGATGCATGCATTCGTTGGATGCAATATGGTAGATTTCATTTTAGGTGGAATCAGATAAATTGTATTTCAATTTGGAGGGAAACTCGAATTGGAATTAGTGCCGGAGAATTAGTAACTTATGTACAGTCGACTACCTTTACCACACAAAGTTGAAAACTGTTTAGTGGGTAAGTCCCTATTTCGACTTCCGCTTCTGGAAATACGGGCTTACATTTGCCCATGCTTGTGTAGATGAATGTATTATGTATAGTACTTCAGCCATAACGGCTTTCTCTGTTTATGAGTCAACTGTATGCCATACATAAGATTTGCCAGCAAGTGTAGGTTTGTTTAGTTCTCAGTTATCAATCTGAGAATACATACATACATACATACATAGACTGAACTTAAATTTTAGTAGACAGTTGGCCTTGATGGTCTTTCAAGTAGTTCATCTGCGCTTAATTCCAGGGTAGTGTCTAGGTCGACTAGCTTGCAATTAGCACCGTCTTTAGCTCTGAGTATTAAGGCGTTAACCATGGCTTCTTTTTCTGTATGTGACGATGAAGAGGTGGAAGGTTAAAGATAAATTTCAGCGCTGCAGTGAGAGTCGTTTCCATTCCACCCGTAGTGCATACATAAGCTAGTTTTTGAAGTTTGTTGAGCCTGTCTTTTGTAAATCTTGGTTAAGTTTTTTACCACCATACCAGTGCTACATAGGTGACAAGTGGTCTGGTTATAGCTGTGTAAAACAACAGTTTTGGGGTCCAACTCTAAGCAATATGGCTTCTGCAGGTTCATAGAGATCGCGACTTTGTCAATGGTGTTCGTGAAATCGGAGTTCCCAAGGAGCTTTTTGTTTTCTTTCTTTAGCTAGGCGCAGGTATCTGGCTAATTTTGAGAACTCTATTGCTTCAGACAATAGTGGGTTTTTGCAGTTTGTCCAGAATTCCTCTTTTTTGAAAGCAACTATGATGCTTTCCTGATGTTGACGTTTAGGCCAATTTTCAGTCAGCAACAAGATTGATTGCTCTCTGGGAAGGTTCGAGATTATTTCTCCAAGTTAGCCTCTGATTAGGATCTAAATGTCATCAGCGTATCCTTAGTTATTAAACCCGTCAAAGTTGGGGGAGGGAACACCACTCTGAGAGTAACCATTTAAAGCCCTGCCACTGGTCTACTGCAGCATTGATACTTTTCCTGTTATACTCCTAAGTTGCGGACGCATCTGGACAGAGCTCATGTGCATACAAACTGCTGACGAACATACAAGGGTAGATAAGAAGAAAATACTATGAAATAAACTCTAGCTTACCCAATTCCTAACGGGTTATGGAAGCTTCCGGAAATTCTTTTACTATGACATAGCAGATGACCCAATCTGTCGTGATTGTGAAGGTAAAGTTCAAAATGCCGAGCACGTTCTGCTGGAGTTCCAACAATACGAAGCAGCAAATGAAATAGCCTCAAGGAGACTGATATCGTTCATCAGTATTATTGCAAGCATCCTGCAGGAACTACAAATAAAAAAATAAAAATATTTTGCGCGACAGGGCCATGGTAACCAGGAGGAATAGAAGGGACCTACTGTTTAATGAAGTTTCCGAAAGGCAATGTTTAATTTGAGAAACTTTTTCTTGACAGTTATTCTCTCGGATATTTGTCAGACGCTCGCGAGAAGTGGAACAAATTTTAAATGTTGTCTGGGGATCGAACCTCGAACCCCTTGCTCCGTAGTCCAACGCACTACAAGAACTGCGGCGGGAAATCAACCACCGAGAACCCTAGAGGATGGAAGAAAACACATGACCTCAAAACCGACCCTTACGAAGAAATGCTACTGGTATTTAAATATTTTAAGTACAAGTACAAAGGAATTGTATTTGTAATTAAAAAAATTAGTACAAGGTATTTGTACTTAAGTTTTACTTAAGTACGAAAATATTTCATTACTTTACAGGTATGGTCATAATCGTAGACGTATGTATCTATGTTTCCCGTCCCCTTCCTCGACTGTACCCAAATCAGGTTGACCCGGAAAGAGGTTGTCAAGTTCCTTGCATTCTTCCACCAATTTCGAGTTGGTTTTTGAATTCTAAGAGGTTCTCAAGTTCCCTGCATTCCTTCAACAATTCGAAGTTGGTTCTTCGATTAGGGCTGCCTGACTGTCTGAACAGGGGTTAATGCAGTTGTCTTGGGTTCCGGTACTGAGTAATAGTTTCGCGCTTCAGGGTAGCAAAAATTTCTATCTGAAAGACATTCACGAATTGTTCCAGATGAACTTCGTGATTGATTGATAGCGTTCGACAGAAGATCCCTGCTCCCGATTCTCCATCCGTGTATTCTTCTCTTCCATCCTGATGCCATTCTTCACGTTTGGGGAATCGAATAGTATACCTTGTGTTGAAATGGTGTTCATTAATTAAAAGGTCGCTCGAATGCCTTACGAGTCCAGAGGCCACCTGCTCTTCGTTGCGGTCCGTTCGTTGAAATGTACGGGTCGACTTAAATACGTGACAAGCAGCGATCGGGCAGATAAGCTGAAGTATCGTCTTTTGATATGTTTGGTGGACGGTTATGTTGGTTATCATTGTCCAGATTGAGTGTTTTCTTCTGTATGATCATCCGTCACCGTTGTCCATAGAACTATTCCTTCCGTGTAATCTGCATTAGACCTGCTGTTCTACTATTTACAGACATCCGTGCAGACCTCTCTTCTACTCGCAGTTCTCGAAAGTAGCTTAGGTTCGTCTATTCATAGCAACTCTATACTATTCGTCTCCTTCGTTGTTTATGTTGTTATTTGACCTCTAAATTGGGTATTGTAAACTAGATTACGCTTTTGTATCTTTGAACCCAAAATTTATATTAAAAATCCTTCGAAATTTTTCTCCATGACTGTGCGTCATTCCCAAATTTTATTCCGCCAATTTGGTTATGTAGTCATCCCACATTGTGCTCTCGTATCGTATTGGGACACTTAATAGTTGTCGTCCGACCTAAGATGCATGCATTTACTTTCAATTTAAATCTCGAACCATTACATGCGAATTAAGGAACACAATAAAGTACG
This sequence comes from Xylota sylvarum, assembly GCA_905220385.1. Classification (NCBI taxonomy): domain Eukaryota; kingdom Metazoa; phylum Arthropoda; class Insecta; order Diptera; family Syrphidae; genus Xylota; species Xylota sylvarum. Next base: position 29,030,192 of record LR999960.1, read on the forward strand.
AGGAGGCCAGCGAGTGGTTGAATTGCCTCGGAACGAATGTTAAGGACACCCTTTGTTCTTGAAATAGGATTTCTCTCTTTTCTCCTTTTTATTCTACGAATAATGGGTTAGTTACGATGGAAAAGTTTTCTTCGTTTTCAAGTGGGTTTCTGGTTTTTCATTTCAAGCGGAGAATTTCTGGAGAACATAATGGTGGAATATTAAAACTGATGTGGAAAATTTAATTATCAAAGTTTGAAGAGGCGGCGGTTTGCAGATGAGAGCAAAGGTCGCAAAGGGAATAAAAGACTGCAACTGCCGTGGACCGGGATTGCATTTCGAGTTAGTAATGTGCAAATAATAGTATACGACAAGTCAGACACATACAAAAGGAGATGATCTGGGAGATCTTTAAGTGAATTGCATGCCTTGTGTCTGCAATCTTAATTCCTTTACTCCGTTCGAGAGTAATGCTCAGGCAATTTAAGAGAATACGCCACGAGATGAGGACAAGTACTACCATCATGCTCAGTGTCGGTGACACTTGTGGTTACCATGTCTGGATGTCTACGATATCCATGAATTCCTTGTTGTGCCGTTTCGAGTGTGCAGCACACTGCACTACGGATAAAGAACAATTTGGGGCCCCCCATTGGATGGATTTCCATTTGATTGGTTTTTCCGTGTGGTCGCATTTCATTCCATAACACAATCGATTCTGCCTGAGGTTGACATAGGACAAAGGAAACTCTGTGACAGCTCGAAATGGAATTTTTCCTTGTCGTTCAGTTCACTGAGTATACCTATACAAATGTTTTGGAATCATAAAGTGGGTGGTGTAGGAATCACCGTAGGTACTTGGTATTTATGTTCAAATCATCGTTTTGACAAGCTCTTCCATCAAAACTAATTAATTTTAATGGTACTCTGGACGTTGTTGGTACATTTCAAATTAGTAATCAGAGTCAGATATGTGTGTACTTTTAGTACATGTATGTCAGCAGGGTGATGAAAGGGAAAACTAGAATAAACTAGCATTTGAAAGAAAGGACAAACAATGCACAAGATACCAAAGAAACCAAAACTGCTTGCAGAACCATCTGAAGCTTGTTATAAAGCGCTGGAGGTGATTATTTTTGTGCCAGCTAGTTCGGCGAGGTTGTCGAAAAAGTATATTTTCCATTGAGCGGATTTTCCTTTCCTCTGTCTATAAAGTTTCTACATAAGTCGTTTGAGAGGAAGTACTTCCCAATGTGTTCTTGGCATTGATAAAGTACTCTGTAATGACAACTGCTATCTATAGGTAGGTAGAGGTGGGTGCATATGCAGTTAACACACGGTTCATTGTGAACCCTTGTCGTGGAGTAAACTAAATGAAGAAAAATATTGTCTCATGGTGGCTATCTTAACAGGTCGCCGAGGTTTCCGTTCTATTATGCTCAAGAATTGGATTGGTTTTAGGTTTGTCGTGTTTCGTCCGGAGTTTTCTGGAGATATGGCAAGATGAAAGTGGGATGGACCCTAGTCTCACGAAGGTTTGTTCTATGTCAGATTTAACAAGTGCTAGGTGCGGTAGAACAGAGGCAACGACCATTATCAGGTTATATACGGACTCCTTTCTTATTAATTCGTCCGCCAGTTCGTTTCCTAGGGTACGAACTTGTTGCACGTATAGAAGGCTTTGGACGCCTTTCTTATCCTTTCTGACGTACTTTCTTCACCGGTCAGCTTACGGTCGGTCGAGTATGCAGTCCAAGTTTCTCGCTTTATCTGAGGTTTGGAGGGGTGTACCTTTGAGATTCAAAGGCCAGATCTGTGAGATTGTTCTCATGTTAGTAAAGAGGAGTACCTCTGTTTTCAGGAGGTTAACGTTTAATCCACATCTTTTCGCCCATTTGTGTAGGGTATTGAGAACGGATTGTAGTGATGGTGGGTATGAACTAACCTGTGGCCATTATATCCACATCATCCGCATATGCGACAACTTTGACCCTACTTCGTTCTAATTTCTTTAAGATTAGATATTATTAAGGAATTTAATAACATCGACATCCTACTTACAAGCGCCAACATATCCATACCACGAAGACCTTATCTGTTTGAAGCTAAAGCGGGTGGTAGTTTTATAGAAAGATCCATCAATTTTTTAAAGCATGCACGTAGGTAGCCCTACAGTTCGGGGTGAACCTGGGTTTCAACTGTAAACGTCTTCAGTCAACCCAGCCCTGCATTCAGTTGTGCACTTCAAGTTGGTTGGTGTCGCCATTTGATTATGCGTGCCGCCTAAGATGAGGGCGCTAATGTGTTGGCCTTCTGGGTTTAATTCGAAGACTCTGCGGATCATCGCAGTCATCGGTGGACTTTTCGTCCAATACGTTGTTTTGACGTGATATTGTTATATGATTCGGTCTGTCGGTAGATTCTACATATTTTCTTTATTTAGAGGTGGGCGCTTGAAAAGTTGACGTATTCAAATTCGTCAACAGTTTGAAGTGATTTAAATATACGCGTGTGACACATATCCTCCATTATTCGCACACTGGTTGGGAAGTAATCAGTAGGTACATAATAACTACGTAGACTTGAAGATTCACTGTATCTTTGGATATTCGCTCGAAATCTATAGCCTTCGCAAAGGGAAGCAAACTGATGAGGTTGAGTTTCCGAAGGCAGTGTTTACGGACTGAAACCAGAGACCTGTCATGATCGGGGAAAATTTAGGATAGCAATCACCCGTCCTCCTTCTAACGTCTTGTCAATCGACTGCTTCCTCTTCAGAGGGGTTGGGTTTACCAACTTGAAACGTGCCGATAACCTACCTAGCTGAAGGCATTCTTAAATATCTCAGTTGCAAGCCGTGTACTCCGGATACTAGGCCAATACGCTAGATCTTGAATGTTCGGAAGTAGGGTTCCTTCCCAACGCGGTGTGCTCTCTCCTCTTCTTTGGAACATAGTGGTGAATGAACTGCTTCTAATCCACGAAGATGAAGGTTCTTCAGAAAGAAGAAATTAAAAATTCAAACAAGAGTCTCATACTTGATAAGAAACTTAACTGGAAACCCAATATCCTTGAATGTTTAAGAAAAGCCACTACAGACAGTCCTGTACAGCTGCAACAAAGCGATAGGAAAGTAGACTACATCTGGGCTCTATGTATCCGTCTCCATGCTTATACTAACGTATAGCGTGATTGTCTAATGGAAGGCTTAGGAGAAAGCCTGTTACCAACCTCATCTCAGTCCGGTACAAAGGTCGCTTTACTTATGCATCAGTGGAATAATAAGAACCACCCCTACAGTGGCCCTGGATAGGATATTCTGTTTCACTTGCTACTTTTCGATACATATCTATAGTAGATAAGTGGGCGCTTATACGCCTACTTTTTTGAAAGTTATATCTCTGTGGTAGTGTGGTCTACTTTAAGTATTGGACCCTCCTCTATTCTTAATAATCATGAATTCTTTCTGTAAGACACCGACTACGTGCTTCCACAACTTCTGTTCGACAAGTACTTCCAAACGCGTAACACCTCAGGAGAGAATTGGGAGGAGGATCTTATGCTTCAAGATACGGGATTTATATGTTTCTTTGCGAAAGGTTCAGAAACAGAATCGGGAGTAGGAAGAGGTGTCTTCTCCAAAGATCTAAACATATCCTTTATACATACCTCTTTCCTCCTTCCTCCTTCTCAACTACTGTAGAGTCTTACAGACGGAGATCATGGCTATAATGGAAGTCTTCTCCTGGCTGAATTGTGTGATATCCAATCGGGATATTCTCATTTTTACGAACAGTCAGCCTATGATCAAATCTCTAGAAACCATCACTATAAAACTGCCTTCAATCGTCGGTTGTCGATGACTGAACAATGTAATATTCATTTCATTTGAGTGCAGTGATATTCCAGGGAACGCCAGGCAGGGTACAACCCTATCGATTTTATCGGATAAGGCGAGCATTTGGTTAAGCTCAATGCTGTGAATTTAACCAATCGCAGATGAGTTGACGACACTACGTGTCTTGTCGACTTTTCCTTTACCAAATTATTTGGTCTGGATCTAATTTGTTTTTGGAGACTGTGGACCACATGTATGTCTGTAGACCTAGTTTTCCTCATTGTCATTCTCTTTGACCACACCTCTGCCAAGTCATTTACATAAGAGTCTGGGCCTGCAGAAGATGTCAAGTTTTTGCTCTGATTTTGTGGCTCTGAAACTTACACTGGCCGATTTGGGCCAAATCGGATCAGAAACGCTCCAACTGTCTGATCAGACAGAAAACGTCGCTCATAGCGATCATAGTAGGTGTCATTACGGGACACTGCGTTATTGGTAGGAACGCCAAAAGGTGGAGCATCCTCGCTAATGAATTTGGTAGAAGTTGCAAGGGCGAGGATGAAAACGAACCTATACTTCATCTTTTCGGAATATGCCAATCTCTTTCCATTTGAAGAAGATTACATTTCAGTATGTATTTCTTCCACAATTTGGGAGATTTGGCTAACGCCAATATCAATAGTGTCTAGTGCTTTATATTAAGCTCCTGCTGGTTCCTGTGTAGTATGCGCATGCAGCCTACCACTTCAACCAGTATCTATAGGAACATCTAACTCCTCCATGCCGTGGTAGCCTCTTGTATCATGTTTCTGAAAACAACTATTGTACTTTCGCATCTTTTCAAATATTCGCAAGAGTTAGGATCTCATGAAAAGATCTTCTTTATCAGTTCTGGAGGTCGATCCTTGAATTTATCGTTTAATGGGTGACTTTATAGGGACGATTTCGTCCAGTGACATTGACAACAAACAAGAGCTAGCTGTTTAATTTAAAGCTATCCACTCAATTTATGTACATATGTACCAAATTCAAAGGAATTTGATTTGTTTTAATTATAAACAGCAACACACCACCAACATGGTCATGGCCTAGTCATCAAACATATAAACATTTTGACAGGAGTATTTTCCCCATCACGTCACACCCAATCTGAATGAAATATTTGGATCATCACTTTAAATGATTATCATTTTTTAGTCATGCGATTTTATTGACGAAACAAAAAGTCCACCATTCTGAGCTATTTTTAAAAATTTTCTATATTTTCTTTTTTTTTGGAATTGTAAATGCGAATGCACTGCGTCACGAGAAACAAAGAAAATAGAGACAACAAATTTCACACTCAACTGTCTTCCGGTATAAACAGACAAAATTAATGATGCTGACTGTTTCTTTTACCAAAAAAATGTTGTTTTCTCAAAATGGTCCATTTTTGGATTCAAACAACAACAGACAGAGTGCATTTTATTCAAAGATACATAGCTCCGCCCTGTTATAGATAGAACATCTATCATCTGATTGAGAGTCGGTTGTATCTGACACGTTATCCTCATGACACTTAATTCGTAGATAAATCATAGTCCATTTTAATTTGTTTATTTGTTGAAAGGCACATGGTTCAGCACGCTTCTAGTCAAGTCAAGCAAGAAACGTGTAATTGAAATATATAACCCGCATTATTTCGGAGTTATAACCCACCCGTGGATAAGACTTAATGTCTTTTGCTTGTTAATTGTCGACATGCCAAAAAAGTATCTACGACATAGGCAGGGGGCAATACATACTCTGGCTGAAGTATGTGTGAAATGTATATCATTCCAGTGCGTTCATTTCCTTCATCCACATGCGGATTATTGGATGTCGAAGTAGTGTCATTTCTAAGCTATTTTTAGGTTGCTTTTCTTTTTTTGTTCTATTATCGAATGTTATGAGTTATAACTAATTTGACACATGATGTAAGAGCAGATGAGTGTTTTTTTCGCATTAGATACATATAAGTGGGGTTATGTGTCAACTAGTTCCGTAAATAGATGAAAGGCTTGTTACTATAACTTATAATGTCTCATCATCTGTGGGCGGTTCTGCACCATCATCACGTTGGACTTCAAAAACGTATTAAACAGCAGGACTTGGAAACATCTAGAGAGCATTCGCTACCAAAGTAGTGGCAGATTATCTGCAGAAGATTCTGACGAACTACTTTTAATATAGGGTACTGCCGACGATTAAATTAGGCAGGGCAACGTTACAAGTGGCAGTCCCCAGGGTTCTATATTGGGTCCATTAATGATAAAATGTTGATGCTGACGGGACAAAGCACACCAAAGGTAACAATTTCGCAAGAATAGCAGGACGATCAGCAATCACTTCTATGAAGAAACCTTCTATTTCATGCAGATGCTTACACAACGTGATTGTTTTATGACCTATCCTAACAAGCTTGGGCATAACGATAATCCCTATTGGCGCATGAAGTCAAAGATGCGAAGTGCTATGAAGATCGAGATTTACTACTAGACAAGGACCCAACCTCAGATAGTATTACAAACCAGATAACGAACACAAAGGATGGCTGAGACGCACAGAAGCGACAACGAAACTTAGAGCAGGAGGCAGCGAATTCGAGCTGGAGTTCGAGATGAAATGCTTGATTCCTGTCCCGCAATACCAAAAGGGGACAACATACTCATTTGGACTGGTCCATCATTATTTTTTTCTCCCCACCCAACTAACAAACTTTGGGATCTATTAGGTGGGCTCTTTGGCTAAAATGCCCACCATAGTACAGCTCCTTTTTGAACACTGATTCCAGTGCTGTTCTATGGAACTGTGGTGTGGAATTTGTTAAGTCAGTCTAGACTGCTTTGAGAGAAAAAATATTTTCAGTACTTTTCAGTATCGTCTGCATACCCGGTGAGTTGGTAACAAAGAACCTTGTCTCAGTAGAACTCACTATGCTACGGTGGACATTTGTCCTATCCGCTTCCTTATGGTACCTAACTTGAATTTAAAAATTAAATCTGACAACACAAAACAACTCCTCGAGGATAGCCTTCAAACGACTGGAACAATGGACGATAATGGGGACATTGACACAAGGCTGGAAAAATGAAAATGATTTTCGGATAGACAGCTTCATTCTTCTAACCGACACTGCTAAAGACTCAATCGGGAAGGCTCAGAAAAGTTTTGACTATAGTCCGAAAAACTCTTGGCCTATGACCCAGCGTGCTTACTTACCAGAAAAAAAAAGATCCTTGAAAGAAACAAAGCGGTGGAGAAGAGTCAACTTGATTGAAAAAACCATTTCCAGCTAATTTTCTGTGGGAGGAATAAACTGGATACAGGAGGAGAGCCAAGGACCTTCTACCATCGCAAGTAGTGTAGGAGGCAGGAGTCAGCTTAAAGTGGGAGGGATGTCTTCCAACGCACACGTTCTAATTGATACTGCATCTAGGAAGCCTTAAATGCTCAAAGACTCCGAAGAAGGCTAGAAACTAAGCCTTTCGCAGTGGCTGAGAAAAAATATCTTACCTTCGGGTCTTTTGTCCAGGATGAGAAACGATGAGAAGCTTAAGTAAAATGATTCATGCTGTATTACTGCCCAGTTCTACAAGAAAGATGCCTATCCAAACTAGCATCTTTTAATACAATGAAATCATATCTCGCCAAACCTTTGAAGAAGATTTCTACGAGCCTGCATTGGATGGGCTGTATCTATCATATACTCTTCGGGTTGCTTGTTTGCTAAGTTAATCGTTTGGTTGATGTAAATCACTTATCCTCCAAACTTGGCGAATCGATATCCAGTCTGACGCGATGAGATCTGTTCGCCTATTGTAAACGTTTGATTTCGACTTCAGAATGCATTCAGTATGCACTTCAGGGGTACCCCACAGAGCGGAGTGTTATCACTATTGGGGCTCATGGTAGTGAATGAGATACTCCTATTCTTGGGTAAAGAGGAAGTTCCTTCTTACAGTTAGAGGTCTGATGGAGTCTGCATTTAATAAACTTAGAAAGTAAATGGATAGTAGGTCTCGGAGTTAATTCCTCTAAGACTGAACTAGTTTTCAAGAAGTATATACCACCATGTAAATGGTGTTATTTTAATTTGCTCCTGCGTGAGTCTATGCATGATAAATTGCCAAACCAAACTAACTTCAAAACAACCGAAAACTGTCAAATCGGCTATCACAGAAAACAGTGTTGCCCATTTAAAGTTCTCCGTTTCTAAAAAAACACCATTTACATATGAACATCCATAACACCTCCAAAACTCGAGGGTATTGAATTGCAATTTGCAGATACTTGTGGGCTATTTTCGATAAAAAAAAAAAACTCATTTGGAAATTGCATATTCAAGATCGTGCTAGGAAGGCCTCGATTGCCCTCTAGTCATGTAGGAACGCCTTAGAGACTGGGGTCTCCAGCCCCGGGACTTTTCACTGGATATGCACGGCAGTGGCCAGATTCATTCTTATTACGGACTACCAGTCTGGTGACCCGCACTAGACAAGAAAATCTACACCACAATACTTGAAAAGGTTTAAAGGTTATCCTGCGTCTGCATAAAGACTATCCTACAGCTGCACTAGAAACTATGCTTCATCTTCTTACTGTTGATATCTTAGGGAAGCTGATGGCAGCTAAAGTAGCATTACGGCTTAGGGAATTCGTGCAACTGGCTCATGGATATACATATGGACCACGCAAGCATCCTAAACGTCCATAACATTATTCCTAGTAATTCGGACTGCATTGTTCCCTATCACTTCAAGGTCAAGTATAAAACCAGGATTCCTAGCAGAAGTGCTTGGGAATCAGACGGATCCAAGACAGCTTTTGGAACAGGTACCGGACTTTACTCCAGTGTACTGGATATTTGCCTCACCCTGACTACTGTATTGTATTTCAAGCAGAAGTCACAACAGCCCGGGAAGCCGTGATATGGCTTTCGATTAACTCGATATAGTGCAGCACTGTTGTTTTCTACATAGATAGTCAAGCTGCTATAAAAGCCTTGGAATCACCAATAATTCGATCCAAGTTGGTAAAACTATGCCGAGGATCTTTTAACAAGATCGCTGTCAGGTGCGACGTATCATTGTGCTGGGTTCCAGGCCACAAAGATATTCCAGAAAATTGCAAAGCGGACGAGCTAGCTAAGGAGGGTGCAGATCGGAAATTGCCTGACAATAAGGGGGAACCGTCAGCATCTATCAAATCGATAAAATTTCAATTAGATACCGCAGCCATAAGAATGACTAACAGTAGGTGGAACAATATCAGCAGATACTGTGACGCACCTTCTGTGTACCTATCCTGCACTATCGGTCGTGAGAAGGAAAACCCTAGGCGATTATTTTTTCGAGGATCTTACTAGCTAGACTAGACTTCTTCTTCTTCATCGGGAAGGATTTACACTAAAACTGGTTGCCCTGCTTAATGTCCCATTGGAAAGTCTTCATGTAGGACTCCTGTGATGGTAGACCAGCTTTTACATAGTAGTATCACAATAGACCTTCTTTTTGGTCTAAGTATGTCCCTGCTGAGCGGGTACAACCACCCAACCCAACCCAACCATTCATTCAGTATGGCTTCGGTCAAAGTCTGAGACATGGAAATGGATTCTAGTCAAGGGTTTGATGGTCGGATCTTCGTGGAAGTCAACAACATAAGACTTCACTAATAGGAAGAAGAGGCCTCTGGACTGTGTTGTCTGGGAATTGAACCTTGCTCCGTAGTCCAGCGCACTAACCACTTGAGCCACGGCTCCCACATTGACAGTTGCATCTTTTAAAAGACTAAATGAATGCTGGGTGTTTTGAAGACCACAGACAACTTATTAGCGTCCTTCTAAGCCATTTCACTGTTAGATTAAAGACCATGAGGGCCAAAGAGTTTGTGTTCAATCGCCTTGCATGGCCTACCACTCTCAAAACGACCAGTGAGCAATTTTCAGATTACGTTGATGTCAGCTAAGCAGAGGTTTTCATCTACTGCAAATAATTTGGGTGGTGTTGGAAAAGTGGATACCCGTGGATTAAGGACTACGCTACATATTTTACATTACGAGTGGAACTAAGTAGGTAGATACTAGGAAGAGAAACTTTGGCATCAGAGCTTAATTTCTTAAATTGAGCCTTCAATGCGATTATGTATGCATTAGGAGCGTAGACAAAGAAAAAGTAGACTAGTTGGAACATTTCCTATATTACTGCTAAACGGTGCTATTCAGTTTCCTTACATCTAAGAGTGAATATGATATACCTACTGCATCTATCAGATACCCGGGGCCAACTTAATCTAATCTAAGGCACTACCTGGATAGTTTTGCCCGAATTCTTGATTTTTAGGAGGTGATATGGTGAATGGTGATAGCCACGCCCACTTTTTGTTACAAAAATGGTCTAATAGTCTATTTTCTGATGAAGTCTCCTCAAAATCAAGCAAATGTGAACTGAATAGGAATGTGAAAAAACTCACGCCTACTTTGTTAAAAATGAGTTAAAGATGCACTATTTATTCCAGGCGTATTGTGACTCTTCGTACTTTCTAGTGTTTGCTTCAATTTCGTGGCAAGTTCTTTTAACACTTCAGCAACGAAAAGTCAAGCGATCTTTTGGTATCTCATTACCCTCCAAAACTGAATCAGTTTCAAGGTGATTCAACTTAAAATACCCTGGCATTTATTTACACTACGTACAACGATCGAAAGGATGACAAATACGACCACGCCACGACAATAGCAATGAACTCCTCACGGACAATACTTTGGCAAACCATCACTTATATTATTATACATATCTAACCAGCTTAACAGATACAACATACAACTCTGTGAAGTGGTTTTTCATTTCTCGCACGATGCAAATAAAAGGAAATTAAAACACAAAATGCACGATTTAAGTTGAGCTACTAGGTCACAGTGAGTAGCTGGAACTCACACAGATCTCCGACGACACAGTCTGGAACATCACTCTTCCAGATGAAGAAAGAAAAAAAGTATCTACACAAAGAAAGATACTCTTCGTCGTCATCTGCTTCGTCGTTGTCGAGAGAAGATACAAAATTAAAATCGCTACGCTAAATGCCGTGTTATGACGCAACTCACTGCGCGGCCATAATGCGAATTCATAGAGATCATACATCTTGGCATGGACCAGAGTGGCGGGCGCATAACAGGAAGGATTAATATCAATCAAAGAAATGAAGCATTTTAATTCAGTTAATTTAAACGTACGCCAACTAAACGTCAAACTGATGATGTTTGTGAGTTTGGTTCGCATTCTAATAAAAAACAAAATTCTCTGTTCTTGTGTGGACGCGACGCACAACTGTGGACGGTTGTAGACAAACTATGAACATTTCCACATAATTTCAAAAGGAATCATCATCAGTTGCCATAAAAATTATCATAAATTTGTCTGACATGTTTCATTGGTGTTTCCACACATATTTTTTTGTATTTTTTGTTGGTTGTTGCTGTTGAAGATCGATACGTGATGTTTGTTGTAGGAATTGTTTCGTTTTTAGGACGAGACGAGTATCCAATGCGTCATGGAATCTCCAGGCCCCAGGCGTATGTCTGCATTTAAGTTAAAAAGAAATTTATGAAATAAGTACGAGTCTTTGGGGAATTGTCTTAAGGCGGCCCTCCATTATTGGAAAGGGCACGTAAGTAATTAATTTTATATTGCAAACAGCTTTTGAATATTTATTACAGAGATTTTTTTTTCGATAAATAAGAAATAAATTCAATACTCAACCGAGTTCCCGTAAACCGAGAACAATCGAAATGATTTACCTGTAAAAGAAAAGACAAAAATACATTAGTACACGACAAGTGAATAGATTTGTTGAGAAAAATTAAATAAAATGTGTCCTTCTGTTTGTTTCTATGTTTTTTCAAATACAAAATTCAATTTAGAGGACCTACAGCAAGACAGTATTCCAAGAACCCTAACTGAGAAGTCCAAACTATCTTTAGGAGCTAGTTAAACTTAGTCTACACCTCTAGATTCTGTAGTATTGTCAAAGTAGTCTTTATACCGAATGCCGGTAAGACATATCCAACGAGCGTACGTTCTTTTCTTATAAAGACCTTGTTTAATGTCTATACAAAAAATTTATTTGGATATCCTAACATGCGTACGGCAAGGGAAAATTGGTAGAGACCGATCTGCAGGAAAGATTGATAGACCTTTCACTATGATATCGGTTCTAGGTATCAAGGGGAGCCCTCAACCATGTCAAAATAGAAGGTTGACAGCTGTCTTTGCTATTGGATCGAGCAAGTGCTAACAAGCAGCCTTATACATGTTCAGCTGAGGTAATGTTTAAGAAAAAGGTACAGGGTTACTCCGTAGGGTGGGGTACTATCACCACTACTGTGGTGGCAGAGCATGAGCTGCTCATTGGATGGAATCTGCTCTGAGTAAACTTGCAAAGAGGGGAAAGGCCAACTACTATTCCTTGGGGTGGACCAGAAAGCCGTGGTGACGCTGAACGAGCGCGATGGTCAAGTCCAGTGTGTCTTCTATCGCGTCAAGTTAACAGTACCGTCGAAAAAGAGGAAGAGAGATGAAACTGTTACAAGCAAACATCCATCACAGTAGGAGGGCCGCAGTCAACCTCTGTTACTTCCCAGATTGTTTCAACGATTCACCCCATGTATCGTATACAGGTACAGAACCGGAGGAGCAAATTTGAGAAGAAGCCGGAAACATCATGAAAGCCTACAAGAAAACGTGGGCGGTTAACTCATTCTCTTCGTACAAGGCAGCAGGGATGAATGGCATACTCCCTATCTTCCTCTTAAGGAGCTAAAGATACTTACCCCTCACCTGGTGAGAATATTTAGGGCACGTCTGTCCCTAGGCTAGACACTAACCCCATGGCAAGAAATTAGGGTGGTGTTTTTACCTAAACCTGGGAAAGACCTTAGCATAGAAAAGGGATACAGACCAATTAGTCTGACATCACTCTTATTAAAGACTTTGGAAAGGATTTGTGACGAACATATCAGATCAAACCTACCCACCTCATCTCTGAGCATGAACAACCACGCGTACACCAAAGGGAAGTTTGTGGAAACAACTCTCACAGACGTAGTTCACACCATCGAAGATGCCTTAAGTATAAAGAAGCTGCTCTCGGTGTCTTCCTGGATATAGAGGGAGTCTTCAATAACAACAACCTACGAGGTATTATGGAACCCCTCTCCAGGTATAGTAAGAGGAAATAACTTGATTGAGCACATGCTGTCCAACCGGATAATAATGATATATGTAAGTAGTGAAAGTAAGAAAAGTAGAGTCCAGAACGGGACCGCTCAAGGGGGAATTCTTTCCCCCTTGTTGTGGATACTGGTATTGGACGAACTTCTGAACACAATAGAAAGCAATGGGTTTAAATGCATAGCATATGCTGATGACCTAGCAATTTTAATCACGGAGAAACATCTGAACACACTGGGTGAGTTCATGCAGTCGGCACTGAACATAACGCAAAGTTGGGCGGACCGCTGCAGCCTAGGCTAGGCGTCAACCCTGGAAAGACCGACATGGTACTCTTCACGAGAAGATACAAGGTAGAAGACTTCCGTGTATCATTTTTACGGGGAGTAAAACTGGACATACAAAACGATGTAAAGTATCTTGGGGTCATCCTGGACAACAAGTTAACTTGGAGAAGCAATTTAGAAAACGGAATCACGAAAGCTAGAAGGGCTTTTAATAAGACGTGGGGTTTGAGATCGAACCAAGTCTACTGGATTTATGCTTGCATCGTCAGGCCCATCTTATTTTTGGAGTGTTTGAATAGTGTATACGCTATTTCACTATGAATTGCCTAGGATTTACCGGATCCCAAGACCCAGTACCCCCACAGCAGCAATTGGAGACAATCTTGAACCTACTCCCTATAGGACTAATGATTAAAAGATTAGCCGGACTGGCTGCTCTTAGACTCAAGACTTTAGGATATTTCAATGAACGGACTGCAACGGAACACTGGGCTATCTGGAAGGAAGTACAGGCGGCCTCTGGACTAGTAAGGCATCCGAGCAACCTTTTAAATAAGGAATACCATTTTAATACAAGGTACACAATTCGATTCCGCAAACGAGAAGAATGGCGGCAGGTGTCTGCCGTTCTAAACAAGAATGGAATAGAAGTGTACATGGATGGATCACACATCGATGGAGAATCGGAGATGCGAGGAAGAGGAAGAAAGCCTCTAGCACTTCCTCTGCGAATTTCCAGCACTAGGAGCGCTAAGATATGAATTCCTGAGAAGATACGTCTTGCCTGGGCTGAGTTATCTTAGACGTTACAGTTTCGGAAAGATCCTAAAGTTCTTTAGAAATACAGGACGCTTCCCGGAACAGTGAACCCCACCCAACTCTTCATCCTTAATTCAACACAACGGACCCAATCGGTGTCCTACGTGATGAGGTCATCCTCTCCCTTTTAAGCCAAAAAACCAACCAAACTTGTAAAGTGGGCGGATAGAATTGGTCCGGGCTTAATCCATCTAGGTAGGTAGGTAAGTAAAAGTGGTAGTCCTGTTGACAGAATCCAATTGGCACAATTGTGCCGTTTTGATACCACGACGTGACCTGGATGCGTGTTAGTGAGGAGAATCTAAAGCCAACGTTAGTACACTAAAGGTCTTACCTGAGGTCTCCTCAAGTGAATTAAATAAGGTTTTGGCTAATGCTTATTGTTTAGCCCTGGCTAGTACTCGACAAGTGCAGATGTATGTAGTGGATGTTGGCTTCTTTTTCGATAGCGATATTGCAACTACGACAGTGTGTATTATATGGGATACCTACATATCTAGTAGCGTGATCTCTTATTCTGGCAATATCTTTGCTCGTTCTGTTTAATAGAGCCGTTGTTTTAATCTTGTTATAGCTAGACCACATCTTTCTGGATACGACCAGCGTCAATAGTTAGGTAGGTTAAGATTTATTTATTTATTTTAAGGTAGTTTAAGTAGCTTTAAGTTTTATATACAAACATAAAGTATTCGTTTACAAAGTTTTTTCAAAACTCATTTTCTTTGTGAAAATCAAAATTAAAAGTAAAATAAAAATAAATAAGTAATAACTAAGTTAGATTACGTCGAAAGACATAGGTTAAGAGTTAAGTTTAGCTTAGAGCGCTCATACAGAGCCAGTAAGTTAGTCATAACATAGTTAAGTTAGTTAAGCTAGTTTTAAGCACTTTTGTCTAGCATGTAAGAATTAATGAATTTAACAATAAAATGCAGTAAAAATGAAATGAAATGAAACGACCAGCGTCAACTTATACCATTTAAGGTTGGTTTTCATAAGAGAGGATGAGGAGATGTTTGGCTTAATTGCTCCGAGCGGGATTCTATTAGTTCTACAAATAAGCAGTGGAGGACTAAGCCTCGTTTGACCACTTCATCAGCGTATTCTTTGTCAATAACGTTGCTGTGACCTGGAACCTAGAATAGATTGACCATCTAGTGAGGGCAGCACCCTTCGGTATTCTAGTACTAGTTTGGATGATATCATTACCGAGGCAGCCTGGGTTGTCTATTTGTGCGTGTCTTAATTTGGCAACAGGCTATAAGATTTGAGACGTTTAAGGATTCCGAAAAAAAAAACACCCGCACCGACCACACAGTTAACTTTTCAGGGGGAAAAAAAGGACCAGAATGATCAAGGTCTTCTACAAAATCTCCGTAGTCATTTGAAAGAGGGCCTTACTACTCAATTGCCTCTCAGACCAAAGATTGGTAGGAATTACTTTTCGTTTTGCTTCTGCTGAGGTGTTCTCATGTCGATGTTCTTACCATCTCTTTAGAGCTCACGAGTAGCTCTCGTCCTTCTTTAAAGCGTCGTCTTGTATGACTCTTATTTAGGTACATGTGCTTTCGGGCATTCTTTGTCAAAGCAGGGGTTTCTTGATGAACTAGTCAGTAGTTGCTGCACAATGGTCAGGGCATTATATTCGCAAAACCGAGTCAAGTAACGAAAGTGCCGACGTACTGCCCAAAAAGAGAGCAGAGCTCCCGGTACATGATATAATTGAAGGCATTAGACTACCAATGGCCGTGGCCTAAAGAATTATTCTCGATAAAATCGTCAATATGGCTGACCTATGATGGTCAAACCTAGAAGGGCACAGGGTTTCTGAGTTAGATTGGAAAAAAATCTGTATAGGGATAGGGATAGGGTTACTCTTTGGCCATTACCTTCTGGCGAAGCACGCCAAGAGATTAGGTTTAACGAATACGGACACATACAGGTATTGTGATGACCTACATTTCACAGAGGATATTATCCATTTCTGTGAATGCTAAGCTATTGCTTGGAGTAGAATAAAGTAGATGAACTCATAACCCTTTTTAACCCAACCTATCCTACCACCGATCTTGTTCACTTGATATTGGCGGCATAGGAGTCGTTGAGAGTTTTTGTGATGCTGTTGGCCTAGGAAGAACTCCTCTGCCTCATGTATGGATTCAGACTCCGTATACAAGTTTGTTCTTCGTTAGTTTACTATCAAATAGGTTGTGATCCAATTTTGTCCACACTGTCATAATGACATTGTGCAATTTCCTTTAAAACACCAAAGATACTCAATGACGTTTGTAAGTTAAAATTTAATGAACACCTAATCTTCACAATACTGGACAATGTATCTATAACAGAAGTGATAGTGATTCACATAAGACCAGCAATTATGCTGGTAGACTGCGTTGGCACATAGATTGTCAGATTTGGCCAGTTTCCTAACAGAGATGAAAAGACATCTTCATTATCTGTACTTTATTGATATTAATCTCTAAATGGCTGTTATGCATGTTGTGGGTTCGTTGGCCTCTATTCGCCCAAATGAAACACGCAATTGCAATTAAGAATCTATTCACACGTGTTATCTCATATGACGCAAGAAAACAAGTCACGAACTTCAGATTTGCGTTCACTGACCTTAACCAGCCAGCCAATCCTAAAAGCCCAAACCACATACTCAGCCTCAACCTGTCAATGTATCTCTTTAATATTGAATAAGCTCTCTCCGTCAGATGATGAATTCAATTTGGTTATCCACTTGGTTGGAACCTCACCACCAGTTCTAGCACACCCTACTGGGGCATGAGTTCAGCATAAAGACCGACACACGTATTCCAACTTCATAAATGGCAACCGAACTCATCATCATCCTAGTCCCAGCATCACCACCACAGCCACTCTCGTTCATCATCTTCAAATTTCATGAAGATACTTTTTTTTTTTTAGGTTTTGTTTTGCTTCTAAGGAAATCCACCCAAATCACTCGCACTTGGCACGGCTCCAGCTTCGCAGAGTTATTTCAGTTCAACACGTATCTGCCGGTTATGCTGTTGCGCTACCCCAGCTCTTTACTGAATCCAGTGTGTTTGACGTGATAAAACTTGGCCTGGAGTCCAAATTGAGTGTTTCACTCAAAAAAACAAGAAAAAATTTGTGTTCCTTTCGACAAAAAAAGAAAAAAGTTTATGCCTCATAAAATGAGAGAAAATTAGCCAAAGGGGGTGGGGATGCCAGCGCATTGACAAAAATTTGTCATTTGCTCTATTCTTAGCTCCAGATAGCTATCAGATACTTTTTCTTTTGATTTAATTAAGTAGCGCATTCCATCCAAACCATGACCGGCTGCAGTATTGTTCCAACTGGATAAATGGAACCGTAAACATTTTTATTTGGCGTGAAAGAATGAACTAATTAACGCTACGGTCGTGGTTGTGGATCAAAACAAGTTTAAAACCAAAAGTCGGTAGTTAAGGTGAAGAGGTTGGATGAAACAATAAAAGGAAGAGAGACACCAGAGCGCAAAGGAAGTCGTTTATTACCTATTGTCTCATTTTTCTATATGTAGCTATAAAATTTAGCGAATTATTAACGTCCAGGGAGATGTTTTATCGGTCGCTCGCACGACAGCCAAATACCTACCAACTTAATTAATTAGAGATACACCGACCGAACGATTTTTTTTTTGTTTTATTCCATGTGTCCATGTAAAGAGGAATATTTGCTTAAGAATTGTGATGTGTATTCTTCGATTTATCATCGTGTTCAGCGGAGGAACACTACACACGTTTTCGGACAAGAGGTAATTGACCAAAAAAGGTCAGAAATGATATTTACTCTTGACATTAGAGGTGAATAGGCTTTTGCCTTGAGGGGATTTGTCCACGCCTGGTTATAAAGAATGATAGATAGATGAGAAAAGAAAATACGAACAAACGTACATATAATGAAGGCAAGTTTGTAAGACATGTAAGGTCATTGGAATGGGCATCAATCTTGTAGGTTGGACTTTTGTTTTTTTCAAGAGCCATTACTGTGGATTACTTGAACTTGTCCATCGAGAGTATACGAGTAGGGCAAGTCCTCAGTTGTTTATAAGTATACGGTTGTAAGCTACTATTCCTACTCTAATGTTCAAACATATTGATCATGGTATTGTCACCCATTTGAATGGTTCTTCTAGTATGATAGACTAGAATCTGTTGTCATACTCAAACAATCCCATCGAAAAGACGCCTTCCGCGTTACGGAAATGAAAGGTGCTACCGAAAGCGACACAATGCCTCATATAAGGAATGAAAACACGTTGATGACTTTTGGCTTTCGTACCCAGACAAAGATTGGTTTTTGGAATTTAAAGACGCTCCTCAACTCACAGAGTGAAGGGCCTTAAAATGCCAGATTCCTTCAACAGGAACATAAGTCCATGCGTTATAGACTGGACATATTGGAAGTAAGCGAGATAAAATGGTTAGATGCGACCAATCCGGAAGCACCCGTGGATATGGAGTTGGACTGTTGCTAACACCCACAACTGGGTTTCTGGCAGTGACACGGTGATAGGATTTTAACGACCATATTCCGGACTAGAGTACGTCGCGTCATCACTGCATAGTGTTATGACCCATACGAGAACTTCTAAACCAGTTGGGTGCCGTTTTTAATGCAACGCCCAACGGCGGCATTGTCATTGAGATGGAAGACCTGAAGACCAAGGTAGACAACGACAACGAAGGGGTCGAACATGTTATGGGAAGACATGGCCTAGGCAACAGTGAAAGATTTGTTGATTTTCGCAACGCAAATAGCCTTGTTATGGGTGGCACCATGTTTTAGCACAAAGCCTGGAATAAATTTATAAGGATGTGACCTGACAAGTAAGCGACCTCCAACCAAGTTGCCCATTTTGTTATCAGTCGCCCTTTTAGAAGTAGTCTCCTAGACGTCTGAACCAGACGTGGAGCAGACATGGGGTTGATACGTGATCACCATCTTATGATAGAGACTGTCCAATTACGAACTACTGGCGTTCGAAGATCAAACGACACAAGGATGTCCAGGTTCAACACCGACCGAATAAGTGATCACGCAGTGGTCTAAGAACTAAAGGAATATCTCTCACGTGGATGGGAACAATTACCAACTCACTGCCCGGTATCACACAAGACCATTTGTATGCTGTAAAAATGTGCAGAAAGAACTGTCGGTCGATCTTAGGTAACACATAGGACATGGCTTTCCGAGGTCACCTAAAGAAAGATCGACAAACGAAAACAACTATGAGTTCGAATTGCAGCAACTCCAGGAGGAGGGAGGACCGAGTTAGAGTCTCTATATCGCATGAAGATGAAAAAAGTACAGCGAGCGTGCGATGTGATGAGCGCATTTACATTAATCCATTGGGTACTGAAGCAGAAGACGCAGTACGATGGTGTGACAGCAGAACCGTTTACAGAATCACCAAAGAGCTGTTAGGTGATCGCAGATCTACCCAACACCTGGTGAAAGGCTTGGAGAATTCTTATATCGGATGAGAATCAACTGAAAAGATGGAAGAAGGTTTAATTCGCGTATTCACTAACAATATGCACTCAAGTCAAACTGAGGTGTCTGAAGCAAGAAATACCCGAATTTGCAACAACATCCGCCCAGTAAGGATGAGATCATTACCGCGATCAAAGCACTGAAAAACATCAACGAGGTGGGACTTGACGGCATACCCGCGGAGCTGCATCGGCCGATCTACTGCACCCACTGTTGGGAGAGCTTGTAAGGTCGAGAGCTTTGCGGATGACTGGAAAAAGAGAATGATCGTCCAATGTCGTTTATTACATCTATGTATGAATAACCGACAACGCATATAGAAACTAGGGCCCGAGATTCTAAGCGTGTATTTAATTACACGTGTTGTCTTGTAACACGTCACCATAGACACGGGTACACGTGTACGTTTTAAAAACACGTATAATTCATATCAAACACGAGTACACGTGTATTTCTAATGCGAAACAAAACTGCATTGGATTTCGGACAAACATCAATAGGTTGTTATGATTATTATAAAACGATCATGGACTTCAGTATTTTGAAGAAGTCAAAGATCTTGAGTCATATTTGACAATAAATTTCTGGTTGTAATCACACGGCTATTATCAAAACTTTTCTGTATCGCCAACAATTTTATTCCTGGATAGTTCAAACTGTTATTACCAAAAGGGGTAATCTGAAAATCAAATCAGACTATGCAGCACCCTATTGAGGACGGATCTAACTCAATCGTTTTCCCTGTTGTCAATGATCACGAATGTATGTACATATGCACATAATATACTTTATAGCATCTAACTTAATATACCATTAGGATAGGGTACATAAAAAAGACCAAATCGAGCCATGAGAAATAAATACACGTGTAAATCGTGGGAACGTGTAATTGATACACGGTTCGAAGTACACGTGCTAATTCACGCCCAAGATAAATACACGTGTAGTCCGTGTATCCGTGCACACGTGAATTAGGGGGCTCTAATAGAAGCAGTGCCATCTCACACCATGTGTGACACCTTTCTTCCTTCCATCCGATACATCTACTCACATAGGATAAAATTTGCCACACGCATTGCTACTGTCAGTAATATCCTTTCGTACGAAAGCTTCAAATTCCTGCCAAATTTCGTTACACGAACTTTTTTAGACTGTCCGGTCAGCCCGCAGTAGTACTCTTATGCTGAGCGACTCTATGACAGTACAGTTGGCTGTCTAAAAGCATTTATAAAACATATAGGTAGACTATACTATGTCTCTAAATCCAGTAGTATGGTTACTCGTAAGACTACATCCGTCTATAGGAAGAAGAGCATCTATTAAGCTCCAAAAGCCTAACACCTTTGTCGATTTGAGTAATGAAGCCCACCAAAATCAATGGGGATTGCGTATATGCTCATGAAAAAGCTGAAGTCTTTTCGAATGACTGCTGGATAGCTATCGGATAAAGGGACAAATGATGAACCTCTGACTGTACACGTGGAGCTGAATGCTCGGACCTACGTAACCACTTCCGGATTAGCTTCAGAACGCATGCGGCGTCGAAGCATCGCTTGTTGACCTAATTGGCAGTAACACGCTTCTCAGATGTCTAACAAGAGATTTTCAGCAGAACGACGTGTAGCGGACAAATGGAATCAACAGTGACGCCCACAGCCATGTTTTTTTTTTTAGCTACTTCGACGTATAATGGTCAGTAAGGGACTTTTAAGACTGAAGCCGGAAAAGAGATGGTACATATGTCCGAAGCTTCCGAGTGAACGTTTCGGATCACTGCCATGTTGCAGCCAAAGTGTGAATGTGGATATCTCAATCACCAATACAAAGAAGAATAACTGCGAGAAGATAGAACATCAGTCGCAAGAAACCAGCAGAATTTTTACCGAACGCGTATCTCCATCGGTGCCCAAGACCGATCGGAATGCTGCCAACATGCCATCAGAAACGCCGTAACTGGTGAACTGGGTTTTACCCGACAGCTACAAAGCTGCCCCTAGTTTGACGAGCAATACCAGTAAGATCATATAGCTTAAGAAGAGGCTTGTACAGGAACGGTACAAAGAAGGATAAGGGATGTTCGCGAGCTCTATGAACAGAAGAGAAGGCATGTACACCATCTTCTTCAAAAAAAAGACCACGAAAAGATTAAAGATATTGAGAAATTATACTCCAAGATCAATGTACGGAAGTATTACCAAAAGTTAAAAAGAATGTCTCAAGGTAACAAGACATCACAGAAACCTTTAGACATGATGAAGGAAACCTTGTTGTAGAGGCACAGTCGGTGCTGAGAATATGAAAAACCTCAATGGGATTCCTATAAGAGCAGTCTTAGGAAACTAAAGTTAGAGGTTAGGAAATCACAGAGGACCTCTTGGTCCTCTTGGCTATATCAGCTGCACTACTTGACTTGAAGTATAAAATGCTTAAAAGCGGGCTTATCTATGCTGAGCTGAGGAGCTGTCTTACCAGAACGTCGGCGTTCAGGTAGTACAGAGTAGTCACCACTATTGTGGCTCATGGTAGTCAATGATGGGTTCAGTGCAATAGCCTACGCGGACGAAATTGCGACAACGATGTCAGGGAAGTTCCTTCTTACAGTTAGAGACCTTATGTAGTCTGCTCTAAATAAACTCGCAAAGTGGATGGATAGTGCCGGCCTCGGAGTTAATCCGTCCAAGATTGAACTACTATACCAAATATGAATAACTCCTGCAAATCACGTCAGGTACTTGGTGGTTTTTCTCAATAAAAAAAATCTGTTGAAAACTGAATATTCAAGGCCGTGCTAGGAATGCCTCGATTGCCCTCTAGTCATGTAGGAAGGCCCTAGGCCAAATCTACGGCAGTTTTCAGACCCATCCTTATGTATATAGTAGTAATCTGGTCAACGGCACTAGACAAGAAAAGCAACATTGCAATACTGGAGAAGGTTCAGAGGTTAGCTTGAGTCTGTATAACGGGCTTCCTTAGAACCACTCCTAAAACTGCACAAGAAACTATGCTCCATTTTCTTCCTGTTGATGTCTTTGGGAAGCTGATGGCGGCTAAAGTAGCACTACAGCTTAGGGAATCCTTGCAACTGGCTTGTGGAAATATGCCCCACGCAAGCATCTTAAACGTCCATAATACAATTCCTAGTAATTCGGCCTACATTGTCCCCTATCTGGACTTTAACGTCAAGTTTAAAACCAAGATCCATAGCAGAAGTGCTTGGGAACCGGGAAAAATGTAAAACGAATCTGCGTCAGAGATTAACACAAACGGATCCAAGACAGCGTTTGGAACAGACGCGGGAGTTTACTCCAGTGCACTGGATATTTGTATTACCACATGACTGCCGGACCACTGTACTGTATTTCGAGCAGTAGTCACAGCAGTCTGTGAAGCCGCGATCTGGCTTTCGATTGACTTGATAGAGTGCAGTCCTATTGTTTTCTACATACATAGATTGTCAAGCTACGATAAAAGCCTTGGAATCGCCAATAATTCGATCCAAGTTGGTAAAGTAATGCCGCGGATCCCTTAACGAGATCGGTGTCAGGTGCGACGTATCCTCGTGCTGGGTTCCAGGCCACAGAGACAATTGCAGAGCGAACGATCTACCTAAGAATGATGCAGACCGGGACCTCCCTGACAATAGGGGCAACCGTCAGCACCTATAGAATGTTCATGGGTTTATACCGAAACTGGTTGTCCTGCTTCCTGTCACATTTGGCAAATCTCCATGTAGGCCTTCGATGCTCGTAATTCGGGTTTTCCATAATGGTATCACAATGGACCTTCTTTTTGGTCCCTGCTGAGCGGGGACAACAACCCGATCAATCCGACCATGCCTGATGAATGGAATGTTGATCATCCCGGTCTTACTTTTTCCCGCTGAAGCATGGAGTCTATCGAAAGTGGATGGAAATATCCGTAGTCGTTTCGGGAAACAAATTCTTCCTAAGATTTTTGATTCCGTTCGCGTTGACGGACTTTGGAGGTAGGCATCAAAGAAGGATCCATAATTTTGATCAAGCATTTATGTAGAGACAAAGACCGTCCCATTCAAAAATAAATCGAGTTCTGTGTATAGTATGACACGTATCAAACTTATTCCCTCTGGAATTCAACATGAAAAGGTCCTGCCACAACAGTTAGAACAGACGTTCTTGTATCAATTCCGATACTATTTATGCTTACAAATACAGAAATCCGAAACGTATACCTGCATTACTATACATCCATCTGTTATCGATCCATTTTTTTTTCTAATTACACATTTACTGGCTGTACTTTGATATCATTTTCAAAGATCGAGACGGAAGTGATCAAATGGCAACATCCATGATTCGAAAACCATTTAACTGAAAGAAAAACGAACGAAAAGGACATCTGCTGTCTGATCCCTCCTAATCGAATCTAGATATCGCATGGACCTACGGAGGCGTACTTCAATCTACAAAAAAAGATACTCATTCGTATGCATGTATCTGCGGTTCGTTGTTAGTTCATTCAATCGAATATCAATTGACGGGATGCCAGTTGTGCAGTACACGACAAGGGAGTCGTCTCAATTGCTGATCATATTATAGATACGCGTGTATAGGGTATTGTGATTTTTATTTTTTTTGCAATCGATGCACCATTAAGAACATCTGACTATATGTTAACATGCATCCGTGGTGGAATTGAATTTCACAATCTCCAGCAAAATGGCAAACAAAGGACGAACAATGAAATAACAGCAGCCTGCCAGCCAAATGACGCTAATAAATCAAACATACACTTGACAGTTGACACTTATCCCTGAAGGTGTGCCAACAGCCAAATTTTCATGACACTCTTAACAAATTCGTATTAGCGTCACACGAAAACGAAATCCTTTCCCCATACGAGAGTATGACAAGAGCTCCAGCATAACCGATTTCAAATAAATATGTTGTGACGTCAGATGTGTCTAGGTGTTCTTGTTCGTTTGCTTAGAAAACCTTCTCATGTTTCCATAAGCCACTTAACCTTATTTTCTGATTTTATTTTCAAAGTAAAAAGAAACATTGTTCGATCCATAAATCTTTAGCTACGATAAGGAAAAACCTTCGTAGAAGCAAAAGGGTGGTGGAATGTGGCTGGAGAACCCTCTGAACAAGTGCATTTAGGTGTTTTTTTTTTTCTCTCTATTTAATCAAGACACCAAAATTGTGTTGTAGGCTCCCTCCCTTCCCCCATATTCCCTATGACAACAAGACGAGAAAAAGAAAACAAAGAACACACAACACAAAGGTAGTCTTTAAAACAAAAGGGTCTTTCTTTCTGTGTGAGAGTGCCGTCCCTTCCTAGAGACGGTACCGAGTTCGAAGGTGAAATTTCGACTCAAGGTGATAAATTAGATTCATGCGCCACGGTTTTCTCTCAGTCAGTCCGGGCTTATCTATAGCCATTTATTTGCCCTAAAAAAATACATACATATGAGTAGAAAACGCTGATAAAAATCACCTTGCATCAGAGCGACCAGTGCAGCGGGATGGACTATGCCACCTACATAGCTAGATGTATGTATACACAGCTCTTGTACATGATGTTTCCAAATAAAGGATCACAGTGGAAACGATTTCGAAATAAAGTTGTTGGTAGCGTCATTAACCGAGGGCATTAAACACATATGTATGTATGTACATACCTACTTATTCGAGTGTGGATGTGTATTTAGGCAAATTCCGGATGTTGACTTTGTGCATCGGTGGGTTATGGTATTGTGTAGTGATTTAGGAGCCATGACTTTGGCATTGTGCAACGTACACCTGGAGGGTCCTTTATTTTCGATTTTTTCTCACTTGTGGCAAAGTGTACATATAGTGCACTTGATGGATGGTTTGCGGTTATCCTTTTGTATTGATTTCGATCAGTGCTACCTCATTAGTTGTAGTTGCCAACTTGTTTTAAAAAAAGGAATTTTGAGACTTGAACATGTACATGTCCTGCAGTTCAAAGAAATTCCACACACTAACAAAAATTGAGACGACCTCTTCTCTGAACCCTTGATTTCACCCAATTGGCCGAGATGACATTGACTATTAAAAACAGGGCTTAGGTCGTGTTCGTGATCAAGCTTTACCTTTACATGTTGGTCCCGAAACAGTGAAACATCATTGCGAAACTCAGACTGTTTCTGGTTTCATCTGAAACGCTCCTTGACTCTAAAAAGGGAGGAACTACTTCAGATTTTAGAGCTCCAGATTTTGAATTGATTTGGTTGAATTGAAGTAACATACGATATTAATCCAAGTGTAACCGCTAATGACCCAAAAGGGGTTAAAAAATATCATACAGACGTATAATTTTAAAGGATAGAACCCAAACTTGAGAATGGCGTCTCGTGATGACATGGTTTAACTCCTAATGGATGGAGAGTGAGGTGTCCAAAAACACTTGAAATTAGAGCGCAGGAGCAACTTAATAAACTAGATCATCTAGGGCGATATAAACGTGTCCTACAGGAGCTATAGGAGTGATGCTTAGTCGATACATCTGACAGTGCAGAAAGAAGCTTTGCGTAGTGCTTTGCTCAGGTTTCGGACCTTAAGCCGGTGATTTTACAATTTATTTGCAAATATTAGAATACATTTATCACGACCCAAGTCGTAAGATTTCAGATGCCTTGCTTAAGATATTTCGATTGTCCAGAAGTTTCAAAGTTGAAGGGGAGAATGAACGCCACCAGATTCTCAAACTTGGTACACCAATGCTTGTAAATTGGCATTGATGCCGGGGTATTCGATCTCAGGTCCCAATGCGCGACAATTGGAAAATTAACAACAAAATTTCAAGAAGAACTACAGCAGTCTCCGCATGCCTATGGAGAAAAATTAAAGGAGCTCGCATTGAAATGTATCTTTTCAGACAGTGAAACAGTACTGTTACCCATTTAATCTTGTACGGTACAGCGACTACCTCAATCTCCTCTCAAAAGTCGTGCATGCAGGAAAAAGATACGAGTAGTCGACAAACTCGTTGGTCCTAGGTCCTGTTTTGGAATACCACCTAACAGTGCCCACTCCAAGATAATACAGTGGCAGAACGACGGGCACTGACTAATGCACCAACCTTCAGGGCCAATCGATGTTAGCTCAACAGAGGGTGGTCAGGTGCGTACCTATAGGGTAAAGTCACTAGACGATCCCTACATGCAAACGCTTCAAGGCGGCCGGGGAACTTGCTACTGGCTGTTTGCCTCTCAGGTTGCCCCGAATGACCGATTGCAGAAATAGCATGAGAGCCGACTAAAGTGAGCAACGTAAGGAGAGAACCCCATTATCAAATCTCTAATCCAAGGTGAAACAGCGTACGCCAATGCATGCATAGCTAAGTGGGTGCTTAGTCACTAGTATACGGACTCCGTATACCTAGCGACCTTCGGTTTCAATCTAGTCTTCTTATGGCATACCGGGCTCTGTCATGAGCCTGATTTATCTCAAATCGCATCATCTTCAGGCTCCGCTATTGAGTTACTTGCTGTATCCCAAGATGCTGTAGAGCTCTTGATAGCCAACTCCAACCATACTGCCCACAACTACTCGGTCTGTTGTTGAGCTGCTGAACTCTCCTAAGACTTTAGAAGGTGTTGCCATACGGGACCCATCTGAATCTTCCGATTGTGTCAGAGTGGAGAATGTGGAATCAGAGACGTTTCTACGCTTACTGATGTCTGTAGTGTCACTTCAAAGAAATCCGGATTCTCTTCCATTGGGAAGATGCTCGATGGACTACAGATCCAGTAACAACAAGGTGGATTCATTAAATTCAATTCGATGGAAAGAAGGCGGTTTAAATAGGTTTTACGCATAGGCAAGAGTAGACAAGGCTCTCTCGCTTTGCCAAAGTCGCCACTTTCAACAACCCCCGCTAAACAGGCTATACGACCAGCCTCTTCAACCACCAGCGCCACCCAGCCTCCCAGAAGCTGGTTCTCATTTAACAAACGGCTAAGGGACTGAATGGTTCCGTTTGAATTCTGTTAAACTTTTGAGTTCATCTTTATGCCATAAAATTCGAAAATCTAAGGATAAGCCATTGTTTGTTATACCTCTTGATCCTTGTCAATATTGTGCATGCATGCCTCATTTTTAAGTGCACTCCTTACCCAAACCCTGCATGAAGCACAAAATTAGGTCAAACTGAAGACGCTGATTTCCTGAATTATTCCCATACCCAGTTAAAAGTCTGCAAATAGTTTCCATTTTTTTTTCGGGTTAAGTTTTCAATCATAAAAGATGCAAATTTCATAACTCTGTTCGACCCGGGCATTATAAATTGCGTTAGACGGGAGGAAATGTTTTGAAAAGTTGTTTAGTCTTTCGCTTCATTGTGTTTCAACACCGCACCGCGTATTTGCGTGGAAATTCATCATTCTCTCCCCGGTTTTGTGTGTTTTTTTAAAGATAAATCGAGGCCACGACATGAAATACTGTCTGCGGTAAATTTGGGACACAGGGTGAGGCAGGAACAAAAGCAGGAATTTTCACAGAAGTACTCTGGTGCACGTTGGTTGGCTGGTCTTATCACAATTGAATCGATTTATGTGGTGAGACGGTATGATATAATGGGATTATAGCTTAAAAGGGAAAGAATTTCTATTTGAAATTCAAAATGAAGACTCATGCGGGGACTGGGAAGTTAGGTGTCTGTTGCACGCCATTGTACTAACGAAGGAATGTGGAAGTTTGTTTTCCTTGAGTATTATTGAAATTATTTTGGTTTTCACTTCCTCGTTTCAAAAGGAAGCAATTACGCTTTGTTTGGGTTGAAGGAGAGAGATAGCAATTTAGGATGATTGTGATATTTCCGCTAAAGTACAATGTGGTCAGCGTTTCTTCCAAGACGTGCATGGGAATCAGAAAACTGTCTACACATAGTCCTTGTTAAAGGAAAATACAGGATATTCAAATTTAGAACAGGCTTATTAGCATTTGAATTTGAATTTTGAACAAAAGCATTCCAAGTTAGTTCCGGTTAAGTAAATGGCTGCCATGGTGACTTTAGAAAAACCTTGGTATATGGCTCGACCATGGGACTTGAGGAACTGGATCAGGTAATTTAGAAGACTGACTCCACAGAAGGGACTTGTGGTATTTACAAGTCGAAATTTGCTATCAATAAACAAAGATGAATCTACTCCGCGTATTGGAGTGAAACTCCTCTGCCTCGATGTAAACTCTCCATTGCCCTTACGCCAGAATTTTTGAGCGCACGAGATTTGTACCTTGCAGAGCGACAAAATCTGGAAATTGACATATGCGACATTACTCCTTCCTGAGTTTGGTGCGCGAGTATGAAATACTGGAACTAAATTTTCTTTCTACATCGCAGATATGCCAAGGGTGAAAAAGAAGAAAGAGACGTCACAAGTATGTGTATAGCTGAACGTACTTAATTTGATCAATTCAAAAAAGAAAGGCTATTCTTATTTGAAGCCACTAACTCGACTTATTTACAACAAAGTCTGGAGCGACTTAAAGGGCTCATTAAAGGCCAAACTGTGGGAGTATGGAAAGAGACTGGAGAGTACCTATTCAACAGAGTCTAATGATCGGCTGTCATGAAGCTCAGACTGTCATATGTCAGCCTGACACCTAAAGAGAAGTGAAATCAGTTACCTATGACATCTGTTTCCTTAGAATGAAACATGGAGTATTAAGATCCTTGTACAGCGTAACAAGCTCGGCCTAAAAAGTAAATAACTACAAGGGCGAGATCACTGCTGATATCTAGTGTCTCAGAACCAGTGCTGAAGTGGCAAAAGATGCTGATTGGCGAAAAGCCGTCGAAAGCGCAAGTAGCGAAATTTGAATCAGTTGACCGAAGACCCGAAAACAAAATTTTTAAAAATGCTTACAGAAAATAAGATAGAGCCCACAATTATTTCAAAGAGATCTAAAGTGGGAAAGGAGAAATCAACAGGAAAAGGCATTACTGTATAGCAACAAGGCCATGAAAACAGCCTATATTGGAGCAAAGGGGTGATCTGTGCTGCACAGAAACTTAATCAGGAAATACGTTGATCTGGTAGGTTCTAATCTAAGAGTCTTGGCCTTTCCAGGGAGCCATCAAAGTGAAAACTGTATTTTGGCCTGGGCAGTTATTTTAATAACAAAGAGTTCATTACGAACTGGTGGTGATAGTGGCAAAACAGTCGCTAACAAGGGGAAGAACAAGGTCATTGTCGCCTTCGCTTACTTACTGGGAGACGATTAGAACACATCTACGAAAGAGACTGCAGCCTTCATCTGGTATTGACGGAACAAAAACCTGCATATATAAACAAAGAACGTAAGGCACTTTTCAGCTTTGTATGTACTAACATGTAATACAATGATCATCAAGAGGCACTTGATCTGACTTTGGCAAGCCCCTTCATCTATAACATGACTATTAATTGAAACCCATATTAGATTATAAACATATAATATTTGACTTGGAGGTCTATCTTAAAGACTGTTGAAGCTTGAGGAAACCCAGATTCACAAGATGGTATCTGAGGCAGATCTTGATAAATCCTCGAGCGCCATAAGAAGTTATTAAATATGGATCGATATGTACATACTCTTACAACGTGTTGAAATAGTAACAATTCAGTACAAAAACGTCAGCAGGATGACGCCACATGCCACACAGCTGGTAAAACAATGGATATATTCCTGGACGTTTGATTTCTCGATAAGGAGATTTCAATTGCCCGCCGAGATCAAGCGATTTAACACCATTAGACTTTTTCCTTTGGAGCTATGATTGAGATATTGTCTACTCATATGGTCCACCAACGAGTCATGCACCAAACACTAATTTATAAATGATGATTTAGTGTTTTCAGTAAATCTCAGACTGGATTGAATGCATGCTCAAGACGAGACATATCAAGAACTAGGTGACTGCCAAGTACATGTACTGGCTTCTAGAGATACCCCGTATGGTGAGGTCATATTCCGTCGACTATGAATAGTGATCATATGACATATATGATGAAATCTTAAAAAAATTAGAACGAAGTGGGGTCAAACTTGTCGCATATGCGGATGATGTTGTTATAATGGCGACATTATAATTCAACGAAGTTCTTCAATACTCTACAGAAATAGAGGTAAAGATGAGAAGATAACACGTTAACTCCTTGAAAACAGACGTGGACCTATTCACTAACACATCGGGCCCTTGAGACTCAAGGACAAACACCTTTAAATCCTTTAAATACTTGGGCTTGGTATACGCAACCGTAAGCTGACCTGGAAAGAAAACACGTCAGAAAGGATAAAGAAAGCATCTATAGCCTTCTATCCATACAGCAAAATCTTTGTTAAAAAATAGGGGTCCAATCCGGCAATCATTCACTGGATCCTATGAGTACCTACTCTGTTGGCCCGCAGCAGATAAGATCCTGTACCTTAGGGCACTGACCAGGGTACAATGATTAGAATGTATAGGAACTACCAGTGCCATCAGAACCACGCCGACTGTAGCCCTTCAAATTATATTATCACTGATCCCATTAGACCTACACCTAAAGGAAACAGCTGCAAAGATTGCTTGAAGCAATCCAACCTTTGAAAAGAGAGCGACACCGGTCACCGCACTATTGCGAGATGGGCACACTTGGGTACCGAGACAGATTATATATCACCACCCCACGAGTGTGGACGCCGTAGCTCAATTGGTTAGTGCGTTGCAGGTTCAATCCCCAGACAACACTTAACAATTTCTGCCACCTCTCACGAACGTCTCACAAACATCCGAGAGAGGATTGGATCACCGGTAGGGCCATCAAACCGACTAATATTACGATTTTCACGGATGGGTCAAAAACTGACGAACGATTATTGAACTTAGTGTGAAATTAATCGATTGTTGGACGACTTGTGTAACACGTTCATTGCTGGAACCACAGTTCACCCAAGTCCAATCCCCAATTTTTGGCCTTTAAATATCGGTCTTCATTGACAGTAACGTTTCCAATAATACCGTTTCCAAAAACCTGCAAAAGCTGCAATATTCTTTGTTGAGCGCACACGACGAACACGGGAATATGATCGATTATCAATCAGCAAACCAGTCTAACGAACTTTCATCACAAACTTGCGTAAACCAGTTGCAGTTGGTGCACTATTTCGACCGAAATTTCTTTTCAAAATTCGCACTGTTTCGGCAAAATACATAGCATCCACTTTGCAATATTTTCAAACGTTTTTCAAGCGTAACTCGATCCAATTCGTACCGTGAAAATATAATACTAAGTATCTGTCAATTTTTTGACACGAGCTGTCAGTGTCGGAATAATATATGCTTCCAAAAGAAACCAACAGATGGCCAACCCTCTAGAAGCTGTCAGTGTCAAAATAACATATGATTCAAAAAGAAACCAACAGATGGCCCAATCTTTAGAAGTAAGTTGCCTTTCTGATCTTCGTGATCGTCAATACCGTCGCAAAAAGTTAAGCAGACATTTCTCGGGCTCCGTGCTTATGACATGTTATGTCATTCGGATGGTTTAAAAAGAGTGGAGACCTGTCTTTTACTCATACTTTTGCAATGATGACCTCTTATACCTTTAAATTATTATAAAAAGTTTATCTAGTATTCCTTGAATGAGAAAATAAAGGCACAGACCATAGGTTACCCACTTAATTATTAACTGTGTTTCCAATCCTAAGTAATTCTTCAATGTAAGTCCTTCGTGTACCTCTTAATTTAATATCTTTGTTTTTTTTGTATTCATTAACTTAATAGCTACTCTCGACACTTAAAGCTCTCGTGCACAGTGTTTATGTGTCGCCCGGCAATTATCTTTAAAGCACCAAATGTCCATAGATAACATCCTTGAAAGCATGCCAACTGAGCTCGCTTCCCATTTATGTTTACATCCCAATCCCAACCAAACCACCTACCCTCCTCAACAACAGTGTAATTCGGATGAAAGCGTGCCAAACCCCTTTCCCTATTCCACACCACGAACATGCTAATCTTTTAGCGCGCGTTTCACAGTTTTCAAAATACATACATCTACATAATTCCCATAAAACACAACTTT
The DNA here is from genome assembly GCA_905220385.1 of Xylota sylvarum. Lineage (NCBI taxonomy): Eukaryota > Metazoa > Arthropoda > Insecta > Diptera > Syrphidae > Xylota > Xylota sylvarum. The sequence goes on from LR999960.1 coordinate 29,062,943, forward strand.
CCAGAACGGAAACAAACGAACTGCAAATAACTGTTATAGAGTTCGAAACCATTTAACGCATTGTTCGTCATCTGTTTAACGAGCCATGCCGGAATGGTTGGTTCTCCTCCTAACCTTCTTTTTTTTTATTTTTTTTTAGCCAAATGGCTTTCCCAAATCTACACCAGCGAGCGTAAGAAATGTATGCAAATCGGTTTGTTCAAAATTTAATATATACAAATTATAACGGAACAATAGGATATATCGGTGAAAATGAAAACTATTCGTCAACTTGTATGTGAAAGCTGACACAGAGGCTTTCATGTCACGGTCCTTAGCATCGGAGAATAATTACATCGACCCGCCTCGAGAGTCTCTTAATTAATTCAATGAGATGCATGGTAAGGTGAACTCCCCTCCCACTCATTTGAATAGAGGAGATGTAGAAGAAGGTTTTGGGCTTAATTAAATTATATATTAATAGACCTTGATTCCTCCTGAAATGCACCAGTGTGCACTGTGCATACGTCTGAGTTCGATAAAGGGTTTTCTGGGTACTCGAGCAAATTGGTAGAAAAAAGAAAAAATACGTTTTTTTGTAGAGAAACAATTTTTGTACTCGCTACTGGCGCTCGAATATCCTTTGTACGAGTTGTTTGTTTAAAATAACCTAGTAGGGGATGCCTTCTTAAGGATTTTCTTGTTAAATTTTCAATTTGAATGGTTTTCATTAAACTGATGGAATGGATTTAGCATAAGAGGGTTTTGTGGGAGCCATTCCCTATCCGGATGGTTGTACTACGAGTACCTATGAATAATAAATAAATTCGAATGAAAAGATTGAATATATTGAAAGTAGATATGTGTGTACATTTATTTTTTAAACTATAAGAAAGTTTTCGAATAGCCAAATTATAATGGAAGCCTGGAGCTAATTTTTAAGTTTTATGGAATAATGACCCACTCTGATTCAACGGCCTAAAGGAGATGTTCAGACTTCATTCACAATGGTGTTCAGAAACATTTTTGAAAAAGCAAGAGATACGTAGCTAATATAAAAGGATCTGTAATGTTAATGGCATCTACATGAGCAAGGTATAATTAAATCGGTTCTTTACTTTGTAGTAACCTGAGACCGCTACCTGAAAGATGTACTGTACTGCTAGTTAAGACTGTTTGCGTGGTCCCAGTTAACAACTGACTTTAGATCTTCATTAATGCGTACTGTAGTAAATCATACAGAGAGGGTAGCTAGGATATAATTGGACATCGTCACGGTACATCTGCAACTTTACAATTTCATCGAATTGAGGACAGGTCATTGTTGAAAAGAGAGAAGAGTAATGGTCCCATTATAGATCCCTGAAGGACACCGGCCCTAGATTCAAGAAAATCCGACATTATACTGTTAGAGATACCACATGAGTGCGATTCTTAAGGTAGCTTCTTATAAGCTTTATGGCAGTTACTTTAATGTTGAAGTGGTGATTGAGTTGAAGCGAAATAATTTCATGCGGAACAGAGTCAAAAGCCTTTGAGAAGCCGTGCAGAACCAGCGAATTCCGGAAGTTAAGTAGGACAGAGCGTTGTTGAAAATGTACGTCAGGGGAAATAATACTTTGCAGATAATAATTTTGAGGAATTTTGGGTGCATACAATCCTATCCTTCTGATTTGACTTGATGGACAGCTTTGAGGATGTCCGGTGGATAGACTCCACTGACTTACTTACTTAACGGACTATCGACCCGTGAAGAGTAACTGCCTGAGACACGACAGCCTTCCACTCTCTTCGATCCCGGGCACGCTGCTTCCAGTTGTCTGGACCAAGCGCTCTGACATCCGCGATAGCTTGATCCTTAAAACGGGGTCTGTTATTCGAAGATCATCTTTGCTGGTGCATTATAGTCCATTCGCTCGATGTGGCTGAGCCAGTGTAGTCGACGTGTTTTACATTTTTCGCCTTGTAGAGCTCAAGACGATGAATGCTATCATTTGCTGCTTTGAAGTCGATGAAGAGATGGTGAGTCTCAACTTGAAATTCGTTGGTCTTTTCCAGGATCTGCCTTAGCGTGAAAATTTGGTGAATCGTTGATCTGCCGCGCCAGAAGCCACATTGGTACGTGCCGATTAGTGTGCTGCAGAAATACTTTAGACGTTGGCACAGTTGGATAGGATCTTATATGCGACATTAAGCAGGTATATGCCTCGATAGTTCTTACAAGACATAGGATCGCCTTTCTTGAAGATGGTGCATATAGAGCTGATAGTCCAGTCATCGGGCATGGCTTCATCCACCCATACTTGGTTGGTGCATGCGCCCTACCAAAGCATCACCACCATGTTTGAAAGGCTATGTTGGTAGATCACAAGAGCTGAGTCGATATTGGTTTTCCCAGTTAATAACCAGCGCTGTGGCAGCACCGCAGTCTACATCACAGTAAGGTTCCGATTGTATAAGCGCGAATTCTGAGATAGTCCTAGCTAGAAATATCTTAGACTTGATTAAGGAACATTTAAATTCAATTCCCGACGTCGAACTGGCGGGCTTTCGGGATGAATCCTCCTGCATCGACCACATAACAACCTTACGATCTCTGGTACATTTACTGTTTATCGAATTCGAGAAACCTTTCAATAGCTTAAACCGAGATGCTATCTGGTGGCCCTTGCGCTCATATTTATCATCGAGACTACATACGAAAATAGTGTTTTAGGTTTTTTAGTTTTTAGTTTTGGAGGTTTTTTAAGTCGAAAATGGAGCACCTTAGGGGTGTATACTATCCTCGCTGTTGGTTTTGCTGGTCATCAGCTATGTAATCCGTGAAGCATTTCCTACACCGAAAAGTAACCATGGAATTTATAACCTCGACTACGTTGACGATGTTCTACTTTCATGTCGGGTAATGGAACTTCATTTGACTGCCCAAAATCTAGAACCTATGACAAACTTTTAACACTTACACTCAACTCAACCTTGTCGGACATGTAATAGTGAATGTAGAATACTTCTATATCTAGGAAGAGTGCTTTCGACTAACCGCGGTGGCATTGAACTGAATATGTTTACAAGAGTCGGAAAAGCAAAAGCTACGTTCGAAATGCTATCCAAACTATCTATCTATCTATCCAAACTCCTATCCAACTGTTCCGATCCAACGTAAAATTATTATGAACCACTATAAGCGTGCAATACTTGGAAGGAAGATACCATTATCACACCCAAGCTACAGATCTTCGTAAATAGATATCTAGGAATCATTTTGAGGATTTTTTGGTCCAATTGTATCTCCAACGAACAATTTTATTAGAGAATGGGACAAGAATGTATAGATACTACTGTACAATAGAGAAAGATCCAGTGGATTGGACAAACACTACGATGCAAAGACAAGTCCATTGTGAAGAATACCATGCAGGCAGAACTGCGGGACATGTATTATGAATTCCTGCTGGTTCTCGCTGTCAACACAATGGATGCGCTGAATAGTAGTAGGAATTCATAATACGCCTGCGGGACGCCCTACGTAAACTTGTCGCAGAAAAATTGGAAGACAGGAATCAAGTTCTTTGGAGGCAGCGAACAATATGACGCGCAGGCGCCCTATTCCCCTCGAGAGGTAAATCGCTTTAAGTAAGTAAGTGTCTGACTATCTGAACTGGTTTCCAAGGTTTAACATAGTACAGATCACAATGTCCTGGAAAATATTTGGTTATGTGCTGGGTCCAAAAACATCAGTACCAGCTCAGTAAAGAGACCAGAATTCTAGGCTCCAGTACCAGATCTTTATTAGACCAGTTTTCACGGTTCAATAATTCTATGTCAAATAAAATTTCAAAACAGTATTCCCTTAATATCTTGTCGAGGATAGACCCCTAATCTATGGAGTATGAGAGTTTTTCCAGTCCCACAAGACCTCTTGGTTTATGCTTGTACTCCAGTAGCAGTCTTACAGTACATCTAGCAGCCGTCTTCTTAATGCAAATTTGTAGGAATCCATGTCTTGGTAGCCATATAGGGCTATTTCCTTGGAGCAGAGTGGTTCATCTGTCTTTTTGATGAAATGCTGGAGAGCACCTTCTCTGGACTTTTATGCACAACGTTATACGTCCTTGTTGTGTTAGCGGATTCTATTGCACAGAGCTGTTGGTTTGAGATACGAATTGCATTAGAGACTCGCCATACGCTTCTAACACAACGATAAACAAAAATTTGTTTCTCTCTTTGACCAGTGATAATGCTCCCAACATTCTATCTGAAGCGCTGTAACTAATGTGCTGGGTTTGACCCTACTACCTTAGCACATACAGCTACGACCACTCAACCCAGAACCTGGTATTCTTAGGTTCTTCCGTCAGCTGCTTTCTTGATCTCTAGTTGTTCTCGTTATGATGACAAGGCTTATCAACCTAAGTCCAGTTTTGGAATATATGTACATCTCACTTTTCATGTGCGGAACATTAAAATACCCAAAGACGATCATGCCTTAGACATATGTATGTGTGTTTATAGCTGATCATGATAGGCTTTGTCACGTTCTTTTACAACTGATCTTTGGCAGCGTCATCTAGCGGCGTAGAATAGTACAGTCGTCCGTATCCAAGTCCTGTTATCTTTTTAGAACTGACAGATCCTTAGATTACACTTAGGATAGTGCTCATCATTTGGAATAATTAGCCAGAAGCCATGTATGAGCATGTTCACGTATCCATAAGCAAATAACAGTAAGACAGCTTCTACTCAACATTATATTCAGAACCCGCTACAAAGTGTATACTCACTTGTAAGACAGACTGAAAAATGGGTTTATAAACCAACTCATCCGTAAACTGGTTTCCAGGAGAGTTTATTGATCCATTTTCTCATCGCTGCGCGTTGGGAATGGTGTGGTGAGTGGTGATGGTGACTCGTTGTGTTTATCTTTCTTCCTTTCCTCTGAGTCATCGTCGAATTTTTGTTGTTTCTTCTTTTCGAACAGTAGCCGGAATAATAACAATAATTCTCTGCTAGATGGGATGACACTAGGAAAATTCCAATTGCCCCGATAATATGTATGTGTGTACCATGAAAGAGAACTTGTGGACGGGTACTTAATAATAGACTCGAAGCGCTGGATGATGTTTTCGTTAAGCGAAGCGCGCTTCAAGTTTGTTTTTAGTGCTAGCAAAACACACAGCATCCTCCTTGGATAGTAGATACTCATACAAAACCCCATGAACACCATCGAAATGCAAATATTTTATTAAGGTCTTCAAAGGGTTCATGTCAGACCAATGTACGATCCCCTCTCAGTGTCGTTTATGACAATTCATTTGAACTCATAAACACTTTAGTCGGCTGGTTTCAGGAATTTTATTACTTAGCGACGCGGACGAGTAAACACTCGTAAAACAACAAAACAAAACGAAACATAACTTCATTTGGACGAACGGGGCACAGGAAGAACAAGTCGTTGTAGAAGTTGAGGTTTGGTTTCGGAACTCCTCCGCAGCACGTTCCGCGCGGACGAAATGCAATGCGTCTCGTGCAGACTTTTTATGATGTCTTCGGTGGCTTTTTGTGGCAACGACGACGACGACGATGACGACGACTCTTGCGCGTGTTGGGGGGTTCTGGTGAAATTCGATGCGCTTTTAGTGTTGATTTGGAGGAACAAAGCAATGGGATTGTGGATTTTTGTGAGCAGCCACCGGAGTGAGGAGGATAGTGCTTAGAACAAATTCGTTTCATTAATCTACGATGGAGTGTGTTAGTCCTCATAGGGGTCATGCTTGGAGGCGCATTCTCAAAAGAGGAGCAACTTATGGTCTACATTTTTGGTTTTGTTTTGTATTTCGGACAGAATGTGCCAGCTGGGAATTGAAAGAGATTAATGGTTTGAAGTTGGAAGCGTTTTGAAATATTGCCTCACTCCTAGGCGAAGTTTGAAAACTAGTGAAGGCATTATAAATTTAAGTACACATTGTTCCCGTGTTGTGTTTTAAAAAATTGCAAACTATCGAGCGCTTACTTTTAGTGATTTTGCAGATCTTTAACCGCATTAACTCACCAGATAGAGCACCATGAAAAACATGGCTGATTACGACCAAAACTATTAATGCTGAAAGTATGCAGCCGTGTGTAGTTTTAGGAATTCGACGTATCGGACAGTCTCTGCGAATAGCAATTTACTGCAGCAGTACGACAAATTGTTCAATTCTAGTTGCTTTAAGTGAACTTTCATGCTTGGTTGAGCTGAGCTCTTTGGATAAAATGATCCATAAATCGTCGGTATACTCCTGAGATACAAATACTCTGAACACTCCTTCACACTCATCAAATCCGTTGTCGGTATGATGACCCTAGATTTGATAAATGTGAACGCAAATTAACTTGGGTTGTAAGGTTTGTCAAGCCGCGCATCACGCAGATTTGACAACCGATTTGATGATTGTGAATACCACTGTTGTGATGTCGATTTTCTATACTCCTGTTTAAGTTGTATTAATAAGGAGTCTTGGACACCCTCTTTCATACTAGCTTAACTTCGTCGACATAATATTATATTAGTAGTACCCTTGCTTGCACCATCAGTAGTCACCACATTTGGACTGCTATCGGATCCGAACAAAGGCAGGACAGACACATAAGAAAGGAAATAATCCGAAGTTTCGTCTCAACTTAAGCCTAGCACATTAAGATGTTAAGCAAAAGTGAAGTATGTATCTCGTGAAAACGTCAATAAATTGTTTGCAGCCTTTTGTACCAAGAGACAGCAATAATGTGTGACCTGAGATCCAGGACGCCACCTTTTTACTCTCTCCTAAGAGCGACAACCCACATCTATAACAAAAGTTCAATATCACCGTCTTCTCTACTTCCTGCAGAGGCATGAATGTACTCAAAGCGTGCTCTTTTCTACCAAATAGATTTTAAAGCGCACTCTTTTAGGGTGGACGAAACTGGTATGCATGCTACATTTCGACAACGAAGGGCTCAAACATATTATGGGACGACATGGCCTAGACAACCGCAATGCCAACGGTGAAAAGTTCGTAGATTTTTGCAACACAAATCTCCTTGTCATCGGTGGCACCATGTTTGAGCACAAAGCCTGCCATAAAATTAGCTGGGTGTTCAAGTGACAGGCAAGCCACGAGTAGTCTCCTAGACGTCCGAAACAGACGTGGAGCAGTATCATCATCTTATGCTAGCGACTTTCCAATTATGAACTGCTGCCGTTCGAAGATCAAACGACACAAGGATGCCCAGGTTCAACACCGACCGACTTAGTGATCCCTCAGTGTGCCAAGAACTAAAGGACCATCTCTTCCGTGGTGTGGAAACATTCAACAACTCACCGCCCGCCACCACACAAGACTATTGGTTTGCTGCGAAAACGGTTCTCACTTCAGGTGCAGAAAGAGCTGTCGGTCAATCGCAGGGAATACACAGGGCATAGCTTTCCGAGGTCACCTAAAGAAAGATCGACGAACGAAAACAACTTAGAGTTCGAATTGCAGCAACTCCAGCAGCAGGGAGGTCTGAGCTAAAGTCCCTATATCGCATGATGATGAGAGAAACGAAGTGTAGCGCGCCCCGTAATAAAGCGCAATTACATCAATGTGTTGGCTACTTAAGCAGAAGAAGCAGCAAAAAAGTGCGACAGAGTTCTGCTGTCTACCAAGACTTTTTACAGTATCACCAAAGAGCTAATAGGTGCTCGCCGCTCTACCCAAAACCCGGTGAAAGGCTTAGAGAATTCTTTGCTTATGTCGGATGAGGATCAACTGAAAAGATGGAAGGAGCATTTTGCTACGATTTTAAGCCATGTATTCACTAGCGATATGCTAAGTCAAACTGAGGTGTCCGAATCAAGAAATAGCCGAATTCGCACCACATCCGCCCAGTAATGGTGAGATAATTACCGCGATCAACGCTCTGAAAAAGAACAAAGAGGTAGGATTTGACGGCCGGAACTATTTCGAGCAACACCAACTGCATCTCCCACTTGTTGGGAGAGCCTGGCGGAAGAGAGATTTCCGGATGACTGGAAAAAGGGAATGATCGTCAAGCTCCCTAAAAAAAGCAACCTAATGCCCAACCTCGCCTGCTGTGGCTAAGATAATAGCAAAAATTATCCTTGAACGAAAGAACACCTCGAAGATACATTAGATGCCGTACAACAGGTTTCCGTTCTGGATCCTCCTGTGTCGACCACATCAACACGCTTCGGTGCTATTCATTGATTTTGAAAAGTCGTTTGATAGTGTCAATCGGGAATTCATTTGGCGTGCCTTGCGCAGGAGAGGTATTCCAGATAAACTAATAGCAATTGTCAAGGCTACATACGATGAGTATGCATGTCACGTTTCAAAGTGGGGTTCGGCAAGGCTGTATCTTCTCACCAATATTGTTTTTATTGACGATTGACGATGTGCTAAATACTGCTTTGTCAACAGCAAACGGAGGAATTCGATGGACTATTACATCCGAACTCAAACCCCTCGACTACGCTGACGATGTATGCCTACTCTCTTACAGAATAATTGACCTTTACCAACTGATATGGAATGTTGAGAGGGAAGCAGATGTCAGATGTGGTACTTGGAGAGTAACCGCTACTATCACGAAATAGCTGCAAACGTTCGTTAATAGGTGTCTACGCAATATCTTAAGGATTTTCTGGGCAAACCGTATGTCTAAAGAACATCTTTATCGGAGAATGAACCATGAACCTATAGGCAAAACTATACAACGACGGAAGTGGCAGTGGATTGGAAAAGCTTTGCGAAAAGGTGGCCAGGATACGCAGCGGTCCTAGATGCACATGGGGCATTTCCAGAAACTGCACACGATGACGCAGACCATAGGAGACTCACAAGGTGATACTGGACATAACAACAACATGCTATATTTTTGACGTACCCTGTCCTCAAACCTCCCTTGCGCTCATGAGTCGGTTTCAGTAACCGGTAACGTCAGTTCACCAGACTAATATCGTCTGGTGACGATATTAGTCAGGTCTTGAACATCATCCTCAACCTTCAATCTCGTTTAAGCTTTAGAAAGAGTTTTAAAGATTTTTTTTTTTGTTTTTTTGAGTCCTACCCTCCTTCACTGATGTGAAATGTAATTTACATATGTATCTAAGAACTAAGAAGAACCCTCCAGATAGTAATCGACTTTTCGTAAGAAAATTGACTTAGCATAGCTAGTAGCCATGTTAGACATTATACATTAAACAATTTAGAAGCCATCCCAATCACGAAGGTTTTGTACTGTACCAACCAAATCTTACGAAATCGTACAAAATTTAAACTCGGTACCAACTGAGAGGATTTTTGGTTCAAAAAAAGACAAGATTTCAGTCTTCACCTCCAAAACCATAAATTGCTTGTTCCGAATCTACGATTCCTGCATAGCTAGAAAATATTTGCATATAGACATCACCACCGACCGGTCCATTCCTAGCTCATATTCTAATCGGAAACGGTTCTGAATACGAATGGGGCATGTCCGTGGGTAGTGCAATAATTGTCGTGCTTTAAAGCGAATTATTCAAAAACTCACAGCTCCTAAGGGGACATATTGATAGCATACTACCCAGGATATACATAGCTATCAAGACGATGAGTTGTAAGTCTAGCAGTGGATCTAGAGCAGAGCTAGAAAAACTACCGAAAAGGCATTCTTTAAAATTTGGTATGCTCAAGTCCCATAGATACTTGTCGTGTTTTGACCAAAACTGATTTTTTTTGTAATAGCTTTCCTAAATATATCGCTTCATTCGAGTTCTGGATAGTGACGCGCTTTATCACTGGTTCAGTTGTGGGGCTTGGACCTAGTGGTAGTGGTAGACAAGGCACAAAACTGCAGATTACTTGTCAGAAAGTGAGTCATGGATGCCTTTCATCAGCCTACGGACATTTTGTGGATAGCTCCTAAAACTTTTTTAGCCGAAAAGTCCCAATAGCCATCTGGTTTTAGAAAGTCCATGTAACTCCTCCGTTTTTATATATGTACGTAGTACGAGTAAAACTTTAAGAAACTGTCTAACAACAAGTTTCGCCCCAAAAGCCATCATAGCACGAATAGGTATACATTACGGAAGCAACAAAAAGTGCATCCTTCTTTATTATTATTCCTCTTAGCAATTTGCATGCACATAAGTCTGAAAACATTTGTTTCTTTCTAAATGGTGTTCCTTCCATTTACTGCTCTGAATGGTAATCCCATTCATGAATCCATCTCTCGCCTGCTGCATGCCGCACAATCCAACTTTCAACTTTATTCTCCTTCTTCTTCTTATTAGAACGACTTCCCCATCATTTTGTGTCGCTCCTCTGGAACTGGAAGTAATGAAAAAGAAGAAGAAACTTTTATACTTCCACCAGCAACAGTACAATGACGTTCTGATTAGTATTCTCTGAGCCAAGATAAAAAGAAGAAGAAAAAAGTTCCGAAAAAGTTTTCTCGTAAACCAGCTTATGATGATGATCCTCCTCCTACCTACCTCTGCAGAGTTCTTTTATCTTTATCCGCTGCATGCAGTGGCCATGGCCAGGCCAGAACTTACTACAATTGCTCGGATGCAGGAGTTTCTTTTATCTATCTCGGCAAACTGCAGACGACGTTCATTCCACGATACATTAAATATGAGAACGACACACGGACACCGCACCGCACCGCACACAAGGAATGCAAACATACAGAGATTGCACATGCACTGGGTACACACGCCGCTGGCTGGTCGGAGTTGGAGTTGGAGTGTCCTCTGGCATTGGTGGAATGAATTTCGCATAAATTCAGTTCGTGTTACTAAAACAACAAGTAAGCGTCGATATTCGTCGAAATTTTTACTCTGGATGTGGTTGTGGATGTGGATGTGGATGCAGGCGGAGGACAATAATGGCGGAGTGGCATATTTTATGCCCTCAATCCGGGAGTTGTGTTGTTCTGTTGTGGGCGAGAGTCTCATGTTTATCGATTTATTTCCCTGGAACACAGTACTACCCTAGTTATGTGCTATGTGAGTGCAATGAAGGAGAGTGAATCCAGCGCGTGAGGACAGTATACTCAGCAATAAAGTATACATCCTCTAATATTTAGTTTTGTTTCTTAAGCGAGAATATGAGGGAGCTATGTACATGGGGTTGGTTGGGTGGTTGGTTAAAACCGGCCCTCGATGGAAAATGCACTTAGGTAAGGTGGGAAGATCACCCTCATACCCTAGGAACCATCCACTCCTTTGTATGTGCAGGCGTTGTTGAGATCGTTTAGATCATTGAAAAGGTATTCGCTTAATGTAGTCTTCCTAATGTTGGCGAGTGCAGGGCACGTGCGCAGGAGGTGACTGATGGTCTCCTCTTCCGCTTCATTCATACAGTTTCTACAAAAGTCGTTGTAGGGGATGCCTAATCTTTGAGCATGTCTTCCTATAGCACATTGTCCAGTGAGGGTGTTAACTATCTTGGAGAGGGTTCCTCTTATGTTTTAGGAGTCCGATGGACCTGGTTTTATTTAAAGTCAGCCAAAGCAGCCAAGCGATACTACATTGGTAGAGTTGATCCCCTCGATGGTTAGCCTCAGTCTCCGCGTCGGTGAGAATAAGATATTTAACATAAGATCTAGGCGCCTTGAACCTCGTCTAGCTAGTTCGTCAACCTCAGAGTATCCTGGTATGTCACAGTGACCAGGTACCCAACAAAGGGTGAGTTTGTACTGTCCAACTATCTCGTTAAGAGATACGCGGCAGTCTTTCAATTCCTTGGATCTCATTGTGCTAGATTCAAGCGATTTGATGGCTGTCTGACTGTCGATGTACATATATGATACATATATGACAATATCCGATGCTAGTACTGCATTGACCGCCAGCCAGTCAGCTGCTTGACGAATGGCAGTCACTTTGGCTTGAAAAACGCTGCAGTAGTTTGGAAGGTTAAAGGAGAGGTGGATATCCAGGTCTTCGGAGAAGACTCCAGCATCGATTCCGTCCTCGATTTTGGACCCATCCGTAAAAATTGACAGCGATTAGTGGTACACTTATTGAGAAATTGTAGCCCATGCTGAAGTTGTATTCAGTGGGCAGGTGGTCGGTGACCTGTGGAAGATGACGATGCATCAATAATATTCTGGCATGTCCAATGTGTTGCTCCTTCCATTGTTTAGAGCTTTTCAGTCTTATTGCGGAGCAGGCGGCCAGTTGTTTGCTGACGATGTCGATTGGGAGTAAGTGGAGCATGGTTTAAAGCTCTGCAGTGGGAGAGGTTCTCGGTGCACCAGTAATACTGAGACATGCAACTCTCAAGTGGAGCCTACTGCCTTTTTGCATAGGTATAGGGCAGCCAGGGACTTCCTGACACGTTCGACTATGTTTTCTCTCCAAAGAAGCTTGCAGTCAAACTTTAGGCCTAGGTAGGTGACACTATTTGCGATGATAAGGGGAGTTGCTCTTAACTTTAAGAGATTAAAGTCAGATAGTTTATGTTTTCTTATGAATAGGACCAGCTCAGTCTTCGTCGGATTAATGGAAAGGCCACAGCTTTCAGCCCAGCTTGTTAGGTTTTTGGGGGCAGACTGCATGACATCGGTCAGTGTCTGTGGGTATTTTCCAATTTCTAGTATAGCGTCGTCGTCTGTATAGGCAATAACTTTGCATCCAGTGTTTTCTATTTCCAGAAGGGCTACGTTGAGCACTAGATTCCATAGTAATGGAGACAATACTTTCACTTGGGGGGTACCACGTTGTGCGTGTCGCTTGACATTGCTGCTTCCGAAGGACATGTTCTATAAAGCAGCAGACTTTTTCGCAGATATTGAGCCTTCGAAGGACATTGATTATCGAATACTGAAAATGGTAGACGCCACCATTGATTCTATCCAGGGAATTCGTCCGTTGTCGCCTTGTACTCGACCACCTAAAACTCATTCGAAAACTAGGTCAATTCAATCTGTGTGGCCTCTGTTATATAATCGCTAGCATCAAAGCCGTGTATAATCTCCTCAAGTTTAAGCAATGAACTCATCCATTGGTTCTCCATTAATCATGGTCTGCCCTTTAATAATTACATAATGTGCATTTCCCAAGGCCAATTTGTTCGAAAACAACAACCATTTCATTTCATCCATTACCTTCCTAACTCTGAGAGGCATTAGCCCGCACCTTAAAGGCCCTAATAACTTTTTAATAAAATGGTTCAGTTCAGACTCCAAATTATCCCATCTGGTCCCCTATTGCCCTTTCCAATGAAAAAGTCTAATCGAACGCGATTAGTTTTTCAGTGGCAAAGTAAACCGATGTGACCCTTATTATACCCTTACAAGGCCTCTGAAGTGTGAACAATTATTTTGATAAAAACACACGCATTGTCCATCATAATATGATGTACAGTCAAATGGAGTGTCATCAATCATCTGTTTGTGTGTCCAAGAAGCAGACACATACACAGGGTCACACAGGGAGCTAAATAAACTCGTCTGTCAATTAAAAAAAAAAAAAATAGCCAACAACAAAGGTCGATGAACAACAATATCGAAGGCACACGTAAAAATCCCTCAACCACATCATCATCATCATCTCTGAGACGAGGAGACCTCACCTCACCCGTAGATAATGGAGATAATCATCTGTCGTTGCACCCAGAAATTAATAAAAAAAAACAAAAAACCTTTTTCCGGGAACAATCCGAAACGACCGACGTGATGTCACCAGCTGTTTTGACAAGGAAACAAAAAAAAAAACTTTCAGAGTATCACTCACATGCCTTTGATCTTTTATTAGGCGAACGCGCTCTGTTCCAAAAGTCGTCATTAAGGTGCGATGATGAAACGGTGCGGAATTTTTCAGTCATTATGAGCTCTCCTCCTCCGATCCGGATGATATTTTAAGACTTCTCCGAATGTGTAAACGACCCAATTACTTGTGACTGTGGAGAATTTCATAATATTTGGCAGACGGATTTATTGGGGCAATGGCATCACAAATGAGGAAATTGACGAAACGATCGGATTGGTGGATGTTTTTTAAGGTCATTTGATGGTGGTTCTAGAATTTTGTTGTTTACATCTTGGCGATTCATTCATTTGAGATGTCGGTCGGTGAAAAGAAAACCGGAAGCCCATCGTCATTCTTTAGATGAATTCCAATGATTTATTTAGTTTAGATATTCGTGTTGATTAGTACAAATATGCACAGTTTGTCATAGTCATTGTATAAGCAAAGGTAGAAATGGGTGGGAAAAAATTCTTCTTCTCTAAGTCCTCACCATGGCTGGTTATGATTAATCCAGAACTGGACGTTGATCTAGTTTGCATCAACAATCCTGCATCTCCGGCCTGGAGAGAGAGTTGGAGGATGTTTTTCTGGCCAGTCACAGTGAGGATGCTAAAAACACACTCATTGACACTGACGCATATCAGGAAGGAAGCAGTCAGGAGCAGGAAGTACGTAGGTTAGGATTAGTGGGATGGCTGGTACGCCCACCATAGTAGACAAGGGCAATGGTGAGTATACTATACTCACTAATATTGAGTAAGTTGCCGACCAAAGGGACTGGTAGCACAGTAGGCAAGCACTCTGAAGTCCATTTCTTGAAAAGACCAAAGTAATAGTGCGATATAATATGGGGAAGGTCATGCTAAAACTCGTGGCCAAGGGCGTGGAGGAGAAAGACCCTAAGGATGATGGAAATAATGTACATAGATAAACTTGCATTACAGTAAAGGTGAGACGACATGCTTGGTCAACTATGTAATCAAGCATGACGTTTCAGCCGCTCAAAAGCTCTGAATTAATAACAACAACCTTATCCAAGAACTCAAAATAAGGGATTCCACGTTGTTCTACAAGGATGAAGGTAAAATCAGACCATGAACATTACGTACAAGCACCATAAGGGCTTTTCTCTCGAATAATTTCAGCGATGGTGACTTGGTAGCGGTATCCTGCGAAACAGATGGAAAGAAACCGCTGTATCTGGTGTCAGTCTAACTCCCATATGAGATGTCAGAAGTCCCATCTGACCTGACAGAACTCACTGTTTTTTTTACTTTATTTTGTCCACTAAGCTCACCATACGTAATAGGGGCACTAAACCAACTGTTGGGTTAAGAAACAGGCAGGAGGTGCCACATATTACTTTAGCTTCTTACAATGACTATTTAATGACAGAGAAATGAAGGGTTTTACATGAGGCATCCCTATCGGATCATAAGTGTATTCACTTTTAGCTCAGCTTCCAATCAGTAGCCAGTAATACCTAGGAGAGTGGACTGGGTCAGATACAAGGCAACATCTTAAAATAAGGCAATCCGCAACGGCAATTCTCAAGCGATAGACAAGGCAGTAGACAACTTTTTTAAGGTAATGAACATGACATATGAGAAGGTATGACCACTATCCGTGGTGGAATAGTGAGCTAAACTCTTAAAGGAAACAAGTTAGGCACTTTTACAATCGGGCAACATTAGTAGGACCTGGCAGTTCCCAGCTACATCAAGAAATCTGATGGTTAGTAGGCGGAAAGCAGCGAGGAAGTATTAAAATCGCTAGTCGAAACTAACTTTCCAGTTAGTAGTACACCAGTGGTATCCATATCAAATGGGTACTCAGGCAATGCTAGTTCGTCGGTAGAGGAAGAGGTAGTGAATCTCGTCCCATGGAAGAATTTGCACCCACTTTTAAAAGCTCCATGGGCCCTGAAACCAACAATGATGCACTGGCTATATATTATGATAGTCAGATCCATCCTTATATAATGTAGCTCTAGTATGGTGGAAGGCCATGATAAAGAAGAATTCATGGGATACATTGGCCAAGGTACAAAGAAAAGCCGGCATTGCCATTACCAGTGCTCTGTGCACTACATCCGCGGCTACATTCGTGATGTTTTTGTATCTTTTACCACTTGACCTACAAATAAAACTACAGACGGGTAATAGTCCGCTCCGGTTCACTAACGTAGGGCTCTTTAAGCCCAAAAATGAGAGACATAGCTCCATTCTTAGGGGATCACTACCCAAAACCCCTAATGGCATCCCCGATACGCTCGACTTCGATACACCGTACGAAATAGGAAAGTCATCTCTCAACAAAGTGAGATTGCAATTTACACATATGGTTGCAAAAGGTGAGGGTACTGGCTCAGGTATATAGGTAATTAGGTACTCCTAATAAACCTACCAGTGACTCTAAGACTTCCTGACAAATGCGGTGTGTTCCAAGCCGAGATTCTAGTTGTGCTCAAAGCTGGGGAATCCCCAGAGATGGGATCAATATCTGACAAGAATATCGCTATCTACATTGATAAAACATCATAAAATCTGAATTAGTCAAAAATTGCTCAGGGCATTGGATCTACATCTCCTTGTATACGAAGGGGTCGACTTACTGCCCAAGAAAAAGTCAGAGCTTCCACAAAGCGATACATTTCGATGAGTAAAACCACCAATATGCGTGGCTAACAATATTATTCTCGATAGGATCATCAATATGACTGAAATAAAATGGTCGAACCTAGGAGGACATAGGATATGGCCTATATTAGATCGAAAAAAATCTGCGGAAATAATGAAACTAAGCAGGTCGCTGTTCAGAATAGCGGTAGGGATCCTCTCTGGTCAGAGCTGTAAAAGAATGTAATCATTTTTGAAGATAATTCTTTTAAATACTCCGAAAACTGTTTCAATTCAATAACTTCAATAATGACTTCAACTTAAAAAAATAAATAAATCACTGTTCAGTTTCAAGTCATGATTGGAGCAATCATTTTCAGCAATCAAAGTGTTGAAGTCAAAATTAATGCAATGTTTTTGATTGATTTACATTCAGTGAAATCACTAGCATTCACTGAATGCATTCAATCCATTAAAGTCATTTGAAGTCACTGAATGCATTCAATTTGTTGAAGTCATTTGAATTCTTTGAAGTCATTCAAGTCAGCGAGTGCATGTAATTTTCTGAAATCATTTGAAGTCTTTAACTGACTTGAAGTCTTTGAAGTCATTTGAAGTCAGTGAATGCATTCATGTTTTTGAAGTCATTATTGAAGTCATTTAATTGAAACAAATCCATATGAACTCTTAGTATGACTTCCACAATGATTGCATTCTTTTACAGCCCTGTCTCTGATCATTGCCATGACATTGGGATTTCAAATACAGATATATGGAGATAGTGCAGTGACCTTCACGTTTTGGAAGATATTACAGGAATGCCAAGGCATACATAGCTCGGAGTAGACTTAAGCACCTAGGAAAGTACTTCTTTGACAACTTAGAAGAAGTTGGGTCAGCGAACCAAATTTTTGAGATATATAATCAAATTTTGTAGGGAGATCAAATGCATGGAAGAGATGGTTTAGATTTAGGTTTGTTACCATTATGGCCCGCTATAGTGCCTAGTGTCTCCTGAAAACTCATAACCCTTCACCTAAGCTGCAGATAGAAACACTAAGATTCGCATCCTACTGGAACTCGTCTAAAAGTTGTTCTGACGTTTATGGATCTAATCACAAAATTTTACCGTCATTCTCTACATAGAAACTGGATTAGAGAAAGTTTAAACTTAATAAGGTAGCAGTTTCGCAAAGTTGCTAGTAAATCAAACATTTCTACAGATCTTTCATACTGAAAACAATATCGTCAAGACACTCGTCATTCCATTCCAAATATAATAAAACATTTGACCTGCGGCCAAATAGCCTAATTATTTTCTTGCAAGCACCAATTCATTGCCCGCTAATGTTATGACATGTGATGATGGACACGTATAATTAGAAAACCCATAAAAGGTATAAATTACAAGTCATTTAATTACCAATTATGACATTCCATAAAACATTGAGTACTCTTCGAGGTTAGTTACAAAAAAAATGGGGTGACCTATATCTTATAGGTCATGAGCATGAAACATTGTATCTCAAAGTGACTGGCATTTTAAATTAATGACCAGTGGACTATATTTTATGGAGGACAGCGCCTTTAAAAGAATAAATTATTCCTCAGGGCTATATTAATTGGATTTCTTAATTTAAAAAAAAATACTCTTGTAAACCCACCATATAACCACTTCAAACTCCGTAATATGCTTGTCAAAGGAATTTAAAAAAAAAAACGTCCTTCTTTGATTTATAAATCAAACTCTTAAATGCAAAACAAATATAATGAAGTTCCCAGATAAAAGAACAAAATCCCCATCGTATTCCACAAAGTTTTCTAATTGAAAAGGATCCAAGCAAAGCTATGAATGTCGGTCCTTTGAAAATAATCTTTATCCTCACCGCCATCCACCACCGCCAAGGAGAAGGAGAATTTTCTCTGTAAAGACATCTTGATTTTCACCTTGATATACTTTCCTTCCAACTGTTTACATAATATTTCCATAAATGAACCATAATTACACCGCATAATACCACTTTTACCCGTAGTCCTGTAGTAAACCACTGCAACTCTGACTGGTATTCCGTCCACGCCCAGAGAGAGAAAAAAAAAGGAAAATATTCCCAAGAAGAAGACCGTGCTGCAGAAACACGATCTGAATAAAAATTTAAATTAAAATGCATTTCTAGCCGACATCGGTAATTCGAGACTCAAATATTTATCTTCATTAAGAGCGAAGAACGGAGAGAACCTTCAGGACCTCGACCTAATGGACGAAGAAATTATTAAAACTTCTGGTCGCGTAACCCTCGCTCGGTGCAACCCTTCGTCTTCCCTCATGTTTTCCTAAATCAAATTTATTTATCTGCACTCGTATGCAATGGCAACAACGGCGCGCAACAGCACCACCATCATATCGGGCAATTAATGTCATCTAAGTCTATCAATTAAAAAAGGTTGTTCCCAGGGCTGAAGTCGATGGTCGGTGGTCTGTGGTCGGTGGGTATAAGGGCTGGCAAGCGAACGACATCGATTGTGGATGTGGTGCGGATCCGTTTTGTTTTATCCGTCGACACAGCGACATGCATATGTATCTCAATTGAACAACAGTTTCTCGGATGAATAAAATTCCATTAACCGCTGCTGCTGCTGCTGCTTCTGCTGGATATTGTCGGTGCGTTTCACCCATTTTAATTAGGACGGACATTTTCCATTGATCCCGAACGTCAAAGAGGTTTTCATTTTCATTTCTCCAGCTCTGTTGATTCCTAGCAATGAGTCACTGCCGCCGCCGCCGCGCGTTCGGATTTGATTGGAGTTAATGATTGCTAAGGAATGTGTTCTGTGGTTGGGATTGGTTTTCTGCTGCTGCACAGTAGGGGGGGGTCGTTCGTTGGACAAAAACCAAATATATGTACTCCTCATGGTTTATAGTTTGCAAATAAATGTCAGATACAGATACAAGCGAGCGCACACACACGGGTTGTAGTAGTGTTCTAATCCTGTGGTGCATAGTCGAATGCTTTTATGGGGCCAGTACTCGTAAAAAACAAAACTCATCATACTTGAGAACGCAATTGTTTTGAGGTTCACATTGAATAGTGTGGCCTATATCCCGCACCCAGTTATACGGCAGAATTGTCATTTAATTAAGTAATTAAGTTTTTTAATGGGTTTCAGAGGAATAATAGATTTATTTAAAGGACTTGTAGTGTGGTAATAAAGATTTACCATGCAGTGCGGCTGCTATGGTGAGCTTAAACTTTGTGGCTGTGGCTGTAGATAGTATTATCCTGGATTATGTTGGGATTTTGCAGAACAAATATAACGGTCAAGGATAGGAGCATGACATGTGGGTCGAATAAAGTACTATAAAGCTGATTTTACTGCCATGGAATGGAAGAGGATGAACCCCTGTGACTATTACCGGGAACTGCTTTTCATCAGAGGGATATTTATGGAAAATGTACTGAGCTTTAGGTAAAGAAAGTGAGCATTTGATATTAGTCAGCATCTGTTTAATATACTCACACTTAAGCCTCTGCAGACAAAGCAGTTTCTACGGAAGAGCTCGTGAGGACAATGAAGTCCGGAAGGAAACCAAAGGATTCAGTTG
Source organism: Xylota sylvarum (assembly GCA_905220385.1). Lineage (NCBI taxonomy): Eukaryota > Metazoa > Arthropoda > Insecta > Diptera > Syrphidae > Xylota > Xylota sylvarum. The sequence goes on from LR999960.1 coordinate 29,082,900, forward strand.
AACAATCGTCGATGTCGATGGACAATGCGGTGCTGACAGATGCCAAGAGGTCGACATTGTGGAAGCCGAATCCAAAGATGACGGTGCAGACCCCGATTCTGCGCGGAGGCTGCGAAAGAAGCTTAAGCAAAAGATGAAAAGGGTGAGAGGGAGACAGAGGTTGCCATTGGTAGAGTCTCTGGTGAATGTCTGCAGGGATAGTAGTGAAGATCTAACGATTGGTTGCGATGCTAATGCACACAGTATAGTGTGGGGAAGCACCAAGGATAACTACAGAGGAGAAGCTTTATTCGAGTTTGTAGTGTGCAAAGAGCTAAATATTGTCAATAGAGGAACAGAACCGACCTTTGTGGATGCAAGTCGAAGGGAAGTTTTGACGTAACTCTGTGTGGTAATAGAATGATTGATAGAATATCAAATTGGAAGGTAATGGATCAATGAAGTCGGACCACAGAGCCATCTCATTTGATGTTCGATACGGATCTAAAAGGAACGGATTCCCGGGAACACGGACAAAATAAAATACCAGGAAGTGTTACGGGATAAACTGAATGGGAGGGTACCCAAAATACCGAAAACCACTTGGGATGTAGAGTCGCAGCTGAAGCATTTACAATCAGCTGTCGGTGTACACCGACTTTGGAGAGGAAAAGGACCCCATACCTTGGTGGTGTAGGGAACGTGAAATTCTAAAGGAGGAGGTGCGAAAAGCCTTTAATCATGCCATGAGAAGGGATGATCCTGAATTATGGGATGAGTACAAGGTAAAGAAGAAAGAGCTAGAAGCAACTCTGCGACGACATAAAAGGGAGTCGTGGAGGGAGTTTTGTTCGAGTATAAGGAACCCATCTGAGATCAATAGACTTCAGAAAATCGTCTATAGGAATCCAGTTTCCAAAGTCCGACTCATTGGTGACATAACGGGGGAGATTGTTGAGACACTGGATCGTACAAATGAGGTTTTCATAGAAATACACTTTCCGGGAAGCCTGAAGTCAGATCAGCCCTGTGCTCTGAGGAAACAAGGAGCAATCAGGATGGATAGGGCAGAAGCGGTCACTGTGGCAATAAAAACGTTTTCCCCTAACAAGATCGCAGGACCGGTTGGTATATACCCAGCTTTAATGCAATGGGATGTAGACCTCATTGTACCAAGGCTTAGGGCTATATACGTGACTTGCCTAACAATAGGCTACAAACCGGTAACATGAAAAGAAACAAATGTTGTGGTTCTTCCAAAACCTGGAAAAAAGGACTACACCGAAGCGAAGTCTTTCAGACCGGTCAGCCTAACATCATTTCTATTGAAAACAATGGAAAGAATTGTGGTGGGCCATATACGGACAGCACAGCGCTGAAAGCGTATCCTTTCAGTAGTAGACAACATGCACACAGAACTGGCAGGTCTACGGAAACAGCGCTACACCAAGTGGTACGCGTTGCGGAAGAGGAGATGAATACCGTCGGCATCGCAATGACCATAATAATGGACATTGAAGGTGCCTTCGATAAGATATGCTTTGAAAGTCGGCGAGTAGTCTAGAAGAACGCATGGAGAGATGGGGGACAATATGCTGAAAAATAGGGCGATAAATATTCAGACGGGAACTTCAAGACTTAGAGGAAGGGTTAGCAGAGATTGCCCGCAACGAGGAGTTTTGTCACCTACTCTGTGGAATATAAGTGGGCACTCTCTCCTGAGAAGATTTGAAGAGACTGGCATCCACACTGTGGTATATGCCGATGATATAGCAATAATGGCAAGAGGTAAATTCATGAACATCACAGCAGATACCATGAGAAATGCTCTCAGAGTGGTGGAGCGGTGGTGTCAGGAACGAGGACTCTCCATTAATGCAGAAAAGACAGATCTAATCATCTTCACAAGGAAGAGGACAGGTCTGGAATTTCAGCCCTTGACCCTTTTCGGATCGGAACTACATGAAGAGACGATCAGAAAGACGAAAGGTGAACTGTGAACTATGCCTCAAGGAAGTAGGGACGGCAGCACATATATTGTATCAATGTCCGGCGCTAGCTGGCAGAAGAATGGAGGTCCTGGATAGCCACTGGGTAGAAACCCAGAGGATGAACCGGATTTCTGTTAAACAGATGCTAGCGTTGACACGAGGAATTAAAGCCAGAGAGGAATTGTGGAGAAATCCAGAGACACTCTCGGGCTAAGATGGATCGTGGAAGAGATTCGGTAAGGCACCCAACATTGTGGTCTGGTTAGAAATCTCTCTAGAATGTATATATGTACATATAGTATCGTAATACTGTGCCACAAAGCCGAGTGGTTACAGACGCTGCTCTTCGCCAATTATTTATGTATGTCAAATATATCGGAAGACCAATATTAACATTCCATGGCTATTGTCACTCGTAAGTACCTACTGCATAACATTCATTCATTTCAACATACTCTTCCGTTTAAACACCAAGAAGTCACAATATTGGCCATCAATCAAGCCAGTACTTAAGTTATCCTTAATTTCTTTCCTATCCCCGGTGAACATTCCAAATTACCCATACAATTATACTCATAGATACATAAGTCTCAATCGGATAAAACCAAAACACACTTATCCTCGTCATAATGTTCATAACTTCACAATCATTTCCCATCTCACAGAAGCTATAGTGCCCAAGGAGGGGCATCTCCAGAAACAGCACACACACACTCTACCCTTGAAGTGGCATCATCAACCCAGAGTGGTATGCATCCGAAGGGAAACCACATGAAAAGGAAACCGAATGCTTCGGCTCGACAACTCTTCCATCCGAAAATATAAGCGCAATCATGTCCAATCTCCTTACGATACGATGGTAAATTATTTTCCAATCTCAACTAAATGCCAACACAAGACAAAACAACAAATTAGAAATTAGACGGATGATGGCGAACTGGGGGAGAGATGATGATCAACCGGAAATGTCGCCATAAATCGTACAAGAGCGTGATGCTCAAGTAGTGCCATACCATGCCGTTGTAGTTCTTCCTCCAGGGGTATATACTTGTACATTCAAAAGAGACTGAGACTGACATAAACAATTTTAGAGTGGAGCACAGAACAGAACGCCAGCCGGCTGCTTTGGCCAAGCATCAACCACCGGGAAAAGTTGTACGAACGGAAACAAGGAGCTCTTTGTCAACCGCAAATGAAGTGTGACAGCCGCTGGAGAGTGTCGGTGTGCTTGCGCTTAAATTGGGTTTTAGCGCTCTGGTGGGACACGGCACGGGATGATGTTAGCTAAAATAGGATTCATTCTGTTCTCGAGTGGGTTGGGCATGAAGGAACCGTTAAATGGTTTCTTTTTTTTATTCTGCTTTTTTTTTGCGGAAGAAGGACACTTGTTTTGGGTAAATTATAGTCACTTTAAGGATTCGCCACATTAATTGTAAGCACTTGTCCCGGCGGCAATTGGACGCCAAATATTATTACGGCCTTGTGAATCAAATTGAAGTGTACGCGCTGGAGGGTGAGTGTTAATGGAAGTTACTTCTGATGGAAATGGTTTGAAGCAGTGACACAAAGCCATTCGATATAGTAAGTGTCCATTCCATAATGTCAAATGGTTTTGATGACTTGAAAGGATAAGATAACAGCTGCTGAGGGATGTAATTGGCCCCAAGATATGAGAAATGAGAATACTTAACTTGTGATTGGAATTATTAGAGTTTGGGATTTGTCTTGACGTTTAGTGGTACGTGCAAGTTCATGTTGGATACGGATGTTATTAGGGATTGAGTTGAGTTAGGTAAATAATGGTAGAGCATTGTGGATCCCTTCATGGTTAGAGTTGTGTGTATAAGACTCACCTAAGAAAAACCCAACTAAAGTGGTTACAAAGATATAGCACATTCTAAAGATACCGCTTGCAGCACAATGTAGCTCAACTCATCGTATACGCACTTCAAAGTATTTATATCAGTAGGACTGGATGGAATAATTCTCATTGAAGTCCAACCGACTGTAGACGTTATCCTTCGTGACTAACTATAATCTTCAGAAGCTGGCTGGATTAGGTTCATATCATTTGATGGAAGTCAAATGGGTTTTCATACCGAAGGCAATCAAAGGCTCGCATGTCAATTCCAAAGATCTCAGACGGTCACGAACTAAGGGCGATGTCTTGCTCTACCGCCTTGTGCCTCCGGATTGGTTTCGAATAATGTCAAAGAATCCTTTTTCACAAAGATCTCGGTGAGGTTATTACGGCAATTCAGCAATTTGCTAGCAATTCTACATAAATGGGTTTTGAGTTTACCAAAACTAGACTTTTTTTTTGGGATTAAGAAACACTTCTTTGGAGTACTTAAACACAATATGTCCATTATACTACCAGGAAGCAAGATCCATTATTACATATTTTTCTGGAATTTCTTCGACTTTCGGAGAGGGCCCAGAATGCACTTCAGTGATGGTTACAGTATCAGTACTCACCATATCAGCACCGAAGATCTGCCACCTGGTCCGAGCAAAGGGAGGACATTAACAAAGGAACAGATCCAAAGTATCGTCGCCCTCTACAAAGCGTGGCAGACAGTGGTTTCTCTTAAGCCTGGGAAAAGGAAAGTGACCTTTAAGAATGTCAATAAGTTGTTTACAGTCTTTTCTGCTGAGAGACAGCAAGAATGCCGCTGATTTCTTACAAACGTTCGGGAGCATACATTTAGTCTGCCTGCATCCTGAAGGGCACGGCACACAATTGTGTTTAAAACCCAATCGTCAATGGAGGCCCTGACAGAGGACGCAAGAAGACCCAGCGTTTAGGTCCTGAGAAGTCATCCACTTAGCCTTGCAATCTAATCGAAGATCTTATTTTTCGCAATCCCAGTGCGATCCAGACAGGAATCAAAGACTTCAGTCTTGCGACCGATTTCAAAGAGTTCTTGCTTTAAGCGCAGCCTGGTTGTCGCTACATACGCCGATATTCCGACTTCGGCTCCTATTCTTAACAATATAGCCGTCAGCCATTAGGATAACACGTATCTCCACTTTAACAACAAAGGCATGCTTGCCTAATGTAGTGAAGTCTAGTGTTGTCGGCCTCCACGAAGACCCTAGCACCGGTCCCTCGACTAGTCTTGGAGCCATTCGTGAAGATTCGACTACAGCCCAGTCCAGGCTCAGACTCTGGCCGAAGGCAGTCTTGAACGCAAGGAAAGTCGACTCGAAATTTACACAGCAGCCGAAGTTCCTCTGTCATTGCATCAGACGGCATATCCATGGAACCAGGGTCGTAGGAAAAGTATCGCTCCAGGTCATCGAAATTCCAGTGTGAATGATACCAAAAACCAACTCGTCTAAGACGGTAGATTGCTTTAATAGTAAAGCTCATGATAAAAGTATCGGGATAGGTAAATCAAGCAGAGCATCTAGAGCAGAACCAGGCGTACTCAGGAAAGCTCCCGTACAACCGAGACAGGCCATTCTTTTTAGTTTCGTGCAGAAGGTAGTCAGATTCTTACGCGAAATTGCCCTCCATCAAACAACCGACGAAAAAGCTAGAAAAGGTAATATCACAGCCGTATAGAGCCGTATAGAGGTTCTTTATTGGTGATAAGTCCCAGCTTGGATGTCTTCGACTTGACATGCTTTGCCCAAAGAAGTTTCTTATCCAGGATTACTTTTAGATATTTCACTTCATCGGAGGTCTGGGTGGTGACGCCTTTTATGACTGGCTGAGTCAGAGCGGTTTTCAAAGGATTGACCGAAAGTCCATTCCTAGTGCACCATTCATTGATTATGTCTAAGGCTATCTGCTCGTTAGCACAGACAGTCTGTGGGCATGACTCGACAGAAAGTATGGTAAGATCATCCGCGTATGACTAAGCGTAGACATTTGAACTATTGAAAGTATGCGAGTCAACTACCGTGCACCATAGAAGTAGTTACCTACCAACCTACTCCTGGTTAAAACAAAGCCGAATAAGTACCTTTAAATAGTTGATACAACCCATCAATCGAAGTTCAAGTTTAATTGCAGCAAAACCCTAAAAAACAAAAAAAAAAAAAAAAAAAAAACAAACAAATACTGTAAGTATCTCCAACTTCAACCTAAATTTATACAAATAAACAATTCACGTTCGAGTTGCATTCGCTTTTCCACACCCAACCCATAGACCCGAGTTCTGAACTTGATAGGATTTCCATAGCAACGAAGGCGCACGAAAGGCGGAAACTATGTCAGCACTTTTTTCCGGTATCTTATGAATGAATATAGTTTTGATGAGTGTTTACTTTCATCGAATGCACACGACAGACAGACAGATACATATTGATGGTATAATTTCGTCGTGTAGACTCAGGAAGACTCGTCAAACTGCTTTGAATAGGAATTGAACTCAAACGTGTGTACATACAGTGACAATAAATAAAATTGAAGGGTTCCGTGCGTGTAACCTCAGCATTAAAGCCATTAAAGCCCCGCCGAACACTGATAAGACTCCTAACCTACATTCGGCATAAAATATATACACACACCCAGTTGGGCTGGGAGCAGGCATACATATTCAGTGGGAGACTACAAAATGAACTGCGAGCTGTGAGTTCGAGTACTGCTTGTGGATTGTTTTGATTTTGACAGGAAAATCGCTGCGAATCAATGAGGTTGAACCACAAAACCTCTATTGATCTCGTTGACATGGGAGATGTGTGGCATAAATGACACATTTGTGTGGAAACGTCGTCGTCGTTGCATGCTGTCATTTGATAGTTATGTACATACTTGTAGATACAACGTTATCGTGACAAGATGTAGCGCGTGCGAAAATATGTTTTGACTGGGATTGATTGTTGGTGGAGGGCTTTATAGGTATTGGTTCGTGGTAATGGGAGATTACACTGGAATGTCGAGTGGGTACTATTTTCACTGTAAAAAGTCTCAATGATTGTGAACTCATCTTTGAAGATTGTACAGTTTTGTGATACTTGCAGTTACTTTAAAAAGCTACTAAAGCTCTACATATGACTAGGGGTTCTTTGGGAGGAGGGGTTCTTTCGTCCACATAAACTTCACTAGTAAATGCGCTGAACCCAATTTTCCACTATAAATGAGGATTTAGCACTTTTCAGGGCTGTATGTAGACTTTTGTGACTGAGTGTAGATACGGCTCTGTGGTGTGTGGTTAGCTCAATCGAGAAATCCACTAAAGCTGCATTCTAAGCCATTGAAGGAGCATTCAATAATTCCAGAAAGGACACGGTTCGCAGAACACTCACAAACCTCAATATTCACAATACCCTGACCAATTGGATTGTGGACATTTCTTGAGGAACGACACATTGTAACGGAGCACGAAGATACGAATTTGGAATTTGTCCAAGTCTTATCCACCTAAGATTTGAATTTCTCGGGCGACACTTCTTCCGTGACCTGGAATAATTATTCAGCACACCAGTCAATGATATCCTCAACTACTTCAAACCACCTGGATGGTTTACTAGTTCATAGGAACCATATTTGTAGAACTAGGGTTAACCAATGGGCAAGGGTCATTTTTCCGCTAAGGGTATCACAATGGGTCTGGATTGACCTGAATGTGGCATTGTGGATCCCTTCCACTAGCCTACTGCATCGTATATGCGTGTTGAAAGGTGTCACACAAATCGTTGGTATGGGGCTAATTGGGGTATGGAGCTGTTTGGGGTATGGGGGTATATAGGACGTCTCAATTGAAACCCCTATTATATGCTCGTTAGTGAAAAAATCGTCACAATCCACCATCCTTTTCAAGGAAGACTACGTCTATCTTTAACTCCAGGCCACATATCCAACATTACAAAGCCTGCATTCATGTTATCAAGTGTAAGACTGGGACTAGAGTTTTGTTCTTACGTTTCGAGCTGGGTTCCAAAAAGTAATTTAGACCAGTAACCAGAAACTTGAGATTAGACTTATACACATCCATCTTCCAACTATTGAGACTTGCCTTTACTACTACCGTCGATGTTCTAAAGAACTCAAGGGTATGACGCTTAGAAATACGATATTTGCTTGCATTACAGGCCACCAGAGCACTCCTCCCGTACACTACCAGGAGAGAGATTTTCAATCTCCACCAACTGAAGAGAAATATCAACAACCGTCTGTTATAAAGGATTTCGAGGCGCTATCACAGCGTTATACAAATATTACAATATACCTAATGTAAATACAATCCTGTTGTGCGGGTTATATTCTTAACACAGGGAGCCTACTATGTAAAGGTGTATCTGAAGGGAAATTTTTTATTTGAGACGCTTTTTCATGACAGTTACACTCAGACGTTTGTCAGACGTTCGCCAGAGAGGGGGCTGTGAAATAACTTTTAGATGTTGTCTGGGTATCGAGCTTTAATTGAAGATGCTTTATTTTCAGAAAGTTTCAATTTCCAGAATCAACAGTCATCTACTAGTTTTTTAGGCGCTATGCCAGTTTTAGTCTCTTTAGAGAGAAGATTATAGGAACATGCAAGGTTTTCCCTTCCTGGTATATACTCCAAATAGTTAATGAATTTCCTGGTAGCTTCTGAAGTTAAAAAATGACTCGTCCTCTAGTAATAGATTTCACTAAAGAACTAATGTGTCAGAGTGTATCAGTTCCCTAAATGCAAGTATCGTTCTTAACCTGGTTTTGGATTATATTGAGATACTTTCGGTTTACATATATGTATGTATGAATTCCTGACGAAGTAAGCGAAATTCGCTAACCGCCTACTAGGACTTTTTCAATGTCTCTTGAGAATTTAAACGTGTCCAATCAAAAAATTAAAAATGCCAAAGCTTTTTATGAAAAAAGTTCCAGGAATGATCAAAGTTTTTTTTTCTTTCTAAAGCTAGATTCACCTAGATAGATATTTCAAACCAGGAATTAACATGTCATTGGCTGCATGGTCATGCAATTATTCATTGTCCCAGTTGCTGCTATGCATTCCACCATGAATGGGGAAAGGTGAGTAATAAAAAGCAACAGAAACAATTTTATGACATTCCAAACATACATATTTAACGGTAGACCAGGGCGACATTTGGTCGTGAAGTCACTGATTATTCAAAACATGGTTTGGGGAGGATATTAATTTTTTACGCGCTGTTCCTCATCATGTAGGTATGTAGGTATAATCCTTGCAAATGGAAGTTAAAATATTTGCCATACCGAAGGAAATACATATTTATAACTGTTATGCATTCCCTAATGTTCCCCGAAAAAATCTTTGAGGAAATGTTAATGCACATGTATTAAGGTTATACTACCAAGCTTTATAGGTAGCACACAAATCCTTAGATGTAAAAATATTGTTTAACGGTTACGAGGGATCTAGAAAGATTTAATTTCGAATTTTTATACATAGAACGAACCATTATGACTCTGTTGGGAGGAAAATGATTAAATTAAACAAATACGTCTGAGATGCATATTTATATGATCCAATCCAATGTGTTGTTTGATTATCTCAAGAACAGAAGTAAATGGTGACAGCATGGCTGCCCATAGCTTAGACCTAAACAATACTAATTTCTCAAACTCTCTTAAAGAAACTTGGAGAGAAATGTTTCATTGGAGTCTTAAGAACAACTCCTGAATTAGAGAAACTGGTCATTGAAAGAAGGAGACTAGAGGGTGCTATTGAGGCTGCATGAAAGCGTAGACTATTAGATCCAAGTCGATGATGAACTACATATAATAAATCACATTTTGCTATTGTATAGTGGCATAAACTTAGCACGCAATTGAGGCTTACTGGACAATATAAGAGAATCATGGAGCCTATAAGACTATTCAAAATACCATGCGCTTCAGAGTGCCCAAGCATAGTTGACCTTAGCTCTTGTTGGGTTCTTACAACCACAAGATACTCATGTAGCTACAGGACCATTCTTCTTCGTATTGCTGGAAGAAATTGCAACTAAACAACGTGTTTCTAACTTCCACTTTACAACCATTCACGGAACTCAGATCTTCAATGAAAATTGATGGATTAACATAGCCGTAGTAGATCCTGAGTAAAGGCTACAACATAAGCATACTTAATAGAGTTCAAATAACAGCATGTATAGGTATTGTAGGGGCACTACGGTTAGCTCTTCCAGTTATCCTGCACCTTTTACCTCTAGATTTAGGTATTAAGTGCATTATAGGATATAGCGCGGTCAAGCTCAGAGAAACTAAATGCTGGACTGCGAGACCGCATGAGCAATATTCAAAGAGTTTTGACATACAATTCCACATAAAGTCAAAATGGAAATCCGAAAAGTCTGTCATCAGATCAATACGTCGCCATTTTGATTGGTATCCAAGTCTCTATTCAAATCTATTCAAATCACTAGTACAAGAATGCCCAAATGAGCAAGCTTCTCTAGAATGTCAGCTTATGGTAATACTGATTTAGGTTCCAGTGGATAGTGATAGATAAGGCTCAACTCTTTACCGCTCACTGTCAGAAGTAAGAAGTTAACATAATTCAAACTAAATTCAAAATTCCTTCTAAAACCGAGTCTCAAATGGACTAAGCTGACAAATTGTGTTTGATACAGAAAGGTATGACCAAACTACAATAAGGTAAAAACATATGATCAGCACTCAGCAAAATGATTCAGAAAATAGGTCCTTAGACGTATCTCCCAAATGTATCGTATCTCCAGCAATGACATCAACGCCCCGTCATAATAGGCCTCAGTTGCAAGATCCCAATAAAAGACTTGAGACCAGATGCAATTACCAGAGGACAGACTAAGAGAGTCGTTCACGCCAAACCCAATTCATACCGCCAACACCATCCAATTTTTAACGATTTACTGACTTTACGATTTACGAAAGAAACACTTTTCCAGCTACAATGAAGATAGCTTCGTTATACGAAGAATTTCTTAGAAACCGAAGCCCTGACTTGCCGAGTGAAGCCTGGACGGAAATAGGAAACACAACTCAATAAAGGCGGCTAACATTGTCGAGGCTCATCAAACCCGCTACCTGCTAACCAGATAGTCAATCTATCGAAAATATACAAAAAAAATACAAATTTGCGACGCGACAGGTCCATAAGACCCACAACCATTCGTGTTGTGCGTGTTATATTTTTTAAACGAATGGAAGGAACTTACTGTTTAATGCCGTATCCGAAAGGTAATTGTTTTGAGAAGCTTTTTAATTACATAGGTAGAACCAGTTAAAACACACATGTCAAATCATATCTAGCATACCAACCAGAAATTCAAAAACTTGCGACGAAACACAACACCAGATGTCACGTATTCAATTTTCCATTCTAGATCCGAAGTTGATACTGTCTTTCCTACCATAAGATCTAGAACTGCAGCCGGCGAAGAAGGAATCTATCGATTTTCTTGGAGCACGATGGTGTGAAAATGGTAAAAAGGTAGCTTCCTTGAGATTATTCCAAGACATTGACAGTTTCCTACCTCCTTCGTAAAATCAAAGTTCATCGTCTTTCTCAAGTCAAATAAATATGCAGATGCCCTACAAAACTACCACCCAATTGGGTTCCTATCCCTCGGGCTGAAAACTATTTCACTAATGATCTTGTAAATCAAATAGACAATGATATTGGAAAAGTGTCAGAATCTACAGCAACCCAAGTCCTGGACCAAACAAACTGTGTAGCATCCTATGGCATCGTATAGAAAAAGAAGCCTTCTGTATAATCGTCTCAAGATCATCCCATGCATAAAAATCTGCAACCTAATGTGCGCAAAGTACAGTGAATGGTGGTTATTCAAAGAATCTCAAGAAAGACATTTCCAGAGGGAAGGTGCCTGGTCTTTTCTTTTCAACATATTCTCTCGCCACCTACCGGTAATTTACATATGTATGCTGTCGGCATGGTGTTTGGAATTTAACACAAGTCATTTGACTCCAGTTAGAACCATCAGACCTAATCTGTTGGCATGTTGCAAGGAGTGCTATCCATACAGAGGGCCAAGAGTATTCGGAGTTCTCTATGGTGGCCTACATCTAAAACACAACTGTACTCTGACGTATTTGAGTATCATCATAGACTGGATGTATAAATACCATTTAACCAAAGTCTGACAAAAAATAAAGACCATGAACAACGTGACGTAAAAACTGCCAGGCACCTTTGGTTTGTTCCAGCAGTCGCTGGTTTATTCAACTCCAGAATATGGAGACCCAGTGTGATTAAACAAACGTCACAGCAACAAAATCGAGGTCCAACTAACATCCTAAGATCAATCCCAGTTGAATAGCTTTCCATGTACTGTGTGATAGCCCCACTTTACATAGAAACAACTACTTATCGAAGAATTCGACATGGAAGTGCGAGAATCTCACTCTGTCCAGACATTTGAAACACTACCCAAAACTGGGCCCAAAATACCCTCCAATAAAATTCTCGAAGAAGATAATGCAGAAAATTTCTCGCCAAACACTTCATGGGTAAATTCCGACAGACAAAGTCCAATATTCAGAAATGAATACAGTGAACATGGACTTGAACTACCGAGGAAAACGTAATCCAAGATATAAACAGAAAAAGGACTTCCATAGGGAGATCCAACTAGGTGCGATCAAACTATCAGAACCGACCTGCCCAAGTTCAAACCATTGAACACGCTGTCATATGTGGGTGACATTGCATCCAAAAAACAGCATCAATTGTAATGTCCTTTTATCCACTCGCCTCCTTCACTCTCTAAATTTATAGAACCTAAAGTTTGTGTATAAACAGTGCAGGAAAATAACTCCACTGCAATCTTCTCCAAATGGGAATAAAGTTCACATTTAGTGGGAAATAAATCCACATGTTTAGAGTGTAATTATTTCCCACTGAATGTGGAATTAATTCCCATATTGAGTGAATTCCGGTGGAGTTATTGCCATGCACCTCATAAACTAAAGTACTATCCAAAGAAGTTATATTTGAGGCAATTATTTTTTTTCAATGTACCCAAGACCACGCCCACTTGCATAAATCTGGGTTTTGCTTTTTTTGACACGTCAGTTATAACCTGGCCTATGTTTACCCAAATTTTCATTACAAAATAGATTTTTATTAGGAAAACAAAATTTGATTAGACAGTGTATAGTACCACTCCCACTTTGTCAGGGCTAACTTGAAAGAAAATGGATACAGTATTAACTAAGTAGTTCATAGCACACATATTATGGTCACTTGGTAGAAATGACTTACAAAATTAAGAACTGTTCGCAGTAACTTCAACAGGATATGAATTCTAAATAGTTTTGCAAGTCTGGCTCGCCTAGATTGATACAAGTTGACAACAAGACCCAATCACACCATGACACAAAATATACCTAAATTCAACTTAAAAAAGTAATTAGTAGATACTACTAGTTAGCTGGTGCACATTTATCCTTTTCACATATGAGATCTGCTAATTTTTCACATAAATTTGGTACATAATTGCTTGCATTCGTATAAAGGCTGAATTCATTGTGAAGTATCTATGAACATACATCCATCTAATTTAATTTTGTTAAGTACACCAAACTCAAAAGCAAACTGTGTCTGAAGACGACAAACATACCAACAACCAATAAAGTACCTTTTTAAGCGACAAAACCCCATCAACTTTAATACCAACATACATAAAAGCAAACCCCGTCACAATACCAGACTCGAAATGATGTTAATAAAAATCTTTTCAATCTCCACCCACCCCTGTACACACACAGAGAGCAATCCGCGTAAATGCATTTGCCAACCCGACCGACCCACTGTACTGCCATATTTCTCATTTCATTTCGCAAAAATATGTCCTTTTCACAAGCAATTCCTAGAAATTTCAAATCCAAAGTGCACTCTCTCACCTGTGACAATCATTCCAAAGGCAATTAGTCCACAAAGGATGTAGTTCTTGTAATCCATTTCTATCTGCTTTGTCTCCTCGGTAAGTAACTCTTCGAACACGATTTAATTAAAAAGCGTATGGAACCGCTGTACACAGAGAGGTTTATTGTTTTGTTTTTTTCGTTTTGAGTAATTTTTTTGCAAACACTAAGATTTTCTTTAATTGACACAACGTCTAGAACGATAAGGATAAGCGAAATTTCCTTTTTTTTCCTTCAACCGACACCGTACGCAAAAGGAACTCGAATGAATTTGCTCAGACGGAATCTAAAAATGCATCGAACCACCGAGTTTCTACCATTCCAGTTGGCAAAAGAATGTCGGATGAATTTTCTATTCGATGAATTGTGTTCATTTTGGAAGGGAAATTTCTATGCATTTTGTGTTGTTCTCTTTTAAGAGAGGAAATGGAAGTAAAGGGGAATTTTCTGGTTAAAAAGAGTGAGTTTCATGGGATTTTTATTTTGTGCCCAATTGAAAGAGAATCGATGAGGGGAAATCGGTTTAAGGTATGGAAACAAGTGTCACCGTGGTGACTTCGTCAGTTTTTTAGCTACTTTCGTTTTATTTCGCAGACAAAAGAAAAACTGAGGAATTCAATCACTGCTTTTTTTTTGCAAATAAAAAAAAAAGATCCATTTCCAGCTGATCTAGGGCCCATGTATTGAGAACACGGTGTAATAGTGGTGGCTTGGCTTAAATTCTTGCCACCAATTGGATCTCGTTAGCCAAGGGCCTAGCCAACGATACAACAGCGGCTTACTTTGCTTGGTAGCTGAGTACAAAGGCGGTGACTGAAACGATTATAAGAATCACCGTTAAATTCAATGTTATTTCAGAATTGCAGACTCGAGTTATTGCACTTATATAAGGCCTGGCTTAAACTGAGAGATTTATAGTAAACAGGACACCGACAGATTTTAAGAAAGTAGAGAGACAGTACAGTAAGACACTGACTTACTTAAGTGGCGCTACAGTTCGGAGTAAATCTGGGCCTCCACTGACAAGCCTCTCCAGTTAGACCGGTTCTAAGCTAACCGCCTCCAGTTGCACATTCAACGTCGGTTGAAGTCCCCTTCTACATGTGCGCGCCACCTAAGGCGAGGTCTTGATCCACAGCGCTGCCCCTTCGTGTTAGATTCGAAGACTCTAAGGGCCGGAGCATTTGTGTCCATTCGCTCTAGCCATTTAGACGACTGATGCGTAATTTTTTGTCTACATCGATGTCATTTTACAGGTATAGTTCGTCGTGGAATCTCCTCCTCTCGAAGCGATCGAGAATATCTTCATCCGCTTTAGATAGAGTCCAAGCTTCAGCGCCATAGAGTAGAACTGTTAGAGTGAACTGAGATGTTGTTGTCAGAAATTAATGCAGAAGTCGACAAAGTCCCTTACTACCTCAAAGTTATAGTTGTCGATTGTGATGTTCTGTCCAATTCGTCGATGTTGTGTGTCCCTACTTGTTCACAGCATATACTCGGTTTTACCCTCGTTTACCGCTAAATTCATTTTGGTAGTTGGAGGGATGTTTTAGCTATCATCGTCTATGTTGAACGGTTAGTTCTGCCTGACAGCGAGATGTTGGTCTTCGCCGTCGCATCCGAATAAGCGCTGTTTCTGTTCTCTATAGCAATCACCGTAGTAAATGTCGCAGTTTTCATCCTCCTTTTGGCGGGCCCATCCCATCGCACTTCCTGGATGGCGGTGATATCTGCATTGTAGCAGTCTAGGGCCTGTGCGAGTTGTTCAGCTGCACGCGGCCTGTTAAGGGTGCGAATATTGTACGTGCAGATCCGAAAGTCGTTATTCTCGTTTCGTTTGCCAAGGTCGTCGACAGTAAGATCATCCTTTTCTGACGCTATTGGTTCCTTCGCAACTATTTGCTTTTTTCCGTGGTAGGGAAGTCTGTAACCCGCTTCGGGGATGTGAGCGCTGCCGTTGGCCCATTAAGGGTTCATCCGTCAACAACAATTTTTTTCCAATTAGTCGGCTCAGTATTGGAGATCCCTATAGACCTGCTGTTCAAATATATTGAAGCAACTCATATGGGCATAGCACTGATAGTTCACCCTGACTGGAACTGTTGCGTTGATTCCATCTAAGGAATTCGTCCGCTGCTGCCTGGAGCAAGGGGAAGTGCTTTAGTGAGAAAACAACAGCAGGCAGGTTAGGAATGTAAATTAGTAAACTAGTAAATAAGAATTTGTTTACGGTGTTGTTGATCTCTTTTAATCATCCTCTATTTAGGATAGGTTAGGTTGAATTTGTTACCATTTAAATCCAACACATTTAGACCAATGACTGGTCCATTGTGATACCACTTAGATCTGGAAAGAAAATTACATAAATACTTGCTGAACCAATTGGAGTTTCTGAGGAACCGTAGGAGTCTTCTTATATCTGTATTAAATCAGATACCCCAACTCATTATAGAGAAGAGCTTCTAAGTGTAGTTTTTTTTATGGGTGTGAGCTGGACAGTCACAAAGAAGGTGGCAAAGGGTGTCTTTTGAATTGATCCGCTTTGCTTAGATTAACATGGTTTATGGTAGAGCAGCGAGGGTAGAGTATCGACCCAGAATAAGGGAGGAGAAAAGATCCTACAGTCTCCCAGCTGTATGATATTGAAGAGTCCCACGATAGTAACAATATTCAGATGTTTTTTTTAGGAAAGCCAAGCAGCTGGCAGCTGGCTTCAAGCCGGGAACGCAGGCTTTTCAAAACAGTGAAGGTAAACTAGTCACCGAAGCATAGGGACAGTAGAAAAGAACCCGCATCCATTCAATTAAGAAGCCATCCCCTCTCAGTTTTAAAGAGGTTGGCTCAGCTATCAAAAAGCTGAAGAACATGCAAACATGGTAGTGATGCTTTGATAGCATGCATGCACCAAATCGCCAACCAAGGATCGGTGGATGAAGTCATGCTCGATGACTGTAAGCCCCATCTTCAAGAAAAGAGATCCTATGTCTTGTAAGAACTATTGAGCAATATCCCTGCTGAATGTCGCATATAAGATCCTAGCGAATGTTCTGTGCGAACGTCTGAAGCCTTTCTGCAGCACACTAGGCAAGTACCAGTGTGTTTTTCCGACCCGGCAGATGAACGATCGACCAAATCTTCACACTAAGGCAAATCCTGGCAAAGATCAACGAATTTCAAGTTGAGACTCACCATCTCTTCATCGACTTCAAAGCTGCAAATGATAGCATTCATCGTCTTGAGCTCTACAAGGCGATGGCCGAATTCGGGCTCCCACCTAAACTGATCCAGCTGTGCTGCCAGACGCTGGAAAACACGCGGTGCAACGTGCAATTCGGAAACAGTTCCTCTGAACTATTTCAAATATGCATCAGATTTCCCCAAGGAGATGCGCTATCATGTGATTTCTTCAATCTACAAAACGTTGATCCTGCCAGTTCTGCTGTATGGAACCGAGTATTGAACGATAAGCAGGAAAGCAGAGCAAATTTTGAACACTTTCGAGAGAAAAATTCTTCGTCGGATAATCGGTCCCGTATGCGAGGAGGACGAATGGAGAAGATAGAACCGCGAACTCTATGAGTTGTACCAAGATGTGGATTTAGTCCAAAAAGCCAAAACACGTCGACTACACTGGCTCGGCCACATCGAGCGAATGAACAATAATGCTCCAGCAAAGAGGATTTTCGAATCACAGCCCCCAGGTTCGAGACGACAAGGAAGACCGAATCTCTGTTTTAAGGACCAAGCTATCGCGGATGCCGGAGCGCTTGGTCTAGAGAACTGGAAGCAGCGTGCCCGGGATCGAAGAGAGTGGAAGGCTGCCGTGTCTCAGGCAGAGACTCTTCACGGTTCAGGAGCCAATTAAGTAAGTAAATAAGTTTAGTTAGCATCTGGCAACCGCTTTAAAACCTTTAAACCGAAGGTTCGATCATCCTTTTCACCCGGAACCTGGGGGCTTTAAATCAATGATCATCTTGCGTAAAGCGTTGTTGTTTATTCGCTCGATGTCGCCGAGCCAAACGCCGTATTTTGGTTTCTTGGACTACATCCACATATTGTTAAAGCTTGTAGCGTTCGTTCGTATTCAGAAGAAGATACAATTTCTACTCTATTTGTGCTCCTCTATTTGACACTTTGTATTTTATCAAAGTATAGGAGCAATGATTTCCAAAACTGGACCTTAGTCGGATTTCCACTAGGGTGTCATTCGTGATGACTCTAAACGGTTAATCACTCTCCTCATCATCCAGTGCTAGGTACCTATTTAGAGACTATTCTAGACCCTAAACTTAACTTGAAAATAAACATATAACAACGGATAAAGAAATCAGGTATACTCCTATGCCTGTGAGAAAACCTTCAACAAAAAAAAAGCGGGACTTGCAACCAATACTTACCGTACACAGCCGTAGTTCGTGCAATTCTCACATATGGGTCAATAGTATGGTGGCTGGCTCTAAAAAAGCGATAAAGGTACAAATAATACCATACTCGGTCGGATGCTCTAATGGTCTTCCTACATCTCTTACCCCTAGATTGATATACATATAACAAACATTGCAGCTCATAGAGTGATCAGATTCAGAGAGCCTGGGTGCTGGACTGCGAAACCCTACGGCCATAGTAACATTCTGGATTCTTTACCAAGAGAACTCGTATCAACCCTATCAGTCTCCAAATGATCTTCTTAAAGCGTTTCAAAATACAATTTCCTACAAGATCAGAATGGCAAAATGAACTGACTAAGGAATTTGATTTAACAATCTACATGAACTACACGGCTCAAAGGTGGAATGTGGTGTTGGTGCCAGCCTTTTTTCTGGATCCTTAGACATCTCAAAATCATGCACACTCCCGGATACTGCCATGGCTTTACCCGCTATACGCGAAGCCTATCGCCAGATCACACTACACACCAATATACTCCCAAGACAAAAGATACTCATACTGAATGATAGCCAAGCTGCTATCAAAGCCATTGACTCGGTTGCTATATCCTCTAAACTAGTTAGTATTAGAATGCTGAAATGAGCTAACAATTCAAGGTAACCCTGATTTGAATTCCAGCTCCAGGGTACAGGAACATTTATGAAAACGAGCACGCCGGTGAACTTGCAAGACAAAGCAGAGCTCTGTACTGCTCACTTCCATAATAATATAATAATAAGTTTCTTAGATTCCTTAGGTTGGATTTAGAAAACTCCTACCAACATACTGCAACACCCAGGTCACATGAGTTGTGGTATCAAAACCGCACTTAGTCCTAATTAGGCTCCTTTAGAACCAGCACTAGTACCTACGAGTATATGCCTACCTAATAGAGGATCTATTGGAACATGATCGTTGGGCCATACGTTGAGTAGGTCCTATCTCCATCTAAGAGATCGTATAAATATATATAAAGATCCATTTGCAAAAGTAGGGTAAATGATGGCCGTTGCAATGGGAACACTTTCAATACTTTTTACCATATTTCCCCACAATGGAGGGCTGCTTTCGAGTAGTCCAAAAATCTTTACAAACATTCTGATTCGATCAGAATTATTGACCTATAATTTATGTGCTGTATGTATTTAAAGACCAACAAGACTTCCTACTGCACTTCCGACTCCAGCGGCGGCAGCGGCGCGGCTCTATGTAAACATTTGGTGTATCGTATAGAACGACTGAACGAATGTACAAGAACGACTGAAGGTGCACGTGTGAATTGAAACTGTGTACAAATGGTGTGCTGGTGCTCGTTCAAACAGAACCTCCATTGGAAGTGCAGATACTTTGCACGTCTATTTCCCAGTACAATGTCACAGTACCTCACTCCTAGGAAGTATTTCATAGAAAATTATCCGGGACTTGAAAAAGGAACAAAAAAAACTCTGTTTGCGATGTAAATGTTAATTTGAAAAATGTTTTCTTCTCTATGCGTGGCGTGGTGTGTATGTGGGCAAAATACGGATGTGAAATAACAATAAACACAAACCATGCGTAAGGGCTAAGGCATTTAACAAACGACTCGATTGAGAGAATTATTCACTACACCTGGCGCGCGGGTTTGCTTTCTCGTAAACTTTCACCTTTGAGGATGCACTTACTTCCTTTGAAGTTTTTTTTTTTTTACAAATATTCGAACAAATGCTATATGTTTTATAAAAAGATTTTATTCTTTCAGTTATGGATGAGGGTGTAGGGTCTGAGAAAGGACATCGAGACACAGGATTTAAATCCAAAATACAAAGCAAGGACAAAATAAATTGTGGCATTTTTCTAAAGAGTAACAGAACAAAAGCAGGAACCTTGGAAAGAATCACGGTATTAACTTCTATAATTTCAAGGTAAAAAGGGACTTTCTCGACCTTGCTTCTACTATCACTTTGGATAGTGACTTCTTATTAGAAATCAAACAAAGCTAACTCTTGTCAATAGCTGCTTCTTTAGGCTGAAAAGACAAATGAGTGCTAACAAGCACCTCCATGTAAACTTCGGAACAAGCTCCTAAGTGGTGGTTATAAAGCCATTGAACCCAAAACCTGGTTTGTTCAATGCTAAAGGCCATGTGAAACTACGAACTAGTGAGTTCGAACTAATCAACTAAGAGTACAAAGACCACCCATTAGCCATTACGTAACTTACTTTCTTAACGAGCTCTCGACCCGTGAAGAGTCTCTGCCTGCGACATGGCATACTTCTACTCTCTTCTATCCGCTGCTTCCAGTTGTTTATACCAAGCGCTCTGGCATCCTTGTCGTCTCGAACCTGGGGGCTCCTCTTTTCTGGAACATTATTGTCCATTCGCTCGATGTGGCCGAGCCAGTGTAGTCGAGGTGTTTTTTGGCTTTTTGGACTACATCCACATCTTGGTACAGCTCATCGAGTTCGCGGTTCTATCTTCTCCTCCATTCGTCCTCCTCGCTCACGGGACCGAATATCCGACGAAGAATTTTTCAAGACGATGATTGTTATCATTTGCGGCGTTGAAGTCGATGAAGAGATGGTGAGTTTCGACTTGAAATTCGTTGGTCTTTTCCAGGATCTGCCTAAGTGTGAAGATTTGGATCCTACTATTTAGCCAATGTTTACTGTCATAGGGTATCCTGTAACAAATGGTCCTGAAAGGGCTTTGTTGGAAGTAGGCCCTAGACATCGTGCACTGTACGACTTTAAACGCGGCTTGTCTTGCTCCGGAAATATATACACCTCTTTGCAGGTGAAGCACAGGCTCAATCATATCACTTTCATCAGAGACTGCTTCATACGAAGAACGCAAATCGTATGAAGCAATCAGAAGCGAGATCGCAACAGTCACGACAAGACAAAGGGCTCTTCGATGAAGAGTTATCTGCTTGTGTATTTTGTAGATACATTTGACAGGACCCGCGAGCTGTAAGTCTTTGCAAGCAATAAGTGAGGTGACTAGAGCTTGAGATGCTCTATCAGTGACTACGAATTACGTCCCACCGGTCTACTAGTGGGATGAGGAACTACCGTGACTTCGCGTTAAGCGCCATCAAGTGCGGTGAAGGTACACGCGGTTCAGATCTAGAGTCACCTCTGGCGAAATGCATCAGTAGGTACTTATGTATATACAAGGAGTCACGTAAAGTAAGCAAAAACGCTTTATTGAAGGATTGGGAGCCTCCGGTTTCCACTTTCCCAGAGTTTTTAGAAAACATTGTGGTAGTAATATTTCCGTATCAATGTGAAACCTCCTTCGAAGATGTATATTTAGAAGCATCTAACATCCCCGCGGTAACAGTAGTGGAATTACTTAAGATGTGCAAGAAGATTGGACATAGCTTCCTTGTTGGTGAATATGGTCTCAAACCATCGTCATGTCCTCAGTTCAAGCAGTTTGAATGGCTAATCCTTAAGGCACTCTTGAAGGCAGACTCCTGCATGTACAGATCTAGTGGTAGTATGTTGAGGATTGCTTCCAACTCAGCTGTCACCATTGTTCTCATCGCGCTGGTTGTGCCTATACGTGTTAGCTTCTGTATTTTAGTCATTTTCTTAAGATCCCATAAGTAATCACGTATACATCCAAAAAGTTATCTTAGGGTTTGGTCCCCACCAATATGGTCCGTTCAACTCTCTCATTGGCATTAAGTTTTCAGTTAAGTTTCCTGTCTAGTATGACTCCTAGGTACCCTGCACTATCAGATATCCTTAAGGGTATTCTCTTAATAGCTGGTAGTTTGAGTTGCGTTATGGTTCTTTTATTAGTGAATAGCACGTGTTCGGTTTTATTGGGATTAACTCCAAGTCGACAATGGTTTGTCCATGTGTTAAGTGTCTTCAAAGAAGTTTCCCCTTGGTAGGAGCACTACCTATATATTGTCTGCATAGGCAACTACCTTAACCTCTTTCATTTCCAGTTTCAAAAGTATTTCGTTGATGACTGGAACCCACATGGTGAGTGGCTTTGGTAAGAGTGCGGTGGAATGAAGGCCAATTCATTTTTTAGTGCTAAAGTTCAGATCCGGAAGTAGACCCAAAAGAATAACCAACTGCTTCGAGTACCCACCTACTTATGTATATATATGGCGTTCTCGATGGAACAGTAAAACCATGAGAAGATCCTTTGGCCATTCATCTCTACCCCTTGCTGACACTGATTCGACATCGAAGCTCTCCATCTATGCAATAAAAAGCCTTTCTGTGCTCGAGTTAGGCGCAACTACATTTTTCTTTCTTATTCAGGTCAATCCCAAAGCAAATATTGCACTCACAGACTACTTTCTATTACACATCAACCCAGAATCCTAATCAACCTAATCTAATCGTAAAATTACCAACTCTCGCCAAAGTTTACTAATGTTCGGACCCCCAACGAAGTAAACTACTAAGTACCTTGCCATTGGCCTTACCCACTTCCATGAATCCATCAATCCCCGCGCGGCCCGTTTGCAACGCCAAATAAGCACATAATTAACGTAACAGTTCCGTCTAATTAACCCGTGCTAACTATTTTCTAAATTCGCAACTGAAGTATGCATGCAACCACATTCAGCGGCTCGAATTGATCACAACATGCCTTACCAAGTGTCTAGGAATGTTGTTTCATTTTTCGGTTAACTGTTGGCTCAATTATTGACTAACGGAACTATTATTATAATGAAAAGCACAAGTATCTGCGCCTTTGTGCCCGAACACCACAGCTTTCGATAGACGTATCTGAGTCAATTCCATCGATTCATCGTGACTTGTAATTACGGATTCAGCTCACAACCCATCCTTTCCATAAAAGCGGCTAAGGCGTCGAATGACAACTGTCATCCGATGTTGCATTGCTGTTGCGCCAGTGTTGAAATAAATCCAACAAATCCAAGTGCATTGTGTTTTGTCGCGGTGCATTGTTACAGCGGTGGTGCCTACAATGGGTCATAAACGCAGTCTTTAATTACATGAGTGGGTTCGATGATGGCACATCCGTAGAGCTGTTCGGTGCGCCTCGAAGTGTGACTTAATGAGTCATAGATGTTTTCTAACTGCCGCGCGCCGGTGGTTGTGGATAAACCACATCGTAAAAGGATGACTGAGTTATTTGAATGAATTGTGGTTTCTAGATCTGATGGATAGTACGAGTATCTTACGAATTTCGGGGGGCTTCCCGTATGTGCTGTTGCCAAGGCCTTGGAAGTATCTACTCATGCATTAACCGCCATAAATGGAGGGAAAATATGTTCTACAGATTCCATCGTTCTTCCGATCATCGTTCAATGTCACATGATCTTGCAGATACAATGCCATCCGTTTAATTTGCAACGAATGTCGCGTTCCTTACAAAGCAAAGCCCCGGGGAGAGATCAGTGAAAGACATTGGCGCTGCGCGGACAGCGTTTAAAACAAAAATGATGATGTCAGACATTCCATCTTCAATCCATTACATCGTTGCCGCGCTCCGGTTCAAATCGGAACATCCTACTCCATTCTGCCATGTAAGACAGACAGTACGATGGAGCACCCTAAACATGTACTCAGCGCGCACATCCAATTCGGCGTGTAGGCAAATTGGAAGAACCAAAAGCGGCGTCAATTTATTAATTAATTTGGTAATGAAATGTTCTTTGAAATGGAAAATGGGAAGCGAGTAGTTTTTTGGCGGCCACAGGCATAGATACCCATTTGGATGACACACAAAGTGCTACTGGGCTGACTAATGGTTGTTTGTCCATCAAACTGCTGCTTACACTTTTGCTTACGCAATTGTTTGCACAATTTGAGTCCAGGAATTTGTTCTGTTCGTGTAATCGTTCTGGATAAGAGGATGTTGATACAACTGTTGAAGGTAAACTTAATATTTAAACAACTTGAATCCCAGACCAGTGACAGTCAATACTGCAGAATCGCCACGAGCGAAATGATTAAGTGAGTCAGAGATTCTGTGAAAAATGAGTGTTGACATGCAGGTAAAGTTTGTTTAGTTCTTTGAGAGGTATTGCGATTTATTTCAGGAGAATAATGACGATCAGATGAATCAACATGGAAGTGCGTAGAACGGTACACTTGGACAAATTTTAGAAAAAAAAAACCCTAAATTTGGGGGGTTCACCAGATTGGACATCGGAATGGTAATAAAAGACTCCCTTGAGACTTGTTTACTTTACTTCCAATGACTCGCGTTATTAACAAACAATCCGTAGGTTCGTAGTATCAATTTCTGACTTTACGACCTTTGCTGGAAATCACAGCTCCAGTCACAGTGTAAGCAACTACTATACAAGGTGATCAGGCTTAATTCTGCGAAGCCTTTCGAGTAACACGCTCGCAACACTCATTCGTGTTGGCACTGGTTTAAAGCTTAGCCTTGCATCTATAGTAATGCCAAGGTACTTCAACTCTGGTTTAAAAACTACAACGTGATTGCCCAGAGTTACTCTTATAGTCTCCGTAATTCGTTTGGTGCTAATAACCACTACTTTTGTTTATTCTTCTGAAAGTTATAGGTCCATGCAAACTAGCCAGTCCTGGACCATCTCGTTAACTACATTGGAAATATGGTCCAACAAGTTTGGTCACTGTAACGATTTCTATGTTGCACGTTGTACTGCCTCATTCCATAGTCGGTTGTATTCTGGTACTCTCTTGATGGTGAAAGTAGTAGTGTGCTGTCTACACTGCTTTGTATTTTAATAACGAATACAGTTTCGATACAGAGTAGTGAGGTCCTTTCATTCGCCAGCGGTGCGATTCTAAAAAAGTGAGGCCTATTGATCCTCTACGATATTGCTGGCAAGTCATCCTTCAACAGGGTCAGGTTTGGCATTCCGTCACTTCGATTCCGTCACTTTCAGATTACTAATTTCTTCCTGTAAGTTCTTCTAGAAGTGGTTGCTATGACACGCTTGTAATAACTTCAAGTGCGATCTATTAAACTTCGCCACGTTCTAGATACTGGGGTTTACAATTCTGGCCATATAGCCTTGCTCACAGTCTTTTTACTCGTCCTTACGTTAATGCGACCTTTTCACTTCGAAATCGATCTGTGAACTTGCTTCGATAATATGTTCACCAAACTGATTACGTTATGTCTCACTCTGCCGTTATTTTCTACGGTGCTTGACTTTTTAGATCTCCTCAGTCTAAGTGAAGGTGGTGGTATTTTCTCTGTTATATCTGTGGTTCTCCGCGGTAGGGTGAAGCCTTTCTTCATCGGAAATAGGGTGCTGATAATTGAGTACATGTTATTCGGACATATCGGTGCAGTGCCCAAACCTGTAAACAATATTGTCCTCAACAGAAAGTTGGAGTATAAGCTTATTAATGGGAGACATTTTAGGACCTTATCCGTTGTAAGCAAAACTTTGTTGCACCTAACTTGAAGGTTAGTCGATGAAGAGCCACCTAGTACAAGCAAAATTAATGTTCTGACGTTTAGTTGACACTCTAGAAGTGTAACTTAAGTTTAGCACATTGAGATGCTTACAACAAAGGTAGTAGCAAGCCAGGAAACATTAAGCTGCCTGCAACTTTTTTGCTAAGAGAACTGAGAGAAATCCCGGAGCATTCTTGTACTTCATCATCTTCGAGAGTCACGTCAGTGGCCATTATGTTCATAAGAATGTCCCAAAGTCTAACAATCTCACCGGAAGTCTCATAACCCTTTATCTGAGTGTGGCATTTTTTTTTGTGTAGCCCTTGTCCCATATGACTGACATTGGGATCTAAAAAGATCTATTGTATCAAAATAGGGTATGGTTAAAGCAGGAGTCCATTAAATTGGACGACAGCACTTTGAGTGGCGCCTGGCTATCTGAAAAGATATATATCCTAGCGCCCTTTATCAATGTTTATCCTAGCGCAGATCTCAATGGGTTGGAGTTCAGCCAGGAAAACCATGTGACACATTCTCATACCTTTCGAGACTTTGGTGTTGGGTCCAAAGACGCCAGCTCCAACTCCAGTTTCCATATTTGATCCATCTGTGAACCAGAAAAGAGGTCTAGGGCCCAGTGCCTGAACATCATTAGACCAGTTTGCACGGTCCAATATTTCTACCTCAAATAACCTACCGAAACAGTACCTAGTCCCTGACCATGAGGTCGGGGATAGCGCAAAACATGTCTTTTTGGGGAATTGAGTCAAGAATTTTCGGGTGTCCCACATAGTCACCTAATTTTTGCTTGTATTCTAGTAGCAGTTTAATAGCGCATTGGAGATTTGTAGGAGAGAAAGCCCAACAACAGCTTCTAATGCTGCCGTATGATGCCCATGATACAGCAATAGGCAATTCTCTGGAGCTTCTGAAGCTTAGTTCCCG
Source organism: Xylota sylvarum (assembly GCA_905220385.1). NCBI lineage: Eukaryota > Metazoa > Arthropoda > Insecta > Diptera > Syrphidae > Xylota > Xylota sylvarum. The sequence continues at coordinate 29,109,475 of LR999960.1, forward strand.
TGTTCCGTTCGCGTACGTGATAATGGACTTCACCATCATTGTATATATCCAAGGTATCATTTTTGGATTTAGACCCCAAGTTCTGCCGTAAAGGCGTCTACTGGCCCACATGGCTCTAGTGCTGATAGATAGTTGGGCGAATCTCCGATACCTCTGCTACTAATTGCTTGAGCTTCACAAGACAGTGAAGAGCATTTTCTCTGGATTTACCTTTCCTGTATGCAAACTGACTTGAGTGCTGAGGGATAGACAAATCTAGCCGGACTCTAATATGAACGTCAATCGTTTGAGAACAAACGATGTTAGACTTATAGTATAAGATTTAGGCAACAATTTCCTGGTTTTGGGATACTTTTACCTGTCTCCAGGTAGTCAGGATGTAACCCCAATTGTAGCTAAATAAAGCAATCTAAATAAAGCAATCATACCCGGCAGGGTGAGATTAATGACCTTCTGCAGAAGCGCCGGAAATATACCATCACCGCCAAGGGCTTTGAATGGTTTGAAGGACCCTACAGCCCATTTAAACTTATCCGGACTAAAAATTTTACCGGATAAACAATTTACTCTACTAGCTATGCAGACCTTATGGTCAGATGCGTTCGGGTACGTCTGAAGTACACGAGTAGACAAATCTGGTAAATAAACCTGAAGTAAGGTTCTAAGAGTATACATACGGTCCGACATGTAGGTGCCATCTGACGAGTGCCTGGTGTTATGGACACAACTGTCGTGATAAGAAGTAAGCAACACATCATTTAATTGCTATGCTGCTTCATCTAGATCCTCTTTGAACTCGATAGATGGAACAAACATGCCTAATTTAGAGAATTCCAGTCCGTGAAGAAGCATGTGACAATTTGCCGGAAATTTCGAACTTGATGTGTTGATGGTCAGACATATCAACCATTTGATCTGCTTCTTACAAAATATGTAACTCATGGTTAAGAGAAAAGCGTAGACATGTTCAAACAGACTGTTCCTAACCAAGATCGAACAGAAAATACGACAAAAGCAATCGCATATACTATGCTGCTGCTACTGGTCCTAGGGCTCTACTACAGGATACTACAGCCTATTTGCATGTTGGACACCATGGGGAAAATACTGGAGCGCATCATAAGTGGCAGATTGGAGAGTGCAATCGATGAGGCGGGAGGTCTTGCAGCTCACCAGTATGGTTTTCGTAAGACACGGTCTACGATCGACGCTATCGACGAAGTCGTGAATACCTCGAAAAAAGCCATAGAAGGAATACGTTGGAAGGGCGGGAGCAAACAGTACTGCGCATCATCACGCTGGATGTCAAGAACGCCTTCAACACCGAAAACTGGAGAAACATCCTGCGAGCATTTACCGCCAATAGAGTACCAGAATACCTGCAGAAGATAAATACGGACTATTTTAGGGATAGAATACTGCTCTACGACACCGACCGAGGCAGTATAACGTCGAACGAGGAAGTATAACGTCACACGCGGCGTTCCTCAAAGCTCCGTATTAGGTCTGCTACTGTGGAACCTAATATATGATGACATCCTCAGACTTGGAACCCCGAGGTCTTCCAAAATAATTGGCTTCGCCGATGACATAGCAATCGTTGTAGTAAACAAACACCTTGAGGAGTTGAAGCATAACTGCAATAAAGCCATCGGGATGGTCCAGGACTGGCTAGTACGCATGTGCCTACAACTTGCAGAAGAAAAGACTGAAGTAGTGCTCTGATGAGCAGGCGAGTCATGGAGACTATATAATAACCGTGGACGATCACGTCACGTCGTAGCTTCCAAACCAGAGCTGAAGTACCTTGGCATTACCATAGATGCAAGGCTAACTTACAAGCAGCACCTGCAACATGCAGCTGAAAAGGCAGCAAAGGCAACGGCTGCCCTATCAAGGATAATGCCGAATATCGGGTGACCAAAACAGAAATAACGTGCCTGCAGGACAACGGCAACAGCAACAGCAACGATTCGAAGTAATACTGAAGTACCACCAAGGACAAGTCTGGAAGAATGGCAGGAAAGATGGTTTCACTCTGACAAAGGCAGGTGGACGCAGAGATTGATACCAAATATAGCCTGGATTAATAGGAAGCATGGGCAGCTGAATTTCTACCTGCCCCAGATGCTTACTGACCATGAATGCTTCAGAGCCTACCTGCATAGATTTGGACACGACGACAACCGCTATTGCACTGTCATATTTTGAAGAACATTCCGAACGTAAACTTTGTTTGACCGATTTGGATGGTTATATCCAGTTCGGTTACACCATATCGGTCATGATAATACTCCCAAGGGACTAGAAATTCTATATAAGTTCGTTCCAAGTTTAATCATTTTTGCTTTAATCGTACTAATCTTCAACCCGATTACGCCTGCATTCCTCTCCACACCAGTTGCCATTTGGTGGAGGTACATCATTCTATTGGAAACCTGCCTGTTCAGTATCGACTGAGTCTTGGAAATGATTTCTTATTCGTTCCAGGATTATGCAGCCTGAAGTAACCTTTCCTTCGCTCATCAGAAAAGTGTCTATCTGCCAAGTTCTCTCTATAAGGAGTAGCAGTTGCTCAGCTGAGGTTTATGGCGCTGCTAATGAAAGCTCAGCCAGAAAGCCTGCAGCCTCGTTCTGTACTTTGATCGGCGTAGCGACATCATCCTTACTGGAGGTTTCACAACAAAGCCAGGTTCATGAAAGCTGGGGAATTACACTAACATTGGTGTCTCCGTTTCAAAACCAAATCTTCATTTTTTCTTGAAAGAAAAAATCGGACTACCACGGTGGAGTACCAAGATCTGAGACCGTCATCCAGACTGCTGATTACCAAGCTAATTGGTCAAAAGATGATCATAAAAAAGAGATTTGTTTTTTTTTATAGACTTTTCACAGGAGAGGCCCTAGGGCTTAGTAGTCGGTGGCGATGGCCCAGTAGTTTTTGCATTGAACTAATGAGCGAGAGTCCTGAGTTTGATTTCTAGATAGAACCAAAGTTTTTCTTGCGACCGTCGTTCGTGATATGTCCAGAAATTTATTGGTTTGTTGCCATCTAGTAGTATATTCCAAAGCATGTTGAAGAAATTGCAAAGGGGTATTCAGACAGTCTTCCAAATGGAAGATTTGACACTTATAGTAAATTTCTAAACAATGTGACATTGAAGACTTATGTCTTTCTTATAGATACTACTGCGGTAGATACATATACATATATGTAGTATCTACAGAGTTCACAACCCCCAGATGCAGATAATTTGGCAACTCCCTGATTGTATTTCTGGTATAATTCATTTTGTTAGAAAACTCTGGTAGTCTATACCACGAAACATAAATATTTTCCGAAGCATGCAGTCTCTTTAGAAACTCAGGAACTGCAACCCTTCTCTTTTTAGCTAAGACAGTGGGGAAGAATAATTTTCCTTCAATAGACAATTCGTCCTGATTTGCAAAAAAGTGAACAATTCGGGAAACCATACATAGTTCCTGCATACCTATTAGTCCTTAATGTGTCTGCTCAGATTACTGTATCGATCTTTTAAGGAATTCCCATTTCTAAACCTACCGACATTGTGTCCCCATAATGCACATTTGTGTATCTATTTCCCAAATTCGAGAATCAATAAATCAATATTATAAAAACAAAATGTCACGTAAAGATATTTGGTTGTTAATAATATTTCCTTACCTTTGGGTATTTTATTTTTTATTGTCTAATTGATATGCCATTGATACCCTAGGCGCTCCATAGGGGAATGACTCTTTAACAACAAAAAAAACGAACAAGCAAGACCTTTTAGGTCGTTTCAAAGGTAAACAACATTCATCCGATTCGTGGTGAAATTTTAATCCGTACATGCGTGCATATCACCATATCACATTCTCATAATTTTAGAAATTCGAAGAAGACAAAGGATCATTTATCCCATTGTTGTTTTATTTATTTTTTATACTCTCATGGGATTCGGTTTCATGAGGAAAATACAAAGGAAAAGTGATAAGGTATGTACATACGTACTTAGGTATGCTTCTTCAAATTCGCAACGCGACCTGATTAAAGTGCGAACACAAACCTCATGGGTGCAATCTAGCTGTGATAATTTGTTGCACCCTTAAAATAAATTTTAGATTTATTTTTCTTTGTATTGTAGGTATAGGTATATGTTTTTTATAAATAAATCAACCGACGACGGTAATGAGAAGGCTATGAAGTTGTGATGTTTAACATGAGATGTGTATACGCTACAATATTACATTCATTGAAAGATGAAACTGAGCTTAGTACTCAGTAATAGTATGGGATTTCTGAAACTTCTCGAGGAAGGTGCTCCACACTTGTATCATTTTGTTCCAAGAATTACTATACAGCAGGTTCAACCTCTTACATCCATAAATGGTCAATTGAAACCGTAGCGATCTTGATGAGAAGGAAAATTCCTTTTACCGCTTATGATGTTGTCTTATCAGAAGGAGATCTCATCCATAGACGATTCAATAATCTAGCAGATATTGTATTAAAAATGCACCTCAGGTTCTAGTATATCAAGTGCTTTATAACTCTCCCTGTACTAATTATGTTCTTATAAGAGAGATTGCGAACCAGACCACAGTATTGGATTATTTGTCGTCTTTCTTCCACGATCCATCTTAGCCCGAGAGACTCTCTGGATTTTTCCACAGTTCCTCTCTGGCTTTAATTCCGCTTATCAATGCTAGCATCTGTTTAACAGAAATCTGGTTCATCCTCTGGGTTTCTACCCAGTGGCTCCCCAGGACCTTCCTTCTTCTTCTAGCTAGCGTCGGACATTGACACGCTATACACACATATGTGCTGTCGTCCCAACTTCACAGGTGTCATCCTCCAAAAGACCCATCTTCTTTAAGTGATACCCGAAATTTCCATGACCTGTAGATAACGCTACCACCCATTTCAATGTTTTTCGCCCTAAGCTTAGAACTTCTCTGTTAGTGGTGCCAATCGCCATTTTAATCGCCTGCCTTCAACCTTTCAGGGTTAACCTGGTATTCCCCCGCGGCCCAGCTACTAATTAGGTGTTCTACCATCCCTCTGCCAATTGCAGCGAATGGTTTCATATCAGAGACCTCCGAAGGTGACCCTTGCTTTGCTAGAGAGTCCGCCTTTTCGTTGCCTTCAGTCTCTATGTGCTCTCTCACCCAGAGTAGAGTCATCTCATTTCAAGATGATCACTCATTGAGCATATGAACACATTCCAATGCCAGTGATGTATTGATATCTGTTTGCCCCAGGCGTCTAATCACTGATTGCTATAGTAACGTTTATACCCTCAACCTGACCCTCTTTCAGGTGATCCAAAGCATGGAACAGAACAATCATCTCGGCTTGATAGACTGAGTATATTTCTCCAGGCTAATATGACAGGTTCCAGTTCTTCTGAGAAGACCTGCCCCTGATCTAGGTATGCACCCAGATACTTAACCTTCCTGGTCACATGAAGTTCCAATCCGAAAAGGGCTGAAATTCCAGATCTCTCCTCTTCCTTGTGAAGATGATTAGATCTGCCTTTTCCACATTAATGTTCCTGGCACAACCGCTCCATTGAAAACCACTTGTTATGCATTTTCAACGGCTGATTGTAAGTGCTTCAGCTGTGACTCTACATCCCAAGTGGTTTTCGGTATTTTGTGTACCCTCCAATTCAGTTTCTCCCATAACACTATGTCCGTGTTCCTGGGAATCCTGATATATTTCCGATCTTTCTTCCTTTTAGATCCGTATCGAACTTCAAATGAGATGGTTCTGTGGTCCGACATTATTGTCTGATTATATTCCAATTTGATATTCTATCAAGCATTCTATTACTACACAGAGTCACATCAATAAGTTCCCTTCGTCTCGCATTCACAAAGATCGGTTCTGTTCCTCTGTTGACAATAGTAAGCTCTTTTCACACTACAAACTCAAATAAAGCTTCTCCTCTGTAGTTATCGTTGGTGCTTCCCCACACTATACTGTGTGCATTAGCATCGCAACCAATCACTGGATCTTCGCTCTTATCCCTGCAGACATTCACTAGAGACTCGATCTCTTTTGTTGGAGGAGGCTCTAGGAAGTCATATGGCAGGTATGCGGATGCTATGACAAAACTGCCCGCACCTGCTCCTACAAGGTCAGGGACACAAAGTTGCAGCATCATAAGCGCTTTAACTCCGTGCCTCACCAGTGTACAAGATCTAGCTCTTTCACCAGATCACAGATAGTGTAAAGTGGCAATACTTTCAGGTAGACCTCTAATCCTTTCTTTGAAGATCCAAGGCTCCTACAATAAGGCAATATCAATCGATTCCTCCACAAAACATCTGGTCAGCATTGCTGATGCAGCTTTGCTATGGTGAAGGTTCAATTGAAACACGCTAAGCTTTTCCCGGTACGGGTCCTCCTCCCGCCCGACTAGTGTTGACCTCATATCCATGAGGTCCACCACTTCGTCACCCTACTGGGTAGCTTTCCAAGCTGAGTTTTTCTGCTGATCCTCGGAATTTCACGAGAGCGACTTCCAACCCGCAGTTGAGTTTCCCGCCTGCTTGCCTTACCTGTCTCGCTTCCTCCCTCAGACACCAGATCGTCAATTTGGTACCGCCTGTCGCTGCATCGCCGTACCTTTCTGTTAGACTAACCTCCCAATTGGAAGTGTGCATCACACACTCATTCTGGCGACACAGCCTAGTCAGGGTGATCTCTTTGCTCGTGGTTTCCCCCGGGACAAAGATTAACAGCCTCTCCACATCCTTGAGGACGTAGAGTCGATCCACTTTCAGGTTGATTCCCTCCCAAAGGGTGGTCATCTTCCCTACGGCTTCACAATACCACGCCTTGGATCTTTGATTAACGCATTTTACTGCGATAAATCCTTGCTCCAAGGTTACTTTCCTTACTCCTATGTCTCCAGCATTGACAGGAAGAGAGTCAAGTGCCGCTAAAAGAGCACCTCTAAAGATACTCAAGTGAGCAGCATCTAGTCCCTCCTCCCTTCCCATGTCGGTAACACCCATTAGAAGGTCGCTTGCCGCCGCCTGACTATAGGTTTTACCGTTGTCGACTTTGGCATGCTCGCTTCTAGCGTAAGGTTTCTTTCCCTCTAGTGGAGTTGCTCTCTTTCCCGTAGCCTGGTCCTGCTTTCGCATAACTTGCTCGGTCCAGGTCACCCTGCTTTCGATTATGTCTGCGATTTGGGCTGACTGACCTTCTGTTTCCTAGTTTGTCCATCAGCCTTTCCACTTTTTTGTGGTCTTTGCTGATTAACCTTCCCGGAAAAAGGCTGTCCATCTCCTTTTTCATTTTCCGCCTCCATCACCCCGGCTTGGTATCATTTCTGAATCGTTTTCTAGGTTTTGCCTCTTCTGTGGTGGTTTCGGCCAATGTTAGACTAGCGATCCTATCAGTCAAATCATTAACCGATGTGTCGCTATTGCCCGAGACAGATTTTGCCACTGACAATTTCTGTCTTCTTCCCGCCCTTTTCTTCTTTTGCTTAAGCTGCTTTCGCAGCCTCCGCTCAGAATCAGGGTCTGCACCGTCATCTTTGGGTTCAGTTTCCACGACGCCGATTAACATCTTGGCGCCTTGCAGCACCGCATTGTCCCCTCCCGAACAACTAAGGAGAATCTGTATAAGATCTTGATCATCCCAGTGCATTGATGGGCTTTAAAGGAGAAAATTCAAGGACGAACTATACAAGCTGTACAGCGACATCGGCCTAGTCAAAAAATTGCGCATCAGTCATATAACATGGCTAGAACATGTAGAGATACCAGTACTCCGACCCGCAGATTCTTCGAATCAAACCCGGAGGGACAACGCAGTAGAAGAAAACCTCGCCTTAGATGACGCGCGCAAGTAGAAAGAGACCTGAACTGACTTGAAGTGGGCAACTGGACGCACCGGGCTAACTGGATAGACTTGTTGTTAGTAGTATTGTAAGTTAGTAAGTAATCTTCTCCTATATATCATATAAGTGAAATGTTAGCTTTGCATCTATGATGACACCTAGGAAAATTTGGCAAACCAACTTTTACCGTGTTGAACTAATAGTTGTAAGCCATACTCAGACGGTTCTTATAGCTTCATCGGTGTTGCGACTTATCACCTCTAGCTGTTTAGTTACTACTACAATGCCACTGTCCCCAGCGTAGTCAACTGTCGTAGCCTTTAAATGTATCTGCCCTTTAAACCTGCCTGACCATCGATTGTATCTAACTTAATTCATTGCGCTCAAGCTACCCTAAGCAGCACATTAATTACAAATCACTTATGTAATAAATCTAACAAAGCTTATATTTGCGTATTCCCCGTACGGTAATCCCTTAAAATGATCAATTTGCCTGCGTAATTGATTAAAATACACCCCCAGCTCGCATGTATGCAAATTAAATATTTTTCTAACGCGTATTGTGATCCAATAAAGTATTCCACTCACGTGCTTGCTAACTAACATTGTATGATAATATTATTTTCAATTACTAAACAAATATTTCCCATATAAGGTAGTCACTGGAAATGGTTTTAGGGTTAAATTCAAGCTATACGCTAAGATGTAGATACATCGTTCTACCGAAATAATTTTTAAGGCAAAAGGGCCCTTATCGCCATCTGGTCTAATTTTAATTTGTGCATGCGTTGTCAAGTACGGTGAAAGTGAATTTCCGGCGTCAAGCTGAAAGGAAACAGGCACGGTATCCGTTGAATTGGGCTACGTTCTCACTTTTTCTTCCGTCCGATACGTTGCGTTGCATCAGCGAAGCTATTTGACTATACGCCGATATGACATTTATAGCGGTTGGATGCACCTGCTTTGTTTTATTATTCATTTCCACTGACTTATAGGAACGTGTGTTGAATATAAAAATAATTATTATTTTTTTAATTCTTTTGTTTACTCGAATCAGTGTGAATCAGATTCGTATAAATCAAAAGAGATTGTTTCTGTTGGATTGAGATACAAAAACATGTCAACGCGAGCTTAAGTTATTGTTGTGCTTAGAGGTCATGAAGGGTCTAAGGTGCAATAAGTATTTTACCATGCGTAGGAAGCTTTCAACATTGAATTAGATTATCGCAGTGGTGGTGTGACCTGTTGCTTGGATGAGCATCTTATCAAGCAGAACCGCGGACTTCAGGAAGAAAGTTTCATCACAATAATTTTTTCCTTTACATGGGTGGTTTGTGAAATCTGCGCATGACAGAGAAAAATTCTTGGGGCTGGTTCTTTGGAGCTATATCTTTTCGATTGCTTTTTGTTCCTAAAAAGATAACTCAAGCGTTTCAGCCCGTGAAACCGATCGATCCAACGATGGTCTTCAGTTCATCTTTTGGTTATCCAGTGGGGACCACTTGAAGTTGACGATGTGATTTTACCTACCAGAGGAAAGTATACTGGTCGACTGAAACCTCAGTACCATCAGCTTGATCCACAAAAAAGGAGATTGTCTATTCTGCAGCAACTAACAACAATTCTATCCAACGTTTTATGTGAATGTCTCAAGCAGTTTTCTGATCAGCTTACGAATATGGCTTCAGACCTGAAAAGTCTACATTTACATTGCGCCCGATCTTGGAGTAGACTTACGAATTCAATGTCGATACCCACCACCTGTTCATCGAGTTCAAAGCCGCGTATGCCAGTGTAAATAGAGAAGAACTTTACCATGCCATGCTCAGCTTTAATATCCCTGCTAAACTGATAAGACTTATCAGGATGACGTTGGAGAATGCTCGCTGCTCCGTCAAAGTTGGAAGGAATTCCACTGAAACCTTCGACACCACTTGAGAGTTAAGACAAGGTGACGCACTTTCATGTAGTTGTTTCAATATTGTGATAAAAAAAGATAGTACGCAAATCCCAGGCCAGTATATCAGGCATAGGCATCTTTGGAAAATCCGCGCAATATCTTGGGTTTGCTGACGACATCGAGGTGATAGGAAGAACAACGCGAGCAGTTACTGGTGCTCTTACTAGCCTGGAGTCAGTAACAATCAGAATGGGACTGGTTATTAACAAGGACAAGGCGACGTATATGCTTACATGAACAAGAATCGGCTCCCACTGTAGACTTGGTCAGAACGTGAAAGTTAATAGGTATAACTTCGAGTTAGTCAAGCAATTTGGAGTGGGCTGGGCTGGACTGCTGTAAACTCGTCACACAACATCGCTGCTTCTTTGAGCTGAGTATGCAATTGAGGAACAAAGCCTTATCGAGAAAAACTAAGGAGACGGTATACAAAACACTCATCATTCCGGTCCTGCTCTATGGTCTAGAATCCTGGACCCTTACCCAGTCGAATGAAAGCTCCCTTGGTGTATTCGACAGAAAAGTATTACGAACGATTTATGGTCTTCTTTACATAGACGACGACGACGACGACAAGTTTAACAAAAATACGTATCCAACGGTTAAGACGGCTGGGTCATGTACAGCTGATGATCATCGATGATCTAGCCCGTAAAGGCTTCAACGGGATACCAGAGGGATCGAGAAACCAAGGCGGACTTCATCTTCGATAGTGTGACCAGTAGAAAGAGATCTCTGTCGATTTGGTATAGAAGTTCATCATCGACTTGGTATACGAATTCATCACCATCCATATGGAGAGATGGAGCATGTTACTAGAGGGCCAGGAGCAAGACGCTTTGTAGTGCCAACGAAAGTAAACAAGAAAGTACAGTACAAGTAAGCTTTTGATCTAGTGAAGCCTTCTAAATGTCAGGGTAGTGAGGGATTCGTGCATAGGAAATGACCGATGGTTTCTTCTTCTATTCTTCTACACGGGCGTGGAAGTATCTGGTGATGACGTTGGTTAGTTTAGAGACGGTCTTTTTCAAAAGTCCGGCGATAGAAACCTAGTGGTCTTGCATTGTTCTCTCAAATTATTCGTAAAATTTGATACCTTGTTGCTCCGGAGAACTACTCCTATTCTCCAGTCTCGAAGACTTGAAGCATTCTGCTCACTGAATCCTTCAGGTTCTCCTCACTGAGGCATTAGTAGAAATTAATGGATGTGCTGTATGTTCCAAAGGAGGATTATTGTCAGGTATGGACGTCCCTGGATTTGTGTCTTATATAGGAGTCTCGTAGTCTGTATGATAGTGACATATTGCCAATGGTCTGACAGTATATAAGTCGGCCTCTGCTAACTCCTGCTTTGAATTTCAATCTGTAGATCTCCCTGTGTAGCGCGATGCTTTTTGATTATATAAGTCTTTTCTACTTTTCCATCGACCGTCATCTTCCCTACGGATCGAAACGGATTTCGGGTCGAAAAGTAAATAAATCCTTAAGTTTTACTAGTGTCACCGCTGTGCTGTGGTTTGGAAAGAATGTTATATTCAAAGAGGTTATAGAGACAATACAAAGCTAAACGTTCAACTTAGAGCTCTTAGTCCAGCAAAGATTTTCTGTATTACCCGCGGTTCTCGAGAGAGACTCTGTTAGACGTTCTATCTGTGAACTATAAAGGAAGAGTGTTCTAATGGAGGTTAATCTGCACCAGTTTTAGCATCTTTGCTTTCGTTTGATTTGCTGGTCGTTTATTGTTCTGCCTTCAAGAACTCTTCAGTTGTCGTAGGTAATACTCCCTTTATCTTCTTTAAAATTCGCTATAGCAACGAACTGGTTATACTTAACCATTGCAAAGAAGAGTTTAGAACTCGACTCATTTTTAGTCTTCTTCGAGGCGATGGGCACATCATCAAGAGACAAGCGGCTATTAGGATTGGTGCTACGTTTCTCATACTTTTGAATAAGGTTTTGCAACCTTGCTTTTCGGTTATAGTTCTCGAAGAATGAATGAATTACAAGAATGACCTGTTTTAGCTTGGTGCCAAAGATACACTCTTTGTAGTAGTCTTTCTAGTCTATGTTCTCTTCGTATTTTCTGAAGAATAATTCTGGATTCGATAGATGTCTGAATATGATCTTCTAGCCTCTAATTAGGAGACTCATGTTTCCAAGAAAAGGGTGGATGCTAGGACCATTGTATCCGGATACAAGACCCAGACCGAGTACATATTCGAAACATCTTCCCGACTACTTACCTTGCGGTGGTGGAGATGCTAAGTACGATCTTATGATCCCAGGGAGCGACTGCAGTAGTCAATCTGATTCCAGTGGTCGTGTGAGCGCATAGCAAACCGTGCCCAAGGATGCAAGGTTGAGAGTTAAATCAGTCTTTAATGAGCTCCTTTAAGGGCTTTGGCAGGGCTTGTCATAATAACGGCTGTAGTCTGCCAATAGACCACTTGCTGAAGCGGGACGTCCCTCGGCTAGTAAAAAATACCAAAAATTCCAGTGCAATAGCGTACAAGAAACTCAAATCGGTGAAGTTCGTTCTAGAGCGTCTCCTGAAGAAGGGAGAATCTAACTGGGATGGGGATGAGAGGAGGTCTGCCAGTTGGGCGAGAGCTTTTCTTGATGACAAGAGCAGCCAACCTGTTTCGGGAGGGCACTTTGTGAGAGCTCGGCGGGCCACTCCGTTCCAGGGGATGCTATCCGAAAAAGGAAGGCTCCATGTTGCTGCTAGGGGAAGCCGGCTCGGAAGCCTCCCAATTCATAACCGGCGGAGGAGTCAACTCGGATCGGGGGGGGGGGGGGGGGAGGGGGAGGGGACTCAACCGGTTTTGAAGCCAGAAGGGATCCGACCTCCAAGACCCCCAGGTCACAGGAAGATCCTTCTAATACCCCAGGCCAAAAAAAACCATTCCGGTTTTTAGGCCCTTTAATGAGGTCGCAAAGGATTGTCTGATCTTTGCGGTCATTGACCAGGGTAACGAGGAAGGACCGATCAGTGCGGAAAATTGGAGGCTTTTGAAGGCACAAGCGTCTTCGGGCGTCCTCTCCCACTGCCTGGCTAACCCCACGTTAGTGCCGCCGCTTTAACCGCTTTAAGGATGGCGGTTAGCATCAAACTGGTATCAAATTATTGATTTGCAGCGACGAGAACTCAGCCGACTATATCAGGTCGGCAATCTCGAAAGTTGGTGCTGTGTGGCCTGGCGCTTTTCTTAGGCTGTACTAAGAAGCCGAAACTCCTACTCGGCCGAGGGCCAGAGTCTGGATACCTCTTGGTTCTAGTGACCCGAAAGACATTCTTCGGCACTTAGGGATCCGGGCTGGAGACTCTCCACCTTAAGGTTTATAAGAGGGACGAAAAACTGTCTAACCTTTGCGAAAAGCAGGTCAATGGTGACCAACCCTCTGTTTTGGAGGATTTTACAATGCTCCGGGTCATCACAGTAACAGATGCGTCTGTATCAATTAGCACTAATGCTTCGGTTGATACAGATTCATCATTCAAAAGCAGCCTCTGTTAATTTGTTGCTTCGCTTACAAGAAGGCGGAGAAGATATTGCCGTCATCCAGACACTGTGAGTCCCAAGGGACAACAGCATAGCAGTATTAAGGCCAAAGAATTATACAGTTTTCTTTGCTAAAAAACTAGGTAAACCCAGGACCTGCATTCTTGTCAAGAACAACCTTAATCTGTTTCATCTATCTACTTTCGACGATCTTGACATCGTTTGCGTTAGGTTGGAACGCGGCAAGGAGACAGCAGTCAAGATCATTTCTGCGTATACATATGTTCTATGATAAAAAGGGGGCATGACATGCAGAGTCAGGCCGAGAAAGAAACCATCCTCTCGTCATGGGTAGTGACGCTAACGCTCATCATGTCGCATGGAGCAGTAGCGATACTATTGTCCGCCATGATATATGTAGTATAATGCAATCTAACCTTGCTATTTGTAATAAGGGATCAGATCTCATATTTATTACTAACAATAGTCAGGAAGTCGTTGATGTGACCTTTGTCACGAATTCCCCTAAGATTAGCGTCAAGACCTGGATAGTATCTACAGATGTGTTATTCTCTGACCAACGCTTTATACAGTTCGTTATTAACTTTACTTTGCACTTCCAAAATCTGTACTCCCCCAATCCTGTACTCCCCCAAAATCTGTTTTTACGAACTCAAGGATAACGGATTGGGATATTTATAAATCTAAGTTTAAAAACCCCCTCCACAGTTTTCATTTAACCCTACGCAAAGCTTGCTGAATCAGTAGACACAAGAGGGAAATAAATAAGCCTCGGCGTTCAGGTAGGAAACCTTTTAATCAAGCAAAGCGCTCGGAACCCACTTGACTTGGATCTCTATAAGTACAGTCTTAGCAAATTTAAGTTAAAGGTTAGGAAATTGCAAAGAACCTCTTCTCATCTTTTCTGTGAATATATACAAAAGACTAGTTATTCATCTAGTATTAGTAAGATCTTATCCAAATTTCCAACTATTCCTAATTACATTTTAAAACTAGATGGTAACTGGACTATGCCCAACAACCAAATACTTCGAGCTTCTATAAAGGTTTTAATACTTTAAGTCCTTATCTCCGCATTATCTTGAGGAGTTATTTAAACTTCAGCTACAGCCCTAGATCTTGGAGGAGGGCCAAAGTTGTCTTTAGACTTCTGTCCGATAAGCCTATCCTCCTTTCTATTAAAGACTTTGGAAAGGCTGATCGACGTCCACATTAGAATATAGGCATAAAACCATATACAACTCCTCGAAAACTCAAGAGTATTGAATTGCAATTTGCAGATCACGCCAGATACTTTGGAGTTATTCTGGACAAAAAATTAAAAATTCAAGACTGTGCTAGGAAGGCCTCGATTGCCCTCTACTCATGCAGAAAGGCCTTAGGCCAAAACTGGGGTCTCCTGCCTCGGATTGTTCACTGGATGCATATGGCTATCGTCAGACCCATCTTTATGTACGGAGGACTAGTCTGATGGATGGCACTAGACCAGAAAAACAACATTGCAATACTTGAGAAGGTTTAAACGTTATCGTGCGTCGGGCGCCCTTAGAACTGCTCCTGCAGCTGCACTAGAAACTATGCTTCATCTTCTTCCCATTGATATGTTTGGGCTGAAGCTGAAGCTGATGTCAGTTAAAGTAGCACTACGGCTTAGGGAATCCTGACAACTGACTCGTGGAAATATGGGCCACGCTACCACCATAATCGGCCATAGCACTATTCTTAGTAATTCGGACTACATTATCACCTATCTGGACTTTTACGTCAAGTATAAAACCAGGACTCCTAACAGAAGTGTGTACTTGGGAATCGGGAGAAGTTATAAACGAATATGTGATAGAGATTTACACAGACGTATCCAAGATATCGTCTGGAACAGATGCGGAAGTTTACTTCAGTGTACTGGATATTTTTATCACTACACGACTGCCGGATCACTGTAGTGTATTTAAAGCAAAAGTCCCAACAGCGACCTGGTTTTCGATTAACTCGATAGAGTGCAACGCCATTGTTTTCTACATAGATAGTCAAGCTGCGATAAATACTTTGAAATCATCAATAATTCGATCCAAATTGTTAAAGCAATGCCGTGGATCTCTTAACGAGATCGTTGTCAGGTGCAATGTATCTCTGTGCTGGGTTCCAGGCCAGAGGAATATTCCAGGCATTTGCAAAGCATGTCTCTCTTCTAAACAAATCTAGCCGGAGCTGGATTGTAAGAAAACCAGGAGACTTATTTCCGTCAATAGGATAAATCTGAGAAAGATAGTTGGAGCCCTCACAGAACACTGTCCGGTAGGCAGACATCCCGGAAGGCTTGGTGCTTCTTTCAACGATTTCCGTAGAAGCTGTAGAGACGAGAAAGAGGAGGAAACCATGACACATCTTCTGTGTACCTACCTGTCCTGCTCTATAGGTCTTGAGGAGGAAAACCCTAGGCGAGTATTTCTTCGAGAATCTTAACGGTATAGCTAGACTAGTCTTAGGCAATGTTTAATGTCTAAACGGCGAACTATACTTCTCCGGCACTATACTTCACCGAAACTCGTTCCTCCTGTCCCATCTGGAAAGTCTCCATGTAGGTCTCCAGTGATGGTAATCCGGTTTTTCCATGGACCTTCATTTTGGTCTAAGTCTGTTTCTGCTGAGCAGGAACAACCACTCAACTCAACCCAACTCAACTTAAACCTGTAGATCCGAGGATTTGGATTTGGACGCCTAGGATGTCCTTAAACTCTAGGCTTCGTAATCATTAGGAACCTTAAAAGAGTACCTCATTCTCCCTATTTGAGATTAATGGTAGTCCCCAAGATCAGGCGTTTAAAAGAAAAATGAAGCGAGACTGATTGGTCTTCGGACTGAAAGGGTAGATGTTTGTGAGCTAAGCATGTCCGAAATACTATTAGCCATAGCCGTAGAAGTGGAATGCAGCATTTTTCAGGAGTTTTGTCCTGTCCGTCAATTTCGGGATGAAACGTTTCAGTCGAGTCATGTAGTTTCAACAAAAGCATTGTGAGCAGAATATCCTCGAACTCCTGCATGGAACTAGTGTAGGAACCATCGAACTTCTGATATAAATCCGGTTTTGCTGCGCTGCCTTGTTGTAGTAAAAATGACGTCTAAGCTGATAGTAACATCCTTAAAAATAGAGCTTTCTATCTTTCGTGTCCCAAGAGCCCTGAAGAATATAAATAAGTATGGCTCGCACCGTCCTTACACTGCAGTCCCCATACTAGAACAGAATGACTATAAACACACCAATCACTTTCATTTATGCAATTAAAGAACCAAATCCATTAAATAAATTAAAATTAATTTTATTCCAAAAAATTACAAATTACAATTAAAAAAATAAAATACAATTAACAATGTGTATTCTAAGCTGCTATACATATCCTATATCCTTAAGAACAAGAAAATACCAATCACAGACGATAACACAGATGTTGTCGTTTTGAAGTACAGCGACTCTTGTGATGACTTCGAACTCTCTGGGATAATAGCTTCAATGGGATGCTCACTGACCACCAGTGTTGTGTGTAAACGAATGTTTTGTGGCTGAACTTCACAGTAGTATTCACCCTGGCTGGCCTCCGATGCATTTACAATAATCAGTGCATAGTTCTTACGATTCAGATTGTAGGCTGAGTGAAGAACTGCAGTTCCAGATGTCAGTAGGTCTTCGTTTTTATACCAAAGAATAACGTTTTCTACACAAAACAAACATGGATTAGTCTCAATTTTCGAAAAGGCATTTGTATCTGTGACTTACGTGAGAGATTCTTTGCATCACACTCCAGTGTGACGTTCTTGCCCACAATCGTTGACACAGTTAAATCATTTTTCTCAAAATATGGAATCAGTGTGGATGGACTGGCTACTGTCGATGTGGCGTCGGGTATACTCTGATCGTTAGCGAAGTAATCGTATTCATCGTCGTTTTGCATGTCATCAGGGGTGTCCAACGAGTCAGACGCTTGTGTTACTGGACTAGCAGAAGCTGTAAAATAAAGGAAAGGTTATGACATGAGAACAGAGAACTATTTAACTATTTAAGATATTGTCTAGCCACATCCTTTTGAGAAAAAGTTTCTCAAAAATCAAGAAAAAAAAACAAGATACTCGGAGAAAACGTTAAAGTTCAAGGATCTGAAATACAATGGAAAGATAAAAAGCCACTTCCTTTACATATAACAAAACAATTCAATTGCACAAATCCTCGCATCCTTTTGTTTGGATCTTCTTCAATTGAAAGAGCTCTTCCTTGTTGTCAAGCAGGCTTAAGAGCAACAGCAACAAAAAAAAAAAAACCGAGGACAAATATTTCAAATGGAATGGAAAACATTTGAGTTATCCTCTCTGTGCAATTATTTGTTACAATTGTTATAGAATCCAGGGAGCAATTGAAGGGAAGAGTCCTTAAATAGAAATAAAGTCATCACATGGAGGCGGATATCGTATTGTTATTAGCGCAGCTATTGTGGAAGTGAACTTATTCGATGCGGATGTGAATATCCTTGCTCTCGGTATATGTGCATGGCGGCATACCATCTGTCGGATAGGTATTCCCATTGTGAGAAGGGTCCACATGTGAGTTCATTAGGTCACAGGGTAGCTAAGTGTCCCTTATCAATAGACCTAAATGGTCAATGTTGATTGTGGTGCGTGGTTCGTTGGTCGTTGGTCGTCTCCAGCAGTAGGACATCTGCTGGTACATATTTAGATGGAGGGTTGATGATTACGATATCAAATCGGATCTAAGGCTTTGTCATGGTCAGTGCCTTGTCAGTGGTCGGAGATGTTTAAGAGGGTGACACCTTGGTGGAAAAGTGTGATCGATTTTTAAAAAGTGGTAATTTATTGCCTTCGTGGAGGAGGCGGTGCATGGAAAATGGTAATCGGTATGAAAGCAGGATGACCAAAGATTAATGAGACAAATTTGGATAACGCTGTTCATTATTTCTTTGGATATTGTGGACTCGTGTCATAGTTTTATTGGACCTAAGCTATTTGCTGTTTGAGTGCGTCCATCGATAGTTATAAAACAGAAGAAGAAAGCAAACTAGGCGAAGGCAAAAGAGGTGTAGATACTGGGTATCGTACTTAAATTTGTAAACTTTCGTTGAAACTCAAGAAAAGCGGTCCAATAAAGTCATGCTAAGAACAAAGTTTATTAACAATTTCGATTCAACAGTTTTAAGAAGGTGCAGTTTAGAAAAGTAAGTGAAACGAAATACATACCTTTGGTAGGAAATTATTAATGGATTTTGTAAGATACCAACGTGTGGGACGTATACCTCACTATGCGTCTAGGCATGCCGAGTGGTAATGAGTGCGCTGTCAACTTTGTGAACGTTGTGCATTCCTGCGTTGTCGAATTTGTAGAGAACGCCAGAAAGCAGATCCCATGGTCCCCGATGTAACGACAACAAGCGTTGCTGCTGTTCTACTGCTTACAAGTCCAAATGGGATAATTAATAGAAAAGACCGGGAGGCAAAAAAGATTCCGATTGTTTGTATGAAGAGATGAAGCATCTTCAGGCTTCAGAACACAAGATTTGTTGTATCAAATGTGTGTAAAATACTCCTTCCTGATTTGTTAAAAATATATTCATTCGAGTGTGCTTCTTATCTTTTTCTAGACTTATCCTAGCGGATATCCCAAATGTATGCCTTAAAGCCTAGAACAGACTGTAATACATTCTTAGTACTGATACATTAATGAAGCAAAACGAAAGACAGTACAGATTCTAGACTTCTTGGATCCATTAAGGCTTCTTCATATGATCAGTGTACATATTTCAAGACAGTATTCCCTAACATCAATGTTGGGGATAGTGCAAAACATGTGCCCTGTTTGCAGTGAGAAAAGTGTTTTCAGGTGTCCCACAAGATTATCTGAACGTCTACATAAAGAAGAGGTTTTAGAAACTTTCATAATACTTTTCAGGAGAAGTCTTAACTGTTGATAAAATGCGGGTTTGACATTATGGCAGAAGCCTTGGTTAGAAAGATTGAAAAGAAATAATCTATTGTAGTTACTGAGATCTACTTAGCTATTAATATACATATACCGAGTTGAGGACAATAGCTTTGTGTAAGCGGATTGATTTTAATATTATCAAACCTAACACCGGAAGATCTAGAGGGGAAATACCTTGGACATACGTAAACTTTAAACGCGTCTTCGCTCTCAGATGCAAAAAAAAAATTGGAATAAAATTTTCACTAGAAAAATGAAACCTAGAACAAATGTATCGGACGATTCTGATCAAGAAATATCGGGACAAAATCTGCCGCAGAGAAAAAATCTAAGTAAGACTGATACATCGACCGATGTCGCCCGAGATAAATCGAGATAAAATAAAAGGTTCGTCAGAAAAAAAAAGCTTGCACTGTATTCATCAACAAAATCTGATTGGAATCTAAGCCCCATCTACCCGACTCCACGTAATGTGATCTGTGAGCATTTAAAACCCGATGTTGACGAGCTTACCGGTGTCTATACCTTAAAAATCGACAATCGACTAGATCTTGAAGAAAACTCCGAAGGACCAAAGGGATACTTAACCAATCGTAGTTTAAATAGGGATGAGCAATATTAGCTTTCAAAACTAACATAGACTTAGGGTAGAAAGAAAGGCAGTGTTATACAGTTTATTTAATCTTGTATTTTAGGCCATCCATTTAAAGCAAACAAACACTATTTTCTGCAAGTCAGTACCAGCAAACAGTCAGGTCTAAGAAGTGTCTTAAGATAAACAGAAGAAGAGAAGACTCATGACTGACACAATGATGGGCGATGTTTTGAAGAGACAGGGCTCTATAGAACGGAACTAAGCAGACTCTATGTAGAGCCTTCTCCATTCTCAAAACTTCACGATGAATAATAAAAACCCTGTAGGTACTGTTCTTTGACATTAATTCTGTCGGAAACATCACCACAGAACCCTGTAAGCATTAAGGAGTCGCAAAGCGATATTCATAAGTAAACCCTATGTTAGGGCCAGATTTTGCTTAGAGACTTGAGGACGTCTTGGACTCTACCAATCTTTCTGCAAACGACATCAGCACAAAAGATACAGGATCCTTTTAAGAATGCCCAAATAGATTCTATTTTAGTTTTTACATTGCAAACCTAGTCTGGAAATATTTTTGGATATCGCATGGTCCTATCTGCAGCTTTCATAGAGGAGATGATTTAAGCACAGTATTATCCACATAAATAGTTCACTGGCAACATGTTAGACCCAACATGTCATTGCATGTCAGAGTTGGTTTTGAATGACGCCCATAGCTTGGAGTTTGCTAAATTGCAAACAGTTGGGGCTCAAGTTCACCTCGACGCCAGTCAAAGTAAATGTGTGTAACCACACTTGTTTCCTATCCGGGGCATAATATTTTCATGTCCAATAAAGTCCTTTCCAATCGAATTATTCAGCTACACTATAATTCCATTTCAATTCAATTAAAAGCTTGTAAACGCGATGTACATATGTACATCTAATAGAACCCAGCATCGTCCGCAATTATTAGACCCTTCAATTGCATAGCTTAAAACCCAAAAACGTGATACGATACCAGAATTGTGTGCATGTGTTGATTGCACAATTCGAATCGATTTAATCAACGACAATCGGAATTGGTCTCCGAACGGGTGAATGGCGAAATTAATGTCTGCCGGCTCGGCTCTGTGTACGTCGTCGCCGTTGTCGTGGTCTCGTTTGAAATTAATTTCAATTCGATTCTCCATTTAAAATCAAATTGAATAGCTCCAAACCTCCATTACATTTGCAGATTTTATTAAATTTGTTCCGAAAAGACCACATTGCATCCTGTCTAGGATATACAATCCATGAGTGGTATGTCTGACCCGACACCAGCGGGGACGCCCAGGGCATGGCGTGGAACAATTTCCAATTTGTAATTTATCGGTCAAAGTGCAGAACCGGAAACCGGCATACAGTCTAGTTGCGGATTGTGTTTTAGGGCAAATCCGCAGTGCAAAATGCAAATATCTACAAATGTATCTGGGTATGGTTCGGGTGTATCTATGTACGGTTTGGGTGGTTAGATAAAGACTTAACACAAGGGTATGTTAGAGGTTTTTTGCACAAACCAGACGCCTGCTTTGTTGACCGGCAATAACGTACAGAAATGTTGGAATTTTTTATTTTTTTTTCTTTACTCCCGTTCCTGGGTAACATAGACATTTTTTTTAATGACCACAATGGGTCGTTTGTTATATGCATGTGTCGGCTTTTTAAGCGATGTGGCGTTGTCGTTGTTGCCGGCAAATGTTGTACATATTCAAAACCTTAAATGGGTCATATTCATTTTCTTCCCGATCGAGGGATGGGAAGACACCCGAAGTCCAGTGATATTGTAATTGTATACATTTGCGGAGCCCAACAGCAGGTCTACCATAATAAAGTCAAGTATTTTATTGCCACCTCTTAAAATGCACTACATCCAGTGGATGTGGATGTATATTTTGTGATTTGCATTTTGCAAGGCTGCTTATCATGATGAGGCTGTGCTGGGTGTAGGGTGAACAATTGTACACTTGTACTTGCGGCAGAAGCTTATGTTTCTATTTGATGGATAATGGGCTAATGCAGTCGGGCTTTATGACCCAATTTGAGCTTATATCGATTTTATGCTTTTCTATAATTGAGTTTCCATTGCGTTACGAAGTTAAGGGGTGTCTGGAGTTGTATGGATTACATGAGGTACAAGTTTCATTTGACTACACGCCTAGAGACGGAAACAAGTTGAAAACCGAATGGACTGACAATAAGTCATTAAGCAAACAATGCTATTCATATGAGTTCAGGTTAAGTCCGTAGTTAACACTATTGGGATGAACATGAACTAACCAGGTTGTATCCAGTAACATGTGTCAATACATATGGTATACGTAAGCCCATCAGAATTATGTGATGTATACTTCCCACTAAAAACGTATCTATCAGATCCTCAAATGCAACATTTTTGAATAACTTTAAGGCTACCATGGGAGTTTTGTTCGTCCTGTAGTGGACGGACGAAAATGGAGAAAGTTGAATGGCTTCAGGACGAAGATAATAAATGTAAGCCACAGGCCAGTCATTGGTGATAGTATCTACGGAGTCTGCAGAGTCTATCAATTCACATTATTTCTTCCCCAGCGAACTAGTAAAGACTCATTGGTCGATGCTTAGAACCGATCCTTGCCAAGAAAAATTGGAACTAAATCTTTTCCAGGCAAAGAAATTCAAAATGAAGACCGATGTTGGCAACTCAACTAAAGAGTGCTGGGCTATGTATCTGCTGAAAATTTATGTTGAGCCATGTCAAAAATAGGGCACTGTTGTACGTCGCCGTCGATGGAATTAGGCAGTACAATGCCACATGCGACCACCTAGGTTTGTTACTATGGAACCTGGAACAAACTCCTGCAGATATGTAGATCGACGGACGAAAAATAGAAGCAAAATAAAGAATCACCACCTTTAGTGTGGACAAAGTCCTTTGAATAGATTCAATAGACCTCCATGTGACGATACGCCGCCAAGTAGCGATACCCAGTAAGGGTAACTGGTGCACGTTATTTTTCTCTCTATGAAGATCGATATCTGCTAGATAGCGCTTTTGGTTTGTATATAGTCAGTCAAGCAGCGATAAAAGCCTTCGAATTGCCAATAATACGATCCAAACCGGTAAAGTAATGCTGTTCTGGGATATTCCAGAACATTGCAAAGTAAATGAGCTAGCTAAAGAGGTTACAGACCTCTCTAATAATCGGGGGAACCGTGAGCACCTCTTTAAATCGATAAAATCCCAATTAGACACAGCAGGCATTTGAACGACAAACAGTAGATGAAATATGTCTTTTCTCTAAACAAATCGGTCCAGAACCTAAGAAAGATAGTCGGGGCATTGTTTGGTAACCAGACATACCAGAAGTCTTGGTGATCCCTTCAGTGATTTCTCTCGATCTCTTTATATCTAAGAAGAGGAGAAAATCTTTTTCTTTTTTGCTTTGGAAGGTGGGTTCTTACTTACTTACTTACTTAGGTGGCGCTTCAGTTCGGGGTGAACCTGGGCCTCAACTAACAAGCCTCTCCAGTTTGCTCGGTCCTTAGCTAACTGCCTCCAGTTGCGCACTCCAAGCTTGTTCAGGTCCCCTTCAACTTGTGCGCGCCACCTAAGGCGAGGTCTTCCTCTGCTGCGTTGTCCCTCCGGGTGTGATTCGAAGACTCTTCGGGCCGGAGCACTGGTGTCCATTCGCTCTACATGTCCTAGCCATCTCAAACGACTAATGCGCAGTTTTTTGACTAGGTCGATGTCGCTGTACAGCTCGTATAGTTCGTCGTTGAATCTTCTCCTCCAAAGCCCGTCAACGCAAACGGGACCGAATATTTTGCGAAGAATTTTTCTCTCGAAACGACCGAGGATATCTTCATCCGCTTTTGATAAAGTCCAAGCTTCAGCGCCATAAAGCAGGACTGGGATGATCAAGGTCTTATATAGAGTCTCCTTAGTTGTTCGGGATAGGGCCTTACTACTCAATTGCCTTCTCAGCCCAAAGAAACAGCGATTGGCAAGAGTTATTCTTCGTTTTATTTCTGCTGAGGTGTTATTTTCAGAATTGATAGCAGAGCCGAGGTAGACAAAGTCCCTTACTACCTCAAAGTTATAACTGTCGATTGTGACGTTCTGTCCAATTCGTCGATGTTGCGTGTCCCTTTTGGTTGACAGCATATACTTGGTTTTGCCCTCGTTTACCGTTAAACCCATTTTGGCCGCTTCTGTTTCAATACTAGCGAACGCACCGGTGACAGCCCGCTGTGTTCTTCCAATAATGCCAATATCGTCGGCATACGCTAGTAGTTGCACAAACTTTTAAAAGATGGTGCCTCCGGTGTTGGCTTGTGAGTTTCGCACAATTCTTTCAAGAACGATGTTAAAAAAATCACATGACAGCGCATCACCTTGTCTAAATCCTTTTTTGACATCAAAGGTCTCGGTGAGATCGTTACCGACCTTGATGGAGCAGCGAGAATTCTCCATCGTCATTCTGCACAATCTGACGAGTTTGGCAGGGATGCCAAAACTAGACATGGCTCTGTATAACTCGTCTCTATAAATGCTGTCATATGCGGCCTTGAAATCGATAAAAAGATGGTGGGTATCGATTTGGACTTCTTGGGTTTTTTCCAGGATCTGTCGAAGTGTGAAGATTTGATCGATTGTGAACTTTCCTGGTCTGAAACCACACTGATAGGGCCCAATCAGGTTGTTGACGAAGGGTTTCAGATATTCACACAATATGGCAGATAGGATCTTATACGCGATGTTGAGGAGACTGATACCTCTGTAATTGGCGCAATTGAGGGGATCTCCTTTCTTGTGGATCGGGCAAATCGGTGGGTTCTAAAGGTTTTAAAGACGAAACTTAGCCCGTACTCAGTAACAGTGTGGGACTACCAATCACTAATACCACCTCCCCTCCTACCCCTGATCCTCGCGGCACTGCCGTCAAGCATTTATTAAGCATTAAGCCTGCTCATCATCTGTCTGGTGATATTGTCAAAATATACATTCATATAGGACATACATACATTGTACATCCTGTAACGAATCAATCGGGAACGGGCTTCAAAGACAAACGAATAAAGATATGCAAATCAAGAAATACATACATACATCTACATGAATTTTCTCATTAGTTTCCGATTTATTGTTCGAGATACTTTTGCAACTCAATTCATGAAATATTAATACTTCCTTACGAAAATATTTTTGTTTGTATTTGCAAATGTATGTACATATTTGCTGGTAATAGGAGCTTAACACTTTAGCAAAGGAGTGAATATTAGTGCAACGATTGCATATTTTATTATGCAACAACTGACAATAAGTACGGTCATCGATTTTCTTCATGCAAATGGTTTATTATGAATTATTTATTACGATAAGGTTCCGTATTATGCAAAGATTGCTTGTGCATTACTGTGATGAGGATTAATCATTCTGATCTCATTAAACACGAGACGTCAAACATTTTAAAATCT
Source organism: Xylota sylvarum (assembly GCA_905220385.1). Taxonomy (NCBI): domain Eukaryota; kingdom Metazoa; phylum Arthropoda; class Insecta; order Diptera; family Syrphidae; genus Xylota; species Xylota sylvarum. Next base: position 29,134,883 of record LR999960.1, read on the forward strand.
GAGATATTTTTTTTTGTAGTCAGTCTTGACATTGGTTTCACTTGTTTACTTAATTTAGAGATGGCGTAATATTACTTTAACATCCACTATTCAGTCCTATGTAAGCTCAAACTGACACTGGACATTTATTTTACTTATTGTCTTTCTGGCAAAAAACGCAAAAATATTAATGTAGTGGTTTTGTATAATCTATGTATGTAGGTACATAAAATCCGCATCAGTTAGTTTTATTGACGCGTTTCCGGGAAATGTAGATATTTTGCGTTACAGATGCAGTTTCGCTTCGCAGATTTTTATTGACAGACAAATAAATTGAAATTTTAGCCAAGTAAGCATAAAACTCTTTTAGAGGTCAGAGTCGAACTCCAATTTTATTTCGTTACTTAAAATTAAATTCTATTGCTGGACGTAAGGTAATCAACTTAAGTGGAGACTTACGAGCCCACAGAGCGATAGTACAACATTACACATTGTCATTTAGTCTCCTTGAACACACATACGTCCTATCATCTTCAAATGTCGTGGCACTCGAAACTAACGTAGCTATGACATAGTAGATACACATTCGAGATACAAACCCTTTTTTTCCAACCCTATAGGATAGTCGAGAATTGATGACGACTAGAGAGCTGTAGAAATTAATTTTACAACAGCGCCACTCTTTTGTCTTAGCATACGATACGTGGCACATATTTCGACAAGTACATCTCTTTAGAATTTAATGGATCTTAATATCAAATGCAGCTCAGGGTACAACACCGTCCTTGTAAACTATAAAGTAAAGCGTTCTATGGTGCCACCAAAGTACCTACTGATAGAAAAACAAATTTCTAGCGAAGATCGTAGGTGGCTGCTTTTAACTCGTAGTAGACTGAAAATTCCTGGCATTTTCGTTTCCCTCTATATCACAGTGTCCAGGAACCCGAAATAATCTGAGACAGTTTTGCGAACATAATGCCCTGAGTATTGTCCGACAACTCCTGACTAGTTCAGATTTAGTGATGTAGGAATTTAGCGCCTTTACCGCAGCCTGACTATCAATGTAGATGGCGATATTCTTGTTGGATATTGAACCCATCTCAGGTAGTTTCCAAGTTTTGAGTACGGCCAGAATCTCTTCCTCTGGAACATACTACATGTGTCCGGAAGTCTTAGTCCCACATATATGTAGGTCTCGAATATACCTGACCCCGTACCCTCCCTAGTTTTGGAACTTTCCGTATAAATTGAAGTTTCGTTTTCTATCGAAATATTTGTCCTTTGTCAATCCTCCTCAATTTTTCAGCACTTGTAGCGCGGTAAATTCAAATTATAAGTGTAGCTATTAAAATGCTACAAGTCTACAAGTCTGTAACTACAAGTTAAAAATTATTTCTGAAGAACTACTTGTCTGCGGCTATACTTCACAGTTAAGCGATCACAGTACGTGATTTTATTAGTCTCTCTACTCTTGTAAGAAATTCACTTGTAGTTACAAGTCCGTCACTAATAACTTTTTGCGCAAATACTTTTATGAAACAGAAAAGCTCGCCGCAGTTGTAAATTCACTTGTAGTTACAGGCCTGGCATACTTGTAGTTATTAGTGAATTGGCATTCTTTATGGAACAAAAATTTGCACATAATTTACAAGTTACAAGTGAATTCACAAATAATTATTAGTGTTGTAGTTTTATGAAATATGCCCATTTGTAATTTTATTTGTAGATTCAATGGTACGATAGGTGGGCGTAGTGCGTAGACATAGACGTAGACACTTGGTCAACATATCCCGAGTATTCTTCTTAATCGCAGTCTTTTACCAAACAAGGGCCCCATATGTATGTAAGAATGGGTCCGACTACCAAAATCTATAGCCAATGCATCATAGCAGGTTTCAAGCTCTACTTTTTTTCCCGCTGTCCCCTTGCAAATGAAGAGCATTGTGACCCTCACGAACTCTTTCATGAACGTTAAATTTCCAGTTTAGCTTTCTATCTAGCACAGTACCACTCTAACAAGCCTAGGCAATTTGAGTGGTAGTATTGTTTATTTTCTTTTAAAAATTACTAGTTCTGTTTTTTTTTTCGGACTGACATGAAGTCCAGACTTTTTAGCCCATTTTCCCTGTTAAGCCCTGTTAAGGGGTAATTATAACCTTCACTGGAGCCTTTTGCAGAATAGCTGGCATAATGCCGTCAGGACCTGGCGCTTTGAATGGTGCAAAAGACATTATAGCCCATAGCAGTTTCTTTCATGACAAGCTGACGTTATGAAAATGCACATTACATTATTAATGACAGTTTCATGGGCGAACTAGAAGCAATGGCATTACTATCCAGACACTTCCTCCAATATACGTATGTAGGTACTTGATCCTTGCTCACAAGATGCACCACAACTAGCCCGAGGCCGTGCCCCGCAAAACTAAACTCATTGCTAAGAGTGGTACCAGGAGCAAGGCAATCGAATTTCTGGGAAACAACGCCGACATTAACTTATGAGATATTGAATCGGTTCTTGTCAAACTTTGTGTGGAAAATAATACCGCAGAAGAAGTAGTGACGGAATGTTATACGATGCTTGCGTTTATTATTGCCACTACAAGTATCGACTACAAAGTAGATTGGTAATTAAATTTAAAAGCCTTTAACCAATTTTTGTATGCTGCATGGTATTTCATAATTTTTCTGTTTACAAACCAGTTCGACAACAAAAAGGCTTTCAATTAATTTTTTTTAGATGAAAGCAAACCACACATATAAACTCCTCTCAACAATGTAACACGAAAACAGAAAATTATTTTTAAATGCGTTGCTGACACCACCACATCCATTCAGCACTTATCCGTTTTTCATCTGACGTATGACATTGATTTGTAAATTGCCCACGACTGTTAAACAATGAATCAGCTAGACTTTAAGGAACAACGAATAACAACAACAAAAAAATGAAGAAAACAACGATCCAAACAAACAACATACAAAAAAAAAAGTGCATCGCTTAATAAACAACCTCAATGATGCAGCATAAGCTCCATGCCCCCATAATGGACCGGATTCAAGGCACACAAAGTAGTCCCGCGTATTTCGCTGCCGCAGCATTGGATCGGACCCTATGCACGAAACCAAAGCATGGTAACGCGTCGTTCGTGATATTTTCAAAATCCGATCGTCCTATTTGTTTATTTTAAGCGATATTTCTGATGGTTTTGTTATTGCGGTGCGTTAAGATTTTATGACTGTTGAAGCACTCTATGCGAGCATGGAAACAGTATCGGTCAGAATTAGTTTGGGAACACTTCTACTAGTCTACGAGTCACATGTAGGTACTCCTTTGATAAATCGATTCGTACCTCGATTATGAGCTGACATTTCATCACAACGGATACATATCTGTGCATCCATTCAAAACACACACATGCAGTATCTGTCGACTGCACTGTTTGCTTCGGAAGTTTTAAATCCAAATAAACAATGTCGGCGGCATGGTAATAAACACAAATGTGGCGAAAGATAAAAGCAACTCCGGAAATCCTCTACCACGGCGGGGGCATTTTGTTTTCTGTTAATAACAATTCATTCAGTAATATGCACATTGACCAAAGGCAGTCGACTGGAAAATGCAACACATGTATCTTGGCTTGGATCTAAATTAAAAGGGGAAGATACCAATGTGGAAATGCATTCGCACATTATTGTGAATTTGCTTTACATAAATCGAGAAAAAAAAAACGAAAATTCGAGGGAGGATGGCATTGCGCAAAGGACGGCTAATCCATTCATAGTGCTCTTCGGAGCGGACACGCTGTCCTAGTAGTACATCAATAGATTGATTAACATGAGTTATTTTCCTTCAAACTGAAGCTGTTTATATGTATGTCACCATTTTTAAGCTGCCATTTTGACGTCCCTAACATATTCATGGTGGTTTAGCTGTCATTATTCAAAAATTCGGGCACTTTTCCTAATGGCTACGGACGCCATTATGGACATGGTGAGCCATTTAATGAGAAAAGGAATGCATTTCACTAATAAGAGGAAACTAGAGATACATTCGACACGCAATACCGCCATCTTCGTATCATATACATAAATACCCACAGATACTTTTATAAAGCTAGCTGCATAAAATGATAGTTGCGGAACAAACAATTCTCTCAAACAATTGTATCTAAGCACTCTTGTGTGGCTAGACTGCCTAAGGTCTTGGTAAAATGTAGTGAAATGCTAACGCCTTTCAAGAATCTAGGCAGCAGTTACACAAAGAATGAGAAACAAGGATTAGTATTAGATACTTATAGTCGCCCAGTACCGACATGCAAGCAGGAGCGGCATATCAAGACCTGTGAAGGAAGATTGGGATATAGCACGAACAGTTTGTTCTAGAATTGGAATAGACTGGTCAATTAGGTCTTTTCGATGTTTAAATTACTAGAATTCTATTACTGGTCTCACAGAAGAAAAAAATAGTCGTTCTTGAAGCCTAGAATGGTCCTTGCACCAAAAATTTCAGACCTCTAAGTCTTAGTGTCTTTCTGCTGTAAATCATTGAAAGATTCGATGTTACACCCCATTGAAGATGCAACATGGATACTATCGGTACCAGCGATATTCAACTTTTAAATTTATATACCAGATTGCAAGGCATAAGTGGAAGAGTCGGAGTATATGCATATACTATATATTTGCAGCGATAGTACCACACGTCTGCGCTGAATATACAACCCAATACTGTAATAAGTTCCAAGAGAAAAAAACAAAACCGGAACAATGAATCCAGAGTCTTTAGACGGAGCAACCACATGGAAAATTTGTATTGGTACTAAGAATTGGTCGACAACGAGGAATTGGTACAGGAGTGCCCTTAGTTATCTTGAGAAAGAATGCAATAATTACGACATAGTAGATAGAAATATTCTTAAACAGACTAGTAGCCTTCATTGTACTCGAAATTCCCATAAATAAGAATGGATACTCGAGGAGAAATACAGCAGATATGAAGATGAGTACGACAAGAGGCAAAAACCTTCATAGGACTTCAGTCCTAATTTTCTCTACTAGCTAGAAAAATACAAGAAAAATGAAAATAGGGCCAAAACCTGCAAAAACGTTTCAAGTTCTGGGACAGGTAAATGAAGTTGATAGACTTTATTCGGAAAAAATCAAAGGAAAACATAAAAATTACCGTCGAATCCTAAAAATTCCTTACGCATCAGTGTAAGTATACCGAGCATAGACCACCTTTTCATTCTCAGATATTTCAGTAAACCGGCCTAAAGAGAGACTTTCTGTTAGCACTCTCAGTCTATCTTTCAATGTTCCAAGTCAACACAGAGTATCCCGCTTGTTTTACCATTATTCCAATAAAGTATACCACAGAGCAAGGTATGTACATACACATGTACCCATCTCAAAGCATTTCATGTTAATTTGAACACCCAAAAATATTCACAAGTCCAACGAAAAGCCTTTTGGTGGCAAAAATTGCATCAAAAATATTTACCCTACGACTTATTCACACATGGGTACGTACCATTGAAATTGAAACTTAATTTGTGGTTTGAGTACTTCTAAACTGTTTAACTGCATCAGTGGTTTGTATCTCTAAGTAAGTGTAAACAAATTTGTGGTTGCTAATGTGAGGGCCAGTGAGCAAGCCAACTCACTTAAATGATGCCTATAGTTACTCCTATTCTCTGAGTATTTAGTAATTACTGAGTGGCCGACCCTTGAAATGGCATTTTAACTTTCTAGATAGAGTAAACGCAATTCAGCATCAGTACATCTATGCGATTCGACTAAATATCTCTTCACAGCGATCTACCTATCAAGCTGTTCTTTGATCTTAGATCAACTATATTTTGCATCCAAAAACACCAACTCCATCCCACTGCAACTGAGGAATCCTAACTAGTTTACTGCAGAACTAGGAATCGAATTACTGTCGACATATTTACCGAAAAAAATAATGCCATTGGCTACGAATCTGTACATACATTTGAACAACTAGTTGATGTCTTAAACTGCTATAGACCTGAACCAAGGCGTAGCCTCGGATTAGTCTTACTTCTTGTACATTTATTACGGTGACTGCCAGAGCAAATAGTATTTCTTCAGATACGGAGAGGTAACTAAGAATCTTGAGGTTCAGACATCAAAGGAAGCGTAAAACGTAACAAAAACGCTATTATTATACCTATTAAATAACATTTTTACCGCAGTGCCACAGGGCGCTGTGCTGGGTCCTCTTCTGTTGTATGTTATGTTCGACGACATTTCACTGATTTCAATAACTGACGAAACTTAACTACTAGCAGCTGCAATTGGAATATACGGCACAGATAAAGTTGAACCAACAGCGATACATAAAACTGGAGCAGTAAGGAAGAAAGTAGAAACCGCCACAATTCAAGGCTCATATTTAAGTACTGCATTACTAGTCCTACACTAGCGCACGTCATTCCCAACACCTCCAGGCCGCGATATAGACTGCTATTGTCTATAACTGTCATGACAGATACAAGACTCTTATTTAAGCTCGCATCATGGTCAACGTAGAATAGAAAGCTATTGACCAGAGAAATCAAATTCATGATGACATACACTAGACAAGGACAAATAAGCTTACATAAGCCATGGAATATAAAAGCCATGGAAGATAATTGCTTTTGTATTCCCAGACTGCATAGAAGATACAGAACCCCTGACTTTTCAATTTATGTCAACTTTTCAGCGAGGAGGGCCGTGTCTCGGGTACGGTTGGCTGAAATCGTTGGGCAGTTGAACGTAAAACCCTTTGAATAACTTCTCTAATGATAAACAGGGAACCATAGAGAGCACGAAATAGGAGAAGTAGTTACTTTGCTGAGAATGATCTCGGTATAGCAGGTTAACAACTCACTCTTGGTACATAGATATATCACAAACAAAGTATTTAAACACTTTCATAAAACCCCATGGAACACTCATTAGTCTAAGGAAGAAAATGATGTAAAATTGATATCTAAGGAACGATTCTGCATATCTATAGATACTATGTCAACTGGGATTGACTTTCCACCACTGAACGAGTTTAAACTTCATCCGAATGTCATAATCCACATGCAGTTTTCTTGATCTTAAGGATCATCGAATATATCTTTTAAACCCTCTGCATATGAACTAATACCACATCACTCAAAACTTCTCTAGTAAATCACCCGCACTCACAATTCTATCCCCTTTCCATAAATTTCTACAAACTTCACCTCTTCCATCCAACATGACACTCTACCAAATTGCCTCAAATGTCTGGATTCTCCCCCTTTTTTTCTTTCTCGAGAAAAACATACATAATTCGACACTGATATGCTAAAGTGGCTTTAATTATCATCACAAAAAATATGTGATACTCGTCTCCAAATAAATTATGTGTCCCATTTATAATATAAAAGTCACCCGCACCGTTTGGATGTTCATTACCAAAAATAGCAGCCCTCTGCACTCTCTCTCGAAACGACCCATTTCATAATTTGTATGACTCATCTAGCGCGATATTTATAATTGGGACGATGAGTTTGCGAACTCCAGTCCCCAAGGTATAAGATACAATTCACGAATTCGACAAACACACACAGAACGTCATCCAAGCCCCAGGTCGAACGTTTAATTTGCATAAGGATCACATAATTTGGCCTCTTATCAAATTTGTATTTCGCGAATGTCAATTCGAGTTAGTCATCCCGCACAGTTGTATTTATTTAACTAACGTAACAGGGGGCGGTTTTAACACTTCGATTTCTTGTCAAAGATAGTTTTTTTTTTTTTTTTGTGGCTTACAGATTCGTTACTCATACATAAGCCGTCGTCGTTGTCCATAATTTAATGAGAAAAAGGAGTGGCCCTTAATTGCATCATTAAATTACACGCACACCATTGCCAAGCGACTTGCAACTCTGTAGAGCTTGTACATATTCTCGGCTGGGGTTAGACAGAAATTGGGTGTGCACAATATTTCAATTGTATCTGGGGCCCCCCTACTCACTAAGATACACTTTTTCTTTCGTTTCGCTTCTAGTCGTGTCTTTCCCCATGGAATGTGTTGCATTCATCGTGGCCATATATCAATCTGCGAGATGTTTTCGATATTAATTTATCATTTCTCCTTAACGAACACAAGCCGGGTGCCGAGTAATGAAGGATATCGAATGTGCAATGCGCTCTGCTCGTATCTGGGGGGGAGGTGGATAGATGGGCGCGCGATGCATTTGATGTGATTGAAGATGTGAAGGGGCTTCTACATATAAACAAACGTAGGGAGAATATCTATCTACGATAGCCAGGAGTTCAATGTCAAGGAGGAGATGAAAACCACACACACCACATAGAGAAAATATAAAAGTATCTATCGGCTGTATCGGAAACACAAGTATTAGATAAAGAACACCACATGTAGTCATAATTTTAGTTTGAGAAAATATTTTCTCAAAAGCAACCCCCAAAGTAACATAAAACATCAACCAGTCAAAGTTTAATGTAGTATCCATAAAGGAAATGGAGATAAATTTATCAATTAATCAATTGGATAGGATAGATAGGGGGCTGGGGCTACAAGCGGGAGGAATACTTTCAGACAAATTTTTTGTGATGCTTCTTTGCTTTCCGATGAAAGAAGCAATTATGATCGATTTAAAATCAAAACAGTTTAATTAGTGAAATGCGCCCGGCACGGTTTTATTGCGGGTTTTTATTACAAATATTTTAAAAGGAAAGCAATTTTGTGTTCGTTTTGTGTAGACTTTGGACTATCTGGCATTGTACAGTGTCATTGGCAGAGGTTTTACTTTATTTTTTCAGGTCGTAACATTGCTGCCGGTACGAGAGAGAACATTAAAATATTCCACGGGAATTTAAGTTTATAGTTTAGCAGGTATATGCACTTGTGGATCATAAATTCTCTAAATGCTTTTTAAATTTTGTTTGGAATGTCATGGCCATGGTATGGTTTCAAATGGGAAAATGAATTCCGCATGTGCGATAGAGGGCACTTACAAATCGTGAATTTCCGATTACTACAAGGGTTTGAGATACGTTTGCTATTTTCTAAGCAAATGATCTGTACCGGCGATAGTTATCTTTTGATAGTTGACTTTCTGAACAGCTGAAGGCATTGCCCTAAAATATCACCAGGTGGCATTTGGTTCTCTTAGATACGTAGTCTTGTCTATCGATTTTGTTACAACAATTGATGTAACGAAATTTGGTAGACGTTTGAAGCATTCGTATCATAGGAAGTAATTGATGGATTTTGTTAATTTTAATATCTGCGAGTGGGGCATGTCACCCTTATGCGACTAGGTGTGCCGGAAGAGAAAGGCATTAAGGCACATGGGGTGAAGAGGAAGACCAGGATAGCTGGGGACACAATTAATCTTGAGAGAGCGCTGTAATTACACAAGTTGTCCGATTTAAATGGAATAAATGCTCTTTGTTTGCTGAATAAACCTTCTTTCCATGGCCGAATAGTGATGTTTCATAAACAATTTGGATTTGGCTGCTGTGAGCTTGTAAACACTCAAGTCGATATTAATCCACTGTAGAGCTGGATCAGAAAGTGAAGGGAATGTGGAGAAAGCTTAGTGCATGGAGACCGTTTCCTAACGTTGTCCGTCTTTTTGCCGCTCATATGTCCAAAGATTTGCTCTCCAGTCCGCATGCTCAATCAAGAAAGTCTCTCCGCAAAAGGTGCCAATCAGTGACACTAGAAGGGAAAGGGGTTTACCTCTGGGGGATGCGTGTGTTTCTACTCAACAAACTGGTAGAAAGTAGCTGGTGTGATCAGCAGAGAACATCGCTGAAAGGTGTCATTCATTTATACTAGGAGCAAAGGAACGTCAGAAAGCAGCAAAAACCTCTGTTTGGTACCATTGATCAACCCGAATTGACTATGGATGTAGACGTTGCGGAGATAGTACTGAGCGATGCAGGAGTTTCTACTCAACAACCTGGTAGAAGGTATATGTTGTTTGACGTTATTATCTTTGGTTCTTTTTCAAGCAGATATGACGGGATCTCTAACTGTTTTAAGTAAATCAGACATAGAAGATTCTTCTTGGGATCAAGATTTTCTAAATCTTAGAAGCTACTTTCTACATTCTAGCTCCCACAAATCCCACAAAGGGTCTAAGTAAGTAAGTATCTATCACAACAAACTAGGTTACGCTGTCAATAGTGCTTAAAAATTATCCCAACTTGACTCGAATCGATTCGAAAGACGATAAGAATTGTATTCAAAATCTACTGCAATCATAGATTTATACGCCCAATCCAAGATACAACCAACGATAGACTGCGATAGACGATCGACCGATAGACCATTCAAAGAACACAGCAAACAGTCATACTGAAGGACCCACATACATATATAAGTGTATAATCCCTGGGAGTTCTAATAGATTCTCACTTCATGGCCAGTTTTAGCTAGGTGATGGTGAATTTCTATGAATCCTCTTAGAATTGTATCTCTTGCTTGTGTAAAGCCAGAAAAAAGAATCAAACACTACTCGTCCCAGATTGCATTTATAGCTGATGGATTTGCATAAAGTTGTCCTTCTTCAGGTGGCCTTGGGGGTCCAGCTGGTGGTCTACAATAGCAATAACTTACGTCACATGGCGTCCGTCTACCTAACCTAATCTCAGACTTAAGACGATGGATGGATTAACAAACATTCATACATCTATACATGTGGGTGGATATGGAAATATCGAATTGAATATATCCTAAAACGGATTAAGAAATAAACCTTCTACAAGGAATTCTTCCACACAAATATTCGCATTAAATTATCAATACGTGTGATACGAGTGCGACATGCCGCGCATTTCGATGATGTGTACCCTCATCATCCCCACGCTGACAGAGGCGACGACAACTTTGGATTCCACGTATACTGAAATCCAATACCGTTCTCATGGTTCAATTTTCATATCTCCTTTATGTTCTTCACCTTCTACACATCGATTTCGGATTTCAGTCGTGAGTAGAGTACCCACATGGTTCAACTTAAATGATGATAGAGAGACTGATGGTTCTCTAACACAGATGCATACGCTTACCTTAACCTTGAACTTGGTATGGTCTATTCTAGAGCAAACACCTTTTGTTATATCAAAAAAAAAAAAACCAAAACGAATCCGGAATCCATTTACATTTTTTTCTTCAAAAACGGGTAGTCTTCCTTTGTTATGAATCTGCGATTGAAACTGAGAGATACTCGTATGTGTGTTGATCCCTAGAGCAATGAATGGGGACACGCATAATCGGAGAAAAGAGCAAAACCAATTACATAGAGGTGAGAACAATGGGAGATTCATATAAATAGGTGATGGTTATAGGTGCTTGAAAAGGGGTATACAACCGTAGCGAAGTAATGAGAGGGTTCATCTTCCGAAAATTTAAGTGTAAATATCTGATCAGCTGCTTTGTTTGAAAGACCCATTATGGGATTCTTTAGAGGCGATCGTCTAAAAAGGGTTGATGTAGGTTTGGATCTGAGTCAAGGGAAAAGTGTCAGATAGACTTCTTAAGTATGGTTTATTGGATTGGTATTTGAATTATATAATCAAAAAAGAAATGCGTTGAACTGGAGTGCAAATAAAAGGATATTTATCTTTCCTTGAGAAAAACACTAAGAACGCATTTCAAATTTGATGGTATAAGCAAAAAGATATGACATCGAGTGGTAGATACACTAATTAACAATGTAATGATCGGCAAACTAGTCGCTTTGTGACCCGATTCCTGTGTTTTACTAGCAATCGTCTGGGTTGGTCTTTTTTTTAGCACGGATTATAGCACCTTTTAAACATGCACACTATGTATTTTCATTTAAAAATGGTTTCCGTTTAACTGACTCTCATTAGTTGGAGAGTAGTGACTTTCACTTGAGGGAGTTTATGTTGCTCAGCTCATATATTGAATATGGATGGACCGATTTAATGGGGAAATTGTTGGGTGACCTATGCGGGCTAGTTGGTTAATTTTAATTAATGCATGCAACCGTGGAACCAAAGCAACATCTCTGCATAACATTGACATTCTGTATGGACACAGCAGAGATACATAACTTTTGCTAGTAGCACGAAGTCATGCTGAATTGAAATTGATGAAATCACGTTAAGATATGTATGTATATCACCGAAGTAGTATAAAATTAGGAACATTGGGTCCCATTGTTTAGCTATTTGCATACTTTTGACATTACATTATAACTATCGGAAATCCTTGCACTACTTGGAAAATTCTATAGTGTGACCTATAAGGCCGGAAATCGTTGATCACCGAAGGTATCAGGAACTTTTTTTTTATAGCTTTACGAGGTCTATTTCGAAGTTTAGTTGGCTGAACAATATGTGATGGTTATGAGGAAATCAGTCAATTAGGATAGTCTATAGATAGTTAGGATTCGGTGATCATTTGACAAGACTGTTGCACCTAATGACAGCGATCAAAATTATAAGTTGTTAATTCACAAGCAATTGCAGAAAGGAAGTAGCTACTTATTACTCAGCTTAGGCAGGTACTAACACCCGGATTTGCAACATCGCAAAATCACTGCCCATAATGGGCTATCTATCTATTTAGAATAAATAGATACTTCACATCAATGCAAATCCTTTTTTTGAGCTCCTACACACTGATATTTGGATAATATGACCCAAGGAAGGCTCAATCTCATAAAAGGATTAAGAGTAGTATCTCATCTCAAAGGCGACTATCCCAAGTATATACTATCCAAAATTGTTTACATCACATTACATAACCAGTTACGGAGTATAGACGACTACAATAAACGATCTTCTTGATTTACGAAGATGCATGGGTGGCTATTTAAGAAAGAGAATGCATGATATTTTAGGTGGAAGGGTATGAAGACCCATACGCCATTATCGGTTTTCAAATAAAATGACACAATGAAAGTTATGGCAATGTTATGCGTTCGGTTAAGGTTTAGTAAGGAGGTACAATAACTCATATACATATATACATGTAGTAGGTAAGAAAGCTTTTAATCCATTCTTCATATAGAAGAGAGCGTTGGCCACAATGCCCATGGCAAGCATAATTACAAGACTTCGGTTTCAAGCCGTACGAAATAATGAATCCTGAAGAGAAAGAGTGGCAAAAGAATGAAATAATAGTGAAAACTGAAATTTCAGTTTATGTGTATGCCGTTAAAACTGTGTTTAAAAGTAATTTACTCTTCGAACCCAGGCTTAAAAAGATCTTAAAGACTACCACAACACTAGTAGAATGCTCTGAGTGTGCTCAGAGTTGCATAACTACTTGACATTCAATCTGTCAGACTGCTCTGAAGGCGCTAAATCTTATGTTATCAAATATGAAGTAGTCACCAAGTTTGAGGTTAAGAGTTATGCCTAGATACTTTGTAGGCCACAATTGGTAGTTCTTGTGTGGAATCGTCTACATTTTAGCCAACGGATAAGTAGTCATAATTTTGCCCAGTCTTAAGTCTCAGGGATACAGTAGATACAAGAGGGTCCCTTTAGCTTTAATTTCAATTAGATCTGACTAAACTTCTTGCTGTTTATTCCGGGGATAACGAACCGCTAGCCACGATTCTATAAACTCTAATAAAGTGGGCGCGGCATTATATTTATTGATTCAATGGAATGAATAAGCTCAAGAAGTAGTAACATATGGATAAGGGTGTGGACCAACGAACGCATAGACATGATCTGTACATAAGATCTGCACAAATATTATCTGCAATAATATTTTGATGAAATGGATGGGTACAAGCTAAATCATAGGACATAAATCTAAAGTACCCAAACTATTTTTTGAGAAAATAGAGTATTCAAGATATTAGGCCTTACGGTCTTTATCTAAGCAAAGGCTATCCAAGGAACATCACTAAAAATCCTAATAGATACTCGTGCTCACAAATAATCTTACATCGCCGGTGATATTCACAGATTCACAGATCACAAATCTATTTATTGAAAAAAAGGTATATGTACTTTCATACATATGTAGATAGTACGCCCTGATTGCATTTCTTTAGTAATACTACAAGGCACAAAGTCTACTAAGGCAAATGTCGTTGATCCCACCAGCATGAACTAGATACCACTTAAAGATCTATTTAACTCAATGTCATGATCAATGACAATGGACACTGGTCAGGTTTAGTGACCTTAATAGCCTATCTGTCGCCTATTCGAGTTCATTTTCATTTTGCATTTGGCTTATTTTTGATTGTAATGATTTAAAAAAAAATCAGAGAGCTGATCTTTTCAAAAACTAATTTTGTTTTCTTCTTCAAAACATCTTTCAACTTTTTTTTCTATTGAAAAAGCTCTTAAGGAAGCACCCTGTATTAATGGATTTTAAAACATAAAAACTGATTTCAATTTCAAAAACTGCACATGATCACACCACTTAAAAACAAAAAATAAAAACTAGACACATTCAATAAAATACAAGAGGGTCTTTAACATCCCTGCCTCAACTCGGCGAAAACCAGTTTCTTAACATTTAATTTTAAAACTAAAAATTTTGCACAGAAAATATAAAAAATATTTACCTAAAGCACCAAAAAAGATTAATCCAGCTAAGATGTGGTAAAATATTTGTAGCTCCATTTTGTTTTATTTTTAAACTTTTTAATTTATTTTATAAATTTAATTTTAAAACTTGAATCAGTTAATTCAAATTTATTTTCACTAAATATGAACTTTTGATTTTTTTTGCACAATTCACTATGGTCACGGATCACTTAACGTATCGCGGATCGCTGAGCAATTGACTGACTTGATTGACAGTTTGCAACACTAATTTATTTAAATCTTTAAGAATATTTTTTGCAAAAATTTTATCAGTTATCTGTGACGTAATACCGTGATTATTCTAACCGTTTGTTTGAATAAAAAAAAAATTGAAACTTTACAAGGAAATTCAAGAAATAATATATTCGACTTCAAAACTCATGCGCTGTTCACGATCGTTGCAACCAGTCGCCGCAAGGGAATATTTTTAAATGAATTTGGAAGCGCAGGCAATTGTTGAAGAGTATGAGAGTGAAGTGGAAGGTTGACGGGCAAAGTGGCGAACGCGCGCAAGTGAGTCTTCCAGTGAGTGACAAATGAATTTTTATATGGAAGCCATGATGAGGGGCAGGAAAGAGTTCCCCTTCTGTCGTTAAGAGTTCGTTGGTAATTTGAACTTGGAGTTTGGGGATGTGGTTGGACAGATTTTTTTTTATTTAATTGGTGAATCATCGTGGTTAAAAGTACAAGAAGTCATCAACAAATATTGGATGAGTTTTGGTGAAAAGGGATTAGTAATCTGGGGGAAAAATTTGTTAAGCAAAGCAATGAGATGGAAGGGAATTTTATTTAAGAGCGGAAATATTTTAAAGAGGAAATTGTAGGTAATACTACTATTAAGAGAAACTTTTGGCCATGAGTGTTGCTGTGTTCTAGATATGTAGATAAAATTTGTTTTAAAATTTAATTATAACATAAGTATATATGTATATAGGTAGAGTAGTGCTGTATTTCACGTTTATCACTCATGCAAAAATGACGACTTTCTAGAAAAACTTCCATATTAAATTCAGGAAGTTTGAATTTTGGGAACTACCCGAAAAATATGTCGTATCTCGAACGTATTTTGTATCTTAAGAAACTTCATACATACATATGTAAATACATACGTACATGTGTATGTATGTATATATGAAAGGACGTGTCACAGCCTAAAAAACCACAAACACAAAATGCTAAAAAGAAAGCAACACAATACTATCACACTGAGTGGTGAATATGTCAGATACTAGAATCTCAGGTTTAACTGTTATGGTGAGCCAGACTATGTATCTATCTATTTATTTTCTAGGACTAGTGCTTACTCCTACATTTGATAGGTACATATGTACATACATATACACAAATATGAAAAGAAAAGCCGAAGTCAAAAGCATGACACATGAGGTTACAATAAACGTGAAGGATCCTGATGAAATCACCACCAAGGAAGAAGTCGCTCTAGCCCTCTCAGAGCAGTTCGGATTGCAATAGCCAATACCAGAAACTGGAATAAAGTCTATGAGGAAAATCTATGCCGGGACTCAAGCAGTAGTAAGTCTGCCAGCAAGCATAGCCAACAACATTCTAGCAGTCGTAGAAGTCACAATCGGTTGAGTAAATTGCCAATTAGGAGATAAACCGGACCTGAGAAGATGTTACTGGTGCCTTGGGTATGGCCACCATGCAATAGGCTGTAAGAGCGGAGATCGGTTCAGGATTTCTTCTCAGAAACGGAATCCATGTTCTGTAAATGAAGTGAGCAGAGCGCCAAGCACAGTACTGAAAGCATGAAGGTTATCCAACTAAACCTCAACCTGCTTACACAGACGGTCCGAGAGTACGATGCGGATATTATAATGTTCAACGAGCCCTACAAGCAGCTAAGTGAGGGTATGTGGACAGCGGATACTTCTGGCAAAGCAGCGATATAGATATGCAAATGCCAGAGGCAGAACACTCCTGGAGGTGTTCGCATTGTTAGACATAATTCTCGTGAATTTCGAGAGCGAGCTCACTTTCTACAAAAATGGAAGAGGGTCAATAATAGACATGAACTTTGTGGGCATGTGTTTGGCAAGTTGTATATACTGCGTGGAAATATGCACCATGTATAAGTTTCAGCTATGACCCAGTCCTATTGAAAATAAAAGAGAAACCAGAGAAGGCACCCGCAGAAAAGGGAATGGAAATCACAGACTCTGGATGTTGAAATACTCCAGCTAATAATGAAAGACATGTCCCTTTGTGGACCAGCCGTCGACAAGGCGAATCAGCTCACAATAGTATTGACAAGAGCCTGTGATGCATTCATGCGACAGAAAACAGCAAACTCGCAATAGTCACCAGTATGCTTGTGGAAAGATGAGATCGCCAGACTGCGCGCAAGGTGCCACATGGCTCGTTGATTGTACCAGGGCTCTCACTCCACGAGAGATTCAAAACCGCCCGGAGAAACCTGAAAACTGCAATTAAAGACAGTAATTACAGATGCTTTGTCGAACTGTGCAACGAAACCAATCAAAATTTGTTGGGAAAACCTGGTGATGATGAAGTTGAAGGGTGGCCGAAAACCCACACTACTTTACCCACAACAACAGGGAATGGAAGAAGATGCGGAGATTGTGAATATGACGGGGGCATTACCAATACCTCTCGTCACCGCCGCAAAATATGTCTTGCAAGTCTGCGTAAGAATAAAGGACCAAAAAGCGCCTGGTGTCGATGGAATCCTCAACATTGTCCTAAAAACAGCAATAAATTGGTGTCAACAAACTATCTCAGATATAATCAACATTTGTCTCAAAGTAGTATTAACCGCCCAGTGGAAGTAACAGACTGGTACTCTTACCAAAACGTAATAAACCACCGCAAGATTCCTCATCGTATAGGACACTAAGCATATTGAACACCGTGGGGAAAATACTGGAGCGCCTCGCCAGTATGGTTTCCGTAAGGCTTGCTCTACGGTTGACGCCATCGATGAATCGATAGTACTGCGCAATCATCACCCTGGATGTCAAGAGCGCCTTCAACACCGAAAACTGGAGAAACATCGTCCGAGGTCTTACCGCCAAGAGAGTACCAGAGTACCTGCAGAAGATAATGATGGACTATTTTAGAAATAGGATACTTCTCTACAACACTGACTTTCGAACGAGGTAGTATAACGTCACAGGCGGCGTTCCTCAAGGCTCCGTACTAGGTCCGCTATGATGACGTTCTCAGATTTAGAATCCCGAGATCTTCCAAAATAATTGGCTTCACCGACGACGTTGGAATGGTCCAGGATTGGCTCGTACGCACGGATCCACAACTTGCAGAAGAAAAGACAGAAATAGTGCAGCAGCAGGCGAGTCTTGGAGAGTAAAATTGTCAGTTTTAATGAGAAACTCGTCAACAGGGGAGCTGGGAAGCCCCAGGATACACGAGAGGTCATTACATTCTTCTAGGAGTGACTGTTGGTGGAGGAATTAGTCCAAAAATTCATTCGACGAGGCCATATGCAAAGACATTATTGTCTTTGACCAGTCCTTTAGAGAGATATCGTGGGACTTACCTATCGGGCTCGCGACTCGTGAAGAGTCTCTGCCTGAGATACTACGGCTTTCCATCTTCATCGGTTCCTTGATGATGGTGCGACAATGGAACCACTTTTCGTTGGGATTTATAGCAAGTGATGACATGGTGGAAAGTGTTTGGTCATTAGTCATCACCAATCTTCTAGTTGATTTACGGAGATCAGGCTACAACGCCATTGGTTATGCGGATGACTTGGGGGTTTTTATTAGTGGTAAACAGAGCACGACCATTTCTAGTGTCATGCAAGGTGCTATACTACATCTTAGGAATTCTCATATTAAGTCCGCTATCGAGTGCGCCTCTAGGGCCATGTGGGACAGTAGACGCCTTTAAGGCAGAGCGTGAGGTCTGAATCCAAAAATGATACATTGTATGTGTACAATGATGGCGAGGCCCATTACCACGTAAGTGGCCGAAAGTTCTTGAACGGACCACGGGATCTAAGCTTCAGAAGCTCCAGAGAATAGCCTGTCTCTGTATCATGGGCATCATACGACAGCATTAGAAGTTTTTATTGGGCTTTCTCCCCTACAAATATTCGTTAGGAAGACGGCCGCTAGATGCGCTCTTAAGCAGCAGCTAGAATACAATTATAAACGAGATGATCATGTGGGACACCTGAAAATTCTTTTCGGGAATTGAGTCACGTTTTGCACTATTTACAAACATCATGGCTAGCGAGTACTGTCTCGATATGTTATTTAAAGTAGAAACATTGGATCATGTAACCTGGTCTAATGGTATTTCAGCACAGGATCCTAGAGGTCTGATTTGGTTCACAGACGGATCGAAGATGGAAACCGAAGTCGGAGCTGGCGTCTTTAGACCAAAGTCTCGATACCTATGGGAATGTGTCCCATGGTTTTCCAGGCTGAACTCCATGCCATTGACATCTGCGTTAGGATAAGCATTGGTAAAATTAGGTGCTAGGATATATACTTATCTTTTCAGATAGCCAGACAGCTTTTAAAGCGTTGTTGTCCAATTTAATGGACTCTATATCAGTTAAATCCTGATTGTTCGGTTGGGTTCCTGGTCATCAAGAAATTTCAGGCAACGAATCTACAGATGAACTAGCTAGTGCTGGCTGAGAATCTGCTTTCATAGGAGTTCATACGTTGCCGCCACAGCGCTGATTAACTTCGTCTAGCCCACTAGGAAAAAGTCTGAGACAATCCAAGCGATTAATCAGGCATTATTCTTACAAGGAAGTCCTTAAGCTAGACAGGGATAGTATTAAAAACCTGATGAGCTTTCCCCCAGATCACTGTGGCCTGCGGTATTACAAGCTCAATCTGCGCCCAGAAACGGAATGCAGGTTCTGCTCGGAAGATGGCGGATCTTCTGAGCACATTCTCTATGATTGCCCTGTATTACATTAGTTAAGAAGACGTAATTTCCATAAAGAAATATGTGCGTCAGCAGTTTAAATATACACTAAATGATACAATAGATCTTTTTCGGTCGCAGGGTCAGCCATATGGGCAAGGGTCTACAAAAAAAAAACTGAAGAAATATATCCGCCTTCCGTACTACCTATACTACGAGTATATTGCTTCTTACGACTTTGCAAGCAATCGTCGTTAAAAAACGCTCAAATTGCTGACTGCATTACGCGTGGCTTGAAACTGCTTTGCATGTCAAATATCCCTGATTTCTATCTAGATTGTTAACCACCACTCCTTTGGGTACCTACTTCATGACTTTTAGTAGGCATTTATGGAGCAAAATAGGCAATCACTTCCCTTTAACGAAAAACAATCCGCAAATTTACAACCACCATGGGGGGTGTGCCCTATTGGTATTCCACCCGCTGTCCACTGGCTCATCAAAACGTCTCTATAAATTAATGACTTCCATCAAACTACTATTACTCATTGTCCAAACTACTTTATTCCTCCAGCACCATAGAAAAAAAATAAAATTGAATCTCAAATTACCCCGTAACTACAGATGTGAATTTTAATTCTCTTATCGATCCAAGAAATGATGGCCTGTCCGGCCGGTGTACCGTCGTCCAATTGCAAATTAACCATATTGTCCCAAATTCAATTCAACCACAGCACCATGACATCAATCACCCATCGGTGCGCCTCGTTGTTATGCTAATTCGAGTCGGCCTCTCAGAAGACCGACATATAATTCCTAAAGAACAATAAACCGAAATTCTCTTCTTGCCTATGTGTGTGCCCAAAAATCACCAAAAGGAACCCCAGAGCCAAGGTGGGTGCGCACCATTTGGGAATCGTGGCACGTAGACAGCTTGACCATTGCCGGACTGAATGTGAATTGTTAATTGTCATTAACAAGTAATCACAAGTTCACTTTGTTACAACGCAGTCCTGTTGCACGATGTTGGCGACACGATGAGATCAGCCACTTTCTAAATAGCGCCCAACAGACACTCACCGCCATCACTTTCTGCAAAAGGACAACACCCATTCGCGAAATGACTGAAAGAAAGAATGAATGAATGAATGAATGAATGCATTTCGCATTCCAAACACCCGTGTGACCTTTAATTCTTTCGTTTTCGTAATTAAAAAAGAAGAACGGGCCCATGCCGTGCCCTAAAACTTGTAATTTATGGCAGTAAAAGTTTATGTCTTTCAAGGTGCATTATTTGTTTTTGTTTCTTGTGGCTTAGTATGATAGTTGGAATGACCTAGAGAATGGTTTATGGCTCATTTAGTCTGTAGGAATATAATGCACAAAAGGGTTAATAAAATGCGTGCTACCAGCGGTATGCGTTTTGGAATTCGAATAAAACTGAAAGTTAGTGAAATTATACTGGTGGCTGATGTGTCTTTATAGAGACGACTACCTATCTTTATACATATGTACCCGTATAGTAGCTATTAAGGAGTTGTGGGTGCAGATTCGCATTTGTGGTTTGTGGTGAACAGCCATTAACTGTAGCTAACTTTCTTTCACTCAGTGGAGAATTTTGTGGCCAGGAATTTGAACACCACTAAACACCATTGCCGAACTCAAGAGGTACTGCGACATGTGATAGATGGGACTAGGCTAGGCATATACTAAGAATGTTCAGAAATCCCTAAAATTGTAATTAACAATGTTGGCTCTCAGTAAACTTTATTGTGGAAAAAAGGAAGGACTTTATCTAATTGGAGAGTACTGATGTATCTATTAAATCGCAATGCGAAGCTAAAGTTTTGCAGAAGACGAGGAATCCATGAAAAACGAATAAATCTAGAAAAATATGTTGAAAGTCTTTCGGAAAAGGTCGAAAAAAACAGTTTATATTTTGAACTGTGACAAAATTTTCTTGTGGAACCCAGATATCTATTAAAGGGTGTTTTTTAACCCAGTACTAACTTCAGACAGTTATATCTGTCAAACCAATTGTCAGATTGCAAACTGTCAGTGTCATTTTTATTCTGTGGTTTTTGTTTAATTTTAGAAATTTAGTTCCAAAATTATGGTTCAGTGCGTAAAGCTTATAGAGCACTTGCAGCATATTACAGCCGACATAATCGGCGATCTGTGACCGCTATTCATTATTGACCTTTTCGTATTGTTGACCGTTTTCGCACAATCGGCAACATTATTCGTGTTATTGAGGACATACGGCCACAAATGTTTGAAAAAGTGGTCAAAAACTTTTTCTTCCGGATGGCATTCATCAGATCTAGCTGTAGTGGGCATATGCCCGAAGTTGTATTTAAAAATTCTCGTTTGCTATGTGTTAGTCCTGACCAAGTCGGAGAAGAACGAGAACTGAGGGACTAAGTTAGGTTAGGATAGGTAGAGTAGGATTACCACCATGACTAATGCATTTAATATCCCTACAGAATTTGTTTAACTCATTAATTTGGTTCAAAGACCCATCCTCCTGTAGGTTATTAAGGATGTACTTGCCGAGGTGTTGTATTAACTTCAGGCTATGCCTTGGCATTTACGGTGTATATGTGTAATGTCCTCAGAAACGTGTAGATCCTTGCAGTATCTACATACATGCATCCGTATTTTATAATCCTAATCACATAGGGTGCTTCCTCAGAATGTAATGACCAGAGAGTAATACTATAGGTATTCCTTCCTTCCGATCTAATACCGACCATCAGATTTGGTGTAGGACTCTAGTCCTAGCTTTGAGCTAAGCTAGAACCTCTACTTGCAACACACTGAATGCGTCCGGAAGTTTCAGAGGCGCCTACAGGTTTATATCACTCGAGTATGCAGCTGACCCTGTACCTTCGCTGGCTTTGAAAGCACCTGTGTATATGGCAATTTTATTTTGGAAAGAGACTACCTTGCCACTCCTCCCTTTTAGGACACATTACTGTGTATATGGCAATTTTATTTTGGAAAGAGACTACCTTGCCACTCCTCCCTTTAGGACACATTACTTCATATGCTGTATTGAAGTCGAGAGTATGTACATATCCTCATGAAATCCCTGAAGAATACTCAGTAGCCCGTGCTACGAGTTATGCCAGACCCCATGCTCCTGCATGTTTACGTGGCTAAAACACCCCCTCAAGGCATTCTTGCGTAGGGGCAAGTTTTGACATTCTGTCTACTCCTTCTTATAATCTAGCATTTTATTCCTCTTGGGTTGTGGGTGTTTGATTTTTCCGTCGTAGTTCCTGCATGATGCTAGCAATGATACTGTTGGCTGTGTCAGAATAGGTGACAGAATGGGTCATCTGCAAGGTCGTACTTGTAAAGGAATCCCCGAAAACTTCCATCTCCCGTTAGGAATTCGGTAAAGTAGTAATTTAATTACTTCAACATGTTTTTTTTTTGTCCGCTCTTTTATGTTCGGTAGCAGTTTGTATTTCCACTCTGTCTGCTCTCAGCTTAGAGATGCAATCGTTCCACCAGTACACCGGAGTTCGCCCATACCCATTGCCTTTGCGTGGTATGGATGCATCGCATACTCGGGTGAGGAAAGTTGTCACTTGTTTGGCCTGTTCTTCAACTGTGTCCTAGTCAGTCAATAATAGAGCATCTCTTTATTAAGGTTGTTACTTTTCCAGTCCAACTTTTGTACCTTTCAGTGGCTGTTTAGTTCTGTTCTGTTGTTTCAAAAATGGCCTGGTGATCACTGTTTGTATAGAGATCGGAGACATGTCATTTTGTTTTTCTCGGTATGCATCAAATGGCGAAAGTTAGATCTATGATGGAGCCACATCTGCCGTTATTAAAGGTATGTTTATATCCTTGGTTTAGCAGTACAGGGTCAAGGCTTGCAAACGCATCCAACAATGCCTCGCCTCTGTGATTAGTCCTCGTACTACCCCATTCTTTAGATATGCATGTTGAGCTTAGCATACAGTGCCGTCCAACACTTGCTCCTAATGTGGGTAAGAAGAACCCTTTCAAGTGTCTTGAGGAGGAATAACGAAAGACTTATGGGTCTGTAGTCGCCTGTCGCCTGGTTTACCTATACTAAGGACTAGTGTAAAATAGAACTGAAAATCCTCCTGAGATTCATGTCTTTGTATGGATAGTTGCAAGTTTCAAGTTTCAAGGTTCTTTTAAGTGCATCTGGTGATGTACGTGAGCAATTACTTCAGTTATATACTTAAAGTAATCTGAGATTCGTAACTTCCCTGGAGAACTGAATCTTGACTTATCAGCTGTATAAAGTATGCAGCCCAATTGTGATCTAATCAAAAGAAACGATGATAGCGTTGAGAAAGTGCAGATGTTGACAAATCAATGCCACCATTGTGACTGCCTGCGTTTTGAAAAGTATTAGTCACTTAGACACGTGCGGTTGGAATGGAACTGCAAATATTTACAAGTGAACGTATTCAAGTCCGGTTGCATTATGGTGACTTATACCATCGATATAACCTCAGCTGAAATAATGTGGTTTTTAGTTACACAAATAATTACATTTATATGTCATCAGACTTCTTGGAACTGCTCAAGCTACTCCCTAAAAAGAATTGTGAATAATATTCTAAAAATTGGTTTAATTCTCTGGGTGATGCTGGTTCCGGAACATTGTGCTTAAGTACTGTACATCAATCAGTTTTTGAATGCATTTAGGAGAACTGCGGATATTTGGATCTCTTCACTCTGGATCTGGAGAATCAAAGCCACGTAGATAGAAATAACATACATCGACCGGAACTGATCACGATGGCTTGTATACACCAGATTATATCGAATTGGCAAAGTTTTCCTAAAATGCTATACGTTTCGAATTTTAACTTACAGACATTTCTACAACTCTATCACCTTCATTCAAGAGGACGTGAGAGTTAGGTTAGAAGTTAACTTAAGGTTGGTTCCCTACAACTACTATATGTAGATACATATTTAAGTCATGACACGTAATCAGTTCTAGAAGGAACTCACTCACTTCTATTGTTTACATACGTACAACCGAGATACCCCGAGTATGATGACAGCTTAAACCACAGCCTAGGATTAGGGAAGTGGTCCGAGAGTATATCAACCTTTACACAGCCAATCACTTCGGCGAAGTTTAGAATATGTGCTTCGGGTTCTTTGCTTGTCGACTCTAGATTGGGGATTCTTATAGAAACCTTGGTGAAGCTCGTTCTTATATGATAGTACTATTTCTGGCTCAGGGTCGTAGGGAAGCCACTGAACCAAAGGAACTTACCGAACTTCCTTTTTATTGGACTTCCTGCTTTATATTATCACGGACTTCTGAGCCGCTCCTGAACATCTCGTCCGTGAAGGTCTAGGTAGCTGTGGTAACTGACTCCAGATCTAGTGAATAAAATACGTTTCAGCCTCTTCAGCTGGGTATTCTATTTGTCTAATGGGGGATGTAGCCAACACCCAGATAGAGCCATTGATTAGAGTTCAATTTCTACATCAAATAGTCAACTCTCCATTTAGAACAAGTGGTAGGTTCACTCAAAGACTGATAGACGAGATTGGACCCTTCCAGATAACCGTCAAGAGATTTGATTTATTTTGATCCCACGATTTAGGAGATAATTCAGGAGAAGGAAGAAGGATGTCGAGGTAGATGTTCTTAGTTTTTTCCGAAGTTATTTAAACCTCCTAACAAACTGACAAGAATGAAGAAGGAATCCACCTAGAATAAAGGTATTGTCGGACTACCTCTTCTAAAATACAGCCTGGACCATTTGAAATTGTGTGTACTAAAATATGTATGTGGGATATGGGAATGCTCACCTAGAACCCTGCTTAACTCTAGAACTGATAGTAAAACAGACCTGAGGGAGAATCCATTACGGAGCTCTATATGCCCTATTCTAATTTTTTGCTTGCTCGCATCTGGGATATAAACAAGCATCTTAGTTAATTTGGAAATTTGTATGGTGTTTTAATTTTTAAGATACCAGTGCATACCAGTGCATCTAATTCCATCTATGGCTAAAACCACAGTAGAACAGAATCCTTGAATTCAGAATTCAACGACCAAAAATCCTACAAACTAAATCGGTATCGTTCGCAATTTTTCTTTTAATGCAAACGTCACGATCATAATGAAACATGATCAACATGAAACGTCATGTCACTTATCAACTAATACTGATTCTGCATAATACTACAGATCGCGTAGTGGGATTCCCTGACCTAGAACAAATCAAGTTCATTTTTAGAATAACAGCAGCATAAGCTATTATTAGATCGGCTTGTTATTTTTCGAAAAGAACAATCTACAAACTGTCATCAGTAGGTCACGGGGTTTGGTGAATAATAATGCACCCCGTGTGAGTAATATATAAAAACAACAGACGTACGTATGAACGTATTTACTTCCACCACTCAATCTACATTTAAATTTTTTTTCAATAAAATTATGAATTCTTAAAATAAAGTGGACACATCAACCGCAAGGTCAAGCGAAATCTCCTGGTTGACTAATGCATCTGATGAATTGCAAATAAAGCTTAACTCTAATATCGCCAACCTTTTGTGAGAATAGTTCAGCGTTTAATTAGTCATACAAATAAATCTTTTATGTTCATCACATCCAAGGGGCAGATGGTTCTAAAAGTCACGTTTGTTCGTACTGACTCAGCAAAAAAAAAACTTGTGGTCATTCGCACAAAGTACATACATACATTGTTCGGAAGTGGTTTAGAGACGTGCAGTATACAAATTCTCCCCCTACGGTCCCTACAGACAGAAAAAGTTTACAATCACATGCCATTTGAAGTCACTTCTCCAAAGCACATGTCTTTAATTCTTTTCCAGCCACCATCCCTTCGTTGGGAGGATTTGTAAAGAGTTTTCTCGAAAAACTAAAAGAAACTTGGTAGATAGTCGTACATTTCTTAATTAAAACGAGAGCTCCCTAATGCATGTTAGAGCCCTGCAGGGATATGTGACTAATGCACACTTGCATCTGTAATGTATTCGTTTAGAACAAGAACATTTTCTGTAACTTTTCTCCGGTTTGCAAATGCATATTTTATAACTCTGTTTACAAGATCCAACGTATCCCGGCTAGTAAATCCAACCGAGAAAAGTGTCACCTAAAGAATGCAACACATAAAGCATATCTAGATACCAACAAGTATGTTGGAGATACACAAACCACCCTAACAAGTCGCTCCGGTGTGTGTCAAAACAAATGCATTAACGTGTCTGCATGTGACACCATTTACCTAATTTTTTTTATTTTTAAATGTTGCATTTGTTTTGTTGCACAGAAAGCAAATGAAAAGATTTTTTTTTTCTAATTAAGGAAATATTTTTTTTTTTGAAGGAAACCACGTGGAAGGTGGATTCATGAAGAAAGGATAACTTGTGGAGGGGACTGAAATGATGGATGATGGGACTAGGTAGTAGAGGGAGTATCTCTACTAAGTCGTTAAGTGCTTGTTTTTTTTTTAGGATAAGGAGTGACTTATTTGCCCACTTACTTACAGTGTTCTAGATTTCTGGAGGTACACACTAAATGACCACTTAAAAGCCAGTCAAACTGTCCTTCGGTTACTTCGTTGATCAATAAGGCTACCTTCGGTGATACTTTTCGAGGTAGGAGTGATTATGTCAGGATTTTTAGATTCTGATACCTTAGGTAGGTAGGTAGGTAGGTGGGTTGGCTAGAGAAGAGAAACTCCTCTATACTCCACTCAGGTCGGTGTAAACCCATTGTGCAGCCCATAGGAGCAAAATGTGTATCCCATTACTCGTGGAGCAGTACCTACTACAAACCATCCTGTCGATTTAATATAGCTACCGATGTCATTCACCGATTTGTCGTACAGTTCTTCGATGTCCTGGAAGAAGTATCCTGCCAGGATTTTTTTTCTTATGCGGCAGAGGCTTGGGCAATGACACAGTAAGTACGTAGTATCTTTTTAGACATCCTCATCACCGCATCCTCCACAAAGATCGTCATTCGGTGGTACCGCAGAGTGTTGTGCACCATGATCTTACCTATGAGACAGCGATATCGTTTCTTTTTGTGTCAATCTGTCGGTTTTTCCTTTATTGAATAGAGGCCACATTTTTCTCGTTGTAGCACATGTACTGAGAGAACTCCATTTGTTATTTGCTTTCATTAGGACTTTATGGCCCGCTTCGTGACTAAGTGTGTTAGGCGGGATGTTCACCATGTGGTCGGGTTGCTCTAGGTCCAGTGCCTTTCCTAGCTAGTTTATCAGTCCTTTCATTCCCTGTTGTACCCTTATGACTAGGGATCCAGCAGAGGCTTACCTTAACCTCTAATCGACGGCAGTTCACAAGCTTCGATTTTATTTCCGTAGTATATATTGTTTTTATCGATGCCTGACTGTCGATGAAAAAGGTGATATCCTCACGTGGTATTGCCTTCATCGCGCAGTCTCACGAACATCTATTGTCCCTGCTAGGACCTCCGGTTGGAAAACGTTGCAGTAGCTCGGAAGTTTGACTGATTTAGATAGATATGCCTAGTGCATCTGAAAATATACCTGATCCTATACCGATGTTCATTTTGGACCCATCAGTATAAACTTCTGTAACTTCTGGGTTTGGTATTAAGGCTACCGATTCTTGTATAGAAATGTCTAACGAGAGTAGGTATAGGATGACCTCGAGTTACCCTGTTGGTGTTGTTCTCATTGCACTGGTAGTGCCAATGCATACTAGACTTTATACTTTCGTGACGACCTGTAGTTTGGTGGCCTTGCTGGTGGCTTGCCACCATACAAGGTTCCCAGAGATAACTATAGACCTTACAATACATCCTTATACATCCAGAGAATGATTTTGGAACTTGGCTCCCAGGTGTCCAAGATCTTTAGGGCTTCTTCAATTTGCTCACTAAGAGTTGGAAAAAATTTCCTGTTGCTAGCAGTACCACATTATCCTCGTACCGCTGTTTCTAAGTTTTAGAAGTGTTTCGTTGAGATCGAGAAGCTATAGTAAAGAGGAGACAACTCCATCTGAGGTGTGCATCTAGAGACATATACTTGTAACTAGCTTCCTCTTAGTTCCTTTTTAATATGGCTTTGCTCTAGCATACTCAATATTCAGTTGATTAGGATATGGTCTACGTTGAGATTTATCAGAGTCCTACACACCGCATCTGTTCTGACATTATTGAAGCCTGCTTCAATGTCCAGGAAGGCGTATTCTTTGTCTATCAGGGTTTTCTCAAGGGAGCCAACGACACAATGCAGCGCTGTCTCTACGCTTTTACGCTTCTTGTAAACATGTTGAGCTGTAGATGTAGTAGGTCCCCAGGACAGAGCTTGCTACGAACGTAAATGCCTACTAACTGCTCGAAAGTTTTCAGGACGAAAGAGGTGAGACTTATTGATCTGAAGTCTTTCGCGGTTGTTGCATCGTTGACTCCGTCAAATGTACGCAAATCCTCTAATCTGTATTGATCGCTGGTTAGTCTGAGATCAGGATTATTGTTGTCTATCGTGCCTACTTCGCTTGAATCATCTCCAATTGTTCTAGACACAAGTCTTACGAACGTGTTTGAGTAGGTTAGCAGGGGTTTGAGCCTGGACGCCACTGAAGTGGATGGCAAATGACCCAACGCTCAAAAAGCCTCCTACTAGTTCCTCTAGTCTGCCCTACACTCTGTCCTCTGTTTTCAGTATGATTGGGTGCACTACGTTCTCCGTTTTTGGAACAGCCTGCAACTGGAGCAGATTCGGACGAGTATAAAACCGGTAGTGTGGCGAGCTAGTGAGCGAGGTAGTGAGCAGTTGACTCCCCGCCCTTTCTGCGATCACCCTTCTGTTCCTAGTACCAGTCTTGTTTTGTGACGTGGACTTCCTAAGTTTAAGCGTGGGGTATGTTCTATTCAAAGCCACCTTATCCTCGTCCGTGAAAGACTTCGAATCATGCTTTTTCATCCTCTTAATAAGCCTGGCAACGTTTCGCCATCGATTTTGTAAGGTCGTCGAGTCCTTTCCCTTGTAAGATGGATTTGCTAGTCAAGCTTTCAAGCCTTCATCTTCTACCGTGACTATCGTCGCGAAGCTATTTACAAGGAAGTTTACGTAGGTAGAAATGGTGGTTCTGTTAACAGAACCCAATCAGCACAGTTTAATACTACGACTCATGTGGCCTAGATGTTTATGTCTGTTGGTGAGGAGTATTTAGAGCCAACCTGTAGAGTTTAAGAAGAAAATTAGCTCACCAATGTGCTTACCGGAGGTCTCCTGAAGTGAACTAAAGAAGAATTTGTCCAATGCTTGCGGTCTAGCCCTGACTAGTCCTTGACAAGTACACATGTGGTATTCGGCAGCGATATTGAAACTACGACAGTGTGTGTTATATGGAATAACTAGTTTGGCTGCGTGATCTCGTATCGAAGCGTTTTCGTCAACATGATTCTTGAAAGAGTTTTGCGGAATTCACACGTCGACATCAAAGGCTTAATCTTGGAGTCCATGCAACTGCTTGGAAGAATGCAGTTTGCCTGAGCATTGAGACTGAAACGGCTAAAGGGGTTAACGAATTCATACTGTCACCAAGAAAAGACATACAACACCGACGTCTCGAAAGAAACGTCACACTTCACAGATATAATTTTAACGCTGGTCTAATGCGTTTTCGAATCCGAATGTTACTATACTCCTCTTCAATTCTTTAATAAGACGCCTTTCTCAAGTAATTTACTTACTTAGGTGGCGTTACAGTTCGGGGTGATTTTTCGGACCTCTTTCAACAATCCTCTCCAGTTAGCCCGGTTCTTAGCTAACTCCCTCCAGTTGCGCAATCCGGTCCCTTTTACTTGTGTGCGCCACCTAAGGTGAGATTTTCTAACGGAGCAGACCATTCGGGTTTGATTCGAAGGCTCTGCGGCCGAAGCTCTGATGTCCAATCGCTTTAAATGCCCTAGTCGTCTCAAACGACTGATGCGCAGTTTTTTTGACTAGGTCTTGGTCGGTGTTGGCTTGTGAGTTTCAAACAATTTTTTCAAGTATGATCAAAGAAGTCACGTGACAGTGTGTCACCTTGTCTAAATCATTTTTTTACGTCAAAGGTTTGGGTGAAGTCCTTACTGACCTTAATGGAGCAGCGAGCGTTCTCCATAGTCATTCTGCACAATCTGACGAGTTTGGTAGTGATACCAAGACTAGACATGGCTTTGTATAGCTCGTCTCTATAGATGCTATCATATGCTTCCTTAAAATCGGTGAAAAGATGTTGGGTATCGATTTGGACTTCTTGAGTTTTTTCCAGTATCTGACAAAGTGTGGAGATCTAAAACCATACTGATATAGCCCAAATCAGGTGGTTGACGAAAGTTTTCAGACGTTCATACAATATGGTAGAAAGGATCTTGTGCGCGATGTTGAAAAGACTGATACCTCTTTAATTGGTGCAGTTAAGGGGGCCTCCTTTGTGGTTTTTTTTTTTTTTTGGTTGCGCCAAAGGATGTGTAATCTTCATAGATACCAGTAACTCGCGTTACTGGTATGCACGATTCGCAGACCTGACTATAGCTGTCAGCAATACGCCTACGTGCTAAACCACACCCTGTACACTTCAAACCACTCTCCCCGCGGAACTGCCGTTAAGTACTACTTCGCGGGGCGGGTTTGCCTCTTAGGCAATTTTCTCCTATACGCCATTATTTATTAGACGTTTGAAGCTCGGATGTTTGAATTATTCGCTTTACGTTGGCGCTCTAGGCGCCTAAGATCGCTCATTATGCGTACCGCCACGTTACTTACTATGTTCCAGTTTTCATCATTCTGGAGCATGTAATTTACAACATTCTCGGGAGTGGCCCACTCTCCAAACTGTTCCCGAAGGACGATCCTCTCGTTTCTATATCGTGGGCAATGAAAAAACACGTGTTCCACGTTTTCCGAAACATGTTCACAATGTGGACAGTTTGGGAGAATTTAGTGTTTTCGTTTGAAGAAATATTCTCTGAAACATCCGTGTCCCGTCAGAAACTGAGTTAGATAAAAGTTTGTTTCACCGTGATCTCGTTTTATCCATACATCAATTTCTGGGATAAGGCGATGCGTCCATCTTCCCTTTAAGGATTCGTTCCACTGTTGTTGCCAGGTTGCGATACTGCGATTCCTTTCGTATTTTCTTTTTTCGTCGTTTACCCGACCGTTTCGAACTCGTTCATTTCGAAGTCTTTTCATTTCGTCAGCGAGTAACTCGATGAGTAGCATTGAAGATACGACTAGAATAGCATCGTTTGAAACCGTACGAAATCCACTGGCGACCCTAAGTGCGCTGAAACGGTGGACGGATTTTACTCCACGCACGTAAGTCTTAACTTTTGCGGCACTTGCCCATATTTCTGCTGCGTACATATTCATTGAACTGGCAGCTCTTGCAATAAGAAGTCTTTTATTTTGTTTTGGGCCTCCTATATTGCTCATAAGCCTTGAGAGTGCACTGACAGCTTTCGACGATTTTTCGCATGCATATTCAAGATGGTGTTTGAAATTCAGCCGCGCGTCGATAATCACTCCAAGGTACTTAATAAATGGTTGTGAGATTACTTCGTGCTGCCCGACTCTAAACGATATCGTTTCACGGACTTTCCTACTTGTAATAAGCACCGCTTCAGTTTTATGATCGGCAAGTTGCAGACCGGCGTCAGCTAGCCAACGACGTACCATTTCAATTGTCTCGTTGCAGTGGAGTACAACTTCTTCAATGGTTTTTGCTACGACCACCACGGCGATGTCATCCGCAAAGCCGAAGATCGACGCTTCTCTTGGAATCGGTATTCGTAGAATTTCATCGTACATAGTGTTCCACAGCAGGGGGCCTAGTACTGAGCCTTGTGGGACGCCACCAGTTACTACATAGGTCTTAATTCCCTCGTCAGAGTCATAGAGGAGGACTCTGTTTTCAAAGTAGCTCCTTATTATTTTACAGAGATAGTCCGGTATCTCGATCCGATAGAGACTTCTCATAATTTGTTCCCAGTTCGCTGAGTTAAATGCGTTTTTCACATCGAGGGTTATAACAGCGCAGTATTTTTTAGTACCACCTTTCCAGCGTCTGCCTTCTATAGCGGTTCGGGCTTTCGATATTACCGCGTTTATTGTATCTACCGTGGAGCGTGACTTACGAAAACCGTATTGGTGCTCTTATAGCCCTCCTGCTGTTTCAATAGCTGGCAAAAGCCTATTGTAAATTATTCGCTCAAAGACTTTTCCGACAGGATCGAGCAAACAAAGAGGACGATAAGATGACGGTTCGTTCGGGCTCCCCTTTCCTTTCGGGAGTAAAACTAGTCGTTGGCGCTTCCACGGCTCAGGAAAAACTCCTTCCTGAAGACAGGTGTTAAACATTTCGGCAAATAAGTTGGGTCGAGTTTTAATAGCGACTTTTAGGGCTTTATTTGGAAACCCATCCATCCCCGGAGCTGGAGTCCGAGTCCGGAACCGCTGATAACTTCTTCGCGCTCGGTGACATACCGATCTTAGTTCCGCGATTTCTGGGGTCCACCAATATACTGGGGGTCGATGTTTTCCTGCACCCAGTTTGGACATCGATGCGTTACACGCATTGACTAATACCCGTGTTACCTGCGTTACAAAATCCTCTGCAGTTCTGGCTTCAATTATCGCCTCACTAACGATAAAGCTTAGAAGGTCTTCATCAAGAGAATTTACGTTCCATTTGGTTCGTTTGAGTATTCTCCGATTACTGCGGATTGGTGGGCCAATGCCGGCGGTGAATAGAATTGCATTGTGGTCACTATGTGTATAGTGATGGTTCACACGCCAGTTAGCGTCTCGTATCAGACCGCTGCTTGCAAACGTGATGTCGACAATAGATCCCGATCTAGCTGTACTAAAGGTGTTTGTACTTCCGTTATTAGCTAGAACAATATCCAGACAAGGCTTCAAGTAGAACTGCCCCATTCTGTGGCCCAAGCATTGAAATCACCCACTATTATGACAGGACCTCGCCTCGAAGCTTTCGATAGTAGCGCTAGGTGGTATATAGCAGCTGTATATATAAATGCCATTTATCTTAGCCCGTACATGGAAATCCTCACGCACCTCCGGATATTCCTGAATTGACGCGTCTCCGCAAACCCAGATTGCAGTCTTATTCGTCGCGTCGGTAAGCCAGTTATTGTTAGATAAGTTTTTATATTGCTCACAGAGTATCGCTACATCAATTTTTAGTTCACGAACAGATTGTTGTAAAAGGTCATGAGCCGCTTCACAATGGTTAAGATTAAGCTGTAAAATATTCATATTTTTTCAAAATAGCTTCTAACACGTATTTGTTCTCTGGACATTTAATGCTACCGGTTATATGCCAGGATTCTGCGCTCTTAGCTTTACAGAGTAAGCAATTCGGTATGCCTTTACAGTCCTTCAATTTGTGACCGTTTTCGCCGCACTTAATACACAAAACCGATCGGTCGAAGGGATTTTTGCATGCTTTCGCAAAGTGTCCAAACTCGAGGCATCTGAAGCAGCGCTTCGGCACAATTGTTTCTCGTATTCGACAGTGGACCCAGCCGATCCGCACTTTTCCGATTGTCAACAACTTGTGTGCTATTTCCGCTGGTAGGGGTATTTTAGCAGTTTGCGTTCCACCATAGGCCTCCTTTGTGGTCGATCGGGCAAACGGTGTTGAGATTCCATTCATCAGGCATACATTCATCTGATCAAAGCTTAGAAATGAGTTGGTATATGCTCTCTACTAGGTCATTTCCAGTTGCTTTGAACAGTTTGGCTGGTAGGCTGTCAGGTTGAGCAGCCTTGTTGGATTTAAGTTATTGCTTTGCTATCCTAACTTCGTTTTGGTCAGGTGGACGGATGTTTTGGTTATCATCGTCTAAATTGAATGGTTCATTCTATGCCTCTTGTTTAGCTGCATGTGCTTGCCGGCATTCTTCGGCAAATCAGGGGTTTCTTCGTGGTGTTCGGGTGAATCCCAACAACATCAGTTGCGGTGTTACTGATGCCATTAGACCTCCGTATTTGATGCTGTCGGCATAGGAGTCGTAGCGAAATTTCGGGAAATGCGTTTGGCAAACGTTATGGCGGTCTCTTGCGATTTCACCTTTTTGACGTTATATCTATTCCTTCTTTTTTGTGGCGTTATTGACATCCGCATTCATACTTTGGGTGCAACCAGGTAATGATCCGAGTCGATGTTGGCTGCTCGAAAGGTTTGGACGTCCAGAATACTGGAGGCATAGCCTGCGTCGATCGCTATGTGATCAATTTGGCTGACCGTTTCATGATCAGGAAACCACAATGTCCCCTTGTGGATATTGAGATAAGGAAACCGCGTGCTTGCTAGAGTGGTGTCGCGGAGGCTATGCTTATCAACTATCCTACGAAAGATGTCCTCTTGTCCTATCTTATCGTTGAAATCGCCTAACACAATTTTGATGACACACGTATTGCATTGCTCATTTTTTGGTGGCTTGTTCCTTATCCTCTGTGGGGGCATGAGCGCATATTAAGCTTATGTTGACGAATTTAGCCTTGATGCGGATTGCCTTAAGACGTTCGTTCACGTGTCGAAAACTCAAGACTTTTTGCCTAAGTCTGCCGCGTATGACAAATCCGCATCCGAATAAGTGCTGCTTCTGTTCTCTATAGCAATCACTGTAGTAACTATCGCAATTTTTCATGCTCCTATTGCTCAGCCCATCCCATTACACTTCCAGTTTAGAGCCTCTGCGACTTGTTCGGCTGTACGCCTGTTAATTGTAGGAATATTCCATGGGCAGATCCGAAAGTCGTTGTCCTTGCTTCGTTTGTCGGGGCCATCAACAGTAAGATCATCCTTTTCCCAGACTATTATTTGCTTTGCAACTATTTGTTTTTTTCCGTGGTAGGGAAGTTACGTTCAACCCCCAGCCTGGAAGACCAGTTTTCTTTTATACCCTTAGACGAGTAGCCGGATTCTCCGGAGTTAGTAACCCTCTTCGGGGATATGAGCGCTGCCGTTTCCCCAATAATTGTTCATCACAAACACTTTTTCAACACCTTCACTCAGTATTGAAAATCCCTATAGACTTGGGTTTCAAATATGTTGAAGCAGCTCATATAGGGGTAACTCTGATAGTTCAACCCGACTGTGGACGCCACCGTTGGTTCCATCTAGGGAACTCATCCGCTGCCGCAAGAGGAAGTGCCTTAGTAACAAAACACTTCTCACCCCGTCTCTCTCTCTAGTGAGAGGATAGCGTGAGAGCACTTGTGCATCACTACCCTTTCGCCACTTCTCAAGTAAACCAACCAAAAATGATCACCATTTGTTACTAGGTCATATTAAAGGAATCGATTTTGTGCAGCGCTTCGCCTTAAGTAGACTTTTTAGGCTGACCATTCTCTACCATCCTACGAGGATAGTCTAAGACAAGTCATTTCTATTACCTAGTCTCTCATTTAAATTTCATTTATAATATCCATTGTCTTCTGATCTCATTATGAAATGCCCCATATCATTTGCCACCCGTCTCCAGATCATGCCCCGGAATCACTGAAATATTATTTTCCCTTAAAACAAAAATAAAACACCATCATACTTATGTAACAGTTTAAGGATTAGCTTGATATTTTTTAAAATTTTAACTTTCCCAAACATCATACAATAGTTTTAATTTCTTTGACTCCGTTACAAACTAATATATACAAATAAAATTTTAATAATTTTGTTTAAAATTAAAAAAAAATCTGCTTTGTTTCTATTTCTCATTCAATTACACATTAAAATTATTGAACTCTATTAAATCTTAAACAAAAGAATCTATTTTTCCTTATACGCAAAAACAGATAAAACTAAATATGTTTATAGTTCATTTTCGCCATTTGATTATTAACCCTAAAACATAAAAACTATTTAAAAAAACAAAATGTAATAAATACTGACTTGATAAATGTAATTACAAAAAAAGAGCTAATTGAATATATGGTACAGGAAAATATTTATGATCGTTTTTTTTTTTAATTTATTGGCCATTGAGAAGGTATATATGTATGTATTATGTATTTATTTGAACACTAATTTAAAATACATATAATCGTATCTATTAAGACAAAATATTTATTGGCTTTGCCTTGAAAACGCACACTCTCTGTTGCTCATCTCTTGTTTCTTTTTGTTTTGTGAAAAGGTACAATGTTTTGTTTTTTTTTTTCTTAAATTGTTTCAAAAATACATTTTTGTTTTTAAATTTATTAAAATTTAAATAATTTAATAACAAGGGTTTTAAGGGTTTCAAAATATGTAAATATGCAGTTTCTGTAGGT
Organism: Xylota sylvarum; assembly: GCA_905220385.1. Classification (NCBI taxonomy): domain Eukaryota; kingdom Metazoa; phylum Arthropoda; class Insecta; order Diptera; family Syrphidae; genus Xylota; species Xylota sylvarum. The sequence continues at coordinate 29,171,689 of LR999960.1, forward strand.
ACATTCAATTTTATTTCGTACTCGTACTCGTATATCTATCGACTTTTTGTTTTAAATGATTCCCCTTCTTTCTATATGCTAAATAATTTTCTATAGTACACATATAACATTATTATTTTTCTTTTTTTTTAAACTATAATATTATTTTAAGTTTTGAGGCACATATTTCAAGGTTTGTTTGTTACATTATTTGTTTTTTTTTTTAATTTTTTTTAGTTTTTTTAATATAACACAAGGAAAACGGAAAAGATATTGCGTGGGATTTTAGAAGATGAAAGAACGCACCTACAGAATACCTTCACAGGACAGGGATTCAACATCTTCTCGGGTTTAGTAAAAGCTACATACATTTGTGTGAACTAGCTGATTAACGATCCTTACAAAGGCTTCACCAAAGCTTCTTATTAAAATATAATCTTTAGAAGGGGTATCTACCACATTGATGTCCTTCTAAACTCCAACAGAGTAATGATTCGCATCGCTTCTAATCCTATTGTAACAACATCACAAATGGTTTGATGGATGACTAAAAAATGATTTCTGAGCTTAAAGCATCGATCAGGATACGGTCTCATTTTCAAAGAGCTCTGTTTAAGAGCACATTTAATTGATGCGATACAGGTTCTCTGTAGTCATGTCAACGTCCTAAAACGTAATCCTCTATATCTCCACACCTCGTTATTACACCAATAACCAAAGCAGCAGTTATCACGTATAGAATGATTAACACTGCAAGCGAATGCACACGCCTTTCTACCCAACTTTCGTTATACACATCGTTCGACTAGTCGAATAACTTCATTCCGATATGCGTATCACTTAGTATATCGTAATTCGACATAAAAACATTTCTCGGTTCTGCCCATATTCCGGAAATACCAAAATACCACGTAAACAACATTTAAGTAACGTCCTGCATTGGTACAAGAAATCGACATGACCATTCGAAAAGGACTGGAATCTACTTCCACAAAGCTCATGGCAAAAAATGGTAGTTAAACGTTCGGTAAGAGTTCTCGGTAAAACACTAAAACTATCCTTAAAGTCGTAAAAAATATCACTAAGCTTAGAAATTAATAGAATTTTGTAATGAAGCTTACAGGACTCAATGAAACTGTGAGGCATTGACTTGAAATAGAGTAATCTGTCTTGGAGCCTACGAGTATAGGTTTGGGAGTGTTACATATAGAAGACCAGCTTAATGATCTTAAGGGAAACCAGTTCCATGTAGTGCGAGTATAGGTACAACCTAACATCACTTAGGTAATTTGGCTTCAAAGGTTGGGATTGCATCACGATTTTTATTAACCGGCTTGAAAAAGCTCCTATAGAAATAAGATCCCACAGAGGGATCTAACTAGTCCACGTCACCTGGTTCAACTGAAAAATATCAGTTGCCTAAATGGCAACCGAAAGCAGTTAAACAGAGTGGGACATATGTACCTATGTACAGGAAAGAAAGTTCGTTATTGGAGGAAAGAATATACCCTTCAACGAACTTAAAGGGTATATCTATCCATACTGGAGTTTAAAGAGAAAAAAGTTCACCCAGACGGAAGTCAACGCGGCTACAATCAGACAAATATCAGTTCAAATGAATGATATGAAGCAAGTCATTAGTTCCAGAACCGATAAGACATTTTACAAGCTTTGATAAGCTAATTTTCGACGGTTAGGTTTACTTACAGATACAAATATAAATATTTGGCTCTACAGATCCATGGAACCCTTGGAACCCTTGGAACCCATTCGTATATTCTTCACACGAATGAAAGGGTCCCAGTGTTCGAAATAAAGCTATGGTCAAGTGGTCCAATGGAATTCGCAAACTGAAATATCGAAATATCATGTATTCAACATGTATCTCTAGGAAAAAGAAATACAAAGTTGAAGACTATTCAAGCCGGAATGTGATGACCTACATCTCATCTTAAAGTCGAAATACCTAAGAGGATTTTTTGAATCGATGAAGCCTGTTTCTATAACTTATCTTAAGGATATATTAGCTTTGGTAAATAGAGAAATAATCGAGATAGACCCTATGACGTAAATAGGTACACATTCGTGCTGAGTCCGCTCGTCGCTTTGTTACTTTTCTATATGTTGTGGTTTTTCTTGTTAAGTTAAAAATAGAGCTTAGCTTGATTTGATTTTAAACGATGGAATTAAGATGGAAACGAAATAATCAATTTCTGTTAATTTTGCGGAAAAGCAATTTGATAAACATTTTTGAACTCATTACTACCTTTGGGTCTTTAAACAAATATTCGAGGACAGTCAGAGTAAAATGAACTGACACTTGTGAAGTTCGTTTCGGAATCACAAAAGAAGAGATGATCACTTCTAGTATGAGAACCTAACTTCATATCACAAGATGTACACAAAATAGTGTACATAGCTTCAATTTGTTTTTCAAACTCGATAGCACCTCGGAAAAGCTCTACTTTCAATAACAAAAACTCGGCACAGGAGCTGGGAAGACCATATTAGAGGAGACTACCACCCAAAGGCAAAGGGGAACAAGGAACCATAGTTCGTAGTAGGAATGTTTCAGTTTATGATCCTGCGTCATTAGGTACTCATAACATTAAGTTAAGAAGGCGGCAAACATTTGCTAGACATCAGGTAGTTTATTGATATAGACACTCTTCAATCCTCAATAATGAAACCCATGAAAGGTGGTGAATTTCGAATTGAAAAATATCGATCTAAGGTGGTGATTTTTGGATTGAAAATGATCGATCTATATAATCTGAAAATGTAATAGATATAACACGAGGTTGCAACTCTTCTTCAAATAATAAATTAGTATGGAAGGCAAATGTGACTTTACTAGTCAGCGAAGTAAAGAAATGTTAAATTTAAGAGTGCTGGTGTAAGACGTTAAAATAATAAAAAGTTTTTCCTATGTGCAGTGGAAACATGCTTTCATTCAAAATGTACATAAACTTAATATAAAATAAAAAATGAAATAAAAATCTTATACACAAATATGTATTCATTTGAGCGGAATAATAGGCAGTGAAATGTATTTAAATGAAATTGTGATCTTCCATAATAATTTAACTTAAATTTAAACAGCTAGCAGGATTCCGCTGATGTCCACACAATTACTTTTCCATTCGTTAGTATCATCTCACAAGGTGAGTCGATTATTCGAAATATTAATTTACATTTGCTTTAGTCACATTAATTTGTTATACATATATGTGTGTAATTCAAATACAATATAACTTAGTATCGGAACTGATATTCTACTAACATAAATTTAAGCAATAACACATTTAATAATTACAATTAGTTTCATAATCAGTAATGTTAAAGCGTTATTGCCATAAGAAATGGATCGAAAAGTAATGCATTACTTTTTACAAGTCCGAAAATATTACCTAGCAATGCATTACTTTATAATCTAGGAAAACTAAATGTAAAAATGTGTTCAGACAATATACAATCGTTTTAGTTTATTTATTTTTTTAATCATTAAAGATAAACCACACACAAAACTAAATATAAGCCTAGGTCTCCTCCGTCATATCTATGTATACTTATATACGCATCCCCATAATTAATTACTAGATGTATGCTTTGGTCTATATATTAAATATTAATTAAATCATAAAATAAAAAATACGCATTTCTCTCTAAATTATTAATTTAAATAAAATTGATCCGAATCTATAGAAATTAATTTAAATATCTTTGTGTATATTGGAGAATGGGTATTGTATTTGGATTTTTTTCTGTACGTTTGCTTAAATTTTTTATTTTATGTTTTTTTTTTTAAGTTTTGTGCAACAAATACTAATTTGTTATTCTTTTTTTTGTGACTTTCATTCCTTGCAATTTGATTGTTTGTTTAAGTAATATACATAAATAGTCAATAGTATACATATAAAGTTATTCATATTCCAAGTGGGTTTTATAAATTCATAACAAATGGCACAAATTTTTTGCATAGGGTTAACAGACTTAGGCATATAACAAATGATGGCACCAACGTTAATCGATTGGAACTTGAACGTTCGTCTGACTTGGTAACAATACTAGAACCGATACTAGCGACCGCGATTTCGTGAGGAATGCTATTGTCCATGTCATCTGTGGAGAATGAAAAAAATAAATATTTTCATTATACATATTCGTAAGGGATTGTATATAGTAACATTTTACCTTCTTCATTGAAGTCATCGATTTTGAAGTCATGCTGTGCGGAGAACTTCGACCAACCGACGGTATTTCTTGTTTTAACGCGTGCATGCCAGAATCCAGGAACTAAGACGATTTGATGGCGTAATTTCCAAATACCAGTGTGCTCGGGGTGTTTGCTAGTGTTAATGATACTCTCGGAGCTCCATGTGTAGGTCTGTAACATGAAAATTGTAAGGATTATTTAAAGTGATACTTGACATAGAAATAAGTGTACAACAAAATTGCAATCCATCTCCAATGGATCGTTAACTTCAGACCTACTGCGTACATACTATAACTTTAAATGAGATTTCAAGAACTGTGAATAAAAAGTGGGCGTGAATAAAAGGTAATTTAAAAAGCTACATATATGTATGTATTTCGTCTAAAAAGTCAGATATGAATTTAAGGCACAGAAAATAGCGTCATCGGTTCAATAGTCTTGACAATTGATATTGATCTTTCTGTAGCTGCAATCTCAACGTTAGTCCAACCAAGACTGAGTTGGTCCTGACTAGCAGAAAACTTCAACTGCGATCCTTTATCCTGTTTTACTGTAGGAGGGAGGCAGTGCACAGCTTCTTCCCGTACAAATCCCCTGATATCGATGGCATATTACCAGTGGAATTACAGCAAAGTTTTGATACTTTAAGTTCTTGGCTCCACATTATCTTTAGGAGTTGTTTAAAGTTTGGCTACTACCCTTGATTTTGGAGGAGAACTAAAGTAGCCCCTTTATACCGAAAGCCGATAAGACCTCCCATGCATCCCTTAAAGACTTCCGTCCGATCAGCCTATCCTCCTTTTTATTAAAGACTTTGGAAAGGCTGATGTACCATTCAATCTAGACGATGATAGCCAAAACTTCCGTCCACCTGACCAAAACGAAGTAAGGATAGCAATATCCAAACTTAAGTCCAACAAGGCTGCTGGACCTGACGGCTTACCAGCCGAGCTGTTCAAAGCAGCTGGAAATGACCTGGTAGAGAGCATACACCAACTCATTTCTAAAATTTGGTCAGATGAGTGTATGCCTGATGAATGGAATCTCAGCACCGTTTGCCCAATCCACAAGAAAGGTGGTCAGTCTCCTCAACATCGCGTACAAGATCCTATCTGCCATATTGTGTGAACGTCTGAAACCCTTCGTCAACAACCTGATTGGGCCCTATCAGTGTGGTTTCAGGCCAGGAAAGTCCACAATCGATCAAATCTTCACACTTCGGCAGATCCTGGAAAAAACCCAAGAAGTCCAAATCGATACCCACCATCTTTTTATCGATTTCAAGGCCGCATATGACAGCATTTATAGAGACGAGCTATACAGAGCATGTCTAGTCTTGGCATCCCTGCCAAACTCGTCAGATTGTGCAGAATGACGATGGAGAATTCTCGCTGCTCCATCAAGGTCGGTAACGATCTCACCGAGACCTTTGATGTCAAAAAAGGATTTAGACAAGGTGACGCGCTGTCATGTGATTTTTTTAACATCGTTCTTGAGAGAATTGTGCGAAACTCACAAGCCAACACCGGAGGCACAATCTTTCAAAAGTCTGTGCAACTACTAGCGTATGCTGACGATATCGACATTATTGGAAGAACACAGCGGGCTGTCACCGGTCACCGGGCTGGGTTTAACGGTAAACGAGGGCAAAACCAAGTATATGCTGTCAACCAAAAGGGACACACAACATCGACGAATTGGACAGAACGTCACAATCGACAGCTATAACTTTGAGGTAGTAAGGGACTTTGTCTACCTCGGCTCTGCTATCAATTCTGACAATAACACCTCAGCAGAAATAAAACGAAGAATAACTCTTGCCAATCGCTGTTTCTTTGGGCTCAGAAGGCAATTGAGTAGTAAGGCCCTATCCCGAACAACTAAGGAGACTCTATATAAAACCTTGATCATCCCAGTCCTGCTTTATGGCGCTGAAGCTTGGACTTTATCAAAAGCGGATGAAGATATCCTCGGTCGTTTCGAGAGAAAAATTCTTCGCAAAATATTCGGTCCCGTTTGCGTTGACGGGCTTTGGAGGAGAAGATTCAACGACGAACTATACGAGCTGTACAGCGACATCGACCTAGTCAAAAAACTGCGCATTAGTCGTTTGAGATGGCTAGGATATGTAGAGCGAATGGACACCAGTGCTCCGGCCCGAAGAGTCTTCGAATCACACCCGGAGGGACAACGCAGTAGAGGAAGACCTCGCCTTAGGTGGCGCGCACAAGTTGAAGGGGACCTGAACAAGCTTGGAGTGCGCAACTGGAGGCAGTTAGCTAAGGACCGGGCTAACTGGAGAGGCTTGTTAGTTGAGGCCCAGGTTCACCCCGAACTGTAGCGCCACCTAAGTAAGTAAGTAAGTAAGTAGAAAGGCTGATCGACGTCCACATTAGAACAAAATTAGATAGTAATCTCCTATCGGTATTCCAACACTCGTATCGTAAGGAAAAATTGGTGGAGACTACCCTGCACTCGTTGGTAAGAATCATTGAGAAATATTTTGAGAACAAGGCCTTCATTATGGTGTCCTTCCTTGATATAGAAGGAACAATGTCAAAACAGATGCTATATCTGCTGCACTTCTTGACTTGAAGGTTGACAGCTATCTTTGCTATTGGATCGAGTAAATGTCTAGTCTGGTGGACGGCCATAGCACTATTGCAAAACAAACGAGCTAGCTAAGGAGGGTGCAAACTAGAATCTCCCTAACAATAGATGGGAGCCGTCAGCAGCTATTAAATCAATAAAATTTCAATTAGATACCGCAGCCATGAGTATTCTCTCTTCTAAACAAATTTGCCCGGAGCTGGATTGTAGGAAAACCAGCAGAATTATTTCCGTCAATAGCATAAATCTGAGGAAGATAGTTGGAGCCCTTACAGGACACTGTCTGGTAGGCAGACATGCCAGAAGGCTTGGTTCTCCCTTCAAGGACAAGGACTGTCCTGCTCTATCGGTCTTGAGAAGGAAAACCCTAAACGAGTACTTCTTGGACGATCACAACGATCAAGCTAGACTAGAACTAGGCAAAAATAAATAATTCGTACTTACCCCGTCGATTTTATAGTCCATAACGGCTTCAGACAAAGACTGTACACTCCTAACCAACCAATATAGTGTTACTTTCCTTCCTTCGATTTTCATATCTTCGAATTGGGGATTTTCGGGTTCGTAGATCAAATGAATCTTAGCTTCGTTCGAGCCAATTGCGTTCTGAAAAAAAAAACAATCTTTAGAATCTGCTTCCATAAGTTATAAGAATTTAAGCCTATACCTTAACTTCGCATTCGTATTCACCCAAATCGGTTGACTCGACATCCTTAACCATCAAAATCGTGCGATTTTGTCCTTTGTGTGTGGCGCTCTTCACCGAATACTTGTCCGTGAAACTCTGCAAATATTGTCCATTCCTCTTCCATTGCGCCACAGCAATGGGTACCGCTTTGTAGTCACAATAAAGCTCAGCTTTACCTCCTGCCTCGGTATTCACATGATGTCGATGAGTCGATACCTTTGGTGCATAATGCACGTCGATAGTCACCGAACCATGTAGGGGATCCTTAGATCCATCATCGCCCAGACACTGATACATGCCCGCGTGTTCAGCGTCGAAGTATCCAATGATAAGTTTTCCATTCTCCAGTTTGATGTCAAAGTTGTCAGCCCGTTCACCCTAAGAATGAATAAGGTTAAGCTTACTGCAAAAGAGTACACTCATGCTATACATACATTCAACGACCACTTGATAGTGGAGTTATCATTGACAAAGGTCTTGCACTCGAGGGTATGACTTTCACCCTGACGAACAGTTATAGTCCTCTCTGTAACATCACGACCGTCAGAGTAAATGGCTAGCTTGCCACCAATGGCCAGGTTTATATGCAGCTTTATTTGCTCGGGCAGCACAGTGCAATAGTAATCATCGGCGTCGGATTCTTGAACATTAAAGATTCGAATGGAGTTATTCTTCAAGGACTCGATATTTGGAAGTAGCGATATTTGACCGTTGACAACGAGATTTGTTTTCTTATACCACATGACGACGTTTTTCACTGTAATGAAGAGGAATTAGGGCTTTCGTTAGGAAACGTTTAGAGAATGTTCGAACTTACGTTGGAAGTTCCGAACGTCACAGTTGAGAGTGACATTCTCTCCGAAGTTTGCCTTAACACTCAGTTCGGAGGTTTCAAAGTACGGCGGATCACTGTGAATGGCATTACTTTCAATAGGTGTTGCACTATCCGCTCCTTCTGACTTGTCATCGTAGTTATCGTAGTTATAGTCTTCATCGTCCGCATAGTCGTAGCCTCCTGCATCTGTTGTATCTGTTGTGGGCTTACAATGCGCTGGAAATTAGAAAGAAAAAGAATATTAGAATGCAGCTGATAGGCATACAGTAGGATGGTTCTAAGTCTTCTTTAAAATTACTATAGCCTAAAGAAATGGCGAATTCGGACTCCATAGGTTGCATAGCCAGTAAGCCATCATGTTTCCGTTTAGTGGTATACATACATATGTATGTACATCGTACTAAGACTACATTCTTTGAAATCAAATTTTTTTCCCGAAAAAAAAGCCTTCGTTTATAGTTAGGACACAAACCTTTCGCTTCAGAACCTTGACAGATCATTGGAAGATAATAGATAGGGTGCACACGAGTAACCGTACGTACATAGATATTACGACAACGATAAGTTTTTAGTACGTATAAGGTTAAATGGGCGTTGAACACCTTCAAACAAATCAAAGGCTTTGGCGGTGATGGTCTTTTTCCAAGGTTTCTAGAGAAGAAAACCGATGGCATCTTGCTTTACAGCCAGCTATATCTGGGACTACATCCCGACTGCAAGGAGACAAGTGAGTGTAATCTTTATCCCCAAACCAGGGAATAGGCCTACTTAGCTGCATTAATCTTATAGACCCATAAGTCTAACATCATTTGTTCTCAAAACTTATAGGCCGGTTAGATTTGTCTACCCATTTGCACTCCAGTCAATTTGCATACAGGAAAGATAAATCCACAGAAATCGACGGATCCATCATCCATTATCTTGTAAAGAAGTTAGAAAAAGCAATTCGCTGCAAGGATATATGAAGCTCCAGCTTCCAGCTCGGATCAAAGATGGAATGTGGTGTTGAATCTGGTGTCTGTGGACCCAACACCAAAGTTCCGATACCTATGAGAATAAGCGCACGGTGTTCCTAGCTGAAATTTGCCATTGAAATTCGCGGTAGGTTATACTTTAATAAAGGTATTAAGGGCGCTAGGACGTACATCTCTTAAGAACAGTCAGGCGATCTTGTCCAATTTACTAGGTGTACATCAGTTAAATGATGCTACGGTGCACTACAATCTCTTGCTAGACATAACAGGGTGAAATTCAGATGGGACTCTTGTCTACAACGATTTGCAAGCAACGAGTCTACAGATGAATTAGCTATGGCTGACTCAGAGTCTGCGCTTATAGGATCTGAACCTTACTGTGGCGTCTATTTGGTGAACTGGGCGCTGAATCGCAACACTATCTTTGTCTGGCTTACATCCAAGTCGAAATTGAGGAAATATTATGTGACGTCATGCATTACTACAGGTTCTGGTTATTGGTCAACCCTTTAGTACAACATAGTCGATGACAGGTAACAGCTGTTGACAACTGGGCGAATGAAATCGTAGCACGTTTTCCTGTTCAGTTGTTCTGGACTGGGAATTGGCGCGTGTCTTACCTAATTTTTGCTCTTCTCAATTATTACAGAATAAAGTGAATTCGTAACAATTTGTATATTCTATACTTGTTTCAAGTTAAAACACCTAATGAAAACCATGATTTAATGATTTTCCGACTTCAAATACAAGTTTCGTCCAGGATTCCTTGAGATACCACAGATGTACTAGCATGTTCATTTATCAGTATATAAGAATTATATGTGACATTGTAAGACAAAGTTAATGCCCTGTTCGTAAGCATTGTCATTTGGAAAACGAATTAAATAATGAAAAATGTTCATTGACCCAAAGATCTGAAAGTCATCATCATAAAAATCGTCAGTCAATTACTACACTTTGTCAGGCAGACTTATTTTTATGGCGTTCATGTGGGCGTTTAATTGAATGCAAAAGTTCAAAAATCTTAACAAACACTTAATTTATGAAGCCTGGGTTGAAGTCGACTTGGCGTCACCATGTGCCATCATTATTACGTACTAACAATCAACAGGAGATGCATATTTGGTGTTAGCTTTTGAAGTTCTTGATCGGTTTTCGTTGTGAAGTAGATCTGAATCTACATATCAAAACATACACATGGCGTTCGTAAATTTAATACAAGATACATCTCCATATAAACCCTCCTCGGGAATTAGAATTCTGACCTCGTTATTTCATAATTGAATTTTTTTTCTTTTATCTGAAAAAATGTATCTTGAATAAATTTTCCCGCGAAAGTAAAGGGAAACTGAAGAAAATATTTTAAAGTTTCCCCACATGGGTACGCCGCCGCCTGCGCCTGTGACATGTTCATGATTCCAAATAACGCGTCCATTACCAGGAAAACAACAGAAACAAGAAGTCCAATGTATGATGAAAGAAAAAATAAAAAAACGTGACGAACAACGCTACTCAATTAATTGGGAAAAGTCTGGATTCACTTGTGCCTTGGGGGGATACACATGTGCTTTAGAATGCAACATGTGTCGTGAGGTGACTTTAATAATAATAAATATAAAAAAAACAAGGAACACGATGGTTCATGGTATTCCATGAGGATTAATTTTGTTTACTTACAAAAAATGGGACAACGGTCTTATACACTTATCTATAAAGTAATCTTAACAAACATAAGACACAAAAAGCTCTCACTTTTAAAAAAAATTGATGGATTTGTTGATTCAATACTGACATTTGAAAGAAAACCGCCTTTATTAGATAGGTCCCTACTACTTGTACAATGTGATATTTAGATTGACTGTAAGCCTTAGGCTTGAGGAATTTGGTATGCAATCAATACCGCCATGTGTATATAATTAAAGATACGTCATGAGGTAGTATTTCTGTGAAAGTAATTTATATTCTAATTGTACATAAAGGGAGTTCAAATAAGATCGTTCATTCAAAATCAGAGATTTTCTTACAAAAATCTAATATTTTTATTATATATATTTTTATTATATTATATTTTTATTCAAAGTAGAAAGTATACATGTATGAAAGCGGTTATTGATGGAACGATATCAGCCAAATCACCACCCTGTTTTCCCACAAATGTGGAGGCGTCTTCAACCGATTGGAAAAGTGCTAATGAAGGCTGAGGGCCAGGTTCACCCCGAACTGTAGCGGCACTTAAGTAAGTGAGTACCTTTGAGACCACCAATAATAGGTGCCGTGGACGTTATTATACTTTTAAAAGTACTTAATGTAGTGTTTCACCTCAACTTTTTGTTTGAGCAGTTTTCATGATAGTTACACTCCCGAATGTTTGTCAAATGTTCGCAATAGGTGGTACCGTAAACGAGTTAAAAAAAAAACAAGTTGGTGTTATCTTCAAATCGGGACTTGCTCAGTAGTCCGGCTCTCTAACTGGAGCCTATTTTCTTTCTTTTTACCATAACAAAAGTTGCCTTAGAACTAAAACTATTATTGACCATATTGGACGACTATACAAAATTTGGGCACGTTGCGTTTATTGCTATCCCAGATTGTATTTAAGTCATTAGCATCACAACACCAATACCTTATGAAATCCTGGTTACAAAATGGTCAAATTTGGTCACTGAGAGGAACTACGGTACAATTGACAAACTCTCGGTCTTTCAGATTGCTCGTCGTAGAGTCCTGTGGTACCACGAATACCTCTGAGAGCTTGAGTGAGCAAACGAATGACAATTTCAACAAAGACACAATCAACTGGTAGTACAATAAGTGCACAGAAGCGTTTTCAAAACTCCAGAGCGAATGATACTAAGTCACCCCTCCTAAGATGGCAAATTGCTTTGCTGGTACTGACCAAGGTTTTACTGAGTACGGGATCAGTTTCGTCTTTAAAAGATTCCCACCTGCTTGTGGAAAAAAAAAACTCTATGAAGTTACACCAAACAATCGACGCATAACCTAGGTACATAGCTATATTGATCCACAAGGACCTTTTTTCTATGATAAGTATCATGTCTTCCCAAAAGGACCCTTACACTGGAAATCTGAGAGTGACTTGGATATGTTTTGGCTGAATATATGTACATATGTATATACTTCGGTCGGAGAACAGAAATCTAGGGTTAGAGGCCTACTGTTGAAGATTGTGCATCAGGATCAGGATCAGGACTGCCAGTCCACGTAAAAAATAACATACCTATAGTTGTGTGAGAGACGTTCCAGTGTTTGGAATGTACAAACCCTGTGCACTTCGTGCATAATTCAAAAACTGGAAACTATCCTCGCACAGAATAAGGCATACATTACTGCGATCCAGGAGATCTCTACACATGTTGATAGTCGGATTTGTCGTTGGGAATGGACTGCGACCAAAAGTCATTGACTTCAAGCCCATAAACGATCGTCTGATCGTGTGATCAGGATCAAAGCTAAATTCTACAACATCACCCTTACATACACATGTATATGTGCACTTGCCCTTACAGCAGAACTTGTAAGCGCTATCAAAGAGGAGTTTTACAACTTCCTGAGCGGAGTCTATGGACCCTTTTCTCAGTACGATGTCAAAATCGGGCTCGACAACTTTAATGCTAAAATCGGTAAGGTAATCGATAAAACAACAGATGACGGCTTCAGATTAATCGATTTTGCGGCAGCTGGTAGTGCTGTGATTAGCAGTACTAGGTTTCCCCATAAGAGAATCCACACAGCAACCAGGCTATTCCCAGATGGTTGAACCACCAACCAAATCGACGATTTACTTATTGATGCGAGGAATGCGTCAAACATTTTGGATGTGAGCACCTCCAGAAGGTCAAATGTCGACTCGGACCATATTCTGCTAATTGCCAACTTCAAACGAGACTATCAAACGAGAAGAAACGTCGGTCCGCCCAGAAGAATAGATTCAACATCGAGCGCTTAAACACACCAGTTGGAGCCAGCGACCAGTAGCTCTATTGTCGCACCATTATCAATGAGCTAGCCGTAAACCATTCCCACAAAAAATTCCATGGTATGATGATAACTGCAAGCGTCGGAAAAAGGTGCGAAAGCGGCATATCTACAGGCATTGCAAGGCAAACATGAACAACGCGGGAAGAGTACAGGGCCAAAGGACTGGAGGAACAGAGAGCCCTGTGAAGAAAGAAAAGGGCCTTCGCAGCCTTCCAGTTTGAGGAATCGAGGTGTCTTGTGAGAAAAATCTGATCAGGAATTCTTACAAGAAAGCCAAGCAACTGGCAGGAGGTAAATTGCAAAGCTCAAGGTTGAACAGTTCGGGCCAAGGAAGTCTTGGCTGACGAAGCGGCCAGAAAGTTAGCGGCTCAAAAGAGCGTAGCTACTGAAGAGAAAGCTCAGGGCCCATCCAGGGGCAAGATTGAGGGAGTAGTAGGGAAGGGTACGAACTCAGCTGAGGTGGCCAGAGAGGCGTTCCAGAGCAAAATGAGCAGATCTGATGACGTCGTTGGACCGAGTGCGATGAAAAAGGTGAAGTCAGATACACCACCCTCGGTACCCTCGGTGTACCCGATTTATGACCGAAAAGACGAGCTCCTTGTTGCCATTGTCAACGAGCAGGAACCTTGCGGCCGCCTAACCACAGACCAGTGAGTTGCTGTCGAAGAGAAGTTTCAGAATACTTTGTCGAAGAAGATGCCTGAGACAGAGGAGAGCATACTTCAATTCTACGGTGCTGACTGGAAGCGCGAATGTAAGGTTGTTGCCTGTGCGAGCAAGTTGTCGGCTGACTTCCTCAGACAGTTTATTTCGGAGATTGGTGAAGTGTGAAACGGGGCTCAACTTAAGTGCGTGACTATGGAGGATTTGGCTAATACACTTCCATTAGCTATTGACTGACACGACAAGAAGATATCTAACAGCCAGTCGTTGAAGTAGTTTCTTCCTTCTCAATTTGGAGAAAGTTGGGATGGCTACTATGAAGCTAAAGAAAAAACAAAGTAGCCGGCACCGATGGATTACCATTGGAACTTTTAAAATATGAATATGGCGGTCAGATCATTATTCCTGCTAATTGCGCAAAATCTTCACGCTAACACAAATGTTGGAAGAGATCATACTATCTGTTTATCGACTTTAAGGCTGCGTATGACAACGTTCATCGTTTGGAGCTGTACAAGGCGTTGTGCGAATTTGAAATCCCGACAAACTGATCCAGCTATGCGACGTTATGTGGTGTAGTAGTGTTGTTTGGAAGTTCAAATTCGGAACTTTTCCAGACATTTACCGGATTTCGATAAGGAAATTGTTTATTATACGATTTCTTCAATTTAGTTCTGAAGCATGGAAGGTACTGTCTTTCACAATTTAATTCAGCTACTCGCATGCGCAGATGATATCGACATGATCCAGCAAACTGTTGTAGATACGTCGTAGATACGAGAAAGAAAGGTCTTAAGGCCTTAACAACGAGGACACAACCAAATATTTTCTGTCGACAAATAAACCAACATCTCCACTGCTCCAGGACAAAATGCTACTATCGTCAACTACAACTTCGAGGAAGCTAGGGAGTTCACCAACTTCGGACTAAATGTTAAACCTACGAATGACAACTTAGTGGAGATCTGGCGAAGAATGAACCTAGCAAAATGTTGCTTCTCCGGTTGGGCAAAGTAACTATGTAGGTTCAAAACTCCTAACATATAGAACGAAAGTGATGCTCTACAGAAAATTAATTCTGCCAATGCTATTCTCAGCCCAAAAAAATAAAAGGGGGTGGTGGACGATAAGTAGGAAAACGGAACAGATCTTGTGCTCCTTCGAATGAAAAATATGATACTTCGTCCAATTTACGGTCACATATGCGAGGAGCAAGAATGGAGGAGTAGATTCAACTGCGAACTCTATAAGCTGTACCAAGATTTGTGTGTATTCCGGAAGGTTAAAACACGTCGCTTACATTAATTCCACCTGATCAAGCAAATGGACGACAACGCACCAGCCAAGAGAGTCTTCGAATCCCAGCCCTACTGTTAGAGACCACAAGAAAGATTAAACCTCTGTTATAAGGATTAATCAATCGCGGATACCATGATGATTGGTTTGACGAACTGACAGCAGAGTGCTCGAGACAAGGGGGTGGAAGGAGGGAGTGTTAGGTAGAGACTCTTCACGGTTCGGGATAAGTAAGAAAGAAAAATAACGTTCCACCTCACTTCTCCTTCCACCACTAAATTACATTCCTTCCAGAAGTTTTCTTGCTGTACCTGCAACGACATTTTTCAACTGTACATTACATTAGTATGGGTCTATCTATGACACAGTACACCCAGTAGTTGTAGCCCTATGTACATATCTATCTTGCCAAGGTTCTTACATTTTCCATTCCAGTTTCCAGCATCTTCACAACTGTTTACACAGTGTACTCAAAAATAACCTTAACAAATTGTTTATTTAATTAATTTTGTCTCTAAAACGTAATCTTTCGTGGCTTTTGGCCCACGCTATAGGTACCTACCTGTCTATACGAAATCGATGATTTATTTAAATACAATGACATTTCCATTAGCCATTATTAATGTTTATCATCAAAACAAACAAGAAGCTTAACCTTGAATAATTACTTCACGGATGCCTCCACTTGTGCACTAACACGGTGCTGTCCAAAGTTGTTCAACTCCAAATACCAAAAACAAAAAAAAAAACTTTGTCCATAATGATCTCATAAAAACGACTCGAACTTTTCAAATTGTTTAACACTAACCGCGACTGACACTTTGCTAATCATTTATGGAATCACCCGTTTAGCCGATGGTGTACCTCCATATTAAGGAAATCTTAATAAAGTCGTTGATTCGATGTTAGTTTGATTCGTTGATGAAATTAACTTCAAATTAAGGATTACAACTGAATTTGGAAAATTTTCTCACGTTCGAAAATAGAAAATGTTAATTATTGCCGACCGACACAGAGCCATTAAGTGCAACCACCATCGGTCGGTGAGGAATTTCATTTGCTTTTTTGTTGAGATACTTCGGTCGTGTACATTGATTGTGGATACAATTCAACTGCGCTTCGCAAAGCGATCTGTAATTGCTTGCGTTCAGCCAAACATGGAGAGACAAGGCAACCTCGTCTTCTCTTCCGCATAAATGACAAAGAATTGTGGAGTCGGTGGGTTGGCTTGGCATTGGCATGATGGTTGCCTTTTTTGGAGGCAGCTTCCCTACTTCTGCTTCTTTTTTTTTTTGTTAAATTACTTCTCCTAACGAAGCTGAAATCCTTGTGAAACAGTGAAAGAACATGAATTCAATCGTTTGTGTCCAGGGAGAAGACAACGGCGTTGACTACGATTGCCACGATGGAAAGGCGACATTCGCATTTAGTTGTAACAAATTCCGCAGCACTTTACCGAGACGTTGTATATGTACATCAGCTGATTGTAGAATGGGAATTTTTTATATGCCACATCTCATAGGGTATAGTGACAGCTTAACAGTGGTATGAGCATGATGTGACCTCCGATGCATAATAAGGTAAGGTAGAGTGGAGATCATTATGAACGTTTTTTTTTCTTCTGAAGTCGATCTCTAGTGAGGTGAAGAAGTCAGATGGTTGGTAGGTTGTGCAAAGGAATTGTAAACAATCGCTCATTAATGGGTCTTCAATTTCTAAAGAAGATATACCAAGTATAGTAATTCTTTATCAAATGGGGACTGCATTGTAATTGGTTAGGAATCACCTACTTAAAACAAGGCTAGTAGCTCAATAACCAACTTGCTAGCAAAGGCTCTCAAATAGATATTAGTATACCTATACATACTTGTAGGACGAAACTGTCTTCTACATATACCGAAGCCACGGTTCAGGGCAAGAAATGGCAAACACCTCGACAAAATTTGTAAATCAATAACTAGTAGGTGTCTATTCGACCGGACCATGTCTGAAATTACACGATTACCGAACTTCCGTGACAATAGATCAATTGTTTGACCAGCTGTGTGGCATGTGGAACCATCTTGTTGAAACCACGTATCACTGATGTCAAGTCTAGCCAAAAATAGTCTTCCAACATGGTACGATAGAGAACTCCAGTGACCACAACATGGCGATCATTTTCATCGCCAAGCACACCTCAGCTCCGGCTTGCAATCCACATCACACGGTTACTTTTTATGGATGCAATGGAATCTCTTGAAGCACATGTGGGTTTGTTGCTATAATAACGCATATTTTGCTTATAGCCAAAATGAGCTTCATGTTGATGAAGATGATTTGTCAATGAAATTCAGGATTCAAACTTTTGCAGAACCCAATCGGGGAAGTTTCGGCGCTTCAAGTGATCAAGAGGCTTCAGTTCATGAGTTAATTTGATTTTCTGAGGGTTTAGGGTGTATCGTTATACAAAATTCGCCACAATGTAGACTAAGAGATTCCCAATTCCTGTGAACGGCGTGGAATCGATTGATTTGAATTGAAGCTCTGTCCCCATTACGTTCGGCTGGATCCCTTAAAAGGGAGATAAAACCTACCCTTCGAACTACCAACCCATAGTAATAACATCAGTGCTCTCTAATGTCATGGAAAGCATTAAAAATTTCCATTTCATGAGATATCTTGAAAGAAGCAGTCTTCTAAATGACCGTCAACAAAATTTCCACAGGGACCTTTTAGTACAGTTTATGGAAAAATGGAACTAAAGTTTTCACGACTACGATGAATGCCGATTAGTCGCCCTTGATATCTCTAAAGCTTTCGATAGAATGTGGTACAGTCGCCTTCACTTGCAATTTTTATAAGTAATCGATCAACACAAGTTGTATTGGATCGTTATACCTCACCTCATTCTCAACCAATGCTGTTGTATCTCAGGGCTCAGTTCTCTCTCCGACCCTGTTTCTAATATTTATAAACGACCTTCTCTCTCTCACTTGCAATCCAATCCATTCTTTTGCGGATGACAGTACTTTTGACTTCGGTTCTTCTTTAGCGACTCCACGGCTAAGATCACAAGCTTTGGAGTATCATTATCAGCAAATGTCTACTGAGCTCAACTCCGTTATTGATGCAATCATCAATTGGGGTGCAAACACCGAGGCTGAAAGGGGATACTAGTGTAGTCAAACTAAAAATGAATAAAGCTCATATTGAGAAATCGAATGGCTTGTCATCGATTGGTGTGCAAGTTACCCCAGACCTTCGCTGGAATCATCGGATTTCTGAAGCTGCGAAAAGAGTTTTGGATTCCACAAGAGGTATAAACGTTTTTTTTAGTTCTGCAGACTTGGGTACTATCTATAAAACTTATATTCGTCAAAAACTCGAATACAGCTCACATGCTTCGGCGCTAGCTCCCGCAATTTGTTTGAGTTTGACGAGAAGCCTCTTCCGCATACTCTTATCTTTTAAAATCTATTTTCGGTCGCACAGTGAAATTCAGAAGTTTGTTCTTTAGTCACTCAACACGTTTGTGGAAGGAAGTGGCTAATTTACATTGAGTCTGTGATGATACCGAAAATATGGCACAGGCCATAGCGACGTAGACTCAGAGTTTCGAAAGGTAGATTAGTTGCGAATAAAAAACAAGCAGTGTCCGACCGAAGTCGTGGAAAATAAGGAGAGACACATGACACATTGAAATTTCTGTAACAGAGTGAGTAGATATCATCATCGAATAAGGACATTATCATAAAGTTAAGCTTTGAAGCGACTCGTGCGAAGAGCTAAATGATAATGAAAATGTAAAATCAGTAAGTATTGATAATGAAACCCCTTGCCACCTTACCAGGAATTATAAAGGAGGATCTAAAAATCAACTACAGACAACATATTACTGCCCTAAAAATGAGGTATCCAATACTTAAAACGGATTCACACTTCAGAAGGTGAAAGAGCCGAGCCCCCAAATTATAGGAACTGCTTAAAAGACTGCCATTCCTTTTTAAAAACACCACTGGAAGCGAAGTCATCAAAGTATAGAAAAAACGGATGCACGCATAGGAGGAACTCGCGCAGAGCAATAACCCAGATGATGCCACATCGCATAAGCTAGGAGTTCCTGCACTTCAAATAACAGCGGCCAAATCAGTAAGGAACACGTGTGCTATGTAAAACATGAACAGCAGTCATCAGCCTCCAAGCATAAGCCAAGTAAATATTGGGTGAATATTATGTTGAATCGGGAAGGAAAATAGTCTAATTCAAGTGTTCTATGTGACTCCGGGTGTATACTAGAAAAAAATATGTACTAGGAAATAAGTCAAGAATGAAAAATTCGTAACATAACTTTCCTCTCAGATCCGAAGCCAACCATGCAATAAATACTCAAACCTAACGACACCTAAGTTTCAAACCGCTACAGCTTAAGTTCGATATACGTCGCGCAGTGTATACTTTTAGGCGTAAGACTCTGTGTCTTCCTTAGTTCACCATGATTTCAATGACTGTTAATTAGCGATTAGTATGCATATACATATGTACGGAGAATCTGTTCAAAAGATGATATACAGTCCTTCCTGGAGAAGTACAAACCATTGTTTGAGTTCTCTATTTAGAACTCGATTATTTTGCATGGTATCCATAACTAAAGCAACATGCCTATGTCATCTTTTCAATCAGTACATTCTACACGGTAGGTTCTAAGTGTGTCTGGGACTCTCTTCGAATGTCTTGGAGAATTAAACGACGTTACTTGGCCTGGCGAGAAAAAGCGCCTATCATCCACTCGTTGGTCATAGTACAGGAGATCTACAGACACTCTGACTACTGGACCAACTTTCAGGAGCTAAGATAAGCGAAAAACTTCGTAAAATCCAACAAATATAAGGCCACGAATTCATTCGATCTTAACAAAAACTTTTTAAGAACTTTAGCTACCTGGAGAGGAAAAAGAGTAGAACACATTCTATGTGTATGTCCAGGAGCTGCGAGAAAAAGATTACTTAATGAAGGGCGGGTCTCTATCAGTCTACAAAATACAAATACAAATTTTTGGCGCAACAGGTCCATGGGACCCAAGGCCTAGCTTCTCACAACCATTCGTGTTGTGCGTGTTATATTCTTCACATGAATGGAAGGGGCCTACTGTTTAATGCCGGATCCGAACCGCAATTTTGAGAAGCTTTTTCATGACAGTTTTACTCTCGGATGTTTGTCAGACGCTCGCGGGAGGTGGGGCCGTGAAAGAAATTTTAGGTGTTGTCTGGGGATTGAACCTGCAACCCCTTGCTCCGTAGTCCAACGCACTAACCACTTGAGCCACGGTGCCCAGTCTACTGGAAACAAAGAAATTGGAACCTAAAGCTATAACTAGGCTTTTCAAAAAAATTAATGTAACTAATAGTTAAATTCTGTAAGCCAGTACCATAGATCTCAAAGGTCGCAGTGCATGTCATCGAGGATCTTAGTATAGTAGTACGCTTATCGATGGCAGTACAAAGGTTTTGGCTTCACTGTAATCAGTTGACATTATATCATCTAATGGCGTTTAATTCTAGATTGTATTCCATTTTTTTCTATAGACCACGTGATTTTCTCTACAGTCAGAATATTTACCTGAAAGATACAGCAAACGTTTGGTAGTTTGAAAGAAACCGCTGGCAATCGTTACAGCCGGAATGGTGCCTATTGACATATGTACTTAAAAAAAAAGCCCAGGATATGGGCTGAAATACCAAAGGTTAACCGGGCTAATCGGTTGGCAAGGAAGATGGTATTCGTCCAACAAAAACGGATAGATACCACCTATTCTGGTTGTTTTGATTAGTGCAAAAAGATATGCAGGTATGTAGATGTGATCTTTATTATAATACAGGAAACAGTCGATGAATCCTTCATCGAATAGTGGATAAACTTTCGTCTAGCCTTTTGCAACAAGCCATCTGTACAGAAAAGTGAAATCCATGATGGAATTAATCCCGTAAAAAGCATTAACATCTGAAACTGGTAAAGACTCGATAGCAAAGGCAATCAATAGTAGTTACATCTGGAATTCAAGCAACCATGGAAAAATCCCATACTAACAAGTCTAGAACTTATTTTTTGGGTTACTCCAGTACTAGCTCTCTTCTACCTATCGATTGTACAAGTCTAGTGACTAGTTCTTCTTAGATTACCACTTCTCATTACAGTGGTCATAGGTCATCTATTATCCTCTACTGGGTCTTCATACATATGTCAGATTAATTGATCCGTATGTCTTAGGGATTGTTGTTAGGTTAGGTTATGGGTATTCTTACAAAAATGCTTACCACTAGAACCTTTTTACCTTTGCACCTACAAGCCCCAAGTCCCAAGCTCCTACAATTCTTCATAATGAACATAGCTGCAGCTAGCAGACAACTTTAAACAAGGAAGGTCTGAAGATACATACATATGTACTTCACTTACAAAAAAATACAATTTTTGGCGCAACAGGTCCATGGAACCTAGGGCCTATTTGTTATTTATTTTTTTTTAAGCTCGCCAGAGGTGGGTAAAAGAAATTTTAGGTGTTGTCTGGGGATTGAACTTGGAACGCCTCGCTACTTAGTCCAGTGCACTAATCACTTGAGTCACGGCGTCCACTTCACCTAAAACTCGAAAATAGTGATCAGGGATCAGTTGTTTAAGGTAGAAATTTCGAGCAGTATAAACTAGTTTAAAGATCAAATGTTGCTGGACCTTAATGTCTGGCCTGGTTTACTGATGGATAATGGAAACTAAAGTCATACACTAAAGTATGTGGCCACTGGAATAGTGCCCTAGAATTATTCAGGAAAATACATTGTATTGCTTATAGCACTGTCATTCTACTCACTTGATTCTTGATCAATTAAAAGCTACTGTAGATAAGCTTCGCAATCTCGTGCGAGATATGCACATTAAGGTTAATCTTGACTGGTTGTGTGGTCACAAAAGAAATGAAAGTATCAAATCCGTGGTTGAACTGTCTAGTTTTGTACAGATACAGTGCCACTTCTTTGTGAAAATTTGGACCTCTACTAAGGCGGCGTTTATAAAGATAAACATATGAAGACGTACGCTTATTCTGGTGGTATTCATAAACTGTAAGGTAGGGCTCACTTTCATAAGGGAGATGGTGACAAAATAGATGTTTGAGGTTACGTTATGCGATATGTGCATAGTCTTCAGTCATGACTTAGGTAAGTGTCCTTAAAACACATACAACCATGTAGGGTACACAATATAAAGCTTAACCAATCTCAAGGCTGTCTGTATGTTTTTCTTAATTTCTTTCCTGATTTTATTATTGCCCACCAGGTTTAAGATGAATGGATATACTTGCCGAACTTTGTTCTCAATCTTGTGGTCGCATCTGTCCCGATAAAACCACACCATACGCATTACGTTTTGCCCTCCTCCTTCTGGTGGCATCATTAACTTCTACAACATAGCTGTTGGTGGCGATACCATTGAAGTTATACATCTGGTTGTTGGTACGAGTACTGTGTACTGAAGGTGCCTTGAATGCCATCGCCATTTAAGAGGACTTTTTCCCAAGCAGCCCCAAGTGCAATATACAAGTTCAACGGACGGTGGACTTTAGAGGAATCCTGTTTATTTATTTTTTTTACTTTTTTCCTCGGTGTGTTCATTTACGACTAGCTGTGGATGGCATTTTAAATCTAATGGGATCGATAGAACTTGCTTGTCCGCAAAAGTATTTCATTCAACGTTTTGTTGTACGGTGGCTTTTCGTGGTGTGTTTTCTTCTTCTCTTCCTTTTGGACATGATTTGGAATTCATTAAGAAGTCAGTTTTTCTTTGCACATTTACTTGGTGGAAGAAGTAAATAATAAATTTTGATTCGAAATTGACTATAAAGCCGTAAATGTTGGAATTTTATTACGCATTGGTAGTTTGTTGGAACAGAATGAAGGTGTTGTTATGTGACAAAATATTGGAATGCATGAGACAACTGACATGTTAGTCAGTAAGAAATGTAAGAAATTTCTTACGTGATTATTTTCTCATGGAAACTTCATCCTTAAACTTATTAAGTGATAAAAGTTTAGGTTAAGTAAGTGGTACCATTAGATTAAGGTAATGGTTTGAAACTGGGATGCTATTTCATGCACTTTATATTATGCACTTATATTATTCATGCACTAACTTGA
Source organism: Xylota sylvarum (assembly GCA_905220385.1). NCBI lineage: Eukaryota > Metazoa > Arthropoda > Insecta > Diptera > Syrphidae > Xylota > Xylota sylvarum. The sequence goes on from LR999960.1 coordinate 29,195,111, forward strand.
CAGGTTAGAAATGTATAATGAGTTAGCTGTTAGGAAATTTAACACTTCAAGTTCCTAAATAAATATTAGGTCTCACACTTGACAAAGACTTTGAAAGATGTTTGTTTAAAGAGACAGCTTCTATCGTATTGCATCTAATCGTGATTGTAGTCCCACTAAAAGGATTTTACACTTACAGTGTTAATTCGATCATCTATGCTAAAAATCTCTCGGGCCAGATGGTCCTATTGTATCCGCGAAATGAAATAGTCATCCTCGCACAAGTAAGGATATGTAAACCTTTATTTTACCTGCCAAGCAAATTCGAACTACAGGTTATATCATACCAACTCCAACGCTTTAGATCCTCTCTCCCTAAAAGAAAGATATGCGGTATATAAGGAATCATTACTGCCAATGTTAGCCTTCAATGAAAAGGGTCACACACTTGTACTTGTACGTGTACTTATACTTGTAACTTGTACGTGAATAGTTGAGATAGCCTTGGCTGCCAAAAGGACTGTAATTCGGACATTCACAGAAATTTAAGGATATCTTGATAATATCCCTTACGAATCTATGTATATTATATTAAAAAAGCATGTGTCAAGGACCGGTTCTTATAATGCTTCAAGTCAGAAAAATTACCAAGCCTATGGTGGATAAGGTTAAGTTACAGAAGCCACTAGAAGCTGCTCAAGCTCTCGCGAACTGTTTGTACTCAGTAGACACTTGTTTATTTTTAGGGTCCTAGTTTATTCGGATGAAACAATTATTACCATAGGGGAAGACACAATTCTACAATTTTGAAGAAAATGATGGAAAGTCCCCTCAAATATCAATGTTGCCGGGACAGAGGATTTACTATTAATCCATAAAAAATTATCCTAGCAAGACCAAGCACAGATGAGAAAATAACTCGACGTGTCATATCTTGGAACAGATCTGGCATAACCTGGATCACAAATGTAGTTTTGAATTAGTTATGCTAAAGCGGTAAATCATCAGATTGGTATCCCCATTGGAAACTCTAAGGCTATTTTTCAAAGAACTTCTGGAGGATCTGTAGGATTGAAGACCACGACTTCCACGAAAGTGTCATAAGCATCATTCGCTTCATAAAAACTTCTGGTTTATTTAATTAGTCCCTTGATAGCCACAAGTAGAAATAAATACTTGGTATCACAATGGACATCCTCTGGTCGGGTCGAAGTGTACAGGGATAGGTTTAAGTTCTAATGTAAACCTAATCCTAATTGTGTACAAATGTCCTACAAGTCAAAATGCACCAAAATCTTAGGAAGATGTATTAGTAAGTTTATTTAAATATCTTGGGAGTAATGAGAACCTACGGAATGGTAGCCCTAGGACTAATGTTTAATCTATTAATACTGGGTATATCAATAAGAAGAAAAGCAGCTCTCAAACTTCTTAAAAGAATATATTTAAAACTCGGAATCTTCATTGTTTTATGATGGGTTGGATTGGGTTAAGGCGTTGTAGAACCAGATTACCAGCACCGGGACTTATGTATATGCAGACTTTGGAAGGAAGAGTAACCAGTTTCGATGACAAACCAAGCTGTATGATGATTTGCCGACCAGATATGAATCTAATTTACTTGCTTAAGTAAAATCTGGCTGGATAACTAATATCTTCGAAGAAGTATTAGCCAAGTGTTTGCCTTCCCAGAGTTGGCATGTCTTCCTACCGGACAATGCTCTGTTAGAGCTTCACCTGATTACTTTAAATGTTTGCTACTAACTATTTCCGTCTCCTTGTTTTCTTCCAATTCCAGGTTCGGCTAGATCTGTTTAGATGACAGACATGTTTTCTACACTCTTCCACACACTGTTTGTCATCGTGTTTCTACGTAAGTTGAACTGCATAGCTTTCATAGGGACAGATAGTCCTTTTCATTATCAGAAAGCTTAAGGGTTGCACCCTTTTTAGCCAGCTCCTCACTTTGCAATGGCCATAGTATATGCCATAATGACCTTTTCGGACATTAGCGTGGCCGAGAGCTACCTGCGAGAACTTCCTAAGCCTTAATGCTGCCTGTGCCGCCATCAGCTTCCCAGGGAAGTATGTGAAGCACAGTTCCTGGTGCAGCTGTATGAGTGGTTCCTAATGCTGCTCGACGACGGATTACTCGAAATTGACAGCCACATTTTGGGTATAGGGTTTTTCTACATTCATAATACGTCGGCAACAGCCCCTAAGTATCTGGTGTGGTCCACGAATTGAGTTCTGGCGGAATTACATGTTAGTTTGTACGAGACCAACTCTCCACTCCACTTTGCAAGTTTATTATGAGACTTCATCTCTCTTACTTCTTATACTATCAAGAAGATAGTAGGTAGGGATTAATGATATCCCTATGGTAATGTCATCCCCTTAAGATGACCCCTTCGTTAACGTTCAATGCCATGAGCCAAAGTAGTGGTAATTGTACTCCACCCTGAGGAATATCTTTTTGTTAGACAACACCACAGTTTAGCATCGATAGTCTACTTTTAAGCATTAGCTAGCTAAGAAGCGCAGTAGATATAGCTTCTGTTTTGACATTATTGAAAGCTCCCTCAATAACAAGGAAGGACACCATAGTGACATCCTTTTTCTTTCAATGATTTCTAACGAGTGCAAGGCAGTTTACACCGGTTTTCTCTATGCATCCTTATCTAAATTTGTTCTTATATTGACGTCAATCAGTCTTTTTAAGGTCTGTAATAGAAAGGAGGAGCATAGGCTGATTAGACGGAGGTCTTTAGAGTATGTGTAGAAGATTTTACCGGCCTTTTAGTATGAAGACTACTTTGACGTTCCTCCAAGATCGAAGGGTATATCACACAAGATAGTGCAGAGCCAGGGTAGTAGTTCCAAGATACCATCGAGAGCAAGTAGTTTGCAAGGATGAAAATTGTTCTACTGCTCACTGTAGTTTTGTGGTGCTTGTGTTATCATTATATGTCGGAGTTTCAAATAATCGTAACCGTTCTGATCAAGGGTTTCGAATTGAGAGTCTGCGATCCTTAGTGAATCCATAAAGTTCATAGAGCGGTCTAATCCTTGGCTTTTTCAGTTCAAATCAGACAAATGTGTCGATCTTGCATAACTTCCAAAATTTAGAAGCCCCGGGACTCCCTTAATAGCACAGAACAAGTCTATCAATGATGAGTAACCGGGTCAGGCTCGTCTCTAAATAAAATCTTCCCATACTTTTTGAAATAAGTCTAGTCTAAGTTTAGGCCGTATTTGTATAGAAGAAAGCCTGGTATTAATGTTCCTTTAATTGGCATTACCAGCTTTGATAGCTTTGTAGTTAAGGCAAAGTTCAATGGATTCAGGGTCAGTTGGGAACTCTCTATGAATCCAATATATGGATAGGTCGGATCTGTTTGTGATGTCGTTGAGATCGTATGGCATTGCACCTGTCGGTTCAAATATTTGTATTTTTGTTGTTATATGTATCTGTAGGTAGTTAGCTAAGTATCAAACTGGCTGAAGACACTTGCTGCCTCTTTTCTTTCTAGTTTTGGTTTAGTTGTTCATTGATTAGAATTTTCTAAAAATCTCATAGATGCAGAGTAATGGAAATCTGTTCTTAGCTAGCACCAGATTCTTCCACATTTCACCTGGAGATGCAGAGTGAAGTCGTAACCCATTAGTCTGATGGGCCACGATAGATACAGAAACACCACTGTGTTCAGAGCCTAGTATCATATTGTCCAATGATTCAAGATCTAGGCAACGTCGGTTTTGACCTTGAACTTCAGGATTATTGACTAGAAGAGTTTACGGAAATGGTCTTAAACATTCCACTTTACGAAATAACAACTTCCACATTTAAAATTCAAACTCAATCTTCCTGAGATTTCTTATACCCAAGGTGACTACCTTGAGATACTTCCTAATTAGAATGAATTCACACCCGTTATATACAAATTTTCTTAAGCTCTCTTCCTTAAACAAGAAACTTTATCTCGTATAAAGTAACAAATTAATGGGATTGGTGCCTTTTCATTTCACATTGTGTCACCAACCACACAAAAAAAAAACCAAACCACCCATAACAATAAAGCCCCAAGACAGCTGAATGTAATATTGTCGTAACATAATCCTAGTACTTTTCTCTTCAAAATATCCAAGGTGTTCCACCAAATCCCATTCACGTTTTCCGAGCAGGTAAGTACATATATTTCTTCCTTCAAGCCACAAGACACCTTCATAACATTTTATGATGGATGTGACATGGAGATGTTAATACATACATAAGTATATGTATCCGTACATCATTTTGAACCGTTAAACACTATGTGTTGTTGTTGTTTTTTTTTTTTTTGATTTATGCCATCATCACGTAGCCGCAAAAAGGATTGATGTTGGAATCCACTTAACCCAATTACCAGAGCCACCCACCACAGCACCTGGGCTTACGTCAAAACAAATCAAATACCTCTAAACAGTACATTGCGATGTACCTACTCCTACATCAGAATGCGGCTCGCATTACATTTGCGCTTTGCGCGAGAAAAGATACAAAAATCCGATCCGGAATCCTATAATCAACACAGAGATACACTGAGGAAGAAAAAAAAGTAAAGCGTTCTAGGAAAGTATGTGTGTTCTCAGCTCGCTATCCTGGGTAATGGCAGTGTCAGCATCAGCATCCCCCCAAATAGATAGACGTACAGCCACCGAGGTGGCATCATATGTGTGCTGTGTGTTCGTATATCCATACACTGAGAAGACGACAGAAGTTTTGTTATGTAAATCGGCGCCAAATTGGCGGCTGCATAGTTCCACCATGACTCATGATGGCAGGGGCAACCTAAGCTGGATTTTGGTTAAAGTGTAGATACATACATATATACATACATAATATGTGTGGATAGATATTTGGAATTTATCATGATACTCTCTCCCTCTGCATCCTTGTTCTGTGCCGGCAAGGCATGAAGGCCAAATATCTATCCAGAGAATGGGGGGATACAGTAGATTTTGAGAGAGGGTTCCTTTTTGCTTCTGCAGATGTTTGAGTAGTTCACCACATTCGAGTTTAGATACATGTATCTCGATAATGTTGCGGGAATGTATCTATGAATGTGATTGTTTTGAGAAATGGAAACAGCCAGCAATCTTGCGGTCTACCATTAGATCACCATGCAGGTGTTAAGTGGCATTCTTGCGTACTGCATGCAACTGGGGCGAAAATATCATCGGTGAGTAAGTGAGGTACGATTGACTGTAAAGTGGTGGTCTTCTGCGGTTGGTGGACCAGCTTGGTAAGTGAACTTTTATACTTGTAAACAGACGGGTGGTATTTTAAGTGGTGGTTACGTTATCTGAATGCACTTGAATCGTGATGAAGTGATCACCGGGTAACTGGTATGCAAACAATAATACAATGAAGTGGGGTTGCGAAAGTAGGAGTATAGACTATATAGGCAGTTTTCAATAAGTCCCGCTCTCATGGCACTTCTGTAGACTCTTTCCAATATGGAGTTGATGGCTTGACGGATAACTGAAGTATTAGGTCTGTATGGCTTATCTTTGAAAAGTACATTTCAAGCCATTCTATAGTTAACTAAACGACGTTACATACTGTCTTCGAAGCGATCGACGAAAAAAGGTTCATTGTACTCGAAGATGTATTTGAAAGTTTTTAATAGAAAGAACCAAACCAGTCGCCCTTGCTTTTTCTAGTTTAGAAGATCCACATCCTCTGCATATTGATAGGTATATGTGAAGACATTTTGTTTTTTTAGTCCTGAACTAAGAAAGATAGTGTGAAGTTCAGCCAGTCGTTTTGACTCTACTCCATCGGACAAATGGACAGCAATATTTCAGCTAAAAAGATAATCTTTAACATCCAGTCCCTAGAATCGAGACAAGAAGGGAAGACCACGTGATCACCGATTCCAAAAGCCATAGAAGCAACAGGTTTGGGATCCACTGGCCCTTGACCAAATCAAAACCAGTCAAGAGATGTAAAGAGGAACTCAAATCCTTCAGCTAGAGGTACAGTATCACGCTCTCATCGATTCCGGGACATATCGGTTTTCAGGAGAATGAAATGATCGATCTGCTAGCTAGAAAAGGCTCAGAATCAAACGATCAACAAGCAGATCACTCGGTCATAACGGCCATCAGTCTCTTCATGTCCAAAAATTCCTCGGACTTTCACAACATGACCAACATAAGGTGGATTATACTCACCTCACGACGTTTGTCTAGAAAATTTTGGGCCCAATACAAGAAGAAAAGTGACCCAGCAGGGACACACTTAGATCAAAAGAAAGTCCATTGTCATACCACTATGGACAAATCGGATTACCAGCACTGAAGACCTACATACATGAGAACCTCCCGTATGGGACAGAAAGCAGAACAAACAGTTTCGGTGTGAAGCCATGCTAAAGAAGTATCATTCGCCATTAAACCAGTTTAACCCGAAGACGTCTGTTTAACTGTGGGTAGATCTGTCTAACATGGTTGCACGTATCTAGATTATGTGTCAATGTAGAGACATTGTATCTTGCCGTTTCAATGAGTAAGACAAGCCCCTCTTTAGCAGTTGAGACCTCCTGATTTGTGCCATTTTTGTCTAAGTCGATTGCTTCACATTTTCCGGGGAAGTTTGAGGGACAGAGTGTGATTATACGCTACATTCTTTTTATTATTGATGTTTCAAGTGCTTTTATAGCTGGCTGGCTATTGGTATAAATGACGATGTCCAATCACCTGCTTCACGAATAGCCATAACCTCCGCTGGGAATACACTACAATAGTCTAATATCGAATCGCTGTGATACCAGTGCAATGATTTCCTTAGTCTCACCACCGGTTTCGTTACAACTTCTTTTCCATATTGTCCAGAAGAAGGATGTGCAGTATTGATTACAAGGCCGCCATGGAAGGCACTGGTAATGGAAATGCAAGCCATTCTTTGAACCTTACTTGAGAGGTAGCTAGTTTCATTTAGTGCTGTGTACCAGACTTTGGTCTTACAAGCGTTACAAAAGGGTATAACGTCGAAGACAAAGAGCTTGTGATACAGAGATAGAATGCTGAGTTATATCTCTCATTTGGAGTACGTAAAGCAGTTCCCCGGAGACTTTAAAACAAATGCTAGTTCCAAATACTCACAGCCTGGCATTAAGGCAACACATGTTATCACGATATTTATCCATTTCCACAGCGCTTTTTATACTCATATATGTATGTATGTATATATGTATCTACCGGAACACATTAAATAATGAAATCAATCGCATGCACGCATGTGTTCGTATCAGTTTGAAAAAGCGACGCCCACTATTTGAACTTGAATTCGTTGTACGTTTCAAAGAGAAAAGAGTAAAATTTTCTCGAAAAGAAAATCCCTACAAGGAAGCTAATTGAACTGTGTATGTACACATAAATAAACACCACAACACATTAGATATGAAAGAAAAAAAAAACGACTAACATCAGGTCCAGATTGTTTTGCTTCTAATTTTAAACTTCCTCGGCCTGCGGCCAAAAATAAATCCTAACTAATCCCCGAGGCATAGTACATACGAGTACATATAAGATGGGCACTGCAACCAATACAAAATGTCTAACACAACATGGATGCATCATACCCTGATGGCTTCAATGATTGATTAACTTTGATCTGTCTGCACGATAAAGCCCCAATAAAAACGAAAAAAAAACCATTCCATTCCAAACTCTTTTTCATCGCTTCATTCCATTTGCCCTTTTGCCCTACAATTAGCCATCCATGATACATGAAAGGAAAAAAAGGAGAAACAGAAAATGAATTGGTGGTCACCTTATGCGGGTTCTTTTTCGGGATAAGAAACCATCAGAATAAAATAACCAAAATCGATTCGAGTCAAGAGTGAAAAAGTATCTCAACTGGCACCAAGCGTATCCGTGAGGCATTACGTATTCGTCTGTGCACCCATTGAAGGGTCAATGCCTTCATGTGTGTGCAGTAATTACGTATCATGTAGAGAAATGAAAAAGAAACGAATAAAAGAATAAATATTGGGGAAAAAAGCCCTTCGAATTCGATTGGAAGAGTCTTTCGAGTTTCCGCCATGGGATGCCCACCATCAGTAACATCTGTTGTCGCTGGAGCAAGGGGAATCTCCCCATTTTTTTGTTGAGGAATATCTGCAATGGACTTGATTGAAAGTACAAGCATGTTTTTTTTTTCTCTTTTTTAAATATTTACTTGGGGAACTTCAATTTTATATTCTATTCTTGAACTTGGCGGCTGTGGCTAGCACCACGAGGAACAGCTGCATTTTACATTGCACGGCCTGTAGCATTGATGGGAAATGCATCGGAATGTATCTACTATACAAGTTATATTGAGTTGGATTTTCTTAGGTCATTTGGATATGAGTTGTGGGCCTTTAGTATCAGAATACCCAACTCTCAATGAATCCTACCTTGTTCAGATACTCGATTGGAGTAGAACGTGTTTGTCTTTTGGCATGAAGCTGTGTACAGTTTCCAAAATTCATACAGATCGCCGAATTCAATGAAGTATTCACCAAGTTCATATTTACCTATAATCATATTTACTTAAGATCCTGTCATAGGAAAGTATAGGTCATCAACCTTGCTTATGCTAAGTCTATGGTCAAACTATGTATATGACAGTCTTAGCATAACAAACAGTTGTCATAGCCAATTTAATGGACTTAATCCGGTCAAAGTACTATTACCACTATCTACCACCAAATGGTCTTCAACTTCAAAACGATATCTTTAAATATTCTATCCACGGAACGACGTAATGAATTAAGAATTCTATTAAAAGTGTAACTGAAATTCGTAGGTTCTCTATTAAAATACATAGTAGTAGCTGTAGACTTATAGTCGGTTCTGAGAATTCGGAAGGAACACTCGAGCGGACTATTAAACGACTATGCCTTTTCAGCTTCAATTATAAGCAGAATGCTTTATTTTCTCTGGATGATTGAAAACCCAACCAACCCAAAGTAAATTGAAGGTAGGATTGTTTGCATAAGTTTAAAACGAGATGCATAAAGCACTTAGTGATGTCTGTACAAAACTACAATCGTCTTTGTACAGTTTCAGCAATCTAACTCGGTCATATTAGTGCAGTGTTCGACGTCAACAAATTGGCGAATTCATGTAGTCTGGGAGTACATCAATAGCTCTATTTGGATACACAAGTTCTGTCCATAGACTTGGATACTATGGGTCGATGACAAATACATATGTCACAGAGTGCACAGTACTAGTATCTGGAACTGTGTAGATAAACTAGAACCTAAATTCTTCTATGGTTAATGGTGACTTTTCTGACAATAGCACAGCTCTGCGAAATTTTATTCGCAGATGGCCGCTTTCGCATTGGCAGTGGGATGCAATTTTTTCCTAGTTTGTATCATCAACAAGAGATTATAGGTTTTGCAGATGCAGACGATTTTGTTAGCTGGGATTGGAGGAGAAGAGTCAAAGATGAAGTGAGGCAGTTGGAAGCTGAGGTCGATGTAACTCGGAGTTAATCCGTCCTTCCCGTACAAAGCTTCCTCCTGTAAAAATCTGCTGGTCTCGATGGTATCTTATCAGTGGAATTTCAGCAAGTGTTTAATATTTTAAGCCCTTTGCTCCACACTATCTTTAGGAGTCGTTTAAACTTCGGCTACACGAAAGTTGTCTTTATACCGAAAGCCGGTAAGACCTCTCATGCATCCCCTAAAGACTTCCGTCCGATCAATCTATCCTCCTTTCTACTGGAGACTCTGGAAAGGCTTATTATCTATATATTAAGACGTCCACATTAAAACTAAATTAGATAGTAATCTCCTATCGATATCCCAACAAGCGTACCTCAAGGCAAAATCGGTAGAGACCGCTTTACATTCGTTGGTAGGAATCATTCAGATATCCTTTGAAAACAAGGATTTCACTATGGTGTCCTTCCTTGATATTGAAAGAGCTTTCAACAATATCAAAACAGAAGCTATATCTGCTGCACTTCTTGACCTGAAAGTTGACAACTATATCAAATGCTTAAAAGCAGGCTTATCCATGCTGAGCTAGGGTACTGTCTGACCAGAAGGTTGGTGTACAGGGGTACCCCCCAGGGTGGAGTACTATCACCACTATTGTGGCTCATGGTAGTGATTAAGATACTCCTAATCTTGAATAAAGAGAGGTTCAGTGTTATAGCGTATACGGACAACATTGCCATAGCGATATCAGGGAAGTTCCTTCTTACAGTTAAGAACCTAATGGAGTCTGCTATAAATACACTAGCAAAGTGGACCGGTAGTTTCGGTCTTGGAGTTAATCCGTCGAAGACTGAAGTAGTATTGTTCACAAGAAAGTATAAAATACCATATATAACTCTTCCAAAACTCAAGGGTATTGAATTTCAACTTGCAGATCACACCAGATACTTGAGGATTATTCTAGATAAAAAACTCAGTTTGAAACTGATAAAAAAGACCACGCTAGGAAGGCCTCGATTGTCGTCTATTCATGTAGGAAGGACTTAGGCCCAAACTGGAGCATCCAGCCCCGAGTCGTTCACGGGATATACACGGCAATCGTCAGACCCATCCTTATGTACGGAGTACTAGTCTGGTGGACGCCACTAGACTAGAAAAGCAACACTGTCACTGTCAGGTGCGTCGTATTCCTGTGCTGGGTTCCACAGGCATATTTCAGCCAATTGACATGCCAGAAAGGTTAATATTCGATTCAAGAACCTGTAGAGACGAGAAAGAGGAGGAATCCATGACACATCTTCTGTGTACCTGTCCTGTCCTAAGGGTCTTGAGAAAAAAAAAACCCTAGGGGGTACTTCTTCGAATATCTTAATGATCTAGCTAGACCAGACTTAAGCACAATAAAAAGGTTTGTCGCCGAGTGAAACTGGTTTTATGCTGAAACTACGAACCATACTTCTTTAGCATGAGTTCGCACCGCAACTGGTAACCCTGCCTCCTGACACATGGGAAATTTCCATGTAGGTCTTCGGTGCTGGTAGTCCGGTTTGTCTATAGTGTTATCACAATGGAACTTCTTTTGGTCTAAGCGTATCCCTGCTGAGCGGTGACAGCCACCCAACCCAACACAATCCAACCAAGGGATCATCTTACTCAAGGAACCAGAGGCATAATATCACATATCCGGTAAGAGTCACAAATCCAAAAGCACATAGCGATTAGGTGTCAACTGGACATGAATCAAATCTCGTAATTAAGATGAAGTTCAGTACTAGCCTAAGTAATAGAGAAACATGATCTGATAGTCCAGTATAGTGTGATCATATCAAGGCATTCGCTCCACATGCCGAAGAAATACTGAACTGAAGTAACTGTGGGATGGTTAACATAGGAGCTTAGAGGTGGATAGGTTTGTTAAGCGGCCTATTTCAAAATATTGGGGAAAGATGTAGAGCACTCTGTCAGAGACATTGTGTCCCATACGGATCTGCCGCGTCAAATATTTGTATTTGTGTCTTGATGATATCTTTTTGGTCTGTCACGTGATTTAGGTTTTTTTTTGTTGATGTACAGTCTCTAGAGTTAAACAGTGAAGGATTAAAAGTATCTAATACTCAAATAAACATTGCTAGATAGCAAAAGATATGAATCCCGAGTGTTTTTTACAAAAATTCATGCACTGCTCAATGGATATCCAATGGAAGCTATAAATACGTAATAAGTACCTACGCATCATGATGGAATCGTATCTTCAATAAAAAGCTGCATACCACAACGGGTCTGAACTTATAGATATTTAAGAAAATTCTGTTGCAAAAGACCCCATGTAGTGAAATCCACTTACCCACTCTGGTGGGTGAGTGTGTCTGGGTAGATTTTGAAGAGTGGAAGAAGGAACCTAGAAGTTTGGAAATGGACACCCTATGCCCGCCCTTCTAAATTAAGCCATCTTAGGTCAACCATGTACATTATTCTTTAAAAAATAATCCTCTTGGGCACACACATTAGTGATTTTAAGGCTCCAATCATGTCACTTTGTTGGACATGTACTCTTTTTGGCTAATAAATGGCGTCGGCACTTTCGTTGCCCAAGATATGTAGTTGGGGTGAATAACTTTCTAATAGTCTCAAGAAGCACTATGACCTCTTAGAGACAGTGCCCAACATAATCTGACACCTGATTATCTCAGATCTTGTGCCGTAAGACTCTAGCGCCTGGAGCGCAACCTGACTCTCAATATTCCTTTCGGATATTGATCTCATCTCAACTGATTCCGCAGCTTTAAGAAATGCGAAAATCTGTACTTGAAACACACTGCATGTGTCCGGACAGTAGCAGGGTTTCAAGTGCGCATTCTAATTGAATCCATCCACCACGATCCGAACCTGAACTATATAACTGCATACAAATAAAATATGACCATGTATGCCACATTAACCCACTGATGGAATATCGTTAAAAGCTTGATACAAATCAGTTGGAAATCTACCAGCCTTGCACTTGTAACCAAGTACAATGAGTTCACTTTAATAAAGTGTGATTAATCTTTGCAAGTTAATTTTTTTTATATAAATCCCCAGTTTGCGTGATTCGAATTTAATTAATTTTAGCATGCAAGTGTAACGTGCAAATATCTGCCATATAAAATGTTATTAGCGTAATATAAAAGTGAAAATAATGTACAGATACTTGCTTGAGATATCAGTTTCAATTAACAGCAAAACTATGAAGGGTTGTATACATATGTACATATGTGTGTGACCTATAACCTGCACTTATATGAAAGAATGACCCGTCACAACGTATACGTGCTGAGAAGGACATCAGTAAAGTTGATGTGCTAATATGCCATAATCTACTCACTGACTACTATTTCACAACCATTAAAGAATTTGCAAAACTTATTAAACAGCACTTCTGTCGCAACTGCCATTATAATGTACATAAGACAGCAAAACCAACTATTAAGGCCAAAGACATTGAAACTGTTGAAAAAAGTTACCTCCTTAAACTTATAACTTTATAATTATGTTGATTTTAATTAGTGGTCTCGATACAGGTTTTAGACTTACCTACTCCGCTATGTTCGGTACGGATACAGTCACGTGAAAGTGACACTAATGACACATGACACTTGCCAATCCACCTAAATTTCCTCCGAAAGATTACTGCAATTAGAACTTGCCATTGCAAGTCATATGCTGATGCATAGCAATCAATCACGTGGCCATGACGGGTCTCTTCCATAATCATAAGTTTCGCCAAACTATATGCACACAGATCATAGAATTATGTTTCCCCTTTGAAGTGCGGATCAAGAGCACGCCATAGAGGAAGTTTCCATTTATCTCAGCATCCAAGCGATGCATACGCATAACAATTATAAATTCTAATGATAATGTTCCTCCTCAATCCACTTTCGGTTGGCATGTGGCATGGCAGTGATGCTAAACACTTAAATGCCGACTGGATAAAGATACTCGTACATCAGTATCTATGGAGTTCACTCAAGTGGTTTTGATATGGTAAATTGGTTTCAAGCATAAGTTGGTATGAGAACTAAAGTGGTTCATAATCCCCGGGACCACAGCAGTCTGTCACTATTTAAAGATACATACGTACATACATACACACTATATGCACTCGACACGAAGTTCAAATAGAAAAACAAACGTGTCGTTGCATACCTAATTGTCGGTCAATATTCGTCACGTTATTCTAATTGCTTCGGTGGTACTAATCTACTGCTGCTCACAAAAAAATTAGTATCTTTTGAAGGTGAATTCCTGTTTACTCGAGACTAGGTGCCAGTCGTTGCATAACAATGACATTGCGCTGTATCACTCCCAATCGGTTGTCGTTCAGTGAAAAAAATAGTTGAAATATACATTTTTGGTAAATTTATTTTATTGATCAACAATTCGAGAGAGTTGCCTGATGCACTGCGGTCCCACCATCGCATCAGATCGACCGACCTTTGCATGTGGGTGGGTGCATGTGTGGGCAGCCGTTAAATGCCACCCAGACGCTAAGACACTATGACATAGTAGATGCCACAACATATCCCCACACATGAATGGGTGTACGTGCACTAATTTATTAGATGTGTCAACTTGAATTCTTATTTTCTTCCATCTTTGGATGTGAAGATGTACGTATGTAAATCCGAAGGCGCTAGAGTGCATCTTCAAGCGGAACCGAAGAGATAGGGACATAAATAAACTTGTTGGCTATGATCTTGCGACGTAAAAATTAGTTTTATGGTGATATCGTGATGAGTGGCTGATGTAGGAGAAATGGAAACATGGTAATTTTTGAGAAACTGAAACGGTTCTTGTTTGGATGTGAACAGCAAATAAGGGTGATGCAGTGTTAATCCGTCGATTTAGCCACCTAATGACACACAGTACGACCTCTTAGATGTGGTGTGATGAGTCTATTAAATTGAAACTATTCGATGTGTATCTATGGTTTACGATTGTTGTGAATTCATAATGTTGTTTTTTGTTTTTCAAATGAGAAAGATCTCTAAAGGCATTCTCAGATACATATGTATGTATGTATGGGCCTTGTTAGGCGTTTTGATAGCATCAACACGAGTGTGAATGTATTAGCATTGAAATCAATTACGTGACAATTTTTATTTATTTAGATGTTCAGCACGGAGGCATTCCTTGCTGCGCGCCTCACTACTGAAGAAAAAGTATCTATTCTTGATAAACGTATCTATTACAAGAAAGATACATTTATTAGCGTCGATAACCTTTGTGACTTGGTTAATAGCGTCGTCTTAGAGTAAATCCATTTAGGCTGTAACTTCTGTATTTCTCTCAGAAGTATGTATATAGAGATGGATAGCTGGATGTTGTAGGAATAGAGTAGGCGCTGACTCCCGTCAACCTAGCGATGTATAGTGTTATAACTGTTACAATTGTATCTTATTTTACTATTTTCATAAACAGTGCTTCAGCGAAATAGCCAGTTGCATTCCGCCCCTTCAACAATTTTCTCGCAATACCCGTCACGCTTTGAATGCTCATCAGTACACCCTCAAGCCTATTTTCGGACGTACCGTCAAGTATAGAGATTCTTTCATAAACCGTACAACACGAATGTGGCATGCTCTACCAAGCTCTATTTTTCCCTCACATTACAATCCACAAACATTTAAGACCAACGTTCATCGGTATCTCCTATCTTCCCTTCCTACTTTCCCTAATGCCCGCGCTGTGTATTAACATTTAAAGGGTAGTACTAAAACCTTGAGCGCGCGCAAATTATAAAAAAAAAAAAAAACTTCCTTCGCGCAAATTATAAAAAAAAAAAAAAACTTCCTTGTGGTAGCCAACACTACTGGACCCGGCTTGCTGAATTTATAAGCGCGAGTGTTGAACAAGAGAAAATAGCAGCACTATAAGTACGAAGGCGAACGAATTCTCTCTTTTTTGGAACAGGGATGGTGGCGGATAAGCCCTTATTCGGCCAACGGCAGCACACACATCTCCGAAGTGGACTGGTTTTCTCACATCAGGTTAAACCAGTCCCTCGTTCTAGGATTTTCTCAAAATGGAACTGCCCCCCAAGCTGGAAGTAACTCCCTAACTACGTAAAAAATATTTAGCTCAACGAAAGACCCCAGCCAGGAACGTTCACGGAGACTATGCAGCTGAGGGCGCCGTGGCTCATGTGGTTAGTGCGTTGGACTACGGAGCAAGGGGTTTCAGGTTCAATCCCCAGACAACACCTAAAATTTCTTTCATGGCCCCACCTCTCGCGAGCGTCTGACAAACATCCGAGAGTACTGTCATGAAAAAGCTTCTCAAAAAATTGCCGTTCGGATCCGGCATTAAACAGTAGGCGCCTTCCATTCGTGTAAAGAATATAACACGCACAACACCAATGGTTATGAGAAGCTAGGCCCTGGATCCCATGGACCTGTTGCGCCAAAAATTTGTATTTGTATTTGTATGCACCTGGAACCTAACACTCTATACTCCGGATGCTAGTTAAAAACTTCAATCTTTTCTCACGCGGTACAAGACATATATTACCGTGATCCAGGAGATACGATGGATAGGATCAGGTATGCAAAAACGGAAAAATTGCGACATTTATTACAGCTGTCACAAAAGACTTGATATGAAAGGATGCGGATTCGTCGTGGGAAATCAGCTACGATCAATGATAATTGACTTTAAACCGATCAGTGATCATCTGACTGTGATTAAGGAAACAATCCAAAACATTAGCATAATATGTGCATACGCCCATACCGATCGACGTTTAGGACTTCAATGGCAAAATCGGTAAGGAAAAGATCTTTGGCAGATTAGTTGGAAACCATAGTCTCCACTATATGACAACAGACAGCGGCTTCCAGCTAATCGATTTCTCAGCAGCTCGTCGTACGGTGATAAGTAACACTAGCTTTCCAGGACTACGAATCAAAACAGCAACCTGGCGCTCTCTAGATGGTCGAACGGTCAACCAAATCGACAACTTCTCATGAATGCACAAACTTTCAGGGGGGCAAACGTCGAGTCTGAGCATTTTATTGTTGCAGTCAATTTGTTTATTAACATACCCATTGGGCAAAAACTCAGCCTCATTGCTGAACGCAGCTTTTCGACAAAACAGAGGATCCAATGCCAGTTGGCATCAAAATTTAGGTGAATTGGTTTTGGACCAAACAAACGATGGTCATTCCGCTTCGATTCTTGCACGAGCTGGATCTTGTAAGCCTTCAAAGCAAGATAATTGCGTAAAATTTTCCACAAACTAGACGGACAAACACCAAACTGTTGTGAATGACGTCAAATCAATAAATTTGGATCTTTTTCAAGACTCTCCTGAACAGATGCAATATTCTCTTCAGTACGCTCTCTTCTTATACGTCTCGGTGCCATTACATCTTGCAAGGAAAATGTTGTGCGAAAACGGTCAGAAATATGGCGAATAGCGGTCTCAGATGGTCGATTATGTCGCGTGTAATATGATTCAAGTGCTGTATTGGCGCACGGATCCATCATTTTGGAACCAAATTTCTAAAATTTAGTAACGTTGTTAAAGCGTGTATGTCATCACGATAAAATCGCAAAGACTACTGAATAAACATGACACTGACAGTTTGCAATCTGACAATTGGTTTGACAGATATAACTGGCTGAAGTTAGTACTAAATTAAAAAACAAACACCCTTTATAACTTTGCTGCGATTTGCAGATCACACTAGATACTTGGCGCTTATTCTCGATAAAAAAAAAACTCGTTGGAAACTGAATATTCAAGACCGTGTTAGAAAGGCCTCGATTGCCCTCTATTCATGTAGGAAGGCCTTAGACCCAAACTGGGGTCTCCAACCCCTGATTGTCCACTGGATATACACGGCAGTCATTAGACATATCCTCATGTACTAGTTTGCTGAACGGCACTAGACCCTGCTTCTGTATAACCGGCACTCTTAGAACCACTCCTACAGTTTCACTACAAACTATGCTCCATCTTCTTCCTGTTTATATATTTGGGAAGCTGATACTGGCTAAGGCAGCTTTAAAATTTAGGGAATCCTTGCAATATGCAAGCATCCTTAACGGCCATAACACTATTCCTAGTAATTCCGACTACATTGTCCCGTATGTTGACTTTAATATCAAGTATAAAACCAAAATTCCTGGCAGAAGTGCTTGGGCATCGTGAGAAATTCTAAACGAATACGCGACAGAGATTTAACGAAATCGGGATGTATCCCTCTGCTGGGCTCGGGACCACAGGGATATTCCAGGCAATTGCAAAGCGGATGATCTGATAATAGAGGAGTAACCGTCAGCACCTTTAAATTCGATAAAATTCCAATTAGATACGGCATCCAAGATCATGGCAAAGAGTAGGTGGAACAATATCAGCACATGTCGCTCTTCTAAACAAATCTATCCAGAGCTGGATTGTAGGAAAACCAGGAGACATATTTCCGTCAATAGGTTAAATCTGAGAAAGATAACTGTCCGGTAGGCAGACATTCCATAAGGCTTGGTGCTTCCTTCAACGACGAGGAAGAGGAGGATCCCAGGATACATCTTCTATGTACCTGTCCTGCTCTATTGCTCTTCAGAAGGAAATCCTAGGCGAGTACTTCTTGGAGGACCATAACGATCTAGCTAAACTAGACTTAGGCAAAATAAAGAGCTTTGTCACCGGATCAAACTGGTTTAATGTCTAAACGGGCAACCATACTTCTTCGGCATGAGTTTACACCGAAACTGGTTGTCATGTCTACTGTCACATTTGTGAAGTGTCCATGTAGATATCCGGTGTTGGTAATTTAGTTTTTCCATAATGGTATCCCAATGGACCTTCTTTTTGTCTAAGTGTGTCCTTGCTGAGCGGGGCTAACCAATCTTCGCACCTTGCTTAGGTGATTGGAGTATATAGCATGTACATAAGTATAGGCCGAACCAAAATTACAAATACAAATTCAAATTTTTGGCGCGACAGGTCTATGGGACCCAGGGCTTCTCACAACCACTCGTGCTGTACGTGTTATATTCTTTACATGAATGGAAGGGGCCTACTGTTTAATGCCGGATCCGAACGTCAGTTTTTTGTTTTGAAAAGCTTTTTCAAGACAGTTTTACTCTCGGATGTTTGTCAGACGCTCGCGAGAGGTGGGGCCGTGAAAGAAATTTTTAGTTGTTGTTTGAGGATAGAACTTGAAACATATCCAATATGAATATTGAATACCCGGCATAAGTTTCTATCCAAATACGATGGTAGTTCCACGAACGAAGTCTTGGAGGATCAAGTGAGGTAGTTTGTGTTTAATTTCTGGGAGTTAAGCCCGAGTCGACATTTGTCAGCCCAATTGTAGATTTTGAAGAGAGCATAGTTCCCTAACAAAATTAAAGTACTTTCCCGAGACTGTTATAGTTACGTCGCGTCGTCTGAGTAAGAAGTCGCTCTCTCGCTACAAAATTCGGAAGTAGAGGACAACGAACACAGCCTTGTGGTATGCATTTTGAATTCAGAAATTGTTTCATAAATAATAGCTCTATCTTGGAGTTCGGTAGGACAAGTATGTCTTGCCTCTAGTATGGCTTTTATGAAGGATCTCTCAATATTAAGAAAAGTTATCTTGATATGCATGCAGTCTATACTTTAATGACGGCAGTGTCTCTGGAGGCTGAGAAGCTGCCAATATGTTTGAAACAATATTGCAGAGGAGGTAACTAGAAACCAGTCTTTTAATCCTGTTTTTGGTTAGACTATCTTTACCTCTTTCTATAACCTAGATATGCAAACATTCCCAAAAGATAGGTATTACCCGCTGAATAGTGTGCGAAGAATTCGAAGGTTCAGCATCAATTATCGCACCGGGCCCCGCTGACTTTAAAAGTTTGTGGTTACGTAACCAAATGGAGTTTTATCTCTCTAATGACAATTGACAGTGGTGTTAGATGATGAATAGGGTGGAACTTTGCAACAGACTGGCAAACAGTTCGAGGGATTCCTCGCCGAAGGATGTTTATGAACCATTCAGCTTCTCTAAGTACCTGTGGATGATCCGACTTATAAAAATGATATTATCAAGAGTTGAAGCTACAGAAGAGTAATCTGTTCTTCTCAGTCCGATTTTTTCTATTTTGAAGTCCGTTCATGAAGGCTTAATTGCCTGTAGGTCGCACAATTAGCTCCACTAAGGTACTCGTTGCTTATCTCTGATTCTGGTTATAGGACAGGGGTTTATCGAGCGTTTGTAACTGGTATACCAGGACATTCAGATAGTTAGACCAATCAGTCCCCTTAACTGTAGGTATTGAAGTATTAATTGGTTAGTTCTACAATTTGAATTAGAACCAGAGTCGAAATGCATTTCATCTAAAGATACATACGTTTGCCCTGTTTGAAGTCCTACCCACCCCTCTGTATTCGAATTCATTGTCAATCGCATCATCATTTTTACCTGAAAAGAAAGAAAAACAAATATTTGAATATATTTTCGTATCTCATAATAAATTTAAAATGTCAAATCATGTTTTAAGCAATTATTTTGTTATACACCTTTAATGTGTTAAGAAATTATACCAAAATATTTGCCCTCACAAGTGGTTGTTTTATTTACGAATAAAAAATGTTAATTATGTATGTATGTATGAATATGGCCAACAAAGTAAGACGTCAACTAATAACTTGACGATTTATAGATACAACAACCATCTGAGCCAAACTGGATATGAGATACCCTCGCACACAATATTATTGCTTTGTATCGCGTAAAGTGTCAAATGTCATTCTTGACTGGCGCCAGTATCGGTCATCAAGTATTTATGAATGTTCATTCAGTGTTTGCGTAACTACAGACAATATATATACGTATACGATTCGATTGCTGAATGGGGTAGAACAGGGCTCTCTGTCGAAACTACCTTTTGAATATTGATGAGACGACTTCAATGATTTTCATTTTATTTAATTTTTTTGCAAAAATTTGCATTTTTTAAGGAATACTTGACGTATCTATTCATTCTTTCATTTCTGACTTTATTAACATGTTGGGGTTCAGTAATTTATGCATTTTTAAGCATTGTGGGTGTAGAAAACGGTCAAGGACAGATGGTATTGACATATTTTTTTTTTTGGAATTTTTTTGAATATATTTGTTGGTTTTGCGAATTTGTGAGATTCATATCCCCGCGGGTGAAATGTAAATATGATTTATCATTAAATCGAAAGGATTTTTGGTATTTTTATTTTTAAGTGGAGAGACACTTAATTTGCTTTTAAAAGCACTTAGATACTGACCTTTGAATATACCTACATTATGAAGATAGTCAACCTAGAGGGGGTTTCTCTTTCTACCCTCAAGTTAAAAATCACCAGAAAACAACTGATTTTATCCATAACTCATTATATGTATAGGTACTTGCATGAAAATCAAGTGGGAGCTCATGCACGCATTCTTTCGTGAATGTGGATCTTGGTGTCTTGGTGTCAAAAAATTACTACCAAAGGAATGTTTTTTGTTATTCTTTATTTCGCAATTTTAAAGTCCCATAACTTTTAAATAAAAGCAGTATGACAGTATCCAATTGCAGCTTTGAATTCAGAGCAATAAGATGAATAAATTGACACGAACAAAAATACTGCAGAGCTGAATTAGTTTTTGGTGTTCTTGGGGTAAATTTCAAGGAAAAATAAAAAAAAGGAAATTCATCTCTCAATTCTCCAACTTATGCAAAACTTAGTTCATACTAATGAAAATTCAATCAGTTGATGAATGTTGTATAATATTCGCATGAATTCATGGATAGGGATCTATGGGACAGGATTCACACTGAGCAAATTTGCTGGTTTAGCGGGTAGGGGATGAAAAGTTGACTATCTATGAACTGTCAATATGTAGATACTGAGGACAGTTTAATAAGATAGAAACTACCACCAATTTTGAAAAAGTACTATCGGGAAGCAATAATTTATCAAGAGTAAAGCTCATAGACTGTTTAATATAGAGAACTCAAAGCTATGGAGTGCCACTTACAATCTATCAAGAATAATTATGAAAGAAATTTAAAAAAGGAAGTTTTAGGATCTTGCCAATCACTCCTGTAGTGGTTGGACTAAATTGAGCCAAGACAAAATCTGGTTGAATGTCTACGTCTCATTTCACCCACTTAAGTCAGTAAGGAGTACGGGGACTCTTGGGCAGAAAGGACAAGAGACTATGGACAGGCGACATTATTATAACTTATAAGTTAAAGTAACCAGTTCTGGAATATATCTAAACCAACGGAGACAAGCGAAGGTTATATCCATTACAAAAGTATGACAAAACAGATGAGACACGATCGGAGTGAAGATCTAAAAACTTTGTGACTTTGACATGAAGTCTTGAGCTTTAGATACGTTAGTGAATGCCTAACCAATTCGCTAAGATTAACCTGAAATGCGCTCACGCCACTACAGAGGAAAAAGATTATGCTACTAAAGGGTGTTTCTACGAGTTTCACGACAAACCATATATGCTATGTCCTAGACGATGAAAACCAAGGCTTACGTCCACCCGACCAGAATGAAATTAAGTTAGCAATATCCAAACTCAAGTCCAACAAGACTGCTGGACCGAACAGCCTACCTACCAGCTATTTAAGCAGCGAGGTAAAATTTTGTGGAGAGCATACACCAACTCATTTGTAAGATTTGAACCTCAGTATCGTTTGTCTGATCCACAAGAAAGAAGACCCGAACCAACTATAGAGGTATTAGTCTCCTCAACATTTCATACAAGATTATGTCGGTCATACTGTGTAAACGCCTGAAATCATTTGTCAACGAACTGATTGGCCCCGTACAGTGTGGTTTTAGACTTTGTAAGTCCGCAGGCACCCAAATATTTACACTACGGCAGATCCTGGAAAAAAACCAAGAAATCCAGATCGATACTCATCGTCTTGCTGATGAGTTTAGTTGTGAATCAGAGCAAAACCAAGTACATGCTGTTAACAAGAAGGGACACACAACATCAACGAAGTGGATACTATAGATAGCTATAACTTTGAGGTAGTTACGGACTTTGTCTACTTCATCTCAGTTAGCTAACTTACTTAAGTGGCGCAACAGTTAGGCCCAGGTTCAGCCCGGACTGTTGCGCCACTTAAGTAAGTTAGTCAGTTGGCTAAGCTGATGTCCAGACTGGTAACATCCGTTGAATGGTATCCTACTTGAAACATGGAGTTCAACTCAACGTTGTCGGACTTAGTGACTTCTACAATGAGATTGGTGTCGACAAGCATATGTATTTACCATTTTGGAACCAACTATATTGAATAAATTGCCTAATGAATCCTTTTTTCAGCTGTTTCATCCCAAACAGTTAATCACTGACAAGGAAGATGCTCTCAACAATTACACTCGAAGTCACTACACCATTTTGAAATAAATCATTGACATAGAGTTAGAACAAAAAAAAAAGAGAAAACAAAAACAGTTTTAGTTCAGAAGGTCCCATTAAAAGTCAGGTACAGGCTTAGGGAAATCTTCAAACAATGTTTAGGGTCAGGCACATACCAGCAGCGTGGAAGGATGTGAAGGTCATCTTCATACCTAAAGCAGATAAATTAAGTCACACCTAAGCGAAAGACTACAGACCCATTAGTCTTTTGTCATTCCTTCTCCAGACACTAGAGAGGCTCCTAGATATAAACATCAGAGCCAAGTGTCGCATCCGCAGTTTATGCAAAGCTCAACATTCACATCTCTAGGCTAAATCAGTAGAAACTGCATTACATGAGGTTGTAGGGAAGATTGAAACTAGCCTTCACTAGCCAAGGAATTGGCACTAGCTAGATTCTTAGACATACATATGTAGGTAGATGCCGCTTTCAATTAAGTGAAGGGGGAGCCCATTGAAACCGCACTGGAAAAATTCAGTTATATTTCAATTATCCGTTATTAGAGGAACCCCTCAAGGAGGCGTTATATCTTCCTTCTCTGGGTTCTAGTCATTGATAGGATACTTAAGGAAGACAGGAGTAACCGTCACTGCATATGCGGATGACACGACGTAGTAAATTTAGTTCTGGAAAAATTCTTATAAACATTAAGTGAAATGATCGAATCAGCTTTTAGCAGTCTTGAGAAATGGGCTGTAGAGACTGCGGAATTCACGTCAACCCGGACAAAACAGATCTGATACTGTTCAGCAGAAAATACAAGATACCACCATTCAAAATGCCGAAACTGAATGGGGTGGAGTTGTCCCTTTCGGATCGCTTGAGATACTTTGGCATTGTATTGGGTAGGAAACTATACTGGAAACTTAACATACAAGAAAGAGTCCCCAAGGTTAATAACGCTCTCTTCATTTGTAAGAGAATAACGGAGAAGTAATGAGGCCTGTACCCAGCAATGATACATTGGCTACATATTATCCTTATGGGATGGATATGCGGGCTCTTGCATGGTGGAGGGTCACGATAAAGAAGAATTCACGGGATACATTGACCAAGGTGCAAAGAACAGCCTGCATTGCCATTACCGGTGCTTTGTGCACTATGCCCACGTCTGCACTCGGGATGTTTCTGTATCTTTTACCACTTGACTCGCAAATAAAACTACAGGAGGGTAATAGTAGCAAATTCAACAGCGAGAGACATAGCTCCATTACTAGGACATCACTTCTCGACATCCCCGATGAATCGGATGACATCCTCGGTACCCTCGACTTCGATACATCGTGATCGTACGAAGTAATATACCCGGAAAGGGAAGATTGGCATATGAAAGTCGTCTCTCAACAAAGTGAGATTGCAATTTACATAGATGGTTCCAAAACCATTGAGGGTACACGCTCAGGTATATACTCAAGAGACATAAACGTGCAAGTGTCTCTGAGACATCCGGATACTTGCATTGTGTTCCAAGCAGAAGTTCTAGCTATGTTCAAAGCTGCTTAATTACTAGAGTTGGGATCAATATTTGATACGCTGCGCTTAAAGCGTTAGAGTCCAGCAACATAAAATCTGAATTAGTTTGGAATTGCCGCACAATGCTCAGAACCGTGTCAGATTATGCTGGATACTGGCCAAGAAAAGATTAGAGCTTCCACAAAGCTATTCAGTTAGTGGAATAAAACCACCAATATGTGTGGCTATGAAGAGTATTCTCCGTAGGATCATAAATATGGCAGACTTGAAATGGTCGAACCTACGAGGACATAGGAAGTCTAACGCCTTGTGGCCTATGTTAGATCGAAAAAAGATCTGCGAAAATAAAGAAACTAAACAGGTCACGGTTAGAAATAGCTGTAGGGATTCTCTCTGGCCATTGCATGTCTGAGGAGGATTGTGAAATACGGCTATATGTATGCAGATACTGTAGTGAATTTCACTTTTCGGACGTCATCACACATCTAATACATGCCTGTCAAGGCATAGCTCGGAGTAGGCTTAAACACCTAGGAAAGTACTTCTTTGACAACTTAGAGGATGTTGGGCCTGTGAATAACATTTTTGAGATAGTTTGGATTTAGGTATGTTACCGTAATGGTTGTCTAGGGATCGTGATAGGCCCACTATGGTGCGTAGTGTCTTGTGAAAAACTTATAACACTGCACTACCTACCTAACTACCTATCTGTCTGGTAATCGTGGGCGCCGTGGCTCGAAAGCTTCTCAAATAAAAACACAACATTAAACAGTAGATCCCTTCCATTTGGATAGAGGATAAAGAATACACGCGCAACACAAATGGTTGGGAGAAGCTAGCATTTGGGTCCAATGGACCTCCAAAATATTTAAGTAAAAACGGTTATAATCTAATGAAACTTGTTGTTTCGTTTGTCTCTTGTATAATAATACATTTTACATACTTATATGTACACAAAACTCGTGCACCCTGCCCTAAGTGGTTTTAGATACTCTATCTATAAGTTTTTAAATAGCATCCCACCCCCTAAAAGACTTCCGGAGAAACGAAAAACAATTAAATTATTTTCCTCATACCAGATTTTCGATAACCCCAATCAAATATCCAACATTATACTCCCCAAAGTCATCACTGTACCAAGCACCTTCCCATGGGGATAAGGTTGTAAAAATAAAATAAAAAATAAATTAAATTATGGAATACCGAGCGTAGAAAACCACATTAACCAAAATGATTTTATCACCACAATCCATGAGTACCAAGTGAAACGTTCACTCAAAAGCCACAGAGTCCCGATGTATAGCACGAGTTCAATTAAATCCATCAACATTAGGGGCAACCAACAAAACAATTTACACAACAGATACATGCACATAGATACAAATGATGCTATCAATACAATTTAAGATCTCTTGGCTTTATATAAATTAAAGTACTGAGTCTCTGTGGACGTCGTCTTCGTTGTCGTTGTCGTTGTTGGCTGCGAGGAGAAACCCAGGAAAGTCCTCTTCAAATCGAATCCCAATTGATTGCGATAAAATAAAACGCGCGCGCTATCATAAAAATAGAAGCCGTCCATTATAGGGCGGTCGACAGGGTATATAGTACACTGCCGCCGCCGTACCAAAGATCGATTTTATTATCTCAGCGTTTGGAACGGCAAAGACAATAGGATTATTTGTCTCAAATAGATTTAAATTGACGCAGTCCCTTTTTATATTTTTTAACGAAAAGGAAAAGTCGATTTTATTGAATTGTGCTGGAGAAAATGGGAAAGGTATTCCAGAAATCTTATTTAATCCACCTGGTCTGAGGCTTGGCATGCGTTGGGTGATGGAAAGTTGTGACCTATTTCAAGTGATTTACAGTACCGCAGTTTTTAACTGCATCTGAGACTAAAATATATGGTAAAATGTGTGCAACTATTAGAAGGCTCCAGCTACAACTTGATTTATAGGCATTCTCACCTCAGACACCTCGAAGATACTTCATCTTCAGCTGCAGATACATCAAAGGGGTGCGCCAGTAATTCTTGTCTTATTTGTATCTCCATGTATCTTTTCCCTCTTAACATACAGTTCAATGGCATCTACATGCATATATGTATGTGTACTTAAAGCTCAATTTTTCTGTCACATAACAACAACGTCTTACCGGAGTTTATTTTGACAATTGATTCAACAAGTTTGTGATTGTTTGTTGGTTTTTAATCAAAATTGTAAATTTCATGGAAAATAAATCCCCCTAAAGAAAAATTCTAAGTAAATACTCAAAACATCGGTGGAGGTAACCTACTCGGCATACATCTCCTCTCGAAAGCTTCAAGATATTTATTCATTCATTAAAAATTCTCCATACTCGCATATTCAATGAGATGTGGAAAAGTAAAAAAAAAAATAAATAAATAAATTCCACTAATGGTCATATTACCAACGAGCGGAATATACATATGTATGTATGTCCATATGTTATGCAATAAACATAACTGAAATGTGAATTAGCATACAAGTATGTACTTAAGGATTGGAATTACATTTACTTTTTTTTTTTTTTTCTTATAAACATGCTATAACGTTAGAATTATTTGTTTACTTTATTTCATTGCACAGATTGGGTGCTCTCTGCGGCACTGATAGATTTATTCGTTAACTTTTATTTGGATGTGATAAATGGAGGAAGTTATCTTGGATTCATTAGTACAGATATGTCAAAAAAAGTATGCGACATGGGCTTATTTTGGTTGCAATGAGTCATGACAGCTATGTAGATGGTGAAGATAAATAAATTCTAAGGATAGCACATTTAACTGAAAAATTCTGCGAATTTTTGGGTCGTTTGAGTCATGATTTTGATGACATGTTGACTCTTTTAATTTATTATGTTGTCATCGCAGCAAATGCTATTCTTAATTATCGGTCTGGGTGTTGGAACCTCAAGCGAAATACGGCGATACATTGTAGTACAGGTTGGCACAATACTTTTACTATTGGAATTTCTCTAATTTCTGCAATGAGGTGCACTTATGTAGATTATCAAAACGCACTAAGTCAGTCTCACAGTGCCACAGTATGATGCGACGGAAACCCGTATGCGTCTGGAAAAACCTTGGTAGGTCAGTTACTACGGCTGAATTCCAAAACATCAAAAAAATGCGCATCACTGCGGTATTGATGCAATATCTTGATGCTTTGACACTGCTTTTGTCAATTGGAAACAACTAGGTATGTACATGTCAATAATTCCACTAAATTGAACGCTACAGTTTATTAAGTATGATTCATTAAATACGTTGTAAAAACTTTGATTTCCCAATCAAAAACATAACAACTGAAAAATCATTTGCATCACAGGAATTCATGATGCCCTATTTGCGCAGTTGCGTTTTATGCTTTGCAACACTGTTTTTGTGTGCATTTTACAACGTATGACATTGCAGTACTGCGTTTTGGAATTCAGCCTGTATCTCAACCTCATTAAAAAGAGTAAGACCGAATCTATCCAATTGCTAAGAGAAAACCTTCAACGTAACCCAACGAAAGCCTATAAGATAGTTATGAGCAAACTTAAAAGTGGCATGGCAGCTGCATCGACATGCTCGATCGTGATGAATATTATAGTCAGCGAGCGCATAGTAGTAGTTGATACGAAAACAATAAAAATCGTCACAACTGCAGAAGTCCTGGAAGCAACTAGTTCAATTAAAAACAATAAGACTCCAGCAATGGACGAGATCCCAAACTCAGTCTTTAAAGAAGCCATTGAAACGCAACCTGAGGTGTTTCCAAACCTCTATACAGGATGCTTGATACAAGAAAAGTTCCCTCTGCAATAGAAACGACAGAGGTTGGAATTAATGCAGAAAGACGACAGGTCGCCAGATAGCATAATAGACACAGTAGGGAAAGTGCTGGAAAGAGTTATCCGCGACAGACTTGACCAGTACACCGAAGAAGACAATGCGCTTTCCACCCATGCGATACAAGCAATTTGTGAAATTGCACGCGAAGCCATATCTGGAAGCAGTTGGAAAAGAAGAAAAAGCAATACTGCGGTATAGTTACGCTCGTCGTGAAAAATGTGTTCAACTCGGCAAGATGGAACTTCATTAGCTGAGCGGTGAATAATATTCGAGTGTCTAACTATCTACTGTGAATAATCACAAATTATTTTGAAGACAGAACCCTCTTCTACAACACAGACGAAGGGCGGAAAAGATATAAAATTATAGGAGGGGTTTTACAGGGATCAGTTCCAGGTCTTGCCCTGTGAAACAGTATGTATGTATGACATATTCGCATAAGCCGATGACATCGCGGTGGTGGCAGTAGC
This sequence comes from Xylota sylvarum, assembly GCA_905220385.1. Lineage (NCBI taxonomy): Eukaryota > Metazoa > Arthropoda > Insecta > Diptera > Syrphidae > Xylota > Xylota sylvarum. The sequence continues at coordinate 29,223,820 of LR999960.1, forward strand.
TAAAACCCTATAGGAGGTGACGTGAAACTGCAACAACACTATCAAAAACGTGAAGATATGGCTTCGCTAGAATTAGCAGATCACAAAACTGAAGCTGTAGTCACAAGCAGCCGCAAGAAAATTCAGCACCTGTTAATTCAGGTGGGAGAACACTCTATCGAGTCAAAGCCCTACATAAAATACCTAGGGGTACTGCCTGACCATAAGCTTACCTTTAGAGAGTACTTAACACATAAGCCGGGCTGTTGCCACAATATCCAGGCTAATGCAAGATATAGAAGCAATCTGCGTGCGACAGTGAGCAAGTCAATCTTCATGTACGGATCTATGCCTATATGGGTACTGGCAACAGCGATCAGTTCGTCCATGAGAAGTTTAAACTTTGTGCATAGAAGAGCATCGTTCAGAGCGAACATACAATCTGCTGCCGAACATAGAAGAGTGGACAAGAAGAAAGCACGGTGAAATATAGATGAAATATATATACCTTACCCAATTCTTAACGGGACATGGAAGTTACTGGGAATTACTTTTCAATTACGACCTCGCAGATGACCCACTCTATCGTCATTGTGAAGCACACGCCGAGCACGTGCTTCTGAAGTGCAAACAATACGAAGCAGAAAGAAATACTCTAGAGCAAGAGATGAACCCCAATGAGACTGATATCATTCATGCTATCAAAGAGGGTAGCATGGGACACCGCAAACACTATCATTGCAAGCATCATGCAAGAACTGAACACCGAGAGCCCAAGAGGAATAAAACTTTGGATCATAAGGAGAAGACATGATGTCAAAACCTTCCTCTACGAAGGAATGCCTTGACAGATGATGCCGTCAGGACAGGCTTAGCGGGTATGGTAGCCACGTAAACATGCAAGACCATATAGCTTGGCATAACTTGTATCATAGGCTTCCATAGTATCCATAAAGGATTTCACCCCTCCAGCGCGTCAAAAAAAAAACAAACCAAAGAAAAAGTTTCAGCTAAGGGATCAAAAATTTTTTGTAGTCAGGCTGGCAAAAAAAAAAACAAATCTCGCTGTTAATCTAATTGAGTGAATTTCAGGTGCCTTCTGCGCGGAACTAGTCAAACAGAGTGCAGATCCATACTTGCTGAAGGAGTGAGTGGTAGGGTCGGTATATGGACGATCCATACCAAAAAAACATCGCCTTCAGAACATGGCAGCTAAATGCGACGAAGGACGAACTGGCCGGTCCCTTGGGAGTTTAAAACCAACTAAGATTTCCTCTACACGGGATTATGCAAAAGAATATCCAGATATTGGAGATCGAAGAATTATCCTTGCTAGACTAATTCGCTTGTAAATGAGAATGAAAGAGAGTTAGCTACTCTGTCAATATATGAACGCGATCGTTACTACCACCAGAGTCCTGGAGGCAAGGTGATATCAGAGCAAATTATTTTTTGTAAATCAGGACATCTGCGGACGACAATATTCGCATCAGTAATGAAATGATGCCAGCATTCAGTCACCTTGGGTAGCCTAGAATCAGAAATGTCCAAAGTGGGTTTGGATATAAACGATAAGACAAATTTTGTGCTGTCAACAGTGGACAGCATTAACTTCCAAATAGTCTCTAAACCCTATCGGTCATACTTGGACATCCGTATGCAAAACAAACAAATTATTAGTTCCAGCTGCAGAATCGTGAACCGTATCAATATCGGCAACAAAGTGTATTTGGAAACTTGAAGAAAAAATTTATTTACACGATGTATGGTCCCACATACTTATCGTACAGTGTTGGCGATGAGAATCAAAAGCTATAGATAAAGATACAATGAAAATAATAGGACAGGTTCCATGTCTGAGTTTCAAATTATTGCTCTATACTAATTGTATAGATTGGTGATAGCTTTTATGACATATGATGATATGACGTTTGTATGACGCCAGCAACTTTAGGTTTATCTTCATAAATATTCATTTTAAAAGAACTTCTGTGCGTCCAAGTTTATCTATTAATTTATATTTTCTAAGAAGAACCAAACACTGCCAAAGAATACATTAACTGAATGTGTTCTTATCAGAATGGTTGATTTCCGTATTTGTTCTATACAATACTGTCGTTTGTTTCATCAATTCCATTAGTGCAACATTCGACAAGAAGAGTTCAACTGTTGGATGATATTTTTGCAGCAAAACAACATCAATTGATTCCGATTTTTACGACAAAATCTTTGAAAGTTTTAGAATGCTGCAGACTATCGCACATTGATGTTTCTTCCGGGGAATAAAGTAATTCAGGCAATGGGTAGATGTAGATGGTATGGATGGTAGATGGGTACGATGAAAGTGATCTGGTGATCTTTGAAATAATGAAGAATCATAGTATGTAGTCTAGTAGGATATTGAATGAGTTGGAAACAGAATTTGAGGATCAAATGATCGGTAATGTAATCAGAATGGCCTACTTAAGTCCAGTCACCTATCCTATGGTATAAAGCATCAGCCGAATTGTAATGCCGATTGTGATCAGATTTCTCCAACGCATTTATGAATGTTCCCTCCAACTAATTTCTAGCTCCATTGTTTTATTCCCGTCAGTCCTATGCCAGGTACTAAGGGTTTCAGTACCTGAAAAAACACCTCTACGTACGAGACAGACAGACTCAATACACAATACATCGTTCGCCTTGGATTTCCTGAGTTTGCCAATCAGATCCAGCTCCGTGTCACCGTCGACCGAGATGATACTTCCTAGATAAAAAACTATCTCTGCCGTCCATCAAACCGTCAGAACGACGGAGCTTGCAAGACTTTCAGTGATGGTTTATGAAAAAGCAGAAACATATTTTAGCAGTCCAATCCAGTTCCTGAACGCAAGATACCATTGTCGACTGCTTATCGTTATTATTTATCTACAGCCAAAAATAACCGTGGAAAGCTTGAACCCCTGAGGTATTTAACATTTTATCAAAAATACCTCTCTCTGTGAAAAACATGCTAGATTCAGATAGTCGAGAAGCGGAAATATGGACTTAATGCTCTATAATCTACACGATGTAGGAGAATTCCAAAGTGAAAACCAGGCGTTCTATGGCTTGGTCTATGTACTAGAGCGGGATTGAGATTGAAATTGTAGGCGTGGCAGTACGAGTACCTAACGACTGTCATACTGCAACTTGTTGTGTTAAAAAAGTTGATACATAAGACAATCACTTGTTCTTGTGTACAGACCTTGAAGGGGCTTTACTATTTTTGGACAACTAAAAAAGTATCTAATGTATGTAATTTCAAACATTAACACTTAAAAGTCTTTTTTAAGTAGTTTCACACAATCTAGATACAGCGAAAAAGAAGCATAAATCTTATCCTAAACAACTAAAGATACATTGGCACCCTGTCAATAACTTAAATCTCAATGCGCTATTTTACAGCACGTCCAACTTCTAGTGAATTATTAACTAAAGTCTAAAGATGCATCTTACATGCCCATTATAAGGATGCAACGACCACACGCAATGCAAATTGCTCAAGATACAAAAAATAAAACATGTATCTTATGACCTTAAGCATTAAGAACAAACACAAGGCTGTGCGTGCCCACAAAGTTTGCCAACTAGTAAAAATATCCAATGGATTGCAGATTGGAAATTTCCTGTACTAAGTTAAAAAAAAAAATAAACTAAAACCCAAGAAAAAATTAATTAAAATGTCAAGTTTGCGCGCAAGTTTCTTTAGCAAGCTCAGCATGTGAGTTCCGCGGGGTATGTTGTCATTTTTACCAAATTGTTCGTCGATACACATGTGCATGTACGACTACCAACGATGACTAATTGTACCAAGAATGCGTTGTTGTGCGTTGCTGCAGACATAGCCAAAGGAATTTAGGTCGAACTGCAAATTTCCGTGTTAAGTGGAAAATTGCATTCGCCGATCAGAGAAAAAAACAGCAAACAAAGCGTTTAAATACAACAACAACTAAAAAATGCATAAACCATACAAACTTACATGCACATGTAGCACGATTCATGTACATATGGGTCTCCTGTGTCAGTGGAATACACAAATCGAAAGCAAAACGAGCGCAGCCGCTAAGAATTGTGGTTGAAAAAAAAAATATATGTAGAAAGTACTTTTTGGTTATTTGCCAGAATATGCAACAAAACCAATATGTGTACCTTACGAAAAAAAAAAATTGTATGAAACATAAATAAATTCGTTTCGGTGAACGTGTGCCAGAAAATATGCATCAATTCGTTCGGTACACACCACACGATCACGATCGTACACTCGTATCTACGAGTACAAGCATTCCTACATACGCTAAGCGAGCCTTCGTGAGAATTTCAATTTATGAAAATAGTGAGTAATTTTATGTTAAACGCTACATGGGTGGCTGGCATGATTTTAAATTTAAAACAATTCATCGATAAAAAGGGATCTATGGGGGACTATAAGACTATGAGTATCTATGTATTATTTATGACGAGAACTAGACGATTCGATTTTTTATGAAAGACTGTAAGATAGATGCAAAAGATTGCTCTTTTACGTGAGGGCACTGCAACCAGAATAATCTATTGTGTTAGCTGTTCTATCTTCCTGAAGACGAAATTCATTAACTGTGGATAAATTAAACATCAAACATTTGATAAACAATAAGCAAACGGACTGAAGCATGAAGTGGAAAAAATATCTTCAGAAGGCACCGTGTCTTCTGTAATAAAGTACGTACTAGACTATGTCTGGAACACATGGATACAGTGCACTGCTACAAGTACATATTTCCGGAATTGGCTAGGAAAAGAACATGGATTCTGGACCATCTGTAATGAGATACATTTTAAGGATATGCTAACGTCAACACATGCAATCGAAACTTTGAAGAAAAAGAAGTAAAATCTTCGGTTAACGAGTACCTATATGTATTGCAAAGCGATTTCCAAAAGAAGAGACAAATTTGAACAATAATTATGGCCAAAGCTACGTAATGTAGGCAAGGATAATGCATCTTTAAGCTTCTTCAACACTGTGATTACTAAACAGAAATCACTGCTTATAAGGGGAGTTGTGTCCAAATGAAAAAGTAAACTCATAGAAATATTCACTCGTGGACACGTAGCTAACACCTGAAACAGTATCTTTTTAATAAGCTTCAACAGCATTCCATAGGAAACTTATAAAATCTGAAACTGAACCTTGGAGGATCCACTGTGAACGAATTCTAATCTTTCAAACGACGGTCTTCGAATCCCAGTTCCGTTCCAAAGCGCAGGTGCACAGTCACCAAAAATATTTCAAACTGATATGCAATTTAACTAAATGCGCTAAGAAGAATCAGAAGAGCCCGCATTTACACATATCTTTGAAGATATGTAGCAAAGCCCTTAAATGGTCCTACATGGGAGGGTATAAGCTTGTCTCAGACTGTATTGTGTTCTTCGAAGATTTTGTCCCACGAACAAGATTTGTGAGACGTAAATTCTTCAATCAACCTAATTGTTTGAAGAAAAAATGCACCAGTCTACTTCCAAAACCTGTTTCTCCTAACGACCACAAACGAAGGTCGATGGCTCGCTAAATACCAACCAAACTGCAATGACTTACGACAATAGAAAAGGTTCATCAACCCTAAGGAAGGTAGGACCAATAATTAACCTAAACTGATGCAAGGAAGACCAGGGATCATTAACAGATTATTGGAGGCAATCAGCAGTTCCATGCAACTGACCATAGAACAGCACTTGAATGCTGTAGAAAACGGTTCGGAAAAACAGAAAGTACTTAGAGCACATAAAACTATCCAGGGATACCTGATGAAGCAGAACGTAGAAACGTACTTAAAGATAGCCACAATTTACGTCAAGACTTTGAGTGGTTCTCCACTAGATTCGGATGAGGATCAGTCAAAAAGATGGAAAGAGCATTTTTCTATCGTTCTCTGCCACGCTGCGAGATCGAGAAAATTCTGGATTCTCAATGCAATGCTAAGTAAAGAAGAAATTCTATCTGCGATTCTTCGATGATTTCCTAAAACGCTCTGCAGGTTTTGATCCGGGCCATCCTCTGTTGCTTGGAGTGCAGCGATTTATTGATACCTTGAAAATACTGTTAATAGTTTTTATAGAGATTTCAAATGTTGTACTATAAAGTGTTACGTATAAACTTGCTGCCAATAGATTTGGATACACAATAATCTACGAAAAAAAGTGTTCTCAGGACCACCCAGTACCACGGCGGGAAATCAAGTCCAACCGGTCATGCCCAAATCGTAAGGAAATTTACTGAAATAAACGTTTGTAGTGATTACCTACTCCTCGACTTTACTACATCTTTCTCTTGCATTCTTCGAAGTAGAGAAGAATGGGAAACAGGAAAAATATTAGAAACGAAATCTTTATCCATCTATATAGATGGTTTGAAAATGGAAATAGGCAGAGGCTCGAGAATCTTCTCCTAAGCTAAACACACGCAGCTCGCAGGAAGTTCTAGCAGTGACGAAAGCCGCCAATCTAACCTCAATAATGACAATACCACGAAAGGATATTACCATTTTCATTGATACCCAGGCGACTATAAATGCAATAACTACCGTAGAAATAAAATCGAAACTTTTTAAGAGCCGTCGCGAAGAGCTGGAGGTCCTTGGTACGAAGCACAACGTTAAACTCTGCTGGGTCCCCGGTCACAGGGAAATGGCTGACGAGTTAGCAAAAGAGGAATAGTGAATCAGAAAACTCTCTAGGCAGCAAACACCAGATGGGAAAAAGTTCCCACCTGCAAAATGTTTAGTAAACTTTGGCCAAGATACGATAAAAACTGAACCGAAAAACTTCAACAAAGAAAAAAAGGAATTCCTCTCCTTACTTATAAGCATAATCACTGATCACAACCTACTAACAAATCATACTATGAAACTAAAACTGAATGATAACCTGTGCAGACGGTACAACGACGAAGAGGCCCACGAGGATACTCCCCATTTCATTTGCCATGCCTCTGTCAGCTGAGGAATAGATCTCAAGAAAGTAACTACTTCCAAAACATTACAGAACTATCTGATGTGTCTTTCTCCGATCTGTACAAGTTTTCGAGGACATCAAGCTTGCTGAAAGCACTTCTCAGACATCCATACTGAAGGCACTCCAAACCAAGACCACTGGAGTAAACCAATGGGTCTTCACAGTCCTGAGAATGATGGGCCATGTTGTGCGAGTTCTATTGTTAAATACTTGAGCCACGACGCCCCTAAAATGTTACGTCCTACATAAATAAAAGCAAATAGTCAGAGAAATTTTAGATTCAGAGTGGTATACGACAAGGCTGTGTACTGTCACCATTACTGTTTCAAATGTTTTGCATTGCCCTTCTGTTAGAAAGCGGTGGGTTTTAGTGTAATCTTGCACTTTCACATTCATAGAGGAGAAAGCAGTGGCAAAAGATATAGGCTTAAGCATCAACTCCCCCAAAGCTAAGATTCTTAGTCAAAATAAAATAACATCACACGTAAATAGATCCAAAGTGTTCAAGACATTCGACACTACAACTTGGGAGTATCGGTCAAACGTGGTACCGAAATAGATATATGCACTCGAATCGTAAAACTGATTTAACCGCTCTTCAGGATAAATTCAAATGTGAAACTTCTCGACATCTCTACAATTGGTCTTTATAAATACTTTTTTTGCAGATCTACATAAGTCAGAACTCTTCTCTATAACAATTGAACAATTGCGGACAACTAGGTACATATACCACTGTTCAACATCTAATGGTACTCTTGACTCTTAAAATGTCAACGTCATTCACCGATGCTCCACTATCGTAGAGATCAAAACCACTGATTTTCCACTGATCCTATTCCAAACACTCTCAATTACATATGTGAAAGTGTCAGCAGCTGCATATGAAAAAATTGCAATGCCAACTGCCTGCGTTCATACTTTGACACATTCAATTTGTTTCCTGGTAGCTGTAATGTCCAACAGCTGTCATTCATAAGCCATATTGGCATTCTATGAAGATGTCCATTTTGACGCTTCATATACTTGTGCTATAAATCGGTTAATGGGTTTAAAAATACTTTACAAAATTCACCCAAACCAACGCTATGCACAGTGACATCATGCACTACAAAATCGTAAAAAGAAAATTTTAAATTGAAATTCTGAAAATAAGTCTACATTTAGCCAGCCGTGCGTATCTTTTAGTAGTCGGTCGTTGGTAACACTAGTCTGAGTAAGAAAATGCGTACGTGCAGGGTATGCGAATTCGTATTTAGACGTTCTTCGCGCTGCTATGCTGGTGGAGTTTATTGACACCCGCACGCTAGAACGCTATGTGAAAGTAAAATTTTTGTCTCTCTATGCAAATAAATCAACTTGAAGTAGAAAAAAACTGCAAAGATTTTGTTCCGCGATTAGCCTGAGTTCATAAACTACTAGTTGTGGTGCGCGGTGTCTGTTCTATTGGTGGTTGTGTGTGCATATAATGTCCGATGTCCTCTCTCTCTCTGGGCCGGCCGTGGTCGTGTCCTCCTTGTGGTCTTGTTACATGGACTGTGTGCCTGTGTTGTGGAATTGTTTGCTTGCATGAAACTAATTAAAGGTAAAATAAAATTCCATCACGCATGCGGTCGCTCGTACACAACATGCTACAGAATTCAATTTATTTTTATTGCTCGTTTTTTTTTTTTTTTTTTTATTTCTTCTTGTTATTTATTATGTTTTATGCTGTTTCGTATTTACAACTATGCGGTTTGATGACATTTTCTTTTGAATAGAGAATGTTGAAACCAAAACAAATTCCTGGCAGTTTGAGTGGAAAATAACAAAACCAAGGAGTCTTGGTGGATGTATCTATACATTTGAATGATCCAAATATTTGCGCCGAAAGCTGCAAGGATATTATGGTTTGCTAATAAGAAACCCGACTGTAAATCAGTTACTAGCTACTCTAATTTTCACCATTACGACCCTCGGATATATAGTATCTCGGCTGGAAACTAAGTCCAATTTAACAATCAACGAAGTCGTGAATATCGCGAAGAAAGCCATAGAAGAAGAAAATGGGAGGGCGCGAGTAAACAGTACAAGAACGCCTTCAACACCGCAAATTGGAGACACATCCTGCACTTATCGCCAAGAGAGTACCAGAGTACCTACAGAAGATAATGACGAAGTATTTCAGAGGCGGCGTTCCTCAAGGCTCTGTATTAGGTCTGTTACTGTGGAATCTAATGTATGATGACGTCCTCAAACTTGAAATCCCGAGATCTTCCACAATAATTAGCTTCGCCGACGACATAGCAATCGTTGGATTGACCAAACTCCTTGAGGAGTTGAAGCATGACTTCAATGAAGCTATCGGGATGACCCAGGACTGACCAAAGTAGTGGTCATCAGCAGCTGGCGAGTCATGGAGACTACGAGTATAAGAGTAACCGTGGGCGATCAGATCGTAGCTTCCAACCAAAGCTGAAGTACCTTCGTATTACCATAAATAGAAAGCGAACTTATGAGCAGCACCTGCAGAATGCAGTCGAAAAAGCAAAAAAAAAAAAATGGGCTGCACTGACAAAGATTATGCTAAATATAGGGAAACCGAAACACAAGAATTGACTACTCTTTGCGAGAGTTGCCGCATTTATAATGCTCTACGGTTGGTGCCATGAAGACGAAATCATACAGAAAGAAAACTGAGAGTATACAGCGCCTTTCAAACAACTTCCTACGACGTGGCATGTGTAGTGGATCTTCTTGCTAAAGAAGCGCAACGAAAATACCGTACCAGTAGGACAACAGCTTCAGCGATGACTCAAACGAATACTACAGTATCACCAAGGACAAGGAGAGATGATGTCACTCTGATAGAGGCAGATGAACGAAGAGATTGATACCCAACATATGTATACCCCTAGGTTAAAAGGAAGAGAGTTGAGTTTTGATGAGCCTACTGCATAGGTTTGGACACGATGACAACCTCTATTGTCCAACGTGCACGGATGCAGTGGAGGATGCGGAACAGATCATATTCCAGCGCCCACGGTACTACGTAGAACGGCACCTGCTGGTAAACCAACTGGGCGAGGACTTAACCCCTAACAAGTTCACCAGAAAGATAATGAGCAGCGAAGAGGCTTGGGAAGCAGTTAGCGATACTGTAAGAAGCATTATAACGGAGCAGCGATGTCATGAACGACAACCAAACGTAGCGCAGTAGGCTGCCAAGACGAATGAGCCGAGTACCTAAGGCTGAAGTCCTCCCTCACCATGAAATGCTTGACGGCAATGCCGCGAGGACCAGGGGTAGAAGAGGAGATGGGTTTAGTGGGTGGAAATACCACACTGTTACTGAGTATGACTGCAAAACCATTTTTAAAATATTCACACCTTCGTACGGAAAAAAAAGTCCAATTTAGTTGTAGCTGATGAGTAGACATTGCATAGACACTCTTGTTGAATCCGTATTGACTATCTTTAGATACTGCTGTGAACCAAGCTACATACATCCCGACATCTAGCATAAGAGTTAGTCTAGTACTCATTCATAAAACTGGCAGCAGAATTCCATCAGACCCAAAGGCTTTCAGGCCTAAATATCAGTCTCAATTCAGTGTTCCTTAAGGTTCTTTACGTAGGAATATATCGTCCGATTTCTAATTCAAAAATCAAAGTTACTACTGGCTTTAAGAAAACACTCTTTACATGGCAGCACGAATTCAACATTGAATTGCAACAACCGTAACTCGATATTTAAGCTAATAGGATTGGTTCTTCATATCTTAAACAGTTTACCCTTTCCATCGGTTTCCCTTCAAATAAAATCTCTGCTGACACTATAGAATGACATTGAACCAATCAACGATGATAAACCAAAAACTGTTTCTCTGGTTGATTCAGAAGTATCCAAACCAGAAATCTACTAGCTCTGTATCGAGAATGGCCTTAAGATGGAATTTGATTCGCTATTATTTTGTCAACTATATACGAATTTCTCTTCTAGTTTTAGACTTCCTTTCTTAGAAAACTTGATGGCGATTTTAACTCTTCGGGAAAAGACTCATCTTCCCAGGCCTGCGCTACCACCGCACCGTAGATGGTTCTGGCCTTTCTTTTAATATCTAACTGTGAAAGCCTATCACCTTGTTGTTCTTGACTACTTTAACCACAGCAATGATGTCATATTTTCTGGTGTTTGAGATGGGGATATGGGAAATTATGGTTTGGTTGCATATCGTTCCTACCAATGTTCCTTCCATCTCTTCAGTTGGTTCTTATCTGAAATAAGCATAGACCCGTCCGAGGCTTTCATTGGGTGCTGCCCAGAGCTCTGTCCATCTGCAAGCTCTTTGGTGATTCTGTAGATGGTTCTGCTATTAAACATACTTTCAATCTGCAGCCAATGCATTTTCTAACACTCTCTCGTACCTCCCTACTAATGGGGTTCCTGTAATCCGAACCCTAGCGGCTTTTCATTTCCCGATCAGTCTCCAGGTATCTTTTGAAAGCCACGTCCTCTGCCTTCCTTGTCATTTTCCAACAACATCTACCAAACCAGATGTGAAATATTTTCCACAGCATTTCAATACTCTTGGATGGTTTGTGGCTCTAGGCTGCTGATAGTTTCTATTCCTCGTGGAAGACACCGATATAATTTTCAAAAATGTTCGGGACTTTGTCGTCGACCTAAGCTTGACCATGAAATTGTTAATCATCTTCATATAGGATTAGATAACAAGATGCTAATAGTTCGAGTATTGCGACCTGGTGAACGATTTTGGTGAAAACTCGACCAACTTGGACAAACTCTGGATATCATGAAGATAAAAAAAAGAAAGAATACATGTCCATGGGACCCAGAGCCTAGCTTCGTCATTGAAGATCCTCTGGACTAAAACCCTCATGCAAGCCATAGTTTTGAAACAAAGACGGAGATTATACCTTGTGATCCTAAACCATATCGTAAATAATGGATTTTTTTTTAATTGTCCAGCAAAGTATTTGGTGTTAATGACTTTTTCTTGCATTTGAAACTATATGTATATGGCTTCCTTTAAATACACTCACTTCTCTGAAGCCTTGACTTGATGCCCACAATGCTAACTCAATAGAACGTGCACGACAAGCGTTCATTGTTATTTTTGTGGCGATTCCGTCATTGAAAAGCTAATGGGCACCACGTTTTATATAAACTTCCACCTTGAGCCCTTCCAACCACCAGTCATATTCCCTGCACCATCCTCTAACGACCGACCATTTGTCGCGTTGAATAATAATGCATTTGGCATGGTAGGTAGGTACTTAAAAAAAAAACCCATTACTTTCTTTATGGGTGCAGCAGTCGTCGATACATTGTAATTTATCACCACGATTCCGACGGAAGAAACAAACTGCTAGACTGTCGCCCTACTTTATTAGGTGTTCACGGAAGTGCCAACCCTACCCTATCGGTGGCCTTCGGAGGCCGCCACTAACATGCACTTCATTTTATCACTTCGTGCGCTTCCTCCTCACTCACCCTATGTGCACTTGGACTTTTATAGCAGGTGCATTGTTGGGTGGCCAATTCCGGCGATGACGGTCTACACTATACCACACACCACTCGTATTCGTATCAAGTCGAACTTTTTCCATAAGAACCGAACAAAATTGGTTTCCAATTAAGCCCAAGCCGTTATGTGGGTCATCAATTTTTATTTTTAAAGCTCTTTTCACTTTTATGAGTCCTTTAAGTGTGGAGAACATTATGACCTGATAGCAGACACCATCAGTCAATTTAATGATTCTTCTTCGTCGTCGTCGTCGTCGTCGCTAGATTGGGCTACAAAATCTCACAATCGGAATGCAGTGTAAACAAATAAAAAAAAATGTGCTGAAGCGGTTATATTTGACCTTAATGTGCTCAGATTCACTGTGAATCATCACCGGATGGAGGGATATACTCGTACTCGTAACGGAAAATGTTGGCGACACTCAGGCGGAAAACATTCTCAAGGACAACGAGATACCAGCAACAAGCTTTCTTCTTCCAGTCGGTTTGCTCCTGAAAGGGGTGTCGGAATGGAGGATTCCTAAATTATGTTAAAGTTCTTTTCATTCCAAAAATAATCCATTTTATGGGGGCGTTCTAAAGAATTAGGGAAACAATTGGGTGGGCAAGCGAAAGGGTAATGTTTCGGAATTTGAAACATGCGGCACCAAACAGGGGGGATTTCATACATTCCATATCCAACACCTGAGTGGTGATTGACAGGTTCTTAGTAGAAGGGAAATTTAAATTAGACTATACTATAAATAAATCGTTTACATTGAGTATGTATCTAGCTATGTATAGGTACAGACAGCTTGCAAGTTATGTAAAAGGAATGTCACTTACAAATTTAAAGTGATTTTTAAATTTAGCACTTAATGTGAGTGGGTTGGTACATGCGGTGGACAGCTCACTAAAAATACTTTAACACGTTGGTTGCCAGTGTAACACCGGTGATCACAACAAAAGTCATTCCTCAAGGGCCAGTGTATCCCCGGTGGGGACCTGCCAATAGCGCTACAACCAAGTTCGTAATCTAGTGCTTGCTTTACCTCTTCGTGGTGGTCCCTGGCCTACTGCATGTATAAATCCTTATACACGCAGGCAAACATTGTAATTGCGTGGTTGTCTAGAGTCATAAATCTTGAGGCAACCTGGGCTAGCAATCCGCGTTATCGAAATAAAAGATGCTACCGAAACCGACACATTGCCTCGGATAAGGAATGACAATACTTTGACAACCTTTGACTATCGTACCCGGATAAAGATTGGTTTCTGGAATGTGAAGTCGCTCTTTAACGCACAGAGTGAAGGGCCTCAGAACGCTAGATTCTTTCAACTTAAACATGAATTCATACGTTATAGCCTGGGAGTAAGCGAGATAAGATGGTTAGATGCGGGTGAGTAGCAATCCCCAACGCGTAACACTGTACTGCTCTACTCCAGAAGACCATCCGGAAGCCTCCGTGGATATCGAATTGGACAGTTGCTATCGCCCACAGTATACAAAAGTCTGATTTCCTAGCAGTCGTAAGGAGAAAGGATTTTAACAGTCAGATTCTGAACTATAGTACGTTGCTTCACCATTATAAAGTGGTACGCCCCAATGAATGACTCGTCTGAGGAAGAAAAGGAGACCTTCAACAACCAGTTGGGTGCCGTTTTTAAAGCAACGCCTAATGGCGAGATTATCATTGCGATGGGGGTCCTGAATGCCAAGGTAGGCAATGACAACGAAGGGCACAAACATGTTATGGGAAGACATGGCTTAGGCAACCGCAAGAACAATTTTATGATAGACTGTCCAATTACGGACTGCTGACATTCGAAGATCAAACGACACCCCCAAATTCAACACCGACCGACTTAATGATCCCACAGTGCGATGTGGAAACAATTAGCAGCTTTCTGCCTGACTCCATACAAGACCATTGGTATGCTGTGAAAACTGTTCTCACATTAGGTGCAGAAAGAACTGTCGGTCGATCGAAAAAAATAATAGGGCGTGGCTTTGCGAGGTTTCCTAGAGGAAGATCGATGAACGCAAACAACTTAGAGTTCGAATTTCAGCAACTCCAGCAGCAGGGAGGACCGAGTTAGAGTCCCTATATCGCATGAAGATGAGAGAAGCGCAGTGTAGCGTGCGGCATGACAAGCGCAATTACAGTAATGCGTTGGGTACTAAGGCAGAAGAAACAGTAGAACCGTTTACAGAATCACCAAAGAACTGATAGGTGGCCGCAGCTCTACCCAACACCCGATGAAAAGCTTAGACCGTTCTTTGCTTATATCGGATGAGGATGAGTTCAAGAGATGAAAGGAGCACTTTTCTACGGTTCTAAACCGTGTATTCGTTAGCAACATGCACCCATGTCAAACTGAGGAGTCCGAAGCAAGAAATACCCAAATTCGCACCACATTCCCACCACTTTTCGGTCCATAGCTTAGCAAGCGATCCAATGGAACCCGCTAAATCGATGGACATGATGCAGAACAGTAGAGAAGAAAGGACGACAACTGGGAAAGAGCTGGGAGAACTGAGGCACATTGCCACAAACTGCACATGATGGTGCGTAAGCGTTGTGGAGACCCTAGAACCTACAAGGGGATACAGGACATAAGTAAAACTAAGTAACGCGTTAAAACACATAAAAAAGTTTATTTTGTCATGTCAATCGAATTACTGGGAAAACAGGAGTGTGACGGATGCCACTGAGCAGATCTGCAAACACTGAAAACCGGTTCTAGCAATCAATGTCCAGCTACGTGCCATCACAAACAGAAGACACATGATTGTCTATTACGTAGTGTCCTATCTCGACACCCACGGCTCTCCGAATATCCCTGCGACTGAGTTTCATGAGATCTGCAAATATCTTTTTGTCATAGGCTGGCTGTAACAATTTGACTATAGCACAAGTACACAATAGGTACCATCACCTGTTCATCAGGAAGGGCCCTTCTCTGGCAGGTCGACTTTTCGTTGCCTGGGATATCAGTGTGACCCGGTACTCAACAGAGAGTTACCTTATTGACCACGGAGATGTCGTCCAGTCTTTTGATGCACATTTTCAAAAGTTTGGACCTTACCGATGCTGACTGTATAATATAGATACTGATTATCTTATCAGAAATATTTTCCTCGATAACCATGTCCGCAGCTTGTTTTATTGCAGTAGCTGTGGCTTGAAAAACTCCGCAACCATCCTTAAGTTTGAAGGACCAATTTGTATTTCGGGACTCGAAGTAAACTCTAGCACCAGTACCTACATCCATTTTGGAAGCACAGAACTTGATCCCAATGTATGCGCAGTTACATAAATCAAGAACTCAAAAAACAGATCGCTAATGGAATGCAATTTAAAACCTATCAACTGGTCCAAGAAGCTCACTATGGAACATCTCTTAATTTGGCAGCAGTTCAAGCATATATGTATGTATATATGAATGTTGGAAAAGAAAAGCCTCAGTTTCCTCGTAATGTAACTTTTCAACCCTTCGCAAAACAGTTTTCCTATGATTTGGGAAAATTATCAACAAAGCCGTAAAAGCCTTTAAACTCCGAAGGGAGTTGGGAGTTAAAACAACCATTACATTCAGTCGAACTTTTCTTTTGAAGTCTTACATCATGTGCACAAGAACTACAATGGAATCATGGCGATCCTAGTGCGACTACACTACACAGATACACTGTGAAGCAACCTACAACCTAAGCTTACCTAAGTTCAAGTTCGGAGGATGTAATTTCTGAAACGATGGCATTGTCTTATTCGTATATTGGGTCACGTTTAGGTGCCTTGCAATAATTTGAAATACTCATATACAAACTTTTCTTTTTCTAGGCAATATCTGCAGTCCGATTGTGTATTTTTCCATATTTTTTGTTGAGAAACCTTTAGTAACAAAATATTGTCATACTCTGCCCAGCTTTCTTATTTTAAGACCATTGGCTTATCTGTCTTCTCATCGAGAACACTCTTGCTGTCGCTGTGATTGTAATGTTTCGATATCTTGTCACGATTTATCAGAATACAACGATTGTATCTACATATGTATATACTCTTATGTACATTCCGAGAGGTTATTGAACCAACGCATATCAAAATCAGTGATTGATTGAAATACTATAATCAATTGTTGTACTTTGTTTCTCCTCGGGTGGTATTATGATCGTGTAATGCATGATACAACGATGACCGATTGATTTTGTAGATTTCATTTGCTCCCTTTAAAAGAATGTCGGTATCATGAAGATACGATTGTTACGATAACGAAACTAACACAATTTTAAGCGATTTTGTATACGTATCTACTAATTAAGCCAATGTAAGGCTGAGAGTATTCAGTCTAATCTTGGAATTTACCATCGAAGGAATGAAGCAATTATAAGATATGAAGTTCAGGATTATTAGGACTGTTAACAGACTATGAAAGCATTCTTTTTTCTTTTAAAAAGTTCTTCGGAATGTAGTGGAATTATTATGAACTGATTACAGATTAGTTTATCCCAAGTACTAGAATAGGAAGCCATCGATTGTATTTCAATCCTGAACCATTCGAAAAGTAATACATACTCTTAGAGAACACATACTCTTAGATATACAGTTTACGGCTGAGTTTTTTTTTTCGAGAATAACCTCCAAATATCTGGAGTGATCTGCAAATTGGAATTCAATACCCTTGAGTTTTAGAGGAGTTATACATATTTGGTATAGCAGTTCAGTCTTGGACGGATTAACTCCAAGACCGACACTATCCGACCACTTTGCAAGTTTGTTTTAGAGCAGACCCCATCAGGTCTCTAACTGTAAGAAGGAAATTCCCTGATATCGCTATCGCAATGTCATCCACGTAGGCTATAACACTGAACCCCTCTTTACCCAAGATTAGGAGTAGGTATCTCATTCACTACCATGAGCGACAATAGTGGTGATAATACTCCACCCCAGGGGTTACCTCTGTACACCGACCTTCTGCTCGTTGCTGCCAATATATTTCTGTTAAATTTGCAGAGTTGAATACCATCCTTTTTACTCAGAGTTTATTGCCTTCTCCACTGAGAATTAAATCGTTCGAGGTAAAACGTTCTCCAAATAGCGAGGTCGTCACCATAACCCCAATCTATCCTATGCCCTTCTACCAGGAGATTCAATTTTATTTTCTACTGATAACTTGACTCGTATCATCACATCGATCATAAAAACGAACTCCAAAGTGGAATCCTTAGCGAAAAACATACACTATCAGACAAAGGCCCAACAAAGAAACTTGTTTTTTCCATCCGATTCACTATCCATACTAATACTTATATGGATGTATGTACGTATGTATATGCCCTGCCCTCAATAGCATTCTCACCCGCACCAGGAACAAAGATATCCTTTGCCGCACAATGTATCTACCAACTTGGGCTCAGCCCACGCGCACAAGACCAAGCTGACATCGCAATAAATCATCTGTAGAATGCAATATCTCCTAAACATTGCCTTCTCCGCCACCTTGCACAGTTCAAAGTCTAAAGAATCCAACTCCGGCACCATCGTTTCACGTTCTGTGCGTTAATTTAGTTCTCTATGCACTGTGCGTGCCACTGCAGTAGAAGATGCAATTCCTAGCTGCCTTACCGAATGCCAGCCTATGCATCACTACAATTGCTCAGTTGTAGTTCTACCCACGTACACATTTCGCGAGATAGGTGTACTCCGTAGCGAAAGGATTATCTCTGGCACCCGCATTCGAAAGATGCGTCCTGTGGTTAAATGGAACCACAATGGAATCTTGTTCTGTCCTCGACACTTCACCGTCAGCCAAAGGGGAGGAGGAGCAGCATCTAAACTATGCAATAAATTGAGTTGATTTGTACCACAGATAGATGGGTACATACGTTGACAAACACAAAACTGCCCTTCCTCACATATTTATAGGACAGATACCGAGAGAAAGTCAAATGGGTTGACGTCTTCTCGAGGTGAAAAGATTTTCTTTAGTCGTTTTTTTTTTTTTTGTTCGACGTGACTTGAATAGCCCTCGGGAAGACCAAAACAATTGTAAAATTGGCAAGAAGATCGGCGCTGATCTTTTACTTTTGCATTTTTAGCTGTCCGTCGTGACGTTGAAGTGCATCCAAACGACGAAGACTACGACGACGACGACGACGATGGCGGTGGCCCTTCGTGAAGTGAGAGAATGCGCTTGCTTTTGATCGTGTTCTGGTTTTGATAAATCGTTGGCATTAATTTATATTTAGATTTGCCCACAATTTGGTGTTAAAACATTTCATTTTTGGTTTCTCCTTTATTTGGTTTTCTTTTGGCAACATTGTTGGATATGTATTTTCATTTCGAATCGTCGTACCAGACCAGACGTTGTTAAATATATTTTCGGTTTAGCTGTGACTATTTCTATAGGAAGTTCAGTGATGTTATGCAAGTGGAAAACTGAAAAGATACACTGTCAGAGTTCTTTAATATAAAACAAGTTCTTTGAAGATGTTTTGGTTAAGGAAAGTTATTATAAAAGCGACGAAGTTTCGAGATACTTGTCGTAGATACATTATTAGTGCATGCGTGTACTTTATAATGGTTTATTTTGTAAGTGTCTTGGGTCGTATTTTGTAACTAGCGTTAGGATAGGTCGGTACTTAAATGGGTAGCTTCCGATTTCGTTTCCAGAACACTGGACGTTGTAGTATGTACTTTTAATTGTAATGCGGTGACACTATAGCCATTTTTAAGGTGATCATCGAAATGACATGGTAAAGATGCATGGCATTGCGACTGAAGTTAACATTTTCAAACAGATGTCTATCCAATCGGACAAGCTCTAAAACTGCTATACTGCGGTAAGAGTCGTATTACCATTTTGGCATGTTGTTGAGCTCTCGTCGGTAGCTTTTGCCAATTCTACTGTAGTGCACTTTTCAATCACAACCTCTCGTTTTGGTGCACAGCAATCGAAATCTCTCAAAAGTACAGAAGGTGTTGCCGTATGAACCCCTACCGCTCTTTCTGATTATGTCAGCACCGGGGAAATGGAAGCAGCTACTTCTGACCCTGATACATCTACTTTTGCGACCACTTGCAGGGTGGTATCAGGGAAATCCGGACGCTCTTCCATTAGGAAGTGGTTAGAAGGGCTGTAGTTCCTATGTGTATTTGTTAAACTAAATTCAATTGAAACGATGCACTTACTAGAGGCATAAGCAGAAACAGTAGGTACTCTGGTTTTACCCAACCCACTCTTCCAACTAAACCTGATGCTAACAAGTCAGATCGGGGCTTATCCGTCCCTATCGGTTGCAAAGTAGGTCAGGGAACGCCCTACACATGATGTTCCTACTTTTAGTCATGTGACCAATGTTGTTAAGTTGGGTATTATCCCGACCGACTTGATAAACCAACTCTTCTCACGTGAGTTGAAGGCAATTTTTCAAAAGGCGGTTACATTTCGACTGAATGTCTCACCTGCGCCATGTGGTCCGATTATCAGTGCTACTGCTGAGTGGATGTGCTAAAATTCTGACTGTACGTGACGCTGGTAGAAGAAACATCTTTCTTTAAGCCGCACATCGTCCCAGGGGTTTATCTGTAAAGTTTTGAGCTTTAGACTAACTGACCACTATGGCACCACTGAACGCTGACTTCAGGACTAACAGATAGAGGGACATCTAGAAAGTGAAGGAAGGTGCACTCCTCCACTTTTATATTACCATCGACGATGCCTACATGAAAAGGCTCCCTGCCCCTAAAAGGTAAATATCCTACCGTTTTGATCAGCATCTGGTCACGGTACTTCTAATGCAAGGTTGCCTATGTCCTAGAGTTTTCAAAAATAGAACTAATTCAATGGTAGCTAGATGATTTTATTGGTCTCGCATAACCGGTGCAAGTTTTAGGCCTCGTACATCCGCCACAATGGACGATAATTCAAACCCGATAAGCGGAGTCGCTAATCCTAGTATAGTTAGGAGGACTCATAAGTCAGCTGCATGCCGAATAAGAAAAGACAATAAAAAATCCAAACTACTCTGAAAAACTAGATCTTTCAAGAAGGATCAATGAGCACTATAAGGGTGGCATCTGCATCATGCCAAGACCGCATAAACAAGGCTTGGTCCAGAAATCTGGGGTTAATTTATTGTCCCTAAAGTATAGGTCTCCGGAACAGGCAAATATACGTAACTTAATTCATAAATAGAATGCAAACATCATAGCTCTTTGAAATATTTGACAAAATTATGTCAAAGAGGATCGTAGACCATCCCAGATTAAAAGTGATGAAACTGGAACTGTTGGAAACCAAGAAGTTGTAGTGTTCCTTCATAGGACTTGAAGAAAAATATGTCTAGAATATGTAAAAACCACTAAACGTTCGAGACAAATTAGGAAGGTATTAGCAAACTATGACCGCGAAAGATTCCAATACAATAATGTATTCCTATTTCAGTATATAATGTATGTAATATCAAAGAAATCCTTTGCAGGTTCTGCCCAGTGAAACTCTGTAAGATATTTTAAAATTTTGTCACAAAAAAATGAAGTACTTGGAGAATATGACAGATCTTCTTCTCATTACATTCGTCTGAGATACTGACTAAAAGTAGACGTTTTAAGGTGAAGTATTCCAGCCAAGACAAAACTATGAGTCTCAAATATAATTTCTGAGAATTATAGTGCAAGCGGCATAGCGCGGAACCACATTTTCTTCAGATCCTTCTCGTCCACTTCTATCTTCAAGAAATATTCGAAAATCTATTTATAATGCTACGATGGGTTTTTCTGCTTAATTTTTGATTATTGCTCCAGACGTTCATGGCCACACACAGATTCACTACCAAACACCCTTTACACGAACCTTTACCATGTCCGAAGAACAATTTTTTATTTGAGAACCTTTTTTATGACAGTTATACTCTCGAATGTTTGTCAGACGTTCGTGAGATGTAGAACAGTGAAGGAAATTTCATGTTGTACGCAGATCGAACCTCAAACACATTTTAATAGTCCAATCAACCACTGAGCCACGGTGACCACATGATTAACTGCTACAATTCTATGATATTCGACATTCTGTCAAAGCATTTTTGACAGATAAGATCATTTATAAAAAATAATGTCATTTCACCTTCATATAAGCCATTTCAGCATTAAATATGAAAGTCAGCAGATATTTTTCGCAATTCCGATACAAAATGTGGGAACTGTCCGACAAGTCAAAAATTTATATAACATCCCTGGTCGGAAAGGTACTTCCTATCAAGAGACTATAAGTGGAAAAGACTTATCTTCAATAACTAGTACCCTGATATTTCACTATTATTTTAGATACATATATGAATTGAAGATTCATATTTACTTAATCTTAGCTTACATCCAAACAAATCTAGCTCCAGTTAGGTGTCGTTACATACCTGGAAAGAAAGAGAAAAGAATATTTTATGAAAACTTTACCTTAAATGTATAAATAATAAAATATAGAAACAACTTTTTATATAAGAAAATGAAAACGGAAACGGAAAGTCTTATATAGAACCATGAGTAACATAACCTCATTAGGTTGCCCTAATTACAGCTGGGCACCGTCAAAACATTACATAAAAACAAAACTCTGCAAATTTACCTTTTTAAAAAAATTACATAAACATTTTATACATATTGTTAAAAATGCTAAACAAACAGTACGTGCATGACCAACGCACGTTTTCCGCAAAATGCGCATAATTTGTTATTTTTTTTTATTTGTTTGCTTTGTACCGATAATAGCATGGGCTTCTGCATTGTTGATGTGTACTTACCTTCAAAGCTGACTGGCTGGCTTGGATTTCGATTCTTGCTGTCATGCATTGTTTTAAAATTCAAGACAGCGTGCGTTTATTTGCAGCAAAATCGTAGTCAACATGGCGACTCTTGCCCGGCATGGTTTTGTTTTTTTTGTTATTTGTTTTGCTTTCACAGAGCAGAGCACTGTTAAGATTTATGAGTACGACTTTTATGCCTATACAGGTTTTTTTGAGATCGTTTTATTTTATTCAGTTATTTAGTACTGAAATCCAAGAAATAGTTCAGTCAATGGAATGGTAAATGGACTGAATTAAGCGAATGACTAACAAAGCAGCTGGTGGTAAGGTAAACTATAAATTTTTTTTTGAAAATGAATAAAGAAATTTCTTGTTTGTTACCTCAACTCACACCGGAAACATCGAATGATTTGGTGATTGTTTGTCATCATTCTGTAGGGCGTTCTGTGGTTTGAAAAATTTTATTAAATGAATAGATACACAATTTTTAAGCAAAGTTGTTGGTTTCCTGAAACAAATTTTGTCACGTTTTCGACGTAGTCAATGTAGCTGTCATGTGGCACTGATAATATTAACTGTCAGTTGGCTGTCACTGTCATATAGACAGGAAGACTGGGAAACATAATTAACTATGAAGTCAACTTGTCCGTCTATTTCCGCAAAACTGCTTATATTGTCCGGAAACTCCTCACTTACTGGTTGGTGCAACACGTAGTATCTAAACGTCAAAGTTATCAGGATATCTTTTACATCTTCTGGTCAAAGCTACAGTAAGAAAAGGTAATACAAAAATTTTACTCTAGAATAGGCTAATTATGGGAACAAAATTTCTAAAGTTCGATTTAAAGATCACGGGATCTATCGCTATCTATAACTAGAAACCTTAGACTTAGTTGGATAAATTGGAGATTTTTTTGAAGCAAAGAAAGCTACAGACGTTAGTGTAAGACTGGTCTTCAAGTTTTTTGAAGTTTTTGCATCATATTATTCTTTCCAGCTTCTGAAGTTTTTTTTTAAGAAATTTCTGCTTTTAACATGTTGATCTATCGGACATTGTTCTATAAAGACACCGATTACACTGTTGATTTGCGATCATTCTAACAACCCATCCAGCTCTAGTTTAGCCTAAATCTCTTTGGATATTTCATGAAGTCCCTCAACCTGCGATCGGGTTATTGATTACATCCAATTCGAGTGAACCATTTTTAAGCAATTACATTCAGATTTCTAAGGTTGAAGCCTAAAGTGGTGAGTTCATAATCATGGTAGTTTTGCGGAATGATTTTGCCACTTGGCGGCCATTATAGCTGAATGTATAAATGCTTTCCCAACTTCGAGAATCGACGAGGGGACTGTAGAGTCCTTGTAAAGACGAGCACTATTTCAAGGTTTTGGTTTTATTTTATCACCAAACACCCTACGAAGATCTTGAGGACAGTAGGAGGTAGGTGAAGATAAGCACTAGACTTAGAGATGCATTATGCAATTGCAGTCGACTAAAACTTGTCCTTTAATAAAGCTCGTAGTCGTTGATTGAGATGCTAGTGATCTTATCATCGAAAGAAGCTGATCTACATAGATTGAAACCAACCGAAATGTCAAAGTTCATCAGCATTTTTTGAATTAGGTAAAGTTCATTAGTTTCCTTGACATAAGAAGTTATCTACTCGTATGACGGAATGTATGACTGTTAACATAGGAAGTTCTTACTATGATTCAAGAACATGTGCCGTTCAAACAAGCTAGTGTATATAACACCTGTCATTATAAAGGTAAATGAATTCATTACACGAGCAATCAAGATTCCGTCATTAGTACTGAGTTCAGGATGATTGAATATCAGTACTTACCATTAAGGACATTCAGCTCTACCCGAAGCAGGTGTATGATCATTGTACGAGTATTAACCTACAATATCTGAGGAAACCATCATTCAGGAATCATGATACTATGTAATTGCCGAGTAGCTCCCATTACACTTATACTTTTCTGAGCAATGTTTTATATAAAGAAGTTCTTAAGTTCTTGCCACCTTCCAAAAATATGCGGTTGTTATAAAAACGAAAAAGGTTTTGATTAAATGTGTTACAGCAGATGGTGTAGGTTAGGTTAGGTTAAATTGAAAGCTGCAGCAAGCGCAGCATATTGAATAGGCTCATTGTGATACCACAGAACCTATCGTCCTCAATCTACCCATTGAACCGAGATGAGCTTATTATAAAGCGCTGCAGGCGGCTAATGCCTATATTAGATACTTCGCCAAGGTTGTCGAAGAAGTACTCTCCTAGACATAGTTTTCTTAGAGTTTAGAGAGCTTGGCAGGGGCATAGGAGGTGACAGATAGTTTCTACCTCTTCCTCACCCATGCAGCTTCAGCAAAAATCGTTTGCCGGGAGACCCAGACTGACGGCATGCTTCCCAAATGACGCAATGTCCCGTAATGACACCTACTGTTGTGCTGACGAAAGATCTCTTTTAATTCGAGTTTCTAGGTTAATTTACTGCCTAGGATAAGGCCTAAGTACTTGGTGGTATTTGTAAATACCAGGGGGTGCCGTGGCTACTTAGCATTGACATTGCCGAGATCACAATTTGACCCGAGATAGCATTGCAGGTGTTTGGGAAGGGGAATCCAATAATAAATCCAGGGATTCCGCACTAGAGGTAGTCCATGAGCCATCTGCTCTTTTGAGATAGCTAGGCATTCTGGGAGAA
Organism: Xylota sylvarum; assembly: GCA_905220385.1. Classification (NCBI taxonomy): domain Eukaryota; kingdom Metazoa; phylum Arthropoda; class Insecta; order Diptera; family Syrphidae; genus Xylota; species Xylota sylvarum. Next base: position 29,248,836 of record LR999960.1, read on the forward strand.
TCTTTCGGAGCCTGAATGCTTCAGAGATCTCTTCTATATTACCACAGAAGAGTATCCAGTATTTGCGTTGGGCTTTTCTGATGTTCTTTTTATAAGAAATTAGGACCCCTTTATACGAGATCCAGTCGGTCGCCTCACGGGAACGCTTGGCCTGGTTGAAAAGCTGCCTATTCGTTTTGCGAGAGTAGGAACCTACTGATTCTACCAAAGTGGTCTAGGGTTGTTCAATGGACATGAGATAGACATTGCACGGTTGAAGACCTTCGTTACTTTCTCTCAGTAGATGGTGTAAGTCCTGAATGAAAACCGTAGGTAAAAATCCCAGAAGCCATCATAAGCGACAGAGTGGAAACTGCAAAAGATGGGGCAGGAGGCCACGCTATTGATAAAGTAGTTAGTATGGCCATCGTAAGGGTGATCAAAGAAAAAACTATAGCACGGCGAGAGTAAGTAGTACTGCGCCATCATCACAGAGTTCAGCACCGCAAACTGAAAAAGTTTCCTCAGAAACGAGTGCCGGACTATCTGCAGAAGATTATGAGGAACTATCATACATCAAAAACAGGGAACCGATGTTCGATACCTATTATGGAACTACATAGCACAATGTCACAGGCCAATGATCCGTACTAAGTTCGATGCTGTGGAGCTTCGAAATCATCAAACTGTTCGAATGAGAATGAAGCGATTAGGATAGCCTGAAACTAATATATGGAAATATAAATGACTCTCCTTCGAGGACACATCGGACATAACTGCTTGGGCAGGTCCTTCAGTATCTTGTTAAAGATAGTCACGAAAACAAAAGTACGAACAGTGTTGAATACAGGCTTTGGTGGGTCTAAGCTAGAGAAATGTACTTTTATCCTCTCTTAAGCATATCCCAGTTGACTTTACTTGTGAGTATCTTCCGTATCAAGTCGAGTTAAAACAAACAAAATGTTTGCTGACATTGATAGGTAGTATTGATAGTATACAAGGTCTCCAATCAGGGCATCAGGAAGGGTATTTGGAGGCCTTTATGACCTGGGGCTACTATTGTCTTCTTCATCAAACTTGTATTTTTTACTTTCATTTTCTTCCTATGACTGTCAGCGATAGATGAAGCTCATAAACCTTATGACATATCCTCTGCTACATTCGAAGGGGTATCTCGTAGCTCTAGATCTTTAAATTTTCTAAGTCTCTAGATGTTGCTCAAGTAGCATAGATAATAATCTGTGCTTAACTGTCGAGTCCGATAACTTGTAGAAAGATTAGAATCTGAGGAAGACCCTAAGATATGTGCCTTATGTACACCGTTTTGAAATTGGTTTCGAAAGCTCAACCGAGAAATTCGGACATTAAGTCGGAGACTATGCTGAGCATCTCTAGCTTCGTATACTCGGAAAGTGGAGCCTTTTGATCCACATGATTAAAAGACACATTTTTTTTACTCCTTTGGTAAAAAGATACAATGGAGAGTGCGTCGAAATATTTCCTTACCTTTGGTTCATCAAACAATGAAGGCACACTTCCAGACTATGTATAATCACACTATGGGTATAAAGATCCATTTCAGAAGTTGTTTTCGTACCTAGCTTAGAAATAAACATCACATTTACCTCCCATCAAGTCTGTTAAATATATAATTCATTAACAGCAACTCCTTTTTATATCTGTCCCTCTATACATTCAACCATATGACCATACGTCATTTTCTACATCAAACGTGTTATCTCTTAGCCGTGTCGGTAATATAGATGATGATTACCAACTAACGTGTTCACGGATTTCATAACCACCATACATAGAGAAAAATTCTTCTTTAGCGATACAAACAACATGCATAGATACTTCACTTGAAGTTCTAAAAAACACATCGATGAAGAAGACAAGAGTGTATACGTTAATCGAATTGGGTCAAGTTGTCCCATAAAACCGGTGCGGCGTCAATGATTCTTCAGATAAGTGCACACTCATATAAAAATTACCATGGCAGCAGTTTTTCTTTTCCATGTTATCACTATTTTATTTAGTTTGACTGTTCTCGATACAAAGTGCATGGGTTCTTGTTAGGAAATGGGAATACACTTAAAGTCACGTTTTGAAAATCAGTACATTACTTGCATTGATAGGCATTATACTAGCCATGGTGTTGCGGTAATCTTTGTGATGTACACGTTCTAAATTCATATTGTTTTTGTCACAAAGAAGATTGTAAGAAATTGCACCATAGTTGGAAGTACTATGTATGTGCTGCTGACCATAGTATGGTGTTAAGATTAATCATTTGTACACGTTATATGTTCATTATGTTATAAGAAACCATGAGACACTTTATGAGGCTAATTTTGAAGTTAGTTTTGATGAATTTGTGCAATCATTATTGGACGTAGATACGAGAATCCTGGGGTACTAAATGCATATGATTTGGCTCCAAATGTACCTATTTGGTACAGACAGAGGAAGGATATCTATAACCACATACGCTTCATGAATCCCATTATAAGTCAACTAAGTATCTATACACACCCTAGTCGAGCAAGCTAACTTCGAAATACATTTAAACATTCCTGTATTCACGATGAACGTATGGCACAATATGGCTGTGCAAAGCGATCCAACCGAGTTTGCCCAGACCTAGCTTCATCTACTCCATTTTATATGTACACTGAGGTATCTGCAGACTGTGTCGTCCAAAGTGGAGTACAACAGGTCTGAATACTTGCACCACTACTATTTCTGTTGGTTGACAGTCATGATATCTAAAAATTACATTCAAAACTTTGACATTATATCGTCTTATAATTCGATCTGCCAATAGATGTGCACCAAAGAAAAGTTTATGTAACGAAATTTGGTAGGCGTGTAAAGCCTTCGTAAGATATTAAGTTTTGGACCGATTTCATTCATTTAAGTAGCATTATGTAGGGTATATCTACCACTTGCACTATCGTATGGAAGAAATATCGGGTATGGGGCGGGGGTACAACTAGATTGCTGAAATAAAATATCAGATACAAAGTTCACTTTGAAAAGACAGTGTATTTACCCGCGTTATCCGATTTATGTGCAATAAACGACTATCGTTTGACAAGTAAACCTTATTTTCCGACAAATAGTTCTGTTTAGTCAGATTTTTTGATATGTATGTTGTTGGTGACTGTACAAATTTGAGTGCAAAATTAGAGTCGATTTACTCAAGATGAAATTAAAGAAACATATTCAAGCTGATAGAGCGTATCGACAAACCCAAGAAAGTCCGCAAAAAATAAGGATAAACAGAAAAATGAAAAGAATCCTAATAATCCGAAAAAAATCAGTAAACAGAGGAGCTTTAGATCTCAGCAACAGGATGTTGTGAGCATGAAACTAATCGGCTGGCTACAAAATTAGATTCCCAAAGTTCAGTGACATGATAATGCGAATTGGCTATCAATTGTGTGTTTTCAAAAACAGAAACAACAATTTCATGTTATGCCAAATCCGACTGACATAAGTCACATCAGATTCGCTGTACCACCGCACGAGCGAAAAAAAAACAGCAAAATAACATCTGCCAACAATGTTATTTACCCAAGTTGTACACAGGTACATATAGGTACTTATCTTATCTGACGTCGATACTTTAGCAGTATGAAAAAACTAATTACCACATACAGCATTCTAGCATGCCGCATTCCAAGATAAAAAACTATTTGTAGTCGTTCTGTTCAAATATATTGCGCAAAGTGTATCTATTCACTCGTTCGAGTATGTTCTGGCAACTTTTGAACATGAAACAAAGTCAACAAAATAAAAGCCTCGTTTGGGTGCGTAATTCTCGACGATTATGTAAAGTCTTATGTATTTAACTATCAAATTCCAGCATAATTTAGTTGATGCGCTCATTCACTATCAATGGACGCGCTTTACACGCACTAATTCCATTAATGTTCGATTTATGGTGTCCGAGCATATTACTGCAAAATAACAACATCCGGCGCGGCATAATCAGACAGCAATCAGTATTTATAGTTGGGTACAAATCATTCATTTGATTACGCAGCGCTGGATGGGGAAAAACACAAAGCTTCTTTTGACTGGGCAGAGGTTACATACTTTAGAATGACCTATTAGTTGATACCAATTCATGCGTACTTTTAAGATGGAATTCAAAGTGCAAAAACATAATGAACCATTGTATGGCAATAGAGATTATGTTATACACTATTCGAAATTACAAATGCATCTCCGCGAATAGTGCGAACACCATACATGTACCGAACGACACCAGAGTTATAAACCACTACGCCACATCATATCGGAACTTCTCATTCCCGACTAATGTCATGTCCCCATACTCTTACTCACTGACAGCTCAAAAAATTTGACAGGAACTCAGTATTATATTTTCGCGGTACGAAATGGATCGATTTACACTTGAACAACGTTGGGAAATATTGCAAAGTTAGTTCAAAAGTGGATGCTTTGTTGCCGAAAAAATGCGAATTATGAAAAGGACTTTCGATCGAAATAAAGCACCAAATACAGCTGGTAGGTAGGTAGGCAAGTTTGTGATGAAAGTTCATGAGATTGATTTGGTGATTGATAACAGAACATATTTCCATGTTAGTCATGTGCGCTCAACGGAGAATATTGCAGATTTTGGGAATGGCGGCATGTTTGGCTCATTTTTCTTCTAAGGCGACAATGGAAGAAACGTTACAGTCAATGGAGACCGCTTCAGAGGCATGATAACCGATTTTTATGGTTCGGCGAGCTATGGTTCCAGCAGCCCAACAGGTCCAGCAGCCGTGTTAGATTTAAGCTTAGATATTGCTTACTTCATATTGATCAGGTAGACGGAAGTTTTGGCTATCATCGTCTAGATTGAATGGTTCATTCTGCCTGATAGCGGGATGTTGGCTTCGTCGTCGTTATACAGTCTGCAGAAGAAGTTTTTCCATATTCTCAGCACAGACTGTGACTCTACTACGAGGTTTCCTTCTTCATCTTTACAGGCAAGGTCTTGTTGGTTGACAGCGTTGCCATTGGTCTTTGGCACTTGTTGCTGGATAGGAGTCGTAGCGAGATTTCGGAGTACGTGTTCGGCAAAGGTTCTGACGATCTCTTTCGATTGCAGGTTTTGACGTTAAATCTTCTCAAAGTATTTCTTCTTTATTGTTGATGTTGCCTACTTGGAAGGTTTGGACACCCAGTATAGTGAAGGTATGTCTTACGTCGATCGCTATATGGCCAATTTGGATGATCAGGAGACCGCCATGTCCCCATTGTTAATATTGAGATGAGGAAACCGTGTGCTTGCTATAGTGAAGTTTCACCCCCCAGCGAAGTCAATAACCCTAAGTGCATTTATGGACGTAGTGTCGTGAAGGCTGTGCTTCTCAATCGTCCTACCAAAGACGTTCCCCTTTCCTATCTTGGACGCCTAGGACGATTTTAACGTCAAATTTAGGACATTGTACGTAAGTTTTGTCGCGGATCAGAGCAAGTAGAAAAATTCTTTGGTAGCGTCGTCCTTGTCTTCTGTGAGAGCATGAGCGGATATACTAACGAGCGCATATATAAGACGTTCACTCACGTGCTGAAAGCTTAAGACTTCCTGCCGAATAAGCGCTGCTTCTGTTCTCTATAGCAATCACCGTAGTCGGACTTCCTGGATGAAGCTGATATCTGCATTATAGCGAGTTGTTCAGATGCACGGGGACTGTTAAGGTAGAGTCAGTAGAGTCATCCTTATCCGAGGCTTGAATGGTTTTCGAAACTAATTTGGTTTTTCGTGTACCGGAAGTTACTCGTATGCACAACCCACAACCTGGAGGACCAGTTCTCTTTAACACCCCTAGGACGAGGGGCCGGATTTTAAGGATTCATTCGCCACCAACTATTTTCCAGCACCCTGGCTAAATAATAGAGATCTCTATAGACCTGAGATTCAAATATGTCGAAGTAGCTCATATAGGGATAACACTAGATAGTTCGACCTGACTGGAACTGTGGACGCCACTGTTGATTCTAGGGAATTCGATCGCTGCCGTCTGGATCAAGAGTAAATGCTTTAGTCACAAAACAATCCTCGCCCTCTCTCGTCTGCTACCACCAATGACCTTTCAAATGGGTTGGTTCACCAATCTCCTGCCGAGGTACTAGACACCCAGCAGCCAACAACATGGAGGTGTAGAGAGCGCTTGTGCTCTCATGCCTTCGCATTACTGCCCTTTGACCACATGAAGCCATTTGGCTACCGGGGACTAATTAAACCTACCGGAGCTCTTATAAAGCGAAGGAAGCCCGTGACGCCTAATTATGCCACTTCGCCTAGGTTGTCAAAAAAGAGAGGTCCTAGATGGAGTATTTTTTTTTTTTTTTTTACGGAGCTGGCTAACGTGCATAGGAGGTGCAGAATTCTTTCATCATCCTCCTCACTCCTGCAACTTCTGCAGAAGTCATGTGGAAAGGGGCCCAACCTTCTGGTATATTGGCCTATCTGACAGCGTTCAGGAAGAACACCGATAACGTGGTTGATCTGTGATTGCTTCAACAGGACAACTCCGCACTTCGTTTCAGATAAAGCCTAGTTCAGATCTTGGCAGAAACCATAGAATGACCCTCTATTGGATACGAATTGGAAACTGCAGATAGATTAGCAAGACAAGGGACATCAAAACCCTTTATAGGTCCTGAGATATTCTGTGGACCATATCCTACAAGACTAATTCTGGAATCAACAAAAATCTTCAAGGTCTGGGACGATGATAGACAAGACTTGAAGGATATTCAAACTGCGATCGAGCATGGCCGCTGCATCTGACGGCTCACCGAGTGAACTATCCAGAGATGGCTTAATATTTAGACAGCATACACTAACCCGTTTCCGGGTTTTGATCAGACGAATTCTAGCACTATTTGTGCAATTCACATGAAAGGAGACACCAAGATCAAGATCTTATCAGCCATACTGTGTGAGCGCTTGAAACCTTTGTCTACTGCGTGACTACTGGCACAGAAGCTGCTAAAAATCGTTTACCGGTGATTGGGGCAACACTATATACAAGCTGTGAATAAGAGGGAACACCAAACAGCAACGAATGGGTCTTTACCCTAAAAGCAGGCTTGTTCTCCTCGGACTCCTCAGGAGACATCACACAAAGAATATCTCCTATCAATCGCTTTTTCTTTGGTCGTCTTCAGGCCGATAAATTTTTTCTTTAAAACTCTATAAGCCCGCTTCTAGCCGGAGGCATATGTATGTATGTAGATACACTAGTAAACGTCTCTCCGCAGAATTGAATCTAATTAAAACAAACAGAGACCCAGTCAAAAAGCCTTCTTATCGCAAAATTCATCAGAGACTATCAATCAAATATTTAAAGTCAATGCTTCAAGCAAACAAACAACAAGCACTTGAAACTATTCAGGTTAACGTCCTCCAAACTGAGATTCGAAATATGAGACGAATATCTCAAAACAAAAACTGGATAACCAAAGCCCGTACATATATCAAATTATAGTGATTTTTTATTGATTCCAAAACTCTTTTCAGATTTATTTCATTATGGGCCGTCCTATCAAGTTACAAGTTCTATGGCGCTCGTTATTGTTTTTTTTTATTTCGTTACAATTTATTGTAATCCACTTTGTCTACCTGTATGAAGGTCACTCTACCAATATGCTGAGAATAATAATAAAAAACAAAACCCGTTCGCACCCCCGAAGGTGTAACACGATAAAGTTGCGAACAATCGCACTTAAGCAACGTGCACACTCACTCAAAAGGGCGCTCGGGACGCTCTATTATCGCCGACCTTAAACAACGTGTCTTGCACGCCCGGTAACATGATCTAAAGCGGCCAAAGCCTAGTCGACCATAATGAAGGCCCAAGTCCATGTAATCTTACGAGAATTTATGTTATTTACTGGAAACCTATAAGTCAGCGATAACATATAGCAGCCTCTGGCTACCAAGGATAAACTGTCTGCGCGTTGCATCGATTTATCGAACATTGTGGAACATTATGTGAGGTAGGTATGCTCATCGCTCACAGATTAGCCAAATGGGTTCCGTTCATTATCCACTTATAGCGATGTATCCATCCATCGCGATCGTCTGGAAAAATTAAGAAACATTGACTAAAGCATCATTTGACAATGGATCAGGAAGACCATTAGGCCATCTCTTCAAATCGAAGAGATACCATGAAACTTGTTTGGGATTACGAGATCGTAACATGGTTTCTGCAACACAAATCACTGTGGCAATAAATCTTTCTAATTGCATCCACTTCTGCCTGGTAACCGTTGCGATAGACGATCACCTCAGTGGTGGTGGTGGTAGATACACGTTCACTGAAACGGGTTGTGGAACCAACTAGAGTGGCAATTTGGGTTGCTTATGTTTAGATTCCAATTACGATGCCGACAATGTCCCCCCGATGATTGAGTACGTGAGTGTGGCCAAGTGAAACGGCCTAAGGGGCCTATTAATTTGGCTAAGGTTAGGATCGATCTTTGTGTACATTACGGATTATTGGAGTATAAAACTGATGCTGAACTGGTTTTGGAAAATGTAGAACTGTCAACTGTGGAGTTGGGGGTTTTCAGAGACATTTTGCGCCTTTCTCGGTGTGGCTTGGGTGCACTCTAGGGGCTAATTTATACGAGTTTTCAAGCCTTGGTAGATTTATTGTTGATGAAGTATGCAGTTGGCAATGTATCTACATGTATGTGCATATATGCTTTGACATGGGTACTGACCCAGTAAGGAGAAACTTGCTTCGCTTATGCGGGAATTTTGTGCAAATGCACTTTAACTGTAATCATACTGATACAAAGCTAGAAAAAGGATCGTCAAATAGGGTCGTTAAACGGATGTAGATACTGTCAAAGTAAACCGAATCACCATCAAACAGAGAGAGGGACACCGATGTCACCTAGTTTGGAGGAGGTTGTCATAACAATTATAAATCTAAAGACACTTTCAAATACAAAGGCGATGTTATTATGAGAAGTATCCATCCGATTTTTAATAAAGCATGATGACCGGAGTGTTAGGTCTTTATACCTCAGGTACAAAATAAATAGTTGAACCAAATATCAAGGCATCCTCCAGCGTGCTGTGTGAAAACCTAAAGCCTTTCTTTATCTCCATCTTTAAGTCCCACAGATCAACTACAAATTTTCAAATTTTCACGCCAACACATATGATTCCACCTAAACTGCTGGCAACAGTGTTCCGAGGAATCCTGACGGAAAATCTTGGATTTCTTACTTATTATCGCAAAACTGATTGCTTTTTTCGATCAGAAATCATTCAATCTCTATCATCTGGCTGTAGTTAACTTGGGAAAGTATGACCTGGGGCACAGCTCGAGTTTGTTACAAAGAAGGATATCCCAAATACACCGAATGATCCAACATGGATTAGATACCCCAGATTATTATGGACAACAACCCAGGTCACTGGAAGTCGCTGGAAGACCAAATAAGTTTCTTAAGATACGCGCTAGTTGTGATAAACAACATCTTGCTGGTCGCACTTGAAAACCAGTCGAATGATCCAACATGGATGAGATACACCAGATTATTTATATATATATATATATATATATAAGCTTATGGAGCTATACGTCAGATGTAATCACCCTAAAGGTGCTTCAAAAAGAACAAGACGTGGGCAAATTACCGAGACCATACATAGACTCTGGTGCATCTACTTCCTTCCTAATCATGGAAAGCGATGACTCTTCGTCGACTACGCAACCATCTCTGGTCAATAAAGCTTGAACTACATATAGAGGCATATCGGACATGGCGATAGACGGTCACTTAAAGAATGATTTATTGACTGAAGTCGAGAATTTTTACATAGTTTCAGAAGAGGAGGCAATCCGGTTTAGGTGGCCTGAAATACTTGACACTTCCAAAATAGACTTTCACATCTTTTTGGACATTCAAGTAGCTACTTATACCCTCTTAACTACCGAGCGTCCCTTATATAGATGGGGAAGGAGTTCAACATTCATCTTTGTTCGGTGTCGGGGCAATTGGTTCAACGAGTAGGAAAGGAACACTTTTCCAAGATCCTTGGGATATATGGTCCAAGTATGTTAGCTTTACCTGACAGCCACATCAACCTATACTTAATGCGTTTGCCGAACGTTTTCGGATTGGATGCAGCTTCCATCTATCACATGGATCAGCAACGTTCTATATATATCTGTTAAAAAAAGTGTAAAGAACGTAAAACTGGTCAGAAAGGTCCATAATTCTCTAGTCAAGACACATTTTCGACAATTTCGACTTAGGATGTAGCAAGTTCCAAGAAAAAAAAATCATTAAGCAACGAATGTTCATAGTAATAGCCCGCCCACGACTCTAAACCTAGTTAGTCAAAGAAAATCCTTCGACTTACACATTTTAGAGGGACTCATCGGTTTGTCCTATCTTCTTACAAGAGTTGCATCAAAACCTACGCTGCGTTGCATGACTTTTTCAGTTATTAGATACGGACTGATGTAGGAGTTTACACATGCCATTTGAATCTCCACTTTACCTACCCGATCAATTACATTATGCTTTCCAATCCATCTTACTGTACATCCGGTTCTATGTGCAACCCTCTGTCGTATTGGCATTTCAACTCAAACACATTTAACAGGCGTACAAGTATCCTTTTTGGATTTTACTTTGATCACAGAACATCGAAGGTATTATCTTCTATTTTGCTGTGTACATGCATAATCAGATGTCAAATTTCCTGTAAAACTCATTGAACATGTTTTACAATAACACCCTCTCTACGGCACACGTTCCTATTCAACTGCATTGCAGAAGTATCTATCGAAGTGTAAACCGATTCTCTTTTAAAAAAGGTCATGGTCATTTGCTTTTGCTTTTGGATTCAGGTAAATCGAAATATCCTTTCATCCGTTAAAGGGGATGGCATACAATTGTTCAGGTATTGTCGTTTCGTATCTATTGCAGGCAAATGTGTAGAATTTAAAACACCTGGCTTGCAATTTTTTCTAAATTCCATTGTAGATACATAAATAACTATTTTTGACAATAGATTCATTTTATTCAGATTCATTGCAACGTGTGCCTTCTATATTCCAATTAAATTGGACATATCTCAAAGTATTGGATTTGTCCCAAAATAGCATCATTGTGTTACGAAAGTTGACATTTTTAACACAGTTCGGAAAGGTTTACATACACAAATTATTCTGATTGGGGTTTTAGTTAGATAAAAAGGTCACACACAATTGCCACACCATGTTAACCAGTGTCAATAATAAAAAAGACATGAACCCAGGTTGTGTTACCTTCCTTTTCGTATTTCATTATTCGCAACGACTTGTAATAAATGCCCATCACGACTTTAAAAGGTCAAAAGCAATTACTATCAAAAAATCTTTGTTACTGCCTTCACATGTAACTTAATCTTCTTCACACAACCTTATTAACAATTCGCATCCATACTCTAGCTTCAAATTTCATGGCAATGCTGTTGTGGTAAATGAAGAAAAAAAAAGAAGAAAACTTGAATTGTGATTCCATGTTCCATCCTTGCTATTGTCTGTAATCGCGAGAAAAATGTACAGGAACACTAAAGAATTTTAAAAACTTCGAGTACCGAAGGTACACTATAAGAGATATTGATGAAGTTTAATAGTATCTAGTCAGCAATTGGCTTTTTGTGGAGTTTTTGTTGCCAAGGATTCTTTTTGGTTCATTATCTTTTAGTAAAGATAAGTCTGATTTATGCTGGGATGATTGATACAAGTCTCTTTTAATTTTTTGGTTCATCGCCTACATTTCCGTCCATGTCTCCAGCGCAAGGGACTCTTCCAGTATGATGGATGTCCAAACGTTCCGAGAAGCGAATATCGACTCGGACCACTACCTTGTTGTAGTTAAGGTAGATATCCAGATTATCCCAAAAGACGAGGAAGACTACAATCGTAGGAGATCGCTAGAGCCTTATCCGATCCAGTATCCCTTAATCAAGGGGTCATATGCCGCCAGCATCAAGTACTGAAGACCAGTGGCTACACTGACAAAGAGTCATCAGGGGTGTCGCATCTGATGTGCTGGGTTTCTCTCGACCACCACAACGAAACCACTGGTTCTACGAAGAATGCCGGTGAGAAAATGCAAAAACAGATGACATATAAAGCGGCGCTGCATAGTAGGACCAGAGCTGCTCGCAAGTTCTACGAGCAGAAGAAAGGGGATAAACATCGGCTTCTCAGAAGGAAAAAGAAGGAGCATAGAAGCGCGCGATTGTGGAAATAGAGAGATACTATTGCAGGAATGAGGTTCGCAAGTTTTTCCAGAAGGTAATAAGAACATGTCAAGGCTACAAAGCCACAACCGAAGCCTGCAGGGACGAACAAGGAAAAATAGTATTAGAATCGTAGTCGATATTGAGGATATGGAAAAATCATTTCTGCAGACTGTATAACGGCGACCAAAATTACTTCAAATGACAGCTTCTATATAGAAGAGCTATATGGGGCTATATCTAGTTTTGGCATCCCTGCTAAACTCGTCTAATTGTACAGTATGACGATGGAGAATGCACGCCGCTCCATTAAAATCAGGAAAGAACTCACTAAGACCTTTGATGTTCAAAAAGGATTCAGATAGGGCGACGCGCTGTCATGCGATTTCTTCAACATCTTTCTTGAAAGAATGTGCGTCATGTAGAGCGGATGGACGACAATGCTCCGACCATCTCAGAGGGACAACGCAGTAGAGGAAGACTTCGCCTAAGGTGGCGCGCTCAAGTGGAAAGGATCCTCAACCAACTTGGTGTGCGAAAAAAGACCAAGCTGACTGGAGAGGAGAGGCTTGTTGGTTGATGTCCAGGTCCATCCCGGACTGTAGCGTCACCTAAATAAATAATAAAAGAAATAGTAAATTGTCATCTTTCTTATAGGATACCCTTTCGACCGCTCACACCTACGCTCATTCTGAGTACTCCGTACTTGGCAATCCTTCAGCTTCTGCAAGATCCACGTAGAATTTTGGTTAAGACTTAGACCTTTGAAAGCCTTATGTTGCCCACTCAACGAATTGTTATGTGATCTTTACAACAGTGTTTTTGAAAAATTGCTTAAAACTTCATAAATAATGCTAGTGACAGATGACATTCACAGCATGGGTTGTCAATGGTGCATTAGCGAATATCAAGGCAGAAGCGGTGCAGATAGTCCCTGACTACCTACCTAGGCTCAGCTTTAACATCGAATAACGATAGCAGCTCAGAAGTATGAGCTCTATCAAAGGCGGATGAGAAAATATTCCAGAGAATCATTGACACTAGAGGCATTCGAATATACCGATTATGATACTGAGGCATCAACAGCGATAACGCGGTAAATCTTACCATCAACTAACTTGACTAATGATACTAGTAATGGCTAACTAAGGACAGGGCTGACTAGAAAGATTTCTTGATTTAGTCCTTGGTGCTCCAAGGAGTGTTATGTCACGGATAGTATCATAGTTCACTTAAGTAAGTATGTATGTGTACAAACTTGTGTGGAAAGTTATTCAGGTCTTAAAATAGGTAGTCTTAAATTAGCGACCGCAGGGAAGCCGCAACGCATTGTATTTTAATAGCAGTTTCCCTAGCGTTTGGCAGGCAAGTAAGAATGCGCAATTTCGAGGACAAAAATTAGCCAAACACCGAATTCGACAGTGCATTACGAAGCTTTCCATCACTAATGAGGAATAGTTCAGATAAAATGTTCATAATGGATTTTTCTGATGATTGTCTTGATGTGCGCCAGCCTTTATAAAAATGTTACATAAATTCTACTTTAGTACCGAAGAAGATGTCTATCGCATACCTTGGATTTTGTCCTTCCATGGTTGAAGTCTTAACTATTCCCATACACCACAAATTTCCAAAAAAAAGTCCCAATAGAGAATATTTTATAATTACCTGAAAAGAAAAGAAATTTAATTTATTTTTATTTTTAAAATTTTAGATACATATGTATATGCTTTAAGAGAGTTTTATATCATTATTCAAAAGTAACCCCAGAAGAAAAGTCCTTCACGAGAGAGACAACTCAGCCATCAATTCCAGTAGTCGCAATCGGAACAGATGAATCATTGAACGCAAGTAAAAGGATAATCGAATCCGATAGAGGGTCAAAAGAGTACGTAATCGATATCGCTGGCTATCCAAAGGGCAGGGTCCTCAGACCACTATTATGTAACCTCATGTACTATTGAATTCTAAACGAATTCGCCCACGATATTGCGATAGTGTTGACAGTAAAATATTTTAATTTTAATATTTTAAAGACCATTGTGTCTATCAAAGGATGACTGGAATCAAAGGTCTAGTAATAACACAACATAAGGCGGAGGTTGTGCCTATTAGTATCCGCATAGAAAAAAAAACATTAATATCCAGGAGAAAGATTATGTCATACTCTCAAAAAAAAACATACTAGGTTCGTTCGTTCGACAAGATTGAATTACATCCTGTGTCTAGGACGATGCGTTAAAAGTAAAAAAAAAGAACCATAAATGAACAGCGCCTATCCATTAGCCTCTCTTAGAGTGATGTATACCTTAAGAAACATATGAGATGAAGCACCATTCTTCCTAGCGAACGAAGTGAACCGAGTTCATGATCTCAAAAAGCATAACACCGAAAGTGCAGAGGTAAGAAGACACGAGAGACCTAAGTGGCTGAGGAAAACATGGAGATTCAAATTGTCAATTGACGCAATTTCTCACGAATTATCCTGGTTATCGTCAATACCTTCATTGCTTTCGACGTAACGAGAATCTACAGACTGCCCAGTACATCCTGGATGCGAAACTAATCAGGAGAACCTTTAAAGATACAATGATATGAGCTAAAATAGCTAATAGATATTCGTAGATAACGTTGCATTCCTATATAGAGAAGTAAAAATAATATTTATTTCAGACCAAAGTTTTCAGACCCAATAGTCTATCCTCGTTTCTACTGAAACCCCTAATAAGTTGGTGAATCTAAAAATTCGGTAGATGAACAACATGCTTACTGTTTTGGGGAGGCTACCTTATCAGTGCAGACAAAAATATCTCTTACCAGGAGCATTTTCACGATCGTAACCTTCGTAGATACATATAGGGATGTAAGTACAGAGAACTTTCAAACTGAAGTTTAATACTAAACTTGATAAACTGTGCTGTGGGTGTTTCATTCGACAGTATAACTTTGCACTTCGCACACGAAATTAAATATGTACTAGGACTCCTTTCATTCCTGTGAAGAATATATGTAATACGCACAACAAGTTATTAAAAGGGCTCCTCTGGGTTTCGTACGGACTTGTAGCGACAAATATTTGATTAATCAAATACATACTTTTAAATCATGGTTAATTCAAAATGTTTCTGGTGGAACGCAAGATCAATGCAACGTGGTATACATCAGGGAGGACATTTATCTACACAACTGTAGCTTCTTACAGTGCACGAAATGCTCTTATGTTACGCTCTTATGAAATGTCTATAGGTGACACAAAAAACAGATTTAACTCTTGATTCCCAAAGACAGCGGCCATTTATTGATAGAAACAGGCTTAATTATGATTTAAGACAGATGTGGCTTCAGGTAGACGAAAACAAAATCAGGAACCATATTCCTTGACTAACAGGTACATCATAACATTAGCAATGCTAGTCAATGCCATTTTATTGCAGTTGTTGGGATAAGGATAAGCAGAAATCAACATATCGCCAATTCAATGCATCTAAACAGCTCTATCCACAGTACGGAAATAATGAGAATAATGTTTGGAGCAACTATCGATTCAGATGGACTTCAATTGGTTTAAGTTAATCCTAATGATTGCAAAAAGTTTTGTCAGCGCTTCATATGAAGATTTGAGTGAAATTACCAAGCCAACTGAGATGATACTTTTAGGATCGATTGCATTCACTCACCGAGTAATGGAATATTGGTATCATTAGTAACAATACATTCTTTCTCAATGAATTCGATATAAGAGTATCCTTGGTAATATCCTTCCGTTTAAGTTTTGAAAGATACTTCTAGACATGGCATGGATTCAAAAGAAATAGAAAGGAGTTCATTATTTGGAATCAGTTGCACGTTGACTAGTTTTTCAGATTCATTTACTAGGAATTACGAAAGGCTGATATGTAGTTCTAATAAGCTTCAATAGATTGCCTGAATATACCAAATATCATCAACCAAGTCCAGGCTTTAAGGTCCACAGATACAATCAGATACAAATCACAAATTCAAATCAATTCCAATTCCATAATTCCTTAATGCCCCAAGGTGCAGATTGAGGTTAATTTACCCTATCAACCTACGTACTCCAACTCCAACTCCAACTCCAACTAACCTTAAGTTCTGATTTCATTTCTGTTCATTGTGTCTGACTCTCCTCTCGAAGCACCGAGCGGATATTTATGCTTTTGTCGTCTGCTCCTTTATCCTCGTCTTGTTCGGTATTCAGCACAAAAAGCAATTGTGTTTGCGTTTATTACTATTCCTTTCAGAAAAGGCAATGACGTTAAGTTCATCTTCCCTCGGATATCAGGTTCCTGCTATCAAAAGACCATGCTACGTGCAATGCACTGCAACTTGCTACTCAGTCTATGTCTCGGTCAAACCACAAAGGTCTACACCGCGCGCTGGTGTATATTGCATGCGTAACAGCCATTTCCTTTGATCCGATGGCGAAATGCAAAGATGCAGAAAATGGCAAATTTTCTCCACGGTTTCCGTCCGGGGAAACAATAATAGAAACTCATTGAATCGCGCAAATGCAAGATGATCTCAGTGCGGTTTTGGTTTCCTAGAAATCGTGCGTTCCCCCAACCCGGTGATCGTTCTGATATTGCAAATGAGAAACCTAATCGCAGCAGCCTTGACTCGACTAGACATTGTTCGCGTAACATTTGCCCTCAGATCTGAGTCAATCTAAGCCCCTCCAATGTGGATTATGAGGTGACTTCAATATTTCGCAGAATAATAACAACAATCTCCCCCGTCCGGTTGGGTGATCAACAAGCCCGAGGGGACGATACTCGCATTAGATTCATTGTCAAATCGATTAAGTCCGACTGGATGCGAAGTGTGAAATATTGATACGTTTAGCTAATTAAGTACTTTGGCGTAAATTATGCATTTCCGCGCGATAAGCCACAATGTGTGTCAGTGCTGTGAGAGAAGCGTAAAAATAGAATGGCTCTGGAACGAGGCCCGGCTTGAGAGAATATAATTAAAATTTTTAATGAAGTAACTGGCGCAATGGCGCTAATGTACCATGGGTGGGTTATACAATTAAAACTTGTTTGCTTAACTGAAACATTAGTTGGTGCGGCAGAGTCTATGACTACACCAGCACTTGTGTCATTGGCAATCTAGGTAATGTTGGCACAACACCATGTGTGGAGTGAGAGTTTATTTATGGCTAAGTGCATACTCATCGTATGTTATGTAATGAGAATCTCACGCCTATAAGCTGAATTACAAGTGAAGTGAAGTGGAATATATTCAAAGTAACCTCTTAGAGGCGACACAAAACTGTTGTTCTACTCCATAATATACGTTGGCATCAACCAATAAGGATTTGGAATCAGCTATATCTCTGACTAACTCCCTAAACTAAATTGGTTGAAGTCCCTTTCCACTTAAAGCGACATCTACCTTTACAAAGTTAGGAAGATTGATTTGCGTTCGCTATACATGCCCTTGTCGTCTTAAAAGATGAATTCAGAGTTTTGTCATGGTATCTCCTCCTATGCAAACGGAGCTAAAAATATTTAGATCACTCGAAGGTTTTTGCTTTCGAAACGACCGACGATATATTCATTCAACATGCATGCACAGAAGGCATAAGGCACCAAAAGGCTTGGATTATGAAAACCTCAAAAAGTGTTGCTTCTCAATTGAGTTGTAAACGCAAACAGTGATTAGATTTGTCTACTTTCAGGTCCTAAAATTATCCCTACTGATGCGACCGAGCTGTCAGTTTCTACTGACCTTTTTTGTTGACAGTATACATGTGTATATTTCATATTGTACTTCAATTGTGCCTCTAGTTTGTGAATTTGTGATTTGACGTCACCTTGTCCTTACTCTCCATCATCAACCTGCGCTGGCGTACTACATAGTTTGACAGTGACGCGAAACTAACCATAGATCTAGGCCTAGTACTATATTTTGCTTTGTTTCTTGTCAGATTCTTAACGAATGGCCTCAATGTTAAGGACACTGATGATTGTGTAGTCGGCGGAGTTTGGAAAATCTCCCTTGTTGGGTATAGGGCATCGATGGTGAGACTCCATTCACCTTTCACACTCTATCGACTATAGACCAGAGATCTGTTAGTACATCTTCAACTCATTTTGGTGATGGTTAGAGGCATTTTGACTATCTAGACAATGACAATTGTTGAGGCAGATAACTTTGTATTGGTCCTCATAACCGTGCAGTTATCACTATTAACTCCTACTCTACACCTCCACGTTGGTGGTAGCCGGGTGCCTAGTACCTCGACTGGATATTGGGTAATCAACCCCTTTGGAAGGTTGTTGGTGGCAGAGATCAAGAGAGGGGGAGAGTGTTTTCTCACTTAGGCACTTCCTCTTACTCCAGGCGGCAGCGGACAAATTCCCTAGATGGAATCAACGATAGCATCTACAGTTCCACTCAGGTTGAACTATCAGTGTTGTCCCTATATGAGCATTTGAATTCCATGTTTATAGGGATCTCCATTACTGAACCAGAGTATTGGAAAAGAATTGGTGGCGGTTGAACCCTTAATGGGCCAGCGGCAGTTATCACATCCCCGAAGCGGTTTACTGAATCCGGCCCCTTGTCTCAGAGGTATAAAAGGGAACTGGTCTTCCATGTTGGGAGTTGTGCGTCGGGGTAACTTCCCTACCACGGAAAAAAACAAATAATTGCGAACCTTCCGAGGTACGAATGCGGATATCCCAAATGCAACAACTAAGAAGAATTACTGTGAGAAGATTTGACGTCGAGAAGCTGCAATCGCAAGAGACCATCTTTCAACGACTCCTATGCAGCCAGCATCAAGAAGAAGCCTGTAAAGATGAAGAAGGAAATCTCCTTGTAGAGTCACAGTCGTTGCTGAGAATATGGAAAAATTTCTTCTGCAGGCTGTTTAATGGCGGATAAGTCAGAAAGAAGGCAAAATGAACCATTCAATCTAGACGATGATAGCTAAAACTACCGTCCACCTGATCAAAACGAAGTGAGGATAGCAATATCCCAACCTAACACCAACAAGGCTGTTAGACCGGATGACCTACAGGTCGAGTTGTTCAAAGCAGCTGAAGATGACTTCGCAGAAGAACTTGTTTCTTAGATTTGATCAGACGAGTGTATACCTGATGAATGGAACCTCAGCATCGACTGCCCGATCTACAAGAAAGGATACTTCCTTAATTGCGACAATTACAGAGGTATCAGCCTCCTTAACATCGCGTACAAGATCCTATCTGCCATATTGTGTGAACTTCTGTATCCCTTCATCAACAGCCTGATTGGGTCCTATCAGTGTGGTTTCAGACACTTCGGCAGATCCTGGAGAAAACTCAACAAATCCAAATCGATACCCACCATCTTTTCATCTATAGAGACGAGCTATACCGAGCCATGTCTAGTTTTGGCATGGCCAAACTCGTCAGATTGTGCAAAATGGAGATAGAGAATTCTCGCTGCTCCATCAAGGTCGGTAACGATCTCAGCGAGACCATTGATGTATCATGTGACTTTTTGACATCATACTTGAAAGAATTGTGCGAAACTCACAAGTCAACACTGGAGGCACATCTTTCAAAAGTCTGTGCAGCTTCTAGCGTATGCTGTTGATGTTGACATAATTTGTAGAACTCAGCGGGCTGTCACCCGCGTTCGCTACTACAGGGAAAACCAAGTATATGCTGTCCGCAAGAAGTGACATACAACCCCGACGAATTGGACAAAACGTCACAATCGAAAACTATAACTTTGGGGTAGTAAGTAACTGGAATGGCTTGTTAGTGGAGGCCCAGATTCACCCGAAGTGTAGAGTCACCTAAGTAAGTAAGTAATTAATCGCGTGTCCTCACTGCCTAATAGTTCTTCTTTCACCTCCTATTCACCTATCCGGTCTTGTCAAATCTGCTCCATCTAGGGACTCTTCTCTTCGAATACCTCATGGAACTGTCCTCTTTAGGTCATGAGAATCTTTCGCTTCATAAAAGGCTCCAGTTGGTTTAATTGATCCCTGGGTAGATACATATGGATATGTATGATCCATGGTATCACAATGAAGTTTTCCTGATCCAACTGTGTCTGTACTGTCGTGCACAAAGCCACTCTATCATGTCACTTCTATATCGCAAGCTATTCATCAATGAAGCACATTAAAAAGGGCAAAACGGTTGTGAAAAAGCTTTATCCGTGTATCTCAACACAAAAAAGTCTTAAATCTTTGAAGGATCTTGCTTTTTTCTTTTTCCTGGAAACGCAGTATAATGGTATCGAAGGCTGCGGAATGTCGGAGAGACTTACGACACAAAGTTGGAGATCAACTCCTGACAACTCAAGGTGTCAGTGAGGTTAAGGAATTCATTTCTCCAGGGTATCTTTCCCAGTTCAACGTTAGGCATTACATATGTATATGACAGTGAACGTCATCTATTGGGGGACGCCAGAGTAGACACCAAAACCGAAATCGAAGTTCATTTCAAAATCAAATTTATTATTTGAATGGAACTAATAAAAAATCAGATTCCATTACAATAGCGATAGTTACAAATTAAATAAAATTAAATACAAAAAAAAAAATCCAAAACAACTCCACTGATTTTTATTACGTATTGCATGGCAAATAAATCGATAAAAAAAAATCCCAAAAAGCGGTTCACCCCATCGTCCAATGTCCCTTTATCTTAAGTAAATAAAATTCCCGATGAGGCGCCAAATCAATTTGGTTTATTTTATTTTATTTGATAAATAATAACAATTAAATATAAATTCAAGCTTATCAATTGGTATCGATAAAATCAACGAAGTCGTCTCCGTAAAAAATAAAAAATGTTTACTTCCAGGAAAGACATGAAACATTTCATTTAATTAATTTCCACAAGAATAACAATATTGAAATTGGCTAATTGTTTACAACTTAAGCATACATATTGGCACTATTTCAATAAAATATCGTTTTTCTCCCAGTGGCAGGTGTATGCAGTGGTGGCGGCAGAGTAATTGAAAAATCCAGAAAAAAAGAATAATCTTGCATAATAGACTCAGTGCGTTGTTTGTGCTAATTTAATTTTAGAACTCTGAAATCGGAGACCATGAATTTCACCAAGCGGAGAGTTTTTCGCGAAATCGATAAATCAAAATTTTTAGTACACTGCACATACACACATATATTTTAATTCGATGATTCAGTGCAATTAATTAAAAACTGCTACGCCTTTGAATACAAAACTATATTCATAAGAACACTAGCGTGAATATTTTTTGTTTGTTTTGTACCTTGAATGGCAGGCAGATGGTGCAATTGTTTATTCTATTAGTTTATATATTTTATTTTTGGCTCAAGACGTCTGCGTCAAATGTAAATAATTGAAATTGAAATTTATTTTTCATTTTAATCAAGATTGTTTAAGATCGCCCGAATACGAGGCTGCTTATATTTACATGAAGTACGATGGGATAAGTGGTTGGTTTTTGTAGACAACTATAATAATAAACTATAATTGCTGGTTGCATCACCACTGCAATAAGCAAATTTTATAGAACCAGTAGCATTGTGCATTTTGTATCTAAAGGGTGGTTTTTTTTTAAGACAGTACTAAATTTGATTTTGAACAAAACACATAAAATTTCATTAAATAGCCATAGAACCGAATGTTAACACGGCACCCGACAACTTTAAAGTAAAAACCGTATCCCTGTCCGAACTTCGAATGACAACAAGAAGGTTGAAAAATAACAAGGCTCCAGGATATAATTTAATCACTGGCAAAATTTTGAAGGAGCTACCAACAAAGGAGTTCGTTAAGTTGCTCTACATTATAAACGCTTCTTTGGGACTTTTATATGTTCCAAGGAAATGGAAAGTCGCCGAAGTCATTATGGTCCAGAAACCGTGCAAATGTGCAAACGATAAGAAATCATATAGACCCATTTCACTTCTGCCGATAACATCTGAGGTCTTCGAGAAACTTCTGATTAAACGATTACAACCAGTAATTGAAGAAAGACACTTAATCCCGGATCATCAGTTTGGCTTTCGGGTCAAACATTGCACAAACGATCAGGTGTATTGTACAACGAATGAAATTGAAAAATCTCGAGAAGCAAAAAAAATATGTTCTAGCGCTTTTGTCGATGTATCGCAAGCCTTCCACAAGGTATGGCACGAAGGTCTAAGGTATAAGCTAAGGATAATTCTACCGCAAAAATTGTGTAGAATACTGGGATCTTACCTTGAAAACAGGCTCTTTCATGTTAGACACGAGACCGAATACTCAGAATTTAAAGAAATCTATGCCGGCGTTCCGCAAGGAAGTGTACTCGGTCCAATGCTGTTCCTGCTCTACACAAGAGATATGCCACATCGAATCATCAACGGGTAAACTACAACGGGCTCTAAAAAAGTATGCGAATGGACAAAAGCCTGGCGAATCGTCCTTAATGAGACCAAGTCAACGCATGTCAATTTTACGTACAAAAAGGTAAACCACTTACCTATTTCCAATAACTCGGTACAAATACCATACGCAAACGAGGCAAAATATCTATGACCCTAGACGCAAATCTTAAGTGGAAGTCTCACGTTAAAAAAAAAAAGCGCGACGAGCTCGAAATCAGACTAAGAGAAATGCATTGGCTACTCGGAAGATACTCGAAGCTAAGCGTATATAACAAATTGCTTCTGTATAAGCAAGTGCTAAAACCGTCTTGGACATATCGAATACAACTTTGGGGTTGTACCAAACCAAGCAACCAAGGCTATATTGCAAACATTCCAAAACAAAGCTCTACGAGCAATCGTGAATGCTCCATGGTATATAAGGAATAGTGATATTCACAGAGATCTAGGAATTGCTACTGTGAATGACGAAGTAAAGAACTTTGCTCGCAAACTTCGTACTCGTCTTTATGTTCATTGCAATAATGAAATAATCCGTACTATGGATGTGACAAACATCGAGCGCCGACTACAAAGAACAAGACCGTTCGACATAGCGCCGTAAGAAAAAAACGCATTTAATGACGGTATTAGTAGGTGCCTTCGCTGGAAAGCTACCTACCTAACGCGTTTACAAAAGCGTAAACTACATGTTAAGGGAACTTAGTCGTAGTCATCAAACAATGAAGAAATGAGAGGATCGAAGTTCATAGTGCCTCTCTGAGGAGTGAGGTTTAGCCCGTAGGCATATACTGACTGTCACTAATGACATTGACAGGTCAGCTATATGAATCGGGCATCACCAATGGTACGGGCCATTGGTATATTTTAAAGATTCCTCACCTCCAGGCGCAACCAAAAAGATAGCCAAAAATGGACCTCATCGCTCAACACAATTTTTCGATAGAGCAGCGGATACAATGCCAGTTGATTTTGGGCCCATTCACTGAAATGTCGACGCAAACGATGGTCATTCGGCTTCAATTCTTGTACGAACTGGATTTTGCAACCCTTCAAACCAAGATCGTTGCGAAAAATTTTCCATAAAGTGGACGGACAAACACCAAGCTGTTGTGAATGACATCGAATCGATAAATTTGGATCTTCTTCAACACTCTCCTGAACGGATGCAATATTCTCTTCAATACGCACTCTTCTTATGCATCTCGGTGCCACTGGATCTTGCAAAGAAAATGCTGTGCAAAACCGGTCAACAATACTGTGAATAGCGGTCTCAGATGGCCGATTATGTCGGCTGTAATATGGTAGAAGTGCTCTATAAGTTTGGCACACAGAACCGTTTTGGAACTAAATTTGTAAAATGTCAGCGTGTATGTCATCACGATAAAATTACAAAGACTACTGAATAAACATGACACTGAAAGTTTGCAAATGGTTTGACAGATATAACTGTCTGAAGTTAGTACTGGGTTAGAAAAGACATTTTACTACGTTACGTACACATTGTAACTGCAGAAGGCAGAACGTGCGCCACAACAAGCTATTCAAAGAAATAGATATCGAATCTGTCGAAAAATTGAACAAAATTTCGAACAGATGCATACATAGACACTTAAAGACCTAAATGGCCAGTTTACGACAAGAAGATACATACATATTTATAAATCTAATGGAATTTAGTCGTAGGTTAGGTTAGGTTGCTGTGTTGATGAAGCAATAAAGGCTCAACCCCATCACACTTACATATGTAGGTCGTTTTGAACCAATTGTGATGGCGAATAGAGGGTTGGTCTCAGTTGCTGCACTGGAATTCTTCCTAACTACTACTCATTAGTGACTAGGGTCTTCATAAGTCTCTTCGTCACCGCTTTAAGTTTTATTGTACTGATTCTTAGAAGGTTATCTGAAAAAGAGACTCTCCAACTGTCTGATCAAACAGAGAAGGTAGCTCATAGCCACTTCCTCCGCTTGGAGAAGATTTCACTTATATACCTACTTCGTCGACAATTAAGCAAACTGACTAACCCCAACATCAATAGCCTCCAGCTGGTTTCTAGAGTAGTCTTACGGTTTTTTTTTTCATTGTTAGAATTTATAATTGCAATTAATTTACAAGAAATAGACAAGAGGTCTTGGATGTAACTTTGACGCTAAACTCTGGGTCTATGGTAGTCAACGACTACGACATTCTCTGGCCATAGAATAATTTCTTTCACCGTATTGGAAAACCCTGAATTTCAAAGACCTTATTGCAACCACAAAAGAACTGACACGGTTCGAGGGGTTTTGAATCACACACCCTAACCACCCACTCTGAGATTGTCAGCAAGGTGAAAACACTTACCTCAGCTCTCCATTCACCCTTTGTTAGGTCCTGCCCTATTCTTAGGGGGAAGAAGAATCGCAACCCCGTATGGTGGTCAGCCGAATTCTCGACCTTGCGGAAGTTATACAACGAGGCATTTGAAAGGCTTAAGGATTTACACATTCGCCAGCCCAACATGCCTATACTAAAGACCTGTTGAGAGCCCTACATGTGGTGGTAACAAGGATCGAAAGTTCACTTCACCACAACAAGGATTCACCCTAACGGCCTTCCTGGATGTACATAGAAGGAGCCTTCAACAATGTAAAATCTGAATCTATACAACTAGACCCAGTAATCTCAGACTAGGTTGACTGCATGCTCAAGACGAGACACATCAACTTAGAACTGGGTGACTGCCAAATACATGCACTGGCCTTTAGAGGCACTCCGCAAGGTGATGTTGTATATCCCTTATACTATGGATACTGGTCGTAAATGGAATCTTTACAGAAATTAGAACGAAGTGTGGTCAAAGTTGTCACATATGCAGATGATGTCTTCATAATGGCGACAGATAAGTTCATTTCATTCAAAAATGGGGTCCCAAGCCCGCCATCATCCACAGCCATGGTCAGATCGCTTTTATCTTATGTGTTATCAGATAAGAGCACGTAACTTAGACCACTGAGCAGGATATAAAGATTATAATGCATAGGGACTACCAGCGCCATCGAAACCACGTCGATTGCAGCCCTTGAAACATAGGACATACACCCAAAGGAAATAATCCAACATTTAGAAGAAGGGTACACAAACGAGTCCAATAAAAGGAATGTACAAAACTGCTTAAGCATTTATGATATTAACGCACATCGATGTCCAAAAACCCAGTGCCAGAATAACTTTCCATAAGATAGTCAGTTCTGTTTGAAGTCTCGGACTTTGAAGGTAAAGATTTAACGCCGATAGACCCATAGGCTTACTCAAAACTGGCAGAGTTTTCGAGTTCAAACTAGAAGGACGCACCAAACATACTTAGTTTTGGACGGTGTGCACAAGTAGCAAAGACTACTAGAGGCAGTTAGTTCAGGTTCACCCTAGACCACCTAGGATGCCTTGACTGTGATAGCTTTCTAATTGGCCGAATGAAACCCACTTGTGGATTAGGCGTGCACCACCGTCAGGATAGGTCAAACAAAAATGTATACATATGGGGAAAGAGCGCACGAAAATTGTGTGTTCTTCTGATTTTGAGTCTCTATCCGTGCTTCATCTACTTCATAGACAGAAACGCTTCAAATCAGAAAACTACATATGTTTTCCAAGTTAATCAGGCTTGCTGTTGTCAAGCGTTCTGATTACATTACATTTTTCAAAATCGAATAATTCACTCAAAACACAGGTCAAACTATTACCTCCGTCGCTTTCTTATCAATCGAAACATTTAATGTTTTCTGATAAAGCAAAACGCACAACTCTAAATGCCGACACAGTGTTACAAAAAAAAAAAAACGTGACTCTCAATTCGTTAACGACAAAGCACCATGCACCTTTGATTCCACTGCCTTCCAAAGACCCCTGTGCATGCGGCGAACGATTTATCTGAATTTCATTTCCTTTTACATTATCGATGATATCAATTTGTCACTGTCAGAATCGTTTACGGATTGTAGACAAGTTCACAGCTCACCTTTCACCATACCTAATGCGTGTCACTCCATACAGGTACATAGTCCCTATTGAATTGTTATGCAGAAGTCCTTCACCCGATTTTTTATTTTTTTTTGGAGGTTTTTCCCTGTTCAGTTGCCACTGCACCTCGAGCATTCATGACCTTACACTATACGATATGCCCGGGGCGAAGATATTAAATATTCTTTATCCACCTTTTCACCTTTCGCTTCGTCCACGGACGTTGTCGTCATTTCCCACTTCTATTGGCGCATTGCTGTAAATTTTCAATACACTATTCAAGGAAACTAGACGAGAGAGAGAGATGTCATGTCATGATATCGTCATCCAGATACGAGACACCATTGAAGGGAGGTGGAACTAGGGTTCTGTCTTCGAAGAAAAGGTCGAATGGATTATTATTTGTGCTCACGTATAGGTTTACTTTAATTAAATTATAAAGAACAAGACGATGTGTGTTTGTGTTGACGCAATCGGTGTTGAAGTGTATAAAGTTTCAATGGGATGAGATACAGTGTGATCGAAAAAAGATACTCCTCATAAGGCCACTATGGTAGAAACACTTTGAAAAACCCTTTAGACTTTTACATAGGTAGGCTGAATGTTTCCTTCTCCTCCTTAGCCCTACAGCTCATGCAGAAGTCATTATAGTCTGACTATAAAATCGCTGGTGGTGTTCCTCAGGGCTCTGTAGTAGGTGCTTTACTGTTGCACATAATGAATAATGATGTTCTTGTCCAATAACCAACATCATTTAATTGTTGAACTAGCAGAGTAGAAAACGGAGTCAGTACTCATCAGCTCCTAGATCATTGAAGGGCCTAACAGTTAGCAACAAGGCTATAGCGTCTTACCTAGGAATAAAGTATCTATGGACACCATAGATGAACAACTAACTTTCATTCACAGCTAACAAAAAAGCAAAGCTTATGTCGATATTTGTGCGTATAATGTGAAACTTTAGTCAAAATATGAAAGACGATGGATCTGATAAGAGAGATAGCATCAAAAGGCCATGGAGGTTAAAACATATAGAATGTGGATAGAGGTTACATGGGCTCATTGTTCAAGACCTTAAATTGAAGAAAGACATCTTGCCTTTTTTTTTTAATATTTCAGTTTAAGTAGATTTTGTTGGACTCCCCTCGTTCAAGGAAGAAGAATGAAATAGTAGACATAGGATCAGAAGCGTCCTTAATTATTTAAGGAAATCCAAATGCCAGATCACTTAGACTTAGTCTAGTTCCACGGTGTAGAGTCTTGGAAAACTTAGATTTCTTTAGTCTTCTTGTAAATGGATTGGTTACTATTGGTCAGGTTTCCCGCATACGCTTGAACTTCGATGACTTGGATCATAAGCAAGTAGTCAGTGACCAGAGACAGACAGACATTTTACTGATTTATTCTGACTGTATTATACATATATTCCTGCATTTGTACGGCTTTATTCGAAACCGACGAGAACGTAGAACTAATAATCAATTGTAACTCAAGACCAGATTGTAGCCTTCACAAAACGAAGGAGATTAACACGATTGAGCTCCATTGAAGTACTGCTAATAAGCACCAGTGTATCGAAAGCTAAGCGACAATATGTAAGATGACTGTTAAGCTAGATCATCAACCTGAATACTAGTACGACCAGCATCATAGATTTACATCGATTAAGTTTAACGATAACCTCCTTTTACAATTTTAGAGGTAACCATTATAGTGGGAGTTTTACTTGACTGTTGAGGATTGAGGCTTTCGGCCACCAATGAAAAATTCTATACGCAATTCGGGACATATTCCCCAGTGCATGTTGAACATCATACGATGTGATGATAGGACATACTTGTAACCTTAGCAGTTCATGAAAAAATTCAAAAAATTGAATGCATTCACTGACTTCAATGACTTCAAAAACTTTAAATAAATTCAACAAATTGAATGCAGGAACTTCAAATGACTTCAAGGTTACTTCACTGAATTCAGAGCAATCAAAAAAGTCTGCATTCATTTTGACGTCAACACTTTGATTGCTTTAATCATGTTTTTAAGTTCATTCATTCGCGAATTCATTAAATTGAAATATTTTTTGGAGCATTGAAAAGAATTATATTCAAAAATTATTGCATTCTTTTACAGCTCTGGTATAGCAATGCATATTATTTAGAAAGCCTTGACTAATTTTCTGAAAAATTAGAAGGAGTCTAGGTTTTTTATTGATGAAGTAGCTTGCTATTACTGATGGAAGCTTTTAAGTCCTTTGGAGAAGTATCGATGAGCTACAAACTTAAGTATTGGTAGCTACATATGTACGTACTTTTAATTCGCAGAAAGAGAGAGCTCTTAAATATGACCTTAAACGGATCCACATAATGACTGCAAAGAATTGACTTCTCCTGATGTTGAGGAACGTTTTGCCGTAGCAGTGATTTTCCGAATATGCCAACGCGCTGTCAGATTTATGTATAGATAACGTAATTCTTGTCTAGGCTATATTGTGTTTCGAATACCATTATCTTCGACTAAGCAGCGTTTGTTCCATATACAAAAAAATTACCTACTTTACCTATAAGTTATCCAACAAAATAATAAAATCATAAAATCCAAAAGTATCGGCCCCAAAACATAGCCTTGTGGTACCCGATATTTCATACTAAAGTTATAAGAACAGTTTTTCCAAAACACACACCAAGCGGTGATTCAGTAATCAACTTCGTTACAACACATAAGATGACGATTCCATGCCACTGCAGAAGGATCAGAGAGAAGTAGTTCGTAAATCATAATGCTGCTAGTAAGAAAAGTAAAAAGTACTTACCGACTCAAGAGTTTGAATGTAGTTTTGCTATATATAAAAAAAGTCCTGCACCAAATCATAACATATCTACCTCAAGACTTTTCGTCGCACCTGTAAGTATGTTACGAAGATATGTACATTTCCTTTTTAGGAATCACCCCGTCATTATCGGTTAATATATCGGATAGACGTTGACTTACATATATCTATGAAATCTAATACTCTTTCATCACATCCAATAAAAATGCAATAAACAACTTTAAAAACTGAAACAATTAAATGGCCCACTGTGATGCCATAAATTCAGTTTTATTAAGACCCTAATAAACCTTTCGAGTCCTTCTTCACAGAAATCTTGGTCGTCTGGCTAAGGACATCCAAATTTTTTTTATTGCATCCGCACCTGAAATATAATAAAAAGCAAGTGGCGGACTACCGTGTTGATACTGGACACTCTTTGGTTTTGGTCTTCAGTAAAAAAAAGGTGACCCAAGAGTAAAGATGCCAAATCTGGTTCTGCATTCTATGGTAGTGGACCCTTTTCTTGTGTTCATGTGCAAATGCGATTTCCGATTAAGAGAGGAAAACAAAAAACATTCCACCTGCCTTCTTGTGTACCAGAAAAAAGAAGAAGAAAAACAAAGGATGTTTGTTTGGTTATTTATTTGGGTGCAGGCATAAAAGCATTCGAAGGATAACCAAACACTTGATTGTCTAAGAATGGAATGAAAACAGGATTTTGTTTGCAAATTAGTGTTTAGCTCCCACGATAAGATTTTAAACTCACACATGCAGGGTAAGCATATGCTACTGTTTCCTGTGCGGTATGTAAAACATTCTTGAATTTGATAAGAGTTGGAGGTGGTAACTCTATTGGGATAACTTCACCATCGATAATAGCATCTATTAGGTCGCAGTGCCTGCCAAATTGGAGAGCAAAAAATATACGTATGTGCATATGTACATCCTTTCCCTAAAAGGATGGAAAGGGGCGTGTCATCATTTTAAATGAATTCTGCAAATTCTTCCTGGATATCATGTAAGTTTTTGGGAATTTCCCGATTTGTATTTATTTATTTATCTTTTTTTTGCTTGCAGTCGGGGGATACCCCTATCAATATGTTTGAAGCTTCTTATCTAAAGTAGCGGATGTTCCTTACGGTAACGTGTCGTCGGCGTGGGTTTACGGAATAACTTCTATCTGATCGTGGACGTAAAACAACCTCGCGTTTCAGGTAGACAGACTGGGATCAAGACAAACTGTTCTTTAGGCCTCACTGCTTGGTTGGCAAAATCAGAAATATTCATCAGCCCAAAATCATGGACAACCATCAAACACAACGTCGTCTACTATATCGAAATTGCAGGGGTGCCAGGTCCAGGTTACCGGGTGTGCATGAAGACTTTTTGGTGTTGCCTCTCTCCATCAACAATGCCGACCAAACTTTTTAACGATTTATCAGACAAGTCTTAGATGTACGCCTATTTCCTCATAGCTTCAACTAGCACAGAAGAGCATGGCAAACAGCTTACAACAACAGAGCTTTTGGTTTGTCCATCAATGGTGATAAATGCCAATTCCTTGCGGAAACGATCGAATTCGCTGGGAATCAACATTTCGACGTTTAAACGCTTTGAAACCTTGGCGCAACTGCGTCTGTTTCTGTACATGATCAACTTTTACAAACGTCACGTAAAAAATCAGCTAATGCCAGGATTCCTGGTAAAAAGATCAGTCGGTGGTCCCTGGTCTTTTCCCAGGAACAGAGGAAGCCTTGGCAGTATTAGAAACATGGAAGAAGGACTTAGCCCATGCTACTCTTTTAGCTCACTTTTAGGAAACCTTTGGAAATCAACTATAGCATGTAAGGCAGGGATTAAGGGGGGCAGTTAAGTTTTTCTAGTCGTGAAGAGGTTTAAAACGTTATCACTAGAACGGTCCGTAAACCGCTGAAATAATAACTTTGGTCAAAGGAACCGACAATGTGGTTGCAGACACCCTCTCCAGCGTCGGTGTCAACAGCAGAGTTCAGCAGAACGCTGTGGAACACATTACTAGGTATCGAAACACCAAAATCTCTACTTTGTCTAAGTCTTTGACAAGTCTAATAGACTTTAGTGTCTCGATACTTATGAAAGACGCCAGCTTCAACGATACGTCGATAAACTAAACTAGACTTCTAGGGTCTAATACCGGACTTGTTTTTATGGTTCAATATATCTACCAAAAAAGAACTTCCGAAACAGTATTTTCTGATCATTATGGCGAGGATAATGCAAAAAATATCCACTCTAGGATTTAAGTCAAGTATTTTCAGGTGCATATTCTAGCTGCAACTTATTAGCACATCTAGCAGTTGTCTTCATAATGAAGATTTGTAGAGGTGATGACGCATCAACAGTGCTGCGGTAGGGTGGCGCATGCCACCTGGCTGTAATACTGAGATAAGAAATTCTCTGGAGCTCCTTTAGCTTAGTTACCGTTGTTCATTCAAGAACTTTCAGCCTCCAGACGATCTCCGTATATGATAATGGGTCTCTCCATTACTATACACAACCAGTCATTTTAAGACTCCAGCCATGGCGATCTTGATATTTAAATTCCAGTCAAGTCCCTTGTTAAGTTAAGTTATACGAGACTGCACACCTCGTCGTGGTTGAAGGGCCAAGTAAGGGTAAAAGACTCTTGAAACCAAAATGCAGTCGATCCCAATCGTTCCTTTCCCATCCTTCCTTCCTTCCTCTCTTCCCTCCGGTGGGCTGGATCAAGTGTAATACGACCCGTACAGAGGATCAACCAGTTAGGGGGCCCATCCCAAAAATAGCTCAGTCGCGAACAGAGTATCCAGATACCAGGCGACCTCCAAAAAAGCAAAAAACAACCTATAAGACCGGTTCACCATTTAAACCGAGCGGTAGTACATTGCTCAAGCTGTCTATCGGAAAAGCTCCTGAAGAGTTGGTTAGATTAGGTTAGGTTCGTGGGTCGGCGGATGAAGGAATCCACAGCGCCACACTCAGGTCAATACAAAACCATTGTGAAGAGTTGGTTAGTAGGCAGATTGTGGCTTTACATCATCCAACTACTTCCAATAGCCACATGGAGCTCCAAGGCCCCTCCACATTCCACTAGCGACTCTTCGGGATCAAGACGTATCCTTGCTCCCTCAATATAAGCGAATAAAGTTCGACGCCCTGCCTGGAGCACTTAGGTAATACACCGGAGTCCGGGTCGTATTCCAAAGAGCCAAAAGTACATAATACCTGTGCCTCTTCCAGGCCTTCCAAAGCTATATCGAAGTCCTACAGCGACGCCTTCAAGGAAAAATCAATCCTTGATAAAATTGATGAAAATCGATGAGGATCCATCACTCCAGAATGATGCAGATGCAGTAGCTACATCATTCCAGCTAAACTGGTCTTAGCTTGCCTGCAGATCTTGAAGGAAAATCCAGGTCATTCTCCCAGATTTTGCGATGGCAGATGGCATCAAGGCCACGTGTACCTGTACAAACTGGCTATAGTCAAATTAGGGGAGGTATAGCCAAGTGCGAGTAGGTCGAGAACTCGAACCTGGATCTCAGCCGAACCCTCCGATACGTATACGATCTTAACGATCTTGAAAACTAGCAATCTCGAATTTCCGACACACACCTGGAAAGCCGCTAAGCGGGACGAGCCTAAAGGTCTCAATAGACGTCACTTATTCTCATCAATAAGGAATCTTTGGCGAAGACTGGAGGTGTTGTCTACTACAGTTTTGACCCTATTACCATAAAAGTTTATTAGAAAGACGAAGACTCTGATTTGGCTAATGACCCCGAGCCATCTATCTCTTTTCCATCTTTGGATAGCGATGACACCCAATCTTCATTCATTGACAAGAATCCATCTCTAGCCGATGAAGAGAAATTGTCGGACATGGAGACGGATAATAAGCTCGACAAATTATTGCCGCTTTTGAGAAAGAACGAACTGTTGTAATCGTCCTTAGACTCGGAAGCTCTAAATTTCATTGTGGTGGATATTTCCCTGCCTAATTGTAGCCCCAATGCTGAAGTTAGTTCAAATTAATCTCCACCACTCCATTATGGTATCCGGCGGCCTACTTCTTCGTCTCTCAAAGGACAGGGAAGATATCGACTTGGTCCAAGAACCTTCTGCTGTGAGCAACTTGGTGTGCGGAATCAAGACTCCGAAATACTACGCCTATGTATCTATGCGCGCGGTGAATGTAAACGAGTAGTAAAGGTCTCTGCATGTCACTAAAAATGCTGTAGCATAACCAATGGCGATGTGGCTTTATCACTGTAGATCGACTGAGAGAATATTATACTCTTTTACTAGGCAGCCTTTAACAGCAGTTCTAGACACCAACACCAACACCAACTACCTCTAATTCGACTTTTCTTCATCGGCCTAATTCATGGTTGACTGAATCTTCAATACCTCTGCTACTAATTGCTTTTGGTATCAAGCCGTAGCCGCAGTATTATCGAAAGCACCGTCGGAAGGGGTATAATGTTATGTTGTTGGAGCATGCTTTTTATGCCTTTTTCATAAGATCATTAGGCGTATTGCCGGGCTTAAGTATGCAAGTTACATTTAGTTGTCTCCATCTCAGTTGTATCTACCTCTTGTAAAAGTACTAAAGAAATAGACCGTCTCCGCCGGGGGCTTTGAATGGTTTCCCGGACTAAAGATCTTGCGACATAGACTATACCAGCAATACTCTGGTCAGTTGTGTTCAATATGTACTATTTATAAAGAACCTGAACTCAAGCCGCTACTGACATGTAGATCGTTTAGATCATCTTAGTTCTACGATGTATTCTATAGAGCGAACCTCTATTTGCCCGTTCTTTCTAACTTGCTTCCTAAGTTTAGCAAGCTGGTCATTCCACCAAGGAATCTAACGTGTACACACACTGGTTATGGAAACACAGCTGCTACGGAAATACGGAACACATCATTGAGGTGGTACGCTGGTTCTTCTTAATCCCCTACAGTCTCAATAGATGTGACACGTATATATATCCAGAAAGAACTAGAACTAGAACTAGGGAACATATGTATCTAATTTAGGCATGGTGTTGATAGTCTAACAGTGATGCTGAAGAGGATGGCTTGGATCAAATGTGCTTTCAACAAGATGGTACCACATGTCACACAGCTACCCAAATAATCGAGTTATTGAAGTCGAAGCTCGGGGACCGTGTTATCTCCCGAAATGCTTCGTGTGGTTTAACGTCCGGTCTATGAAACTTCCTCAGGACCAACAATGAATCCCGGCATATCACTCGCAGACCTCGCCCCTAATATAATAATAGAATATGTCTACCAAATTTTTGTGAATTTCCCGCCGAAAAAGGTATTTAATCTTATATCGCATTTTTTGGAATATTATTTGTAATTATTTATTTTTATTTTACTTTTGGAGTCTCTATCAATATTTTAGAACCTCCTTATCTATCAATATGTGTTCGAAATTTGTCAACAATGTTTATCAGCATACCTAAGCGAAATGTCTTAACTTAATCGGTTTGCCCTCGTTAACCCACTTCACTTTCATTTGATTAACCTGCATTCGTTTGGCATCGCACTAGAACAACTTAACCGTGTTAATTGCTTTACTCCTCAACGACCTTTAAGTGAATAATAACTCGATTAGATAAGTATAAATAGAAGTAAGTGGTTGTAGTGTGATACACGAGGACTAAAATAGCTTTCAACTAAACTTGAATCTAAACAACTATCACAGAGATCGGTTCATGATGAAGAATATTCTATTCAATTATGCAAAAATAAAATATACATATAGCAAGTCTTAGCACTATAGTGGAATACATAAATAAAATTAAAAATCTAGTGCAAAATTTTAGCTTTGCTATTTTTCGCACATACTAGTCATCCTGACACACTTACTGAAATATTTCATAAAACAAAACTATTACAACATTTCTTTAATTAAAAAAAAAAGTCAATTTGTCTTGCGCAGGCTAAAGTCGTCCACTATAAGATTAATTGAATATTCAATTATTGAATTCGGCAGGTCAGATGACGTGCTAAGTGTTAATTAATTTATGACGCATCCGATAAACGAAAGAATTATATTTATCAGACTCACGGGCTTCTGGTCTATTTCACCAACATTACGCAAGCCCTGAAGGCTATCTGTAAGCGTGATAGATTCGCACGTATTAAGGTATTAGGTAAGGAATTATTACATATTGCTGTGGTTATTACTAATACATGGTTTGAAGAGAGGGCATAACTTATAAGCCCTTGAAAAAAAGGTATTCCACAGGAATCGATACTGACTGCAGTACTTTTTTATTTGTATGTAAAATGCACGTATCTAATTGCTTGCAACATTAATTTGAATTCTAAAAATGCTGAAGACTGCCTAGGGTCCCACAAGTGTCAGTAATAGAACCGATACTGTGGAAATGGTGTTCTAAACCCCTTAATAATAGGAGAGCTGTAGTCATTGGATTACAATGGCGATTAGAATGGTTCATATGTTATGAACCGTCAAATTGTGTTTGAAATCCGTGGACCTAATCTGATCAAAAAACAAAGAGCAATGGAAGACTGTAGTATATAGAAAACCTAAAGAGGTCATACTACTACATATTGTTAAACTAACAAGGTGGGGTCTGCGTCTTAGACGGTACCAGAGAAAGAAGAGATGCAACATCTGCACATTTAAATTCAAGCTATGAGCAAAGAATCCAAGCTATAGGCAAAAGCCTAGTATTGACTACGCCAAAAAATTAAGTACATTCTGGATATATTTATCGGCAGAAAAAGCGGTTCTATAACTCACCAAAGAGGAGTTGAAGTTGACAGCAAGCACTATATAAAATAAGACTGCCCTCCTGGATCCAATGGTTTACAAGCGAGGGTCTTGAAGGCGATAGTCTGAAAATCTCTCGACTACAGGTCAATATGTATGGTAGGAACCTGCAGAAACAAGTTTCACAAAGACTTGGACTTAGAAACATGTGCTAATTAGTAAAGGAACTGGATACCCCTTGTATCAGGTCCATGTGTCTATAAATTCTAGACACAGCAGGAAAACTTCTGGAGTGGATGCTCAAGGCTTGAATCTCTAAAGTCGTTTAAAAAACGAACTTGTCAGACGACACAGATCAAAAAGTGGACAATCCGCAATAGTAGTAGTAAATAAATCCATTCGTACTAGCGTAGCAACCACTCCTCACAAAAAACCGGCAACTAGAAACGGGAGAAAATTTCTTAACTCTTTCTGAACGCTTAAGGCAAACACTTTCACCATACTAGAGTATCTGGTAAGAATTTTTAGTAAGAAGATTAGTTTTGGCGCAGTACACGGCTTAATGCTGGAACCCAACTTGAAAACACCTATGGTTCTGGAAGGCCATATGGACCAAACAAGGGGTACACTGTATTACTAAAATGGCTGCAGGGCTACCATATTTCGTTGCTCCTACTTTTCAAGCCTGTACCCCTACACTGCACGTAACCAACTCAAAACAGGGATAGTCTTTCTAAACAAGAGGCGAATCCCCAAAATGCAGTGATATACGTACTGGGACAGGCTACTAAACTCACGTATTGACAGCAGATCAGCTTCCAAAAGAACTGCAAAGATCTCTGCAGGTATGAGTAGATTATATCAGATTTGGAAGGGTCGGCAGTTAGAAGGTTAAAACTTCCTAGTTAACGCTTAAGATATAGGCTGATACTTAAATTGGAACTTGAGTAATAGGCTACTGCCATCCACTGGTAGAGCAAAGAGCAGCGCTCTGGATATCGATTCTTTACTGAGCTAATCGCACAGCCGCCAAAGTGATCCCCATCGAACTTTTATCGGCAGAGAAGCACCGCGTACACGAATCAAAGGCAAATATGATCTCAGAAACTCAGGAAAAGATGGACTGCGGGTCCCAACGAACGAGCAAATACTATGTACATAATGCCTCAATAGCTACATATGCAGAATGATGAAAGTAGAGAGGACATTGTGAAAGTACAGTGCTAAGTACATGCTAAGCGTACGTTTTTGAAGTGCACTCCATTATTTGTGAAGCGACGAAAGCTAGTACCGGAGATAGGTGGCCGAAAATCTTTAATTCACCATTCTTTTAAAGTCAGTGATTAATGCATTCTTCAATTTGTAGCAATCACTGAATTGAAATCATTTTGGAAGTCAATTGAGTTCACTAGATGTAAGTTGAAGTCAATAGTGAATTCACATATTTCATTGAAGTCAGTAGTGAATTCACTTTAAAAGAATGATGAATTACGTTTATTTAATCCCAATCCTTTTAAAAAAAAAGACTTCAAATCATTTCTAGATGAATTCAATACAACTAACCTCCCAAAAGATTTAATTCTTTTACAACTCTGATAGGTGGCATCACTGCGACCAAATTTGTTCACACATGTTCATGAAATTTGTGAGTACATAATGCCTCAATAGCTACATATGCAAAATGATGAAAGTAGAGAGGACATTGTGAAAGTACAGTGCTAAGTACATGCTAAGCGTACGTTTTTGGAGTGCACTCCATTATTTGTGAAGCGACGAAAGCTAGTACCGGAGATAGGTGGCCGAAAATCTTTAATTCACCATTCTTTTAAAGTCAGTGATTAATGCATTCTTCAATTTGTAGCAATCACTGAATTGAAATCATTTTGGAAGTCAATTGAGTTCACTAGATGTAAGTTGAAGTCAATAGTGAATTCACATATTTCATTGAAGTCAGTAGTGAATTCACTTTAAAAGAATGATGAATTACGTTTATTTAATCCCAATCCTTTTAAAAAAAAGACTTCAAATCATTTCTAGATGAATTCAATACAACTAACCTCCCAAAAGATTTAATTCTTTTACAACTCTGATAGGTGGCATCACTGCGACCAAATTTGTTCACACATGTTCATGAAATTTGTGAGTACATAATGCCTCAATAGCTACATATGCAGAATGATGAAAGTAGAGAGGACATTGTGAAAGTACAGTGCTAAGTACATGCTAAGCGTACGTTTTTGAAGTGCACTCCATTATTTGTGAAGCGACGAAAGCTAGTACCGGAGATAGGTGGCCGAAAATCTTTAATTCACCATTCTTTTAAAGTCAGTGATTAATGCATTCTTCAATTTGTAGCAATCACTGAATTGAAATCATTTTGGAAGTCAATTGAGTTCACTAGATGTAAGTTGAAGTCAATAGTGAATTCACATATTTCATTGAAGTCAGTAGTGAATTCACTTTAAAAGAATGATGAATTACGTTTATTTAATCCCAATCCTTTTAAAAAAAAGACTTCAAATCATTTCTAGATGAATTCAATACAACTAACCTCCCAAAAGATTTAATTCTTTTACAACTCTGATAGGTGGCATCACTGCGACCAAATTTGTTCACACATGTTCATGAAATTTGTGAGTACATAATGCCTCAATAGCTACATATGCAAAATGATGAAAGTAGAGAGGACATTGTGAAAGTACAGTGCTAAGTACATGCTAAGCGTACGTTTTTGGAGTGCACTCCATTATTTGTGAAGCGACGAAAGCTAGTACCGGAGATAGGTGGCCGAAAATCTTTAATTCACCATTCTTTTAAAGTCAGTGATTAATGCATTTTTCAATTTGTAGCAATCACTGAATTGAAATCATTTTGGAAGTCAATTGAGTTCACTAGATGTAAGTTGAAGTCAATAGTGAATTCACATATTTCATTGAAGTCAGTAGTGAATTCACTTTAAAAGAATGATGAATTACGTTTATTTAATCCCAATCCTTCAAATCATTTCTAGATGAATTCAATACAACTAACCTCCCAAAAGATTTAATTCTTTTACAACTCTGATAGGTGGCATCACTGGGACCAAATTTGTTCACACATGTTCATGAAATTTGTGAGCCAGAGCGGTGCCGTGACATAAGGCCATATGACATAAGGCCATATTGCAAAGTATGGCCTTATGACGCTTTCATAAGGCCTTTATGGCTTTATGTCGCTTTCAAATGGATTTTTAAAAACCTCGCACCCACTCCAAATCGTACAGTGACCCCAAGCAGGGGGGTTGCATGGGGGCAGCATGCCCCCCATGCATATCCCACTGTTACATTCATATATATCTATTATATCCACATTGCATAAACAGTAGAATATGTATGGGGGGCATGCTGCCCCCCTGCAACCCCCCTGCTTAAGGTTACTGTAGGATTTGGAGTGGGTGCGAGATTTTATTGGAAAAATAAAAAAAAACATATGGTCTTAAGTCTCAAATTTATATGGCCTTACGACGCTTTCACAAAGCGACATAAGGCCATACCCCGAAATATGGCTTCATGTCACTTTATGAAAGCGTCATAAGGCCATATTTTGAAATATGGCCTTATGTCACATGGCCTTATGTCACGGCACCGCCAGAGCCTATAGATGCAAAATGAAGTGGCACCACCCTGACATTGTGCAACAAGTATTCCCGTCTTGAGATTGTCAGAAAATAGAGAGTTTTTTGTTCCAATCAGGTTCAGGTTACTTGATGCATTACATTCTCATCCGTGGTAAGATCACCAGAAAATGGAGAGTTTTTTGCTCGAGTCAGGTTCAGATTAGATGATGCATTCTTTTGGTCCATGAAAACAAACTCTGTTCCAGAACAATTGCGTCTTTAAAAGCTTCCCAACTTCCTTTGAAAAAACGTTAAAAAATCGATACAAGTTTACTGAAGTTTCCTTCACATTACCGGACGGCATTAGGGACCACATCTTGAGAAAGGTGGTTCACTGCATTACATAACATGTTGATTTAAAGCAGCAATCCATTCCAGGATACCTTTTAACGTTTAACTTATAAAAGATACAGTTTTCGTCCATATACATGAATCATTTCACTAGTACCACGGTTCATTTAAATTAGAAACAAATTCATGACTTTCATAAAATATCAGCTGACTTCCGATCACGCTCTTTATTTTAATTTACAATTTCACAAGAACTTTCAAACAACTTTAGACTATCTGCAGTTATAAACGTAGGCATAGCTCATAGTCCGAAAAGTATTAATACCCAATAAATATTGCTTAACTCACTTAAAATATGTATTAAAAAGTATCGATTAACTCGATAAGATAACCGAAAAGATACTCTCACTTAATGTGGGCGAATATTAGTGAAAGGGACAGTAAGTCGGCTTATATGTAGGCATGACAAAATAATTTTTTCACATATTCTAACAAACAAATTTCCCCAAAAACTATTCCAAAATTAGTTTTCTGAACAAATTTTTGGAATAACTCATTTAGATAAGATAACAAAAAATATGCCTAAATAAGCTTCTACTGTCCACAAACTTTATGTATCTACGTTTGAAGAGTAAATATGTATGTATGTTTGGTATCCGATATCTTATCTCCAAAATTACTAAATTTAACTGATAACAAAAAGAGTTCGTAAGAGACATATAAGAGAACACATAAGAGGCTTTCGAAAAAGTTCAGTTGCTCTCTAGAGGGAAAGTTACCCACTTTTTCACTGTCGACAGTCAGTTGCATTAAGAATGCATTTTCGATGACATAATCCACACGTGTACCACTTTTAGTTCTATCGCTGAGTCACTGTATCTCATACCTTCTGGAGATGCACAGCTTTAAGGTACGGTGTGAGGTTTTAGTTTATTGCTTTTTAATAGTTGTAGAGTAGAGAGGCATCTCAAGGTGTATGCTGCTACAAAATGTTAATGAGCTGTAGCAACGTTCTCAATCTGAAACTTGTATCTATTGGAGTTGAATTTTTTTTCTTCTCATTTCGGTTCAGGGTTTTACATTGTCCAATAGATTGGAATGTTTATGTGAGTCGGAGGAATTTAATCAATTACGATAGTCATACAAAATGGTGTTACATACAAAGGCGGTAGTTTTTCGAATTTGAATTGAACTCCTTTTTGTTGGAATTTTATCGCGTTGATTTAATTGTAATAACCGGTTGCTATAAGTAGCAGCTTGTTACAGTCTATTTGAATACAAAGATCGTTTACTGACGTGGTCATTACTTTGTCTTAATCACGCCGTGATCTGTGTTTATTACTCCGGTGACTGTTACAGTAGCCACCACGACTGCTTTTATATAAGTATTTGACTTTCGAAACAATGTTTGCAGTTTTCTTTTGAAAACCATTAACAGTTTAAGGTATTTAATAAACCAATTTATGCGTTCTAGATACACCTTTGAATTACAGATTTAACACTTAAGCGGTACTTAACGTTTGATGGTGTTTTATTAATAGAGAAACTCATAGGCTTATACGTACATATATGTGAAAGCCTAATTAAAAATTACTTAAATTTAATCTGCTGCATTATGAATAAAACTATAAAAATGCCTTTGTGTATCCAAATACCTTTTGAAATGATGAAAAGCTGTCAATAAAAGAAACAATATACTGGAATTTGCATACATAAATATGTATTGACCAATACTGACCTTAGGAGTTTATAGTTTTAGCATTTTATTCATGCAATGCCTATATCGTCAGCTACCAAAAAAATATTTTTTTTTAAGCAGTGTAACATTTCTGTGTATTGCACAGCCCTGCGGCGTACTGCAGGACTGTGCAATAGGGCCGCTATTGTGGAAGATAATTGCTGTCATCATAGTATAACAACTTGATTGGAGCACAAAAAAATTGTATGAGGCTAGTTGGTGGGTGGAAGGTTGTGCATTCAAATCCCAGCCATACTCAGTCAATTTGCAAAATTAAATTTACAGCCCGGTAGCTCCTTCTAGATCATAAAACACAAACTAAGAGTCGAAAGGAAAACTTCTTCCCCCTCAGTCGGACACCATCCAGGGAGAACACTCTTAAACCTAAGGACACCTGAGTTTCAAACCACAGCACAACAAAATCTATCTTACCTTCTCCTCACTTTCCACTTAAGGGAGTACATACTTTTAGACGTAAGTAAGTCGCTCTGTGTCTTCACAATACCGACATGAAAGTAAGCACATTATAAACAAAACATTGACATTCATGAATCTACAATTCTCAGAGAAAAAAACAGACAGTAAGCATTTAACAGTAATCATTGGCCTCCGTCTAAGGAACACATGGCTTATAAGGTCATAATACAGGAGGAGACTTCTGCTTTTGAAGACTCGTCATTGATGATGCTTTTGGGGTCCAGTGATATGAAAACCTTTCATATCAATACTTTGAGTAAGTAGCGATTCGATATTTGACAAAGGACAGGGGAAGTATGTAGATATAATGGTAATACCATAGATGGCGCAAAGAGACATCCAGTTGATACCGAGTTTCTGGAATGGTAATAGAAATGGGAGCACTCTGATAAATAAAGATTTTTTACCATACGCTCATCACTCACCATGTCTTTCGCATGTCGCCTTGATAGTTGTGCTATTCTGCACTTGACTTCATTAGAAAAATACAGTCAGAGTCACAGAAAAATACAAGCACTGTATTTACTAACATTGTTTTTAATTTAGGAGTCCACATGTATGGAAGTATGTATAATAAAACACTGACACCCATAGTAACAATCCGATTTATTCGGCACTCTTTAATAACAATAAACTTTATCGTTAGGCCTCTTATCAAATATTATTGCCAGTTGTTATCAGGTGTTATGGTGCAAAAAAGAAATGTTTGCGTTATTCATTTGACGTGCTATAGTGTTAAAATTTGGTCTACTGAAAGCGATGCAGACTGGAAATGTCAGTGTAACGAAATTCGGAGACGTTTGAAGACTTCACACGATTCATTTAGGTATCAACGTTTTGGACATACCCCCCCACTACTAAACTAGATCTGACACAATGAGATATGGGAGCGGGCGCGCTGATCGATAGAGTAAATTTCGAGATCACAGCAATTTTTGCAAAGCCGCTGCGATTACACGCGTTATCTGATATAAGTGCAATAAACCGAATTTGTTTACAAACAAAACACCAATTTAGTTGACACAATAGTGATACCTAATCAAAAGTTTTGGTGTGGGTGTTGTGCGTGTGGAAACACATTGTACTCGAAAATTAGCGTCACTTCACGTTACAGTTGCTGATTTGCCCAAATCCGAATTGACGAAACGTGTTCATATTGAGAGAAAGGCACAAGTAGATTACGAGGATCATGAAAAGTCTACTATGACTGCGAAACGGACAATATAGTACAGGAAACACCTGAAAGTCGA
Organism: Xylota sylvarum; assembly: GCA_905220385.1. Lineage (NCBI taxonomy): Eukaryota > Metazoa > Arthropoda > Insecta > Diptera > Syrphidae > Xylota > Xylota sylvarum. The sequence continues at coordinate 29,292,492 of LR999960.1, forward strand.
TTCCAATAGTATAGGCTTCTATGTATGTTGGACAACGTGGGTGCAATCGATGAGGCTGGTAACCTTTGCAGATCGCTGGTATGGTTTTCGCAAGGCTAACTCTACGATCGACGTCAATGACGCAATCTTGAGTATTACTTAAAAAGCCATCAAAGGAAAACGATGGAAGGACGTCTTCTCTCTTACTGCCAACAGAGTACCACAGTACCTGCAGAAGATAATGACGGACTATTTTAGAAATACTGCTCTACGTCACCGACGATTGAACGAGGCAGTATAGCGTCACAAGCGGCGTTCTTCAAAGCTCCGTACTATGTCCGCTACTGTGGAATGTAATGTACGATGGCGTTTCAGACTTGAAATGCCGAAATCTTCCAAACCTGCAGCACACAACCTGCAGCAAAGGCAACGGCTACCCTGTCGAGAATCATACCAAATATCTGCGGACCAAATTACAGGAAAAGATTGCTCTTAGCAAGAGTTGCGGTTGCGCATCGATAATGCTCTACGCCTGCAAAATATGCGTTCGTGCCACGAAAACGAAATCGTACAGGAAGAAAACTGAGACAGCTTACAGAATCAACGCGTTGAGAGTATGCAGCACCTTCAGAACAACCTCCTACGACGCGGTATGTATAGTGGCTGGCATGGTATGTTATAACTCTGATAAAGGCAGGTGGACGTAGAGATTGATTCCTATCATAGACGCTTGGATTAACAGGAAGCATGGGGAGCTGAAGACAGGAGTGATAACGAAACGCAGCGCAGCAGGCTGCTAACGAATGAGCCGAGTACCTACGGCTGAAGTCCTCCTTGCGATAAAATGATTGACGGCAGTGCCGTGAGGACCAGGGATAGGAGGAGAGGCAGAGAAAGTTAGGACTAGAACTATCCTATCTAAACTTAACTAACCTAAACTAAACCTAAAATCTTAAAATAAACCCTAAACTACACCTAAAGTAACTTAAAACTAACATTCCTTGCCCTTTAACGTATTTTTTCTTTTCCCTAATCTCTCCAAAATAAAGGTTTGTGAAGAACACGAGGAATGCCTGATGTTATCGGCAAAGGTTGGTCAACCCACCCTTTATGTCTTGCGACACAAACCATATGCTATCTCTATTGCGAGAGAAAGATTTCCACCTATCAACGCAAAAAAAAATCTTAACATGAACAAACCCATGTGTCTAAGGAATTTTTCTTACTTAAATGGAACCTTGGCCTTAAGTGAAAGGGGAAATGTCCATTTCGCGCCTTAGTTTTCAGTAACTATTCAATAACTTTATACGTACGGTTTGTCCATCCATACTGCAGATGGTTACTATAAATGAGGTTATAGCCCCCGCTTGTCCGCCAGACTAGCGGCCTCCATAATATCTTAAGGATTCTGCCCAGATTTTTATAGTTTAGTCAATCATTCCGGAACGTGACCCTTAAGACAGTTGGAATCTATCTCTTTTGCGATAGTGTCTGCCTGGTTTAAGTAAGGCATACTATCTAAGTATCTATAGCCTCTTTGAGTATGCATGTCCATTGATATTCATCCCATTCTTGGTTCGAGAACTTGTGTCCCTGATTCGATCAGTCTTAGTTCAAACAGGGCTTCAAAAACCAGCACATAACCCTAATAGTCATGATCTTGCCCCACGTTCCAACACAGCTCATCAGCCTAGAACTAAATGACCTATTATTACACAATGTTGTTAAAAACTGACTAAGATTATACAAGTCTAACACTATTACACTAAACTTGATAATACAAACCTACTCATCATCAAATTGCCAAAATTCCTATCAACAAGCCAAGGCGCGCTATCAAACATCTAATTGACTTCTATCTCAACCTTTGGACATCACTTAAAATTTTATGGCTCTGACACATTTTTCAACTTGAGATGGCTTCAGTTTCATTGACCCCACAATTCTTCTAAACTTCTCAGTACCTACTTATCTCAGATTAGTAGGTACTCTTCAGTTTTGTCAGTTGTTGTTATTTTTTTTTATAGTTTTTTTTTTTTTTATAGCCAATCCAAACGTCGCTATCTTGTTCTACATACGATTGAGTGCGAGTTGTCAAGATTACACAATTTACCAGCCGTCATCATGTGATGATTATCGAAAACTACTTTTTGCAATATTTTAGCACCTTCCTACGGGTATAAGCCTACGATTTGCTACCTAATTGTATCCCACACAGCAACCCACTATATCCCAAAAGTGACAAGATCACCTTGACACTAACCTGTGTTTATAGATGCAAAGATCAAGCAGACAGCTAACAGCGACATCCGTTTGAAGTATTCCATAGTGTGATCTGGATGAATTGGACTCGAACGCCAATTAAAGAGGAAGTTTATGCCGAAAGAAAAATAATAAACACACAAACACACAGTGTTGTCGTCGACTTTGAATTTATAGATATCGATTTTAATTTCAATAACCACGCGATATGCACTGCAATCACAATCACAGAGAGGAGCTTCTTCTTGATTTAATTAACAATTGACACCCTTTTGTTATGGAAAGGGTGGGCGAGACTATCAGCTAACGACAACAAGCAAAGATATAACAATAACAACACTTGCGCGCACCTTTTACCACATGCACTCTCGCTCGCTCGCTCTCACTGACAAAATCACAAACGATTCAGATTCAGATGCAGATACTCGCTTCAGATACTTGAAAGAATTTTATTAGCACCGCGGCGGTAAACGAACCGTAATTGTGGTAATTTCCACCTTTCAACCGGGAGGAGGAAAATTCCTTTTTTTTTCCTTCTCTGAAGCCTTAACACGCTCTATGGCACTATAATTTCGGTCAGTTAATTATCCAATGGATGAAAATCAACTTACAAGACCACGAGAAAATAACGTAACAAAACCAAACCAAACCGAACCGAACCTATGAACCTAAATTTAATCGAAAAAACCGCCTTTCGCCGGTGTGCGGTCAAACATACGACGAGAGAAGAAAAAAAAGTATCTCTGAACGCAGATGGATGCACCTTTCTATCTCGGAACAGGTAGCACAAGTAAGAATCAGCGACTGAAGCAATATTATATTTTTTCTTATTTTCTTTTGCTTTCTTCGGGGCGGAATGGAAATTGATAAGAAAGAAAATCGGTACGAAGAACTTAGAGTACTGCAAGCAGCGCCGAACTACAATTTACTGAATGAAGTGAAACTCGAAATACAGCAGATACATCCGAAACTTTTGCTTTTCAAAGAGTCCAGCGGTGTTGGATACATTGTTGCTGGCTGCTTGGACTATTGTTATTTTCGTTGGTTCGGTGTTTCGGAATGCGCGGCAACATTTGGGGGAATCCATTGGGAAATGGAACGTAGTGGTGAGATGCAGATTTGTTGCTAGTCTAGTTGGGGATATGTTGATGTGAAGGCATTTATGAATGGGGAGTTTATGGGGACAAAGTTGCATGTGCATTTGCATTTTGTTGCATGAGTGGTGAGTACAGGAACCGAGTGCAGATACATAGTTGGGTGTTTGAGATACTTTTATTTTAACACATGGAATGTCAGGCAAATTTTAATCTTCAATATTGTAATGATAATTTACGGATTTATGTAGGTGATACACTGTTCATCTCTGTCTTCAATATTGATAGAATGGAGCGTGTCGGGATACGTCGTACCTACTTACTGTGCAAACTGTATGGACAAGCGTTTTACAAGCGCGTTTTAAGTATCGCGACAGTCTTATCTATTATGTATTACAAAAAAATTATAGGTCTTCATTTTAAAATCTTCAATGGTACCTACACAGTTAGAAGTAAATTCTGGGAATTTTAGAAATCGATTCTGGTGATCCCTATCATTGCAAGGAAATATTACTTTTAAATCCTAAATCTGCTAAAGAAATCCTAGACAAGGTCAAAATCCTTGTAAATACAAAATATTTTCATTGAATTTATCGTATTCCATAAGGGTTTGCCACAAATTCATCGTCACTTTATTGAAAGCTAAGAATTATCATCTCTACGAGATTACCTACCTTAACGCTGAGCTCCTGAAGTGTTGGCTGCTAGGATTTTGGCCGCCAAATGTTGTCTGAACTCCGCCAACAGTTCCCAACGCTTGTCCAGTACGGACCAGTTTGTGCCTGCATGCCGTACTGCTTCGTACTCGCGGCATATAAGCCAATCTGAATGGCAATACCAAGGGTGACATACCGCCTCCAGACTTCTAGAGCGATATGGGAACGTTATCCAAGATCAGCTCTTCGACAAAAAGAACAACACATTGGTCGCCCAGGAGAGTCCTGATGATTCCTCGGGTAAGGGCAAGCATCAAAGGTCGGTCAACGAATCCTCCGTGAGCCAAAAAATAGCGAGTGTTAACTGCAGTAGTAGTTCCTCCCTCGCAAGTGATATAGATGCCAGCATCAACCCTGAAAAATGTAATAAACTTCCTCCGTATCGTAGATGACCACCCAGGTCCTCCAACGTCCTGTGGTAACGGCGGATGTGCTAATCAAAGGTCTGCCGACCTCTTCAGAGTGGCTTTTTTGTCATTTAGTGAAGTGTGGGAAGAAACGCAGCTTAAGGTCGTAAGCAGGAAAGAAATTCCTAGTCGCCAAGAATTCGCTCCTTGATCCCTGTTAAACCCTCCGATCCTTCAATAACTATTAAAGTCATTCGGGGTAGTAAGCCTCATCTCCCTACTAGCAACTGGAAAGTTGCCACGCTGGCTGGATGAGCCAAAAGGGGATTGAAGATGGGCGGCTATCGTGGTCAACACGGAATCCATGGTTCTTTGGAAGGTCAGATTAGGTATGGCTTTGTAGACCTAACTTTCCATACTCTTCATCCAAAAAAGATGAGAAGGACTTGGTCAAAAAAGGAGCGCAATCGTCTGCTTCTGCTGACACTGAAGCGGTTAGTAATAGAACGGCCACCTCAGTAGAAAAGGCGGCTACAATCTTGATGAGGCCCCTCAACACCCTGAAATTCAACTCACTGTCTCAATGATAGATTTGGACATGGACAGCCTAGCACTGTTGAACGTGGATCTATGTAGCGGACTAGGCAGCATTTGTATTTAACGCATTCCTGGAATCGGATACTTATGACAGGAATATTGTTGTGGTGGAGGTGACTAGAGTCAATTGTGGATGATGCTGCGATTACTTCAAGTTAACCTCCATCATCCCATAACGGCTTCGCCTTTTCGTCTTTTGCGGCTATCTTAAAACACGGAAGACGTGATTCTGATCCTAGAACCTAGTGTGGATTACGACTTCTCCGGATACTGGGGAGGATGATTGCTGCCTATCACGACCCTAGGTTGTGTTGGGCAGCATCGATATTAACAAAAGACGTGAGCAACTTTTTGAAAAACTAATCCTTTGTAATGTTGGTTGTTAGCAGAAGTACAAGTACAAGTACAAGTATTTGGCGCATCATGTTCATGGGACCCAATGGCCTATCTTCTCGCAACAATTCGTGTTGTGAGTGTTATATTCTTTAATGCCGTGTCCGAACGGCAACTTTTTATTTGAAAAACTTTTTTATGATAGTCCTACTCTCGGATGTTTATCAGACGCTCGCGAGAGGTGGGGCTGTGAAAGAAATTTTAGGTGTTGTCTGGGGATTGAGCCTCGAACCCCTCGCTCCATAGTCCAACGTACTAACCACTTGAGCCACGGTGCCCACGCCACGCTTGTGAGCACACTTTTATCAATTGTTACAGACAGGAAGTACCAGAAACACCCTGGTCTCTGAGAGTATTTATCATGTTGTGAAAGATTAGATAGTTTCTAGCGAACACTTCTTCTTAGATCATAGAAATTTACATTCAATTTGGTATAAACTATCTCCCTCAGACTCAACCCAGCTTTAGAAATTTCAGGAACATGGACTGGTCCAAATATAGGAACAGTGTGGAGTCTTCTGTATTAACAGTTTATCTCATGTCCATTAAACAACCCAAATGGCAAGCCTAGACCAACTCTCCACAAAACGTGCAGGCAGCTCTTCAACCAGGTCAAACATTACCGTGAAGCCATCGACTGGATCTCGTATTAAGAGGTCCTTACGTCTCATAAAACGAATATCAGAAAAGCTCAACGGAAATCCTGGAAACTCTTCAGTGGTAATACAGAAGAGATCTCTGCCACTCTCAGAATGTCTAGCTATCTAAAAGAGCAGGCGGCTCGTGGACTACCTGCAGAATAAACAGTGCAGAATTCCTTAATCTATTACTGGATTCCTACTTCCCAAAAAGTTGCAATGCCATTTCGGGTCCAATTCTGATCTCGGCAAGGACAATGTTAAGCAATTCCTCTTATCTGGTTACAAAGAGCTAAAGTCTTTGGGCAATAAGAAGCTTTCAAGTCAAGGCATATTTTCGTATGGCGTGATCGTCTGGTGGACTGTCCTGGATAATGCCATCCACTACAACTTCCTCAGTTGTGCAGCCCTGAGGACCACTTTAACTGCGACTGTGGACATACTGTTCCACATGCTTTCGCTCGATATCTACTGCAAACAAGTGACAGCAAATGCGGTCATTCGCTTGAATTCAATTCTTTTGTGGACCAGTCTGCAAACTAGCCACTCGTCTATTCTAAAGAAACTAGAATGCATTCCAAAAGACACTGATTTCACTCTCCTCCAGCTTCTTTTCAACAAAAATTTCGAAACATATGTACCCTCCAGGATTGACTGGGAGGTTATCTAGCAGTGGATCCGTTTGCCTCTGTACAGACGGGTCCAAGACGGAAACAAGTATAGGGGAGGAGTTTCTCCCATCTCTGAACTGCAAGATCTGCTTCCGCCTTCACAATTATTGTATGGTATTCCAGGCGGAAACTATAACGATCAAAGAGGCCTTGTCGTGGCTAAGGTACTATGTGTCATTATGGAACACTGTGTCTCTTGGACTGGGACTGCCGGAAAACGATTTTTGCAGAATCTGCATGGATGAAGAAGAGGAAGGGATAGGGAGGGAAGGAAGGGAAGGGAAGAGGATATCCATCAACTGAAAACTTTAAATCAATTTGATATCATTTGGAATTCATTGCGTTCATTCAACAGGATTGCGAATATAAGAGAAATGGTGCCAGCTCTGACCCTTGTGGCAGTCCGTGGTTCAGACTATTTAACAATTTTGGTGTCGTTCATAAAGATTTGACACCTCGGATTGGGCAGTACTGGAAAGGAGTCTACATTATATAAAGATACGTCCTTGTAGATGGTCTTTGTTTCTCCAATTCCCTGTTTGTGTCATAGAACCACTCATTCGTAAGGGTGACGCATGGCCTGATCTCTGTGTTTATGTACAAACATTTTTGACATTTTATTACCCGACTCGTGTTCGTTTATTATCCTTTCCATAAACTGTCACACATAATGGTTCTTTTGAGGAGGATTATTGCGCAATGAAGACATCGACTTCCATGTGTATATCACCAATCAAAGCTCGTATTCGTGCTCAGAAAAACGATTACTTGAGCACTTCATCAATCAGACATAAACTCTCTGTACAATGCTCAGATTGATCATTGAACAAGAAGAAAATTGAATGATTATGGCGCAATCTTCATGTACGGAGCTAATTCTATACACCGCCAGCCTAGCAATTGAAAGAACATCAACTCATAACGACTTCATAACTCGAACATTCATGAAACCATTACCCTCTGGCGAAATCCAGAGCGCCATGTGTTCAAACTGATCTCAAAATCGATCATAAGCATAGAAACGTGCCAATGACTTGGTCAGAGTTACACGCCCGAGTGCGTGCCCAGCCAACGGGCGCCGATGAAACAAAGCGTTTCTCCAATTAGAATGACACTCCTCTTGCAGTCAACGGTGGGTAATTTTATTAAAGAACTTAATTGTTCCTCGCAGAACGCACATTTCACAGTCAAATGCTACCAAATTTATGTTTGTCATGTACGGGCTGTTTTGAATGGTACTACTCTGATGGGTATCGCTGTCCTACCAAAACTGTTATTGAAAACCTTGCAAGAAAAGACTCAGAAACGAATTGGGGTTAGCATTGTTCTCCGTCTCCGTGGATACGGTTCGATGCATAGATATTAGATGCGCATAAAAACAAAATGTGATGCTAGAGGATCGGGTTTAATGATGAGCTAAAAGTGTGACTACTTTGTAAGTAGTTTTTGGTTGATGAAGTTTCAAAGTGATGAGCCTGAGTCATCGATATTTTCAAAGTCTTCTATGCTTCGAATGCACCTTCTGTCGAAAAAAAAGTGAAACTGCTCTTACTAGTGACTAAAGAATACTTTGAGATGCAAATTGAGAAAAAAGTAGTTTCCCTTTCGAGTCTCCAAGAAATCAGACGACACAGTCACGTATTAGTCCTGAGATTCAATTTTAAAAGGGATACAAAACAAAAATACAAATATTTGGCATCAGAGATCTGTACGGGACACAGAGCCTAGCTTCTCACAACCATTCGTGTTATACGTGCGTGTTATATTCTTTATACGAAAAAGGAACGGACCTACTGTTTAGTCCTTTTTGTTTCATTTGAGAACTACTATATACTTGGATGTTTGTCAAATCCTCATGAGAGGAGTGACCGTGAAAGAACGAGATGCTCAAGTTTGGACTTTAAGCAAAGAGGCCCCCAAGGTTTATAAGACCAATTTAAGAAAAGCCAAACAAATATTACGGAACTGCTTTTGTGGAAAAATTGATATTATTTCTAAGACATACAGGATCAGTAAAGTCCTAGCCATCTTTACTAAAACTCCCAAAAAACTGAAAAGAACTAATGGCTCTTGGACCATCTATAGCATCGAATATATGTATATTTAGGCAAATCTTATAATGGATTCTGAATTCCTTAGTTGCTGCAATGATATAGCATTTCCTAAAGAAACGATGATCCACTTATATTACATACATATGTACGCCGACTCTGATCACTTTCTTGTTCCAGCCAAACGCAGATCACGACTATCCAAGGAGAACAAGCTGCGCCCGGTAAAAGAAATTCAACGTCGGATGCCTTAGCACGACCTTAATAGCCAGAGCCTATACAGAGCCCCTGTGCGGGAGAATCTTTGATATACATTCACCATCCACAAAAGCCAACAATCTGCAACGCGATATCAACAAAGTGGTAGGCAAGACCACTGTACGTTACCACCCACAACCGAAAAAGTGTCATTGGTATGACGATGAATGTGTACGCCGGAAAAGATGACAATAAATGTACATCCACAAACAATTCAAGGGTCATGAAGGAAGAAGATCAACACAGGAACAGAAAGAAAAGGGCCTAGCTTAAAGATACCAAAGGCTACTGCGATAGGAACAAGATCCAGACGTTTTTCAGGAAGGCTGGCAGCAGCGTTCAAACCCGGAAAACAGACTCTTGGAAACAGTGAAGAAAAACTAATCGCTGAAACCTAGACAATATTAGACGATCAGCACTTCCAGCAGCTACTTCCAGTATGGGCATCAGGTAGAGAGAGTGAGAAGAAGAGGGCTTCCAGTACCTTCCAGTATACAAGAGGTTGACTCAGCTATGAAAAAGCTGAAGAACAACCAATGCCGCCAGCTCTGATGGTCTACCAACTGGGGTACGAGCATCGACATCATCTGCCGCTCCCAGCGCGCCGTCTTAAAGGTTGGCTTTGAAGTGAATGAGGACAAAACGAAATACATGCTGTTAACAAACAAAGAAGCATCTATCCACTGCCTTGGACAAAATGTTTCTGTTGGCGACAGTAACTTCGAAGTGGTTAAGGAATTTACCTACCTCGGAGTAAATATCAACTCCACGAATGACATTTTAGTGTAGATTCAGCGAAGTCTTACCCTAGGAATCCGCTCGTATTTCGGTTTGACAAAGCCCATGAGTTCAAAACTTCTAACTCGGAGGACGAAATGCATGCTCTACAAAACACTGATTCTGCCAGTTCTGCTATACATATGGTCCCGAGTGGTGGACGATAAACCGGAAAACAAAACGGATATTAAACAGCTTCGGGACAAAACTTTTTTCAAAATTTTAGTCCCCTTTTGGGAAGAGGGCGAATGGAAGAAAAGATACATCCGCAAACTCTATGGGCTGTCGTAGGATGTGGATCTACTCCAAAAAGCCAATATACTTCGACCACCCTGGCTTAGCTATATCCATTTAGTGGAAAATAATCCTCCAGCGAGGAGGATTTTCGAATCAAAGCCGTCAGGTTCCAGACAACAAGAAAGACCGAACCTCCGTTTTAAGGATCAACCTATCGTGGATGTCAGAGCGCTTGAACAAGACAACTAAAAACAGCATTCTCTGTATCACGGGTCGAGAGCCCGTATTCTTAACAGTGGTGCTGTTTAAATTTAATGATATTGCCACTTTCTTAATTTCCGCTCATCGATAAAGTAGTCTTCATACCAAAACCCAATAAGACCTTCCCCGAATCCCCTAAAGGCCTCCGTCTGATCAGCCTATCCTCCTTTCGTTGGAATTTTGGGACGGCTAATCGACGTCCACAATCCACATTATAACAAATTTGGATCGTAGTATCCTATCGGTAGCCCAACACACGTATCGCAAAGGCAAATCAGAGTTGGTAGGAATTATTGAGAAATCTTTTAAGAACAAGGATTTCATTATGGCGTCCTTCCTTGATAGCTATATCTGCTACACTTCTTAACTTGAACGTTTACAACTATCTTGTCTATTGGATTGAGCAAATGCTTAAAAGCAGGCTTATTCATGCTGAGCTAAGGTGCCGTCTAAGCAGTTGGTCGGTGTACAGGGGTTACACCAGAGTGGAGTATTGTCACCACTACTGTGGCTCATGGTAGTGAATGAGATAGTCGGTTCAGTTAGAGACCTGATAGAGGCTTCTCTAAATAAACTCGCAATGTGGACGGATAATGTTGATCTCAGGTTTAATTCATTCAAGACTGAACTAGTATTGTTCACAAGAAGGTACAAAATACCATGTACAGCTCCTGCCAAACTCATGGGTATTTAACTGCAATTTGCAGATCACCAGATATTTGGAGGTCATTCTCGATAAAAAAAACTTAGCTAGAAACTGAATATTCAAGGCCGTACTAAGTAGGACTCGATTACCCTTTATTTATGTAGAATGGCTATGGGCCCAAACTGAATACACACGGTAGTCGTTAGTCGGAGTACTAGTCTGGTGGACAGCACTGGACAAGAAAACCAATATGCAATGCTTGAGAAGTTTCAAATCTTATCCTGCGTTAGCATAATGGGTCCTCTTAAAAGCATTCTAAACGGTCATAACACTATTTCTAGTAATTCGGACTACATTGTCACCTATTTAAATTTTAAGATACAGTGTAAAGCCTGTATTCCTAGCGCAAATGCTTGGGAATTGGTAGAAATTTTAAACAAATCTGCGACAGAGATTTATTCAGACAAATCCAAGACAGCGTCTGGAACAGATTCGTGAGACTACTCCAGTGCACTAGACATCTGTATCACCACACGACTACCGGGTCGGGCCACTGCAGTATAGTGATATGAATTCAAGGAGATCCATCAGCTCAACCAACATACTCACGTCCTCCAAGTCAGTGAAGAAGTAACTACCGAGAGTTCTTATTCTTCTGGCAGATAGGACCATAGCATAACGACACATAGCAGGTGTCGGACAGATTCACTTTCTTCCTCGTCCCTGCATGAATACCAATGGCACAGTGCCCAGTAATTATGCCAGCCATAGCGTCCTGGTCGTTGCACATGTGTCTAGATGAGTACATCGTCGATTGTCTCGACCAGTGGCTTCATCCTCTTATTTTTGCTTTTAGGAGTATATTAGGATTGCTGCCAAGGAGAAAGGCTGCGATACGGGCAGCCCCGACCTTTTCCTGCAAGTTCATCAGCCCTTTCGTTTCCTAAGATATCCATATGCCCTGATACCCAGCAGAAGGTTACCTTATTGGCTCTGGATACATTGTTTAATGGTGCTTTGCAAAATCGAACTTCGATCTAATTACCACAGAGCCCAGAGCCTTAATAGCTGCTTGGCTGTCTATAAAGACAGTTATCGTTTGAAGGCCAGTTCCTTTTTATTGTTCTATGGTGCTTCCAGTAACATCTGTCCGGAATTCGTATAACAAATCTCCTTTAAAATACAGGCATCGGGTTCATGTGATCAGTTACCGTCGATCCATTGGTGGATTCCCATAAAGAAAGTATCGATGTGTGGCCATGAGGATTCGATGACCATCATCATCGTGGCAATACTTCAGTCTTACAGCAGTTTTGGCCGCCAGACTGCTGCAGTACAAATCCAGCGGAATGAGTCTGAGTGAGGTCTCCATTGCCGCTGTCGGTGTTGTTCGTAGTGATCCCATGATACCGATGCAAGCTGGCTTCTGTATTTTTGTGAGGTTAGAAAGCTGATGTTGCTTCTCAAGTGCCTTCAATATACTAGTGAACCGTAGAAGTAACTGCAGACCATAACCACTCTGACAATATGGGACAACCGTCAGCACCTACTAAGCCGATGAAGTTCGAATAGATACTACAGTAAGGAAAATGGCAATCATTCGGTGGCATAACATCAGTACATATCTCTCTTCTAAAAAATTCTGGCCAGCACTGGGTTGTAAGAAAATCTCAGAAAGATAGTCAGAGCCCTCATGCATCATTGTCTGATAGGCAGTCACGCCAGAAGGCTTGGTGATTCCTTCAACGATTTCTGTAGAAGCTGACGAGACGAGGAAGAAAAAGAAACTATGGCGCACATTCTGCGTACGTGTCATACTCTATCGGCGAATACTTCTTCGAAGATCTTAACGATCTAGCCAGAATCATATTCCATATTTCTTTGACGTGGCTTCTCACCGAAACTGGTTGCCCTGCCTCTTGTTACATACATATAGGAAATCTACATGTTTCCAGTGCTGTCAATTCGGGTACTTCCATAGTACTATCAAAATGAATCTTCTTTTGGTCTAAGTGTATCCTTGCCTGAGCGGGAACCCAACCCTAATTTTTTAAAGCCTTTGCTGAGTATCCACATATCTCTAGATTGAAGATGAGTAACAACAGCCTTGTACCCAGTTCCAAAATGATTGCCATGCGTCATAACACACCTCCATTAAAAATCGTTCAATTTCGTAAAGTGACCCAAAATTTCTTTTGAATCTCTGCGCAAATGCAGTTTGTATATTTGAAACCTAAGTCTCTAGCGGTGTTTTGTCCATTGTATAGAATCTGTTGATACCATCATCAATGTGACTACAAACTCTTTACACAATGAAGAGGCCAACGGCATTGTTTAAAAATATGTATCTTTTCCTTGAATTCAAAAAGTTTGCCCGTTTTTTTTTTCGTCCACAAATAGATCACTCATGTGTCAAAAGCTCTAAAGCATAAATCATATTTTGACACTCGACGTAAAGGTAGACAACTGTTAGAAATTACTCAACCACCACCACCACCCATTAGCCGTTCGCTATTTTATGCTCTTTTAATTGTTTAAACGTTTCACCAAGTCCACATCTTAATTGTAAATCAATTAATTGGATCCAAATGTACACGGAATCCAGCCGACACGAGATTAGTTTAATTAGATTTATTCTGTAATTGATTGCAACATGATTACTTAATCAATGAAACTTCCCCGATTATCCAATCGGATCATGAGATCACTCGCTCAGGTTACACAAGGTCCAGAAGAAAAAGCCGTGCAACATAGTGGTCTACATTACGCTGGCTGCTGCATAACCACTGAAATGAGACGCTTTGCCCGCGCGCCACAGAAGTGCGATACTTTAAAACATTGTGTGCCCACTTGACCACTGAACGCGGGGGTATTTCGAACAAAAAGATACTTCATCTTGGACAAGCATAATTACTGTCGAGAGGAAATTGACTCAATTGGACCGAGGACTGTTCGCTACGTGATCAATCACTAGACCTGGTGCAGTTAATAAATGTTCGCTACTAAGAGTCATTCACACAGAGTGGATATGATAATGAATCAACTGCTTATGTCGAAAGGAAAAGAGGATTAGGTAATGGCTGTAGATCGATTTGGGGTACCTCGTTCTTTCCTCCAAACTAAGTTTTATCTGATCGATTGGCTTATTTTCTTGCCAACCTCTCACAATGGAGAATGCTGACATGTACACAACTATCTTGCGGGTGAATTGCCTTATTAAACAACTTAATTAGCCGGAAATTTGCTGAACATAATTCTGGGAAAATTTACTCATATTCACCTAATACACGTCGGCAGTGTTGCGATTACGCATTACCTTGTAAAGATAAATCTGTTTTCAAAAAAACTTATATCCACGCTATCTTTATTTATCTTTACTTAAAAAAAAAAAGTTCTCTTCGAAAATATTTGTTTTTCTTGGAGATCCACGTAATCATTTGGTGACACTCAAAATAAAAAAAAACTAATTTGGTTAATTTATCATATTTTTTTCTAAGAAGTTTCTTCATAGCTCTGTAGATAGACTGGAAGCTTTTAAACTTTTTTGAATTTGAGTGTTTGTCTTGCTCATCATGAATCTCACATGAATCTATCACCAACCACTGTGTACGTCTTCCTCTTATGTGTGCTTGCAGGGCCGTTTGTATTTTCTACACCAGAAGTTGGAATAGGCTAGGTGATCCATTCAGCCTGTAAAATGTAGCTCATCAATGTATCTGCATTTGATGTCTTCAAAAATTTGAAGTCGGTGTCTGAAAGAAGAAGAATTATCCTATAGAGTTGATTTATATAAATGCCTTTCAACACATGGTACTTTTAAGAGGCTTCGGTTGTGATGCACCCTGTAATATTGAATTAAATGCTATTTCATACACTTGTCAAATGACCGAGGATATCATTTTGTAATAACACTAGACAATGTTAATAAAGAGTTCGATTTCAAATATCAAAGTTATATCAAGTGGCGACGAGGATTTTCGATATGAACCCAAAGGTTGTCCAGGCAATTCTAGACCAAAAAAAAAATTGATAGAGAAAATGATAAAGTCCAACACAGAATGTGTGAAGTGTATTTGAAAAACCCACCATTCCATAATTTACGTTCGGAAAAGGAATCCTGTGACATCTAGCTTTTCCAAGTTACTACATAACTTAGGTGGTGCTTCTGCAGAGGAACCCCCCAAGGAGGAGTCCTATCCCCTCTAATATGGCTCCTTGTAGTGGATGAGATCTTGGTAATACTGAAAGAAAACGACTTCAACGTGACGGCCTATGCCGACGACGTGGTTATACTGGTCTCGGGGAAATTCCCTTCAGTACTAAGTGAAAGACTCAATCTCGCACTACAACTAGTGGGTTAGCAGCAAAGGGCTAGGAGTGAACCCTTCAAAGGCGGAGGTAGTTCTCTTCACTAGGAAGAGATCAATACCTGCCTTCAGACCCCCAAGCATCAGTGGTACTGAACTAAGTATATCAGGTTCAACCCGATACCTGGGTGTAATTCTAGATTCCAAACTAAATTGGAAGGATAACACTGCTGAACGCGTCAGGAAACCAAGCGTAGCTTTCTATTCTTGCAAAAAGACATTCAGTAACACGTGGGGTTTTAGACCAGCTGTGGTGTACTGGATATACACGGCGATCGTAAGACCCATTCTTACATATGGTTCACTGGTATGGTGGACGGTACTGGAGAAGCAATACCAGCTTTCTAACCTCACCAAAATCCAGAGGGCAGCGTGCATTGGAGTCATGGGAGCAATGCAGACAACACCAACAGCAGCAATGGAAACTATGCTCAGTTTCATTCCGCTTGACATATACTGTGGCAGTCTGGCGGCTAAAACCGCTGTAAGTCTGAGGGAAGGCCGAATGTGGTCATCGAGCCTGTACGGCCATGCCTCAATTTTGTTCCGATGGGGATCTACCAGCTGTTTGTCAGAAACTGATCAAATGACCCCCACGCTATTATTTGAAAGGAGATTCGCTATAAGAATTCCTGACAGAATGTACTGGAAGCGCCGAAGAACCATGAAGAAGAAGGAGTTGGCGTTCTATACCGACGGTTCGAAGAAGGACGTCGGCACGGGAGCCGGAGCTTATTGTGAAACCCTAGGAAAACAACTCCTTTAGAATAAATGATGATTGTAGCGTATTACTGTGTATGTAGACAGCCAGGCAGCCGTTCAGGCTCTGGACTCCGCTATAATCAGATCAAGGCTTGTGAAGATCTGCAAATAGGTCTTGAATGAGATATCTAGAGCTAATGCGGCCAGGGCCCTATGGCCGGGCATCAGCAAGAAGAGATCAACTTCTCTGGTCAAACTGAGTCGTTATAAATCAGGGATAATTACTGGTCATTGATGCCATTGGTGTCCACGCGGAGCGACTCGGTGTAACTACATAATGACTTCTGTAGAAGCTGCAGGGACGAAGAAGAAATTGAGTCAGTTCGTCACCTGCTGTGCGACTGTCCTGCCCTATCCGGCAGAAGAATGAGGGCTCTTGGTAGTTACTTCTTCTCGGATTTGGAGGACTTGGGTAACGTAAAGCTGACGGACCTCCTGAGATTTATATCATTATCTGGGTGGTTCCAATAGCGGACTTTATAGGTTTCCGGGGTTAAATAACTAGACACAATGGACTCGAACTGTGGTCTAAGTGAGCAGTGACACTGTCACAAGGCGCCCATCTACCTAACCTAACCTAACCTAGGTGGTGCTACAGTTCGGGGTGAACCGGGGTCTCAACCAACAAGCCTCTCCATTACGTATGGTCCTTAGCTATGTATTTGCCTGCAGTTGCGCACTTCAAGTCGGTTGAGGTCACCTTCTACTTGCTAGCGTCACCTAAGGTGAGGTCTTCCTCTACTGCGTTGTCTCTTCGGGCTAGATTCGAAGTCTCTACGGGTCGGAGCACTGGTATTCATTCGCTTTACATATCCTAACCATCTCAAACGACATATGCGCAGTTTTTTGACTAGGTCAATGTCGCTGTACGGTTCTTATAGTGCATCGTTTCATCTTCTCCTTCAAAGCCCGTCAAAGCAAACAGGACCGTAAATTTTACGAAGAATCTTTCTGTAGAAAAGACCGACGATTTCCTCATCCGCTTTAGAGTCCAACATTAGTGCCATAAAGGAGGATTAGGATGAGTCCTGATGGAGCCTTACACAGAGTCTCCTTAGTTCTTCGGCCCAACAAATCAGCGAGTGGCAAGAGCTATTCTTCGTTTAATTTTTGCTGAGGTGTTGTTCTCAGAATTGATAACAGAGCCAAGGTAGACAAAGTCCCTTGCTACCTCGAAGTTATAGCTGTCGATTGTGATGCTCTGTCCAATTCGCGATGTTTTCCAGTAATCTTTTGCGATTGCAGCTCTTCGACGTCAAATCTTCTTAAAGTATTTCTTATTTGTTGTGGCTGCAACAAAGTAGTGATTCGAGTCAATGTTGGCTGCTACAAAGGTTTGGACATTCAGAATACTAGAAGCATGCCTTGCGTCGATCGCAATGTGATCAATTTGGTTGACTGTTTCATGATCAAAAGACCGCCATGTCCCCTTGTAAAAATTGAGATGAAGAAACCGTGTGCTTGTTATAGTAACGTTACATCCCGCCGTAAAGGCAATTAGCTTAAGTCCATTGCCAGGCGTAGTGTCGTGTATGCTATCCTTGCCAACTGTCCTCCATTCGTATCTTGGCGTTAAAGTCGCCTAGCATGATTTTTACGTCATACTTAGAACATTACTTACTTACTTAGGTGGCGCTACAGTTCGGGGTGAACCTGGGCCTCAACTTAGAATTGGCTGCACGCGGTCTGTTAAGGGTCCAATGATTTATTTGAGAAGTTTTTTCATGATAGTTATACTCTCGGGTGTTTGACGGACGCTAGCGAGAGGTGAGTGCGTAAAAGAACATTTAGGTGTTGTCTGGGGATCGAACTTCAAAGTCCTTGCTCCATAGTCCAACGCAGTAACCACCAACGCAGTAACCACGACGCGCACCTGGGGTGCCAGTTCACTTTTTATACCCCTAGGACAAGGGGTCGGATTTTTCGTACTCAGTAACCCGTTTCGGGTATACGAGCATTGCCGTTGGCCCATTAAGGGTTCACCTGCCACCAATTCTTCTCCAACACTCTGACTCAGTAACACTAATAGGTCGACCTGACTGGAACTGGTAGACGCCACCGTTGGTTCCAACTAGGGAATTCGTCTGCTGCCGCCTGACTCAAGAGGAAGTGTTTTTCTCTTTGGCTGCCACCTTCCTACTTACCGTACCCTAAAAAAACGCAGCTGACCAGTAGCATACATATGTATGTTGGGTTCTAGTCCAAAGACACTTTTTTTCCAAATAAGCGTAACTATACTCTAGTACATACATATGTGTATTCCTTAGATAGTACTACGCGCGAATGCCATTTTTGGTTTCGTTGCATAACCTACATAACTATATAGTTTGTCAAGGTTATAACAAACATTCTGTATTAAAAAAATATGTTAACCATAAAATACGTTTCGCTAGACTAAAACAATAAATTCAAACGTGTTACGTTCGTTCATTGGTTACTTAATAAAAAAAAAGTTCTGCACCTCATAAAATTAGGGATGTTTTCTTAGTTCTAAACATCTCCCCGACAAGACCAACACTGCCCTAGTCACATTCACCCAGAAGCTTTGTTTTTTTTTACGTAACTAATAAAAAATTTACATAAACAAAGATAGATTCATGTATTTATCTAGATTTATGTGATTTTTACTCTGTTGACATGCCAGATGTTTTCACATAAAAAACCAATGCATGACTAGTGGATTTTGCAAAAAGGAACATGAAAACAAAAATAAATCTAATAGAACAAATTGTTTACACATTAAAAAGCAAAAACCAAAAAAAAATGTGCCCTCCTTGTGTGTGTGTTTGTCTGGCTGAAACTTTCACAAATAATGTTATGACATCCATATGGTATCTGTACTTCAATGTTAATTATATGTACTGGCTATTTTGGTACAGAACGTCAGTCATCGCTTTATTAGATTGCCATTTGCCAGATACATTATGAATCTAAAAGCCGATTGGGATCTTCTTCATGATATGCAAATTACGTGACGTGATGGACGTATTCAAATGTCAGTTCCACTGTAGGTTTTTGCCTAAAAGTGACTTCATTTAATTCTCACCTCAAAAAAAATTTAGATCTCGGTCAGTGATGTGGGATTCTATCTAATTAGATTCGCACGACGACTTTTATAATGGGTTTGGTTTTTTTTTTTTATTTCGTTGTGGCCACTAAGCCTATTAGATTCACTTTCAGTATTTAAATTTGTTCATACAAAAAGTTAATGCATTTATTAATCAATCAAGTGAAAATAGAAAGGTCCAATAATTCGCTGCTATTTAGTTTCACAAAAAAAGTAGTTCGAATAGGTATTAGAAATTTTTTAACACTCTGCGACCAGAGGGAACTATTGTTCTCAAAATGGCGCCAGCATGAGGTTGGAGAACTTTTCATCTTCCTAATAAAATCAATCGGTCCCTTATGAAGGGAGTCGGATACGGAGATTGCGAAAGCAGGCTTAAAGTCATCGAGATACAATGACTTCAATAGAAATGAAAACAGTAGTGGAATTCCACTGACTAAAGCAGTGGTAAACTTGGCTGCTGTTGCCAAGGGACTTTCAAACGAACGGTATGGATTAAGCCAAGCCCGTTATACAATCGATGCTATACGGAAACCACAATTTTGGAAGAAGCTATTCAGGGTGAACAAATGGGAAAGCCAAGAAAAACAAAACCCAAGCCAAATTCAGAAAGCAAGTCAGTACAAGAATGGGTTAAGGCTGGCACGAATATACGCACCACGAATTACGAAAAACCGCGGCCGGATGCGATAATGAATACGAAGACCGGAGATGTATCGTACTCTGACATGCTTCGAAAATTGAAGGCTGATCCTTCACTCAAAGAAGTAAGGACGAATGTTAGTTGAATCCGAAAAACTTCTCCTTCTCACAATTAAAGAACCGTGGTAACGTTTGGTCCTTAAGGCCAGACGTCTTGCCAGAATGCAAGGATATTAACGAAGCGATATCGAAAGAGGAGATCTGTTCCGCTTTTACAGACCAAGTATATTTAAGTATATTCTGATAACGTCAGGTTATCAACAGAGGAAGAGTTAAATCATCTCATCATATGGAAGAAGCTACAAAAGTTGGGCTATAATGTCTTTCGCTCCTTTCAAAGTGCCGGGCACTGACGGCATTTTGCCGGCTTTGCTGCAAAAGGCTCCAGCGAAGGTTATAAGCAGGATCAAGGAAATTTTTATAAGTTGTCTAAGATTAGGTTGCAAATTAGGTGTGGAGCCAAAGCAGGTAAACCAAGCCACGCTTCAGCGAAAGACAATAGACCCATTAGTCTTTCATCTTTTCTCCTCAAGACACTGGAGAGGCTTCTTGACATTTATATAAGAAGCAAGTGTGGCAACGGTTTTTCATGCAATGCTCAGCTCGCATACTTAAAGGAAAAATTGAAAGCAGCCTTCAGCATAAGGAATTCGCACTAGCTGCCTTTTTAGATATTGAAGGGGCTTCAATAACGTAAGAGGGGAGGCAATTAAAAGTGCTCTGGAAAGGATAAATGTCCAGCACAGCATTACCAATTGGCTCTGCAGGATGCTCGTCACGAGAAATAGCAATTCCACTCTCGGACTTAGTTCAATAAGGAAATCGGTAACTAGAGGCACCTCCCAGGGAAGGGTTATCTCTCCGCTCCTTTGGGTTCTTGTCATAGCCGATATACTCAAGGATCTATGCAACGCAGGGTTTAACGTTACTGCCTACGCGGATGATGTGGTGATCTTAGTTCAGTGTAAATTCCTAAATACATTAAGCGATATGATGGAATCAGCCCTTAACAGGCTTGGAAGATGGGCTGAAAAGTGCGGACTACACGTCCATCCGGAAAAAACAGAACTAGTACTATTTAGCAGGAAATATAAAATTCAAACTGCCTACGCTTGCTGGAGTGGAGCTTTCCCTCACGGATCGCCCAAAGTATCTTGGTACGGTACTAGATAGTAAGCTAAACTGAAAACTTAACGTTCAGGAAAGAGTCCGTAAGGCTCAGAATGCTCTCTTCATCTGCAAGAGGACAGCGGGAAAAAGGTGGGGCCTGAAACCGACAATGATGCACTGGCTATACATTATGGTAGTCAGACCAATTCTAACATAAGGGGATATGTAGCCCATGGTACAAAGAACAGTCTGCATTGCCATTACTGGCGCTTTACGCACCACGCCCACAGCTGCATTCGAGGCTTTTATGTATCTTCTACCATTGGATAAAGGCAGATTACAGTGCGATTCGTCTCACTAACGCAGGACTCTTCAAATCTAGCTATATCGGACATGGCTCTATTCTTCAGGGATCATTCCCCAACATCCGGAAGATACTTTTTCAACAATCTGGATGAGGTTGGTTCACTGACCAAAATTGAGGAAATAATTAGATTCTGTAGCAAAACTAAATGTATGGGCGAATTGGTTTAAGGTTTCCTGCCGTGAAGGTTCCTAGGGATCGCAATGAGACCACTATGGTGCCTAGTGTTTTATGACAAACTCATAACCCTACACAACCTAAACCTAAACCTAGGCCTACCAGCGGATATTGCGCACAAGTTGTTGTGAAAATCGGAAAAGTGCAGATCGGCTGGGTCTACTGTCGAATACGGAAAACAACTGTGGCGAAACGCTGCTTCAAATGACTCTCAACAAGTCCGATTTCGGAGTTGGTTGAAAAACCCAATAACAAAACAATCCAACAGTAGCGTTCGCAAATTCATTCGGTTTATACATAAGTATCTACACACGAACACTTAACTGTGCATCGCTGAAATACAATATTCATTTGAATTGAAAGTCACGTTTCTAACAGTAATTATTTTTAGTTCTCGTCTACGGTCTGTTGTGGTGCAGCTTGCTAAGTGAACACATTTCTTCCTTACTATTCGTCGCTGGGGAGTTATGGATACATTGTTCTTCCCCGAATACGGGAAAAATAACTTTGTGGTTATGACGTTTCTATTAATCATTCGACTTCGTACACACCGCGATGTTGATGTCACTCAGAACCGACATCGACACTTGGTCTAGCAGCTATTATTCTTCGTCTTGTGTTCGAAATTAAAATTCATTCAGTGGATGTCAACGAACACACCTAGAACGTCAGTTATTATACCAAATAGATACACAGCGATGCGCGCTGCGATCGGATGCGATCGTGCCGCGTAATTTAGTTGTCTTCTAATAATTAACCAACATTCCTACTGTTTGCCCAGTGTTTCGGTTGTCGAGGTTCATTGGAAGTGATGATAGTTTGTCACGACCGAATTTTTGCACGACTACACGCACGATCGGGTAAAACAAGCGGAAAGGGAGCGGTCCGATCGATCGATTCGGTGGGTTGGATCAGTTTGTGTTGGAATTAGAAATGCAATACAAATTCTTGAAACTTTTTTTTTTGTCTCTGATCAGGCAGGTGGAGCAGGCACAGGCACACATCCTAGGTGGATGGACTTGATCTCAATGGCCCTTGTGACCCGAGATGTCCATTGTGTGTTGGATAGGTTATGGGCGGCATCTTGTGCGGTCGCGCACAATAATGCACGCCAGAATAGGCATGATCAATGGTTTAGAGCCTGAAATTGATTTCTATTAAGTTCGTGGGTTCGCTTTATCGTTCCTTGCCTTACCCTTTCCATTGTATTGTAGTGCGGCTCTGTATGTGTGCTTATGTTTATAAATGAGTTCAATTCGATTCAGTGCGGTAAGAGTATCTTCCTGAGTGATCCTAAATCAGGTCTGCATGTTATCTTCGGTTGCGTGATATTGTGTCTAGACACTGGGAAGTTCAATGATATTCTTAAGTGGTCTCTTGAAATATGAATTGTTTTCCAAAGTCATGGCAGGGCAATGACATTTGAATTGTGAATTGTGTTCAGGTTTTGATGGTTCACACAATTTGAGAAAATATTGAATAGCAACCGTTGTTGACATCCTACGTACGTGAAAGTTGTTCTTAGACACCGTGAAACTCATCAACATGTGAATTTTCAGTTTTTTTGATCTTAGGCTTTGGTATCCAAGATCGTTTTACCGAAGATTTGGTCTTCATCATCATCCATCTAACAGTTACGTGTTGTAACCTTGGACCATTCCATGATGGCAATATCATCGGCGTAACCCAGCAGATGTATGAAGTTGTTGAAGATACGTTACACAGTTCGGAGCGATGAATACTATATCATATGTGCGTTTAAAGTCGAGCCAGAAACCACACTAGTATTTGCCTATCAGGGTATTGCAGAAGAGTTGGAGACGTTCACAAAGAAGGTTCGATAGGGTCTTCTGTACATATTTTCCGCAAAAAGTAGTAGTATTTGTCGCAAGAACTTTTACGTAATAACGTTTTAACGTCAAGCACCAAAGTAAGTCCTAGCCCTAGGGATCCCCAGATCAACACGGCTATACTAAAAACCAATCTGATGAGACAGCACTCCATGAGGTGGAACAAAGAATTCATGTTAGAGGCCTTCTTGGAGCCTTCAACAATGTAAACTCTAAATCTATACGACTAGGACTGAACCAACAAAACATAGACCCAGTAATCTCAGACTGGGTTGAATGCATACTCAAGACTAGACACATCAACTCAGAACTTGAAAACCCCTTGAAAACAAAGGTGCTCCTCTTCACTAACAATAGAACAAACCCACAGATCGGGCCCTTGAGAGTCAACGGCATACAAAATCACAGATACGAGATATTTGGGCTGTATACTCGACCATAAGGAAAGAAAACACGTCCGAAAGGATAAGGTAGCCCTCCAAAGACTTCTATACATGCAGCAAAATCTTAAAAGCAAAAAGCAAAAAATACATAGCCATCGTCAGACCCCTTCTATCTTATGGGTCTGGTGGCCTGCAACAGATAAGATCTGATCAGGATACAAAGATTAGCATATATAGGAACTACCAGTGCCATCAGAACCAAGCCGACTACAACCCTTGAAACCAGACTGGCAGTGATCCCATTAGACCTACAACCAAAGGAGACAGCTGCAAAAAGTGCCCTTCACTTGAAGCAATCCATAGTTTGGAAGAAGGCTGCACAAGCCACCGCACTATTGTGAGATGGGCAGACTTAAGTATCGGGACAGACTATATATCACCATCCCTCGACTTCAGCCTTAACGTTGAAACAGTCTTCCCATCAAGAGAGGATTGTATAAACGGACCGTTCAAAAACAGACGAAGGAGTGGGCTCTTAGATGGGTATCTGAACCCGAAATTGCTCGCTGTCTGAGACTTCCAAACCACAGCAGAGTGTTCCAAGCGGAAGTATTAGCAATCGTAGAAGAGGTAAAACAAAGACTCACTACCTATGCGAATGCCCAAGCCTGTGCAGAACTAGGAAAATGGCCATCAGACTTCAGAATCATAAGAATGACGGAATACTCTTAACTAGGAAACGTTATCTGCTAGATATTGTGGAATAAGTAATATCTTTAGTACTGGTTGGCTTTAGTACTGGTCACTGCGCGAGTGGTGATCATATGGAGCGTCTTGGGGTACTTCACGAAGCTGGACGCAATTTCTCTTGCCTCCTGCTTTGGACATGATTCGTGAGAGAGCAGCGCTGCTTTGTGACTCACACATTTGAGGTGTTCTTTAAACCATAGCCTGGTATTTAGTACGACTCCGAGGTATTTTATGTGAGTCTTCAATGTTATTGTGTGGCCGCCCACAGTAATATTTAGCATTTCCGCCTTATTCCTGCTTCTTATAAGAACCGCTTCCGTTTTGTGTTCCACAAGGGTGAGGATAGTCGAACTCGACCTGTTTCGTACGGTCCTTATTGTGTATTTGCTTAACTGTTCCACGAAACCGATAATTTTTGTCTCCTCAGGTATTGGAAGACGTAAAACCCTGTCATACATGATATTCCGGAATAAGGGACCTAGTACTAAGCCCTGTGGTACTCCGCGGGTGGTCTTATATTCTTTGGGTCTATTGTCAGAGTTGTAATTTTAGACTCAGCACCAGAAGTAGCTCGTCACGATTTTAATGAGATAGGCTTTAACTCGTAAGTATCTGAGTACGTGTAGTGTATGGTTACAGTTTTTAATGTTGAATGCATTTTTCTTACCCCCTTTCCACCTCTTGTATTCTATCGCTTCTTTGATGTTTTAACTATTAAGCTGATTGCATCTACTGTTGAGCGAGCCTTCCGGAAACCATATTGGTGTTCCGATAGCACGCCTGCTGTTTCTATTGCTGCTTCCAGTCTGTTGTAGACAATTCGCTCCATGCTCGCATTCCTGCGGTGTCTAGCATGCACAGCGGCGGCTTAACCCCTTTGTGGAGTATTACCAGACTCTGCATTTTCTATTGAACTGGAAAAACTCCCTCAGTCAAGCACGCATTGTACACTTCTACGAACATATCCGCACACACTTTGAATGCCGTCTTGAGAGCTATATTGGGGATGTCGTCAGGTCCCGGTGACTTATTTTGTCCAAATTTGTTGCATACATATCTATCGACAAATTCGTTTGTTCATTGGTACTTTATCTTTAGTGGTGTACGGCTGGAAATGCATTGTGGAACTTTTTGGAAATCGACCAATGCGACGTTTCTAGTGTTTTACAAACTATTCACTATGATTGTTGAACTCTAGGTATGTATGTTGGGGATCTCAGTAGGAATAGTGAATGGACCGACATCCTTTTGCTTACAAATCGATTACTTCCAACCACTTCTTCACTCAGACTAGAAGATACGCAAAATTTTCTTTGGTTGACTGGCCAACTACACAACTGCACAGAGTGTATCTATGCGACTACAGCACATAAGGAATACAGAAAACGATCGTAAATCTGGGTCAATTAAATGCGATAGATACTCTACGTCACCGATCATGCGTGTAAAAGCCGTTGGTGTCTTTTTTTCCTCCATCATGATGGATGCGTTATGCATCAGTGGGAAAAAAAGGTACAGTCTGCCGCTAGACTTTCAGATATGTAATTAACTGGACAATTTTGAGCATACTGCGTAGTCCACTATGACTCACAAACGCACGTGTAGAGTGTGAGAAGTATCTAAGCGAATAATGTTTGCCGAGATACAAGATCCAATGTCGAAGCAAACATAGCCGTCGCGTCGTCTAAAAGGCTTAAGCAAAATGCAAATATCTCGCAGTGCAAACTTAATCTTACCTTCCTACCATCTACATACATACAAGCGTGTGTATATATCTCATTATGCGTTGCTGATGCGAAAAAATGTTTGAACTTCACCAAACGGATGGTATTTGAGGAGAGGTTGGAGATTTTTGTATTTTCATCAGCACTGCGGCTAAGACAAACAAACTTGGATGATAAACACAAACACAATCCAGTCATAGTTAAATAAAACAACCCACCTCAACCATACAGATAATTACACAATCTTGTATCTGTGAAATGCGAATCGTGGTGCGATAGTGCGAGATACTGCGTTATCCGTTCAGATGGAATAAAAAAGTATGTATTAAGCAACACACACAAATCAAGTGTATAATTGGAATCAAATCTTGGCCTTATGATGACTGCTGCTGTTTGAAAGAAGGGCCGCGCTTCATTCTATCACGAATGTAATCTTCTTAATGTGCAGCGATAAGTAGGACCCGTCCACATAAGCTGGCTTTCGGCTTTCGGCATTCGCCTGCTTAGCATTACCAGTCCCAGTTGAGGGCAATTAGTCGGAGTGATCAGGTCAATGGCTTTTTGATTCAATTTTTTTTTTTTAATTCTTCGTTCCCTCAATGGACGCAAGCCACTTCCTATGGGTACAGGCGCCAACATTTAGGTCATAAAATTTCGGTTTATTTTTAAATCCAAAGGGTGACATAAAAAATACAGAATCAAACACTTTCTTAAGAACTCCTCGAAATGGGGACGAGTAATTATCATATTAATTTTCAAAAACTCAAAACTAATGTATTGAGGTTGTTATCAGTTGTTGTAGGTTGGTTGCTGGGCTGCCTCAAAGGAGATTCGTTACGGTTGAGATGCTATAATGATTGAATGTGTTGTGAGAGACACTTGGAGATGTTTAATCCGAAAATAGGTTTTATGGGTCTTTTAGTACCGCAATCATAAACAATTTCGGGGATATTATGTTTATAGCCCACAGACGGATTGTGATGTTGTAGTTTGGTTGCTCTTTTGATGTGCAAAATGGATTTAATTCAGTTGCATACGTACCACACCTGAAATATGGATAGGTCTCGAAATATTCTTATCTTAACAGTAGATTGAAGCGAATGGATAGAGTCTCATCAATTTTCAAAACACACGCGACTTATAGGCATTAGAAGAGTCACACGTTCCACACCCAAATCCTTCGCTAAAATACTGCGAGTGAATGTGGAACAAACTTATGGATGACTTCAATGACTGGCTTCAAAGCTGGTGGCTTTGATGCTTGTAAAGTGAATGAGTTACCGCATCCGTTCTCGTCCCTGAACATTATGGCGTTTAATATTCTAGAGGAGCAGACATTCAATAGAAACCGCCTAGGGTCATCAATACATATATCCATAGCGACTACCTGGTCGATTTGTTCGCAGGGCAGTCTTCAGGAATAGGTTCAAGAAATGGTGAAAAAAATACAACTTGGGAAGTAATCGCTCAAATGCAGCAATGAAGGTTCCATCTGAAGTTATAAAGTAAGTTTTCAGACCCTGCAAAGCATCAGTGTTAGAAAAAAAATATGAGACCCAAAGGCCAGTGTACTGGTAATGTAGATGTCAGTGTATGTCATCATGTCACTAGGAGAAGACTATTACTATTGGCAAGAGACTTAGGATAGATACTTGTGTAATAGAATATTCGGTAGAAAACGATAAAAAAAAAGTAACTTGCACATAGAACTAGGTGGGTTTTGATTTATAAATTCCCTGACTCTACACCCCTAGATCATTGAGCAGGGTCAAAGCACTCTTCATACCGAAAACCGGTAATACCTTCCACATAACCCATCTAAGGACTTCCGTCTATTCTCCTTTCTATTAAAAACTCGTTGGTAGGTATCTTTGAGACAACTTTTGCGAATAAATATTTCACTATGATGTCCTTCTTTGCCCCAGAAACTATACCAGCTGGAATTTTTAACCTGAAAAATTATAAATGTAAATAGTTAAAAGTAGGCTTATCTATACTGAGCTGGGTTGCTGTTTGACAAAAGAGTAGTGTGTAGAGGTACCCCCATAGGATGGAATACTATAATGGTTTGTAGTGAATAAGATACTACTAAACTTGGCTAAAGAGATGTTCAGTGACATAGCCTATATGGAAAAAGTTCCTTCTTACCAGGTGTAGTCTGTTTTTAATAACCTTACAAAGTGGACGGACCTGGAAGGTTGCTTTGGACAAGATTACCAAATAGGCCACTGGATGGGAAGACTCAGTGTCGACCCAAGCAAAACTGAGCTGATGCTCTTTACTACTTAAACCAAAATACCAACCTGCAGGCCTCCACGCCTCCACGGCTAAACAACCAATTACTCTCCTTATCCTCCTCCACTACCAAGTCCCAAGATCCAAAAGTAAGTTGGAAAATCAACATTATTTCTTGCTTTCTATGCTTGCATCAAAACCTTCTACTATACAACCCCTGAGTGAACTTCAGAAATTACGTCATGGTCAGATTCCGTCCCAGAGTGAAGTAGAATACAGACGGAGTGATAAATGAGTTCGAAACAACAATTTACACCGACGGCTCACAAATGGACTAAGGGTAAGGCACTCTCTGAATCTCTCAACATTTCCATGTCTTACCGGCTTCCTGATTCGTACAGCTTCTTCCAGGCGGAAGTTCTTACTGTACGTGAGGCTTGTCGCCTACTCAAGCAAAGCAACACACCCCTTAACACAATAGCCATCCTTATTGACAGCCAGGCCGCTATCAAGGCTATTGTATCTGACACTACATCCTCGAAGTTAGTAGAACAGTGCAAAGAGGAATTTGCCTCGCTGGGTCATCGTTTCAGGATCAGTCTCCTTTGAACGTCAAGATGGGACCCCCTAAGAGGTAGAATCTTTGTGCACCATCTTTTAAAAACTAGAAACGTTTTGTCCTTATAAGACCGCATGACTGGATGCTATTTTGCCAGCTTTAATGCAATTGAGTGCAGACTTGATTCTAGCGAGGCCGAGGGATACACACGTTACATGCCTAGCAATAGGCTACATACCGATAACATGGAGAGAAACAAACGTTGTGTTTTTTCCAAAACCGAAAAAAAGGACTACACCGAAGCGAAATCCTTCAGACCGGTCAGCCCAACATAATTTCTGTTGAAAACAATGGAAAGAATTGTATGTAAATGTAAAATTGTAAGTGGTACGCGTCGCGGAGGAGAAGATATGTATATCAAATGAATTGCATTGACAATAATAATGGACATTGAATGCGTCTTCGATAAAATATGCTTCGAAAGTCTGAGAGTACCCTCAGAAGAACGCTATCTCTGACATTGGTGGTGAGATGGGTGGACAATATACTGAAAAATAAGTACATATAGTCACAGCAGATACCATAAGAAATGATCTCTGAGTGGTGGAGCGGTGATATCAGGAACAGGGGCTCTCCAATAATAAAGAGGAGAGATCTGGAAATTCAGCCCTTGACACTTTTCGGATCGAACCTACATGTGACCAGGAAGGTTGAGTATCTGGGTGTATACCTAGATGCTGGACTGATTTGGAACTTCCATGCGGAAGTGAAGATCAGAAAGGCGAAAAGGAATGGGGAATCTCGCCGAGGTCAGCATACTGGATGTACACGATGATAGTTAGACCGATTATCATATCATATGCGTCAGCTATATGGTGGCAAACTTCCTCCCATAAAACTGTAAGGAAGCAGCAGTTAGATAGGGTCCAACGTCTGGCATGTTTAGGGATCGCCGGTGCAATACGCACGACACCAACATGCGCAGTGGAAGTGATCCTCTTTAAGGATGGGTCCATGATGGATGGTAGACCAGGCCCAGGTGTCATTTCAGAAGGACTAGAACTAGGCTGTCATATTAGCCTGGGGATGTATACGTCAGTCTATCAAGCCGAGATGATTTCTCTGTTGCATGCCTTGGATCACCTGAAAGAAGGTCAGGTTGCGGGTAAAAATATTATTAAAGCCCTGGAAATCAATCAGTGATTAGACGTATTAAGCAAACTGATATTGGAATGCGTTCATAAACTCAATGAGTGTTCATCTCGAGAGTGAGTGCACTAGAAACGGACTCTCTAGCAAAGCAAGGATCAATCTCGGAGTTTTCTGGTTCGGAACTATTTGCTGCAATTGGTAGAGGAATGTCAGAGCACCTAATTAGCAACTGGGCTGTGGCGGAACACCAGAGAAGGTGGTCAACCGTGGAAGGTTGCAGGCAAGAGAAAATGGCTGTTAAAATGCCAATTGATACCACTCATTGAGAAGTTCTGCCATGCATTATGGCAGGGCACGAAACTGTGTTATGTCTAGACAGATGTGGGCCAAATACTACTTTAATAGAACACAAGAACTATTAAACAGATATTGCAAGAGTGCTGGCAATTAGTACTGGCCACTGGTCTAACGGGGTGCATGCGGCCAAAATAGTCATTCTGTTTAATGCACATTGTAGCACATGTAATATCGCTAACGAGAAAAACACAATTCTACGCTACCTTTGCAAGTTCCCGGCTCTAGACAGGGTCAGACATTGTAAATTAGATAAACTCATTTTTGACAACCTAAGAGAGTTAACCGAGTTTAACATGGGGACGTTTCCTTAACGTAAAGAGGTTAATTTGAATTATCTCCACTCTTTTTCTCTTACCTCAATTAATTAACGCCCTTTTTACATCCATAAAAAGCTCTTGTGAGTTATTTTCGATATCCAAGACCGTGATTGCCGTTTATTCATGTAGGAAGGCACTGAGTCCGAAATGCTGCCATTGGATATACATATATAACCTTCCTCATGTACAGGATGTTAGTCTACTGTTCGGCATTGAACAAGAAAATGAATATTGTTCCACTCGAGAACGTTCAAAGGTTATTCTGTACCTGTATAACAGTTGCCCTTGGAACTACTCCTGCAGCTGCACCAGAAGCTATGCTCCACCTGCTTTCAGCAGTAATAAGGCTTAGGGGATCCTCGCATCCGGCTCGTGAATTTTATGGGTTGACACCGAAGCTAGTTACCATTCCTTTCATCCTGTATGAGAAATTTGCATGTATGGTATGTACATATGTAGGTACCAGTGCTGATAACCCAGTTATTATCTTTGTGGTTTTGTGGATGTCTTCGTTCCACCAATAAACCCCTAACCTCTACCTCACAATAGAGCCGTCACATTTTGTTCTAACGTAGGTGGACAGCTGTGTTTACTTATCATTGGCCGTACCCGGTAGTGAAGCGAATCATCATCGAATATGTCTCCCCTCCACTATATTTTCTGAACTTTCTCTCTCGATAGATTTATATTTTGCCCTTGGTCGGTTTTAATCTCATACAGAATTGCTTGATGATCGTCGAACTTCTTCTGTACTAGGATATTGCTTGGTGAGAGCAATGATGGAGCTGCCTCTGCGGTTTAAAAGTTCTAGATCGAAAGTTGTTAAGATTTCCAAAAGGCAGCCTACTCTCCTGTTTGTTCTCGGATAGCCCTAATATACTACCCAATACAACCTCTAGTATTGGTCATACATATGTATATGCAGGCCATTCAACTATCCGTAACGTGGATAGGCCTAAACTTTATATTCCTCTTGTTTTTCTACATTTGTTTGTCTTTATTCGTTGTTAAACTAGGGGTTTCTCGTCGTACTCGTAGTCGAGAGAAATATGTACATCGTCAACCCTGAAACTTTCTCATAGTATTTCGTTGTTTAGATATCCGCATCAATCCATACCATAGCAACAACAATGTAGTGCAGATCCGAAAGCCGTTCTCCTTATTCCGCTTGCAGGGTTTATCAACAGTTGAATCATCCTTAATTGAGGCTATTGGTTGGTTCATAACCATTCTCTTCCATCGAAGAAATTCCTCCTACATTTAAGATACATTTTACTGTTAATCAGGTCAATACGAGAGGCCTCATCTGGCTTACGCACTATATAGTATTGTACATACATGCCGAAATTCACCGATCGGTGGTTGTGATGTGTTCAACCCCACAGATCAGATAGCTGCCCAGGATCACGTGGAGGTGATGATGCAATATTGTCCAGCGACACCTTGTCTGTGTAGCCAATATCTTTGAAAATATTAAAGTAGCCCCGGATGAGCTTAGACCCTACCTTGTCAGATTTAAGGGCCATTATTCCTATCCATTTCAAAGATGCAGGTTTTTGTTGTGTTCCATAAATGTTTCTTCAGGTACGGTAAGCTCTACCAATAAAGTATATTGGTTACTCTTCAAGTGTTGCCACACGTTGGAATTTTTGAGCCATATACAGCAGTCGTTTTGTATCTTTACCTATTGATTACCTGTAAGGCAGCTGATCTTAAGATACAGAATCTTAAGCAGCATTAGAGCAATTAGCTTAGCTTCCTTTCGGACTGCCAAAGTAACCATGAGAGGCTTTTAGGCATGTTTTGGGTGTCACATTGGCTGCCAAGAAGGTTTCAAGATAGGGTCAATTCGACTGTTCCTGACCACCATTGATTTGTTAATGGCACTAAATGAGCAGTAGCGTTGAAGTAGTCTTTCAGTTTTAACCAAGAGACTTCGCTTCTTTGGACAAATCAATAGAGATGTGTTAGATTGTAATTTATCTGATATTATGCTTCATTTTTCATAAAAAAAATACAAGTTCGTCCATATCAAATAATAATTGACAGGTTGGTAGATTTCTTTAAAAATCACAATTGTTGAAGTTACTTCGGGCTAAGAGCTTCAAAAACAAGCTACACTTGGAAAGTTTTCGATTAGTGGGAAGAACAAGATTCTTTGTTACGGTAACTTCCTGTCTTAGGAATACCATTCTGTGACCGCATGTAGCTCTTTTAAAAAAAACTCCATATAGAGGACAATGTATTCCACTCCAAAAAGCAAATATGTAGTTCCATTAACCTACAAAAGCTTGGCGATCCATTTATTACTAAAAAACACTCTTCCCTACCACAAAGAATTTCATTTAATTTTTCTAATTACTCGCTTCGGTGGAAAAATTATTGTCGTATACTATTATATGAAATATATCGACGCAATGGTTTCGCATGAAATACAGAACGCACATGAATTCGAAAATAGAAATTCGTTACGCAATTTGTGTACTCGTCTTTAAAAGATTCATTTCTCCATTTCATTATGTAGAATCTTTCCATTTCTTGATAAATCTATTCATGACTCTGACTTCCAGTGGCCGAGGAGCAAAGATGTTCTGAATTTGAATAAATTTTCCACCCATCCCAGGCGTACGCGTTGTAATGGATGACCCACGAGATACATTTTCTAACGAAATTGCCTAAAGGGTTACACCGCAATTGCAAGACTGGAGAGTAGTTCTCTCTGTTGAATCGATTTCTTTCCGATTCTTCATGGATTCCGGGTTGATTGGTAGTTTGGGATGGCAAAACCGAAGGGGAGTTCAATTCCATGAGTCATAGTTATGCTCATTGGATCTGATTGCGATAAGCGAGACGAATTTATTTTTTCAACTAAATCACTTTCGCAATAAATGTTTGACAATCGATTGCAATAAAATTGATTTGTCGAAGATATGTCTGTGTCACTACTTTTTGGCATGTGATGGAGCAGGGCAATAACTTATCTTTGGATACAAGCATCTTTGAACTTTGAGGATGTCGCAGAAGGATATTGATTTTCATGCTGGAGGGGAATTGGGTATCGTTATTGGCAATTGCCATTTAAAATTGGTGGCGATAATTTGTGTTAAAACTGCATTTGGGCTTGGAGCGATGTTTGTATGGAGAATCGATTTGATTTTAATATCGTAGCTATCGGTGG
This sequence comes from Xylota sylvarum, assembly GCA_905220385.1. Lineage (NCBI taxonomy): Eukaryota > Metazoa > Arthropoda > Insecta > Diptera > Syrphidae > Xylota > Xylota sylvarum. The sequence continues at coordinate 29,326,473 of LR999960.1, forward strand.
TGAATAGGTGGCATCTGTGGTGTTGGCTGTCTTACCAATCAACTTATGTATTAACCAAGATATACTTGGACCAAAGTTAGGTTCATTATGTGATACTAAATGGAAAGACGGGAAGAACTATCTACCTGTTAGATACAAAGTAAGGAACCACTTTATAACGAATTATATAGGATGACAGATGCAAGTAAACCCTTTGGTGGAAGTATAGTTTCTTTGTTTTTTAGTAATTGTACATTAGCCTCTCACTATCAACTCCTACTCTACACCTCTACGTTGGTGGCTGGTGGATGCCTAGTATGTCCGTTTGGTAACCAACCCCTTCGGAAGGTCATTATTGGCAGCAGAGAGAGGGAGGAGGAATGTTTTCTCATTAAGGCACTTCCTCTTGATTTGGACGGCAGTGGACGAATTCTCCAGACGGAAGCAAGGGTGGTGTCCACAGTTCCAGTCAGGCCGAACTGTCTAGTGTCACTTGGGGGCGGATGAACCCTTTATGGGACAACGGTAGCGGTCACATCTCCGAAGGGGATTACTGAATCCGGAAAATCCGGCTCCTCGTTCTAGGGGTAACTTCACAACCATTGAAGATCCATCTGGTTCCGAAACTCACATAAGCTTTGGATAAGGATGATTCTACTGTTGGCGCCCCAGTAATAGAAATACGGACAACGACCTTCGGTTCTGCATGTGGATCGAACCACCTGCAATCGAAGAATTATCAGAGGCCCTAGACTGCTATAAAGCAGATGTCACCGCCATCCAGGAAGTGTAATGGGATGGGCTGGGCAACTTTCATGCTTTCATGTCCCACAGATGAAAAGGACGACTCAAACAAAGAATGTTTCTACGAGCTCCTCGACAAAGCTTACAAGCAGTGTCCTAAATATGACGTACTAAGAACATGGAAAATTTCTTCTGCAAACTGTAAAACGGCTATGAAGACCAACATCGCCCTGTCAGGCAGAATGAACCATTCAATCTAGATGATGATAGCCAAAATCTCCGTCCACCTGATCAAAATAAAGTTACAATAGCAATATCCATGCTTAAATCCAACAAGACTGCTGGACCTGTTGGCATACCAGCTGAGTTGTTCAAAGCAGCTGGAAATGATCTGGTAGAGAGCATACACCAACCCCCCTCAATTGGGCCAATTACAGAAGTATCAGTCTTCTCAACATCCCGTCCTGTGTGAACGTCGGAAACCCTTTGTCAATAACCAGTGTGGTTTCAGACCCAAGAAAGTCCACAATCGATCAAATCTTCACACTTCAGTAGCTCCTAGAGAAAACCCAAGAAGTCCAAATCGATACCCACCATCTTTTAAACGATTTCAAGGCCGCATATGACAGCATTTTAGCAGACACTTATGCTATCCTAATGGACTGATGGGTAGGAGTATCGGCATCTGTAGTGGAACTTGCTTCACCCTTCACCAAGTTCCAAAATAGTTCAAGAATTCAAAGACACTCTGAATTTAATCGCAAAGCTGAACTATTTGTTTTCTTGTCTGAGTCCCAGTTCATACTGGGATCACGGGCTACAAGATCTGCAATGAGATTACTTACATACTTATGTCCTGTATCCCCTTGTGGGTCCTAGGGTGTGAGGTTTCTAGCAATGTGCCTCAGCTCTCCCCAACGTTTTCCCAATTGCCGTGCTTCCTTCTCGACTGTTTTGCGCCATGTACTTCTGGGACCACCGCGTATTCTACCATCCTGAGTAAGCGGGTTCCATTGCATCGCGTGGTTAACTATGGACCTGTTACCTTTTCGGAGAGTGTGACCAATCCACTGCCACTTTAGTCGTTGTATGGTTGTGCCTATAGTTGTTCTCTGATAAAGCTGTTCGTTAGATCTATCTATCGCTTCCTCGCGATAGTAGCGGTCACTCTCCAGGTACCACATCCATATAGCAGCACGGATTCAACGTTGGACCGGAACAGTCGTAGCTTAGTGTTTAAGCTAATTGCATTACTATGCCAAATTGTGGATAGCATCCCAAACGCAGATTTTGCTTTCCCTATTCGGCTGGCTATATCCACTTCGGTTACGCCATCAGTTGAGACAATACTCCAAAGGTATTGGAAACTCTCTACTCTCTCAACCGTTTGTCCAGCAATGCATATATGAGTTGATAAGTTCGGTCCTAGCCTGATCATTTTTGTTTTTGCCGAGTTAATTTTCAGCCCAACGATGTCAGCTTCCCTCTCTACATTTGCTGTCATTTGGTGAAGGTTCATTATTCTGTGAGACAGTAGGCATACATCGTCGGCGTAGTCGAGGTGTTTGAGTTCGGATGTAAGAGTCCATCGAATTCCTACATTTCGCGTCGATAAAGCCGCATTTAGCACATCGCTTATCACCAATAGAAACAATATTGCTTGCTGAACCCCACTTTTGACTTTAAATTCCTCAGACAGCCTTGCTCTGTGCAAAACGTGACATGTCGATCCATCGTATGTAGCCTTGATAATAGCTATTAATTTATCAGGAATGCCTCTCCTGCGCAAGGCAAGCCAAATACATTCCCGATTGACACTATCAAACGCCTTTTCGAAATCGATGAACAGCAGGTGTAGTGGTGATCGATATTCAACGCATTGCTCGATGATGATCCGCAGGGTGTTGATGTGGTCGACACAGGAGGATCCAGAGCGGAAACTTGCTTGTTCAGCATCGAGTGTGTCTTCGAGGTGTTCTTTGATTCGCTCCAGGACAATTCTAGCTATTACTTTAGTAACAACAGGTAGCACGCAGATACCTCTCCAGTTTTCGCACTGCATTAGGTTGCCTTTTTTGGGGAGCTTGACGATCATTCCCTTCTCTCACTCATCCGGGAAACTCTCGGCTTCTCTCAACAAGTGGAAACAGTAGCTCAGCCGATGCAGTTGGCGCAGCTCTTAAAAGCTCCGCGGGTATGCCACCAAGTCATACCGCCTTATTGGTTTTCAGTGCTTTGATCGCGGTAATGATCTCTTCTTTATTGGGGGTTGAGGTGCGAATTCGGGAATTTCTTACCACGGATGCTTCAGTCTGACCTATATCGAATGAACTCATGTTCCAGTTGACGGAATCTGGCGTTCTGAGGTCCTTCAATCTGGGAGTCAAGGATGGTCTTCACATTCCAGAAACCAATCTTAGTCCGGGTACAAATAGCCAAAGGTCGTCAACGTGATATCAGCCCTTATCCGAGGCGTTGTGTCAGTTTCCGTAGCGGGTGGGTTTTGGTAACGCGGGTTGCTGGCCGAGGTTACCTAGTCTAGACTTAAGACTCTAGACAATCTCGCACTTGCAATTTTGGCCTACATGTATAAGGATTTATTATTCCATTGACGCTTGGAATTCTGTGCGGCACGTATCTATAAAATGCAGACCAATCGAACAAATGCTCGAACAAATGATAGTTAATCATTCACAAGAAAAGAATGTGGACAAAGTATTGGCATTCTAATAGGACAATTCGCGTTTGTGCCTGCGAAGCTTGTGGTAAGGGGGACAATACTTCGAATCATTTCTTTTGTGACTGTCGTAACAAGTGGGTGATCTTTGGGTCATTGAAGCGCATTCTCGGCTTTTTGGAAGTCAAAAATATTTCAATAAAATGGGTAAAACTGGGTCTTTCATTCTAGTAGTACATATAATGGACCAGGTATGATATTAAATGATTCATATTACAGGTCGCTATCTTGTTCCCTTTTATGACACTAAAGATTTAAATAAGGTCAAGTTTTCTCCAGGATGTACCAGTATGCATGAAAGATGAATCAGACTTTGGTGTCCACGAAGGGTTTTGGTCTTTCACACTACATGGCTGCTAATATCTTGCACAAATGGTAAGGAAGCTTTTGCCTCTGTAATCAGTGTAGTTCAGGGTGTCTACTTTGCTATGAATTCCACAACCTTAGCTTAAAATTCATTGAAACAGCGTTAGTACGAAATTAGTATCATTCTTGCGCCAACTGGAATTTCATTAAGAGAGCTCTGAGGAATATTCGAGTGTCAAACTACCTACTGCGAATAATCACATATTATTTTAAAGACAAAACCCTCTTCTGTGATACGGAGGAAGGGACAGAAGAGGTTCCACAGGGATCAGTTCTAGGTCCTGTCCTGTGGAACATTATAACCCGATACGCCGATGACATCGCGATGTTGGTAGTAACACCATCAAAGACGTGAAGATATCTATGCTGTTTTTGAAGTTCTTCCTCAATATTCAAGCTTTTCGTTACACTCTTATTACATAACCCTGTGTATGTATAACGAAGCAACCTCTTCAGAAGATGAAATAAAAATCTGGCAACTGCTGGTAGTACAATGGAAAATGAACAAAACAATCGATTTCGGGCATTTTTTCTCCTTTATGTGACGACAAATATACAAAAGTTTTCTCAAGCACTAACAATAGGTCATTCGAGTCATTTTAGAAGACAAGTGTATAACACAATTGCACTTATTCACACACAGATACGAAATATATTCACGTTCCACGCCACAACCGTCGAATACTAATTACAAAGCTAAGAAGTATCTTTTGCTTCTCAGCGTACCCCCTTCTGCATTTTGGGAGGTGAGAAAGTTAACAAGACATGCCTAAACCCCGCACACTTTCAATATTCATAGTTTAGCGGCATTCGGGCACATCAAAGCGCTGCATTATGCAAGTGCCTCTCATGAGGTTGTAAATTGAATTTCACGTGTAAATCACAGAACAATACGAATGAGACGCAGACCGCTTCGAGGTCTTCTCTGGTCTTTGGTCTTTAAGACCAATTTCTCAGCGAAATTAATTTACATATCCAAAAGATTCATGTGTTGGTGCGGACTTTGTTGATTTTTAATTAAAAAATTTAAAAGAAAAACAAAAACCATTCGAGATTTGTTCATGTGGATCTGATAAGTGCGTTTCATTAAGTAACTTTGTACAGAAAGTATTTATCGTAAAATATTTCAGCTAATGGTACGCGCGCCGTCTTCTGATGTAATCGCTTCAATCGAAGCAACCTACCCCAAGGAGTACTCGTAAATTATGCTACCGAAATCTTTATTTCCATTCTCGCTGGGGGAATAGTCATGTAGAAGCGACAGGCCACATCTTAATTTTTCGCACAATAAATGAATAATATGTATATCTGCGCCCTTTGCATGTTTTGCATGTTAATTTGGTAGATCTTTGTGGGGTGGGAGGTGGGAGACACATTCTAATGATGGTTGAGATAAGAATGTCCTTGGGAATTTCATAAAAATATTCGCGTTCCATTTATGCGAGTAGGAATTGTCTCAAAAGGAAGTGCGAGAATTTTCTTGAAGACAGATTAAAGTCGAGTTCTATTATTATGGTGATGACTGCCTGTGGAATTCCATGGGTTGGCCCAGTAATATCGCCGCAATTGGGTCAATGTAAGTGTGGGTTCTATTAACGAATTTATTTGATCAACCCAACGCATTCCACTGATGTTCATTCGCTCTGCATGTCCTAGCCATCTCAAACGACTAATGCGTAGTTTTTGGAGAAGGTCAATGTCGCTGTACAGCTCGTATAGTTAGTCGTTGAATCTCCTCCTTCAAAGCCCGTCAACGCAAACGGTACCGAAAATTTTACGAAGAATCTTTCTCTCGAAGCAACTAAGGATTTCTTCATCAGCTTTTGATAGATTCCAAGCTTCAGCACCATAAAGCAGAACTGGGATGATAAAGGTCTTATACAGAGTCTTCTTAGTTGTTCGGGATAGGGCTCTACTACTCAAATGCCTTCTCAGGCCAAAGAAATAGCGATTGGCAAGTGTAACTCTTTGTTGTCCACCTTAGGACACCGAAACTGTGATTCTTCCTCCTTCTCATCCATACAACTGCGGCAGATGACGTTGGCAGGGATTCCAAGCCTAAAGTCGTGTCCATCTAACGCACAATGACCCATCAGTAGTCAGACCAGGATACCAATGATGATTAGTAGCAGACCACTTGTGTGGCCACATCTGCCGAGCATGATTTCACGTATCAAGATTACGCTATTTAACATTTGCCTGGTGCAAAGCAAATGCTGAGATATTGTATCTTGTCGTATCGATGGGTAGATGAAGCCCCCCCTTTAGAAGTCGAGAATTAATAGTTACAGTTCCTACCTTGTCTTAGACCCATCAGTGCACATTTCCAGCTCAGAACTATTGATAACCGTGTTCTCTGCCCAATTCTGTCAGCTGGGTATACATGTGTGGTATTGTGTGTTTTAAGGCCAGGAACGGGGTTACGTAGTCCGTGGCTTCTATGTCCAGGGTTCAGGGGATAGTGGCGTGCCCTGTCTCGCTGCGATACCATAGCGATGACTCCCTCAGTCATAAACTCCCTTAGCCATAGGAGGGTGCTGGTAAAGGAAATGCAAGCCGTTCGCTGATACATGATAATTGGTCTTACTAATGCTGAAGTGTGTAGTAAGTGCGCAGTGCGTTATTTGCGAACGGACCCCTGATTTGCGGACCTATGGCCGTCTTGCAAGCGTATAGTACCAGTACCGGTTTTCTTAATACGTTCATGTATTTGATTTGATTACTGCTTATCCATGGTTCCTGTATAAGGACTATGTAGTCCCCACTTTTTGGAGGTGCAGAGGTGTTTAGCAGAGGCAGCCTTTATCTGGATTATTAGGATCATTGGAGATGTCGATTAAGCCAGACGACTCTTTTGCAGTGGTGTCCATATCCTCTGAATCAGAAGATGGGTCGTCGGTGTCCTGCCTTTTTAAAAATGATAAGGAAGCAGAGCTCTAAGCCTGGTGGGTGCTTCTCATCTTGCTTATAGATTTTAGATCGTATAGTCTTCACACAGTATCTAACCTCTTTATCACTAGTTTTGAGAGAACCAAGGGACTCCGGGTTCAATAGAACGGTAATGGATCTATCAGCGTCTTTCACTACCTCAGACTCGACTACTTTCCTGTGACTGGTTGGACTTTCAGGATTCTGTTTCTGAAGCAGAAACAGAATATCCTGAGGCTCGCTAGACTCCATGGAGACCTAGGTGCGGTCTAGTGCTCTTGGCCTGAGTGGGATATCATATCTGCTCACGGACTTAATAAAGTCAACTGCAATGCCATCGTCGGAAGTGATTAGTTTTCAGCTTCCATGGTGCCAGCCCCTATCCCTAAATGATGGAATAGGCTTGGAAGGGTCCTTTTTGCAAAGAGAGAAGAGGCTGAGATTTAGCTTACATTCCAGAACTCTTCAATGATCCCGGCATTTCCTGCCTTATTCACGGCCGTGATCGATGATCGTCATGATCAGATGATCCTTTATCACTTCATTGAGAGCCTTGGTTACCAAAACGGTGCCCCTTGTCTTCTTTCAAGTGACGATCTGCTTGAGATCGTGACTTCTTAGAAGCGAATGGCCTCCTTACTTGTAGAAGGTCCCCTTTTGGGTTCACTCTTCAACTCCTCAACTACCTTGGACACCCACTCGAAGGTTCTTGAGTCGTTGTCGTCCCAATTGCTTCTACCTTTTTCCTTCAGTCGTTTGAGGTTGGGGATAGCAAACCGCCGTACCGGCCCTAATGCGTTTCGTAGTACTCGAAGCCATTGGCTCGTTATCGGTAGCGGTAAGGGAGCTGTCGGAACGTACCTCGTTATCGATGTACAATCGTTCTAACCACTTGGTTGTGGTCAAGCCGCCGTCAGTTTGTCTTGTCCTGTCCGTTCGTATGTCCTGTCTATAAGGAAGATTAGCGTTTGAACTTTCATTTGTTTTGATTATTTTATTGTCTTGTATGAATCATGTTGAGACATTTGATTTGGTCTCACAAGTAAACCGCAAAAGAATGTCCATCTGTACTAGAGCCGGGTTTACCGAGGTAAGGCACTAGTTACGGCAATCCTTTCCAGCGCACTTGCCGGAGTTCGTTAGCGGTTGGTTTAGCCTCCAACCTTGGGCATGGTTTACTATACGATCACACCACCACTGGAATTAGGATTACCACTCTTTATATCTGGACAATGGTATTGTATACTACTCGTATTGCTCATATGCCCATGGTTCCAAGTTCAAAGTTTGGTACCTTCAACAAAGTTTCTCTTGGGCACATCAGATCGAAATCAGTGACCAATTTGCAGGTTATAGTCTACCATCTATGCTACTTGAAGTCAAAACTCAACATCTGGGATCTCCATATTCGAATTTGTACAAACTGATGTATACATATGTATGTATGCGTGTGATTTACTGAAAATACATGCGACTACTTACTTAAGGACCCTATACCCATTAAACTAACGATACAAACAAATTTTAATGAAACCACGACAATGTCGTCAATGATTTACTCTTCATCCTTCATTCTTAGCACAACTCAATAAACGTTCCACACTACACTACACTGCCAAGTAACCTTGAACTTTTTACTTTTCCATATGAGTCCGACCTGCACTGGCGCCATAACTCCCGGTTACATGCAGCTTATTGGTCATAAAGCGGGTATGAACGTATATTTATAATGCGTGCACCCAAAGGAGAACTGTACTCAACACAAAGCCACCAGAGAGAACTGCTTTTGTACATGTTGACCCAGACTTCTAGTCGGCCGCCATCGTTTCTCTGGATATCCGTAATAAAGTGAATCGAAATTACCCTACTTGGTGTGGAGACTGGAGGGAGAGAGTTGGCGCTTTCAAGTGGAAAAAAACAATTGGACCGTCGCCAGGCTTTTTTTATTTCATTCTCAAGGACATTCTTTTATTCTGTTCAAATCCAAGTCAAGAATTATTTCTTTGGTTTGCTTTCGTTCGGTTTGATGTTTGGACACTGAACTTGGGGTTGGTAAAGGTATGAATGTATTTGCGTTAGGATGTAGCACTGGTGGATGGATGTGAACTTTATGGTCCCGATAAAGAATGGATTGCCAGCTAAAAGTAGTTTGGGGTATGATACAGTCTTTGTCACAATTGTTGGATGTTGGTCCTAAAATTAGAACAGAAGAAGGGGTTTGGGTACTTCGGCCTGTTTCTATTGCATAAATGGACTCCCCGAACGATCCTGAGTCAAATGGGACAGTTTGGCCAAGGCGTTGAATTAATATTCTCCGAGGGCTGTTTATTTTATTCTACTTGGTGTCAGCGCAAGTTTCCTTTGGAAGGTCTTTTAGTTGAGTTGTGGACCACAAAATAGTTATAGGTAGCTGAGGGGTTGGAGTTGAGTTTATTGGCTATGAAATCAGTAATGCATTCTGTTGGTAAGGACATTGCTATTAGATTTTTTTAAGATGTACCTATAAAAGAAGAGGCTTTAAATGAGCTCTAAGAGAGCTTCCGATGGTGCAGTCAGGCATATGCTCATCGCACTCGTATTACCTACACAGTCGGGTCAAAAATCTGCGTTTAGGTCGTTAAAGTGTTGATCTACTACGATGGGCTATAGAAGGAAAAACCTTTGTGAAGTTTTTATGGAGATCGAGAACTAACCGAAGTTGGAGGAAATAAGCCTGATACCTACAATAGATCAGTTCCATTTAGCTATCTGTGGGTTATAATCATTGTATTGGCGGTCGTTTCGTGTAAGTCTCAAAAGATGGAGTAAGCTGTTATTGTTGATTTGCCGTGCTGAAAGTCGTAAGGGGGTGTCTGTATTAAGGTGAAATTTGAAGATCTATTATTTTTCCCATAACCTTTTGCAAACAATTCTTAGGAGCGACTGATGATGTTGGCAACATGCTTGTGATTAAGCAAGGTTGATCTCGTCGAAAGGGTGGTTTTTGTCAACTCAACCATAAACCACTAATGCAATGCTATTTTATATAACTAAACCTAATAGAGAAATAAGTTCAAACCTACTTAGACGTCGGATAACCGAAAAAAATGGCATAGAGTAGTACAATACCTTAACCTATACCTAAGCTTTGAAATAAGTCCTAAAATATGCGTATGCTACCTTAAAACCAACTTTCTTTAACCCTGAACGCCTTTTTAACTCGTTCCTTGTCTCTCCAAGAAAGATCACCCTAGGTATGCCTGATGCTATTGACAAAACTTGACCAGCCCACCCTTCATGTCTTACGACAAAACCAAAACGCCATATCTCTGGCCGGATATTACTCATCTTACTCACAACCTAAGACGATGAGCTAGTCTGCCAATCATCACATTCTGTCTTCATCATTATTGAAAGGGCTATCAAGTCATAGTTACAGAAGGACGGCTTCAACCTTAAAACATCACTAGGTTGATCTGAGTTGAGACTTTTTATTTGGGTTTTAGGTTAGGGTGGCTATCTGTACTAAGATACAGAAACACTTAGACCAGAAGCGGTCATTTGTGATACCATGGCACTTTCCACTTTGGCTACTCAAGAACTAATAAAATCAACCGGAACTTCTTATAAAACGAAAGATGTTCATGACGCCTAGGGTTCGCTGAGGTTTCCTCCGTCTCTTCGTTCCTGCAATACCAGAACAAGTCATTTCAAAAGAGGCCCAGCCTTATAGCATGTTAGACTATCAGACAGTGTACCGTGAGGACACCAGATCGTGTCTACCCGTTCTATGAAGCGCAGGGACATAGGTCCATAATTTGTGTGAAGCCTTAGAACCATTTCAGAAAACTTCAAGGCTGACGTGCTCGCTATAAAAAACCTTAGGTATGCCCCTCGGTACACGGGAATATTTACTAAAGCTGGTCGTTATATACTGCCCAAGCTGGATCAGAAATATACTGCCGGATTGGTTATGCTTAGTTGATCACTGATCAGCACAGATACGTAAGTCCACAAAAAAAGTGTGTGGCCTTACGTCCCACTTAACCTATATAAATAGGGGCTACCTACCAAATTCTTGCGACGTTCGTTAAAAAGCGACAATTGTAGACTTATCCAACTTTCGACAAAAATTCTGGGCTTACATATGTCTCGATGACGTGGGACATAAGTCCATAATTCAATTGTAGAGTTATGTCCCTTATCACGGTCAGCACAGCGAGAGGATGCCCACAAGGATGAGTTCTATCCCCCCTAATGTAGAGCCTTGTAATGGCTGCAGTACTTGAGAAATGGCATCAACTGTCAAGCATGACATACATAGTAATAATTGCCAGAAATAAATTTGAAGAAACCCTATGTGATATTATGCAAAGGGGATCTGAAATAAGTCGAAATTAGTGCTTAACGACTGGGCTAAGGCTAAATCCAACAAAAACTACAATAGCAACCTTCACAAGAAAGAGAATACTGAGGCCAAAAAGCTATCGGGTTCAATACTACACTAGTTAAAGAAGTTAAAAATCCAGGTCTAAACCTAGACAGTTAACTCCTACAGGGAGGAGACGTGACCAAAAATAATCTACATATGTACGTATCCTAAGGAGCACCTGAGGATACTAGGTAACCAAAAAAATGTCTCTAGGGATTCTGCAATGAATCCAGTACAATCCCACATTTCTGTGGGGATTCTGTGGGGGCACTGTCCCACAAAAGATTGAAATATCATATTTGGGTAAGTTTTTTTTTTTTTTTTTTTTTTTATAATTCACGCGCGCTCAAGGGCTTATTACTACCCTTTTAATGTCAAGACACAGCGCGGGCGTTAGGGAAATTAGGAAGAGAAGATAGGAGATACCGATGGACGTTGGTTTTAAATGTTTGTGGATTATACTGTGAGGGAAAAATAGAGCTTGGTAAAGCATTCCACATTCGTGTTGTACGGTTTATGAAAGAATCTCTATACTTGACGGTACGTCCGAAAATAGGCTTGAGGGTATACTGATGAGCATTCAGAGCGTGACGGGTATTGCGAGAAAATTGATGAAGGGGCGGAATGCAACTGGCTATTTCGCTGGAGCACTGTTTGTGAAAAAAGCGATAGAATAAGGAAAGACAAGAGACATTTCTGCGATGTTGGAGCGAGTCAATAGACTCCGTTATGCTTCTGTTCCCTATTAGTTTTAACGCTCGATTTTGAATTCTATCCAGCAGGTGCAAAGAGGTCTTAGGAGCACCAGACCAGATATGAGCATTATACTCGAGCTTGGGGCGGATGTAGGCCTTATATATTGTAGCCAGATCAGAGGGTGTAAAGAACTTCTTGCACCGTTTAAGGAATCCTAAACATTTCGCAGCATTCTTGGCGGATTCGAATATGTGGTCATTCCAACGAAGATGGTCGTTAACACACATACCGAGAATGGAAAGTTTTTCGGTTTCGACGATGCAAGTGCCATTCATTGATAATGGCAAGGGGTTAAGGTTACGCTTGAGCGACAGCTGACAGCATTGGGTTTTCGAAGCATTAAATTCCACTCTGTTGTTTATACCCCATTTAATTATACTGTCAAGATCGGAATTTAATGAGCTTAACATACGCTGCCGTTCCAGTTCTACGGCCGAAGAGCAGGGACGTGAGTCTGGGAACGAATATGAGAAGCTGAGGGTGCTGTCGTCAGCGAAGGAATGTATTGGATTAGAAGTAGCAGACAAGAGATCGTTTATGAAAATAAGAAAGAGAGTCGGAGACAAAACGGAGCCTTGGGGGACGCCAGCATTTATATGGTGGATTGCAGACTTGAAACCATCCAAAACAACTTGAATTGAACGTTCCGAAAGGTAGTTTCTAATCCATTGAAGAAGAGATTCGTCGATGCCAAATGCACGCATTTTCGACAAAAGAGCTTGATGCCAAACTCTGTCAAATGCCTTTGAAATATCAAGCGCAACAATCTTACATTCACCAGAATGATGTAGAGAGTGGTTCCACTTTTCGGTGAGATATACCATCAAATCACCAGTGGACCTTTTGCTACGAAAACCATACTGACGGTCATTAAGGAGCTTTCGTGATTCAAGATATTTCATAAGCTGACGATTTATCAGCGTTTCCATGAGCTTGGAAAGAAGGGACGTAAGTGCAATGGGTCGATAGTTGGAGGGAGAAGAAGATTCGCCTTTTTTAGGGACGGGCTGGACAAATGCTGTTTTCCATCTACTCGGGAAGAGTCCAGAAGAGTAGGATAGATGAAAAAGCTTACGCAGTGGTTTTGCCAGCGTGGAAGAACACCTCTTCAGGATAATGGGTGAGATACCATCTGGACCAGCGGATTTGTTTATGTTAAGATCTTTAAGCACTCTTGCTACTGTACGAGTGCGAAAGTGGATTTGTCCCATAAAATATTCGACGCGCTCAAGTACAGGGGGAGTCAAAGCACAATCTGGGAGTGTGGAGTTCGCAGCGAATAAGGCTGCAAGCAGATTAGCCTTGTCCAAAGAGCTGACAGATGGAGTGTCATTGTGAACGAGCGTTGGGGTGGAAGATGAGGCAGAATTTTTTATATTTTTGACGAACGACCAAAAATTTTTGCTACCTTTGGGACAGTGTAGAATTTTTTGCCTCAATTTTAGGTCGAAGGAGAATTTTACACGGCGAATTAGAGCATTGCAATCATTTCTGGCTCGTTTTAACATTTTTCGGTTTTCCTCTGTTGGGTCGGTCTTAAAAGACCGAAATCTTAGCTCCCTTAACCTGATAGCCTCTTTGCAGCTCGAGTCATACCACGGGTTTTCCTTTGGCTTGATACTCTTTATTCTGTGAGGAATAAAGGATTTCATGCCGAGGAGGATAGTGTTTGTAATAATATCGGCGGCGGCGTCCACGTCGTTATCGAGGAAACATAACGACCAGTTAAAACTCCTAAAGAAGCTGTTCATGCCGTCCCAGTTGGCTTTCTCGTACTGCCAGACTAATCTTTTAGGAGTTTTTTCTTTAACTGTGTGGTTAAGGTACGAAAAATTAGCCGATACGACACAGTGGTCTGACGAACCTAGAGGCGATAATACGTTTATGCTGTATTTATCGGGGTGAGAGCTAAGGAACAAGTCCAGAGTATTGGCGGCGTGACTGTCAATGTCGGGTAGCCGTGTGGGCTCATTCACAAGCTGGGTCAAATTATTTACCTCAGCAAAGATTTCAACATATCTTCCTTCGGGTGTTGTCTGTCCAGAATGTCGAAGCCAACCAGAATTGTGTATATTGAAATCGCCCGCAATGACGATCTCAGTATGAGGGTAATGGGAAACAATTCTTAAGATGGAGTCAGACAGCTCATCAAACTCATTACAAGTAGAATTGCTGTCAAAGTTGGGGCTTCTATAAATAAAAAAAGTACCAATTATTAGATAAGAAAATACCACCACCAGAGCCAACTCTCATACTTTGATTCTTAAAGAAAACTAGATTAGAGGGAGTACTCTAGGACAAAGTTCTTCTGCCAAGGCGTAATAAGACTACAAAGCACTCAAAAATGATTCCGAAAGGTGATGGAACATACTCTTCCAAGTCGTAGACCAAAAGGTCGAGATGCATCGTACTCCTTCTTTAAATAATACATTTTCATATGTACATATGTCGCAGCCAGATCAGAGGGGGTATAATATTTTCCCTGAAGCATTAAATTTCACTCAGGTGTCTATCAATGTTAATATCCTGTCAAGATCGGTATTTAATGAGTATAAGATACGCACCTATATCAATTCCACGAAAAACAGTGGCGTGAGTTTGGAAACGAATTTGATCACCTGAGAGTGAAGGAAGGTTTTAGATTAGAAGTATCAGACAAAAGATCATTTGTGCAAATAGAAAAAAGAAACGGGGACTAAACGGAACCTTGAGGGATGCCAGCATTTGCATGGTGAATGACAAACTTGAAACCCGCCAAAATAAGTTGAATTGAAGGGTCCGAAAGCTAATTTCTAATCAATTGAAGAAGAGATTCATCGATGCCAAATGCACTCATTTTTGACAAATGAGGTTAAACCCAAACTCTGTCAAATCACTTTGAAATACATATAAAGCCCAAAGATCTTACATTCACCAGAATGCAGAGAGTGGTTCCACTTTACGGTGTGAATGAGCTAGAAGTTTTCCCAGTGACTTTGGGGGTCAGAAAGTGAAGCACCTTATGTACATGTGTGGTTGGTAAGTGGCATTACTATATTACTAGGCATCTTTGAAGCCAAGGGCCTCAATGCTTATTTTATGCCTAACTGCAGTTTGAAAACAATGCTACTTTTGAATGCACTTCAAGGGAAGAGGAATGGCCATTGAAGCTATATGACTCGTTTACTGCACCTTTGCCGAAGGAACTAGCAAGGCTAGCTTCACTCGACAAGGTAACAAATACATATATGATTGCCGGTATAGACGTGAATACTCATCAGGGAAAATGACCTTTCAAAAAGCTTTACAACTATCAGACTATCCTCATTTCTATTTAATGGCCTTGAAAAATGTATCGACGTTTAGTTAGGCTAGAAATTCCACTACTGCTTAGCCATGACAGCCAGCGTACCAAAGAGCCAAGTCTACGAAATGCACTTCAACGTAAAATCTATGGTCTCGTCGTTTTCAAGGACTTTGGGGTCCTCGCCCTTAGATTCTGCACAGTTGGGAGTGCCTTAATATCAACAGATATCGACATTTCTTAACAGAGAAATCACGTCTGCAATAACCAGTGTTTGCATTACCGATTGAAGTGCCCTTCACGTGGTTGCTGCAACGTGTTTAACTGTTTATACTCTCTCCAACTCATTACCAAATACTTTGGTTGCTCTCCAACTATCCTGCGCCAAGTTTTATAACGGTGGCCCCTCTTCTTCCAGCTTTGTGTAGTGGATTCCATTCCAATAGCTCCTTATTCATAGACTATGGAATAGGGCGGAAGTTCATTCGACATATTCACCCCAATGCCAGCTTTTGGTTGGAGTTCCTTACTGTCTTATATTAATTCCACGATGACTTGTATTTTGGGGACTCAAGGTTCTTGTTGTTCTTAATAAACTTACAGCTGAGCCAGCTATGACATGATGCTGGTTTGTTTAAAAAATTGAAATTATTGTCTAGACGCAGTGGAACTACTGTCTAGAAATGTGGCGCCGGGAAATGCCGGAAAAAGAAATGTCTCTGTTAGGCAATACCTTTGATGCATCGATGCCTTGGTTAAGATCGTCTAGATGCAACTATGAAGTAGGTAGCTAGGTAGGTAGAAAGGGGGGCTGCACAAGGAGTTAGCACTCACCAATCCAATTGTGAACACCTGTCGTGGATAATCTAAAAACGAAGACAAAAGTTTGTCTGTAGGATAGCTAAGCGGTCTCTCTGAACCAACCCGATATTGTTATAAATATAAATTTCAGGATCGTTAATGGTGGCTATCCTGGCAAGTCGCCCAGATCTTCGACGTGGTATTCGCCGAGGGCCGTTTTTCTAGTCCTGCACAGGCTTGATCAGGTTGGATTGCTTCAAGCGAAAGTTGTTTTCTTTAGGTGTAGGTCTAATGGGATTAGTGCTAGTATGGTTTCAAGGGCTGCTGTCGACGCGGTTCTGATTGCGCTGGTGGTCCCTACATATGCTAATCTTTGTATCTTGGTCAGTTTTCTGCGGTACGTGATCTTATCTGCTGCGGATGCGTAGTTTAAAATGGGTTTAACGAGTTAACGTTTAATCTCATCTCTAATCACATCTTTCCACCCATTTGGGTAGGGTATTGAGGGTGGATTGAAATATTTCGGTGATGGTGGGTATGAACTTGTTGACATCATCCGCATATGCGACAACTTTGACCCCACTTTGTTCTAATTATACCCTATCCTAAGGGTATATTAAGTTTGACACATAGTTTGTAACATAGAGAACTAATCGAGATAGACCCTATAAAGTATATATATTCGTGATCAGCATCAATAGCGAAATCGATTGAGCGATGACCGTCCGTCCGTCCGTCCGTATGTCACCGCTTTTTGGGCCTTAAATTTTGAGCTAGGACGATGAAATTTCATATCTGGGCTTCTGAGAAAAAGATACAATACAAGTGTAAAATTTTTTTAAATCCGCCCACTGCCACGCCCACTTTTTCATAACTTCATTAAATTATATGAAACCGAAAAATTTTGTTAAGACCAAATATTTAGGTATTCAGACTCCCTACAGTCCACTCATACAAAAGTTTTGGCCAGGCCTTAAATTTTTAACTAGAACGCTAAAATTATATTTGGGCTTCTGACGAAAAGATACAGTAGAAGTGTAATTTTTTTTTACATCCGCCCACTGCCACGCCTACTTTTTTATAACTTCACTAAATTATATGAAACCGAAAAATTTTGTTGAGTTCAAATATTTAGGTATTCAGATTCCCTACAATTCACCCATAAAACAGTTTTGGCCACGCCCACTTTTTGGGGGCATTTTCATCAAAAAACCGATTTTGATCAAATTTTACATGTAACATCCTCAAACGTTCGACATTATTGCTATATTTGAGTACAAAATGCAATTTGCCCACGCCCATTTTATAGAGAGGAGGATAGGGTATCAGACGATCCGTTCCAGACGGATTGCAGCTTTTCTGTATGTTTTCTTAAAGATTTCATTCGCGACCAGTATTCATAGTAGAGCGGATAGTACCCCACCTTGTGGGGTTCCTCTAGAGGCCAATCCAAGTACATACTTGGCAGTCACCCAGTTCTGAGTTGATGTGTCTCGTCTTGAACATACATTCAACCCAGTCTGAGATTACTGAGTCTATGTTTTGTTGGTCCAGTGCTAGTCGTACAGATACAGATTTTACATTGTTGAAGGCTCCTTCTACCTTCTATGTCCAGGAAAGCCTCTAGCTATAATTCTTTGTGGTGGAGTGAGCTTGATCCTTGTTACCACCTCATGCAGAGCTGCCTCAATAGATTGGCCTTTAGTATAGCCGTATTGGGCTTGGGATATATCACTAGGATTTAGTTTGGAGCGAATGTGTAAATCTATTAACCCTTCAAATGTCTTGAGTAGGAACGAGGTAAGGCTAACTGGCCTTTTGGGCTACTATATGAGGGTTTACTCGCTTTGGGTATGAAAATGACTTTGACTGCTATCCAGGTTCGAGGAATATATGAATATATGACAAAGGTAGTGGATTTTTTGGTGCCTACAGAAGACACTCCTTCAATTTCTTATTTGGGTCGTTAGGCAAAGCAGAGTCATTTAAGACTCTAACCTCTCGTGTTGGGAATAATACAAATAACTTCGTTAAACTCGAAATGCTAGAGTTGTTGCCTACTCAATGCTCAGGATGGCAAGATTGTCTTTACTTAACCATGTGCCATTCGAAAACAAGAAGATCGACGTCCCGTATATCAATTGCCGTATATGGCTTCGCTTTTTCAAATGTCGGATCAGTCGGAATGTGTCTCAACAGAATTCGGTTGCGTGGAGTATCACACTCACCGACTACCCTCCTATGCTGTAAGTTCACCCGAGACTCCTTTTACCCAGTCTGGTATGGACCTGCGTCTACTGTTCAACATTAGGTAATCTACAAGGAAAGTTGGCCAACATTAGATCCAGGATCCTGTCAAAGATGGCTTCAGCAGAGTTTCTTGATTATTCTTATTCTGTTGGCAATTTTTTATTTTGTTTGGACTGCAAAGGCGGTAGAAGGGGTTCGAAGGCATTCCTCTCTGTCGACCACAAGGGAATGCACCTTGAATTCTGGCCTCCTGTACGAGGGTGCCACTATCCAGAAGCCTGTAGCCTGTTGTTAACATAATGATATCATCGACGTATGCTAATTTCAATAAATGGTATGAGACTTATAGTGTCATTGCATTTCAAATAAATATTTATTTATTATTTGATTTCAGATTAATTTTAAAATATAAATAAAGATAAAATTGTTTATATCATATTTAATTTTATTAAAACTGCATATATCTAACGTATAATGCAATAACATTTTATACTTCAATTAACATTTTATCTTGGAGCGGAAAAGTATTGCATTCGCTAATTGAAAATCGCTGCGGTAAGTTAATTACTCATAAGTAGTTATGTGTCACACTTGGTGGTGACAAACACATCTCTTCGAACAATTACTATTTATTTATATGCATCATTCATTGTAATAATGTTTTCTTCTTAAAAGATTAGCTTTGCCTTATGAGCAATTTAAAGGCGTTAAATAGGTAAGGCATTCAGAATATTAGATCGTTTTTTATTTATTTGCTCAAGACCTCAAGACCTCAAAATTAAGACCTTTGTACTTGCATATATCAAAGGTAAGGTACGCCTGGTCAACAATGTCAAGTTGATAAGACCGTGGCTTATCTAGCTTATCCGTCGATAGTCGGTAGAAGTGGCTTTCTTGCATTAAACTTCAAAATACGGCCTATATCGGCCACAGGGCGTTGTTCTGGCTACACTTCTAGATCTACTGTCTTTTGAAACTTATATCTTTTCTCTTTACTACCAAATATCAAAACAATATACATATATCGTCCAAGACAACATTTTTTTTTATTGTGTCAAGCAGTGTGTAATCTTCTAAAGATACTAGTACTGGCATCCACTGAATATTCGATGCCACGAATTTTTACTCACTTAAATACTTAAATAATTTCATCTTCGGAGGGGGATAGAGCGCCATTATTATTTCACCGCATCCCATATTGACCTAGATGGTATCATAAGGTTTACAATATTCTCGGGAGGTGTTTCTCCAGTTCTTCCATTTAGTTCTTCTATCCAGTTCTCTCTGAGTTATGAGCTAACTGAGGTAGAATCAACTTCTTTATGATCCCGGTCCATCTTTCCTTCAAAGACTAGTTCCAACTCTTCTGATATGCCCCCCTGCTTCACTGTCTTTCTTCCAGCTCGATATCTTTAACTAAAACTCAAGGTTCCTTCATTTTGGCATCAAAGGTACCATTCTACTGCTGGTACCATGCCTGTGTCATCTGATACAGTCGGAAACACATAGGACACCCTGAGCGCGCATACCTAATTGACGGAAGTGAGCCTTCCAGTTTAAGACTTAATTGTCACTATTTTGACCCAAATTGGTGCCACGTTAATTATATTGGAATCCACTATCCTTGGCAGAAGTAGCATCGTTTGTTGTCTGGGTCCTTCAATATTCATCATTATTCTAGATAAGGATTCCCTCACTCATCACTTTAGCTACATTCTCCATTGAGGTGGTCCTTGTAAACGAGTCCAGTGTCGATTATCAGACATTTTTTCTTGGAACTCTATCTACTTTCCGCTGGCTCTATTTTGGTCTACGATCTTTGGCTCATTTGGGATCCCAAACCTCAAATACCTGAGGTCACCCTCCTAGTGCCTTTGAGTTTCACCTTGGATACACTGCGCCATATCTAGGATTTAAGCAGGCTTTCCCGCAAGATTGCCGTAGGCGCCGTGGCTCAAGTGGTTATTGCGTTTGACTACGGAGCGAGGGGTTCGAGGTTCAATCCCCAGACAATATCTAAAATTTCTTTCATGCGAGCGTCTGACAAACATCCGAGAGTAAAACTGTCATAAAAAAGCTGCTCAAAACAAAAAATTGCCCTTCGGATACGGCATTAAACAGTAGGTCCCTTTCATTCGTGTAAAGAATATTTACACGTACAATGCGAATGGTTATGAGAAGCTAGGCCCTGGACCTGTCGCGTCAACAATTTGTTTTTTTTTTAATTCCCTCAGGATTTCTGAAAGTTGTTGCTCTTCCTTACCTGTTGGGTGGATCCCTACGCCTAGTATTGTATTGCACCTGTAAACCCTGTGGTAGAGGATCCTCATCTATATCGAAACGTGATTCTGAACGTGGTTCTGAAGCGATAGGTTTTGCTGACGACGTAGCCATAGTAGTAGTTGCGAAACTGTTGGAAGAAGCGATGCAAATCAGCACTTACATCATTTATGCTGTCCGCCACTGGGCTAGAACAGTTGGTCTTAAGAGTATGGTAGCAGCGCCGGAACCTGTAAACCAAGGGCCAAAGGACCTATCGCAATCTGGATAAGGCACAAGCATAGGGAAGTTGACTTCTACGTAACACAGGTTTTAATAGGACACTTCTGTTTTCGAAGGTAGAGAGAGGACACTTCTGTTTTCGACCAGGTGGTCGGAGTGTAAAGTTTGGTTACCAACTCAACAATACGAATGGTTGTGCGTTAGTTATCAACTCCCCACTTGGCGCCTTTCACCATCGAATTGGCGATCCTGCTAAAGGCATCTAGTGACGACTTGGCTTCTAGCAGACCATCGTCTAACCTTTCGGTTCACATCCTGACCCAATCACTTGAAACCCACATACATACATAGTCAACATGCTTGAATGTTCGATCGCTCCGAATTCCTCCGTTTTCTGTTGACAAATGGCACTGAAACAGGGTGTTGTTGCAGATGATACATGAAAATCCAGACAGGAAACTTATTTATTTGACTTCGAGATTATCTTCAAGGTATTTTAGCCACAGGAGGCAATATGCACAATGCACAAGTATTGTTGTGCATGACTTCATACCTATCATCCTCCCGATTTCTTGTTATAAAATGTTACAAACACTCGATGTTGTAAGAGATTCCCGGATATACCGTCAAGTCCTACCACCTTATTGCTTGACAATGCCTTCATACTTTCACGAAACATTACCAAAACAACTGTAGATGCCAATTTCCCAGCGATTACCAATTATGAATCCATAAATACTGAGCACATGATTAATTTCCTGCTTCCATTCCAACTTGTCTACATTCGATTAAACATCCAATCTCCAGTACGTGCAACTTTAGTCAACAATCCCAACACATTGTTGGGCCGGCCGCCATCCTCGACTTGCTGCTGTATTGTGTGCAAATAACCGTGTAATGGCTGTCGTGACTGGCCAATTAATGTGACCCAAGTGCGAATGCATAATTATTCCGAATTATCGCCACAAAGAGAGCGGCGCGGCGGTTCCTGCCACCAAAACTGGACACAATCAAGCAAATCGAACTTTGCTGCTAAGTGTGTTGTGCACGGTTTGATGAGGATGATGATACGCAGCGTTACATGCGATGAGATAATTTCTCGTTTAAATTGAAATTCAATAGAAATGGCCGCGCCGCGCCACGCCGCGTAGCTACTGTTGTGATGTTCCACATTTTAAAGAGGCGGGCAGCAATTCAAATGGAAAACATCCAGCAGCACTCTCCATCTCCATCCAGTGATTGATCGGGTGCGCTCGCCTACTTTATCGGAACACTAGATCTGACCTAATTTCAAAATCGAAATTGTTTCGATTATGTATTTCCATTCGGGGCTACCGAATGAGGAGAGTGTGCTCTTGTGTGTTTCTTTGGGTTTAGCCTCACCCTGTTTGTCAGTGGATATCGGAACGCTTCTGGGAGTGGGCAGTAGTTTTTTTTTTTCATTCCCATCCGAGTGTTGTATGTGAATTCGATCAGTAGCTGGTAGAGTAGGAAGAATTGTGCACAGTAAGCGATTTCAGAGTGCTTGGCTACTAACTTCTCACTATGGTGCTACAAAGCAATGGACTTTGTAAGGATGAAGATCGTTCCGATTGTGTAGAAAGGTGAACCATTGTTTTATGTGATAAATCAAATCAGGAAGCCATTTTTCTTACGGTGGATACTGGTCCGTTGTACCATCGAGAACAACCCCTTTGTCCTGAAATTTATTCGTCTTTCGTAGAGAGATACATTTTTGCTTCAGTGATTAGGATCTTATTAGCCAAGTGAAACGAGCGAAATCACCGAAATAGTACATATTTATGCAGTTAGCACTGTCACCTAGCATATTGAGATGCTTGACATAGGTGGAGTGCCAGTAAGACGAACGGGCAATTCTTACGAACATTCAGAAGCATTCCTCTTGATTGTCTACAACTTGAAGAGTCATGCCGTTACGATTATTTTCAAAAGAAACCCAACAGCCTTGACCAAGGTCTTTTCGACAGATTTGCGGGCGTTTATTATCTTTGTTGCCTGACATGTAAGTATTGCCATTTTCCGTTGTGCGTGCTACGATAGGGGTCATTATCTCCCTGTGGAAATTTTGAATAAAAACTTAGCCCCCCACTATATTGCAAATATTTGAGTATAGAAGATGACTGGAACGCAATTAACAATCATCATGAATAGTCGGAGTACAAGAAACAGCAAATGCGAGTAACATGAACCGCTAGAGCGGTCCTTGTTACTCAAGGACAATTGCTAAGAAGTGCTTTAAGTTCATAAATATCCGACACAACCATTCACTGCACTAAGGGCCTATATTTTGGGACTGTATGAAAAGGATATTACTCTATCGACTTCACAGGACATCAAAGGAGCCATGTGTCCTTTCGAACTAGGCTATAATCTCGAAACTAAGTAGAAGGGACCCAAGAATGTAATGTGGTTTACAAAGAAACCTAAGAAGGAAGAACACTACATATTACCTTTAGTACAGATTCCAGCTGCAAATAGTATGTTACGGAGAATATGACGAAATGACAACAAAGGAGTTACTGACCACCATTGACTACAATCAGTCCTAAGTCTCCTGAAAAGTAGAGCAAAAGATTAAAAAACGAAGATCGTTTGAACATTGATAAATGGCACTATAGTTAGGGGAGAACCTTAGCTTCAACCAATAAATTACTTCAGCTAGCTCAGTCCATAGAAAGCTGCCTCAAGTTGCATGCTTCAAGTTTGTTAAGGTACATTTCTACTTGTGAACGTCACCTAAAGCAGTGTCTCTCTCCTTAGCGTTGTCCTTCCGAGTTCGATTCGAAGACTCTGTGGGGCGAAACGTCTATGTCCACTTGCTCTACAATGACTGATGCACGATTCTTTTATTAAGTCTATGTCACTCTATAACTCTTACAGTTCATCGTTGAATCTTCTAGTCCAAAACCCGTCAACGCAAACGAGACCGAATGTCTTACAAAGCATTTATCGAAATCTAAGACGGGAAGAATCAGAAGCATTTCTTCTCTGATCATATTCATATTCAATTTGGTCTTACTGACCTCCTTTTTCACCAATTAGTCTTTGGGAATAGTAGGAAGACCGATTGATCCAAGTACAAGAACAGTGTATGAAAATCTGTCCCATAGACCCCCAATCATATCCATGAGCTAGATACTCGTGTAGAAGAATTAACTGGCGCCTCTAATCACGCAATGTGAATCTCTTGTCCTACCAGCAAACCAAGAGATAAACCCAGATCTTTCTGGTGGAGTCGGGAGATAGAAACACTTCGGAGTGACTCGAAACGGCTCTTCAATGCTGCTATGCAATGACATGCAATCTGCAAATCGGTAAAAGGGAAATCGGTAAAAACGGGCCTCCACTCGCAGGTCCGCATCAATGAAAAATCTCTATGTTAGATAGAATACACGCATTTCTCGACATCGAAGGAGCTTTCAACAACGTTGAACCTAGTGATATTGCCCGGTCACTTGCGAACCTTAGAGTTCTCCTGGTTAACCATATGTTGGCAAACAGGCTAATCCACTCAAAGCTGGGCGAAGGTAAATTGCCTATGCGGACGACGTTTCGAGGCTGTTTCGAGTAAACACCTCAATACGCTCTGCCACCTTTTGCAAAACCTCTAATCTCTCTTAATGGACTAAATACTGGAAATAAATGGGGACTACAGCCATGAATACATATATGGCTCTATATATATGTATTCATCATCACGTATGCCGTGATGGTTTGGTCCACGACTTTAGAGAAAACTCATCATAACAGCGTACTAAGGTCAACTTGTCTGTGCAACAGCGGATCATTAAAAACTATCCCTACACTGCCTCTGGATATTTTGTTTTACTTGCCACCTTTAACAACAGTAAAAAATTGGCAGCTTGTGCAGCCTCTCGTTTGAAGGTACTCCAAAATTGGAAAAAGGAGGAAGTGTCTTCTTCAACGATCTAAATATAAGTATCTCTTTTCGCCTTCCTAATCACGTCCCGTGAGCTATCCTAGATACTACCATAAAGGAAAATATTGATATCTTGAGAGACAGCTAGACAGCCATCAAAACCATCTCATCCGGAATAATCAAGTCAGTAACAGTCAGACACAATGACTCACATGAAGATGTAAATACCAAGAGTCCTCATTCTTCTATCAGCGAGGCTAAGATAGTCAATAATCGTTGTGGAACACCCAGAGTCGGTTAACATGAATATGACACAGTACCTAGTTATGCTTTAAGTTAAATCAAAGTAAGTCTTCTCTTCATATCATAGACTTGCCAGAAACCTCTAGCTGTATTTCCATTACCACTCTGGATGTTTGTCTCATGGATTTTGGTGAGTCTTAAAGAATGGATATTTCTTTACTTAAGTCGGGTATATCAGAATAGATGTCACAACTGCGGTGTATAACCAGAACACCACAGTTGGTTGTGTTACGAACGACGACGATCATCGATGTTTTCCTTCCAATTAAATTTGGACTAAGTCTAGGTATCGAAATTTGAAATTTTCAATTTCTACAATTCTTGCAGCTTTGCATAAAGGAATTGGTTTCAAATCCATCCTCTTGGCTCCTTCTTGGTCACCTCTGGTATTCCACAAGGCATCCATTTAGGTACCCTTCTTTTCATTCTGACTATAAACGATCTGGAAAGAGTTATTTAAACTCCTCTGTCTCCTTTTACGTTAACAACACCAATTTTTTCGAAGCCAATTCTTCAAGATCTTGACAGTTTTAGGAGGTTAGTTCAAGCGTCAAAAACGTCAGAAAAGGCTGTCACTCCGAAGCCATTTTCCTCTAAAATTTGGAAAATCTACCTCCCCATCTTAGGGTCCCGACTTATATACATATGTATGACGATCCAGTGTGAAGAAATATGTATTACTCACCACAGATTGGTTTCCGCTCCAAGTAATAAAAAAAAATCGTCGCAACTCTGCCAATTCTTACAACAACACAAAGTTCAAAACTAACTTCAAATGCATGTAAACAAACAAAAATCACGAAAGCAATAAAAAAATGCTTTATTGCACATCAAGCTCAAAATATATTTTCCAAATAAACAATTTCAATTTATCATCAGCCATCCCAGAGGCAATATTCATCTTTCGTACTTTCTTTCATCTCAAACTCATACATCTAATTATACGTTCAATGCCACATCCATTCGATACACAGACAGATATCGAATCGAATAAATTTTATAAATATAGGTCTTCCATAAGCGATTGTAATTCAAAACATTATGCATTTGTGCGAAATAAAACACAGATCCATTGTCACCGCTGCTGCTGTGGCAGATACTTTTGCTGCTTTATTTGGCTTCAATAAATCAAAATCCAAATCACCCAGTGAATATAATTAATTTACGAATAAATCACCAGACCGGCTTTATGAGCTTACGTATGACAGTTCTTACGTTTTGACAGTCGGGCTCAAGGACATCCGGCTGTCATGCAGTTAACAATTCTAATTGTGAAAATTTCCATAAAATTGTTCTCTGAAACTAATAACAAAGTCGAAACTGGGCGGCGGCGGCGCTGGACAGCCATACATAAATGGCTTGGTGAGTCACCAAAAGCTGCTTCATTTAGATCACCTTAAAATGTTTTTTACTTGTTTTTTGTTTTTAATGCCGCATGCTGCACGTTTATATCGCCGTAAAGAATGTTTACACAAGACTTCATTGCGCCAATGTAGCGTGTGTAGAGTAGTGGTACATAGTCGGGACTGGATAATCACCCACGTCGAACCGGAAATGTGTTCGTAAGTTGTGTTTGAAATTTGTCTTAAAATAGTTCTAATGGAGTTATGAAGATACATATGTATGTTTAATAACGGTGAAGGTTTCCCTAATGCTTGTTGTCCTGCCCTGGCTAGTGCTGGGCAAGTGCGCATGGATAATGGTTTCTTTTTCGGCAGCGATATTGCAACTACTACAATGTGTTATGTATATTGACACTTAGTTTGGCTGTGTGATCTCGTATCGGCCGGTGTCCCGTGGTTATCGGGATTATTCTGGCAATATCTTTGTACGTTCTGTCTAATAAAGCGGTTATTTTAATCTTATACATAATAGGTAGACCACATCTTTCTGGATATGTCAACCTAGACTATTTAAGGTTGGCCTTTCTAAAAAAGATTGAGGAGATGTTTGCCTTAATTGCTCCAAGCGGGATATCAACTAGTTCCTCGCCTGGCCAGTTCATAAGCGTGTTCGTTCCCATCAACGTTGCTGTGACCTGGAACCAAGACCAGGGTAACCATAAATTAACCATCCCGCGAGACCAGCTCCTTTCGGCATTCTAGTACTAGTTTAGATGATTATGATTACCGAGGCAATGGCTTTAATAACAGCTTGGCAATCAATGAAAATAGCAATTTTTGTTTTGGTAACATATTTGTATGTGACTTGATTTGGCGGCAGGCTTCGCGTATAGCGAGTAGATCCGCTTGGAAAACGTTGGCAGCGTCTGAAAGTCTATAAGATTTTCAGATGTTTAGGGATTCCGAAGAAACACCTGCACCAACTCCACAGCCCATTTTTGAACGTCGCTTCACCGATTGTTAGGTTGAAATCCATAATCCCCTGTCCATCTTGCCATTATTTTCTTGTAGGGAATTATGTAGTCTCTCTGCGTCGATACGGGTTCTTCTGGCAGAGAATCCAGAATATTACTGTGTCCATAGTTCAGCACTTGAACTTCCCAGTTCAGCACTTGAACTCTCTGAGTCTGATTGCACTGTGCGCTTAAATGTTTATAATGTGTACATATGTAGATCTAGGGGTAAAAGGTATATCAAGACCGGTTGACCGTAGTGCTCCTATGGTGCCGCCCACCATACTATCGACCCATATGTGGGGATTGAAGAAAGTGAAATAATATCGCCTTGGGGTGTTCCTTTACTGGCGAATTTGGTTATGGTACTATTTTCTAGAGATACTTGAATAATTCTAGTGCTAAACATAGAGACTATCCAGCGACTTAGATAATTTTCTATACCCAGCTCCGTGAGGGACTCCAGGATAGTTTCAGTGTGTACATTGTTAAAATCTCCTTCTGTGTCTAGAAAGGTAGCTAAAGTGTATTCCTTATAGTTCGCACTATTTCATGAAGGGCTGTTTGCATAGATCTTCTTCGGATTTTGGTCCCACGAGTAATACGGAATTACGGTCAGTGCCGACAGCATTGTAATATCGATAAAGCAAGAATATGAGAGACCAAGCACTTGGATTCTTGCATTCTTGAGCACTCTACCACTGAAATCAGTTACCTTGATCCGATGGTCAAAGACTAACTGGAGAGGCTTGTTGTTTGAGGCCCAGGTTCATCCCGAACTGTAGCACCACCTATGTAAGTAAGTTAGTATACATTATAAGAAGTTACTCCCACTTTTTTGAGGGTGTTTTTTTTTAAGAAACGTTTTTGTCTCATCAACGCTACATATTCGTTATAATTCTACCTAAGGTATGTGGTGCGGATTTCATTAGAAATTTTGAATCTGTTCCGAGATATTTGCAGGCCTCAGTTATTTTCTTCACGGTGATTAGGGGTCATATACCTCTGGGTATAGAGTATAACTCTGGGCACGTGGAAGTGGATGGCTGTCAAAACTTAAGGTTTTTCATAGCAACCTGGTAGTAGGGCAAGTCCTATGAATTTTATTTCTGTTTTATTCCACACTTCAATAACATTATATTAATATTCCATAAATATGCACTCTGCGACAATTCAAATAAAAAAATACCAATGAAAGAAAAAAAAAAATATATGCCGAAACCCGGGATCGAACCGGGGACCTTTAGATCTTCAGTCTAACGCTCTCCCAACTGAGCTATTTCGGCAGATGTTGGTCTATCGCCCATAATGTGTTTTGTTGATTTTTGTATCCAACCATTTGATTTAAATTTATGTACATATGTAGTCAACGAATCTATAACCTGCTGAACTATCGCAGTGTTGTTTGGGAAGTTTCCACAGCGCTGATTCACGATTCAGAACACAAACTTCGCCTAAACCCTGGAGTTTGACCATTTTTTCAGACATTTGCGTTACGGAAGTGGTCTCCGAGATAAGTGAAAAAAATATGTACCTAGTCTAGTCATAAATATTGATACAAAGAAAAACTTATCCAAATGAAAACGCATTGATATTTTTAAAAACAAATTAATACGTTTTATTTGTTAGATCATTAGCTATAAGTTATGGAAGACTTCATTCAAAATGGCCGCCATTTGCCTTAAAGCACGACCTGAGACGCACTGGCCAATCATCCATTGCATTACGGACCTCATTCATCGGAAAGTTGTCGACAGCGCGGACAAGGGCTCGCTTCAAAGAGTCAATATTTCTGTGATGAGTAGAGCAGGCCATTCCCTTTAAAACGGACCACAACTTGTAGTCCAAAGGGTTGAGGTCTGGACTACCAGCTGGCCAATCATCCGGTGATATAAGTCGGGTACATTTTTTAAAGACACTCTTGCGTCGTTTTTGCCTTATGGGCTGGAGCAGAATCCTGTTGGAAAGTCCAATGCTTATTTGCGAACATTGTTCGGCTTAGACGCTTAACAACGTCTTCCATAGATATAGATTTTTGCGAGATATTCATTTCCCGCGACAAGATTTTCTGCTTTCTCAGTGGCTTGCGTCTGGCTTGCTCGTGGAGTCCTCACAGTGCGTGGACGGCCGGATCTTTGACGGTCACGTACTCCACCAGTATCCTCGAATAATTTATTTATACGATAAACAAAACACCGGGTGATTCCAAGCGGTTGCAAGGTCCGAAAGATATCACGTTTTGCCATATTAAACTTGTGTAATCCGATCACAACGACACGATTTTCGATATCACCCCATTCCATGATTGTAAACGACTAAAACCAAAAATCTTTTCCGCAACAAGGAAGCATAAAAGCAATGTGTTAAATAACGGTTAACATGAAAAGCGTGCAACAAATATTTCATTTGGAATGGCTGCAACAACAAGTGTATCAATATTTATGATTAGGCTAGGTAAAGTGCACGAATGGGTCATACATAATTATACCTTAATGCAATAAGTTTACAATCTTATAAGCATTAAAATTCAAGTCTTTTTTATTCTTACACATGACGCCTAATAAAGTGTGCATGGCATTTTGCATTTTAATTTCCCTTTTTTTTGTATTCGCCCTCAAAAAGTGGGCGTGGCCATATGTATATTACGATCGACGTAAGGCAGGCCTCCAGTATTCCGGATGTCCGAACCTTCCGAGCAGCTAACATTGACTCGGATCTTGCTTCAACCAAGGTACGAATGCGGATATCCCTAACGCCACAACAAAGAAGAAACACTGTGAGATGATATAATGTCGAAAAGTTGGAATCGCCAGAGATCGCCAGAATGTTTGCCGAAAGCGTACGCTCGCTACTCCATCAAGGTCGGTAACGACCTCACTGAGACCTTTGATGTCAAAAAAGGATTCGAACAAGATAACTTCTTTAATATCATACTTAAAAGAATTGTGCACAACTCATAAATCAACACCGGAGGCACAATCTTTCAAAAGTCTGTGCAACTACTAGCCTACGCCGACGACATTGTCATAATTGGTAGAACACAGCGAGCTGTCACCGGTGCGTTCGCTAGTATTGCAACGGAGGCTGACAAAATGGGTTTAGCGGTAACCTAGGGGAAAACCAAGTATATGCTCTCAACCAGAAGGGATACGCAACATCGACGAATTGGACAGAATGTCACAATCCACAGCTACATATAACTATGAAGTAGTAAGGGACTTTGTCTACATACCTCGGCTAAGCTATAAACTCTGGCAACAACATCTCAGCAGAAATTAAACGAAGACTAACTCTTGTCAATCGCTGTTTCTTTGGGCTGAGAAGGCAAGTCAGTAGAAGAGCCCTATCCCGAACAACTAAGGAGATTCTCTATAAGACCTTGATCATCCCAGTTCTGCTTTATGGCGGTGAAGCAGATTAAGATATCCGCGGTCGCTTCGAGAAAAAGATTCTTCGTAAAATTTTCGGTCCTGTTTGTGTTGACGGGCTGTGATTAATATCGGAACAAAAACGTCAGAGAAACCAAAAATGCCTAAAAGTTGCTGAACTACCCCCGCCTTAGGAGCAAAAAGCTCCCCGAGCCCAAATGCAGTAGACTGTTGACCTTGCATACTTATGATACATGGAAAGAAAGGCAAGCTAATGGGCTTTATAAAAGAGAAGATAAACGCCCACCAAGAAATTCGAAGGCTTGCACACTCTATTCGTTCAGCATGCGACAAGGTTCTTTACGACGAACCTGTTGCCTTGGTGGTTGAAAAAAGAAGATTCGAAACGAAGGAGACACAAATCCAAAAATGAAGCAGATGAAGTACTTGGAAATGGTCAAACAAAGCCTGAAGAAGCCGCAAAAACCAAAGCCAAAACTGAGATACCAAAAATATCATCGAAAACTCCTAAACACAAGAGAGACACTACGCACCAGGATACAGAGTGGCAAGCACCAGTTGCAAAAAGGAAAAAACTATTCCTCCGAAGGTCAATCAAACTATGCTGAGGATACCTACACAAACTGTAAAACATGTTCCTGTTCGGGAACCGGGGTAAAAAAAGGAGAAAAGGCAACCTAAAGTGGTTAAAAGTCTACAACCAAAGGTTTCGGTCATCAAATCCAATGGAGACCCAACCTATGCTGATATACTCCGGAAGGTGGAGGGTAACCCAGAACTAAAGGAAATGGATCAGAACGTAAAACACATAAGGAGAACAACTAAAGGAGACCTGCTTCAAAAACTCAGCAAAATTCTAAACCCAGAAACAGAAAATTCAACAGAAGTGTTGAAAACGCTCTTGAACCTGTTGTGGAAGTAGGAGCACTAAAGCACGAAGTACTCATCGAAGTCAAGGACCTAGATGGAATTACAACGCGGGAAGGAATATGCCTTGCATTGGCAGAACAAGTCCAATATAAAAATATAGAAATAAACGCTGTGAAGTCGTGAAGTATTGATGGTATACTTCGGAACGCAGGCAAACAGCGACAGTTATCCTACCAGCAGTAGCAGTGCAGAAGCTAGTAGCAGTTGAAAAGATTCGGATCAGCTGGGTATTCTCCCGACTACGGAAGAAGGTTCTACTTACTACATGCCTTAAATGCATAGAACGCGGGAATACAGCAAGGCTCTGCAAAAACGAAAATGATTGTTCTAACCGGTGCATCAAATGTGAAGAAAACAGATATCACACAAAAGATCCGAAATGCATGCTATACTGCGGAAAAGAAAACATCAACGCAAACCATATTACGGGAAGTAGCAAATGTTCCTCCTTCCAAAAGGCATTAAGAGAGCTAAAAAGCAAAATATGAACATCCTACAATTAAACCTAAATCACTGCCAAGTTGCGCACAACCTTCTAATACAATCCGTGTTAGAGGAAAAAATCGACATCGGCGTCCTTAGCGAACCATATAAGGTTATGAGTAAGGGTGTATGATCAACAGACTCCTTGGGGACTTAGGGAAAACGTGTCTTTCAAGAAAAAATTAAAACACAGGGATGGATCTACATGAATACAAGGCAGCACGTAAAGAGCTTAAAATGACAATCCAATAAAGCAAACAAATATATTTCCTGGAGTTATGCAACGAAGCAGATAAAAACCTCTGCGGCATGGCCTACAAAGTTGTAATGATCCACGAATATCCATGATCCATGAATAACCTGCATATGATCGTCACAGGACTGTTTCCACAATATCCGGAATATCCTTAATCACTACAAACAAATTGATTGACATATGCAACAAATTTGGAGAAAATAAGTCACCGGGATCTGACGGCATCCCCAATATAGCTCTCAAAACGGCATTCAAAGCGTATCCGGGCATATTCGTAAAAGTGTACAATGGAGGAGTTTTCTTAGATCAATAGAAAAGACAGAGTCTGATACTACTGCCCGTGATAAGTCACCGGAAGAATCATCAGCAAGACACGGCAGGAATGTTCTAGAGCGAATTAATTATATGCAACAGACTGGAACACCAATATGGTTTCCAGAGGGCTCGCTCAACAGTAGATGTAGTTAAAACAGCCAAAAAAAGCGATAGAGGTGGAAAGTTGGTACCAAGAAATACTGTTTAGTGATAACCCTGGATATTAAAAATGCATTCAATACTGCAAATTGGAACCATATCCTCAGAAACTGAAACGAGTTCCAAGATTTCTTATTAAAATCGTGATGAGCTACTTCAGGCGCAGAGTCTTAAACTACAACACAGACAATGGACCTAAAGCATATAAGATCACCGGCGGAGTACCACAGGGCTCAACGCTAGCTCCTTTACTTTGGATTATCATGTATGACGGGGTTTTACGTCTTCCAATACATCAGGCAACAAAAGTTATAGGTTTCGTTGACGACATTGCAATCAACGTGACTAGGAAATTACTGGAAGAGGTGGAACAGTTGAGCAACTCCACAATAAGGACGGTACGTCGTCAACGAACGAAATTTCGTTAGATTCTTCTTTCCATCTCCTTCCATGAATCTATAAATCGGTTGTCATCATCCGTCAAACTCACGCATTTTTGTTGTGATTTAGGGTAAAACTGACGCATTGTTGTTGTGTTAGGGGTGAATTAATCGATTCAGGGGTGAATTAACAACAAAACAAAAAAAAATAAAAAAAAGATTTGCCGAAACCCGGGATTGAACCGGGGACCTTTAGATCTTCAGTCTAACGCTCTCCCAACTGAGCTATTTCGGCGCATGTTAACTTCGTATCATACACTCTAGATCAAAGTACTCTTCGTTTGTTCTTCTTTGCCAGCAGATTAGCAGATATGACCAAGATAACAACGAGTTCCACTGGACGTAGTTCTTTTTTTTTTTACATATCTGAAAACACTTGATTATACTAAACAGTCGCAGTTTGTTAAACTAGATTACCATCTTTCGCTAATCGAACATTAACGCTTCCACGATGTGTACTCTCGTTTAACCTAAATTGAAACTCCGAACATGCTAACCAGACCCAATACACATAGCTAAGCGTTAACCATTTCACAACTTGCTGTGTGCGTCTGTATCGAACAAGAATGCAAATTAATGTCAAAAGCAAAACAAAAAACTCACTCATGTTCTACTTCATATTGTACGGGTCTGCACACTCAAGCTGTTACTACATACCACTGTAGCTCTATCAAGTACCATATATGATGTCAGTTACGGGTATTTGGGTTAATATTACAAAACACCACAAGAGGCACTAAAACAAGCAAAGCACCACCCCCGCCCAATGACAGACAAGCATCGTACACAATGTCGCATCTCAACAAGATACGGTGAGATGTGAGTGGAGTCCTTTAAATTTTGTATTTTGTTCTTTAAATGATTGCATGTCCTGAATTGTGCGAGTTTCGTCTCCTTGAACACCCACCAGAGACAATAATAAGCGCGTAACGATGGGAATGAGAGTAATGATGATGATGCTGGTTCTAAAGGCTGTGTGTTGTTAGCTGATGATATTCCATTTAGGGAACGGTTGGGGTATGGCGACATGCTGGCGTAAAGAGTTTACTCATTGGCACTAGTGAAACGGGTAAATATCCTCGTCCTTGGCCAGAAAAATTAGAATGTTGTGTACGAGCCATCTGAAACAATCGAGACATATTAATGGTACGACAAGAAGTAGTAAAGCAGTTTTACTTGTTTTGGAGGGTTTATATGGAAGGTCTTCAGTATGGCGTCTGTCGTATGATTTTGGAGATTAAACTAGAACAAATAAATAATTAGAAAATAGGTCATGTGAAAGTAAAAAGTGGTGTGACATGTGATGGGTTCGAAGAATTTGAATTTCTCCAATTCATGTACATATGTATGTATCTTCAAAATTTACAAAAAATACCTTTGGTGGGACTTCTATTAGGCTTCTTCGACAAGAATACGCCTTTATTAGTTAGTGTACACTCCCTACTAATCATTTCCTACTAATCATTTCCATCTGTAAGTAAGACCAGAGATCTTAAGCAGCACTGTGCTGTGGTACCACCAAACGTTAAAAATGCGTTCAACTCATCCAGCTGGTTCTGCACAGTTTCCCTGGAGATACCGAATCATCTACTGAGAATAACAACCAACTATTTTAAAGACAGAACGCTCCACTACGACTCGGAAGAGGACGCTATGATATAGCTACAAAATTACAGGAAGAGTTCCTCAAGGGTCAGTCTTAGGTTCAAATCTGTTGAATATGATATATGATCTTTCTTCTTTTCCAAACCTAGTATTACCCATTTTACTAGAATTGCTTCGACTTTCGGAGAAAACCGAGAATCCACTTCAGCAATAAGGAGCTTACAGTATCAGGACTCACCACATCAGCACCGAAAATCTGCAACCTGATCTGAGTAAAGGCAGGAAGTGTCGTCACCCTCTCTAGAGCCTAGCACACTAAGATCCTTGGCAAAAGAAAAATGTCACGTAAGAACGCCAATAAGTTTTGTAGACTTTTTTCTACTGAGAGACAGCAAGAATACCCCTAATGTTTTAGAGATCTTCGGGAGATTACGTTTAGTCCGCCTGCATCCTGGAGAGCAGTGTCATACACAATTGTATTTGTAGGAATCCCAATCGTCAATGGAAGTCCGATCTAGGGCTCGGGAAGGCCCAACGCAGGTTCAGGCCTTGAGAAATCATCCTCTGAACCTTACTTAGTAATCGGATTGGAGATCGCATCTCAAAGAGGTCAACCAAATTCAAAGTAGTACCCTTGCATTCTCGAACTATTTTGGAACGAGTTACAGGGTTCAACAATGCCTTAAGCGCAGCCTGACTGTCGTTACAGACGCACATACTCCGACCCCGCCAGCAATATAGTTGGCAGCCATTAGGATTACATAGTTCTCCGCTTGAAAAACATAGACATTTTTGCCTAACGAGTAGTGAAATTTAGTCTTGTTGGTCTCCATGAAGACACCAGATCTGCAGTCATCCATCAAAATTCGACTACAGCATTGTCTTGGCTCAGATTTTGGCCGAAGCCAGTCCTGAACGCAAGGAAAGTCGATTCTATATTTGCACACAAACTGACGTTCTGATGTCATTGCAATAGACGACGTATCCATGGAACCATTTTTGTAAGATAATTGTCGTAAGAGAACGGGCCATAAACTAATAGGCACAACCATACAACGAAATGTCCTTACCTAACCACAAGATGCAATGTGACCCGTTAACTCAGGATGGCAAGATACGTGGCGGTCCTAGTAGCACATGGCATAGATCAATAGAGAAGGAAGCACGGCAACTGGGAAAGAACTGGTGATAGTTGAAGCACATTAGCAGAAACGCGATGGCTCCACACATTAAATACTTGGACATCTTGTACCTGATATATGTACATACGTAGAAAGCTTTCCTGACAGATGCGGCATTATACAGACTAATTGTAAACTTTGGAGAATTCAGATAGCCAATCCCTACGTCTCCTATAAGGCCACGGACGATCGATCGCAAATCATTCATGAAACGGATGAGCTAGGTGCACAGAATCACATTCAGGCCTGAATGCCTGTCTAATTGGAAGGTCCGCGACACTTCATCGGGACGAATCAGAATCGGGTGAACTACCAACTAGAATACCGGAAGTAGAATGACAACACAGGTGAAACATTACAACCAAAGGAATGCGAACACATAAACTGATGCCTTGAGGAATAGATTATTATTTCCACTTGTACAAGCAGTTGGATGACGTATACTGGCCGTAATGCGAAGTCAATCCCCAGAACATGGAACAAATTCTGATGGAATGCCAAAGATATAGGACGACTTGGAAGGGCCAAGTCAACCGACGGAACTAATCGTATTCATTTTAACAATGAGCGAAGCTTAAGAGATACTGAATTAAGTCATCACAAGCTTGATGCGCCCTACGTCTGGAAGAACGATCAGCCAAGAATGAAGAGTCTTCTGCCCATGCAAAAGAATGTGTTGACAGCTGTACTTCAGAAGACGAACCATGCATGGGCTAAAGTCGATAACAACGCGTAGCATGGGCTAGAGAGTATCCTCAAAGGATTCTGTCCCGATGCTAGTGATCCTCTTCGGTCTTCTCGCGACTATATTATTTCTCTAGTAAAGAAGTCTAAACAAGAAAGATGGGATCTGCTCATGAGATGCCAAGCAAATTCACACCACAAATAATGGGGAAGCAGCGATACAAACCCTCGCTATGAGTCCTTATTTGAATTTGTCATCAAAAATAACCTTATTGTAGCTAATAGGGGTAGCGAACCTACTTTCGTAGCTACAAATAGACAAGAAGACATAGAAATAAACTTGCAAGTAAATCTAGTACTCTTAACTTGGAAAAATGGAAAGTTTTAGGGGTCGAATCGTATTCTGACCATAATTTTATTGAATTTTACATAAGCAGTACCTGTGATTCTGCTATAGGAATCCCAAGAAGGCTTATTGGGATGTCTTTAGCAAGGAAGTGAGTAAGAGTTGCGGACGCCTTCAAGAGTGTGACTTGCAAATTCTCTAGCATGTTAGGTGACCAAAAAGAAGAACAAAAAATCACTTCCATGGTGGAGTAAAGATCTGGCAGACATTGGGAGAGTAACCAGAAACCTCCTTAATGTGGCCAAGAGGACTTAATCAGACATGGACTGGGATCAGTATAAAGTCAGTCACAGAAAGTTAAAAAATGAGGCTCAAAGAGCTAAGCGCCGCTCATGGCAGCTCTTTTGTGACGACATTAAGGGAACAACAGAATCTGCAAGACTAAGAAAGATCCTCTAGAGACAAACGACGGCTATAGGGTTACTCAAAGATTCCGACCGAAATTGGACTGAATCTTGCTCAGATTCACTGAAGTTACTGATAAGTACGCACTTCCCAATGACCCAATTTGTCGACAGAACCAGACTTAGTACGAGCACGGCATATGAATTGCCATCGGATTTCATCTTAGAGAAGGGAATTGAGTTTGCAGTAAGATCGTTTTCCCCTTACGAATCGCGAGGACTGAACGAGATCATCCCGATACACAGAATGCTACAGAACACTGTGAGTACGATTATTCCGGTACTTAAGTAACTATATACTAGTAGTCTCATACGAAGACATATCTCACGAACATGGAGAGAGGTCAAAGTCGTATTTATATATACACGGCCCAACATGCACTGTGTGGTTAGTTCAATTGTTAAAAGATAAAGAATACACTTCAGCTGTATTTTTACACATTGAAGGAACATTTAATAATGTCAGAACGGACGCGGTGCATAGAACACTCACAAACCTTAATATCCACAATACCCTGACCAATTGGATTGTGGAAATTCTTGAAGAAAGACACATTATAACGGAGCACGAGTATACGAAGTTGGAAGTATACGCCTCTCAATGTAACCATCAAAGCGGAGTGATCTCTCCACTACTATGGGTTATTGTACTAAGTGAAGTATTTCTACAACGCAGGTATAGTGGTGTCAAAATCATCGCTTATGCGAAAGACTTCATATTGATGGCTACGGGCAAATTTCCCCCTACCCTTAGTGAACAATTGGAAGGTGCCCTAGGGAAGACCCCAGACACCTGGACCAAGAAATGTGGACTAGCAGTCAATCCACAGAAGACAGAGCTGGTACTATTTACTACCAAAAGGAAAATTCCTGAGCTTACATTACCTTCCATAGGGGGCACTCCCCATAGAATGGGGAGGCCAGTGGCAGATATCTAGGCCTCGTACTTGACAAGAAGCTGAACTGGAAGCCTAACATTAATGAAAGAATCAAGAAAACCACTATTCTGTTCTATACATGCAGTAGAATGTTGGGGAATGTTTGTTGTCTCTGATCCTGGAAAAATATTTAGGAAATGTACTTACCACGAATTATAGTACTCTGCATGTCCAAGCCATCTCAAAAAGACTGATTGGTTTTGAATGTCATCATACAGCTCGTAGAGTTCGTTATTGAATTTTCTCTTCCGAAGTCCGTCAAACCGAACGGGCCTCAATAATGTACAAACAACCAAATTTTTTCTCGAAACAATGGAAAATATGTATCTTCATCTGCTTTGGATATATACGTACATATGTAGTTCATTATTTGGAGCCCTAAAGTGGAGCTACTATGATAAACCTCCTCTCAACTTAAATAACGATGCAACGTTGTTTTCAAAGTTAATAGCAGAGCAAATATACAAAGTTCCTTAATAACTGAAAGATATAGTGGTTCTGGAATCATCAATACCAAATTGGAGGCACCTGTGGTCTGGGAAGGAGTACTCGCTAGACAATTTTTGAGTCCTTAAACAAATTTGAAATATTGTCAGAGACTAGCCTATTCTTGAGTAGTTTTAATGACAAGAACAAAAATACTACAAGAAAGAGAAGCTAATACAAAAAGCCGCTATTAAAATATATAAAAAGTAAAAGATATATGCCGAAACCCGGGATCGAACCGGGGACCTTTAGATCTTCAGTCTAACGCTCTCCCAACTGAGCTATTTCGGCAGATGTTAGTCCATTGCCCATAATCTGTTTTGTTGAATTCTATGAGAACCTCTTGTACTTTACCGTTTGATTAAAATTTATTGAGGGGGTTGTTATGTTATCAGAAAAGTCCAAAGTCGAAGTATTTTATTTACTTGGACGTATCACTTCTTCTTGTTCTTCTCGTGGTTATAAGACGAGACATTGAAACGGAATGACAAATGTGTATCTCAGTAAATTGTTCGAATTGCAACAGATTCACCAGTAGAAAGAGTAGATCTTAAAGTTATTTGTAAGACGTGACGAGCGCAATGGCATCACAGACTGAAGAAGCAAAAAATAAGTGCAGCAGGAGAACAGAGTCTACAGAAGTAGCAAGGACTTGACAAAACTCCTTAAAACAGTCTCTGAAGAACTTATACATTTCCTTAATAACTACGAAAAACGATCAGAGTATCGAATAGACTTCATTTCCCCACAGAACCTAAATATGGCCTTAACCTCTAACCTTCTCTAAATTGTTGAAAAACATACTTTCGAGCAATGGCTTGACATTCACAGATTAGATGTGCAATATTCTCTGCGACATATAGCTCATCACAATACCTAATTGTGCCCGTGTTCGTTAAACTTAGTCTTAAGGCGTTCTTCGTGCCAGAGAGTATTCCTATCGCGTCCATCTGCCTTTCTCCGACGTCATCATTATCGGGCATATCCAGCCTGCTGCCACTTTTTAGTTTGTCCATAACTATATTGTAGTCGCATCCCCATCGCCATTGTTTTGACATTGACAGATCACAGGAAGACGCGCTTAAACTCGATTTTGAGCTATGAAGCACAATACGCTTAAACTTGATTTTGAGCTATGAAGCACAATACGCTTAAACTTGATTTGTAAAAAAAAGTATGAACTTGTGCTCATCGCTCGGAACAAGCACAAGCAGTGGTGGTGGCTGATCAGCAGGGGTGTTAGGAATCTGCAGCGGGGGCACTAATAACTATTAAGATATATGAGCTATGAAGCACAACACTCTCAAACTTGCCTATTGTTCATACTGTACCTGTTGTTCGTACTGTACCTATTGTTCGTATTGTACTTATTGTAACTTAGTTACTGCCTGTGAGATATGTAAACTTAGACATGCTTAAACTTGCCTTTAAGCTATGAAGTCATAACACTCTTAAACTTACGTCATAGTTTTTCATCCTCCTATTGCCTGGCTCATCCCATCGCAATTGCTGGATGGCGGTGTGCCTAGTAGATAGTAGATAATAGTCTGCGGTTTTTACTAATTGTTCGAGTGCACGCGGCCTATTAAGGTTTCAAACACTCCACGTGCAGGTCTGAAGGTCGTTTTTCTTGTTTCACTTGCTGGGGTCGTCCGTGTCCGAGGCTTGCGGTTGCTTAGAAACTATTTTGTTTTTCCATAGTACGCAATTTACCCTGATGCATAACCCGTAACCAGGAGGACCAGATCCCTCTTATACCCCTAGGACGGGGGCTGGATTTTCCGGAGTCAATAATCCGCTTCTGAGCGCTGCTGTTGGCCCATTAAGAGTTCATCCTCCACTAACTCTTTTCCAATATTTTAGCTCGGTGTTGGAAATCCCTAAAGACCTGGGATTCAAATATGTCGAAGCAGCTCACATAAGGATAACACTGATAGTTCAACCTGCTTGGAATTGTGGACACTACCGTTGATTCCATATAGGAGATTCATCCAGCTTTTCTTAACTGTCTTCCTCCTCTTGTTGACATTTTCGGCGAGATCCTTAAGATCAGAGTGTCTTTCCAGTTTCCCCGATTACGATTTCATCTGACCTTCTGGGTTTTCTTCGAGTTGTGCTACTCTTCCCACCTCTCTCCTCTTTTTCGATTTATTCTTTTTATCCTCTTTCTTCTTAGCTATATCTTTTCGTTTTTGCTAGGCGATTCTTAACCAACTCTCATTCTTAGGCTGCTGGACGTTTGTTGGTGGCTTCTGCTGGGATTTCGAGTTTAAAGTTTGGCCATTAACTTCTGTTTCATTTAGGCTTCTTGTTCCGGCTTCAGCCATGGCGATGTGTGCGAGATACTGTTCTTCCTCATGACCTCCTTCGCTCTGTCGTTATTCACTGCGATTGTAAACAGCTCAAAAAGCACTTTCATGCTGTCATTAGCATGGGTTGGTGAATGGAGCGGCTTTAACCCCCCTCTATGATATCCACCAAGCTTTTTATCTGTTCTCCTAGTTTCTTGAAAACAGATAACTGGTGATCGTTTGAGTTCTTTTTGTATTTATTTCGAATGGGTCGCCAGTCAAAGCCCTTATCAATATTCGGATGTGTAGTCACTTAAGCATCCCATGGTTATCTTTGTAGCAAGAAGGCCATGCAAGAGTTGACACAGGCCCTTAAGAAGTTTTGTGCCAGAGCCAGATCGGTGCTTAGCAGGAATGTTATTGCTGGACCTACGCAACCAACTGAATGGCGACGGGACATTGAGTATCCCTGGTGCCCACTAGAGTTTGGAGATTAATAATTTTACCATAGGCTAGTTTAGCATGCTTCTTCACGCATCTCCTTTGATAGACTTTCAGAGATTTCATAACATTGTCCAGACAATAATTGTCTACAACAAACAACCTCAAAAGAGATAAGACCACACCGCTTTGGGGCAAACATCGTCAAAGAGCCACCTCCTTGTGGT
Organism: Xylota sylvarum; assembly: GCA_905220385.1. Lineage (NCBI taxonomy): Eukaryota > Metazoa > Arthropoda > Insecta > Diptera > Syrphidae > Xylota > Xylota sylvarum. The sequence continues at coordinate 29,368,425 of LR999960.1, forward strand.
ATCATAAGGGACCTATAGTAGCTTAAGGTTGTGAGTGCTCAGACGATCTACCCTTACTTACTGCTGCTACACTCCCTACATCAAAATAAGTTACGTAAGCCATATATTCTTAAATCAATTATATCCACTTGTAATATTTTATGTGCCGAGTTCCGTATAACAAGTTTCATAATTAACTAATTTTGATTCGAAGCAGGCGTCACCCAGATTTCCAAAAATCGAAATACCGCACATCGTATGCAGCTAATAATCATCAAAAGAAACTCTGACACCAAAAGCGTTTCCCACTCTGAGGTCATCACTCCATTCGAACTTCAATCCGAACGTGCTGATCGTACGCTCTGTAATTTCTAGTTAATTATAAGTTTATTACCACAAATTTGCGCTCTATTTGGCAGCGGTCCAAACGACCAAATGATTTTCTATTCTGTGTTTGGTATCAAAAACGTTCCGCCAAACGAGCGCGCGTAGAAAAATAGGCAAATTTAAACTTAAACATAAAAAAAATAAAAATCTTTATTCTCTACCGATGTCAATGTAAACATGCTGCAGGAGAATCACTCCGAATATCAGTGCATTTAGCAGGAAGATAAACAGACTGGTTCGACTTGCATTAGAATAGGTCGCTGGTGTGCCACGACTGGTGGTACTCGCACTGTAGGTTTGCGAACTTTGGGTGATTTCGTTGAGGAAGTCTTCGTCGACTTCATCGTCGTACTGGACATCGGATTCTGTTGAATAGTTTGGTAATTCAACTGCAACAACAAAAGAATGGGGAAATACTTTAGTATATGAAAAAATGTTAAAATATCCCATTTAGTAAGTACCTTCACCACCAGTAGCGAATCTCACAATCTTACTATTGTCACTCCAACCGAATCGGTTACGGGCTAGAACCGCAACCTCATACACACTGGCAGGTTGAAGTCCACGGAGGTTGTAAGATGTGGTGTGGATTGGACCTGTGATGAATAAGAAAAGAAGGGAAATTATTTGTGGGATTAATTTTGGAACAAGCGTTGAGAAATTTGAATTCAAATATTTTACCGAAAAAAGACTCGAAGCTTTAGTTAACAAAAAAACGTAATCATTCTCGATTACCTGACAATCTGAACAACGCAATCAGAGGCGTGACTAGGTGCAAATTATGGGAAATGGAACAACCCAGTCCAAGGAAAGAAAACAGTAAGTTCTTCTTTTGTGTGTCATCGGAAATACGATTAGATGCAGACCAGCTGAAGGTCATTTTGAAAGGCATGAACTATGTACATGAGATAAACTAGATTGCGCACTTGTCTACTTATGCTTTTGTCAAAATCTACAACGAAGATGCAGCAAAAATTAGATGGGATATGTGTCCCTGACGGAATTGTCTGTCTACAATTTAATCACAAAAAAAAAATTACCATACGGCCAAAAACAAGAACAATAAGCTTCGTCGCTGACTAGCTTCTTATTCTTAAGAAAGGAATCCCTAATTGAAAGCAAAAAAGATAAACAATCATCCTCAATATAGACATATGTAGAAGAAACACAGTTTTTGTACTGCTCAGTCTGAAAAGGAGCTCCATGAAGAAGAACAGGAAAACCCAACTCAAAAGAACTAAACTAGGTACTCGAAAGTCCAAACCAATACATGCAAATGCGCACCACTTGCAATGGGCACCAGTGACACTAACGCAAGAGGTATGTGTCTTTTTGACTTTATTTTGTCTAATATACTCACCTCACGCTTAATTAACTAACACAGCAGTAGGCGCCGCTGCAGTTGCGAATGACGTAGTTGTTTTAGTTCAGGAAAATTATGGAATCAGCTCTTAACAGTCTTGTGAAATGGGCTAGAGATTGCGGACTTCACGTCAACCCGAACAAAACAGATCTGATACTGTTCAGCAGAAAATACAAGATATCACCATTCAGAATGCCGAAGCTAAATGGAATGGAGTTGTTCCTTTCGGATCGCTCAAAATATCTTGGAATTGTATTGGATAGGAAACTAAACTGAAAACTAAAGATACAGGAAAGAGTCCGCAAGGCTTATAATGCTGGCTTCATTTGTAAGAGAACAGAAGGGAAGAAGAGGGGCTTAAAAGCAGGAATGTTCCACTGGCTTAAATATTATCCTTATGGGAGGGGTATGAGGGCTCTTGTACGGTGGAGAGCCAATATAAAGAAGAATTCACGGGATACATTGGCCAAGGTACAAAGAACAGCCTGTATTGCCATTACCGGTGCTCTGCGCTGCTTCTGTTTCGGTATCTTTTACCACTTGACCTGCAAATAAAACTACAGGCGGGTAATAGTGCGTTTCAGCTCACTAACGTAGGCTCTTCAAGTCCAACAATGGGGGACATAACTCTATTCTTAGGGAATCACTTCCCGATATCCCTAATGAATCGGATGACATCCTCGGTACTCTCGACTTCGATACACCATACGAAGTAATATACTCTTAACAAAGTGAGTTTGCAATTTACACAGATGGTTCCAAAATCAGTGAGGGTACAGGCTCAAGTATATACTCCAGAGACGTAAACCTACAAGTGGCTCTGAGACTTCCGGACACATGTATTGTCTTCCAAGCAGAGGTTCTAGCTGTACGCAAAGCTGCGGAATTAGTAGAGATGGGATTAATATCTGACAACAATAGTCAGGAATTGCCGCACAATGTTCATGCCATTATTTACGGAGAATCGTGTCAAATTATACTGGGTACCTGGACACTGCGATATAAAGGGAAACGAAAGGGGCCGACGTACTTGCCAAGAAAGGATCAGAGCTTCCACAAAGCGATACAGATAGAGGAGTAAAACCAGAAGATTGTTCTCTATGATATCATTAATATGGGTAACCTGAAATGGTCTAACCTAGGAAGGCAAAGGATGTCTTATGTGGCCTATGTTAGATCGGAAAAAAATCAGTGAAAATAATAAAACTAAGCAGGTCGCCTTATGAGGAGGCAAGTCATGAGACTAGGATTGTCAAATACGGATATGTGTATTTGATTGCAGTGACCTTCACGTTTGCCAAAGCACAGCTTGGAGTAGACTTAAACACCTAGGACAGTACTTCTTTGACAACTTAGAGGAAGCTCGGTCTGCGAACCAAATTTTTGAGATAATACAATCTTGTAGGGAGATTAAATGCATGGAAGAGATGGTTTAGATTTAAATTTGTTACCGTAAAGGTTCATCCGGTATCGCGATGAACCCACTATGGTACCTAGTGAAAAACTCATAATCCTACACTACCTACCTTCCTACCTAGCATTTGGACACTTACACTATATCTCCCCAAGGCTAGTAAAAAATTCAGATTTGAATAACAAATCCTTCCGTCGCATGAGCCTCTCACTTAGTTATAATAGAAAGGAGCAAAGAAGAAGAATTCGGAATTAGTATTACTGGATAAATGCAAAATGCCCTTAACAAAAATAATGACTGGTGCCAATCAGAAGAGCTAAAAGTTAGCCCAACTAAAACAGCAATCATAGCATTCAGCAAGATGAGAAGCATAAACCTCAAAACGCTAACACTAAAAAACCAAAGATCTCGGGCTAACTTTAGGCCAGAAACTCAATTAGAAACTTCATCTACATAGATCCACTGAAAAGGCGACTAAAGCTTTATGGGGCTACTATAGGTATATAAATGGAGTTTAAAACGAAAGATTGGGTATTAATGGCGCGATGCGTATGTATATGTCGGACTCTTGCGCTGGAAGTGGTTTTAGACCTCCCACCCCTACATATGTACAACTACACTCTACACTGAGGTAGGAGTCAGAATTTTCGGCCTCATCTACAAATTATCTGCACCATTAGGACACTATACTCCTTTCTTCCAAGCAGATGTAATTCCAAGCTCTATTCCAGAGAGTGCATCAGAAAAAAAACTTCCAAAGATCATACATAAATATTTTATCAGATAGGCAAGCAGCTCTAAGAGCTTCCATACCCTTTGACTTTAAGTATAAACTGATCCGGAACTGTTTTCAAATGCTCCTGCAGCTGTACACAATATAATCACACTAACATATGTCCCTAGACATAAAGGTATCTCTGGCAATAAAATTACTGACGAACTTGCCAGATATGGTGCGCAGTAGCTTTGCTGATGACCCCAATTTTATATCATTCTGCTCAGACAACACATCCATTCATGGAATAAAGATCTGCTAAAACTCCTGGATTGTAGAGTAGCATGGACCTATTTTATTGGTACATACATACATACACATATGTATATATGCAAGATTAGTAACACAAAAATTGAGGTAGGCCCAGAAAATCATTCTTGGCCTGAGATCCCACTTTTTTTTTTTAAAGTTTAGAACAAGTGATACAGTTTATTTGAGTAGTCAGGAAAAGTACTGTAGATGAACTCATAGCCATCTTCATCATCAGCACATGTCCACGGCTGTGACATATTGTTATCATTTCCAATTCATGGTCAACATTTGATGTTCCAATTAATTTATCCCATAAGTACAAGGTTTCCCCATTACACAACCCACCCAATTGAGCTTACCCTCTGACAGCTCCGAAGGGATTGTGAATTCCGTCCATTCAATGGCTACTGCTCTGTTCTGCGGTGTCACATTTCCTAAGATAAACAAAAAGAAAAAAAAAAAAAGACAAATGAGATGAAAACATAAACAACCCATCCATAGCAGACCATTTCAACAGCCCATAGATCATTCCCCAACTTACCCGATGGAATTTGCCGGAATTTCAGCTTGAATTCCATGATCGGTGACTGGCTCTCCGTCTGCCAGATCAGATTGTGTGCCGTCGGACTCTGCGCGGCGGGATTTATCTTGAAAACACATGGCATCGGTCGGCCTGTCAAATCGATTGCCACCCCCTTGAAGCCGATCTTATTCTCCGCCCGACACTCATACACGCCCAGGTCGGAATCTTTGACCGTCTTGATGATCAGAATGTGCTTCGATTCAGTGTAGTAGTGCGCCAGAGACCGATTCGAATCCAGTTCGCTGTCATGACGTGCTATTCTAGAATCTGTTGTAACTGGTACCCCATGATGGAACCAATGGACCGTAGCAGCTGGTGCTGATTCTACCAGACACTCGAGATGGGCACGCATGTTGATTTTCGTGTGAACCACTGGATGAATGGCTTGAACTTCCGGGCTAACTGTAATACAGAAGAAAAGATGGATAAAAAAGAATTCTCTCTCTAATGATGCAAGAAGTACTCACATAGCACATTCAAGTGCACACCGGCTGTGGCAGGTTCACCAACACCATTCGTTGCAAGACACTCTATAGGACCGGACATATCGCGAGACTTTACCTCGACCACGTGATTCTGACGATTGCCAACATGATAGTTTTCAATAGAAATACCACTATGCCGCCAGGTGATAGCAGGCAGAGGAACACCCTTCGCCTCGCACACTATTTCGAATATAGATCCAACGGGCAGTTCAAGGAATCCACTTGGATCTGAGATCACAGAGGGGGAATACTGAACCTCGATTGCGTGAATTTGCACGGCATGACCGGTGTTGGCCATTATTTCGCAGTAGTATTCACCCGTGTCTTCCGCTTGCACGTTAGACACTTGCAGACTTCCGTTTGCCCACAGGTGAATGCGTTCCGGTATGGGACTTTCTGGATGACGAGAGTCAACTAATGGTACATCGTCCCGATGCCATCGCACATAGCGATAGGGAGCTGCGAGAAGAAACAATGGAAACAAAACAAAATGAATTAGTGTGGTATGGCGTGTGTAATGAGCGTAAAACAAGAGGAAGTAGTGCAAAGTTGCCAATTGTATCTAGATTGTAGATCTGCATGTTGCGGAATCAAAGGCAGACCGCATCATTAGGAATAATTTGCAGTCGATTGGGATGGATGGAGATAAATTATTGAACTCGAACTCTTAACTGTTCTGTCAGGGTTCTTGCAGTTGTAGTTGAACAGTTACTGGGGATACATTGAGAGATTAGCTTTAATTTTCATTGCGTAGCATTCTGCGTATCTGACCTACTCTTTCTAGTTGAGGCATTAGTGTCGTAGATGTCACCGCTATACATTTCACAGATCTGACATGCGAGAACAAGATAAAATTGATAATATGTAGTTTAACCTGAAAGTCTTCTGGGAGCGAGGACTAACGCCTAGTTTACCCAAAGGGACGTAGCTAATTATTTTGTCCCTTCCTACCAAAGATAGGGATTGACCGAAACTTTTGAAACTTTTCAAGTTTGGGCTCTGGGCAGATTAGTTAGCAAGATATAGGAAAATCTTAGACCGAGTTAGTTCAAGGTTACCTACATGTTATGCAGAATATAATCTCCAGACGAAGGGCAAATATCTAAAGAAAATTGAGTACATTGACCAAAGAACGATGATGATTCATTGACGGAGAGACGCTTTAGGATACTGCCGAATATTTAGTTCTTGTACGAAGAAAACGTCATTAAGTACAGCTAGAGTGCTTTAAGAACGAACTTCGGAATTTCATTGTGTGTCCGGAAATGTGTTTTAAAAGATGTTGTGCAGCAGAGACCGTAATAGAGTCATATTTCCGTTTCGGATTTTTCGCATCCTAACCGATGATTTCTTCAACTTCGGAGTTGAGCTCTGTAGACATTCGCTTTCGGTAAATTTTGATATCCGTGCCCTGTAGTTGTTGAAGAATAAGAGAAGCGATAGGATAAGATAGCCGTAAGCCAAGTGCACGAGAGCCCAAAACAGTCGAAGTGGTACACATGCTTCCTAGCCCAAGGTTGTAAAGCTGAAGAGACAGGAAGATCGGAAAATGATGATCCTATCCACTCCCAAAAAATAAGTTTAAGTATAATGCCATTATAAAGGAGGTACCCAAAGGCTTTAAAAACAAACTGTAGTTTGAAGGCATATACTTCAGACAAAGTGTGCTACTAGTGAACTGTCCAAACAAGTAAACGGCCAAGTGCCTCTTAAACGTAGCGGGATACCTAACTGCGTAGAGGAGGGATGCAATGGAGACGAAATCCCAAAGACCTACTCCATCAACCATTTTCTTCCGAGAAATCCCGGCCTAGACCAGAATAAAATGATAGTACTGATTGGGGCTCAGAACGAGGAGCTAAGCATCCCTCTGTGGAAAACAATGAGATGTCGAGAAGAAGGAACGGGGCAAGTGGTATGGTTCATCATCTACAAATAATCATTAATAGTAGAAATTACACCACTACGCATAATGCTGGAAAGAAAGAATCAATAAGAAAACCTACTGGAAATGGGTATTTTCCAAATAGATACTGCTTCTAACCGGGCTCAGACATGGCATACCCTGAGGCAGGCATGTATGGCCAATCGAAAGATATGTGACTTGTACAATATTAGATTTAGCTTGGTATGGAAATGTTTGATTTAGACCAACAGACTGGGCCAGACATACAAAATTACCCTTTACTGGCTGACGAACTAGCAAGGGAGGACTCGGAAACCACTTTCTTGAGAATGAAACTTGTTTGCGGTTTTGAAAATACGAGAAGGGCTGGAAAATGAATAAAAGAACAAATGGGCCAAACTTTAGGATGACATACCCTACCTGACACAGGCCAAGTAACTTCTGGGAAAATACAAACAGAAAAGTAGTGAAATATGCCTCAGCTTAAGGAAACACAGACTGCGAATTGTAAAAGGCATGTTCATGGGACACTGTACGAAGAAACACCTGAACACCTTTTCATAGAATGTCAAACACTATTTCATAGAAGAGAAATCACCTGCGAACCTATAATCTTTTAGAGACTGATCTGCCTTCACTTAATCCACGACATATCCTATCGATTACAGCAATAGTTCTGGGTGAACAATAGATCTACCCTACTCGCAGTCCTCTTACATTCCGCTACCATCCACATCTATGTACATCTACATCTACCGTTGTTTGAGGTTATCACGCCAAAAAACACACCGTCGTTGTGTCAGCTATACGGCCTCTCCCTTTTTTAAAAAGACCTGTGGACTGAAATCCAAGACTATTTTGTCGTTGTACATCCCAGTATCAGCCTGGTATGGTTGCAAGTAACTAATGAAGATATCTGCCTATCAGTGATACTTAAATAAAAGAAAGATGTACGCTAGACATTCAAAGCCTGCAGTTATATCTACTCTTAAGTGGCATTCCACTTACTATGTCTGAAGAGAAAAACTGGGAAATTAACCGAGTCTAATCCGAGTTCATACATTTATACGGATAGCTCCAAAATATGCATGTATTTTCAAAAATAATCTGGCTAACACTGCTGCAGGATCCTGAGATGACGTGAGCACCGTGTCTTATTGGTTAGTGCATCGGAAAACGAAGCTGAAGGTTCGAGATTCAAATCAGAAACAACACCATAAAGATTTTCACGCCCCTACCTCTCGCGAACGTCTGAAAAACATCTGAGAGTAAAACTGTCATGAAAATGATTCTCAAAACAAAAATTGCCCTTTGGACATGGGATTAAATAGTAGGCCACTTTCATTCGTGTGAAGAATATAACACCCAGACAACAAATAGTTGTGAGAAGTTAGATCCTGAGTCCCATAGACCTGTTGGCATTTGTATCTTAAGAAGATGTCGCCCATTGCCAAATGGGAAAACAGGATCTGTATGATAAACTCCGATATATGTACAGTAGCACTAGAGGCTGTAGTCGATCTAATCCCTTTTGATTCTCTACTGTGATGGCGGGGTTACGAAGATCGGACTAAGCAAAGCGGTGTTATGTTTTCGTAAGACGGAGAACCTGTATCGGAGAAAGTTACTAAATGGACTTAACAGTGACTTTTACAGTAGCCGCCAACTTTTAACAAGACAAAGCTTGATGGAAAATGGGCTGTGTACTTTGAAGCACTCACTAAGTATGCCCAGAAATTCGAAGAGATAAAAGAGAATCATGGAAAAAATTCTGCCAAGATCTTTCTGACATCATGAAGCAACGCTCGTATCCACAGAATTCTATCAAAACATCACACTAATCAAATCGGATTGATAAAAAAAAACATATATGTGCAAAACGGTCTACAGACGCTACCGCTCTTAGCTGAAACCCACTTCCATTGAAACTCTCATCTCACAAAACCATAGACATAGCCAGGATCTCCTTATGGACCAGCAAAAGTCTAATTGGTACGAACTGGGGCATAAACCCCAAAACTATGAGTTGGCTTTACACAGCCACAACCAGACCAATTCTCATATATGCAGCACCGGTATGCCGGTGAAAAACGAAAGAAAAATCTACATAATCTACTAGCTTGTGTATGCCCTACGTGCACATTGAGAATAACTCCTACACCAGCACTGGAAGTTATTTTTAACCTTCCACCACTACATCTTCAGATACAGAAAGAAGCCATGATGAACTACCACCTGCTTAGTTTCATTATTTCCGCAGATTTTTTGTCGATCTAACATAGGCCACAAGGCCTAAGACACAATATATCCTCCTAGGTTTGACCACTTCAGGTCAGCCATATTCATGACCCTATCGGGAATAATCTTCTTAGCCACGCATATTGGTGGTTTTACTCCTCTAACTGTATCGCTTTGTGAAAGCTCTGATCCTTTCTTGGCCAGTACGTCGGCCCTTTCATGCCCCTCTATATCGAAGTGTCCAGGTCCCCAGCGCAATCTGATACGATTCTGCGTACATAATGCCCTGAGCATTATGCGGCAATTCCTCACTAATTCAGATTTTAAGATGTTGGATTCTAACGCCTTAAGCGCAACCTGACTATCTATGCAGATGGCGATATTATTGTCAGATATTGATCTCATCTTTAATAATTCCGCAGCTTTGAGCACAGCCAGAACCTCTGTCCTCTGTGCTTGTGTCCGGAAGTCGCAGAGTCACTTGCAGGGTTATGTCTCTGGAGTATATACCTGAGCCTGTACCCTCACTAGTTTTGGAACCAGCTGTGTAAATTTCAATTTCACTTTGTTAAGAGAAGACTTTCCTATGCCAATACTCCCTTTCCGTGTATATTACTTCGTACGGTGTCTCGAAGTCGAGGGTACCGAAGATGTCATTCGATTCATCTGGGATATCAGGAAGTGATTCCCTAAGAATGGAGCTAGACTCATTGCTGAACTAGAAGAGCCCTTCGTTAGTAAGCCAAAGCGCACTATTACCGGCCTGTAGTATTATTTGCAGGTCAAGTGGTAAAATATACGGAAACATCTCGAGTGCAGGAGTGAGCGTAGTGCGCAGAGCACCGGTAATGGAAATGCTGGCTGTTCTTTGTAGCTTGGCCAATGTATCCCGTGAATTATTCTTTATTATCGTGGCGCTCCACTGTACAAAAGCCCCCATACCCCTACCATAAGGATAATATATAGCGAGTGCATCATTGCTGGTCTCAGGGCCCCTTTTCTTCCCTGCTGTTCTCCGACAAATGAAGATATCATTATAAGCCTTGCATACTCTTTCCTGTATGTTATGTTTCCAGTCTAGTTTCCCATCCAGTACAAGGCCAAAATAACTTGAGCGATCCGAAAGGGACAACTCCATCCCATTCTGCTTCGGCATTTTAAAGGGTGGTATCTTGTATTTTCTGCTAAAGAGTACCAGATCTGTTTTGTCTGGGTTGACGTAAAGTCCGCAATCTCTAGCCCATTTCTTAAGAGCTGATCCCATCATTTCACTTAATGTGTCTAAGAACTTTCCTATGTTAGTTAGTTTCTTCGGTATGCTATCAATGACTAGCAACCAAAGAACGGGGTATATAAATCCTCCTTGAGGGGTTTGCCTAGTAACGGATTGAATTATAACCGAGAGTGGAACTGATTATTCTTGAGATGAGCAGCTGGTAATGCTGTGCTCAACGTTGAAACTTTCCAGGGTGCTTTTAATGGTCTCCCCCTTTACGTTAATGAAAGCACCTTCTATGTCTAAGAATGCAGCTAGTGCAAATAATCCCTACAAACTTATAGTAATGCAGTTTCTACTGATTTACCCTTGAGATATGCATGCTGAGCTTTGCATAAACTGTCAATGTGTCACTTGCCTCTGATGTGTTTATCTAGCAGCCCCTCTAATTTCTTTAGAAGGAATGACGAAGAACTAATGGGTCCGTATTCTTTCGAATAGTGTATCTTGATCTTCACACCAATGGAATGGGTCTATTGTGCAATGCCGTGTCCGAACACCGAAGTGCAATTTTTGTTTGAGAAATTTGTCATGACATTACCGGATGTGCGTCAGACGGTCGCGAAAGATAGGACCGTGAAATAACTTTGGTGTTGTCTGGGAATCGAACCTCGAAGTCGGAAGGTAAGAGGAAGCAATAAATTCTAAAAGATACTTCGCAACCAACTATTATTTCTCTTTAAAAAAAAACAAAGATCTAGCTGTAACTTAGAATCCATTCCCATATTCGATTTTCGGTTCCACCAACCTAAGCCAAGGTTTTCTACGTGTGGGGCGAGTTACGCCACAGGAAGTTAAAGCAGTGTCGCATACAAATATTCCGTTTCAAATTAGTGCCCACTTACCAAATCTCCTCTTAAAAGATACATTTCTTTTGACAGATTAATGCATGAAATCATTTGCCTGAAGTGACGTTTATCCGTGTAAATATTTAAATCCAAATTCCCACCCGCTGACATAAAAATAAAAATTAATGATTATCCAGAGGCTAAACTTAGTAAACACTCTCTCAAGCTATAAAGAGATAGTCAAGGTAGACACTCCTGAAGCATGTCCCGCTCCCCTGATCCACAAAGATCGTTATTATGTGCATTCGAATTAATTCCCTACTCCCTTTTTAATGAGCCCGGTATCCGGTGTCTCGGCCGGTGAAATCTAAGACAAATTTGAATGAAACGTTCCGAATTAATTATTCTTAGGCCGATGTTGCTGCCGTTGCTGATCTTACCTTTTACGAATTAATCACGTTGTGACGGTTAAACTTCTTGGACCCTTTTTGAGCCGATGACAGAGATTTGTTATCCGAACAATAAAACAAATTCGTTTCGCAGCGTGTGATGTGTCTATAAATTCAGTTCATGGGTTTGACGTTGAAGAGTCTGACTAGTGTCAGAGGCACCCGAAACTTGGGTCACGCATTAATGCGCACGCAATACAATAAATATCATTCTTTTGAGTTATTTGTTTTATTTAATATTTAATCTTAGATGAGACGTGATGTTTAGTCGGTGTTTTGTTTTATTGTAAACACCAACACAGGTGGTATCTGATTTAAATTGACTAAACGCGGACATAATAATTATGAATCCTTGGAAATAAAGGTGTTTGGATTGAAGGAAATATTGGAGTGTGGAGTTCCACATTATTAAATAAAATTTACGTTTATCGCAATGTGACCTATCTGGTTGATGGTTATCCCATTTATCCCCACTCGATAGGCGAGGTTGTTACATATCCAATGTTCTAATTCGTAAGCAGTAAACAAAAGGTTATCATATCAAGGAGGCCTGAGATATCTTACAAATAATTTTGTCCTTGTCTTTGCAGTACAGGTGTAATTTGCACTACAGTATGCGACGGTTATAATATTAAATAATGTTAAATAACTTTGATTTTCTTTTATTAACTACGATAATGAATAAGTGTATTCCTTTCATTACAATACAGAGCTTTTATCTCCACAACTTTTTTATAACAAAAATCGAAAAAAAACAAATGCGTATAAATTAATTTCGCGGACTGTACTTCAGAACTCCAAGTGGAACCCAACATTTGATACAGATCAAGTCTAACAGGCTCTGTGTAGCTAGATGTAGAAAATCCGCAGCCGATTGCATTGAGACATCAAATACTTATAATTTTGTCGCGACTGCAGTAACCTTTTCTCCTGGAACACAATGGTGTCGCTGTCGTACGTCCTGTCAAAAGTTGAAATGCACACAATTGAATAAAATTGAATACAATGAGTCGCTGTCGCTGTCGCTGTCGTAATCGTAGTCGTAGTCGTATGAGTTGGGCAACATTTAATATTTGTCGCGCGACAAGGCTGAATAGAAGTAGGCAGTGGAGGATCAGCAAACAGAAAATGTATTGAATTAGTGAAATCTTGTGGAATCTATTGCATCCTGTTTTAAACTAATTTATTTTGAAAACTGACCCCTTCGATTCATTTTATTTGAAATTAATAAATACATTTTCAGTCCAATTCACATTTAAATTGACATAAGTATACGACTTCATTGTGGACGAATTATTTAAGAGGGTGTACGACATGGATACGCGATTTCAAGTGACATCGACTACGACTACGACACCATTGTGTTCCAGCAGTTTAGTGGGTATGTCTGGTCAGATTTCCAGAGCCATTTTCCAAAGTCATTTCCAGAGCACAAGTCCTAGCAATTTCGAAACTGCGATGAGGACAATACCAGGAACGAATATCACCTTTATTACTGACAACTAGGCGTCGATAAAAAAAAATGCTATCGAGAATAGCTTAGGAAAGGAGCTACAGATCAGTGGCGGATCCGACGAACTTAAGAAACTAATCATATGGGCCAAGTCTGTACAAAAGGCGTTTCATAGTTGGTACAGTGGATACACCAACGCCGACCACATGGTAACGGTAACCTTCGTAAACAAAATCAAAAGAAAAGTACATCATTTCATCTGGTATATGTACATATCTATATACATACATATTAGCTGCATTCTTGGACATTGAAGGAGCATTTAACAATGTCAGAACGGACGAGGTACGCAGAACCTCAATATATACATATATATGTATAATACCTTGACCAATTGGATTGTGAAAATACTGTAGGTAAGACACATAATAATTGAACAAGAAGCTGGAAATATAAGTCTCCAGATAGAATCGAACTTCGAAACTCTCGTTCCGCAGTCCAACGTTCTAACTATTTCACCAAAAAGCCAATATTGCTATCTATGCATGCAGTAGAGTATTTAGTATTTTATTTATATATTTTAAACCTGAGACTATCCTCAATCTACTTCGGCTGGATATCTTCATACAACTCTCGAAAAAAATAGGTGTCCTAAGAATAAGTCAACAGATAACTGGAGACCAAATATCATTGATACCATTCTATGATACTGAAGATATATCAAGGAAGTGTAGCCACATAACACTGTATCTGGATTTCAGAAGACCATTCATAAGCACACTCCCGAGCAGAAAAGGTTAGAAAGGCGTTCAGCTTACCCACACGCAATCCATATCTTTATACACAGATGCGGAGGTCCTAGTGGTGACAATAGCCATCTCTGGGACTGCGTTGAAGGTAATACCACAATACCTTTTCCTCGAAAGCCATTTCTGCTATTTAGATAGAATCCAAGTTTGTAAAGTCCTATCGAGAAGAGCTAAATATTCTTGAAACACAGTACTCTGCTGGTTCTCTGGATATGAAGAGGGGCCGAAAAATTGGTTAGAAGAGGTTCGGAAACTAAATCAGAACAATTCGACTCCTCGGTGAACATCCCACATTGCACACTGAAGCTCTAAGCAGGAAGGTAACAGATATTCCTTTCTTGACACTTATGTAGCCACTAGAAGAATATGCCCATAATTTGACATAAGAAGAACTGTCAGGCTTATGCAAGAAGAAAGGAGTTATCATGGGGCATAATACTCTGCGGTATACATAAAAAAAACAACGGCTAACGGAAGAAGACTTAGGAAGAAGAGGAAGTTCACGAGGACACAACCTATTTTCTAAGTCTCCATCAATGTGTCATCCATTTCCAAGTTCATTACAATACCAAGTTGAACCATAGTTTACAATTGGCAAGGAAATTCTTTTCCCTATGGGTAACACACTCGATCTGTATTGCCCGAGAGTTGCATTGTGGATCACTTCGACACTTTCATCTCACTTCTCTAACCTAACCTGCAACTGTTGTCCAACTATATACATAGGATTAGATATCTTTTTCCGGACACATGCGTAGATCCCAAACCCAATATAATGGTTGCAAGCACCGCACATGGGTCAAATACTCCATATTTTCTTGCAAAAAGGAATAGAAGTGATCTCAGTAAAGAGAGTCTTGACTGACATGAAATACGCCAACAAAATGTGAGAAAGTTAGAGTACCTTCCGTCACGATGAATGGTTGCAGTCCTTTTAGCTGAGCTTTCTTCCTGTTTAATTCTCAAAAGAAAATAACTATGTATGGGAGGACATCGATCTCAAATCCTTTGGGATAGCTACATATAACTGCATTTGCTTTTAGCACTACGATGGCTTTAAGTCATAGTTTCCATATTTATCACAAAATGTTCCTAAATGTCTCCATTGAACTTTTAAAAATGCATACAATCCATTTGAGCCCGACTAAACTCCACTGCTTAAGTATTATCTACAAAAAAAATTTTACAAATATTTGCCGCAACAGGGTTCATGGGATGTAGGGCTTTTCCATGACAGTTTTACTCTCGGATTAATCGCGAGAGGTACGGAAGTCGAAGCTCAAACCTCCAGCTCAATAGTTCAACACATCAACCACTAAGCAACGGCGCCTTCACTATCTACTATCTGCAAATAGGAAACGTGAATTCTATTGAGTTGAAATGGCCTTCAGCCTAAGCCTCGGACTATAATTTTCGTTGCTTACAGTATCTCTATCTGCGTTCAAGTCATCCTCCATGCTCATTATTAGCCTAGCAGAGTTGTGCGGCTCTCCACCAGAAAATTCCGATACCAAATATGACATATATACTTCGATTACTAGCCATGGTGTTATGATAACAGGGTGAACCTAAACAGCACATTAATGTTGGCATCCCTGATTATCACAGTCTCATCTCCTGTCCACTTTAAAACATCACACCTGCAAGCGAAGAATATAGCCACAAGTCTAAGAGTGTTCGGTCACTCTTCATTGAACCTACTCGAACCTTGGTTCTAGGACATAATAGACGAAAACTTAACTCAAGCCTAGCCCAGGTAGGATTGAATGGTTTGACTTATAACAGGGCATATCAATCTCAACAAACATTTCCTTAGACATGTTTTGATAGACAAAACAATCTATACGAACTGTAAGAATAATAAACAAGAACTCAAGAAAACAAAACAATTTTTTTTTGCCACTGCCTTCGACAGTAAGGTTATGATTTATGATACTGGAGTCCTCAACGATTGTGGATCTAATACACTTTAAACAAAAAGGATAACTTTCAACACAGTCTTGGTAGGTACTCCCACCCAACAAAGAGGCCTTTCTTTTTCCCTCTACTATTCCTATAAACAAATTCCTTGAAAGAACCAGGAAGTGTTAGCCGACAAATCGGAGAATCAAAATTTGGCCCAATTGACCCCTATAGGCCATGTAGACAAGTTCCGCGTATGCATATGTACATACATACAGATATACTTCCAAAGAATAGAAGAAACCCTTATACTCTCAAATGTTTATCAAATGTTCGCTATATGTGAGAACTCCTGTTCAGTAGTCCGACGCACTAAACACTAAGCCACGACACCCTCTACTGAGAGAAAAATATTAAATTCTCAGGAGGGTTTATAAGTAACACTCTACGAGCAAGTAAACACTTTTCTTTGGATGGATATTACAGTGGCATATGACTACGTATCGACAAAATAAAACGGTGCTGCATCTGTCCTGCTGGTAGGCTCATCGCCAGACCCATCAAGCTAACCTAAGCTAAGCCCATAGATCAAAATATATTTAGAAACCTTCTTTTCGAAAATACGACGCAATCATTCCAAGTAGGTATACGAATAACCAACGTTTCACTTTACATTTCAGTCTCTTAGGTGTTCTTGATAGCAAAGATTTCTATACAAGGATGTACATATCTTCTATCAAAATATTATATAAAAATTTCAACACTCACTATTATGATAGCACGGCAACAACACCGTATCATTTTCAAATGTTTTCACCGTTGTTGGTACGCTTTTGAAATTTTTATTATTATCCAGATCGTTGTTGAAATTTAATTCGGGATGTACACCACTGAAAGCACAGGCAATTCCCAGAAGCACTAAAACACAACTTATGTTATCCTTCATTTTGAACAGCAAACAATTTTTTCCTTTATACACAAACGTTTACACAAAATAACTTCAAACTGTGAGATTCAAAATTCAATTTTTTTTTTTAATCCAATGGGGGCACAACCTTATCAACTCGATTTTAATTAATTACAATCACTTTCGGCTGCGAACCATAAGAAAGCCGTCAACCGTGCAACACGCTAGATCTACTTAAGAGTGTAATTCAATTGATTAGTAGTTGGTTTAGCGCGCGACACTATTGTCTCTGTAAATCTATTGGATAATTGATACGAGCGACGGAGTGTAATATCCACGATATGCGATCCTATCCATGTAGCGCGAGGGTTGTTCATGAACTGATCTGTTGCGCATCTACGGCTGGGAATTAAATTCCATTTCATTCAGAATGATCTTGAATTTCTTCGTTTTCGTGTATCTTTTCTCTGTACATCAACATGTGGGGGAAGTGGAACGTGTTTCGTGTGTGTGGATGGTATGTTAACGTGAATGTTAATTGGCTATAATGTCTATTTAATCCTTCAAACTTAATTATTTTAAGATGTGTATTGAGATAAAATCGTGCAACAATTAATTTTTAGTAGTGTTTTAGTTAGTTAGTTTTAGTAGTATGATGGAATGACAGGATAGGGACAGGATCTGTTCTGCCATATTTTTTTCTGTTTTGTACCTTCTTTTAGAAGAAACGTTTACATGTCGTAACACGATTGATTTTGGCTCCTGCGCGTGTTACGATTTTTAACTGCCGGTACTCGAAACTGAAAAGTAATAATATTCTAGGAAATGAAACATGCTTGGATGCGATTTCGATGGGTTTTTGAGTTCCTAAAGAAAGTTAACAATCGTTTTTTTTATGAAATCACATGAAATGAAAGGTATTTACATATGCATGTCTAGGCAGGTACATATGTAAATACATATGTATGTACATAGGAAAAGATACGTTATCTACTCTTAAGGGCTTTAAATGTTAGTTTTTGGATGGATAGTAGGATAAAGACTGCAGATTTTAACCTAGGTCTTGAATGTAGTCCGCGTTAGGAATACGATGTGCATTCATATGTGCAGATGTATGTAGGTATTATGTACTTGCCGATAATCCAATTAAAGAACAATTGTATCATCAATTGTAAAAGGTGATCGTCCGATCGGTTGATATTTTGATAAGTGCATCTTTAGCAAGACGTTCTATGATGAGGAGGGTCAAAATGGTTCTTTTTTTGAGGGTTGACCTCAGTCTTTAGACAATTAAGAGAGCTTCGAGGGATCATTCTACAAATGATATTTGAGCGTATTGAGCCTCTTACCCATGCTATTTACTTATAGCAACATCAACCGATTTCAGCCTTCCCCTTCCAAATGCATCAATTTTCAGATATGTAGTTAGAAATTCTAGGCAAAATAACAAAACAATTTCTGAACCGTCTGTAGTCTTTCTGATTGGGCCCCCTGCCAGGAGACAAAGTTTTCGACCAATTTTTCAAGTATTTGTAGGTGTATGTCCTCAAAATAGTTCATCAGCGCAGACTAGCGACTTTACGTTTCGCCAAAGAAAATAGTCAAGAGGAGTCAAATAACAAGATCTTGGAGGCCAATTTACAGGTCCATTATGCGAAATTATGCGTTCATCGAATGTTTTCTTCAACAAGCTGATTGTTTCGTTTGCTGTATGGCACGTAGCGCCTTCCTACTGGAACCACATCTCCTCCACATTCATGCCATTCAATCGGGGAACGAACAAGTCATTAATCATGGCTCTGTAGCATAATGTATGTCATCATGATAAAATTGCAAAGACTACTGAATAAAACTGACACTGACAGTTTTTAATCTGACAATTGGTTTGACAGATATAACTGTCTGAAGCTACTACTGGGTTAAAAAAAAAAACACCCTTTAAATACTATGTCTCCTGGTGCAGAATTTTAGAGATTGTTTAGAGTTACTCTTTTAATAGAGTAAGGGATATAGAGCTCTACGCAGACGTGAATGTTCAACCCAGTTTATCACAGTTAGATCTCTGGTAGTTGCAATTCACGGGACGATGATCCTGTGGCCCTATCATTGGAGTCTGCTACACACTCCAATGATAGAGCCACAGGATCATCGTCTTATCGTTTATATATATAAAACATACAGAAAAGCTACAATCCGCCTGGAACGGATCGTCTGATACCCTATCCTCCTCTCTATAAAGTGGGCGTGGTCAAATTGCATTTTGTACTCAAATATAGCTATAATGTCGAACGTTTGAGGATGCTACATGTAAAATTTTATCAAAATAGGTTTTTTGATGATAACGCCCCCAAAAAGTGGGCGTGGCCAAAACTGTTCTATGGGTGAATTGTAGGGAATCTAAATACCCAAATATTTGGTTTTAACAAAATTTTTCGGTTTCATATAATTTAGTGAAGTTATAAAAAAGTAGGCGTGGCAGTGGGCGAATGTAAAAAAATTTTACACTTGTACTGTATCTTTTTCTTGGAAGCCCAGATATGAAATTTCAGCGTCCTAGCTCAAAATTTAAGGCCCAAAAAGCGGTGACATACGAACGGACGGACGGACGGACGGACGGACGGACGGACGGTCATCACTCAATCGATTTCGCTATTGATGCTGATCACGAATATATATACTTTATAGGGTCTATCTCGATTATTTCTCTATGTTACAAACTATGTGTCAAACTTAATATACCCTTAGGATAGGGTATAAACATGATTCGAAAGTCTAAGGCGAAATTGTTTCTTCCAGCAAAGAATCATTTAACCTCTCAATTCTGTGACTCAACAGTTACTTTAAACTCTGTTGCTTCCACCTACATATGTACCTTGCAATGGAAGGGTCTGATATTGTTGGTGCACTAGGGCATACCTAAGCCTGATAGGTTTCTAAGATCTGAAGAATTTTCTTATAGTGCTAAATTCAAGTCAACATCAAACTCATTGGTGCTTTTGCTGGTCGTCTAATCACCCATGGCAGACTTCGAATTATATCTAACACTCGAAAATAATAGAATCTAATCTAAAGTGGGTTTACTTCCTTCTACTTGTACTCCAATTTTTATTACAAAGTTAACTTCTGACTTCTGGCATGAGATGAACTATCAATCTCAAAGAACAACATATTTAATATTTGAGATTCAGCAACCCTTGATACTCTTCGGTGGTCACTAAAATCCCATATTTAAGCTCAGATGTCATAGTTAGTATGACTTAAAAGTTTCCAATTACCCAGAACATAAGAAGATCATAAAGATTATTATTGTCCCCCATGGACTCTTTTGATGTGTGGCATGTATCCCATGTGTAAGATCACATAATTCGATTCTGGTGGCATCAAAATTTGCAATGAACTCACCCGGTCGTATTGTTACTGCCAAGCACATGCCAGTGTGTTGAGTGGATCAATTAATTCATTACGCATTGTACAGAGGGGGAGTTTGCCGATAGATTTAAGCAATTATTGCCAGTTCGTCGGTATATGAGATAATTAACAATGATCTGATCGATTGATGGTCATCTGTTGCCTTCAATTCTCTTCACAAATTCTGTGTGAGAAGATCGACAGATAAATTTCGAAATACAATTTCGAATTAATTGATTAAATGAATGATCGATTTATCTGTTTACCCAAACAATGTGCGTTTGTATTTCATTTAATTATAAAGTAAACAAGGAAGAAGTAGCGTGAAGTGGACACTATACAATTTACGAGTAATGCCTGGATATTTGAATGGTTGCATTAATACGTTTCAGGGGCACACAGCTCTGATTCTGAGTCTACCTATGGCATTTTCAGAAATGCATAAAAAAAATCAAAGGTCATCAAAGGGAAATCTTGAAAAGAGCGAACACAATCCGAAGGGATGTTGCGATATCGATGCTGCAGAATGAAGTATTATATAACTTTAACGAAATATGAGGTTCTACTTCTGTTCATGACGTTTCTGGTTCAATCCAACGGTTCAGTGGAGATAATGATTACAATGTCCGGTGTTTGGTAGACAAGGTAGAGAGTGCTGCTTTACTAATGAGATGGACGCCTTTGGAGAATATATTATTTGCAAGACGACTATTATCGGGATCCGCGAAGCTGACTGTCCGATCAAAGACAGTCAAGTTTATCAACTGAGGGTACTTCGCGAATGCCTTTTTAGATACGGGAAGTGAGGTCGCATTATGTATTACAGATGAGTTCTTGCGTATAGGTTCACCAATGCTGACAGGATCCAAAATAATACTGAAGGGTTTCGCAGAGTGGGGATCGTAGACTTTCGTAGACATTGAATAATATCATCCTAAAAGATGAAACTCAAGTTTTTTCAACATCCACGGAGACCACGAAGAGCACCGTTAGAGAACAAGGTAGTTGAAAGTCAAGTTAACGAATAGCTTAAGAAGGAAATTGTTTGTGCTAGTACTTCAAAGTATCCTAGTCCTATTGTCATAGCGTCAAAGAAAGATGGTTAAATGTTAAATAAACAGATGATCAGAGATCGTTTTCCCCTTTACACTTATAGAGGATCAGCTGGACCAACTTCGTGATGCTCGAGTTTCAGTACCTTGAGACCTTGAACATCGCAGTTAGCAGAGATGAAGAGATTATTAGACGGGAGTATTCAATCCCAAATGTTCGCAAGTGGGTTAGATGGGTTTAAATTACCTTTGTTTGCAAAGTGCAGTTATTGGTAATCCACACCGAGTGACTACCGCCAAGGTCTCTGATGAACAGGAAGGTATAAATATGTCGAAACCAAAACTAGAATCCCACGTGTAAATGAGCAGGTGCAGCGATTAAACAGGAACATTATTCACATTCTGGCTAATTTATCATTAGATAATCCTCGAGACTGATATAAATATGCTAATAAACTTCAACAGTTTTTAAATTCTAACGTTAGCAGAACCACTCGAAGATGTCATTGACATTGAGTGAAGATGCGAAACAAAGAAGTTTTACGCATCCCTGAAGTCGTGGCGGAGGAACTGGTCGACCAGTTTGACGAGAAGCGCAACGTCATTCGTGAACAAACCAGGAATGAAATCAGAGCTCTATAATAAAAGAAAGCTCTTCAATAAAAGAAGGAAAACTGCCAAGTTCTTTAGTTCACACAGGATTATAAATATGGGCCTTCATAATAGATATGAGGTGGGTGAGACAGAAGGCCCAAAGAAAAGCTGCACCAGCACGGGCAACATGAAACCTTGGATACCCTACGAACACAGTTCTGATGAAGATGACCACGAAGAAGGCAATGGCACCAACTTAGAAACAGATATGACAATCCCTAGCAACCAAATCAGCAGTGACCTACCTGATAATATCTACCTGAGATTACCTACCTGAAATATGCTACCTAGGAAGACCTACCAGTAATCACTTACCTGAGATGACCCAGCAGATATAACCTACTTGAGATGACCGACCTTAGATGTCTTTCCTGAGACGACTTACAATCAATTACTATCGACACGACCAAACGTCCAAGCAAACTTACCCGAGACGTGCGTGTGATGGTCTGAGATAACCGAATCTACTTGCAGTTACAGATAACCTAAATCTATGAAAGATACATACATATGTATGTATATGTAAATGAGAAACTCCAAAATTACTGATAACTAACTCTGTATTTCAGGTATAAAATCCACAAGGCGAAGACGAAAATACCTGCCATAACTACCAAGCCATTCACTGAGACGGTCAAATACAGGATGGCCGAGTTGTGGGGTTCAAACTATACGAAACTGGCAATGCTTCATCACAAATCTCACAGACGAATATACAGAAGAAGAAGTAATGAGATCCATTTAGCGGCGTGACCGTTCTCTTTTTTGCTACCAACAGTTGAGCGGATCAGAAGGAATCTCATCTCCTAAAATTAATCGGGAAACTAACCTTAACTTATCGAACTTTGTTTTGTTATTCGTAAAATTACTCTATACCTACCTAGTAAACTTTCTATTCTTAAAACTGGTTGTTGGCCAGCAGTTGAAGTCATCAGCGAATTGTTAGGCAGCATTAGCTCAATTCAGGGACTTAACATTGAATGTTCAGAACCGACAGTCATTATCCTTATAACGTTTGCTGGGGCTTCAAATGCATTAATCAAACGTATCGGATGCTATCTCCTAACTAAGTACTATTTTCCTTGTGAAGGAAGCTACTCGAACCTGAAGGGGTGGATTCTAAGTATGAACCCGTAGAAAAGAAGCATGATACACCGATGAATGTAACTAACTATAAGGGCCACTCCGCCACCATCTCTTTTTAAGTGCCTCAATTTTAAAAGTTCCTAATGGACCTGAGTTTAAAATAAGCTAAAATAAGGCATCCGCCAGTCCGATTGTGGATAATTGATTTAATCTAGGAAATTCCTTCATTGTACGTCCTCTCTCTGAGGACGTCTTGCTAAACATCTTAGATCCATGTTACTTGTAATCAGATCAACACAAGATGCCTTCACTCTTATATGGATAGTGATTTTAATTCAGGGGTGCTTGTGCAGGTCCGAGTATTCAACTTCACTTGTACCTACAGTTAGAATCAGCTTACGCTCATAATTCGTTCACTATCAGATACCTATCCAGCAGTGAATAGGAGATAATGATTCAATTTTGCTTACCAGTAAATTTGCATTTAAAATAAAAAGCACAGTACATGTATTGCCAAAAGATTCAAGTGGCAACGTTGCTCCATATCCGACTGTGAGGGATTTTTTTGTTTTCAGTTTTGTTTCATCTTAACCTAAACTTTAAGACTCCCTTCCGTATAAGTATCGCAACTAAAGTGGACTAATCTTGCGCCTTTTTAAAACCACTTTCTGATCATTTGACAAAACCTTCAACGTTCATGAATGTGGTCATTGCTTTATCTCCTGTAAGACGATACTGTTTCGCAGAAAAGTACCTAGACAGCGCTTGCTTTACTCAAATCGTATTCAAGACTGTATTCATTTTAAATTTTAGTACATCTAATGATTGTTGGAATTTTCTAACAAAAATATTTACAATTTAAGAGCAATCAATCATTACAACTATTAATGTCTCAATTGAACCCTAACCACACGTACAGTAGCTCTTTCTCTACCCTTACCCGAAAATAGTTAGGGTAACCTCACCTCAACTTCGCAACAAATACGAGTACGAGTAACAATTTATAAATCAATTTTTCAAAAATCCCCCTCTCCATAGTGAGCGATACATTCAACAAACAATGTAAAATGAATACCACATTCAACTCTCACCCTTATCAAGAGCTACGCGCAGGCATTGTTCCCCAAACACCATTCATTTGTCCGCATTGAATCCCAAATTGGTGCAGATCATAAGGGTGTCACAAAAGTCTCCTATCGAGCTCTGCTCTTCTAAATCTTCACAAATTAGGAACTGAAACCGCGTTAAAAACTGTTTGAAATTGAAACTGGGAAAAGTGTTCACACGAGTGGTGTCCCATAAATTAGCTGTGGCACGCAGCAAATTTAGTGCCAGATACTTTCCAGTTCGTATGTACATAGGTACCTCCGCTAGCTATAAATCGCATTCTTCTTAAAGTAATCAAATTAAGAGATTTGAATACTTAAAAAGTGACCATTTGCCATTCGTTGGCTATTGACGACTCAGTCTGTCCAGCAGCAAACGTACGTCCGTTTCGTGGGTCTTCCTTTGTAAGTCCATTGACGGAGAGACAACTTCAATTGTTGTTTCGTCCGGCTTGGGTCCCATTCATCCCCACCTAGAGAGTGGTTCTATTATTTGGATGAATTTCTTTTGAGTATCTATTAAGTCGTGATTTTCTGTCATTTTGGTTGTTTGTTTGAATACAGTTCGGACGATGGGCTGGACACTGGATACGGTGTAGACGTGCCACTTGAATGTTTAATCTTAGATCTAAGTACGATTCAATGCTGATGTTATCACGTGGATCACAGCTGAGTTAATTCGATTAGAAAGATTTGTTTTGCTGACGACCTACGAGAGTGTTGTTGTACTCGTACTCGTATCTATGAAAATCTTGACATGGGTCTAGCTACCACCACCACTATCACCAGTTGCAGTCGGGAATCTGTATTATTATGACGTATTGAGCATGATGAGGGTAATCAGGGCTTTGTTGTTTGATTAATCACGTGGCTAATTATGTGTAATTGATTGGATTTAGAAATCTTTGACTAATCGAGGGTTTAGGGTTGAATAGGGTCCACTTCTTGGTGGGCGCTAATTGCAATGTAACTATGAAAAATGAAGTGAGGTAAGCCACAAGCCTGAGTTGAATGTTTATGGAGGGGGATTTCAAAGGAAATATTTGTGGAGAAATTAGATTTTTGGTTTTGATAACGTCATTGTTAGTAATTATGAGAACCGCAAGGTCTATTGTGGATTATGGGATGGTAAAGTACCGCCGTTGAATTTTTAATATGTTTTGGCTCATCTCTGGTCATCTTCGATCCGACAACGCTTAATCCATTCTGTTTCTCTGAACGTACCGGAATATTCTTTAGAGGCAATGAAGACGTTTGTTAGTTTTTGCGTTCACAGCTAATCTCCACAAAAGACGAGGAAAATATAATCTTAACTCAGGAATCCTGGGTAGTTGACAACCAGTTTACGATCTTAAGACTCCAAACTCCCCACCTCCTTCCTGGTGCAACCAAAAGAAAAAACTTACACTCGGGTGAGTGGATTATCTCTGAGCATTAAGGAATGTAGGTAGGTTGGGAGGGTGAGTGCAACTTCAACGGAGGCGCAGTCTCACTCGGATCTCAGCAGATTCATTGCGTTCCTCGATGTGAAATACCTTAAAATAGTGAACATGGCAATTAGTCCAATATGTATGATAAGAGCCTCTGCATACATAGGCCTGTGGTGGTGATTTTTGTAAGGTGGGACGCCATTGACTTGTGTTCTCTAAGAATACCTATAAGAAGAGTCAGCTGGTCTATTTAGCGATAGAAGTTCTCTAGTCCTTTTTTGTCGTATTGTGCCCAATGTTTTCTAGAAACGCGGCATGAGGAGAGTGTACTCCACCTTACGTTAGCCATGTTGTGAAAGTTCGAGGTGTATTTGGACGTGAGAAGACTGATGGGGGTTATGACCGAGTAATCTGCTGTTAGGTCGTTGATTCTGATCCTCGCTAGCTCACCGATCATTTTATTCTCGAAGCCCATATGTCCCGGAATCCAGCAGAACGTAATGCTGTGCCTCGAGTTAAGGGATTTGAGTTCCTCTTTGCATCACTTGACCAGTTTTGAATTGGTTGTGATGAAAGTGATGGCTTTTATGGCTGCTTGGATTACATATAGAGTGGATTAGACCCACCATTCCTCGGTTACTCTGAGAATATTCCTGAGCCCGTACCTTCGTACGTTGACCTATCCGTGAAGATGGATATAGAGGTGTGGTTGGACCACTTGATGATAGTGATGTGTCCGATTTGGTTGCTTTTCCACATCCAGGTTTGTCGGAGGCGTAAAGCGCTTTTTGTCGCTACATCTTTGGTGAAGAGGTCCAGTGAGAAAAGCCCGAGCATGGCTTCAAGGACAGCGTTTGCTGTTGTCCTAATTCCGGTGGTAGTACCCAAACATGTTGAACGTTGACGATGCTCAGATTTGTGGCTTTTGCGGCAGCAGGCCGCCAGACCAGATAGTCGTACATGAGGATAGCTCTAACGATGTCATTTTTTACCGAAGATTCTGCTGCATCCGTAAAAAGCAATCGAGGCCTTCTTTTTAAATACTTTCAAGTGAATTGTCTTTCTAGTTCAAATTTCGATCTAATATGAACCCTAGGTATCTTGCCTTGTCTGATATTTGGAGTTAGGTTCGATTACTGGTGCCAGTCTCTCCTTCAAAGAGAATGCTAATCTACTAGAATACATACCGAAAGAAAGTGTCTTTCTCTATTCCTATAGGAACACAATGGGTAGGAGTTGGGGTATTCAACTTCAAATCATAGGCTTTTCACATGTATCCGTTAGCAGGCCTGTGTTACTCCCTGGGGTGATCATATGGTGGCCGACTCTGAAAACGACAATACATTGTACAGTGAGAAGGGTTGTACTGTATTTTCTAAAAATCTCTAATTCCGTCTTCCAGATCACTGTACCATTTTGCATGTGGAAATCATAGTGATAAAGAAAGCCGTGTTCTGGGTAATCCAATATGTGTCATTAGCCGTTTGTCTCTCATGGAAATGACGGAGCAGTTCAACATTTTACGTTTGCTAAGTGACAGGCCACAGGAACATTCTTAGTAACTATAAAGCTGACAAGCTCGTCAGAGAGGGTAGTTCTCTCAGAGTTATTTGCCGAAAGGTGAGCTAGACAACATTTGTATTAAACCACAGCTCAACGTATCATATATCAATCCAGATCTGGCCTAAGCTGAATCTTGTTGGTTATGCTAAGGCGATTACACATGAGCCACACATTGCTGATAGGTCAACATTTTGAAAGGTTAAGCCTCTTTACTGATGACTTTCGTTAAAGCTGTATCCTCCACTTCGTATGCACCTAACCGGCCCTGTCCCAAAAACAAATGCTCTATCTACGGGATTTTCTTTTTGGCATAAGTATCCATCGTTTAATAAAATGCAAATGTTTCATGGTATCTTAATAGACCGCATCTGGTCTCAGTGTATCTGTAACGTCTTACAGACAGCCACCCTAACCTAAACTTAAACCTAGAGTTGTTCCAATGGCCGTCTGGCTTCATCAGTTAACTGATTTATTAAATCATTAGTGAACATGACTAGAATCTCCTCTACGTTAACGCTTAGCTCTCCTAAATAATAAGCCCCGTTCTATTCTTGCTGACTTTGTCAAGCATGTGGTCCCAAACCTTGTTATTACAAAATGAGTGTACTTACTTGTCGGTACAGACACTACTTCTCTTCTAAAAAGCACTATGCATATCCTGGGTACCCAATAACTGATACGTATTTGTCTTTTGTTCCACAAACAAAAATATCCCAAGACTATTAAAAACATAATTTCATTTAATTACCAATGCTCAATACATCTCACATTTACTTGGAAAACATCGACATCGACCGCCACCAACTCCTTGAACAACAGCAAAAGAAAAAACTTTTCAAAAACATAATTATAGTCTTAAGATCTCAACATTTTTTTATGAAGACAAATTAATGGGACTAGCGGGCGTTGATTAAAACGCGTTCTTAATGTCCATCTCAATTAAATGCCACTTTTACTCATCTGTATGGTTCTACACCACTTCAATGGTAAGACACAAGCTCAGCGTCATCTTTGACACATGCAAACACTGAGTATAATAATTCTGTCATAATTTCCTGCATCAAATTACGTAGTCAAGTGCCCGGCTTCCATAATGCGCACTGCGTCATAGTTGATACACATGCCCGTCATCATCAATTTTTTTTCTATTTGAGTAATTGTTGACATCAAAACTTTGTTTACATTCTTGAATTGGAATTCATTTACAAAATATTGCTTGCTTTTAATACTGACATAAGTTGATGGAATAATGTCAGTTGTAACGGATTTATGTCATAATTAAAGTTCAAAGAGTAGGATTTGGATCGGTAAATATATATAACGGGCGTTCCAAATTATACAGGACTATTTAAAAATAGGTACTTCTAGTAAGGCAATTACATGAGTCGCAAAGGTAAAATTTCATGACATTTGGACCAACAGAAATGGAGTATTTGAGTTTGAAGTGACAGTACGTTTGTGTCATCGGTAGATTCAACATTCAAAGGACATCATAAAGGAGGCCATAAAGGACAAAAATGTTCGTTACAACATTGTGATTGGTGAGGGAACGTGGTATGATCAATATGATCCAGGAGTCAAGCGCCAAAGTGCCTAGTGGAAGGCGCCAAGCGAGCCAAATCCCAAAAAATCTCGTTTGGAGAAGTCAAAAGTGAAGACAATGTTGATTTGCTTTTACGATTCCAAGGCCATTGTCCACAAAGAGTTCCTTCCATCGGGCCAAACCGTTAATGCATAATTCAGAATATGGCGCAGAAGGAAGTTGGCGTTTGTTGCATTCTAAGCCCCCATCTCATCAATCGACAATTGTGATCGACTAAAAATCGCATGCGACTTGCAAATCCATTTGCCGATGAAAGAAAAGTGTCTTGTGGACGTAGAAGATATTCAAAAGGCTTGTACCGACATCCTGAAGAACATCTCGGCCAACGATCTAAAACACTCATTCGACATGCAAATCGCTATATTGAGTCGGAAAGGGGCTATTTAAAATAAAATAAATCGGTTTTCCCAAAAAAATGTTTTGTTTTTGTTGTTCTTATTTTTCAAAGTCCTGTTTACCTTGGACCGCACTTTGTATAAGGCTGATGAATTTGCTTTTAACCCTCAGCTATGAATTTGAAGATTCCTTGGGTCGGAGCATTGTTTTCATCCGCCCTATATAAGGAACCTTAGGTAATGTCATTTACAATTTGTAGTTCAATTTTCTCTTCTATGTATCTTCAATGTAAATAAGACAAGACAACAAATAACTTTTTCTCAAAGATTACAAGGTCACATTTTTGGTGTTTGATCGGCGATTTTTTAAGTATAAAACTAGACAGATGATGCTCAATTACTTCGTCAGCAAATGCCATACTTACCTTTCATTACAATCCTGAATTTCTTGTCGAAACCTAGCTGCATCTTCTACATAGTTCTCATTTTACTAATGTTCTTTCTGCTACATATACCTCCTGATGAGCAGCCTTTTTAAGGCGTTCATTTAGTCAACGTTTACTTGCTTGCAATTGGCATTAAACTTTGCGTTTCTGGTAAAGTTTCTCTGTGGGTTAACATTTAGACTACTTTTTATGATCTCAAGGAACGCCTAATTGGCAAAAACTTTATTTTATAAAGACTCGTTGAGTTTGAGTTGAAATATGTTCTCTTTCATTGACGAAATCTACTACCTCGATCTCATCGTCATATGTCGTACAGTCCTTAATGACATTTTTTAGCACCCAGTCTTCTCATTTCTCTTTCTGAAAAACGTGTACATATAACCACTTTGAAGCGTTCAAAGGATTCTAGCACGTTCAGTCGAGACGAGATGAAAAATGAAGCTAATGGCACATTGAGATTTTAATCTCCAGTCGATTCTAAGCGTGCTATTGAGAAGAATGAAAAAGGCAGCTGGAGTTTTCAGACCTGGATTGTCCACTGGATATACGTGGGAGTCGCCAGACCCATTCTCATTTACGAAGTACTTGTCTTTGTGAACGGCACTGGACAAAAAAAGTAAAGCGAGAAGCTTC
The DNA here is from genome assembly GCA_905220385.1 of Xylota sylvarum. Taxonomy (NCBI): domain Eukaryota; kingdom Metazoa; phylum Arthropoda; class Insecta; order Diptera; family Syrphidae; genus Xylota; species Xylota sylvarum. The sequence continues at coordinate 29,398,707 of LR999960.1, forward strand.
AAGGGTTACCCTGCGTCTGCATAACGGGTGCCACTTCTACAGCTGCACTAGAACCTATGCTCCACCTTCCCCTATCTTTGGGGAGCTGATAGCGGCTAAGCATTACGACTTTGGGAATCCGCGCAATTGACTCGTGGAAATATAAGCATATAACGATGTTTTGGTACAAGCACATGCTTTCACGGTGTTACTTCGACAGGTATACTTTATCCTTGAAGGAAAATTTATTAATGACGATGTCAGATCAGTAGCAATGCTTCCCAGAACATTTTTTTCAGATACAAAGGACAATCTAACATCTCTTCCACAATTTTGTTTTTTTTTTTAGAAAAAAATTAACTGCCGAGAAAAGATTATAAAAAAAACACAATTCTCAGTAAAATTCTCCCTCACTAGGATGACCTACTCCCTGAAGACCAGAACAGAAGAAATTTAAGTATTTTGGTTCTCTTTAAAGTCACTAAGAAACTGGAAAAGTAAACACAATTTATCAGTTGTTATTTTAGAATATAATTTTTAATTTACATAGTTTTTTTCTTTTAATTTTAATGTTAGTTAATTGTATTTTGTTTCTGTTTGTATTGTTATTATTTATTCCTTTTTTTAGTAACAGTTTTATTTTACATAAATAATTGTATAATAATAAAATTTGTATTCTATTATAATTTTGTTTTTTATTTATTTTTCTTCTGTATGTATACTAATATAATAAACTTTGTTTTCCTTTTTTTATCATTTGTCAATAATCAAATTTGTTTTATTTAGTTTTCTCCTTTTTTAATTGTATATATTACATGTACTTTATTTATTCATTTAATTATTTTAATGAAAACTTGTACAAACTGTACAGTATTTTATAAACCTACAATCCTCCTATTTTATTTATCTAATAGAACATTTTTTTTTCTTCTCTATATATAGTCTTAATTTTTTTTTGTTTAAGATTAGTTATAATGATTTTATAAAATGAAATAAATTTTTTTGAATGTATTTATTTACTATAAAAACAAGATCTTTATACTATGGATCGTTGTATGACTGAAAATAATTTTTAGAAAATCTAATAAAATAAATTATTTGCGGAGTATGAAAATAAAAAGAATTATGAAACAAATTTACACACAACTTTTTGAGTATATAAATATTTTGTTATATACTTGTTAATAAATATATATTTATTTTCACTTCTTAATAAATGTTTTTTTTTTTGTTTTTATTTTTTACTATATTTTAATCAGTTCAGCATTGGAGAATATGTGAATAGAATAATGTATGGATTTTTATGTTTTTCTTGTGTAAGTGTATGTTTTGTAGGTATGTTATGTGGGTATTATTATGTATTAACGTGTTATGAGGCTGAGCGAGTCCTTATTATGAATTACGTAATGATTGACGAAAACTTCAATTGCTTAAGATATTTATTTCTTCGTCAATGCAAAGCTAATTTAACGCAAGATACAGTAGTACTACCAAGGAAGAATCCACAAGAGTTTTGAGGGAGCTTGAAGCTATTAATATTTGAACGGCAAAACAATACCTAGCCTTATGGCTAATTACTAAACAGGCAGAAGGAGAACAAGTTGACACTATCTAAGTTTTAGAAAAGATTGAAACAATTGAGCTGTTTTATAGCAGCAAAAGAAACGCCTAATTTTGTAGACAGCGAGCAAATGATAGGAAGTAAAGTAAGCTGAAGCTATTGTCTTCCTTGAGACAAACAAAATTCAAACCTTACTTCACCCACATTATATAAATAGAACAATTTGTAGAATACGGAATTTTAAAGATACATAGGTACCCTCCATTGGCTTGTTAATAAAACTTCAAAGCCTAGGCTATATAAATCGATGAAAGTCATCTTAAATGAAGAACAGAGGAGGATGTAAAAAGGGATCAGTAAAGAAAAGCAACTCAATAGAACTATGCAGAAGGAAGCTTAAGAAGTAGGAAGGCCTAACTGAACTGAACCAGCTCACTGCCCTTTTTCAGACTTCAAGATTCCAGATTTTGCGAAAAAATTAAACTTCTTACATAAGGAACAATACAGAAACCAGTTGAAGGGTTGATTAAAATCTGACGCAGTTATAAACAAGCACCGATTTTGTTAGGAAACACATCCTCATCAACAAAATGCATTTTAGATCAAGTTGGCTGGAAAACGTTCCATATTTGGTACAAATCCAATCCACAAATTTGAGAACATCCGAATTATAGTACCAAAATTTAGTTGAAGAATGAGTACCACATGCCGCAATCGCACCAAGTAGATCCCGCACATACAGTATCATATGCGAAATTCAAAAGAAAAACATACATTGAGAACATTCTGGCAATATCAATCAATAATTTCCCGTGGTCTTAGACAGGTTCAAAAAATCATCTTCGGAATCTCTTCAATTTAATAGGTCTCCTACAAAAATTTGTTGATAGCTCCACTCAAAGTTACATTGAAGCGTTAGGTTTCGTTTCCTATAAACTTTTTGCACTCACTCACTCACACCTTCAATCTATGAATTCACCACTATCCTCTTAAAAGATACCAGGCGTTTCTCCATAGCTACATTCCAACAGTGTGAAGATAGGTTAATGTAGATTTTATTCGGTTAAAGCTGACCACAGATCACCCTCAGGTCCAAAAACTTTCAGACCATTTCTTAAGTCGTATATCAGTATTCCTAAAGGCAATGAAAAAAAACTAGATCTACATATTTGAAATATTGTCTTTATGGAGCAAAACTTTACAACAACTGGTAAATAAACAATCACAATTGTGTGCTTTTCTAGGCATCTTCGCGTCCTTTGACAATACCTTACTTCAACCTTTTTAAACGGCCACCGATGCCTTAGATTTTGACCCACAGACTACCTATATTAAAATCAACAGGATTATTTTTGCCAAACTCATTTCCTTTTCGATGTCCATAAAAACTTCCAAAGGTTACCCTCAAGAAAAGGCCCCGCGTTCTGTACTATAACCAATTGGATATGCAGGTTATGCAGGTTACTTAGTAATAATAAGAAGTATCTAAGCAGGAATCCATCATTCCAAAGCAAAATGCTTTAACCAAGATAGAGTGTACTAATATTATCTATTAGATGTGCGGCAGATAGTGCAAGAAACCTCCTAGTACAGCAAACGTTCGATCACAAATTAAAATTTTATCAGATAGCTAAGAAGCTTAAAAACCATTCAAACTCTTCTGGGTTCTAATCTTCTTTCACTGAACTAAAACCATTACCTACCGACTAAATACTGGAATTCTCAAATACGCCGAACACATTCAAATAACTTTATCAACATTTCTAGTAAAAGATCGAAATAGATTCTAGGAAGCAAAGATTTTGACTGACTCCCTTACTTATCATCGTTTTCTCAGACACCATATCAAAAAACTTGGCATACGCTAATCCAACATCTGCCGATTATATCTTAAGCACACCAAAGGAGCTACTCGTTAGTGAACATAACTCACAAAAATAAAACCGACTTTAGGACCGATACTATCTACCTCGTGTTACTTCTATAATTAAAATCGTAATTCATTATAAGGATCTTGAGTACTTTGCATGGCATCAACTTTCAATTATACTTGGTAAAAAAAATATATGAGAGATTTTAATAAATTAAATTTGAAATTTTAAAAACTAAAATATAAATTTACTACATTATTTATTTCACGACCACTTTACTTTGTTGTATACCTTTTCATTCGCTCTTATTATATGTATCTAAACGCAACTCATTCTCTTGGACAAATCTAATCCCTCAAATAATTTGCCAAGTATAATCCAAAGATTTTATTAATCTATTTGTTTGTTTTTTTTTTTTCTTTAAATTATAATAACACTAAAACCTATTCATTTTACTTCTTTTGTTTTTAGGAATTTGGCGAAAGTTTATAGAATTAATTTTGACGGAAGGAATATATTAGTTTGTTTAGATATAAAGTTTTTATAGATTTTCGATTTTCTTTTTTGTTTTACTGTTCAGTTTGTGAGTGTATTTTGTTCTATTAAGTTTATTTTACATTTGCATTTGTAAATTTTCATCTTATAATAAAAATCCATTTATTCAAATTTTATTCTATATTACATGATAATTTTATGTGCTCTAATATTCTTTGTATTATATTTTTTAATAGACATTTTCTTTCTCTCTTTGTTAAAATGTTTAAATGAATAAATCACTGTTGAAAACCATGAACTAATTTTTTAAAAATATTTCATTAAAGGGCAGTGTGTTATGTTTTTTTTTTTTTTCTTCATTCTTAAATAAAGAAATGCAGGTTTTTAAACTGTTGGTTTATAAATAAATACCTTAAATATTTTTGTTTGTTATATAGAAATTAATTTTGGAATAGAGATAGTAACACAGACTTCTTTATTTAAAAAATATTTTAAAATCTAGATGTAAAGTTTAGGAAAAAGACTCTTGAAAGATAGAAGGGATACACTTACTTCGCATTGTGTTACTTTCGAGGTCAAGGGAGAAAAAGAGATGTTGAATGAATAGTTTCTTTGACGCTTGATTTTTTCCTCTGTAAAAATTTGAAAGACTTAACCTAACCATTATAAGTAATGAAAAATATTGGCAGGAGAAAGGGTATCATTTCAAAAAATAACTTCCTAAATCAAGCACCGTGGCGTTCCACTTAGGGCACTCACTGATTTTACAACTTTTACGATAATAGTCTAATAAACTGTAACAGTTGGCCTCATTCTTACCAAAATTTTGAGAAAGTCACCTATTTTCATAGAAAACATTAACAAAATCAATGTCGTGGTAGCGTGTGTTTTAAAGTGCGTTTATAAATATTGAAGTGTGTATTGGAAAATACGCCCAAAAATCCAAAGTCCAATAACGGTTTTCAACAACTAAGGCAGCTTTGTATAATATTGTCATCATCCCAGTCCTATGTAGTTGCGTTTAAGAGAAACATTAATAGTCATCTTTTGTCACTCTCTCGACGACAAAGACCATGATGATAGATCATTGAGTGTTGAGAATATAGAAGACTACTTCTAGGGACTAGAATTAGACAGCAGGGTAGTAGTAGAAGCTCAAATAACGTGAAGTCCGCAACCAGGTTCAACCCGAGTTGTAACACTACCTAAGTAAGGCTGTCTGCGGAGAAAATTCATACATTCCCGAATCCAATCGTATCCAGCATTATAGTCCTAGCTAGTCAATAACTTCCATACAGCAGTTATTATGGCAATAGTACGGTTACATACAAATGGAAAATGACTTCATTCTTCTAGTAGAACGCACGACTTCATAGTGGCTTAAACAGATCGGGGTCTATGTGAGTCGGTCACTAGTTGATGCATACACAAAATATTTATGTACTATATATAAAAAAAAAACTGAAACAAACAGTACACCTCTTAATTCTATATTTAGTCAGGATGGGAACGCTTACCAGAAATAAATGCAACAGGAACATGTAGGACCCAAAACGCATTGCCCCGTGATTTGAATGTGACTACTTATTTGTGATAAGCATTCTAAGGACAATTGTCTTCTTGGATGTTTATCAGACTTTCTCAAGAGGTGAACAAAATTTTGTTGGTGTCTTTTAAGATTCTAGCCTTTAAACCTTTTAATATGTTGCTGAATATACCCAGTAATGAGTAATACTCAATGGTATTACAATCTTAACCAATTAAAAGAAACAATCTCGGATGATAAGTTGCTGACTGGGGCAAAACACTGTGCCAAAACGTTAACCCGATGGGGTGCGACATAAGTTCATAACTCATTTGCAGACTTATTTTGCACTGAAATGGGACTTATGTATGTCCCTGTGCCCGAATTATAACCATTGTCTCAAAAATTGATATTAATTCTAGATTTTTGTCATTCGAGATATTTTTTTTCTATATTTTGTACTATTCGAGATTTTTGCATTCTATATTTTATTTTTCTAGATATTGGGGTAGACCCCAGAGTTCGTCTCATCATATAGGCAATGAGATGGCAGACACACTAGCCAAAAAAAGGATCTGCATCGATCTTCATGATGCCAAGACCTATGGACTCAGCACTGTGAAATGCTGCACTAAAAACTGGCTAAAAACCTAAGCTCGCCATAACTGGACGAAAACAGAAGATAATAGACAAGCCAAAATGTTGATGCCAATCATCTCCCTTATAAGAACGAAACAGCTTTTAGGTTTAACTAGAAGTCAGATTCATATAGTCACAAGATTCTTCACTGGATACTGTCAAGTCAAAAAAATCTTTTAGAATGTGCAAGGAGGACGAGGAATCAGCAGAACACATCCTATGTCACTAATCTAATCTTAGTTCTGCACAGAGAAAGGTTGTCCGAGGAATTCCTTCACCAATGTTGAAACCGAGTATAATGGCTCAAAGTCATAGTAGAGGTCCTACGATTCTCAAGGCGATGCAGGACATGAATAAATAACCAGCAATAGCAGAGTGCATCGCATTTGGATGGCAGGGCACAGTGATCAAGCTTTTGAATTGGCTGGAAAATTAACCATACTTTAGTAACAGGTAAACTATACAAGAGCCAAAAACTCTCAGGACTAAGTACAAAACAAAATAACATACAAAATGCGAATTGTGATTCCTCCTTGCATCGGTGATTCAAACGAACTATGCTTTCACAATGCGATGAGCATCCTGTTGCTTTGTTAATTATAACGTTTTAAAATGTTATGCGATGCGCACAATTACTGTTTTGTTGATCTGAAACAATGTGTAACAAATTAATTGCAACTCAGATAATCAAAACACTTGTGGTGCTGGCAACAACCGAATATTTACGAAATATATTTTAAAGCTAAACCAAAAACGGTAGCAATAACAAATATTATTTGTATCGTCTTAGTTGACGATGCTCTGGTTGCTTTTGCGCAGTATATTCGTTCACAATGCATTTCGTAACGTAATGCGATGTTTCATCATTTTGAGTTTGCATTTACGAATGGTTGCTGATTCACAAAGCAACCTATTCTACAAACTGAGATTTAAGAGAAAGCTATAGAAAATAAACAATTTTATCGGTAAAATTTTCTCGCAATTTCGAGTTTATAGAATGGCATACGTGTAAGAGATTCTTCTGTTTCGTCATGTTCTAATCTACTGTTTCACATATTGTATTTCAAATGAAATATATTCATTGTTTAGAAAATCTCTTCGAACTTTCTCAGACCTCTCCAAAGTTCACTCCCAAAATTCAACTAAAAACAATTTTTTTTTTTATTCGAAACTTTGTATATGCCACGTTGTCATGTCATGTTACAACAAAAAGAAAAATTACAGCAGCCCAAGAGAGAATATTTTACATTGAATGTTACTATAATATATTTCAATTAAAAAATGTCAAAAAACAAAAAAAAAATAAAATATTACATATAAGGTAAAATAGTAAATATTTGCTAAATTACGTACATAAATGTTTCGAATAGCATAACTATGTATGTATGTATGTATATGTATAAAATATGTTTCAACGAAAACTAATGTGCGATTAATTTTGTTTTTGTGTTTTGTTTTGTTTTTTTTTTTCTTTTTAAATACATATGTACTAAAAATAAAAATTAAAAATATAAATTTTAACTTTCCACTCACATAGTTCAAATTAAACAAATTCAAATGGTTTACAAAAATATTCACTCGCTTAAAGTTGAATTTTTGGTGTTATGTTGTTTGGGAGATAATTTTGTTTTAATTCGAAATGTGGTAGTTTATAATTAATGATACTTTTTATAATGTTTTGCTTGAATGTCATGTGGTTTTGGTACTTGTGTTTTGTTATTTTTTTTTCTTTAATCTTTTTTTAATTTATTTTACAAATTTCGAGTTATTTCTACTGCGTTTCTTGTTTGTTTTTGTTTTATATTCATATTAAAATGTATGTATATGTATGAAAAAGAAATAATAATAATAATATAGTTATTCTCAATTTGGGGTTGGTTCTCAAACCTGGTCTCAAAGGGGACTTGTGTCTGAGTCACGATCCTGTATTGCTGTGATCGATTGTTGTAAGGCGTTTGGTGTCAGCCATTCCCTGCAAACAGAAGAATATCAAATAAATAATATAAACGAAATCATATTTAGCTAAGTATAGGTTTGACTATCTGGAGTCAATAGGTATTTAGTATTTAGGTCGATGGAAGATATAATCCCATTTGTAGTAAAAATTATAGCGTAAAAGTAAAAGTAAAAATTACAGCGAATACAGTCATTCCGCCGTTTACCCCTAGACTCCACTAGCTTTAAATCCATAGCAGATAGCAATAGTGAAAGCAGAAAGCTTTCTGTGGTGGGCATTTCATAGCATGCTTTTTTAATTCAGATGGCACCGCGGAACAATGAACATGGTGTGTTGAGTGTATCAAGGCACTGAAGGCCAGTGTTACCAAACGATTTTTCTTTTTTTCCAGCTTAAGCCAAATCATCAATAACGGAAATAGAAAAGAAATTTAATAATGTGGAAAAACCATAAAAGAAGTAAATTATTTTATCTTTGCTAAGTAATTAGTGACGGGAAAACCAAAAAAAAGGGAAACAAAGTCATAAAAAAGGGAGAAACGATTTTGGTATCTACCAAATCGCACGTAAGTAAAAATCAAGTGTTTACCGAAAAATCACGTAAAACAATGGCACCAACGATAGAGTGTACGTACATATGTATATGTATGTATATACATACACGCATGCTTAGCCCGGAAATATAAAATAAGGTCATTAGCTAATTACATGCTCATTAGGGTTGCAAGATGAATTTACAAGGGTTGAAACCGAACTACGGGTAAAAATTATCCAAACTTACAATGAAAATGTTCGTTCTGTAATAATTTATTTTTGGAAAATCGTGATTATATCGGACAACAAATTCGTCCGAGTAGCGTATTTTTTTCAGGAGAGGCGAGCATATGATCTAATTAAAATCATGGAAGAAACAGAAGTATATGAGAACGCAACGGATTCTCTTCATTTATGTCAAGTAGACTTAAAACCACAGCCATTTTCAAAGCCGGTCTCAAAGCAAATGTATGAGAATCAGATCCTTTCTTTACTCCACTTCTATACTGCGTATGCTAGCTCGCCAGTCTTGTGTTGTTCTACCTTAGTGCAATGATTGCAGTATTTACACACCCGCCTAGAGAATACATCTGCGAATAGGTTCTTCTAAGGTGCGTCTATACACAATAATGTCATCCAAGTAGATAAGCGCAGTTTGCTTGGACACCCGTTGGTTGAAAATGACGTCTTCTCGTTGTCCTTCGAATAAACTTCCTCTTGCCATTACCCGCTTTGAAATTCCATCGTTGAAAACAACTTACCATGCAAGTTGCGAAAAGATGTTATCCATTCTAGGAAGGGATAAAAATCTTTTATGGTGACGTCGTTCAAACACCTGTAATCAAAATCTATGGAAGCCGTCCTTTTTGTGAATTAATACGATTGGATCTGCGGAGTGTTTTTTGGGGTCTATGATATCTCGACTCCTCATGTGTTCTGTCAGTTCTGCCTTTACGGGCATTGATGTTCCCGTCTCGATAGAGTGTTGGCTAACCGGGTGCGTCTGTTATCCGAAAGAAATCCTTGTATCGGAGGAAGAGGTTCTTCAACCGAGAGGCTTTCTCTTCGGACAGGTCCTAGAGTTTTTCGAGTTTAGTATGTTTATTTAGCAGAACTCTGCTATTTAAATTCCTTGAAGGTGGTAGCAGGGAAGGTGGTGTCATGCGGTGGGACTCGCATATTCGTCCCACAATTGATTTCTTCAGCAGAACTATGACTTGTGCGAAAATGTTCGACATTTTTACCATTAGTTGGCTTGGGTAGGTTCGACGCAGCTACGAGCCAACAGTGAACCCGCTCAAAGCTCGCTTTGATCCTAGAGTTCCATAAGGTCCGTACCTCCGTTAACTCTGCTAGACATTGCCATGCGTAAGACCACGGAATGGGCTCCTCTAAAAGTGGTAACCAAAAGACGGATGTGCACTTAATTCTCAACGTTGCACACATTTCCCATAGCGAAATCCATCACCAGAATCGCTGGGAGATGTTCCTCCCTTATAATGGATACATAAGCTCCAGTCAATAAGAAAGCTGTATTTTCGTCCTCGACACCTTGATTATCAGGCATCGATATGGATAATTCTGGATTTGACACCCGTTTAGTGCTGGTATTGCAAAAAGCAACCTTGCCTTCAATTTTCTCTAGCTCCTTCAGGTTACTCTGAAAGTTGACTGTTGACTCACTCTGCCATCCTGAGAGGCAGGACAACCTGGGCAAAACACACATTGGGACATCATTGCTATATCTAGCTATACCTCCTAATATCTGACACATAGACGACTTTGTCTAAAAAATATTTTATAACTCGAAGAGAAATCATGGCTTTAGATACCACCCTGTCGAAAGTGGGCTATCAAACCTAATGCAAGTTGCTATTCCTTTACTAAGACCTAATCAGATATTTTGATTTGCTTGATAGGATTGCGACTCACTACTGAAAACTCCTCAATACCTGCCTGCCGAACTGCTCTGCATTCTTCCTATGTACCCAAGTCAACTTCCACAATTCTTTGCAATTTCTTAACACTGAATCTAGGTCGGTTCTATTTTTTCTCTTAAAATAAACCTCTATTGCACCCACTCAAGCTAGGAGCTAAGATGTCAAACAGACAAAGTACTCACCTTGGTAAACATCTCTGTAAAAATGGCACACATGAGCTGAAATGCGCTAAGCGATTAACCCAACTGGGGATTTCTTGGCCACAAAGGATCTGCAAGAAACCAAACTCAAATCAACCAAAATTTTACAGCCAGCTAGTAGCAAACACCTTACCTGTGTTAGTGAGCTGGAAAAATGATTGCAATTGTTGTTCATCAAGTGGTAGCGATCACCCCGGAACTGGTTGCCCAACTCCTCGACTATCCGCCGTACCTCCTCATATGTAAAATCAGTGCATCCAATTTGTACACTCTGTCTGAACTGGAACTGTTCGCCCAGTTCATCGTGATCCCGGGGTGAGATCTCGAAGACTCCCGTAAAAGGAAAAGGATGCCCGCCGTACGCGAACTCTGTGCCAAATATTTCCACGCCCGAATGGAACACACCCAGTCCAATGGATGTGGTGTACTCATTTATCCAATACTGCAACGAGAAGGCTTACATTACAACTGCTTTATGAAGCACTATCAGGCGCTTACCATATCGTAGACATTTAGAATAACCGGCTCTCGGTTGCCCATATTCGCCGGCAGCAGTTCGTCACTTCCACTGTCCTTGGGCACGCCAAGACAACTGGGAAACGGCAAATTACAAGGAAGACCGTTTGAAAACATCACCGCACACGTACACAGCAGTAGCAAACAAGCAAAATAAAGTGTTTTTGATCAGTTTCTACGTACCCAGCAAGTGACTTGCTTTAGTTGTCGATAGAAATGCTTAAGATCTTGGGACACGTAAACTGATTCTAACCAAGATGATGGGAATATGGGAAGTTATATCAAAACTAAGGATGGGATATAGATGAGAAACGACACCACAAATACAACTCAATCGGAAAAAAAAGAAAACGAATGCAATGCACAGGCGAAGACGAAGGCTACGACGATAACCACGACGACGAGGACGACGAAACAGGAACGTGTTCCGCGAATGGAAGAATTACTGATCTGTGTACGTATGTTTGGATATAATTCGTGTGTGAATGGAGAAAAAGAGAAATTAAAGGCGACTAGGGGAAGATTTTCTTGCGATGAAATAAACAAAGCTCCATATTCATTACTTCTACTGGTAGTGACAAACTAGACAACAGCAAATTGTGAACACACGGGTCAGTCACTATTGATAGCAGGATTTCCTTCGAAGATGGCGAGTGTTGCTCCAGCACAGTGAGGTGCGTTATACCAGCAAATAAGGGTTTGATTTGCAAACAGTGCTGCGCAAATGATTGATTGAATGTGTCGCCCGGTTTTTGGATGAAGAAATCCAAGGAAATTGTTGTTTACAAAGTTTTATTGAAGATTTTCTGTGAGGTAATGACAGCTGGCACAGAAAACTTTTAGATTTTTTTTATTGACAATTGAAATTTCATTGGAATGCAAATGCTGCCAACATTTAAAAATGACTGTGTCATTAGATGAAATACTGGTTTCCAGTGCAGTGAAATAGTGGGATATTATTGTAATTAAAGTAATCACATAACAGGTTGGTTACATCGGGCAGAAAGTAATAATTAAATTGCAAATTATAATTTGAATTTATTTTTAATGGCGGAGGCTTCACTGTTATTAGTGGGTTTCGAAATGATAATGTGAACGTTCAAATTATTTTATAACGTTAGAACTAAGATAAAATTAAAGGTCATATGGTCATTTGAAAGTATAAAACGGAGAATTCTTGTAACTTCATACAATCTCAAATGTAGATGTAATAAACAAGGTGATTAAAACAGCACAACAGGCTACCCAAGGTAGGCTTCCAATAAAGGGATAGAGAATGACTATAAGGTGCGGGAGATTGCCAAAACACTGCGGGAAAGCTACTAGGACTATAAATATAAGAGTCAACATTCCACCGACAGCCATAGTGAACTAAACCGGAATGAAAACGGGAAAAACTTTTATCCTAACCCAGATAAAGTGTGTGCAGTCCAAACTGCTATCATACTCAAATGCCGACAGAGGGGACAATGACGACGCCACCAAAGAATGTTTCTACGAGCTCATCGACAAGACATATGTATGTATGTGCAATTGCGTTAATTACAGAGGTATGAGTCTTCTCAACATCACGTACAAGATCCTATCTGCCACACAATGCACGTCTAAAACCCTTCGTCAACAACCTGATTGGGCCTTATCAGGTCTGAAAGACCAGGAAAGTTCACAATCGATCAAATCTTTGCACTTCTGCAGATTTCTTTGAGGTTTTATCAAAACCATTAAACTTTTACTCAATTTTGCTCATTTGCCATATTTTTTCGTGAACATATTACTCACCCGTTTGAAGTATTGTAATGTTCTTCAACAAAGTCAAAAATTTCCGCAATCCTCTTCATTTTCTTTCTGATTTTCTCTTCTTCAATTTATTTTCCCCTACACTGCAATGTAACCACGTCCTTTACACAGCACTACCAACATCTACGCGTTTCAAAAAAAAAAAATTGTTTGAAGGAAAAAAAAAAAATCCCCTCGAAAACGACAAATTTCCCACCTGCCACTCTCCGAATGATTTATATTTTCCCAGCTTCTGAGGTGTGTGAAAAAATAGGCGGTCGCCACAAGTTTTCCTCACCTCTCAGGCTAAATATCACATTTTTACGGCAAATCAAGGATTTCCATAAATTAATTTTATTTAAATTAACTTCTAGTGTAGTAAGGACTAACACATAATATCTCCGAAAATGGGAAAACGTCGTAATCAGCCATTAATCGATTCAGACTCCAGCAGCAGTGGATCCGAGTCTGACTTGGAATCGGTATGTATTCAAGCGTTTTCAAACAGAATTTTCAGCCCCAGGACTTGCTGCATTGTGAAAAATTATATAATTTTATACGGAACGCAATTTATGAATTTGCCGAATGTATTTTGAATAACAACAGCTCGGGACGGACAAGAAGAGACTTTTTGACATTTCTTGTACAAATGGCTGCCACAAACCACAACACAGGAGGAATATTTATTTAGTTTTTTTTTTTTTTTTGCAAACGATTTTTCGAAAACAAAAGCTTTCTAATTTTAGAAGTATTTTGAAAAATGGTCACTTGGTTGCAAAGGGCGTCAGATGCGACAGTCAATTTCTGGTAGCAACTGCGTAGAACTATTCTTCAGCAACGTTGAGATTGTTTTGATGGTAACTAGAGGAATTTGGGGCTACACGCAAGTGTAGAAGCTCTGGTTTGAGTGGGTTGTTCTATTCTTTAGGGTTAGTGGCTTTTACTTTGCTATGTACATAGTTCATGGATTTGTGTTCTGGAGATGTTTACCGTCGGAACTGAGGATCTGCCTTGAAATTGAATAAATAATATCGATTTGGTACAAATCCGAAAGGACGTCGAAAGAAATCAAGAAAACAACTAGTTTAGTGAATTTTAGTACTAGTCTATGTAATAACAGTTCTGCCAATAGATTACTCGCTTTCATGCGTATATCCATACTCAGGAGTTTGAGATACCAAACCAATTTTGCTAAATCTCTTTAAAATTTCATTTTGTCCATTAAAGGAAAGTTTGTCTTATGTGCGATATCTGTTTGTCTAGTAGATCAGGAGCTTAGAAATTACCAGAAAATAAATAAAGCCGAACCGTCGGGAAAGTATCGCCTCAATTAACGAAAAGTTTGATAGAGCGGAGACAGCTAGTAAACGGACGAGATAGGATTGTGCGTGGGATTGATGCCTTCACGTCGCTGGTTGTTTTCTATTTTCAAATTCATACAATATTCTTTACCACATACCGTTTAGTTATGCAACCATTTCCACATATAATTGACTTTCGGTAGAAAGTTCTACATTAATAGCTCGTTGTAGGCTCGCCTTCCGGAGGGGAGATTAATAATAAAAAAGAAACTTGAATTTGTAGAACTTGTCTTCATCCACACATAAGTCTCATTTTTCATTAAAGAATAATCCAATGAAAATAATGTCAGAAGATCTATGGTTGTTGTCTTCACAAGAGCAAAATATCTTTTGCTTCATAGGATTGCTGCTTAAGTCCAGCTTTCAAGAGCTATTTGAGTTCGTTGGAGGTAGTATATGCTCTACAATTGTGTTTACACTGTCCTTTTTTGTGAAATTTAGAACGCAGTACTCATGTGGTGGTTAGCAATTATGTCTATATCAATAATTCAGATCCCGTTAACATTAGAAGGAAAATAGTACCTCTTCAAAAGATTTTATGTGTTTTCCAACGTAGAAGTGGGTTGAGGATAGGCTAAAGATCAGTGGGCATGTTATATTCGCTCACTTTCCTGGTTGTCATCTGTATCAGGCAACTGCTTATCTGGTGAACATATGTTTATTTTTGTGTTCATGTCTAATGGTGTGAAGGTTTTAATAGGACACTTTCTCGGCTGTTCGTTTCTATGTATGTAGCTCCATTACTCAATTTGTACCGCATGCGAGGAACCACTTATTTTTTGGACAACTTCTGTTAATACTTCTGTGTTTTTTGCTAACAGCTGAAAATCTTAAGAAAACGACACCGAGGACGTATACAGTAACAATGTACAAATGTTTTACCAATTAAACTCCCGTCATCTTCTATACATTTACCTATTCGTTGTGGCACCACCGTTAAAGCATTTCTTTACAGGAGGCTTTGGTATTTCTAGCCTATTTTTCTTCGTTTGACCTGTTCTGTTGTCCGGTCAATTCATCTTGTATGCGTAATCGCTGATAGCTGTTCTTATCGCTATTCAGCCAATGTCTAACTCTATGCTTTCGTAGTAATTTAAGGGCAGTGGTATCTACATAAGTCAAACCTCTTGAATTGTTTTTGATGGATCTCCACTTTTGTTATTTCGTCGATAACATTTGTATTTCTATATTCTTATATTGCATTGGTGATGCCTGAATGGTCTGAGTAGACTTTCCTTTGAGTCTAATACCTTGTCCGCGTTGTCGTAAATCGTTTTATTTTTCTGTAGGTGAAGCCAATAGAAAGAGCAAGTCTCCTTATCTTGTGATGTATGTTATTGATTTTGCCTTTGATGAAACCCACGAACTTGGATATTTTTCTTCTCAGCACTGTCATAACATTACTCTTGTTTTTTTTTTTTTTTCATTAAAACTTGGTGTTTAATGAAAGACAATGACAATGTTGTTGTATTTCTATGTTGTTTCGATGCGCGCCTAACTGAGAAGAATCTACCTACCAGTTTTTTTAACACTATCCTCTGAGCTTGGTTTCCATTTTTTCATCAAGTATTAGGAGTTGTTTATTATAAATTTTCACTAGAAATAAAGATTTTCGACCCTTGTATTACTACGTCATTCATGACAGCTTTATCCGTGTCATGTCTCATGTCTCATGTCTCCTTTGGCAAGGCGGTAGGCAGTTCACACAATGCTTACCATTGTTTTTTTGAGTATTTGTCTATCTGTTTACCTTTACATTCACACCCCATTACAGTTGTCGTAAACACATATCTTTGAGCAGCTAGAGCAAGCAGCAATCCATGTCGGATTCAGGAATTTTTGTGTCACTTTGTCGAAGTTGTACATTGTATAATCTTATTTCGCTTAGAATGTCGATCTTGTGTAAGATTCCCTATTAACTTTATAAAAATGTTTTCTTAATTCCAGGAATTGCTATCACTATCGAAAAAACGCAAGAAGCCAGACGCAGACAATGACAAAGCGTCCGCAGGCAAAGCCAATAATTCATCAGATTCAGACTCAGACTGGGCAGGAGGTAAAAATAATCCAGCCACGGCACAAAAGAAAAAGCGAACAAAGAAAATGAGTAAAAGTTCCGACTCTGAGTCAGATGGTGATGACTGGGACAAGGATGAAAATGACGATGATGATGGTCCCGATGGTGCTGAAGAGAAATTGGATGATAATGTTAATATAAAACCACTAGAGAAATCACCGAAAAAGTTAGATAATGGCGTTCAATCTGAACAGGAGGAAGGTGAGGTATCCGATAGCGATGATGACCAAAGTGGTGGATCCTCATCCTCATCGTCAGGCGGAACGTCGTCTTCGTCTAGTTCCGATTCGGAGTTTGATGATGGTTACGATGAAAATCTAATGGGAGACGAAGAGGATCGTGCCCGATTGAATGGACTCTCTGAGAAGGAACGTGAGACTGAGATTTTCAAGCGTATTGAACGCCGTGACATGATGCGAACACGTTGGGAAATTGAACGTAAATTGAAGCTCGCTCGACGAAGTGAGAAGGCTGCAATTGACAAAATCAAAAAGGATAAGAAGCAGAAAAAACAAAAGAAATTAAAGAGGAAGAAGGCCAGGGAAATGCCAATCGAGAAACCTAAATCGATAAGTCCCTCACCACCACCTCAACCAGTGGTAGCAGTGGCAGCGGTAGTTCCAAAGGTAATGCCAGCTAAGGCAAGCCCACCACCAGCAGCAGTTATGTCCAGTCCGGAGAAGAAGAGCGACGATGAAGCAGTTATGTCTTCGACTGATTACTTCGATCCGAAGGAACGCTCGAAGGAGCGGAAGAAAAATGTTGAAATGAACAAAACAGATGATAAGAGGAGCAATGCCATGGCCTTGTTGAAAGCCAAACGCGAGGGAAAGGCGAAGAGAGGTAATTTGCTTAATATTTGACAATAGTTCTTGATTTATCCAGAATTTATTTTATAGAGGAAGAAGAGGCCAAACGACAGGCTGAGAAAGAACGAGAAGAAGAGAAAGAAGAATTGGAAAGCGTATCAGCAGGAAAGTCTACAGTGAAACTAAAGGCATCTGATATTTACTCAGACGATTCGGGCAGCAGTGAATCTGAAGAAGAAGAGAAACCATCAGAGAAACGCTCAGCGAGCAGCAGTAAATCGTCCAGCTCATCAGAAGACGAAGATAAATCGGAAAAGAAGCCGGTTTTCATCTCGACACGTGAAGAGCTGAACAAAATGCGGTTATCACGGTATAAAATGGAACGCTTCATCAACTTGCCAATATTCGAGAAGACTGTAATGAACAGCTTTGTGCGCATCAGTATCGGAAACAATGGCTCCAAGCCAGTATATCGGGTAGCAGAGGTTGTTGGTGTGGTAGAAACTGCAAAGATCTATCAGCTGGGCACGACAAGAACAAATCGCGGTCTACGACTTAAACATGGCACCCAGGAGAGGGTGTTTCGCTTGGAATTCATCTCCAATCAGGAATTCACAGACAGTGAATTCAGCAAGTGGCGTGAGATTTGCGCAACGCAGAATGTTCAAATGCCCACATTGGATATGATGGACAAGAAGGCGCGCGACGTCAAAGAAGCGTTTAATTATGTCTTTAAGGATGAAGACGTCGAAAAACTTGTCGAGGAGAAGAATCGTTTTAGGAATAGGCCAACTAACTATGCCATGAAGAAGACATGCCTGATGAAGGAGCGTGATGCCGCTTTGCTGCGAGGCGAGTACGAGCTGGCTGCAGATTTGGGAACACAAATCGATGAGTTGGAAAGCCGAGCTTCGGAACTCGATAAGAAACGGTCAAGTAGTATCAGTTTAATTTCGTATATAAACGACAGGAATCGTAAACGTAATGTTGAGGAGGCAGAAAAGGCAATCATGGAGGAAGTACGCGCTAATAAAGGTTTGAAAATCTCAGATCCATTTACGAGACGAACCACACAGCCACGAATGGGCTTCAAAGCGTCAGCGGATAAAAAGGATGAAGAGGAACCCATGCTAATGATTCCGGCGCCACCGCCTCCCGGTAAAAGAAGAACCGAAGAGGCGAAGAAACCACAGTCGAACGACTACAGCTTGTATTCGCTGCATGACTTTGACATTGATTTAGATGTTCCTTTGCCTGGTGAGTATTTTTAATTTTATTTTATTTTACTATTTTAAGAACAATACTGCAAAGAGCTTGCGATCTAAGTTATGTACCTTGTGAGAGTTGGAATTTTTAAGAGTGACTGTTTGTTTTAGAGATGTAAACACGCCACCTAAAACCACCCTAAAATTCTTCACGAAAACGGGGTTGGTTCAGGAGGGCCGCTCCTACCATGTACTGATTGTTCCCACACCGGAAAACACAATGGATCCGTTGAGATCCGAGAGAGGCTGCACTCCTGTACATAGTCATCCAACAACCTACTTTTGGATAAGTTTCATTAGCTTTGTTTACTTTTATTACTTAGTTGTACTTATGGTATCTATCACGCCTACGAGTCATCATATTCGGTTTCTGGCTTCCGCTGGAGGTAAAATAATCTTTTCCTTGCGGTTCCGTATACAAAGAATGTGTTGTGTCGTCTCTTTTTTTCTTCTACAGTTCGGGTTGAACCTGTGTCTCCAATAACAAGCCTCTCCAGTTAGCCTGGTAAATAGGTAGCTGGATGTAATTTTTTGGCTAGGTCGATATCGCTGTACAGCTCGTATAGTCCGTCGTTGAATCTCCTCCTCCAAAATTTTACGAAGAACCTTCCTCTCGAAGCGACCGACGATATCTTCATCTACTTTAGATAGACTCCAAGCTTCTTATACAGTCTCATACAGAGTCTACTTAGCTATTCGGGATAGGGCTCTACTACTCAATTGCTTTCTCAGCACAAAGAAACAACTATTAACAAGAGTTATATAGCTAGGTCGTCTGTCTATAACCCCACTGGCAAAAATGAACACTTCTTCATTGGTACAGCTTCGATTGAATCGCACAAGGGTACAACTAGCGTATATTTTAAAATATTTTGTTTTTTATCCATAAAACTAGATATTTATGAAAAATATTTCATACTCATTTAAATTTAATTTTTTCAGTTAATTCAGTCACGGTTGTTCCCAAACCTATTCCCAAGGTGAACGAAACAGCGCCGAAGCGTTCCCTTAACTTGGAGGACTACAAAAAGAAGCGCGGTCTTATTTAGTTTTATTCACAACTTAATAAATTATATAATAGTCTATTTTAAAAGAAATTTAATTTAAACAATTAAAAAACTCAACTTACTGTTAAGAAATATAAATCACAATAAGCTACTGCTGCTTAATGATGTAACAAAACAAAACAAAGAGAATTAATGTATTAATGTTACAAAGCAATCACATTTGCGCCCAAAATGTAAAACAATTATACATATATACATGTCTAGATGTATATGTACTTCAATTATGTATGTTGTACTAAATCTATAAAGAAAAAATATGTTTAGTATTCCATTTGGGAATATTATTAACCAAGTAGAACGGACATCTACAGGAGGAAAAACAAAACATAAAAAGTAACACATCGTACGGCTAATGTACGTGATACTGTTATTATTTTTAGTTATATGAAACTATTATTTTTTAATAAATACATAATTTGTAATAATAATTTATTTTTAAAAAAATATCAAATAAAAACCAGAAAATATCGAAAACTAAAAATCTAGACAATGAAAGTGGTCAATACGAATGATTGTCGTTGTTCTTTTTTAAATACTCCAGTTTTGTTAGACCTGTGAATAAATATGTATTTCTATCAAAACTAATTAATTACATTTACATTTCTGTTAATACAAAAAAAACTTTAGTTGTTGATTTAAAAAAAAAAGAAAACAAATACATATGTGTAGTTTACAATTTGATTTTATTACTAATTGGTTAAAGAAGTTATTGTGTTACGCTGCCTGTTGTACCAGGTGTACAATTGGAGAAGAAGGAGAGTATTCCAGTTGTTTATGAGATCTTTCGTTTGTAGACTCACTCGAAATGTCTAAAGTTTTCCATTTATTTGTTAAGAATAAAAATATAAATATTAAACTACAAATTAAAACCATTTTGTTTGAATAACTGGACGAATTAGAATACGTTTTGTGATGATCTTGTGATGTTACTTTCATTCGTAAGTATGGAACTGTCGGTTGGATTTACCTATGCGAGTTAAATTCTCGAATATTGTATTAGCCCTTTTTTTTTGGCGCGACAGGTCCATGGGACTCAGGGCCTAGCTTCTCACAACCATTCATGTTGTGCGTGTTAAATTCTTCACATAATTGGAAGGGGCCTACTGTTTAATTCCGTATCCGAAGGGCAATTTTTGTTTTGAGAAGCTTTTTCACGACAGATTTACTCTCGGATGTTTGTCAGATGCTCGCGAGAGGTGGGGCTGTGAAAGAAATTTTAGGTGTTGTCTGGGAATTGAACCTGGAATCCCTCGCTCCGTAGTCCAACGCACTGTATTATTGTATTAGCCTAAGTACATTAAATCAACAGTAAGCGAAGGAACGTAAAAGATGAATGCAATACAAAAGAGCGCCCACCTAGCAATTCCTTCAACTCAGTAGAAATTTTAAATTTCCAATTGCCCTCAAATTCGATTTTCAGACTACGGGACTTCCCCGTACTTTACGTTTGTTTACGTTTGTGGCACCTTTTTTTTTGTTGTCTTGGGCGGGTTTGTAGATACATAATGACAACTCATGGCACTAAGCATCAAATATGTGAAGTGAAACTGCATAGAGACAATAAGTTGCTTTCAGTGGTAATGATACACTAATCGTTATGCCGTACAGCTAAGTATTCTTCTCTGTTAGGAAATCGAACAATAGTAGGTTCTAGGTTCCACTAAGTGGTACATAGTACGATTCTCTGAGTAAAGCCTTTGACAGCTTATACAGTCCTGGTGCTGCTTCCTATCGTAAGTTCACTGGTCCCAAGCATTTTAAGAATCCATTGGACTAAACTGAGGTCGATATTCTTTGATGCCAAGAATCCATGCTCTCCATGCCCTTGAGATTGGCGAAACCAAAGATGTTTACTCGCACTTCAACCATTCCGTCTTCGTAGAGTTGTCTTTAACAGTGGTGCTTACTATCGTTTCTAGCATCGACATAATATTCGCTTATGCTGCAGTTCTTTAAGCCGCTTTCCATAGCCCTTGATCTTTAGTAGCCTTCCCTTCAGGTAAAAGGAATACCTATGACTGAGCAATGCTGGTTCTATCCTAGTTAACAGCATAAGCATTGGATCTACATTTAATACCGTGAGATCCAGAATACATATTTGTAAGGGGAGAAGAACAGGATAATTCCCCTCGGTAGAACCCTTGGTAGAAAGCATACACCCACTCATTTCTAAAATTTCAATCTCAGCACCATTTGCCCGATCCACAAGAAACCGCAATTGCGCAATTGCGCCAATTACAGAGGTATGAGTCTCCTCAATATCGCGTACAAGATCTTATCTGCCATCCTGTGCGAACGTCTGAAACCTTTCGTCAACAACCCGATTGGGCCCTATCAGTGTGGTTTTAAACCAGGAAAGTTCACAATCGATCAAATCTTCACACTTCAACAGATCCTGGAGAACACTCAAGAGGTCCAAATCGATTCCCACCATCTCTTCATCGATTATAAGGCCGCATATGACAGTATCTATAAAGACGAGCTATACAGAGCCATGTCTAGTTTCGGCATCCCTGTCGAATTCGTTCGCTTGTGCAGGATGACAATGGAGAATCCTGGTTGCTCCATCAAGGTCGGTCACAATCCTTCCGAGACCTTTGGTGTCAAATAAGGTACAAGGTAACGCGTTCTCATGTAAGTTTTCAACATCATTCTTGAAAGAATTGTGCGAAACTCACAAGTCAACACCACAGGCACAATCTTTCAAAAGTCTGTGCACTACTAGCGCATGCCGACGATATTAATTGCAAAACACAGCGGGCTGTCACTTCGCTATTATTCAAACGGAAGCTGCCGGAATGGGTTAAGTGGAAATGTATATACTGTCGGCGAGAAGGGACACAAAACATCGACGAATTGAATAGAACGTCACAATCGACAGCTATAACTTTGAGGTAGTAAGGGCCTTATTCTAACTCGGCTCTGCTATAAACTCTGATAATAACATCTCATCAGAAATTAAACGAAGAATGACATGCCAATCGCTGTTTCTCTGGGCTGAGAAGGGAATTGAGTAGTAGAGCCTTATCCTGAACAGCTAAGGAGATTCTGTATAAGACCTTGATCATCCCAGCCCTGCTTTATGTGAGTCTATCTAAAGTAGATGAAGATATTCTCGGTCGCTTCGAGAGAAAGATTCTTCATAAAATTTTCAGTTACGTTTGCATTGACGGGCTATGGAGGAGAAGATTCAACGACGAACTATACGAGCTGTTCAGCGGCATCGACCTAGTCGGAAAACTACGCATTTGTCATCTTAGACGGCTAGGACATGTAGAACGGTAAACAGAAATGCTCTGACCCGTATAGTCTTCGCATCTAACCCGGAGGTACAACACAGTAGAGGAAGACCTCGCTTTAGGTGGCGCGAGTTACAGCTACATAGTACCAGCTATATATCACGCAATTACTTATTCTAATTCAATGAACCTAAAGTCATATTCCAATAAATTCATTTCTCACGGTCAACAATTTTACTTTTCATCATAATAAATCAGCATAATTGTAAAAGGTAATTTCCAAGCACTTAATTTGGCATGTTTCCGGCGTAAAGTTCTGGAAATAACTTTAACCTTTCGTTACACCCAAAGTTCAGTTGTAGAGTATAGTTTAAGCAAGCAAGTTGAGAAA
This sequence comes from Xylota sylvarum, assembly GCA_905220385.1. NCBI lineage: Eukaryota > Metazoa > Arthropoda > Insecta > Diptera > Syrphidae > Xylota > Xylota sylvarum. The sequence continues at coordinate 29,421,908 of LR999960.1, forward strand.
TAATAAAGTTTTTTTTTTTTTTAATTAATTGGATCTCTAAAACCTTATTTCACGCGCAAGTAGAAGGAAACCCTAACCGACTTGAAATGCACAACTCGAGGCAGTCAGCTAAGCACCAGGCTAACTGGAGAAGTTTTTTATTAGAGCCCTAGGTTCACTAGAACTGTAACGTCACTCAAGAAGAAGAAGATATTCATTTGTTATAGAAAGCATTGGTGTACTGCTTCCTGGAAAGTGAACTTCAACTAAAGTTCTAAAACTTCCTCGCTACTCTCCGCCCATGACCCATCAGATTTTCTAATGCAGCTGGGAACTCCCGCGACCGCGACATCATCTTTAAAGGCCGCTGGCTCTTTAAAGATGATGTCGTACTCTCCAAAGACTATGACGAATACAATTTGGTTGTAAAATTGACCCCATCATTATGGATTTCTTCCTACCACGTTCCTATCGTTAAATCTACGTTAATGTAAGAAAAAAAAATTTTCAAAAATGTATAAAAATCGTCGTATATTAACTACCCGACAACATTTAATGGGACAAACTTACCATTAAACTGACATCCCACCACCCATTTCAGAGTGATGCAATTGCACTTTGCACCACAATGCAGGCAAGTACCTAGTATTAAAATGTCTTCCATTTATGAGCGATTGTTTCACAAGCACCAATGCGATGATAAGTGTTTCCTTTCTACGCTAGTGCATCGGTTTTTAATGTTTATTGCTTGCAAAAGCACTAACCCCGTGGTAATGCCTCTGTTGCCTGTAACATCCCAGGAGTTTATGAACTTAGTTTATATTTACTTTACTCAGAGTGAACCAAAAGAAAAACACAAACTTTAAGAATTTTCCTAATGTCGAGAAAACGGTTCACATAGGATAATATGGTTGAAATACAAGAGATCTCTTTAATTGGGTGCTGAAGAGGGTAGAACTTTGTTTTAAAGTTCATCGAAAAGACTTTACCACCATCTAACCCAGGGCCGAGCAGTTAAAATAACTTTTCCGTCAGCGACATGCAAATTCATGTAAAAAGTTCATGCAAGTGAACAAATTGTGCAACTCATTCAATTTGAAGGGCTTACATACACTGCCACTATAAACTAGTTGACCCTTAAAACAACTGAGATACTTTATGTTCCGTCGTAGTTTTCCAGTGAAGTGAAGTCTTGAGACCGGAAAGGGAGTGCATACCCTCATTTGATGCGCTATTGCCCATGAGTATGCATCCTTGCTGTATGTACATATATCAATACTTGCGTTTGTTCGAACAACTTCTTTGCTCCTTTCATATGGTACGGCGCTTAGTGTATGTCTCAGTGTGCATACGCAGTTATGGTAAATTGAAAGGGAACTATTATACCGTGACTAAAGAGTATACTGTGCATAAATGGACAATGGATTCAATGGAATATTGAAGAGACAACTACATAGAGTACGGTCCTTCTTCTGCCAATTAATTGTCCATTCTTGCTTTAAGTCCTCTGATATATTTCGTCTCTGAATATGTCATCACCCAACTCTTTATAAGTTTGTTTTAGAGAATAATACCACCCCTCGCTTTCGACATACAGATTGTCATCTTGACGTAGAAAGGGGAAACAACCGATTACCACGAATTTGATCTTTCAGTTCAGTCAGTATCTGGTAATGTTCGAAATAGGGACAAAGAAGCACAATTGTTTTCGTTGTGTACCTGTGTAGGTTTAGGTTTAGATGAGAATGGCTGTCTTTACGAAGATACAGACACACTTAAACCAGAGGAAGTCCATTGTGATACCATGGATAAACCAACCACTTCACTGAGGTCGTCGAAGAGAAGAGTCCCTAGATTGAGCAGTTAGCCTATCAGACAGTATCTAATGAGGAGATTGCTAGCTGATTTCTCCTATTTGATATTTTAGAATAACCAATCCCACACTCTTTTGATGATCTAGTTTAGACAAGATCTGTCTCCAGACATGATATGTTAAGAATTGTTTCCATGATATGTTGAATTGGTTGGGCTTGCTAGTAGCGTCCATCTCTAATAGATAGGTGGAATGTCTCTGTGGCCTGACACACAGCGTCAATGAATGTTGACCTGATCCGTCTTTTTTCGTAAGTGACAAACTGCACCTTATAGACAGTCCTTCAAGGTAAAAGAGGATGATTGCAGAGACTTGATTGCCACTTGAGTGCCAGTGAAGATACTAATATCTCTGATTCAATCGAGGCTTCCTTGATTGATATGATTTTCGCCTGAAAATTGTTACAGTGACCTTCAGAGGCAGAAAGATACTTATCTTTCACCACAACTCACCCCACTTTCGGTGTGGAAGCGATCCCAGTCATTGTGGGCAGCTCTTTCGAAAGTTACAGTCAAAGTTCAGTTTCAACAGGCTGTCCATCACCTTTTCTGCATTCCGCTTCCATCATCCTGACTTTAGCTGAACTCATGGTTTCGGTATAATTTTTTTAACCCTTTCCTAGGTACTGCCACTTCTTGGGCCGATGTTAAATTAGCAATCATATCAGTCAATGCCTTGATCGATATATGTATTTTGCCAATAACAATTTCTGTCTCCTTATCCCCCTTTTTGTCTTTTGATTAAGCTGCTTTCGCAGCTTCCGCTCAAAATCCTTTAGTTTTCCTTCGGACTCCATTGGCATCACAAGCCCTTCCGCTGTCAATCCCGCTGTTTTCGGTACATTCTCGACCACTTCGGAGTCTTTCGCCTTGCCCTCTGTACCCTGTTCCTCTAATTAAGCCACCACATTGAAACAAATCTTACCTGACAACCACTCCAAACACAATTTCCTCGCATTCTGCATGAGATGCTATGCACAGCACCGCTGGCTAGTTTCTGGTTAAATATCAGTAGTCAACCAAGGTAGGAGTACACATGCATGTGTGTACATGCTCGTAAACCCATTACTATCTACGACTATGTTGCACTCCTAATAGTAGTAAAACTGAAAGGCCACACGTAGGCAACGGTGGAAAATTTATTAGAGCAGTTCCCTGGATGTTGGAACCGAAAAATTCAGTTTTACAATTCATATCCCTGCGGGCTTGAACGGACGCGAATTCAGACCGATGGTAGGGAAGATGTTGTACCCACTCTATATACGACAATAAATCCTTAACTTTAACTGAGCGGAACAGGACCAAATGGAAGTTGATATCCTTGTCTCGTGTGAAGGTAAGTTAATATCGGAAGTTTTGACTTCCCCCGAAGGAGTGCTCTCGCATACATTAATTGGATTGCTTGAGAGCATAAATCATGTGATACACACACAGGTGTTATTAGCTTAGTGCCCTCATGGCTTAGTGCAAATTTTACATTCAGCAAATCAGCTGCAAGGATTTTTTGCTCTACAAATTTGCATGAAATGAAGATGGAAGTGAACTGATTTAATTTCAAGCCGTAGGAGTAAATTTGTTTAGATATTAAGTAGTACTCTGAATGATCAATGGGGTTGAATGGCATTTTGGAGAGAAGTATTCGTTTCAGCACTTAATTAATACGAACAGCCTTTTCGATCCAAGTTGACTACCAGTGCACAGACAGTATGCAAAATGGAAAATGTTGAAAGTGGCTGAAGCATATCATCAGAAAGTACATATGATGGAGTAGATATTGTGCAAGAAGTGGAACGGAAGAATAAACTTTGTTTGTTCACATGTCAGAGGTGGAAAGGATACTACCTTAATGAATATGAGTCATGAGTCTTAATAATTGAAAGGAGTCTTGAACCCCAACTGGTGGTCAAGTACATACCTTATCTACATATCTAGGTAATATACAAATACAAATACAAATTATTGGCGTGACAGGTCATAGCAATTTTTGTTTCTTGAGAAGCTTTTTCATGACAGTTTTACTCTCGGATATTTGTCAGACGCTTGCGAGAGGTGGAGCCGTGAAATAAATTTTAGGTGTTGTCTGGTGATTGAACCTGGAACCCCTCGCTCCGTAGTCCAACGCACTAACCACTTGAGCCACGGCACATGTACGACGGTAATCTTTTTATGGATATTGCCATTAGTCTTCTAATACGGGCATTTCTACAACCATTCCCTACCACAAGGAACAAAAATGTTCGGTTGTCAGTAGATATTCCTCAGACTTAATTAAGGTAATGCCTTTCACATGCAATTGCAATTGCAACGTCTGGCCATCTAAACTTAAAAATCTTAAACTAAAACTTAATACTTAAACGAGGAAGCATTTCGATTCAATGTGTTGTCACCTTTTGACCTAAGTGCACCTTATCGAGTTCCAACCACAACCATTAGTCATGATAACAAACTTTTTATCTCAGACCATCACGTTTTTTTCTTTTTCTGCTTTCTTTCCTTTCGTACTAATTTACTAACTAATCCTCAACCTCCTTGAAAGCCAAAGTATTGCATGTGTCGTGGGGTGGAAGGTATAAAAGAACAAAGTAAAATAGAAGGAACTCACACTTCATTCACTTCCTTCTAGTGCCGTATACCGTATGTTCGTGTCAGTGCTCTAGAATTAGTATTTTTCTATGAGGACACCTTGATTGCACAAAAAAAGGATGTAGAAAGAATCAACAAAAGAAGTTTAAAATATAGCAAACTCTCTGCCGTCACACAAATCGAAAGAAATCATGATAAATCCTTACAAATAGTTTAAAGCTATTAATTTAGGCTTTTGATTGGTAGATAGTTACATTAGCTTTTCGTAAATATATACTGAAGAATTTCAAATGGAATAATGATTGGGTTCTAGCGACTTTGAACGAGGGACTATTTCTTATTCTAGATTATAGGGGATGAAGTCCTTAATTGGAGTCAAAAGCAGTTCCTGAACTTGCACCCAGTTCGATGAAATGCTGAATCCGGTCAAGAAATTCTAGTCATATATACATACATACATATAAGGCTGAGCCACTGTTTCAAAGATAAATATTGATAGCGGGCGCCAGAAGTATCGCCGAGAAAAGAAGATAGCGGGGGAGTCTGCACTTACTTGTACTTTAAAGTTATTTCAGAAGTCTTAAATAACGATTGGATAAACAATATTCATCTACAATGGAATACAATCGGGAAATAGATTCGTTTTAACGTTTTCGACATACATACATATGTATGTACATACATAAATTATTCGAAATAGATATATGCACCTTTCTGCCACCATATTTAATTCATAACCATATTCTGTCGGAAGTTACCCCATTCACACATTGATATCTATTCAATCTCTTTGAAATGCATTTCTGCACGAGGTTTGAATAGAAAGTAGGAGGCAACACCTTACTCACTTAAATGGATTTTTAAGGGTATGCGCACTGCATGCAAACAATGCAACATTTAATTCATGGGCTCACTGATACTAAAAATAATTTTTGTTTTCAAAATGCATACATACATACAAATCGCAACTGTCGAAACTAAATACACATTTACATATTTGTAATTATTCTACTAAATCATATCACACATTCCCTTGATTATGTTTAAAACAAAGTTGCACTGAGTTATCAACATTTAGCATCTGAACTTCCCAAACTTCAACATTTCTAAATACATTAATTGGTATAAAGTAGTAAGTGGTTTCGACATGCACTGAAGATTGGTGGGAATATGTGATGAGTTTTTGTCTTTGCTAAATAATTCCTTATTATAGGACATTCTGTTTCATGTAAGTATTGGTTAACACAATGACAGGAGGAAACACAAAGGCGGCTAACAATATGACAAGGTTTTCGTAAAAACTCAAAAAGAAGCTTCAAATATTAAGAGTTTACGATATCAACACTCACCTGGCAGCTGATTCAAGCGGGAAATCACAAAGTAAAAGTTGAACAATGTGTTCACCCTCTCCCAGGCTTTAGTGATACTTAAGCATAACATTTTAAGATGCTTAGCAAAGCTTTAGATGCAACTGATTTCTCACAAACGTCCGGGATCATTCGTTTATCGTCATAGTTTTAAATCATGCGCTGAAGAAACCCAATCCCAAATGAAGGTCCTGATCTTCTGAGTTCTGAGAAACCGACATGGGAGCTTTGTCTTGCAAACTTCCCTCTTAGTGTGACTAGAAGAATTTTGAAAGTAGTTAAAGGGTTAAGCAAGGTCTAAAACTCGGCCTGGTTACTCTCTCTACATAATCTTTACAATATATGTAGCTTATGTCTATTAGGATATCATAGGTCTTCGCTTGTAATACAAATGCTCGAAGATTTAACGAAAGTCAAAGAATTTTAAACCGATCAGTCTAACATCTTTTCTGCTCAAAACCCTAGAAAGTATACTTGACATCTAAATTCTTTGCAAACCCAAGGAACGTCTCACCAGCCTAACATGTCTATATGACGGGCCGATCAATAGAGACAGCGTTACACTAGATGGTTACAATCATCGAGAAATTGCTCCACCAGAAAGAATTTACAACTAGCAGCATTTATGATACAATGAAACGGACTTCAACAATGTAAACTTAAAATCAGTCAGAACAGCACTAGATCAGATGCATGAGAATCCTATCTTATCAGATTGGATAGAATGTGTGCTGTTTACAAGAAATATTAAATATGAACTGGGTAGTACCCAAGTACATGCCGTAGCCTCGCGTGGAACCTCCAAGGAGGAGTCTTATCCCTACTAGTGATCAACGAAAGACTTATAAGATTAGACTAATACGGTGTAAGGGCGTCGCTTATGGATGTGGAAAAATAACCAAATCGGACACACCACCATTACCAAGTGGTTAAATTTCAACACCCCTTCTGACTACCTATCCTCGCACACGGACTTCCGCCTCAACCTCAACTCCAAATTTCTCTCTAGAGAGAGCTGGACAAATGGTATGGTCATTAACCAAGCCTCCATATCCATCTTTACGAATAGGTCAAAAATGGACGAAGGTGCTGTCTCAGGAATATTCTCAGAGGTACTGATGGTACGGCCAGTAGCAAAAGAGGAACTCAAATCTCATAGCTCGAGGCACAGCATCACGTTTTCCTGGATTCCGGAACATATGGGCTTCCACTGGAATGAAATGGCCGAGGAGTAAGCGAGAAGAGAATCAGAATCGAATGACCTACTAGCAGGTTACTCGGTCCCAAGGTACATCAATCTTCTCATGTCCAAAATCACCTCGGACTTTCACAACGTAAGGTGGAGTACACTCTCCTCATGACGCGTCTCTAGAAAACTTTGGGTCCAATACGCCAACAAAAAAAACTAAAATAAACCACAGCTGACTCTCCTACTAGGCATCCTTACAGGCCAGACTTCAGCTGACTCTCCTCATAGGCATCCTGACAGGACAGAGCTGAATGGCGGCCCATCTTAGAAGAGTGAGAATCAGCACCATAGACCTATGCAGAGGCTGTGGCGATACAGAGGTAGAGGAAGACACAACACAACAGGTATCCCATACCGGGGAACACAATGGATCCGTTGAGATCCGAGTGAGGCTGCACCTCCGTCGAAGTTGCAGTTACCCCACCAACCTACCTACCTACCTAACATGCCTTAACCTTAAATTTGTTAACAACTATCACTGCTTGATATTTGGCCTCGATAATACAGGAATGGCCTAAGTCTAGTCTAGTTAGATCATTCAGATCCTTGAGGAAGTACACCACTAGGGGCTTCCTTCTCAAGACGCTATAGAGCAGGACAGGCACATAGAAGATGTGTCATGGTCTCCTCTTCTTCCTCGTCTCAACAGAAATCGTTGAAGGGAGCACCAAGCCTCCTGGCATGACAGTGACCTCTGAGAGCGTCAACTATCTTTCTTAGATTTGTCATATTGACGGAAATAAGTCTACTGGTTTTCTTACAATCCAGCGCTGGGGGGACGTATTGAATTTGCATTTCAATATACGCTGCCGAGACACAGTGATATTCCATGGAATTGTATGGTCGATGAACTCGTCAGGCTGGGTACAACCTTATCGATTTATTATATCGGCATGCCTCCCGCTACAGTTAAACTGCTTCTTAAGCTCAATGCAGTAAATTTAACCAATCGTAAATGGGCTGACGGCACTACGTGCCTCATTGCTAGATAGCTCAAGCTGGATCAAAAATACTCTAACTGTCTGATCAGACAGAAAAGATCGCTCACAGCAATCATAGTAGGTGCCACGGGGTTACGGGGAACTGCATCACTTGTAAGCACGCCATTAGGTTGAACTTCCTCGCTAATACCTTTTGTAGAAGTTGGATGGACGAGGAAACTATACTCAGGTGCACTTCTTCGATAATATGGGTGGATTGGCTAACGTCAATATCAAGATAATCCAACGCTTTATATTAAGCTACAATACAGTTGGTTCCTGGGTAGTACTAATTGAGGATTTCAGATCTATGTAGTACCACAATGGACCTTTACTGGTCTAATTGTGGCCTATTACCTATACATATGTATACCTATTGCCAAAGCCCATACTCCTCCGCTTTAGAACAGAATTTATTGCCCTATTAGCCCAAAGAAGCAGTGATTGGCAAGTGATCTTAGGACTTTATCATTGCCTGAGTTAATACAGAAGCAGGGGTAGACAAGGTCCTTAACAATATTCAAGGTATGTAAACCGAAGGAGACGCTTTCTCCAAGACAGAAGAACTCGTAGTTATGAGTATTTGGTGACAGCAGGCACACTAGCAAAATCCGTACAGAGATCATATCTACTACTTGCTTTAACTCTGGCAGCAATAAGCGAGTTCTCTATGATTATATCCTATCCTAAGGGTATTCTCTACAATTCATTCATACATTAGTTTTGGATACGCCCACTTTTTGGGAGAGTTTTCATCAAAAAACCGATTTCCATGAAGTTTTACATGTAACATCCTCAAATGTTTGAAGTAATCGTCGTAGTACAGTACAAAATGCAACATTAACAACTTTATAAGGGCTGCATAGCAAGGAGGATATGGTATCATACGATCCGTTCTAGACGGGCTACAACTTTTCTGTATGTTTTGTTTTTTGATGGAGAGCTCGCAATTTTCATCGTCATACTGCAAAATCGTACGAGTTTGGTAGGAATGAGAAAGCTTTGAGAGACTTTGTTTCGTGAGGTCATGACCAACATGCCCGATGTCCGATCGATTAGTTTCACTAACTATTACCAATTGTTCTTTTCATTATTTTCAAAAACACTACAAATAACGCAATATGTATACACATAGCAAAGGAAGGTCAAAGACCCGTCATGTATACTTTAGTAAGCTCCAGTATTGTCTACTATTAACCTATAAATTAACTTTGATATTACCTAACTTTTACCATCTCACGATAAGTATATTTTGTGACTATTTAAGCCCACATAATTGAATAATGCATATTTGCGAAACAATTAGATGTATGTACATATGTATTTAACTTTTTTAGCAGCGCAATAAGGTGTTCCGAAACAATCGAACCCAAGGTAATGTATAAAGTGTCTAGTCTATGATATGAACATAAAAAGATAACAAACCACTTAACTGATTGTCTACGGAGCTGCTGTTCAGTGAAAGCTTTGAAAGTGATTATACAAAATGTTTTTATCTATAGGACCTATAATATTGAATCTTTGAACAACTATGTGAACACAATGTTCCTGTAATAGATACGACCACATATGTATGTGTCTGTAGGTATTGAATGATTGTAATCAGATGATATGTCACGCACTTCCGATTTCTAGTTAGGAAGTATGGGATTATGCAAGAAAGTGTTTCAAAATATCGGCTTTCGATGCCGCGATGAGTAAAATTGAGACTGAAGAAATGATATCAAATTCGCAATGAGACGACAAAGGTGAGTGATGCCAAACTCAGCGAACGTGCTAAAGTAGTATATTCGTAACCTGAAAGAGGGGGGATTATTGTCGTCCAATTAGGAAAGATCAATAAATATTAACTATGAACTTTGTCTATTAGGTAGAGAAAGGTGGGCGCCCTGTCCCAATGGCGAGTATAGATTCCTCTCAACTGTACTCAGTGTATCCACTAAAGATAGATAGATAGATAGATAGATAGATAGATAGATAGATAGATAGATAGATAGATAGATAGATAGATAAATTCATTTATTGAGTACAGTTATTAACATAATAACATTACGTAAATATATAAGTATAAATAAATGAATTATAATAACAATGGCTGAGCCGTCCGCCAGATAGTCACTATATACTGATTACTGTGCAATGATCGTATTATTCTGTTCTTAATGTTTTTAATTTTCTTAAGTTACAAGAATTCACTCATTATAAGGCTTCGATATCTAAGTGCTGCTTCGCAGTACCCATATAACGAGTCCCAGTTCTGCCCATTAAGTATACCTATCACCTCCTCCAGCGTCATTGTGGCTTTATTAAAGTATTCCAATCTCCAATTCCTCAGGACGGGACAGATGCCAATAAAATGGAATGTATGTATCTTCTACATCGCACAAGTTACATAAGGTACAGTGTTTGTTTTCAGCATTACTAAAAGGTGTGCCGTTGAGTGCTAACAATTCTCTTCTAGCTCTGAATAGTATGATATTTTTCTGCAACTGTTACTATCAGTGAAATAATTATGTTCATTAAGGTTGTATTCTAAATTGGGATAAATTAGTCTATTTTCTGAGTTTATGGCTCTCTGAATGTATCCGTTTCTACGAGCTGTATCAGTTTCTCTTAATATTGAGTATAGTAGTTCTTTAAGATTTTCATGATTTTCCAATCCGAAATCGATGCGTAGATCACATTCTTCTGCTAATTGTCTCCACTTCTGCACAAAATTCAGTTTCTTCCGTATTGCATATGAGCCCAGAATGTATGGTAGTCTATTATGATTAAGGGAGATTGTTCTTACGATGTAGTCAAAGTGCAGCTTTAAAGTGTATATGTATATAGGGGATAGGCCAGTTTCCAAATTAATCATGTAATTGGGTGTATTCTGTGGCAGTTGAAATACTTTTTTGATGAAAAATCTTTGAAGTTTTTCGACTTCTTCATACTCCTGAGAGCCCCACACTTGAGCACCGTAGCACATGATCGACCGTAGCACTGCTTCATATGCTTTATATTTTGCTGAGCTGGGAACAGATGCCATGTTGCATTTATAGTGTTTTTTGACTAAAGATAGAAATGTAGCTTTTTGGAAAAGTCGTAAGTAGCAGTAAAACAGAGAGGAAAGATATAGCAACGCAATAATTCTCCAGATAGAATCGACGGTAAGGTTTTAGTTCTAGTCAGGTGATTACCTTATATGTTCTGTTTCGACGTCTGCGGTTTCACGACGTAAATCGGTTGCAAAGTCAATAAGTGTAAGTTCGTTGCCAGACGTGGTGTCGTGTCGGCTTTGCTTATCAACTGTCCTACGAAAGATGTCCTCCTTTTCTATCTTGGACATTGCTCACATGTCTTGTCGAGGAGCTCATAGAAACATTCTTTGGCGGCGTTGTCTTTGTCCTCTGTGCGGCATAAGAGCATATTAGGCTTATGTTCGGAGGAGCGTCATAAGACGCTAGCTCACATGTCGAAAACTTAAGTTCTTGCCTAAGATTGCCGCGTATGACGAATCCATGTCCGAATAAGCACTGCGTCTGCTTCCTATCATCCTAATCATCATTGTACACGTCACCGATTTTCATTCTCGTTTTCGCTGGCCATCATATCGCACTTCTTGGATGGCGGTGATTTCTGCACTATAGCTGTCTAGTGCCTCTGCTAATTGTTCGGCTGCAGGTGGTCTGGTAAAGGTCCGAACATTCCACGTGCAGATCCGAAGGTCGTTGTCCTTATTTCGTTTGCTGAGGTCTTCAACATTATAGTTATCCTTATCCGAGGCCCATTGGTGCACCGTAACTAGGTGGTTCTTCCATGGTAGGGAAGATACATACACTCACGCACAACCCCCAACCAGGAGGGCTAATTTCCTTTTTGTTTCCCTAGGACAAGGGGCCGGATTCTCCAGAGTCAGTAACTCGCTTCGGAGATATGAGTGCTGTCCTTGGCCCATTAAGGGTTCATCCGCCACCAACTCTTTTCCAATACCCTGGCTCAGTATTGGAGATCCCTATAGACCTGGTATGTATGTTGAAGCAACTCATATAGGGATAACACTGATAGTTCCATCAAGCAAGCGGAAGTGCCTTAGTGAGAAAACACTCATCCACTCTCTCTCTCGTTCACTGCCACCAACAACCTTCCAAAAGGGCTTGGTTACCCAATCTCCAGTGGATATACTAGACACCTAACAGCCACCATTGTGGAGTTGATAGTGAGAAAATTATTGGGGTAGAAAATGCCCTCAACAGTTGGAAACGTTCAGTTAAGAATCAAAGCTTTGTTGGTTGACGCCCAATCCGAATTATTCTTATATTATTATTATAATTTTGAGAAAATTTAAATAAAACAATTTTTTTATGTATCATAGATTACTTTAGTTGCAGATATTTATTAGTTATGTATATTATGTATATATATAATTTATCATATGTATATTATCTAAATGTAAAAGTATGTATATAATTAATGTATATATTATTAAGAGAAAAAGTACATTTATATTTTATTTTTGTTTCGTTAATAAATAATACATATTTTATATTTCATTTCACATAATTAATTTTTGTAGCTAATTATCTTTTATAGTATGTAGCTTATGTATTTAAATAAAAAATAAAAGTGGAAAACAAAGAAAATAAATTACGAAAAACTATAAAAAGCAATAAAAAAATGTATAACTTAGTTTATGACATAACATAAGAGTTTCGTTTACTTTTGTATTTTAAATGGAATTTATGTAAATTTAGAGATCAATATTTTACGGAATTTTAGAATTTTTTTATTGAATATGTAGTAGTTTCAAAAACCACTAAGAGAAATGCTATTTATGGATCATCCGCAGAACTGTGACGTAAGTTAATTTAAAAACAAAATATTGCAACACGTACTTATAACATGCAAACAGACAAAATTAAGATAAGGGTGTTCGCTACAAAAATGTTAGCAGAGTTAAACTTTTTATTCTTACTTCAACCTTTCTGGTATTGATACAATGCGAGTGTTTTCAGAGACTAGTGGAAAAGTGTTAATTGTAGGAATAAATAATTGTATTTTCGTTTTTCTATTTATAAAGTGCCTAAGCAATAGATGCGAAAGAGATTAACGCTTTATCAATATTGGCAAACAAATGTTTAATGACTCATAAGCGCGGGGTATACATATGTTAGCTAATTCGTGGAAATATATACAACTCGTGAAAATATTTCTATTAAAGAGTACATATTGTTAATCCAGTGTATTTCGCCTTACAATCTTTCATAGAAAACAATTACTGTAGAAGTCAAGCCTTCGAATTAACCTCTGAATAACTAGACACACTCGAGGGTAAAAAACTGATATATGAAATATCTAAATTCGATGAATTTAAAAATTGAAAGCATCATTAAGAACCAATGGGCTAGGTACAATTATTAATTAAATAAACCAATATACTTCTGCTAGCAGAGGCAACAAGACAAATTCAACTACTTTTGAGGGAGATATTAACCTACAAAAAGTATCCATATCCTATCAGATTTCAAATCAACTGAAATATCCCTTACCAGCTATAGCAATAAAAAAGAAATAACAACCTCTATCAGCGTTAGATGATTATGATGTTGGAAAGTGGAATCCAACAATGGGCATCCGGGGATATGAAATAGATGACATTATAGGCAAGAAATGAACTATCATCCTATACAGAACCCTAGAAAGTATACCATTACTAAGCCTCTTGCTAAGCTTTTACATTGACGATATCGATTTGGAATAATAACTCAACACTTGGAATGAGATTCTAATAATGGAATGCGAATATGAATACTTGCTGTCACAATTTGGCGCAAAAGAACTCAGGCCCAATAGAACACTATCTACGACAAGCAATTACCGTCAACTTCACACTAAGTATTCTGGGTCTAGACTTACGTTTTTTTTAAGCGTAGATCAGCAAACACGAGAAGTCGTAACTAGTACTCTAGTATCATTACTGGCCTATGCAACAAAAAAAAAAAATACTTTTATCTTAGAAGAAGTATGTGATGAATGTACATATTTACACATATATATGGATGTAATGAGTTTAAAGAAATTGGTTGGTCCAAATTACTGCCTAACGGAAAGAAAACGGTAAGCTAAGACATAACATTTACTCCTCAATAATAGTTCTAATAATTACACGATGTGATATTCTAGCCCCTATATACTATCATCAGGTTCACAGACATGGAGTTGTTCATAGAAGTAACGAGAATGCTCGATTCGAAAGCTAAATAATCTAGATTTCACTATCGCGTGATTTCTTTCAAACGAATCTGAACTGACCTATATAATTTCTGGAACAAACAAAATCAGAAAGAAAATTATCAAACGAATGAGGTGTTTTTCTTGTTAATCTAAAAGAAAAATGATTGAAAATACAAGCACATTGCAATATTTATATTCTTTCAGGTACAGTGTGAGGTACCCATTCAATATTTCTGGCTGTCCCAGTTCCTTACATGTAGGCGAATGAATGAGGAATAAACTAAAACCAAAATACAATCCAAAAAGAAACGAAAAAAAGAAAACTTAACACAATCGGAACACAAGAAGTACTGTCTCTCTTTAAATAAATGCATCCGTTGGATACGTACCATTCTGTATGGCGTAAAAAAAAAAGAATTAAATAATAATCTACAAAAAAAAACTGTTGTTTAACTGCACATCTTACACTCGCTGTATTTCAAATAACTTAACTTCCGTATCGTACCATATCGCCGGTTCGACATTCCTCAAGTAAATCACTCCCCAGATGTACGTCCTAAACCATGCTGTGGTTCCACTATTCGCCTGGTATTTCCTGATCAATATCGGATGCGGGACTGGCAGCAATCCGACCAGAGTACCGTGTTGAAGAAACTTCAAAATCTCTGACTCATCGGTAAGTCCTTTGTCGATGCAGATTTTCTCCACTTGTGGCACAAGAACTTGCAACAGTCGCATAATCGTCTGAAGGGGTAACTTCGAACGCCAGGAGACAATCCATTCGGGGGTTGGTGTCCAACGATCTTGACTAGCTGGTACCATGCGGATGCTACCGCGTGTTGCTATCGATAGCCTGGGTTGGGGTTCCTTGGGAACTGGTGGTGTACCCGAACGGGACTCTGATGGGGATTTCTGTACTGGTAGTACTGCTGGTTCTTCTATAGGTGTTGTAGCTTCGGGGGGGCTGCTTGGATGGGCGGTTTCACGTTCAGTCATTTGATTGATGCCAGGTGTGTCGAGTAGGGAGGTTTTAAGGGTACCGGGTTCGGCCGGCAGTGCTGGTCGTGATCCTTCCATGGTGGACTCATCCTTGTTATCAATGGATTCTACCTCGGAGTCCTCATTATCCTCGGTGAGAGGGTCCTCTGGGACGACAACAGTTGCCGCGATTTGTTTGACCACCGCCTCGGGGACAGGTGGAAGATTGAACTTGCCGAACTTCCTTGTGCTCAGGCACTTAGCAATGCCAGCCATGTCCGAAGGGAGATTGGCCATTGCGTGGAACACATGCCGCTTCCGGATAATCGTGTAAACGAGATTGGAATTCCCATCGAACTGGTACTGAATGATGTTGTTGAAGATTTCCAGGAGGAAAAACACCAGATGGTGATTAGACGGAGCAGAGAGCAGGAACCATGGTGTACTGAAGGCTTCGAGAAGATGCAGCAGCTTCACACTGGCAACCATTGAAAGGGTTTTCAAATACGGCGACACATTCACAAGGATGGTAAGCAGGCAATCAAACAAAGGCTGCAGTCGCTGATGTCCAGTGGCGATGATCTTGTGAAACACTGTGATAAGCAGATCCGCATGTGTTCCGGTGAATACTGGAATATCCATTGGTACAGTGGCGGTGTAGGGCTTATTCAGCCGAACCCCGAAGTTCCTCTCACCGGATAGCAAAAGAAGTATAAACACCCCGATATGCATAAGACCCACACGCGATTGGTCAGCCCTGGAATAGTTGAGGTGATACAGAATTGGAATAAGGATATCCAGGACATCACTACTTTTCAGAACAAAGTACAGGAACTTCTTGTTGTAGTCACAGATCTTCCAGAAGAGAATCAGCAACTCCTGGTGACAATGCAGGCGCTTCGTTGAATTCGGCAGATAATTCTGGACCAGTGGATTGTTCAGCAGTCTTGTGATTCCCTTTAAAATGAAATGGAAATCCTCATCTCGATGCACTCGCGACAAGTAGTTTATAAACAGATTATCGCCGAAACCCTCGTCAAAGTTGCCTCCCGAGTGCATAATCATGTCATGGTCCAGTGTCACTATAAGAATCTGTAGACACGCCTCCACCAATGGCTCCGTTGTATCGGAGAACAGCAAGTGATTATATGGAACTCCAAAGCCCACGGGATCGTAGGCACAAACCGTGTTCAGAAACGAAGTAAATAGCGGCAGGGCATGTCGATTGTCAGCGCTCGTGAAGTAGGCAATCCACTTGTTTGGTTCTTCCGTTTGATTTGGCATTCTATACATTGGTTCACTGAAACAGGTCAGCAGCAGCTTCAACAATTCCGATCGCCTTCTCTCCATATGCGCGTTCTTCGGTGGCGAATAAGCAAACCCCACACCCGCTTCCCAGATATACTCACATGAATCAATGTTGGCCAATTCTTCTGCCTTTTCGGGTCCGGATTTCCTTGCAATCAGCACAGTGAAATCAGGACAAAACAGCAAATCACAGATCGCATTAAGCAAACTTTGTGCAAGCGGTGTTTCTCCAGTGTCCCTCTGCTCATTCGACCCCGGCAGCGATGACCAAAAGAAATGTTTCCATTCGCTGTCCTCAAAGATGTAGGGTAAAATTCTAATTAGCAGCCTGATACAGTTTAATACGCACTGTTGCTCGGCTTGAGTACGACAGCTGCTATCAACTGCAGCGGCTAGTTTTTCCACGGCTTTGTAGCAGAGGGTGGCCAGATTGGCCGGATTTTCTGTACGCAAATTTCGTATCTCCGCGGCGGTTACCAACGCAAACACATCTTCAAGACTGGTGTTGTGCCCATTCCAAAACTGATCCCAGAAGGTCTCATCGCTCGAATCGATTGTTTGATTTTTCGTCGTAAGTTGAACGATTGCCTTGCGAAAGTTTAACTTGGAATCCGTATTGCCCATGGCTAATGGTGGTGATGGGGATGGAAAATATGTTGGTCTGCTTTGTTCTTGGAGCAAACTCAATTGGATTTACAAATTTTTCCTATCTCGTTCGACACGACTGAAAAGTGGTGAAAAATTTACTGACTGACGGTGTGATATATTTTTTTTTTTTTTTTACTTTGACATTTTGATGACACAACGGCAATAATCTGTGTGCGGGTGGAAAGCAGTACTGCCAGGTGTGAGTTGGGAAGATGGGTATGTTCAGCTGAATTGTCTACAAACAATTTGGCATAAAGCCTCTATTTAGTCTCAGTCGTGTAGAAGTTATTCCAAAAATCACACAATTTTAACATTGTATGGGTAATACAACTGATTTAATAAAATACAGAACAACTCGGACGTGGTGGGAAAGATGATCATGAGCGATATATTCGCAATTACAATCATGGAGGTGAACAACTTCAATAACAACAATAATATCTACAAGATTCGACCTTGGTGATAAATGACATTGAAGAAGTTGTTCGAATAACAATGCTTTAAAAATGTATGTAGATAAACCAAAATGTGAGCGCCGTGGCTCAAGTGGTTAGTGCGTTGGACTACGGAGCGAGGGGTTCCAGGATCAATCCCCAAACAACACCTAAAATTTCTTTCATCGTCCCACTTCTCGCTAGCGTCTGACAAACATCGGAGAGTAAAACTGTCATGAAAAAGCTTCTCAAAACAAAAATTGCCCTTCGGATACGGAATTAAACAGTAGGCTCCTTCCATTCGTGTGAAGAATATAACACGCACAGCACGAGTGGTTATGAGAAGCTAGGCCCTGGGTTCCATGGACTTGTTGCGCCAAAAATTTGTATTTGTATTTTTGATAAACCAAAATACCACAATTTAGCGATATCTTCTTTGGGTTCTTAGTGTCAAAAGAATGGCGTGATATATTAAAAAGTTAAAAAGCGTTTTAGTTGATTGTGTACTCTATGTGATCAAACCAATATTTTAAAACTAGAACTTAGAAGCCCGTATAAAGAAATAAGTATATTACACTAATAACCCAATGAACGCCTCCGAGCTGTCATTTCCTCTCGTATGACATCGAAACGTCATCACTTCCCAATTTACGCACACAGACAGAAAAACTGTAGTCGTCTTCATTTGTCAAAAGAGAAAAAGAGGAAATTCCCAGAAAAATCATGGGGAATGTAAATTTCTAAATAAATATTAAAAAAAGTCGAATTTATAAGCAAAATTGATACCAAACTATCGTGAGAATAAGTGCTACGCAAAAATGTCTCTCCCCGGCAATGGAATCTTTGTTGTTCGTGGCGAAATGTCCACACTGATGACAGCAATGCGAAGGGGCACTCGTTGGAGTTCCACATCATACGTGGTGATCTTGAAAAATTTTCCATCAAACAAAATATGGTACTAATTAGATTTGCTACAATTGCAGGACGAAGAGAAAGACGGTCTTATGAAACTATTCGTCGATCTAAAACAAGTACTGAATCAAGTCGAAGATCTGCGGCTTATCGATCCGAATGTGTTTCTGGCCCCATTCTTGGAAGTAATTCGTTCCGAGGAGACGACAGGAGCGGTGACAAGTTTGGCGCTGGTAGCGGTGAATAAGTTCTTGTCTTATGGGCTGATTGGTGAGTTGAATTTAGTTTCTTGTGAGCACTGATTTGATGAGCTTTTCTACTCGTAATAGATCCAACACATCCGACCCTGGCGGTCACTGTGGAAAGTATAGCCGATGCCGTAACACATGCAAGATTTCTGGGGACAGATCAATCTTCGGATGGGGTGGCTCTGTTTCGGGTGATAGAAGTTCTGCACACATTGATGCGTAGTCCCGAGGGTAGTGCGTTGACCAACGAAAGCGTATGTGAGATGATGTTGAGCTGCTTTAAGATATGTTTCGAGCCGCGTTTGAATGAATTGTTACGACGTTCCGCCGAGCAGGCACTTAAAGATATGGTGTTGCTTTTGTTTATGCGGTTGCCACAGTTCTCCGAAGATCGCAGCGATGCAGGCCTTTTGAAGAAGTTCAAAATGATGGCTGCCTCGATAGAAGAGAGTAATAAGAAAACCAAAGGCAAGCCATCCACAAAATCTACTCAAATTCCTCGCATAAACGCCATTAAAAGCGAAGAGAAGTCACCAGCCGCCGCAACAGCAGAAGACCCACATAGTCCGGGAAATCTATGCGCGGCACTTAAAGTGCCTCCACTGGCAACCACACCAGCTACTCCGGTTGGAAATATTCTGGACATGCAGGGTAAGCTTACGCAAACTCCCACAACTGCTTTAGGAGCAATTGTTGGCGATGAAGAAATCACAATAACGAGTGAAACCCTTACGGATTCGGATCAAAAGTCTGTAGAACAAGCGAATGGAGAATACAGTGAAACGATTGGGGATGGTGAAGAGAAGCAAGTGGACAGTGAATATGTAAACTCGGTTGGAGTGAGATTTACTCAGCAGAATTCCGTTGATAATGAAGGCGTTAATCCACTTCTGCCATATGGACTGCCATGCATCCAGGAGCTGTTCAGATTTTTGATACTGCTGTGCAATCCATTAGACAAGCAGAACACCGACATCATGGTACATATGGGTTTGAGTTTGTTGACTGTTGCATTCGAAGTTGGAGCGGACAACATCGGCAAATATGACACTCTACTGGAGCTGGTCAAGGATGAATTGTGCAGGAATTTGTTTGCTGTGAGTATTTTTCCACTTTGCCTGTCTCTGTTTTTCGTGAATATAAGATTTTTTTTGTAAGCAAAGGAATTGCCATTACACCACCTCGTATTTCTGAGTCTATTACCAGAATATTATTCCTCAATCCCATTAAACCTCTGGGGGTTACATTGAAATATTCGCGAGAATGAATAACGTAACCTGGATTGTAGACCAACCGACACACATTCTTGATGTTCGCAGTCACGGACACTATACACAAAAAATGGTTGTTATCTCTCTTCTGGAAAAGAATTCAGTCACAGTTACTGCTTCACTTGGGAAGATGGATCATTGTCTGGTGTCAGCTAGATTTGAGTAATCATGTCTGCATTCAGTAATCAATAAATTTCTTTAGGCCAGTACCATCTAAGCTTTAACACCATTTTCTTAATAGAGTTTCAGACAACTACCTAACACGGACCAATTCGGTGAACGGGGAGTGGTTTTATTTTTTTTTATCGTCGTCGTTAACAAGCTTCTAACTAATAGTGTTCGTAATTCTATCTCAAAATTAATTGCGAGTTTTTAAGTAATAGATCAATGCAAGCTGTATTAGATGAATATAGATGGCAGTTTCTTTCCATACTGATGCTGGTGTTCCTCAGGGTTCTGTCCTTTGGGCATAAAATGGATGCCGAGCATGGTCATACTTCTGGAAAAATAACCAAGTGATGTAATGTTACGTTCTTCTGTATGTAATCAGGTCACAAACAGACACTATCCACTACACCAATGCAACTTCCAGTACCTGCACAGCTTACTAATTCTTAGCTGATGTCTAATGAGTTATCAGTTTGTCGACAAGATGTTTAAGTTGTTTGTGTTTTAGTTTAACAAATGTTTGCACATTGAAATTTCGTTGTTCGACTTACTCATCTCAACTTTCTGCAGCGATTCCAATTACGGGAGTGCAGCCTCACTCGGATCTCAGCGGATCCATTGTGTTCGCTGGTGTGGGATACCTGAAATAATTGAACAAGACAATCAGTCCAACAGTTAGTATATAGCGGAAGTGGCCTTCCTGAACCAACCCGCTTTCATGATGAATTTCAGGGTGGTTTTAGGTGACTTGTTAGCTAGTTCGCTAAGATCATTGAAAGATACTTGTCCAAGGGTTGTGTATCTAATTCTATTAAGGTTTGGGCATTCGCAGAGGAAATGTGTTGAGCCTTCCTCTACCTCTGTGTCGCAACAATCGCTGCATAAGTATGTGGTGCTGATTCTAATTCTTCTAAGGTGGACAGCCATTGGGTTGTGGACTGTGTGGATACCTACCAGGAGGGTCAGCTGTGGTCTATTTAGTGATAGAAGTTCTCTAGGCCTTTTTTTTTTGTATGAGGCCCAAAGTCCTTGAATCCAGCAGAGCGTGAAGCTGCGTCTCGAGTCGAGGGATTTGAGTTCCTCTTTATTATATCTATATGATTATTGCTGTTCAAAGTGAATAAGTCCCGGCAGGCCTCGGTGATTCCATACATTTCCGCTTGGAATACACTTGCGTGGTTGGGGAGTTTTATGGGGGATTGATGGTACTTCTGAGAATGTTCCTAAACCAGTACCTCCGTCCATTTTTGACCCATCCGTCAAGATGGATATGGAGGCGGGGTGAATGACCTCACCATTTGTCCAGCTCTCACTAGAGGGAAGCCCGTGCAGGGGGTAAGGTAGTCAAAAGGCGTGTTGACGTCTGATCGCTTGGTGATGGTGCTGTGTCCGATTTGATTGCCTTTCCACATCTACTACTACTACTACTCCTGTGGTGAAAAGGTCCATTGGACAAAGCCCGAGCATGGCTTCAAGGGCGGTAGTAGGTGCCGTATATTCTGCTGCATGCATAAAAAGCTATCGAGGCCTTCTTTGTGCTTTCAAGTATATTATCTTTTTAGTTCAATTTTCGATCTTTCATGCACCCTAGGTATCTTGCCTTTTCTGATATTTGGAGTTGGGCTCTTTTCAGACTACGTGGCTCGCAGTCGGGTATTTTCCTCTTAATTCCTCTTAATTTTTTGTGTTTTAAGACCAAGACCGCAGCGTTTGGCCCAGTTATTCAGCGCGGTTAAAGCTGCTTGTAGTAGATCAACGGTTGTGGGCAGAAACTTTCCTGTCACTAATATGTATAAGGACACTATCGGCATTAGCGACTTCTGCTAAGGAAGATGCATTTACGTTGCCAGGTTGATAAGTAGTTAATGTTGGGAATTCTATTTGTGGTAGCAGATATAACTTATTGTTTTAAAAAAAAAAGCTATTAATGTATAATCATAATGTTTGATTAATCTTTTTTCCTTTTAGTTAATGAATTCAGAGCGTCTGTCGATCTTCGCGTCTGATCTGCAAGTGTGTTTCTTGCTGTTTGAATCACTTCGTGATCACTTGAAGTTTCAACTAGAAGCTTATTTGAAGAAACTCTCCGAAATCATTGCCAGCGACAATCCGAAAACACCATACGAGATGCGTGAACTCGCTCTAGACAATCTTCTGCAACTTTGGCGTATTCCAGGATTTGTTGCAGAGCTTTACATCAACTATGATTGTGATCTGTACTGTAGTGATGTATTTGAGAATATTACAAAGTTACTCTCCAAATATACGCTCTCTGCAACGAATGCTGTGTATAGTACACACTTGCTATCCATGGATACCCTTATCTCAGTAATTGAGATAATCGAAAGAAACTGTGTGGCTGCAAAGAGTGGAGGGGGTGTCAATGCACCGCTACCTCCATCAAATCGTCATTCTCGTCAGAATTCCGGACTAGAAGGCATAATAATCGAACCCGAATTAAATGAATCGAATGCAGCAGATTCTTCGATTGTGGTGGAGAATATATCGAAATTCATCAATAATTCCACTCGCATTAGGACCCACTCTCGGTCGCAGCAAATATCGAAGGAACAACTTATAGATGTGAAGAATAAAAAGAGAGTTCTAACACAAGGCACTGAGCTGTTCAATCAACGCCCAGAGAAGGGTATTCAATATCTGCAGGAGAATGGAATTTTGAATACCATTCTTGATCCAATGGAGGTGGTATTGTTCTTGCGGGAGAATCCCGGTTTAGATAAGAAAATGATTGGCGAATATATTAGTAAGAAGAAAAACGTGGAGAGTAAAATTCTGGAGAATTTTGTAGAGAGTTTTGATTTTGCCGGACTAAGGGTTGATCAAGCGTTGCGCTTGTATTTGGAAACGTTTCGGTTGCCCGGTGAGGCTCCATTGATCTTTTTGGTTCTTGAGCACTTCGCTGATCATTGGCATGTGAGTTTTTTGTTTTTTTTTTTCATGAAAATCGTATTGAAGCATATTTCTGATATTTCGTCTCTTTTTTAGAAACAAAATAACGAACCATTTGCCAATACAGATGCCGCTTTTAGTTTGGCCTATGCTATTATTATGTTGAATATGGATCAGCATAATTCGAATGCAAAGCGTCTGAACGTGCCGATGACTCCGGAAGACTTCTTTAAGAATTTACGTGGGCTCAACGGCGGGGCTGATTTTGATCAGGAAATGTTGGCTAATGTTTTTAGTTCTATAAAGTATGTTTTTGGAAAAGTGGAGTGTAGCTGTATGTAAGTTTGTTTCTTTTTTTCTTTCAGAAATGAAGAGATTGTTATGCCTGCGGAACAAACAGGAACCGTTAGAGAAAATTATCTGTGGAAGGTACTCTTGCGACGTGGTGTTGGGTCAGATGGTGTGTTCAATCATGTGCAGGATTCTGCCTATGATAAGGAGCTTTTCCATATCATTTGGGGAGCATCGCTGAGTGCACTCAGTTTTATGTTCGATAAAAGTAGCGAGAATGGATATCAACGGACTTTGTCAGGTAAGTTGATGTTTTAATCAACAAAACGATTTTTTATTTCTATCGCTTTCACTGTAGACAATATGTTTTCCTGAAAAGGATTACCTGGAGCGGTGCCGTTTATTTGCTCGAAGTAACTATTTTATTTTTCCTTGCAGGTTTCAAAAAGTGCGCTGGCATTGCAGCCTACTACAATCTTCACGAAGATTTTGACGCTTTAATCCTAACTCTGTGTAAATTTACCACTTTGCTCAATATCCAACCAGATGCGTCAAATGATATCGCTCTCGCTGTGAACTTTGGCTTGAATCCCAAAGCACAGGCGGCTATTAAAACAGTTTTCAATTTATTGCATGAATATGGGGATTGTCTGCGTGAGAGTTGGAAAAACATCCTCGAGGTTGTTGTACAACTGTTTCGCTTGAAATTGCTTCCCAAGTCACTTGTGGAAGTCGAGGATTTCTGTGAAGCCAACGGAAAGGCAACACTTATTCTTGAGAAACCAAGTCAGAAACCCGAAGCGGGACTCTTTAGCAGTCTTTACTCTTACCTTAGTTCAGAAGGTCAACGAGAGCCAACATATGAGGAACAAGAATTCATTAAATTGGGTAAAAAGTGCATAAAAGAATGTCAGTTGGATCAAATGATCCAAGAATCAAAGTTCGTGCAATTTGAATCACTACAGGAGTTGCTCAAGAGTGTGCTGACGCTTATTAAACCACCAAATGCACACAAGTCGGTAGGACTGCCGTTTTCAGAGGACATTGTAGTATTTTGGATGGAATTTCTGGTAAAAATTGTGATCCACAATAGGGATCGAATGATTCCTTTATGGGGCTCGGTGCGGGATCAGATGTATTTGCTTCTGATGGGTGGATCATCATGTGGATACGATTATCTATTGAACAGGAGCATTGTAGCCATTTTGAAGTTGGCTATCTACTTAATGCGAAATGAGGAACTGTGCCCAATTGTGCTGCAGAGCTTAAAAATGCTCCTCATGCTCAAACCGAATGTGATTTTTAGGATTTCCAAGCAGATCTCCATTGGAATCTATGAATTGTTGAAGACCAGCGCACAGAATATTCATTCAGAGCTTGATTGGCAGATTATTTTCACTATTCTCGAGTGTGTTGGCGCTGGAGCAGTACCGCCGGAGTTTGAAGATGCGTTGCCACCGCCTGGTACTAAATCTGATGGAGCACTGAGTAGTGAGGAAGATTCAGGGTTACCTGATCGTGGATACATATCAGACTCTGAGGTGACTTCGAAGCAACAACAACAACAGGTTGTGGTTGCAAATTCAACCACTAGTACACCGTTTCCAAGTCCATCGGCTGAGAATTGGATACTCGTAAATAAGGACAGTGAGTTATCCATAAGTTCGAGACCGCAATCACCGCCAGCGTTGAGCACTTTAGTGTACCCATGCAAATTGCAGGAGCATTCATCATTCGCATTGTTCAAGTGCTGGGATAGCTTGGCATTTATTGTACGCAATGTGGCTCACATTACGCCGTACAACTTTGAGTCATGCGTTCGATGTATTCGCACATTTGTGGAGGCATGCCGGGATGGTGGTATTAAAATACGTAAGAAACTTAACAATAGACCACCGCATCATAAGAAGAAGTCAACGAAGAAGGATAAGAAGTCAGCAGATCACAGCAGCGATAGCGAAGATGATGAACTTAGCCAGCGTTATGAAACGCTTTCCATTCAGTTGCTTGATTTGATGTACACACTGTACACTCGAACAGCGCAGATCTTCCGCTGGTGGGCCGAGGAGGGGTGCGCTGTGCCCCAATGCTCGGCACTTTGGGCTCAAGGCTGGTGCCCGCTCTTACAGGGTATTGCTCGTCTAGCAATGGATCGTCGGAGGGAGGTGAGAACGTACGCAATTTCGTGCTTACAACAAAGAGCATTACTTGTGCATGATTTGCAAACACTGAGTGGATCAGAGTGGGCCAATTGTTTCAAACAGGTCCTCTTTCCCCTGCTCAATGAACTTCTGCCAGAGAGTACATCGATTAATGGAATCGACGGCGTTCTATTGGAGGAGTCACGCATTCGTACGGCCACCATAATGTCAAAGGTGTTCCTTCACCACCTGACACCGTTGATTGAACTTGAAACCTTCAATGATCTTTGGCTGGAGATACTGGATTATATTGAGAAATTCATGAAAGTCGGTTCGGATATGCTTTACGAACAGATGCTAGAGATTTTAAAGAACATGCTCTTGGTGATGCATTCTGTGCGGGTTTTCCATTGCAACGATGGTACTTTACATGTTCCATTATGGGAGTTGACATGGAAGAGGATTGGGGAGTTTTTGCCAAACTTATTGGAGGAACTTTTCAGTGATGAAGGTGAGTTAAACAAGTCGGTAAAATTTGTTTAAAGCAATTGTTCCATTTTTCCCGCAGGAAAACGTCCTCAAATGATGTCGCAAATAAATGAACAAAACATCACAACTGTACCACAAGTAACCATATTGCCACAAACAAGCGCGGGAAGATCTTTGAGTAACGGTGAAGTTATAGTACCCAGAGGAGTATCGGCTGAATCATTGGGATCACCAAAGTCGAGTATAATCTTACAACCACCAACGGATATTGCACAGGGACAATCATTTATATTAGGACAGGTAAGTGACTTATTTATTGTAGTCTTATATATTTAAATATAGTTTTAAATCTATTGTTTTGTGGAATATGTGTTAAAAAGTTGCACTAAATGGCGAAATTTGGTAGACAAATCTCGTAAGTCTATCAATGAATGTGTGAGTCAGAAAGTAAAGTCCATTAAGTGTCCCTTCTATTCTGTCACATGCCCAATGGATAAAATAGCCATTGAAGACTTTAAAAATACTGCTCGTAATTAGTACAAAGCAGTGATTTCATAATTAATGTCGCGATGTCATAACCAAATGAGTGTCCAAAAGCCCTTGCCGACATATTACTTTTCCTAGATCTTCTAAATAGTGCCAGCTGTGACTCGTGGCATATAGGAAGCTAAAATAAGCTCTTGTTTTGATCTTGTTCACAGTCATTGAGGGGCGTCTTAGCTTAAAGAAACTGCGAGTGGTAAAGTCATCCTTCATTTGATCATAGCGGTGGTGACTTTGTTTGAATAGGTTTGATTGTTTTTCTTTTTTTCCTCTCATTTCAGGCGAACATCCCTATTCTTATACCACAACAGCCGTCAATTATGTACACTGGCAGCCCGCTGCTGCAGCAACCAACACCACCTATCGTTCAGCCCATTCCAATTGTTGCATCAGCAGCTCTAACAACTCCAACAAACACCGTTAGCTCTGTAGCACCAGTAGTTGTTTCCCCTGTAGAAACTAAACTAGACACATCCCAATTCCAGGATGGGCAAATAATCTCACCCGAATCAAGTCCGAAGAAGGAAACCGATATAAGTGCAACTCCAGTAGCTGCTCCATCATCTATAACTTACCAAGTGCAAAGTAGCGGGTATGAATTTTCCATAGAATTACCTGAAACCCCACCACCAGCATCAATTGCCAATGCACAGGGTTATTCCGCTCAGATGATTATGCAGGAACAATATGCCGAGTACTATCAGCACTTCCAACGGCAACAGGAACAACAACAACAACAACAACAAAAACAACAACAAGACTTAATACCAGCAAATGCTAGTTCACCAACGGACTCAGTACCAAATGTGCCAATCAGTCATGTACTTGCAGGGAATCAATATCCCAGCCTCAACAAGCTGCCCACATCATCGATTGTGCATAGTTTCTCACCGGTATTTGTTCAATCACAGCCACCGCAATCGGGATCTGATATCTACACTGAATACGTACAGAATCCCTACAATCTAACTTTGCAACAGCAACAAAGCAGTAACACCGAACAGACTTCGTCTGAACCACCAATAACAAATGTTTTCCAATCGGCGAACTACTTCGGAGCGAATGTAGATCCCAGTTCTATCCCGCCTGGATCTGAGATGCTTTTTGGACAACCCTAGGATTGGATCGATCAATAGTTGCCCGTTGTTGACTTTTATTTTTAATTTATATCCCACTTCTTCTATCTTCGCTTTGGTGGTGCTTTTTCGCCGCGAGACATTCCACTAGCAAGGAGGGAGCTCCACACAGACGCAAGAATTTGTAATTGTTTTAATTCTTCTTTTTTTAGCTATAAAATAGTTTTATATGTTTTATCACGCGTCTATGTTTTGTTAACTTTTCTTAATAATTAAATCCCCTTCCCCAAAACTCCCAAACCACTTTAAGCGTCGTTTATTTGTGTATATAGTTAGTATTCAAATGGAATCTAAGTAGAAACAAGAAAAAAATCAAATCACAGCAAATCCAATAAAAGTAAAATGAAAACAAGTGTATGCAAAACAAAAAAAAAATGTTTAGTCAATTTTATTTAATATAATGATTATACAGTATGATAATTGCAAACAGGAAGTTATATATATGCTAAATGATATAAGAAAAATTAAACAAAGAGTAAATATAATTTAAATTGTGTAAATTGGTGATTATTTTGTTTTAATCAAGAATAGGCCTCACTATGCTGTACGTGTTTTCAGTGAGATCTAACAAAATATCTTGTGTTCTGTGTTCCGAGTTCTGTGAAATTTCACCGCAATTTTGGGACTCTTATGAGACGAGTCAGCTATAGACTCTCCTTTTGATGCTACGGACCCTTGTGACCATGTCATAGCCTTAAGCGATTTAAATCTTCCACATCTCCAATCGGTTCAGTCTGAAGATGAATTTCATTTCGTTCCTTTAAATGCAACCTCAGACAAAGAAGTCCTTTTCACAGATTGTCTCTCCAACTCTGGACTCCATTTAATCAGCGGCATAATTAATAGCCTCGGCAGTCAACTTGATTATTTTCTCATCCGAATCTGATAATTGTATTGTTACGGCAAGTAATCATCTTCTCTATACTCTAGGCCGCTAAATCCACCTTTCTTTCGTTTTCATACAGTGACTTAAATTCTAATTCTCATTCTCAGAAAGTTAACTTCGCCAAACTCAATAACTTGTTCAGTAACGCCGTTTTTAACTACAGATGGATACTAACATCTTTCTATTAATTTTCGATTGCCTTCTGCAATCTGTCCCGTACTCGCCCAAAAAAATGTATTCTTCATCCACATCGTGGTGTGATAAAAAACTGCGCTCGCTTCGTAATAAGGTGAACAAACTTTCGAGAGTTGAAATCCTGCTCTGACTCTGACTATTCCCTTTATCACACACACTTGGCCCAACCTTTGACTGCACTCTTTCTCATTAATTTTGCCAAGAATCTTTCCCTCCTTTGGAAGAAATCCTTTATCATACCCATTCATAAGAAACTATCGACCTATTGCCGAACTGTCATCCATACCTAAACTCTTTGAGAACATTGTCCCTATTTTCTACTAAGCACCACGGTTTTCTCAAAGGTAGATCGACAACCACCAATTTATGGCTTGTACAAGTATTAAACTTAATACAGTGCCGGTAGTGATGGCGTCAAATCAAATTATACTGAACCATAACCACTGCAAAGCGGCATAGGATATCCTTGTGCAATCTATTTTCTAGTATCTTCGAATGTGCCACTAGAACAATTCAAAATGATGCTGGAGGGGAACAGTAGGATTTTCGCAAATTCGGATTTGTTATTCGAATTAATTTTGCGAATTTGCAAGATTTGACATTAGAGTAGCAATACGGAGTGAGGCATATAAAGTAAAATTGGTTTTGCATGTAACATGTAAACAGCTCACTAATACATCGATTGCCCTGTACCACGAATCGCCAATTTTTTTTTACGACTGGGTCCAAAACCGAGGACGGAGTCGGTACCAGAGTATGTACTCAAAAGACCTGAATATCCACCTCTCCTTTAACCTTCGAAACTAATGCAGCATTTTTCAAGCTGAAGTCACTGCCATTCGTCAAGCAGCTGACTGGGTGGCGGTTAATGCAGTATCAGCATCGGATATTGTCGTATACATCAACAGGCAGCCATCAAATCCCTTGCATCCATCACAATGAGATCAAAGGCAGTGAAAGACTGCCATGTACCTCTTAACGAGATAGTTGCACAGTACTTTAAATTTAATTTAAATTAGCTCCTTCATACAAAGGAGCAAATCGTTTGCAGAGTATGAGGGTGATCCACTCACCTTACACATCGGCAGCGCAATGGACCATCTTCCGATCTGAGTGCATCCTCATCGAGGGCTGGTTTCAACCAACCAACCTATTGGTTTGATCCACATAGCGTCTTAATGAACACTTGTCTCACTCATATTGTTTGTCCCGAAATCTACCTCAGAGTTGAAGCAAAGAACAAAAGGCAAGAACCTGAAAAAACATTGGAAACCAAAGGAAATTTCCTTACAAATACAGTAATGTCTTGCTAATCCGAATCAATTATTGCAAGGGGGTATTCGGATTATCAAATTATTCGGACTAATGAGTACAGGACGAAAAAAGCAAAGAGTTGGTTATTTAACAAAACAAATCCCTATTTATTGCTGCTTAAAACCCAAAATTGCAATATAAATAAATACATATGTATGTAGATACTATTATAAAAACTAATGCATGTAAAAACCAGGAAGCAAGAATGAATAATGACAATGTACATATGTATGTACGTATACATTCATAATTATGGTCGTCAGAAGACTCGCCCAGAAGTATGTAGATACTATTATAAAAACTAATGCATGTAAAAACCAGGAAGCAAGAATGAATAATGACAATGTACATATGTATGTACGTATACATTCATAATTATGGTCGCCAGAAGACTCGCCCAGAAGTCGAGTAACGACAAACAAAATTACGGTAAAAACTAAAATTTCTGTTAAAACTAATCCGTTTGCACGTTCTTTTAGTTTGAATTCGGATAACAGCATACAAAAATTGGGGGGGGGGGTTCGGATTGTAGAGTACATAATGAAAAAATAGAGGTTCGGATTAGCGCGATATTCGGATTAAAGGTGGTACGGATCAGCGAGACATTACTGTACAAGGAAAACAGCAGGAACGTCGATTGAGCTAACACTTCGGCTTTAATGGACCGAATATTAGAAAATGAGCTACAGTCGTCGGACATTAATATACTGGTGGAACGACGAAATAACAGACTTGGGTAGCAAATACAATAGTCTGTAATACGAATGCTTCTTTGAAACATAGTATAAAAACGGCTTTTAATGAGGTAATCGATAATCAATAGACCAATTACGAGTAGGTTAGTAGCACAACACCCACACCGCATTAGCCATTAAATGATGTATACATATTTGCATACATATTTGCTTGGTTAATGAGGGATTCGTCAGATTAAGGTGATTTTTGTTTAAACTTTGCAGACTTGTGACATATTTCCAAGTGAAATTCCTAGCATTCCTTAAGATTTGCTATTTTGGTGCTTACTTTCACTTTTCTTTATTCTTACTCCTCGTTACACTCTTTCCTTTTACTTCATCTCTTGCCTTAAAACTTTAAGTTAATTCGTAAGTGATGCAGACCATTAAAAAATTTCAAGATACCAACGTATGGCAACATAGCTTTCGTCGTTCTTTATTAGTTTAAGCACCAAAGTTGTTCTATTAAATAATTATGAATGCTACTTATACTTGTACTAAGTGTCTATGTATTTGCTAATAAAACAGAAAATAATAATAAAAATCCCTCTCCGTGACAATGTTTCGCAACATTGCCGTGACCAGGATTCGAACCTGGGTTACCACGGCCACAACGTGGGGTCCTAACCACTAGACGATCACGGCTATTGAGGTATAAATACTTTTGTGCCAAATGTGTTACAGAATTATAAGCAATATATTGTTAATAGATTAAAGCTGTGTTGGTTAATAAATTTTAAAGATTAACAATCGAAATATAAGGTAAGGTGTCAGACTGCGTGAGCAAACACACCTAGGACTGTAAAGGTGTATTGTGGTACTTCGTGGATCTAAAATTCCCATAAGCCGAACTGAACTCAGAAACAGCCGGTGTTTATTGTAAAACGCTGGAGGCTAGTGATGTTGGCGTCAGCCAGTTCGAGTAAATTGTTCAAGAAGTTGGCTATTAAGTGTAATCTTCTATGAGCGGAGAGTGTGAGAGTTTCCTCCTCTTCTTCATTCATGCAGCTTCTACAGAAATCATTAGCGAGGGTACCCAGCCTAACGGAGCGCACAGGGCCCCGTAACTATTGGTGTTGCCATTTTGAATTTGAAGTTTTTTACACTTTCAATTTCGCTCTACTAAGTTTTATCCACGTCCATTTTTTTGTAGAAGAACTGCAGGTCTGGATGAGCTAACAAAGATAGTTTAATCCGCTCATTTAAGAAGCTGAAACCAATAACGAGACAAACTAATGTTCTCAAGCTAGGCTTGTTCAATGCAAGCATTTTCTTAGTCCCATCCATCTTTAGTGGCTCTATTAGCCCCTTTGAAGTTCAACATGAGGTAAGTTCTTGCTAATATCTAAAGAAAGTTGTGGGGCAATACAGTCGGCTACAGACCCTTTCCTGGCACAAGCGTCAGCATTTTGTTACCCCAAATACCTCTGTATCCAGGAACCTGCGTTACATTATGAGGACATAATGTCGAGTGCCCATTATACTATATTTTTTCAGCAATATCTGAAACTGTTCCTGGAATCCAGACCAGTGTTATCTTGAATTGACTGACTGAAGGGCTAGCTCATTTCGGCATTCTTGTAATAATCTGGAGGATTAGGAGACCAAAGCAATGTTCTTGATAGCAGTACGTTTTGCCTTGTTATAATATTCGTGTGGAGTTTGATCTGACGAAAAGCTTGTCGGATTGGCAATAACTTCGCCTGGAATACACTGAAAGTATCTGGAACTCTTTAGTATTTAGAGAGAGATTCGGGAATTAGAGATGAACAAGGAAACGTTGTCGCTGCCAAAATGAGTTTGGCGTTAAACGAGAGCAAAACCAAGTATATGCTGTTAACAAGAAGGGACACACAATATCGATGAATTGGACAGAACGTCACAATCGACAGCTATAACTTTGAGGTAGTAAGGGACCTTGTCTAACTTAGCTCTAATTCTTAAAACAACGCCTCAGCAGAAATAAAACGAAGAATAACTCTTGCCAATTGCTGTTTTTTTTGGGCTAAGAAGGCAATTGAGTAGCAAGAGCTTACCAAGAAACACTAAGGAGACTCTACTCTAAGACCCTCATCATCCCAGTCCTGCTGTATAATGCAGAAACATGGACGTTAACGATGTCGTTTAGAACGCAAACTAAACTGATTGGCTCCTCTGCATGAGGGGGACCACGTGGTCATGTAGGGTACAGATGTGGAAGATATTTCAGCATGTACCATTCACTTTGAAGATGTCAGCTCTCAGTCATCATATTCGTAGTTAAATGGGAAAGAATGCAGACAATCTCACTTGCGGTAACTTTATGCTTGTTGTGAATAGCATCATTTTTGTCTTAGATGGGTTAGCAGCTAATATGAAGCACCAGCTTTTGTTAGCGCTCACTCCATAGATTCACACACTCGATCAATAAGATTATCAATAGGAAGATATCTTTCTCTACTTAGAGTCTACAATGGGAGAAAGCGTGTCTTACCCTATAAAGTCCTTAATAAACAGTCTCGGCGCAGCTGCCCAATGCAGTCAGTACTTCTTAAAGTACTTCAGATTTGTGTCCAGGTCGACCTGGCTCTACTAGTTAAAGAACTCCTGGTATGTAGTTTCTAATCGAGATTATTTGTTTACATCACAAGTGCCGGATCAGGCTTGTGGGCCTAAGCTTTGGTTCAAGTGTGCTCTAGCTTTACCTGGGGGAGGCAGTCTATCACATAACATAAGGAATCCACAAAGCAGTTCATACTGCCTAGAATTTTGGAAGACATCGTTGATTCAATTTATTTAGATAATGCTTTCTTTGGCGCCTGGATCAGAGTAAGAATGCCTTAGTAATAACAGCCTCAGTACTGTGGAACAGTATCGTCTGACTGCTGTACTAGAAAGTTCTCTAACCCACAAACAAAGAACAGCCTTCCAAAGACTTTGTACTGCTATGCTAATGGGTTACCCATAGAAACTTGTATCTTCCTAAATATAAATACCTACATATGTATATACCATTCGATTCGTTTCCGAAAATATACACTCAGTGAAAATTTCTCATATTTCTATACAAAGTTCAAACAAGTTTGTAATATTTTTATCAATTTTATTTTATATCAATTATTCGAACAATATTTCGCATTTACTATCTCTTATCAAAGAAAAACAAGTTGTTATCGAATTAATCGTATTTTATTTCTTAATCTCTTGATGACATACAATCTTACAAGGGTAAAACTTGAACTCATATCAACAATTTGACAACTAAACAAACACATTCCCGGCAGCCGTGATCGTCTAGTGGTTAGGACCCCACGTTGTGGCCGTGGTAACCCAGGTTCGAATCCTGGTCACGGCAATGTTGCAAAACATTGTCACGGACGGGAATTACTTTTTTTTTATTTATTTTCTCATTCTTCCAACAATTTCGCAAATAAATGATATAAGACTGACACCCCACAGCACCACCAAAAGTTGGAATGCCACCAGCAAGTGTGCCATCCCAGCGGATTGGTACTCATTGAGTGAAGTCAAGCGATTTGCGTAGCCACCTTGAACAGCGTAATCGTAAGCAATTGCCTCGTAGTGCTGATACAATCCAGACGAATGCACTCGATAGATGAAATATTCCAAGTCGCGCCATATGGGCGAGTCAATCTGCATCGGGAATCCCATATGAAACGAACCAAAGCAAATGTCAGACAGTCGGAACTTTGGTTGCTTCAGGTACTTCTGCTGAAGCGCGATAAAGTGCCATCGGTCATCGGAGGTTATGTAGGCATAGGAGTTGTTCATCGAATCTCCTTGCTTGGCGAGTGTGTCAGGGTCGACAGTGTAGATGAGCGCCACAAACTCAGGCGATAGTGTGGTAACGTTACGCAGAAACTCGTACTCGTAGTCGATCATCATAACTTGAAGTTTAGAAGCGATTAAGTCGTCCATTGTATTGATTTGCTGTCGAAAGAGGTTCACAGTCAAAATACTTCCCAGGAAGCTGGTATAGAAGAAGGTAATCACAGCCATGTGAAGGAAGATGATTGAGAGCAGGAAGAACTCCCATTTAGATGGATTTTTGAACGTTCTTTGTGCAGCTATGTTCAACATTACACAGAAGCCCATCAGGGCGGTTCCACTAAGGCTGGTCTTCTTTAGAAACAGCTTCTCATAGTAGCTCAGGGTAGCTACAAAGTACAATATCCACACTTTCCCTCCGAATGGTTTGATAAGGTAGAGATAGCTTGTGATTTGGTTGAAGGACGGCACCATAATACACCACTGGATCACCACAAGCGGATAACTCTGATCAATTCCTGACTTATGGCAGAGAGCATACGCATGGGTACTGATTTCGATTTTCTCATCCTTGATGAGCTGGAGTACCTCACTCATATTCACTGACTGAGTGATATAGTGGCGATGACAGTGAAATGGAAGCAGCGATGGTTAGTTTGGAGTGACTTGCTCGGTGCCGATTAATCAGGTTTCTGTTCTGAATCCTCCTGTTTTAGCCACATCGACACCCTGTAGACCATAATCGAGTAGTGCCAAGATACGTTCCACATGGAGGAAGGTTGTCTAAAGAATTCTAGATCCAAACAGTGGTAAGGCAAGGTAGCACTCTTTCGCTTTGTTTTCTATTGCTGATTAGCAATCTGCTTCGTGCTACTTTGTCGACGGGAAACGGAAGGTTAAACAAGAAACAAAACCAAATATTGACATAACCCACGTTTAGGAACTCTGGAACAGTGGTGGCAGAATCTGCGGACTGAACTGCAAAGATTACAACATATTCTTTGAAAAGGGCCACAAGTATCGCACTTGCATCCTAGCTAAGCAACACATTAACCTCGTCCTCCTATCTCCATATAGCAGTACAGATCAAACATCAGCCCGACTTGAACGGGCGAAAAGTAAGCCCCTGGTCTTCTCATCGACCTACTTGCCCTACGATAACCCAAACCCCCCACCTACTGTGGCATTTGCGGAAAAATGCCCGGAAGCTAAACAACGCGGCCGCTACAAGATAAAGAAAGGTGTTTTCAAGAAAAGACAACCTACGCTAAGCGGGTGTTCTTAAGCAAGTTCTGCAGTGAAATAAAGTCCACTAAAGATGCAGCTAGACTACGGAAAATCCTTTCAAAGGAACTCACAGTCCCAGGCTTTATCATAGAACTCCTCTGTAGGAACTCCTCTTTTCCAAGGTGCAAAATCCTACATGTAACACTGCAGAAAGCTCTTATGACAGAACAGGCAGCACAAACCACCTCCTGGGCAACCAGATTATAGACCTGAAGAAAATCAACTGGACAATTGACTCCTCCGCCCCCTTTAAAACACCCTTTCGTTAATACTCAAGACATTCGAAAGGCTAATAGATTAACACATTCGCTCCAAACTAAGTCCTAGGGATATATCGCCAGCCTAACACCCCAATACTAAAGGCCGATCTGTTAAGACAGACCTGCATGCGGTGGTAACAAGGATCGAAAATTCACTCTACCACACAAATTCACGCTAGCTTTAACATTGTAAACTCTGAATCTGTATAACTATCTCTGAACTAACAAAACATAGACTCAGTTATCTCATACTGGGGTGCTCAAGACGAAACACATTAACTCAGAACTGGCTAAATACTTGCCCTGGGCTCTTGAGGCACCCCGCAAGGTAAGGTCATATCCCCTCTACTTTGGATACTGGTCGCGAATGGAATCTAATAGAAAATAGAATGAAGTGTGGTCCAAGGTTTCGCATATGCGAATGATGTCATCCATCACCGAAATACTTCAACCAACTCAGAACTAGATCTTCGATTTTGGTTTGGTCCTCAATTCTGAGCCATTTTGGACGTTGTTGCAGTCGTGTAAGGTACTCTGATTTCCACTGCTTCCTAAAGATTTGCTGAATGTGTAGCCAGCTGTCAGGTTTATCTAGTTGCTGTATTTCGGCTACGCGGTTGTGCACGAAGGTAACCAACTTGATTGCAGGAGCAGCGATGATGATGAGCAGCGCAACCCTAAAATCCTTGATGTATAGTCCAGTAGTGTAGTAAGAATCACGGCTGCACAGAGTACCAATCATGGAAACGTTTGAGTTTTCACTAGAGCAACTCTCGTCTTGGACAGAAGCAAATGAACATGGATGTTGTTATTGAAATTAAGAACTCGAAGATAAACCGCCGCACCATACGCCTTCTCGGACGTGTCACTGAGCTCGTGCAGCTCCGGATCCTTATGTGCGCCGTTTGATCCAATGAGGAATGCGAAGATTTTCTAAAAAAAGCAATTATTCTCGAAAGGCGTACCACTCCTTTTACAGTTCCAATGAATTCTTCAGCTCGCTACGCCACAGTTACTGCATAAAGATTTTGCCCTTTATGATGCAGGGTGAAATTCAACCAAGGGGATGAAGAGCTTGGCGATGTTGGAAACAATGTTCATTTTAGTTGGTTCAGCAGCGTTCACTTGAATGTTCTGAATAAAAAAATGGCTGTTTTCTTCTGAACATTATGAACACTTTATGGATTGAATGAATTAAAAAACAAATAAATATACCCTAGCCTTCTTCCTACACAGCTCTTATAAAGTGGGCGTGGCCGTATTACATTTTTTTTTATTGAACTACGACGATAACTTCGATTATCTGAGGATGTTAAATGTAAATTTTCATAAAAATCGATTTTTTGATGAAACCACCGGGCAGAACTGATGTATAGGTGATTTGTAGAGAATCTGAATGTCTAAATATTTGGTTTTTTAATATTTTAAAAAGATAAATTCGGTCATACGGTCAGATTTGACCGGATTCGCAATTTTTAGTGACCTTAAGCCTACTAAAAGATGTACATACAATTTTCAATGCACAGTTGGAGGGACACTGCCCAGCTTCCCCTTTACGATTTAAGAGTTTTCCAGAGTATTCTTAAGAGAAACAGATTTATTGTCAAAGGGTGTGGTCTATGCTAAGATATAGACCCATCTGTGAGAAAAACCAATTTTAAGTGATAGTGGTGTCACCTACTTAATATTTTACACAAGGGTTCGACCTATGCTAGGTGATGAGATACACTTTAATAGTGGAAACACACTATGTTTTCAGCGGTACACACCGGAAGTCTACACAACAGTTATTTTATTATGGTCATCTTCTGTCTGCAACATGAAAGCCATAAGCAACAATGCTGCCAATGCTAAATATTGAAAATATGAAATATTGCAAACATGTGTATCTACATGCTGCTCTCTCAGTTCAATGATTCTCTGATTTTTGGTCACGGTGGAGTTCTTTCCTATGAAAATTATTTCACCCACAAAACATTGGAAAAGTACTTAAACTAATTATATTTCACATGATATGGGCTATCTAATTAATACTTCCGAAGCCAAGCACCATACTGACTGTAGACGCAGTGTGCAACAATGTGCGTTAAACAATCGTCGGACAAAGATGATTAAGCGTACTGTAGCACACCAAACGCATCATCACCGGGAATTACCTTTTGATATGATGAGATTAATCATCTGACTTCCAAATTCACAATTAAGTTTTAATCACTTTAAATAGTTATAATTAAATGACAGTTGTACAGTCGTAATAAAGCTTATCGGTACATAAATATTAGGAAATCCATTTAAGAGTGAGGATACAAAATTTCCTCCACCACTGTTTCAAAAGTACATAAGGAATTCGACATCACTTTTAAAAATCTGTTTGAGACGTTCGAAGCTTTTGAATCCCATAAGGAATGCTAATTCAACTTGCTTCCCGGTGGAAGTATCCTGATTTTCTTTATTTTCTGACTGCAACATGCGATCTCTGAACTCCTGGTCCTATTTATCCTTATTGGCATCAGGGGTCTCATCACCGTTTTGACTAAAAATTAATGATAATTCGTTACGACCGAAACTAGAATTACCTTTCGCGGATTCCGGTCCGAAACTAGGTATAAAAGTAAAATCTGCTCCATGTTGGTGTTTGATCACCCGCAGCTGCTGATTTTGATATCTTATGTGTTCTTCTTCCATCTGGATACATGTTACTACCCATAATTACAATTACAATTACACCCTTAGAGCATTTTTCTTGACTTCTTGTACTGGCACGCTTATGCCATTTGAGTAAGTTGATATTTGGGTTTTTACATTGAAAAAGACATTTCTCATTCTGGCACGAAGCGTGAAAGTAGATTCGTGTGTTGGGGTTCATGCAAAAAATCTGCAGGAGACTTGCGAAATTGTATTCGGAGTTGATCTATATATTGATAGATACAGTTGAGTCCCTTTTTTCCGCAATAACTTTTCTAAATGCTATTTTGAAAGTTCCCACAAACTATTCTGTTTGCCCATTAGACGCTGGGTGAAATGGGGTTGTTCTTCAATGTTGCATGTTTACACCCAGCTGCTAACTTTTCGACATCAGGGCCAATTGGGAGTCGTGACATGCGCGAAAACCTTTATCGGAAAGAGTGTGACCCAGATATTCGAGCTTTTGAGCGGCAAACGTACACTTTCCAACTCTTGTGAAGAGATAGTTGCGTACTATTGACCTAGCTACATCGCTGTTTTGTGGAACTGGTACCTGGTTGCAAGAATATGTATTTTAGTAATGACGTGCTCGCTCAGATTACCCGTCAGGTCTTTGAAGGTCTTGGCCATTTTATCTACAGCTTCATCTACAGAGCTTCTGAAGAATCTCGAAATTTTCTGCGCCGATCCAAACGCAAGAAGCAAACGGATATCAACACACCAC
Organism: Xylota sylvarum; assembly: GCA_905220385.1. Classification (NCBI taxonomy): domain Eukaryota; kingdom Metazoa; phylum Arthropoda; class Insecta; order Diptera; family Syrphidae; genus Xylota; species Xylota sylvarum. The sequence continues at coordinate 29,461,484 of LR999960.1, forward strand.
TGGTATTGGAATGTGTTCATAAACTCAATAAGGGCTCATGTCGAAATGAAATGAGGCTGCTCTGGGTGAGAGGTCACGTAGGGATTGAGGGCAGTGAAAAGGCGCGCGCTCCAGCAAAGCCAGGGTCAACCTCGGAGTTCTCTGGTCCGGAACCATTTGCTAAAATTGGTAGAGGGATGGTAAACCTAAATAACAATTGGGCCGCGGCGGAATACCAGGAAGGTGGTCAGTCGCGGAAGGTTGCAGGCAGACGAAAACGGCTGTTAAGAAGAGAAGTTCTAAGCTTGGGGCGTTATCGACAGATCATAGAAATTTCGAGTGTCACCTAAAGAAGATGGGTCTTCTGGAGGATGACACTGGGAACAATATATTCTGTCAATGTCCGGCACTAGCTAGCAGAATAACGTAGGTATTGGGAAGATACTGGGTAGAAACCCAGGGGATGAACCAGATTTCTGTTAAACAGATGCTAGCGTCGACACGAGGAAGCAAAGCCAGAGAGGAACTGTGGAGAAATCAGGTTCTGAAAAGCTTCGATATGTGTTTTGGGTCATTATCTTGCTGGTAGACCCAATGCATCGGCATTTTCCATTCCGCATATGGGAACAATACAGATTGCGGAATGTTTTTGTACATTTGTTGATCCATAATACCTTTTATACGCTGCAATGGACCCAATCCAGCAGCAGAAAAACACCCCCACACCATCACATTCTCTACGCCCTGTTAAAATATTTTCATACGGTGCCGCGATTAAAGTCTTTGCCGACTGGTCGTCTTACGTAACTTATCCCATCACTACCAATTATGTTAAACTTTGACTCGTCACTAAAAATTACTGTTTTCCATTTTTGAATCTCCCAAGTCAAGTGATCCTTTGCAAACTCCAATCGTTTCTTCCGGTTCCGATTTGAGATCATTGACTTCTTATACGACGATAAGCGCGCATACCACCGAGAGCCAATCGCCGATAAACAGTTCTAGGACTAATTGGAAGATACAATTCCTTGACCAATTTAAGTGCAGATGTAAATGGCTTTGCGTGGGCGGCCACCACGATGGACCACAGCAACCTCTTTCGTTTTGCGAAATGGAATTAAAATTCGCGAAACCGTCGATTTATTACCGCTATATTTTTTTGAAATATCTTTTTGAGAAACACCTGATAAAAAATCATCCACAATGCGTTGCCTTAATACGATTCCAAACTTGTTAGCTGCCTTTTTTTTACCTTAAACTAATATTACCGGGGATCTGCTCCGTGTCGAAATATTTCCGAATCTGATTCATTAAATTTTCAGCTGAGAACATTTTCTCACTACAAACCACAAAATAGCACTTCTTGGATGGCGGTGATATATGCATTAAGTATAACAGTTTAGGGCCTCTGCTAATTGTTCGACAGCACGCGACTTCGTCGTCCTTGTTTCGTTTTCGGGGGTCATCAACAGTTGAGTCATCCTTATCTGCGGACTACTACAAGATGCAATTCAATTTGCAAATACCTAACAGTTTATTCGTGCTTACTTTCTTGTATTCTAAGGTCATCCCTTTTAAGTGTCAGCCATGAATGTTAATCAAGCAGACTATTAGTTTCACAAACAATATAAATGAACTTCATTAGTATGTAGTACCCTACAATTTTCTATCCTCAGCCAGTAATTAATCTTTGACATACTTTAGCACCAACGAAATGACATTTCACATAACAGTCACAATGTATGCATTTGAATATGTCCTGACAAATAAAGCTTTCAGTTCATCTTGATAAGAGTCACATTGTAAGCCAAATATGTGATTAAGGTTCTCTCCGTGTAAAATGATTTGAAAACACAAATGATTAAAAAGGCAAGGATTGCCGCATAGTCTGTCTGTGAATTCGTATCCTTGAAAACAGCAACAACACTATAATGCTTTGTTCATTGTGGATACTATTGGTATGCACAGGCGTATCCGCGTCGGAAGGTAATTCGGTTGCAAATTTGGTGCAAAAACTCGACAGCATCTACCACTACAAAAGTGTGGCTGTTTTTCGCGGAGATGCTTTCGACAGCGAACAGTTTGACGGGTTCTTCGCGAATCTGAGTAAAGGTTCACTAATCCCGCAGTACATTGGAACCCAGGCCAACCGATTTGACCTGCAATACGCCATCGATAGAGTTTCCCTGGCAATTGTCTTTGCTGAAGATGGAAGTGATCAAATCCTTACATCGATTCTGACATCCCTTAGAGGAAGACGCACCATCCATGTTATATTTGCCATGAAAAATTTGGAAAACTTGACGAATTTCTTTCGATGGACTTGGAGGATGCAGTTCACAAAGCCACTGGTCGTCATTGGTAGCGATGTCTTCAGCATTAACCCATACCCGACACTACAAGTCCTCAACGTGACATCCTATGAGCTGAAGCACATGTTTCCTAGGGGCACATTCAAATTTAAGGGCTACAAGATACGGGTTCCTGTACAGATGGACGTGCCTCGTGTTTTTTGGTACGAGGGCGTGGAAAGAAGTCGTGATCTCTCAGGCTATGGCGGGAGGGTGATTAGATATTTTGCGCAGTTCGTCAACATAGAGCTGTCGCTCTATCGAGATAATCACTCAAATTACTTGGATGCGAAGCCAATGCTAAAAAGTTTGGAGTCAGGCCTCACCGAAATGATTGTCCATCCATTGATGATATTCAACCGGTCTTTATTTGGGGCAAGTTATCCCATTGACTTGGCCACATACTGCTTGATGCAACCTCTTGGAGCTCCGATCCCAAAGTACTTGTATATTTTTCTACCCTTCAGTCGAGGAGTTTGGATTATGATTTTCGTGGCATTCCTCTTTATCACCATCGTCTTATCGCAGCTGCCATTGGAGGAGGACCAACCCTTCGACGTCGGCAAGGCAGCAGGACTAGCACTGCTATTGATTCAAAATCTTCCGATTCCAACTGGCACATTTGACAGCTTCAACTCCCTTAGGCTTGTCTACCTGCAGCTATTTCTATTTGGATTCATTCTCTCAAACATGTACTTGGCTCTACTGTCATCATATCTAACCCTGGACGTATACGGTGTGCAGGAGGATACATTGGAGGCGGTGATCCATCGTCAGCAGCCGATAATGGCTTCTGTCTATGACAGAGATCTCATCTATGAATATAACGACTTGCCAACGGAGTTCTATAAGCTTTTCGTGGACGCCGACACGGATGTTTTCACTAAATTCAGAAACGGCCTTAACCCAGCCTATTCCTATCCGATGACCAGTGATCGTTGGAAATTTGCAAACATGCAGCAGATGTTCATGGAGAGGAAGTTATTCTGGATTTCGTCAAATATGTGCTTTGTCTGCTTTCCTCTGCAATTTCCCTTGCAATATGACTCGCATTTGAATCGACCCTTGTCGTACTTTATTATGGCCTCACAGGAGAGTGGCTTGTATGCTTTTTGGCAGAGATCGGCCTTCAGGCGGGCACATTCGATGGGGTATGTTCAATTGTTTGTCGATAAGGTTGACGAAGTCGAACCATTGCCGGTAAAGTTCTTGACGTATATTTTGTTTGTTTGGGTGGGTGGATTGATGGCGGCGGTAGTGGTGTTTCTGATTGAAGTGAATGTAGAAAAGTTGTCCAAGATGGTGGCCTGGTTAAGGAGGTGGTTAATTCAATATTGGTGAGGTGGGCGACATTATCAATTCTATTTCGCACTTGTTTTGAAAGTTTTCTTCATTTTCTAGGGCGCGTCATGTTTAGCGCCCTCTATTGCACTTACAAAATCTGTCAAATGTATTTTTGAGTCTTGAATCAAATAAAGATATTTTGTCCCTGTCTGGAAGGTGGGTGTTATTTGTACATAGTTTCTGAAGAAGACAAAAAAAACTTCCCACAGAGCTCGACATGGCTTCAGCCATAGTAACAGCAGACCTATTTTGCTTCCATTAGTGATGACGTCTTCTAATGGCGAAAACTTCATTGACGAACGGAGGAGCAGTGAAAACTGGACATTTGCGTACTTTCTTCCATTTGTTAAAATAATCCTCAAACGAATTAAGGAGAAGCAGTGCAATCAGCCGTTTTGTTCTTATTTGGAAAGTGTCAGAAGTAAGCTACAAATTTTTTTTAAACCCTGTCCTCGCAAGACGAACAATTGTATATTTGTATGTAATATAATGGAGTTTAAACTTATGCAAGTAGGCACGAAAGCATCCACGTCTACTAAGTATTTGAGTTAGAAGTTTAGCTCTCCGTGCTTAAGCTGTATCCAATCGTTAATTGTCGGGAAGTCGATACGTTCATCGACATTTTTTTGATGCATTCTAACGCTGTTGCCATTTTCATAGACTGTTCGTTTGATCTGCTTCTTTTAGGCCATTTGTTCCCTTAGTGGTGTTCATTTCACCATTTTGTCGTCCTCGTTGCTTTTCTTTTATTATATCCTTTGCAGTTCACCCGATAATCGGTTAATGGGGACCATTGTTACAATAACACACACTGTATCGCTAGACGTTGAGGCATATGGACTACATGCCCTCAAGGCGCATAGTCGGTACGTTGTTCCTAGTTTCTTCTTATACGACTTGGTTTTCATAGCTTCTGCCCAGATTGATGAAGGAAACAGGATTACTGAGTTGATTACACTCGCATACAGTCGTTTTCGGCTATACCTTGGTCCTCTTTTTGGCATTATGCTCATGAGCGCATTATTAGCTCGTGAGGTTTCCTCACTTATGTACATGCTTCAAATATTGTACGTAAGCTTAGTAATGACCACGACACGCAAATATTTGATTCCTGGTTTCGGTATATTGTCCATCTACAGTGATGTTAATTGTCACGCACTTTTTTCTGCTGCTAAACAGCACCACTTCTGTTTTATTTTCGACCAGCTTCAAGCCTACTGATGTCAGTAATTTTTGAACTATCCTTATAGTGTCATTGCTGATTTGTTGGCCTCTTCTAAAAATTTGGCCATTACAACAATAGCGATGTCATCAGTGAATCCTACGATTTTTGCTTCTTCAGGTATTGGTTATCTAAGAATGCCATCATTAAGACCGAACCCGGTGGTACCCAGCCCGTGACTATATATTCGTTAATACCATTATCTGTATTAAAGAATAGGTGCCGCTGCCTAAAATAATCCATTATTATATTTATTAAATACTGTGGAACTTTCTTGTTCCTGAGCGCAGCTAAAATATGTTCCCAGTGTGGAGAATTGAACTGGTGTTCGGCTAGGTTCCCCCGCATTTTCAATGGCTGCTTCTAGCCTAATACCAATAATGAGTTCCAATACTATGCTCGAGGCTATATTCATGGTCGATAACATGATAGATCTTCCGGTTGTGGTTTGTTTCCTTAAGGTAAGCGGACCAATTTTTGCATTTTGCATTGACTCGGGAATTTATTTGATTGACATTAGGAGTAGGACCAATATGCCAAGACCTCGGAAAGAAGACTGGAAAATAGGGACAAAAATTATTTTCAGACGGCATGCGTTTAAAATGTGCAATCAGCTCATTTTAGTCTTTCAAGTCATCAGGGGTGGATGGCAAAAATGAAAAGCAGAGATGGGCAAAGGTTGTGTTATGTAAACCTCGTTCCTTATAAAAACTCGATAATACATCGCACGAAGCAATTGTAGGAGCTCTAAGAAGAATAAGAACACAGTATCAAAGAGGACGCATGAACTTCAGCATATGATCAGCAGAGACTAAACATCAGAAGGTATTATCAAAGTCAGAACAACAAGGGCATGTTCACAAAGAGGAGTTCTATCTCACTTAATGTGGAACTTTGTAGTGGATGAACTACTTGAGAAAGTGATAAAAAATGGCATCAACGGTCAAGCATATGTTGATGATATAGTTATTATTACCAGAGGTAAATTTAAGGAAACCCTATGAAACCTATGTAAATTTCAGAAGATTTAGTACCTCAAAACGAATACAGTTTTGTTACGTGTAATGAACACGTATGTATGTCATTGCAATTCCGTTTGCGATTCGAGGCCAAGTGTCGTGAATTTAACATGGTTTTGTTCAGAACAGCCTTCCAAAGGCGTTGTAGTGCTGTCTCAAGGGTTGGGTAGGAGTTGTAGGCAGAAATTGAATTATCCATAGAAACATGTCTCTTACTGAGTATAAATATCTACTATTCGACTGACCTAAAATCAAAATAAAGAATGTCACGTATGTGTATATGCATGTACATACGTATATGTATATGTAAGAGAATGTGACCTTACAGACATATACATATACATATGTAGGTACCTACTCAGTTAAATTTTCCGATAATATGTATTTCTATACCAACCCTCTACTTAGACAAGTTTGTAATGTTTTTCTCAATTTTTGCACCCACTCGCCCTCTTTTAGGAAATGGCACGAAATTATTTGAACAATATTTTTGCAACAAAAAGCAATTTGCTATCCCAAAGAAAAACAACTTGTTATCGAATTAATCGTATTTTATTTCTATATTTCTATATTTTCACCCATGACCTACGTTGAGAATAAAAGTTGAACTGATGTCAACAATTTGACAATCGTTCAAACATATTCCCGGCAGCCGTGATCGTCTAGTGGTTAGGACCCCACGTTGTGGCCGTGGTAACCCAGGTTCGAATCCTGGTCACGGCAATGTTGCGAAACATTGTCACGGACGGGAATTACTTTTTTTTTTTTATTTATTTTCTCATTCTTCCAACAATTTCGCAAATAAATGATATCAGACTGACACCCCACAGTACCACCAAAAGTTGGAATGCCACCAGCAAGTGTGCCATCCCAGCGGATTGGTACTCATTGAATGAAGTCAAACGATTTGCGTAGCCACCTTGAACAGCGTAATCGTAAGCAATTGCCTCGTAGTGCTGATACAATCCAGACGAATGCACTCGATAGATGAAGTATTCCAAATCGCGCCATATGGGCGAGTCAATCTGCATCGGGAATCCCATATGAAACGAACCAAAGCAAATGTCAGACAGTCGGAACTTGGGTTGCTTCAGGTACTTCTGCTGAAGCGCGATAAAATGCCATCGGTCATCGGAGGTTATGTAGGCATAGGAGTTGTTCATCGAATCTCTGTGCTTGGCGAGGGTGTCAGGGTCGACAGTGTAGATGAGCGCCTCAAACTCAGGCGACAGTGTGGAAACGTTACGCAGAAACTCGTACTCGTAGTCGATCATCATAACTTGAAGTTTAGAAGCGATTAAGTCGTCCATTGTATTGATTTGCTGTCGAAAGAGGTTCACAGTCAAAATACTTCCCAGGAAGCTGGTATAGAAGAAGGTAATCACAGCCATGTGAAGGAAGATGATTGAGAGCAGGAAGAACTCCCATTTAGATGGATTTTTGAACGTTCTTTGTGCAGCTATGTTCAACATTACACAGAAGCCCATCAGGGCGGTTCCACTAAGGCTGGTCTTCTCTAGAAACTGCTTCTCATAGTAATAACTGGTGGCAATGAAGCTCAGGGTAGCTACAAAGTACAATATCCACACTTTCCCTCCGAATGGTTTGATAAGGTAGAGATAGCTTGTGATTTGGTTGAAGGACGGCACCATAATACACCACTGGATCACCACAAGCGGATAACTCTGATCAATTCCTGACTTATGGTAGAGAGCATACGCATGGGCACTGATTTCGATTTTCTCATCCTTGATGAGCTGGAGTACCTCACTCATATTCACTGACTTTGTTGACTTGTTCATTGGATACTCTTTAATCGAACCATTAACGTGGTTGGCAAAGGTTCTAAGGATGCGATACGAAGTGCCTTGAACCTCTGGCTTTCCAGCATGATTTGTAAACTTAAATACTCTCGGCACATCAGCTTGCAGGGGCATCTGGAAAGCATGACCAAGGACCCCACCACTCATTAGTTTTAATAAAGTCTTTAAATCATATCCCCAGTCTGTTCGGTTCTCAATCTTGAATTGGGGGTACATCCGGAAGCCGAACAAATTGTCTGTCAAGTTAGAAGACGCAAAGTAGACCTGTGTTCCAGCAAACCGCTTCTTATACAAATGGAAGAGCATTTTTCTCACAACTTCCAAGTCATCGACGGGGTCTAACAGCACAACCATACCATTGTAGAAATGCCAACCGACGAGGGTCTGGTCGTGGACCTTAAAGATGAAGTCGTCGATGCTGTGGGTGAATACTATGGCCCAGTAGTTCCTTTTGGTGAGATATCGCAGCTGGTAGCTGGTGTAATTGGTTGTGACGTACTGTGGAATGGCAACAGTACGGTGTAGGCGTCCAACAAAACGGTCTATGCGTTCATCTTTGCAGTCCGAGCAGTAGAACATGAGGAATTCTTGAGTTTGTATTGCCTTTGCAAATGTTGTGATAGTTTTGTAGAGAAAATCGGGATTCCACTGGTGTGATGGTGGGATGAGGAGGAGAAGTAAGAACAAAGGACTTAGAGAGAACTTCATTTTGATGGACTCGAATACAAAGGGATAACGCGATGAACTAAGGATACTAGGTTTTGCCTTACTGCTTATAAAGGCTGTTTTGAAAGACGGTAATGACGATTTAATTAGTAAGAAATAGGGGAGGGATTTTATTTTGTAACTTGTTGAGAAATTATGAACCTCCAGGGAATACCATCGACAAGTATTCTAATGACCTCCATAATTTGAGGAAGAGTACCTATGTATGTATATAATAATTCTCTTTAATAATTTTTTGTAGTCATGCTCAAGGGTAAGTACATACATACATAGCTTTACAGAGTTTGAAGTTTGTGAGACGTAATCCTTCACGTATTATATGTATGTAGCTCACTTGAACGAATCTGGTGACTGGCGATGACATAGTAAAATGGAAGGGATGGTTAGTTTAGAGTAACTTACGATGGAGGATTAGGACTAGGCGGAAGAAATAGGAGATTCCGATGTACATTGGTTTTGAATTTCGATGATGTAAATATAAGCTGAGGAGAAAACACTACTTGGTGGTCCACATTCGTTTTTACGGTTTAGGAAGGAATCCCTGTACTTAATGTTACGTGAGCGTAAATAACGCACGCGTCACTAACGAATGCTTCATTTGATGACGATAAGGAGACCTTTTAAAATAAACTGGGGTCTTTCCTAAGTGCAACACCAAATGGAGACACTGTCATAGGGAGGCGTGAATGCCAAAGTAGGCAACAACAACGAAAAGTTTAATCATAGCGTGCTGAACTACTGCTTCCACTTACAGAGTGATTTTGGGAGACTGAGAGCTACTACCGACTTATAGCCCTAACATCAGGTACTTTATAGGGTTATGAAAAGGATTGTTAGCATTGTATTGAAATATTTCTTAAATGATCTTATGATTTTATCGTCACTGTGAATGCCGTGTAATCATCCTTAATGTCTCCAAATCTTTCGATAGAGTGTGGTCAGTGACTTTTTAAGCAAAATTCAAACTTATGGTGTAAGTCATCTTCTCACCATGGATCGCGAGTTTTAAAGTAATCGGTCAATACTAGTTGTAGTGGTTGGATATAATTCTAACCCGTTCTCATCCAATGCTGATGTACCACAGGGCTCAGTCCTCTCTCCGACCGTATTTCTAATATTCATTGGCGAACTTTTTTCTCTCACTCGCAATCTATTCCTTTGCGTTCAACTCTTTAAAGTTCTTAAGTTCAACTCATCGAAAACTCTGTTTCGCCTCTCTAAAACGAGTGTTAGCGTGGCCAAATTAAAAATGAATGGCTTTGATATTGAAAAATCTAACAGCTTGTAAATGCTTGGAATGTAAGTCCAAGGAATCATCAAATTTTTGAAGCTGCAAGAAGTGACGCTGGGTACTTCGGATTCCTTTAAAAGCGAAAACGTTTTTTCACTCCTGCAGACTTGATTGCTCATATTAGTCCGAGACTTGAATATATCTCAGCATAAACAGAGTCCATCCCAATTGGGGTGCCAGGACACATCGGCCATATAGGCAGTGAAATGGCAGACATATTAGCCGAAGAAGGTTCTGCATCGATTTTCATGATGCCAAGACCATTCTGTGGATTAGCAAGCCAAAATGTTCGTGCCAAACATCTCCCAAACAAGAGCGAAACAACTCCTGGCTCTAAGTAGAAGTCAGATTCGTGTAGTCACAGGATTTCGCACGGTCCACGATCGACCACTTGCCGCGAAGATAGTACCAGAATACCTGCAGAAAATAATGCCGGATTATTTTAGAAATAGGAAAGAAACCGATGGCACAGACGGCGTTCCTCACGGTTCCGTATTAGGTCCGCCGCTGTGGAATCTAATGTATGATGACCTCCTCAAACTTCCGAAAAAACCGAGGTCTTCGAAAATAATTGGCTTCGCCGATGACATAGCAATCGTTGTAGTGAACAAACTCCTTGAGGAGTTGGAGCATGACTGCAATGAAATACCGTGCCAGCAGGACAACGGCAATAGCGACGAATCGAAGTAATACTGAAGCACTATCAAGCACAATTCTGTAAGAAAGTTACGAGATATGGTATCATTCTGATAAAGGCAGGTGAACGCAGAGATTGATCCCCAATATAGCCTGGATTAATAGGAAGCATGGAGAGCTGAATTTGTACCTGTCCCAGATGCTTAGTGGCCGTGGATGCTTCAGAGTCTACCTGCATAGGTTTGGGCACGACGACAACCCATATTGTACAACGTGAACGGAAGTAGTTTAGGATGCGGAACATATTATGTCCCAGATACGTTCACAAAAGACAGATGATGAGCAGCAAAGAGGCTTAGGAATCAGTTAGCGACATTGTGACAAGTATTATGAAAGAGCAACAAGGACAGGAGCGACAATGAAACGCACCTCAGTAGGTTGCCAACACGATTGAGCCGAGTGCTTAAGGTTGAAGTCCCCCTCGCGATGAAATGCTTGACGAGTACCAGGGGAAGGAGAGAGGTATGTAGCTTTAGCGGGTGGAAATCGCACACTGTTACTGAGTACGGGCTCTGTTTTGTCTTTAAAAGATTTCCACCTTTCCAACGTAAAAAAACAAGATTCTATGGAAATAGCCCAAGATAACATCTGCAGAATATGCAACGAAAACGAAGAATCAGCAGAACACACGGATTTAAAATTAACGCTCCTTACGTTCCTTTTCCTTCCAACTTCTTATTTTTCCTAATATCCTTTTCTTTAACTCCATCACTGGGTTTATAACTTTCAAGGACTAAAGACCTAAGCGATGAAGAACGTTCACATGTCGACTTTGAAAGATACTCACCTCCATGCTAGGTACAGCGTCATCTACCACATATATTTACAAAGGTTGCGATATATGATAGGTGATGAGAAATACTTTGTCTATGTTTTCAACCGAAGTGGGTGTGAGATATGCTATGTCTGAGTCTACACAACATTTATTTTATAGTCGATTTCTTGCGTTTGCAACCTGAAAGCCATAAGCAATAATACTGCCAATGAAAAGTAAATGTTCCAAACATGTGCAGATACATGCTGCAGTCTCAGTTCAATGATTTTCTGATTTTTGGGAAATTAGTTTTAAACGTTTAACTTGGTTCATAACTTGTTGGTTTATATTGTTCTGTATGGCCTCGGTTGAGCTCTTGCTCCCGTCAGAGTTATTTCGATAAATAACGAGAAAGAACAACCGCACTCGAACATCTAGCAGCTCTGTCAGTAAGCCCTACTCCCATCTCCTCGTGGTGCCATCTGGGAAATTCTTTGGAAATTGTGAAGGGGAGAGGGAAAAGTCCTAATTTCTGCGAAACACAATACAACGCCCCGTATACGAACGGATACTCTGTTGACAACCTTTGGTTATCATGTCAGGAAGAGCCTTAACCCGAAATATTTCACCAACAAGTGCGGAGGTTCACGAGATATAGGGTAGTCGTCCTAGGGCTGATTGAGATAAAATGGTTCGATGCTGGGAATTATCACTGCCTAACAAAAGAACACTCGCATGATCTATTTTAGTACACCAGCTGACAGCCCGCTGTGTTCCAGAGAAGGATCGATTTGAGCCGCCTCTTATTCTGAAAACCTCACAATGAACGGGTATTGACAATTAGATTCCAAAGCAGAGCATGTTAAGCTTCGTTTGCAGATGCGACTACAGATGATAAGGATATTATCTATAGCTGTTTAGTCTCCCTCTACAACCAATCGGCTAATCAGGATATTATTCCGTTTTTTTTTGTGTACATACATAGACCCTTGCCCATATGGCTGACAATGAGATCTAAAAAGATATAGTGTATCAATTAGGGTATTTTTAAACTATCTCCTTAATGAAGGATAACATGTCCTTAGCAGCTGAATTTCTCAACTCCGCTGACGAACATATCACTTAATGGAAAATACGCCTCCTTAACCAATGTAATGCTGGGCATTCACAGAGAATGTGCTCAAAAAATTCGTCATTTTCCGAGCAGAACCTACATTCCATATCTAGATACAGATAAAGCATGTTAAGGTCATACCGCAGGCCGCAATAATAATAATTCACAATAATAATAATAATTGCTAGTACTATCCCTGTCTAGATTTAGGATTTTCTTGTGGGAATAAGGCCTGATTAATCGTTTGGATTGTCTCAGTCCCGAGAATTTTTCCCAGTGGGCCAGACGAAGTTTGTGTTCCCAATCATTAATCAGTGCTCTCGTTGCAGCCCAGATGACACCACAGTAGGGTTCGAGTCCTATGAATGCAGATTCTGAGCCAGCTCTAGCTAGTTCATCTGCAGGTTCGTTGACTGCAATTCTTTTATGACCAGGTACCCAACCGATTGTCACCCTGTTATGTCTGGCAAGAGAAGCAGCATTTAATTGATATAGAGTCCATTAAATTGGACAGCAGAGCTTTAAGTGCTGCGTGGCTATCTGAAAAGATATATATCTTCACGCCCTTAATACCGTTACTATGGTTTATCCTAGCGCAGATCTCAATAGCATGGAGTTTAGCCTGGTAAACCGTGGGACATATTCCCATAGGTATCGAGACTTTTCTGTTGCCTCCAAAGTTGCCAGTTCCAACTCCAGTTTCCATCTTCGATCCGTTTAAAATAAAGCGGTGCTTTTGATAGTGACAGGTCCTAGACTGGTCCATGTCTTCTTTTTGTAAAAGGCACTAGAACAATTCTGCCAGGATTGATGGTGTTAGAATGGTGCAGCAGAGACTGGAAATGGTCTTGACTAATTCGACTTTTTAGCATGGCCCTTATCCATTGGTTGGTTGAATCCTGGATACATCTGATACTAATTGCTCTTGTTATTGAGTAGTAGCCAGTGTTATGAATGCTCCCTCAATGGAATCCACACAGAGCTATTTTCTTGGAACAAGATAGTGAAGAGCACCTTCCGTAGATTTATCTTTCCTGTATGCAAACTGACTTGAATGCAGAGGGACAAACAAATCTAGCCGACCTCTAATATGAACGTCGATAGGTCTCTTCATGGTTTTGAGAACAAATGATGTTAGGCAGCTCATTAGGTCTATTGCCTGGTTTGGGTATAAAGATTACATTTAACTGTCCAGGTCCAGATAGTCAGGCTGTAACCCCAGTTGTAACTGGCTCTAAATAAAGCAATCATATCCTATAGGATGAGATCAATTACTTTCTGCAAAAGCGCCGGGAACATACCATCACCGACGGGGGCCTTAAATGGTTTAAAGGACCCTACAGCCCAGTTGACCTTATCCGGACTGAGAATTTTACCGGATAAACTATTCACTCTACTAGCAATGCAGATCTCATGGTCGGGTGCGTTCGGGTACGTGTGGAGTACACGAGTAGACGAACCTGGGAAATGAACTTGAAGTAAGGTTCTAAGAATATGTACATATACGGTCCGACGTGATACATTACATGATCTTTAATGAGTGCCGCTACTGACAAGTCAGCAATGTAGATCGTGTCAATTCTAAATTGTATTCTGTAAGAGTGAACCTGTATTCGTCCCAACTCTTCGTGCGTTTAGCAGAGTTAAAGAGTTTTTTAACTTTCTTCCTTAGCTTGGCAAGCTGATCATTCCACCAGGGAAACTTATGTTTACACAGACTGATTTTATGGACACAACTGTCATGATAAGAAGTAAGTAACGCATCATTCAATTGGTATGCTGCTTAATTTAGGTCCCCTGTGAACTCGATAGATGTAACAAGCATGTCTAATTTAGAGAGAACAAGTCCCAGTTACAGATTCTATCTGTGGACTTACAAACATATCTAGTAGAAGCATGTGACAATTTGCCAGGAATGTCGAAGACAGCGAAACCCCGTCAGGCACATGCCAATTTTCAATAAAGTTGGAGATAAACTTTTTATAGCTTTTCTTATAGCCCTTTGCGATACACTTTCCGGGAAGATTCTGGCGATCTCTTGTGATTCCAACTTATCGACATTAAATTTTCTCACAGTAATTTTTCTTTGTTGTGGGGCTAGGCCCTAGGTCCCATGGACCCAAGCGGAAGATATACGTATTTCGTAACGCGTCTTGTTAAGTGTCCCAAAATTCCACGTGCAGATCCGAAAGTCGTCGTCCTTGTTTCGTTTTCGGGGTTCATTGATTTGAGTTGAGTGGGCTATTTCATCAACTTTAAGGATATCCGTGATTGTTGGTTGTCTCATAATTTTGTGGGAAGACACTTCACAGTTGGCGAAGTAGCCAACAAGATGATTATTCAATTCGCAGACAGCTACCAATTTGCTTACCATGCTTACTTTATTGTATTCTAAGGTCATCCCTTTTAAGTGTCAGCCATGAATGTTAATCAAGCAGACTATTAGTTTCACAAACTACATAAATGGACTCCATTAGGCAGTCCAATTGGACTCCTACAATTTTCTACCCTCAACCAGTAATTAATCTTTAAACTACTTTACCACCAACAAAATGACTACGATGACATTTCACATAACAGTCACAATGTAGGTATGCTAGTTGCATTTGAAAATGTCCTGACAAATAAAGGATTCAGTTCATCTTGATATGAGTTACATTGTAAGCCAAATATGTGATTAAGGTTCTCTGCGTGGAAATTGATTTGAAAGCGCAAATGACTAAAAAGGCAAGTATTGCCGCAAAGTCTGTCTGTGAATTCGTATCCTTGAAAACAGCAACAACACTATAATGCTTTGTTCATTGTGGATACTATTGGTATGCACAGGCGTATCCGCGTCGGAAGGTAATTCGGTTGCAAATTTGGTGCAAAAACTCGACAGCATCTACCACTACAAAAGTGTGGCTATTTTTCGCGGAGATGCTTTCGATAACGAACAGTTTGACGGGTTCTTCGCGAATCTTAGTAAAGGTCCACTAATCCCGCAGTACATTGGAACCCAGGCCAACCGATTTGACCTGCAATACGCCATCGATAGAGTTTCCCTGGCAATTGTCTTTGCTGAAGATGGAAGTGATCAAATCCTTACATCGATTCTGACATCCCTTAGAGGAAGACGCACCATCCATGTTATATTTGCCATGAAAAATTTGGAAAACTTGACGAATTTCTTTCGATGGACTTGGAGGATGCAGTTCACAAAGCCACTGGTCGTCATTGGTAGCGATGTCTTCAGCATTAACCCATACGCGACACTACAAGTCATCAACGTGACATCCCAGGGACACATTCAAATTGAATTTTTAATTTTTATAATTAGAAACAAATGAAGCATTCTCTATAGATGACCAGATAGACAACCTAAAATAGGCATATACCTACTGAAGGACTCCAAACAGATATGTAGCAACGATGTTTTCATAACTAATTGTTTTCTTATCCTCACAGTATGTTTCTGCGTACATATCTCAGTCTCTGAATAAATCATAGCAAGTCACGTGAGTTGTGGTGCACATGAGTAGTTCTACCTCACCACCTTAGACTCTTTTTCATGAAACGTGATGCGAATGTACTGCTGGAACTTTAAGGCACTTTGTGCCGGGTTTAAGCAAAGCGAATCAGTCGCCATGAATTCAAAAACCAATTAGGTGAGAACATGGTATTAATAATCCATCAACCACCATAGAATTTACTGAAACGCCCCATTTAGTTCCATACCCCATATTTATTCTACCAAAATATTGTGGAACCCTTTTGACATCGAACTCCTTTCGAAAGTGTTCAGTTTCGAGTCATACGTAAGCCCTTCGAGTCGTTATGTCTCCTGCATTGCAAACGGTTATATTAATTTGCCTTCTCGTCTTGAACGCGCCTAGGAATACAATTCAAGTCAATCTAACTCTTCTAATGGACATAATTCACTGCAGCGAGAAGTATCATCACTTTGAAAACTTTCCAATATTAGCGCCCCGCAAGGCACTTTTCGAAGTAGAAGACTTCATTGTCGACTTACACCGTGCCTATCGAAGACCAATGTACATCCTGACGGAGAAAACCGAAGTTTTCTACTTCCGCTACCACATCTGTCGTGAATCCTTGATTTTGGTGTTCTTTCGGGGGATTAATGACTCGGTTTTCGAAAGAATCGATACTCTGATTAGAGGACGACGCCTGATGAGTGTCATATTCATTCTGCTGAGACCTCCGATGGCATATCACGAAATTAATGACATCCTGATCGAAGTTTGGATAAGCAAATATATGCACGCGATTCTGCTCTACCAGGACATACACGGTCGTGACCACTTGGTTACTTTTGATATCTATCCATCTTTCAAGATTAAAAGCCTAATGGACAGGTATAGGATCTCAAATATTTTTGCATTGAGAAGCGGTGGCAACTTGCAGGGTTACAAAATAAGGTCACCAGTGAAGTTTGACCTTCCAAGAGTGTTCAAGGTAACGGATTACAAAGGTCGTACGCAGATTAAGGGCTATGGTTACCAACTCTTCATGGCCTTTGTGAAGTACAGGAACGCCACGTTTGAGGAATATCACATACATAATACCAGTAATACTGTGCAGAGGGGGGAAATTATCGACCTGATAGCTGCAGGGGATATAGAAATCAGTGTACATCCGCATCGGAGAATGGATTCAACGTCGGTAGGAAGCAGCTACCCCATCAGGCTTAATGACTTTTGCATAATGATTCCGATGACTAATGAGATTCCCAGCTATATGTATCTTCGTAGACCATTCCATTTGAGTACATGGATGCTGCTGGTGTTCGCTACCATTTACTTGGCATTCAATCTGATGTGGATTCTTCCAAACCCCGGGTATACTCGTCGGAAGGACTTTTTACTTTCACTTCTTCAGTGCATTGGTTACATGCTGAACATGCCTATGGGGGAGTGTTATTACAACGTGAGCTGGCAATACTTTCTTGCCCACTATGGTACCTGGATTCTGGGATTCTTCATTACTGCATGGTACTGTGCTCTGTTGGAGAGTTTTTTAACTTCCACCGTTTTCGGACCTCAAATTGACACTATGGATGAGCTTTTAGCATCGGGCTTAAACTTGCTGGTATCGCCTAATGACTTAGAAGACCTGCCAAAGCCATTAGGGAACATTTTTGTTGAAACTAGTATCGACTCATTGGGTGCACATCGTAATACATTCAATAAAAGCTATGCATATCCGGTATCAGTAGACCGTTGGAATTTTTTGACCTTACAACAGCAGTATTCGAGAAGACCTATCTTTAGGCTGTCGTCCATCTGCTTTATGAAGCATCATCTTGGGTACTTACTAGCTTACGATTCACGTCTTCTTTATTCGCTGAACTCCTTCATTCTCTATGCACAACAATCGGGCTTATTGGAATATTGGGAGCGTGTGGACTTTAAATATGCTGCTCGCGAGGGATATGTTAAGCCCGTGATGGATACGAATGTTGTTGAGCCGATGCATTGGGAGAAAATGTTACTGGCTTGGGAAGTCTTGGCTGTTGGATTGGGTGTAAGTGCGGCAGTGTTCATTATGGAGGTTTGTGTGATCGATAAGTGGTGTAGACGTTTGCGACTATCGTTGCTAAAAGAATTGAGAAAGGCTGGAAAATATGTGAGAGAAGTTAAAATTTAGTGATGATAATAAATTGTGTTCAAAGAAGTTTTGGAAAGGTTATTTTAATTGTGTATATGTGGATATGTTAGATATCCAATTGAGTGTATCTTTGGGTGTAAAGGGTGTATCTTTGGGTCAATTGAGTGTATCTTTGGGTATGTGTGGATATCTGTGGAATCTTTTCTTGGCAAAAACTTGATCACAATCACAGTTGAACCGTACTTTATTTAGTCACCTTTTAGAAGTTTAAATGTCTGGGTCGACTGTGCTGCCTTGCCGACTTCTGTAAACTAGTGGATGCTATGGTTGAATTTTTAAAGAAGCATAAAACGCAGTCACTCTTCTTAGCATCTACTTTATTATTAACTATATTTGTATATATTGTAACGAAATACGTCTTGACAGCCGCAACCGCGAATGACATTGGTGGAGAGAAGACGATTTCCGCCTCTTGGATTTTGGCAGCGAGCAGCTTGGTTCATTTTTCGTGAGGTTAAAACAATTTTCTGTTTTTTTTTATTAAATAAAGTTTCCACATTCGTAACATTTGATGTCAGGTGTGGGGTACACTAATCATTCATGAAGATGAATAGCTCACCACCGAGTAACAACATTATTAACCTATCATTCAACTTACGGATTTCAACGGAAAATCTTTGTGGGAAGAGTATGAGACTCATTTGCCCATGGTTTCCAGGGGTAACGAGTGGGAAGTTGAATCTGCTGTTTTTCTCTCTGCAAGTCTTCGAGATTTAGCGCTTTCATACGTGGGTACACTGGAAGGGAAAACTCTCAGAAATTATCCACTTTGATAGCTGCACTCCAAGGATGGTTTGGAGCCGCTTTGCGCAGCGCTCGTATCCCCCAAATTGGGTTACTGACTTCGGAAAATCCAGCCCCTCGTCCTTGGAGTGTTAAAGCAAACTGGTCCTCCAGGTTGGGGGTTGTGCGTAGGAGTAACTTCCCGACCACGAAAAAAAGAGTAGGTACGAAAACCACTCAAGCCTTGGATACGGATGACTTTACTGTTGACGACACTAGCAACCGAAACACGGATAACGACCTTTTGATCTGCACGTGGAGTGTTCGAACCATTAACAGACCGCGTGTAGCTGAAGAATTAGCAGAGGCCCTAGACTGCTATAAAGCAGAAATCATCCTTTAAGGCAGGAAAGAAATTCAAGGTGTTGTCTGGGTATTGAACCTGGAGCTTCTCCCTCCCGTAGGTCAACGCACTAACCACTTGAGCTACGGCGCCCACATTTCTTCGGTTGAGTTCTTCAATTTTATTTTGTAATGTCTGCTCGTGGGATAATGCTGTTAAACCATGATCTTTTTTTTACTATACGTGCACTTCTTGTTGTAGACTCGAAGCCAAATATTTTTTAGGAAATCCTCACCCACAAAATTCTTAGCTAGGCCGTTCAGCTCGTTGAAGAGATGGGATGGCTTCTTATCGCTCAAATCAAATCTGACAGAAGCTTCCTTATCGTTTTATGTTCAGAGTCTTTTTTTGTTAGGTTTTCTAACTTCCCGTTGAGTGGTGGCTGTAACACTGCAGCTTTGACTTGCGACAAAATCTTGCCATCCATGGATCCAACATATTGAATTTTGTAAAGATTTGAGCAAACCACATCTCCGGCACAAATATCTGAAAAATCATCTTGTGTCTTGGCTATGACGAAACGATTCTTTCAGACAGATTCCAGACTTAAGTAAGGAATTTCATGACAGTAAAGAGTTACGCTCTAACGAATCTTGAGACTGAAAACGTAAAAGGCAACTTATACAACCATTTGATCCATCACCAACGCAGTACTGAACAGGGATATCGTTATCCTGATGGGAGATCTAAATGAACGTAGTCATCGACAACCAAGGGATCAGACATGTGATGGCCCAGCAAGGACTCAGAGATCGGAATGATAAAAGGGAATACTTTGTGAACTTCCGCAATTCCAGTCGCCCTGTCATATGGGACACAATGTACGTGCACAAGGCCTGCCACAAAATCAGTTAAATTTAACCCAATGGGCCTACGGAAAATCTCAGCGATAAGTCGCGTTTTTAGAAGTTGTTAGAGGAAAGATGGGGATGACGCTTGCTCAGCACCTTAAGTTAGCCACTCTCAAACTATGTGGCGTATCAATTAGAAGACTCAAAAAAAATCATTAGAATGTCCAATCGACTAACTAAAAAATCTGTAAGTACGTTTAAGAGAACATCTTCGCGAGGAATAGAAACGATCATGTGCCCAGCGTTACCAACCATTCAAGATCACTGGAATGCTATGATACATGATTTCACCTCTGGACCGAATGATATTGTCAAAAGACCGCAAGAAAAGCAGAGTACACGGCTTTCTGAAAATAATTGAAAAATACTCTTTCGACGCCGAGATTTTAGGTTTCCGGTCTGTGTCAACACTGCGATTCAATATTAAGCACGGATTAACCTGCTGTTCATCGATTGATTGAGAAGGTGTTTGACAGTGTTATTGACCATAGGAGATGAACTCTGCACTGGTCTATTAACAGGAACTGGAAGAAATTCAATGGAATTTAACATCTAAGCTCAAACACCTTGATTACACTGACAACGTCTGGGTATTATCACAAAGGATAATAAAGCTCCACCAAATCACAGCCGATATGGAAAGGGAAACAAACATCATAGTGCCGAAGACTAAAGGTCTATTCACAGCTCAACGAACTGCGAATGCACGAACTGCGAACAAATCGTTTTTAGCATATTTATCACACGCCATTGTCAGTTTTACTATTCCAAAAGAACATAAATTAATTTATCTATCGATTGATATAAAAGAAGTTGAATTTGAATTAGTTTTTGTGAAGAAATTAACAATTCGCTGATTTTTCCGCGAATAGGCGAATGCTTTTTGCGAACTGTCAAAGTTTATTCACATTCCACACAATATAGGACGCAATCCACATTCCCGCGAACAAAACATTCACGGAGTTTAACCTCACAATTCTTTAGCTTTGTTCTGGTGGTTGGTTAGTGTTGGTAAATGACAACTGAAATTCGCAGATTGCTGCGACCAGATACAAAGTGGCTGTGAATGAAATGTCAAAATTTGCGAATTTTCGCCTATTCGCATTCGCAGGTCGCTGAGCTGTGAATGGCCCTTAACATGGCTTTAACTGAAATCAAAAGGATCTACCTCATCATCATAAATTAGCATTGCAGAATAACCGGTGGAGAGAGCCGAGTGTTTCTAAAACCTTGGGAGTATCGATGACCCAAAGGCGGAACTAAATACGATATAGCCAATCGAACAAGCTAAGATATGAAGAAGCAATGTTATTAGCTCAACGACTGAGATACGGCTGTTCCAATCAGATATTAAATTTATGGTGCTACATGGGTGCTGCAGAACAAAGATGCAAACGTTCCTGAACCGATGTCTACGAAATGTTTTGCGAATCCTCTGGCCTAATCGCATTTCAAACGCGGAGCTGCATAGTAGATTGGTCAGGCTCCTATAGACTTCACGCAATCCAAAAACGAAGCTGGTGATGGATCCAAAAGGCGGCAAATCCATTACTTATCATACGATGCATTGCAAGAGTTCTAATGGATGCACAGGACTTTTAATCGTCCTATATACATAGGTACGTCTAATCAAAATTAGATTAGCCAGCTAAGAAGAGCAACAGCAGAAGTACAAGCATCAGATGTTGCTGACACAAGACTTACTTACTTACTTACACTTAGGTGGTGCTACAGTTCGGGTTGAACCTGGGGCTCTATGAACAAGCCTCTCCAGTTAGCCCGGTCCTGCCTCCAGTTGCGCACTCCAAGTCGGTTAAGGTTTTCTTCTCTTGTGCGCGGCACCTAAGATGAGGTTTGACTCGAAGACTCTGCGGGCCGGAACGATGGTGTCAATTCGCTCTACATGTCTTAGCCATCTCAAACGACTAAAGCTGATGTTGGTTGATGTCACTGTACAGCTCGTATAGTTCGTCGTTGAATTTCCTTAGGTTTTCGGGATAGGGCCTTACTACTCAATTGGCTTTTCAGGGGAAAAAACAGCGATTGGCAAGAAGCTAATACAAGATGCAAAGCATAATTTGCTAATCAAATCCCACGGGGGTAATGATTGAAGTTTTTGTGCGGGGGTGTGGTTTAGTTCGTAGGCAGATATCGGTTGACAATTGTTTGTCATGATCGAGTACATGAATCATCAGTCGATCCGGATGTGAGATCTTTAAGGCGTGAACTTTCCTTGAGCTCGACGCCAGTCATGGAGAGGAAATTGAGAAGGGGATGAGAGTCCTTAGAGAGAAAAGCTTGTCGTGAGCTCGAACCCGAACGGCTAGCTGCCGCTGAAGATGTAACATTAGGTTGAGCCCCCACTGTCTTGCCGCCACTATTCTTGCCGTCGCCATTCCAGCTAGTGCCAGGCTTCAAAACCAATGCGCTAGTTGCATTAGTAGTTCTCTCCGTTGTGCTTCCCAGGATACTGGAAGACGGTTTTATTTAAAAGAGGGCCGTCCTCTTTTTTTTGTTGTCCTTTGGTTCTTGTTTGAGGAATATATAATTGGACCCACGAGTAGCCGAGAATGGAAGGTCGCACAGAGATCCGCATTGTGCAGACAAGGCAGGCTAATCTGGACGGTGCCAGGTATCCGGATACTTCGTCTGCGACTAAGCTATGTGATTGAGCTCTTAGCCTAGTTGATCATTGGCATGGGCCGTGTGACACCTTGATCCAACCCAAGAGGGGGAGGGGAAAAGTAGTTTTACCTTACTCAGCCCCTACACCGCGACGAAGTTGCGTAGGTAGGGGAAATAGAACCTTATGGATGCCAGCATTTATATGGTGGAAAGTCCGGTCCGGAAGTAGTTTTTAATCCATTGAAGAAGGTATTCATCGTTGCCAAATATATGCATTTTCAACAAAACAGTTCGATACCAAACTCTGTCAAATTTTACATTCACCAGAATGGGGCACTTTCATAAGCTGACTTATAACCTTTGGGGAGAAGGTACACAAAAGTGCAATGGGTCGGTTTTGGACGGAGAAGAATATTCGCCTTTTTTATAGACGGGTTGGGCAAATACTATTTTCTATTTACCCAAGAAGACTCTATCCAGAAGAATAGGACTGATGAAAAAGCTTACGTTTAGTTCTGCCCCGTATTTTTTTATGTTAAGATCTTGAAGAACTCTTGCTACTGTACGAGTGCGAGATCGAGAAAAAATTACGAGCAGTTATATCTCTTGAAACGCTGCTCAAGCCGCCGCAATTGAATATGAAACAATGATCAGAAAAAAAGATATACATAGCTTGCTACATATGGACATATGTATATTTACATATCTCCAATAAGACTTTCAGCGAGAAAAGAGGTCTTCAACCAAGCATGAAGTTTTTATTTGAACTTATAGCCTGCCTGCCGGCTTGTTCCGATTTGTGGAATACATTTCAACTTAGTCCACTTTTTTCTCAGTAATCTCGATTCTTCGATTCTTCCTCGACTACTTGCCATGTTTGCGTAGGCCAATCCACTTTTCTGCCCGACTGGGTAAGTGAATTGCGCTGGATGGGATATTTGGCATTAGGGCTATTTGTCTATTACCAATCCATTGGCACTTCCTTCTCCGTACGGTGAAGTCTTAAGACTCTTGAAGCGTTCTCCAATAAAACTGTTCGTTGGAGAGACGGTTCGTCCAAAAAATCTTTAAGATATTAGTTGGACATCTGTTTACAAAGGTTTGGAGTTTTCGAGTGACAGGGTTGGTAATCTTCGAAGTACTACTGAATAGACTCAACTTGGTTTTTGTGGTGAAAACATTGCTAGACCTGCTTTTTGGCAAAGTTGAGTGTGGGTTTGATAGCGTTCGGTTTCGATATGCTCATGGCTTTTTTCTACCGCATTTATCCTTAGCCCTACTTTATTTCCCCAGCTTGCACATTTTGAGCCATTTGGTGGAGATCCATTATTTTATGTGAAAGGAGGAAAACATCGTCAGCGTATGCCAGGTCTTTGAGGTAAGATGTTATTGTCCATTTCAATCCTTCAGTTAGTGTTGATCGAAGTACATCGCTGATGACCACTAAGAATAAGAGCGGTGAAAGTATGCAGCCCTAACGTCTTCCACTGTGGACTTCAAAAGCATTTGACACCTTACCATTGTGCAGAACGTAACGCTGACCACCCCCATAAGTAGCCTTAATAATAGCTATAAGCTTTTCCGGGATACCTCTCCTGCGCAAGACTATCCAGATAGCATCTCCATTCAAACTGTCGAAAGCATTTTTAAAGTCGATAAAGTGAAGACCTAAGCTCGACACAAGAGTATCCACCCCGAAATCCTACCTGTTTGACATCGATTGTTGAGTCTAGGTACTCTCTTATTCGCTCTAGAATTATCTTAGCTATTATCTTGGCTAAGCCTAGGAGAACATACATTCCTCTCCAGTTCGTACATTCTATGAAATTGCTCCTCTTTTCCACTTCTCTGGGAATCCCTTATTTTCCAACACTGTCGATGTAGCTGGCACCGCTTGAAAAAGCTCGGCAGGGACACGATCAATGCCTACCGCTTCCTAGTTTTTAAGGAATCTGATAGTGGTTACTATCTCTGAGTTGCTGGGAGTTCCGGTTCGAATTCGGCGATTTGTTCCTGCGGCACACGCTCGTTGGAATTTAGGACCATGAAATCAGCAGAAATCACCATCTAAACCTGTTGCTAGATGTTGTTTAGAACTCCGCTCACCGGTAAGTTCTTTAGTGATGCTGCAGACGGTCATGCTGTCACACCTGCTAGCTGCTTCTTCAGCCTTCGGGGCCAGTGTGTTGATGTACATATGAAAGCTTATCATATCTTACAATACCCTAGAATTTCTTCCCCTTCACATGATACTGGGCTTCTAACTCGGCTTCTCCTAACCTCATCTGCTGGTGCCGCTTCAATCCGAGCCTTAAGTGAGATACGCTCAGTGGCAAGATGGTTCCTGAATTGTTGGCGTGTTAGGGGATCCCGAAGTCTGTCGGTATTATACGTAGTAAATCGATGTAAATTTGAGCGGTTACTTTTGACGAATGCAGTAAGAAGACGTATAGTGTCTAACATAAGACGATGGTCGCGTGAGATCCCGATATCGGCTCCACGTTTGTTTCGGACATTTAAAACGAAAGTTCTGAAATATCGCTTTATCGCAAAATGGTCGATATGGTTTGACGTTTGCTGCCTGTCAAATCAGATCCAACTAATCTCGTAGCATTGTAGTCCAATGACTAGGCTGGTTGGTATTGGTATCATTTCGGTCTCCGAGACTGTGAACTTCCATCACATGTTCGTGCGCTGTATTCTCGTTGAAGACTGCTATGTCCTCGTTAGGCGTTAACTGTATAAATTGTTCTTTTCGTTTTCCGTTGCACCTTACATGGGAGCATGGGATTGGATAATGGTCATTTTTCTATCCCTACTCTGAAATCTGCCCGTCAATATCCGGCCACTGTACGGTTTTTAAGATTTGAGGCTGGGTTTTCCTGTTGGTTTTAGCCTCAGTCCTATGCCGAATTCTCGAGTGCTTCCAGAGTAGAGCAAGCCGGTGCTTTTTGTGGGCGAGTGGTAATCCCCAGCATCCAGTCATCAACATAGAATCCAGAATCCTATCGTTGACCGTAATCGATAACCAAAGGTTAGCTTGGAAGGAAATTTGGAGCTATTACAGTCTTTGATTCGTCTACTTGCATCTAGTTGCAAGAATGAGAACTCTGATTCATTTTCTTTGTAAATGGCCCTACTAACCGTAGGCGGTCGAACTGCACCACGTGTTATAACACGAATCAGGGGTCGAATTACCACATCAGTTATCGAGCAATACGTGACTGAATGATGTCGATTTGGTATGATCACTTATGTGAACGAGTATCGAGTATCGAATTTTGGCATTCTGTCATCAGTGAACGAGTAATTACTTGTACGATAGGGTTGTTGGTGACGGATGACGGAATTTATATTGGAGAATTGTTATTTTAGCGTTTTTTTAAATTAATTGTTTTAAATTTATTTTAGGTCTAGTGTTAATAAAATAAACCCGATCCAAAAAGAGATTTTAGCCGTTTTATTATAGTTTTGTCTACGTACGCAGCGGTTTGTAAAGACAAAGGATCGCTATTATCTCTTAAACGTTTTCTTTCAATAGCTTCGTGATAATCATCTTCTGACTCCGAAGAAAAATATAGCAAATATTCCATTTTTAATTTTAGCAAAGATTAATACACACCGATCTTATTAAAAAAACTACCACTTTTGACATTTATCAAGCACTTCAAATCAATGTAGTAGAATTGTGCCAGTACAATTTTGACTGCGCACTCGATACGTGACCTCTCTTATGTGATCATCCCAACGTAGTTACTCGATCACTCGCTATCGTATGGATTCCACTCACTCGCTAACTGATGTGGTAATTCCACCCCAGATCTGGTCCAAGCTGGACCAAGAGAACAGTCTAATAAATCTAAAGACATCTCTATCAGCACAATAGTCGGTGGCATTGCTGGACACTTATTGGGAGGGAAGCCCTTAGGCTGGGTCTCCCGGCAAACAATTTCTGCAGAAGCTGCATGGATGATGAAGGGGAAGTGTACTTCATTCAGGAGAATACTTCTTCGACAACCTCGGCAAATTCGCTAACATAAGCATTCGGCGCCTGCAGCGCTTTCTAATAACTACTGTTAGTTCAACAGGTAGATTGAGAACACTAGATCCTGTGGTATTATATTGGGTCTATTCTAGTATAAGTGTGGCTGCACTTGCTGCAACTTACCAATCTAACCTAACATAACATACTCCTCATTAGGGTCAGGCAACATACAGTATGAAAACTAAGATAGTTCAGTTTATCAACCAACACCACTCTCAAATAACCAGGCTTAGGAGGTGTTGTTACAAAACGGCTCTTTAAAGCACTAATGTGATTTTTATTGAGCTGTCACCTCTACCTATCTTACCTATGATCCGCAGGATGGTTCTATGTATTTCGGTCTTTCGATAAACCACACCAAGTCACGTGAATTGTAGTACTCCGTAAACTCTAACTGCGTTCTTTATTGTGTGAAAAAGGGGTGAAGGCCGAACACATAGAAGGTTATATAATCAATTAAAGCCAACCCTTAAATGTATCGATATATCTGTTACGACATATCAGTCGCCATGAATACAAAAACGATTAGGTGAGAACGTGGTATTAATAATAATCAATCAACCACCATACAATTTAAAGGAACACTGCCCATTAGTGTCACACCCCATATTTATTGTAGAATCCTTTTAATATGGAAATCCTGGCGAAAGTATTCAGTTTCGAGTCATACGTAAGCCCTTCGAGTCGATATGTCTCCTGCATTGCAGACGGTTATTTTAATTTGCCTTCTCGTCCTGAACGCGCCTAGGAATACAATTCAAGTCAACCTAACTCTCCTAATGGACATAATCCACTGCAGCGAGAAGCATCATAATTTCGAAAACTTTCCAATACTAGCGCCCCGCAAGGCACTTTTCGAAGTAGAAGACTTCATTGTCGACTTACACCGTGCCTATCGAAGACCAATGTACATCCTGACGGAGAAAACCGAAGTTTTCTACTTCCGCTCCCACATTTGTCATGAATCCTTGATTTTGGTGTTTCTTCGGGGGATTAATGACTCGGTTTTCGAAAGAATCGATACTCTGATTAGAGGACGACGCCTGATGAGTGTCATATTCATTCTGCTGAGACCTCCGATGGCATATCACGAAATTAATGACATCCTGATCGAAGTTTGGATAAGCAAATATATGCACGCGATTCTGCTCTACCAGGACATACACGGTCGTGACCATTTGGTTACGTTTGAGGTTTATCCGTCTTTCAAGATTAAAAGCCTAATGGACACGTATAAGGTCTTAGATATTTTCACAATAAGAAAAAGTGGGAACTTGCAGGGCTACAAAATAAGGTCACCAGTGAAGTTTGACCTTCCGAGAGTGTTCAAGGTAACGGATTACAGAGGTCGCACGCAGATTAAGGGCTATGGTTACCAACTCTTCATGGCCTTTGTGAAGTACAGGAACGCCACGTTTGAGGAATATCACATACCTAATACGAGTAATACTGTGCAAAGACAGTATATGGTCGATCTGATAGCTGCCGGGGATATTGAAATCAGTGTACATCCGCATCGCACGAAGGATCTAACGTCGGTAGGAAGCAGCTACCCCATCAGGCTCAATGACTTTTGCATAATGATTCCGATGACTAATGAGATTCCCAGCTATATGTATCTTCGTAGACCGTTCCATTTTTGTACATGGATACTGCTGGTGTTCGCTACCATTTACTTGGCATTCAGTCTGATGTGGATTCTTCCTAACTCCGGGTATGGTCATCGGAAGGATTTTGGACTTTCACTTCTTGAGAGCATTGGTTACCTGCTGAATATGCCTACGGGGGCGTATTATTATAACGTGAGCTGGCAATACTTTCTTGTCCACTATGGTGTTTGGATTCTGGGATTCTTCATTACTGCATGGTACTGTGCTCTGTTGGAGAGTTTTTTAACTTCCACCGTTTTCGGACCTCAAATTGACACAATAGACGAGCTTTTAGCATCAGGCCTAAAGTTGCTTGTAACACACGACGACTTAGAAGCTCTTCCAAAGCCATTAGAAAGGATTTTTGTCGGAACTAGTAGTGACTCATTGGCTGCACATCGCAACACATTCAATACGACCTATGCATATCCGATATCAGTAGACCGTTGGGATTTTTTGACCTTGCAGCAGCAGTACTCAAGAAGACCCATCTTTAGGCTGTCGTCCATCTGCTTTATGAAGCATCATCTTGGGTACTTACTAGCTTCCGATTCACCTCTTCTGTATTCGCTGAACTCCTTCATTCTCTATGCACAACAATCGGGCTTATTGGAA
The DNA here is from genome assembly GCA_905220385.1 of Xylota sylvarum. Taxonomy (NCBI): domain Eukaryota; kingdom Metazoa; phylum Arthropoda; class Insecta; order Diptera; family Syrphidae; genus Xylota; species Xylota sylvarum. The sequence continues at coordinate 29,490,384 of LR999960.1, forward strand.
TATTGGGAGCGTGTGGACTTTAAATCGGCTGCTCGTGAAGGGTACATTAAACCCGTGATGGATACGTATGTTGTTGAGCCGATGCATAGGGAAAAAATGCGACTGGCCTGGGAAGTCTTGGCTGTTGGATTGGGTGTAAGTGCGGCAGTGTTCATTATGGAGGTTTGTGTGGTCAATAAGTGGTGCAAACGCTTGCGGCTATCGTTGGCAAAGGAAATTGGAAGGGGTATGAAATATGTAAGTAAAGCTGTGGGGAAATGAAAATGTGGTGGAGGTAATAAAGTGAAATCAAAAGAGTTCTGGGAAGGTTGTTTTATTTGAGTATTATTTATTATTGATCCGACGGCAGCACTTACCTATCTGAAGGGGGTTACTGGTTTCAAAAAAATGGAATTGGCTTTCTAGGTGGGGTATTGCGTCGCCAGATAACTTGAGAGAGACACCAGCCATAGAAATACCAGGCTCGGCCAACATCGGACCCTCTCATTTAATATCACGAACCGGAAGAACACGGACTATGAATTGAGAGTATGCACCTAGAACGTACGTTCACTGTTCACTCCTGGTGGTACTCAAAAACTTGAATCTGTCCTCACGAGGTATAAGGCAGATATTACCGCGATCCAGGAGATATAGTGGATAGGATCAGGTAAGCAAGAACTAAAAAATGTGATATTTAGTGCAGCTGTCACAAAAGACTACACATGGTACGTTGCGGATTCGTCGTATCAATCGGCTACGCTCAATGATAATTGACTTTAAGCCGATCAGCTGTGATCCGCATCAAAGCAACATTCCAGAACATCAGCATAATATGTGCACATGCACCTATCGACGAAGCTGAAGACTCTATCAAAGAAGAGTTTTATGACCTCCTGGACGGAGTCTACGGAGCCTGTCCGGAGTACGATGTCAAAATCAGACATCTTCGGCGGATTAGTCGGAAAGTCCAGCCTCCACGACACAATATTCCGGATAATCGATTTTGCACCAGCTCGTAATACGGTGTAAATAGCACTAGGTTTCCAAGACTACGAATGTACACAACAACCTGGGGTTCTTCAGATGCTGAAAATGCACTTTCACAAGGCGATACTTCGATTATGACCATTTTCTTGTTTCAGCCAAATTCAGAGCTCGACTATCAAACGAGAAGATGCTGCAAACCGCCCAGAAAACTAAAATCAACGTTTGAAGCCTTAGCACGACTGGAGTAGCCAGAACCTACAGAGAGCGCCAGAGCGAGGCACTCTTCTATCTGCATTCACCATCCACAAACGCCAACAATCTGTGGAACCTGTATCGAATTACAGCCCCATTTTCGAGACGACAAGAACGACCGAATCAAGTTATCGCTGATGCCAGAGCGCTTGGTCTAGACCACTGGAAGCAGCATACCCGGGATCGAAGAAAGTGGAAGGCTCACGGGTCAGGACCCTGTTCAGTAAGTAGTAACGTTCTAAAATAAAACGCATCCCAAAATCAAAACAGATATCCTTTATTTCTTTCTCAAAACAAACACCAACCACTCCAACCCGAAACAAACACAACTCGTGATATAACCCACCGCAAAAAGTATCCACAAAGCCCTAGGATATCCAATACTCACCTGTAATGCACCCTGATCGTCTCCTCCCCGTCGTCGTGTCACTATATTTGCGTACGTAGCCTCTCTGATTGTAGCATCAAGCCAATATTGATAGAATCCCTTCTCGGTGGTCTCCAGAATGTACATATTCAGCTCTTCCGTAAACGGCGAATCATAACGTATTGGAAACGCAAGAAGGTAATTAAAGAAACAAGTCGAGGTAACCCGAAACAATGGCAAGTTCAAGTAGCTCTGTTGATGCAGTAGAAATCTCCACCGCTCTGTGCTCAAGCCGTAGGCGTACGTTTGATTTAATGCCAATCGATACCTGGTCAATGTGTCCACATTCATACCAATGATAAGGTCTTCGAATTCCTTCGGAAAGTTCGAGTTCGCCAAAAACATATTCCTTTCGTAGTCCGGTACCAGGACCCTTTGACGGAACGCGATAAAATCCTCGATGGTTTCGATTTGTCTAACATTTCGCGATCGTGTAAGGAAACTTGTCATCCCAGCATAGTACATATTCGACCATACAAAGCATGTGCACATAATGGGGACACAAATAGCCGCTGATCTTCGATCGTTAGGCCAACGGGCCGGAGGAGTTAGATTCAATATCAAAGCGAAAGCATTTAGCATAGCCTTGCCATAGTGCCTGTGAAAGTTTTTGTTCTTCGAATACACTAAACCGATTGTCAGCAGTCCAATCATTGCTGTGAACTCTGCTAGGGCTATAAGAATACTTAACCGACTGACTCCAAATATAGATGTCAGTTTCCAGAACTTGGGCTTCATGATTGGGGCCATGACACACATTTTGGTAACAAAACTATTGCTGGCTGCGTACTTCGAACGATTAATGAATCCGTAAAGATTTGCTGCGATTTCTACCTCACCATCGTCCATTGCCGCAAATACATCTTTCATGTGAACGTTATGAGTTCCGGTGGTCAAATTCTGAAGCTCTCGGAATCTACCTTGTCGCGAATGAATGAAATTGGCCAGCAGATAGAGACCTATCCCGGATCGGATTATTTTGTCATCCCGTTTCGTGTATTTGAAGATCCGCGGGGCATCGAAGAGCAGTGGCGTTTTGAAGGTGTATTCATTGAGCTTTTTCATTTGATTTGGAAAGAGGTCCTTGTGAGACGTGTGAGTGTTGTTTGAGAGTTCAAAATCAAAAAATGGATTGTAGCCGATGATGTTTAAAAAGCCATTGCTGGGAAATACTGCCTTTGCGTATATAAATCCTCTAGGAAAAGCCCATTCTTTGAAGAAGTTTCTAACCGTCTCGAGTCCGGAAAATACGAAAAGCGTCTTGATGATGTGCATTCCTCGAAGTGCCTTATCGACCGAGGTGAGAATACTGTCGTTGCTATTGTTGGTTAGAAACACTACGGCCAAACTGCTTCGACTGAACGATGTTATAAACTCAAAATCAGAGTCTCTGTCGATGGTTACTATGGGACCGTTCCAAAGTTGAGCAAAGCTACCACAGTCCAGGGAACCCTTCTTGAATATGAAGACGTTTTCGAGATTAAAAGTTTTCTTAACGCTTAGCACAAGGTCGATGAATTGCTTGTTAAAGTCAGTTGTGGTTGAATTTGATGAAGCAATTGTTACCCCGATGAGGAGCAGTGTTTGGAGTTGCATTGTGACTGGAGGAACACGTAAGACTGTGGTGCGCATTGCAGACTGTGATTGCAATTTGTGCTTTCAATTCATTGAAACTGTGTCCTCTGGGACTCATGATTCAAGCAAATGGTTCAATTGTCTATTCATTCCTGTTATTTGTTTGTGATTGGAGTGGAAAATTATGGCATAATCGAGGAGATTCGCATCGAAATTGAGTTAAAATTTTGAATCAATTGACGCATGACTATAGAGAAGGTTACCATTCTGTGGTGCATTTTGAAAATGAAAAGTAGCAACTTTGGTTTCATAGTGATTTCATTGTTTAGATTAAGGATTTCGTAAGAATAATGCTTCGACAATGGTTTGGATGTCGGTTACAATGGTGCCAACATGTCGTCAGAAACGCAATAATTGATGTATTGTTATCCTGACCACCACCACGAATGTTGATACAAAGTAGTGCTGCAACATCGGCTTCTGAAAAAAATGGAAAGAGCACAAAATCAGTCCAGAAATTCGTAAAGATGTAAGGATTAGAACATAAAAGACTCCATAACGATGACAATGACCAACTTCCCTCAGTTACGAGGAATTCAACCTTCATGACAATTTAATTTGTTCGCTTGATCAAAACGAAGTGAGTACCTGATGCCTTACCTTATGAGCATTTTGAGGCAGATAGAGATTACTTGGTAGAAAGCAATAAGCATACGTCAACTCATTTCTACGATTTGGCCGGACTAGGTGACACCGTTAACTGCGCCAATTATAAAGGCGTACAAAATTTTATTCGCCATGTTGTGTGAACCTTTTAAGAGAGCATTTTTATCGAAGGCACCTTCAATGTCCATTATATGTATATGTATATCTCCTCTTTCGCAACGCGTACCAGCTGGTGTAGCGCTGTTTCCGTAGACCGGGGTCTATTTCATAAAACTACAACACTAATAATTATTTGTGAATTTACTTGTAACTTGTAAATTATGTGCAAATTTTTGTTTCATAAAGAATGCCAATTCACTAATAACTACAAGTATGCCAGGCCTGTAGCCATAAGCGAATTTACAACTGCGGCGAGGTTTTCTGTTTCATAAAAGTATTTGCGCAAAGAATTATTAGCGACAGACTTGTAACTACAAGTGAATTTCTTAGAAGAGTAGAGAGACTAATAAAATCACGTACTGTGAAGTATAGCCGCAGACTCGTAGTTCTTCGCAAATAATTTTTAACTTGTAGTTACAGACTTGTAGGCTTGTAGCAAATGTTTATGGAACACAATATTACAACTCCATACTTTATTTGTGCTTGTAGTTACAAGTTTACAAGTACAACACTTGTAGTTTTATGAAATAGGCCCCTGCCAGCATGCATGCATGTCGTCTATTATCCAAAGGACACACTTTTAGCCCCGTGCTGTCGATATAGTCTACCGCAATTCTTTACATTGTTTTCAATAGAAATGATGTTAGGCTGACCGGTCTGAAAGACGGTGTAGTTCTTTTTCCTGGTTTTGGAAGAAACACCACATTTGTTTCTCTTCATGTTACCGGTATGTAGCCTATTGCTAGGCATGTAACGTATATAGCCCTAAGCGGTGGTACAATGAGAACTGCACCCCATTAAAGCTGGGAAAATACCATCCGGTCCTGCGGTCTAGTAAGGCGAATTCTGGCCGATTCTGGCGTTACTATCTGTTCCGCTTTCACCCTATCCATCTTGTTTGCTCCTTGTTTACTCAAAGCCCAGTGCTGATCTGACTTAAGACTTCCCGAAAAGTGTATTTCTATGAGGACCTCATTTGTACAATTAATTCAGTATCTCAACAATCTTATCCGTTGATTCACGAATGAAACCGACCTTGGAAACTGGATCCCTGGAGACGATTTGAAGAAGATTTGAAGAAGTCTACTTACCTCAACGACTGTGGTAACAACCTCCTTCAATCACAAAGTTGTCGACAATATTTTCTACTGAGAAATGGCGTGAATACCGCTTATTTCTTACAGATATTTGGGACACTTGTTTAATCTGGAGAGCACTGGTACTCACCATTATGTTCGAAAGAAATCTAATCGTCAACGAAGGACTCGGCAAGACCCAATTCTTGAACTTACTCTCTGAGCCTTATTCAGTAATCTCATCGGAGATCTCATTGCCAGACATTCTAGAGTGACTTGAGACTCAGACAAGAATTAAAGAGTTCAGTCTTATGATCGATAGTTTAGAGAGTTTTTGCATTCTCCCACTATTTATGCGCAGCATAAGTATAGCACAAGTCTCTGCTTGGAAGCAGAGGCATACGCGCCTAACGAGTAGAAAAGTCTCATGTTAATGGTCTCCACGAAGATACCAGCTCCGGACCCTTGAGTGGTGTTGGAGCTATTCGTGAAAATTCGACTATAACTCTGTCCAGGCTCAGACTCTGACTGAAGCCAGTCCCGATCGGTTGCCATTCCATTAGATGGCATATCCGTGGAACCACGGTCGTAGAATAAGTGGCACTCAAGGCCATCAGTGGCGCCCATAGAGCACCAGCAGGGGTAAAACTTTCGTGCAGCTGAGGCAGTGCGTTTTTTTAAGTTAAGTGCAGAAGCCAGTAGCATACGAAAAGCCCGTCCACCAAACAACGGATGCATAAACCAAAAACAATTTTATCAAAGCCGTATTGATCCAAAGGACCTGCATCGGTTATAGGTCCCATGTCTTGCTAAAAACACCCTTTTTTATGCAGTATCACTCCTTGATAATTGGCTTCATCGGAGTTCTGGATAGACACCCTTTAGCACTGGCTGAGTTAAACCGGGGCACAATCCTACCTAGTGGTTTAGTGTGGGTGGGACCATGCAAAAAAAAACTTAATGGTGTCTGGGTATAGAAGAACTGAGCCGAGACGCCAGTGCACAACTAATGCACAGGCCTAATAAACCTGCTCTAGGACAAACAGTTTAGTTATAACCAACATCAAGGATCCAATTTCATATGGTAGAGGCTATCTTTAGCTCCATTTGTACTTTGTAAAAAGTTGGCTGAAAAGTCGTTTTTTGGTGCGACAGGTCCATGGGACCCAGGGCCTAGCTTCTCACAACCACTCGTGCTGTGCGTGTTATATTCTTCACACGAATGGAAGGGGCTTACTGTTTAATGCCGGATCCGTACGGCAGTTTTTTGTTTTTGAAAAGCTTTTTCATGACAGTTTTACTCTCGGAAAGAAATTTTAGGTGTTGCTTAGGGATTGAACCTGAAACCCCTCGCTCCGTAGTTCAACGCACTATTTTTCTCAAACTTTTTCTATTGAAAAACACAGCAGTATTATGGATAGTATTCTCAAGAGAGCTAACATTAATTCAGGGCCCAATATTAGATTAAACACAGTGCAGATTCATACATCTACACATCTATTCCAGGCTACAAGTCCTGATTAGAAATCCTGACAAATAGATTACTTCCTGTACCATGTCAATGTCAGCATCCTACTTTGAAATGAAATCAATTCAACTGGCTAAGTGTGTATCCTTCCTCTGAACAGAATTCTGTATCTTAATGGTTGGAATTACAAAATTTCACATTGTCTCTCAACTAAATTTGCAGAACGGTACCAGCTCCATTTCATACCCAACCTCTAAGGATTGCTATGCACATACCTGATTTGATTCCATCAAAGGTTCACCTTGAGGTAACCCCGCTACACAAGGGCAATCAATGTATTACAATGCCATGGCAATGGCATAGACACAAAGGACAATAGACAAAAACATGCAAACAATAGGCAAATCATAGTCGAGACCCATTCGACTGAGAGAGAGACAGAGAGAGAGAGACCAAACATTGGTACGTATCTATAAATCATGTAATTGCCGGTGGCCAGCTAGGATATTTGCAAGTGAAAGGATACGCAATTTCATGTTTGAAATGCAAGCGAACTGTTAGGGGGTATTCAATTATTTCACTGCCCAAGGTATTAATGAATTTATCGTTGGTGCTTTATTATTATTTACTCAGACCGATAAAGAGGATAAAACAATCGAAATCCATTTTGGTAACATCCGGCGAGGAAGTGGCCTTTCTCTCTCTCTCTCTTAAATGGCTTTATTGTTTTTCAGTGACGATTCAGAGTATGAAATGCATAGCCAGAGGCTGTATTGAATATTTTAAAAAGAACCTAAGCCGGGTCGGTTTGCGGTAGAATTATTAATAGACACTGGAAGATGGAAGTCCAAGTTAGTGGTTTTAAACTTACAACTATTGGGGGCTTATAGTTTTCTTCTTATGGTGAGACTATCTTTATATACTATTTTTCGACTGCATGTGTTGTGTTCTTAAGTAAGTGGAGTCCTAAGATACCAACCTTAAGAGATGCTTGCGGATTGTGCATCTGAATTTTGTGTGGAAACACTTACCTGGAGCACTCAGACGCAATTGATCCATTGTACTACCAGGATGCCAAATCCAGTATTACTCATTTTGGTGGAATTTCTTCGACTTTCGGAGAAAGCCGAGAATGTACTTCAGCGATTAGGAATTTAGACTATTAGCATATATATATATATCTGCCACCTAATCCTAGCAAAGGCAGGACAATAACAAAGGAAATGATCCGCCACACACAACTGTATTCGTAGGAAACGCAATCAGCAATGGAGACTCCGACCGACGACCATGGAAGACCCAACGTAGGTTCAAGTCCTGGGAAATCATCCTCTGAGCCTTCCTTAGCAATCACATCGGATATCCCATTCCCCGCAATCCTAGTGTGATCTGAAAACCAGACAAGAGTCAAAGAGTTCAGCCTTGCGACCGAATTGAAATAGTTTTTGCATTCTCGAACTATGACTGTCGCTACATACACAGATACTCCGACCCCTCCACCTATATTTAACAACATAGCAAGCAGCATTGATTTCCGCTTGAAAAACAGAGGTCAAACAGAGGTCAAGCAGAGGAAGACACCAGCACCGGACCTTTAACTAGTTTTGGAGCCATTCGTGAAGATTCGACTTCAGACCAGTTTAGGCTCAGACTCTGGTCGAAGCCAGTTATGAACGCATGGAAAGTTTTCTAAAAGATTCTAAATTTGCATATCAGCCGAAGTTGTGGTGTCATTGTATCAGACGGCATATCCATGGAACCAGTGTAGTAGGATATGCGCAGTGTCGCGCAGGATCATCGAAACTCTACCCCGTCTAAGACGGACGGCTGTTTTGATAGCACAGCCCATGATGAAAGTATCAAGGGGAGGTAAATCTGGATTTAGAGCAGAGCCAAACGTACTCGGGAAAGCTCCCGTGCCGACGAGAGGGACCGTTCTTTGGAGTTGCGTTCAGAATGCAGTCACATACTTAAGCGAAAAAGCCCCCTCATAACGCATAAGCTAGAAAAGGTCTTGTCACAGTCATATATGTATGTAAATCCAGAGGCCCTTTTTCGCTCCTAAGAGCGCCTTCAATGTCTTCGACTTAACATGCTTTGTCCAAAGAAGTTTCTTATCCAGGATCACTCTCAGATATTTGGCTTTATCGGAGATCTGGATAGTGACGCTTTTTAACACTGGCTAAGTCAAACTGGTCCCAATCCTCCTTCTCGTGAAGAGAACAACCTTAGTTTTCAAAGGATTGACCGGAAGCCGATTTCTAGTGCACCATTCATCGACCATGTCTAAGGCTATCTGCACATTAGCACAGACAGTCTGTAAGCATGATCCGATATAAAGTGAGCATAGACGTTTGAACTATTGAGAGTATACAACAGAGAGTCAACTACCATGTAGTAATGAAGTGGAGACAGAACGCCACCTTGCGGGCAGTCACTCTTCACACCTGCCATAACATGGCGGCTATAATCCGCATCTACAACCAAAAATCTATTACTTGCTCTGATCCACAATACTAATGTCTCATCTACCCCATGTTGTCCAGCAAAGTCACACATGCAATCAACAGTCGCATTGTCAAAAGCGCCCTCTATGTCGATGAAAATGCTCATAGCGTATTCCTTCCTATCGAGCGCACATTCAACTCTAGCAACAACATTTTTGACAGTATTGTTCACACTGGTATGTATGTTGCATCTCAGATAGAGGGTGAATCCTCAGTGCAGACCTGTGCAAGGTCTTCGAAGAAGGAAGACAGACTTATAGGTTTGAAGGTATAGGAATATACATATGCCAGTGCCAGACGCGTAATGAAGATTATCTTCAGAGTGTGCAGCAACTGGTTTATACCCTGCTGCAGAAAGGCTGGATACACTCCATCGGTGCCAGGCGATTTGATGCTATCAAAAGATGCTACAGCATATTTGATAGCTTCATCTGTCACCACGGCCGATGCAGTATACCAGCTAAGCCGAGTTTTGCGACTTAGATCGAGATCAACCTGCACCGGCGGGCTAAGCTGTAACCCAATTGCTATCTGGTAACCCGGAAAGTAAGTTTCCAGCAGAAGACTAAATGTCTCCGCATTCATCTCAGTGTAGGTACCGTCTGGTTTTCTAAGTGACGCCGGTTTGATTGGTTTGCCTCTTTTGAGAACTCTTACCAACCTACTGGTTTCACCTAGAGTGTCAATCTGTTAAGTGTGTCAAATTCTCATAGCTCACAGGCTGTTTTAAGCGTTTTTATAACCTCATAGGTCAGAGACAGTTTTAAGCATTTTCAGGACCTCATAGCTCAAAGGCAAGTTTAAGCGTGCAGCTCCGTGTCCGTTTTAAGCGTGTTTTCCAGGATAACTAATAGATTTTCTGAGGATTAACCCCCAAACCGTTCTGTATTGCCCACACAGCGAGCTCTTTAAGAGCAGATTCCAATAGTTCACTGATTGTTGGTAAGTATTTGCCTTTAATTAGTATTACTAAGCCGTCTGCGTGAGCTACAATTTTGATTCCCTTCTCTGTGAAGATTCTTAGGATTTTGTTGACGGTAAGGAGCAGTGGAGAAAGGACTCCTCCTTGTGGCGTGCCTCTTGTTGTCATTTTCCTTATAGTCAGGCCCGATGACTGAGTTGATGATCCTGCAGTTAAGAAGTTTATGATGAGCAAGTTTACTGTCAAATCTTCCAGGGCTTTCATTATTGAGTTCGTTTTTACATTATTGAAAGCGCCCTCAATGTCAAGGAACTCTACCATAGTGTATTCTTTCGTATTCAGAGAAAGCTCAATTTCCCTGACCACGCTTTGGAGAGCGCTATCCACCGATTTGCCTTAAGGGTAGGCGTGTTGAGTTTCACATAGGTTTTGGGAGTTGATCCGTCCTCAGATATGAAGGTCAATGAGACGCTCTAGGGTTTTTTTTGCAAAAATGTGGTTAGATTTCCTGTTTTAGGAATGAAAACCACCCTTACCTCTCTCCATTTACTAGATATGTATCCATACGCATACAGCTTGAAAAGATGTGGACGAGGTGAAGTACCACCGTTTTCAGAGACTGTTGCAGCATTGCTGGTATAATTTCGTCAGGTCCTGCATATTTGAAGAGTTTGAAGCCCATGCCACTTTGTCTTTATTGGATAATGTTGGATATCACTCCAATTCTGCATGTTCTAGAGAAACTGCAATTCTGCAAGGGGTGGCAGTTTCAATTTCTATACAGTCGGGGAAGTGAGTTTCCATTAGAAGTTCCAGAGATTCCTGGCTGGATTTTGCCCATTTGCCTTTGGATATATCCGGGCGCAGGGGTCTTTGGATCATCATCATCTTTCGGAGCTTTGCGGCCTCGTTTTCGTTCTTCGCAGGATTTCTGCCTGACTTTAGTTTAGCTGCTCTGATACCGTATTCATATTCATTAAAACTGGATGTATATAAGTTCCAGTCTTCAGTGCTCTTACTGGTTTTGGCCCTATTGAAAGGTTTTCTAGTTTTTATCCTAAGTTGTCGAAGCTCTGTGGTCTACCAGACCGCATTGGTTTTCCTTCGAGGTCGACTGATAGGACACGAACTATTAAACGATTTTTTCAGAGTACAGTAGATAAATAAGTTGTCTACCGCATTTTTAATGTTAGTCGTGTTTGAAGCAGCTGTGGCTGACAGCGGGGCTAGCTTCGTCGCATCTAGGTTTGAAAATTTTTCCCAGTTGACTTTTTGTGAATTTCTGAAGGGTTTGGACCTTTCTTTATTCAAGTAAAGGGTGAAGAGAATTCGGTTATGATCTGTAAACGAGCAGACAGTAGAGTCTTTCCATTCCTCAACAATTGGTCAAAACAGATACTAAATCTGTGACTAGAGTCAAGTCGTTAACCCGGTTATGAAACGTTGGTGTTCTGCCTGTTTTGCATATAGTAAGGTTAGTACAAAGAATAAACTTAAAAATTGACTCAGCTCTTATATTGCTATCCTTACTTCCCCATTCGATATGGTGGTCATTAGCGTCACATCCAATCATCAGCTTTTGTCCGCGTGACTTGGCGTATGTATGTCGCTAGTATTCGGACTGCTTCCGGTGGTGGTTCATTTTCTTCGTATGACATGTAGGCGGACGATGGAAGCAAATTTTTGTGCCACTCCTCGCAAGATTGCATAGTCAGATCGTTTTTGCTGTAGGAAGTTAAAAGAAATAGGTTAATTGTTTTTTTTTGCAACTATACAGGTTCTCAGTTTACCTTCAGTATGTGGATAATACTGTTTGTAGCTCTTGGACCTTAGTCCCTGAATTTTACCATATCTCAGGTAGGGTTTTTGGACCAGGGCTATATCCACGACTTTTCCAGCCATGAAAAGCAACAAGTCCTCGGTAGCTGCTTTACAGTGATGTAGATTAATCTGCGATTGTCAAGAGCTATTCTTTCACTTCTGCTGATGTTTTACTTTCAAGGTAGACGAAGTCTTTTACTACCTCAAAGTTACAGCTTGTCCACTGGGGAGACATCAGTGCATATTGGATTTCTGTTGGTGAACTTATTGATGATGTGAATTTTTTAAGGCGGCATCTCATGACATAATAATTGTCAGTTTTTCATTCTCCTTTACCTGTGCTACCCCTTTCACTTCTTGGACGTTACACCTACATATGTACATACGTATCATGCCCAAAACTCCCGCTTCAGGTCTTTGGTTAGAAGAAATTGGATGAACCGGTGCTATTAATAAATTTCAGGAATGTAAATGCTGCCGTTCATCCATTCAGAGCTTCATAGCCATCATTTCTTTTTCGCCTCAGTCTTAAGATTCATATATGCCTGACCTGCAAATATGTAGACGAAGCCCTTATAAAGTATTCACTAAGTTATTGAACTTGACTGTATCTGTTATATTTCTATATTCTGGATGGACATATGTATGTATGTACCAAAATAAAGATGAATCAACGTATCATACCACCTTTATAATTCAATCGAATTTGAAGCATTTTCCTTCCTGCTGTGTAATCATATTGTTCCACAAAAGTCACTGAATTTAATCATATATTTATTTATTATGCCTCTCAATGAAATATAGAAGGCATACTTTAATTTAATTTCAAGCTATAAATGTATTTAGATACTTTTCACATGCGATGAATTCCTGAAAGATATTGCATGAGATTGTATCTCTGTCAAAGTAGCAGATACAAAAAGATGAGATAAATATCGTGATATACGAGTATGATTAAAATCTGAAATCGTAAAATATGTCACAACAAAGTAAAAACTCACGAGAGAACATAAGGGATGGATGAGGGCTGCATGCAATGCTTTCATGGTATACACGCGTGATACTGAATTGTGGGTGAATGTAATATTTAATGTCGAGATAATTATGTAAAAAAAATTTCGGAAAAAAGTGTCACGTAAGAGATAAAATGAACCAAATTTTAGATATACTTCTTGTGGCAATTACATCAGTACTACGGATATTATGTGTAATGGCGAGTTAAGCAAAATTTAAAGATATAATCTAATTAGAGAAACAAAAGTGGAATAAAAACTGTTTGGCATGAAGACACACTTAACAATTGATATGTTACTGAAAGTGTATGCGTAGTTTGATTTGTTTCTTTTCAGAAGCTCGATATCCGAAACAGCTATCCTTCTATACGAATTCATGTCCAAGGACCTAAGCCAAGTTGTTTCAAATAAAAGTATATGTTTTATTTCTTTCCTGATTCTTTCGGTGGTGTTCGAGTTGAAAATTGTTGACGTCTACAGTGACGAGGCTGTTGAACAGTTCAGTGACAAAGGAAGGTTCGAGTTATTTAAATCTGTCACGTGTTTCTTTACGGCTCCACCTCTCCTCAAAGTTTGACAAACATCAGAAAACACAGGTCCTGAGAAAGCTTCTAACAAAAAGACCATTCGTGAGAATAAGATCTAAGTTACACAAACTCTCAATTTTTTCTATTTTATGTCGTCTTTTGAACATAAAGAGATGACTGCACGATATCTAAGTCAGCTTCATTAACTAAATAGGTTATCACCTCTGCTGTGCCAAAATTTTCTATAAATTGAGGGAGTTTTCAAAATGCTTTCCTAGATATAGATGTATGTGTTATGGGTAACAACTCTTAGAGCATTAGGGTTAGAAAATATTAGAAACTAGACTCAGTTTTACCCATTTTACTGAAATATTCTCGACTTACGGAAATTGCGCCTCAATGATGGGGAGCTTGCCGTATCAGCATTCACTATATGAGCATCGAAGATCATCTAGCTGATCCGAGCAGGGACCGGACAATTTCAAAGGAAATGATCCAAAGGAAATGATCGTCGGCTTTTCCATAAGTGTCACCGAGACTAATGTAATGAAAACCTATCATTTCCAGATGTTTAACGAAGTCGTCTCTGTTGAGTAACAGCAAGAATGCGGCTGATTTCTTAGAAACGTTCGGGGGATTCGTATAGTCTGTCTGAATACAAGTATTGTCTTTGTACGATGAACGCACGATATACCCAACCCAGGTTTAGGTCTTGAGAGATCACCCTATGATCCTTGTTTAGCAATTTCAACGAAGATTTCATTCCCAAAAACTCCAGTGTAACCTGGGACCTACACAAGAGTCAATGAGCTCAGCCTTGCTCGAGGAGTTCTTGCATTCTTGAACCTTCTTGGAACTACTTAGAGAGTTAAGCAAGGCCGTGTGCTCAGCTTCTGGCAAAAGCCAGTGCTGACGCCATGGAAAGTTGACTTCGAATTAGTACAAGTAGCTGAAGTTCTGGTGTCACTGCATCAGACTTGTCATGCAGTGTCAAGGTCAACTTCAGTGCGGATAGTACTAAAACCGGATAGATTGCTTCGATAGTACAGCCCATGATATATTGAGTATTGAGGGGGATAAATCTAGCAGAACATCTACAGCAGAGGCAGGCGTACTCAGACATGCTCCTGCGCAGCTAATACAGGGTGTTCTTTGAAGTCACATACTTACTTGAAAGGCTCTTTTACCAAACAATCGTAGTATAAGCTAGATATGGTCTTTTCATAGCTGTATAGATATTATAATAATAAGCCACATGTCTTCCCAGAATCACCTTTCGACTTGATATATGTACTTCATCTAGTGAAGAGGATTAACCCAAAATTTTATTTTTTATACGTTGATTATATCTAAGGTCGTCTCCACATTTGCACAGACAATCTTTAGACGTGACCCGCAAGATAGGATAGGACATAGGATCCTGCCAAAAGGGCTGAACTTGCCCCTCGCAACTTGTAAACTCTTACTAAAGCTAGACGCTTTTTGCGAAACCTACTGTAGATGAAAAAATCTCTCTACATTTCGAGACAGATCTGGACCAGGCTTGATCTGATACGAAGTGCTGAGTTGGTCTTGTTGAAGTGATTTCAGATCAGCCACGTTGTCTGTATTCTTACTGGACACTGTCTGATAGTTACAACATGCCAAAAGCCTGGGCTTCCTTTCACACAACTTCTGCAGAAGCTGTAGAGATGAAAAGAAGGATGCAACCATTCTCGACATCTATGTACATGCCCAGCTCTGTCCCAAAAGAAGGCTTCTCCATCTAGGAGTCCACATCTTTAATAACCTAGCGAGCCTCCTTCGTTTTATCAAAAGCTTCGGTTGATTTTATTAATTTACCAGCAGGTGACGTTCTACATAATATTATGAGCAGTGGAACATGATGTGTTCCGCATCCTCCACTGCTTCCGTTCACGTTGTACAATAGGGATTGTCGTCGTGTCCAAACGTATGCAGGTGGGCTCTGAACCATCCATGGCGAGTAAGAATCTGAGTCAGGTAAAAATTCAGCTCCCCATGCTTCCTATTAATCCAGGCGTCTATATTGGGGATCAATCTTCTCGTCCACCTGCCTTTATCAGAGTGATACCATCTCTCCTGCTAGTCTTCTAGAATTATCCTTGGTGGTACTTCAGTATTGCTCGTCGCTGTTGCCATTGTCCTACTGGCACGGTACTTCTGTTGTGATTCTTTAATAAGAAAGTCACTACACATGCCACGTTAATTTCCAAAGGCGCTGCATGCTTACTCTCAACGTCTTGATGGCTGGCACCTGCCGATATTTGGGAGCCATAGAGCATTATTGATGCAGCAACTCTTGCTAAGGATAATCTCTGCTTGTGATTCGGTCCACCCATATTTGGCATAATCCTTGCCTGCGCAGTCGTTGCTTTTGCTGACTTTGCTGTCTTTTCAGCTGTATGCTGTAGGTGTTGCTTATAAGTTAGCCTTTCAGACACCTCAAAAGGCATCATAATGCGTCTTTAGTGGTCTGAGTGGGGAGTGTTATATCCATTTCGTTAATTTCAGTACAGTGAGCCTGATGTTTTGATCTCGGCGGCTTTGGAAGCTTCAGGTGTCATGACATCGAAGCCTTCGAAGTTTTTTAGTTTTAAAACTAAATGTATCTACTAGATTGGTTGGTTACTTCAAGTCTTGTATGCCCATAGTATTGTTAATGTCTTGTTGTTGTCTATTGTTAATGATTCCATGCGAATAATTATTTCGCTTCCACCTAGCATCTACTAAGAAACCACACAGTGGTTTTTCCTATAACTTAGGAAACAACATTTTAGGAAGCTACTACTTATATATGTATGTACATACTTCCATGGCATTGAGTATGCACATATTTCACTTTCTCTTTACTTCCACTTCTCAAACCCACCCCTGACCCACAAATACTTCGCCTGGACTCAGAGAATATAACAACAAGTTGCAAAAGTGATAGATACTCTCGTTCATTGTATCTACATACATAGATTGAGTTTATTTTCGAGTTAAATATACAACTGTTCCCAGTCCTTCCCAAACCTTCATATATCCTTGATTCGTGGCACATTATTTCCCTTCTTTGAGTAAAACATGAGGCAGGAAGTTTCAATGTTGTTAGTGAAATACTTGCTATAATAAGTAGGAGAGAAGTTGGTTGATCTACCCCACTTTGAGTTGTGAGGACATGTTGAGATTGTTTTTATTTCGAGAAGAAATTTGTATCAGGCACATGTTTTTCCTCAAAAACACGTACTTCATAGATTCGAGTTAAGAAGAGAGCACGGAAGGCAACCACAGAAAAGGGGATGGAAACCACACACTCTGGACGTTGAAGTACTCCAGCTGATGATGGAAAATATGTACATATATCCATTCACGGATCAGCCGCCGACAAGGCAAATAAACTCACAAGAGAATTGACAAGAGCCTGTGATGCATCCATTGTCTAAGGATTGAACCTCGAACCCCTCGCTTCATAGGGCAGCGACTAACCACTTGAGCCACCCCGCCGCGGCGCCCACATGTGATGTCGTGATGCATCCGTGCAAGATGCGTAGCAGTTAGCGACACTGTGACAAACATTATGAAGGAGAAGGGAAAACAGTAGCGACAACGAAACGTACTGCTGAAGTCTACCCTCGCGATAAAATGCTTGCCGATAGTGCCACAAGGACCAGAGGTAGGAGGGGAGGTGACTTTATTGGGTTCAACATTTTAAACATTTTTGAAGATTGTGTTCTTATGAAGAGTCTCTGCCCGAGATACTGGGGCCTTCTATTCCCTTCGGCATCGAACACACTGCTGTTCGTCAGATTAAGCATTCTGGCATCCGCAGTGCTTGATCCTTAGAAAGGAAGTTAGATTTTACTTATTGTTTTGAATCTAATACCACGAGGTCTTTTGGCCTTCTGGACTACATCCAGATCTTGGTACAGTTCATAAAGTTCATGGTCAAGTCTTTTTCTCTATTCGTCTTACACGCATATGAGACTGAATACTCAGCGAATTATTTTTCTGTCAAAATATCGATCAATATTCTACTATGTAAACATCATTTTGGTCCTTCGTGTTATGAACCCAGTTACTTTGCAAAACCGAGGTACCAGTATTTCAAGGCAGGAGAACCATGAGGTCAAGGGATCCTATATATTCGCACTGCCCTTTGGCTCTGAACCATTTAGTGAAGCAAAGCATTCAAGGAATGCTCTAGATTGGAACGTTCCAAGGGAGAACCTCAAAAGAAGGAACTTCATCAAGATCTCTTCTCGTAAAAGGGTCTTCTGTGGCTCTGATACTTCTAAAAACATTTCTATATGTTTGATCACCTTCATAGAAGAATTGATGGCTCATGGATGGATGGGATATTCACGTCCAAAGATTCACCCTGTTCATCTGCCAAAAAACCGCATCAAGCATTTCAAACACTCTTATATCAGTGACGAAACTTCTTTTGACTATTCGTAGCTTTAAATCTTCCAAGTTGGCAGGGCTGATGGGATCAGTCTACTGTCTTCCTTTGTGTGGATTCAGTCCACACATCTAGTTTTTTTAAGATGAACACGAAAAAGTTCTCACGATTATTCCAAAGACCTTAAACCCATCTTTAGATTTTCAAATGATTTTGTCAAGCTATACGACAGAGGGTTAACTTTGCATGCTGATATCTGCTAGACCCTCCTAAACTGAAAGAAACCAGCCTCGATGTGCAGGCAAAGTAAAATATCGGATTCCAATTGTGAATAGGAAACTGCCATGGAAACATGATACCCAAAGACGTTTTTTAAAAAAAAAGACAATAGGTCTCCATTGTGGGAAAAAAGTTTTTTGAAAATATTGAAGCTAGGAACCTGTTAAGGTGGCCTCACAGGATACTGTTTCATTGTCATCCTCAAAGTACCTTGGTACGGACGAGAAAAATTAACAAACAATCCTTCATCACCCATTAATTAATTACCGCTATCAGGAGGAAACGTTTTTTTCTTCAACAATGGTTTGGACTGGCGAATATAAATGTCAAAAATCCTCATCACTGCATCAGAACTCTAACAGATGTGAAGGTAGGAGTGAACCAACTCTAGGTTACTACTTTAACAAGACACATTCTTTAAAATAGTGAAAATGATTTCTCCTCCAATTTATCGTCATGTGTCCATTTATTACTAGGTAACCAGAGCACGCTTTTATTCTACAAAAGAAAAACAACAAAACTGACGAGAAATTCTACTAAGGAAACAGGATAATTAAAAATGTTGCTTTAAAGAGCAAGATGTCTAGCTGCGTAACTTCCATTTGAAAGTAATTAAAAATTGCCAGTGAAGCTCGTGGAAGCCCCATTAATTATACATTCGGCGGAAAATATTGTTCGCTCTCCATGAGGAAGTAGTCAAAGTCTCAAAACGTTTACCATTTCCTGTTCTACAATTAATTTCATTTAATTATTGAGTGCCAGCTAGGCAACCCCCAGCAAACGAGTCGTTAAAGATATTTAATTTACCTGCTGGAGTTCTTTCGTACTGTAGGTATCCAATCAATTATGCAATGGTAATTAGTCAATTTGATGTCCTTAATAAAATGAGTGGTGACCAAGACTGTTTATTCTGAAATGTAAAACTATGTCTTTATGTCAGAGGCTTGTTGGTTAGTCTACTTGGACTTGGACACTGTTCTAAATATGTTACCTATTCCTTAAAGCCAGTGTAATGCACTCTGTAATGCATTACTGGGTGAGTCAGCGGGTAAGTGGAGAATTTATGGCTATTTCATGAAGGAAGAATATCGACAAATAAATTAAGACTCATGGGTTTGAGTGGTTCTCTCTTTGTAGGCTCAAAGGACAATAAGAAGTTGATAACTGAAAGCACCCATTACCTATTTATTTCGATATCTCCCTATGAAACTTCCTTAAATGGTTATTGTTGCATCCTTTAGGAGTTTTCAATTGAAAAATCTTTACAAATCATCACTCTGGGCAATATTCAAGTCTGTTCAAGAAAGTTTTCAAGAGTTTCCAAGAAGTTACTTTCCATTTATGTTTTACTCAAGAGACATGCTTGGAATTGCATAATCTATACATAGGCAGACTTTTATTGGTAAAACATTGATGTTTCTCAACTTCGTCGGTAAGTGATGTGATGTCCTGTGACTGCAGCTCAACCAGGTTGTGATGCAATTTAAATGCAAAGCATTTGCATCCTACTGGATGCAGTACACGACAGCGTCAACATCAATTTCATGGTTAGTTATAAAGTAATTGAAGTTGAAAATTAAATTTGAATGTAATTATGGGAAATTTGAATTTTGTCTCAAAGTACACCTTGGGTGGGTTTCAAAGACGATATATCCTGAAAATTGTTTGTAAGTTGCTGGGCAGTGTTGTAGGAGAAAGTATCCAGGAAGAATTGCAGAGGAGTATCATAAATCTGATGAATTTGTTTTCACTTCAAGGACTCTTGTGTTGGGTACTTTGTGTGAACAATGTACACAAGGAATTTACAATTCATAACGCTCTGTAATGGGTTGGGAACAAAGTTTAATTGGTTACAAGAAGTTTGACAAAAGTGCTTGCATTTGTGGCTACAAAGGTTGATAAAAATACTCTCTTCAAAATATTTTAGAACTTGGTTTCTGCATTGCTGAGCTATGTATATCGACACATATTCCCAAGGACTAATGGGATAAAATACGATTGTTTGACGAGGTGTTATCTGTTCTATATTCAGTTCCCTGATAGCTGCCTTAAACTACTCCTTCGTTGACTGGAAATAAGTCTCTTCTTGACTCTATCATTCTCTATTGTAGAGCTGCAGATGTGGTCCAAATCGCGAGCTTTAACATCTCACACTTCTGAAGCGTTTTCTATAGAAGTCGAAATAGACCAAATCTAGTTTGGAACTCTTGCCTAGCCAATCAGCAAAGCTACAACCGAAAGTGGGGACCTATTTCCCTTATACAATAGTCTGTTCGGTAAAGGTCAAATAAGCCAACTACTCAACTAATATATTCAACCCATCGGGAGAAGGGTTTTCAAATCCTTGCTGAGGGTTCTAGAGGATAATACACAGGTCACAAAAGTCGAGAAGTAAGTCGTTTCCAAACACTCTTAAGCTATGCCAGCACACAGCACACTCTTAAAAATGTGGCTTATAAAAAGACGCTTGAATAGATTACAAAGGCGTTTTGATTCCTGATTATTATTCAACAATATCCTTTCTACAAGTCTGGCAAATCACAAACGTCAATGAAGTTCTGAGAGATCTGCGTAAATCTCGCAGCCATAGATGATATCTCCTGTCCGCTGTCGGCGCCATAAGGAAACGCATTCATCGCATTCACATGGTATCAAATGACGGTTCCATCAGAGGGTTTCCTCCGCAATGTCAGCGACGCACGTGTTATCTTTACGAATATCTTGAGGATCATTGCAGGATGCTCGTCACGAGAATTATCAATTCCACTCTCGGACTTAGTTCAATAAGGAAATCGGTAACTAGAGGCACCCCCCAGGCAATGATGCACTGGCTATACATTATGGTAGTCAGACCCATTCTAATATATGGGGCTCTTGTTTGGTGGAAGGCCACGATCAAAAAGATTACACGGGATATGTTGACCAAGGTACGAAGAACAGCCTGCATTGCCATCACTGGCGCTTTACGCACCACGCCAACGGCTGCACTCGAGGCTTTAATGTGTCTTCTACCATTGGATCTACAGATAAAATTACAGGCAGGTAACAGTGCGATTCGTCTCACTAACGCAGGGTTCTTTAAATCTAAATAGGTATATCGGACATACATAGCTCTATTCTTCAGCGATCATTCCCCAATATCGCTGACGAAACAGATGAAAGTCTTGGTACACTCGACGACGATACTTCTTCCTACTACTTCAGAAGGAAGTTTCGATCGAAACCGAAATCTCAATTTATACTGATGGTTCCATAACTAGCGAGGGTACGGGGTCAGGATATAGATATAGACCTACATGTGGCTCTGAAACTTCCGGACATATGCAGTGTGTTCCAGGCAGAGGTTCTGGCTGTACTCAAAGCTGCGGAACTATGGGATCAAAATCCAACAAGAATATCGCCATCTACATTGATAGTCAGGCTGCGCTGAAAGCGCTAAAGTTCTATAACATTTATCGTCACAATTCTTAGGGCATTATGTTCGCAGAACCGAGTCAGATTATGTTGGGTTCCTGGACACTGTGACATAGAGGGTAATAGGTGGGAAATTTGAAGTGGTATTTCCATACGAAAGAGGCTCGTTGGGAATGGAAGACATGTCACTCAGTCTTAGGACGAAGATGCCGATTCATTGTTTTTTTTTTTTGGGCTGGAATCTGAGCGCATTCTTTTCTAAGCTCCTCAAGGAGGACTCTTTTTGCCAGCAGTCATTTGAACCGTTTGCGTGCTGCTACACTAAGTCATTCAGCTAAAACGTTATTGATGGTCAACGTGAAGTTAGCCGAGGAATGTGCGGCGGTTTCTAATAGAAACCACTTGAACTGGGTATGGAACGTAGGTCTTCGGATAAATCAATGTCCTTGGCGGTGAATGAATTTAAACCTACATTATTCTTGTGAATATGTTTATTTTTGAGAAATTTTGTTCCCACGAGAACCTAAGGAAGGGCAGTTTAGAGAATGCTGAGTCCCGCATGCCGAAATCAGGGATTTACGTTAAAACTGGAAATGCCCAGGCAACCGCCATATTTCTTCAACAGCAGGAACACCTCGTGCAGGATGTGGCTCTTCACTGCGATACTTCTGCCGATTTTAAGGCGTACCAGATAATACGTCAAAAGATAACCTTGTCTGCCCATATCAACATAGAGAGGAATGAACGCGCTGATGAGTTGATCAGGGCAACGATTTTCGGACCTGCACGTGAAAAGAAATGGAGGGCATGAACTGCTGTAACAGACATAATCGCCATTTAAGAAGTGCAATGGAAGAGGACGAGGACGAAGATGAAAAACTGCGTGAAGAAGCTCCTATTTGAATGTATTCTCAAGAGGCAAGTACTGAAGACATTGCCGAAAAGGGATTCCTCCTCTATTGTGCTGCATTTCTCTCGACCACCACAATGAAATCACAGGTTCCACAAAGAGTTATGGCAGGCAAATGCAGAAAACAAGGGGCAAATAGAGTCAGGCAAACTAAAGCATTCAATCTGCTGGAAGAAGTATCAACTCATGAGCAAAATATGGTCGGATGGAAATGTTTCCGATGAATATAACTTCACCAATGTTTGTCCAAGCTTTTGAAAATGACATAATCTGCACCAACTCCACATACTGTAGCGGAAACAAATAAGCGTTCACAGCTCTTTGTCAACAACCTAATGAGTCCCAGTGAAGAGACTTGTTGGTTGATTATAGCCTGACGGTAAAAGAAAAAGAAATTATAGAGCAGTCAACATACATGACGTATGCATAACTAAAATTTGAACCCTATCCTACATTGATTCTCTGCAAGATCCCCGGTAATACATGTTAAAAAAAAATTAAAAAAGGAAGACCTAAGAAATAAAACATAAATTAAGGAAAATTGACATTTTTATTTTTATTATTTTTATTATTATTTATTTTTTTTTTAACGAGCCCTTGTTCCTGTAATAATGTGTATTGTCTCAACGAACATCTAACAGACCAGATATTTGCCGGGGCATACATTGGATTAAATTTTTTACGATGGTATCGTCCAAATTGTCCCATTCCTCGATCAGAGCAGATCTCAGGCCGCTGAGTATCTCTGGAAGGGCAGATGGTATCCCAATCTTTTTCTCCAGCCGGTCCCAAATGTGTTCAATGGGATTCATGTCCGAGTTCATCGCAGGCTAAGCCATCACGTCGATTTCCACTTCTTAAAAATATTCGGTAGCGCACCTGGCAACGTGTTGTGTAGCATTGTCCTGCATCAGCAAGAAATTTTCCTCCATAAATGGTGCGAATAGAACCACATATTCCTCCACAATGTTGGTGATATAATACGTAGAGGTCACTGATCCTTCCATGATGCACAGCTCGGTTTTTCCGCGCATGAAAATTTCTGCCCACACTATGACGGAACCGCTCCAGAAATATTCGCGCTGGGCAACTGTTGCCGAAGAGTATCTCTCATCTTATCATCCCCACACTCTGCTACGTCTATCTGTTTAGCGGAGACGAAACCTGGAGTCATCAGTGGAAAGGACTCTACCCCAGTCGGCCTCTGTTCAATCCTGGTGAAAATTAGCAAATTCAAGTCGACGTCGCTTATGTTGTACCGTGGATCTCGGTACACGAGCAGGTCTTCTTGTTCTCAGGCCACTTTCTACTAATCGCCTCCTCACCGTTTGAGTATTCACAGCTGTCCCTCTAACAGTTCGAAGTCTGTGAGCCAGCTTAACTGCAGTTTAGAGACGATTCCGAAGACTTTGAATCAAAAAATATCGGTCATCCCTTGCAGTAGTTACTCCAGGGCGACCTTGACGCCGTTTGTAGGAGTTGGTCTCCCTGTACCTTTAATGGCTTTTTTTAACGTCTTCTCCGGTTGTCTTATCTTAATATCGGCACTAACAACTAATAAATAATCAAAATAAAACAAATACAGAACAATAAAGTTAATAAAACACATACGGGATCATGGAAGCTAAATTTGGAATGTCTGACGTCTGTAGCAAAACACGAGTACAATACGGTTTTCTTCAATACGATGAGCACATCACAAAGAAAATTAAAAGAAATTATGCAAACTAGCAAACAAATAAACCATTAAACCAGTAACCCACTAAAAACAAATAAAGCTCGGCAAAAACATAGCAGCATATTACCAAAATGATAACAATATACGGTGTATATATATATTTGGAGGAATAAATGAAGCAATTAGTCTAATGCCTTATTAGAGTTACGTGGAGTCTATATTTACAGTGTTTTACACTTATAACCATTTAATGCATCGTACATTAGCTTTAATTAGTTTGAACTAGCCTACGTAACAAACATATTTATTGATTCCAATCAATTACACACCTCGAAACTGAAAAGCGTGACTACAGTAAAATTTTATGCAGAATCTGGAAACGCAAATTTTAGACCTTTTTAGAGACCCTAAATGTGTTGAGGTCAACACAGCATGTCTAATTGCCTACATAAGTCATTGCGTTTGCAATGCAATTTTGTGAAATTTAATTTTAGTGTGACATTTTCCTTTTGAGATATTTTATTTCATTATTTTACCGGTATACATATGTAATTAATTGGATTCATACGTATATGCCGAGATTTGCCTTGAGATCAAAGCTACCCTTTCTCTCAGAGCTTCAGTGGAGAATGGGAAGCGGGGGTCTTCAACCTGACAAAGCAGCCAAAGCCTTGAATGAGTGCCCTCGCTGGAAAAGAGTTCGGTCTGGGTAGAAGACAATTAGGACAGTCTATGCACCAAACTCATCAAACTGAACAAATACTGGGACTGATGAGAGCACTTGCGAAAAAGAGGAAGAAAGTCTCATGCACTTCCTCCACGATATCAATACCTGGGAAGACACGTCCTATCCGGGGTGAATTCTCTTAAACGCTTTAGTTTCGAAAAAAACGTGGAAGTCACTAGAAATTCAATAGTACTAGTAGTAGTAGTATTAAAAACTTTATTTAAAAGAAAAAGTACTTAAATTAATTATTACAATTTGATAAACTTAAGTTTAATATGGTTTGGCCCAAGGCCGTCTACCCGATTGACATTTTGCTTTCATAATTTAATACATATGTTTATTTAGAAGTTGCCTTCAATACCTAATACGTGTTCTGTAATTAAGTGCGATTGTAGTGTACCTATACAAAGCTTCCCAACCAAGTTCACCCTTTAAAATGTTCAGAACATCATTCATATCCATTGTGTTTACACCAAAGTATCTCGCACGAAACTCGCTTAAGATAGGACATCTGGCAATAAAATGGTATACATCCTCCCTTTCTTGTAGGTTACACAGGTCACATAGAACGGTGTGGGATGTAATTTAAATTGATTATTTCACCTCTTACTTTAAATATTAAATTAATCATCTTCAGCGGAAAGCGATTAAGGAAGTACGTATGTACGTTCTTGAAGATTATAATTCAGTTGACTGTAAAGCATTCTATGTTGTGAAATTACTGCTTCCGTTTTACATTGGTCGTCCAAAGTGGAGCTTGCTCTCTCTAATAGTCTTTTATAAATCTTCCTTAAGTCAGCAGTGCTAATGTCCGTGGCAATGCTCACATTTTCACCGATGTTATCTCCCAACTCCTCCCACTTTCTAATGAGATTTCCCCTTGTCGATATAGCTCTCCTGAGTACTAGTCTAGGCAGCATCATCTCCAGTACTTTTATGTCATATTAAAAGTGCAGTTTAAGCGTGTCTAAAAATAGGGATGGCACTGTTGTTTCCAAATGCAGCATATAATTTGGAGTGGACTTTGGTAACCGGAAAATGTATTTCAGAAAATATCTTTCAACCTCTTCAAACTGGCAGTAACCCCAAACTTGAGCACCATACAATAATATAGAGACAACAGTCGCACGAAATAATTTAAGCTTAGAGCTGTGATCAATATATTTATTATTGATGCATCGGCCCCATACTGAAGAAACAGCTCTTTTCGCCTCAGCTAGTTTAAGTTGGAGATGCTTTTTCATACTAAGATTCGCCGTAATTACTACGCCTAGATACTTATACTCTCGAGCTATTGAAACAAACTCTCCTTTGTAGGTCCATTTTTCATTACGGGCATATCTACTGCCACCAGCTCTAAATATCATAATTTTAGATTTTTCAGATTCCGAAGTTCACATCGGCGAAAAGTAGTCCTGGTATCTGCATACTTCCAAACTGAATAAAAAGCAGCGTGCTCAGAACACAACCTTGTTTGACTCCCATTTGTGTTTCAAAGTCCTCAGATACAAGTTCATCATCCCATACATACGCGACGTTGCTTTCGCACATCGCTTTCAATAAAACAACAATTTTGCTAGAGATTCCCATATATTCCCATAGCTTGTAAAAAAGTGCTTCGCGTGCAATAGAATCGAAGGCAGCACGAAAGTCTACGAGGAAAACATATAACTTTTTGTTCCTTCTTTTGTAGCTCTCCACAATATTTGTCAGGGTGAATATTTGGTCTAAGGTTGAATATTTTCTCCTAAATCCATCTTAAAATTCATTCAGTATTTTCTTGTTATCGATCCACTGCGTAAGTCTATTGAAGATTAAAGTACTAAACAACTTGACTGACGTATTCAGGAAAGAAATGCCTCGATAATTTTCAGGGTTGTCGTACGATCCTTTCTTGTGTAGAGGAAAAATTATTGTCCTTTTAAAGCTTTCTGGCACACTCGCTGTTTCAAATATTCTATTGTATTCGTTGGTTAATGCGGACAGAAATTCAACTGAATAATATTTATCGAATTCTGCTGGTACTCGATCGTCTCCTAGAAATGCAATACATTTCACGGATCTGTGAGTCCTGCCACACCCGCCATCACCACCTTTCACTGAATGACAATAATTGGCCCGCATTTTTGACCAGAGGCCGCCTATTCTGTTCTGACCGAATATTTTACGAAGAATCTTTATCTTGAAACGACAGACAATATCTTCATCTGTTTTCGATAAAGGATTCAACGCCATAAAGTAGGACTGCGATGATCAAGGTCGTATGTAGAGTCTCTTTAGTTGTTCGGGATAGGGCCTTACTACTCAATTCTTCTGAGTTCAAAGAAACAGCGACTGGCAACAGTTATTCTTCGTTGTATTTCTGCTGGGGTTTGTTTTCAGAACTGATAGCAGAGCCATGGTAGACAAAGTCCCTTACTACCTCTAAGCTATAGCTGTATTTTGGGACGTTCTGTCCAATTCATCGATGTCGTGTGCCCCTAACAATCGGTCCATAGAAAATGAAGATAAATAGCTGTCTGGCCTTCTGTCTATCAGAACGTTAACAACCTCCTGTTGTTCGTGGTTTTAATGGCCGGGTATTGTGGTATTGTCAACAAAAGCCAAAAGCCTTTCTCTTTATAAAAGGTTCAAGATGATCTACATGACTTGATGTAGTTCCTAGAGAAGCCTCACATTTCTCATCTTTGCAAACCAAAACTCTATCTTATCCTTTAGACCTTCTCATCAGCGAAATGTCCAACGTCATCATGTCACAGTTTCAATATTCTCCATTTTATAGCTTTGGCATCATTCCCCTTCAAAAAAATTGGTGTCATTTGGCAAGATAGTCCTTTTGCAGTTCCTTCTCAGTCGAGGAGATCAGATGCCCTCAACGTGGAAATTATGAAGTGTAACTTTTGGACCTGTCACTGCATGGGCGCTATCCAATGCAGGGTTGTCGGTTTAGGGTGTCAACATGTGTTACCTTCTTCCTTGCCTGATGACCGTTTTATGTGCAGTTGGAGCTTCCATCGAGGAATCAGTCTCGGCCCAATCAGTCGGTTCAATCGGAATCGGTTCAAGCTTTCTCTGTAATTTCTGCAAAACTACTTGGATCCACTTTTTACCAGTCGTTAAGTTGTCCAGCGTGACCTTATGATATTCATGCATGGCTGCGATTCTGCCGTGGTTTTAACCAAGTCAAATGACAAGTTATCCGGTTGAACTAGTACATGCCATCATTGGTCAAAATCGCTGTCAACTTCCTTATTCAGTGACCGGTTGTCAATACTACATTGATTTCTGTCATCTTTTTTCTGAGAGTAAGAGTAACCGGCATACGGATAACCGAAGAACGGATGAAAATATTTATGAGAGGTTCATCTGCAACAACATTCTATCAGCATATACATATGTAGCACGATGAAGACTTATTGAAATATAATGTGCACAAGACACCAAATAATCAAACCCAAGGAGACCATTCATTCAGTTGGTGGTACAATCAACTCTGGACTAATATGGCAGGACCTTAGCTCCAACATGCCATAATCAGCTTCTATGGAAGATATCTGAGCTTATCTGTTCAGATTAGTCTCAGCTTTATAGATTTTTCCCTCCCGACAAAAAATTATATAGAGCCTAGTATAAAAAAAAGCCTTAGTCCTGCTTTAAGACACGTTGTCATCATTTCTTGACTGCGGGTATTGAGAGTGTGGCACCTCTTCCCAAGTATTATAGTTATGTATATCCCATCATGTTCACAGTCAAAATCCATATCAATAATTATAAGGACTTGCAACCCATGATAAGTTACAGCAAATATATGAAAACATCCTTCAATCCCCGTCCATATGATATGCCCTTCTCCGTATACGAAAATCCGGCTTCCATAAATTGTACACACACAGATACGAGTGCAAAAAAAATCCCTCCAAATCCTTATTGTCGTTCGTGAATAATTGACAAACAATTCAAATGCGCATCAAAGAACTTTATTCGTTTCCCAGCTTCGCAAAAGGGATTAATTGCTAAAGTCCCCAACCATTGTTCAAATTCCAAACTCAATGCACATCCTCGTTCCTTTTAGAAACTAAACAGGACGTATGTACATATATGCATCATACATACGTACATACGTAGGGTGGTGGTAGTTTTGATTTATTTCGGACTGAACTCATCAATTTTCCGTCCACACTTACCCAAAAACCGGCGAAACAAAACAAACGGAATTTATCATGATTCATATTTCACAAAAATGTCGGAAGGATATGTACATATGTATTGTATGTATGTATGTATGCAGCTTGCGACTGACGATGGATCACAGGCGATTAAAAATTATCCCACTGCAAAACAAAAACCAAAAAAAAAAAAAACAAAACAATTCCACACGAATCCTGAAATAATGAGTTGAAAATATCGTACGGCTATCCGTACGTGCAGACGGAATTTAGACACGTCCATTATTTGAAACGGGATCGTGCACACGGATTACTGTCACAATTGTGTGTCCAGTCGTATTTGTAATGGGATACGGAACGTTTTTTTTTAATCAACTAAGTCTGGTTGTATTAATCCCGTGGAATTAACATGTATTTTATTATTTATTAGTAGCAAAGGCGTTGTTAAATTAAAAAAAAAAATTGGAAAAGTAGAAACAGAAGGACCGCAGACTGTTGTGGTCTTGTGGATTGGTTATTTATTACCAAAAAAAGTTAACTTAATAATTTAGAAAAACGTTGGTGAAAGTCAGCCAGGACTCCCCCAACTTCGAAGGCAATATCCCGCCCATAGAGGTCCAGGAGCTGATCAAACATTGCCAAGACAGGAACCTACATCATAGGTTGCGATGCCAATGCACATCATAAGGTCTGGGGTAGTAGTGGCATCAATAGAAGGGTTGAGTGTCTGTTAGACTATCTTGTGTGTTGTCATGTAAATATTTTGAATAAAGGCTCTAAACCAACCTTCATAAATGCGATTCGCGAAGAGGTACTTGTCCTCCAGTCGCCAGTCCATTTATCTCAAATTTTGTTAAAAATTGGCATGTGTCTGACTAGGCGTCGTTGTCTGACCACCAACACATCAGGTTCGACATTCCCGGCAAATTGTCACATGTTTCTGGTAGATATGATCCCAAGTCCACGGACTGGAATCTGTATCGAGGGCTTGTCCTCTCAAAATTAGATATGCTTGTTACATCTATCGAGTCCATAGGGGACCTAGATGAAGCAGCATACTAATTGAATGATGTGGGGCTTACTTCCTATCACGACAGCTGTGTCCATAAAACCAGTTTGTGTAAACGAAAGGTTCCCTGGTTGAATGACCAGCTTGTCAAACTTAGGAAGAAAGTTAGAAAACTCTTCAATGTTGCTAAAGGTACGAAAAGTTGGGACGAAAAGAGGTTCGCTCTTACAGAATACAACTTAGAACTGAGACGACCTAAACGTGCCACATGGAGGAAATGCTGCGGAAACATTGCTGACATGCCAGTAGCGGCACGAATCCAACAAGGTACTCGTGAAAGGTCATGTAAATAGTGTAGGTTTACTAAAAAAGATCGATGATACCTACACGACGGACCGTGTGGATACTATTAGAACATTACTTCAGGTTCACTTTCCAGGTTCGTCCACTCGTGTACTTCACACGTACTCGAACGCATCTGACTATAGGGTCTGCATCGCTGGTAGAGTAAATAGTTTATCCAGTAAAATTTTCAGTCCGGATAAGGTCAACTGGGCTGTAGGGTCCTTTAAACCATTTAAGGCCCGCGGCGGTGATGGTATGTTCCCGGCGCTTTTGCAGAAAGTAATTGATCTCATCCTGCCGGGTTTGATTGCTTTATTTAGAGCCAGCTACAATTGGGGTTACATCCCGACAACCTGGAGACAGATAAATGTAATCTTTATCGCCAAACCAGGCAATAGGCCTAGTGAGCTGCCTAAATCATTTGTTCTCGAAACAATGGAGATACTCATTGACGTTCATATTAGAGGTCGGCTAGATTTGTCTATCCCTCTGCACTCAAGTCAGTTTGCATACAGGAAAGATAAATCCACGGAAGTTGCTCTTCACTTTCTTGTGTAGGAGATAGAAGGAACTTTTCGTTCCAAGGAAATAGCTCTGTGTGGATTCCACTGAGGCAGCATTCGATAACACTAGCTACTATGTACTCGTGGGCGCCGTGGCTCAAGTGGTTAGTGCGTTGGACTACGGAGCAAGGGATTCCAGGTTCAATCCCCAGACAATACCTAAAATTTCTTTCACGGCCCCACCTCTCGCGAGCGTCTGACAAACATCCGAGAGTAAAACTGTCATGAAAAAGCTTCTCAAAATCCGGCATTAAACAGTAGGCCCCTTCCATTCATGTGAAGAATATAACACGCACAACACGAATGGTTGTGAGAAGCTAGGCCCTGGGTCCCATGGACCTGTTGCGCCAAAAATTTGTATTTGTATTTGTAGCTACTATGTACTCAATAGCAAGAGCAATTAGTAGCAGAGGTATCGAGGATTCGGCCAACCAATGGATACGCGCCATGCTGGAAAGTCGAATTATTACTTCCTCCTCTGGAGGAGTGTCAGTGTCTGTGACCGCAGTTAAGGGCTGTCCCCAGGGAGAAGTCCTTTCCCCTCTTCTATGGTCACTAGTCATCGACAATCTCCTAGTCGATTAGATTAGGCTACATCGCCATTGGTTATGGTACACAGTACGACCAGCAGAGAAGGACTATCCATCAATCCTTGCAAAATAGTTCTAGTGCCTTTTACAAAAAGAAGACTGGTCAATCTTGGACCTATCACGATCAAAGGCACCACTTTAATCAATAAATCTCGGTGTCATCCTTAATCAACGGCTTAGCTGGAATTCTTATATCAAGTCCGCCATTAAGCGCGACTAGGGCCATGTGGGCCAGTAGACGCTTATACAGCAGAACTTGGGGTCTAAGTCCAAAAATGATACATTGGTTGTATACAATAATGGTGAGGCCCATTATCACGTACGCGGCCATTGGTGGCCGAAAGTTCTTGAACGGACAACGGCAACGAAGCTTCAGAAACTTCAAAGAATTACATGGCTCTCTCCCTTACAAATCTTCATTACGAAGACGGCCGCTAGATGCGCTATTAAGCTGCAACTAGAATACAAGTAGTGATGGCTGGATGCTGTAGGAATAGGGTAGGCACTGACTGGCGTCAACCTGGCGACGTCCAGTGTTGTAACTGTTACTGCGCATCAATTGTGCTTATTTTACCTCCTAGTGGTAGCCATCGGGTACTGGTTGGTGTCCATCCGGACCCGACTTGCTAAACTTATAAGCGCGAGTGTTGAACAAGAGAAAATTGCAGCACTATAAATACGACAGCGGACGAACTCTCTCGATGGAGTCAACTGTGGCGTTAAAGCTTCAAACGGAAGCACAACACTTTATCTGGGCTACTTCGACATATTCGGAGCTCAGGCCGATAAAGATTTCCAAGAATAAGTCAGGTTTTTGGAAAAGAGATGGTGGCGGATGAGCCCTTATTGGGCCAACGGCAGCGCTCATATCCCTGAAGCGGGTTACTGACATCGGTTTAAAACCGGCCCCTCGTCCTAGTGGTTTCAAAAAATGAAACTGGCCCTCCAGGTTGGGGGTTGTGCCGTCGGGGTAACTTCCTTACCACGTAAAAAAAATTTAGTTATGAGAGAGACACAAGCCTCGGATAATGGACCCCCTCATTTAATACCACGACCCGGAACGTACACGGACTATGATATAAGAGTATGCACCTGGAATGCACGTTCACTGTACACTTCTGGTGCTATTCAAAAACTTGAATCTGTCCTCACGCGGTACAAGGCAGATATTACCGCGATCCAGGAGATACGATGGATAGGATCAGGTATGCAAAAACGGAAAAATTGCGACATTTATTACAGCTGCCACAAAAGACTGCACATGTTAGGATGCGGATTCGTCGTGGGAAATCGGCTACGCTCAATGATAATTGACTTTAAGCCGATCAGCGATCGCCTGGCTGTGATCCGCATCAAGGCTACATTTCAAAACATCAGCATAATATGTGCACACGCCCCTACCGACGAAGCTGAAGACTCTATCAAGGAGGAGTTTTATGACCTCCTGGACGGAGCCTGTCCGGAGTATGATGTCAAAATCATACTCGGGGACTTCAATGCCAAAATCGGTAAGGAAAACATCTTCGGCGGATTAGTTGGAAAGCACAGCCTCCACGACACGACAACAGACAACGGCTTCCGGCTAATCGATTTTGCAGCAGCTCGTAATACGGTGATAAGTAGCACTAGGTTTCCAAGACTACGAATCCACACAGCAACCTGGCGCTCTCCAGATGGTCGAACCGCCAACCAAATCGACCACGTGCTAATAGATGCGAGGCACGCATCCAACATTCTGAATGTGCAAACGTTCAGAGGGGCAAACGTCGACTCTGACCATTTTCTTGTTGCAGCTAAGTTCAGAGCTCGACTATACAATGAGAAGAAGCTGCAGACCGCCCAGAAAAAGAAATTCAACGTTGGAAGCCTTAGCACGTCTGGAGTAGCCAGAGCCTACAGGGAGCGCCAGAGTGAGAGACTCTCCGCTGTGCATTCACCATCCACAAACGCCAACAATCTGTGGAACCAGTATCGCGACATCATCAAAGGGGTAGCAGAGACCACCATAGGCTACCAGCCACCACCCAAAAAGAGCCCTTGGTATGATGATGAATGCGTACGCCGGAAAAAGGTGACAGAAAATGCACACTTGCAAGCGCTGCAACGCAAAACAAGGGCAGCGAGAGAAGAGTATCGAACCAGAAGAAGGGAGGAGAAGAAGATTCTGCGTAAGAAGAAAAGGGCCCACGCAGCCTCCCAGCTCAAGGATATCGAAGAGTCCCGCGATAGGAACAACATCCGGATGTTTTTCAGGAAAGCCAAGCAACTGGCAACTGGCTTCAATCCCGGAACGCAGGCTCTTCGAAACAGTGAAGGAAACCTAGTCACCGAAGCACAGGAATTAGTAGATGTATTTAAGCAGCATTTCCAGCAGCTACTTAATGGGCAGGTAGAGAGAGTGATAGGGCAAGAAGAGAACCCGCATCCAGTCAATGAAGAATCCATCCCCCCTCCTAGTTTCGAAGAGGTCGGCTCAGCTATCAAAAAGCTGAAGAACAACAAGGCCGCCGGCTCTGATGGTCTACCAGCAGAGCTTTTCAAACATGGTGGTGATGCTTTGGTAGGGTGCATGCACCAAGTCATCAACCAAGTATGGGTGGATGAAGTCATGCCCGATGACTGGACTATCAGCTCTATATGCCCCATCTCCAAGAAAGGCGATCCTAAAACTTGTAAGAACTACCGAGGCATATCCCTGCTTAATGTCGCATATAAGATCCTATCCAACGTACTGTGTGAACGTCTGAAGCCTTTCTGCAGCACACTAATCAGCACGTACCAGTGTGGCTTCCGGCCCGGCAGATCGACGATCGACCAAATTTTCACACTAAGGCAAATCCTGGAAAAGACCAACGAATTTCAAGTCGAGACTCACCATCTCTTCATCGACTTTAAAGCCGCATATGATAGCATTCATCGTCTTGAGCTCTACAAGGCGATGGCCGAATTCGGGATTCCGACTAAACTGATCCAGCTGTGCCGCGTGACGCTGGATAACACGCGGTGCAACGTGCAATTCGGCAACAGTTCCTCTGAACTATTCCAAACATGCACCGGATTTCGGCAAGGGGATGCGCTATCATGTGACTTCTTCAATCTTGTGCTGGAACAGATAGTGCGCAGGGCAGGTGTGAACACGGAAGGTACTATCTTCAACAAATCTGTCCAGTTGCTGGGATACGCAGACGACATTGACATCATGGGTCGCGCTCCGTGTTAGAGACTTTTACGGCAATTGAAGAAAAACGAGTTGGCCTTGAAGTGAATGAGGACAAAACCAAGTACATGTTGTCAACAAACAAAGAAGCATCTGTCCACCGCCTAGGACAAAACGTCACTGTTGGCAACAGTAACTTCGAAGTGGTTAAGGAGTTTACCTACCTCGGAGTAAATATCAACTCCACGAATGATAACTTAGTGGAGATTCGACGAAGACTTACCCTAGGAAACCGCTGCTACTTCGGTTTGGCGAAACAAATGGGGTCAAAACTCCTAACTCGGAAGACGAAATGTTTGCTCTACAAAACTACGATAAGCAGGAAAGCAGAGCAGATATTAAACACTTTCGAAAGAAAAATTCTTCGTCGGATATTCGGTCCCGTATGCGAGGACGGCGAATGGAGGAGAAGATATAACCGCGAACTCTATGAGCTGTACCAGGAAGTGGATGTAGTCCAAAAAGCCAAAACACGTCGACTACACTGGCTCGGCCACATCGAGCGAATGGACAATAATGCTCCAGCAAAGAGGATCTTCGAATCACAGCCCCCAGGTTCGAGAAGACAAGGAAGACCGAACCTCCGTTTTAAGGATCAAGCAATCGCGGATGCCAGAGCGCTTGGTCTAGATAACTGGAAGCAGCGTGCCCGGGATCGAAGAGAGTGGAAGGCTGCTGTGTCTCAGGCAGAGACTCTTCACGGGTCGGGAGCCCGTTAAGTAAGTAAAGTAGAATACAAGTATAAAACAGGCGACCATGTGGGACACCTGAAATTTCTTGACTCAATTCCCAATAAGGACATGTTCTGTACTATCCGCGACATTATGGTCAGGGAATACTGTTTCGGTAGGTTATTTCAGGTAGAAATATTGGACCGTGCAAACTGGTCTAATTGTGTTCCGACACTGGACCCTAGAGGTTTGATCTGGTACACAGATGAGTCCAAGATGGGAACTGGAGTTGGTGCTGACGTCTTTGCACCCAACACCGTGTCCCACGGTTTTCCAGGCTGAACTTTATGCAATTGAGATCTGCGCTAAGATAAACCTTGATAAAGGTATTAACTGCGCTAGGATATATATCTTTTCAGATAGCCAGGCAGCACTTAAAGCGCTGTCGTCCAATCTAATTGACTCTATATCAGTCAAATGCTGCATCGATGCACTACAATCTCTTGCCAGACACAATAGGGTGAAACTTGGTTGGGTCTCTGGTCATCAAGGAATTGTATGCAACGAACTTGCAGATGAACCAGCTAGGACTGGCTCAGAATCTGCGTTAATAGGACCTGAACCTTACTGTAGTGTCAACTGGGCTACATCCACAGCGCTGATTAATATTTGTGAACACAAACTTCGTCTGACCCACAGGGAAAATATCTCGGGGCTGAGACAATCCGAACGATTAATCAGGCCTTTTTCCTACAAGGAAATCCTTAATCTAGATAAGGAAAGCATCAGAAAGCTGGTGAGCTTTCTCACAGGCCATTGTAGCCTGCGATATCACCTTAACAAACTTAATCTGTGCCCAGAAACGGAATGTAGGTTCTGCTTAGAAGATGACGAATCCTCTGAACACATTCTCTGTCAATGCCCAGCATTACATTGGTTAAGGAGGCGTATTTTCTACAAAGAAATATGTTCATCAGCAGAGCTATCCGTACTATCCTTCATAAGGTGGTGTGACAGCTGTCAAATCGGCGCAGGTATTTTGGTCAATATATGTACAAACCTTCCAAAATTGACAAAATGTGGAGGTTTGAAGGCGTCCAATAAACAACTACCAAAACATTCTTTGTATCGTTGTGAATCTGTTAAACATAGAAAATTTAAAATGTAGCGTATCTACTTACGTATGTTTCAAATCATTTATACTACTTTTTTAATGAAAAACTCAATTGCATTTATTTATTTAATGTATGGCTTGGGTACGATATAAAGTGTTATGTTAACAAAGTTTAAGAGTACTTTCGGAAGTGACGTTTCTAATGGTTTCTATGTCTTCTCCACAATCGGAGTGTGGTGTTTTGGTTAGCCCCATTTTGGTTGCTCCGGCAAGTCTGCGTTGCTTTGTCCGCAGTCTGTTGAGACTGACCCACGATTTTCTGCGTATCCGACTCATATTGTTTATGAAGGAAGAGATCCATTCGCCTTTCAATAGTTGAGTTGCATTGAAGTGGTTGGTTACAAAAGTTTGCGCAATTTGTAGTCGAGCCGACTTAGTGATTATTGGACAGTATTCTGTATGTGATTATGGACTGGTAGATACTAGGTAGGTAGGTACGTAGAAGGGGTGGCTGCACAAGCAGCCAGCACTCGGATCATCAATGGATCCATTGTGAACCCATGTCGTAGATAATCTAAAAACGAAGACCAAAGTTGATCTGAAGCTTTGGGATAGCTAAGCGGCCTCCTTGAATCAACCCGATATTTGTTATAGATACTTGGTAGATACTGGTTCGAACTGATTTTGACATGGCTTATCGCTGACCATGTTGTTTATTATAGTAATTGTTTTGGTGCACAGTATTACTTTCCATACTGTATCACATCCTTTACATCCACTTTAAGTTAGGCCTGGAACCCTGCCTCGATGTGAACCACTAGCGCTACTACGTGCAACTTCGACCAAGTCTGAAGTCTGTCTGTTCGATAGGTACAGTTCCATCGATAGCTGCCTCAATTCGTTGTCACGATAGCCTCTCACTATCAACTCCTACTCTACATCTAAACGATGGTGGCTGCTGGGTGCCTAGTACTTCGACTGGAAATTGGATAAACAACCCCTTTGGAAGGTCGTTGCTGGCAGCAGACGAGGGAGAAGAGAAGAGTGCTTTTTCACTAAGACACCTCGTCTTGTTCCAGATGCAGCGGACGAATACCCTAAATGGATTCAACGATGGCGTCTACCAGTTCCAGTTAGACCGAACTATAAGTGTTATCCCTATATGAGCTGCTTCCACATATTTCAATTCCAGGTCTATAGGGATCTATAATATTGAGCCGGAGGTGTTAGAAGAGAATTGGTGCCGGATGAATCCTTAATGGGCCAACGGCAGCCCTCATATCAACGAAGCAGGTTACTGAGTTCGGAAAACCCAGGGTATAAAAGGGAACTGGTTCTCGACGTTAGGGGTTGTGTATCGGGGTAACTTCCCTACCATGGAAAAAACTTTTAGTTGCGAATACAGTAACCGCCTCCGATAAGGATGAGTCAACTGTTGATGACCCCAGCGAACGTGATAAGGACAACGACTTTTGGATGTTAGGTTTCTTAAAAACAAACCACGTGCAGTCGAACAATTAGCGAAGAGTGCTGTAAAGCAGACATTACCGCCATCTAAGAAATTCGATGGAACGGTTCAGGCAAAAGAAGGATGAAAAACTGTAGTTGCTACTACGGCGATTGTTACCGACAATAGAAGCAGCGCCTATTTGGATGCGGGTTTGTTATTGGAGACAAACTTAGGTAAAAAGTCTTGAGTTTCAAGCATTTGAAGGAGCGTTGCGTAACAATTCGCATCAAAGCTAAATTCGCTAACATTAGCCTGATATGCGCTCATGACCCCACAGAGGAGAAAGATGACAATACCAAAGACACCTTCTACGAGCTCTTAGATAAAATGTACGAACAGTGCTCTAGCTATGATGTTAAAATTGTTTTGGGCGATTTTAACTCAAAGCTAGGATGGGAAGGATATGTCAGAATATATCTTTTACGAAATATTGTCAGATTTTGTATCTATAAACACAAATATACAAATATTAGCTGCAATAGGCCAGTGGCCAAGGCCTAGCTTTTTACAATGTGCATACTTTATTATTTGCACTAAAAGAAGTTAATATTTTTTTCGAAGCCTTCTATACCATTTTTACCCTGGAATGTTAGTCAGACGTTCACGAAAGGTAGAACCATGATATAAGTATTTGATGTTGATGTTGACAGACTCTAAATTGCAATTGCAAGAATTTAATCGAGACTTTGGTGCGGAGTCGATTAATGGAATTTAAATAATCCCAACAATTCGGGAGTACACTTCCCACAGG
Source organism: Xylota sylvarum (assembly GCA_905220385.1). Classification (NCBI taxonomy): domain Eukaryota; kingdom Metazoa; phylum Arthropoda; class Insecta; order Diptera; family Syrphidae; genus Xylota; species Xylota sylvarum. The sequence goes on from LR999960.1 coordinate 29,529,115, forward strand.
GAGAGGGCGGTTGTCATTGTTATCAGTGCCAAAACGGAAATAAGGTTTGTAATCATTTTTCTAACGTCGAGAGTAAAAGGATTTTTTTTAATCATGGACGCTCTGATAGTTAATTTCAATTATATATTAGGTCTGTTTAAATCGTCTATATAAACATGCAGACTGTTGGTAAATTAAAGACTTTAGTATGATAATTGGGCCAACTTGTTTCGAAGAGTCTCTACTATGCAGGAAAATTTTTGAATTCTTTCCTAAAATACATTGTAGCTTGTAGCTTGTCTAAAAAGTTTGGCATTTCTCAGTGAAGGCGCAATATCAAAGTTATCGTTTATCGATGTTTCTGCAAACTTTAACCCTTCACACTTTTAGCTGCGTTTACACGTAAGTAGTAAAGGTCCATTCACAGCTCAGCGAACTGCGAACAAAGCGTTTTTAGCATATTTATAACACGCCATTGTCAATTTTACTATTCCAAAAGAACATAAATTAATTTATCTATCGATTGATATAAAAAAGTTGAATTTGAATAAGTTTTTGTGAAGAAATTAACAATTCGCTGATTTTTCTGCGAATAGGCGAATGCTTTTTGCGATCTGTCAAAGTTTATTCACATTCCACACAATGCAGGACGCAATCCACATTCCCGCGTCCAAAACATTCGCGAGAGTTTAACCTCACAATTCTTTTGTTTTGTTCTGGTGGTTGGTTAGTGCTGGTAAATGACAACTGAAATTCGCAGATTGCTGCGACCAGATAAAAAGGAGCTGTGAATGAAATGTTAATATTTGCGAATATTCGCCTATTCGCATTCGCAGGTCGCTGAGCTGTGAATGGCCCTTAAGTGAAGTACAAACCGTTTGTGCTTCATAGATACATAGGCATACCTTTCTGTTTAACAAACAGTGTATACCCTGCTGTTGTAAGATCTATCTGTGGTGCTAAAAGTTTATATGACACTAAATGACCGTTAAAATAGCATTTCACTCCCGAACATCGGAATTATTAGTAATCTAAATATACATCAGCAGAACTAATGAACCTAGAACTCTGAAAGTACATTCGATCAGATCTATTCGAGTAGTGAAACCAGTAGGAAGTAAAAAACTCAGCTCTCAGCGTCAAGTTTAAAATTACTTTAAAGTAAAATGAAATTTTTAAAAATTTTGCCTTGGTTAAGTGTTTTGGTATTGATTGTCAGTCAGACTAGTTGTACAGGTGGTATGTGCTTTTATTAATTTTTTTTTTATAAATCCTAAAGATACATGTATAATACTTTGGATTCGAAATTCAACGGGCACTTGTTTTATAAATATCTACCGAAGTGTGAAAATTTGATCGACTGTGGACTTTCCTGGTCTGAAACCACACTGATGGGGGCCGATCAGAGCGTTGACGAAGGGTTTCAGACGTTCACACAGGATGGGAGATAAGATCTTGTTGAGGAAACTGAAACCTCTGTAATTGGCGCAATTGAGGGGGTCTCCTTTCTTGTGGATCGGACAAATGGTGCTGAAATTCCATTCACGCCTGACCAAATTCTAGAAATGAGTTGATGTATGCTGTCTACCAGGCCATTTTCAGCTGCTTTGAACAACTCAGCCTGTGGGCCATCAGGTTCAGTAGCCTTGTTCGATTGAGCTTGGATATTGCTATCCGAACTTCGTTTTCATCAGATGGACGGCAATTTTGGCTATTATCTTCTATGTTGAATGGTTCATTCTGCGTAACAGCGCGATGTTGGTCTTCCTCGCAGTTATAGAAGAAACAGAAAAAGTTTTTCCATTGTCTCAGCAGCCTTCCTGGCCATGTCCCCTTGTTGATTAGAAAACCGTGTGCTTGCTATAGTGACGTTTCGCCCCGCAGCGAAGTCAATAACCCTAAGTTCGTTTCCGGACGTGGTGTCGTGGAGGCTGTGCTTACCAATCGTCCCACGAAAGATGTCCTCCTTTCCTATTTTGGCGTTAAAATCACCCAATACAATTTTAACGTCATATTTAGGACATTTCTTGTAAGTTTTCCCAAGGTACTCGTAGAAACATTCCTTGATGGTGTCATACTTGTCTTCTGTGGGGACATGAGCGCATACAAGACTTAGGTCATAAGATGCTCGCTTACGCTCGTGTCGAAAGCTTAAGACTTCTTGCCTAACTGTGCCGTGTATGACAAATCCGCATCCGAATAAGCGCTGTGTCTGCTCTCCATAGCAGTCACCGTAGTAGGTGTCACAGTTTTCCATCCCCTTGTTGGAGGGTCTGTCTGGCGGTCTGTTAAGCGTTCGAATATTCCACGTGCAGATCCGAAGGTCCTTGTCCGTGTTTTAATTGCTAGGATCGTTCGCAGTAAAGTCGTAATTGTGAATTATTTATTTCGTGTGTCGTTATATCTGTAAATAATATGATGCTCTATGTTTGTATGCACATATTCAAAAAAAAAATCATTTTCTTTCTTACAGATTTGGACGAGGATTATGTTAACCAGAGACTAGAGGTAAGTTCTGTTAAATTTTAATTTAGTGAAACCTTAAAGGACTATCGTTAACCTTATATATTTCCAGGAGTGGAAGAACTGGGATTTCGATTTGTTTGATCTATATGCGTTCGTGGGCGACGAAATAATACACGTTCTATTGAATCATATCTTAGAAAAACACGATTTATATGACACCTTCCAGATAAGTCGCGAATCTTTAACCAATTTCTTAAATGGCCTGGTACTAGGATCTCATCGTTACAATGCTTCATATCACAACTACTTGCATGCAATCGATGTCCTTCACAGCGTTGACTTTATCATTTCCATACCAGGGATCAAAAAGTTCTACAGTCCACTAGAGAAGTTAGCAATGTTGTTTGCAGCTCTTACTCACGACAACGAGCACATGGGTTTAACGAACGATTTTCACATTAAGGCGCAGACTGAAAGGGCTATAATCTATAATGACCAGTGTATAAATGAGAACTATCATCTTTATGCAACTTTCCGTCTCCTTAGGCAAGATGATTGTAATTTTCTAACGAATTTAAAATCAGAGGACTATCGAAAGTTCAGATCTTTAGTTATAAGATTGGTCATGTACACAGATTGGGCAATGCATTCTGAACTCTTATCTGCAATAGAAGACCTGAATGATAACGAGGACAAGAAAGAAAGGCGGTTTTTACCAATGGCGTTTATACTGCATTGTTCTGATATATCGAATTCTGCTAATTTTTGGGGTTTTCATTTTTATTGGGCGTCGCAGCTAGTTGAGGAATTAACTGAGCAGGCAAAACAGGAAGAGTTACTTGGACTTGATAAGTGTGACTTGTGCGATGAAAGCAAAAGTGTTCCTGAAATATTTGAGGAGGCTTTCTATGAAATTGTAAAGCCCACTTTTTCGGCTCTTTATAATTTACTTGAGTATTTGGTAGGTGAGAATGGAGACATACCAAACCCGTGGAATGACCACATTAAAGTAAACCTGGCAAGATGGATTTCACTGACCTGATAAGGTATGTATGTACATACACTTGAATAGAGAATTCTCTAATTGATATTGTTTAAATTTGCAGATTCCTAACTACAACTGCGTTAAAATTACAAAACACTTCACTGTTCCTGATTGTTAGTTTTTTCTTTTTTATGCTAATATCATGTACATTTGTATATATGTATGTAATAAAGAAATTATTAGTATTTATCAGAAAGTAAGCCCTTTCTTTTCTAAAATATACATATGTATGTATCTCCATTAGGTCAATCAACTCTTAGGCAACTGTCCGACTTTCTTCGTGGTTTGTGTGCTCGTCGTCATCGTCAGAATATCCAATTTTGAATTTCTCGCACTGGTCCACTGGAACTAGTACCAGAAAGTAAAACTCTATCTCACCCATTTGACTTTAAATTAAGGTATCACCACATATTCGCTGAAGATTTTCCACCTAGAAGTAGGAAAGGCACGATAAGCACAAAGTAAGTATCGTCATAGCCCACTCCGTCTGCAACACCAATCGCCTTATAGAGGGAAGCCATAAAATCAGCTGCGTTTGTACCGACTGGCAGAGAACTTCCAGTCGTACTGACTATATTACTGTTCACAGGCGATTTACAGGATCCCTTTTGAATAACGGAAATAGACGTGGAATCGACATTCTCACTACCTTATGGTAGCTATCATCTGTCTTTAAACTGTAGTCGTCCTCATGATGATATCGACAAACTAAGGGATCACCTAGTTTTTCAACAACTTAGAGACAATATTAATCAGGGAACATAAGCAATCGTACTTTATAGGGTCTATTTCGATCATTTTTTCTGAGTTACAAACTAAATATGTATCAAAGTTGATATAGGATCAGGATACAGTAAATAAAATAGGCCTTTCTGACAGTTTATGACCGGAAGAATAATTCGATTCACACCAAGGGTGGTATGCTGTACCTAATAAAACCCATCCGAACATAGTTGGGTGGAAAGTGCTAGAAAAGATATCCAACCTTGGCAAGTCATAAAGTTACAAACGGCGGGCTGTTTGGGAGTGACGGGGTCGATGAGACCAATACTTACGACAGCCCTGGAAACTGTATCTCCCTCTTAGATTAAAGTCTGCTAATCTCTGGACACCTAGACCTTACAGTCACGCTTCTATTCTGAAAGGCTGTACAAAAGGGATTGGTTACCCAATCTTCAGTCGAGAATATCTCCGCCCCTACCCATACTCGATCTCGTGGTAAAATATAACAGCTGGTACACCAACATCCTGTTTCTCTTAATTTGACCGCACTACATGATGATAAAAACATAATGTGAAGATCGAATGGTAAAAGGTGCAACATTACGTTTAAGGCTTCCGGTTGGACATATTTTCGTAGCCCCGTTGCGCATTGAACCGCAGTTCTTTGCATTTTGTTGATGTTTGATGTTGTATCGTTTCCATAGGAAAGTATAAGTCGCACCACGGCGGTGTACATCCATATGACCATTAAAGTCTTCACTTCTTACTGAAGGTTGGGCTGCAAGCATAGAAAGTTAAGCAGGCTTTCTTTACCCGCTTAATCAATGATGAATTTCCAACTTAGTTTCGGATCAAGTACCACACCTAGGTACTTGAAACTGGAGGATAAGGAGAGCAATTGGTCATTTAGCTGTGGAGGCGTGAGGGTTAGTATTTTCAGTTCAGTTTTGCTTGGGTTGCCGCTGAGTTCACTGAGTCCAGTGGCCCATTTGTTAATCTAGTCCAAGACACTTTCCACAATCTCACTGTTTACTGAAGGAAACATTCCTGATACCAGAATTATCACATCACCAACCTTGACTTTTCACGTTATTGAAGGAGCCTTCAACGTCTAAGAAGGTAGTTGGGTATCGTTCGTACAACTTCTTGGATCGTCGATCGTCCCTTAGTATACGCATGCTGAGATTTGGATAGAAGGGATTGATCTAGGGTATTTCGTATGCGTGTGTCCAACGTCTTTAGTTTTTAAAAGAAAAAAGGATAAGCTGATGGATCTGAAATCCTTAGCGGATCATGTCCACGCTTCCCTGCTTTCGGAATAAACACAACACGAACCCGTCAATAGGTCGGGGAACGTCGTTTAGGAGAATGCAGCTTCTATAGATTGGTACTAGCCATGGAACTACTTGGTCATGTTAACTGCAGCATGATCGGTAGTACGCCGTGAAGGTCAACCGATTTATAGGGAGAGAAGCTGTTAATATCCCAGAAGGCATTCACTTCGTATTGAGATTTCAGGATGTACGACTGGCATTTAAGTTCGCATTCCAGTCACTTCACAGAAGAAAGAAGAAGCGAGCTCCAAATCTTTACTATATGAAGACGAGAGAAGTCCAGCGTAGAGTGCGCCGTGATAATACCAATGTCATCAACGCACTGGTTGAAAAAAAAACCGAGGAAGCATTAAATACATAGATGGTACAGCAGAACCGTGTACAGAGTCACCAAAGAGCTGACAACCAACACCTAGGCAGACGACACAGGAGATGATAGGAACACTTCTCAACTATTTTGAAGAAGACGGTGGAGAAGAGGTTTGCCCAAAAATCAAGAAACTTTTGCTGATAAATGTAAGATGGGATCCGGAAAGGAGTTTAAGTTTAAGTTTATATCTTGCAGACTTATCGATGGCTGTGTCCAGAAAAATGTGGTGTGTTGTTTGCTTACAGTGTAATGGAGCTTAATTGATGTTCAAAATAATAGAAGTCAACACTTCAAGATGAAGTAGCGTATGATGGTGTACTTTGCAAATGCCCAGGGGTCCAGCGCAGTGATTCTTTTTCTGAACAAATGAAGATATCCTAGCTGTTTCAAGTAACCAGTATTTGTCACAGCGATAACTAGTATGAAGGCCACAGCAATAGGTGCTTATGTCTCGTTAGAATTTAAATCATTTACTGAACCCCGTTGCTTGATGGGTAGACTAAAGTTATGAGGTTTTAGTAAGATATAGCAACTGTCCATTTGGATAAATCTTTAATTTGGTTCAAAGACCCAACCAGGTCTAAGTTATTAATGAAGTATTTTCCAGGTGTTTTACTGCCATATTATTCACTTCGGGTGTAAATCAGGTTTAAGTTAAACTTACACCAGACCATTTAATCCACATTTTTTAAACCCGACAATTTAAACCTATATCCATAATATTCACTCAAAAACATGAATTAAACCCGCTGGGTTAAAGATACATTTAACTCGGATTTAATAAGGTTTAAACTGATTTTTAAACCGATTTTTTTTTTTTTTTGTTGTTTGTCACATTTTAATTGAAAATTGATTTGATTTGTTGTGTGCCAATAAAGTTTTGTCATTGAATAATTACATATAGAAGGTGACACCGATGAGCGGCAGTTACGAGTACTACTGTAATTATTTCATGTTTACACCAAATTGTTTGACTCTGCTACTATGCGGGATATTTTGTTTCTCATTTTTTTTACCCTTGATTTTTCCTTTAAATTGTCCTTTTATTCGTTATTCGTTGCGGAATATTTTTTTTTTAATTTTTGGAGAACTTCATTGATTGCTCATTTCGTTTGTTTTTTGTTTTTTGTTTGCTAACGTTGAAAACAAAATGATTTGTGATTACATAGGTTGCGAAAATAAAAAAAATCATGGCATTTCTAGGTTTGCCCTTCCAAAAGACAGTAGACGGGAAGAATAGCTTGAAAATTCTACTAAATTAATAGAGAATGAAATGATCTATACATATATTATGTGCGAATCACTTTGACAAAAAGTACCTATGTGAATTTAAGTATTTACATGCCAGACAAATTTACAGAAAATCCAAACTTTCCAAAATAAAGTACTACCAAACATAGTTAATGCATCATGGTACATACGAAACGCTGTATACATAGAGATCTAGTTATTGAAATGGTTGAAGATGAAGTTAAGAAAGTGGTTCGCAGCACGACGTAAGACTTTACAGGTGTGCCGAGAAATGAAAGAGCTAATGAACTGGCAAGGAAAGGAACATCACTTGAACTAAACGAAGCAGACACTACAGTAAAAATCCTACCCTGTAACCTTAGACAAGCGATTGGGAACAAAATACTTGTAGCAGCAAATGAGAGATGGACCACGCTCGACTCCTGTGTCACAAACAGGAAAATGTGACCAATCTACAACAAACAAAAAACCGAGAGAATCTTACAAATGAGTAAAAAATCCTTGTCTTCTCTCTTGAGTATAATTACCTTACACAACATGCTGAAATATCACACAAAGAAGATGAGACTCAGCACGGACGACTGTGGTGACGAGGAGGTGCATGAGGATACTCCACAATTCCTCTGTCACTGACCAGCACTCTGTCAAATCAGAAACAAAATTGTAGAAAGACATTTCTTTCAAGATTTAGAAGAACTTTCCGACAAGTCTTTAAAAGATTTGCATAGAATCATAATCGCCTCGGGATGGCTTGAAGATCCATAGGTTCTTCAATGCCCCCAAGGGGCATCACAATGGATCTACATTGATCAAAGTGTGACGGATGCAAGTTTCTCTACTCTCGTCAACTCATTTACCTAACCTAACCTAACCTAGCCGTGTGTATTAGGATCAGGGCAGAGTCTGTACCAAATTCAAAATGGATAGGGGTACTAGAGCTGGCATTTAATGTAAGTCTAGTAAGTCTGGTAAGTCTGAAAGCGCTCTTTCAGTTACAGCAAACAAGCTGTGAGAATAATTGAGTACATTAAGTACATGCTTATAACGTCCAGTTGGCACACAAATTGCCAGCAGACCACTGTATTCTCAGCTGTACTTTCGCTGATTGGGTGCTGGAAATGAATGAACAGGATCATGATTTTTTACACAAAAATTATTCGGAGTGATGAAGCTCATTTCCATTTGCCTGTGTATGTAAGCATACAAAACTGTCACATCTGCGCCTTCAAAAACCCAAGAGAAATAGTGGAACAACCCCCCAGTCACAACGAGAGACAGTTTGCTGTGTTTTTTTTGGGCTGGCGACGGTGTCATTGGGCGATATTGTCTCGAAAATGATGCTGATGGGACAGTTCCAATGAATGGATTGATGTTTCAGTGTTGAATGAATGATGTTGGACGACGTTCATTCTCAGTAGGACATGCCATACAGCTGGTGATGATGGACGGCTCTATCGCGTGACAAATTTCGTGGACGTGTGATGTCTCGAAATTAAGTCTTAAATTGGCCATCGAGATCAAGCGATTTAAAACCATTAGACTTTTTCCCTTGGGCTTATGTTAAAGATAAAGTATACGCCAATGCTCCACCAACGATTCGCGAAATACAGACGCAATTAAGCGAAAACGTGATGAAAAATTTCAGCAAAAGAATGGCTATTCATAGACATACATACATATCTGAGGACGACATTTGGCAGATGTTGTACTCCATTACTAACCTCAAGAGTTTGTACGTTAGACTGAAGTAATAATATCACAATTGTTCATAAAAGCTATATGTTTTTAATTGATTTAAAATGACACCTCTTGTTGAATGATACTATATTTCAGGGAAATAATTACTAGCCATTAAGAGGTTGCAATGGACATCGGTAAGATCCAAGCTCGTAAAACTATGTAAACTAAAATTGAACGAAATATCAAGAATTAAGAAGGTGACCCTTTGTTTGGTGCGTTTTCGGAAACGAAAAGCGGATAAACTAGCCACTAAAGGGTCGGATTTGTTAAAAAATATTCCCAAACATATTCTAAAAATAAAAACCAGTCTACGATAAAAAGACATCCATCCATCCATCCAAGACAATCTACTGAAGCTTAGCCCAAAGGAAATTCATACTACTGTTGATATCCTGACCAGGCACTGCGCGATGCGTAACCATCCAGTCCGGCTATGTTTTCCTAACAATGATTTTTGCAGAAGCTGCTGGAACGAAGCAGAAAAGAAGTCTAGAGAAGTCTAAGAAGAAAATGAATTGAAAACTCTTGGAGATATGTATCTATGTTTGTAGGTGAGCTACGAAATATTGAGGCAAGCAAAATCCTGAGATTCATACATATCATTCATCAATCTGGGTGGTTTAGTTTGAGGTCGATTTAATGTTGAATTGTACCTACGCCCCCAGGGTTTTTACTTATGGTCCAACTGGCCTCTGTGGTCTAAGCGAGCCCCTGACGGCTTTGAATGTCAGCTGAAGTCGATATCATTGAAATGTTAACCATACGAATTGAATACTTTTTTGCAAGAGGCTTGATACTTCTAGAATCTAAAAAATGATACTAAGATATCTACATATGTACATATGTATGCAATGGAATTTATGAAGCAATTTGACTTAAGTTTTATTAGACCTACGTGGAGTTTTAACAATTTAAATTATATAACACTTGATTCCCCTACATAACAAACATTTTTATCACAAAATATCATTTCTTACTGAAAGTCAAAATAAAGTGTAACCAAAGTAAAATTTTACGCTGTAACTTGAAGTGCATATTTCAAATCCGATACGGTTAAGAGACCTTGAATGTATTAAGGTCGATACTGCATATCTAATTGCGTACCTAATCAATATTTAGATTAATATTTACCGTTAAAATATTTAGAAACACCTATTGAAAAATAGTACTTTTTTGAAATTAAATTTTAGTGTGACAACCCTCTCTCTCTCTTGGCATCAATGAAGGAAAGATGTGTCCAAGACCAGTTAAGAACCCGATGCTGGTGGCCTTGAGAAAGATTGCAGGTGTAAGTTTCGGAATACGACGCTGAACTCTAGATCTTACTCAATTTTTGAACAATTCCGAACCTGGTTTAGGCTCGGGAGTGCAGGGTGATGACAGTTGTAAGTCAGTTTATCTGACTATCACAAGCAGCTTCTGATAGTGATAGTAGGTTCTAGTTTAAGCGGTCCTATTATGCAGGACAATTTTTCAATTCCTTGCAAAAATACATTATAGCTTATGTTATCTAAAAAAGTTTTTGTCATTACAGGCTTTTCAGTGAGGCCTGAATGTCAATACTGTTTTATGATATTTTTACCCGGAGTTCAGCCCTATCACACTTTCACACAAAAGGCATTAACTCTGAAGCGTAATCATTTAATTTTAAACGGCTGAACTTGATAGATACGCGCATACCTTTTTGTTTAACAAACAGTACATTACGTTGTCATTATCTGAAATAAACATCAGCAGAACTAATGTAGCTTAAACTAAAAGGTCTCAATGTACATTGAATCAGTTCAGATCTTTTCGAGTAGTGAAACCAGTAGGAAGTAAAAAACTCAGCTCTCAGCATCAAGTTTAAAATTACTTCAAAGTAAAATGAAATTTTTAAAAATGTTGCCTTTGTTAAGTGTTTTGGTGTTGACTGTCAGTCGGACTAGTTTTGCACTAGGTATGAGCTTTTATTTTTTTTTTTTAATGTATGTATAAGGTGGGTCATCTGTTGGTTTCTTTTGGATTCATATGTTATTTTGACACTGACAGTTCATGTGCGCAAAAACAAAAAAATTTACAGAAAATCAGCATTATATTTTCACGGAACGAAATAGATCGATATACGATTGAAGAACGTTGGAAAATATTGCAAAAAGTTACTTCCAAAGTGGATGTTGTGTTGCTAAAACAGTGCGAATTTTTAAAACAAATTTCGGTCGAAATAATGGTCTAACTGCAGCTAGTGTACGCAAGTTTGTGATGAAAGTTCGTGAGACTGGTTTGCTGATTGATAACCGAACATACGAATACGAACGCTCAATGGAGAACATTGCAGGTTTTTGTAGGTTTTTGGAGTGGCGGCTTTATAGGCCTATTTTTCTTCCAAGACGCAGGAGAAACGTCACAGTCAATGGAGAGCGCTACCGAGGTATGATAGCTCATTTTTTTTGACCAGAATTTGAGGAACTTGGGCACTAAGTTCAATAATCGTGTAATCAGTCGTTTTGGTGACATTGCTTGGCCGGTACAGAGCTGCGATTTGAGGCTGTTGGAATATTTTATTGGGTTTGGTGTGCATTTTCTTTAGAAGTTTAGAAGTTATCAATGGCAGATTATGTCAACTCAGTTTTTTAACTAAGATCATTACGTGTCAACTCCACTGTTAAGGCATACTTACTATCAACAGGGTTGCCAGCATTTCTATTTTAATAAACTAGCGTGGAGTGTAAATTTAAAATCTTTATAATTTATTTTTAATGGAAGCATGGCTGAGTACCAAAATGTAAAAAAAACTAGTTTCGATGCGGTAGTACTATTCTTTTGATGCGCGTATACATTTTACACTGCACAAGTTTAATGTTTCGGAACGTAGTTTATACAAGGCAGGCAATTGCCAAAATTAAAATAACAAACTTTGAATTACTAATAAAATTAAATGAGTAATTTGAATGTCAAATGAAAGCATCGAAAAAATGATCGATGCATAGTGTGCTCAGTTGATGCGCATCGATAACGTTTAGGATACGTTTAGAAACTTGAGACTTTGTCAAAACTTTCTCATTTGACTTTTGGAAGTTATGTCTTTGCATCTATGACCATTTGAGTTTGCATATACAAATATTCGTGGGTGAAGGAGCAACCTCTTTGCTGTTGCTACCCACATCTTCACGCACAAACCAGCGGCAATGGCACTAAGTGAAACCCAGCTTAACGATAACACTGATCTCAGGGAGTTCGCAGTCGCAGGGTATACACTGGTGACGTTATTAAGGGTATCGTGCTCTACGTAAATAATTAAATAAGTTTTCAACTGCCGCCCCGATTCGGTAGCTCAGATGATCCACTCTTCCAGTTTTTCTGGATCAAACTATCCATCGGGAAACATTCAATTCACATCTGTCTTATCTCCTGCTATCCCGGTTCAGCAAAAGAATTGACATTTCAACACTTCGACAAAATGTCTGAATCAATCCCACTATCCCAAAACTGAAAGAGTTGCTGCCGGAGATTTCAATGTCCATAGTACTAGTTGGCTTCACCACTCTCAACCAACAACACCTGAAGATCGTTACACAGAGATCTTTGCTGAATTAAACCATCCTACTCAGCTTGTGGACCACGCACATTCCCGATGTTGACGATCACTGCCAACTCACTGTATACCTGTTTTTAACCTTTCTTCCAGACAAGTATTCAATCGCAGTTTCTGCTTGCTATGAAGATCGGATCATTGTCTGGTGTCAGCGTAATTCTTGTACTCCCAACAGCATTCAGTTAACAGAAGATACTTTAGAACAACAAACTGACAATTTGAGAATACCGATTGAGGCAGCCTAAATTTATTCTTCAGGGCTTTTACCCTATGCTTCCTCGTTAAAGATGTAAATGCCGCTACTGACATGACCACAGACTTGGTTTTACTTGGAATGCGCTCCTTCATCCCAAGTAAAACTGTTAGTATCAAACCAAAACAAGAACTCTGGTTTAATACGACCTGTGCGATTGCCGTCCGAAATAAGGAAGAGCCTTTTGTGTTATGGCGCCAAGCATCTTCTCAGAAATACCGAGGTCTCTATAAACAGACTAGAGATGACTGCAACTTAATTTTAAAGCGTACAAAATTTCAAAATTAAGGCTAAAAAATGACTGCAATATCCAAAGGTAGGTCTTTCGTCAAAAGAATTAAGAACTCCACCTCATCGGCCATCCCTGATCTTGTCCACAACGATAAACGTATGACTGACTCCCAAGAGAAAGCCAATTTGCTAGCAGCTATGTTCACTGCAAATTCCAACTTGCTAGATACTTGTCCTCCACCACCATTACTGAATCCGGTTCGATATATGTACATTAGGACAAATATTTTTCCAAACCCGCTCAATAGCTCGAGTCCTAAAAGATCTTAACAGTAGCAAATCTTCAGGTCCAGATGGGATCCGTCCCCTTGTTTAGAAGAGGTGTTCTTCTACCCTAGCTAAACCTATACGTAAGCTCTTTAACTTGTCATACTCTATAGGCATCTTTCCGGATAGGTGGAATTTCGCGCACATCCAGCCGATCCCTAAAAAGGGCGATAAAATCCTTCCTTCAAACTACCGACCCATAGCCCTACCATCAGTGCTCTGTCATGGCAGGTCATGGAAATAATTGTAAATTTCCATCTCATGAGATATCTCCAAAGAAACCGTCTTCTAACTGACCGTCAGAACGGTTTCCGTCAACAACGTTCCACAGGGTACCTTATGGTGTACCTAACAGGAAAATGGAAGAAAAGTAGTCACCATCACAGTGAACGCCCTTGATATCTCTTAAGCGTTCGACAGAGGGTGGCACAGTGTCTTCTTAAACAAAATCCCAGTTTACGGTGTCTGTATATCCCATCATGGATTGGAAGCTTTTTGAGTAATCGGTCAATAGAAGTTGCATTGGACAGATATATTTCTCCCTCATTCTCAACCAATGCTGGTGTACTACAGGGCTCAGTCCTCTCTCCGACACTGTATACAATATTTATTAACGACCTTCTCTTTTCTACTCGATTATTCTTCGACTCCACGGCTGAGACGCCCAAACTCTGGAGTCTCACCAGCATCGAATGTCTACCGAGCTCAACTCAGATATTGATGAAATCATCAACTGGGGTGCGAAAAACCGGGTTGAGTTCAATTTGTCAAAAACCAAGTGCTGTCTCCTAACTCTGAAGCGGGATACTAATGTAGTCAAACTAAAAACGAATGGAGCTCAGTAATATTCCATCTTAAAGAAACGTTTATCGCTCACTTGCTCGCTTGGTCCAGATCCCTTATAATGAGTCTCCTCCATTGCCATCAACTTTAGCTTACCTGCAAACATCGGAGACAACCTATCCACGTAATCCTAGGGTCCCATCATCACAGCGTTCATCCAACCTTTTCTGCACTGATCGGTTGATTGTTTCTACTTCTAAGAAAAGGATATCCTTGAATTCTTGATGAATTTGAAGATTGTATGTTATACGTGATTATTCTTAGCAAGTTGGAGCGATTGCTGTTGATGGATGCAGTACGAAGGCGCGCAAAGACTAGGATAAGATGGTGGTTGTGTTCAGTATGTGCCGAGATCAGCTCTGCTTTTGTTTTGAACGTCAAGGATATAATTTTTGAACAACAACCATTCGTGTTGTGCACGTTATATTTTTTCAAACGATAGAACTGTCGTGTTGTGTTTTTAACGCCGTGTCCGAAGGACGATTGTTGTTTTAGACGTTTTCTTTGCCAATACGGAAAAGCAGCCTTAAATATCTTTGCTCCCAAACCAATTTTTTCCCAAACTTAGTCCATTATGTCGGTTGTATGAGCTCTGAAACTTATACCTGTTGTAAAAATCTGGTTACCAGAATTAATGTACCCATTAGTGCTGCAAATGGAAGAAACAATCCTGCCTTATGTACATACCGCGACCAGACGCTGAAACCTTTCCGATGCTATTAAGATTTAGCTAATTCCCATATCCCTGCGAAGTCTTTTAAGGTTAAGGCATCATGTATTTCACTAGGTGAACATTGTTGCATCTTTCACTTTCTGGGTACCTACTTACTTCCTTAATTAGTGCTATAGTCCACTGCTAAGCCGTCATGTCCAATAATCTTGTTGGATTTAATCTTGGATATTGCTATCCTTACTTCGTTTTGTTCAGGTGGAGGAAAGTTTTGGCTATCATCGTCTAAATTGAACGGTCTTTGAATACTACTGTCCGTAATATCCATGAAGCACAAATTATAGCAACAGATTTTACTGATTTGAGGGTTGTGTCCTATTCGAAGTTGAATCTTCTTGTAGGGTTTGCTACTAAGAATCGTCCATGACTTTGTTCTAAAAGCCTGCACACAGCAATGTACTCAAGTCCTTACTCGTCTTTCTACCAAATACGAAAGCCAGTATATTAGCTAAAAAGCGGTTTTTGCTTTCTGTATCAGTTACGTAATCAAATAAAAATGAAGACCACTACGTACTTGCACCTTGCTGAAGATTTATAAATTGTCTAGGATTGAAGTTTAAGTAAGTTAGAGAGAAAATTGCAATTTCGCTTTGTGAGCCGTCCCCTAAATATTCCCTTAATGATAGGTTACTCCTTGCACATATATTTACCAATTTTTTTTTTCCTTATTACAGATCTTAACAAAGATGACGAATACCTTATGGAACAATTAAAGGTAAGCTCTGTTAAATTTTAATTTATTAAACATTTAAGGGACTATGCTTAACTTTCAATATATACATATTTCCACATATTTCCAGGATTGGAATAACTGGGATTTTGATATATTCGAAGTAGATGATAACGTACAGGAGGATTCATTGGGCAGATTATTTGACCTAATCTTAGAAAAACACGATTTATATGAAACCTTCAAGATAAATCGCGATCCTTTGAGCAAATTCCTAAATGGCCTGGTACTAGGATATCAACGTTACAATGCTTCATATCACAACTACTTGCATGCAATCGATGTCCTTCTCAGCGTTGACTTTATCATTTCCATACCAGGGATCGATAATGGATTCACTCCACTTGCGAAACTATCAATCCTTTTTGCAGCTATTATACACGACAACGAACACATGGGTTTAACGAATGATTTCCACATTAAGTCGGATTCCGAAAGGGCTCTGATTTATAATGATCTCTCTGTAAATGAAAACTATCACCTTTATGCATCTTTCAGTCTCCTTAGGCAAGAGGGTTGTAATTTTCTATCGAATTTAACACCAGCGGAATTTCAAACCCTGAGAGCTATAGTCATCTACATGGTCCTGTATTCGGATATTTCACGGCATTCTGAACTTTTAAATTTAGTAGAAAACATAAATGATATCCAAGAGAAAAACCATCAGCATCTATTATCTCTGACGCTTATATTGCATTCTGCTGATTTATCGAATGCTGCTAGGCCTTGGAATCATTATTATAAACGAAGGTTGATGCTAATGGAGGAAATGTATGCGCAAGGAGATAAGGAAAGGACACTTGGACTCGAAGTGTGTCCCACTTGTGATAGGGACATAAGTGTTCCTGAAGTATCTATCCAATTTATTGATGAATATGTGAAACCCACTTTTGCGGCACTCGGTGATTTGTTTAAATATTTGGCATCTGAGTTTGATGAGGATATAAGCATACCACAGTCGTGGAATGAAAATATAGAAGACAACCGGCAAAAATTGATGGATCAGATGAGATAAGGTACATATACATATTTGCATATAGAATTCCCTAATTGATATTGTTTAAGTTTGCAGATTCCTGACTCGAAGACTGTTGACTATAATTGGTTCAAGAAAAAACACTTCACTGTTAATGATTGTTAGTTTTTTTTCTTTCTTATACTTGTCTCATGTACATATGTATGCATATATGTAATAAAATATTAATAGTTATTAGTAACTAATTAAAATACATCTCCTTAATGTAGTCCCATCAATCAACTATTAACCGACTGTCTCACTCTTCCAGTTTTGCTCCGTCAAATATCTCGAATATATTTGCTCAGAATGTCCTCAATATGAAATGATTAGAATTTTTCACTAATTTTCGGCATAAATACCCTTGGGGTAGGAAACTTCGACAAGTGCACTGGTACTACCATAAAGCAAAAGTCCATCTCACCCATTGGAAAACTAAGGTATTGGCGATCACCACATCTACGCTGAAGATTTCCCACCTAGAAGGAGCAAAGGTCAGGATAAACACAAAGGAAAGCAGAAGTAGCGTAGTCGCGCACTCCGACAACACCAATCGCCTTGTTATAGGGGGAATCCCAAAGACTTTAAGACCTACCATACAATCACCATACAATTAGCTGCGTGTCTACCGGCTGGGAGAGAAGTTCCAGTCATACTGACTATATTGTGTCTTAGAGGATCTTAGCGGATTTTGAATATCCGAAATGGACGTGGAACATCATCGTGAATATTCACTTTCAAACTGCACCCGTTCTTATAATAATATCGACAAACTCAGGGGCCATATTATTCAAGGGACAAAGTTATTTGCAACACCACCCCTAATACTGTAATGTTATGAAAAAAGTGCTCGTTAGAGGAGCAATGAGTTTTCCCGAAAGAGGCCATGCTACGTGGTTATCGGCTGATACTTGGAAATGACACAACTTACAAGTTCGCATTGTAGCCACACCTGCAGTAGAAGCATATTAAAGTCCCTGTACCATATGAAAACAAGAGAAGTCAACTTACTGACTGAGGAAACCGAGAAGGGACCAAGTGGATAGTTTTTTTTTGTGGGAAAATCCTAATGCGGACGAGAAACAGTACCGATCTGTTTCAATCAGTGTGGGACTTCAAGCTATAGACTTCAGAGCGGTGTCCTTTTATTTCCTCTTTGGGGATCGACTTTTTCATTCATGTAGATTATATAGCAGAAGCGTTTTAATGAGGACTGGCTAAGAGATAGATGGAACTCTTTTCCACTAATTTTGAAGAGTAAAGTCAAAACAGGTTGTAAGGCGCCTGAAATTCCAGAATTCGCATCATGCATTTTGTTAGAACTGAGAATTAACTCTGCCGAAACTAAAGTCTGCTCTCAAGCTCATCAATTACTTATATGAGCAATGCAGAGCAACGTAATACAGATATATGTATATGTAGGTGATGGTGTAGACCAACCTTCGCTTTCATCCAAAGCTGACTGGACTTTGCTTATGTTAGAATATAAGGATGAATTAAAGACATGTCCGAAGCAAGAAATACCTGAATTCGCACCACATTTCCAGTAGGGATGAGATCATTACCGCGATCAAATCACTGAAAAACAACAAGACGGGAGGAATTGACGCCATACTCGCGGAGCTATTTCAGCAGCGCAAACTGCATCAGCCGATCTACTTCAACCACTTGTTGGCAGAGCCTGTGAGGCCGAGAGCTTTCCGGATGACTAGAAAAGGGAATGATCGTCCAGCTCCTTAAAATAGGCAACCTAATGCAGTGCGAAAAATGGCGAGGTATCTGCGTGCTGCCTGCTGTGGCTAAGATAATAGCTAGAATTATCCTTGAGCGAATCAAAGAACACCTCGATGGTGCACTAGATAGCGAACAAGTACGTTTCCGTTCTGTATCCTCCTGTGTCGACCACTTCAACACCCTTCGGATCATCATCGAGCAATACGTTGAATATCGTTTACCACTTCACCTGCTATTCATCGATTTTGAAAAAAATCTTTTGATACAAAAAATTGGTACACGTTCCAGCCTGTAGACGATCAACATGAGCTAAAACTTGGTTTATTGAGCATATTTACTCGTACCTTGTTATAGTGTCTACAAGTCAATTAAGAACGTATCCTGCGTCTAACGTGAATGCGATGCGTCCGATGCAGGCGATGAGATACTCATCCGCGGTGCTCCGCGTCTTCCTCTTACTCTGGATATTCTGGGCAGACGAGCGAGCTATCATGTCCAAACCTGTGAAGATATTTCCGATAACCACTGTGACCGGACAGGAATTGCGTAAGGTAGTAGTTACAATCCCTGTGTGCTCTTTTGTCCAAACCTCGATTGTGGGAATCAGCTTGTGGGTCCATCTGCCTCTTTCTGTGTTACTCCACCTGGCTTTGCCACAGTGCTACAGATGTTGCCCTTTCTTCTGTTTTTACTTTCCTGATAACGCTGGTCTCTTGTCGGTTCGTGGTTTGCCCAAGGTAAACCCTTTGCATTTCGTTGGCGAGAATATCGATAGCGACCCATACCCACTATAACACAGGATGCTTCGTCCGAAATTGTCCGGAAACCGCATATTATTCTTATTGCGCAAAGCCTGTATGCAGACGAGAGCTTTCTTTTCGAGTCTTTCGTTGTAAGAGCTCCCTCCCAGACCGGAGCCGCGTATACAAGTATTGAACTCACCACTCTGGAAAGCAGAATCTTCCTCGCGTATTCAAGTCCACCGAAGTTTGGCAGCGCAGACTTTCGGCTGGGTATTAAGACAGCCTCCGTCTAGTGGTCAACTAGTTCTAGCTCGGCTAGAGGCTACCAATTTTTGATCCCGGCGATCGCTACATCCGTGACCGACTCTTCCTTGGCTACGGTAACGATATCGTCAGCAAAGCCGAAAACCTTAATTCCTTGTGGCAGCGTTAATCGCAGAACTCCGTCATACATTATGTTTCATAAGAGGGGTCCATGGACAGACCCCTGGGGGACTCCCGCGGAAACATTGTAGTATTTAAAGCTATCGTCCGTCTGGTACCTCAGCTTCCTGTTAGTGAAGTTGTTAAGGATTATCTTCACGAGGTAATGTCTTTTCTTTTACCGCATCGAAGGTAAAACGCGATTTTCTAAAGCCATACTGGTGACGCATCCAGCTTTGTCTGAGGTAATGCGAATTGCGAACGTTGCGACTATTATCGCATTGGACGCAAAGTTTGATTGTCAAAGCTCATCGCAGTCACATTCACGTAAGACAAGATATTGTAAAATTGCATCGGTGCCTTGTTGAGGGAAATACATAAACAATCAGAATAATTATAACGCTTGAATATCTGAAAATTGCCAGAAAGCCTAAATCGAAGTGCTATAATTTCGGAGTTTTTGGACAGTTAAAGGGCTTATTGTAATCACATTATAAGCCACAAAGGAACAAAATTGAAATAATGCTCTTTAATGTTTAAAAAAAAATTTTAAAATAGGGGAATAACCATTAAATGATCGTACACAATTATCTACCTTAACCACTTATTAGAAATAGTTGGAAATGTTTATTATTAGCATTTAGCACACATGGCAGGTACTTCATCAAACTCGGGTATTTATTTACCTAATGGATCTATCGAATTAGTCCATGATGTTGCAAACATTTAAACATGGGTTTCCTTATTTCTTCAGCACTTCTTTATACATACACTATGTTTGATATTTTTCCGACAGGTTGTAGAATTGACAGATTACGAGATGATCGATGGTCTCACACGGCACTATGCTTATGAAACTGAAAGCTTTTGGTTTTCAACCGGGGTTTATTTCGCGGATCAAATCCTACTTGACGGATCGCCAGTATAAGATCTTCTTTAGATCGTCCGTATCTCACCCTATTAACGGCAACTCCGGGGGCCCTCAAGGTAGCCACCTTGGACCCTTGATCTTCATCTGTTTATCTACGCTGATGACATGAAAATCTTCAGGCACTTATCTTCTCTTTCAACTTCGCCCAACTGCAGGACGATATTGACAGTTTTTCAATGTGGTGGCACAAATATTTTCTGGAGCTCAACATCAGCAAATGTCAAGCTATCACATACTTCTGTAAACGACTCCCTTCCCTTTGAATACGCTAGTCAAATATGGTCCGATATGGTACGATAACCGTATCTTACGAATAGAAGCTGTGCAACGGAGGTTCATCAGCTTTGCCCTTCATGGTCTTGATTGGATTGACAGTTATATATAACTTACTTCCCTATGTTGATCGTCAGAAACTGATCTCAGTCTCTCGAAAAACGTCAGGAAGTTGCTGACATAATATTTATTCATCAGCTATTAGCTGGCAACATTGACTGTCCTATGCTACTGGAAATGATCTCCATCAATACAAACCCACGTTATCTTAGGTCTATACCCATCTTCCGCCCCAAATACTTGGAAATACCTGGGAGTTGAGAATATGCAGGAATTTAACCGGGTAATGCACTACGTCTTCCATATCTACTACTGTGTCTATAGAGTTGTATGTTTTATCAAATGCACTTAACTTAACCAAAAGTAAAGCATAAATAGTATGCCACGCCCACTTTTGTAGGATTCATTCAAGCGAAGAAGTATAGGGTATTATATCATCCGTTCAAAACTGGATTTCTGTATGCTTAGATTCGTAATACTGAACTATGGGGATTTACCCTTTCATTTATTATGTGTTAGTCAAGGAACATTTTAATCATACAAAAGGTTTTGTGCGTCATGTTTTGTAGTTGGATATGGAGTGACTGGTTAATCATCCGTCACAAAGTGTCTGGAGCTTTATCTGATGTTTATGATAGAACACAGGATGCCAAAGCCGCTTATCGATTTTCCAACATTCATAATAATACAATACTATTAGCTTCAACCCTGTGTTGAAATCTCATTCAAATCACAGCGTGTAAACAAGGTAATAGTGCCAAATGAGTTTGACAGATAAATTATTGTTTAACAAACACTGCCAGTACTATATGATCTAACTATGACGCTAGAAGCTTTTCCAAGAAGCTTTTGGATAGCATTTCAATCGGCATCGTAATTCTTAGTTATCTGTAATACGCACCAGTTAGAGAACTAATTTAGATAAAAAACCTAAGAGATCTCAAGTTACTACAATACACATTCGTTCCCTTTCAGAACATTTCAAGTAGTGAAACTAATAAGAAGCGGAAATAATATAAAATCTTTCCAGTTCAACATTGCATTTGAGTAAAATGGAATTGTTTAAAATTGTGTCTTGTTTGAGTGTTTTGGTGTTGACTCTCGGTTACACTATTGCTGCGAATGGTAGGTAACACTGTCTATTTGTTTAAAACTATTAGTGTGTTAAAGTGATAATAATAAAAAATAATAAAACACATAATAAATGTGAAATTACCAAAACTTATGGCGATAGTACTTGGAGACAACTTGAAACATACATACATATGTGAGTCGTGGGTAGTTCTTAAGTTACTTAACTATGTATGTGTCTCCTCCAGAAATATTTCAGTGGCGTTAAGTCACGTGATTTTGGTGGTCAATAGACTGGTCCACTTCGTAGGTTGATGTTTTCGCCGAAATGCTCCGCCAATAACCCTATAGTTTAGCCGGTTGAAACCATATATTTTCGAGTTTGATGTAAGGCGAATTTAGAAACAAAAAGTCGCTGATCATCATTCGGTAACGGACTCTTTTGATGTTCATGCGAGCTCCAGGTTCATTTTAAATAAGATCCGATGATGTCACTTTTATGAAGATCTTGTCCGTTAGTTTCAATCCAAATGTGATCATTTTCTCTGCCGATACATGTGTATATTCATACATGTTAGGAAAGGAAGCAGGAGCCTTTTAATGAAGTGAAACGCTTTCGTGGGAGGGCTGACTGAGACCATCTCTCTCAAGAAATGTAACACTTCACATATCAAATCCTTTCCAAAAACCCTTCAACATCTAGCTACCTAATACCTCCAGATGATCATTTAACTACCTCCAGCTGGCACTCTATTGGTCTCTTACTGGATACTAACTCTCTTGTCAGTTACCTGTTGCTGTACTTTGTACGGCAATGTCTTCCGTTCCACCGTGCAGGTACTCTCTGACAATAGCAACTAGCGTCGCTACAGGGTATACCCAGTTTCAAACTTTTCAATTCCCTTGATGGTATCATATCTGCTGGGATTCAGCAATCCGTGGATATTCTGCTGCTTTGACTTAAAGCCATCTTGACTGGTTGTCTAGATCTGATGTACGATCCTAATATGTGGAACGAGTTTGAAGTCATCTTCATTCCCACAGCAGGAATGAGCTCACATGTCCGACCTATCAGTCTATGTTCCTTTCTTTTGAAAACCGTGGATAGGCTCAATTATATACATCTGCGCCAGAGTATCAGTCCAAACATGATCCCAGCGTTCCAACATACGTACAGCAAAGGCAAACCAGTTGAGACAGTCTTGCATTCTCTTGTAGTCATCATTGAAAATTTCGAAGCATTAAGGAATATGTATATCATAGTGGCCTTTTGGATATTGGGGGAGCTTTTAACAATGTCAGATCAGAGTCAATCACGAATGCACTTGGAATTGTAAACGTAGATCAATTAATTGTTTACAGGCATCTTGGCAATACATCGCTCAGAAGACTTGCTAGCCGGAATGCGTACGAAGTGTCAACCATATTCTGATACCATTTCCCAGAGATAAATTTGAGGAAACCCTATATGATACAAGTATTATTACAAAGCAACTTTAAATAAATGTGGACGTCGTGGCTTAGTGAAAGTTCGCTTTCGAGTCCCAGACTACCCCAAACATTTTTTCCCGGAGCCGAGCCGAGGTACACCACAATTGTCGTTCTCACGTGGTCAATGGCCTACTGCCTATGATTGCCTATACAGACGACACTGCTATTGTAGCCTTAAGTAAACACCTGGATAGTTTTAGGGAAGACCTAGAGGATTTGTTCTCCTTCTACTCAATTGATGGGTCTCCAAATTCAAGTGTAAACCCTCACAAAACCGAACTTCTCCTCTTTACGAGGAAATACAGAGACTGCCTTACAGAACGCCTCACGATCAATGGCACCAGTCTCTCCTTTACAGATATTGCAAGGTTCTTTAGTCTCATTATCGATAGGAAATTGAACTGGAAAGCCACTACAATAGCCTGCCTCCGCGGCCATTCTTTAAAAACCCTCCTCGCAGTGGTCCAGCTGTTATACCACTCCACAATTCTTGATCTATTAAACTGTACACATGATAACATCGACTATACCCCTCGAAACTGAGATTTGACTGTAACTTCCGCACACTTCCGGAATGATGTCTCCTTGGATGATAGTTCAGTTCATTTCTATATAGACGGCTCTGAGATCAAAAGTGTGCTAGGTTGTGGCATTTTCTCCGAAAAACTCAATCTCCTTCCGCCTCTCAGATCACTGCAGCATTTTTCATGCTGAAATCATGGCGATCAAGGAAGTTTTGTCCTGGCTGAAGTGTGATGCAATATCTATAGGTGATATTAGCATTTTCACTGAAAGCGAAGCTTCAATCAACTGCCGTGTGTCTTTCATGGAGATGTCGAAGCAGTACAACATTCACCTTTGCTTGGTGCCAGAACATAGAAATATTCCGGGAAACTGCAAGGCTGACGAGCTCGCTAGAAGGGGTACGACTCTAGGGATCTTGCCTAAATAGCAGAGTTTAGGTATGCTACTCGCTACGTGTAAACTTCTACTTAAGCAAGAAGCTTTTACCAAAACCAAACATAGATGTGGGAGCGGTTCAACGTCCTTTTTCTAGACAGATCTGACAGAAGTGGGTAATGCTAAAGCAATTCCAGATCAGTTCCGTTAACGGTGTTCTTACGGGGCACTATCTGATCTGACAACAAGTTGAAAGGTTGAACTTCTTCTCAAATGACTTCTGTAGGAACTGTTTGGACGAGCAGGAAGAGGAAACAGTCCCGCAGCTGTCCGGCTCTGTGTCGTAGAAGATTGCTACATTTAGGGACTCCATACTTCAATAACCTCAGCGATTATAAGCAATAAGCCGCCTTTCAGCATATTGCACATGACAGCAATCGTATCTTTCATGGTACGGCCTCAAACGTTCAACGTTCTAGATGCATTCCCAAGCCACTGAGCTTTAGTGGATCTATAGATGCACTTTCAAATTCAACTAGGTACTCCATTTTGGAGGTGTGAACTTCGTAGTCGACTTTATGTGTCTTCTTGACCACTCCGAATATGGAAATAAGTACTTTGGTGATTTGACTGGAGGAATATCGTCAAGGAGTAGCCGTGTATACAGACGCAATGGTCAGCATTGGCTCAATTAAAGAGCGAAGACGCTAATCCACCTTAATGTAGCATACTGCAGCCTTTATTACTTTCGTTCTGAATTTGTTCATAGCACCTTCAGTCCGAGCTTAGGTAGGACAATAACAAAGGAAATGATCCGAAATACCGTCACCCTCCTTACAAGCGTCGGTCGCAGACGCTAGTGTCCTCAGATTATATACTTATTATATACTTATTAATCTGTGCTGGTGTCTAGCACACTAAAATGTTTTCCAAAAGAAAAGTGTTCGATAAGAACGCTAATAAGTTGTCTACAGTCTTTTCTGCTGGGCGACAGCAAGAATACCGCTGATTTGTTACAAACGTTCGGGAGTACATTTAGTCTGCCTTCATTCTGGAGAACAGTGCCAAATACAATTGGGTCAAAATGGAGGCCTTGACCGAGGACGCGGGAAGATCGAATGCAAGTTCAGGTCCTGAGAAATTATCCTCTCATTTCCCTCAATCCCAGTGTGACCTGGAACCTAAACAAGGGTCAAATAGTTGAGCCTTGTAATCGAATTCAATTAGTTTTGTATTCTCGAACTATGTCGGCACGGGTTACAGGGCAAGGGCTTAAGCGCACCTATACTCTGTTGGTAATCTAGAGAGTTTCTTCTACTAGCTGATTCAACTGTTTATCGTCTTCCAATAGTCCCAGAGTCCTGCAACCTGAGTGGAATGTAGGATGAACATGAGCAGTTACCGCCTTTAAGTATGACAAGGATGAATGCTCTCGAACTTCGTGAAGCAGGAGACATAGGTAATAGGACTTCGTTTTGTCGAATTACCACTATAAACCCAATCCTACAAAGTGGCCAGGTACTTCTCCTCCCGGCTTTCTCCGACTAAATTAATATTTCCAGTCTTAATAATACCTGTTAGTACAAAAGGTGTTTGGCAAAGTCATCGATTTCGAATGATTCGAAAAAACGCCGTGAATTTTGTTTTTGGAAAATGGTTGATTCTTTCCGTAACGTTATCTTTTGAAATGTTTTTATGATGATTTGTGACGAATAATTAAACAGTAATGCGAAAGAGTAATAGATAAACAATTCTGTGGTTTCCGTTGATTCTATTGTGTTTGGAAAATTTACGAGGAGGGAGGGTAAGACAAGCGCGAGTATGCTAATTAGCTTTGTGTCAAGACTGATTGCACAATTTGTATCTTAAATCAGTTTAAATATTTTTATGCGTCTTTTTTAATTTATTTTATTTAATTTGAATGAATCCTACTGAGAAAACAGCTACTAATAGCGTTGTCCGCGCCCAAAAGTCGGTTAACGCAGTTGCTGAGTCTCCTAAAGGTCCTAGCACCAGTGGTCGGAATTCGGCTGTAGTGGATACAACTACTGGTAAGAAATTACTCGTATCCAAGGGATGGAAAGAGAAGGCTTCCTTCAAAGAAGCTGGCGATGGTCACAAGATGACCGATGTGAAGTGTGAACAATGCAAGTCATCTACTGCAAAACCATGTATAACAGCTATACGAGAACCGTGGGTGCGGAATAAATGCATTTGTGGTTTTGGTGGTGTTCGGGGCATCATGGTACTCTGAAATGAGAGCTTGTCTAATTGTACCAATCGTTCTCTCAGTGACTAAGCTTCGGCAATTCTGTGGCCATCATTTGGTAGCTGCAGCTATAAGCTACGAAGCGAAAGGAGAATGGAAAACCTTCGTCGTTGATTCAGCTTACTTTCTTTTTGATTCGATAATACTTCTACGGTCGAAGGTTGTAATCGAACTCATAGAGTATTGTGATTCTCGGGAAATGGGACTACTCATATGCGCGGATACTATTGCTCAGAATATAGTCCGGGACAGCACCAAATTCAATGTACGAGGAAACCATATCCTAGACTTTCTACTATCGTGTCAAATGGTCATCAACAATGTTGGTTCCCAGCCGACCTTAGTTAAGTCAAGAAGATAGAGGGTGATTAACTTGACGTTACCTAACGCTCTTCAAGTCGATTACAAACTGGAGGTGTCCCTGTCGGGTTCGTCTTCCAAATCAAATGTGAAGCCATTACTTTGCAGGATAGGAGGAATCCGCGTTAGAGAAGTGCTAGAAAAATCAGTCAAACTTCTCCTATACTCAGAAAATTGCGCCTGTCGAAAAATGCTTTCTATAAAGATTTTTGTGAAAAGATCGAGACTCTAGCCATTGGTTTTTCCCGCGTCCTCGATCAGGGCCTCTATTGACAATTGGATTTCCTACGAACACAATTGTGTGTGGCATGACTCTCCAGGATGAAGGCAGACTAAACGTATGCTCGGTATTCCTGCTGCATCTCAGCAGAAAAGACTGTTGACAAGTTATTGGCATTCTACGGGACATTTAGCTTCGAAGATCTCTTCGAAAGTCAAAGAAATTCCAGTAAAATGGTTAATATTGGATTTTGCACAATAGAGCAGTTGCGTCTAAGTGCTTTAGGTAAGCGTTCCCTAACACGACAAAAAATAAAATTCATTTTAATTAAAATACGTTCCACAGTTATACAAAGTAACTGAAGTTACTTCCTATAAGCCACAATCTTTGCTGTTAATATGCCCAAACTTTTTGAAAGACTGAAGACGACCAAACCACCAATTTGGGTTTCGAGTGAAACATTTAACATTTAACATTTGCCATGACACACTAACAAAGATACTACTAAATGACAAGGCTGAGATTCTAAGATTATACATTTTGGACAGAGAAAAAAAAAACTACACATTCGGAGCTTACAGAAATCAAAGCCAGTGTACCCCAAGGGAGTGTTCTTAGGCCAATACTCTATCTCCTGTATGTGCCTATATACTCACGACATCATATTTCGACGCTAAAATACAACATGATTGCAGCATTTACTGACGACACGGCTTTGATGACAGTTGGAGAAAGTTCTAAGGACTCCACTCGTGAACTACCAGAATCGATCCCTCATATTCAAAAGAAGTCCTTCATCGGGGATTTGGATAGTGACGTCGCTTGAGCACCGGCTGAGTCAGACTGTTCACAATCGTCCTTGTAGTAAAGAGAACAACCAAAGTTCACGGACGGACTAGTGCACCACACACCTATCATGTCTAACGCCATTTTCGCATTACTATATACAGTCTCTAGGCATGATCAGACAGAAAGTACGACATTCCTGAGGGTGGACGTTTTAGACCAGTGCTTTTTGTCTTAGCACTGGTTGCAACTAATGTTTGGGTTCAATAGGTTGATCGATTTTGAATTGATGAACTTCTACCCAGTTGAATGGTTATTTTATCGCCGCCAAAGGAGTGATGGATTGGATTGCTGGATTGTGCCGGTTCTGAAGAACATGAAGCGATAATGAATAGAGTAAACTATCATGTAGTGAATGAGATACTTCTTATTTTGGGTAAAGGGGGATTTAGTGTCAAAGCCTATGCGGACGATTAGGATAGCGAAGTTCGCTAAATGGTCTATAGTTCACAAGAAGTTATAAAATATCACATATATATAACTCCCCCAATACTCAAGGATATTGAATTGCAATTAGCAGATCGCGCTAGATATTTGGAGGTTAATCTTGATAAAAAAAAACTCAGCTGGAAACTGAATATCCAAGATCGTCCTAGGAAAGACTCGAGTCGTGCAGCAAGGCTATTGACCAAAACTCTGGATTGTCCACTGTATATACTCGGCAGTTATCAGACCTATTCGCATGTATGGTGTACTAGTCTGGTGGAGGGGATTGGACAGGTGCAGCAACTTTGCAAAGGCTTCTTCCCGTTGATATATTTGGGAAGCTGATGGCGGCTAAAGCAGCATTACGGTTTAGGGAAACCTTGAAACTAGGAAATCGGGAGACATTTTAAACGAATATGCGATAGAAATTTATACAGACGGCTCCAAGATTGCGTCTGTAACAGGTGTGGGGGTCTACTCCAGTGCACTGAATATTTCTATCACCACACGACTACTGGACCACTGTAGTGTATTTTAAGTAAAAGTCGCAGCAATCCGAGAGGTCGCGACCTGAATTTCAATTAACTCGTTAGAGTGCAGCGCTATTGCGTTCTATATACATAGCCAATAATTCGATCCAATTTAGATCCAAGTATAGACCGAAACCTCTCAAAATGTAGGCGGAACCGACAGCACCTATAAAATCGATAAAATTCCAATTAGACACCGCAGCTATCAGAATGGCAAACAGTTGGTGAAACAATATCAGCACAAGGCCACTCTTCTAAACAAATGTGATCAGGGCTGGATTGTAGGAAAACCGGTAGACTTATTCCCGTCAATAAGACAAGTCATGACAGAAAGCTTGGTGCTTCCTTCAACTTTTTTTTAGAAGCTGCAGAGACGAGTAAGAGGTGGAAACCATGACACATCTTCTGTATACCTGTCCTGCCCTATCGGTTTGGAGAAGGAAAACCCTTGGCGAGTACTTTTTCGAAGATCTTAACGATCTAGCTGGACTAGACGTTAGTAAATAAATTTGGGTTCACATCCAAACTGGTTTCCCTGCCTGCTGTCACATTTGGGAAGTTTTCATGTAGATCTCCGGTGCTGGTAATCCAGTTTTTCAATAGTGGTATCATAATGCGCCTTCTTTTGGTCTAAGTGTGTTCCTGCTGAGCGGGGCCAACCACCTAACCTATATGTACATTCCTAAAAGATTCTAACTTTCTTTTCTTTTTTTTACATAAAATGATTCATTTGCATTAGGGTCTGATGCCGAGAGTTCGGAAGTTGAGGTAAGCTCTGTCAAGTCCACATGTATTATAATAAATTTGCATATTTCCAGGCATCAACAAATTGGGATTTTGATATTTTCGATCTAGACAACAAGACATCTAATGATGCAATGGGACATCTATTTCATGTTTTGTTACAAGAATACGGACTAACGGAGAAATTCAAAATACAAGTTGAACCTTTGTCTAAATTCTTGTACCGTCTCAAGGATGGATATAATCTGTACAATGTTTCATATCACGGCGAATGGCATGCCGCCGATACGCTTCAAACCGTACACTCAATAATATACCACACTGGGATTAAAAACTGGATGTCAGACTTAGAGATTTTGTCAATCCTTTTTGCAGCTGTTATACACGACAACGAACACATGGGTACCTCGAATGAATTTCTCGTCAACTCAAAGTCCGAAAGGGCCCTGATTTATAATGACCTGTCTGTAAATGAGAATCATCATCTTTATGCATCTTTCAGTCTCCTTAATCAAGATGGTTGTAATTTCTTGTCGGGATTGTCAGCATCGGAATATAGACAGCTAAGAAGTATAGTTATCACAATGGTCCTGCACACGGATATGGCAACGCATTTGGAGCTTTTAAACAAAATTACTGGAGGCCTGCGAAATATTAAAGAAAAGGATCGGAGGGTACTAGTTCTATCGTTGATATTGCATTGTGCTGATATATCCAATCCTGGCAAGCCTTGGAAATTGCACTTCAAATGGATTTCGATGTTAATGGAGGAAATGTATGCACAGGGCGATATGGAAAAAAATCTTGGACTGGATGTGTGTTTCATGTGCGATAGGAATGTAAATATTCCTGAAGTACAAATCTCCTTTATTGATAACTATGTGATACCCACTTTCATGGCTCTGCGTGATTTGATGACAGATACATTAGGTGAGTCAGTGGACATATCAGAGCCATGGAATGTATATCTTAAGGAAAACCGGAAAATGTGGAAAGATATTGCGGACCAAGGTATGGATGTATGTACCTATACATATGTATGTTAGCATATATGTGATATTTTTAATTAAAATTTTGATATTTGTAGATGGCTGATTCGAAGGCAGTTGACTATAACTACTTCAAGAATAGTACTGTACTGTTAATGATAGTTGGTTGTTTCTTTGTTATACTTTATCAAGTGCATATGTATATTTACATAATATACTGACATAATAAAATATTCGTATTTATCAGCACTTCGTCTTTTTATCAATCAACTGTCAATTGTAAGATCGAGTTCTTCAGTATGGAGAATGTATGAATGTTCCAAGAGCAGTGACTGAATCTCAAAAGTACTCCAACGTCAAATATTTCATAATGCAAACAAAAGCAGAGTTGCAAAGCATCACGTTCCAAAATGCATCATGAATGTATAAGCTATGCAATAGCGCATCATGAATTTCTGTGATGCATTTGTTATTGTTCTGCTTTTGATTGGCAAATGGAAGTCTATAGAATTTATTTAACGAATTATACTTAGTAGTTGTTTACAATTGAAGTGTCAAAGCGTCAAGATTTTGCATCACCAAAACAGTGTGCATACAGTCACGATGCGCATTTTTTTGGCGTATTAAAGTGCAACCATTTGGTTTATGGTGATAAGTTATCTTTTGTTTGTTTGAATTTGCTCCAAGAAGCACTACGACCTCATAGAGATGTGCTATCCCCTTTAAGACGTTCTGTGATTTTGCCTACTAGTTGACATTGAGTTCATGGATGAAGCTTAGGATTGTTTGAACTAAGGAGGAGGTCACATCAGAAGGTGAGGTAAAACCTTTATGGAAGTGTTTCAACCTGGTCCAAGCAATGGCGAAACATTCACACAAAATAAGGTGGTATTTGAAAGAGTAACGGTTAGTTAGGAAGTTAATCAGGAACTTAGAGTCTTTTTTTTTTGCATAATGTGCTTACACTCAAGGGGTTATTACTACTTTCTTACTGTCAATATACAGCACAAAGAATATGCTAAAGAAGATTGCCAAAAAATGAGACGGAAGTAGTACTTACAAGCAGCAGAAAAGTAATAAAGAAACGTGAGCGTGGTCGGCAATCACGCCGTGGCTTTCAAGCCAGAATAGAAATACCTTGGCATAGTCATAGATGCACGACTTTCCTTCAATCAACACCTACAGTACAAAACCGACAAGGCAGCATAGGAAACCGCTGCTCTCGCAAGGATGATACTAAATATTGGTGGGCGGCGAGATAGGAAAAGACTGCTTCTTGGGTCACACAATGAAGCCAGAGTACCGAATTAATGCTCTAAGAGTAAGTAGCGCTTTCCGAACGACACCTTATGATGCAGCAACAGTTGTGGCTGGTATGGCGTTAAACGAGAAGCATACACGCTCACCATAGAAACTGGTGGAGCACAAACATCAACAAAACGGGTAAGTCAATAGTAGATTTTTAAAAGTTGAAAACATACCTTAAACGAGGGCTGTGCACCAACCTTCATTAACAAAAATAGGAGAGAAGTGATAGATATCATTCTTACTGACTGTAGTTCAATACATCTGATGTCAGATTAAGGAGGCTGTAGCGAGAAGTCCTTTTAAGACCACAGATGGATAGGCTTCGATAGAAACACTGAACCACAACCGAAACCTATGATTAGGAGCTCCTGGAAAATAAGTTGTACCATCTTTGAGGAGACCCTTGAAGACAGACTGCGCACCAGAGCCTTCTAAACAAAAAAATCGACAACATACAAAAGTGCATCACTATAGCAGCGTGCCCATTCAAACTAGTACCAAAATCCGCCAAGCAAACATGGTGGAATGGTGAACTGCGCGAAAAGCAAACAATCGCCAGATAGCTTCTAAAACATACAATGTGACAGACTGGGAATCCTATAAGGAAAGCAAAAGAAACTTCAAGAAGCTTACCAGATCTACTAAAAGAGAATCATGAGAAACATTCTGCTCGGATATATGCGATAACAATGGGATTGCTTGTGTCAAAAAGATTCTACCCAAAGAACCACAGATCCAGCTACTAATTCAGCTGAGTAGTTATATAGCGACACAGGCAGAGACGGCAGCAACATCCACGGTGGGGGTGACTCATGCCGAAACAAGGTGGGAAGACATCGAAAGTATCATATACCAAGCGAATGTGACTAGGGCCATCAACTTCTTTGCAACATACAAATTACCTGCCATAGATACCCAATAGATACCTAATAGCAAATAGAATTCTGCTCTGATAGCAAAGCAGGAAGTAGGGCCATCAAAAACTCCGCATCGAAATCACTTTTGGTAAGGGAGTGCAAAGAGAAGCTTAACATCCTTGCAAATCATAACACAGTTCGTCTAACCTGGGTAACGGGACTCGAAAGTATAACAGGAACTTGCGACCTGTAAAGTGGCAAGATCA
Source organism: Xylota sylvarum (assembly GCA_905220385.1). Classification (NCBI taxonomy): domain Eukaryota; kingdom Metazoa; phylum Arthropoda; class Insecta; order Diptera; family Syrphidae; genus Xylota; species Xylota sylvarum. The sequence goes on from LR999960.1 coordinate 29,562,167, forward strand.
ATTGTAGAGGGATCAAACAATAGATAAACGAAACGAACTCTACGTTTTAGTAGAACTGACACTGATGGTGGGACTTCTAACAGGGCACATAAATCTCAATAAGCATGCGCACAGACTCTGCCTCGTTTCTTCGACAATCTGCGCCAACTGCCAAGAGGAGGAAGAAGACCCGAAGCACTTCCTTTGCCAATGCCTAGCAACAGCGAACTTGCGACACTAATTACTAAGAGCACCATTGATACCGGACATAACGCACCTCAGAAACATAAGAATCGGTGACATACTAAAGTTCGCTAACAAAACAAAGGGATTTCTCGATCAACGAAGTCAGTAATCTCCAACAACCCCTATCCTTCCCAACACAACCCAATCAACAAACATATATTTCTTAAAGAGACGACGAGGGGAAACACAACATAACGTCAGAAGACACCTTAAGAAAATGGTAACAGGCATGGGACCGCTGGACTAGGCAATTTTATCCAACATCGATCAATAGAAAACATGGAGACTTAACCTCACCTAACGCAGAACACGAATGCTTTAGGGTATATCTTCACAGGTTTGGACACGATGACAATCTTGATTATCGAATGTTCTATTACCCTCGGTACGAAGCAGTATGGCATGTACTGGCCCAGAGACTGGAAGAATCTTAACCCCAGCAAATATGATTAGCCAGATGATTAGCTCAAAAAAAGTTTGGAAACATTAGCGAGAAGAGGACTAACAACGACGTGCAGTGCAGGAGTCTGCAACTGCAAATATGCATATCTAAACAAGCAGACGTATTTTGAGAAACTCGGGAAGAGTCGTTGTGTGTTCGTTCTTCTGGAAAAAAAAACTTGCGCCTAAGAGTATACACTCCCTTATCACGTGAGTCGGAAGCGAGGTTAGAAGATAGGATAGATTTGGTGGTATAATGGTTTGAAATTCAGGTGTCATTAGGCAAGCAGCTTCATCGAAAAGAATACCCTTACGTCCTGCGAGTCAATTGAATGTGGTTTTATTGTGTACAACTAGTTAGCTAGTAGGAGAGTTTCAAGACAGTTCCAAACCCACTTAGACTGAAAGTCAGAGGATATGAGATCTTTAAGAGCTTCTGAACTTTCTCATAACATATTTATACCACTCTCTGGCACGGAGAACGATAGCAAAAACTTCTGTATAGGACTGTTCATAACACTTATACCAGGAGTGGGACAGATACGTATTGCACTCGTACTACCTAGACCAGACTTTGTGATGTGATGATGTTGAGGTAGGTCTAGTGGATTATCGACTGTTTAGCGGTTCTGTCTAGATGAAGTTTCCAATTGAGTTCGTGGCCTAGAGTTACCTGAAGGTAATTTGTTTCTTTTGAGAAATCAAGTTGTACAGAATTAGGGTCAGTCTCTCTGGTGTTGTTCTACTGGGTCCATTCTACATGTCCTGGTTATAAGTCGATGTTTCTGTACAGCTCATATAGTATTCAAGCTCAAGTACCGCCATCGTACCTTGACTCCAAAAAGGTATTGATTCGAGCCGATGTTGTGTGATCGGAAGTTCTGATAGAATACTGGAGGGATGCCTTCCGTTGTTCGCAATACGATCAATTTGGTTGACTGTTTCATGATTGTATGTATATATCGTATAGTGACGCTTCGCCCCACTGCAACGTCAATAACTGTAAGTCCGTTGACAAATGGGAATGAAACTATCCTACCAAAGATGTCCTTGTTTTCCAGACTTTGCTTTAGTCTTGAAAGATCTTTTTCATCTCCGGTATCCGAATAATTTGAGGTAGTAGTAGACGTCACCGTTGATTCCATCGAGCTGCACTTCCTTCTTCATTGTTCTACATATGTATGAGACGAATGTCCATAAGTCTATTGCGGGCATGATAGACAAAATGAGAACACAGTGCCAATGAGATATGATATCAAAGAAATATGAAGGAAATAATGGCCATCCCAACTAACATCACATATTGATGGTGTCATGATACACACATTGAGGTGTCATTAAAACGGTAATAATATTGAAAAATCCTTTTCGCACAACCGGCAAGTAAAACTGGCAAAACATGTCAAACGTCCATTTTCTAAAGTTCGTTTCGTCCTTTTATGCATATTTACGTGCATATACAGCACGCAGTGGACGCTAAAATATAGGATGTAAGTACCAACATACATACATACATACTTAGTTATGCGTAATTGGAATTGGGTCTGGTACGCAATTTGAAATTAGCATAATCATGACGCTCGTAATTATTCGTGGAACATCGCTAAAGCACGTGGTGAGGGTATTTGCCTCAAAAAGGATGTGAAATTGTGTCACCCCGGCACATATGTACGACACGTTTTCCGGATGCCACAGGCACCGGCTGGTGATAATTACTTATGGGAAGAGAATTGTCTTCGATTAAACTGTGTAAAACATATGTTAGCATTTGGAATTGTTTAAGACAAACGTTTAGATACCTTTAAATAGAATGTATCTAAGTATATTGATTGATGTTTTTTGCATATGAAAGTTTTTCAGGAATTTAATTATCAATCACAGGATAGTCCTGAAGTAAGGTTAGGTTGGGCTACATCAGCGGGTGTGAAGAAGAGGACAAAGGGTAGTTTAATGAAAAGGAATGTAGGTTGTGGCCTTGGTCCCACTGTTATAAAGTCCCGACCGAGAGAGGAACACAAAACAAAAAGCCAAAATTCGATGTATGTTTGTATGTACATGGCAACATGGCGTTCACTTCTTGCAATAGTCGGTGGTAGAGTATCAATACATGTCCCTCGTCTTAACAGATTTGACCAAGCCCGGATTGAAAAAAAAACGAGGAAACTTATGGCCATTAATATGGAAAACTTAAGGCTAAGTTCCTAAGTTGGAGCCCTCATAAGCACTGCCTGGTGTGCAGACAAACCAGTAAGATGGATGCTCTCTTCAAAAGTTTCCGTAGAAGCTGTAGAAGAGCTAAAAAAGAGGAAACAACTATGACCCAGCTTCTGTGCACTTGTTCTGTCCTATCGGATTTGAAGTGGAAAACCCTTGGTAGACACTTAATCGGAGATCCCAGATATTTTGGCCTAGGTGTATTTCTATCTGAGCACGGGCACTTAACAAAACCCTGGAAAAGTAAAGCAAACTAGTGAGCTCGTGAGCTCATGAGGCTACTTCACTACTAAGGACATACTCTCCTTTATTAGAGAACTGGTACGTCTATTAGGATAACTTAATACTTAACAAAACATATTGAAGGACTTCCATCTATGGTTCCATGTTATACTACAAGTTGAAGAGGCTTGTTGGTTACATACTTCATGCTTACCGCTATTTGACAGCTGTCCAGAAGCTTTCTAATAGATGTACATATAGGTGCGTCCAAAAGTGTCAATTAAAAAGAAAACAATTCAAAAGCAAAGGATAAATTCGCTCTCTATTATCGGTTATACACATCAGACTTAAGCCAAACCAAGAGCTTTTCCTTCAATCTCTTTACCTCCATATCGCGACAATCAATTGTCCGTATTTGGGGAATACATACTTTGCGTACATATTGCTTCACCGATGGCATTGTAGTAATTTGACGCAGCAACTGTAAAAGACATAAAAAATCCATGGACTTACGAAATTGATTCATTGACTTCAATTCAAACCTGTAAGGCATATCGTTGCTGTATCTCATTACTCTTGTCATGAGCTCGTCTTATCAAGGCATGTGGCAAATTATAGAATTCCCTACATCGCCACAGCGCTATCTGACTGGCAGCAGTTGCAGTCTGCAAGGCCAGGATTACATTTTCGTAGGAGTCCAGATCCTCATCCATCAAAACTTCATACAGCATACTAATTCCATCGCATTTGTCTAATAAATCTTGACCTTCCTTGCAACTCAATAGATAAGCAAAGCATTTTAAAAGTATCTGTTGGTTTGGTTGCCTTTCCATAACTTCACATAATATTTTAGGGAAGAATCCTTGCTCGATAGCCATCTGGGGATAGAGTCTTAAGAAGTGTCCAAAGTGCCTCAACAAGTTCAAGTCCATTAAGGCAATGAAGTTCTCATGGAACATTTCCGATAATTCATCGAACCATATGGTATTATGGATGAAGTAGTCAATAACTGAAAGGCAATAGGTGGTTGAAGGGTTTATCGATCGAAGTGAGGGGATACTTTACCTTGTGGATGTTCAGTTAGCGTCCGCAGAATACATGACGATACCTTAGAGTGTTCACCCTTTTCAGCCATTTGATAGAATTCATGTATTAGATGACGTCTTTCAGACATTTGCAGGGCAGCCTTTAGATTAAACGCCAGAACTCCTAAAAAAATGTGATGAATGTGAAGAACATCTACTTTAGGTTCGCTTACCAAAGCAGCGGAGAATGATGGGAATTAAACTTTGATCCTTGTACTTTTGAATGCGTCTTCGAAGTAAGATATTCTGTAGCCTGAAAAGAGAAAGAATTAATGCGTTAGGGATTGTGGTAACCTACAGATTCCTTATCTCTAGAATCTGTCACATGTAGACAAATACAAATATAAATTTTTGGCGCAGCAGCTCCATGGGACCCAGGGCCTAGCTTCTCACAACCATTCGTGTTGTGCGTGTTATATTCTTCACATGGATGGAAGGGCCTACTGTTTAATGCCGGATCCGAACGGCAATTTTGGGAAGCTTTTTCATGACAGTTTTACTCTTGGATGTTTGTCAGACGCTCGCGAGAGGTGGGGCCGTGAAAGAAATTTTAGGTCTTGTCTGGGGATTGAACCTGGAACCCCTTGCTCCGTAGACCAACGCACTAACCACTTGAGCCACGGCGCCCACACATGTAGACAGGTTGACAATAATTGCTCTCTCCACTTGCTCCCTCAGCAGGGAGTTTTGAGTTAGTTTTTGATCTACCATGGAGGAGGTGCATGCATCACCGCGGTGTATTGTTGAATTAAAGGTACTTAGACTGTCATTATGAACACAGCAGTCTTTTGTAAATATGAACAATCCCACCGGTCAATATAGCGATTGAAGGGAATTGGCAAGACGACGGTGCATCTCATCACTTTAAATAAATTTCTCTCATTAGGGGGTGTAGATGCTACCCGTTAAATAAGTGGACTGTCGCCTATTTAGGCTAACTAGTGCCAGTCCTCCAGGTTAATATAGGTTCATTGAAGATAAGGACGAAACTATCCAGTGCAAACGTCAAAGGATATACAAAACCCAGCCGAACGATAGGCAAATTTCATCACCTAAAGTACAAAATCGGTAGATATTGACGAAGCAATGGACAAAAATGTAAGAAGTAAGAAAAGACCTACAAGACATAAAACGAAGGGACCAGGGACCTATCAGTGATACCCTCGCATGGATAGTCACCTTTGCGTGGTGTGAGGGCTTAAACTGATTCACAAAGCAATTCATTCAAAACTAGCAATGGTCCTTAGTAGGGCTGTTCTAGTCAGAAAGTTGATGACATAAGTGAACCAAGACTATCCCGCCCTAATACATATATGATGTTAAGCGACTTGTTCCCTTTGAATGATTTGCAGCCATGGGGTACACCGGCTGTATTCTAATGGAGGTTCTGTGTTACAGCGCCACCTTGGAGAAAAACCACGGCCTTACCGCGTTACTGGATTCATTTCCCATAAGTCGTCTGCGAGTCGACGCGGCAGACGACTTATGGGAAATGAATCCAAAAAACGAAAACAAAAATGCTGAAGAGGGAACTAGATAGATTGCGGGGTGACACCGCATCTGGACTAGTGCATCGCGTTGAGGAAAGGCTCTGTGCAGAAGACTATGCAAGTGCAACCTAGCACTAGCCAAAGAGCCACAACCACCTCGACGTTTCCCATGTCGATCCAAATGCTGGTTAATCGCCTCGAAGCTGCCAGAACGGTAAGTGGGAGCCGAGCTCTAGTCTTTCGACTTTTGGCTAAGGCTGTAGTGGGATGTACGGAGACACCAACGATCCAAGATCGTAAGCTTGTGACTCTACAATCCTCAGCAGCTAAAGGAAAGGATAGTTGCGCCCACCGATGCCACCCCTTGATCAGCCCGGTGGTAAGGATGACCCTCTTCGGAAGTGGCCAAGCAGCGCTGGCAGCAAATGCTTGACATCGACTGAAGCCGATAGGGCTGTCTGACTTTGACTGAGATCAGTTAAAGAAGTTAAATATCTGGGACAGTACACCTATCTGGAAAAAACATACAGAAGCACGAATAACCAGGAAAGCCACGCGGTCTCTAATGATTTGTCAATGTTATCAGCGTACGCAAGTACAATAGTTGCACAGAATTTTGGAAAATTGTGCGCTTTTCGTGGTTTTTCTTTTTTCTCCGGAGAAGCTGATGTTCTTCCCTCCTCTTTTATTAATAGAGCTCAGGAGCCGCCATTTTTCTCCACCGTGAAATGAAGTAACAAATCCTAGTTTGAAGATTAGCAGACCAAGTTATCACATGGTCTTACTATATGACGATTTTCGGACTAGGACCACTAGGATTTCTTTCCTTTTTTGCTCTTTCCTTTCTGTTCAGATTTCAGTTTCCTGTGTAGGACAATTCCCAGATACTTGGCTTTTACTTTTTCGAAATTAGTGGAGTCCCCTTAACTGGTGGAATATTTATTTCGATCGTCGTTCGTTAAGTATCATATATTCCTTGTGGAACAAAGGCTTCATTAACCTTTTGGTTTATACAAGTCCCGGAGTATTTATGTAGTAGACTAGCCGAAGTTGGTCACTAATCAGCGCTTTGACAACAGTCCAATTGACGTTACAATAAGAAATTGGTCCTACGAACGCATATTTTGAGCCAGCCCTAGATAGTTTATCTGCAAACCAAGTTTCAATTCAAAAGACTCACTTGGATGACGACTAGATATTTGACCTCACTGTGCCTTTGGTGATGATGTGTCCAAGACTGACTGCACATTGCACTAGAAAGCTCTTACAGGCTTAGTGGAGAGTACTACACTATTCTAAAATTTGAATTTCAACTTACTACCTATACTCTACTCCTTGGACAGACATTTTGATTGATACCAACACACTTCCTTTGAATAAAAAAAATTCGCAGCCAAAGTATTCTTTTACCTTTTGACAATATGATAATCCTTAACTGCTCTGGCACACTCCAACTCGTTCAACAATATGTCCGAAAGAGTATTCATAGCACAGATTTGAGTTCTTGAATCATCACTGCAAATTTCTTTCAAAATTTTGGGCAACCCCCAATCGCCGAACGCTAAATTTGCTCTGTCATCGCCGAGAATTTTCAATTTCACAGGCTGAATGCTTCTCAGACCTTGTACTGGGCCATTTTTGTTAGCAGCTTTCTCAAATTCTTAAAAATAGAGGATAGGCATGTAAGTATTCTATTTTCGATTCACTGCCCAACAAACCATCGCGAACGTATATATTAATGTCTTCAGCCTTCAAATGTGGTAGCTGCACCTGCAGGAAACGATTCCTCATTTGATTTTTTTTATTCCACATTTTTTTTTTTTTTGGATTTATTTGCTTGAAAAGGTTTTGAAGAAAAAATTGGAATATTTCAGATGTCAGATTTCAGATTGTCAAAACTTTAAATGTTTGATTGGAGTGAAAGATCCTTTGGGTGAGTATGATTCTGATTTTATTTTGGCTACAGGTTTATAGCATAGATGGTATTAAGGGTCATCCATCGACTTACACCGGATTGCCAAAAATAGATCAACTATACGGAGAATTTCGACCTAAACGAACATGGCTGCTTTCGAGCTTATCTCAATAGGTTTGGGTTCGATTAATCTCCTTTATCTGTGGAGAGGTCACAGAAGACGCTCAGCACGTATTTTTTCAGTGTCTACGCTTTCATATAGAGCTCAGAGAATGCATTGGCATTAGGTTAGAGGTATCTGTAGAAGCATCTTATGGTGCAATCAAAACGAAAAATGTTTTAAATTTCCAAATACTAATGTCCCTATATCCTTACTCATATATTTCCAAATCCATGCAATAACTCCCAAGTATCTTTTGACATTCATTTCTGATTTCAGCAACTCCTTCCAGACTACATAAAAAATGAGAGCTTATCCACCATATTAATAAAATCTAAAGTTAAATTGTCTCACATGTGCCCAAACGGAGTTCTACTAAATCTTCATTTTTATCGTCCTTTCAATTCCTGTCATAGTAGGGATGAAAAGAATTCTCAGCGAACAACATGCCATGCCGGCCGTATCGTAAAATTGTAGTAGAAGATTGTATCGTTGTGCAAATATATATCGCATCTTAATGCATTTATTGTGTGAGAAAATTGATTTTCCATATTATTGTCCACAAATTGAATCCACTCCGCATAAAGTCATCTAAACGATTGCAGCATCATAGATGTAGAGAGAATCCTGAGAGTCTGAATGCGAATTTGTTTCTGCAAAGCATGTGTTCACTGGATGGGTGTGATAATGTGAAATGAAATATATTTCAAATTTAGAAAAACAGCTTATGTGGAATACGTAAAAATGGGTAGAGTTGGGATTTGTAACATTTAAGAAGAAAGAGATACATTTGGATTGTTAAAAGCACGGGAGAATGGTAAAAAGGTAAACCACACAACCTACCGTGTACGTTTCTGTCTCCTCCAATCGAAAGCTAAGAGATTTATGCGTATATGTATGTATACATATAACACTTTAAATAATTTGGAGATACAAATACAAACAAATATTTGAGCCCAGTTTCTCACAACCAACAAATAGAAGGAGCCTAGTGTGTACTGCCGTGTCCAAAGGGCAACTCTTGAATGTTCATCAGATGCTTGCAAGGTATGGAATATGTAAATTAACATTGGTGTTGTCTGGGAATCGAACCTTGAATCTTCTATTAATAATTCGACACATCCGGGCAAAGACAGGACAATCACAATGGAAATGACCGGATGTATTGAAGCCCTCTTACGGAAGGACAGCAAGAATGCCGATGATTTCCTACAGATGTATGGGAGCACCCTTCGCTTGGACTATCTACGTCCTGCAGAGCCATGCTACATACAAGTTTTGGAGCTATCTATTGTATAAAAATTCGGCTAAAGTACAAGTTTAGAATCTGGCCGAAGGTGGTCTTGAACCCAAGTTTATTTATTTACTTCCTATAACACCTCGCGGGGCACAGGCCATCAACAACGCTTGCATGTCATCGTGTGTGGCTCATTCTACGAGAATAGTTTTATACTTGACGCTAAAGTCCAGATAAGAGACAATATTGTCCGAATTACTAAGAATAGTGCTATGGGCCTTTAGGACGCTTGCCTTGCCCATATTTTCACTAGCAAGTTGGAAGGATTCCTTAACCCGTAATGCTGTCTTAGCTGCCATCAGCTTCTCAAAAATATCAACGGGAAGAAGGTGGAGAATAGTTTCTAGTGCAGCTGTAGGATCGGTTCTAAGGGCGCACGTTATGCAGATGCATGATACTTTTGAACCTTCTCAGGTATTGTAATGTTGTTTTACTGCGTGATTTGCAAATTGCAGTTCAATACCCTTGAGTTTTGAAGGAGTTATATATGATATTTTGTAAATTCTTGTGAACAATACTAATTTAGTTTTGGACGGATTAACTCCGAGAAAAATATTATCCGTCCACTCTGTGAGTTTGTGTAGAGCAGACTCCATCAGGTCTCTGACTGTAAGAAAGAACTTTCCTGATATTGCCATCGCAATGTCATGGTGTCTCATTCACTACCATCAGTCACAGTACCACTGATAATATTCCACCCTGGAGAGTACCCATGTACGCCGACCTTTTGATATCACCCCAACTCACCATGTATAAGGCTACTTTTAAGCAGTTGTTCAATCTAATACCAAAGATACATAGCTGTCAACCTTCAGGTTCAGGTGTGTTTTGACATTGTTGGAAGCTCCTTCAATATCAAGGCAGCACACTATAGTGAAAATCTTGTTCTCAAAATTTCTTGATTGCTTAACGATTCCTATCAACGAGTGCGGGATAGTCTCTTTCGATTTTTCTTGGCAAACTGTTACTCAATCGTTATCTAGTTGAATTAAGTCTCAGCTTTCGTCTTATTGCAGGTACCATCAAATTTTTTAACTGACGTCGGTTTAGTTAGCTTGGTCCTTTCGAAAGCTTTGACCAACCGAACAGTTCATATCTACATCTTAATTAATTATTTCAAACAAGAAAGAGTCAAGTTTCGTTCTAGATTTGTCTTGAGTGGAGGATGGCGGTTCTAAAAGGTGGATCCACAACGACCAACTTAACTGAATTGGTCGACTACTTTATGTGTACTAGAATGTGGAAATGAAGTCGATGTGATCGCCATAGATTTCAGCAAAGTTTTCGACAACATCTCGCATAAAATTACTGTTATTAAATTAAAGGCTTTTGGCTTTCAGGCGGGGTTAATTACGTGATTAGAAAAGCGACTTAACAATGCTGTTTCGGTCCCTGATTTCCATCTCAATGAAAGCCTTACTTACTTACTTACTTACTTACAGTACGAACAATGAGTACGGTACCAACAAAACATACGTACGAACAATGAGTACAGTAAGAACAATAAGTAAGTACTAACAATAAGTATAGTACTAACAATAAGTGCAGAAAAAACAATAAGTACAGTACGATCAATAAGTACAGTCGAAATTCTCATAGCTCAGAGGCCATTTTAAGCGTTTTTATGAACATATACATATATTATATCTGTCGGGGTTTTTTGTCCGGCCCGTTCCATCGTACTTCTTAGATCGCGGCAATATCTGCTTTAAGCAGTCCAGGGCCTTCGCTAATAATTGTTCGGCTGTACGTGGTCTGTTAAGGGACTTAACATTCCACGTGCAAATCTGAAAGTGGTTGTCCTTATCACGTTTCCTGGAGTCATCAACAGTTGAACTATCCTTATCCGAGTCTGATAGAGCATTCGCAAATAATTGTTTTTTTCATGGTAAGGCAGTTACCCCTACCCTACGACAAGGGGACGGATTCTCTGGAGTCAGTAACCCGGCACCCAGAGGAGACTAATCCTTAATCGATCACTTCACATACAGCAAAAACTTCCTCCTCTCCGACCTGATTCGGAATCTGACCGTGACGTAATTTCTTAAGTTCACTCTGGGAGATCTCATGGTAACAGATTCAGGATGCTGTAGTGATCATAAGATATGGTACGCCAGTATCCTGCTTGTCTTAATCTGACTGTACTACTTGCTGATAAAAACATAATATGAAGGTCGAGTAGTAAAAGGTGTAATGTTACGTTTAAGGCTTAGGTTGGAAACAAATCTGCTGGTCCAGATGGTATCCCACCCATTATTCTGAAGAGATGTTCTACCACGCTGGAAAACCAACTCCGTAAGCTTTTTCATCTGTCCTCCTCTTCCGGGCTCTTCCTGAGTAGATGGAAAACAGCATTTGTCCAGTCCTTTCCTAAAAAAGGCGAATGTTCTTCTCCCTCCAACTACCGACACATTGCACTTATGTACGTCCCTTCTTTCCAAGCTCATGGAAACGCTGATAAATCGCCAGCTTATGAAATATCTTGAATCACGAAAGCTCCTCAATGACCGACAGTATGATTTTCGTAGTAAAAGGTCCACTAGTGATGGTATATGGTATATCTCACCGGAAAGTGGAACCACTCTCTGCATCATTCTGGTAAATGTAAGATTGTTGCGCTTGATATTTCAAAGAGATTTGACAGAGTTTGCCCACAAGCACTTTTGTCATTTGCATCGATGAATCTCTTCTTCAATGAATTAGTAACTACCTTTCGGAACGTTCAATTCAAGTGGTTTTGGACGGTTTCAAGTCTGCTATCCGCCATATAAATGCTGGTGTTCCCCAAGGCTCCGTATTGTCTCCGACTCTCTTTCTTATATTCATAAATGATCTCTTGTCTGCTACATCTAATCCAATACATTTCTTCGCTGACGATAGTACCCTCAGCTTCAGATATTCGTATACCTGGAGCGGCAGCGTATATTCACGATTTTAACAATGCTTGCATGGGTCAACATTATTTATTATAAAAATAAATAGTTTCAGGAGGAGGCGGTAAGACCTATCCTTACTTAATGACAACACTGTGGATATACTACTTATACTACATACATACTGAAACTTCCTTCCAGAGACTCAAAGAGAGGTACATATGTATATCACTCGTACATTTCTTCGCGTATTTAGAACTATAGAGAATAGTCACTGGATGGAAGGGATACAAAAATTCAAGTATAAACGGTCACGTTATTGGAAAATATTGACTTTGTTATGATTAAAAAAGAAATCTGTAGTAGAGATGACTAGGAATTTATTTTTCTACTGGATCACAATTTTAAATATTGGAAAGCTGGAAGTATCTAAATATTGCTTGTATATACATAACGTTTTGGACTTTGTCGGATTTAAGGACACGCTGTGCTGCAGTGCCCACTGCTGAATAATTTCTAAATCCACATTTACATTATCTATTGCACTAGGGATGTTAGTTAATGGACAGTTCAGGTATAGCTGAACATCGTCGGCAAACATGTGAACTGAGCAATGTTTGACCAGTTCAGGTAGTTCATTTACATACATGGAGAATAGCAGTGGGCCAAGGACAGAACCCTGGGGTACACCAGCTGTTATCCGAACGAGTGAAGATAATCGGTTGCCCATTGCCACACATTGCTGGCGGCCGGTTAAGTAGGAGTACAATAGTTTTACTGCAAATGGGGAGAGTCTAAACTTATTCAACAACTTTTTGCAGAGTACAACGTGGTTTACCGTGCCAAACGCTTTTGAAAAATCAAGCAATGTTAATATAGTACAACGACTGTTATCCAATTTCATCGACAACAAGCAGTAACGCAGTTTTGCAAACTCTTTTTGCACGAAAACCGGACTGGGGAGCTTAAGAGATTATTTGTGGAAAGATATCTTTGCAGCTGCTTGAATATATCCATTTCGAATACTCTCGACAAGAACGGTAAGATGGATATAGGCCCGTATTCAGTTTTTACCCGATTTGGGTATTGGAAGTATCTTTGCTTTTTTCCATAAAAGAGGGTATTCGCATGTGGTGAGTATGTTCTTAAAAATGTAGGTAAGGTATTTCAAGATACACGGAAGAAGGAGTTTTAAGAATTTGGGGTTGATGTCATCCAATCCTGTGGCATTTGACTTTACAGATAGAATTGCTTCAACTATATCTTCATCAGTTAGAGAGATCAATTCAAAGTATTGTTCACCATCAACCACTTCTGCTATTTGTTGCCAGGGCAGTTGAGATTCAGTATTAGCCTGATTCGTTGATACTGCAGCAGATACAAATTGCGAGTTAAGCGTATTGCAATTTAAATTAGCGTCTACTTCCAATTGTTGCTTCCCGTTCCCTAGTTTACGTAGCTTTTTCCAAATATCCCTTCCGTTTTGATTGCTAGGGCAGAGAAAAGTTTCGCAATAAGCTCGTTTCGCACTTTGAATGCGCAAAACAACCAAGTTACGAAATGATCGGTACGTTTCATAGAGCTCCTGTAACTTATAGCGTTTCCATCGAATATATGCGCGATCCCGTTTTTGAATTAATTCGAGAATTTGGTTGGTAAGCCAGGTCGGAGAATTACTTTTTATAATTTTTGGTTTTGAGGGAACGTGTTGCAGAAAAACCAGTTGTTGTTCAACCGTAGACATTAGGGGGATTCGCTCCCATTGGACGTTGGCAATGTCGATTTGCAGACTTTCGTAGTTGATACTTTTAAAATCTCTAAAAATAATTTGGTTTTGCTCTGAACCAATTGGTATGTCATATGTCAAATATATCAAATCATGCTTTGAAAAACCTGAGGCTGATAACTGATAATAGAATACAGCTTTACCAGTATCTCCTACAAAGAAAACATCTAAAAGAGTCGCCGTTTCTCTGTTGAAGTGAGTTGGTGTAGAAAAATTAACTGGTCTGAGATTAAGACCCCTGAAACTATCAACTAACTTGGCTGAAGTGACTGTATTGAGAAAGTCACAGTTTAATAATATTGGATGCAGAGCACGATATTTCCTCTGTAATTCTTATTAACGGCGTAGCATCAATGTTTTTATTTGGCCTGTAGACAACTCCAATGAGTAATCGTTCTACACCACAGTGGAGCTTTAAAAACAAATACTCGGACGTAGTATGGATGTCTGATTTGCACTCGATTTCGCAATATATGTCGCTGCGCAAATAGGCAGCTACGCCTCCTCTTTCACGACCGATTCTATCAGCACGGTAAAGTTTATATCCCTCCCTTAGAAATAAAATAAACAAAATAAGGAGAGAGTCACAAACGCAAACACTAACAAAGAAACGAAAAAAAATTTCAAGAAAGAAAAAAGAGTAAAACAAAACAAATGAAAAAATTGTACGGTAACTATTGTAAAGTAGATTGATAATTACTTATTGTGTGTTGGCAGTAGTTCGGCTTAATTGGTCTCTCTCGGCAGCAGCATTTAAACTGTCAAAATCTTCAACTACCATGCTCTCTCCATCGTTGCTGAATTTTACGTGCACAAAACCGGATTTCGTATAAACAGTTGATATTTTGTTTTCCTTTTTCATACGTGATGCAAGCTGAAGAAGAGAGCGATTTCTTGGTGTCAGGCTTTCATTCACAAACATCATCTTCCTAGATCCAGCATCAGCTGCCTGTCTATATAATCTGTATGGGTAAACTTGGCCACCACTTTTATCCTCATTCTAGCTGACGTCGTTCATGCAGTCTTAGTACGCTGGTTGGGGCCCCCAGAATCCTTACTGCAACCACAGTGGATAAGACCACAAGTTCGCTTTCAGGAATGCAACTTGGAGTAAACAAATCCGGTTTAACTGGCATGCTAGTGGAGATCCTTATTAACGCCATTGACCTTGAAGCCCAGCTTTTGTGTTTCAGTTTAAGTCTTAAGTAAAGGGGTGCTGACAAATGAAATATCAATTTTGTACGGTCGTCTCATACTCAAAGTTGATACAAATCCATCTTGCCACATGTTTTCTGAGTATGGATTGACTGCCTTTCGCCTGGTCATGCGTTAAGGTGTCACGCTATAGCAATCCAACTTCTTGCATTGGCAACTTTGTTATCCACTATGTTGCCAATTCGCCTACAGCTTACATTTTGTATATTTTTAATAGACTTGTTCGATGTTATCCTTTTCTCCCCAAATGCGGCCGTGTGTCACTGCTCATTTATCACGATTCAGTTGCATTCCTCGTCACTTGGAATACTAAGCTTGTGCTGTTCTTATCCGAACTTGATGTTTCGTAATAAGTGATCTCATCCGAGGTTTGCATAATTACGCCAAAATTTATTCATTCACGGTTTCCAAGTTTAAACAAACAGTTTTAGTTACGAAATAATCATCGTTTTACCTTCCTCCATTTTTCACAAACAAAAGTACAAAACAAATAAGCTAATGAAAGCAAAACAATAAAAAGACAAAAAGAAAATAAAAATCTTTTTGTTTTTATTGCACTTGTGGTCAATATGATTCACCAATTATGGAAATATATTATGCAAAAGCAATATTTAAAAATCCACCCCGAAGCGAAATTAAGTATCTGCACATGGCACTTAACCCGCGGTCACACTTTCAATTTACTCACTTCAAAAGCTCAATTAATGTGCTGGGGCTATGTATGTATGCAATGCATTGTTCCACATGTCGATTGCAATTCAATGTCTGGGTCGATCGTAATGGATAAAATAACAAAGTACCCTCCAGATAAATGGCTCATAGTAGTCACCACAATTGCACCCATTCACTTGTAGTGCAGATAAATCAATCACTTGAACAATGTATCCAATGGATGCTCTTCCGTGTGCCGCATTTAAATTATTTTTATGCGCCACAGACAAATGTTTTTGTTGTTATAATATAGTAATGCAATATATTTTATTGGCTCTGGGTGCATTACACTTGATGGATTTATTACCGGCCCTATAATGAATGCTGATGTGTGAAAGGTGATATGAAACCGGGAGCATGGTCGTGCTATCTGAAAGGTGTTCTAACTTTAAATTATACATACCAGACGCTTAAAGCAATTGAACTGAGTCATGTGCTTTAATGTGGAGATGCATAGATACAAATAGTTGTAAAACACTAACAGGGTTTTGATTGGAGAATCGATGAGTTGAATGGATTCTACCTCAAAACTGTTTAGCTACGTGACTGAAAGTACTCGTAGGAGTTTAGACAGGTTTTCCTGAATCACTCATGCATAGGTAAATTACTTCTTAGACTACATGGACATAGACAGATTAGCGACGAAGCTATGTAGAGTGAACTGGATGTATCTTTGACTATCTAAGCATCCTCAGCTAAATGCGGGGCTCTGTGAATATAAGCATTTCAAAATTAAACATACTACACGCTGAGTTTAGATCTAAAAAATCTGAGCTTCAGAAGCATTCCACGTGTGGAAGGGTGTCTGAAGAATTTCTAATACCGCATTACTTTGCTATGGCGCTGGCAAATAAGATCATCCAGTTTCCAACTTCAAAATGCTCCGTCACAAGACGGAGGCCCAAGGATTGTACAAATCCTGGATTACTTCAAAAGGCGGAAATGAAATGGAGTATGCTAGCGTATCCTTCGCTTTATAGGTGTAGATATCTCGATAAGGTGCTTAACGCTTAACACCTCAAAGACGGCTACAAAATATAACACTTTATAACACTTTACTGAGAGGTTATTTGACGCCTCAAAAAAGCCTACGAAATGTAGAAATTTCCAAACGCTTCTCCGAGATGATTATACATAGCTGCGATAGTAGACTACGATAGTAGTGAGACCACCTATAGCCAATTGAGGCAGATTAAGGGGAAAGGTGCTTCTTTGAGTGCAGTATCAACTATACAAATTTAGTGGTGCATGGAATCAGACCTGATTGGGTATGAAAAACCATATCCAGTCGTTTGGTGAAATCAGGCCAGAGGCTAAACGAAGGCCAAGAGTCTAGATTGTATTTCAACCTGTGGCGGTCTAGGCCTTACCATCATGCTTTACCAGACTTCCTAAGAAGTAATCCTACAAGTAGATAGTCGATTGAAACAAATCTAATCTCGGGATTACAGCAAATGGAGAAGAGGGTATAAAAAACTGAAAGTTCTCCCATCCCATCATTTTCGAATTTGTTGCTAGTTCACTGATGAAGTCTACAATTATACAATAATTGTAGTAAGACTCACTTCCATGACTCTAAAGCCTTGGTACTATTAGATCTGCACCGTCCTGTATTAAAGCTGGGAATATACCATCCGATCCTGCGGTCATGTAAGGGAAAAACGTTTTTATCGCCCCAGTGACCGCTTCTGGAGTTACTATCCGTTCCGCTTCTGCCCTATACATCCTGTTTGCTCCTTGTTTCCTCAGATCAACCCTGCGATCTGACTTAACCCTTTCGGTACGCAATTGAGATGATTAACTTAGAACTCATTTATATGTTAGGATTTATTAAGGACCCCACAGATAGTATTTGTACCGTCAAAAATTGAATATATTAGTAGGCGTGTCAGGTGGGCGTGGTTGCAAATACGTACCATTCGTTCGTTGTGTGGTACAATGCTGTGCCACTCGTCTTTTTTGACATGCAATACCCAATATATGTACATTTTTACAATACTCAAAAATAGACTGTTTTTAGAAAGAAAAAGATAAGGTCCTCCAACTTTATATGTTCCGTGCGTCCCGAAAGGGTTAAGGCTTCCGGGAAAGTGTACTTCGATGAGGGACTTATTTGTACGAACCAGTGTCTC